>CM057454.1:124477500-127018750 GCA_016271365.2 Neoceratodus forsteri | reverse complement strand
TCCCTGAGGTACCCCACTTGTGACTTGCATCTCTTCTGACTGTATACCGTTTACCATAATTCTCTGTTTTCTGCCCATCAACCAGTTTGCCACCCAGTTGACCAACTTCTGACCCACCCCGAGCCTACCCAGCTTATTAATCAATCTTCTATTGGAACAGTATTGAAAGCTTTGCTGAAGTCAAGGTAGGCGACATCAACTGCTCCCCCTTGGTCCACCACTCTGGTTACCCAGTCAAAGAAAACTATGAGATTAGTTTGACAGGACCTTCCTTTTGTAAACCCACGCTGTCTTGGATCCTGTGCTCCTTTGGATTCCAGGTGTTGCACTATCCTTTCCTTAAGGAGTGCCTTCATAATCTTGCCCACTACTGAGGTAAGACTGACTGGTCTGTAGTTCCTTGCCTCCTCCCTGCTACCACTCTTGTGGCGTGTGATCACATGAGCCCTTCTCCAGTCTTCTGGGACCTCTCCTGTGCTCAGAGACTCACTAAACAGTCCTGATAATGGCTCTGCTAGTTCCACCCTTAGCTCCTTTAGTACCCTGGGATGTATGCCATCAGGTCCCATTGCCTTGTCCACTCTGAGCTTATTGAGCTCTTTTAGAACCCTTTCTTTTGTGAAGGGACTAGTGCTCACCTCCCTCCCCCGTGTCCATGGTGCTGAGCTGTGGGCCCTGCCCTACCTTCTCTTCATTAAATACTGAGCAGAAGTATCTATTTAGGATGGATGCTTTTACATGGTCCTCCTCCTCACATGCCCCCTTATCTCCTTTGATCTTAGCAATACCCCCTCTGGACTTTCTCCTTTCACTTATGTATCTATTAAAGTCTTGTCACCGTCTTTCACTGTCTGTGCTAGTGTGTCCTCGGTTTGGGCCTTTGCCTGCCTTACTGCCTTCCCTGCTTCCCTTAGGGAAGTTTGGTATGCCTCCCTATCTTCATCTTGCTGCGTTCCCTTATATTTCCTGAAGGCCAGCCTTTTGGCTCTGACCTTTTCTGCTACTGTTTTTGAGAACCAAAGTGATTTCCTTCTTCTTTTGCACTTCCTTTTGGCAAAACTCATGGGCAAGCCATTCAAACCAATGCACAAGTGTGAGCTATCACACTTGTCGTGGAAGACCGCCTTCCTGGTGGCTATCATGTCAGCCAGAATGACTGAGGAGTTCCAGGCACTTTCAGTGGAGTCTCCTTACCTGGTCTTCCACAGGGGTAAGGTTGTCCTGTGGCCCTACCCAAAATTCCTCCTGAAGGTGGTGTCAGAGTTTCACTTTAATCAGATATTGACTCTGCCTGTGTTCTACCCGAACTACACCTCAGATGCTGAGTGCAGGCTCCATACTTTGGACCTGAGACGAGCTCTCTCCTATTACAAGGAGAGAACAGCGGAAATCCGGGGAGAGGTTTGCCAGCTGTTTGTCACCTACACTGAAGCTACATCTGGCAGACCTGCAGCAAAGCAGATGATTGGCAGAAGGATTACTTCTTGCACTGATCTCTGCTATAGGTTGGCGGGTAAGGAGCCTCCTGTAGGACTAAGGGCTCGTTCCACCTGCCGTACCGCTGCATCAGTGGCTGCTTCCAGGACATCATTATCCAGGAAATCTGCCTGGCTGCTGCCTGGAAGACAGCAAACAGCTTCATCACCCACTACCACATCGACCTTGAGTCACGCCAGGATGCTGGTTTTGGGGCCTCAGTTCTCCAGTCTCTGATCCCAAAGTAGGGGGTGTGCACCTTGCGTCCCTCCTCCTGGAGAACTGCTAGGAGTCTGCCAAGAAGTGTGGATGAGCAACATATCCACATCCCTAAAAAAACAGGTTACTCACCTGTAACAGTAGTTCTAGGAGTGGTATATGTTGTTCATCCACAGTGACCCACCCAACCTCCCTGGCTGCGATGCACAAACCTGGCTTCCACCAGGCTAAGATCTGGCATCATGGGGCGGAGCTGAGGGTTATAAAACCCGGGTGGGTGGGAGTAGCCCACTTGAAGACCTTCCGGCAAGAATTAAAGGGGAAAGGGACATGCCAAGAAGTGTGGATGTACAACATATACCACTCCTAGAACTATTGTTACAGGTGAATAACCTGTTTTTTATCTTCACCCAAGCAGTCTGACCTTGTACACCTCACTCATGACTTACGCCACTCATAAGGTTACCTGAGGTCAAACTGCTGTTATGCAGATAAATCATTTATTTAACTGGGCCCCATTGCATATCCCTTATTTATATAATGTCGGTGAGAATGAAACCTTACAGAAAAATGATTTATTTCTATGACCTAAAGACTTTAAATGATGACAAATAATTTATCATCATTCTAGGTGGGTCATCACCATTTATCATCACTTGAGACTAGTCACAAAGGAGGTCTTCACCAATGGGCGAGCAGCTTGAGCAATGCCTGATGACATCACAGTGACTTCTGCTGCACTCAGAACAGAGCAGTGAAATCAAACAAACACAGTTTATTCTTCATTAAAAGAACTAATCTGAAAGTTCTGCAATTTAAGATACATTGTGTAAATTAGACACACAATGGCCAGACTCAAAATATCCATTTATCATCATGAGTGAGGGGACAGGGCCATAACTCATTAATGGCAGAGATACAGAATCTCCTTTGTCGTCTTTTGCCCTGTAGGTTTGTAGTCAGTTATTTTCAGTTGTTTCTTATCATCCTATATTTTTTCCTATCCCTTTATCCTGCTTTACCCTGCAGCATATTTTGCCTCCACTTTCTCACTCACCATGCCTACATTTTGGAGTAAGAATACAAACTCTGGGCAGAGTTTAAGTCCCTAGTGGAGAGCTTGCCAGACTCGGACTTAAAATAGGAGTTTCTGCTGACTGTCTCTCAGAGAACTAAATCTAACAGTCATCAGTTGAAAGCCTCCATGGATTCCCCCAGTGCAGCAACTTGCTGCACAGCCACAGGGTTATCCTTTGGAGACATTCTTGGTTGTGTGGTTTTGACCATGATGTTCAGTGGCCGATAATGAATGTGCCCTTTGATGGTACTTATTTCTTTGGGCAACAGATAGAGCAAGCTTTCCAGGATCCCAATAAGAAACGGTCCACCCTTAAGGAAGCTAGAACAAACCAGCACAATCCCCCATGAGGGAAAGGATGTGGTTATTACCACAATAAGCAGTCCTTTCATGGCAGAGGCTGTGGAGGCTACTAGAACAAAGCTTAGCCTATGTAGCAACAAAAGAAAATGCAACCAAAGGCACTGACACCCAAGGCACCTAGTGCCAGCCTCTAACTTTCAAGCCTAATATCCACCTTAGCTGCCTGGGGTGGATTATTCCTCCTCCTGGGGCAGGGGAGCTCACTCAGTTCTATCACCAGTAGGAATCCATCATGACAGACAAATGGGTTCTAAGGATTGTCCATGAGGGTTACTCCCTGGAGTTGTTGGAAACCCCCTCAGACAACCCCTCCGGGAAGCAATTGTCACTTTTAGCCCACATGGCAGGACTGTTAAGTCAAGAGATTGAAGGCATCCTACTCAGCAGAGCAGTAGAGGTAGTACTGGAGGTTGAACTTAACAAGTTTCTACTCCCACTACTTCATCATACCCAAGAAATCCAGGGACACATGCCCCATTCTTGATTTCAGAAAACTGAACAAGTACATGGATTGAGAAAAGTGCATGCTGGTTTCCCTGGGGTCTCTGCTTCCGCATCTCAAACCCCAGGGTTGTCTGGCTTCGCTGGACATGCAAGATGGATACCATCACATTCTGGCAAATCCCATACACCACAGCTACCTGTGGTTTTGTGTTGTGGAGAGCATTATCAGTGCAGAGCCCTTTCCTTTGGGCTATACTCCATGCCACGAGTTTTTACAAAGTGCGTTGTTGTTTTCATAGCACATGTCAGAAAGCTAGAACTTAAAGTATTTTAGGACAGAACAGAGAGCCACAACTTCACAGTCCCTCACCTCACTAGGAGTCTTACTGAACCCTCTCAAGTCTCAGTTAGTTCCCTTTCAGAAACTCTTGTTTATAGGTACTGTCCTGAATACAGCTTGGGCTAAAGACTTTCTCTAGGGACGTGGATATGTTGATCTTACTTCGAGAGGGCTCTTGCAGTAGGTAATTGCATATAGGACTGAAGCCAGCAGGCGTCAGGACCTCACGGAAAAATTTCTAGCTAGCAGTCTGTGGCAAGGGGCCGCTCCACGTCAGATGACCGGCATCAGGAGACGTTGGTATAAAGGGGCGGTCCCTCACACCCGCCTTCAAGTTCTTTCCCGCCATTAGCTCATGCTAGCGCCTCGCGGTAAAGTTCCTTGCTCATCAGACTCTAACATCGGTATTTTCACCGAGTATTTTTCTATTTTTTCCTTCATTCGTCAGGTATTCATCAGTGTATTTTGTCCCCTACATCCTCCGAGCACAAAAACAAGTGTGACTCATGCGGCGCCCAACTCCCGCACAAGGACGGCCATTCCCTGTTCCTTTTTTGCCTAGGCCCCAACCATCTGGTGGAGAAGTGCCAGCACTGCCTCAGCTTTAACGTAGCCACCCAAAGATGGCGGCAGCAGTCCCTGGAGGCCCATATTTAAAAAAAGAAAATGAGCTCCACGGAGAAGGAATTGAAAAAGCTCCGGCAGGCATCCACCTCCCCTGAAGGCCATCGCAAGAAAAAAGATAAAGAAAAGCACCGGGACAAGGGCTCCTCATCCACTGTGACTTCCTTGGGAGTCGCCATGCTAAAGGTAATGGACCGCTCTGCGACGGCCGCCTTAGAGGCTTCTAAGGTGGCGTCGGCCCGCCCATCTGGCTTGCGCTCGGGCCCTTCGGGTGCCTCCGGGCTTTTGGAGGCCTCCGCTCCCGGTAAAGCTGTGATTTCACAGCCTACTGGTGTGAGCGGCTCCAATAAGCTGGATGTCGGCTCCTCCGACACCGACACGGAGAAGGTCGGTAAGTCGCCCGACCCTTCAGGTCGGCGTGTGACTCCTGTTCCGCCCGACCAGGCCGCCCCTCCATCGCAGCCTGCCTCCGGAAATGGGTCCATTATGTCGGACGCCGGCCCCTCCGGCGCCTGCTCGGATCCCGTTGATAAGCCGCATGTCGGTTCGCCCGACGTCCACACAGCGGAAGAGCCAACGCCAGACCCTCCCACGTCTGTCGCTCCTGGCTCCCCGCAGCCTTCACTGCCCTCCAGGGACCCTGAGTCTCCTCAGCCCAACCCCGAGGATTTCTCTCCTCCATCCCCAGGTGACGCTGAGGTTCCTGATCCACCTCCATCAGACCGCCCACCTGCTGGTTCGACTGATCTGACGTCGGTTCCCTGGACGCCGGCTCCGCACCGGCTCCTCGGCCACCGGCTCCGACATCGGTATTGCCGACTCCGGGCGACATCCCGCTTCTGGATGCGGCTCCAATGCTGGGCCCTCTGCCCCCCAGGCCTCCTGCTCCAGATCCGCCCGTGGGGCCTCCAGCCGGGCTGTCTGCTCCGGCAGCCCCCCCCGGTTCCAGGGTATCCGACGCTGCCTTACCCGGGGCCGCAGTATCCGACGCCTCAGTACTCGACGCCCACCTATCCAACGCCGCAGTACCCGGTGCCTCAATACCCGACGCCGGGCTTCCCACTGTCGGGTTATGGATACTGCGCTTATGGGTATAATCCATACCCATATCCCTCCACCACCCCCCCAGCCGCCGGTGGACTTGCAGAAGACTCTGGCCTCCTGGAGGGCTGAGGCCAAGGCTCAGCTCACCAGAGAGGTAGAGAGTCATCTACCGACGACGGTGCCGGTCCCGGTTCCCATACGTCCACGATGACAAACTCCTTCCCCACCTCTGGACACCAGGGCTAAACCCTCTGGGTTCAGAGAGGGGCAGGTCATGCTTCCCCGTGGGCTTCCCAAGGGGTCCGTTCCTCCCCCTTGCCGTGAGAGGGAGTCTTCTTCGTCTTCATCTTCTTCTTCTTCCTCGGACACCTCGGATGTCTTCGACGGTTGTTCCGAGCAAGACGACGAGCCACGCTTTCCGTCCAGCCTAGGCCAAGGACTCCTCCGAAGTCTCCTCCAGAGGATCCTTCCTTCACGGAGTTGCTACGCAAGACCCAGGAGGTACATAAGTGGCGCTCCTTGGAGCCAGACCCCCAGCGTAAAAAGCTCGCTGAGCATCTAGATCTGCCTGTGACAGCTCCCACCTTGGTGCCACCCTGGATCGAGCCTCATGCCGACCTTATCACCACTATATGGAAACAGCCGTCGGCCTTAGCCCCTCTTCCTAGGAAGTCGAACAGGCTATACCAGGCTCCCAAGGGTGTTAACTATTTAGATTCTCACCCTCGAGCTGACTCGGTTGTGATTAGTGCCGCTCATGGCCGGTCAGCTCACCCCAAACATCTTAGCTTGTCTCCACCTGACAAGGAATCCGGCCTTCTGGACCAGTATGGCAAGAAGATTTTCGCTTCTTCCACTCTGGGTATAAGGGCCCTTAATTATGTAGGTCACATGGGGGATTACCAGAAGACGATTCTCAGTGAGATAGAATCTAAATTGGACTCCCTTCCGGACTCTCAAGTCAAGCAGGAAGTGGCTGACCTTGTCCGCTCTGCACATTTGGCCAGTCGGCACATGCTTCGTGTGACCTACGATGCAGTGGACACTGCCGGTAGGAGCTCAGGTTTCGCCATAGGCTTACGACGTCATGCTTGGCTCCGAGTGTCAGGGTTGGTCCCGGTAGTGCAGTCTGCCATTCAGGATGCGCCCTTCCAGGGTTCAGTGCTGTTCGGGGGTGATGTCAAGGACATCATCACCGACCTGCAGGAGAAGGGGATGGCACTAAAGTCTGTTGACTCTATGTATCATCCCCATCAAATGCAGTGCTGTCCCTTTCAAAGACGGAATCGGCCCAAAGCGAGACCCCAGGGAAAGCGGGCCACTAAACGTCGGGCTCCCCCCAGCTGCCAAACCCCACCCCCGCCCAAAAAAGCAGTGGGAGCTTCAGCTGCGGTGCTGCCCCACACCACCTGACTCCTTCCCTCTCCCACAGCCTCCGGGCTTCCCAGAGGAACCGTTAGGAGGGAGGTTTTCCCTCCACCTTCCGGGCTGGGAGAGGGTAACATCAGATTCTTGGGTGCTCCAGTTATTCGCAGGACACTCAATAGAGTTTCTACAGAAACCACCTCGTCACCCTCCCCCAAGGTCATCGTATTCTTGGGAACATCTTCTTCTGGTCCAGGAAGAGATTTCAACACTTTTGCTGAAAGAGGCGATAGAACCCATCCCCCTCCCTCTGCAGGGAATGGGTTACTATTCCCACTTGTTCCTGGTCCCAAAGAAGACAGGAGAGGTCAGGCCTATTCTAGATCTCAGTTCCCTGAACTTATTCGTGGAATACAAGAGGTTCAGGATGCTCTCACTGCAGAGCCTTCTGCCCCTCCTTCGCTTGGGTCAGTGGCTGTGCACTCTGGATATGCAGGATGCTTACCTGCACATCTCTATCCGCCCGTCTCACCTCAAATATCTCCATTTTGCTTTTCAGGGGGACCACTACCAGTTCAAGGCACTCCAATTTGGCCTTTCCTTGGCTCCCCGAGTATTTACCAAATGCCTTGCGTTGGTGGCGACCTTTCTGCATACCCAGGGAGTACAGGTTTTCCCGTACCTGGACGATTGGCTCCTGACGGCCTCGTCCAGGGAGGAACTCCTGCGCTCCCTCTCCCTTACCCAGCAGGTCTTTGCCTGTCTGGGTATTACCATCAACCTGTCCAAGTCTCACTTGATCCCATCCCAGAGGCTCCAGTTTATTGGTGCGATACTGGACACGACCCTAGGCTGGATCTTCCTGCCACCGGACAGTGCGGCCACACTCCAGACTCAGGTAAGCCTGTTGTCCGGCCGCAGGCGGATCAGTGCAAGGTTGGTTCTTCGCCTACTTGGGCTTATGGCGGCTGCTATCCCAACAGTCCTTCGCGCTCGGCTCCACATGAGGGTCTCTCAGTGGACGCTTCACTCTCAATGGGATCAGTTGGTAGACGACTTGGACTAGTTGGTCCTAGTTTCCTCTCCCATGGTTCGAGACTTGCAGTGGTGGATGGTTCGAGAGAACCTTCTTCGGGGTGTTCCATTCTTCCTTCCTCCCCCCTCCCAGACTCTGACCACAGACACCTTGGGTGAAGGTTGGGGAGCCCATCTCGGTCCACACTGGACCCAGGGCTCTTGGTCCAAGCTCGAACAGTCCCTGCACATCAATGTGCTCGAGCTTCAGGCGGTGCTCTATGCTCTCCAGGCTCTCCACCTGCATCTTCTTCCAGGCCACCTAGCCATCCAGAGGGACAATATGTGTGTGATATGGTACATCAACAAACAGGGCAGGACTCGGTCCTACCCTCTTTGCAGGGAAGCGATGAGAGTTTGGGATTGGGCAGCACAACACGACCTTCACCTCACAGCAGTTCATGTTCCGGGGGTCGAGAACTCCTTAGCAGACAAACTAAGTCGCTCGTCTGCTCAAGCTCACGAGTGGGAACTGGATCAGGGGGTCCTAGACAATATCTTCCTATGTTGGGGAACACCTCAGGTGGACCTGTTCGCTTCACCTCTAAACGCAAAGCTTCCCGACTTCTACTCGCTCATTCAAGAGCGTGGCATTTTCTGGAGAGATGCTCTGTCTCTAGATTGGAAGGACAGATTCATCTATGCCTTCCCCCCAATTCCTCTGATCCCGCGTGTCTTGCAGAAACTCGGTTCAGAAGGAGCATGAATTATTCTGATCGCTCCTTTCTGGCCCAGGCAAGTTTGGTTCTCTCATCTGCAGCAATACTCAGAGGAACTTCCTCTTCCTCTGTCACGAATTTTACTGACCCAGGATCAGGGAACCCTGGTCCATCCAGGTCTCAAGTCCCTTCAACTACATGTGTGGCTCCTGCAGACATAGCTCAAGCCCATTTTGGGGTTTCTCCCCAGGTGGCTGAGATCTTGGTGGAGGCTAGGAAACCCTCCACTAGGTCTACTTATGCCATGAAGTGGAAACAGTTCACAGTCTGAGCCGCTTCAAAATGCTTCAAGCCTTTCTTCTGCTCGGTTGGGCAACTGCTGGAGTACCTGCGCCATCTCTTTGACCTCGGTCTTAGTCACTCATCTCTGAAGGTACACATGGAGGCCATTTCGGCCTACCATGTTCCCTTCACAGATAGGGCGTTTGCTCAACTGGAAGTCTCTAAGTCTTTCCTCAGAGGGGTTCTTCACTTGAGACCCCCTATCCGAGTTCCCGCCCCCCTTGGAATTTGAACTTCGTTCTTGAGAAACTTACTTTGCCTCCTTTTGAACCAGCGGCCTCAGCAGATATGAAGTTCCTTTCATGGAAGACGCTTTTCCTAGTGGCCATTACCTCTGCTCGGAGGATTTCCGAGCTCCAGGCCCTGATGTGTAAAATCCCGTACTTCATTTTTCACAAGGAACGTGTGGCCCTGCGCACCAATCCTAAGTTTCTCCCAAAGGCGGTAACAGAATATACATTGAACCAGTCCATAGATTTACCCGCTTTCTTTACGCAGTACTCCAATCAGGGGGAGTATCTACTTCACACTATGGACGTTCACCAGATCCTGAGATACTACACTGACAAAACAAAGGATCTCAGAAAGACTGGTCAACTGTTTCTCTCTTTTGCCCCCAAAAGAGAAGGCAATGCTGTTTCCAAGCAATGCCTGTGCAAATGGTTGGCTCATTGCATCACCTTCTGTTATGACAAGTACAACAAGACTCTTCCGGAGCAAGTAAGAGGACACTCCACCAGAGGGGTCACTGCCTCGGCGGCATGTTTCAAGAATGTGTCAGCGGAAGACATCTGTGCTGCTGCCACTTGGACTTCTGTCCATACATTTACAAAACATTACAGTCTGGATATTGCCTCTCACCATAGAGCAGGCTTTGGGCTCACTGTTCTGCAAGGCCTCCTTTCTTAAGGCCTTCACAGCTAGAGGATCTGCTTTGAGTAGCTTTCCTCCTCCCGTGTGCTTCTTCTTGTTCCAGACTGCTTGGGACTCAGTCCTATATGTAATTACCTACTGCAAGAGCTCTCTCGAAGTAAGATAGTACAGTTGCGTAAGAACTTACCGTAACAGTAGATCTTCGAGAGAGGCTCTTGCAGTAGTAATACTTCCCACCCTCCATCCCCAAGCTTTTTCAGCTCCTTTTCCAGGGAGGAAATATTTGCTTCTCTCTGTCCGCCTCTTTGGCCTGTGGCGAGAAAGAACTGGAAGGGGGGGCGTGAGGGAACTCCCCTTTATGCTGACGTCGTCTGACGCCGGTCAGCTGACATGGGGCGGTCCCTCGCCAGAGACTGCTAGCTAGAAATTTTTCCTTGGGGTCCTGACGCCTGCTGGCTTCAGTCCTATATGTAATTACCTACTGCAAGAGCCTCTCTCGAAGATCTACTGTTACGGTACGCTCTTACGTAACTGTACTTTCAGTCCATACTGTCTGGCAGGTTCCTTGCCACTTTAAATCTTGCTGGAAGGTCTTCAAGCTGGCTCCTCCCACCCACCCGGATGGTAAAACCCTCGGCTCCGCCCCATGACCCCAGATCTTCCTTACCGCTTGGAAGCTCAGGTTCCCTCCTTGGCGCTCTTCGTTTTAGGCCTGGATCCACACTCTTCGTATTTCCCGAAACTAATTTTAAAATTTACAAGACTATGGTCGTCGCCTTCCCTCGCGGCTGTGATGAACAAATCGACTCCTGGCTTCCGTCGGTGCCCTTGTGGGCAGAAGATGTCCCGGACCGATCTGCACTCCATGTGTATCTACTGCCTGGGGCTTGGCCATGATTCGCAGGCCTGTGAATTGTGCAGGTCTTTTTCGGCTTCGGTCTTGGAGGACCTCGCTGCCAGACTACTCATGGGGCTCCCTGAAAAACTCTTCCCACCGGTCAAGTCTAAGGAGGCCCGTTGGGCAGTGTCCTCGGCGGCGGGCTTCATGGAGCAGTTGGAGCAGATGATCGCCCTCGAGGAGGAGGCGGCCCAGGCCGCTTCTTCTTCCTCCTCGGCCATGGCATTTATCCCGCTCTCCTTGGGCTCCTCCTACACTGCTTCTTTTAAGGAGCTATATCAATCCCTCTCCACTAAGGGAGAAGGGCCATTGGGACATTCCAGTCGGTCCAGAAAGAAGGACTCTAAAGGTAAGTCCCACCATCGACGTTCGTTAGAGCGGGAGAGTTCCCCTTCACCGGACCGTCAACTCTCGACTTTGGTCGAGGTTGCGGCTGCGGCTGCTGGCTTCACGGTGTCCCCATCAGGTCAGCCGGTGAAGACATCCGTCGACGTGGTCGAGATTTTTCTCGACCCATCGGACGGTTTGTCAACTGGAGAAGCCGACAGTCCTTCTTTACCGGTTCCCCCGGTGGTTACCGGGGGAACTTGCCTGTGCCGAAGTCCCCAGTTAAGGTCCCTGCACCGAAGGAGGAGCGGGTTTCCCCCATTCCCTCTCTGACCCACCCTCGGAATTCCCGAAGGTCTCGGTCCTCTTTCCAGGTCTAGCTGGTCCCACCGACGTCGGCAGTGTTGGTACCATGGAAAGCAGCATTGCCGCTCGTCCTCTTTGGAGGATGGTCTCCAGCGCAAGCTGCGTCAGCGCTACAAGGACTTGATGTGGCAGCAACTTCTACTGACCGGTAACAAGCCGACTCCTTCGCCTTCTCCGGCCATTAAGTGGATGTCACTGGAGCGGCCGAAAAAAAACCCTCGTGGTAGTCGAGGAGCCGGCGCCGGTTGTTCAGCCGAAACCGGCTGCTCCACCCATTGTGGTGGAACCTCCGCCTCCACAACCGAAGACTGGGGCCCTGACCAAGGATTCTCGGTTGGGTCAGGGCTTTCCCCATAGGTTGTCGGTCACCCTCACTCCCGATCGACCTCGGCAGGTGGAGGGTGGCTCAGGCGCTCGACAACTGTTCGCAGACTCCTTGGAGTCTGGCGACGACTCCTCCCTGTTCTCCAGGCCGATTGACCTGGAGCCTGCAGGGGGCCAGTTGGTGGACAAGAGCCCATCCTCGTTTTTGGGTATGCTTCGACTCATCTCAGAGTCTACTGGGATGCAGCTCAAACCCATTCATAAACAGGCCAAGTATCCCCTTACGGAGATACTGGACTGAGGGGATTCCCCTACGGAGGCCTTTCCAGTGGCTGAAGCCATTGTTGGCCTGGCCCTGGAGTTGTGGCAATGGCCAGCATCTTGTCCCGTGCCTTCGGCCAGGATGGCTCGAAAGTACGCGGTCCCCACCGGTTCACTCTTCAGTTTCTCAGAGCACCCCTCTGCGGAGGGTTTAGTGACCAATAGCATTTTCTGGCATTCCGGGAATGCTCGGGACATGGACAAACCGCCCGATAGGGAATCCAAAAAGTTGGATTACTTAGGGTGGAAGGTTTGTGCTGCTTCCTCCCTAGGCCTTCGTCAGGCTAGCTTAGCCGTTCTGATGGCACATTTCTCACACGCCCTTATGGGCTCCCTGGATGAGGTGATTCCTCATCTCATGGTTGACCTTCAGACGATGGTCAAGCAGGTGCAGGATCAGGGAACAGCAGTGGCTAAACAACAGCTCCAAACTTCATTGGACATTGGTGACTCTTGTGCCTGGTCAGTAGTGGCCGCAGTGGCCATGCACCGCAGAGCTTGGCTGTGGATCTCCACCTTCTCGGCGGACACCCAGCACAAGCTGGCAGACGTTCTCTTCCTGGGCACCGACTTGTTCGGGCCCGGAGTAGAAGGCCATCTCCAGAGGATCGAGAAGTCCAATGCCACCTTGGACTCGGTCACATCTGCCCAGAAGGACAAAGGCCACCCACAGCAGCGTAAGCCCTTTCGCCTTTCCGCTCCTGCGGCACATCTGGCCCAGCAACACCAGCATCAGGGCCAGCAGGCTCACACTTGGCGCCCTATGGCCAAGTCTGCAGCTTCCTCTTGTAGGAAGCCTGGAGACAAGGGTCCAGGAGGTCCCTCAGCAGGCCCTTCCTCCAAGTCTGCCCAGTGACTGGTTGAGGGGTGTTGCCCCCAACCTCGTCACTCCTCCCCGGGTTCCCCCCGTGGGGGGACGGCTCCGCTACTTCTTTTCCGCCTGGTCCGCTATCACCACAGATCGCTGGGTGTTAGAAGTGGTTTGCAGGGGTCTGCCTCTGGAATTCGAGCAGTTCCCTCCCTATCGAGCCGTCACCCCATGGGGGGCTATGGGTTCAACAGCCTCTCTGTCGGCTCGTCGAGCTGACATTGCCTTGCTCCTCCAGGAGGAGGAGGTGATCAGCTAGGTGGCGGACTCTCCTCCAGACCCAGGGTTTGTGTCCAGGTACTTCCTGGTCCCAAAATGGATGGGGTTACCCTCAGGTGGACCTGTTCGCCTCCAGGGAGAATGCAAAGCTGAGGCTGTTTCATGCCTGCCCCCCTAGTAGGCCTCGCTGCAGGGGGATGCCTTCTCGAGGCCGTGGACCCCGGGCCTCTTTTACGCCTTCCCTCCATTTCCCTTGATCCACGAGGTGCTTCTCAAGGTGAAGAAGGACAAGGCACAGGTGATTCTGGTAGCCCCAGACTGGCCGCAGCAGTTCTGGTACCCAGATCTCCTCAGCCTCAGCTCCAGGCTCCCGAGGCGGCTTCCAGCTCGCCCAAACCTGCTCATAGTCGACAAGGGGAAGGTTCTCCATCCGGACCTTCAATCCCTGCACCTGACAGCCTGGTTCCTGAGTGGCTAGAGTTCCAGGCCTTTGGTCTTTCCGACGAGGTCCTCAGTGTCATTGAGGCGTCCCGTAAGGAGTTGACCAGAAAATGCTATGCCTTCAAATGGAAGAGACTCTCCATTTGGTGTCAGGACAAGGGGTTGGACCTTTCTTCCTGTTCCTTGGCTAACATTCTGGACTACCTGTGGTCCCTTTCTCAGCTAGGGCTTCGGTCGATGACCCATAAGGTGCACCTGGCAGTTATCTCTGCTTACCGGGCGTGGACCGGCAAGCAGTCGGTGGTGCAGGAGAAGGTGGTCAGGCGCTTTTTTAAAGGCCTTGATCACATATCCCCTCTGGTGCGAGAACCTTCACCTCAGTGGGATCTACTGCTGTTATTGGCTAAGCTCATGGGCAAGCCATTCGAACCGTTGCACAGGTGTGACATCTCTCACCTGTCATGGAAGACCACCTTCTTGGTGGCTATCACGTCAGCCAGAAGGATGGGAGAGCTCTAGGCGCTTTCATTGAGTCTCCTTATCTGGTCTTCCACAGGGACAAGGTTGTCCTTTGCCCCCACTCTGAAATTCCTTCCGAAGGCGGTGTCAGAGTTTCACCTTAACTAGGTGTTGACTCTGCCGGTGTTCTACCCCAATCACACCTCGGAGGCCGAATATAAGCTTCATACTTTAGACCTTAGAAGAGCGCTTTCTTATTATAAGGAGCGAATGGCAAAAGTTCAGGGAGAGGTTCGCCAGCTATTTGTCACCTACGCTGAAGCCGCACCTGGCAGACCTGCAGCCAAGTGGATGATAGGCAGGTGAGTCACCTCCTGCATAGATCTCTGCTATAGGTTGGCGGGCATGGAGCCTCCCAAAGGGATAAGAGCTCATTCTACCTGCCATCCCGCTGCTTCGGTGGCTGCTTCTAGAGACGACCCTATCCAGGAAATCTGCAGGGCTGCTACCTATAAGTCAGCACACACCTTCATTTCCCATTACTACATTGACCTAGAGTCACGCCAGGATGCTGCTTTTGGGACCTCAGTTCTCCAGTCCTTATTCCCCAAGTGAGTATCGGGGGTGCACGCTTTGCCACCCTCCTCCCGGAGAACTGCTAGGAGTCTGCCAGACAGTGTGGATTGAACAACATATCCACGTCCCTAGAAATACAGGTTACTCACCTGTAACAGGAGTTCTAGGAGTGGTATATGTTGTTCATCCACTCAACCCACCCGACCTCCCTGGCTTCGACGGGCAACCTGGCTTCCAGCGGGCTAGTTCTGGCATCATGGGGTGGAGCTGAGGGTTTTACCACCTGGGTGGGTGGGTGGAGCCAGCTTGAAGACCTTCCGGCAAGATTTAAAGTGGCAAGGAACCTGCCAGATAGTGTGGATGAACAACATATACCACTCCTAGAACTCCTGTTACAGGGGAGTAACCTGTATTTCCCAGACAGCAGAGCAAACTCTGTATTGCAGATGGCATACTTTAGTATGGAAAGCCAGTCAGTACTGGCACACTCCATGCAGCCCATTCTGGGCCTCATGGCATCCTCATTGTTAACAGTACCCCTGGCAAGGTTGCATATGAGGACAATCCAGTGGATGCTCAACACCCAGTGGTCACAGGCTTCACATTCGCACAACTGCCTCATACAGGTGACCAAGCCACTAGTGCGTTCACTTCTGTGGTGGTCAGTAAAGGTTTATTTTCTCCAGGGCTTCCCCTTCGCTTCGCCAGAGCCAGAGGTGACATTTATCAGGTATGCCTCCTTACTGGGGTGGGGAGCCCACTGTCATGGTCTCCAGACACAAGGGGTCTGGGACAGCTCAGAAATGCATCTCCACATTAATGTGTTAGAGAGGGGGCTGTCCTTTACGGCCTACAGGCCTGTCAGACCTGGTCAGCCAAAAAACATTACTCCTCCAAGGTATCCCATCAAAAGAGCAAATTAATAAGAGCAAGTGAATTACAGCGAGTGAAAAACAGCAAATGCAATATTGTTGAAGTGGTAATTACTGCGAATGGTTATGTGAGTGATGTAGGTAGTAGTCTTCAGTGAGGCCGGGCACTGTAGGTTCAGGAATGTGTGCTGCATCATCATCCTGGTAGTGTGGTCTAGAGGTCAGAGTGACAGTCTGTGAATGGTGTTGGTAGGTGTAGCTGACCCATGTTTGGGTCTCAGTGCAGACTTTTTTTTTGTGCATGTTGCCGTTGCTCCTGTCTCAACTTTGTGTGCCGCCCCCCTCAGAGTGGGAATATTAATTAAATTCAATTTTAAGTTTGCCAGTTTATTGTTCAGTTTAAAACCATTACAAAACTTGACAGGTTGAAATTCCAGATAATGTCAATTTACATAAGTAAATAAATACAATAAATAAAACATGTCTAGACAATTCCAGATCATAAAAACAATAGCCCTTGATTAGTATTATCAAATTACACAGTCCTAGTCAATATCAAAAGTAAAGAGTTTTTAAAAAACAAACTAAATTTGCTAATTTCATTGCATCTTGAGTTTTGAATAATTCATATATGATTTTGTCAGTAGGTAATCTTAAGTTACTCAGAATCTCCCCTAGTCATCTATTTCTATTTTTTGAATAAAGAGGACTCAGTAATACTACATGCTTTAGATCGTCTTCTACCAATGTTCCACATTTACAGTATAGTGAAGTGATATTTGATCTTTTCTAAATATAATGTATATAATTTGCTTTATATAGTTCCATTCGGGAGTGGGAGTAATTTATCTGTCCCCAACCCATCTTTCTCCCTTTCCCCGAGTAGCATACCCCTGGAGAATGTCCCCCCTCCCGAGTTTCTCAATGTCCCTGAGTTAAATCCCCCCCCCCAGTAATGGTATTTAGCTTAAGGGGTGTGTGTATGGTGATGCCCCCCCCGCAAAGGGGGATGCGAGTGGTGTAGCCCCCTGCAGAAAGTCACTACAGCACTGTTTTTGCCATTGACAGCAATTGCTGTTATTTGAAATCGCTGTTTGCGGATGCGCTATTTTTGGGTCGCTGTTTTTTTCTTCATGGTTTTATTTGCACTATTTTGACATGGAACCCTCCTCCAGACAGACAAGTATGTCATATACTATGTCAACCAACAAGGAGGATCACACTCTTACCCTCTCTGCAGGGAGGTAGTGTGAGAGTGTGGGAATGGTGTCTGGGTCGGGGATCGTGCTCCAAGCCATTTATGTGCTGTACCAGGAGTCCAGAATTCTCTGGCAGACAAACTCAGTTGAACAGTAGAAGATCTCCATGAGTGGTCACTAGCTTTAGATGTCATGCAATCACTAGTTGACAAGTGGGGAACTCCATATGTGGACATTTTTCATCTCCACTCAACACCAAGCTGTCATGATTCTGCTAAAAAAAATCCAAGACCTGGCTGTTTCTGTCAGGATGCACTGAGACTACAGTGGCACAGTATGTTTTTGTACACATTCCCTCCACTTCCATTCATTCAGAAAGCATTGTTCAAACTGGAGGCTCATGGGGGCAGGGTGATTCTAGTAGGCCTCTTGCTGGTTTTGGCAGACATGATTTCCTTTGTTGAATCAGCTTTCACTCAGCAAACCGAGTACTCTGCCACTCCAGATGGATTTACTATCCAATGCTTAGGGCCATTTAGTCCATCCCAAACTGTGCATCCTTCATCTCCAGGCTTGGCTCCTGAAGAGATAGAGGTGAACTGGTTTATGGTATCTCAGAGGGTCTCAGAAATACTGTTGGCTGCTCATAAGCTTCTGCATGCACAGTCAAGAGAAAATAGTTTCCCATCTGGTGTTCTAAAACCCACATGAACCCTTTTAAATGTCCACATGAAAAATTGTTGGATTACTTACTGGTCCTCTCTTTTTTTTCAGTCAGTATTTTATACATCTGTCTTACAGGTCTGCCAAGCAGCACACACACACAGTGTCAGTGCCATCACTGACCTTCTTACGGACTTACCAGTTATTAACTGCTTGTCCTGGACCACTGTATGGTGGGTGGCCAGTCACATCATTCTTGACAGAGCCTGTGGGGGGGGGGGGGTGCTGCCATAGGACAGCCCATCCAGTTTTCCTCTGATTTTCTTCACAAGGGTGTTGCATGTGATGAAACAAACGTGTATGCATACAGTGGCATGCACCCATGCCATAGCACCTCGTGGCAGCCACCTCTTCAATTTGCCCCCTACTGTGCTGCCACCTGCTTGCCACCAGGTGGTAGTCCTACAGCAGAAGTGTTGTTCCCCCCCACCCCCATCAAAGAAGAACAGTCCATGGGATGCTCGAGCCTTCCTCCCTCAGCTGGCCCCTGATGATCCGAGCTCATTCCTGAACATTGTTCCCCAGCATTGTGAGCAGTAGCATTACTGATTTGCCAACAGGCTGATCTAACTGGACCTTTTTGACACAGGATGGCAATACTCCACTATCAAGGTCCACCTGCCTGCTATATCAGCATACCATGAACCTGTAGGTACCCCCTTTCTGGCCCAGCTTCCACTATTCAAGAAGTTCATCAGGGGCATTTTGTACACAAGACCGCCAATTCGGAAGCCAGTGGCTCCCTGGGATCTCAGTTTGGTGTTGGATATGCTGACATGCAAGCCTTTTGAGTCTATTGTGACTTGTGACATGAAATATCTGACTTGGAAAGCAGCATTTCTAGTAGACATTACTTCTGTATGCAGAGCATCTAAAATCCATGCTTTAGTCACAGATCCACCATATTCTGTTTTCCATAGGGGCAAAGTGGTCCTCTGTACATATCCTAAGTTCTTTCCTAAAGTGGTGTCAGAGTTCCAATTTAATCAGGCCCTGATTTTGTCTGCCTACTTTTGCCAATTTTCAGAATGGAGGTGAGCGAACTCTTTAACTGTCTCAATGTAAAAGGGTCCTTAGGTTCTACCTGGACAGAACCAAGGACTATAGAGGTTCTAAGCAGCTCTATATCTCTTTTGTCCCTTTTCGGAACTGTCCTCCTGGCATAATCAAATGCATTTCCTCTTGGATTGTGAATTGCCTTTGCTATTGCTACATCATGGCGGGGACAAAACTGGAGGGAAAGGATCATGCCCTCTTCACTACAACAGTAGCCACCTCCTTGTCAGAGAAGTGCTTAGTGCCAGTTGCAGAGGTCTGCAGGGCTGCAACCTGGGGCACATTATTTATCTTTATTAAGCACTGTGCTCTGGATGTTAATACCAGGCAATATGCCACTTTTGGAAGAACCATTCTGAATTCATTGCTGTCCTGAATGAGTCCTATAGTCTAGCCAGCCTAGTTCAGGGGCCTGTCTCTGAGCTTGGTACTCCAACCAATAAATGGGAGTCTATTGAGAAGACTGATTCCTGGAAGATACGAAAGTTACATACTTTCTGTAATTCTTAATCTTCCTGAATATCTTCTCCATAGAGTACTACAACCCCGCCACTGGCCCCTTGACTCACTTCAGTATTGTATTATTGTCTTCCACCCCTTTTTGTTGGATTGGGCTATGAGGATACTGTTTTATTGGGGTTGTTGGTCCTATTTATATGGGCCACCAAGGCTATCTTATGCCCTTAGTGCATAGAGTACTTGTAAGGTTTTTGTGCTGCTCGTCTCCTCGGTAGAAAAGGTACTGAGGCAGTTGGAGACTAGTGCTGCTGTGTACCAGTGAGCAGCAGGGTGTTGCACATGTGGGGGCCTACTCACATCACCAGCTCCCACCTCCCACCAGAAAGGTTCTGGCTCCCATTGGTGTCTTATTGCCTCTGGCTCAGACCCATAAGTGATAATTTATGGAGAAGATATTCAGGAAGATCAAGAGCTATGGTACGCATATAACTTTCATGTGTAAAAGACATTGTAAAAGACATGGTAACAGGAGAAAATGGGTCTTCATTTTGTTAAGAACTAAGATTATCTCCAAACCAAGACTGAATTTTATTAAACTCTAATAATAGTTGGGAAGTAAGGGATGACACGAAAGAATGAGACTGGAAACTGATGGTGTCATTGACATAGAGTATAGTGGGACACTGCGAGAGAGACAAGGGAAGAAAACTGACAAAGGAAGAAAAAGGGATGGGGCACAAGAGACACAAGGGAGGAAGACTGGTAAAGAGAGGAAAGAGGATAAGGAACAAAATGATACAGACAGTAAACCTAGCAAATGCCAACATAAATACAAAGTTATGGTAGAAAAGGTACAAAGCAGAGTAGCAGACTAGGGACTAAATCCAGGGTGGTAAATAAATTTGAAGTACAGGAATGGCACTTAGTAAATTTCAAGGGCAAAACAAAACAAACGGTAGAGCGGAGTAATGGAAAAAATGTAGATACGAAACAAAATTGACAATCACTATACAGTGATAGTTGTGTAAAAGTTGATCAATATTGCTGTAAGGTGGTTTGTGGTTGTAAATGTATGTTATTCAAGTGCTGATGCTGTACTGCACTGCACATTATACTGCAACACTGGTCAACTTTTCTGCAGTACCACCGTAAGTGGGGGACACAGGAAGAGCACCTAATATCCAAGTTTTATGCAAAAACTATTTTTATACATGTACTTCTCAAATAGTAGTATACTCCCAAAAGAATCCCACTACCTGTCTGCTACTCTGCTTTGTATCTTCTCTGTCATGACAACTTTGCATTGATTGTATGCCATTATTTATGTTTACAGTCTGTATCACGTGCTTTCTCCTCCACCCAGGTCGCAACTGAAAATACATTTTCCCTAAGCTCTGCTTGTTGATCTGGTAAAATAATTTTCAATAAAATCAATATAATCCTCAAATTTGATATCTACATATCAGAATAAAATGACTTAAACCATAATTAAATAGGAGCCGCCTTTCATGAAAAAAAAAACATAATGAGAAATAAGAATTCCATGTATAAATTTTTGTTTTGAGTGAAACTTGTATTCTGCTACTATTCTTTCACCCAGAGACCCTCCGTACTCATGAATAAGTGACATTGGGGCATGAAACATCAGCCTACTGTATCTGCAGCTGACACTGTCTTGTTTTTCAGTATTTAAAAACTTAATAGCAACTTTATAAAAATGCTTTTGCAGCTCAGCTGGAATGTATCTGCAGTTCTGTCACAGTTCATCACAAAAACTGAATTGCAACAACTCGGCGACAGTTTCTGCAAGACTTTGTGCTGGAGCCAGTAGCAGACAACTTATTGAGAAATGTTAAGCATACTCATTAGTGTATCAGTTAAATGCAAATTGTGCTGTAAAGAACCACAATAATCTAGACAGTTTTGAAACACGTGGGAGTTGAGCTTATCCTGATTCCTTCTCTTCTGCATTGGTAGTCACTTATAATAACTCCTCTAACAAAACTACCAACCATGTTCTTTGATTACAGAGAAGGTTAAGGATCCTGGAATAATTTTCTCTGTCATGGATTTGTAATGAACCAGTGGAGTGCAGCTTGTTCACCCACGGCATTGGCCCATAAAATCTTTTGAACATTTTTTTTGTGTCAGACTGCCATCAGCTTTGATTTTTTCTTTTATAGATGAAAATGAATGCCGTGTGAAGCCAGGTATCTGTGAAAATGCACGCTGTATTAACACAGTTGGGAGCTATAGATGCGACTGTAATGAGGGATTCCAAGCAAGCGCCTCAGGCACAGAGTGCATTGGTAAGTTAAGACTACACTCATACTGTAGCAGCATCTGCATATAGATTCCACCAGCAAGATAGAAAGTCCTGTGCATGTAAGCACACCACAAGAGCGGGATGAATGACAACAATAAGGAAAATAGTTTTGCATGGGTACCTGTAGCCTGTGTTATGCACAGTATTGGTTCACAGTTCAGTCTGCCACATGCAGACATGCAAGGTTAAACATGTGGTCTAGTGGTTAGAGTACAACATAATGAATCAGGCGATTCTTGTTTAGATTCGGCAGCAGCTACTGGCCCACTGTGTGACATGTTACATCTCATCTGTGAATCCTGGGATTATGCAGTAATTTCACAGTAAATGTGTAATAGGTACAGCTTGGGAAATTTTTAAATCCACTGGTTTGCAAAATTGCAGCTTGGATTGCTGGAGGGCTGGCAGGGGAGAAAGAATTGTCAATGGCTCAGTAGGTAGTGTGCTCGCCTGTGGGGCCAGAAGATTGACAGGCCCTGGCTTCTAGCCCCAGACCAGGTACTTGGGGTAATATCCATAACTGACACTGCAGTGCAGTACAAGAGGGGTTCTGCACTGTTGAGGTGCTGTCCTTCATAGTAATGTGTCAGCAGAAAAGGACCATCCTGGTCCATCTAGTCTGCCCATTTCCCACTCACCCCTGCTTGTCTCCACTTCCCAGGGATATTTTCCTCTACCCACCAGCCAACCCCTTGTGTCTGTCCCATGCCCTCTTGAATTCTTCCACTGTTTCTGTACGCACCACCTCATTAGGTAATCTGTTCCAGGGTTCCACCACCCTCTCAGTGAAATAACAACTCCTTACATTGCTCTTAAATCTTCCCCATTCCAATCTTAAATTACGACCCCTTGTTTTAACTCCTACGTTCCTTTTGAATAATCTACCTTCATTCACTTTATGTATTCCCTTCATATACTTAAAAGTCTCTATCATGTCACCTCTATCTTTTCTAGGCTGTCCAGAGGAGGCCAACCAAAATGGTGCAGGGTCTGCACCAGAAGACATATGAAGAAAGACTAAAGGAGCTTAAGATGTATAGCCTTGAGGAAAGGAGGGAGAGAGGGGACATGATGGAAACTTTCAAATACCTCAAGGGAATCAACAAAGTCCAAGAGGGTAGCATCTTTCAGAAAAAGAAATGTGCAAGAACAAGGGGGCTCAATCTGAAGATAGAGGGGGGATGGCTCAGAGGTAATGTGTAGAAGTATTTCTTCACAGAGAGGGTTGTAGATGCATGGAACGGCCTTCCTGAGGTGGTCGTAGAGTCAAAAACAGTGGGGGAGTTCAAGAACGCATGTGACAGACATAAGGCAATTCTAGTGGTGGGTAGGAGGAAGTAGGCTGTTGGTTAACTAGGCTCTGCAGCTTATCTGTTAGGGAAATGGGCAGACTAGGTGGGCCAAGCGGTCCTTATCTGCCGTCAAATTCTATGTTTCTATGTAACCTTCAGCGGGTATAGATTTAATTCTCTCCATGTAGTCTCATATGGCTTCTCTTGCATACCTTGCACCATCTTTGTTACCCTTCTCTGAATCCTCTCCAACCCTTCCTTTCTTAAATGAGGCCTCCAGAACTGTACCTCATACTCCAGGTGCGGTCTGACCATATTCAGATAAGACATTAAACCGAGGTCCCTTCTGCCCATCTCTGGTGACTATCCAGGTAGAAGTAAAAGATCCCATGGCACTTATCAATGAAGAGTAGGGGAGTTTTCACAGTGTCATGGCCAGCATTCCTCTATCAATAAGACAGGTCCATGTCAGGCACCCTGCCATGACACAAATAGATCTATCAACATCTTAGTGTGCCTTTCCTGGTCAAAAATTACAAATAGATAAAATGAACACCCCATCCAACGAGCACCTCTTCAGGGTGTGTGGCTGTCCTCAACTCACTGTGTCAGTACTTCCTGGGGGCCAACAGGAGGAGCAAGCATTGTGGGTCAGCATAAAGGAGTGCGGAGACACCCAGCAAAAGCTAAGCACGTACCAGTTGCACGTGTGTCTCAGTATGTCAGTGCTGATATCTTGGGGGAGTACAGGGGAGTGAAAATTGGCCGTCTGTCTGACAAAGATGAAGCCTGTCTGCTCAGTGGGAATGGGTCTCCTACCATGGACTTCTGATCTCCAAGGATAAAGTCAGTGCCCCACTGTGAGAGATAAGCCATGAAGCAGGTAAGAGGACCGGTTGGGTGACTGAGCTAGATGGTGGCTATAAGAGGCTGAGCTTAGGCTGTGACTTTGGATGGGGAATAAAAAAATAAATTCAAAACCTGGCACGTTTACCCAAAGTAAATTATATATTTCTTTACTGTATGTGTTTGTAACTGTTGACCAGGAACGACACACTGAGCTGTGGCAACTTGTTTTCATATGTGTCCTGGAGATGAGTTACATGGGCCTGTTTTGTTGACAGGGGAAATGTTGGCCAGAATACATGCGAAAATCCACTACTCTTGTAATAATGTCATGGGATCTTTGCCTTCCACCTGGATGGCCTCCAGAGATGGGCAGAAGGGACCTCAGTTTAATGTCTGATCTGACGGACTCAACAGTACAGCAACATCGCACTCTTGTACCACACACAGCCTCAGTCTTGGGTATTAGCTCATATTACTAGAGTGGAACTAGAACAATGACCCTTAGATCTTCTAGCCCAAGAAGCAAGCATGAAACCTAGTACGTCACTGATGCTGACTTTTGAACATTGTGGCTTTTGTTCACCCAGTTTGTGAGTGCCCTTCTGCTGAAGGTCATAGGATCAATCCTCCCACCCATTCTTTCCCGCTCCTTATGTTTATGTGTCTTCAGGGGCACACCAACCTTGGCCCCAGTCTGTGCATTTCAACTATTGCTCGTAAAATTAAGTAAAACCCTCAGCAGCCCGTGGTGTCTTGGGATATAGGCTTCCCTCTTTGAATTCAACACTTAGTGAGGCATAGCAGTGCTATATTAGTGGTTGGACGGGATTTGCATAAGGGCATCTTTTGTGACTGAACACCCTTACCCAGAACCTGCCCAACCAAGCACCTCCACTTAACCTCCTGATGGTTGGGGCAGTGAGAGGAGCCCACCAGGATACCACCAAACTGGCCTCTTTCACCCCCAATCCAGATTATCAATCATGGTAAAGTGGTAATGCACACACCAGTGTGTCCACGAAGACAATTAAAGGGACACTTTCAACCATTTTTGCATCATATTATTTCTGTCTGTTTGAAAACCCACACTATGATAGGTTACTTTCACTAAAATTCATTGATGTTGCTAGCTCCGTGGCACCGAGCGAAGGGGTTCGCTCAGCATGCTGGTGACCCAGATTTGTGCCCCGAGCCCAGGTACCAGTGGGAAGGGGTTCCAGAGCGTCCATTGGACGCTTCCCTCCCAGGGGATGGGCAGGGTCTTGGTACCTGCAGGCGGATTGGAGACGGGTTTGGGGGACGTACAGCCTCAACACGCCCCCGGCACATCCCCGCTGCAGGTCACCACTCCTGCAAAGCTCAATCAGGAGTTGAGTGGGCAGGCCAGGAGAACATGAAAAAGTGCCCCCAGGCTGACTGGATGATGACCACCGATCCCCGGAACACCACTAAACTGGGATAGCCCCATGCTGATCGTCCCATCGCTAATCCCAGGGCTAACTGGTTGTGCCTATGGGCACTTCTCCCCCGAAGGGGGGGGTCCATCCAATGAAGGGTCATGTCGGGTCACCTGGGGGATCAATTGGCAGTAGCAGGTGGCAGCAAAATGGCGGCCGGTGGAGGAGGGTGGCCGTGGGGCCCAGGTGGCCTGAAGGAGAGGCTGGCCAGGAGGGACGTGGGAGTACCAAAAAAAATAATTCATTGATGTTGCTTGTTGTTTAACCTGCTTCCTTTCGTAGTAGAACTGAAAGACATGCTAATGGTGTAATTATACTCAACCTCGTTCTGTTTTAAATCCTCGATCTACTCTTGTTGTATACTTCCTGAACATTAGGATCACCCCAAAGCAGTGCAGCCTGTCACAATGCAATAATATCCTCTCCTCCCAGTGCATCATGTGTGGCTAGACTGTGTTGGGGGTGTTCCCAAGTCCAGGAAAGATGCAGTGGGAGTAGATCAAGGATTGTAAACAAACATGTTTTTGTGTGGTAACACCACTATGGTGAGCTGTCTGTTTTTCACTTAAAAAAAAGGATTTCACTTAAAAAAAAAAAAAAAAAGGAATCAGACTCAAACTACCAGCTACATCAGCAATTTCTACAGACATGACTAATCATAACATGTGTTTTTTTAAATTACAGACACTTTGAGGCCTAAGGGAATTGTGTCCTTTTAACAAAGGTAAAGAGAAGTAGTAGGGGTTAGAAGACCGAGCCTAGGTTCTTCATGAGGGTACTCTATGACATTTGCTTCACCTGTCTATGAAAAGGGGAGAAAATTAAGATTTTTGCAAATGTGGGTTAATGTGACCTTCATAAAGTACACCCAGCTGTAGGAATAGATGTTACATTGCATATGGGCAAATCTCCAGTAAAGTACCCAACATCATGATATCAGCAACAGTAATGTATTTCTTTTTTTGGGAGGTCAAGTATATTATCTTCATTTCTTTTCACAGATGAACAATCGTGTGTGGTGGTATAGAGTTTGAAAATATCAGAAAATAATAGCTTCCACCCTCCACCAGCCCTCTCTCCTCTTCCATCCCTCCTCTTTTCTTCCTTCCCCCTTCCCAGCTTTGCTGGCACACTTCCCTCCCCTACTTCTCTTACCACTCCAACTGCTGCTACTTTTTCATGAATCTCCTCAGCAGCTACCATCAAGGCCTTGTTGTCTTCCAGCCCTTCCAAGAGCAGCAGTCCTGATAGCATTGATTCTCAGATCCTCTATCTCTCTGCTTCAGCTATTACTGCCCCCATCTCTGCCAACCTCAAGTTCTCTTTTTCTCCTAGGCAAGGTCCCTGATATCTGAAAGAGAGCCAAAGTCCTCCAGCTACATAAAGGTGGAGACCCTTTTGCCCCAGGGAACTGCCATCCTATCTCACTTATCCCTGCACTGACTAAAGTTAAGGAAAAGCTTGTGCTCATCCAACTCTCCTCATTTTTTTCGACTCTGCCTCCTTTATTGACTTCCAGACCAGTCTGGCTTCCATAAGACCCACTCTTCTGTCTCCTCCTTATACAGATTAATGGACTGTTCTAGATGATCCTACTTAATAGACTAACTGGGACAGGCCTTTCTGACCTCTGGTCAGCTGGTTCTGCTCCCGGCTGACTTGTACCAGTCTGTCAGTGTAATTGATACCTCCTTCCATCCTCTCCTGATCTTGTCAGATGTATCCAAGAGTCAATTCTGGACCCCATCCTGTTCAGTGTTCTTCCTCCCAAGGCCTATGTTAAGCCTTGTGAATAGCGAGGAGGTGTGGGGCGAGGCCTGGTTGGGAGGGGAGCGAAGTGGATGGATTGGCATTGTGGGGGTCATGGAGAGGCCCTGTGGTGAAATGGGTCAAAGAGGTCTTCTCTGCCTGATTGCCATACCCAAGGGCTCCACTTTATGTGGGCAAATAGCGTGGTCAATCTCAACTGCTCATCCTACTCGGACGGTGTTATGCAATGCCAGGTCGATTAAGAACAAGACAGCAGTGATTGCTGATCTTGTTGGAACATCAGACCTGGCATGCATCACCAAGACCTGGCTGGACAAGAATGCTGGTCCCATATTGGAGTCAGCAGTTCCAGCTGAGTACTCGGTGATACACTGCCCAAGGTTGGATCATGATGGCGGGGGTGTAGCCGTCTGTTTTAAAACGGAACTGGGCCTTGTAGATGTGTCACTTGGGGTCACTAGATCCTTTGAGTGTATTGTGGGTGCAGGTGTAGGTTGTAGGATACTTCTCGTCTACCGCCACCCAGGGGCAAGAAGGAGTTCCTGCAGGAAGTCGCGGACTTCCTTGCTGACATGGTATTGGAGTCCCCTAGATGGTTGGTGCTGGGGGACTTCATTGCCTGGGTTGAGTTTGAACTGTCGTATTTTGATCAAGACTTCCTCCAACTGATGATCTCATTGAGCTTTACACAGGTGGTTACCTCTGTGACCCACAGACAAGGTCACTCAGATCTGGTGTTCCTACTGGGGATGGAGATCTTCAGCCTGGTGGTGGAACCCATCGGGTGGCTTGATCATCACACTATAGGGTTCAGTTTCGTGGCTTCTCCCAATAGACCTGCCCCTACGGAGATTGTCCAGTACCGCCCTTTATGGGGTTTGACCCCTGATGGTCTTATGGAAGTGCTGGACCAGTCGGGGAGCGTTAGTGTTAGCTTGGATCCAGGGGATCTTCTTCTAACCTATAATAAGGCTGTGGTGGCTGCCCTGGATTCCATAGCTCAGGTCTTTGTTCACCCACTCACCCTTCGCTCTTGGTCCCCTTGGTTTGATGGGACCTTAAGGGAGGTGAAGAGAGTAGGGAGAAGGTTGGAGCGATGCTGACGGAAAACTGGCCTGGCTGATAACAAGCTTAGATTGATGTCCCATTACAAGGACTATCAAGCGGCGGTCTCCCATAAGAAGGCAGAGTTCCTGTCCAGGGAGATTGCTGCTGCATGAAATCGACCAGCTCAGCTCTTCCGTACTGTGGACAGGCTGTGCAATCCAGCCTGTCTCCAGAATCAGGGAGCTTTTTCACAGAATAAGTGTGATGAGTTCACTCAATTTTTCGCAGAAAAGGTTGCCACCATTAGGTTGGAGATCTGTACTGCTTGCTCAAATGAGCTCTGTGGTGATCAGTGGGAGATTACAGGCACCCAGTTTGTCTGGTCCAGCTTTAACCAGGTGGCGACCGTGGATGTCGTGAAGATTATCCAGGGTTTGCGACCAACTTACTGTAGTTTGGACCCAGGTCCCACACACCTCCTGGTGGGGTGAGTGGCGATCATCAGGCCAGTCCTAGCTGAGATAGCTGGGTGTTCGTTAGAGATTGGGGTGTTTCCAGACACCCTGAAGGACGCGGTGGTATGCCCCCTTCTGAAAAAACTTCTCTTGACCCTGATTGTCTCGCTAACTACAGGTCTGTCTCTAACCTGCCTTTTGTGGGCAAGTTTATTGAGAAGGCAGTCACGTTGCAGCTCAAGGAGCATCTTACTACCCACAATATCTACGATCCTCTCCAGTCTGGTTTCAGGAAGAGGCATTGCACTGAGACGGTGCTGGTTCGGGTACTTAATGATCTCCTGATAGCGAGAGATCGGAGGAGCCGTTACATCTTGGTTCTCTTTGATCGCTCTGTGGCATTTGATACCGTGGACCATGGGGTGTTACTGGAGTGCCTGCAGCTGCTCTGTGGTCTGTCTGGGACAGTCCTCAGATGGTTTCAATCTTTTCTCACAGGCAGGACTCAGAGAGTGGAGCTGGGTTTTTTCCCTTGGCCTCTCACTCCCTGCCATGTGGGGTGCCACAGGACTCTGTGCTTTCACCCATGTTGTTCGCGGTGTATATGCTGCCGTTGGGAGACATTATAAGGTGGCATAGGCTAAGTTTTCACTGGTATGTAGATGATACTCAGCTGTACATGTCCTTTGTGCCTGAGCAGAGTGACGCTGTTTCAGTCTTTAATAACTGCCTCTCTGAGATTCAGGACTGGATGAGTGCCCAACTGGCTTAGGTTGAACCTGGATAAGACTGAGGTGTTGATTGTGGACCCAGATCATCAGGTAGAGGGGTTGTCTGCCGGGCAGCCATCTGGGCTATGGATGGGGGGCAGCCAGTTGTCAACCTCTGACCGGGTGCATTATGCTTTATGGCGGGCTGACACTTATGTCTCAGGTGTCGGCCGTTGTCAAGACCTCATTTTATTGTTTGAGGAATATCGTATGGATAAAACACCTGGTCCCGCCTGATGATCTTCCAACGTTGGTCCACGCCTTTGTGACCTCCTGCCTAGATTACTGCAACACCCTATACCTAGGGCTACCAGGGGTGGAGCTCAGCCGCCTGCAGCCGGTGCAGAATGCGGCTGCCAGGTTGTTGACTGGCTTACCAAGATCTTGCCATGTCACACCTGTGCTCCGCGGCCTGCACTGGCTGTCAGTTCAGTGGAGGATCACCTTCTAGGTCAGATTACTGACCTATAAGGCCCTACACAGACTGGGACCACGGTACTTGCAAGACCTTTGCCCCTACTGCCCCCTCTGCCCTCTCTGCTCCACTGATGAAGGGATGAAGGATTGCTAGAGATTCCCAGGGTCCGTTTGAAAACTTCTGGAGCCAGATCTTTTGCGTTTGCAGCCCCAACCCTGTGGAATTCTCTTCTTCGTCCGATCAGAGAGTGCCCGATCGTTGAGTCTTTTAAATCTGCCTTAAAGACTTATTTATTTCATCTAGCATTTATAGATGATGAAATTCCTGCTGCCTTTATTAACTGGTTTTATGATTGTGGTTTTGTTTAATTTTATATTTTACTGTTTTTATTTGTGTGTACTACGCTATGATCTATCTTGGAATAGATCGTTTAAGAAATAAAATTTGCTTACTTGCTTGCTATGTGTTTCTGTGCACATTTACATGTACATAGATAACACTTTGCTTTATGCTACCTGACCATCCGTGGAGGAGTTGGAAACTTGGCTTCAGTGTAGCTTTGACAATTTCCTACACTGATTCTAGGCTAAACAAAACTATCTCTAAATGCTAAGAGAACAACTCCATGACCTAGGTAGAATTCACAGAATTGTCATACTCCACACTACCCCAGACTACCAAGACTGTGGATGTCTCCTGCTTTAAATATCTTAGTGTATGACTAGGCTGTAATCTAGATGTTTCGAATCATGTTGGCACCATCCACAGAAAGCTCCACCCCAAGCCTGGCACACTGTACTGGAACAAGTCTTGTATTCCCCCTCCCTATTTACTGAGAGCTCATTCTAAAAATGATCCTGCCAGTATTATGACTATATGGATATGATCTAAAGCACTGCCCTCAAAGCCTCTCTGGCCAGACTGGCCTCCTCCTTCACTCCTGTCATTTTACCCTAAACATCCCTCTTGCATACCACTGCTGCCTTTACTGCCCCCAGGAGACAGGCACATCTCCTTCCTCCTTCACTGCTAAATTAGGATTACCTCCTTTTCTGCTACCTCTTGTCTCTTTATTCCTTCCAGCCCCCAACTCACTCAGATCATCTGATACTCATTCTAACACAGTAAATACTCAGCTGGGCTTCTGCTTTCACTTTGCGTTTTCCCCACTTATAGAATTACCTCCCCCTTCTCCTCATTTGTCCTCCTTTGCAGCTTCCCTCAAAGTTCATCTCTGTGAGCACTGCTTACCTTGGTTGTTGTAACTTGTCCTTACCCTGGTCCTTTTTCTCACTCTACATTGTCTTCTTCCAGTGGTCTCTGGGCCTGTCTGGTCTCTCGTTAATCAACTAATTACCCTTTCACGTACTACTGCTAACTGTGCTTTCTGCAATTTGCACTTTATGTTTTATATATTGTATTGGTATTGCACTGCACATGCTAGTATAGCCTACAGGTTAGAGGAACAAGGTGTGAACAAGCTTGGTACATCCAGCAGACCAGACCTGGGTTTGATTCTCACAACCTCCACTTGCATACTGTGTGACTCTGAGCAAGTCACTTAACCGCCCAGTGCTCCCAGGTCACCCCTGAAAACAGGCACTTGTGCCTAGTGGGCCTTATCCAGTTACCAAAGACTAAAAAAAAATAAAAATTGTATTGTATTGCATTGCATTGTATTATATTGTATTGTAACATGACAGAAATTAGCAACCACAAATAACGGCAACGGATTGGACTAAATGTATCAGCTGACGAAAGTTGGAGGGGGGATTAATCACTGGTAATGCCCGCTCAATGTGCAGTACCGTAGACCACCAGGAGAAATGCGCCAGCGAGCATTGTCAAAAGAGAAATGTAAGACACAAATGAAACCACCACAAAAACCAAATGCACAAACGTATAAACACAATATTGGTCTACCCACCTACCCACACATCCAATAGCCAGTAGTGTGTTGCAGAATTGTCACTTGAGAACATTTTTATCATTGCAATGGCAGACATCACCAACCGACGCAGAAAGTAGCAGCCAGTATAATTTCAGCACGTCCTTTGATTTAAATAAAAGCTACTGCTGAACTAATAGGGCCCAAGTTGAGCAGTGGCTTTCATTTAAATCGAATACTTACAGACCGTGGAAACGGAGCAGTCGCACAAGGACAGCAGCAGTGTAGTACATGGGACAGTTAATTTTAATAATTACAGCAGCTGTGAACTAGATATCAACCCGGTGCAAAAATACCACATCAACTATGAGTCCCAAACCACGGCAAGTACACGAGCAATATAATTGTTCCAAATGTGTAAATACTTAGTAGTAACAAAAAGGTGAGCTAGAACCATACATAGTTTGCTAGTTAACTGTGTGAGACAGTTAGTCAGCAGCTTAATGTTGTTGTGCAAGAGTCCCACAATGCAGCAGACCACATAGAATTGTTGGCAGCTAGAAAGCAGCATCTGTCCACGGCAATGCGAATTGCAAGATTTCCACTGAGCAGAACAGGACACAACCAATGGTAACAACAGTAACACCTAACAATCGGTGAAATATCTATAAAAAATGTTTGCAATGTGTAAAGACATGACTATGTAACTAAGTGTCTTGTAGCTATAAAAAGTGTCCAGTGTTATATGTCACAGCAGCAACAGTAACAGTCGTGTTACAAGCACATTAATCCCCTTCGAAGTCGGCTTCTACTGTGGAGTTAATGCATGGTTGGGTGGTTGTAGGCACTCGGCCTTCAGCCTTGTGCCACAACCCACAACCCCCCGCCCACCGACCATGCATTAATTCCCCAGTAGAAGCCTCCTTCGTTTGGGATTAATGCTTACTTGTATTGCATTGCTTGTATTGTATTTTGTAGCATTGTATGTCTTGGTAGTGCTTACTGTAACTAGCCCCTGCACCATTTCCTCTGTAACCCACCACCACCAGATCTCACCTTATTTTATTTTATTTACAGTACTTATTGTGGATGGGAAATGAGGGCTAAGAAATATTTCCTGTTTTCAGCCTCGTCGGGGGGGGGGGGTGTAGAAGGATACAGATGCAAACTGACTGACACTAAAGTAAAGTTCTGATATATTTTATGTAGGTTTGGGACTTTATAGTCCATTACCTTATATCGGTGATAGTTGGTTAAAGCCTAATTTATAATTTTTCAGGCACCCCAGTTCAGGTAGGAATGAATCCTAATACTTTGCTGAACTGATAGTTAGCCGATCCCTTCCATTTCCTGGTCCTCCAGTCCCACCCCCGTGCTCAAATGTTTTATAATGTCTAACCAGGGAGAGTGCAAGGGCATGCACCATTGTAGTCTTTGGGGGTAATTTTCAAAATTATTTTATAACTGTTACAGCATCCTTTGATTTAAATAAAACTCACTGCTGAACTAATAGGGCCCCAGTTGAGCAGTGGCTTTCATTTAAATCGAAGGATGCTGTAAGAGTTATAAAACTGTTGCAAAAATTACTGCCATAGACTACAGTGGGGCACACCCCCATGATCGCCCTGTTTAGATGTCATAAAATGTTTCTGCACAGGGGCGGGACTGGGGGACCAGGAAGTGGGAAGAATCAACTGGCCATCGGTTTGACCTGAATTACAGTCCCTTCCCTGCTGAACTGGGATGCTTGAAAAAGTCTAAATTAGGCTTTAATGAACCGTCACCAATATAGGGTAGTGGGCTATAAAGCCCAATACTTAAAATTAGAAATAGCCTTCAAACTAGAATAACTTGGAAATTAACATTGGCTCGAGTGCCTTCCAGGCCAAAACATAAAAATAAATGACTGAAATAATTTTCTAAATTCTGTTTTCTGGGAGAGGGTGGTGTAACGTGGAAATTAAATGTGTTAGTGTTCCATTCACTTTACTGATGAACTAAGTACTTTTCTGGTACAGGGCTCAGATTAGTTAATGTAAAATGTACATTATTCATTTTTCAGTCCCAGCCAAGACAAGAAAAAACATCTGACTCAGAATGTATACAGTGTTCTCCAAGATTTTTGCTGAGAACAAAGACAAGCAGACTATAAAGAAAGCAATTTCACATGTCTAGAGAAGCGTATAATAGGAGGGTGGAGAGGTCAGGAAAATTACACCAATTGATGGCAGCTTGCCAAAGACGGAAAGATGCTTTAGTCATGAAGCAAGCCATTCTTAACATTATTATAAAGTAAATTAAGATCATACTTGGGAAACAAGACAGTGGTTAATACAAGCTTCTACTGTGACATCTAGGAAGTTTGGGACATACTGTGGTACTCTAGCAGGATCCCAGCAGTAAAAGAAAAAGTCCCACCCAGCTTGTGAAAAATGAAACGGCATAATTGGATTTGAATATTACTTTGCAATTCTACACTATAAACATTTTTTTAAATGGTTAAACGAAGCACAGAATTAAGTTTCCATCCCGTGAAACTTTGTGACATCATAGACCACTCAAGCTTTGCTCTTGTGGTTTATGATGTTGCAAGGTTACCCCGGTGGGAGCACAGCCTTGTTGTGTATGTTGGTCATCTGTTATTCCATTTGCAGTACCTCTGGGAGCTTACAGGTTTAGCAAGATTTCTGGTCTGTTCCTGCTTTCCATTTACAGAATGGCTGTTGAGTTCCACACCCAAGCTGGTTTTACTTTAGTTACTATACAGGGTTCAGTTGTGTGGTCATTATGAAGCACTTTCTATCATTTATCAAATGTACTGACACCATTCTTTTCATGGTAGTCTCTTTAGGTTTTTTTTTTACCCTTGTTTGTTAAATCTCATTTAAAAATAGTTTGTTCTCTCTCTCTCCAATTGAAATTTCTTATTATTTATATGATTATCTGACTATCATCAAATCCCAAGCAAATAATCCACTACCGGCCGAATGTGTTTGACCATCCGAGGTGTGCGTATATCAGCGCACAACCGCATGCCCTGTAGTGGAGTATCTGTCTTATAAAATGGCCAAAACTGTTTTGGAAGGGGGTGAAAAATAGAAAGAAGTGCAGGCATTGTGGAATAATGCATGGTCACGTGGTATGTTTCATCCAATCAGGTGACAGCATTTTTGCTGCTTTTTCTCACCCATTTTTCATATGTAACACATAAATTCATAGCAAAAACCTACATTATACAGATTAGGATTGCTAGCGCATAAAATTCAAACCCTCAGAGTTTGGGAATGTGCTATTATGGTTTTTCAACCCAATGCCCACAGAGTTTGGAAATGTTCTATTAGGGTAGTCAAGCCTAACTCCTGCCCTCTCCCCCTCACTTCCCATTTTTACCCAAGGCCAACCTACAGGTATGGGGCCATGCATCAATGGAGTGGTACCTCTTACAGGGCCAACATAAACAGCAAGCCTAATGCCTACCCCATCTCCTACCCTTGTGACCCATGGCCAAGCTTCCTCTCCAGCTCCATTCTACAAGGCTGTGCTGGTTCATGTGATCCTCTTCCAATGCTGAGTTGCACAGTTGCCACACAATTGTATATTGACTGTGTATGGCCTTGTGAACCCTGTGTATAGTATAACATACATTTAACAGCAGCATTTTGTTTCACATATTGTCTAGTATTATATGTACCATCTATTTGTACTTTGTTTCATACAGTTCCAAGAAGACACTGTGTAAAATATTATACATGTCCCAGACACATAAATGCTATGAGTAGTTCCAGGTATGCTTCCTAAAGAAAGTGTGCAGTATGTATTGTACTGTGCTTACAAATCTGTAACAAGTCTGCTGCTTTGCAAAGGGTCCACAGTACTGTGTGCAAAGCAAGCCACATCATCAATTGATGTAAAACTCTTCAACTGTGCACCACACATATTCTAATTACAGACCTAAAATGAGTATGGTGTATATCAAACCAGACCTGTGGCTTGGCCTTGGGTCAAAAGGGTAGGGGTCGGTGTGGGGATTAGGGTTGTTATTTACACATTTTGAATATGTTGGCCCTGTACGCGGTACCACACCATTCATGCATGGCCTCATACCTGTAGGTTGGTCTTGGGTAAAAATGGGAAGTGAGGGGGAGGGAGTGGGAGTTAGGCTTGACTACCCCAATAGCACATTTCCAAACTTTGTGGGCATTGGATTGAAAACCACACTAGCACATTCCCAAACTTTGAGGGTTTGAGTTTTATGCAGTAGCAACCCTAATTTGCATCAATGTAAATTTTGCCATGAATTTCCTTAGTTTTTGAGACAATGTAGTGGTAACCTGTTTGTACAGGTCCCTTGAGGCCCTGTGCAGAGAATAAGGTGACTCCTAGCTTCCTTTGTGCCTTCTAACTTTCTTTGCACAGGGCAAGATGCACAGGGCACTTTGTTCCTGTGCATGAATGCTAACGTTTTTTGTGCAGGGCCCTTGAAGTGTGTGAGAACAGAAGAACTCATTGTAGTGTTAACAAGGATAGCAAATCTTCCCTTGTCAATCTTCACCATTCATTACTGCTTGGGTGTAACTCAGAGGCGTGCACCCACCATGGGAATTTTTTTTTTTGAGAGGAGTCAACACCGACGGCGCCGCCCCCAAGAGCGATGCACACGTGGTGCGCGGGGGCAGCTGTTGGGCGCCGCAGACTCCTCCTCCATCCCAGTTTCTCCCGCTGTCAAGGCTGCACCTGCTGTGCATGTAGAGTGATTTTCCTAGTACGCCATTTGGCCTAGTTCATCGTTCAAAGTGACTCCTTCATCCCGGTTCGATTTTCCCGACACCATTGATGCCAGTAAGTCCGTTCCATTTTATTTTTTGACAGCCCCGGGAGCTTTTCTGTGTTTTAGGTTATTTTCGCATCATGCCCAGTTCGGGAGCTAAGTGAAAGTTGAAAGTGGGCCGTGCCCTTATGCGTCGGTGCGCCTGTGGCTGGCATTTTTCCTTTACGGACCGGCATGATGTCTGCCTTCGGTGCCTGGGACCTAACCATGCTATGGACAGATGCGGCGCCTGTTTCTTGATGGACTGGCGTGTTCTCGAAGTTCGTGCATTCAAAATTGGCAAGGCCCCTCCGACTTTTGGAGGATGGCATCACTCTCAGGCCTCCCAGGACAGGTCTTTAGACCCTTCCTCCGGGTCCCCTCCCAGGCCTATGCAGTCTGGTGAGGAGGAGGTCTCCTCATCTTCAAGCCTTGCCGAGGAGGAGGAGGCCTCTTTCAGGGTGTTGGGGGAACGCTGTGGCCCCTCCTGGGGCCGCGGTGTAGACACTGTCTCGGCAGTCACCTCTTCGGAGGTGCAGGCTCCCCCAGTGTCGCGGCCCATGGTTTCTGGGTCCGGCATTGGTGGACCCTCGACATCACCCTCCGGCACTGTCTCGGATCCTGGCACCGTTCGCGGTGCTGGTGATTGGGGTGGCACCGTGTGTGGTGCTGCATTGGTTGACGGTGCCACTCACGGTGCCATGGGTCCGGTTGACTGTGATAGCGGTGCCGTGTCAGGTCCCGGTGCCGGGGCGGCACTGGGGACATAGCTGGAGCCGTAGGCGGATCGGGGCCAGACTCTGGTGCTGCAGGCAATGTGCAGGGACCTCGTGGTGCTGTGCTTGATTCCAGTGCCGCTAGCGGCGCCATTTCTCAAGGGACTCTTGGGGTGGCCAGCATCGAGGTCCTTCTGCTCGGTCCCTCCTCAGAGGCAGACAGTTCAGAGGTTGACTCGACTTGGTGCCCTGATTCCTTGGAGTCAGAGTCTTTTCTGGAACGCAGAGTCAGGCGATCCAGTGTTCCCAATCCTGAGTCCCCAGATCCATCTTCCTCTGAGGAGCTCCAGGCTGGGGGTGGCCTGGACTCCATCGAGGAGGGTGGTTTGGGGATTGAAGAGCGGGCTGTCTCCTCAGAGGGGGCTATGGCTGCTGCTGTTTCTGGTGCTGCTGTGCCTTCTCAGGGTGGACTAGGGGTTCTCTCTCTCCGGGAGCCCCCCCAGGGAGGCCTCAGGTTCCACGGAAACTATCGCTAGATTCGAGGAGGAGGGCGTCCTCAGAGTCTGAGGGGTCGGGGTGAGAAGCAGCGAGGTCCGCCTTCCGCCCCTTCGGGGGTAGGGAGGAGTCGAAGCACCGAACCCCATCTCTCCCTCTTGGGCTCAAGGGACCCCTCTGGTGGCTTTGCTGTGAGTTGCCCTTCTGGACTCTTGCAACCCCAGATGCATCACAGGGGAGATTCCCCATCCAGGCTCTTCAGGAGTTCGATCCCCCAGGGTTCCGTTTTGCGACCTGGATTGATATCCGGGACCCTGCCAGCTCGGGCTCCGTTCCCTGGATTTCAGAGCCCTAGCAGAGGACAGTTGCCTTCTTGTAGGTGCCCCTCTCCCATTCCTCTGCAGCCACCTCCCTCTCTCCCAGGCCATGTCGGTCCTACGGGCCCATTATTCTGGGAGTCGTTCAGAGGCTCTGTGGAGGCCTTCCCCTCATGTTAGGTACATGCATGAGCAGGTGTTTTGCTTCTCCCCACCACCGCAGGAGTCCTCTGGACATTCGAGCTCCTCACCTTCTTCGGCTCCCTCCTCCGAGGGAGAGAAACCCTTGGCTTATCTTTCATCAGATTCTGATTTCATGGACTATTAGCGATTCCTGTCGAGGATGGTTAAGGATCTCCATATCTCCTTTCTCAGACGTGACAATACCGAGTGGGAGACGCGTGAATTCCTTGGGAAATTCAGTGCCCAACACCTGGTGGTACCATCCTGGCCTATTCCTTTCCAGGAGGCGTCTATCTGCATCTGGCAGTCTCCAGCCACCTCTTTTCCAGCCCCGGTAGACTGCAGGAGGAGGTATTGTGCCCCATTGGATTCTCTGGGTACACTCCCCATCCCACCCATGGGATTGGTGGCACATGACCATCCACCGGACTCAGATTCCCTAAAATTTGACCGGTTGGGGCGAAGAGTGTTCTCTTTCTCTCGTGCGATGTTATGCATTGCATCACATCAGGCTCACCATGCTGCCTACAGTAGGCATTTATGGTCAATGCTCTCCTGAGTCCTAGCATCAGTGCCTGGTCTGGAGCAATCCAGACAAGCTATTGCCCTCTCCGCTATAGGCCTGGAACTGGCAAGGCACCAAGCAAGGGCATCCTACGATGCCAGTGAGGTGGCTTCCAGACTTGCGGAGACATTGATCTGCATTAAGCGGATGGCATGGCTTCCTCTTTCAAGATTGTCACCCCTGGCCCGGCGTAGGGTGATTCGCTCTGCTTTCTGAGGGACCCACCTCTTTTCCACCAGGGCTAGAAGACTTCTGCAGGGGCTTCCTCCATCTCCGAGAGACACCTCCTAACTCTCCTCAGAATTAGACTCCTGTCTTTTAGGCCAAGGTCTCTTCCTTCTGCTTTTCACTGGCAGCAGGCTGAGGGTCTTGTTCCCTCAGGGCTTTCCTAAGTCCCCCTTCGGGGGGGCTTAGTACTCACCCAAGCAGTAATGAATGGTGAAGATTGACTAGGAAGATATGGAAATTATGCACTCCACGTAATTCTTGATCTTCTTGTATCTTCACCATTCATTACTGATACCCACCTACCTTCCCCTCATGGGCCTCCTTCTCTCGGCTTCTTTGCTCTGTGCTCGCTCCTCCTTCCTTTATGCACAAAACAAAAAAACATTCTTGAGCCTTCCGTTCTTTTCTCAGAATGGATCCTCGTATTGGCAGGGGAGAGGAACGAGTAGTATTTATCTCTATCCTAAGGGAATTCTTTCTTATTGGCCCTGGCGGTGACCTCTTGGCTCCTTCTTTAGCCATGTTGTTCAATTCACAGTTAGAGAAACTGTTCCTCTTAGTTTGGTTCCTTTTTCTTGGTCCCCTCTGGCAGGTTTAATCTCCTGTTGTGCCAGCCTTTGCTAGTCAAACGCTGTCCTGGCAATCTGTTGCCTTGATCTGGTGATCTGCTTCGCTATCCTTGGGGAGTCAGACTGAGTTTCCACTCTGTCCTTTCGTAGGGGGTGCCTTCTCTGAGGCTCAAATCCTCCTCTCCCCACACACATCTGTGTTACCACAAAACAGGGTGCTAGTGGGCTTCCTCCCCTTCCTAGTTGGGCACTCTCCTTCGGACAGATTTTCTGCCTAGGCAGTCTGTGAACTCTCAGCTGGAGTGTAAGGGGTTGGGGATGGCGGGAAGTGCAGAGAGTCTGCCTTTTGTGTGTCAAGCTGTGCAAAGGCTCAGTTGAACCTTTTCATCAGTCTTTCCTAATGGGATCCTTGCTCCCTTCTTGGTCCCGAGCTTACGAGCCTTCATGCCAATCCTCACAACCTGGCAGAGCTTCTCCCTCCTCCCAACATCCCCTTTTTCTTCTTCTTCTGTTCTTCTTCTCTTTCTCCTTTATCTGTTCCTCCCTCGGAGCTGCCCCAGAAGTGAGGCCTGTGGTCCCATAGGGTAGGTTCTCCTCTTTCCTGTTCTCTATCAGCTTATTCCTTTTTCAGTTTATATCCTTTCCTTTACCTATCTCTCGGCTGTCTTGCCTCGCTCACCTTTTTTTCTTATCATTTTTTCACCTCTCCAGCTAACAGAACTGGGATGGAGGAGGAGTCTGTGGCGCCTAACGGCTACCCCTCGCACACCACATAGTGCATTGCTCTTGGGTGTGGCGCCGTCAGCATTGACTCCTGTCCAAAACAAAACAAACTCCCGTGGTGGGTGCGCACCTCCGGCTTACACCCAAGCAGTAATGAATGGTGAAGATACAAGAGAAGATCAAGAATTACAGTAGGTACGTAATTTCCATTTTTTGGGGATGTGTTCCCATGTGTGTAACTGTAAATATGTTAGTTAATATGTTAACAACCCATCAGGTAGCAGAGTGATTTATTTCTGACATGACCAAAGACACACAAAGCAGAGCTCATCAAGGAGGGAAAGGAAAGGAAATGTAAATAGCTAGATACTGAGGCCCGGATATTCAAACTGCGCCAGGCTGTGGCGCAAGCCTGGGCGCATCTCAACTTTGTTGTGCATGGGTGTGGCCTGGGCAATATTCAACGAAGCTGTGCTATGGCACAGAAGCTTTGAATATCGCACCCTGGCCACCCCCACTGTGCATGGCGCAGTGGCACTGCGCCAGCGCAAGTGGCCAGAGTGGAGCATGGAGATGCGCTGGTGCAAGTGCCATTGCGCCATGCACAGCACCTGCGATATTCAAACGGGGACATGCAAATGGGGCCATAATTTATGCAAAGCGCACAGGGGGCCATTTGCATCTCATTACAGCCCCATTTGCATGCCATTAGCATGCAGGTGCGCCGATCCCCGACGACTTGCACCTGGCGCCCTGTCAGGCAGCAGCCGTTGGAGACCGACGCCCCCTGCAGCCCGATCGCGGGAAGTCCCGTAGGTGAAAAAAGACCAAAATCCCTGGTGGTCCAGTGGACCCCGCTGAGCGACCGCGGGCATCATTCATCCCCCAAGTCCAATATTCTTGAGGTCCAGTGGACTGCGCTGAGCCCCGATCGCGGCATCATTCATCCCCCCAAGTCCAATATCCTGGTGGTCCAGTGGACCGCGCTGAGCCCGATCGCAGGCATCATTCATCCCCCAAAGTCCGATATCCCTGGTGATCTAGTGTACCCACCGCCCACTGAGCCCCACCATCCTGCTCCCCGCTGACTGACAGCTCGATAGGGCGCAACACAGCAGCTGCCACCTGTGGGTGGCCATCACTTGTTCCTGCCGCACCTGGCGGCGCCCCCATGCCCCGATCACAGGGCATCATTCATCACCCCCCCAAGTCCAACATCCCTGGTGGTCCAGTGGACCGCGCTAAGTCCGATCGCGGGCATCATTCATCCCCCCCCCAGTCCAATATCCCTGGTGGTCCAGTGGACCGCGCTGAATGAATCATTCACATATCTGGACTGAGTAGTACGGTATGGTCTGCACGCCCATTGGCTCATGCTCTGAACCACTGGGTGTGCAGCCCTACCGAGCTGTCAGTTGGTGGGCAGGGCAGCAGGCAGGTGGGTGCCGGCTGACGGGGGAGCGGGGTGGTGGGGCTCAGTGGGCGGGGGTGGGGTACACCAGATCACCAGGGATACGGACTGGGGGAGATGAATAATGCTCACGATCGTCGCCCGGTCCACTGACCACCAGGATATTGGACTGGGGATGAATGATGCCCACGATCGACTTAGCGCGGTCCACTGGACCACCAGGGATGTTGGACTTGGGGTGATGAATGATGCCCCTGCATCAGGGATGGGGGCGCCAGGTGAGGGAACAGATATGGCCACCTACAGGTGGCAGCTGCTGTGTTGCGCCTGCAATGCAGCAGCTCACCTGTGGTGGCCATCACTTGTTCCTTTTTTGGGGCGAACTTTGTGCAGGTGCAGGTGCAGGTAGGAGTTGTGTATGATAACTCTGCACAGCCCCGGCTGAATAACGGGCTGTGCAGGTTGTGCATGGGCACGCCCCCCCCACCTGTGCGCTCAGACATATTACTGATGCGCCCCGGCGATCGGATTTGTAGCGCGACTTTTCCCTTTTAAGTATCGCACCGGGGCACATCAGTGGGTTGTGCATGGTGCAATACCATTGCGCCATGTGCAACCCTTTTGAATATCTGGGTCCGAGTGTATTTCATTGCAGAGGAGTCCTCAAATGCAAGGAAAAAGATGGGTGTTAAGAGCCCTTTTAAAAAATTACAGGAGATCTGACAAAGCTGATTTTGTAAGGCTTTCAACATGAGCAGGGTAGCCACAGAAAAGGTCCTTTCACTGACTATTTCCAAGGGACACAGGAAACCATCAGCAGATTCTCCCCTATTGAGTGGAGCAGCCAAACTGCAGTGTATAAGAGCAGGTTTTTAATGTAGCTAGGACCCAGCTACTACAGAAGCCATGCATGAGGCATATGTGCCCCATTACGACAGTCCCTGTTGGTAACAGGCTCCCAGGAACAAAGGGATGTAGTCAGTCTGAAATAGAAAAGTGCGACCACTACTAAGAGCTGTATTCTTTGACTGGCATACTAATGACCACATACTTATGGCACGCACAGTGCTAAAGAGTCATTTGCATGTCATTATGTGGCACAATGTTTCTATGAACAAATGCAGGAGGCATTGTAAAGAGCCTCGGACACCCCCCAGACGGAAGCCCTACCCACCTATGTAATCTCTGGCAGTCTAACAGAACCCTCCCCATCACCCCATTCCTGTCGGCATTGTGAAACTGTACTAAAGGCCTTCCCTGTCCATCTAGTGCAACCCCCTACTTCACCCAACCCCCTGTTGCTGTTGTGGAACTGTACTAAATCCCTTCCCTGGTGGTCTAGTGGACCCCCTTCCTTTACCCAATATGGTGTTGTGGAAATGAACAGATGCCTATTCCTGGCACTTCAGTGTAACCTCAAAACCAATCACTGTTAAAGTATCTCTCCCCAGCCCACCCACTGAGCAAACACCAGCTCCTCACTCCCTGTCAGTCCATAACTCATCCATCCATCCATAGGCGAACTGCCACCTGGTTCTCAAACATTGACCAGCAAGGACTCCCACTCTCCACTTCGGCCATCTGCCATCGGATTGCTAGGTAGTGAGCCTGCATATACTGTAGAAACAGTTCTTTCTACAGAATGCATGCATTCACTCCTTATCAGTCAGATGGCAGACTTTTTTTTTTATTCGAGTGTTTGATCCCTGTCGCCACCTCCCGCCTACTTGGCGATGGTGATACATGGGCGGAGCTGGGAGGTGGCTCCACCCCCTCCAGAGGGGCTCGGTCTCTGGTCCTCTGCTTCCCCTGCACCCAACCTTCCTGGTGATCCCCCTTGGGTTACTCTCCCCATGGCATGGTTAAGGGTGAAGGGTGTCGACTCCCCCCAACACCGGAGACCAACATCTAGACTCTGGGTGCCAGTGCAGGTGCTGCAGGGCCATCTAGGAGCCTGCCAGCTCCATTTTTCTCATTTTCTCCCTGCCCCTTGCCGCAGTTGCTCACACATGTGTGGAGGTACAAGCATGCAGTGACCTGCGGTACCCTCCCTATTCTAGTCACTCCCGACTGCACTACCTCGGGGCCTCCACCAAGGGACAGCCCTGCAGTGGGCGTGGCTGAGTCCCCACCCGGGAGGGGAGAGCTGCCTTATGGCTGCTCAGTCCATCTCCTCGACCGCCTCCCTGCTGACCCCCGACGACCTGGGCTTGTTCCCGAACCCGGGTCGCCGGCATGGCATGAGTTGTGGCATCCAGTGCCTCAACCCTCAGAATCACCAGGCTGGCAGATGGCAGACTTTTGAGGTGGTGAGGGAAGGGTCTGTACCATTTGTCGTCGGAAGACCAGATGGTTACTGACTAATGCGCAGGTAGGTGAGTAAGGAACCAAAAGGTGTAGGTGGTGATGCTCAGTGGGAGAGCCAGGGGGGCTGTGACAGTGATCCATCAGGGGATAACACTAGATTGCCAGGGATGGGCTTCAGTACAATGCCACAATACAAGATTGGGTGGGGGGGGCACAGGGCCGCCAAGGAAATTTTATTGTACAGTTCCAAAATGCCAACAGAGATCGGGTGAGGAAAGGGGATTCACCAGGCTGAAAGGGAAGGGCTTTAATACAGTTTCACAACACTGGCAGGGTTCAACTAAGGAAGGGGGGGGGTCTGCTAGACTGCCAGGCAAAGGCTTTAGTAGAGTTCCACAATACTGTTAGGGATTGAGTGAGAGAGGGGTGTCCATTACACTGCCAGGGTTCAGATCTGTAATATTGCACAGTACTGACTGCAGTTGGATGGGGGAACCACTAGACTGCCAGGGTTGGGATCTGCAGTATAGCTCTGTACTAACAGGGATGTGGTGGATGGCAGCGGGGGTTGCCAACACCAGTGCTACTGGGGGGACAGTACATACTGACTGCTGAAATGTTGGCTGTCTATCTCACCCTAGTATTTCTTTAGTATATTGTCCCAAAATATATTGTACCTGCTGGTCCAAGGGCTACTGCAGCATTTGACTCTATATTCCTTGCTTGCTCTCCATATAGAAAGGAGCTCACATGAGAGGAGATTGTACCCTTTCCCAAATCCTAGCCTTACCTAACATACCAACATACTAAAATGCCAGCAGAATAGGCCTAACGGTCTTTCGTGTCTGCTCGTTTGGTCAGTCCCCAACCTGGGTGCTGACCTTGCTGTCCCCCTCGCCTTCTCTGGCTTCTCCCTTCCCAGTTCCGGATACTCTTGCTGCATTGGATTTTGCTTCCAGAACCCTTCCCCTGTACCTGTCCCACCCCCTCTTGAACCCCTCCACTGTCTCTGCCTCCACCAGCCCCTAGGCAGTGCATTCCATGGCTCCACCACCCCTCTCAGTGAAGTAGCTCCTCCTTTCTCCCTGAATCTTCCCCTCCAGCTTCCAGCCATGCCCTCTAGTGGCCCCTTCCTCCTTCCTTCAAGCACCCAACTGTTCCTCCCTATTTACCCTCTTCATGTACCTAAAGACCTCTATCATGTGTCCCCGGTCCCTTCTCTCTTCCCAATGTACATATTTAGCTCTTCGAGCTTCTCCTCATAGGTCCTGTCCCCAAGCCCCAAATCATTTTGGTTGCCCTCCTCTGGACCCTCTCCAGGAGGTTAATGTCCCGCTTTAAGTGGCCTCCAAAACTGCACGCAGTACTCAAGTGCGGCCTCACCAAGCAGTTATACAGAGGGAGTATCACTTCCTCCTTCTGGAGGTGATCCCCCTAGCGATGCATCCCAGCATCCTGTTGGCCTTGGCTGCTGCCCTCCTACAAGTCTCAGAGTTGTTCATCTTGACATCCACCACCACCCCCAGGTTCCTCTAAGCCATCGAGACTTGTAGCATTCCCCCCCCCCAGGGTGTACACTTGACCTGGGTTTCTGGCCCCCAGGCGGAGTACCTTGCATTTCCCTGCATTGAACCTCAGCTTCCACTTTCTAGACCATCTTTCCAGAGCCTCCAAGTCCCCCTGTAGGGCCACCCTCCCCTCCTCCCCATCCACCACCGCCCCCAGTTTCGAGTCATCTGCAAAGAGACTCATCTCACTCCTGATTCCTGTCCTTATGTCAGATACGTAGGCGTTGAACAGAAGGGGCCCAAGGACTGATCCCTGTGGGACCCCACTAATGACCCTCCTTGGGGATGAGACTATCCCACCAACCACGACCTCTGGTCCGGGTCCTGGAGCCAATTGCCTATCCATCTGATCATCTGTTTCCCAACCCCCATTTCGCCCAGCTTATCCAACAGGCCCACGTGAGGAACAGAGTCAAATGCCTTGCTGAAGTCCAGAAAGAGGACATCTACTGGTCTACCCAGGTCCAAGGCACTTGTCACCCAGTCATAGAACTCTACCAGGTTTGTCTGACGTGATTTCCCCGGGATGAATCCATGCTGTCTATCATCCAGGCACCCTGACTTATCCAGGTCCCCCCCTAGCCTCTCCTTGACAATGCCCTCCATCACCTTGCCCACCACCGAGGTCAGGCTGACAGGCCTGTAGTTCTCTGCCACCTCCCTTGATCCCCCCTTGTGGATAGGCACTATATGCGCCACCTTCCAGTCTTGGGGCACCCACCCTGTCCTCAGAGAGATGGTGAAAAGCTCTGCCAAGGGTTTTGCCAGGACATCTGCAAGTTCCTTCAGCACTCTGGGATGTAATTTATCCGCCGCGTGCTTTCTCCGTCTTAAGGGAGCTGAGGGCTTCCTCACTCTCTCAGCTGTGATTTCCACTTCCGCACCCCTTCCCTGCTTAGCCCTCCCCCACCTGCCAGTGATGCCTCCCCTCCCCAGACCTGCCGATCGGTAAGGGTCCCCCCCTCCTCAGTATCTCTGTCTCCTCCCATGTATGATGCAGCACCCCCATTTTCCCTGGTGAAAACTGAGGTGAAGTACTCATTTAGTACCTCAGCCTGCTCCCCCGGGTCTTGTGCCCATCTCTCCGATTTAATCCTACTAATCTGCCCCTTCACCCTTCGTTTTTCCCCAATGTATCTAAAGAACCCCTTGTTCCCTCTCCTAATTTCCCTGGCCAGGTTCTGCTCCTTTCTTGCCTTAGCCGCCCTCACCACTCTAGTGGCCCTTCTAGCCATCGGCTTGTACTCCCCTCGATCCCTTTCACTCCTTGAGCACTTGAATTGCTTATAGGCTGCTTTCTTTCCCCGCACCACCTCCTGGACCTCCCTGGTCCACCAACAGGGTTTTTGGGCCCTACCACATTTTCGTCTTACTCTTGCACAGGTGCTGGTAGCATCCTGCACCCCTCTCCTGATGATTTCCCACCTACTATCAGCGTCCATGTCTGACCCAGTCCCATCCAAATGCTCCTTAAGGATCCTTCCCATTTCCTTAAAATCTGCCCCCCTGAAGTCGGTTACTTCTGTCTTTGTGCAGCCTTCTACCCTCCTAGGTCCAGGCAGAACCAGACCGTGGCATGGTCACTCCCGCCAATGGGTCCCTTACCTCCAGGCCCCCAATCTGGTCACTGTCTGCCAGGACCACATCCAGTATCCTGCTTCCCTGGTCGGTTCCTCACCTGCTGAGTTAGGAACGCTGCCTTGAAAGACATCCAACAACCTCTGTCCCCTGGTCACAGAGGATGTCATAGTCTCCCAGTCTGTTCCTGGCATGTTTAAGTCCCCATCACCACCACCGCTCCTCTGCCCAGTCTGCAGTGTCTCCAACATCTGCCACCAGACTGTCCTCCAGCTCTCACGCCGGGGCAGGGGTCTATACACCACTCCTATTTTTACTCTCTTGCCCCCTTGTTATCAAGGTGACCCAAATCGCCTCCACGGTTCCCTCCGCCTCCTCTACTCCCCTATGCCAATGCAGTTTTTGACTATCATTGCTACCCCTCCTCCCTTCCCTCCCCTGTCCTTCCTGAACATAGTGTATCCTCCAGGTTCAGGTCCCAGTCATGTCTTGCAGTGGCCCAAGTCTCAGTGACCGCTGCCACATCCACTGCTTCCTGTTAGCATCGCCTGGAGCTCAGGCATTTTATTGCCCAAGCTCCTGGCATTTAGCAGGACTACCTTCCACCCTTTCCCTATAGTTCCATTTCCTGCTCATGTTCCCATGGGGATTCTGTTTTCCCTGGTCTGCACTTTGCCAGTTGGCCTTTTCCTGCAATCCTCCTGGTCCCCAGGGTGGAGACAAGTCCTCCTTATCGGCACCCTCTTGACAGCCTTTTTCCCATCCCACCCCCTTGACAAGTTTAAACCCCACTTTTCACCAATGAACCCTCTATTTTCAACTTATGATTCCTCCCTCCAAATTGAGATGTAGTCATCTCAGCATACAGCTCCTTATCCTCCCAGGTCTCCTCCAATCCCCCATCAACCCATACCCTCTGGCCTCACACCACTCCCTGAGCCACTGGTTTATCTCCCTAATTTTCCTTTTGTGTTCCCCACTAGCCCTTGGCACTGGCAGGATTTCTGAGAAGGAAACTGTGCATCCTATGTCATGACAGACCCTGGCGAGCTCCCTGAATCTTGCCTGTATCTCTAGCTCGCTATTTTCCTCAATGTCATTTGTACCCAGGTGGACCAGTATGTCTGGGAAACCCCCACAATCCCTTGCCAGCTGATATACCTCGTGCTTAGCCCTGTGCACCGTTAGTCCAGGGAAGCATCTTGTTCTAACTGGCCAGGCTTCTCCTCCCTATCCATTTGATACCCCTGATCATAGAACTCCCCAGCAGGAGCACTCTGACCACTCCTTTTCTCCATCCCCCTTCCATGTCCCTCATCCTTCTACAGGCCCCTCCACCCAGCTGGCTCCAGTGTTCCTCCCCTTTCTGGGTGCCACATGCCACCCCCTCCTTATTTACCATGGCCACCCCCTCCCCGCCAATCCTATGCCTCTTCTCCTCCTGAGTATCCTTCTGTTCCTTGCTAATTCCCCCCTCACTGCTTGCAACTGGTCCTTCTCCCCCATCTGCTAAACTAGCCTGGCTCATCCTCCCTTCCTTCCTGTCTCCATTTAGTTCCTCCTTGCTAGTTGTGCTCCCCTGGCCTAAACCCTCAGCTCCCTTTACTGAATCCTCCTTGTACTTCTGGTCCTTCTCCTTTACCTTTCCTCCCAACTGGTTCTTCTCCTTGCGCTCCTCCCTCTTCCCCCTGCCCCTCCTGCTCTGATTCACTGCTCCCCCCATTCTCCTGCATTCCAGGTCCCCCCTGTTCTTCCTGCTATCTGGCCCCTGCCTCCCACTCCCTTTCCATCTCTAATTACCCCTGTCATGGCTACATCACCCCCCTCATCCTTGAGCAGAAGAAGAGAATTGAAGCGGTTACTGAGTGTAAGGTCTGATCCACTTCCCCGCCTTGCTTCCTTCTGTCCAGCCCTGGCCATCTGCCTACTTCCTGAGAATGTTGTCCCTCCGTCCCCTTTGTGAGGGCCCCAGTTACCTGCCTGCTTCCTTGGTAGTGTCCTTTGACCCCTCTGCCAGGTTCCCTATGTGACCCCTGAGCATTCTCCTGCACTCCTTTACCTATGCCCCACCCCCAGTGCTTGTGCAACCCTGTGGAGATTCCCAGCCCCTTCCCCAACCATACCACCCCTTCCCCAGCTTTCTCCTAATCCCCGAACCTCCTCCCTATGCTGTGCTAGCTGGCAGCACACTGGGCAACCACCGAACTTCCAAGCCCAGTCCAGTATCATGGCTGCTCCACACCCTGTGCACCCCACCACCCTCCCAAAGATGCCGGCCCTAATGATGTGTGTTCCATCCCTTCCAAATAGGTTTCCTGGGTGAGCCACCAGGTTCCCCCTAGTCCAAGATACCCCTACTGCCTAATCAGGTCACCCACTAATCTTACAGACAGTCCCACTGTACACCAGTAACCCTGTTACTAGGTGCAGTACAACACATTAAACTTATAAGGGAAATGAACAACTCCCAAAGCTCCTCTCTCCCAGCCTTTAAATCCTACCCCCAGTGGCTAGAACTACATGAGCTGCACCTGCAGCCTTTTCTTCCAATTGCAGGGCAGGTGTTCCCCTATAAATTTGCACACTTCTGGGGAGGGAGGGTGGTTCTTGCGCAGACACCTGACTCAAGAGAGAGTGTATCAGCCCTGTGTCTCCCCTCCAAGCCCAGCAGCCAAAGAACTAGGCCCAAGCAAATCCCACCAAATAGGTTTTAAATCAGAAGAAATAGGCCTCTACCAGCGCAGCCTGTTACACAGTGAAACATCCACAAAATGAGCCCCACTTACAGCCACCAAATCAGTTTACAAACATCCAACAGCACCAAAAACAATACCCTGCTAGCCCCTTAGAAGTAAGAAAGAAAAGAACTAACCTACCAAGTAAAATCCACAAGAACCCTGTGAAAACAACAGCAGCAGCTACTGTCCTGGAACACAACTGATCCTGTACCCTTCCAGTTCTTTCTGAGAAGACAAAGCAGCTAACACCTCAATCTGATTCAGCTCTGCCTCCAATCAATTGGCTGAGTGAGACCTGGCCAGACCATTAACACCTTCCCCCCACTATGCAGTAACCTTTACAGCTAATGGAGTCAGCACAAGGAATCAAAATTCAAGTCAAAGCCCCCAAAATATGTTTGCTGGCAACGGAAACAGGACTCCAATTTAATCAGCTTCACTAACAACACATCAAAATAGGCTTGAAATTAACATATATAGGTCTCCAATTCAAATAACCATCTCCAAGCAAATCCCACCAAATAGGTTTTAAATCAGAAGAAATAGGCCTCTACCAGCGCAGTCTGTTACACAGTGAAACATCCACAAAATGAGCCCCACTTACAGCCACCAAATCAGTTTGCAAACATCCAAAACAATACCCTGCTAGCCCCTTAGAAGTAAGAAAGAAAAGAACTAACCTACCAAGTAAAATCCACAAGAACCCTGTGAAAACAACAGCAGCAGCTACTGTCCTGGAACACAACTGATCCTGTCCCCTGCCAGTTCTTTCTGACCTGTCTGAGCGCATGATACAAGTGTGTGTTAGTGTATGATTATGAGTTGATTGTCTCCACAGTCACTGGTTATGACAATTTAGACTTATCAAAAGTGACTGTGGAATTATGTACTAACACATTGGAGCCAACATTTTAGCAGTTGGTGTCTACTGAGGCTTCTAAAATACTGTTCAGCAAACCCACAAATGCGGTAGCTCTTTCACTACTTGTACAACATGAAATGAGTGCACATACCAGGGTTTGCTAGATGCAGATAGTTCAGACAATACCACCGTAGCGGACCGGTCAGCACCTCTAAAATGAAACTCAGTTGGATTAAGTAACAGCTTACCACAGTTTTTTGTTCAGAACCCACAAGTCAGTTCAGATGCTTGCATTTTAAACATTTTATTTCTAGCAGCAGCAGCACAAACCAAAATGATCCAGGGAATCCACTTCACAGTGTGAGTTTAACCATCTTGCTAGCGTGGTCTCTACTTTGCTGGTCAGCCCCAACTACCCCCAAAGCTCAACCAGCATTCTGTTGGCCCTCTTGGCAGCGTCTGGGCTCAACATGCCATACTTCAGTCACTTAACCATTATTAGCCCAGGTCCTTTTCCCTTTCCACTGCAGCCAGAGAAGCACCACACAGTATGCTGGTTCTAAGTCTGTTCTTGCTTCCCAAGAATAGCACTTTGCATTTGGCTACATTCCATCTGAGACCCCGGGAGACTGACCAGTCACTACCCAGCTTTTTCAGGCCCTTCTTAAGTTTGTTTCCATTCTCAAGGTAGTCCATTTCTCTTGTCAGCTTAGTCTCCCTGGTGAACTTGAGTATCCAGCTGAAGACCTTTGTTTCCAAATCATTGATAAAAATGTTGAGCAGCAAAGGCCCCAGCACCAATCCCCAAGAGACACAGATGAGCACCCTCTCACCCCTTGGAGTAGTGCCACACCACAACCCTCTACTTTCTGCCCCATGCCAGTTTTGCAGTGTACACATCTATGGAAGGATGGTAGTGCAGAGACCATAGGGCCCTGCTTTGCCACAGGCAAATAAGGAGAGATCCTAAGGCAAATGAGGATTCAATCATACTATCTAAAAAGTAAGGAAACTCTTTGCAAAAAACTGTGTTAATGCACCAGTTAGGATAACTTAACACAAAAAGTAGGGAAATGTGGCATTAGGGTTTCCACCCTAACCCCCCACACACACACACCATAAACACACATCTCCAAGCAGCAAAGGAAAAACAATAGGGTTGTATGTCTCCAGAGTCTTGGCTGAATCAATGGTGGAGCCTTCCTTGGCGGTTGTCAACCCTAATGCTCCCCCGCATGGGTCCTGTGTGAAGAAAAGAGATCATGTGGGACATTGTTTTCTCTCAGAACGGGTGGGCATTAGAGTTGACAACCCCCAAGGAAGACCCCACCACTGATTTGCCAAGACTCCAGAGACCCAAAACCCCAGTTTTTTTCCTTTTGCTGCTTTTGGGGCAAGGGCATTAGGTAGGAAACCCTAATGCCACATTTCACTTTTGTGGCATTGTTACCCTAACTGGTGCATTAATGCAGTTTGTTTTGCAAAGAATATATATATATATATATATATATACACATACATGTCTAGTTTACATTTGAGAGTTCTGTATGTTTCTGTTTTGTGGTTTTATTTTAATTTTGGTTTTTATTTTCACTGTAAAGCATTTTATGGCACAACTGTATGACTGTCAATACATAAGTTGCAGCATTGTATTAATTCCCAAATCCGGAGTGTAAAAAACAGATAGGGTTTACTTGACCATGCTCGCTTGGGTGAAGGGACTACTTAACAGCCTCCAAAACAGGGTTGAAATAACACCCTTCACCAGCAGCTGTGCAGTTTGATGCCAGTAACAGAACCTGATCAGAAGCGATGCACAGTCTCTTTTACAGTAAATCCAGGTACTGTACTGTAGATCTGTGGTCTGACTTGCAGGGACACAGACCTCAGAGCTTAGTGTGACTGATGGGCCTGGAAATTTGGTGTGCCTGTAAATATTCCACAGGGATGACATTCCATAGAAACATAGTTCATCTGTAACTTTATTCCAGAGAGACAGTATGCCATAGAAGAATTGCATGCCTGTACCTATATTCCATAGGGATACTACTTCATGAAAACATGGTGCGCATCTGTAAATGTGTTTCATAGGCATGGCATTTCTGTTCTGAACACATTGATTTTTTTCCTCACTGCTACAGACAATCGCCAGGGCTTCTGCTTCACCGAGGTTTTACAGACCATGTGCCAGATGTCCTCCAGCAGCCGGAATCTTGTCACCAAGTCAGAATGCTGCTGTGATGGTGGGCGAGGCTGGGGCAACCAGTGTGAGCTCTGCCCACTTCCTGGGACTACCCAATATAAAAAACTGTGTCCACATGGCCCAGGTTACACCACTGATGGAGGAGGTAAGGAGAATATGTGGCAATTAATCACAGACTTGAATGTAGTTTTTTTGTTCAAGCTTACCTTGAAAGGTAGACTACCTGCACTCCAACAATGAGACAAGAATTATTTACTGCTAACCCAGGTGTCAGAACTACTGAGAAGGCTGGCAGCCCGATCTAATGTCAAATGTTCTGTAATTAGAAGAGCTGGAAGCCACTTTCAGCAAGTAGTATTGTTTAATCGTTAACTATGAGCATTTTAAATTTCTCAGTGCTATTTTGCCATGCCTTCTGGAGTTTAGAGCAAGGTTACCTACCAGTGACGTTTCTGAAGTCCAGTTAATATGGTGGTGCATTCTTTTTGCTGTACATGCACATTATTGCAAGTCTATGTGCCATGCTTGTATTGTGTTGCAATAGCAATGTGATTCATATTGTAAATGCTCATTCCCATCAGGCATACTTGTGACAAAATATCTATGGCAACCTACATGGTGACATGTTATTTCATGCATATTTAAATTACAGCATGCATGTAATTGTAATGGTGTGACTTTGTAGATGTATTCGGAGTGAGTGAGTACATTTGGGAAGAGAGAGGCAGTCATGGACCATGTGTGGTATCTGTTTACATAAAAACATTTGCTGTGCAAAATTGGGTATGTGTGACTGAGAACACTGTGGTGATGTGTGCACAGAGTGTGGGAGAGAGTTGCCGAAAAAGACAGCAATGTTACGCGTGTCATTACTGGAGTATCCGATCTTTTATAAATGGGACTGCTACATGTGATTGGACCCACTTCCATGTGTTAAAACACTCAACCTGTGCTACCACACTGATGATGATGACAGACACTGTGACTTTTGAAAAAGAATGTTGGGCCCTGGGATTAGGACTTGTTTTATTTGAATCAATATTCTTGTGCTGCAGCTGTACATGCTAATATAAAGAGATTAATGTATCCCTTATAGAATTGTGTCAGCCAATCAAATTTGTTAATTTTACCAGGCCTTAAGATTCATTTATGCTAAAATGCCAATGGTAGTGTGCAGAACAATATTTAGAGGTAGTGGGAGAGATTTTTAAAGAGTCGCAGCCATTTATCTGGCACAGGTATGGTATGGCATCCGAGAAGTTAGACCACAACAAGATGGTCTAATTCCCAGGACTGAATTCCACAGTTGCTTCTAAAAACAGACATGAGTCCTGCAGTTGTGGCTGAAATTGCAGTAAACTGTGGGACTTGTTGCAAATGGGTCCAGATGTATGTGAGTAGGATGCAGACATCTGGACACATCTGTGTAGATGCAGCATGCATCTGAAATACGAATGCAAGTGCTGCACCCACCTCTTTCAAAATCCTGCCCAGTATGGTTAAGTAGCACAATGTTGACATTGTCAACTTACAGAGATATTTAACAGTCACATGTGGCAACTTGTGCTTCAAATTCTTTGCTCTACTGTTAGGTTTCTTTATAAACTAATTTTAAAAAGTTTATTATAACTGCCAGTTATTGTGTTTGTTAGTTTTTAACCTTTGAACAGCTTGAGAGTATTCCCTGACTATAATTTCATGTCATCAACAGATATTGATGAATGTAAGGTTATGCCTAGCCTCTGCACAAATGGTCAGTGTATAAACACTGTGGGCTCATACAGATGTCTTTGCAAACTGGGGTATACTACTGACATCACTGCAACAACCTGTCTCGGTAAGGCGACCTTTTACAGTCATCATTGCTGAATGATCTAATGATATCATTGTTTGATGCCAAAAAGTGTAAGGTCATGCATATTGGCAAAACAAATCTGGAAACAGAGTACTGGTTGGGTGGAGTGAGGGTGAAAGAGATTGTTGGAGAAAAGAGACCAGGGGATCATTATTGGTGACAGTCTACAGTCCCATGCCCAACAGCAGAAGGCTGCAAGGAAAGCAAATAGGATAATAGGGTGCATAGGGAGTGGGTTTGCTAGCAGAAGGGAGGAGGTGATTCTACCCCATTTAGTTCCTTTGTAAGACCTCATCTGGAGTACTGTGCCCAGTTCTGGAGCTTGCTTCTGCAGAAGGACAGAGACCTTGGAAGCTGTTTAGAGGAGGGCCATGAAGATGATTCAGAAGCAGTAGGGGAAGCAAATAGGATGTTGGGATGCATAGGGAGGGGGTTTGCTAGCAGAAGGAAGGAGGGGAGTCTGTCCCTGTATAGTCCCTTGATCAGACCTCATTTGGAGTACTGTGTGCAGTTCTGGAGCCTACATATGAAAGTCAGGAACGTTTTGGAAGCTGTTCAGTGAATGGCCACAAATATGATTCAGGGACCACAGGGGAAGACTCATGACGAGAGGCTGGAGGGTCTCAATATGTACACATTGGAGGCCAGGAGGGGAGTGGGGGACATGACAGAGACCTTTAAGTACCTAGTAGGTATTAATAAAGTGAACAACAGTGCCCTGTTCATAAGAAGTGAGGCCAGATAACGGAAAGCCATGAATAGAAGATGGTGGGGGAAGCTTTAAGAGGGATATAAGGAAGTTTTTCTTTACAAACAGGGTTGTGGAGATGTGGAATGCATTGCCAGAAGAAGTGACTGACATTGAATCCATTGCTGGCTTCAAAGACAGGTTGAATAGGCATAGGGGAATAGTCCAAATTAGAGGAGGAAGGGTGGGCAGTAAGGGAAGGGGCTGAGAGGAATAGGCAGGATGCTGAAATACAGTCAGGGAAGTTGGTAGACTAGCTCCAGTCCAGCATCAGGCTGGGTGTGGATGCAGGCAGGCACTGGGCAGACTCAATGGGCAGTTGGGCCTTTTCTGCTGTCCACAGCTAGGTTTCTGTCTATCATTGCACCATTCCCACCGCCTTCATTTGTACCTGCAGATGCCAAGCATGGATGGATTAGTGAAAACTGTTAACACTGTTGCACACAGTTTCCTGTGAGTGAGATTCAAATAACAGGATGTTCCCACTGAGTTAGTGGGAGGGAGGAACTGAATAAGCCAGTAGTCTTCTTTCCTTCCTAAAACTGCACAGAATGCACAGTGTGCATGAGTGGCACAAGAGCCTGACATTGAAAATCTCGGTTTAACTATTTTGACTTCTCTGTTTCACTCCCTGACAGATGAATGTTTTAAGTGGCAGTTAAACACAGCCATGTCACACAGCATTTCTTCGATATGATGCAGGCATAGTGGCTGCTGGGTCCCTCTCACTGCCCCAAAGCAGTAATCCTAAAGTAATCCTCCTTTCTAGGAGGGTGGATATGTTGTTCTATCCACACTAGTTGGCATGTCCCTTTCCCTTTAAATCTTGCCGGATGGTCTAAAAGCTGGCTTCTCCCACCCACCCAGGTGGTATATGCCTCGGCTCCGCCCCTTGATGCCAGATCTTCCTTTCCGCTTGAAAGATTTGGTTTCCCTCCTTATCGCTCCGTGTTGAGTAGGCCCTGGCACTTAATCCTTTGGATAGTTTACTGAAAATTAAACTCATTAAAGTTTTGTCATATAAATTCGCGATAGTGACCATAGTGGAGGACAAGTCCTCAGCTGGGTTCTGCTGGTGTCCCTGCGGGCAATATGTCCAGATTTACCCGCATGCTACTGCCATCATCGTTGGGCCATGCGCATGATACCCAGGCTCATGATTTTGCTGCGCCTTCATCCTGCAGTTCTGGATGATCGGCTCACACGTTTGCAACTTGGACAACCGGAAAAATGGGACCCGCCAGTCAAATCCAAAGATGCCCGTCACATGGTCTCCGCGGCCGTGGGATCTGCCGACCAACTGGAACAGATGAAGGTCTTCGAAGAGGAGGCAACAGCTCAGGTCACTGAGCAATCCTTTTCAGTCTTGGTCTTTGTTCCACTCTAGCCGGACATTTCCTTCTCTGGATCCTTCAAGGAGATGTGTCAGTCTCTCACGATGAAAGGAGCGGGTCCGTCCGGTTCGCACAGCTCTTGGTCCCGCAAGAAGGACAAAGGATCAAAAGAAGGTTCTTCGCATCATCGACTCTCTTGGAACAGAGAGAGATCTCGGTCCCAGGAGTCTCCCATCTCGACTTCGGTCGAAATTGCGACCTCGGCAACTGGCTTCACGGTACTCCCGTCAGGCCAGCCAGCTCAGACATGGGACGAAGACCAGGTTGAAATCATAATTGACCTCATCGACCCGTTGTCGACTGATGAGGCCGACAATTCTTTATTTAGGACTCCGGTCCTACTGACCACTGAAGGGGAGACCCAGCTTGCTGATCCTCCACCTCTGGTCTTTGTCCCTGACCTGGAGGAGCCACGGTTCTCCCCAGCCCCTTCTGAGACCCCCCGTTGGTCCCCCTGATGGTCGAGGTCGAGGTCTCAGACATGCTTGACCGACAGGCTGAGGAAGGCTCACAAGTGTCTCTCCAAGAAGCGAAAACGCCGCCATTCATCTTCATCCTGCTCGGATGAGGAGAGGCTTCGACGCAAGCTGCGCTGTTGCTACGAGGACCTCATGTGGCAACAGCTCATGCTGTCCAGTCCAAAGTCGACCCCGACCTCGGCCTCCAGCCATCACTTGGCTATCGCCTCTAGGCCGACACCGACTCCTCCGGAGCTGGTTGACACCGCCCCTCTGCCCGCGGAGCCAGTGAAGACCCTCCTAGCTTGGCTGAAGCTGGCCTCTCCACCTATTTTGGTGGAGCCACCACCTAAGCAGCCTCCCTCAGGGGCTCCTGCCAAGGAATCTAGGCCCATTCAAGGCCTCCCGCACAGGCTGTCTGTCACCCTTACTCCCGACTGTCCGCGGCAGGTCGAGAGTGACTCTGGTGGTCGGCTGCCCTACCCAGACTCAGGGTCTGAGGATTCAGACCTGAATTGGTATCCTTGCAGTGAAAACTCCATGAGTCTTTCGACAGAGAAAGGTCCCACGTCCTTCCTGAGCATCCTCCGTCTCATCTCCAAATCAACGGGAATGACCTTGGAGCCTGTTGAAAAATGGGCTGAATATCCACTAACTGATATCCTCAGAAAAGGGGAACCTCTGTCTGAGGCCTTCGTAGTGGCCGAAGCCATAGTTGGCCCGGCCTTGGAGCTTTGGCAGCACCTAGCCTCCTGCCCTGCACCTTCAGCCTGCATGGCCCACAAATACACAGTAAAACCGTGGGATGTGGCCCATGTGTCACACTGCATGTCATATGTGCACACTGTGTTTTACTGTAGCGGCTATCAAAATGAACACCACCCACCCCAGTCAGTTTCACATTAGTGGTGGGGACGTTAATGGAGACACTACTGAAGGAGAGGCTTGTGGAGCATCTTGAAGCAAAATGGCTGCAATACCACTGGCAGCATGGTTTCACAGTGGGGAAGTCATGTCAAACAGATCTCACAGATTTGTTTGACTGGGTTATCAAAGAGGTGGATCAAGGGAGAGCAGTGGATGTGGCCTATCTGGACTTCAGTTAGGCTTTCAGCAGTGTGCCACACAGGAGGCTAGTTAAGGAGCTAAACAGCCTGGGGGTGGGTGAGAAATTGACAAGCTGGCTATCAGACTGGTTATGGAATAGGAGGCAAAGGGTGGAGGTAAACGATAGCAACTCAGGTGATAGGAGAGTGACTAGTGGAGTGCTACATTGTTCAATGCTGGGATTGGTCCTCTTCAATGTCTTCATAGCGACATTGAAGAGGAGCATAAGGGTAAAGTGTGTCTCTTTGCAGATGATACAAAAATCTGCAACAGGGTTGACACTCAGGAAGAGGTGGACAGCATGCAGGGGGATCTGAGGAAGCTAGAGGAATGGTCTAGGGGTGACAGATGGGTTTCAGTGCCAAAAAGTGCAAGGTTATGCACTTAGGGCTGCAGAACCCAGGGGATGTGTATGAAACGGGAACATGGAGCTTACAATCACCAAGCAAGAACGAGACCTAGGGGTCATCATATCTGATGACCTCAAGGTACAGTAGCTGTGCAGTGTTATAAAGCAGTGGCAAAGGCTAGAAGGATGTTGGTATGTACTGGGAGAGGGATTTCTAGCAGGAGGAGAGAGGTGGTGCATCCATTGTATCGCTCACTGGTGAGACCCCACATGGAGTACTGTGCCCAGTTCTTTAGGCTGCACCTCCACAAGGACATTGAAAGGGTGGAGGGAGTACAGAGGAGGGCAACCAAAATGGTGAGGGGGTTGTACGAGAAGTCATATGAGGGAAGGCTGCAGGAACTCAACATGTACTTCCTTCCCTGGAAGAGAGGAGAATGAAAGGGGACTTGATTGAAACCTACAAGTATCTCACAGGAGTGAAAAAGGTACATGTGAAGGGTCTATTTCAGAGAAAGAAAGGCACTAGAATAAGGGGGCATGCAATGAAGCCAAGGGGGACGTTTGTGATAGATGTGGGGAAATACTTCTTCACAGAAAGGGTGATGGATAATTGGAACAGCCTGCTACAGGGGAGGTAGTGGGGACAAAGTCTCTGGGAAGCATCAAGCATGTGTGGGATAGGTACAGGGGCATATTAGGTAGAGGAACGGGGGAGAGAGTGACACCTATTACCAACTAGGGTCAGAACAGGCAAGGACAAGGGGGAGACTGGATGGGCCTAAAGGTCCTTTTCTGCCAACGAAATCTATGTTTCTATGGTACACCACTTAGACCTAAGATGGTTTTGTTACATAAACAGAGATTCGAACAGCCATAATAGTCTCATGTTTGTCCTGCATACAAAAGCAAATGCACTGTATCTATTTTTAAAAAATCACATTCAGAAGCTGAATGTTAGTGTGAATACACAAAACAGCAGATTGCTGAGTGTGTTTTTCTTGGTAAATTTCTGTATGAAAAAAATGGTAACAGAAAAATTGTTTTCTGTGTTGATTCAGCTACCGGTGTCCTCGCAGCTGAAGAGCATGTCAGGGAGATGTGGCTTGTGGCTCCCAGAAAAGGAAGGCATGGGCTATCTAGCATTCACACATCCCCTGCCATTAGATTAAGGATCAGCCTTGCCATTAGCTGTGATGGCTGTCACTGTCCCGACCTCCCTTCCAGAAGATGGGTGCAGCTGTAGCAACCCCAATCACTAGGTTGATGGAAGGGTAGGGAAAGAAATGAATGTCTTTCCAGGTCCACGAGGTTGACAGGGGTGCTGTAAAATGACTACATGCCTGTCATATCTTGGATGTCTCTCTTGCATGTACATACCAATTGAGTGCCAGTTTCCCCAGGCCAGAAGAACAGTAGGAAAGTCTGTGTGCAAAATGACCGTGCTAAGACTCTTAGACTTAGATGAATTGGGCAGGAAACAGCATTCCTTCAACTCAGTACTCAAGTTTCGCTTACTCTGGGGGGGCCCTTGTTCATGCAATAACTGTGAACATTGTTATCATAGCAAGGGTACAGGATGCATTTGAATCCTGAGAAATGCAGTTGTGAAGCCAGCAGAGACATTAAGTATACAACTTCATAAACTAATTTTAGTAATTCGACAATTTAGTTGTACTGTTTATTTGTTGTACTGCTTTGCCAATTATAAGACAGCAAGATTGTTTTATACATGTTTTCCAACCTGATGTTTTTCTACCTAAGGACCAGTGAAAAAAAAAGGTACACCACAGAAGCAAGCACATTTTTACTGTAATAGACAGGAAAACACCCCCCAATGTTTGAGAAAAGGCTCTGAGGCCTCATCTCAGTGCGATGTTGCCTGTAGAATCAGATATAAAAAACACGCAACAGTAACTGACGGGTTAGGAAATCCACTGTCTGCTCTAAACATTTTCACTCATCCCATCCCACTGACAATTGTGTTCCCTGATTAGATGTTGATGAGTGCTCTCAGGCTCCGAAACCATGCAACTTTATCTGCAAGAACACAGAAGGCAGTTACCAGTGCTCCTGCCCCAGGGGCTACATCCTGCAGGAGGACAGGAAGACATGTAGAGGTAAGAACATGCAACAAAAAAAAACCCTATCATAGCTTTTTAAGGTCAATAGATGACAAAATGCCTTGTTTCACATCTGTGCGTTTCTTTTTTTTCACTTTATCTTTTTATTGAAATTCGAGTATATAAGAAAGCACACATCTTATACAATAGAAGACTTTCCTCCATATAAGGTATAAAATATCACTTAACAAAACACAGTAATTAGGGTTAACATACTGAAGAAGCCTTATATACATGTATTGATAATAAAACACAAACCTAGACAGGATGTAAGTGGAGAGCAGAAGGGTTACAATCAATAGGGTATTATAGGATCAGAAATAGCAACCTTGTACGAAATACATGCTAGGGCAGGCTATGGCAAGGCATTCAGTAAATTGCAAAAAGTGATAAATGTGGTAATATGAACAATGTTCAGTAATGGAGAGGTGAAGATAAGAGAAAAGTGTGCAAGGAAAGAAAGAAGAGAGAAAAAAGCAAGAAAGAAGGGAAGGAGAGAGGGAGAAAACAGGAAAGAAGGGAAAAGAGGAGAAATCTATGCACAAAAGTTTCGAGAAAACCTAATCTGAAAGCAAAATAAGAAGGAGGACTAAATATCCGTAAGAATTAGGGTCTAGAAATACTTGAAGTAATCCTGCCAACATCTGTCATATACAGTGAGTCGGTTGTGAGTAACGTGAGATAATCAGTCTAGAGAGGCATACTGAGAGAGACTTTGAAGAACATCTGAAAGAGAAGGCACCAGAGTTGATTTCCACTTCATAAGAATTAGACGTTTGACCAGAAAAAGTATGTTTAGCCATCTAAAATGTGCATGTGAGAGGAGAGAGCTACTAGAGATAAGGATGCCTAATAGGAATAGCTTGGGGTCAAAAGGTAGTTTTTGTCCTGTTACTGTGGAGGCAAGTAAACAGACTTTATGCCAGAGCTTATTAATGGGAACGCAAGACCACAAGCTATAAAGTAGATCCCTGTTGGCCAAATTGCAGCACCAGCAATTATTATTATTTAATAGGCCCATTCGTAGAAGCACAGAGGGGGGTCTATACCAAAGATATAGGATTTTAGTTTGTATTAAAGAACTATGGGCATCTTTAAAGGTATTATGTGCCATACGCCAACAATTACTCCATTGTGCGTCTGAAACATTGTAGTTAAGAAGAGTACTCCATTTATTTTTGGCCTGTATAGACTGATCAGGTAGATTATCAATAATGTCTCTGTTAATGGTTCTATTTAATTTTACTGATAAATTAGTCCAGTGCAGGATGTATTGGGTTAGAAGAGTATGCCTATACACTAAACTAGAGAGAGAGTTATAAGCAGTCCGAATTTGTAAAAAAATTTTTTATTTTTTCACATTATCTTTTTATTGAAATTCGAGTATATAAGAAAGCACACATCTTATACAATAGAAGACTATCCTATCTGTACATTTCTGTTTCAGCCTTTTTGTTTTTATATTTCTATTTATCCCTCCTACGTCCCTGCCAGAGCCGCCCATCAGGAGTCGCCAATGAAGCCCATCCCTGCCAACGTCCTACCTGTCAGCCTGGGTTCCTCCATCCAGCCACGGATTACCCTCGGGTGGGGTCAAGGTGGAGCAGGACACCCCAAATCTTGTAGCTTTGCTATTTCCTCTGGACTGCAGACAGATGTTTGCACATCGGGACCAGGCTCGGCGCTCCATCTTCCCGGCTCTGGAGTTGTTTTTTTCCCCCCTGTTCTGTGAGGACATTGTGTGCCCTGACGTCAAGGCGCATGCTCTGACGTCCGCAACATCCTCCCCCTTGATGGTGCAGCCCCTAGAGGTGATTGGTCCACAGGCCTCCGCCTGTGACCAATCAGACTCCCTATGTGCCGACGTGCTGTCGTGCCCCTAGTCTCCGCCAGGGTCACCGCCAGGTTAGACCCCCCCGGAGAGAAGGTGAACTGTCATCAGACGCTTTAGCCTTTCTCCCCCTGGCCAACCCATGGTGGCCCGAGTCCGCTCTCAAACCTGGGTCGCTGGCATGGTGCGAGGTGTGGTGTCCAGTGCCTCAACCCTCAGCGCCACCGGCCAGCCCGCTCTATTTCAGCCTTGCTGCACAGTGCATCTGTCATTAATGAGTTTATAATCTACGGGGAGCCCTTATTATTAACTGAAATCAAGTAGATTACAACCTTGTTATGACATCATTCTGTTGTTAACCCTTCTTGAGTATGTCACATTAATGGTATAACAAAACGGAATGCTCACAACAATCAATGTTCCATAGAGTAATTCAGTAAAGTAATGCAATCCGTGATTATACAATCTTCGTAGCCCATACACTGTAAAATATAATGTATGATCTTTGGTTAACAACCGTGCTGAAAACACTTCTTGAGATTGCCATAATTCGAGGTTTACAGTGATGTCATGGCAACCTCTCGAAGTGTTTACAGTGTGATTATTAACCAAAGACCATACATTATCCTCTATATTGGCATGTCTCATAATGTACCATACAATATTTATATATTGTGATTTAACTTAGCTTTCATTTCCTATATGCCTATTTCAGAAGAGACATGCACTTGCTCCCCAACGCACACACACAGTTCATTGGGTCTTATTTTTCTAATTTCATTTTTAGTAGTTTATAAAATACAGTGGGCCAGATATTCAAGTGTTGCGCCATGCGCATTAGGCTGCGCCTGCTGAAGTCCCGAATCTCTGCTCTATTCTGTATATTCAGCAGGAGCAGCTATGCCCACTGAAAACAGGCTGAGCAACAGCGCAATGCAAATGAATGCATGCTGAACTGGAGAGAGAGGAACTATGATAAACTGCACAGCCCGATATTCAGCGGGCTGTGCAGAGTTGTGCAGGCGAACCCCCAACCTGCGCCTGCACAACTTTGAGCAAAAAAAGGCTCAAGTCGAGGCCACCTATGTGAGCTGCTGCATTGCAGGGTGCAACACAGCAGCTGCCACCTGTGGCTGGCCCCAACCCACTCGTGCCCCTGCAGCCTCATCAAGGACAAACAGTGTAAACTCTCACCACCACCACCTCCCACTGGCCCGATCGCAAGAAGCTTAGCCCCCCCACCAGCCCGATCGCTGGCAGCATTGTGTCCCCTCATATTGTTGATGGTGATCAGTATTTATCGCTGATGAATAAAGAAAAATGTTCTTCCATCGGTCACATATGTTTGGTGTCTTCATTTCACTATTTACCACGAAGCTCATTACCCGCGCCCGGCAGCTCGGCGGGCGGCAGGCGGTGATGCTGCCGCCGCCGGGCGGGGGAGCGGATGGTGAGGCTCGTGGGTGGTGGGTGGGGGACACTAGGCACCAGGGATGTGTTCGGGGTGTTTTCACTCCATTCCGCGATCAGGATTTACGGTCCACTGACCACCAGGGATGTGTCTGGGGTTCTTTACTCCATCCCGCGATCGGGATTTACGGTCCACTGGACCACCAGGGATGTGTTCGGGGTTTTTACCCATCCCGCGATCAGGATTTACGGTCCACTGGACCACCAGGGATGTGTTGGGGGACACATTGCCGTCCGTGATCGGCTGGTGGGGATTAAACTATGCCCGCGATCGGGCCAGTGGGGTGGTGGTGGGATTTTACACTGTTTTGCCCGCGATCGGCTGCAGGGGCGCCGGTCCCGACGGCTGCTGCCTGGCAGGGCGCCAGGCGCAAGTCCTCAGGGATCGGCACCTGCATGCTAATGGCATGCAAATGGGGCCATAATCAGATGCAAATGCCCCCGCTCTTGCATGAATTATGGCCCCATTTGCATGTCACCTTTGAATATTGGGATTTTGCGATGGTGCAATTGTACTTGCGCCACCGCAAGTTGAATGCTCCACTCTGACCACTTGCGGTGGCGCAAGTTCCACTGCGCCATGCACAGTGGCTGTGGTGGTGATATTCAAAGGAGTTGCTCAAGGGCGCAACTCCTTTGAATATCGCTCTGGCCACACCCCTGCACAACTATTTTGTGCAGCGCAAGGGCTTGCTCCACAAAATAGCTCAGTTTGAATATCTGGCCCAATGACTCATACACATAATTTACTTCAAAGAAACACATCAGATGCCACGTAAGCTGGAGACCTATAAAGGCAGGCAGCAGGAGCTGAAATGGAAGTACTTTCTCTGTGCTGTTTGCTTTCTTTTAGTATTGTTGTAGCATTTACTGAGAAGGCAATGTGTGCTGTGTGATTTCAACTGTGCAACTGCAAAACAAATGATTTTGTCTTGGGCTGGGAGGAGAAGAGGCATCTAACTGAGGGAGGGAGAGGTTGGGACAACACAGGAGGGGGGGAGGGGGGTCACGTGACATGGACCAGCCAATAGCGGGGCTGGGATTCACTTATATTACAAGGGGGACCAAGTGACCCCAAAGCGTGAGTGACCCCAAAGCTTGAGTGCCATGATGCAGGAGTGTAGCATCTTGAGTAGCGTCTGCAGGGTGTCAGCAGGGAGGACAGGCCATGTTGGGGAGGGAAGGGAAGAGTAGGACACAGGGGAGAGGAGTCTGTAAAGGGAGTGCTGACCAGGTATAGCTCAGAAATATACCATATGGCAGGAAGTCCGAGGAGGATGGGGGGTCCCTGGGAGTGGGCCAGTAAGCAGGCACAGGGAGGGAGGGTGTTTGTGGGCAGTCAAGAGGGACGGGTAGTAAGTTGTAATGGATGTGGGGCAGCCATATTCTTGGGGAGTTCATGGAGGGCAGGGGGGTGTATGGTGTGTAGGCAGTTGTTTACAACTTGAGGAGGAGCTTAATGACTGAGAAGGGGGCTAGGTGGATGGGGGCAAGGGGTGGGGGCACCAAGGAAAAGGGAACCTGAGGATCCCATCACCAGAGGTTGCAGCATGCAAAAGAAAGGCTAGACAAGGTGGGGGAACAAGAGGGGCAGTCAGTCAGGAGCCGCTGGGGGCAGACACCAGCGACTGGAGTGTGGTCAGGCACCAGGAGAAGGTAAAAACAGGGGCAGGGCAGGGGTATAAGTCACAGAGAGGGGGGTGACTGGAGTAGCTCAGAGAAGGAAGAATGGCAGTAGGACCAGATTCTCTGTTTTGGCTAGCCTGGGGGAGCAGGATGGGGTGGGAAGGAAAACTGCAGAGAATGGAAGGGTGGAGGGCACTACAAAGGGTAAGGGATGCAACAGTGAAGCAGAAGGCAGAAGAGGTAACCCAGGTGGCAGCAGATGCAATGCAGGACAGAAGGAAAGTGGCGAAGAAGCAGGTACGAGATGGGGAGGAAGGGGCAGATAGAGATCAGACAGGGGGCACAGCAGGCAGTCCTGGACACAGCACGGGGGGAGACAGGGAAGAGAAAGAGAACAGGTCAGTGGGGACACAGGAGCCAGTGGCAAGGGGTTGAGAGGCAGGCACAGAAAGGGTGGAGGTAGATCAGAAGAGGAAGGGTATGAGGGTAGAATCAGATAGTCTGGGCACAAGTGATACAGGAAAAGGACGGGGCAAAGAAAAGGGGGCAGATGTGGCTCGGGGAAGGCACAGATTAACCGAGGTGGGGGGAAAGGAGGGGGAGATCAAGATAGGGGACAGAGGATTAGCAGGCAGCAGGAGGGTCGAAAAGGATAAAGGAGGGAAGGTCATTTTTCTGGGGGGCTCCATACTTAAGAGTATAAGATGGGGGAAGGGGTGCCAGGAAAGCAGCATTTAGATGGAATGCATGCCAGGCATGACAGCGGGTAGAGTGGGACAGCATATTAGCAGATGTGTGAGAAAGGTAGGGGAAAAAACACACATTGTGGTACACCTTGGCACAAATGACTTGGAGGGGAGAAGGATCAAAGAGGTACAGGACAGTTTCAGGGAACTGGGGAAACTATGCAGTATGGTAGGAAGGTCAGTAGCTTTCTCAGAAATCCTACCAGTGCCAAGCGCGAGTACAGCCAGGAAGCAGAGAATCACTGAATTCAGTAGATGGCTGAAGGAATGGAGTGGGTCCGTGGGGTATGGATTAGTGGATTAGTGGGGGGGTGCAACAAGTGGGGGAACACAAATCTGTATGCAGAGGACAGGCTGCATCTTAGTAAAAAGAGCTCACAGGTACTGAAGCATAAGTTTGGGGAGTTTATCAAAGAAAATTATTATTTAAACTAGGTAAGAGAGTGCCAAAAGGGTAGGAATTCACCAAGAGAGGGGGGTCCTTTGGACCTCCCCCACAGCAAGGCAGCAGCCAAATTCAAATCGGAGTGGAAATGGAGGGGAGGGAAAAGCCGCAGAGTACAGTAGATCAAAATGGAGTGTGGTATCACTGAGTGCTAGGAGCCTGAGGAACAAGATGGCAGAGTTGCAGGTATTGATGGCAGAAGGGAAGGTGGACATAACCGCCATTACCGAGACATGGGCAACCCAATACCATGGCTGGGACCTAGCCATCCCAGGTTTCAAGCTATACCGGGGGGGGTAGGAAAAAGGGGAAAGGGGTTGGGGTGGCCATCTATGTTAGGAAAGGGATAAAGTGTAATAGGGAGGAGGGGGAGGAAGGCAGGGCGGAGGCCATATGGGTGCAACTATACAGCCCGAGGAGTAGCAAAGTTAGATTGGGGGTAGTTTATAGGCCTGTGACACAGAATGAGGAAATTGGTAGGGAGCTGGGGAGCAGCTAAAGAGGCTTAGTGGCAAAAGGAGCACTTTGGTGGTGGGGGACTTTAATCTACCAGGGGTGGATTGGAGCATCCCGGCTAGCTCATGTGCCAGGGAGGAGATCCTCCTGGAAGCCTTCCAGGACAGCTTCCTGACACAGAGGGAAGCAGAACCAACTAGGGAGGGGAACATCCTGGACCTGGTGCTGGAGGATGGGGAGCAAGTCAGGGATGCTGGAGTAGAGGAACTCCTGGTGGGAAGTGACCACCGTACAGTGTAGTTCTTACTCAATCTAGGTAAGGAGGTAGCCACTACAAGGACTAAGGGCCTAGATTTCAAAAGGCCAGACTTTTGCAGGATGGGTAGTATACTGGAAGGGCACATAGCTAGCATCTGCCCGAACATGGACACCGAACAAAAATGGGCAATCATCAAGAGGGGCTTGGCTGAGTCCACTAGCACGTGTTAAGAGCCAGAGCAAGAAATCCAGGACCAAGAAGCCAAGCTGAATTAACAAGGAGGTAGGGGAGAGGGAGACGGAAAAGAGAGCTGCATTTAGAACCTACAAAAGATCCAACAGGGAACAGGACAGGGAGGAATACGTGGGTAAATCCAGGGAAGTGAGTAGAACAGTAAGGGCAGCCAAAGCATCGAGAGAACTGGGGCTGGCCCAGGGGATCAAAGAAGGTGAAAAGGATTTCTTCAGGTATGTAAGGGAGAAGAGAAAGGGTAAGGATCAAGAATGGCAGTGGGTGGGTAGAAAAGGGGTCAGAGCAGGCAGAAGTACTCAATGAGTACTTCTGTTTGGTATTCCTCAAGGAGAGGGATGAGCCTGCACTAAGGGGAAGGGCGGTGGGGTTGAGGGGAGGAGATCATGGATGGGGAAATCACAGGGGAAAGGGTGTTGGAGGGCCTTAAGTCCCTGAGGGTTGATAAGGCACCTGGGCCGGACAGAATTCATCCTAGAGTACTGAGAGCGTTTGCAGTAGTCCTGGCAGGGCCGCTGGTGGACCTGTTCAACACCTCTCTGGAAACAAGATGCGTACCCAGGGATTGGAGGGTGGTGCATGTGGTGCCCCTCCATAAGAGTGGGTCCAAGGATGAACCAGGAAACTATAGACCAGTCATCCTAACCCCAATTTTGGGAAAGCTAATGGAGATTGTCCTCAAGGAAAGGCTGGTAAAATTTCTGGAGGATAATGATCTTCAGGACAGCAGACAGCATGGGTTTGTCTCTGGCAGATCCTGCTAGACAAACCTAGTGGGCTTTTTTGATTGGGTGATGCGGGCGCTGGGCAAGGGTCATGTGGTGGATGTTCTATACCTGGACTTCAGCAAGGCCTTTGATTCAGTGCCACATGGCAGGCTGACCAGCAGACTGAGCAACCTGGGAGCGGGGAAGAAACTGGTTAGATGGGTCAGGAGCTGGTTGCAGGATAGACAGCAGAAGGTAGTAATTGGAGGTGAGATACCTGAGCCCAGGATGGTAGAAAAGTGGGGTCCCGCAGGACTCAGTGCTGGGACCAGTGTTGTTTAATGTTTTCATTGCCGACATCACAGAAGGGATAAAGAGTAAGATCAATCTCTTCGCCGATGACACTAAGGTCTGTGCCGACGTTGATGGAGAGGAAAGTGGTACAGTACTCCAGTAGGATTTGGCAAAACTGGAGGAATGGTCTAACACATGGCAACTTGCGTTCAATGCCAAGAAGTGCAGAGTCATGCACTTGGGAGTCAGGAACCCCGGAAATAGTTACTGGTTGGGCAGAGTGCAGTATTCCAAGTTAAAGGAGGAGAAGGATCTGGGTGTACTAGTGACAGGGGAAATTAACCACTCAGCTCAGTGGAGGAAGGCAACAGCAAAGGCCAACAGAATGCTGGGGTGCATCATGAGGAGAATTACCTCTAGGAGAGGGGAAGTCATCCTGCCCCTGTACAGGTCCCTGGTGAGGCTGCACTTGGAGTACTGCGTGCAGTACTGGTTCCTCTACTTGAAAAAGGACATTAAGCTATTGGAGGGGGTACAGCACCAGGCAATGAAAATGATTCTGGGGTTGGGAGATAAACCTTATGAGGAGAGACTGAGAGAGCTCAATATGTATTCCCCTGGAGGATAGAAGAGAGAGAGGGGATAGGATTTGAGACCTTCAAGTAGCTGAAAGGTATGACCAGAGTAAGCACCAGAAGTATTTTCAAAGTAAAAGGTGGAAGGGAATCCAGGGGGCACAGTCTGAAGTTGGAAGGAGGCAGATTCAGGAGGGAAATGAGGCGGCACTATTTCACCGAAAGGGTGGTGGCAGCGTGCAGTGCACTGCCGGAGGAGGAGGAGGTGATATCACTGTGGAGAGTAGGCAGCTTCAAAAGAGGGTGGGACAGGTTCAGTGGGTGGGTTCAAACCATGGGGGGAGGGGCAGGGTGGAAGTGAGGGATACATGGGCAAAATCAATGAGGGGGAGGCAAGGGGAGGGGCGGGCAGCTACAGTCTGAAAGACTGAAGTGCTGCACACTCGAGCAGACTAGACAGACCGATAGGCCTGTGTCTGCTGGCAATTTCACATGTTCATATATAAAGTACATTGTTACATTGGGATCCATCATCACATAGACCACTGTTATACCTCAGAGAGGGGGGTTCTACTGACATATGATTATCAGTACAAATTTATGTAAGACATACCAGCATTGCCATCAGCATGATGAACCATTCCCTGCAATGGAGAAAAAAAGAGCTCAATGTTCCCAGGCTGTCGTACGGTCTGTATGTTCTAACATGCTAAAGTGGTTTAAAACAACTTCTGTTATTAGTGCTATGGCTTGGGTCTTCTTTTGATTTATTTTTCTGTACCCAAGTTCCTCCTTCCAAGTTAATTTTTGTTATACATCTTTCCATGCTGATAAAGTGCCGCTGCAGCTCTGAGGAGAGCATTATAAATCACGTACTTGATTTTGGCCAATCCATGGCCAGAGCCACTGTACCTCTTGTCTTGTGTACGGTGGTCTCTCATGCAGAAATGTTGGAAATGGAGCACCCCACTTCACAGACAATGGAAGGATGGCCGGATTCAAATTTAAACCATCAAAAAACTATTAATAAAAACTTCTTACAAATCACTCTAACACAAGTGATTTTTAATAATTTAACCGGGTATCTGTGGGGTGTCTCTTATGGTACAAGGGACTCCTCTCATGAGGTTTAATCAGCCATAACTGTTCAGATTCATGGTCCTCTCACCCAGCCTCATGCTAAGAGTCTTGTACCAGAAGAGACACCCCACAGAGGCCCTATTAACTTACCAAAAAGCAGAGTGAAAATGAATATAATGAAACAATGCTTTTAAAGCTTTTCATAAGTGGCCAGGTGTGGGAACGGAGTTAGGAGTGATTGGCCTCACTTAATCAGGATTGCCATCGTCCCAAATTTACAAATTTGTTACTGCGAAAGGCGCACTGAGCATGGGGTGATAACAGTGGTGGTGGTGGTGGTGATGGGGTTCAACAACACAAGCATTTGTAATGGGATAAATAACAATTAAAAACATATGTGTATTAAAACAAGGCAAAAAGGAATAGGATATCGTAGTGAAATTAATAAAATGGACACATAGGTCAATAAAGCAGGGTGCAGCAATTTCAGCAGTTAACTAGAAAAGGGTGCATTTCTCCTTGACGGAATGTCATACTAACATACTAAAATGCCAGCAGAATAGGCATAATGGCCTTTCGTGCCTCCTCGTTTGGTCAGCCACCACCCTGGGAGCTGACCTTGCTGCCCCCCTCACCGTCTCTGACTTCTCCCTTCCCAGTCCCGGATATTCTCACTGCACTGGACTTTGCTTCCAGAACCCTTCCCCTGTACCTGTCCCACCCCATCTTGAATTGCTCCACCATCTTTGCCTCCACCAGCCCCTTGGGCAGCGCATTTCATGACTTCACCACCCTCTCAGTGAAGTAGCACCTCCTACTTTCTCCCTTGAATCTCCCCCCATCCAGCTTCCACCCATGCCCTTTAGTTGCCCCCTCCTCCTTCCTTCAGAGCATCCTGACTGCTCCTCCCCTATTTACCCCCTTCATGTACCTGAAGACCTCAATCATGTGCCCCCGGTCCCTTCTCTCTTCCAAGGTGTACATATTTAGCTCTTTGAGCCTCTCCCCATAGGTCCTGGCCCCCAAGCCCCAGATCATTTTGGTTGCCCTCCTCTGGACCCTCTCCAGGAGTCCAATGTCCCTCTTTAAGTGTGGCCTCCAAAACTGCACACAGTACTCTAGGTGTGGCCTCACCAAGCAGTTATACAGAGGGAGTATCACTTCCCTCCTTCTGGAGGTGATCCCCCTAGTGATGCATCCCAGCGTCCTGTTGGCCTTGGCCGCTGCTCTCCTACAAGTCTCCGAGTTGTTCATCTTGACATCCACCACCACCCCCAGGTCCCTCTCAGCCATCGAGACTTGTAGCAATCCCCCACAGGGTATACACTTGGCCTGGGTTTCTGGCTCCCAGGTGCAGTACCTTGCATTTCCTTGCATTGAACCTGAGCTTCCACTTCCTAGACCACCATTCCAGAGCCTCCAGGTCCCCCTGTAGGGCCACTCTCCCCATCCGCCACCGCCCCCAGTTTTGAGTCATCTGCAAAGAGACTCATCTCACTCCTGATACCCTTCCTTATGTCAGAGATGTAGGCATTGAACAGGAGGGGCCCAAGGATCGATCCCTGAGGGCCCCTACTAATGACCCTCCTTGGGGATGAGACTAACCCGCCAACCACGACTCTCTGGGTCCGGTCCTGGAGCCAATTGCCTATCCATCTGATCATCTGGTTCCCCACCCCTATGTCTTCCAGCTTATCCAACAGGCCCCCGTGAGGAACAGAGTCAAATGCCTTGCTGAAGTCAAGAAAGAGGATGTCCACCGGTCTACCCAGGTCCAAGGCACTCGTCACCCAGTCACAGAACTCCATAAGGTTTATCTGACACGGTTTCCCCGGGACGAATCCATGCTGTCTATCATCCCGGCACCCCGACTTTTCCAGGTCCCCCCCAGCCTCTCCTTGACAATGCCCTCCATCACCTTGCCCACCATCGATGTCAGGCTGACAGGCCTGTAGTTTCCTACCACCTCCCTTGATCCCCCCCTTGTGGATAGGCACTATATGCACCACCTTCCAGTCCTGGGGCACCCACCTTGTCCTCAGAGAGATGCTGAAAAGCTCCGCCAGGGGTTTTGCCAGGACATCCTCCAGTTCCTTCAGCCCTCTGGGATGTAATTTATCAGGTCCCAGTGCTTTCTCCGTCTTAAGGGACCTGAGGGCTTCCCTTACTCTCTCTGCCGTGATATCCATCTCTGCTACCTTGTCCCCTTCTTGCCTTCCCCCTCCTGCCAGTGATGCCCCCCAGACCCGTCCTCGTAAGGGTCCCCGCTCTTCAGTTTCACCATCTCCTCCCATGTATGATGTAGCCCTCCCATTTTCCTTGGTGAAAACTGAGGCGAAGTACTCATTTAGCACCTCAGCCTGCTCCCCCAGGTCTTGTGCCCACCCCTCCCCTGTTTTAATCCTGCTAATCTGCCCCTTCACCCTTCATTTTCCCCAATGTACCTAAAGAACCCCTTATTCCCTCTCCTAATTTCCCTGGTCAGGTTCTGCTCCTTCCTTGCTTTAGCCGCTCTCACCACCCTAGTGGCCCTTCTGGCCATCAGCTCATACTCCCCTTGACCCCTTTCACTCCTTGAGCACTTGAAATGTCTATAGGTCACCTTCTTTCCCCTCACCACCTCCTGAACCTCTCTGGTCCACCAGCAGGGTTTTTGGCCCTACCACATTTTCATCTTACTCTTGCACAGGTGCTGGTAGCATCCTGCACCCCCCTCCTGATGATTTCCCACCTATTGTCAGCGTCCATGTCTGGCCCAATCCCATCCAAATGCTCCTTAAGGATCCTTCCCATTTTCTTGAAATCCGCCCCCCTGAAGTCAGTTACCTCCGTCTTTGTGTAGCCTTCTACCTGTCCTAGGTCCAGGCAGAACCAGCCCGTGGCATGGTCGCTCCCTGCCAACAGGTCCCTTACCTCCAGGCCCCCAATCTGGTCAGTGTCTGCCAGGACTACATCCAGTATCTGCGCCTCCCTGGTCAATTTCCCCACTTGCTTAGTTAGGAACACGCCGTGAAAGACATCCAACAACCTCTGTTCCCTGGCCACTGAGGATGTCATAGTCTCCCAGTCCGTTCCTGGCATGTTTAAGTCCCCCAACACCACCACCCTTCCCCTTCCCAATCTGCAGTGTCTCCCAACATCTGCCACCAAACTGTCCTCCACCAGCGCAGGGGGTCTATACACCACTCCTATTTTTACTCTCTTGCCCCCCCCCCCAGTTATCAAGGTGACCCAAATTGCCTCCACAGTTCCCTCCGCCTCCTCCACTCCTCCTATACCAATGCAGTTTTTGACTATTATTGCTCCCCTTCCCTCCCCCCTGTCCTTCCTGAACATGGTGTAACCCTCCAGGTTCGGGTCCCAGTCATGCCCTGCAGTGGCCCAGGTCTCAGTGACCGCTGCCACATCCACCTCTCCCTCAGTTAGCATCACCTGGAGCTCAGGCATTTTACTGCCCAAGCTCCTGTCATTTAGCAGGACTACCTTCTACCCTTTCCCTATACTTCCATTTCCCCTGCTCGCGTTCCCATGGGGATTCCTTCTTCCCCCAGTCTGCACCTTACCAGTCGGCCTTTTCCCACATTCCTCCAGTTCCCCAGGGGGGTGGAGACAGAGTCCCTCCTTTATCAGACCCCCCCTCAGCAGCCTTTTCTCCCATCCCCCTTCACAAGTTTAAACCCCACCTTTCACCAATGAACCCCTCTATTTTCAACTTAAGGATTTCCCTCCCCTCCAAACTGAAATGGAGCCAGTCTCTAGCATACAGCCCCTTATCCTCCCAGGTCTCCCCCCAATCCCCCATCAACCCATACCCTCTAGCCCCACACCACTCCCTGAGCCACTGGTTTATCTCCTTAATCTTCCTCTTGTGTTCCCCACTAGCCCTTGGCTAGTCCGAGAAGGAAATCACGCATTTTGTGTCATGACAGACCCTGGCAAGCTCCCTGAACCTTGCCTGTATCTCTAGCTCACTATTTCCCTCAATGTCATTGGTACCCAGGTGGACCAGTATGTCCAGGGAACCTCCACAGTCCTTTGCCAGCTGATATACCTCATGCTTGGCCCTGTGCACCATTAGTCCAGGGAAGCATTTTGTTCTAACCGTGCAGGCTTCCCCCTCCCTATCCCATTTGATACCCCTGATCATGGAATCACCCAACAGGAGCACTCTGACCGCCCCTTTTACTCCATTCCCCCCCTTCCATGTCCCTCATCCTTTCTACTGGCCCCTCCCCCAGCCAGCTCCTTGCTTCTTCCCCTATCTGGGTGTCACTTGCCGCCCCCTTCTTATTTACCCTGGCCACCCCTTCCCTTCCAATCCTATGCCTCTCCTCCTCCTCCTCCAGAGTATCCTTCTGTACCCTGCTGCCCCCCGCCATCACTGCTCGCAACTGGTCCTTCCCCCCCATCTGCTAAACTAGCCTGGCTCGTCCTCCCTTCCTTCCCGTCTCCGTTCAGCCCCTCCTTGCTTGTCGTGCTCCACTGGCCTAAACCCTCAGCTCCCATTACTGGATCCTCCTTGTACTTCTGGTCCTTCTTCTTGCCCTTTCCCCCCAACTGGTCCTTCTCCTTGCACTCGTCTCCCTCTACCCCTCCTCCTCATGCTGTGATCCCCCCGCTCTCCCTGTTATCCCGCATTTGAAGTTCCCCCCTGTTCTTCCTGCTATCCGGCCTCCGCCTCCTGCCCCCCACTCCATTTCCATCTTTAACCGCCCCCTGTCATGGCTACATGTCACTCGAATCTTTTGCATGCGTGACCACAGCTATGTAGAGAATTGCCATTTTCTCATTTTTGGCAAACAGCCATAAAACATTTGTAGTGGCATAGATACAGGATCCACTCCATAGGGCCACATGCATCAATATACATCAATATACTGTACATCAACACATTTGTAGCCATCAACTATGGTTAAATGTGCATCGATGTATATTTAAGCAATAAAACATGACAGAGTGTGTGTTGTTGTGGGATAGCACATTCCTTAGATGTGTTGTGAGACACGAGGCATCGTTGAGTGCTTTCAGCCACCCAAGAGGTACCGTTATCCCACAACGGTGCACAGCTGGAGTGTCTTATTGGGGTTATACAATGCATCCAAATGTATCAGTAAGTAAAAGACAGGCAGTGGATTAATTTTATTGTAATATTTTTCCGCTCTATGGTTATTTCTTTTAAAGCCAGCCTGCGTTTACTGCTGGCACCCTCCAACACTCTTACCTGCCCAAAGGATTGAGTCTGTCACCAGTTAAAAGCCGGAGTCCTTCAGTGCAGCAGCTCACTCTGCGGCTATGGGGACTAACACTCAGATGCACTCTTGGTGGCATACTGCTGGCTTTGCCTCCGATTCCTACAACAGATAATTAATAAATTTCATTTGATGACACATCTCTTTGGGCAGGAAGGAGAACAGCCCATCATGGAGTCCAGTGACATGAAAATGACCTTTACGGCCCCAGGGTAACTCAGTCCAACCCTAACAGGGATAGATGTCAGGGTTTTACCACAATAAGCAGTCCTTTCGTGGGAAAGGCCGAGGAAGTAACCAACAGTAAGAAGCTTAACATGCTCAGCAGCACAAGAAAGTGCAGTTGAAGGTGCCGGTGTCAAAGGCACCCAGCGTGACCTCTGAATTGCAGGCCCCATGCCCACCTCAGCTGCCCGAGGCGGATCGCTCTTTTCCATTGTGTAGTGTCTCATCCAGTCCTGTCATCAGTAGGAATCCATCATGACAGACAACTGGGTTTTAAGGGTTATTCAAGAGGGGTATTCCCTGCAGTTGTTGTGGAAGCCTCCGGACAACCCTCCAGGGAAGCAATTCCCTCCATTAGCTCGCATGTTGGAGCTTTCAACTCACGAGATTGTGGGCCTTTTAATCGAAATACTAGAACAATGAGGAGGGGGACTGCACCAGGAAATGCTCCAGTGCAAATTACAAAAATAATGCAAAGGCAGCCAGTGAAGTGATGCACTCAGGAGCAAAATTAGACACAAAGAAGCCAAATAAAGGATATTTACTCATGTTTTATAAATGCAAATAGGTGGCACAAACTTATGGGCCCAGTGTGATGTACGTGCTGCAACCAGGTACACCACAATGGGCCTGTAAGTTTGTACCACCTATTTGCACTCATAAAATATGTGAGTTAATATCTTTTATTTGGCTTCTTTGTGTCTACTTTTGCTCTTGAGTGCGTCACCCCACTGGCTGCTTTTGCCTTCTAATCAACAAGGTAATGGAGTTAGCACTGGAGTCATAGTAGAACAAGGGGTTCTACTCCCAGTACTTCCTCATACCCAAGTTGTTAATGCAAAGCACTGGGGCTGTTTATGTATTAACTCACTGATTAAGTAAAAGTTGTCTTTTTACACTTATATAACCTTGCATGCGCCATTTTGAGTCTTTTCCTTTTCACTGCCTCTTGCTGCCTGCAGGAACTGCTGACCTCCAAGGCTGTATGTGCATTTCGAAAAGATAATCTTCAGGAACTGTGAGACACATTTGAGTGCATCTGAGGGGCAGGTTAGATTGTATCTAGAGACTGATCACTATATTGGGAGAAGCTGATTCAGGGTCATTCGAAAATGCTGAATGAATTACCTGTCAAACATGACAGTGGTCGCATCATGCAGCAGCACTGTCTCGTACCAGGCTCTTTGAGCAGACAGTGGCTGTGATGTACTGGGGTTATATATGTGATACCAGAACATTTGTCCATTACTGCACTTAGTTTCACTGGTCCACTTACAGGCTTGCATACAGTTATGTATCTAGTACTCTTAACTGTATAGTATGTCCTTTGCCCTTTACAACAGTCCTGTTTTTATGAATGCTAAAAATGAGCATTAAAGAAGACAATGGGTCCAATTTTCAAAAGATTTTCTCCATAGGCCCAGAATTGAGAAAAGTCTTTTGAAAATGCGGCCCAGTAGCTTGCTATTTTTCATGTGGTTTGCCTTTTTAAGGTCAGCTAGATTGCTAATTGAGTCAGCTGATAACAGAAGAAAGGGGGCAGGGACAGAGAAAAAGTGGCTTGTCCCCCCAGTAAGAACCCGTACCAATCTATAGTAGACTATTGTAGGTAGAGATGCTTATGTGAGCCCCAGGACACCACTGGAAAGGAGCTGTTTTCAACTCAGTAGGCAGTTCCTGATAAGATCAAAAACTAGTAAATAAGCCGGCCCGGTGGCACTGAGGGTTGAGGCGCTGGACGCCACACCTCGCGCCACGCCGGCGACCAGGGTTCGGGACAGGACTCGGGTTGCCGGGGGTCGGAGGGAGGAGGAGGTTCGAGTGTCCCAACGGATGCTCTTCTCCAGGGTGGGGTTCTGGTGCTATATAAGCACCGACGCCTTGGGGCCGGGTGGAAGCACGGGCACCGGGGCAGGCGGCCAAGAGCCGGGAGGGAGGACGTCGAGGGCACACGCGCATCTGTCTGGACGTCAGTCCTGCGTGCCGACGTCCTCGGGGGGGGTAGAGGGAGAAAAACGGAAAAACCCCCTTGATGGTCCTAGATGAAGACGGCTCCACCCAGGACCACCGAACCCAGAACAGACCCCAATGTGCAGAAGGAGGGAGGAGAAAGGCACTCTAGGGGCAGATCCTGGTAAGTGGCGTAAGAGGGATGAGCAGTCTGAAGGAGTGGACACCGGGGTAGGAGAGGAGGTTAAAAGAGGAGGGTTAAAAAAAAAAAAAACTAGTAAATAGTAGTTACTTAGGCAGTAGCAGAAAGGTGGGAAACTTGGGGGCAGGTAGTGAAGAAAAAAACCTGCACAGGTAACAGATCTCAAGTGAGATAGGATATTACAGGCAGAGAGTATGAACCGATGGCCAACATTGTCTATGTTTCTAACACTTTCAATAAATAAATACACAATATGGGTACTGTAAACAACACGAGGCGAAACACACACACCTGTTAATTCGTCAGACAATATGCAGTATAGATAATACACTGCTTATGTTTCATATGCTTCTCAACTGTTTTTTCAGATCTTGATGAATGTCAGACCAAACAACACAACTGCCAGTTCCTGTGTGTCAATACCATCGGAGGGTTTACCTGCAAGTGTCCTCCTGGGTTCACACAACATCACACTGCCTGCATTGGTGAGAGAAAAGAATTAACATTAATGACTGTCTTTTGTTTTTATTTATTATTTTTGACCCTAACCCACTGGCACAATCCTGTACTTACTTCCCTTCAGCTCTTTGGCCGGCCTTAGCCTACCCATCAGTCTTACAGACCACTTCTTCCTCATTGTCTCACATACTGTAGCTCTGCCCCTCAGATTACAGCCCAGGAGGGAAGCCCCTTTCACAATGGTCACCAGGACAGTGTGGAATACTTTGAGCATACTGAGGTTTGTGGACCAATGGTGAGAAGCCAGGAGATGCACTGACAGAAATATAGAAACCCCGACAATGGGGGGCCAACCCGCCGGTGCAGCAGTAGGGCTTCCGTCTGCGCTGCCGACATCCCAGGTTCAGGAACGGACCAGTAAGTTGGAGGGACGGCCGGGGGGGGGGAAGGACAGAGCATCCTGGTGACAGTTCTCCTTCTCTGGGGGGAGGGTAGGAGAATGACAGGTCCAATATTGATCCCTAGTGGAGGCTGCGGATCGGTAGTGACCAGTGCCGGCTCTGAGGGGATATGTGACAGATGTTGCACCACAGGCACCTACGTCATTGCATGTCACACTTCCCAGGGGTTAAATATGGACAAATTGGAGGTTTTGTGCCGCTAGATGATGCCCCACAGAATAGACCCCATGCTGCCACCTGGGCTCCCAGTCCGGAGCTATTCATCTGTCTCCGTTGGGAGGAATAGGGGCCTCCCCCCAGTGGCCCTACCCTTGGGGGCAAGCCCAGAGTGTTTGGGAACCAGCAGCTGTGAACAGACAGACAGATGGACATGGATGCAGAGCCCTGGCAAAGAAAAGAAACATAGACGACGATGTTAGAAAAAGATCAACAGTCCACCCAGTCTGCTCAAGTTCCCTATTTAGCCCTGGGACCTACTGTCCCTCCAGGGTCTTAGCCCTCTTCACCCTACCCCACATTCCTCTCCCAGCTTCTGCCACCCAGAGCAACCACTATACCCTTCATTCTATCCCAACTGTGCTAGAACCCACCAACAGCTTTAGCACCCACCACTTCTGCAGACAGACTGTTCCACAGCTCCACCACCCTTTCTGTAAAGTAATACTTCCTCATGTCCCTTCAGAGCCTTCCTCCTGTCAATTTCCACTCATGTCCACATGACCGTGAACTAGTGTTCAAGCTAAATATTTCACTGCAGTTCACCTTATGAATTTCTTTTAGGAACTTGAAGTTTCTATCATATCTTCCCCCTCCATTCTAGTCTCCAGTGAGTACTTGTTAAGTGCCTTGAGGTGCTCTTCATAGGACCTGCCCTGTTGGCCCTGAATCATGTTTGTTATCCTGTGCTGCACCATCTCCAGCTTATCTCTGTCTTTCCTGAGGTGAGGATTCCAGAACTGGATGCATAACTCCAGGTGTGGCCTCACTAAGGATCTATATAGGGGAAGTATTACCTCTTCCTTTCCGGTATCAGTTCCCCTCCTGATACATCCCAGCATCCTACTCGCTTCGTTGCATGCCTTCCTGCACTGACTCAGTTTTGAGGAAATCACTGATGATAACTCCAAGGTACCTTTCCTCAGCCATAGTGGTAAAGCCCTGTTTACACAGCCACTTTTGCACTGGAGTAACCCAATTGCTCAGGTTGCTCCAGTGCAAAAGCTTCCAAGTGGACACTTACCCAGTCAGGGTAGTCCACTCAGTAAGACACTGAGCGGAGTGAATGACTTGCAGCAGATCAAACCGCTGTGTAAACTGTCTGCACCACGGCAACCCATCCGCTGTGGCGCATGCACAGCCGAGGTGACATGGACTCGTGTATGATGAGTCTCCATTTTTGACAACTGCTGCAAGCAATCAGTTATTCCACAACTAGAAAGTCCTCCAAGTGCAGCAAAGTAGCTGCTATTGAAAACCGAGGGCTACAGCAGTTTAAAATTTCCACGGAAACCTTCAGCTGTGATTTTGGGCATTCACATGCGTGGTTACGTGACCACTTACGGTGGTGAGAGGCTGTCCGGCCCCCTGATGCAGGGCCCTTCAGCAGCGCAGATTGTAGCAGTGCAGAGAGGGGCCATGTAGACATGCAGACCACCAGTACTTCTTCATTTTTCCCATGTCCAACTTATGCACTCACCACTGCTCTGTCTTGACAAGGCCTTCTAGGCTGCTCTACTCTGTCCCAACCCCATCCTCTCTTTTCCCATCTCCTATGTCATATTGCACCTCCTAGTGTATCATGTACTTGTACCCATAACCTATTTGTTGTAACCATCGGTGTCATGATTGTTTTATTCTGTAATTTCATATCCTGTATTGTGTGTTCTTACTGACGTGGAACCTTTGTAAAAGAGTCTCGGCTCAAAGGTACTTTGTAATCCTAGACTTAAACAAATAATAAACAGTAGCAGGTGATCGGGATTGCACTGCTGCCAACAGTCTTTAGTAGCACTACTGCCGTGTAAACACAGCTTAAGTCTCACCCCACCCATCCAATACTCTGTCCTGGGATTGCTGTTCCCTAGTTGCATTACCTTGCACTTTTTGGTGTTGAATTTCAACTCCAAAATAGGGGTGGGGTGGAATCATCCGATTTTGATCACGCCCAGTGCTGATAGATAATGACGGTCTGCCAAGATAGAACTGCAAGAATAACAACATTCAGAACAGCAAAGTAGCTCTATATCAACCAGCTAACCACACTACACTTAGATTAAGTTTCACAGATTCATCTTTATTTTCAAATTGGTCACCGAATTTGCGGACCCCAACAGTCTCACTGACCTCCTGCCTGCTTTCTCAAGGGGAGTTGTCCTATGAATTAAAAACATGTACAATATATGTTCAGATAACAAGTCAGTATGGTTATCTTCCTGTTGAATTTTGAAAACAGGTTAACAAAAGTATTTACATTGTTTCACATTTTATCTTATTTCAAAGCATAAAGAAAAGGTGCTTGCCAGCTCAGTATATAGTTTTAGCTTTTATCTTTACCCAGAAGCTCACATGGCTTGTGTGTTGCTGTTAAGAATGCCACAGCCATTACAGCGCAGGATCTGACTGTACGCTTCTCCTGGCTAGCTTTTGAAACTGCTGCCATCTAGGACATCATACCCCTACTCTCTGGCAGTGAAGTACTGGCCCTACCACTCCAATTGGAGCAATTATGGCAACAAGTGGCTAGATTTAAAGTCACAACCTCCCAGAGATCCCTGGTGTGGGGTTCTATGTGATAACGGCGATCGCAGAATAGCGATCGCCATTAGGGTGAGTGTACATCGCCAAAAATAAATTTTGGTGATGCACACTCATAGCCCACTGGGAAGAGGGCGCCTGAGATCTGCAGTAGTTTCTTTAATGAAGGGAGCTGCCCCCACCCCACCCCCCACTAAAAGATTCTCAACTCCAGGGGGGTGCATGTTGGGGGGGGATACTTAAAAAATAAAAAGCTGCCTGCTGGCAAAAAATGTACCGCGCCAGACCAAACCCTGTACCCTGCACCTCCCAACTGACCACCCTCCCCGCCACGTTAGCAGACCAGCTCGGCAGCTGCTTGCCACACCTCCTTCCACATACCTCCCCCCCAGACGTGTATACGCACATACATCCCATCGTCTTGCCTCACCCACCCAGGTATCCGGTCGCTAACCTGCCAGGTAGCCCTGAACACAGTCGCCGTGATTGAGTTGCCCTTTTTGAAAGCACTCAATTGCGGTTGCTGTATTCACTGGATACCCTTTTGTGCATTTTAAACTTCTACATTCAGGAACCTTTTCATAATCATCATCATATTGTTAAGCATTTTGTATATTTCAGTAGAAACATATTACTTGTCAATAAATGATTTAAGTTTTTATCTTATAAAACACACACACACACACATACTCATATACATATACATAATTGGGATTCTGGGACATCCAGATCAGAAAGTAGCAGAGAATTGGGTGAATTCATTCTCAAATAAATGAGGTGTGTTGCAAGGAAAATTTACTCAAGCTTTCAGTGCTTTTTAATAAATTCATCTGTGTTACAAAAACTGTTTAAATCATGAAACAGGACAAAACATAAACAACCAAAAAGTAGTGTATGAAAAATATACAAAAGTCAATAAAAATGTAATACCCATCAGCTCTCATGTTGCTTGTACAATACAATATCCTGAAAACTAGTGGCAAACACAGTTCTGGAAGGCATCCAGCAAGGCCTGACTTCTAGTGTTCCTGGCCGCTGGAATATCCCATTTGGTATCTGGCAGGTTCAGTTCACCCACCACCACTACTTTCCCTTTTGCCACCCCTCTTTCAAGTTCTTCCCTGAGCACCCTGACTCTCTCTTTCCCTTGCCTTGGAGGTCTACAGATCACCCCCAAGCACAGTTTCTTGCCTGATGCTGCTGTGTAGTAGCACCCTGAGCAACTCAGTCTCTCCATTACTACCCCTGATGCACCCAACTTCCTCCACCTCAATGCCCTCCTTGACAAAAATGGCTACTCCTCCCCCTCTACTTGTTCCTGTATCCCTCCTCAACAGTGAGTACCCGGGGACTGTCAGGTCCCAGTCATTTTCCGAAGCCCACATTCTTGTAATGGCCACTAGGTCCACCTCAGTGTCCACCATCAGTGCCTGGTGCTTTCTGATTTTGTTACCCAGGCTCCTGGCATTAAGGCATACCTCCTTCAAATGACCCCGATCCTCCATTGCTACTACCCTTGTGCTTTCCTTGTCCTCTCATCCTTTTGTATTTTTGGTGTTTGCACACTTTGCATTACCCCTCTCTAATGTCTCCTCACCTACTCCAGTTGGAGCCTTAACCCCCTTTGCACTTGCTGTGTTGCTGCAAGCCTCCAAATGTGGGGGAGTGCTAGCTAGGATCCCCTTCCTCTCAGCTGCCACTGTGATTCCCCTAGTTTCAGTCTCCACTGTAGTCAGTTTAAAGATCTGACATAGACATCAAACTTCTGCCCCAGCACTTAGGCCCCCTCTTTTGTAAGGTGAAGTCTGTCACCCTTGAAGAGTCTCATATGCCAGAAGTCCCCCAATCCCCCATAAAATGGTACCCCTCCTCCTGACACCATCCTTTAAGTCACCCATTAAACTCCTCAGTTACATTACCCCCCTATCCTATCCTGCTTCCCCTCCCTGCCTCACATAGGGAGGACTTTTGAAAAGGCCAAGGAAGTTGAATGTGCCTCCAATCTGTACCCAAGTCTACGTAAGTTCTGCTTCACTATCTATATCGACAGATTCGCCTGATCATTGGTACCCAGGTGTACCAGCACCCACAGCTCCCCCTGCTGTGTCTCCTCTATTCTCCCTATCCAGTTTAGATCTCTGATGGCTGATGCACCAGGAAGGCACTGGACCATTCCCCCATCCAACCCCTCCCCCCACCACCACCACTCTCTTGACCCCTCTAATAATTGAGTCCCTGACCACCAAGACTCTTCTGATAGACATGCTTCCCTAGGTGCCATGCCACTGTTCTGCCCTTTCTCATTGACTAACTTGGAGTCTCCCCCAGCAGAGTCAGGTGCCTGCACCTCCTCTAGGAGTATGAATTGGTTTGCCATTTAGATAGTGCTGGGCTGGCCAACCTCTTTATGGCTACCTCTTTCCCCCTCGGTCCCCACCACTCTTCATCCCCCTAGACCTGTGGGTCTCTGAGGGAGTGGGCATATGGGGGGGCTTTAGTTGAGCTTGTGACACAGCTCAGATGTTTCTACCCTTGCTGCCACCAGCTAAGCGTGGAGCTCTGCCATGGTCCTGAAGATGGGGCACTGCCCCCCCCCCCCCGAGAATATCCCTAGATAAGAGTGCCCCACAGTCTCCACAACTGACTGGCTCCCCTCTGAACCTCATCCCTATACAGGCCATTGAATGAGGCTAAACCAATCTGATGTGTATTTCCAACAAACGGTTCGCAGTTCAAATATTAAGTCAACTCATGGTGCTCACCCAGGCAAGGTGCAGCTGTTAGCCTCAGCTATAGGGAGCAGGGATAAAAACTATCCTGTAGTGTTCACCCAGATAGGGTATAGCCGTAAGACACAATTGTAACACAAGTACTAAATTTGTACAGCTACACCCAGATAGTGTGTAACTGTAAGACTTAACTATAACTCAAGTACTAAATTAACCCATGGTGTTCACCCAGATAGTGTGTAACTGTAAGACTTAACTATAACTCAAGTACTAAATTAACCCATGGTGTTCACCCAGATAGTGTGTAAATGTAAGACTTAACTATAACTCAAGTACTAAATTAACCCATGGTGTTCACCCAGATAGTGTGTAACTGTAAGACTTAACTATAACTCAAGTACTAAATTAACCCACAGTGTTCACTCAGACAGTGTGTAACTGTAAGACTTAACTATAACTCAAGTGCTAAATTAACCCACAGTGTTCACCCAGACAGTGTGTAACTGTAAGACTTAACTATAACTCAAGTACTAAATTAACCCACAATGTTCACCCAGACAGTGTGTAACTGTAAGACTTAACTATAACTCAAGTACTAAATTAACCCACAATGTTCACCCAGACAGTGTGTAACTGTAAGACTTAACTATAACTCAAGTACTAAATTAACCCATAGTGTTCACCCAGATAGGTTCGGATAACCAGATAGCATTCCTGTGATGTCATCTTGCAGCTGTCATTCAGAGTTACTTGCCATTTGGTAGATTATCTCCCTGTATAGTTCCACTTTCACATGATTCTCTAAGCCAGTCAGGCACCACATTAACCTGGTGGGAAGGATATCATGTGGTCACCCAACAATGTCCTGTACCGGCCCCATTCCCTAGGAGATGCATGTTTTGTGCAGAATTTAACACCCTTCCTACACAGTCTGTAAATTATGCCTCTACAACATTCTCAAGAATCCTCTGGCCCAGGACAAGGAAGTCAAGACTAGATGTGAACACAGATCTGTCAATGGGCCAGGCTGTTTACTGTATATCAGTGTACAACAGACAGCACATTTAAATGGAACAAAGAGATCTATTTAAAGTTCATGCTGAAAATAATCAAAGTAGAAATGCCATTTTAACCATGAGGACAGCTTTAGGATTAATCTACATAATATCATGTAAGCATAGGTAAGTGTATAGCAGGACATGTTTCTGTTACTTGACCACAAGAAACATGCTTGAAAGTCAGATGTCAGAAGCGGCCAAAATTGTCTTTCAGCATCACATCGATATGTGGACGCACCAACTAATCTCTCATGCAGATCACACCACCGCAGTGTACAGCTTGTCTTCATCACATCAGTCATGAAAGTACTGTTAAAGTGGACCTTCCCAGGAAGCTGTTTCACTGCCTGCTGTTTGCCTGTCATACTGATGCAGTATGAGGGATTTTGTTTCTGTAAGCCCTCAGGAGCATATAACCCCTGTTTTGTAGCAGCTGCACAGTTGGTGGCCGGTTAGTCAGCAGGTAAGCTTCAAGATGCTTCTGATGGCTCAGAAAGTCATACCTGATTTTGGACCTTCCGAATGACCTCCGAATGACTGTTGATTCCACTTGTCCCCAACGTCTTCAGGCAATGTGCTGTTCAGTGTAATCTGGGTCAGTGATCATACCCTTGCTGTTAGGACACAACATCTCTGGAATGCTTTGCCTCTTACAGTAATGTTCTGTCCATCTAAATACAGAATAGAACGTGCACACTTGACTGGAGGTGTCATCAGTGGGTAATAATGCAACAGGTTAAACAAAAATGACAGAGCACTTGAGAGAAAACAAATGTAGACGACAATTGCAACATTTATTAAACTACGACAGACTAAAACCCAACACCCCGGCACTTCATGCAAACAACACTTGGGGCCTGATTTTCAAAAGCCCCGAGAATGCCGCAAGGCCCTGGTGCTCCTAACATATGGCGCAGGGGGCTTTCGGCGTTCTCTCGGCGATGATAGAGATTTTCAGTCCTGTGCACCAGATGCCACAAGTTAGAACAGCTCCCCTCTGGTCTGCCTTGTGCCGTGTGGGGGACCCTTTTTACGGGGCTTGCACCAAACATTTGGAGCAAGCTGCCATAAAGTGTGGAAACTGTCGCAACTGTGCCCGATGTACTAAAATTGGGCACAGTTGTTTCAAAGGAGTTTGGTGCAGTTGTAATTAATATTGGGCTGGATGTAGGGCTTGCTGCAGCTGCAAGGCCAGCCTTTGAAAATCGGGCCCTTAGTCTGTTTACATGAAGCATCAGGTTATTGGGCTTTAGTCTGCATTAGTTTCATACATTTTACAGTTGCTGTCTGTATTTGTTTTCTCTCGCGTGCTCTGTAATTTTTGTTTACAATGTTCTGTCCATACCTCTTTCTAGAAAAGCACTTTAGGATTTGAAGCCTTTGGTTGCCGTGTTTAGGAGGTAATGATTTACAGTATATTTGTAATTAGTTTTGTTGCCGTATATTCTTTCTCCTTCCTCCAGTCATCTACTGCACTCTCCTTGCTCCTGCTCAGAATGTTTCCTTTTTTGGGTCCCCTCCCGCACAGGCAGCCTTTCAGTTATTACACCAATTGACAACAGGGTACCCAAGCGTATCAGGAGGGTGAGCACCATCTATGCATTATGAATACAGCCTCACCAGACACACCTTCCCTTTCGGAGGAGACAAGCTCCTTGTCCCACGTCACAGGTTGCTGAGGCCTCGGCTGCAGAGCCAAGTCCTCCCTGGTCAGAGTAGCCCTCCCACCAGCAGCACTTTTTGACAGCATTCGCCTGATGATAGGCTCCCCGGGCTCGCTCCTGAAGCAGAATCACCATGTATACGATATGCTACTACTGGATCATCCAGCAGCCCTGTAATTAGTTTGAGAATGTTTTACAATCACTGTAGGCACTGAGGTTCTTCTCAGGATGGTGCTTTTATGAAAATAAAAAGATGATCCTTGTTAGTGGGAAAACAGTTGGAAAGCAGGGAGTATTCTTGTCATAGATGGGTTTTTTTTGTAAGGAGAACTGCCCCAAGGTCTCTTGTTCACAATTTAATTTCTAGTTAAAGCTTTCATTTTTTTTTCACAAAATATATTTAAGATAAATGTTGTGCAACTTGCAGCCCTACACTGAAGTGCTGCCCCCTATTAATCGCAGATTATGGAGCTGCATTCTTCTTTGGCTTCCATCAGAATGCTGTAGACAAAACAGAATACACACATAAAGGGACAATGTGACACATGTTTCCATCCTATAGTATGCTGCTCCCCTCCAAATACTCCTTGGTGGGCCTTCATTAGTTACAGTATGTTGTTCTAGAAGGAAACATGATGAAAGGCAAGATAAATAGTACCCAGTGGCTGTGCTGTAGATAATAGTGCTTTGATTTTGTATTTTTTTTCTGCATTACATCAACTTTGTTTATGTTATGCCTTTGTCGTCCCCATTTTTCTGCATGTTCTCCTTTGTTCATACCCTTAAATGCAGTTGTTTTCCAGCCCCTCGTGAATTACCAGTGTGTGTTATTTCCTCTTTCAACATGCTGCTGAAGGGGCACAGTGTCGTGTGCTAGAGAACATGCACACATTTGCGGCAGGACAGGTTACGCAGTAACACTTCTATGCCTGTAAGTAGCAGAACTGTACAGTGAGAATGTGGACGCCTGTATTTGCACCTTGTTTTTTTGTTCCTGTATGTATCAAGATTAAAATACATGTAGTCATTTGATAAACAAGAAGTTTGTTGTTAGATAACTACTGTACCATTATATATTTAAATCGTATGAAATAGTCTAGACCCTTTACAGTATCTGTGTGTTTTTTTTGTCTTTTTCAGATAACAATGAGTGTGCTTCCCAACCATCATTGTGTGGTCCAAAAGGAATCTGTCAGAATTCTCCTGGCAGCTTCAGCTGTGAATGTCAGAGGGGGTTCTCTCTGGATAGTACAGGCTTGAACTGTGATGGTAAGCCAGTTGATCTTTAAAAAACAGGAGTTGGTTAGCGCAAATGGTGGGTAATAGTAACGGGGGGGTTTCCTCAGAGGTTTGAAAACACACACACACACGCACTTACAGTCACAGACAGAGGAATGCTGTTGAGTCAGATTTTAGGACACACCACCAGGCCAGGCTAGAATTGTTCATTTTCACACTTCACAGCCGGACTGCAAACAGAGACATGCCTCTTAAGTGCACATCTTGTTCATCTAAAGGGGCTTTTACACGACTGGATCGGCATCAATGCCAGCGGTGCAGCTGAGTTGCACCTGTGAAGATCTGGCACTGTGAAGAGCTGCCGGAGCATTGTAAGCTGCTCTGTTGCAGCAAAGAGCAGTCCCTGTGCAGGTGTTTTTTGCAAGCATGTAAAAAAGCTGCTTCATCTGCTCCATTGCCACTCCCATTAACAGACCCCTTTGCTGGAAATGCCCCCAAAACACAGGAAGGCCACTAGGAATGCGGCACAGCCACAGCATGTAAAAGAAGAGGGCGGCAGTGCAATTGGAGTGGAGCAAGACGATTCTGGATGGCAACACTGTAAGTAAGCTATAATGTAAAAGAGGCTCATATGTACTCCACTGCAATGCAGACCTCAGATGCTTTAAACTGTACTGAAATGCTGAACCCTGGACCAGAAGTAACAAACATAGCCCTCAAATGTAAACCAGTAGGGGAAGGCTAACAATCTAAACAGTGAGTGCTGAAAGCAGTACACTTGGCCAATCCTTCTCATTGGAATGGGCCTTCATAAGCTGTCTCTGCCATAATCTACCTATTTTCAACTAAATACCAAATAAAGCATTAAATATAGGATAAAGTATGGGGTGCAGTGTGTTATGAGAATTTAATACACACCCGAGTTGTAGGATGGCACATAAACCCCAAGAGCGAAGCCCGAGGGGTTTATGGTAGCCGTCCAAAAACAAGGGTGTGTATTAAATTTGAGTGTATACACTGTACCTCATATTTTGTTTTATATAATTTAAGAGGTTGTGTTTTTTCACAGAATCCTGTCTGCCCTCACTGTATGGTGCAGAAATAAAAAGTTAATTACTTTGATCCAGGTGGTGAGCACCTGGCCAGTGGTGCTACTGCCTGCGCACTGCTCCGGCCTGGGGTGAACTTGGAGGACAAGGAGGCAAGAGATGCTGGCTAGCGAGAGATGCTGGAGACATGCAATAGGAGAGATGACTTGGGGGCACTGTTGCTCTCGACGCTCCTATCTCTTCTGGCCCAACGGAGAGTGTGAGATTGATGACAAGGGAGCAAAGCTATTTTTAAAATAATAATAAAAATGGGGAACCTTCATGCACAGCAGGGATCCAGACCACTCACTCTTCTCAGATACCGCCGACAGTCTGACACAAACAGCCGTGTATTAAAAAAATGCCATAATATGCATACGTGTATTATGACATTTAATACATGCCTTTTTCAATGGGAAAAAACGCAACCCATTAATTATAATGCATTATACACACAAGCAACCACATTAGTGCACACCATGGTTTTACAGATTGTTTTATTTATACAGCAACAGCACAGGGTCACACGGCCATCCCAAACCTTTAATTATAGCAACAGAGCTGTGCATTTGGTCAGCCATAAAAAAAAAAAAAAAACAGACATCATTAAAACAGAAAGTTAGAGCTGGCTTGGTTCTAACATCTTGAATGGCCATCTAGGAGACCTTATTTCAAAAACAGACTCAAGGATGGGACTTGCTGTAATTTTTGGGGTAAGGTTGTGCTTGGCACTATGTATAAATCCCAGTTTTGAATTAACTGTACTGTAGATAGCAAATACTTACAGGAAGAAATTGTGAGACAAGTCCAGTGTAACACCCAGGTACAGTATTTGAAAGAATCAACAGGAATAAGAGAAGAGCCATCAAGCCAGGAGACTTATAATTAATTCTGACAGGCCTAGGGGTTAGGAGCTGACCTAAATAATATGGTTTATGTTTTACTAGCATTTAGGGCCCGTTTATTTGAAGTTAGCCAGTGTTGGACTGATCTAAAATCCCAAATAATGTGTCTGCTAATATCACGGATGGAATTGGAGCTGTACAGAACACAGTTGTCTATATACAAAAGGGGAGTACAGTAGGACTTGCTGAGCAACAGGCTGTGTATGTAGAGGGAGACTAGTAATGGACCTAGCATGGATCCTTGTGGAACATCAGCTGGGGTAAAGGCTACATCTGAGAACATTAGATCCTCCACAAGGGTAATCTCTTGCAGCAGGTAATACATTTGGGACCTCACCAGAGGGCGCTCTTGTGCATGGCCGCTTTCTTTCAACAGCCTTTGCCTAGGGGACACCCACACATGACATCATGATCCTGCTCTTATATAAGTGTGGGTGGTCCCAGGCATCCTCAGTTCATTTTCCTGCTGTCTTCAGCTCTCACGCAGCTGCTTAGCCCTTGTGAAGCAATCATCGATAAGAACTTGAGCTGGGAATGGGTTTTTTTCTCCATTCCTGATCTTCATCGACAAATGTCTAAAGAATCTACAAGCAAGTCATCACTTTTTAGGTCCTGTCGTTCCGGTAGAAAAATCTACCACTACGACAACCATACCATTTGTGTTAGGTGTTTGGGTCCCACACATGACACCATCTCCTGCAGATATTGCCAGGAATTCAACCAGGCAACATGTCGACAATGACTGCAGGAAATTGAATCTCATCTAATGGAGCAGAAATTATCTCTTAGAAAAGGAGGCCTGTCCCAAGGAGACCTCAACTACAGTTTCACACAAGAAGCATAAACATGATAAGGAAAAATCATCCTCATCCTCTTCAGGCAGACACTCATCAACAGCCACCGTTATTGATGCTCCACCGTTGATGATGCCCTCCAGAACTGCTACCTCATTGATGGGAGTTTATACTCTTTTGTCGACGGCGCTCTCCGGTGCCCTTTCAGCAGTTTCTACAGAACCTTATGTCAGTTCTGGTGACTCCCCATCGACGGGAGTTCATTTACTGTTGACAGCAACTGCTTTTAAGCACCTAATTACATCCCCCTTCGCTGCCATGTCGACAACAGGTCAGGTTTTCATGGGCAGAACTACAGGATTTTCCATGGCCACGGCACCTCCTCCATCACAGCCACTCTCTCACGGTGGCCAACTAGATAGCGACCGAGACCCTGATATTTATCACCCAGGGGCCAGACCTGTTTATACATCACGCCCAATTACCTCCACTATTCCTCTGGTTTCCCAGAGGCAGTCTGCTCTGCCCTCCACTACTACTTCAGTGGTTGTGGCAGCCATGGTGCAAACAGTCTTGGAAGTAATGAGGGGATCTCAACCTTCCATTCCAAGAGAGAGAGGTCGCCCTTCCTGTTGTCCCACTCCTCCACCTAAATGCTTTCAAGATGATAGTGATCTCTCTCCTGCTTGGTCCCCCCCCCCATTCCTATGAGGAAGAATATTTTTCAGAAGAGGCAGAATTTCCAATTCAGCAGAGATACTTCTACATCCAAAGATACCTGAAGTATGGAGACTGTATTTTCTGAGTACTCCTGGCGACATACAATATGGGACATGAGGTAATGGAGTGAGGTTGTAGGGTAGGGGGAGGGAGGCGATGAGGTAGGGAGTAATAACTTCTTCCTGGCCTGGGCCTCGGAATTGCCTTCAACTCTAGACCGCGACATTAGACCCTCTATATTTGGGAGACTCGTGGTCACTTGTTGGGGCAAGACCTGAGGCTCTTTCTCTTCCTGATGTCCCCCCCCCAAAAAAAAGGGTACCTCGCGGTCTAACATACCATATCCACTGTGCATCTCTGTTGGGGACTTATACAAAGCTCCACTACCTATTAACACCAGGAGCTCCATTTTATAAAGAAAACAAGACATTTGGGTATAGGCCCACTGGGAGATGAGTTACTCTTTTCCCTCAATATGGGATAGTTGTTTTCACCATTCTTTTTGGAACTTTAACCTGGCTAATTGCAAGTGGGGTGTTTTATTTTCTTTCTCCCCTCGCTCTTCCTCAACAATATAAAGGGGTATGACTTTAATGCCTGGACTTATTTCTTGAAGATGCCCGCATATTCAGGCTGAATATTTTAATTTAAATCCGAAAAATAGCTCAATTATCTGTCATAGGTTGTTGTCAACTGTGATGGGTATGCTATGTTTCTTATAATTCTAAGCTTTTTATTTCTTATATCTAGGAAGGGGAACAATGTGATATGATGAGTTCTTCAGGCACCCATCTGAACAAACTTTATGGGGCCTTTACTTCCCTGCTGACCCGCCTTATTTTCTCATATATGACTTCATTTTTTTTACTTTTGGGCCTTAGAAGCCCATGGAGGGCCAGGGGCAAAGCCTGCCTCAAATTTAACCCCCATTCTGGGTGGAAGCTCAAATTCACCTCTGCTCCCACAGTACCCATAGGGATACAAAATTTGGTTTCCCGTACCTTAGAAGCATCCATTTTTTTTTTTTTTTTACAATATACAGTAACTACTACTCAGAACTATGTGTATGTATTTGGTATTGGTAAAGGTTTACCCTTTGTCATCATGTTTAGAGATACCTTGGTAAGGAAACTCATTACTTGGTTATTAAGCTTATACAATTTTTTTCATGCCCTGTTGGCATGCCCGTTAATGTTAGATGATTGGTTATATGCAATACTGCCCAAGTCTATTAGACGCAAGGTAAATGGTCTCATGAGATGGTTACACAGGACAGCACTACTAGATCTAAGCGTAACAAAAGATATGTATCAGATGGCCTCCTATAAACTACAGAATACTACTAGGAATCCGGTTTTGAAGTTCCTTTTCTGGTCAGAGGAGGAGAGGGACAGTGGTTTTCATAAAGGGGGATGCCCACTACCACATACTATTTATGGCTAACACATCACTAATCATGTCATTTAATGTAAATGGCATTCATAATCCCATTAAGCGTAAACGCCTGTTGCACTTTTTTAAACAGAATAGACCCAATGTAATTCTCCTCCATGAGACTCATCTTTCCCAAGTTGAGCATTCTAAATTGAAGGCCTGGGGATTCCAGACAGTAGCAGCATCTTCACATACCTCCGGAAGGAGAAGAGGCACAGCAGTTCTGATACCCCATGGGGTACAGTTTCACATGCAGAAGCAGATCTAGGACAAGGATGGGAATTATGCAATTGTCATAGGCCAGCTTTACTCGGAAAAGATCACACTGGCCTCGATTTATCTTCCTCCCGGGAGTAAAGCCCAAGAAGCCGTGTGCCCAGAGGTTCCTTGACGAGTTCCTGTCTCAAGCTCAAGGTATGTGCGTAATAGGTGGGGACTTAAATGTTACCCTGAATACCACTTTAGATTCCTCCAAGCCCTCTAAACATCGGGCATCGGCCCTCCAAAAATATCTAAGACATAACCTCCCCACATTTGGCCTGACAGATGTTTGGAGACATTTCTTTCCTTCTGTTAGGGCTTATACTCACCACTCCCCCAAACTAATACTTCAGCACGATTAGATTATTTCCTGCCCTCTGTTGAACATGTTGAATCTATTAGGGATATCTATTTAGGGACATCTATACTATCTGACCATGCTCCGCTCTTTTTAAAAATAGATGTTGCAAAACCCAAAAGGCAGGCCTTTTAGTTGACTAAACTTATTCTATGTACTGTACAAGACCCAGAAGTTGTACAAATGGCAAAAGAATGTATGCCAATCATTCAGACAGTTAATAACTACACTGAGACCTCTTCAATCATTAAGTGGGACACCCTTAAAACAGTTTCACGAGGTGAAATTATCAGATACTCCACTCATAAAAAAGAATTAGAGAAGCTTTGGAAAAAGAATTACAAGGGCCCCTCTCTGACTTACAAGAGAAATTTTATCAAGGAGACTTATCATTTAAACCTGAGATGCTGGCTACCAAACAGAAACTTCAGAGATTGATGGATCAAAAAATAGAGCAACAATTGCTATATTTAAAATGTAAGTCCTATGAGGAGGGCCAAGAGGGGGCCAGGAATTTAGCCAAATGTCTCAGGGGATTTAAACAACAGGTTACGGTCACCAAACTTAGAAACCCTAAGACTAATCAGCTCCTGTCTCATCCCACAGCCATCAGGCAATCCATGGCTGATTTGTGTAAGTCTCTATATACCGAAGATGTTCATCCTACCCCCCAACAGTTGGCCACATACTTACGAATCACATCTCTACCCCATCTCTCTTTGCAACAAGCAGAGGGACTACTACATCCTATTACAGGAGATGAAATTAAAGCAACTGTTAAACAGACTAAGGCTCGAAAAGCTCCGGGCTCTGATGGATACCCGAACTAATTTTACAAGACATTTAAAAAAAAATGTTGTAGGTGCCGTATTGGTCCTTTTAAAAACAGATCCAGAAACAAATGATTGATACCTTTTATTGGACCAACATGGATGTTACAGAAAAAAACAAAGTGCTTTAGCTTTCGAACCAACCAGGTCCTTCTTCAGAAGCTTTGTGGCAGTTTTTTTCAAATATCCCATACTATTAACACCAGATTATATAGAAAAAGCAGAAATAATTCTCATTGGTTTAACATATACATTTAAAACATAATAGAAGATTACGTCAGAGAAGCTAATTAACACCAGTATGCCTTTAACTGAGGAGCCTCAGAAGGGCAAAGGTTATCAAGAATTCTCTACAGCCAGAGAGTTCTTGTCACATAAATTTTTAAATGTCTCAGTATGCCAAGAAAGCATTCTAGTGATAAAAAAAAAAAAAAAACCTTGGAGTAGCATTCTCTCCAATACATGTAAGATGAGCTCACAACTTAAATTCCAATTGTCCTGGTATATTAAAGGACAGATAATGAAAGACAAAATCCTGAAATTAGGTATAACTGCAAGTTGAAAGCAAGCCTCAAATTAACCTACACATATAAACATGATACATGAAAGTATCATTTGTAAGTGTAAGTGCAAAATAAATAAATAAATAAAAAATACTTGTCAAGGACCCCCAAGAAAACGAGACCATGAGCCTGATAAATGCAGATTTCAACACAGAGTCTGTGTATAACAAAAATGCACAGAATCAGTCTAAGCAATCTAAATGAAAACCCAAAGGAATTACACCTTTAATGAACCCCCAAGTAAATGAGATATGCATCTTAATATGAGCAGTTAAAAATGTGACAGTGTGAAATCCACCCACTGAAAACTAATAGAAGGAAATAAATGCACACTATATGTGAAAACTAAGTGTTCTAGCCACATAACAACTGCCCCATGCCACGCTCCACCCACACATATGTGTGTACATACACCACACCACACTCCCACACACACACACACCTGCACACCCCACACAACCACAGCACACAACAAATATAGCAAACACATTCCACACACACCACCACACCACATACAACAAACAAAACACACATACACATACCCACAACACACAAAAACACAACACACACAAAACACACACATACATACATACATACATCAGTATACACACACACACACTCAAACGCACTCACCACAGTGTTAAGGTGAAAAGTCAACAATGTAGATAACCATAAACTTACAAAATCAAAGGCCCGCTGAAGAACTAAACTGTTTATGTCCATCTTTTAAAGTAAAGGTCTGTGTAAGTTTAAGTGGAATAATGTGTCATGTACCCAACATCAATATTCAATCCATCCGCCACCATATTGAGAAGTAAAATAAGTCTAATTTCAGAAGCCCGTCTCTGTTGTGTACTATTGAAATGTCCTTTTAAGACAAGACATTTCAGAAACTGCTTTTCTAGGAGCGTGGATATGTTGTTCATCCACACTTCTTGGCATGTCCCCTTCCACTTTAACTCTTGCCGGAAGTCTTCAAGCCGGCTCCTCCTACCCACCCGGGTAATATATACCTCAGCTCTGCCCCATGACGCCAGATCTTCCTTTCCGCTGGAAGATACAAGTTCCCTTGTGCTCTCAAAGCATATCATAGGCCCTGGATTCTACTTGTCGATTTTCACCGAAAATTATTCTTAAACTCGTTCGAGTTAGCGATTGCGCTTTCACTGCATTGGACATGGAGGAAAAATCTTCCCTCGGAATTCGCCAGTGCCCCTGCGGCCAGAAGATGTCACGCACCGATCCCCACCTAACGTGCATTTACTGCCTAGGTGTCGGACATGACATCTCGTCATGTGGTTTTTGCCTGGCCTTCCTTCCCAATGTCCTGGATGACAGCAAGGCGCGTTTGAAGCTGGGGAGACTGGAGCAAAGGAACCCGCTGGTGAAATCGAAGGAGGCAAGGTGGGCGGTTTCCGCAGCTGCGGGATCCGCCAAGCAGCTGGAACAAATGAAAGCATTTGAGGAGGAAGCAGCTCGAACTTCGGCCAGTCGAAGCTTCTTTGTTCCCCTGAACCTTGGCTCCACCTTTACGGGCTTCTTCAAGGAGTTGTGCCAGTCTCTCCCCACTCGAGGTGAGGCGCCCTCAGGCTCGCACTCCTCCCACTCTCGGAAGAGATAGAAGGACTCTGTGTCTTCATCTCGACTAAAACATTCCTGGGACCGAGAGAGGTCCAAGTCCCAGGAGCACACGGTCTCGACTTCGGTCGAATTCGCATCCTCGGCCGCTGGCTTTATGGATCTTCCATCTGGCCAAGGGACCGAGGAAGTGGCCGACAGGTCAAATATCCTTGACCCGATAGACCCTTTGTCACGGCCTGGCCGGCGACTCATGGAAAGGACTCTGGTCCTTGTGATCCCTGATGAGGAAACCCAGCCTGCTGGTGTCCCCATCAAGGACCAGTTCTGGACCCTCGGTTTTCACCGACCCCGGTGTCTCCCGATTGACCGAGTTGGCCTCCCCAATTTCGATCGGGGTCCAGAACACCCTCAGCCGAACGGCCGAGAGAGAGCCATAAGGGCTCTAAAAAGAGGCGTCGCCACAGATCCTCATCCTCCTCAGATGAGGAGAGGCTCCGGCGGAAATTCTGGCGCTATGAAGACCTCATGTGGCAACAGCTGATTTTGACCGGGCAGAAGTTGGCTCCGCCGCCCACCCCGGCCATAACTTGGCTCCCACCTCCTAGGTCAACAACGACCCCTCCGGAACTGAAGCCACCAGTTCCTTCGCCCGTGGGGCTGGTCCGTCTTCCAGCTCAGCCTATTCCGGTCTCTCCACCGATCCTGGTGGAACCACCACCTAAACAGCCTGAGGGATGGGCGCCCTCGAAAGAGGACTGACAAGACACTGGGCTTCCCCAACGTCTGTCGATAACCATCACCCCGGACCGCCCTCGGCACATCGAGGGTGACTTATGCGGTAGACTGCTCTACCATGACTCTTCAGACTCGAACGTCACCAGCTTGCACTCACATCCAGGTGATGATGGTTCGATGGTCAGCACAGGGTTGGAGGAAGGCCCTTCCTCCTTCCAGGGCATCCTCCGCCTTATCTCCGACTCCACCAGAATGCCCCTGGAGCCCATCCAGAAAAAGGCGGAGTACCCCCTTACTGATATTCTCAAAAGAGGGGATACCCCAACAGAGGTCTTTCCAGTGGCCAAGGCCATCGTTGGCCTGGCCCTTGAACTTTGGAAGTGTCCTGCCTCCTGCTCAGCACCATCCGCCCTCATGGCCCACAAGTACGCGGTGCCCATGGAGTCCCTTGCAGGGTTCACTGAACACCCCTTGGCCAAGAACCTGGTGACCGCCTCGGTGTTCAGGCATACCAGTAATTCAGCCGATACTGATCGACCCCAGGACAAGGAGTCCAAAAATATGGACCACTCTGCCTGCAGGGTCTACGCCGCCTCTTCTTTGGGCCGTCAGGCCAGCTCGGCTGTTATTATGACACACTTCTCCCATGCCCTCGTAAGGTCATTGGACGAGGTCCTCCCTCATCTCCCACCAGACATGCAGACTACCGTCAAGCAGGTCCGTGACCAAGGTCGTGCTGTCACCAAACAGCAGCTCCAGACGGCCCTAGATATAGGAGATTCTTGTGCCCGCTCGTTGGAAGCCGCAGTGGCGTCTTGCCGCAGGGCTTGGCTGAGGCTTTCTTTCTTCCTTCCCGGCGGATACTCAGCATAAGCTCGCTGATGTGCCCTTCCGGGGGACTGACTTGTTCAGCCTGGGAGTGGCTGGTCACCTTCTGTTTATAGAGCAGTCCAGTGTCACCTTGGATGCTACTTCTGCCAAGGGTTCTTCGGGCAAGAACCAGCAGAAGAGAAAGAAGAAGCCATTTCGGCACTCTTCCCCTGTGGTCAGGCAGCCCTCCTATCAAGGAGATCAGCAACAACAGCAGCAGCAGGCTCAAGCTTGGCGCCCGTGGCCCACGCAGGGTCCTCAACAGCCCTGTAAAGGAGGCTGAGGCACGGGTCTTGGAGCCTCCTTCTCCTCTTCCAAGCCTGCTCAGTGACGTGTTGGGGGTTGCCACCCCTACACCCATCACACCAGCTCCTTTCCGCCTGGTCTTCTATCACTTCGGACAGGTGGGTTCTCGAAGTGGTTGGTCAGGGACTGCCTCTGGAATTCGAGCAGTACCCTCTCAGCTGAGCCCGCGCCCCTTGGTAGGAACGGATCTCTGCATGCACTCAGTCGGCTCTTCAAGAGGACATTGCTCAGCTCCTCCGCAAGGAGGCAGTAGCTCCAGTGCCGGATCCTCCGACAGACCCAGGCTTTGTTTCCAGGTACTTCCTGGTGCCCAGGTGGACGGGGGGGGGTTGCGCCTCCATCCTAGATCTCCTGACCTGAATCAATATCTCAGGTCTCACACATTTCAGATGGTGACTCTGAACCAGATCATACCATCCCTGGAGCAAAACATGTGGTTCTGTTCACTGGATCTACAGGATGCATTCTTTCATGTCCCAATCCGTCTGTCCCATCAGCGGTTCCTCTGCTTTGGGGTCGAAGGGACCCTGTACGAGTTCCAAGCCATGCCGTTCAGTCTCTCATCAGCCCCTTGGGTCTTCACCAAATGCATTGCAGTGGTGGTGGCCCAGCTTCGGCATCAAGGAGTCAGAATGTACCCTTATCTCGACTTTGGCAGGTTCCTCCCTTCAGGAAGTGGAGAAGTCCAGGGATCTGGCTCTCCAAACCTGCTCCCAACTCGGCCTTCTGATCAATGAGGCCAAGTCGGAACTCATGCCCTCTCAGGTGATGGGCTTCATCGGGGCAGAACTCGACTCCCGGTGGACAGGGCGGAGGTTCTTTCCTCCTTTCTGGTTGGGCACTTGCGCCCTGCCCAGGACTTTCTGTGCCTTCTGAGTTACATGTTGACGTGCACCTCAGTGGTCTGTTGGGCCTGGTGGCACATGCTCCCCCTCCAATGGGAGCTGGCTGCCCAGTGGACTCAGCTTCATGGTCATTTCGACCAGTTGATCTCTGTAACCCAGAAGATATGGGATGCTGTCCAATGGTGGACCACCCCAGACCAGTTACAGGAAGGGATCACATTTCTATGCCCGAGCCGACTGTCGTCCTCACGACCGATGCAGTCAGACTGGCACTGTCAGCTTTCGCTCCTCAGCCCCGGGGTCAAGTGGTTCAAGTCCAGACGAATAATACCACAACCATGTACTACCTCAACAAACAGGGCGTCACGCGCTCCTGTCTGCTGTGCAAGGAGACGCTTCGCATCTGGACCCTCGTAAGCCAGTTGGAGGCGGATCTCCTAGCCATCCATGTGGCAGGAACCTCGAACCAGCTGGTGGATGCTCTCAGCCATATAGGCTAAACATCCGACGAGTGGTCTCTCCATCCAGAACTAGCTTACAGCCTGTTCTCCCATTGGGACAAACCGCTGGTGGACCTGTTTGCCTCCAGGGAAAACACTAAGCTGAGGCTGTATCATGCCTGGCCCCACCTCAGCAGGGCTCGCTGCAGGGGGATGCCTTTTCGAGGCCATGGACCGCAGGCCTCCTCTGCGCCTTCCCTCCATTTCCCTTGATCCACAAGGTATTATTCAAGGTGAGGAGGGACAAGGCGAAGATGATTCTGGTAGCCCCAGGCTGGCCGTGCCAGTTCTGGTACCCAGATCTCCTCAGCCTCAGCTGCAGGTCCCCGGAGCGGCTTTGTACACGCCCAGACCGATATCTCTGAACCAGGGGAAGGTCCTCCTTCAATCCCTGCACTTCACAGCCTGGTACCTGAATGGCTAGAGTTCCAGGCTTTGGGTCTTTCCGAAGATGTCTATACCATGGTGGAGGCATCCAGAAAGGAATCGACCAGGAAATGTTATGCCTTCAAATGGAAAAGGTTCTCCATTTGGTGTCAGGGAAAAGGCCTGGAGCCCTTGTCCTGTTCTGTGGCTGACATTCTCGACTACCTTTGGTCTGTATCCAAAGGGGGTCTATGGTCATCGACCCTTAGGGTACACCTGGCAGCCATTTCTGCTTACCAGGCATGGGCCGGTCAGCCGACATTGGCGCAGGAGACAGTGGTCGGGTGCTTTTTCAAAGGCCTGGATCACATATTCCCTCCGGTGCATGAACCTCCACCTGTGTGGGATCTGTTGCTGGTTTTGGCAAAGCTCATGGTCAAGCCATTTGAACCCATGCACAAGTGTGAGCTGTCACACCTGTCGTGGAAGACGGCCTTCCTGGTGGCTATCATGTCTGCCAGAAGGACAGGGGAGTTCCAGACGCTTTCGGTGGACTCCCCTTATCTGGTTATTCGCAGGGACAAAGTTGTCCTGTGCCCCCACCCGAAATTCCTTCCAAAGGTGGTGTCAGAGTTTCACCTTAACCAGGTGTTGACTCTTCCAGTTTACTAACCTAAATACACCTCGGGCGCCGAGTACAGGCTCCATACCTTGGACCTGAGACATGCCCTCTCCTACTACAGAGAGAGGACGGAGGAAATTCGTGGAGAGGTTCGCCAGCTGTTTGTCACTTTTGGCAGACCTGCAGCCAAACGGACCATAGCAAGGTGGATTACATCATGCATAGGTATGTGCTATGAGTTGGCGGGCAAGGAGCCTCCCAGAGGGATAAGAGCTCATTCTACCAGCCATACTGCTGCATCGGTTGCTGCTTCCAGGGACATCCCCATCCAGGAAATCTGTCAGGCTGCTACCTGGAAGTCAACAAACACCTTTATTACCCACTACCACATCGACCTTGAGTCATGCCAGGATGCTGGTTTTGGGGCCTCGGTTCTCCAGTCTTTATTTCCTAAGTAGGGGGTGTGCGCCTTGCCTCCTTCCTCCAGGAGAACTGCTTGGAGTCTGCCAAGAAGTGCGGATGAATAACATAGCCACGCTCCTAGAAGAACAGGTTACTCACCTGTAACAGTAGTTCTAGGAGTGGTATATGTTGTTCATCCACACACACCCACCCGACCTCCCTGGCTTCAGGTGCATAACCTTGCTTCCAGCGGGCTAAGATCTGGCGTCATGGGGCGGAGCCGAGGTATATGCCACCCAGGTGGGTGGGAGGAGCCAGCTTGAAGACTTCTGGCAAGATTTAAAGTGGAAGTGGACATGACAAGAAGTGTGGATGAACAACATATACCACTCCTAGAACTACTGTTACAGGTGAGTAACCTGTTCTTACCCACCATGCTATCGGCCTTTTTAGAAATCCAAGATGGTGGCCTCCCTCCTGGCGGTATGCTGAAATTGCAGCTATCCACAAACCAGGAAAGGACCCTACATTAGTGGCCTCATATCGTCCAATTTCAAAACTAAATTGTGACTACAAGGGCTTTATGTCAATTTAGAACTGACATACTCTTACCCCAACTCATAGATAAAGACCAAGTGGGATTTGTAATGAAACGCCAAGCACATGATGCAGTGCATCAGGTCTTATTACTCTTGGAATATGCTATTCAAAGAAACATTCCCTTAATTCTTCTCAGACTTGATTCCGAGAAGGCTTTTGATAGGGTGTCGTGACCCTTCCTAGGGGCTACATTAAAGCGTTTTGCCTTCCCAGAGAAATTTATCACCCAAATCCAAGCTATGTATCATTCCCCAATAGCCTACCTTAAATTAGATGGATCACACTCCCGCCCATTCCCGCTATCTAGAGGTACTAGACAGGGCTGCCCACTATCCCCATTGTTATTTGCCCTACATTTAGAACCCTTAGCTGCCAACATTAGAAAACAAACCAGAATAGAAGGGATCCCTTTGGGAGGTATACCATATAAACTCACCCTATTTGCAGATGATATCCTTTTGATTCTTGTTTCCCCTGAGACCTCTGTCCCGGTGGTCTGGAAACAACTGAATATTTTTGGAGAACTTTCAGGGTATAAAATAAACTATTCTAAAACAGAGGTCCTCAACTTTTCGTTTATACCCTCTCGACAGATGAAAACTAAGTTCGCATTCCGCTGGCACAGGGTGGAAATGAGGTATTTAGGGGTCAAAATCCCTTCTAAGATGATACACTTGGAACTGGTAAATCTAGAACCATTTATTCAACAAATTGCTACAGATCTATCTAAATGGACACAGATGTTTTGGGGAGTGGTTAACTGAGTTGAGGCCATACAACAAAACTTCCTACCCCGCATACTTTTTTCTTACAAACTTTACCTGGTTTCCCTTCAGATTTCTACTTTCGGTCATGGGATAAATTGATTTCAAGGTTTATCTGGGGAGCGTGGACACCCAGAGTGAAATATACCCTGTTATAACTTCCTAGGACACAAGGTGGGCTCAATTTACCAAATTTGAAAGATCATGCCAGAGCAACACAAATTTGTACGGCCCTTCTGATCATGAATACCTCATATACCGCATATTGGAAAGACGTAGAAATAATCTTGAACAGACTAGAACACCCCCCTTTATATCTTTTGGGAGACCCCTCACGATGCTTTCCCCTGACTCATTTTCTGAAAGCTTTGGAAGGATTCCTTAAAAACTGGTTTCATGTGACCAGGTTTAATCTATCTACACCTGAGAAGTATTTTCTTACAGCTTTGGCCTATAATGCAGATTTCTATACATTTACCCTGACACAGCTACTTCAAGGATGGGAACAATACTCTTATTAGTTTTACTTTTCAGTTAGTGGGTCCCTTGGGTGTCTACTCCTTCTCCCACTTACAATCTATATACAAATTACCTTTAAGTGAATACCAAATCTACCTGGCCCTTAAAAACAAACTTCTTCCCATCGAAGATTTACTTACTAAAATAGCAGAATCCCCATCAGACCTGGTGAAGCTGATCATTCATAATCTAAAAGGGGGAACTCAAGAACGTATTATTAGCAACCTTTATTAGGCACTTTGTACAAAGGGAAAAGCAGATTTTGATCTAGTTAGATCGAGATGGGCTAAGGAGCTGAATATGGAACTGGAGGCAGACATTTGGCTAAAATCTACTTTTTTTTATTCTAAAGTTTCACCGACCATTTTTTGGAGGGAATTTGCCCGGAAAACTAGAGTTCGATTTTTCAGAACCCCGGACAATTTAGCTAAATTTGGGGAGACAAGTAGGAGTTGTTGCTGGAGGGGTTGTGGTTATCCCCTGGCAGGAAATGAACATATATTTTGGTCATGCCCACTCCTTCATGGGTATTGGAAGGAAATTTTGGAGGAGCTCAGTAATATATTTGATATTTCTGACTGTCTTACCCCAGCTTTTGTACTGATGGCGACACCCCTTGTGAGCAAACAAGTGAACTGGATGCAGTATAGAATGGTGGCATTACTAATTCTGATAGCCAAAAAAGTCATAACTAGACTTTGGCACACGAATGCAACTACGGTAAAGGAATCCTGGAGAAGCCTTACATATGAAGTATACAGTTTGAAGCGTGTTTCATCCAAATTGAATAATAGAAGAAAGAGCTTTAACAATAGATGGGGGAGATGGGTCTCTTACCAACTAGAACACTATCCGGAATTTGTTCCATGATGGAAGCTAATAAATTACAATATATGTTTGTGATGTATATGATTCAGAGACCACTATCTTTATTCACCTGGATTGCTTTTGGGGGGACGCCCTGGGACCAGACTAAGTTAACACTGATAATCTTACTAGGAGACTATAAAAAATCGTTCAAGGGCTTTAACAAAATACTTCGAGCAATAGCTTGGAATTATAAGACTTGTGGACCCACTGTTTTTGCTCCTCAGGGACCAGAAATAGGACTTGGGCACAGAACATAGAAGATGTATTACACTGTACAAATGTAACCAATGAACACATGTATTGCATAATGTATGAATATGGATGTACTTTTCTATATAAAAATAAAATAAAAATTATTATTTAAAAAAAAAAAGGCAGAGGCATAATTTCCTGCAGGTTTTCCAGATCTTGAGGATTTTGAGCCCCAGGACCTGGACTCCCGTCCTCCGTCCTCTATCGCTACCCTTTCCTCTTTACACGAGGATGTTTCCCTTCAGGCGGCTGCCTCTCCTCCTGATGACCCATCTTTCCATGAGATGATGGTCCAAATTTAAAAAATCATGGGTTTTTCAACTACGGAACATGATAAGCAAAGAAAGGACATGGCAGATTACCTTGAACTCCCTAAGGAACCTGTTGTAGTGGTACCCCCACTTAAACAAACTTATCAAAATGCAGTGCTGGCCACTTGGAATCAGCCCTCAGCTGTTCCGGCAAGTCATAGAAAGGTGGATCGTCTTTATCAGGCTCCTCTCAACCATCCTTTACTTTCTACTACCCGTGAAGCTGATTCAGTAGTAATCACAACGGCTCATGATCGCACCAAACGTCCAAAGCACATGAGCTCCTTACCCCCCGATAAGGAATCCCACTGTATTGATTACCTCGGGAAAAAGGTATTCCAGGTGGGTACCATGAACCTCAGAATATTAAACTACTGTATATGGGACACATGGTTAAATGCCAGCATGCCCTCTGGTCCTCTGTTATAGAACTAGTCAAAAAATTACCTTCTTCCCGGGAGAAGGACCAGTTATTGACAGCAATTTCAACTGGCAACTCCATCTCTCGACATCAGCTCCATTCGGGGTACAATGCAGCGGATACAGCTGCCCCGATATTGGCCACAGGTGTTACCCTCAGACGGCATGCCTGGTTATGCGTATCAGGTTTTACACAAGACATGCAGCACAAAGTGGTAAATGCTCCCTTTAATGGGTTCAAACATTTTGGCCCTGGCACCCAGATGCTCCTGGATGAAATCCAGGCTTTAGGTTGGACTTTACGTACGGTACATGGCATGTATCATTCCACACAGCCATCTTACCAGTATCGCTCACAATTCTCCTTTCAATCATAGAAAGGTGGCAAATACAGAGGTACCTATAGAGATGGATTCCATGGTCGTTATCAGCCAACATCCAAGACCACCACTCCTACCTCCAAGGGCTCCCACTCCTCGGAAGGGGCCATCAGCCCACTTCCCAGTGACCAGTTAGGGCTTTGCCCAGGCTTCCTCGACCAGGCCTCGGAAGCCATAGGCAGTCACTTTGCCCTCCATTTAAAGGCCTGGCAAGCAATAACATCAGACAAGTGGGTGCTTCAGATCATCCGGATGGGGCATATACTGGAGCTCGCCTCCTTGCCTCCCCATCACCCTCCCCACTCTGTCTCTTACCCACCCGACCATATCCCCATCCTTCAAGAGGAACTCCAGGCACTTCTTCACAAGAACACCATCTATCCTGTTCCTCCTTTGGAGTACAATCAGGGATTCTACTCCCATTTTCTTCTGGTACCAAACGCACCGGTGATCTCAGACCTATACTAGACCTCAGACAACTGAACCTACATATACAGTACACAAGGTTCTGAATGGTCACTTTAACAGCCATCAGGCCAATGTTAAAACAAGGAATTGGCTATGCGCATTAGACATGAAAGATGCCTACCTGCATATCCCCATACCCCCTGCCCACCACCGGTTCCTTCATTTCTACCTGCTAGGTCATCACTACCAATTTCAGGCCCTCACGTTTGGCCTCTCATCTGCCCCGAGGGTCTTTACCAAGTGCCTAGTGGTGTTGGCGGTGGCCCTCTGATGGGACGGACATTTCCTCGTCCCTTAGACGATTGGCTCATAAAAGCAGACTCCAAAACTTCTCTGCTTCTGTCCTTCCAGGTAACCTTCACTCTGTTCCAGTCGCTGGGAATTACAGTCAAGTGGCCCAAATCCAACCCATCTCCTACCCAACAGCTCCAGTACATCGGAGTCGTTCTGGACACCATCTCCGCCATGGCTTACCTCCCTGCCGACAGGCAAGACTGACTTCTGTCTCTGGCCTCCCAGATACAAAAGCAACCATCTGTCACAGTCAGACGCCTGTTATGTCATTTGGGACATATGGCCGCAGCCACCCCTATGGTGGCATTTGCCCATCTATGCATGAGACCAATCCAGTGGACTCTTCAAAGTCAGTGGAGGCAAAAAAATGTGTGATTTCGAAGACAGAATCCAAGTCACTCCCGCTTTACTCTCGGCCCTCGACTGGTGGACCCATCGTGCCAACCTGTCTCAGGGCATGCTCTTCCAGTCTTCTCCTCCCCAGCAGATGTTAACCACGGATGCTTCCTCCAATGGCTGGGGGGGGCGCACCTGGGTCCTTACAGAATGCATGGCAGGTGGCCCTTGGGGACCTTGCAGAATGCATGGCAGGTGGCCCCTGTACTCCATCCCTCCTCATATAAATCTACTAGAAATGAGAGCGGTCCACCACACCCTTCAGGCTTTCCAACCCCACCTCACTCTGGGGCCCCTCCTGATCCAATCAGACAACACCTCGGTGGTGTATTACCTGAACAAACATGGAGGTACCAAGTCCCGTGTTCTCTGCAGGGAGGCGATGGCAGTTTAGCAAGCAGTTGTTCTTCAACGTATAACGTTGACTGCCATCCATCTACCAGGACACCACAGTACCTTGGCCAACATTCTCAGTCTCCAAACCTCCACGCACAAGTGGACACTTCATCACGAAGTCCTTCAGATGGTCTTTCGGTTATGGGGGACCCTGCACTTCAACCTCTTTGCCTCCCCCGACAATCACCATCTCCCCAGATACTATTCCATTATCCTCAACAGAAAGGGACTATCTATCAATGCCCTGACCCAACTGTGGACAGGACTCTTCTTATATGCTCCCTCCTCATTCCCACTCCTGCAGTGAACTCTGCTGAAGTTACTGCTAGAACCTGCCACTATGATTCTTATAGCCCCTCCATGGCCTCGGCAGGTGTGGTTTACCCTACTTCAACAGCAATCAGTGGCGGACCCGGTCCCATTAACCATCAGGCCAGACCTGTTGACACAGGGGATCAAGACCCTCTAACCTGAAGTCAGCTACCTTCACGCCCGCTCCTAGGGGCGCTTTCATAGCCCGTCTTCAAGTCTCCTCACCAGTGGCCAACATTCTTTTGTCCTCACGTAAACCATCTACCAGGCAAACCTATAATGCCAAATGGAAACACTTCTCCCTATGGGCCGCCTCCCAGTCTTTGGACCCTTGTTCATGTCCATTGACTAAGATGTCGGAGTACTTGGCTTCGCTCACCTCAACAGGCTTGAGCTACTCCTCTATTAAAGTCCATCTGGCCTCTATCTCAGCCTATCATGAACCTTTAGAAGGGAGACTGCTTTATCAATACCACCTTGCCAAGATGTTTCTAAGAGGTATGTTACACCTCAAACCTCCTACTAGATGGCCCCGCCCCTCCATGGGACTTGAATTTCCTGTTGGATAAACTGACCCTCAAACCCTTCGAGCCTGTGGCTGCTTGTGACCTCCGCTTCCTGGTCTGAAAGGCCTTATTCTTAGTAGCTGTCACTTCAGCTTGACATATTTCTGAACGTCATGCCCTAATGTGTAGGGAGTCTTATGTAATCTTCCATAAAGACAGAGTATCCCTCCATACCAATCACTCCTTTTTTACCCAAGGTGGTCTCGGAGCACACCTTAAATCAGTGTATAGAACTGCCAGTCTACTTCCCTGAGCATTCTAATTCAGGAGAATACCTCCTACACACTTTAGATGTTCATTGCATTATGAGATATTATATAAATCGTATCAAATCCTGCAGAAAGACTCCTCAGCTTTTTGTTTCCTTTGCCCCAACCAGGGAAGGCTTCCCAGTCGCTAAGCAGACCCTCTCTAACTGGTTGACAAATTGCATAACTTTCTGTTATAAGAAATATAGCAAACCATTACAAGGACCTGTCCAAGCCCATTCTACCCAAGCCATGGCTACTGCCGCCTTGCTTCAAAGGGTCATCTATCATGAACATCTGCAATGCAGCCACATGGTCCACAATACACATCTTGATGAAGCAATACAATTTAACGTTGCTTCTCACCATAAGACGGCCTTTAGCAGCGCTGTCGTACAAGGCCTTCTATCATAATGTTTTCCCCCCATCATGGGTTTACTGCTTGGGAGTCATCCCAAGTGTATTACCTGCTGCAAGAGATTACCCTCATCGAAGATAGTACAGTTGCGTACTCACCATAACAGTAGATCTTCGAGAGGTATCTCTTGCAGCAGATACAATCCCTCCCTCCCTCCATCCCCCTCCTTCTCTAAGAGAACAACCTCTGATCCAAATAGATATACATGAGGGGGCACCTAAGGTACCTCGGTTCTCCCTCAGTCCTCACTTAGCGAGCTGAATCCGGTGGGGAACTGAGGATGCCTGGGACCACCCACACTTATATAGGAGCAGAATGATGATGTCATGTGTGGGTGGCCCCTAGGCAAAGACTGCTAGAAGAAAGCTGCTGTGCAGAAGAGCCCCTTCCGTCGAGGTCCCAAGTGTATTACCTCTCGAAGATCTACTGTTATGGTGAGTATGCAACTGTACCTTCAGATTTCACCAGTTACTTCCTACCATCTAAGTTGTTTCTGCACCATGGCATTGCAGAGGAGGAGACTCCTAGTTTGTTTAGTTTAGCACATAGAAGTGGGTGGTCCACACAGTCAGATGTCTTTGTCATATCAATGAATACATCCTCAGTTAGTTTGTCACTGTCCACAGCCAATGAAAATCAAGTAGCAACAAAAATGTGAGCAAGAGAGTAAAAATGTTAATGAATTGTGAGCTCTTTTGAGCAGCTGTTTGAGGGGGAGGGGGAGTGGACTGGGCTTGGATAAATATAGTGGTTGTGCTATGTCCACACCTAAAGCCATGTTGAGCAGGTAATAAAATTTTGTATTTATTTTAGTAGTCTGTTAATTGGGCAGACATCAGTTTTTATGAAGTTTATTCAGCACAGATAGACTGGTAATAGGACTGTAGTTTTGTTTAATGCCTTTAGAATTGCCTTTTTTTGTAAACAGGCACCTTGTGAGCTGGCACCCAGGAGTCAAATGCTATACCAGTGGTTACAGATATGCTGAAAATTCTAGCAAAAGAAGCAGATAAACTATGCACAGCAAGCCTTAAGAGTTTTAGCTTAATACTATCACTTTTGTAAACACACAGTTTAGCAGTTTACTACTGTATGTCGGCTGGTGTAGCCACCCAAAGGTGAAACTGGGCGAGTGCGGAATTCACAGCTACAGAAAGTAGGGTAGGGACAGTAGGTAAAGGATACTGAGTGGATGAAGCATATTGACACGTGAAAGCAGTCAGTCTGAGAAATGGGTATTAAAAGTATGTGTGCACAAAATCCTTATAATATATGGAAAAAAACCAGGAAATGTTGCTTTGCCCTGAAAACTGCCTCTAGTGCTGCCAACCCCTTGGATGTCAAGGACTCAAAACTGAAGCAGAAAGCTGGCACAAGCATGCAAAAGCAACCTTGTACCAGGTATCTCTTCAAAAACATTTAATTCATGTATTGTTCTCAATACAAGAAATACTGTAAATGTTTTCCTGCTACAAGGTTATTAAAAGTATTAAACATGGTGGCAGGGTTGTTGCAATTAAAACCATCTGTTTCCATGCCTTGCACAATACATTTTTGATTCAGTCCCATAATCAGTTTAATACTCTTCCAGAGGAACAAAGGGTTACCGACAGATGCATTTAGGAAATTTCTGCGGTAGGAGCTTTTACTGGAACGTATTGCTTTTATGCACTCATTACTTAGATTTATGTACCCCTTCCAGTCAGTTTGGCAAAAGCTTTGAAACATGCCCAACTCTTATTCCTGGCTCTGAGAAGTGATAGCAGAACACTGATTAGCCATTTGGTAACTATACAGCTAACTATCCTGTTTACAAGTGGACCATGATTATTCTGAAGGTCCATAAAAACGTAGACCGTAAAGTAGGACAGGCCAGTGTTTATATTATTAGAGCTCCATGGGTATGACCAGTCTATCTGATTTAACTCATGAAGAAAGGTACGTGGGGATGGGGTAAGCTTTGAATAGCCGCTAAATTGCTGGATGGCCTTGTGGGTTCAGTTATGATTTGCATTAGGTTAAGTTTTACTCAAAAGTGAGTCAAGACTTTTAGCTTTACTGCCGTGCCAGTCCAGATTAAAATCACCATTCAGATTAATTCATTGTATTTTATGGAGGGTCCCACAGGATCAGTGAAAGAATAAAGAGCAGCTGGCCACCAGTGGAGAGTTATATGTACAGATCAAGTGAAAGTGGTCCCAGGTACAATAGAGTACCCTATTTTACTAACATTCAGATGAGACTTATTGTCTATTAGAATTCTACCTCCTTTTTTGGGGGTGGGGCAGTCTCTTCTGATGAAATTCAAGCCTGGTGTGGTGCGATAAGACCATACCTTATTATTTTGGGCATGTTTTATATATTTTTATAAGTGAGAAATGCATCAGATGCCAGGGTAGCCCAATGTAAGTGTAAATGATCATGGGTACAGACCATGGGCCCTGTAGACTGATGTGATTTTCTGGTTACTACAGGAAAAAAAACTGTTTTCTGCTAACAGAGGCTAGAGTTAATTAAATTATTTAAAAGGAAACAAAAGAAATAATTAAGCGGACCTGGCCAGCAGGCAGGTCCATTGGTGTCTCAGTGGACCCCAGTACATCTGGTGCCTCCTTGTCTACCTTTTTTTTTGTTTTCAGAGGGCTACCTCAGCTAATCTTGTTACCAGTTGAATGGGATACCATTTATGTAGATAGCTACATTTAGTGTTAACGACAGCTATCTCCCAGCAGGAAGGTTGGGATGTTCCCCCAGAATACTGGTTCCAACTGGTTGACCCCTGAGTTTTTTTTTTTATTCTTATATATTCAGAACTGCATATCTGTGTTTTATAATAAAATACTGAAATCTAATTGGTTGCATAGCCATCAAAACAGGATGCTAGCCAATCACAGGGCAAGCCACTATCCACTGGACCTGCCCTTTTGAAACCCTTGAAAACTAGGATGCAGAGCGGTATCTGAGCCTTTTTAGTTTTCAAGCTTGTAGCATTTTGCATTTTGGGACCTTGCCTGTCTGTCTGCTTAGCAGAGCAGAGACAATTTCTTTCTAATACCATTCTCCTGGACTACCAAGAAACAAGATCTTCAACTGCCACTTCTAAGGACTTTGCACTTAAAAATTCAACCACTGAAGACTTGAGGTAGACTTTGTGGGCCAGATTTTCAAAACTTTGCCCCGGAGCTAAATTAACACTGCCCGGTGGGCAAACTTAGCCCGGAGTACAAAGCAAGCTATATTCAAAAGGAATAACCCGGGGCAAACAGCTGCTGAATATAGCATGGGAATGAGGCTGGGCAAACTGGGCTGGGAGTGCAGGGCAAACTTAGCACTGGAATAAGACAGCTCTGAATATAGCAACCAGGAACTGCAAACCACAACAGCAACACAGTGCAGAGCGACATGAAGGTAGGTAGAGGTGAACTATGTGGCCAATGTGTGTCCAGCAAATGTGTGGACCCAGTACAGCTGCAGGCGACAGCGCATGTGAAAGTACAGTGATCAAAACTGTATAATATTCCCGAACTACATTGCACTGCGTTCGTTGTGTGGGTTTAGCAAGGCTAAACCATTAGCACAGTGCAAACACGTTTGCCTGGTGCTAAACTTTGCCATATTCAAAAGTGACATGCAAATGAGCCTACTTAGGTAGTCTCTGGGCAAACATCCAGATTAGCCTCTCATTATGCCCTGATTTGCATGCAGTTTGCCAGCATTACTGCAGAGTCCCACAGCTCCAACTGTAGGTCAGTCTGGAAGTACAGGGGCTGGCCACGTCCGACCACAGCTCCACCTGTAGGTCAGTCTGGCAGTGCATGATGATAGCTGTAGGCTACATGTAAACAGTACAGCATCGCATAGAATATTGTACCGCAGGGAACAACACAGCATAGGCACAGATGGTGGTGGTGCTGCATGCAACTGTCACACTGTAGGTCATGCTACAGTACTTAGCAGACACTACAGTAGCAAGGGGGCCAGTCATGTGTGGACACAGCACTGCCTATGGTGTGTAGGGCAGTGATGCTGACTGCACTATACACAGTGAGAGACCCAACCTGCAGGTGTTTACTGACAGTGGAAATTACTGTTACGCTGTTGTGTGACCCACAGATGCTGCACTTCTGGCATGGCATGCTCACAGTGACATATACATGTCTAGCTTTGTGTGCTGTGGCAGTTGTACAGCTGTGCGGTATGTGGCCGGGGGAGCATATATTATCAAAAAGGCACACTGGTGTTTGGGTATTCACAATACTTGCCCATGTGCACTGAGTGATGTGTCCCAGCCTTGTGGCCACACCTCATCTAGCACAGCCTGGCCACCAGTACATTCTCCCCTCAACATCCTCCTTGCCCACAGTGCTGCATGTGTGTGCTGGCATCTGTTGGTGTCCACAGAAGAGTGGTCTGCAGGTGTGTGCTATATGGCCTCACTGCCATGCTGTCCACTTACTGCCTGGCATGGCTGGGACTGGTGGCAGATGATGGCATCATTGTGATGGCATCAGTGAGCAGCGTGTTTAATCTAAGTCTGGCTTTGTCTATGTGACATATTTATTTGTTAGGGTCATGCAAAGCCACTCAAAAACCATGCAAACACTGCAGAAAGCCAAAATGGCACACAAAGCTGATTGCCCAGGGTTAAGACTTCCTTTTCCTGGGCAGTAATGTGCACTGCACTAAGTGTCGCGCTAAGTCGCGCAAAATGACTTTGCGCTGCGCTAGTCGCTGAATATAGCATTGCACCTGTATTCATGTGCACACCCCCTTAGTTTGCCCCTTGCATACATTATGATTTTGACTGGCACCAATGCAGTTTGCACGCGCTATTTGGCCTTTTGAATATAGCAAACCTGCATTAATCCTGCGCTAAACCTGTGCAAACGGTTTTTGCCCGGCACAAAGTTTTGAATATCTGGCCCTAAATCTCAAAGTTTTAAAGTGTAAGTTTTTATGTATATTTTCCATTTTATTTTCAATACCTTGTAACCAATGTCTAAAATGAGTTGTCTTTATGTTATTTACTGCATTCTTAATTTAACTAGTAAAGCTTTTGGCTTATTTAAAAAATAATTCTGCCTATATCTGTTGTGTGGGTTGCTATAGTAGGAGTTGTTCAAATGATACTGTCACCAGGCATGGGTTTAGGATAACACAATTTCAAGCAGACCACAAGTCAGGTGCATAAAAAATGCACAGTTGCAGTTATCATTTTATTTTCATCAAGTAAAATATATAGAAAGCAAAATGGGAAGTCAGACAACTGCTTAGCTTCAACAGTTTCTAAGACTTTTCTTCAGCCTAGCATGAATCAAACAGTGTGAAAGCATACACTAGGAGGACTTATTTCACCTTCCTCAGTCAGTATTCAGCTGACCACCCTAGCTCTCTTATCTCAGCACTGAGGTACGGCTTTTGATAAGCTCACTAGAAGCTGGAAAAACAATTTCCCTTGCCTTTTGATTAACAGCAGACATAACATAAAACTAGCCACTAGGGGCCACTGTTGCACCACAGAGAACAGTTATTTGACACCTGGAGTCCATTACATAACTTGTTTACAACATTGGAAAGGACAGGGCCGAAGTCAGAACATTCTGTGCTCTCCTAAACTCTTTTGCAGGGTCATATTACCTCATGTTGTCTGCTGCAAAATATATCTTAGAAGAGGGCTGCTAACATCTAGAAAAAGAAGGCACAAACTTTTGTTATTCTTATATGAAAACTGCCCTCTCATTTTGTAGCTGTACTCTTAGTTTTGTTATAACCAGCCAAGCAACAAGTTGGACATTATACAAAACATATAAACTGCTTGGGGAAAGGGTTTCAATTTATCCCAGGGGTGTCCACTATGACGGGGGTCACCCTGTCACAGATACCATGCCTATGGGGCTGTTTTAAGGCCTAACACTACCAAAAGAGAAGTGTCACTAGGGACTTCATGATGAAAGGAGGGGAGGAAATAGAAAGAGTCTCAAGAGGAGCCTGTAGGGGCTTGAACTGAGCGCTGCATTTCTGGGGAAAGACACAGTAATAGGGTGTACAGGGTCCCCCAAAGCCTATACACACCTGTGGCTTTTCTGGTTCGTGGTACAGTGGCCGAGAGAGTTCTACCCTAAGAACACAGACTTGAGACTGTATTTATATCTCCTTGCACAGAGAAAGGGTATCTCTGACCCCATTTCCCACCCCATCACAGGAGGGATTTGCTGTGATGCAGAGAATCCTGCCCCACAGGAGTGGACCTGTGACACCTGGGATGGAGCATGCTAGGTCAGGGATAGAGGATTTTAGCCCAGTCTCACTAGTTCTTAATATATATAGTATTATAATAGGAGATCCAGGCTTCACGTTCATTCTTATTTACCAATAAACGTTATCTGCTGAGATGTGCTATCTTATCCCCTTCAGATTATGCCCAGTGGGTTTGGCAAAGTAGGGTGTAGAGTAGGTTATAAGGCCAGGATTTGTTTCAGCATCACCTGAGAGCATTAGATAAAGAAAACACAGGTCAAATCAATAAGGTTATCACTCTCAGTGACTAAAGCTAGTCTGTGGCAGGTGATGCATTTTAGGTAGTTGGCAACATATAGTATGAATTTAGAGTACAGAAGCCAAGTGATATCAGTAGCAAATATATTCAGTTACTAGGAGCTGGCACACAAAAATATCTTGTAAATGACTGGTGCATATATAACTTTCCGTTTCACCAGGGATTGAATCCGCTACTAAAAGGTTACCCAGTAAGAAACATCCTACATAAGCAATGGTTATCAGGGTAGATATTTTGTGGCATGTTTAATTAAAACAGACAAATATGAATAGTCACAGAGTATACAATATTAGCAGAACCTGCCCAGAGTATACAATATTAACAGAACTTGCACCTGAGAGTACAATTGTGGCTATTTGAACAGGATTTAATCAGACATGATAGTGCACCCAATAGCAATTTAGAGAAATGTGCGTACTGCTGATATGAGGACATGATGGAGAGATAATACAATAAAAGAGGGCAAAGGGTACACATTTGTGGGGTAACATCTCCTGCTGACTTCCACCCTAAACTGCCACCCCCAAGTGTGATGCCCATATGCCCCTGCCCTTGTACTTTTGCCTGCTGCATGGAGGACCTCTTGCCCTGCCTTAATATTTAAGGGGTGGGGGGAAGATGCATGACTTGGCTCAGACTGAATCACCAAGATCAGATGACCAAGTATGGGGACGCAAGCTTTGAGAGGCACCAAATTCAAAACTTCAAAATCCAGGCAGTATCTAAGAACTTACTCGACTGCATCCATGGAGACATTTTATGGCACTCCTGAATTCCCTGAGTCAACCACTGTGCTGGTGGGGCAGGGGAGGCCCTGTTTGAGACCATCAGTACCCCAAAGCTCAAATTTTCACTCCATCAACCAGCCTCTGCTGACTAATACAGCCCATTTGACCTAACCCTCAGGAGCAACTCAGTGAGGGACTGCTGATGCACACGGCTCAACCTAAAATGACTGGCTCGCCGGGCATGGCCTGCGAGGCCGTAGCACTACGCTCATGATGCTGATGACCCAGATTCGAGAATGAGCCAGGGCATTGGAGGGCCATCCGGCAGGAGGAGGCTTGAGCATCCAAGGGACGCTCATCTGCTCCGGGGGAGGAGAGTTGACTCAGTGGATGCCTGACCTCTGGCAGTGACCACAGGCACAGCAAGCTCGAGTCCTGTCTGGGGGAGGTGTGACAGATGATGTGCGCCTTGATGTCTGGCGCCGTCATGCCTCCCGAGGTTATACTAGGAAGAAAAAGCTTGGCCTGATGCGCCAGCCAGTGGAGGGACCAAGCATGGGCTCTCACTCACTGGCTTCTTGACGTGTGATGATCCCGGCAAGATTTGAAGGTACAAGGGGCATGCGAGGGGGGGGGGTGCTCCACTTCATTCCCTGCCTGAGGGGTATAACCAAGGCTCCATGGGGGGATCGTCAAGGTGTGCGGTGCTCCAGTTAGGGAAGTCAGGTTGTAGTGCTGGAGTCTTGAGGGAACATAAAGAAATATTACACACACACACACACAAAATTGACTGGCCTAGGTCACATGACCAGGTGTGGGGACGAATGCACAAAATGCAGGCAGTATCTAAGCACTTACTGTCAAGGCCCCTACTTTTTTCTGCGGCACATTAGGACCAAGTTCTGCGGCAAAACTACGAACTACCACATCTCAGTGTTGGCTTGTCATCCTGACTTCACTTTCATGGCAGTTGTTATAGCAGTCAGGATGGGGGAAAGCACAATAACACTAGTTCAAAAAATAACAGACTTACAGAAATAATGTTATGCCTAAAAAAGCAAAAACAAATTATTCCTTAATGACCTAGCCTATTGCATAAATGAAATACACAGAGGGGACCTTATGTGATAAGGTATTTCTACACTCAAGCTGTCTATACCACTCGTGAGGTCCCCATTGTGTATCACTTATATATTTATATGAGCTGTCTACACCACGCTTGAGGTATCACGTATGTTTATATGCAATCTGTAACATACATAAAATATGTGTGTGTGTGTATACTGTAGGTATATATGTGTGTGTGTGTGTGTGTATATATATATATATATATATATATATATACACACACACTACTATATATATATATATATATATAGTGAGGGAGAGATACTGTGTGTGTGTGTGTATTTTTTTTTTAATTTCCATGAATTTGTGTCCTCATTCATACTTTGGAAATGGAATAAACAGAATAAAGAAGATATTGTAAAACTCATTTTTCATGCCAACCTGCTTCTGCTGACACACTACATAACACCATTGGGCCATGACATGCATGTGAACCTGTTGGTAAGTTACTGTGTTGAATCTGTGGGGAAATCGAATATTGCACCACTCTTGAAGTCCCTGAGTTGACCACTGTATTGGTGGGATGGGGGGGGACTCCTGCTCGAGTCCCTCAGTACCCCATAGCCTACTACTTCACTCCATCAATCAGCTGCTGCTGCTGCTGCTGGCTCCCAAGGCCTGTATGGCCTAGCCCTAGTGGGCAACTCAGTGAGAGACTGGTGATGCATGTCTTCACTTATCTCAGATTGGCTGGCCATGGTCTTATTCAGGCCATCATGTTGTTTATAATTTATGATATCATAGTCATTGAGGTCACAAAACCAATAAAAAGAGGTATTATAAGGGAATGTTGTTGAATATAGTGACCTTTGGTAGAAATAATGATCTTACACCGAGGGGGCTCTTGCAGCAGGCAACACTGGTAGGACTAAGCCGCCAGGTGCTAGGACCACACAGAAAACCTCTTGCTAGCAGTATAGGGACCGCCCATGCTGACTTATGTCCTATGGTATAAAATGGGTGGTCCCCCTGACCTACCTCAGTTCTTTTCACACCGTTGACCTGCGTACGTCAGACCTTCACAGACGCCGGCTTCAGTCGACTGACATTTTGTCTTGTGTTTCAAACTCATAGTTCTTTTCTTTCATTTCAATTAAAACATTGTTTTTTCGGTGTTTCTTTATTTTGGTTTATGTCTCCATCTTCCGACCAGTCTACGAAGTGTGCCTGCAGCAAGCAGCTTCCCTCCAAGGGTGGTCACACTTCTTGTCTGCTCTGCTTAGGCCCTGACCATGACACTGAGGCCTGCCAGCACTGCCAGGACTTCAACTAGGCCATACGGAGATGCCTCTTGAAGATCCTTCAAAGCCTCTTGCTACAGCAGAAGTTAGCCATAATGGAGAAGGAGCTTCAGGCCAAGAGTTCATCTTCTTCCCTGGCCTCCTGGGCATTGACTTCTTCTTCTCGTAAGCACTAGGACAAGCATTGGGACTGTCCTCAGTTAGCCTCCCGCACTCGGTGACCGCACAAACTGAAGGCCAGCTCCAGGTCCTCCTCCTACGGGCGGTCATCCCCTCTGCCTTCGGCAGTCCTTACTCCTTCGGGGTTGCCAGTCTCTTGGCCACCCACCCTCATCTCCATTTTGGGCAGTGGCTCCATGGGGCAGCAAACTTCATCCCCAGGCCCCCCAGCCCGTGATGCTCAGGCTCATTGTTCCCATGAGTCCTCAGCCAGGCGGCTCAGCCCGGGGTTGCCCTCCTCTGGCCGCGGGTCCTTGTCCATTGCCCCCTGGTCTTGGCGTTGCTGTCATTGGTTCCATTTCTGAGACTGGCACCTCTAGGTATCGCCATAGCAAGCGCTCACCTCCTCCTCCACTCGGACGACATCTTTGCCTCGGTTTTGAGGGAACTCCCCTCTGCAGGTGCCCTCCTCTCCCTTGGGACCTGCACTGGCTGTTTTTCTGGTTGTCACCTCCGACCCCAGCCTGTGCTACAACCCACATCTGGTGACCCTTTGGGAGACCCTCAGCTGGCGTCTAAGGGACTGACACCAGGTCACCTGATGCCTCAAGGGCCGGCACCAGGGTACCTGATGCCTCAGGGACCATCGTCACGGTATCCAGCTCTTCCTCTTCTACCATCGCCTCAATACCCTCCTCCTCAGTATCCTTACCTGCCATATAGTCCACCTCCTCCAGTGGATTATAATGCCCTGTTCTCAGCTTGGTGGGCTTTTATGAAGGATAAAGATACCCCCAGGAGGCCCATTACTCCTCCTCTTCTGCAGAGCTTCCTCCTCAGGACACTGACTAAGCAGGACCCAGCCATCCCCGGTCTCCAGTGCCTTCTATTGGTCGCAAGGACCGTCATAAGGAGGAGTCTCTCCCGCCAATGCTGGTCCCAGAGAGTGACCCATCCGGGGAAGATTCCTCCTCTTCTTCTTCTCAGAAGCCTCCAAGCATACCAAGGGCCCTTCTGATGATACTAAGCCCCCCAAGGAGACTCCCAGATCTCCTCCGGATGACCCCTCCTTTTTGGATGTGATGTGGCATATTCAGTCCCTGATGGGGTGGGACACAGAGTATTTAGATCCTGAGCACTGGTTCCTGGCTATCTCCACAAAAAGGAGATCCACCCTTTGGTAGTGCCTTCCCTCATCTACTTGTATGAGGACATCACTTCGGCGACCTGGAAGCATCCTTCTTCCACTCCTGACTTGGCCAAGAAGGCCAATTGCCTCTGTCATGCACCCATGGGTAAACCTAGCAGGCGGAACAGCCAGAGGCAGATTCTGTGGTCATAGATCTTGACCCCATGACCACACCAAAAAACCCAGGCACCTCAGCACCCACCCTCCTGACAAGGAGTCTTGCCAAATTGACCAATTTGGCAAGTGAGTCTATGCTTCTGCTACCCTGGCCATCCAGATTCAGAATTACCTGGCCCATATGATTCAATACCAAAATGGGACCAGACCAGGGACCACTGGTGCAGCTCCTCAAATCTGGCTCAGACATGGACAACCATGTGCTTAGAGTGGTCTATGACACCACTGATGCAGCCGGGTGTGCAGCAGTGGCAGGAGTCTACATTTGTCGTCACTCCTGGCTCCGGGTGTCACCCCTGATGTTCAGGCTAAAATCCTGGATGCACCCTTTCGGGGTTCCATCCTATGCGGAGGTGATGTCTAAGACATCATTTCCTACCTCCAGGAGTCAGGTAAGGCCTTGAGGTTGGTACATTCCATGTACCGCTCACAATCTAGGCCCTCCCAACATCAGTCCTTTTGCTGACAGCCCTAACAGCAGTCCAAGGGCCTGCAGCCAAAAGGTGCATTCAAGCACAAGGCTTCTACCCAGCCAGCTGGAGATTCCACCACTAGGCCTCCCAAAGCGTCGCCAGCCACTCTGCTCACCCCTGGTTCCACAACATGATTCCTTTTCCCTATACTTACAGGGGTGGCGCTCTGTGACTTCAACTGCGGGATCCACCAAGCAATTGGAACGCATGCAAGCATTCGAGGAGGATGCGGCTGCTGTTGCAGATACTTCTCGGAGCCTCTTCATTCCACTAAGCCTGGGCTCCAACTTCTCGGGTTCCTTCCAGGATCTGTGCCAGTCTCTCCCGACCAAGGGAGAAGCGCCTGTGGGCACGCTCTCCTCTCAATCCCATAAGCGGGAGAAAGATCCGGGATCGTCTTCATCCCGACGGAGATGTTCTTGGGAGCGGGAGAGATCTCAGTCCCAGGAACATGCGGTCTCGACCTCGGTTGAGATCATTTTGTCGGCTGCTGGCTTCTCGGCTTTGCTGTCTGGTCAGTCGACCGAACTTTCGACGATGTTGAAATCGTGATTGATCCAATCGATCCATTATCGCCGACTCCAGTCGACGATTCGCTAGATCGAACTCCTAACTTGGTGTTCCCAAATGACGAGACCCAGCCTGCTGGGACTCCCATCGAGGACGTGGTCTATTGATCCTGGGAATTCACCAGTCCCGCCAGTGTCTACCGAGCGACCGAGTCGGCCTGTCTGATCTCGATCGCGGTCTCGGAACCCCTCGACCCAAAGGCCGGGAAAGAGCCATAAACACGCTAAAAAGAGGTGACGCCATCGGTCATCCTCGTCCTCCTCAGATGAGGAGAGGCTCCGGCGGAAATTCCATCGGCGCTACGAGGACCTCATGTGGCAATAGCTTATTTTGACTGGATACAAGCCTACTCCGGCTTCCACCCTGGCCATTACTTGGCTTTCGCCTCCTAGGCCAAAGTCAACTCTTTCGGAGCTGATTAAGTCGGTTCCCCAGTAAGAGCCAGTAAAACCTCCAGTTACATTAAGCGGTCTCTCCACGATTGTGGTAGAACCACCACCCAAACAGCCTGTGGAGGCTCCTTCCAAAGAAGGTAGACCGGACACTGGGCTTCCCTAGCGTCTGTCGCCCTGGACCACCCCACGAATCAAAGGTGACCTGGGTGGTTGGCGTTATATCAGATTCCTCGGATTCGGACGTCACTGGCTTGCATTCTTATCCATGTGATGATGAATCAACCATTGGCTTAGAGACAGAGGAAGGTCCTTCGTCTTTTCAGGGCATTCTTCGCCTCATCTCTGAGTCCACAGGGATGCCCCTGGAGCCAATCCAGAAAAAGGCGGAGTATCATCTTACGGACATCCTGAAGAGAGAGGATACCCCGACGGAGGCCTTTCCTGTGGCTGAGGCTATTGTTGGCCCAGCCCTAGAACTCTGGCAGCACCCTGCCTCTTGTCCAGCTTCGTCTGCCAGCATGACATGCAAGTATGTGGTGCCCATGGGGTCCTTTGTGGGGTTCACAGAGCACTCTTCAGCTCAGAGCCTGGTGACTGCCTCTGTGTTCAAGCGTACTGGCAGTTCTGCTGACACTGACCGACCTCCTGATAAAGAGTCCAGGCTTTTGGACTATTCAGCCAGGAAGGTCTATGTGGCTACCTCCTTGGGCCTTTGTCAGGCAAGTTCGGCCGTCATCATGGCACACTTCTCTCATGCCCTCCTGGGGTCGCTGGATAAAGTCCTCCCACATCTCCCCATGGACATGCAGACCACGGTCAAGCAGGTCCAGGATCAGGGCTGAGCTGTTGCCAAACAGCAGCATCAGACGGCCCTGGACATCGGGGATTCTTGTGCCTGCTCAATGGCTGCCGCAGTTTCCTCTCGTCACAGGGCTTGGCTGAGGCTCTCCTCCTTCCCAGTGGATACCCAGCACAAAGTAGCTGACATGCCCTTCCTAGGGACTGACCTATTGAGCCCAGGAGTGGCCAGTCACCTTCAACACATTGAGCAGTCCATTGCCACCTTGGACACTACTTCTGCCAAGGGTTCCTCGGGCAAGAACCAGCAGAATAAAAAGAAGAAGCCCTTTTGGCATTCTTTCCCTGTGGCTCAGCAGTCCTCGTTTCAAGGTAGACAGCAGCACCAGCAACAGCAGTTGGCTCAAGCTTGGTGCCCTTGGCCCAAGCCCGGACCCCAGCAGGCCCGTAAAGGAGGCAGAGGTTCAGGTCCTGGAGCCTCCTCCTCCAAGCCTGCTCTGTGACGGGGTGGGGGCTGTCAATCCCTCTCCCATCACTTCAGCTCTGGGTCTTCCCATGGGGGTCCAGCTCTGCCACTTCCTTTCTGATTGTTCCACTGTCACTTCGGACAGGTGGGTTCTTGAAGTGGTCGGTCAGGGACTGCCTCTGGAATTTGAGCAGTACCCTCCGAGCCGAGCCTGCACCCCTCGGGAGGAAAGAGTATCTACTGAGACTCAGTAGGCTCTTCGAGACGACATCACTCAGCTCCTGCTCAAGGAGGCTGTAGCTCCAGTGGTGGATCCCCCAGCAGACCCAGGCTTTGCCTCCAGGTACTTCCTGGTGCCCAAGCGGATGGGGGGCTGGCGCCCATTCTAGATCTGCGCGACCTGAATCAGTATCTCAGGTCACGCACCTTTCGGATGGTCACTCTGTCCCAGATCATAGCATCCTTGGATCGAAACATGTGGTTCTGTTCACTGGATCGTTCATCCCATCAGCGGTTCCTCCACTTCAGGGTCAAAAAAGACCCTGTACGAGTTCCGAGCCATGCCGTTCGGCCTGTCGTTGGCCCCACGGATCTTCACCAAATGCATTGCAGTGGTGGCGGCCCATCTCAGGCATCGGGGGAGGGCCAGGATTTATCCTTACCTCGACGATTGGCTCCTAGCAGGTTCCACCCAACAGGAGGTGGAGAGGTCCAGGGTAGTCAACGAGGCCAAGTCAGAACTCATGCCTTCTCAGGTGATGGGCTTCATTGGGGCAAAGCTCGACTCTTGTCAAGCCAGAGCTCGGTTTCCAGCAGGCAGGGTGGAGGTTCTTTCCTCCTTTGCCCAATCCTATCTGGTTGGGCAATTGCGCCCTGCCCGGGACTTTCTGCACCTGCTGGGTTACATGGCGGCGTGCACCTCAGTGGTCCATTGGGCCCGGTTGCACATGCACCCCTTCCAATGGGAGCTGCCTGCCCAATGGACTCAGTGCCAAGGTAATTTTGACCAACTGATCACTGTTACCCAGAAGATGTGGGACGCTGTCCACTGGTGGACCACCACAGACTAGTTGCAGGAAAGGATCCCATTTGTCCGCCCCGAGCCAACTGTCGTTCTTATGACCGATGCCTCGTTCATGGGCTGGGGAGCCCACAGTGGGGAAAAAAGGACCCAGGGGCTCTGGGCCCCAAGGAGTTCCCAATGTCACATCAACCTGTTGGAGCTGAGAGCAGTCAGACAGGCAGTGTCAGCTTTCGCTCCTCAACTCCAGGGTCAAGTGGTTCAAGTCCAGACGGACAATACCATGACCATGTACTACCTCAACAAATAGGGCGGCACGCACTCCCGTCTGCTATGCAGCGAGGCACTCCGCATCTGGACCCTCGTGAGCCGATTAGAGGCAGTTCTTCTAGCCATCCATGTGGCAGGAGCCTCAAATCATCTGGTGGATGCTCTCAGCCACTTGGGCCAGACATCCCACGAGTGGTCTCTCCATCCAGAGGTAGCTTACAGCCTGTTATCCCACTGGAGCAAACCAATGGTGGACCTGTTTGCCTCCAGGGACAACACCAAGCTGAGGCTGTTTCATGCCCGCCCCCCTCAGCAGGGCTCACTGCAGGGGGATGCCTTCTCGAGGCCGTGGAAACCAGAACTCCTCTGCGCCTTCCCTCCATTTCCCTTGATCCACAAGGTGCTCCTCAAGGTGAGGAGGGACAAGGCAAAGGTGATTCTGGTAGCCCCTGACAGGCCGCACCAGTTCTGGTATCCAGATCTCCTCAGCCTCAGCTGCAGGCCCCTGGAGTGGCTTCCAGCATGCCCGGACCTGATATCACTCAATCAGGGGAAGGTATTCCATCCGGACCTTCAATCCCTGCACCTCACAGCCTGGTACCTGAGCGGCTAGAGTTTCAGGCTTTGGGTCTTTCTGAAGATGTCTGCACCGTGGTGGAGGCATCCAGAAAGGAATCGACCAGGAAATGTTATGCCTTCAAATGGAAAAGGTGTTCCATTTGGTGTCAGGGCAAGGGCCTGGACCCTTTGTCCTGTTCAGTGGCTAACATTCTTGACTGAAACTGTAGAATTGTAGAATGTAGATCCACTCACTGAATCTTGTTTTAATAAGAATTCTGACTACTTTTCAATTTTTCAATGAAAAAAGCAATTTATTGCACCATTTATCAACGTTTCGCAGTTCAGTATGTTTCTAATATATATATATATATATATATATATATATATGTGTGTGTGTATATATATATATATATATATATATATATATACAATGGGGGTGAGACATATTCCAGTGAAATAAACCATGTTATTTTCACCGCAGTGAAATAAATCCTGATGACATCACCGGAGTTAAAATAAATGCCATTTATTACACCCCCGGAAACCTTTTTGCAACAATGAGGCCCACATTGTATAAATAGGATACATGATGTGCACTCGTGTGATATGGGAAATATGTGCAGTCCTGTACAGTGACCTCTGAAACATTACTCGTGGCTTCGCCACTCGTGAGTATTCAGAGGTCACTCTAGAGGAGAGAAAATATTTTCCATATCACACTCATGCTCATCATGTATCCCATATATATATATATATAGACAAAAAAATATGATTGTCACCTTATATTAAAATAAAATCATTTAAGTCATTCCCACCTTAGTGTAATAAATCCAATATAATTAGTGCATCCTTTTGAAATGTTGTCTGATTCTAATACATAACAAAAAATGAAGTTTCATCATCATTTCAAATAGTCTGTTTAAAATGTAAAACTTTATGTTTCTATATCTTTATTACCTATTATGAATTTTTGAAATAGTTTTCGATGCATCAAACGTGGAAATCTATTTTTCAGCTTCTATTACCTTTCACCAGGTTAAAACTGAAAAAAGAAGCTTGGGGCTTCATAAAAGTGTCATTATATACAGGTAACCATAACCTAAGTACATGTGAGGCAAAGTATTAGAGTGCTTTGAAGCACAAAAAGGCAAAATATTTATTAAGCTCTTTTCTTCCTCTTTCTTTTTCCACACTCCTCCTATTTTATTTTTATCTTTGTATCTGTCACATCTAATTCTATACAGCTACAAGTAGAAGCATTTTCAGAAAAATGTAAATTAGAAAGAATGCCTTTTAAGAATTCATGCTCCACCAAGTCGAAAGCCTTTGTGAGGTCCACAAAAAGCGCCGCTACAGTTTGTCCTTTATCCAAGGCACCCTGTATGGCACTGGTGAACCCCACCAAGGCTGTCTCTGTATTATGTAATGGCTTAAAGCCATGTTGACAATCAGTAAGCAAGTTATTTTTGTTTAAGAAATCAAAAGTTTGATCCATAATAATTTGTTCCAGAATTTTTAAAAGAGGTGATAGCAAGGAAATCGGCCAATAATTGGTTAAAACCGTAGAATCTCCAGACTCATTTACAAGTAATTTGCTTTGAAATTTAAAACTCTAAATCCTGAAGAAGCACTGAGTGTGAACTGCGAAACGTTGATAAATGGTGCAATAAATCGCTTTTTTCATTGAAAAATTGAAAAGTAGTCAGAATTCTTATTAAAACAAGGTCCAGTGAGTGGGTCTACATTCTCCAATACTACAATTTCAGTATTTTGAGGCCAGTTTTAGCATGCTCCCACCTGGAGTTTTCTTTTTATCTTTATAGGTACCTGGTATGCCACACTGCCGATCAGTGGTTCTCTAACATTCTTGACTACCTTTGGTCTCGCTCCAAAGGGGATCTACTGTCATCGACCCTTAGGGTGCACCTGGAAGCCATCTCTGCTTACCGGGCGCGGGCTGGTCAGCCGATGTTGGTGCAGGAGACAGTGATCAGACACTTTTCCAAAGGCCTGGATCACATATCCCTTCCGGTGCATGAACCTCCACCTCCATGGGATCTACTGCTGGTACTGGCTAAGCTCATGGGCAAGCCATTTGAACCAATGCACAAGTGTGAGTTGTCATGCTTGTTGTGGAAGATGGCCTTCCTGGTGGCTATCACGTCTGCCAGAAGGACAGGGGAGCTCCAGGTGCTTTCGGTGGACTCCCCTTATCTGGTTTTCCACAGAGACAAGGTTGTCCTACGCCCCACCCAAAATTATTTCCGAAGGGGGTGTCAGAGTTTCACCATAACCAGGTGTTAACCCTACTGGTATACTACCCTAATTACACCTAGGAGACCGAGTACATGCTCCATACTTTGGACCTGAGACGTGCTCTCTCTCCTATTATAAGGAGAGGACGGCAGAAATCCGGGGAGAGGTTCGCCAGCTGTTTGTCACCTACCCTGAAGCCGCTTCTTGCAGACCTGCAGCAAAGCATACTATTACGAGATGGATTACATCATGCATAGGTATGTGCTATGAGTTGGCGGGCAAGGAGCCTCCCAGAGGGATAAGAGCTCATTCCACCCACCATACTGCTGCATCGGTGGCTGCTTCCAGGGACATTCCTATCCAGGAAATCTGTCAGGCTGCTACATGGAAGTCAGCAAACACCTTCATCACCCACTACCACATCGACCTTAAGTTACACCGGGTTGCTGGTTTTGGGGCCTCAGTTCTCCAATCTCTGTTCCCTAAGTAAAGGGGGGGGTGTGTGCCTTGCCTCCCTCCTCCCGGAGAACTGCTAGGAGTCTGCCAAAGAGTGTGGATGAACAACATATCCACGCTTCCTAGAAAAACAGGTTACTCACCTGTAACAGTAGTTCTAGGAGTGGTATATGTTGTTCATCCACACAGACCCACCTGACCTCCTCGGCTGCGGACACACACAACCTGGTTTCCAGTGGGATAAGATCTGGCATCATGGAGTGGAGTCGAGGTATATACCACCCAGGTGGGTGGGAGGAGCCAGCTTGAAGACTTCCAGTTCATCTTAAAGTGGAAGGGGACATGCCAAAGAGTGTGGATGAACAACATATACCACTCCTAGAACTACTGTTACAGGTGAGTAACCTGTTTTTATAAAGCGCGCCTCCCTGGAGGCTCGGAGCGCTTCACAAAAAAAAAAAGCATAGCAGCATACATTTTACAATAATACATACAGTACAAAAACGTGCATATAAATATAAAGCAGAGACTAATATTCATTTTTTTAACCTGTCCCACATTCAGCATTTAAACAGTATTCCAATAAAAGCAAGTTAATCACAGATTAAATACATTAACCTGTAATCAATATGAGTGGGTTAGTAGTTGGTAATTAAACCAGAATAACCAGAGGTTATATATCTAGCTGTTTCTGAATGTATCACTAAAATCCCTTGAAATGAATGGGGATTTTGCAGTGATATATCTACAGATATCTAGATATACTGCAACGTTTCATTGGCTGCAGTTGTGCATCTATAATCCTGGTCTCCGCAGCAGTAGTAACATACATAACATATCACCATATGCAGACAAGTGCTCAGTGTTGATTGGTTGAATCAGTGCTAATGATTCATAATGCAGAATATGCCTGCTTCTTTCAAGAGACATTATCAACCCCCATAGGTCTCAAAGTGTCTCCAGTTTAAAAAAACATACATTATGATTGGTCACATTCTGTAGAATTTGCAGTGTAGCTGACTTTTTTATTCTAATTCATTATTTCATTTAAAAGTGAAAAACAGACTGCCGACCTTTATAGTGTTGTCACACAAAAGCATGTTTGTTCTTCTACTGCATCTTTCCTGGACATAGGAACATCCCCCGACACAGTCTAGCTACTCTTGATGCAGTGGGAGGAGAGGGGAGTTGACTTGCATTATGATTGGCTGCACTGTTTGGGGGGTGTTCCTCATTTTCCAGAAGTATTCAGTAAGAGTAGATTAAGGATTTGAAACAAAACAAGGTTGGGAATAATTATGCCATTAGCATGCATTTCTGTTCTACTAGGAAAAGCAGCAGATAAAACAACAAGTAAGACCAATTAATTTTAGAGAAGTTAAGCAATCATAAAATGTGGCTTTTCAGCTAGAAATAATATGATGCAAAAAGGGTTGTCAGTGTCCCTTTAAGACTAGCACCTGCCTGGTTATATTTACAGGCAGTTTGTCTTCTTCTGCTCCTGACCATTCTGGGTCCATTTTGACTGCAGATGTGAATGAGTGTGATGGAAGCCACAGATGCCAGCACGGCTGTCAGAACATGCTCGGAGGTTACAGGTGCAGCTGTCCCCAAGGATATGTCCAGCACTACCAGTGGAACCAGTGTGTTGGTAAGTAAACCAGGGGGAGCATGACCTGTCTGATTAAGAATGCAGAATGTCTCTTTGATCATCTGGTAGAGCAAACCTCCAAAGGTTCTGCATAAAGAAGTAGATACAGACCCTAATAGTTTTGGGTTTTGAATGGCTCTGGTAGCCAGTGTGATCTGGCTTACCAAACTAGTGCGAGCCAGTTTTCACGGGTCTTGGCTGTTCTCATTTAGTATTGACAGGGAGCTACTGATGGAAAGCTTGCACTACAGTCACAGCAGCGGTCAGCATACAGCGGGAACAGCGAGCTACATTAACATAGGGTGGTGAAAGGACGAGGGACCTGAGTGGGACAGAACTGTTTAGCCAGGTCAGCTTTAAAGCTTTGGTACTGTTCTTGGGTGCGGTAGGACTTTGGTGACTGAGCCTGCTGGCCTCTCCAGGTCAGTGTTATGTTGGGGGCATAGTGTGTCTTTCTTGGTGTTAATGAATTTGAAACAGGTCAGGACCTCTGCCTTACTCATACTCGTACAGGATCACACTGTAAATACTGCAAAAATAGACAAATAAATGCTAGGTAGACAAAACAGATCAAGTTAGTTTATACCAGCAGCCTAATAGCTGACTGGAGCAATTACAAGGGGTTAACTTGATGTCTCGCTGGTGCTGATTTCAGTGGAGTTTAACCCTTAGAAGAAGGAAAAGAAGAGCACCATGTTAAAAAATCAGACTGTAACTAGCTGTCTGAATGTTTATTCGTTTTTCCATTTATTTATTTATTATTTATTACATTTTGGTGACTGGGTAGGCCCACTGGGCCCCAGAGGTCCCTTTTTCAGGCCAACACAACCTTAAAGTATCATGAGTATGACCCAGTCAACTACCATCTTTCCTAGATCTCATCTAAAATGTTTTGTTTTTTTGGGGGGTGGGTACAGGTGCTTCACAGTGGAAATATATGTGATATCAAGTGGAGGCCTGGGTTTGGGAGACAGACTGAAGGGCCAAGGTGTTTGGCCAAAAAAACATAGAATCATATTATGTGTCCACAGACCCCTTCTGGTTTCTACTAACCCTCTCACCTCTCTGCAGCCTACCTAATATACCCCCTAAATCTATCTCATGCATATTTGAATCCCCCACTGTTCTAGCCTCCACCACTTCCACTGGCAATCTAGTGCAGGCATCCGGTACTCTTTCAGTGAAGAAATATTTCCTCAAATAACTCTTGAATTCCTACCCCACCCCCAGATTAATTGCATGCCCCCTGGTCCTGGTGCTTGTTCTCATTTGAAAGATTCCTCACGTGTACTCCATTCACCCCTTTGAGGTACATGTAGGTCTCTATCGTATCTCCTCTCTCTCTTCTTTCTTCCAGGGTGTACATGTTGATATCCCATATTCTCTCTTCGTAGGGCTTTTTGTGCAAGCCATGCACCATTTTAGTTGCCCTCCTCTGGACTGCCTCTACTCAGTTGTCCTTTCTGAGGTGCAGTCTCCAAAACTGAACACAGTACTTTAGGTGTGGTCACACCATCAAGCGATATAATGGCAACATTACCTCCCTTCTCCTGCTGGAGATACCCCTTCTTTATGCAAACCAGCATTCCAATAAATTTACCGACTGCTTGTCACACTGCCCTGTCAGCTTGACATCCTCAGATATGATAACCCTGAGGTCCTTTTCCTGACTAGTGACTGTTAGCACTTCCCCTCCATCATATACTTAGTGCTGGGGTTTCTATGTCCTAGGTGCATTATTTTGCACTTTTTGGCATTGGACCCTCACTGCCATGTTTTTGACCAGTCCTCGAGTTTCTCAAGATCCCTGCACATTTTTCCATCCCTTTCTGAGTGTCCACCCTACTGACAGTTTTGATGTCATCTGCAAAAAGGCATATCTTCCCTTCCAGCTCTTCTGCAGTGTCCCCTATAAAGATACTAAAGAGGACAGGTCCAAGTACCGAGCCCTGTGGTACCCAACTTGTGTCACAATCCCCTCTTTAGAATGAGTGCTGTTAACCACCACCCTCTGTCAGGAGAAGGTGGTTGGGCACTTTTTCAAGGGCCTTGATTACTTGTCCCCTCCGGTGCATGATCCACCTCCACTATGAGACTTACCGCTGGTCCAGGAAGTTCTATAAACGAGATTTGTTTCTTAATAATATATAGAGATGGGTGAAGTCGGGAAACTTCGCTCTGCAAATTAATCCATGAATTTAGCACAATTTGTGGAGTTTTGAGTGATTCACAAAGTTCCATCCGCGAAGTGCAGAATTTCACCCGCAAATAGAATTCCACCATGAACAGCGGAATTTCACCTTTTGCAGGTGAAATTCCACTGTTTAAGGGTGAAATTCCACCGTTCGCAGATGAAATTCCACCGTTTGCAGATGAAATTCCACCGTTTGCAGTGAAATTCCACAAAAAAATTGACAAAGTCACATAGGTGAATTTTGAGGCTAATAGCAAAACTTCATGGATTGCTCTGCAGAGGCAAATTTGCCAACTTCGCCGGAACTTCACTGGTGAATTAAAACTTTGCAACATCTCTAATAATATGCATGGTTACCTGATTAAATAATTTCAACAAACTGATGCTGCCTTTTCCTTCCCAATATTGATTCTTGTTGTTAAATAAATTACTTTAAAAGACAGGCCATGGAAAAAAATATTCATTTTTCTTGTTTACATAGAAACATAGAATTTAATGGCAGATAAGGACCGCTTAGCCCACCTAGTCTGCCCATTTCCCTACCTGATGGATAAGCTGCAGATTCTAGTTAATCGACAGCTTACTTCCTCCTACCCCCCACTAGATTTGCCTTATGTCTGTCCCATGCATTCTTGAATTCTCCCACTGTTCCTGACTCCACAACCTCCTCAGGAAGGCTGTTTCATTCATCCACAACCCTCTCTGTGAAAAAATACTTTCTAACATTACCTCTGAGCCGTCCCCCCTGTATCTTCAAATTGTGCCCCCTTGTTCTTGCACATCTCTTCTTCTGAAAGATGTTACCCTCTTATACTTTGTTAATTCCCTTGAGATACTTGAAAGTTTCTATCATGTCCCCCCTCTCCCTTCTTTCCTCAAGAGTATACATGTTAAGCTGCTTTAGTCTCTCCTCGTGTGTATTCTGGTGCAGACCCTGCACCATTTTGGTTGCCCTCCTCTGAACAGCCTCCACTTTATCTATGTCTTTGCGGAGATGGGGTCTCCAGAATTGCATGCAGTACTCCAGATGGGGTCTTACCAACTGTCTGTACAGAGGGATGACAACTTCCTGTTTTCTATTGTTGATGCCTCTCCCTATGCATCCCAGTATTTCCCCAGCCATCCTTACTGCCTTCTCACATTGCTTGCCCATTTTAGGTCATCTGATATAATTACTTCTAGGTCTCTTTCGATTTTTGTTGCTGTTATTAACTCACCCCCCACTGTGTACTCTTCCCCTGGGTTTTTGTTTCTCAGATGCATTACCTTGCACTTCTGTGCATTGAATCTGAGCTGCCATATGTTTGACCATTCCTCCAACCTTGCCAAGTCCCTTTTCATCCTTTCCACCCCACCTTGTGTATCAGCCCTGTTGCAGATCTTTGTGTCATCTGTAAATAGACATACTTTTCCTTCCAGGTGCTCTCCAATGTCACTTATAAAGACATTAAAGAGGACTGGTCCCAGTACCGACCCCTGCGGTATCCCACTAGTTACCCTCCTTTCTTCACTGTGGACTCTGTTTACTATTACCCTTTGCGTCCTGTTGTCCAGACAGTTTTTTATCCAGGCTACCACCTTGGGACCCACTCCAAGGCTGGCTAACTTGTATATTAATCTTTTGTGTGAGACTGTGTCAAATGCCTTGCTAAAATCTAGGTAGGCCATATCCACAGCCCCTCCCTGGCCTACTACTTTGGTCACCCAGTCAAAGAAATCTATTAGGTTCGTCTGACATGACCTTCCTGCTGTGAAACCATGCTGCCTTGGGTCCTGTGCCCCACTGGCCTCTAGGTACTCAACAATTCTTTCCTTCAGAAGTGATTCCATCATTTTCCCTACCACTGAGGTCAAACTAACTGGTCTGTAGTTTCCTGCCTCTGCCCTGCTCCCACTTTTGTGAAGTGGAATCACATTTGCCCTCCTCCAGTTCTCAGGTACCACCCCCATTTTCCCATGATTTATTAAAGAGAGTAGTCAGTAGGCGTCACTAGTTCTACCCTTAGTTCTTTAAAATTCTTGGGTGAATCCACTAGGTCCCATTGTTTTGTCCACCCTCAGTTTCAAGAGTTCTTTCAAAACCCTTTCTTCTGTGAATGGACTGGTATTGACCCCCTATTCAGAGTGTTTCTCTTGTTTAGTTTAGGTACCTCCCCCTCTTCTTCCGTTGTGAATACTGAGTAGAAATATTCGTTCAGTATTTCTGCTTTTTCACTGTCACCCTCTGCCCACATTCCCTCCCCTTTATTAAGTCTCTGTATCCCTCCCTTGGTCTTTCTTCTCTCCCTAATGTACCTATTAAAGGTTTTATCCCCCTTCTTAACAGAGTTGGCTATCTTTTCCTCGGTTTGTGCCTTTGCTATTCTGACTGCCTTCCCTGCCTCCTTCTGCTTTAACTGATGAAGTTCTCTGTCCTGCTCCTTCTGTGTTTCCTTGTATTTCCTGAATGCTATCCTTTTCTCCTTAACCTTCCCTTCCACCTCTTTTGAGAACCATAGTGTTTTTTACCTTTGTTGTGTTTTGTTGATTTGATTCACACAAAGGCTTGTTGCCTCTGCAATGGCTGTTTTGATTATTCCCCATTGTTCCTCCACCCCTCCTTCTTGCCCGTTTGCTAGTGCTTTTCTGAGGCACTCTCTCATTTTCCCAAAGTCAGCCTTCCTAAAGACCATTACTCTTGTTTTTGTATGGCTTGATTCTATGGCTGTGTTTATTGTGAACCACACTGTTTGGTGGTCACTTGTTCCCAGATGGCTACCCACTTCTAAATCTGAGATCCTTTTTCCTTTCCCATTTGAGAGTACCAGGTCTAAGATTGCTCCCTCCCGAGTGGGTTCCAACACTAGCTGTCTGAGGAATGCCCCCTGTAGGGCATCAAGAATGACCCTGCTCTTGGATGTGCCTGCAGCAAAGGTACTCCAGTTAACGTCTGGCATATTCACGTCCCCCATCAACAATATCTCCCCTTTTTCTGACATTTCCTTGTCCATTTCCTCCCCCTGAGACGGGGGTCTGTACACAACCCCCCATGAGGATTGTGGTGCCATTTCCTGTCCCCAGGGTGACCCACAGTGACTCATCAACTTCCTGTTTACTCTTTAGTTCTGTTTCTTTAATCTCTTCCCTTATATAGAGAGCTACTCCTCCTCCTCTTTAACCCACCCTGTCCCTCCTGTAGATTGTGTATCCTGGTATGTTGTCATCCCAGTCATGGTTCTCTGTGTACCATGTTTCAGTGACTGCCACAATATCCAGGCATCCCTCTTCTATCAAGGCCACTAGTTCAGGGAGCTTGTTACACAGACTGCAGGCACTAGTACTCATCACCTTCCATTTTTTTTATGGACTTACCCCTTTTAGCCCCAACCCTGTCCTTACTGCCTTTTTCTGCATTTACCCCTGTCCTGCTCCCTACTGACTTCTGTACCTTGGTGTTTACCTCACTAATTACTGTGTTTTGTGGGGGGAGGCTGGGATTTCCTTGCTCCTTTTCAGTGCCTCCCCCCTTGGCTAGTAGTAAATGTTGCCAATGAAGCATTTAAACTCATCACCTAGGATCCTGATCCCCCGGACAGATGCAGACCGTGCTAGTATAGGCCTGCATCCCTCCAGGTGGCTCCCCAGTCCCCAATGAAGCCAAAACCTTGAGCTCCACACCTGTTTTTCAACCATTCATTGAATCCCATGGTGCTGAATACCCTAGCATCATCCTTACCATAGACAGGCAGCACCTCCGAGAAGGTTACCGTACATGCTACTTGTCTAAGGCCCTTCCCCAACTCTACAAACTCCTCTTGCACTGCTCTGATCCCATTCACAGCCAGGTCATTTGTCCCTAGGAGGGCAGTGACATCCAGCTCCCTCCCTCCCTCATGCAGCTGCTCCCGTGATCCTGAGGATTCACGTCCTGTCCCTCCAAGCCGTGGTGCCAGGCAGGCACCTTACCTCCCTATCCCTTTCCTCCCCCACTTGTACTCCCCTAATGATCGAGTCCCCCACCATGAGTTGTTTCCTTCCCCTGTGGGGTCTCATGCCACCCTCCTGTGGGTCTCCTTTGTGGAGGTTCCCAACATCCTCCTTGGTTTCTACTGCAGGTGGCTCCATAGAGGAACCCCTCTTTACCAGAACAGCATATGAATTGTGGAGAGGTACAGCTGGAGGGATGCACCTCTGTTCCACCACCCTCTCCCTCCCTGAGCCCACCTTGGTCCAGCCGCTCCTCTTTCTTGGTAACCTCTAAGGTAGGTTTGTTTTATTTTGGACATCTGATGTGGTTTTTTTTTTTTTTCGGTCATTAAATTATCACCCTCCCGTGTTTAGATTATTTTGTGGCTTATGAAGGGTTGCAAAATGTTTGGTTCAGCTATCAGTCCATCACTTGGTTAACAAGCTGTCCCTGGGCTGTGCATTCGAAGGATTCCTTACAATTACTCATATGGGGGGGGTTGAGATCTAGCTTCACCATCTGCGGCTTTTCTATCAGTTGACTGTAAGTCAGCTATTTACTCGATCTCGATGCTCAGCTGGTGGGTGGTCGGTGTCGTGCAATTAAAGGAAGGCAGTTGCTGTCTGATTAGTGCAACTACCTTTCAACTACACAAAGTTTCCACCTATCAACCGGCAAAGTAGCGTCTTGATCAGCCTCGCTGATTGCTGGACTGTCACGGTTGAGCGTTGCAGCTTGAGCTGCAATGGACCTGACAGCGACCCACCTCTGAAATCCAGCTGTGAGTTTATCAACTTCATCAGCTGTAGATTAAGCTAATCCTTTGTTTAGTGGGAATATATAATGCCTGTCATTCAATACTATGGGAAAGGGGTGGAGTGAGATGGACTCACTTGGTGTATTTGTGGATGGCAATAGTGATTTGTCTGCATACCGCACCATAGCTGGTGGCAGCAGCGCTAGTGGCTCAGAATTACATGGAGGGGAGACTTTGATATTCAATGACTTTGAAAGCTGTTTGTCATCATGAACAATAACTTTGGTGTCTGAGAGACACGGCAGAGGGGACTACTATTTATGGCAGCCTGTTAGAATACCCCCTTTAATAAATTCCTTCACTGGAGAGGAGTCTAAAATAGAAATGTGAGGTCACTCATATCACTTCCAGTTGCCCAAGAGAGATGCACTTTTGCAACAACGGGGGACATCTTTATGAACTGAAAGAAAAGATAGCAACAGAACAGTTGCCTTGTAGTGTAGGCCTTTCTGTAACTAGACCATTACTCTCATGGTTTGATATACTCTATGATGGTTGTGCTTGCAAGGTGCACATTGGGAAATGCCAGTCAAGATAGCAGGAGTCATTAGCAGATATGTAATGCATGATGTCAAATTAACTAATGGCTAATGCATGCACAGCATTTTAGAGTGGGTTGTCACTTGTCAAGGTGCTGAAGATGTTTAGGTGCAGCCAGCTGTAACCACATATTACTGTATTTGATCCCAATTTACCAGATGAAAATGAATGCGCAAATCAGAATGCCTGTGGAAGCGCATCATGCTACAACACCCTGGGAAGCTTTAAGTGTGCCTGCCCTTCTGGCTATGTCTTTGACCAATCTGCTAGCAGCTGCCAGGATGTGAATGAATGCTCTTTCACGAAAAATCCTTGCAACTTTGGTTGCTCCAACACAGAAGGAGGCTATCTCTGTCGCTGCCCACCTGGATACTACAGAGTAGGACAAGGGTAAGTCACATTTTACGTGCCAGTTGGTTTGTAATTTTTTGTGATACGAGGTCCAGAATGCAGTAAACATCGCCATGTTTACAGAGCCATGATTAATGGACATTTTCTGAAAGTGGCATTCACTAACCTATAGTAGGCTAGACTTTCGCAACACAGAAGTGCCACAGGTGGAGATTGCATTTGTAACCCCCTAGATGGCGCTATCCCAGGGGCTACTACCCCTGCCTGATTTGCCACTAACAGGTTGAGGGGCCTGGATCCAATGGCAGGTGCCTCCACCCAGAGGTCAGGGTTTGCAATAGTTAAACTAACTTGGTCACAGCCCTCTGGGACACTGCAACCCCCTTCTTCCCACTAGTGGCCCACACAATATATCAAATTACCTTCACAGTATACACTTACCCCAGGTCTAGTTCCGGCACTGGGACCTCCTGTGAAATGAGATACAGTGCAACAGTCACAGTACAGTACTTTAACATAGACAAATACCTCAGGCAGTATAACTTTGCTGAAACAAGCAGCTCTGATTTATTTAGGGGGATATAACAAGGACAGGGGGAAATCAGGTTAATTAGCTTATCACTCTAATAATCTACCTATGGCTCTGTGCACAGGCCTATCCCTATCAGTTACTGTCCCTGGGTACCCAAGCCCTAGTGGCTAGTCCAAACCGTGGCAGCTGGTAGGGGCCCTTTCACACAGAGAAAAGGAGAATTAAACAGTCAGCAGTACAGTAATTCCATTTGGATTTAATGTGGCAATTCAACAGAGAGCAACCCTGAATTAGTACTCACGACCTCCAAATAAGATAGGGTCCTTCAATGTCAGCAGGGCTCACTTGAGGTGCACAAACCTCTTCACACATCCATATAAAAGAAAGCACTATACCAGGCAGGCTGCATCTGTATCTCGATCGCAATTACTGCACAATACCCGGGAGAACACACAGCAGATTCAGTTCCTGACAGACCGAGTGTAATTTTCAGCAATTCCTCCAGTCTTCTACAGGGTGAGCCTGGTTTCTACTCTTCAGAGATCCTTTGATTCTTTTCACAGGACGGATTCAGTCCTAACAAGCTGCAGACCAGAACTCTGGGCCTTACACACGTTTTTTGACTAAAACTGCACACTGAAAAAGCACAGGGCTCCTTCCTTCTTCACTGCCAAAGCTCAACTGAACTTTCAACCGACAAAACCGGCACTTCCTTTGAGTTCCTCCCAGTTCTTGACTGGATTGGCTGTCACTCACAATAGACTGCTGCTGTTGGTCCAAAAGGCACTGAAGTCTAAACTACATCTCCCAGAGTCACTGCCCATACAATCCTCTTGTGGCTGGCTCAGATTATGAGTCCAAGTTCTGATTCGGCCCAAGGCACCATTTTAGAGCTAGCTTACCCCACACTGATTGGTCCAGTTCAGCAGTTCAAAACTAGAATGGGAACTAGCAGACACAGTTCTGACTGCAAAGAAAGCAGGTTAGACAAACTGTAATTTCATTATTACTCTAAATAATTTCTGGCAAACAGTTACATCTTTCAGATAGGTTCCTTTGCACTCCTAGTGACTGCAAAATGAAGTGAATTGGCAGCAGCTCGAGTGGTACTCAGAGAAGCACAGTCCCCCCATACAAACTAATTATGTCTGCAAGCAGACAGCTCTTAAAGAGACAGTACCAGAGGTTCTAAAAACACTCACTGATAAATGGCTTAAATGCCAAACACCATTCAGGCTTGGAGCATTCAAGCAAGCTCCTGGAAGTCTTTTGGGAACCCCCATTTGCAGGGGTGTTACACATTAATTAGCTTTTTTCCCTATGGCAGGCTTGGGAGTTGTAGGGCCCTCTTATGGTACGGAGTTTGTTTTGTCTTTTTTTTTTTACTCAACAGTTGTTTTACAAATAGCAGTCATTGAAAACCATTAAAAAAGATGGCATGTTATTGAACTATCAAACTGTTGTTTTTTTTTTTTTTTGGCTGCATGCAGAGGAAGAAGTGAACTGGTAAATCTGCCACAATTTTACTGCCACTGATGGTCCTTACCCTAAGCTGTATATTGCAGCTCGATAAACAAATGCGAAGCCACAGCTCTATCACAGGCAGAAGACATTGGCCCAGATATTCAAACTGCACCAGGCTGTGGTGCAAGCTTGGGCGCAGCTCAGCTTGGCTGCGCAGGGGTGTGTACTGAGCGATATTCAACGGAGCTGCGCCATGGCACAGCATCGTTGAATATCGCACCCTGGCCCCCCCTAGTGTGCATGGCGCAGTGGCACTGCACCAGCGCAAGTGGCCAGAGTGGAGCATGGGGATGCACTAGCACAAGTTCCATTGCGCTATGCACAGCAACCGCGATATTCAAAACTTGACATGCAAATGGGGCCATAATGTATGCAAGGTGCACATGGGGCCATTTGCATGATATTATGACCCCATTTGCATGCAGGTGCACCGATCCCCGATGACTTGCACCTGGCGCCCTGCCAGGCAGCAGCCATCGGGACTGACACCCCTGCAGCCTGATCGCAGGCATTTGTAGTAAAAAACTATTCTGTCCAATATCCTGGTGGTCAGTGGACGCTATCTGCCGATCGCGGAATCTGTATAAAACTGAAATCGTCCCCATATCCCTGGTGGTCCAGTGGACCGTTGTCTGCTGATCGCGGGCATCTGTCTAAAATAGAAAGATTTCTACATCCCTGGTGGTCTAGGGTACCCACCTGCCCACTGAGCCCCACCACCCGCTCCCCGGTCAGCCAGCAGGCGGCAGCACCCACCATGCCGCCACCGCCCGCCGACTGACACCATCAAGTAGGGCTGTCGCTGCCCATTGGTTCTGGCGTGAGCCAATGGGCATGCAACCCGTACCGTACTACACATACCAGATGATGTGAATGAATCATTCACATATCTGGATGTGTAAAATGTGATATGGCTACATGCCCATTGGCTCGCGGCAGAGAGCTCAATGAGCGGCACGCCACAGCCAATCAGTTGGCGGGCGTGCAGGCGGGTGGAATGCTGCCGACTGACTGAGGGCGGCTGATCAAGCTCAATGAAGCGAGTGGAAGAAATGCCTGAACCACCAGGATGGCAAATCTGTCTATTTTACGAATGCCGCGGTGAACGATAGCGATCACTGAACCCGCCGAGATGAATATTCTGGTTACTCTGACCAGCGATGACGATCTTGGTCACTGGTTTCTCGAGATATGAAATGTTATTTATTTATACAGATGCCCGCGATCGGGCAGATAAGGTCCACTGGACCACCAGGGATATAGGGCGAATTCTTCTTTTCTTTTTACAGATGCCCTTGATCGGGCATGGAAGCGCCACCAGGTGCGGCGGGCTCGGTAGCCACCACAGGTGGCAGCTGCCGTGTTCGCGGCCTGCACGCGGCAGTTCACCCGTGGTGGCCATTGCCACCCTTTTTTGATCAACTTTGCAAGGGAGGTGAGAAGTTGGCGCGCATGGTCTGCACATCCTGGACTGAATATCGGGCTGTGCAGAGTATGCATCGGCATACCCCCACCTGTGCCTGCATACATTACTGATGCGGCTCCGGCGCTCGGGTTGTGCCATGCACTTTTCCCTTTTGAATATTGCACCGGGGCGCATCAGTGGGTTACGCATGGTGCAACAGTGTTGTGCCATGTGCAACCCTTTTGAATATCTGGGCCATTATGTTCTGGATTTATACTACAAGACTGAGCCACAGGAGTGCCCAAATAATCTACTATGACTTACAGTGGAAAGTCTGATTCTTTCGAAGAATAGTGAGAGGTGTGGAGAATGGCTGAAATGTAACATGACTTACTCTTTCTCCTCCTCCACATACCCTTTCTGAAAAATAATATTTTAACAGTTTCTGGCAGAGAGATATCATCCACCAAGCTATATTTCATTTTAAACAGATACTTGGAATCAGGGTTGGGGGACTTTGGTCATTCAGGTCAGGGTGTGGGTCACTGAATACCAGAGGATGTGGTAGGGGCTGGAGTGGTGAGAAGGTGAGAGGCCCAGCACCATAGACGTGGTGCTACAGTTCATAGCATGGAGACACATGCCACAAGGGTACACAATACCGTGTTAGTGAGCTGCCAGCACATTGTTAGTGGCTGTTATCCCTCATAGTGCTAACATCTAGATTGGCAATAATTTGTAATGCACCACAGTCAGATGGCTGTCTTCCTTTTACTGTGCAGCTAGTTAAATATGATCATATGTTTCACTCCCAGATCACAACTCTATTAAAGAAGTATCTTTACGTGCCATCTTTGTGCAAGACATATGTTGGTGTAATAAAAGGTATCAAACTATCCAGAGACTCCCAGGCACAAAAATTGCAAATCAGGTAATGGAACCACCTATCCTAATAGCCCTGTTTACACTGCACTCAACGTGATGGGTAATAGGTTAACTAGTTCACCCATTCCTTACATTTCTTTAGTATTAAGAGGTGCTGTATGTATTAACACAATAGTTGAAGAAAGTATGGTAGTTACTTTAGTCCAAAATCTAGAGATACAAGATGGGCTTGTGTGGATAATGTGGGGGTCCTTTTGTTCTTCAGACATTGCATCTCAAGTATGGGATTTAACCAAGGACAGTACCTGCCTCCAAGCAGTGACTTTGATGAGGAGAATGCTCTCTCGCCTGAAGCCTGCTATGAGTGTAAGATTAATGGCCAGTCCAAGAAACCAGCCAGGAGAAGAAGAAATGTCAATGGGACTGAACCAATTGGAGTAAGTACATTATCTGCTACTGAGCGTCACTGCTTCTATTACCTTTAATAAGTTCTATCAGCAGAGGTTTTCCTCTTCTATTTAAAAGGTTGACTGCAGTATTTATTCCCCAACTCAAGACTGTAAACAACAGACAAATCTGGAAATAACTAATGATGTATTTACTTTTATCTTTATTGCTCATGTCTGTGAAAGGCATTATGCTCAAAACATTATATTTTTCATTATCAGCTCATCTAAAAGTTCTTTCATTACCCTTTCATCACATGGATTCAAAGTGAAATAAAATGGCCAGGCTTGGTGCCTTGTGAGTACTACTCCAGCAGTTGTCCAGATGCTGGAATTGCCTAGATGGGGTGTGGGGCTTGACCATTGATTCAGTTTGAATCTCTGGGAGTAAAGACTCCTGAAAGAACTTTGACATTTGCTCTTGTGGGTAAGTGTGATACCGCATTTCTTTGATGTGCATTTTTCTTTTTTCATTTTTGCGTTCAAGAGTGCTAACCTTTTTGCTGTATTTGCAGCACACTGTCTGATGCAAGGCCCACATTTTTGTTTAAGGATTGAACTATTAGGTTGACCTAGTAGCATGGAGTCAGCTCTTAGTGCCACCATGTGGGAGACTGGAGCTGACAAGAGGACTCTGGTTTCCCACTCTTGCACCGAGAGGATGGATCGCAGAGGTAGGGCACACAGCTGTCAGTGAGGCAGGGCATGAATCACCTAGCATTTTTGCATCTCTAAATGCTTTTGGTTACCTGGGATAGCCCAGCTGAGATGCGGTACATCGTTTTCAGTGGGGTCCTGCTTCTACCTATTTTTGCTGCAGGGTAGACTGGGGAACTAGGAGGTTAAATGACTTGCTCAAGGTCACACAGCAAATATTTGGCCCTAACAAGGTTTGAACCTGTGACCACATGCTGCCGAATGCCCCCGCCCCTGGGACACCGCCGTGCCCACACGCACTGCAGGAGGTGGGTGGGTGCCCCGAACAGCAGAAAGACAGCTGCTTGCAGCACCAGATGATGGCCTTCAGTAGTCCTCCCTCATGCCGCCGAACCACCCAACGCATCACACCTGGCCTCCAACTGACTTCCCTGGTATCAGAAGGTGCTTCCTGTCCCCATTCAGCTCATGGGGGGGGGTCCCAGGCAGGAATAAGCCAGACCACCTGTAAGGAATATTAGCAGAGCTCTGGGGGAAGCCAAGACCGGTGTGACAGCGGGGATTGGGTCTGGCTTGCAGAGAGAGACAGCCGGCACATGAGAACCTGAAGGGGTGGGGCTGCAGAGGGCCTGGAGGAGCAAAAAAATGGTTTGTTAACATCTCCTTGTAGCAATGAGCCTTCATGAAAAATCTGAAATTTGCAATATGTTGATCTTTGCAGAACGTTCAGGGCGCTTTCACCCTGCAAGCCCCCTGGTTAATCTGGCCCACTGTGTGACTGTGGCAGTCTTGGTGATTGGGCTGGGAAACAGTTAAAAAATTGAAATGTTTATTTAAAGAGCCTGTGACATCTCAAGCACAATTTTCACAACAGTTTAGACAAATTGCAGCTAATATTTCATAACTGTTTTTTGTATTTTGCATCTTCTTATTCTTTATAACTATTCACATTAACCCAAAAACAGGATTGAAGTCCCCTAGACTTCATCTGCTCTGGTCACTTATCTACGTCTGGCATCATAATCCTTTCTTTATGACATGAAAGTGGTTTCCATAGGAACAGATTGTGATGCCCAAAGCAGAGGACTGGGATGTCAGGTGTACATAGGCTGCTGAAGGAGACACATTTAGAAATTATTGAAAACATTTTTCCTGGCATTAACATTAAAAAAAATAGAAGTGAAAAAATGTGGTGGGTGAAAGACAGCCCTATTTGAGCATTTCACTGTAGGAGAAAAAACTACAAATACATTGTAGATATGTACCTTTCACTGGACTAACAAAATTGATTCTAGGGGCATGGATGTAGTTCATGGTCCACACTCTGTCGGTTCCCCTGGGATGTGCTAATAAGCTGGACATCTTTAAGTTGAGCTCCTCCCACCACTAGGGCAGTATATCCCCCAACTCTTTCCTGTGATGTCAGATCTTTCTTTCCATTGGAAGAACAGGTCTCCTCCTTCATGGCTGTTGCTTAGGATTCAGTGTGCCAAAGGCAAGCATTGTTTTTCAAAGTTTTCTAGTTTATCAAATTTATTTACTTAGTTCCTTCGACTCTCCTCTTCGAACATTGACGTGGAAATGGAAGACAGGGCTCAACTTCTGTGTTTGGTGCTGGCAGAAGATCTCAGGCACCAACTCAGGCAAGACATGAACTAGGCTAGGGCTTCCTGACGGGTAACCAAATCGGGTACACTGGGTAAAGAACTTTTCATGCTGGGTAGGGTACTTAGGGTAATATACTACCCTGCCTGGATTAGCAGCTTTGAAAATGGGTTGGGTAGTTTGAGTCGGGTAGTTCAGTGGTGGAGTCATGGATGCTGGTCACATGAACAACAGAGAGTGACACCAACACCATGCATGCACATCAGGAGGGAGCGTGGAAGAACTGTGCATGAGAAGACAGGACTGACAGGTGAGTCATCCAGTAGAAAAGACTGCCTGTCAGTCCTGACAAATGGCTGCTGCGGTTGGGGGGTGGGAGCTACAGCACAGAGAAACAATGCCTGAAGCGCCAAGACACACCATTTTCCACCGTGTCTACCCAGCGGATGGTTGCCCTACTGCCTAGCAGCACTGCAGCACTGAGTTTGTGCTCTCTTTAAGGGTTGGGGGGACCAGAGGATACAAAAGAAAACAAAGAAAAGAAACTAGTTTTTAAATGGAAAAAAAAGAAAGCAACAGCAACTTAAAGGCTTTTTAGGGAAAGAAGATGGGGGGGCGGAGATCATGAGGAAAGATGCCGGCAGGTGAAGATAAGAACTTCTGAAGGGTCAGGTGGCCCAAAGAAACAACAAAACAAAGAAAAGAGAATAAGGTTTTTAAAAGGCAAAAAAAAAAAAGAGAAGCCAAGTTAAAAAAAAGTTTTCTTTTTAAATAGAAGACTCGGGAAAGGGTGATAGATTGTGGGGAAAGGCAGGTGAAGATAGATAACAAGAATGCCTGAACCTGCTAGCAGGGTCAGATGCCCCAAAGAAATAACAACACAAAGAAAAGAAAATAAGCTTTTTAAAAGGCAACAACAAAAAAAAAAAGAAAAAGCAAGTTAAAAAAAGTATTTTTAAAGTAAAATAAGACTCCTAGGAGGGATCATGGGGAAAGGTGGGATTGCAACATCTGAAGCCACGGTTAGATGGACAAAGGAGGAAATAAAAAAAAAAAAAAAAGAAACTAATCTAACACACTTAGGTTGTGTTACACTGCACTGCCTTGCCTGTTTTTTAATAGTCACAGTGGCAGTGGCAGCAGCAGCACATCAAAAGAGCCAGACCACAGAGCTGTGAGTGTTTGAATGTGACAAAGTACAAGTAAAATTATTATTACTGTGACATAGTCAGCTATACACTGACTGTCTCTGCAGCAACCTTTATGACTGTATTACGCTGTTTGTTCACTGCCCCCGTGCCCTGTCATTTATATTATTGTGACATAGTAAGCTACACTGTCTGTCTGTGCAGCAGTTAGTGAAACAATATCCTTGCATACTGCTTGTTAGGTGCCCCGAGCCCCCTACTGTGACATAGTCAGCTACACTGTCTGTCTCTGCAGTCTGCAGCAGTTAGTGACATGCTTTTATGGCTGCATTACACTATTTGTTAGGTGCCCTGAGCCCTGTCATTTATTACTGTGACATAGTTACACTGTCTTTGCAGCAGTTAGTGAAATCTTTTTACAGCTGTTTTATACTGTTTGTTAGGTGTCCCCGAGGCCTGAACACTGTCATTTATTATTGCAGCATAGTCAGCTACACTGTCTGTCTCTGCAGCAGTTAGTGAAAGCCTTTTATGGTTGTATTACACTGTTTGCTAGGTGGCCTGAGCCCTGTTATTTATAGTACTGTGACACAGTGAACTACACTGTCTGTCTCTGGAGCAGTTAGTGAAACAACATCCTTTTATGACTGTATTATATTACATTGTTTGTTACGTGCCCCAACCCCTGTCATTATTATGGTGACATAGTCAGCTATACTATCTGTCTCTGCAGCATTTAATGAAACAATATCCTTTCATGGTTGTGTCCACTGTGTCTCGCATTTCACAGTCTAAGTCTACTAAAAGGAAGCACAGTGCTGCATCTGTTAATGATATGGACAATATGAATCATAGCACTAATGAAGAACATAACGACAATAATAATATCACCAAGACTGGCACTAAATGTCCTGAACAAAAAAAAACATGTTTGCAATGAAATGATAGTAGAGTTTCAGAAAGAACTGACTGGAGTTACCCGTAGAGGTACTGAACATTTTGCCACATGTGCCAGGATACTTCCAGCTGCTGAAGCAGCATGCAAGGAGGCATCATTCTCAAATATAAGCTCAGATGATGAGGTAGCAAATGCTGATAAAGATGACTGGGAATGGGATAGGCCAGGCTATGTCCCACATAATGATGATGGCACTTCCAGTTCTTCTGAATCTTGTGACAGTGAGGTCAGTAGTTTTGATGAGGGAGTAGGAGAGGATGCCATTGTAAGGTATAAGAAGCAGCTGCAGAAAAAAAATCATATGCTAAATGTTCAAATAATAAGATGAGTATGAATGAGAACAATTTATCTCAACAAGGAAGTAGCAGTGTAGGGCTTCCTCCAGGTCCCTTGACTGTACAAAGACTAGTGCCAGGCACCATGGCACAAAGCAGGAAAGGTAAATCTTCAGTGTGGAATTTATTTTATATTGACCCTACAGACAATTCTCGAACTGTATGCAGCCTGTGCAAAAAGAGTGTCAGTTGCGGTAGCAAAGCAGCAAATTCTGGAACATCAGTATGATGCAATATGTAAAAGCAAAACACCCAATTGAGTGCGGCACGGCAAGGGGCAGTGTGATTGGTATGGGGGGTAGTGGAGGTGGTGGTGGTGGCAATGACCATAGTGACAATGAACTGGAAGCGGTAAGTGACGTTAAATCAGTTGATGTGTCCTTGCAGTCTTCCCAAACAAACATAGATTGTTTTCTTCTGACACCATCAAGTACTGGAAAATCACAAAGTAGTACTCCACTTGAAAAAGGCATGAAAAATATATTCCCCCCAAATTAAAAATATTTCATCAACTAACATTAAACTAAAGTGTTGCGAGGACATCAAAATTTACCTGCAAGCATCCAACATGCCAGCTGTTAAATAGAGCCATTGCAGAGCTCTTGGCTGATTGTCAGCTCCCTTTTGGTTTTGTTGCCCAAAAAGGTTTCCACAAGTTCATGAACTGGATTGAACTGTGGTACACCATTCCCTGTCGAACATATTTCTCAAAAAATACTGTTCCACAGCTGTATGACTTGGTGTGTACTAAAGTCATTAAGCAGTTGAAACTCTCTAAGATGAAGCAGGTTCACATAACTACAGTTATATGGACCAGCAACCAATTGACTACATGACTATTACAGCTCATTGGGCAAGTTTTCAGTCAGAAAGTAATAATCCCTGCTCTACCGTAAGCAGTAGGAAGCTGGCTGTATTATGTGTCATCACATTTGAGGAAAACCACACTGCTGAGAATATTTTGCAGGAGCTGCAAAAATAGTTCAAAAAATGGCTTACTCTATATTCCTTATATCCAGGGTTCATAACCCTGCAGTGGGCTGAACTGCCCAGGAGACCCACTCCATGCAGTCTCTCACTTGGAGCCCTGCCATGACCAGCACTCTATGCCAGCTGCCGAACCAGGACACTGGGAAAAGCTGCAAACCTCGGCAGAAGACAGATGCCTCTCAGTCCCACCTCTAGCGAACCACAACTGGTGGTTTGTAAAGCCGCGCCGAAAGCCGAAATCAGGTATGCCAGGCTCATACCTCAGGGCTATTGGGACATAGTATCTCTTGGCACTCTTTTTGGACTTAGACTTTTCAAAAACAGGTGCCTCGCTTCCCATCAGTGCGCTCCTGCCAGGGGACTGCATGCAATTGGCTGCTGCGCCACACAGAGAATTCTGGCCTCATTTTTACTGCATTCACTACTCTTTTTCATTCCAGTTTATTAATTTTGTCTAGACTAGTGATTGCAGTCTTTTAGAAAAAATTGTGACAGCAAATATTGTCAAGTATCCAGCGTTTTAGACTGCTGCTAGACAGGGAAGATCTTGTACGGTACTAGGCATGGATAACTTAGACCTTGGGGGCTAAAAATAGTTAGATCCCTATCGGGGTATCATGTTACTGTCCCACTGCTTGTGTTCTGTAGCCTCCTTGACCTCTAAACACTCATTAATCCCAGACCCGCCCAAGTGCCTTTGTCTTACTTGTAACCCACCCTGTTTCTGTGTCCGCCTGAAGCACCTCCCTATAGACCAGCTATACTTAACCCACTTCTCTACCTCTCTCCTCAGAGCACCCTGCAGTGGGCTCAGCTGCCCAGGAGACCTGCTCCATGGGTCTCTCACTCAGAGCCCTCCCCACTCTGCCATGACCAGTGCTTTATGCCGGCTGCTGAACCAGAACACCAAGAAAATCCACAAACCTCGGCCGAAGACAGACGCCTCTCAGTCCCACCACTAGCGAACCACAACTGGTGGTTTGCGAAGCCACCCCAACAGCTAAAAGCCAACCCGCCCGCCTTGTCTGGGCACTTAGCTAAATAGCTGAGGTGCATCACATGGTCAAAATTTACTAAGTACCCAATTGGCCTTAAGCACCTTATACCAAATGCCCACTTGGAGTGCTGTCGGCAACCAACGATCACACAGTACAAAAACAGGCTAGCAACAGGGTAAATAAATGCTGCTTAAAATTAAAATCTGATAAGTTGGCAAAAGAAGCTACCAATCCAAGGGAAAGGAATCTTACATACTGCTAACCAGCAGGGACAATCAAAAAACAACATACTGCAACCAATATACACCATAGTGGGGTAGTAGCTGCCAGAGGCAGAATCCCTTATTACAATGACGGCAAGTGGGATTGCCTGTGCAGCTCTCTATATCCTGGTAGTCCTCAGCTCCGATCACATCTTACAGTGTGTGAGACAGGGTCCGGAATGGGTAACCACCTCTGCTCATTATGAGTACATGAAGGATCTATCCCCTGACACCCTCCTGCCAAAGACAATATACATGTACGGGCTCAGGAGACTAGGGACGTTCTGTAACATTATCATGTATGTCAGGGATCAAAAGTGGGTACCTCACTTTCCTATACCAAAATACCTAACCAAACTGCCTAAGTACCTAAAAATCCTGCTCAGTGGGGACATAGAGGAAATGCCTGGGCCCCCTCCTACCAACACACTGCTATCCACACAGAACAGGGCCAATGGGACACTACTAAGGGGTAAAAATAGCCCATATGAACATAAACAGCTTAAGGCCTAAAATTCATAAGTTGGAGGCCTGGGCGAGCCTCTGCTCACTGGATATAATTGCAGTAAATGAAACGTGGCTCAAACCTTTAATACTGGACCACGAGGTGGGTTTAACGGTACAACTTTTTTAGGAAGAATAGATTAAGGAAAAAAGTGGGAGGGGTCCTGATCTATGTTAAATCCACTCTGAATACTACGATGATAGCCACTCCAGACCTAACTCCCTCTGCCTGTGAAGCACTTTTCATTAACCACTTGGGGGAGTGAAACCACTACTCTCCTCTAGAATCCCTGAACATGCTACTAAAAACCCTCCCAAACCTATCCAAAGGGGAAAAGATAATCATTGGGGATTTTAACATCCACTGGGGGTCTTCTAAAATTGGTGAGGTAAAAAACGGCAATCCAAGAAGCTGGCCTGACCCAACTAATACATGACCCTACCAGGTTGAACACAAAAATGGGTAAGCACACAACTCTGGACTGGCTACTCGCCACTAACCCTGAAAGATTTGACCTGGTGGGGACCTTTTCTGACTCCCTGAGTGACCATTCCCCCACGTATGGAATATGAAGGAATGCCTTCATTACCCCCTCCCAGAATAGTCGGGACCCGTGACTTCTCAAATGTCTACCTAAATTCCTTCCTCAGCCCCCTGGCAGGAATAGATTGGCGGCAAATCAAATTGGCCCCAAGCCTAGATGAAGCCCTTGACTTCTTCATGATAAACTTCCTGTCAGCGGCTAACAAACATGCTCCACTAAAACAGCTCAGAGTGAAAGGTCAGGATGCCAGATGTCTCATCCGTGACCTCAGAAAACTCATGAGGCCTCAGATTGTCAGAAGTTAAAAGAAATGTGCAGCAAATGTAAGCTCGAGTTAAACAGAGCTAAAACTACATACCTCCAAAAACTTCAGGATAACAACCTATCCAACCCAAAAAAATTCTAGAGGCAAATTAACACTCTAATCAAGGACCAAACCCTTCAGGAAGGTGGAGCCACAGTGGCAAATGGGCACTGCCACAAGACCCCGAAAGCGGCTGCTGAGGCTCTTATTACGTTCTTCACTGAACTGGACAAGCTTAAAACATACACTCCTGGAACACCCACACCCACTCAAAACTCTGGTAAAATGAAGCCCCACACCCCAGAATTTCACCTCAAACTAACCACCAGAAAAGGGGTACTAAAATTACTAAAAGGGATCAAGCCCTATGGATCCGTGGGGCATGAGAAACTTGAGCCAAAACTTCTCCACCTCACTGCTCCTGCCATTGTTAAACTTGTAACATGGGTGTGTGTGTGTTGGGGTTGTCAGTCCTAACTATCACCCCATCCCTTGTGTAAACAAGCTGAGGTGATGCATTATAGGAGAATGGGGTGAAAGTTAGGACCGACGACCCCAACACACACACCTGTTGGTGGGGGCGGGGTGGGGTGCAAGGGGTGTGGGAACCCTAACATCAAATTTCCTCGCTTTTGTCACTGTGGAACAACCCTAACTGATGCATTAAATAGATTTTTTTGCCATGAATTTCCCTTCTTTTTGAGAATGTGCACTATAAATAGTGAAGTAACGGCAATGCAAACGTAAACGATAACGCAAACAGTAATAGAAACGCAAGCGTAAACGTTAATGAAAACAGAAACGCAAACACAAGTGCATACAGAAACGCAAACCGTAATGTGCACAGTCACGGTAACACAATTGGAAAAGCAGACACGGTAACAGCAATGATGACACCAAGGGAAACACAAACAGAAACGCAAACGGACGTACGTACGCAAACGCAAATGCACACGGTGACGCAAAAGGAAACGCAAACAAAAACAGTAATGGAAACACAAGTGGCAGATGCCGTAATGTTAGTCTATGAGAAAATAGTCAACTTTGGAGTGCTGTAACTTTGCAGCCCTGTAATGATTAGTCACCAAACCACCAAAAGGCACATCTGTGGGATGTTGGCTTTCTTTCCTCCAAATTTCAGCCCAAAAGACCAAACTGTTCTTTTGCAGCAGGGTGGCAAATAATTAAATAATTCCTGTTATTTTGGGCATAGTGTCACAAAGTAGTGTCGCAAATCATGACACTTTTGCAAAAAAAAAAATCATGAAAGTGTCGAGATATGCGACTTTACTTTCTTGTTTCAACTGTTCCCAAAATTTCAAAACATATTTCTGGGGTGTTTAACCCCAAAAAGACATGGTTAGCATCCTCAGGGCTCAACTAGGTAAACACAAAAAGAATTGTGTCCCTAAAGGGTCCCAAATTTAAATGGCAAGCATTTCTGTGACCAATAACTGAAAACAAAATGGTGGATTTTGCCACACTACAGGTGTCATTAGCGACACTAAAAACTGCATTTGCGACACTGTCAAACTTTTTGTTAACTTTTCCCATTGACTGTAATGAGAAATTTGTTTTTTTAATAACTTTTGAACCGTTTAATATTTTTTCACGAAATCTTTGAAAGGCACATCGGGGACCCTGGCCACATGTTCCCTGAAGTTTTCGGACCGGTCGCACAAACCGTGCGACCTATAGGTGCGAGCAAAGAATGCACAAAAAAGCGTAAATACGACTTTCTATTGCGCTTTATGGCTCTGCAACTGTATATCCATTCATTACGAAACTTGGCAAATCTAGAGATCTATGGTACCGCTCCATGCCAGGCAAATCCGTCATACGGTGGCAAAGTTATTAAGCTGCAAAGTGTCACCCTTTAACCTTTAATGGGGTACTCAACCCTAACCATAGTATAATATATAAATAATTATAGTATAAGTTATAATTGCTTATCTTGTCTCATTGTCTATCATGGTCTCAACACTTGAAGGTGCTCTAATAATGTATTTAATGTCATGTATTTAAAATGTCTATTTGTCTGATTGTAAATTCTTGTATCCATCATATGATTGTTAACAAAGTCTCTCGCACTTTATAAATCCCACTCTGTGTATCTCCACAGTGCTGTGTTCTTGTGTACTATATTCATCTCTAACTAATCCCGGGTTGCCCTTAAAAAAGGGACCTGTATTGGACTCAGTGGTCCCACCCAGTCGACAAAAATAAATAAAATAAATAAATAATGGTGCCAACATAGTAAAAGCTGTTGGAGATGGCAACTACCAACACATACCTTGATTTGCACATTGTTTAAATCTCCTTATCCATGATTTCTTAAAGGGAAACAGAAAAGTTGAAAACCCTCTTAGGGCTTGCTAGGAAAATACAGTATGTGGGCATTTCAGCCACTCTGTGAAAGCACAAAAAAATCCTGATGGGGCTACAAAAGTCAAACAACATACTGCTGCATACATTAAAGCAGGAAGTTTCAACCCACTGCATTTCAGCATTTTACATGTTGGAAAGGCGTCTTGAACAGAAAAAAGCTATACATGACTACACCATGCAGAATCAAATAGGTAAAGTAGACATGCTCAGTTGCAGCAGTTGGAGTGTACTTGAATCTTTGGTCACCTTATTGGAGCCATTTGAGGCTGTCACACTTGTGACGTCAGTGCAGACAGTGTAACTCTGAGTCAAATTCTTTCTCGGATAATATTTCTTCACATTTGCCTTTTTCCTTGATGACATAAAGCAAGACTTTCAGTCAAAAGAAGACACCACTGCTGTTACGCTGGCATAAGACTTGAGTCTCAGACTGTTGAATAATCAGAGAATAAATGCCATGTTTAAGAATGACACCTATGTGTTGGCTATGTTGCTAGATCCCTGCTTTAAGGGTGATATTGAACCCATCCTTCCTGCAGGGGAAGACATTGACTATTGGAGCGATCTTCTGTTGACCAAATGTGACATTGCCTTATCAACACCATTAACAGATGTACAGCAGTCAAACTCTGCCGCACAATCATTGTGCCTCCGGCGCACACAATAGGACATCTATAAATTCTTCACAATCACCAGTGTCATCAGCGATGGAAAGGACATCTACGTCTACTTTTCAGGCATCCTATGTTCAGTGTCAGAAGGGCAAATCATTTCTGAGTTGCCTACAACAACATGGACTAGTATCCTGTAAAGAAAGTGCAACTGGTTCATCTGCCAGACTGGTAACCATCTCACACAGCACAATGATCCAGGAGTATTTTGCAGACCATACTGTGATTGGTCTTGAGGAAGATCCATTATTCTACTGGAAACGAAAGAGAACAATATGGCCAGCTCTAACAAATCTTGCAGTAATGTACCTCAGTTGTCCACCTTCAAACATATATTCAGAATGCATATTTAGTGCAGCTGGAGGGATAGTCACTGACTAAAGAACACTGCTAAGTCCTGTAAATGTGAAACGGTTTACATTTCACAAAATGAATGCTGACAACTTCCCAATTGTCCCAAATACCAAATTATACAATTCTGACCCTGAACATGAACAACGGTATACTTTCATTTTACCAAAAATGGAAAAGCCCGACACCCGGAAGCTCGATGCCACATTCCTGACACACGATATCCTGACAACAAAATTATGCCCCCAGCGGAGTTTGTTATATTAACTCATTACTTCCAATAGCTTCTTAAGAAGGCCAAATTATCCCTTGATCTTACTTCGAGTGGGAGCTCTTGCAGTAGACTAGTACTATTAGGACTAATGCCGCAGGCCTTAGGACCCACCGGAAAAAACTTAGCTAGCAGTACCCAGCGGCCACCGCCCCTCCTCACTTCGGCTCCACCCTGACGTTGGTCATGCTACAAAATGGGGTGGATCCCGGCTCCACCTCAGTTCTTTCCCACCATGACCCGCTTACGTTGGGAAGTTCTTAGTGATTTTTTCGCAGCAATTCCAGCAAATCCTTTCTTCTGGTTTTTTCCTCAAATTTATTGCGTTTTCTCTCCGCATTCGTTCCTCCTGCAGTTCATTCTCTCCTTTCGTCTTCACTACCGTCACATGTCGTGACCGTTGTCGGTCTCCTCCTCCAGTCCCAAGAAGATGAAGTGCTCCTGTGGCCGCCACATCCCATCCAAGGACGGCCGCGACCAATGTGTCTTCTGCCTGGGACCAGACCATGACCTGAAGACCTGTGAGATTTGTCAAGGCTTTACTAGCGGGACAAGGATTAGATGCCTAAAGGCCTTGAATGCCCACCAGCTTGAAAAAGGGATGGATGTCCTGCAATCTTCCCCTGAGGACAAGGGCAAAAGCCCAGAGAAGTCACAAAAGTCCCACGACAAGGACCGTAGCCGGTCCCATCACCACTCAAGATCCCGCTGTCCCCACAGGAAGGCCTCTTCCTCCGGCTCGGGCGGGTCTGACTGCTCCAAGCATTCCAGGCATACAGAGAAATTGAGGCCTGAAGCTCCCGCCAAAACACCGGCGTCAGTCCCATCGGGAGCTGCTTCCAATTCTAAGCCTTCCAAGTCGAAGGCTACGCCGCTGCACGTCTCCTCCGCCCCGACAGAGTCGACAAAAGCCTCTTCCTTGGCACAAGCCTTAGCCCTGCCAAAGAAGGCCCCGATTACGGCTCCACCAGATTCCGGTAAGCTGCCTGGTAAGGACTGGGACCCCAAGGCCAAGGCCCCCTCTGGGTCCCACCCTCCTAAGTTGGCCACGTCGGATCCGGCACCAGTCAAAGTGCCTGCGGCTGACGGGGCTACCGTTGCGCTAGCGCCGGTCAAGGTACCGACGCTGGCCCATCGGGCCTCTACTCCGGAGGGCTCATCCTCGGGTTCCTCCCTGCGAATCCTTCCAGAGCCCCCAACTTCTCCAGTCCCCACAAAGGGGCGACGTCTCATTTTAGTAAGGAGGAGCTGGGAGAACTTTTTTCATTCTGGTGGAGCTAGGTCCACAAAGACGTACCTCCACCTCATCCAGAGCCAGCAACCGTTCCAGACCACCTGAACAACCAGGAGCCTGGGGGTTTGCCCATCGGCTTGCCAGCCAAAACCCCTGAGGATCAACCTTATATTATTTTTCACCGTGAAAGAGTTTCCCTCAGAACAAATCCTAAGTTTTTACCTGAAGTGGTCTCTGAGTTGACCCTCAGCCAGTCGGTTGACCTTCCAGTTTATTTTCCTACCCCTACTAATCATGGAGAGTCTCTCCTGCACACATTGGATGTCCACAGGGCACTGAGGTATTACTTTAAGCGGACAACGGTGCTCCGCAAATCGGAGTAATTGTTTGTGGCCATCGCGCCTCTACACTTGGACAAACCAGTGTCAAAACAGACCATTTCCTGATGGCTGGTACACTGTATAGTATACTGTTATAACAAATACAACAAACCTCCACCGGGCTCGGTCAGAGGTCATTCCACTAGAGGAGTCTCTACCTCCTTCGCCTCTTTAAAAAATGTCTCCCTTCGAGACATCTCTGCAGCTGCTACTTAGAATTCAGTGCACACCTTCGTGAGGCATTAAAGTCTGGACATTGCTTCCAGGCGCCGAGCCAGTTTCGGCCTGGCAGTTCTTCAAGGACTCTTGTCCTAGTTTGCTGATTCCAGCCATAGACTTTACTATCTTTTATTTCTCATCCTACCTCCCGGGACTAGTCACCTCCTTGATGCAGAACTGCTTGGGATTCTGTCATAATAGTAATAGCCTGCTGCAAGAGCTCCCACTTGAAGTAAGATAGTACAGTTATGTAAGAACTTACCATAACAGTAGATCTTCGAGAGGAGCTCTTGCAGCAGGCCCTGCTTTCCTCTGTCCCCCAGGAGAATTTTTCAGTATGTCTAGGACGGGTTTTGCCTGGTTTTCTTGCTGAGATCTGCTCTCGGGTCTTGGCAGGGGAACTGAGGTGGAGCCGGTGTCTGCCACCCTTTTGTAGTATGACCAACGTCAGGGTGGAGCCCATGTCGGGGGGGGCGGTCCCCACTGGGTACTGCTAGCTATGTTTTTTCCAGTGGGTCCTAAGACCTGTGGCAATAGTCCTAATAGTAATATAAGAACAGCTAATATTCTTCAACTGAAACTACCTCTTTCTGGAAGCTGCAATACAGAACATAGGATTTGCAAGAAAGCGAGTTGTGCTCACAACAGAGGGAGGTGAACCTTACAATTGTCTTTGGTTTGTAGCAGATGTTCTGCAGGTAGAGGCTACTTCTAACTGAAAGGTGAAATAAGGAACTTAGAATTATCAGGAAAAGACAGTCTTTCAAGCAACAGAGGGAGGTGGATCTAGCTTTACGTTTGTTACAATTCTTAAGATTTTCAGTGCAGAAAGAGTTTATACCGTGGGCTAAGAATTTGTCATAAATCCTGAAATAAGTGCAGGTACAGGTTGTGTATTTGACCCAGACAGTGCCCTAGGGGGTGGAAACTGTTTTTTGTGTTTATCTGTGTGTGCCTTATAAGGCCAGACCAGACTTTGTCAGGAAGTGCTTACATCATAGCTACTTATCAGCCAATAGCTTTGGTAACAGACCTGAGAACAATAGTATTATAAGCAAGTGTTTTATAGCAAACTCATCAGAACAGCTAATATTCTTCAACTGAAACTACCTCTTTCTGGAAGCTGCAATACTGAACATAGGATTTGCAAGAAAGCGAGTTGTGCTCACAACAGAGGGAGGTGAACCTTACAATTGTCTTTCGTTTGTAGCAGATATTCTGCAGGTGGAGGCTACTTCTAACTGAAAGGTGAAATAAGGAACTTAGAATTATCAGAAAAAGACAGTCTTTCAAGCAACAGAGGGAGGTGGATCTAGTTTTACGTTTGTTACAATTCTTAAGATTTTCAGTGCAGGAAGAGTTTAAAGCACAGCTGACTTATTTTGGGGATGACTGCTTTCAGAGCACAAACCACCAGGCTGTTTTGGGGTTGGGGAGGTTTACCTGTGTCTGACTTGGATGTCTGGATTTTTCTCTGATTAGCAGGGTATTTTCTCTGTCAAATTGTTGTGTAGGGCATCTTGCTGACAGGAAGGTACTCATCGCAGCGGTGGGTCAGAGCTCTTAGCTGATTGTTTTGTGAGGGCACAGTTTAGGCCCAACCCCTTCCCACGCCTCACCCCACCCACCCCTGGAAATAGTTCCTTTATACCTGGGGTTCTGACATCATTTCCTCAAGAGTGCAAGGTGCATATCACTGTCATATCCTCTCTAGCACACTGCACTGACAATATAAGCATACACATTGTATAATATATATATTTCTATATAACAAACCAATCACACGCACAAACACACACAAAAAAAAAAAGTAGATAAACATGTGGGGAGTAGTGCAATGTAATGGCTGTGGGGCAGCAGTCTTCCAGGAGTCTTTCTGGAGGCTGAGATGCTGCTCTATTTGCAGACAACTCTCTGCTCTGAGAGAGGAAGTTGCCCGTCTTCAGGCCACACTGGACAGTAGTAAGGGAACCTTCCCCCAGGCCACACTGGACGGTAGGAAGGGAACCTCCCCCATCCAGGGAGCACCAGAGCCACCACCACTACCTCAGAGGTTGCGAAGAAAGCACAGCAGTTGGACCACAGTGGGCTCAGGGAGGGTGAGGATGGTGGAACAGAGGCACACCCAGTCAGTTGTTCCACTCCACAATCCATACACCATTCTGGGGGAGCATAGCTCCCCTATGGATGCACCCGCAGAGGAGACTAAGGAGGCTGAGGACAACTGTCACAAGGGAGGCCCACAGGAAGGAGGCAGAGGACACCACAAGGAAAGGAAGCAGCTCCTGGTGGGGGACTCAGTTATTAGGGGGATAGAACTGGGAGAGCAGGGAAAACTGAAGTAAGGTGCCTGCCTGGTGCCATGGCTTGAGGGACAGGAAGCATCCTCAGGATCACGAGAACAGCTGCACGGGAGTCTGAGCTGGACGTCATTGACCACCTAGGGACAAATGACTTGGCTCAACATGAGATTAGAGCAGTGCAGAAGGACTTTGTAGAATTGGGAGGGTCTAAGACAAGTAGCACACACAGTATCCTTCTCAGAGGTGCTGCCTGTCAATGGCATGAGTGGGGCGAGGGTACTTTGCACCATGCAGTTTAATGAATGGTTGAAAAAATGGTGTGGTGCACAGCGGTTTGGCTTCATTGGGACTGGGGTTCCACCTGGAGGGACACCAGCCTATACTGGCAGGATGGTCTGCATCTGTCCAGGAAGGGAACAAGTCTTTTGAGCAATTGGTTTAGATGCTTCATTGTTAAGCTTTTAAACTAGTCAAGGGGGGAGGCACTGATAAGCAGCAGGAAAATCCCAGCCTCTCCCTACAAAACAGGGTACTAAATGAGAAAAAGACCGAGGTAGAAAGGTCAGTGGGGGATGTTGCAACAGAAGGTAAAGCCATCAAAAAATGGAGAGCAATGAGTACGAATGCCCATCGTCTGAGTAACAAGCTTCCTGAATTAGTGGCCTTGATGGAGGAGGAACATCTGGATATCGTGGCAGTCACAGAAACATGGTACACACAAAACCATGACTGGGATGTAAACATACCAGGATACACTATCTACAGGAGGGACAGGGAGGGTAAAGAGGAGGAGTAGCTCTTTACAAGGGAAGGAATCAAAGCAACAGAACAAAAGGGAAAACAAGGAGGAGAAGAAGCACTGTGGGTAAATTTGGAACCGGCAATGGCACCACAATCCGCACAGGGGTTGTATACTGACCCCCTTCTCAGGGGGAGGAAATGGACAAGGAAATTATAGAAAGAATACTTAGAATGGCAGAAAAAGGGGAGATATTGCTGATGGGTGATCTAAATATTCCAGATGTTAACTGGAGTGCAGTTGCAGCAGCCACTTCGAAGAGTGGGGTTATTCTACATGCCCTACAGGGGGCATGCCTTAGACAACTAGTATTGGAGCCCATTCGAGAGGGAGCAATCTTAGACCTGGTTCTCTCAAATGGAGATGAAGAGAGGATCGCAGATGTAGAAGTGGGTACCCATCTGGGAACTAGCGACCATCGAACAGTAGGGTTCACAATAAACACAGCAATAGAGTCAAGCCATACAAAGGCGAAAGTACTGGACTTTAGGAGGGCTGACTTTGCCAAAATGGGTGAGTGCCTAAGGAATGCACTAGCAAATGGGCAGGAAGGAGGGGTAGAAGAACAATGGGGAATAATAAAAACTGCCATCACAGAGGTAACAAGCCTTTGTGTGAAGCAAATAAACAAAACGAAACGATGTAAGAAACCACTATGGTTCTCAAAGGAAGTGGCAGTGAAGGTTCAAGAGAAAAAGAAAGCATTCAGGAAGTACAAGGAATCACTGAAGGAGCAGGACAGAGAACTGTATCAGTTAAAGCAAAAGGAAGTTGGGAAGGCAGTCAGAACAGCAAAGGCCCAAACCGAGGAAAAGATAGCCAACCCAGTTAAGAAGGGGATAAACCTTTTATAGGTACATCAGGAGTGAAGGAAGACCAAGGGAGGGATAGTGAGGCTTAATAAAGGGAGGGAGGGTGGGCAGAGGGTGACTGTGAAAAGGCAGAGATAATAAACAAATATTTTTGCTCAGTATTTACAAAGGAAGAGGGGGAGGTACCTAAAACAAACAGTAGAAACACTCTGGATACAGAAGTTGATACCAGCCCATTTACAGAAGAAAGGGTTCTGAAAGAACTCTTAAAACTGAAGGTGGACAAAGCAATGGGGCCTGATGGGATTCATCCCAGAATTCTAAAAGAACTAAGGGTAGAACTAGTGACACACTGACTACCCTCTTTAACAAATCATGGGAGGATGGGGTGGTACCCGAGGACTGGAGGAGGGCAGATGTGATTCCCCTTCACAAAAGTGGGAGCAAGGCAGAAGCAGGAAACTACAGACCTGTTAGTTTAACCTCAGTGGTAGGGAAAATGATGGAATCACTTCTGAAGGAAAGAATTGTCGAGTATCTAGAGGCCAGAGGGGCACAGGACCCAAGGCAGCATGGTTTCACAGCGGAAGGTCATGCCAGACAAATCTGATAGATTTCTTTGACTGGGTGACCAAAGTAGTAGATCAGGGAGGGGCTGTGGACATGGCCTACCTAGACTTTAGCAAGGCATTTGACACAGTCCCACACAAAGATTAATATACAAGTTAGCCAGCCTGGGAGTGGGTCCCAAGATGACAGCCTGGGTAAAGATTTGGCTGGAGAATAGGACACAGAGTAATAGTAAATGGAGTCCACTCTGAAGAAAGGGGGTTACTAGTGGGTACCGCAGGGTTCAGTATTAGACTGGTCCTCTTCAATGTCTTTATGTTTACATTGCAAGAGGGACTGGAAGGAAAAGTATGTCTCTTTGCAGATGACACAAAGATCTACAACAGAGTTGATGCACAAGGTGGGGTGGAAAGGATGAGAAGGGACTTGGCAAGGTTAGAGGAATGGTCAAATGTATGGCAGCTTAGATTCAATGCTAAGAAGTGTAAGGTAATGCACCTGGGAAACAAAAACCCAGGGGAAGAGTACACAATGGGGGGTGAGATACTAACAACAACAAAAATGGAAAGGGACCTGGGGGTAGTCATATCAGATGACCTAAAGGTGGGCAAGCAATGGAGAGGGCAGTGAGGAGGGCTGGGGATACTGGGATGCATAGGAGAGGCATCACCAGTAGAAAACAGGAAGTTATTGTCCCTCTGTACAGACAGCTGGTGAGACCCCATCTGGAGTACTGCGTGCAGTTCTGGAGACCCAGTCTCCGCAAAGACATAGACAGGATGGAAGCTGTCCAGAGGAGGGCAACTAAAATGGTGCAGGGTCTGCACCAGAAGACATATGAAGAGAGACTTAAGGAGCTTAATATGTCTAGCCTCGAGGAAAGGAGGGAGAGGGGAGACACAACAGAAACTTTCAAGTACCTCAAGGGAATCAACAAAGTCCAAGAGGGTAGCATCTTTCAAAAAAAGAGGTGTGCAAGAACAAGGGCGACAATTTGACGATGGGGGGCGGCTCAGAGGTAATTTAGGAAGTATTTTTCACAGAGAGGGTTGTGGATGCATGGAACGGCCTCCGGAGGAGGTTGTGGAGTCAAAACAGTGGTGGAATTCAGGCATGCATGGGACAGTCATAAGGCAATTCTAGAGGGTGGGGGTAGGAAGAAGTAGGCTGCTGGTTAACTAGGATCTGCAGCTTATCCATTAGGTAGGGAAATGGGCAGACTGGGTGGGCCAAGCGGTCCTTATCTGCCATCAAATTCTATGTTTCTATGTAATAGCCTGCTGCAAGAGCTCATCTCAAAGATCTACTGTTACAGTAAGTTCTTACGTAACTGTAGTTTTACCTGACACAAAATGGCTGCCCAGGTAGTAATGAGTTAAGTAAGGGGGGTGTCCCCCCCAAAACATTAAACTCCTTTGCTGGCTGTTGGGATTTTGTGTGTCAGGAAAGCTGCATTGGGATACTGGGTGTCGGGGAACAGCCTGTAAGGCTCACGTAAATCCTGAACAGCCTGCAAACAGTGATACTGAATATGTTGACTAGGTTATGTACGAAACAAATAGAAAATCCTGTGTGGAGTGGCGTACTGCAAAATTTAGGAGGCAGTATAGTGCAGTGGTTTAAGGCTCTAAGCTGCAAACCTGGAGACCTGGGTTTGAATCCCACAGCCCCCACTTGCATACTGTGTGGCCCTGAGCAAGTCACTTAACTTCCTTGTGCTCCCAGGTCGCACCTGTAAACAAGCTTTCAGCTTAGTGCGTCTCTCCTGGTAAAAAAAAAAAAAATTGGTAACGTAACATTGTTAACACGTCTCTCTCTCTCAGCAGCTGCAACTGTCCCTCTGAAATAAATCTTGCCACGGTCACAAACAGTTCATGGACACAAGGGCATGTTTGTCATTTTTCTGACAATCTTGGCAGCATTATTTAAATTTGAATTCACATACTTTTTTTAAGTTTCTTGTCAAACGTGTTCCACATGTCACATACTGTTCCAGTCCTGCTCTATAAGAGCACTACACAAATTCTGGAAGGACTGTTGCCAATAACTTACAGACCTTATATCATAGCTGTTACCACACTTTCTTCCATCACCATCACTTTCCCTCAGTTTTACTGTCATTCTCTGTAGACATGTACTACTGACAGAATATGCCATCACCACTGCCAGCATGCCAGCCACATTTGCCACACTACTCTTAGTTTTGTCAGTCATGTTTATTATGTTTGATGTCCGCCATGGGTATAATTTTTGAAAACAGCAGCAGCCTTACTCAGACCAACTCAGCCTCTCATATCTACCTCAGCACTGCCCGCCCTGAGTATAAATTTTTGAAACAGCAGCAGGCTCACTCACAGAAACTGTGCCTCTCGTACCTGCCTCAGCAATGCCCGCCATAGGTATAATTTTTGGAAACAGCAGCAGGCTCAATCAGAGCAGCTGCGCCTGTCATATCTACCTCAGCAGTGCCCGCCCTGGGTATAATTTTTTGAAACAGCAGCAGACTCACTCACAGCAACTGCACCTCTTGCACCTGCCTCAGCAATGCAAACCTCATCGGTATAATTTTTTGGAAGGTGTAGCAGCCTCACTCAGAGCAGCTGTGCCTATCATACCTGACTCAGCAATGCTTGCCATTGGTATAATTTTTGGAAACAGCAGCAGGCTCACTCACAGCAGCTGCACCTCTTGTACCTGCCTTAGCAATGCCCACTATGGGTATAAGTTTTGGAAATAGCAGTAGACTCACTAAGAGCAGCTGTGCCTCTCATTCCTGCTTCAGCAATGCCCACCATGGGTATAATTTTTGGATACAGCAGCAAGCTCAGTCAGAGCAGATGCGGCTCTTGTACATGCCTCAGCAGTGCCTGCCATGGGTATAACTTTTGGGAAATAGCAGCAGGCTCACTGAGAGCATCTGCTCCTCCTGGACCTGCCTCAACAATGCCCGACATCGGTATAATTTTTGGAAACAGCAGCAGGCTCAGTCAGAGCAGCTGTGCCTCTCGTACCTGCCTCAGCAGTGCCCGTCATAGGTATAATTTTTGGAAACCTAACAAATGGTGTAATAGAGCTAAGGAAGGATATTGTTTCACTAACTGCTGCAGACATAGGCAGTGTAATTGACTATGTCATAGTAATAAATGACAGGGCTCAGGGCACTTAACAAACAGTGTAATAGTATACAACCTACAGTCAAAAACAGTCTGTCACATTTTTGTTATGGTCAGGGTAGGGTAAATAGGGTAGTAGAATGATTAGGTAGTAACTACCGGACCCTATCTATCTACCTGTTTTTCATTAGGGTATTTTTAGGGTAGTTTAGAGGTACCCACAGGTAGTATTTAGGGTAGGGTATTAAACTACCCGCTCATACCAACATGAACAGAATCTGAAGGACTGGCCTAAGGGCCACTAGAAGGCCTCGGCTGTGGCCAGGTCTGCTTACAGCCCTTAAAATGGAGGTGGCGGCTGTCATAGTGTGCACCTCCTCGGTCTGAGCGCTGTTCACGGCTGGGGCCAGCATCAGAAGGTTATTCACCGGAAGTTCCAGAACATGTGTTCGGCCATCCAGACCCTGGGGAAGAGCCCTGCCCACCGTGGTTCCAAGCACAAGCACTTCCGTTTGTGGGGCTAGGAGAGATCAAGATCCTCCCAGTCCCTCAACTTGCCCGACCGCTTGACGGCGATTGAACACCCTTCATTCAAGATACAGTTCAGGCAGGTCGAGGGCTCTTCGAAACCCCTGTCAAGCCAATCGACTTGAACACCGGTCGAGCAGGCTGCAGGGATTTTCCTTGCGCCTGTCAACCAGTTGTCAGATAAGGTTGAGGAATCAGTCTCGCAGATGCCAATGCTCCCAGTCCTCATTCAACAGAACCTGGATCAGTGGATTTCCCCATCTGGTCCTCATCGGGAGCAGCCTCAACTGGCGGTCGAGCCTTCTATGCTTGTGCTGCTTAATGTAGCAGGTATGTGGTATACCACAACCAGACGGAAAGTTGTTCTTGCCATCCATCATTCAGTCGACGGTTGAGATCTCCGTTGATGCGTTCCCACTCTCAGTTCCACTCCCACTCGACTGGGAGGCATCACCATTGATGCTGCTCAACCTCCTCATCCTCAGGTAAAGACAGGCACAGTTGCAAACAGTGCTGGTGCATGAGGAGCACCTCAAGCAACAGTGGGTCATTGCAGGACAAAGTAGGGCTCTACCCCTGGACCTCTGGTCACCTGGCAGCCATCACTGGTGCCTCTGCCAGTCCACACTATGCAGGTACTCCCCTCAACTGCTTCTCCACCACTTTGGGTGGAGCTGCCACCACCACAGCAGAAGGTGGGTGCTCTGTCCAAAGAGTCCCATTTGGCCACCAGCTCACCTGGCTAGTTGTAAATGCAGATCACCTCAGGGGAGGATACCCAAGTGGTCTATGACAAGAAATTTCCAAGAGCTGTTTTCAAGGAGTCCTTGGAGCACTCACACCACCAGTTCATGGTCGCCTCTGGAACTCTTCTCCTCGACTGGGTATCGGTCAAGAAACTGTCCACCGAGCATGGCCTGGTGTCCTTTGGTGCACGTCTCCTCTTAATATTGGAATCTATGTCAGTCCCACTAGAGCCAGTCCAAAGAAGGGCTAAGTACCCCTTTATGGACATTTTGGATAGGGAAGAATCCCTGGTGATTGCTTTACCCATGCTGAAGCCATTTTTGGGCTGGCCCTGGAGCTTTGGCAGCATCCTGCCTGCCACCCTCTACCCATGTGGTCTGCAAATATGTGGCCCCTACTGGGTCCCTTTCTCTGTTCTCGGACACCCCTCCATGGAGGTGTTGGTGACTAATTTGGTGTTCCACAAGTCCAGACACCAGGGGGACATGGGCAAGCCTCCAGACAAGAAGTCCCGTAAGACTGACCACGCTGCAAAAAAGGTGTACACTGCAGCATACATGGTTCTCCATCAGGTTAGTTATGCCTTGATGATGGCCAATGTCAGTCACTCCCTGATGGGAGTTTTTGATTCTGTACTCCCTAACTTCCCGGTTAATCAGCAAAAGTTGGTGATGGTCATCAGAGACCAAGATTAGTCACTAGCCAAACACCAGTTCCAGGTGGCCTTTGGCATGGGCAATTCATGTACCCATGCCATGGCAGCAGTTGTCTCCATGCATCGCAGGGCCTGGCTGCATCATCCACATTCATGGCAGACACACGCACAAGCTGACTGATGTCCCTTTCTTGGTCACTGACCTTTCTGACCCTGGGGTTGAAGGATGGATTCTATGGCATCATCCCAGAAGAACAGAAAAAAGAAACCTAAGAAGCACACTTTCCAGGATCAGTCCTTTAACAGCCTCCTTGGCAGCTACCCCAGCAGGGGCAGTACCAGGCCTGGCACCCCAAGCCTGGGAACCAGGGTTCTAAAATAAGGAGGGGCTGGAGGGGTACCATTCCAGCTGCTGCCACCAGTGCCTCTACAAAAGCTGCCCAGTGATGGGTTGGGGATGTCATCCCTCCACCCATCCTATCCCTGTCTTCATTCCCCATAGGAGGTCAAGTACATCACTTCTTGCCACATTGGTCTGCTATCACAGTGGACAAGTGGGTGTTGGACGTAGTGGGCAAAGGGTCACCTTTGGACTTTTAGGCTTTCCTGCCTTACTACCTCCACACACCTCAGGAGTCCAGGGTATTGTAGGACACACTGCCCACCCTTCAGGATGACATTGCTCAGCTTCTTGCAAAACAGGCAATAGCCCATGTCCCGGATGCCCTGGCGAGTTAGGGTTATGTGTCCAGGTACTTTCTGGTCCCAAAATGGGGGGAGGGGCTAGCACCCCCTACTGGATCTGCATGATCTGAACCAGTTCATGGGGAAAAGCACATTCTGGATGGTCACTCTGAATCTGATCATTCCATCACTGAAACAGAACATGTGGTTCTAGGGACATGGATATGATGTTCTATCCACACTTCTTGCAGTGTCTTTTCCCTTTAAGAGCTTTCGGGAAAGTCTTCAAGCTGGCTCCTCCCACCACCTTGGTGGTAACTCCCTCGGCTCCACCCCCTGATGCCAGATCTTCCTTATCACTGGAAGAAGCAGGTTCCCTCCTTACTGCTCCTGTGTTGAGTAGGCCCTCACACTTAAATCTACAGATTTACTTCCTAAACCTTAAACTTTTACGAGTTTCTATCTTCAGCCAGATCTTCGATCGCTACTGCCATGGATAATAAGTCCGCTCCTAGTTTCTGCCAGTGCCCTTGCGGGCAGAAGATGTCCTGAACTGACCCACACACAATCTGCATTTACTGCCTGGGGCACGAGCACGATACCCAGGCCTGCGACTTTTGTCGCTCGTTTCACTCAACTGTTCTAGAGGACCATCTCGCCCGATTTAAACTGGGCTGCCCAGCACAATGGAACCCACTGGTCAAAACAAAGGATGTTCATTGGGTTGTCTCAATGGCTGCAGAGTCCACCGAACAACTTGCGGCCTTTGAAGAGGAGGTAGCCCTGGATGCATCCCTCTCCTCTTTGTCTTCTTCCTTTGTGCTGCTTCAGCTGGGCTCAACATTTACAGGATCCTTTAAAGAATTGTGCCAGTCTCTGCCCACCCTCAGTCAGGGACCCTCGGCACAAGTCCAAATCCAATAAAGAGTCCAAAAAAGAGAAAGAGAGGACTCTTCTTCATTCATGGGATTGGGAGCACTCTTGGTGGAGGGTTTCTGATTCACGCTCTTCTCTGGATCCGACTTAGGTTGAATCCTCTACCTTGGCCTCCGGTTCCATGGTAACCCCGTTGGGCCAGTTGGTTGAGGTCCCGGCCGAGATTTTTCTCGAGCAAACCAGCCAGTTGTCGACTGAAGAGGCAGACACTTCCTTGTCCAGGATTCCGGTCCTGACTCAGACCTTTGGAGGGACTGATCAGTCCACTGACCCATCGCCTCTGGTCCCAAACCCTGACCTGGAGGAGCCTCAGCATATGCCGACTCCCTCCGAGACCCGCCACTGGTCCCCCCCGGTGATCAAGGTCTAGGTCTTCCTTCCATGGTTCGAGTGGTTCCCGCTGACATCAGCACTTCCACTTGGTGCCACAGAAAGCGGCGCTGCCACTACTCTTCTTCCTTGTCCTCCTCGGGTGAGGAGAGGCTTCAGCGCAAACTGTGTCAATGCTACGAGGATCTTATGTGGCAACAGCTGCTGCTCACCTGACCATCACCCAAGAGGCCATCGCCTTCTCCATCAATGGAGCTGACCAAAACCATCCCTGCTCGGCCAACCCTGGCATCTCCACCGATCATGGTGGAACCACCACCTCAACAGATGCTGACCGGCATTCCAACTAAGGAGTCTCGGCCATCTAAGGGGCTTCCCCATCAGATGTTGGTCACTGACAGTCCACAGAGGGTCAGCGGGGACTTGGGCTCTTTAACAATTCCTCAGAGTCCATGGGTTCCTCCCTGCGCTCCTGTCTAGTTGACGTGGAGTCTGTGGGGGATCTCTCAACAGACAAAGGCCCATCTTCCTTCTTGGGCCTTCTCTGCCTAATCTCTGAGTCGGTGGATATAAAAATGGAGCCCGCCCAGAAGCGGGCTTGTTACCTGTTGACCGAGATCCTCAGCCGGAGAGACACTCCTACAGAGGCTTTTCCATTGGCAGAGGCCATTCTTGGCCATGTCCTGGAGCTTTGGCAGTGCCCCGCTTCCTGCCCTGCACCTTCTGCCCAGATGGCCATCAAGTACGTGGTACCTATCGGTTCCTTCTCAGAATGCACAGAGCACTCCTCGGCCGATAGATTGGTGGCAGATTCTGTGTTTAGGCACTCTGGCAACAACGGGGATGTTGACAAGCTACCCAACAAGGAGTTCAAGAAGTTGGACCATGCAGCTAAAAAAGTCTATGCTGCCTCCTCACTTGGTCTCTGCCAGGCGAGCTCGGCCCTCCTCATCGCCCACTTCTCCTGTGTGCTGCTGGGCACCTTAGATGAGGTGTTTCCTCATCTGCCGGTGGACCTTCAGACCATGGTCAAGCTCACCCTGGGCCAGGGATAGTCTGTAGCCAGACAACAGCTCCAGACAGCCATGGACATTGAGGACTCCTGTGCCCACTCCATGGTGGCCTCAGTGGCCATGTGCCACAGGGCTTGGCTGAGGATCTTAACCTTCATAGCGGACACTAAGCACAAGCTGGCAGATTTCCTGGGTACCGACTTTTTCTGACCCAGGGTCGAGGGCCACCTCACCAGTATCAACAAGTTCAGTGCCACCTTGGACTCCATGACATCTGCCCAGAAGGACCCTAAGGTCTCCAAGTGGCAGCAGAAGAGGAAGCCCTTTCCATCTACCTCCACTCCTAAGGCCAAACCCGCCCAGCCCCAGGTTGGTCAGCAGGCACAGGCCTGGTAACCTCAGCCAAAGTCAGTGGCCTCAGTCATCTGTAAGCCCAGGGGAGAGGCTCCGGTGGCTCCTCAGCCAGGCCCTCCTCCTCCTCCTCCAAGCCTGCCCAATGATGGGATGAGGCGTGCCTCCCTCATGCCCATCACTTCTCCCCTGGGTCCTCCCGTGGGGGGCCAGATCTCCCACTTCCTTTCCTTCTGGTACGCTGTCACAACTGACAGGTAGATTCTCGAGGTGGAGGGTCAGGGTCTGCCTCTGGATTTTGAGCAGTACCCTCCTTGCTGAGCCTGTGCCCCGCGGAAGGACTTGGTTTCCTCAGACATGTTGTCAGCTCTCAGAGCCAACATAGCCCAGCTCCTCCACAAGGAGGTCATGGTTCCTGTTGCAGATCCTCTGGAACACCCAGGGTTAGTCTCCAGGTACTTCCTGGTGCCAAAGCGGGCAGGGGGGGGCTGGCGCCCCATTCTAGATCAGTACGACTTGAAGAAGTTCCTCAGGTTGTGCACCTTCAGGATGGTAACTCTGTCACTGATCATACCATTTCTTGAGCAAAACATGTGGTTTTGCTCCCTGGATCTTCAGAACGCATTCTTACGCATCCTGATCTGTCCATTTCATCGAAGTTTCCTCCACTTCTAAACACAGGGAATCCTCTATGATTTACAGGCCATGCCACTCGGCCTCTCCTCTGCACCCAGGGTCGCCCTTACCTGGACGACTGGCTGATAGCAGGTCCCTCCAGGCTGAAGGTGGAGCAGTCCAGGGACCTGGTCCTCCAGACCTGTATCTCCCTTGGCCTCCTGGTCAGTGAGGCCTAGTCAGAACTCGTGCCCTCACAGGTGATCATCTTCATTGGGGTGGAGCTCAACTCTTGCAGAGCTGGAGTCCGGCTCCCGGCAGACACGGCAGAGGCTGTCTACTCCTTTGCCCACTCATTTCGGGTTGGGGAATTGTGCCCTGCCTGGGACTTCCTGCGCCTTCTGGGCTACATGGTGGCCAGCACCAGCATGGTCCATTGGGCCTGCTGGAGAATGTGCTCCCTGCAGTGGAAGCTTGCCAGTCAGTGGTCACAGTGCAAAAGTCGCTTCGACCAGCTGGTCACTGTGACCCAGCGAATGTGTGATGCCATCCAGTGGTGGTTAGTCCCAGCACATCTGCAGGAATGGATCCCTTTTGTCCACCCAGAGCCGACGGTCATCCTGATGACCAATGCCTCTCTCATGGGCAGGGGCACCCACTTGGGGGAACACAGTGTCCATGGGCTCTGGACCCCCGAGTAATTCCCGATGCCACATCAACCTGCTGGAGCTCCGAGCAGTTCCGCTGGCACTGACTGCATTCACTTCACACATTCGAGGTCAGGTGGTCTGGGTCCAGACGGACAACACCATGACCATGTACTACTTCAACAAATAGGGCAGGACGCACTATGTACAAGGAAGCTCTCTGTGTGTGGACCCTTGTGCACAGTCTGGAGGTGGATCTCCTAGCCATCCATGTGGCAGGGGCCTCCAGCCAACTGGCAGATGCTCTCAGCCAGGTGGGCGAGGCATCTCACAAGTGGTCTTTCCACCTAGAGGTAGTGCACAGCCTGTTCTCCCAGTGGGGCACCCCTCAGGTGGGCCTGTTCGCCTCCAGGGAGAGTGCAAAGCTGAGGCTGTATTATGCCCAGCTCTCTCAGCAGGGAACAGTGCAGGGGGATGCCTTCTTGAGGCCCTGGACCCCAGGCCTCGTCTATTCCTTCCCTCCAATTACCGTGATCCATAAGGTACTGCCCAAGACCAGAAGGGACAAGTCACAGGTGATCCTGTTGACTCCAGACTAGCCACTCCAGCTCTGGTACCTCGATCTCCTCAGCATCAGCAGCAGACTCCCAATGCATCTTGCCCTACACCCGGACCTGCTTTACATCGATCAGGAGAAGGATCTCATCTGACCTTCAATCCCTGCACTTGACAGCCTGGTTCCTGAGCGGCTAGAATTCCAGGCTTTCGGTCTCTCCAAAGATGTCTTCACCGTTGTGGAGGTATCTCGGAAGGAGTCAACCAGGAAGTGCTATGCCTTAAGATGTAAGAGATTCTCCATTTGGTGTCAGGGCAAGGGGTTGGACCCTTTGTCCTGTCCAGTGGCTATCATCCTTGATTACCAGTGGTCCCTCTCTCAGTCATCCTTCAGTCGATGACCCTCAAGGTGCACCTGGTAGCCATCTCTGCTTACTGAGCATGGGATGGTCAGCAGTCAGTGGCGCTGGAGAAGGTGGTCTGGTGCTTCTACAAGGGCCTTGACCACATTTCTCCTCCATTGCGTGACTCACTTGTTACTGGTTTTGGCAAAGCTAATGGCCAAGCCATTTGAACTGATGCACAGGTGTGACATGTCTCACCTGTGGTGGAAGACCACCTTCTTTGTGGCTATCACGTCAGCAAGAAGGAGCTCCAGGCACTTTCAGTGGAGTCTCCTTACTTAGTCTTTCACAGGGACAAGGTTGTCCTGTGCCCCAACCAAACGTTCCTCCTGAATGTTGTGTCCAAGTTTCACCTTAACCAGGTGATTAATCTCCTGGTGTACTTCACCAGTCACATCTTGGAGGCTGGACACAGGCTCCATACTTTGGACCTGCGGTGAGTGCTCGCTTATTACAAATAGCGCACAGCTGGAGTTTGGGGAAATAGTGTCTTCCAGGAAAGGAAGTGGAGGTCACAAGTAGCTGCCAGTTTGAAAGGTTCGAGGGTCAGCTTTTCCAATAGGAAATTCAAGTCCCGGTGGGGAAGTGGGTCATCTAATGGGAGGTTTGAGGTGTAACATTCCCCTTAAGAACATCTTTGTGAGATGGTGTTGATAAAGTAGTCTGCCTTCTAAAGACTCGTGAAAAGCCGAAATAGACCTTAATAGAGGAATAGCTCAAGCCTGCCTCGGCAAGCGAGGCCAAGTAGTCCAATACCTTAGTCAAAGGACATGAATAAGGGTCCAACGAGTGGGAAGTGGACCATATGGAGAAGCGTTTCCATTTAGCATTTTATGTTTGCCTGGTAGATGGTTTGTGTGAGGCCAAGAGAATATTGGCCACTGGTGAGGAAACTTGGAGACGGGCTATGAAAGCATCTTCAGGAGCCATGCATGAAGGTGTAGCACCTTCAGATTGGGATGAAGAAGGGTTTCCTGATCTTGAGTCAGCAGATCTGGTCTTATTGGCAGCAGTATGGGATCCACTACTGAGAACTGTTGAAGTAGGGGGAAACTACACCTGCTGAGGCCTCAGAGGGGCTATAAGGATCATTGTGGCAGGTTCAGCTTGTAGTTTCAGTAGAGTCAGTTGCAGGAGTGGGACGGGAGTGGGGAGCTTATAAGTAGAGTCTTGTCCATGGTTGGGACAGGGCATCTATACACAGTAGTTTTCTGTTCAGGATATTGGAATAGTATCTGGAGAGTCGGTGATTGCTGTGGGAGGCAAAAAGGTCGAGGTGCGGGGTCCCCCATAACCAAAAAATCACTTGAAGAACTTCGTGATGAAGTGTCTACTCGTGCGTCAAGGTCTGGCAACTGAGAATGTTGGCCAGAGTATTGTGGTGCCCCAGAAGGTGGATGGCAATTAAGGATAGATTTTGGAGTATGGCCTCCTGCCAAACCACGATCATCTCCCCTGCAGAGAGTGCAGGATTTGGTACCTCCTTGTTTGTTTAGGTAATACACCATTGAGGTGTTGTCCATTTGGATTAATAGAGGTCCTGGGGACAGGTGAGGGTGAAAAGCCTGAAGGGCGAGGCAGACTGCCCTCATTTTCAGTAGATTTATGTGAGAAGGACTGGAGAATCGGGGCCATCTGCCCTGTGTCCTGTAAGGGTCCAGGTGTGCTCCCAGCCATCAAGGCAAGCATCCGTGGTCAACATCTGCTGGGGGGGAGGGGATTGGAAGGACATGTCTTGGGATAGGTTGGCATGAAGGGTCCATCAGGTTAAGGCTGAGTGTAGACAGGAAGTGACTTTGATTCTGTCTTTGAAATCCCCTGTTTTTTGCCGCCACTGATTCTGGAGAGTCCATTGAATTGGTCTCATGTGTAGATGGGCAAAAGCTACCGTAGGGATGGCTGCGACCATGTGTCCCAGAAGCCATAAGAGGCATCTGACTGTAATAAATTGTTGAGTTTGTACCTGGGAAGCCAGAAACAGAAGTTTGTCCTGTCTGTCGGCAGGGAGGTAGGCCTGTTGCGGAAGTAGTGTCCAGGATGGCTCCTATGTACTGGAGCAACTGTGTTGGAGTTTGATTGGATTTGGGCCAACTGACTATAATCCCTAGGGACTGGAACAGAGTGAGAGTTGTCTGGAGGGGCAAAAGCAGAGCAGTTTTGGAGTCTGCTCTTATAAGCCAATCATCCAAGTATTGGAAGACAAAATGTCCATCCCATCTCAGGGCCGCCACCACTACCGGTAGGCATTTGGTAGACTCTCAGGGCGGATGAGAGACTGAACAGGAGTGCCCAAAACTGGTAGTGTTGTCCTAGCAGGTAAAAGCCCAGGAATCGGTGGTGGTCGGGGTGGATGGGGATATGTAGGTAGGCATCTTTCATGTCTAATGTGCATAACCAATCCCCTTGTTTTAACAGCGGCATGATGGATGTTAACGTGACCATCCGAAACCTTTTGTACTGAATATGTAAATTCAGTTGTCTGAGGTCTAGTATTGGTCTGAGATCCTCAGTGCATTTGGGTACCAGAAAGAAATGGGAGTAGAATCCCTGAAGGTACACTGAAGGAGGAACTTGGTAGATGGCATTCTTGTGAAGAAATGGTCAGGCGGGTAATGGACAGAGTGGGGAGGGCGCAGAGGAGGCACAGAGGTGAGTTCCAGCGTGTGCACTGTCCGTATAATCTGAAGTACCCACTCGTCCAATATTATCACTTGCCAGGCATCTAAATGGAGGGCAAAGCGACTGCCCACATGGCTCCCAAGGCCTGGTCAAGGAAGCCTGAGCAATGCCCTAGTTGGTCACTGGGAAGTGGAGCCCTTGGAGGTAGGAGTGACGGTCCTGGAAGAAGGCTGGGAACAACCTCGGAATCCACCTCTATACGTATCTCTATGTTTACCAGATTTCCTTGATTGGAAGGAGGTTTGGGAACGGTATTAGTAAGATGGCTGTGAGGTGTGATACATGCCATGTACTGTATTTAAGGTCTGACCTGAAGCTTGGAGATCATCCAAAAGTGTTTGGGTACCAGGACCAAAAGGTTTAGAGCCATTAAAAGGGGAATTCACCACTTTATGCTGTATGTCTGGATTAAATCCTGATACATGCAACCAGGTGTGTTGCCTGAGAGTAATGCCCGTGGCCGACACACGGGTCGAAGTATCCATCGCATCATACCCTGACCGGATCAAATGCAGAGAGATGGAATTGCCAGTGGAAATTGTTGCCAATAATTGGTCCTTCTCCTGAGATGGAAGGAATTTATTGACTAATTCTATAGCAAAGGACCAGAGGGTACGCTGGTATTTGACCACATGACCAATATAGTTTAGAATTCTGAGATTCATGGTACCCACCTGGAATACCTTCTTCCCAAAGTAATCGGTATGGCAGGAGTCCTTATCAGGGGGGTAATGAGCTCATGTGTTTTGGTCATTTAGTATGATCATGAGCTGCTATGATTATTGCCGAATCTGCTTCAGGGGTAGCAGAAAGGAAAGGATGGTTAAGAGGAGCCTGATATAGGTGATCCGTCTTTCTGGGAATGGCAGGAACCGCTGAGGGTTGGTTCCAAGCCACTAGGACAGTGTTCTGACAGCTTTGTATAAGTGGGGGCACCACTATTGCAGGCTCTTCAGGATGTTCGAGATAGTCTGCCATATCCTTTCTTTGTTTATTGTGTTCTATAGTTGAGAATCCCATGATTTTTTGAATTTGGACCATCATCTCGTGGAAGAATGGTTCATCAGGAGGAGAGGCCATTGCACGTCTGGAAATATCCTCGTGTAAAGAGGAAATGTTAGAGAGAGAGGACGGAGGACGGGAGTCCAAGTCCTGAAGGTCAACATGCTCTAGATCTTCTGGAAAGCTGTCTGGAAAATCTGCCTCTTTTGAAAATTACTCTTCCTCGTAGGGAGGAGGGGACCAGGATGGAGCAGACTCTCTGTCGCCTTGAAAGCATTTAGGGGAAGGGGTGGGAGAACAGGATGGACGGCCTGCCTCATCACATCCAGAACCTGTTGTACCACTATGGCTATGTTAAGTGAGGTAGTATGAGAGGGTGCGGTAGGTGGCTTCTGAGAAACCAGAGGGATAGTGGAAGAAATAGGATGTGGGGTATAAACAGGTCTAGTCCCTGGGTGGTAAATAACAGGGCCCCGGTCCCTGTCCAGCTGTCCCCTGTGAGTGAATGGTTGTGAAGGAGGAGGGCAGTGGAAATGGCAAAACCAGTGGATCTCCCCATGAAAATCTGGGCCGTCGTTGACAGGGCAGGGAATGGGGAGATATTAGAATGCTTAAAAGCTGACATCGTTGACGAGAAACGTGTCGTCATTGACGGGTCATTGATGGAACTCACATAAGGTTCCATAGAAACTGCTGAAAGAGCACTGGAAAGTGCAGTCAATGATAGAGTATAGACTCCTGTCGATGACAGAGCAGTTCTGGAGGGAATCGTCGACGTTGGAGCACCTATAACGGTGGCTGTCGTCGAGTGTCTGCCGATGATGATGGGGATGATTTTTCCTTGTCACGTTTATGCTTCTTGTGTGAAGCTGCAGTGGTGGGGGGGTCCTTGGGATGGGCCCCCTTTTCTAAGAAAGACAATTTCTGCTCCATGAGATGAATAGTCTCCTGCAGCAGTCGTCGACGGGTTGCCTGGTTGAATTCCTGGCAATGCTTGCAGGAGATGGTGTCGTGTGTGGGACCCAGACACCTTGGACAAACGGTGTGGTTGTCGTAATGGTAGATCTTTCTACCACAATGACAGGACTGAAATAATGCTGACTTGCTTGAAGATTCTTTGGACATTTGTTGACTAAGATAGGAAATGAAGGGAATCCGTTCCCAGCTCAAGTTCTCGTCGATGACTGCTAAATGAACAGAGGATACCAGGGACCGCCCACTCTTATACAGGAAGCAGGAAGCTGATGTCATGTGTGGGCAGCCCCTGTAGAAAGACTGCTAGAAAAGAGCTGTCATGCACCACAGCGCCCTCTGTCGATGACCCAAGTGTATTACCTAAGTGTATTACCTGCTGCAAGAGATTTTTCCTGTGGAAGATCTACTGTTACGGTAAGTACGCAACTGTACTTTCTAGTTGTTGTAAATGATGTTCATCCATACGGACCCACCCGACCTACCCTGGTTGTGGAGCACACATCTGCTTCCAGTGGGCAAAGTCTGGTGTCAGTGGGTGGAGCCAAGGGAGTTACCACCCAGGTGCATGGAAGTAGCCAGCTTGAAGATTTTCCAGCAAGCTCTTAAAGGGAAAGGACACTGCCAGAAATGTGGATGGACATTATATAGCACTCCTAGAACTACTGTTACAGGTAAGTAACCAGTTTTTCTAGGGACATGGATATGTTGTTCATCCACACTGTCTGGCAGGTTCCTTGCTGCTTTAAATCTTGCCGGAAGGTCTTCAAGCTGGCTCCTCCCACCCACCCGGGTGGTAAAACTCTCGGCTCCACCCCATGATGCCAGATCTTCCTTACCACTTGGAAGCTCAGGTTCCCTCCTTAACACTCTGCGTGTAGACTGGATCCTAATTCTTCGGTTCGCCCGAAACTTATTTTTAAAATTTCAAGACTTCGTCAACATTCTTCCTCGCTGCTGCGATGGACAAATCGACTCCCGGATTTCGGCGGTGCCCTTGTGGGCAGAAAATGTCCAGGACGGACCCACACTCCACGTGCGTCTACTGCCTCGGCCTAGAACATGACCCGCAGGCCTACGAGTTATGCCGTTAGTTTTCGCCAACGCCCTGAAGACCGCTGCCTGCCTTACAGCTTGGCGCCCGAGAAGCGCTACCCACCGGTGAAGTCAAGGAGGCCCGTGATGTACCGGGCGGCTGGCTCGGCTGAGCAACTCGAGCAGATGATCGCCCGCGAGGAGGAGGCGGCACAGGCCACATCTTCCTCTTCCTCAGGTCGCGGCATTTATCCCGCTCTCTCTGGGTACCTCATATTCAGCTTCTTTCAAGGAGCTTTGCCAGTCCCTTTCCACGAAGGGAGAGGGGCCATCGGGACATTCCTCTCGGTCCAGAAAGAAGGATTCAAAAGGTTAGTCCCATCATCGGCATTCGTGGGAGCGGTAGAGGTCCCCTTCCCCGGACAGTCCACACTCTGCTTCGGTCGAGATTGCGGATAAGGCCGCTGGCTTCATGGCGTCCCCGTCAGGTCAGCCGGCCAAGACACCCGTCGATGTGATCGAGATTTTTCTCGACCCGTCGGACGGGCTGTCGACTGGTGAAGCCAACAACCCTTCTTCACCGGTTCCCCCGATGGAGACTGAGGACTTGCCTTCGCCTCCGGTGCCGCAGTCCCTGGTTAAGGCTTCCGAGCCGAGGGAAGAGCGGGTGTCCCCGGCCCCTTCCCAGACCTGTCCTCAGAAATGCCAAGGATCTCGTCTCGGTCTCGACATCATCTCGGTCCAGCCAATCCCGCTGACATTGGCGGTCTCGGTCTCGGCACCGGGCACGGGCCTGGCCCTCTGCCTCCTCTCCTCAGAAGAGGAGAGGCTGCGCGCAAGCTGCGCGATGCTACGAGGACCTGATGTGGCAGCAGTTACTTCTGTCTGGGAACAAGCCGACGCGTCGCTTCCTCAGCCATCAAGTGGTTGTCACCCGAGCGGCGAAACAACCCTCGCTGTGAGTCGAGGTGCCCAAGCCTGGGCCAGTTGTTTGGCCAAAACCAGCTGCCCCACCGATTATGGTGGAACCTCCACCTCCACAACCGAAATCGGGGGCACCAACCAAGGACTCTCGGTCGGGTCAGGGCCTGCCCCACAGGTTGTCAGTCTCCCTCACTCCCGACCGTCCTCGGCAGGTGGAGGGTGGCTCAGGCCCCAGGCAGCTGTTCACGGACTCCTCGGAGTCCGACGACGACTATTCCCTGTTCTCTAGGCCCATTGACCTGGAGTCCTCTGGGGGCCAGTCGATGGATGAAAGCCCATCGTCCTTCATGGGTTTGCTTCAGCTCATCTCGGAGTCCACCGGGATGCAGCTCGAGCCCGTATCCAAGCGGGCCAAGTATCCCCTGACGGAGATACTGGACCGAGGGGATTCACCTATGGAGGCCTTTCCGGTGGCTGAAGCCATTGTTGGCCTAGCCTTGGAGCTCTGGCAGCGACCTGCTTCCTGTCCTACGCCGATGGCCAGGAAGTATGCGCCCCACCGCTCTTGCCCGGTTTCGCTGAACACCCTCTGCCGAGGGGTTGGTCACCGGCTGCCCGTGTTCCGGGAACGCTAGGGATGTGGACAAGCCCCCCTGACAAAGAGTCCAAAAAACTGGACTATGCCGGGTGCAAGGTGTACGCTGTGTCCTCCCTTGGCCTCTGCCAGGCCAGCTCGGCCGTGCTGATGGCACACTTCTCCAACGCCCTCGTGGGCTCCCTGGATGAGGTGATCCCTCATCTCCTGGCTGACCTGCAGATCACGGTCCGGCAGGTACAGGACCAGGGTAGGGCGGTGGCTAAACAGCAGCTCCAAATGACTCTGGACATTGGAGACTCCTGTGCCAGATCGGTTGCGGCCGTGGTGGCCATGCGCTGCAGAGCATGGCTGAGGATATCCACCTTCACGGCGGATACCCAGCACAAACTGGCGGATGTCCCCTTCCTGGGGACAGACCTGTTCGGCCCTGGAGTGGAAGGTCACCTCCAGCGGATCGAAAAGTCCAATGCCACTCTGGACTTGGTCACCTCCGCCCAGAAGGACAAAGGCCACCGACAGCAGCAGCACAAGTCCTTTCGTCCTTCTGCACCTTCGGCACATCTGGCCCAACAGCACCAGCACCAGGGCCAGCAGGCTCACGCTTGGCATCTCAAACCCAAGCCCGTGCTTCCTCCAGCAGGAAGCAGGGAGGTAAAGGCCCAGGAGGTCCCTCGGCCGGTCCCTCCTCTAAGCCTGCCCAGTGACGGGTTGAGGAGTGTTGCCCCCAGCCTCGTCACTTCCCCCTGGGTTCCCCTCATAGGGGACGGCCCGCCACTTCCTTTCCGCTTGGTCCGTTATCACCACGGACTCAGGTGTGGAGGTGAGAAAGGGCCTGCCCTGGGAGTTCGAGCAGGCCCCGCCCTTCCGAGCCGTCGCCCCGGGGCTACGGGGTCCGCAGCCTCTTTGTCGGCTCGCCGAGCCAATATCGCCCTGCTCCTCGAAAAAGAGGTGATCAGGAAGGTGGCGGATCCTCCTCCAGACCCAGGGTTTGTGTCCAGGTACTTCCTGGTCCCAAAACAGACGGGGGGCTGGCGCCCCATTCTCGACCTGCATGACCTGAACAGGTTCCTAAGGTCTCAGACCTTCAGGATGGTCACTCTGGCTCAGATAATCCCATCCTTGGAATGAGGCGTGTGGTTCTGTTCTCTGGACCTTCAGGACGCGTTCTTTCACGTCTCAATCCGTCAGTCCCACCAGAGATTCCTCCGCTTCAGGGCAGAGGGATCCCTCTCCGAGTTCCGGGCCATGCCCTTCGTCCTTTCCCTAGCTCCCAGGGTCTTTACCAAATGCATGGCAGTGGTGACAGCATTCCTGCAGCGCCGAAGGGTCCGGGTGTACCCCTGTCTGGATGACTGGCTGATTGCAGCCCCCTCCAGAGCAGAGGTGGAGCGGTCCAGAGATCTGGCCCTCCAGGTTTGCTCTCAGGTTGGCCTCCTCATCAACGAGGCCAAGTCGGAACTTGTGCCAAAGCAGGTGATACAATTTATCGGGGCAGAGCTCGACTCTCTACAAGCCATAGCATGGCTCCCAGCAGACAGGGCCGAGGTTCTTTCCTTCTTTGCCCAGTCATTTCAGGTTGGGCAATCGCGCCCTGCCCGGGACTTCCTGCGCCTCCTGGGCCTCATGGCAGCCTGCACCAGCGTGGTCCGTTGGGCCAGCTGGTACATGCGTCCCCTTCAATGGGGGCTGGCCAGCCAATGGTCACTGCACTTCGATCTGCTGGATCAGCTATTGACTGTGACCCAGGAGATGTGGAATGCTCTCCAGTGGTGGACCGTTCCAGCACATCTGCAGGAGGGCATCCTGTTTGTCTGCCCTGAGCCGATGGTCTCTATCGACCGATGCCTCTCTGATGGGTTGGGGTGCCCATCTGGGGGAGCACAGAGCGCACGGCCTCTGGTCCCCTCGGGAGTCCCGATGCCACATCAATCTGCTGGAGCTTTGAGCGGTTCATCTAGCCCTCATCGCCGATCACTCCTTTTCTACGGGGTCAAGTGGTTCAGGTCCAGACGGACAATACCACGACCATGTACTACCTAAACCACCAGGGCGGGACGCGCTCCATGCCTCTGTGCAGGGAAGCTGTCCGCATTTGGTCACTCGTGCGCAGCCTGGAGGCGGATCTCCTTGCCATCCATGTGGCAGGAGCCTCCAACACCCTGGCCGATGCCCTAAGCCAGATAGGGGCTGCATCCCATGAGTGGTCTCTCCTGCCGGAGGTAGTACAAGATCTGTTCTCCCACTGGGGCACGCCTCAGGTGGACCTGTTTGCCTCCAGGGAGAATGCGAAGCTGAGACTGTTTCATGCCCGCCCCCCTCAGCAAGGCTCGCTGCAGGGGGATGCCTTCTCGAGGCCGTGGACCCCAGGCCTCTTCTACGCCTTTCCCCCATTTCCCTTGATCCACAAGGTGAGGAGGGACAAGGCGCAGGTGATTCTGGTAGCCCCAGACTGGCCCCGCCAGTTCTGGTATCCAGATCTCCTCAGTCTCAGCTCCAGACTCCCGAGGCGGCTTCCAGCCCGCCCGGACCTGATCTCAGTCAATCAGGGGAAGGTATTCCATCCGGACTTTCAATCCCTGCACCTGACGGCCTGGTTCCTGAGCGGCTAGAGTTCCAGGCCTTGGGTCTTTCCGACGAGGTCCTCAACGTCGTTGAGGCATCCCGTAAGGAGTCGACCAGAAAATGCTACGCCTTCAAATGGAAGAGATTCTCCATTTGGTGTCAGGGACAAGGGCCTGGACCCTTCCTCCTGTTCCTTGGCAAGCATTCTGGACTACCTGTGGTCCCTTTCTGAGCAAGGACTTGATCGGCGACCCTTAAGGTGCACCTGGCAGCCATCTCTGCTTGCAGGCGAGGCCAGGAAGCAGTCGGTGGCGCAGGAGAAGGTGGTCGGGCGCTTTTTCAAGGCTTGATCACATATCCTTCAGTGTGAGAACCTCCACCTCCGTGACTACTGCTGTATTGGCTAAGTTCATGGGCAAGCCATTCGAACCAATGCACAGGTGTGACATCTCTCACCTGTTGTGGAAGACCGCCTTCTTGGTGGCTATCACGTCAGCCAGAAGGATGGGAGAGCTCCAGGCGCTTTCCATCGAGTCTCCTTATCTGGTCTTCCACAGGGACAAGGTTGTCCTGCACCCCAACCTGAAATTCCTTCCGAAGGTGGTGTCGGAGTTTCACCTTAACCAGGTGTTGACTCTGCCGGTGTTCTACCCCAATCACACCTCGGAGGCCAAATATAAGCTCCATACTTTGGACCCTAGAAGAGCGCTCGCTTATTACAAGGAGCGGACGGCTGACGTTCAGGGAGAGGTTCGCCAGCTGTTTGTTACCTACGCTGAAGCTGCACCTGGCAGACCTGCAGCCAAGCGGACGATAGGCAGGTGGGTCACCTCCTGCATAGATCTCTGCCATAGGTTGGCAGGCATGGAGCCTCCCAGAGGGATAAGAGCTCATTCTACCCGCCATACTGCTGCATCGGTGGCTGCTTCCAGGGACGTCCCTATCCAGGAAATCTGCAGGGCTGCTACCTGGAAGTCAGCACACACCTTCATCACCCACTACCACATCGACCTTGAGTCATGCGGGGATGCTGGTTTTGGGGCCTCGGTTCTCCAGTCTTTATTCCCTAAGTAGGGGGTGTGCCCTCCCTCCTCCCGGAGAACTGCTAGGAGTCTGCCAGACAGTGTGGATGAACAACATATCCATGTCCCTAGAAATACAGGTTACTCACCTGTAACAGGAGTTCTAGGAATGGTATATGTTGTTCATCCACACGACCCACCTGACCTCCCCGGCTTCGATGCACAACCTGGCTTCCAGCGGGCTAGATCTGGCGTCATGGGGCGGAGCCGAGAGTTTTACCACCCGGGTGGGTGGGAGGAGCCAGCTTGAAGACCTTCCGGCAAGATTTAAAGCGGCAAGGAACCTGCCAGACAGTGTGGATGAACAACATATACCATTCCTAGAACTTCTGTTACAGGTGAGTAACCTGTATTTTTGCTCCCTAGACCTCTAGGATATGTTCTTCCATATATCAGTCTGTCCCACCACTGGTACCTCCGATTATGAGAAGAGAAGGTCCTGTAGCAGTTCTAGGTCATGCCCTTCAGCCTCTCATTGGAACCCAGGGTTTTTACCAAGTGCATGGCAGTGGTGGCAGCATATCTGCGGCAACTAGGTGGCAGGGTGTATCCCTACTTGTATGACTGGCTGCTAGTCAGGCTGTCCAAAGAGGCCATGGAGTGGTCCAGAGATCTGGCTGTCCAGATCCATCAAGACTTGAGCCTGTTGATCAACCTAGATAGGTCCAGACTAGTACCCACACAGGTGATCAAGTTCATTAAGGCAGAATTAGACTCCTCCAGGCCAAGACCCACCTTCCTGTGGACTGGGCACTGGATCTTATGTCTTCTGCCCGATCATTTCAGGTTGAGCTCTCGCATCCTGCCCGGGATTTCCTCAGGCTGCTGGGGTACATGGCATCCTGCATCAGTGTAGTCAGTTGGGCACACTGGTAGATGCGCCACCTCCAGAGGGAGCTGGGCAGTCAGTGGTACCATCACCTAGGCCAGTTGTTGCCAGCCGGACTCAGTGACCCAGCCAATGTGGGATACCATCCAATGGTGGCTGATCCCCAAACACGTTGAAGGAAACCCATTTGTCCGCCCAGAACCGTCCATCACCCTTACAACAGACACATCTCTGAGGAGGCGGGGAGCACACCCTAGAGACCACAGGACATACAGGTTTTGGTCACCCCAGAAATCCTGCCCCAACATAAATCTGCTGGAGCACCCTGCAGTGCAACTTACACTAATGGAATTCACTCCTTTAGTTGGGGATCAGGTAATGCAGGTGCAGACAGACAACACCACAACCATGTCTAACTGAAGAGGCAAAGTAGAACTCATTCCCTTCCTTTGTGTCGGGAGGTCCCCTACACCTTGACCTTCATGCACCGCCTAGGTACACATATCCTGATGATCCATGTCACAGGACAGAACAGTCAGCTGGCAGATGCTGTCAGCCGGTTAGGAGAGACATTGCACAAGTGGTCCCTGAATCAGGAGGTGGTGAACTACAGTACCTGTTCTCCCTGTGGGGCAAACTTCAGGTGGATCTGTTTGCCTCTTGGGAGAATGCCAAAATTAGGCTTTTTTGTGCTGTCCCCTCACAGTCTGGGGCACTCTTGGGGGAGGCCTTCATGAAGCCTTGAACCCCAGGCCTCGTGTACGCCTTTCCTCTCTTCTCCATGATCTGCAAACTAGTGGTCAAAGCCCAGAAGAACAGGGTGCGAATGATCCTGATAGCTCTAGACTACCCTCAGCAGTTCTGGTACCCAGATCACCTCAGCATCAGACCTCCAATGACCAGAAAACAGGGGCAGATCCTGCATCTGGACCTGCAGTCCCTGCATCTCACAGCCTGGTTCCTGAGCGACTAGCGTTCCAGACCTTGGGTCTTTCGGATGAAGTGCTTCACAATTTGGAGGCCTCCCAGAAAGAGTTGACTCACTGGTGTTATGCCTTTAAATGGAAGAGGTTCTCCATTTGGTACCAGGGCAAGGGGCTTGATCACCTTGCCTGCCCTGTGGCAAGTATCTTGGATTACCTGTGGTCTCTCTCTTAGCTGGGGCTGTGAGCAATGACCCTTAAGGTGCACCTGGCAGCCTACTCTGCTTACCAGCCATGGACTGGTAAGCTGATGATGGTCCAGGAGAAGATGGTTGGGTGCTTTTTCAAGGGCCCAGACCACTGGTCCCCTCTGATGCATGAACCACCTCCATCATGGACTTACTGTTGGTGTTGGCAATGCTCATAAGCAAGTCTTTCGAGCCTGGGCATAGGTGTAAGATGTCACACATATCATGGAAGAGGGGCTTACTGGTGGCCATGACATCAGCCAGAAGGACTGGGGAGCTCCAGGGGCTCTCATGGAATCTCCCTACCTTGTCTTCCACATGGAGTCATCCTTTGCCCAACCCAAAGGTCTTCCTGAAGGTAGTATCTGAGTTTCAACTTAACCAGGTGATTAACTTCCCAGTATACTTTACTGACCCATCTTCGAAGGCCAGCTGCAGACTCCATACCCTGAACCTGCAGAGGGCACTCTCTTATTATGTGCAATGCATGGCTGGAGTTCGGGGAGAAGCTATCCAGCTGTTTGTCTCGTTGAAGCCGTACCTCATAGACCAGCAGCAAAGTGGATGACTGGCATGTGGATCACATCCTGCATCAATCTCTGCTATAGGTTGGCTGGTAGGAGCTCTCTGAAGGACTTAGAGTTCATTCCACCGATATACCGCTGCCTTGGTGGCTATTTCCAGGGACATCCCATTCCAGGAAATCTGTAGGGCTGCTACCTGAAAGTCAGCATGTACCTTTATTTCCCACTACCACATCGACCTTGAGTCAAACCAGGATGTTAGGTTTAGGACCTCAAGTCTCCAGTCTCTGGTCACCAAATAGGGGCGCACACCTGTGCCCCTCCTCCTGGAGAACTGCTAGGAGTCTTCCAGAGTGTGGATAGTGAACCATATCCTCACCCCTTAAAAAATAGGTTACTTACCTTATTTATTTATTTAAATTTTGGTAACCTGGTAGGCCCACTGGAACCTTGTGGTCTCTTTTTCAGGGGCGACCCGGGATTAGTTACAAGTACCTAGAGGGAGGGAAAAACCAATGGTTTGACATGTACAGTACAGCAAGGCTTACATTGAGTGAGTGAACATACATTACAGCACAGAAACTGATACAACAATATTCAAGACTTTTGATTAGGAACATACAAATGACAGTTATAGACCTATATAAGTGCATAAACATTATTGCCATCAGGCTAGCGGATCTTTCCTTCCTATATGCTGTGTTATTTGCAGAGATTACACACCTAAATTGGGTCCCTTTGGGGGACCTTAAGTGAAGCAGCAGCACTGAGGCCCCTTCCCGAGATGTACTTATAGCTCTTTCTTGAAACCCTCAGTGGAGGAGCTGTCTTGTAGCTCTCTCGGGAGACCATTCCAGAGTTTGGGGAGGGCAACTCTGAACGTCCTCTGTCCTAGGGATGATCTAGCTCTGGGTACTTCAAGTAGTGCCCGTTCGGTTGATCTGAGTTCACGTCTCTTCGTCTTGGGGACAAGCAGATCTCATAGATCAGGAGGAGCCCCGGGTTGTTGTAGTTTAAAAGCCAAGCACAGGGAGGGATATGCTAATCTAGCTTCCAGGGATGGCCATTCTAAGAACTGGAGCACCTTGCAGTGCTGTTCCGTCCTTTCTGCCCTGGCGGTGAACCAGCCGACCCTGTGGTAGAGTGTGCCCAGTCGTTGTCTTTCTGTAGCCCTCAGCGACTGGAGCAAGGTTGCTCCATAGAACAGGTTGGGGAGTATTGTCCTGTTGCCGACCACTACTCTAGTTTCCTTGGTGAGAAAGGGTTTTAATCTGTAGAGGAGGCCCAATTTTTGGTTCACTACCTTTGTGAGGTGGTCCATATGCTTCCTGAACGAGACCTCCTGGTCAAGGTACATACCCAGGTACTTTATGCTGTCTACTACTTCTATCCCTACTCCATCATGGGTGGAGAGGAATAGAAAGTTGTATCTATTTGTCTCAGTCTTTTAGGGCCAAAGAGCATGGCTTTCGTCTTCTTGCTATTCAGGACCAACCTGTTAACTTGGCACCAAGTTTCGAGGGCTATGAAGTCCTGTTTCAACTCCAGATTTAAGGACCCCATATCCTTTCCTGTTCTGTGCAGCACTGCGTTGTCGGCATAGAGCGTGACTTTTGCCCCACCGCAGTCTTGGGGGAGGTTGTTGGTGAACAGGGAGAATAGCAGGGGGCCTAAGATAGACCCTTGTGGAATACCTGTGGATACTGGCGCTCATCCAATTTAGCTCCATTCCACCGGACCATCAGTGACCTGCCATAGAGGTAGTCTGTGAACTATTTCATGGCTGTTGTATGCAGACCCAGCCCCCTTAGTCGTTCAAGGGGTAGCCGGTGGTCGACCAGATCAAACGCCTTGGTTAAGTCAATAAAGACCACCCCTAGTAATTTGTTCTGGTCTAAAGCTTCATACAATTCAGAGGTGAAGCTAATTAGAGCTGTTTCAGTCCCATATTTTCTTCTGAAACCATGCTGTTGATCAGCCTGCAGGTTGTGTAGTTCCAAGTAGTTGTTTACCTGTTGGTAGACCACCTTCTCCAGCAACTTGCTTAGGGTGCAGAGAATAGAAATAGGCCTAAAATTAATTCGGGGCCTTCTAGAGGTTCCCCCAGGTTTGCTTGGCCACCCTGGAGAGGGTTCCCTTGGTCTGCTCGGCTACCTGGGTCTTGGCTGGGATTGCCTGTTCTGAACCTCTGTATGTCCAAGAAGAAATTGTTGAAAGCGTTGGCTGTGTCTTTCGGGCTGGAGAGTGTTGTCCCACTTGCTTTTATTGGCCCGGTCGCCTTACTCTTGCTCCTCTTGAGCAGTGTGTTTATGTGCCCACAGAACTTCTTTAGATCTGCTAAGTTCTTGGATTGCAGCACATGCAGGTAACTCTTTTTTGCATTTTTGAGTTCCGTTTTGCAGGTATTTCTGGCTTCCGGTACTTCACTCTGTCCAGTTGTAGGTTTGAGTGTATTTCCCCCGTAGTTTGTCTCTATTCTTCAGTCTTCTCTTGAGATCAGGGCTAAGCCACCTAGCATCCTGACCTTTGACCCTGATCTTCTTGCGGGGCACGTGCTTGTTAGCTACTGACAAAAAATGTCTAGTAAAGCCTTCAAGGGCTTCGTCAATTGCGGTGGTATCTAGGGTCTGAACCCAGTCCACTTCAGACAGGGCTTGGATCAAAGATCCTTCGTTTAGCGCTGAGTAATTTCTGGTCCAGAAGGTTCTGGGGGGGGTTGCTTAGGGAAGTTGTTCTTCCACACCAGAAAGGTTTTTTAAAAAAACTATATACCTTGCAGGGGTTAAACTGCACTGTGAGTAGTGCTTTTTCTAAATTGGTTTCTGGTTGCAGAATTGCGCAACACTAGAGAAAGGAATGTGTGACTGTGAAATAGGAAGTTCTTCGAACGCTTTAACCAGTGGGTCTGTAGCTTAATGGTTAGAGCGCTGGAACGGCATACCAGAGGTCCGGAGTTCAAATCCCGGTGTGCCCACATTTTCCTTTCTCATCTCCATCCTTGGTTTAAAAAAACTATATACTTTGCAGGGGTTAAACTGCTCTGTGAGTAGTGGTATTTCCAGAAAGGTAGGTGAGTTTTCGATGAGTGAGTCTGCACTCGTTCCCACCATTTTTTGCTCTTTCTGGATTTGACACTAGAATCCAGTCTAGTGTGGTATGATTCCCTGTCTTTTGATTGATGCGTGTGTGCTCGTGCATCAGCTGTGTTAGATTAGCTCCTAGGAGGCTGTTCTTTACCTCCCCAGCTAGCTTATCCCCCCAGTTCAGATTGAAGTCTCCAAGTATTATCTTTTTGCAGTCGGGCAGGGAGGGTACAGTGCTTGCCAGCGTTTTTAAGGCTTCCATGGCCTTCTTTGGTGTGTTATAGGTGCACCCAACAAGGAGAGGCTTGAAGCCACCTATGAGAATTTTGACAAATAATGCTTCAAACACATCTCCTTCGAGATCGGGTGTAGGGACCATGGTGGCATTAATTTGAGACCTGACATAGAGAAGGACTCTCCCACGCTTCTTCCCCCTTCCTATCCTTCCTAAATGTTTTGAAGCCTTGCAGTTCAACCTTGTGAGAAAGTACATTTGCCGTCAACCATGTTTCAGAGATACACATTATGTCGGGGAGTAAAGGCTGGTACAGGCCTCCAGTTCGTGCATCTTGGGCCTTATGCTATTAATATTCATAGGGGCTAAAGTCAGTCCCCTGGCATTGGCCCATTCCGGTGTGCTAGGTGTTAGGTGGGGGATGCTAGTCCCTGGGGGGGCCGGGGTTTGGTTCTATGTCAATCCCCAGTAGTAGCAAGATGCCCAGGAGGATTATCTTAACACTGACTCCCACAAGGGAGAAGTGTTTTTTCCCTTTATGGGCCCTTATGTACATTGCTGCGTCCATGAAGAACACCCTTTTTTCCAGTATGAATATAGTCGTCATACTGATCTTAAAACATGTGTGGTGACACCCTGGGGTAAAATGACCCACATCCAGACCAACTCTACTGGTGCGTAGCCCGCCCTGACCTATAGCAATGCGATCAGTTACAACAATTGTCAATACATAGAGGGCTCCCAGTAAAGTCCCGGCTCCCCCCACTTAAGCTGCCCCATCGTTGCCCACCACCTCATTTGTCTAAGTCCAGCCTTCTCCTTACTCAGGGTTTCCTTTAAGGGCTTCCCTGAGGTGTCGTCAACATACACGCAGACCCCCTGTCCTGGAGGCTGTATGGGCTAATCTTAGGTGGGAAAAGACTGGGTAGATTGTCAAACAGAATATGTTAAAGACAGTTCCTAAGCTAAGACGGAGATAGACTGGGTACCCTGGCAATCTGGGTGAGTCAATGACAGTAGAAGCACAGCACTACGATGATGGCTAGCACTCTATTCCCAGCTTAAACAATAAAGCAAAGACAGTAAAAATACAGTACAATGATGGACTGGCTGTTCCCCTCTTTTCCAGCCTTAGGATGCAGCAGCAGCCTGACACAGGGCTTAGAGTAAAACTGTTCTGTGTTTTATGCACCCAGCCACTCAGGGGTTGTGTATAACAGGCTGTTCGCCTTTAAGTCACTTCAGTCCTAGGGCAACTTTTGCAGTTTAGGAATGGGCTGGGCTGTCCCTGAAGCCTATTTCTCTAAAGGAGGTCGTCAGGGGCGGGAGGAGGGCTATTTGTATGGCTGCCTTCCACTGTCTGAGTGTGCAGGAGCTGCTGGCAGCCCTTCTTGTAGGGGGCCAGCACTCCCATGGTTTAAATCCTTGGCGCCTTTTCTTTTGTGTCCCGGGGTTGGGGGGGGAGGTTGCACAGATTGCTGTGTCCTCTCACCCCTAACCAGCCCAATAAAGTCCCTTGGCAGTCTCCGGTGCAGTCAGGAACTCCGTCGCACTCCTTATGAAATTGCAGCTGGAGTCGGCAGAATAAAACTCCAGTTCAACACTTGATTCAGCAGAAAGTGAGTCGTCTCTGTCGCGGGGGGAGGGAGCCCAGTCTCTGGCTTCAGCTTCCTCAACCCCTGCTGCCTTCCACTGTCTGACTGTGCAAGAGCTGCTGGCAGCCTTTCTTGTAGGGGGCCAGCACTCCCACTGTTTAAATCCTTGGCACCTTTTGTGTCCCGGGGCTGGGGGGGTCACACAGATTGTTGTGTCCTCTCGCCCCTAGCCAGCCCGATACAGTCCCTTGGCAGTCTCCGGTGCAGTCAGGAACTCCATCGCACCCCCAACAAAAATGCAGCTGGAGTCAGCAGAATAATAGCCCCGCTCAATGCGCGATTCGGCAGAAAGTGAGTCGTCTCTGTCGCGGGGGGAGGGAGCCCGGTCTCTGGCTTCAGCTCCCTCAACCCCTGCTGCCTTCCACTGTCTGACTGCGCAGGAGCTGCTGGCATCCCTTCTTGTAGGAGGCCAGCACTCCTACGGTTTAAATCCTTGGTGCCTTTTCTTTTATGTCCTGGTGGGGGGGGGAGGTCGCACAGATTGCTCTGTCCTCTCGCTCCTAGCCAGCCTGATAAAGTCCCTTGACAGTCTCCAGTGCAGTCAGGAACTCCGTCGCACCCCCGACGAAATTGCAGCTGGAGTCGGCAGACTAGAACCCCAGTTCAATACTCAATTTGGCAATAAGTGAGTCGTCTCCATCGCAGGGGGAGGGGTCTACCTGTAACCCTAGTTCTCAGAGTGGTACATGGTTCACATCCACACAACCCACCCAGCTTCCCCTGACAAGTGGCACACAGATCCCTGCTTCCAGTGTGCAAAAATCTGACATCATGGGGTGGAGACGGGAGATATACAGGTCAGGTGGTGGGAGCAACTTAGCTTAAAGATGTCCAGAACATTAGCATATTCCAGTGGAACTGCCGGAGTGTGGATGTGAACCATGTACCACTCCTAGAACTACGATTACAGGTGAGTAACCTATTTTTGGGGACTATACTTTCTTCATTAGGTCAGCACTGACCTGATGGCAAGAGAATAACACATTTTTGTCTCCACATTGAATGAGTTTGGTTAAAAAAAAAATCAAATTGACTCCCTCTTTCAGCCCAGCAATCTACACAAGAGCAAGAGCACAATTGTACGCAGAATGAGATACATGTGGTACGTCTCAAGTCATGTGCACTGACTGGCTGGGGGACCAGAAGGGATATAAAATGAGCAAAAAGGACTGAGAGCCCTGCCATGTTCAATAGAAATAATTTGCAGAGGAGTTTTTGGGAGTGTGGTATTTTTTTTCTGCTAGGATGAGCTCTGCTTTAGGTTTTGCATTGCACCTATGCTGGTGCTGGAGCGTGGGTGACTCCCTGCTTCATCTTGTAGTCTTTGCTGAAAAAATGCCTATAGTGTATGATGGAATGTTGTTCTGCATTGAAATCCATGCCTAAAATATGACTGTTGTGCTGCAGTACTTACATCAGTATGTTGTTGTTCTGCAGTAGTGATGTCACTACTGCAGCACAAGTTAATATGCCGCTGCACAGCTGCTTTCCTCTAGTCAGTTGAGCTAGAATGTTTTTTTTTTAACTTGAACTTACAGAAATAGTTGCAGTTGCTAGCCACATGTGGAATCAGTAATTTGAGCCCAGTACTAATCCTCAAGTGCCTTCTACCCAAGCACCAGTTCACTAAAAGAAAGCGAAGCTGGAATATCTGAAATGGGCATGGATGCCAGTGCACTATAAAATATAACATATGGGCATCCATACACAGACAAGTCTGTGTCTTCATCTCAAGGTTTTTGTGGCAACAAGTGAACCTCTGTAGTTTTGCTGTCAAAGTTCCTGGTTACCATAGAAACCTCTTGATGCAGACACAGGCTTGTTGTGTATAGCTACCCATACATTATCCTCTATGTAATCAATTCTCTTGTGAAAACTGAATTACCATGTTGTTATAGAAGGGTGTGGTGACTTCAGTATCAAGACTGAGGCACAGTACAAACAACAGTGGACTCAAGCCTATTGTGCGAAGTACTGTACTTTCCTGAAGCAGCAGTTCAGTCACCATTAACCTGAGGGGTCACCCATTTGCAAGAAATGTTCTTAGTCATTTTGAGTATTTTAAAACATCACATACAGTCAGAGGAGGAAAGGGAATCTGAATTGGCACATCTATTAGTAGTGAGAGGGCAGTATTGTGCATTATAATGGATAGGCCACAAAAAAGAGTGGCAGTGCATTTGCTTGGTTTAAGAAATGTTCACAACAGTTGCATCACTTTTTTTGTTCTCACTTTCTTGAGTTTTAAGACAGGCTTCAGCTTCTGATACTCTAACTTTATTTGCCACAGATGTAAAAGCATTAGTTTGTCTTAATTCTAAACTCCCTTTCCCTCTTTTTTGTTGGCAGCTTGAGCAGACAAGCTTGGCAAGCTTGGACACTGAAACGCCACTGAAGATGAGGTTCAACATCTCAGAACTGAATACAAAGGAGCACATCTTACAGCTCATCCCAGCCATTGAGCCCCTGAACAACCATGTGCGCTATATCATCTCATATGGAAATGACCATGGCCTCTTCCGTATCAAACAAAAGGATGAGCTAAGCTACCTGCACACCAGCAAGAAGAAAATGGTACCTGGCACTTACACACTGGAAATCACAAGTATCCCACTGTACAAGAAGAATGAACTGCAAAAACTGGAAGACAGGAACGATTATGACTACCTCCTGGGAGAGCTGGGTGAGGCACTCCATATGAGGCTACAGATTGAGCTTAATTAAGCTCCTTGAGACTCGAGTCATTCCTTGAATCAAAGTCATCCTATTATTTATCCTTATGAGCATGTCCTCTTTTGGAAAACTTTTGGAAGTCTAAGACTTTAAAAGGACCTGTGTTACAGCCTGTCCAAGACTGCATAAATGACCCTTACAGGAGGGATTATTTTAGACATTGCCATGGCCAGTGTATTGAATATTAATGGCAACCCATGGTTCTGTATCTTTTATATAACCTCAGTTTAAGGAAATAAACAAAAGTTCAAATTTGGAGGTATCGTGAGATAAACATTTGGCACTACATGGCACAGAAGCAAAATGGGAACCATTTTTCTAATTAGCAGCCTATGGTATTTTGCTATAGTTCCTAGCAAGAAAAGTTATAGATGTATATTTATTTAATACAATAATATATGGAGAAAGCGAGAAACTATGAAAGCAAAAAAGGAAAATTCACGTGTTTCTTTAGATTATGATAAATGGCTTGATCTTACAGTATTTTCTAAAAGAAAGGGTTGCAACAGTGTTTTTAAATGTGCAACTATGCTAAATGGCATTGGTATATAACTGACTGGAATTTTGTGTTTTGTATTTGGGTTTTTTTCTGTATTTTTCTATATTTTTTTAATGTTTGTAATGCATAGTGTTTTGGGTTCTTCTGTCATACTGTTGAACTCTTGTTTCTTATTTCAGCAGTTCACGTAATCCCGATTATAAAGTCATCATAGTCAGGCACCACAGTGCCCATGTTCAGATTAACCTAAATTAGAAGTTTCACATCATAAAAATGTTTGAAGGAAGTTATTACAGGTGATAAAACAGTTCTTTTTAATTAAGAAAGTCATAATGGTGGGTCATTTGCTTTCTTGGAATAAATTTATAATGAATTTTTCTGTTAATCCTTCCTGAAGTTATTGTAGCCCTTGCTAATTGTTTTGCACATTAAACCAGGTAGATTAAATGACTCCACTGTAGCAAAATACCTTGACTGCTTCTGTTGCCACCAGCACTGTACATCTGCTTGTACTGTATGGACTGTATTGGAAAAACCTCAAAAGACCACGTTTACCACAACGCCTCATATTAAGAGGGTACTGTATTAACTTCTGAAACACAGGCAGCTCAACAGGCAATGGTTACCTTTGAAGAAAACTTCAACAACTCGTATCATGTTTGGTGCTTACTTAGATTAATGGTGCTGTTAAAGGACTGCCATATGTGCAAATGAATCATACGATGACAGGCAAGATTTGAATTTCAGTTTTGGAACCTTCAATATTACTGTAGTTATATACCATTTGTCTCATTTTATCATAACATATTATGTATGGAAGACGTGTACAATTTTTCTGAGTTTTAGCTATCAAATTATCGTCAGAAGATGTACCGTTACTTTTGTAATTCTGGGATCTCTATGGTGCTATTCTACAACCGCTACTTGCAAGGTCTGGCAAGAGAACTTCAGATGTGAAACACCCAAGAAAATGTCCTCGTTTTAGCCTGCTTAGAGTATATGTGTGTTAACCAAAGATTAGCAACTTGTCTTGAACCAGATACAGCCTTCCACATTTTTTTAAAGAATTCTTAAAAAATACATTTATGAGAACACTTGGGTTTTATAGATCTTTGTATCAATATGGCAACAACTTTCTTGCAATAAAACTTATTTTGGGGTATTCTTTTTTAATGTGAGTTCTTTTTAAAAGCGTGTCTGCATTGTCTTCTAATTCAGTGAGCCATCTTAGCTTGAGATTGTAAAAGTGGTCACTTTCATAACACCCACTTGTCTAGTGTGTGTCTGTACATTGTGGTTACCCACTGTAGACCACCACACATCCACGTATATCATTATTACTACTATTATTATTATATATACAATAATGGATGGGGAAGTGTGCTTAACAAGAATTTAATGGTTGCCTGAGGTATGGGATGCTACATATTAAAGCAGCCTACACTGAGGACAACCATTAAATTCGAGATGAAACACACTTGCCCATCTTTTATTTTTCATAATTGCTGGGCAGCAATTTTTTCCAGCCTTGGTCTAGTGTCCCTGTGTTTCACTCAGTCAGACACACACACAAAACGTGTCTGTCTCCCCATCCTTTTTTTTTTTTTTGTACTTTTTCTTTTACAGTTGCTTTTTTTGTTTTCTTTTTTGTTTTAATTTTGGTTTTACTTTTGGCAGATTTGTTATTGAGATCGCGATCATACTTACCTCAGTGAGTGAGGTCAGAGCTATTCTTGGTGGCAGTTGTCTGCTGCGGCTTCCGAATGGTGGGATCAACCAGATCGATTTTTTAATGTGCTGGACGTGCATATTATTTTTTTTAAACTGAAAAAGCAACAAGGACTGTTCTTGAGTGACTCAGCGCATGCTCGCCGTTATACCTTGTGGGTTATAACAGCAAATTATAACTGGATCAGCCCATAAAAAAAAATGCTGACCAGTTATTATATTCCTTTATAAAATGGGCTTTTCAAATCCAAGCCTCTGATTGGCTAGTACATCATCTGAGCTGTATCCTTATCAGATGATATACTAACCAACCGAGACTCCTGCCCACCAAGATGCCATATGACAATGATGAATCAGTGAGCTCTGCCGAGTGTAAACAGAAATGCTGACTGCCAGAGCTCACTGAAGTGGCAGCACAGTGGGAAGCTGTCTTTTGTCATACTGTACCAGCAAGGAAGCCATAATTGGTGCACCGGTAGAGCCATGACAGTTAAAAAAAAACACACACACAAACATAAGCTGCTGACTTTCTACCTGCTGTTTTGTATATTTTTTTCTTTCACTGTCCCTGGCGTAACGCTCTCACTCCCAGCATTTCAAATGGCACCGAGACCCATGACTGTCACGATCTCACTCACATCACAAGTCACTCCAGTTCCACAAATAGTCTCAACATTTTGTTTTTCTTTTTTTTTTTTTTACTCACTAGCCATCAGTTTTCTCATGACTCCATGTTTCAGCAGTTGCTCCCACTGCTCCAGACTGTATTCGGTCTCCAGACTCCATACCCCGTCCCCACAAAGAGTGTATTCGGTACTCCGTCTCCAATCTGCGGACTCCATACCCAACTCCTCCAGTCTTTTATCAGAAACCAGCCAGGAATGGACAAGTCCCGATCACAACGTATAGTGCTGTACTGTCACCTCACAAAAAAATTAGAGAGACGTCTTCACATCAAGTTCCCTGTTAGTTACACTTTTAAATCTGGGGGGAAAAAAACAACAATCGGAAACAGCTCTATACGGTGGCCGCAAATGGACACGCTCACTGTCAACAAAGTGGCACCCAAAACATCCAATGTGAAACAAAACTAAATAAAAATAAAAACAAACAGACTCAAAAAAATATTTTTAGATGGTGGGAGGGCGTGGTAGCAGGACAAACAGAACACCACAACTCGGAAATGCTAGGCACAAGTAAAACCGAGTTGGCAGTCAGGCACACCTCAGATGCATACAGTAAGTAATACATGTTGACCGGCCCGCCGGCGCAGCAGTTGGATTTCCGCTGGCGACGCCAGCAACCCAGGTTAGGAAACGGATCTGGGTCATTGGACAGCCGGTCGGGGAGAAGGATTGAGCATTCCAGCGGCTCTCTCCTTCTCTGGGGGAGGGTGAGGCCATGTCGGTAGCAATGAGGACCCTAGCGGAGGCTGAGTCACTGCCTGGCGCTTGGTATCAAGGGAGGCGGAGCAGGCGCTGGCGTCATTGCATGTCCCCCCTGAGAAAACCAGGAAAGATGGCAGGCGGGTCCGCTTGTCTATGTGAAGCCCTCCCTGGGGCTTCAATTAGCTGCCATTGCTGCATCCGCGACCAGATACTAGTTCCGTGGCACGGATGAAGGGACCAATGCCGTGGCCCCACTGTCCTGGGGGTAAGCTGGGGATAGCTGGGGATGGCGGCAATAGATGGCAGTGGAAGTCCCAGGGGCCATGACCAGGGCTGATAATGCAAAAGCGGAACCACAGGATAAAGAAGAAAATAAAAAAAATAAAAAAGTAATACATGTTAAAATAATAATACAAAAAAAAAAAAGGTTAAATGTATAGGGCTTGGGAGGGGAGCTTACATGCACTGTATAGTATTTTTCTACTTTGTACCTGATCAGTTACATAGGAAGACCTCCGCTGGGGACTATTTTTTTTACTATTTGACCTAGTGAAACCTCCATATTTATATTTCTGTCTTTTGTTCAATTTTTTTTTTTAATAATTACTTAAGTGCCCATTTTATAAGCGCAATAACACATTCCGAGGTGTGGGTTATGTGCTGATAAGAGCATGCCCAGGGGCATAAGGCCCCTAGGTGTGCTCTTATCAGCATGTAACTCACACCTCGGAGTGTGTTATTGCTTGCTTATTCTTCTAAGACTTGGCCACTGCCAGGATTGTATGTATGTCCTGCCATTACTTGTAGCAGAGGCACACATGCAGGAAAGTGACAATAGTTTTTTTGTACTGTATCCATTTTTTTTTACTTTATGTTTATTGTTTTGCCAATGAAACATACAGTTTGATTCCTGAAGCAGTACATACAAAATTACTGATAGAAACCACTGAGGGCACCACCCCTCTTAATACATGCATGTGTAAAAGATCGTACTACCCCCTTAAGATACATCAGGGAGGGGATCCCAGCATTTTTATAACATATAGCTTTAAAAAAATGGCTATATTAAACGAGCCCATGAGCAGCATGGAATTTAAAAAGATTGTAATAACACATAAATTGTCCAACCTCTATTTCCCGAAAAAGGAAAACAAGTATTTCCATGCACTTTCCAAATTAATTAACCTACAATAGGTTTCTCTCCCTAGTTTAACTTCAACTCAAAAAAATCTCCTCGGCAACAATGTGAGAACACAGAAAAGAGCTATAACATGGTTAACCTTTGTTTCATATATGGAACCTTATCATTAGAAATTAAAACAAACTACAGCTTCCAGCTCTTTATAGTCCTTCAGATACACTTCCGGAAACCTGTGTCGGCACAGTACTTTCAGACACCCCCCCCATTGTGACCCACATCGTAGCAACCAAGAAAAAAGAAAGTTTTTAGGTCACCAAAACAATTAGTTGTGACCAAGACCACTGATTTACGGTGATTAAAACAATGAAATTCCATTTTCAAGACTTCAGATTCCAGAATTGCACCAGTGATTGTTACTCTAATTTCCGGATTTTATAGGGATTCTGCTATCATTCTTTTAGTATGTGCATAAATAATCAGAATAAAAGAAGACTTAATATACAGAGCATTAAATAAAGCAAATTGAAAATAATACAGGAAGGAATTGTAAGAAAAATACAAGTTTTGTAGATTTGCTGATCTGATATGAAATGCCAGATTTCAAATCTTTGTTTTTACAGGTGTCCAGACAGCCCTAATTCAGGAATTTTACCTGGTTTTCCAGTAAAAACCAAAAACCAGTGGCTTTGGTTGTGACTTATCCAGATAAAAGTGAGTCCCAACAGGAGAGATTGATCTAATAGACTGAGAAGGGTCACAAAACTAAACCTGGCCCACAAACAGTCTCTTCAAGTATTCAGAACATCTTCATCTTCCGGCTCTGATTCGGGTGGATCTTCTTTTCGTCGGGAAACTGGTATGTGTCATTGGGCCCATTTCTGTGCTTCAGTGGGGTCACTGAAGAGAAACACCTGGCCCTGATGCAAAATTCTTAACCTGGCAGGGAAAACTAGGCCATGCACTATATCCACTTCCCTCAGAATTGCCCGCACCCCATCAAAGCATTTTCTCCTTTGGCACATAGCATAGCTTAAATCAGGGAAGAGGCGGACTTGCTGTCCCTCATGGAGTAGTGTGCGCTTCATTAGTGCCAATGCCAGTATGTCTAATCCCTAGTACCCACTACGTCCAGAACCATGACAATTGCCCTGGTGTCCTCAGGATTGTCCTGCCATCCTCCAGAGGCCACCCAATTTGCTTTCTGTATGGGGATGTCTCGCTCTGGCAGGGGATGTTCCAGTTGTTGCCCCAGCCATTCTTTAATAAACAGTGGCAAATGATCCCCTTCACTTCTTTCTATCATGCCTATAATCTGCAGGTTCGACGATCAGGCCTGGTTCTCCAAGGTCTCAATTTGTGACCGCTAGTGGGTGCTCTCTTTAACCTGGGAACTCGCGGCTCCCATGGTGGCCACAACTTGCTGTTTAGTCTCTGTGAAGGTTGTTTGCAACAGGGTCATATCCGATTCCAAGGTGGTAACTCTATTGCCAAGGGTGTCAAATTGTTCAGATAAAGTAGCAACCAATGTGATGAGTCCATTTAGTTTGAATCCGATGCTTTGCAATGTTTCAGTGCCTGAATCCTCTGTCGGAGATTCCATGTGGCCCTGCACTGAACTCGTGGTGGGGGGACCAGAGGTATTTTTACTTTTTGTGACATCATGCTGCATCTTGGGATTTCCCATTCTGATTCAGCTAGTATTCCGATGTCTGACAAGCTCTTTAGATCTGTGGTAAGCAGCAAAAAAACAACTTTTATTTCATACAGTTGCCGATTAAGATTTAGAGCCTTAGTTCTGAGCCGCCATCTTGCTTGGGCTCCACAGTGCCCCCATACTGTATCCATTTTCAAGAAAGAAATTAGGTTACCTCATTTCATATTTGCAGTGAATCCCTCCAGATTGTGGGTTACTTTTGTTAAACCACCTGACCAGAAAATGTTGCCCGGGGTGGGGTGGGGTGGGGCGTGGTTGAGCAGTCTTATGAATACATGAATATTTTGAATGAACAAGGGCCATGTGGTCATCAGGTCCATTCCCCCAGCTAAGCAGATGTTCCATAGATTCTATATTCAGTTATCAACTTGTCTAGAACAGTTTTAACTGTTAGTACTGGTCCATCTGAGAATAGAATCTAGTAAGCTATTCCACCAACTCTGAAATGGTAGGCAGAGTGTGGGTTGGGGAACCACTGGGGTCCAGTGACCATAGCACCATATGATTTGAGCTGGCCCTTGGTACCAGTATACTCTCATCAAAGGCTGAGGTTCTGGATTTCAGAAGAGCAGACTTTGACCAGATGAAGGAATTAGTCCATGATAACTTGGCTGGAGTAGACAAAATCAGAATGGTGGAGGAGAGGTGGGAAGTAATTAAAAAGGCTTAAGCATACCTCTGGGCTCTCTCACCCCACCACTAAAAAAAAAAACTAAAGGGACACACATTTCAAGTTCCCAAATATTTTATTAGCATATACAGTGGATTCCTGATGTATAGTTTAGTTTATTGATTCAGAAACAACCTTTGAGCTGGGAACTCGTTTACAAAGGTTCCATGTCAGTGTAGAGCGTACAGTATGGGTGGCACATATTACAGCACAGGGTGACAATAAATCAAGTTGCAAAGTCACTTAGCAGGGTTCTAATGCATTCAAAAAAATATAACACAGTTACAGAATTTAAAATTGTACTACACGTCAAGTAACATGAACAAGGACATTAAGGGGTAGAGATTAGACTACTATTGGTGCTATCAAGGGAGAAATGTAGAAGAATAGAATGAATTACAGAGAGTGGAATAAGAGCCCTAAGCTGCCAGAGGTAGGCTTTGTCAGAACTTAATGGGTTTAAAGCAAGGTGGTGGGAATGGGAGTCTGGGGTGGGGTGGAATAGGAATTGTTGGGAGGGTGGAGTGAGTAGGAGGGAGGAGGTGGAGGGAGGAACAGCCCAACAGCCGTATATTGTGAGGCCCTTGATTGGAGTTGGGAGTTCATGAGATACACTTAAGGATGGGGTAGAGGACTGGATCCTCACTTGGTAAGTGCTGTGAGTGAAGGAATATAAAAAGATAAGGGTATCAAATTTGTGAGGCAAAAGTGATGCACGTTAGTGAGGGAATGGAACTACCATAAGAAAGTAGGTAATTATGTAAAGCAGTTACAAGTGGAAGAGTTGGCGAGGTGCTATACCAGTTGTGTTTTAAAGACCTTCAGGTGCTCAATGCCAGCTAGGTGAGCAGGGAGATCCTTCAGTCAGAGTGAAGCCTTGTAGGAGAAGAAACGTTGCCCAAGTGATGATGTTCTGAATGGTAGTTTTAATGAGCTACATGCGGTCCCCTGGGTGTTGTGCTTGGAAATAGTTGTCCAGAACATTTGTTGGATGCAGGATGGTTTGAGAGCTAGTAATGCATTTTTACCAAGGATGCAGGTCTGAAATTTTATCCTGTATCTAAGGTTGAGACAGTTTTTATGATTATAAAGCAGGCATGTGTGCATTTGGTTGTCAGCCCCTAGGACAAGCCTACAGGCCTTATTTAATGCAGTGGAGATCCTTTTCAGCGCAGTGTCTGTGGCTGAGCTGTAATCCACTATGCTGTAATCAATCACTTATAGAGCAGAACTCGAGACTAATAATCGTGGAGCAGCGGACATGAGGTATTTCCTGTGCCTATATAGGATTCCTAGCTTGGCGTTAACGGTTTTTACCACAAGATTGATATGTTGGTAGAAGGAGAGGGATTCATCAATATGAATACCCAGGTATTTGAAGACCTGTACCTGCTCAAGCGGGACATTTTTATTGTTAGGGATGGTCAATGTGGGATACTTCTTCCTAAGGTGTGGGCTGGTTATTAACATTACCTTGTTCTTTTTTGTAGTTAAGGAGCAGTTTATAAGTAGTAAACCAGTCCTCGAGCAAGTTGAAGGCAGTTTGCAATTCACGTGTAAGTTCACTTAAGCTTGGGCTACGGCTCGAGAGTACAGCATTATCCACATAGAGGATGACTCTATTCAGGCAAGATTCAGGAAGTCTGTTTGTGAAGAGGCTAAACAGTAGAGGGCATTGGATGGATCCTTGTGGGACTCCTACGGAAACCTCTCTTATTTATTTAATACATTTACCAAAGCGTAAAACAGACCCTTAAATCCAAACAGGAGCACATAGGGGGACCACCAGCCTTCTACTGGTTTCGCCTCAGAGCGTTATCAGGGAGTGTTCAAACAGGGGAATCTCACTGTTTTAAAACTCCCAATTTAAAGTGACAGTGCATAAATACATTACAGAAACAGTGCATGATTCACAGTCATTAAAAACATTGACAGAACAACAACCATTCTGCCTGGTGCACGAAGTTTCTTAAAGAATACATATATACTCGATGTAACAGTTACAAAAATATATCTTATTCCAGATGTTACTTCCTGAAACAAGTTTGCTTCATTTCAGTAATACTTTCTGAAAACTCCCAGAAGACATACAGATGGGATTTATATAGATCAATAGATTTTTATCTGTTGGTTTCCTAAATAAATCCGTTGCCTACAGTGTCATCTTCCCTTATACCGATGTCAATATCCAGGAAACTAACTCGCTTTTTACTGTAATGAACCGTAAATTTTAAATTACGACCAGATCTTTCAAGATACTGTACAAAAGAAATCAGCTCTGTAGTGCCCCCCCACCACACCATTAATATATTATCGCTATATCTGCACGACATATCGATTGTGTCAAAAAACAGATTTTTGTCCATGTCATAAATGTGTTCCTATTCCCACCTTCCTAAATATAGATTTGCATACGTGGGGGCTAATGTGGCCCCCATCGCAGTTCCCTTGATTTGTAAAAAATATTGTCCCTGAAAAAGAATGACATTCTTGGTTAGTACAAACTCAGCTAGTTTACATAAAAAAATTTATAAACTCCAATGTATATGCTCAGTGCTCCATCAGCCAAAAACGAAGTGCAGATAGGCCACCTTGATGTGGCACATTCGAATACAAAGCCTCCACGTCCAATGTAACCAAAATCCAATCCTGTTCTAACTGTAGGTCTCCCAGGGTATTCAAAATTTGTATTGAATCCCTCACATAGGATCTCAGTTTTAGTACCAAAAAATGTATATGTTGATCCACACATTTTGAAAGTGGCTCAGTTGAAGAGCCTATCCCTGAAACAATTGGACGCCCTGGGAGATTTACTATATTCTTGAATATTTTGGGTAACACATATATGGTTTGTCTAATAGGACACTGGACTTGCAAATACTTATATGTGTGTACATCAATAAGGCATCTATCGTGCACTTCAGATAGAAAGGTGTCAATTTCTTGCTTGAACAACATAGTTGGATCAGATTTTAAACCAACATAAAAAAATTTTATCAGAAGTGTTCATTTATGCACTTGGCTACTATGCTCCATATGGAATAAATATGAAATGTTATGTACATGTGCATTTATAATTGTCTTATGTGCAGAATCTATTGATCTATATGTCCTGTCTGTATTTTTTCTGAGGTTTTTCAGAAAGTATTATCACTGAAATGAAACAAACTTGTTTCAGAAAGTAATATCTTGAACAAGATATGAGCTTGGATTTGATCAAGTTAAGACTTGTGCTCTGCTGGACTTTGTACTGTCTAACAGGGATTGTAATTTGGGGTTTGGGGTGGGGGAAAAACTTTGTGTTATTGTATGTATGGGTGGTTTGGTTTGGTTGTTATTCTTTTCTGTGGATTGGGCCTGACTATTGTTTGTGATCCATACTGGAATGTGTTGGCCAGGAGATATCCCGGTCAGGTGCTACTCCCTCTCTGAGCTCCACAGCCTCCAGCCTTTTGATTGCCCCCCCTTGCCCAGTGAGGTATATGGGCGCTGCGGGCATTAGGTGTTGCTAGGAAGGGCTGGACCAGGGGTTGTGGAGCTGGGTGGACGGATTGGGGTGGTTAGGTCCAGGGGTCACCCTGGGGCAAAATGGGTTCCAGAGATGGGTCCTACCAGTCTGGTCCCCATACCCAAGGGAGCCACTGTGGGTGGACAGATAGCGCGGCCGACCTTGGCAGACCATCCTACTCGGACGGTGTTATGAAATGCCAGGTCCATTAAAAACAAGACAGCAGTGACTGCTGATCTTGTCGAGTTCATCAAACCTGGCTTGCATCACCGAGACCTGGCTGGACAAGAATGCTGGCCCAGTTTTGGAGTCAGCTGTTCTGGTTGGGTTCTCGGTGATACACCATCCAAAAATGGACCACAGGGGCGGGGGTGTAGCCATCTGTTTTAGAACCGAATTGGGCCTTGTGCCAGGCCTTTTGAGTGTATCATTGGTGCAGGTGTGAGGTGCAACATTCTTCTTGTCTACCGTCCACCCAGGGACGAGAAGTTGTTCCTGCAGCAAGTCACAGACTTCATCATCAATATGGTGTTGGAGTCCCCCTCATGAATGGTGCTGGGACTTTCAATGCCTGGGTCAACGATGAACTCTCGCAGTTTGGTCAGGTCTTCTTCCAACTGATGAATTTGTTGGGCTTCACACAGGTTATTACCTCTGCGACCCATATTCATGGTCACTCATTGGACCTGGTCTTCCTACTGGGGATGCAGACCTCCGACCTGGTGGTTGATCCTGTCAGTTGGTCTGACCATCACACTATAAGGTTCAATTTCCAGGCTCCCCCCAATAGGCCTGCCCCGGTGGAGTTGGTTAGGTACTGCCCTTTGAGGAGTTTGACCCCAGATGGCCTTGCGGAGGTGCTGAACCTATCGGGTGTACCGAGTGTAAGTACAGATCCCGAGAATCTAGTACAGGCCTATAATAGGGCCGTAGTGGAGGCTCTTGATTACGTTGCTCCTGTCCGGGTTCACCCACTCACCCTTCTCCCTCAGTCCCCATGGTTTGATGGAACCTTGAGATAGCTGAGGCAAGCTGGACAAAGTCTGGAACGATGCTGGCAGAAATCTGGTCTTGATGCCGACAGGCTTAGATTGAAGACTTATTATAAGGAGTATCAATCGGTCATCTCCCGTAAGAAGCCCATTTCCTGTCCAGGGAGATTGCTGCTGCACAGAATCGACCAACTCAGCTCTTTTGGACCGTGGATAGACTGTGCAATCCAGCCTGTCTCCAGTTTCGGAGAGCGTTGTCACAGGAGAAATGTGTTGAGTTTGCTCGATTCTTTATGGATAAGGTTGCCAACATCAGATCTAAAATCTGTGCAGCTCGTTTCAATGAGAGTTGCGTTGATCGGTGAGAGGTTGCTGCGTCTTGTTTTGTCTGGTTTGACTTCGACCGCTTGGCCAAACTCAAACCAGAGAAAACAAGGTGTAACCCCTTGGTGGCACTATCCCAAGGGCTACTACCCCTGCCTGCTTGGCTACTAACAGGCTAAGGAGCCTGAGTTCTAAAATGGGTGCCTCCACCCAAAGGTCTGGGTTGGTTTGGGTTACACTAACCAGGTCACAGCCCTCTGGGACACTGTGACTCCCTCTTTCCTCCCATTAGTGGCCCACACAGTACACAACAGTAACTTTCCCAATACCCCAAATATGCAAACCACATACGCTTGCACTTGGCACTTACCCCCAGGACTGGTTCCTTCAGCTTGGCTCTGGGGACCCCCTGTAAAACAAGGTGATGCAGTACAACAGCAACAATGCAATACCTTTAGCATAAACTGACACCACAGTCAATGTAAATTTGCAGAAACAAACAGATCTGATTTATTCAGGGGAGCTATAACAAGGAGGGGGAAAATCATTTTAATTGGTTTGAACACATTAATAATCACAGTACTGTGCATGCACTTAGAGTCCCAATCAGTCACGTTCTCTGGGCACCCAGGATGGAAAAGGGGCTGGCTAGGTCCGTTGCAGCTGGTTGGGGCCCTGTGATGGAAAAAGGAACATGCACACACACACAGTTTGTACTCCGGAGCCGGATGGCTCAGTTCGTAGAAAGAAAAGCACAAACAATCAGATGACACACTTTGATTAAACAAAAGTTGTAGGGAGTTACCCTGATAATTATTCACGATACCCAGGCTAAACACAGGAGGGCTGGTGGATGAACTCTCTGGCTTGCCAGAGGAAGCATGGCCCCTTGACGTTGGATCTTTCTGTACAGCAAGGTAGTGAGGCAAAACCCTCGTGGCAGGGCCTGTCTGCACCAGGCAGCTCAGATTCAGTTCGATTCTTGCTGGGAAAACAACTTCCAGCACTAGCACACAGTCTACAGCAAATGGGGAATTCAGATCGCGATCCCCTTCCAGCACTTAGCACATTCATATGTAAAGAAAGTTTTACTGTACTAGGCAGGTGACTCCTCGGTCCCGATCGCAAAATACACTGCAATTACCCGGGAGCACTACGGTAGCTAAAGTCTGACAGGCCGATCGCTTTCAGCAAAATCTTCGGTCTTCTACAGGGTAAGCCTAGTCTCACAACAGCAGCAGCTTACTTTTTCCTCACAAATTCGGATTCAGTCCGAAAATACCTTTTTCTCTCTCTTTCTCTTCCTCTCACAATGGCAAGCAGGCCCAAGATTCGGCCCTCACACTCGCCTCCTGCATGAACTACTACGCCGCTCTCACAGAGCAGAGCTGAGCTCCTTCACTCTTCACTGTCAACTCGAATCTGGCTTCCCAGCAGACAGCCCAGGGTCTTTCACTTAGATCCAAAAGGTTCGGTTGGTCATTTCAGTTGTCAATCACAGCAGGGCTAACTCTATAGGTGCAAAAAGGCGCCAAGGATCCAAAACTACATTACCCAGAGGTACCTTCGATACAGTCCCATTTCCACAGGCTCTAACTAAGAGTCCCAGTCCCAATTGGCCCAAAGCAAGCTCCATCTTAGAGTCCTCACATACTGATTGGTCCAATTCAACAGTCCGGGACCAAAATGATGTAGCTAAATATAAACAGTCCAGGCTGCAGGAAAACAGGTTAGAACAAACTGCAATTTTATTATCACTGTAAACAATTCCCAGCAATTAGTTACATCATTCAAAAGAGCTCCATCTGCACATTTAGCGATGGCAGAAATGGAGCAATTTAGCAGCAGCTCGAGCAGGACTCAGGCTTAAACACACACACAGTCCTCCCATTCAAACTAATTATGTCTGCAAGCAGACAGCTCTTAAAGAGACAGTACTTGGAGGCTTTTTTAATAGCGCTCACTGGGAATCACATTTAAACGGCTTAGACACTGAACACCTCAAGGCTCTGAGCAATTAGGCAAGCTTTTGGAAGACTTTTGGGAACCCCAATTTGCTGGGGGGTTACAAAGGCATGATGTCATGAGGATCATCCAGAGTTTGTGGCCAACCTGCTGTAGTTTGGACCCAGGCCCAACTCACCTCCTTGTGGGGTGTGTTGAAGTCATTGGCCCGGTCCTAGCAGAGATAGCCTGGGTTTCATTAGAGATAGGTGTGTTTCCTGACACCCTGAAGGAGGCGGTAGTAATACCTCTCCTTAAGAAATCCTCTTGACCTCAATTTTCTACTTAAATACAGGCCTGTCTCTAACCTTCCTTTTGTGGGTAAGGTTATTGAGAAGGCGGTCGTGCTGCAGCTGGAGGTCCATCTTTATCTACGATCCTCTCCATTCGGGCTTTCGGAAGAGGCATAGTACCGAGACAGCCCTGGTTCGGGTGCTCAGTGATCTCCTGATAGCGAGAGATCAGTGGACTCGGTCTATCTGACCGGGTGCACAATCTGGGTATTATTTTTGGTGATGGACTGACCCTTAAATCTCAGGTGTAGGCCGTCATTAAATCCTCTTTTTACCATCTGAGGAATATCACTCTGATTAAACACCTCATTCCGCCTGATGGCCTTCCAACACTGGTCTATGCGTTTGTGACCTCCTGCCTTGACTATTACAACTCTCTGTACCTAGGGCTCCCGGGGGTTGATATCCGCCGCGTGCAGCTTATGCAGAATGCGGCAGCCAGGTTGTTAACTGGCTTATCTTGATCTTGCCATGTCACACCTGTGCTCCGCAGACTGTACTGGCTGCCGGATCAGTGGCGGGTCACCTTCAGGGTCACTTTGCTGACCTATAAAGCCCTACATGAACAGGGACCTGCTACTTGCAAGAACTTCTGTGCCCTTACTCCCCCCCTCCGCCCACTGTGCTCCGCTGATGAGGCATTGCTAGAGGTTCCCAGGGTCCGTCTAAAGACCTCGGTGCTAAGGTGTTTGCGGCCCCCGCCCTGTGGAATTCTCTACCTCATCAGATAAGGCAGTGCCTGACTGTGGAGAGCTTTAAATCTGCCTTGAAAAAGCACTTATTTAAGCTCGCCTTCTTGGAGGGTGCATTAATTGGGAATTACTGAATATTGTGGTATTGATATTTTTAACTGCTATTTATGATTTTAACTACTGAATTTTTAATTTGTTTTGTACAAGTGCTTAGATATTCATTTGTTTTGTGCTTTTTATAAATAAAATTTGAGTTGAGTTGTTCAATAACTTTAGGCAGTCCTAGTTTAGCCTTCCACAGTGGGGATAGAAACTAAGACCACTGAGAGGGATTTATTCTGGCCCCAGTCAAGATTTGAATGGCCACTAATTCGTGCTCAGGGGAGTTGCTGGAGGACAGGAGTAAAGTGCCCTGCAAGTGTCCAGTATGTATGTGAGGCACCCACCTCCTCTCTTTGGGGCTCTGTCTAGCCTAAATGTTGTGTAGCAAGAGAGCGCTTTTGAGCAATCCAATATTGTCGGCATCTGCCAGGTCTCACTGAGGTTTATAACGTCAGGTTGTTTCTGGTGTATCCAGGCTTGGAACTGAGTGAATTTTGGCAGTAAGCTCCCAATGTTCATTGATACTATTTTAGGCAATCCTTGTTTTGTGTTGCAGTAATGCTTGCATTGAGGGGCCCAAGGTTAGGATGGACATTCCCGGACAGGAGTAACAAGATAAGTACTATCTTTTTAGCATTCGTAACTGTTTGTCTTGTTACTTTTTTCCTGGAGTTGAAGCTTTTGTAGGTTTTTAGATATTGTATTTTCAGGTTAAAGAAGGGTGCCTGACAAGGTCTGTAATGGCCCTTGGCAATCTCTCTTGTTATGCACGCTTTGTAGTAAGGTTGTTGTTCTGAGGGGCCATATAAGGGGCTTAAAGAGGTTCCCCTATGAGTAATGCTGAATCTGGAGTTCAGATAACTTTGTCCCAAAGTTTTACATTTCGGTGGCTAGTTGGTTACAGGAAAGTAGAGCCAGTAGCAGTGTCAGCACAATGCCTGAATTATTCCAGTTCATGGTGTGGAACACAGTGGCAGAATGTGCAGTCCTTGCCCTCTGTCTTTATTCCTGTTATAATAATTGCCAGGAAGTTAACTAGTGATACTGGGTAGTTGCCTTAGAAGTTAACTAATGAGACTAGGTTACAGTTTTAAATGTTCACCATGAGATCATTGAATGGTGGTGATTTACAGTAATGCAACAATACTATGAACTTCCCATCAGAGTAGTACAGTACCTGCTTGTCATTGAGCCTTAAATCTGCTCCTGCTTCAGCTGTGCTACCGAGATGTATATCTTCAGCTTATCAGCAGGCCCTCTGGTGGCCATTTCTTTCAGCCTTAAGTCTGCTCCAGTTTGTGCTCTACAACCAAGATGTATAACTTCAGCTTATCTGTTGTCCCTCTAGTGGTCATTACATATAAACTGCTAATGAGGAATCTAGGCCCGGTGGCGCTGAGGGTTGAGGTGCTGGACGCCACACCTCACACAACACCGGCGACCTGGGTTCGGGAACGAGCCAGGACCAAGGGGAGTTGGCAGGGAAGGGAAGGGATCGAGCATCTGGATGGGCCACTCTTTCTTCCCTTTGGAGGGCTTGGGGTGTGCTCGCTCTTGGAGCGACCTCTAGTGGCAGACTGGAGAGCGCCGATCATAGTGGCGCGGTGTATGCCTGGGGGGTGGAGCCACGGCATTATGTTGCCTTGCTGGCCAGGCTCCATGAGGGACAGCCACTAACAAAAAGCGAAAAAACCCCGGCTCGATGAGGAGATGATGAGGGCCTCAGGGATCTCCCTCTCATCCCCAGTGCCAGGCCAGGCCACACCGGGAATCCATGGCCGACTTCCTAGAGGGGATGGACCCTCTAATTCCAGATAGTGCCACCGTGGGAGAGCGGGCCCTGTTCTGGGGGGTGATCCGAAGCACTGGGAAGTCCCTCAAAGGAAGGGTGAACCGATGTGGATGGCCACAGCGGGGAGTAGAAGAGGTAGGATTGTGTGGGCACCTCTGAAGGATGCCTCGGAGAGCCAGATGCATACATAGAATTAAAAAAAAAACTCTAACCCTGTCACATGATTGTCACTAGCTATGTAGGTAATGCAATGGATTGGTGAATGGTGGGGGACAGCCGCGCACCTGTGACGGACTTGCTGGGGCAGTGAGTTAAATCAGTCTCAGTAATCAGTAAAACTGTGGCCTTAGAATAGTGCCTTAAATCTAATTAAAATTAAACAGTATAAAACAATTGGTTCCGCCCAGCAAGTTAACAGTAGCAGCACAACCCGAGAAGTCCCCATGGAGTGTCCTAAGCTGCAGAGTGCTGTGGCATATCAGCACATGTATCAGCATGGAGCCGGGTATGGCACCAAGTTTAAAATTCCAGCTGGAGAGCAGCTGAGAGAACTGCGGCAAGGCAGCGGGCGTACCTTACTTGCAGCAGGTTCTGGTTCCTGTGGCAGTGATGCTTGATTAGGGAGCAGCTTGCTGAGAAGCCCAGTCAGGAGCTTTCGGACTGCAGGATCCAAGCCTTGCTTACGGCAGCAGCCAGTTCCTGTGGCAGTGATGCTTAATAAGGGAGCAGCTTGCTGAATAGCCCAGTCAGGGGCTTACAGACTGCAGGATCCAAGCCTTGCTTGTGGCATCGGCCAGTTCCTGCTGCAGTTATGCTTGATTAGGGAGCTGCTTGCTGAGTAGCCCAGTCAGGGACTTGTGGACTGCAGGATCCAATCCTTCCTTGCCGGCGGTAGCTGGTTCCTGCAGCAGTGATGCTTGATTAGGGAGCACCTTGCTGAGTAGCCCAGTCAAGGGCTTTGAAGAGTGCAGGATCCATGCCTTGCTTTTGGCAGTGGCCAGTTCCTGTGGCAATGATGCTTGTTTAGGTAGCAGCTTGCAGAGTAGCCCAGTCAGGGGTTTGCGGACTGCAGGATCCAAGCCTTGCTTGTGACAGTGGCGGGATCCTGCGGCTGTGATGCTTGATTGGGGAGCAGCTTGCTGAGTAGCCTAGTCTGGGGCTTACGGACTGCAGGATGCAAGCCTTCAGGGAAAGGGAGAGAGAGAAAAGTGTAAGTTCAATGAGCTTTATATGCAGAGAGGTAATCAGAGTAAGTGAGAGAGAGAATCACAATAGTGGGAGAGCAGGAGGTGGGATTTGGAGAAAGCCCGCCTCCCAAAAGTGGTGCAGTGGGAGGCACAGAACAGAGAATTATGAGTCAAGCTCAATCAGGGATTAGTTGAGAGTGGAGGTGGAACAGGTTTAAGGTGAAAAGAGTGGAAAGAGCACAGACGAAATGGAGGGGCCAAATGGGTTTGCAGCAGGAAAGGCTAATGAGAATGCAGGAAAATGGAGGAGATGGAAGACTGGATGGAGGTTACAAAGCTAAGGAAAAGCAAGTACAGGGATTCATAAAACAGACTTGGCACAAAGCATGGAAAAAATTACATTTACAGCTCCTTAAAACTGTCTTTGAAACAGTACCTTAAACAGGATTAATTATTTTTTTTTTGCTTATTTTTTTCTACCGTAGACCCGCTTGGCTTTCCTCCTCCAGCTGCCGGCCGCCCACACTGATCTAATCACAGCCACCACCTTGTACTCCTCTATTGCGTACCCCCTGTGGCGGAGAGGTGAGGAACCCCCCTACTCCCCCAACAAGCACATATCTGGATCAAGTGGTGCCCGAAGAGATGGCGCATGCCGGCAGACGGCCATCAAGCCATGCGGCCTGAAGCCACTCTTTCTGCTTTTCTCCCCTTGCGGGAACACGGCATACGATGACGCCTGTGATGGGCTTCACGCACGCTCCTGAGTGTACTCATGTCAAGCATCTACGATGTTCCCACACCACGTTCATGCGGCTCCGTCCCATTAAGCCCCAGCCTCCGCTAAGGGTCAAGTGTGCACCGGCCACTGGGACTCGCCCATCACCGCAGATGGAGAGGAGTCCGCCAGATGCTCAATCCAGCTCTTCCCTGCTGACCCACGGCAGCCTGTGCTCATTCCCAAACAGTGTCACCAGCATGGTGCGAGGTATGGCATCCAGCGCCTCAACCCTCAGCACCACCAGGCCTGCTATAAACAGGATTAATTAACACTAAATCAGTCTCAGTAATCAGTGAAACTGTGGCCTTAGAGTAGTGGCTTAAATCTTAATTAAAATGAGTTAAAAACAGTATAAAACAATAGGTTCAATAGCAAATTAACAGTAGCACTTCTTGGCCCCACGTGAGTTCCTAAAGACAGAGGTGCGACAGAATGCTGTGGTGTATCAGCACATGTATCAGCAGAGAGCCAGATATGGCATCAAGTTTAAGACTCGAGCTGGAGAGCAGCCGAGAGAATTGCAGAAGAGCAGCAGGCATACCTTGCTTACAGTGGTGGCCGGTTCCTGTGGCAGTGATGCTTGATTAGGGAGCAGTTTCCTGAGTAGCCCACTCAGTGGCTTGCAGACTGCAGGATCCAAACCTTGATTGCGGTGGTGGCTGGTTACTACGGCAGTGATGCTTGATTAGGGAGCAGATTGCTGAGTAGCCCAGTAAGGGATTTGCAGAATGCAGAATCCAAGCCTTGCTTGCAGCAGTGGCTGGCTCCTGCAACAGTGATGCTTGATTAGGGAGCAGATTGCTGAGAAGCTCAGTCAGGGGCTTGCAGACTGCAGGATCCAAGCTTTGCTTGCAGCAGGTTCCTGCAGGTTCCTGCGGCAGTGATGCTTGATTAGGGAGCAGCTTACTGAGTAGCCCAGTCAGGGGCTTGTGGACTGCAGGATCCAAGACTTGCTTGCACCGCTGGTAGGTTTCTGTGGCAATGATTTTTGATTATTGAGCGGCTTGCTGAATAGCTCAGTCATGGGCTTGTGGACTGCAGGATCCAAGCCTTGCTTGTGGCAGTGGCTGGTTCCTGTGGCAGTGATGCTTGATCTGGGAGCAGCTTGCTGAGTAGCTTAGTCAGGGGTTTGTGGACTGCAGAATTCAAGCCTTGCTTGTGGCAGCAGCCAGTTCCTGATGTGTGGCCGGTACCTGTGGCAGTGATGCTTGATTAGTGAGCAGCTTGCTGAATTGCCCAGTCAGGGGCATGTGGACTGCAGGATCCAAGCCTTGCTTGCAGTAGCGGCCGGTTCCTGCTGCAGTGATGCTTGATTAGGGAGACGCTTGCTGAGTAGCCCAGTCAGGGGCTTGCGCCCTGCAGGATCCAAGCCTTGCTTGCAGCAGCGCCCGGTTGCTGCGGCAGTGATGTTTCATTAGGGAACAGCTTGCTGAGAAGCCCAGTCAGGGGCTTGTGGACTGCAGGATCCAAGCCTTGCTTGTGGCAGCACTGGGTTCCTGTAGCAATGATGCTTGATTAGGGAGCAGCTTGCTGAGTAGTCCAGTCAGGGGTTTGTGTTCTGCAGGATCCAAGCCTTGCTTGTGGCAGTGGCCTGTTCCAGTGGCAGTGATGCTTGATTAGGGAGCAGCTTGCTGAGTAGCATAGTCAGGGGCTTGCGGACTGCAGGATCCAAGCCTTGCTTGCAGCAGCGGCTGGTTCCTGCTGCAGTGATGCTTGATTAGGGAGACACTTGCTGGGTAGCCCAGTCAGGGGATTGAGGACTGCAGGATCCAAGCCTTCCTTGCACCAGTGGCCGGTTCCTGCAGCAGTGATGCATGATTAGGGAGCAGAATACTGGGCTTTCGGACTGCAGGATCCAAGCCTTGCTTATGGTGACAGCCAGTTCCTGTGGCAGTGATGCTTGATTGAGGAGCGGTTCACTGAACAGCCCAGTCAGGGGCTTGCGCACTGCAGGATCCGAGCCTTGCTTGCAGCGGCAGCTAGTCCCTGCAGCAGTGATGCTTGATTAAGGAGCATCTTGCTGAGTAGCCTAGTCTGGGGCTTGCAGACTACAGGATCCAAGCCATCAGGGAAAGGGAGAGAGAAAAGTGTAAGTTCAGCAAGCTTTATCTGCGGAGAGGTAGTCAGAGTAAGTGGGAGAGAGAATCACAATAGTGTGAGAGCAGGAGATGTGATTTGGAGAAAGCAAGCATCCCAAAAGTGGTGGAGTTGGAGGTACAGAACAGGGAATTGAGAGTCGAAGTCAAGCAGGGATTAGTTGGGAGTGGGGGTGAAACAGTTTTACGGTGAAAAGAGTGGAGAGTGTGCAGACAAAAGCGGGCGGGGGGGGGCCCTAAGGGTTTGCAGCAGGAAAGGCTAATGAGAACGCAGGAAAATGGAGGAGATGGAAGACTGGATGGAGGTTACAAAGCCAAGGAAAAGCAAGTACAGGGATTCATAAAACAGGCTTTGCACACAGCATGGAAACAAATACATTTACACCTCCTTAAAACTGTCTTTGATGCACTACACTAAACAGGATTAATTGACATTAAATCAGTCTCAGTAATCAGTGAAGCTGTGGCCTTAGAGTAGTGGCTTAAATCTAATTAAAATTAGTTAAAAACATTATAAAACAATTGGTTCTGCCCAGTAAGTTAACAGTAGCAGCACAACTCTGCGATGTCCCCATGGAGTGTCCTAAGGGCACAGTGCAACAGCGTGCTGTGGCATATCACCACAGAGCCAGATATGGCACCAAGTTTACAATTCGAGCTGGAAAGCAGCTGAGAGAACTGCAGCAGGGCAGTGGGCATACCTTGCTTGCAGTGGCGGCTGGTTCCTGTGGCAGTGATGCTTGATTATGGAGCAGCTTGCAAAGTAGCCCAGTCAAGAGCTTGTGGACAGCAGAATCTAAGCCTTGCTTGCAGCAGTGGCCAGATACTGTGGCAGTGATGTCTGATTAGGGTGCAGCTTGCTGAGAATCCCAGTCAGGGGCGTGCGGACTACAGGATCCAAGCCTTGCTAGCGGTGGGTTCCTGCAGCAGTGATGCCTGATTAGGGAGCAGCTTGCTGAGTAGCCCAGTCAGAGGCTTGCATTCTGCAGGATCCAAGCCTTGCTTGTGGCAGTGGCCTGTTCCTGTGGCAGTGATGCTTGATTAGGGAGCACCTTGCTGAGTAGCCCAGTCAGGTGCTTGCGGAGTGCAGGATCCATGCCTTGCTACTGGCAGCGGCCGGTTCCTGTGGCAGTGATGCTTGATTAGGTAGCAGCTTGCAGAGTAGCCCAGTCAGGGGCTTGTGGGCTGCAGGATCCAAGCCTTGCCTGTGATGGTGGCGGGATCCTGTGGCAGTGATGCTTGATTAGAGAGCAGCTTCCTGAGTAGCTCTGCAAGTGGCTTGCAGACTGCAGGATCCAAGCCTTGCTTGCGGCAGGTTCATGCAGCAGTGATGCTTGATTAGGGAGCAGCTTGCCGCGTAGCCCAGTCAGGGGTTGCAGACTGCAGGATCCAAGCCTTGCTTGCACCAGTATCCAGTTCCTGCAGTAGTGATGCTTGATTAGGGAGCAGTTTAATTAGTAGCCCTTTCCGGGGCTTGCAGACTGCAGGATCCAAGCCTTGCGTGTGACAGTGGCAGGATCCTGTGGCAGTGATGCTTGATTAGGGAGCACCTTGCTGAGCAGCCCAGTCAGGGGCTTTGAAGAGTGCAGGATCCATGCCTTGCTTTTAGCAGTGGCCAGTTCCTGTGGCAATGATGCTTGTTTAGGTAGCAGCTTGCAGAGTAGCCCAGTCAGGGGTTTGCAGACTGCAGGATCCAAGCCTTGCTTGTGACAGTGGTGGGATCCTGCGGCTGTGATGCTTGACTGGGGAGCAGCTTGCCGAGTAGCCCAGTCAGGGGCTTACGGACAGAAGAATCCAAGCCTTGCTTCTAGTAGTGGCTGGTAACTGTGGCAGTGATGTTTGATTATGTAGCAGCCTGCTGAGAAGCCCAGTCAGGGTCTTGCGGACTGCAGGTTCCCAGCCTTGATTGTGGTGGCGGTGGGTTCCTGCAGCAGTGATGCTTAATTATGGAGCAGCTTGCTGAGTAGCCCAGTCAGGGGCTTACGTTGTGCAGGATCCAAGCCTTGCTTGTGGCAACGGCCTGTTCCTCAAGCAGTGATGCTTGATTAGGGAGTAGCTTACTGAGTAGCCCAGTTAGGAGCTTGCAGACTGCAGGATCCAAGCCTTCCTTTTGGCAGCAGCCGGTTCCTACGGCAGCGATGCTTAATTAGGGAGCAGCTTGCTGAGTAGCCCAGTCAGGGGCTTGTGGACTGCAGGATCCAAGCCTTGCTTGTGGTGGTGGCGGGTTCCTGCAGCAGTGATGCTTGATTAGGGAGCAGCTTGCTTAGTAGCTCAGTAAGTAGCTTTGCGGACTGCAGGATCCAAGCCATGCTTGTGGAAGGTTCCTGCAGCAGTGATGCTTCATTCGGGAGCAGCTTGCTGAGTAGCCCAGTCAGGGGTTGCGGACTGCAGGATCCAATCCTTGCTTGCTCCGATGGCCGGTTCCTGCAGCAGTAATGTTTGATTAGGGAGCAGCTTCCTGAGTAGCACTTTCCAGGGCTTGCAGACTGTAGGATCCAAGCCTTGCTTGTGGCGGCGGCCAGTTCCTGTGGCAGTGATGTTTGATCTGGGAGCAGCTTGCTGAGTAGCCCAGTTGGAATTGCGGACTGCAGGATCGAAGCCTTGCTTGTGATGCCGGCCAGTTCCTGTGGCGTGGCTGGTACCAGAGGCCAGGGGCGTAGCTACAAAGGTGCAGGGGGTGCAGTGGAACCACGAGGTTTGAGGGGCCCAAATCATAATTTTAATGTTTATTCAAAACTGGGGAGGGGCCCTGTAACATCGCCCTGCATCCAGGCCCTCTGGAAATTTGCTACGCTACTGCCAGAGGCATGATTCTTGATTATTGAGCAGGTTGCTGAATAGCCCAGTCAGGGGCTTGTGGACTGCAGGATCCAAGCCTTGCTTGTGGCAGTGGCCAGATCCTGCCACAGTGATGGTTGATTATGGAAAAGCTTGCTGAGTAGCCCAGTCAGAGGCTTGAGGACTGCAGGATCCAAGCCTTCCTTGTGCCAGTGGCCACTTCCTCCGGCAGTGATGCTTGATCAGGCAGCAGATTTCTGACTAGCCCATTCAGGGGCTTTCAAACTGCGTGATCCAAGCCTTGCTTATGGCGGCAGCCAGTTCCTGTGGTAGTGATGCATGATTAGGGAGCAGCTTTCTGAATAGCCCAGTCAGGAACTTGCGGACTGCAGGATCCCAGCCTTGGTTGTGGCAGCGGCCAGTTGCTGATGCAGTTTTGCTTGATCTGGCAGCAGCTTGCTGAGTAACCCAGTCAAGAGCCTGCGCACTGCAGGATCCAAGCCTTGCTTTCGGCGGCAGACGATTCCTGCAGCAGTGATGCCTGATTAGGGAGCATCTTGCTGAGTAGCACAGTCATTGGCTTAAGGCCATCAGGATCCATACCTTACTTGCAGCAGCAGCCGGTTGCTGCGGGAGTGATGTCTGATTATGGAGCAGCTTGCTGAGAAGCTCAGTCAGGGGCTTGCGTACTGCAGGTTCCAAGCCTTGCTTGCGGCAGCGGTGGGTTCCTGCAGCAGTGATGCTTGATTATGGAGCAGCTTGCTGCGTAGCCCAGTCAGGGGCATAGGTTCTGCATGATCCAAGCCTTGCTTGTGGAAGCAGCCTGTTCCTGTGGTAGTGATGCTTGATTAGGGAGCAGCTTGCTGAGTAGCCCTGTCAGGGACTTGTGGACTGCAGGGTCCAAGCCTTGCTTTTGGCAGCAGCTGGTTCCTGTGGCAGTGATGCTTGATTAGGGAGCAGCTTGCTGAGTAGCCCAGTCAGGGGCTTGTGGACTGCAGGATCCAAGCCTTGCTTTTGGCAGTAGCTGGTTCCTGCCTCAGTGATGCTTGATTAGGGAGCAGCTTGCTGAGTAGCTCAGTAAGTGCCCTTCGGACTGCAGGATCCAAGCCTTGCTTGCGGCAGGTTTCTGTGGCAATGGTGCTTGATTAGGGAGTAGCTTGCTGAGAAGCCCAGTCAGGAGCTTGTGGACTGCAGGATCCAAGACTTGCTTGCGCTGGTGGCCATTTTCTGTGGCAGTGATGGTTGATTAGGGAGTAGTTTGCTGAGTAGCCAGGTAGGGCTTGAGGACTGCAAGATCCAAGCTTTGTTTGCAGCGGTGGCCAGTTCCTGTGGTGTGGTCAGTACCTGCGGCAATGATTCTTGATTAGGGAGCAGCTTGCTGAATAGCCCAGTCAGGGGCTTGTGGACTGCTGGATCCAAGCCTTGCATGTGGCGTCGGCCGGTTCCTGCTGCAGTGATACTTGATTAGACAGAAGCTTGATGAGCATCCCAGTCAGAGGCTTCAGGACTGCAGGATCCAAGCCTTGCTTGTGGTGGTGTCCTGTTCCTGTGGCAGGGATGCTTGATTAGGCAGCAGATTGCTGACTAGCCCAGACAGCGGTTTTTGGACTGTAGGATCCAAGTGTTGCTTTCAGCAGCAGCCAGTTCCTGTGGCAGTGATGCATGATTAGGGAGCAGCTTGCTGAATAGCCCAGTCAGGGGTTTGCGGACTGCAGGATGCAAGCCTTGCTCGTGGCGGTGGCCAGTTCCTGCTGCAGTTATGCTTGATTTGGGAGCAGCTTACTGAGTAGCCCGGTCAGGGGCTTGCACTCTGCAGGATCCAAGCCTTGCTTGCAGCGGCAGCCAGTTCCTGCAGCAGTGATGCTTAATTTAGGAGCATCTTGCTGAGTAGCCTAGTCTGGGGCTTGCAGACTGCAGGATTCAAACCTTCAGGGAAAGGGGGACAAAAAGGTGTAAGTTCGAGTTTTATTTGCAGAGAAGTAAGTCAGAGTAAGTGGGGGAGAAAGAATCGCATTAGTGAGAGAGCAGGAGGTGTGATCTGGAGAAAGCACGCCTCCGGAAAGTGTTGCAGTGGGAGGTACAGAACAGAGAATTGAGAGTCAAAGTCAAGCAGAGATTTGTTAGGAGTTGGGGTGGAACAGGTTTATGGTGAAAAGAGTGGAGAGGGCACAGACAAGATGGAGAGACTGAACGGGTTTGCAACAGGAAAGCCTGATGAGAATGCAGAAAAATGGAGTAGATGGAAGACTGGATGGAGGTTAGAAAGCCAAGGAAAGGCAATTACAGGGATTCATAAAACAAGCTTGGCACACAGCATGGAAAAAAAGATATTTACACCACCTTAAAACTGTCTTTGAAACAGTACATTAAACAAAATTGATGGACATTAAATCAGTCGCAGTAATCAGTGAAACTGTGGCCTTAGAGTAGTGGCTTAAATCTAATTAAAATTAGTTAAAAACTGTATAAAACAATTGGTTCCAGCCAGGAAGTTAACAGTAGCAGTACAACCCTAAGATGTCCCCACAGAGTGTCCTAAGAGCAGAGTGTAACAGCATGCCGTAGCATATCAACACAGAGCCAGAAATGGCACCAAGTTTAAAATTCGAGCTGGACAGCAGCCGAGAGAACTGCAGCAGGGCAGCGGGCATACCTTGCTTGCAGAGGTGGCCGGTTCCTCTGGCAGTGATGCTTGATTAGGGCGCAGCTTGTTGAGTAGTCCAGTCAGGGGCTTGCAGACTGAAAGATCGAAGCCTTGCTTGCGGTGGTGGCCAGTTCCTGTGGTGTGTCCAGTACCTGTGGCAATGATTCTTGATTATTGAGCAGCTTGCTGAGTAGCCCAGTCAGGGGCATGAGGATTGCAGGATCCAAGCCTTGCTTGCAATGGTGGCCAGTTCCTGCAGCAGTGATGTTTGATTAGGAAGCAGATTGCTGACTAGCCCAATCAGGAGCTTTAGGACTGCAGGACCCAAGTCTTGCTTATAGCGGCAGCCAGTTCCTGTGGCAGTGATGCATGATTAAGGAGCAGCTTGCTGAATAGCCCAGTCAGGAGCCTGCGGACTGCAGGATCTAAGCCTTGCTTGTGGCAGTGGCTGGTTTCTGCGGCAGTGATGCTTGATTTGGGAGCAGCTTGCTGAGTAGCCCAGTAAGGGGCATGTGCACTGCAGGATCAAAGCCTTCCTTGCAGCAGCGGCTGGTTACTGTGGCAGTGATGTTTGATTAGGGAACAGCTTACTGAGAAGCCCAGTCTGGGGCTTGTGGGTTACAGGATCCAAGTCTTGCTTGCAGCGGTGGTGGGTTCCTGTAACAGTGATGCTTGATTAGGGAGCAGCTTGCTGAGCAGCCCAGTCCGGGGTTTGCATTCTGCAGGATCCATGCCTTGCTTGAGGCAGCAGCCTGTTCCGATGCCAGTAATGCTTGATTAGGGAGCAGCTTGCTGAGTAGCCCAGTCAAGGGCTTACGAACTGCAGGATCCAAGCCTTGCTTTCGGCAGTGGCTGGTTCCTGCAGCAGTGATGCTTGATTAGGGAGCAGCTTGCTGAGTAGCCCATTCAGGGGTTGAGGACTGCAGGATCCAATCCTTGCTTGCGGCAGTGATGGTTCATTAGGGAGTAGCTTGCTGAGTAGCCTTTTCAAGTGTTTGCAGACTGCAGGATCCAAGCTTTGCTTTCGGTGGCGGACAGTTCCTGCATCATGGCCATTACCTGTGGCAGTGATGCTTGATTAGGGAGCAGCTTGCTGAGTAGCCCAGTCAGGGGCTTGTAGACTGCAGGATCCAAGCCTTGCCTGCCCCGGTGGCCATTTCCTGCAGCAGTGATGCTTGATTAGGGAGTAGCTTGCTGAGTCGTCTTGTCAGGGGCTTCCAGACTGCAGGATCCAAGCCTTGCTTCTGGCAGTGGGTAGTTCCTGTGGCAGTGATGCTTGATCTGGGAGCAGCTTGCTGAGTAGCCCAGTTGGGCTTGCAGACTGCAGGATCCAAGCTTTGCCTGCAGTGGTGACCAGTTCCTGTGGTTTTGCTGGTACCCCTGGCAATGATTCTTGATTAGGAGGCAGCTTGTTGAATAGCTCAGTCAGGGGCTTGTGGACTGCAGGATCCATGCCTTCCTTGTGGTGATGGCCAGTTCCTTCTGCAGTGATGCTTGATTACGGAGAAGCTTGCTGAGTAGTCCTGTCAGGAGCTAAAGGACTACAGGATTCAAGCCTTGCTTGCAACAGTGGCTGGTTCCAGTGGCAGTGATACTTGATTAGGCAGTAGATTGTTGACTAGCCCAGTCAGGGGCTCTCGGACTGCAGGGTCCAAGCCTTGCTTACAGCGGCAGCCAGTTCCTGTGGCAGTGATTCATGATTGGGGAGCAGCTTGCTGAATAGCCCAGTCAGAGGCTTGTGGACTGCAGGATCCAAGCCTTGCTTGTGGTGGTGGCCAGTTCCTGCTGCAGTTATGCTTGATTTGGGAGCAGCATGCTGAGTTACCCAGTTAGGGGCTTTCACACTGCAGGAACCAAGCCTTACTTGCGGCGGTAGCCAGTTCCTGTGGCAGTGATGCTTGATTAGGGAGCATCTTGCTGAGAAGCACAGTCAGGGGCTTGCAGACTGCAGGATCCAAGCCTTGCTTGTGGCGGCGGCCAGTTCCTGCTGCAGTTATGTTTGATTTGGGAGCAGCTTGCTGAGTAGCCCAGTCAGGGGCTTGCGTACTGCAGGATCCAAGCCTTGCTTGCGGTGGTAGCCGGTTCCTACGGCAGTGATGCTAAATTAGGGCGCATCTTGCTGAGTAGCATAGTCTGGGGCTTGCAGACTGCAGGATTCAAACCTTCAGGGAGTGGGACAGAAAAAAAATGTAAGTTTAGCGAGCTTTATTTGTGGAGAAATAGTCAGAGTAAGTGGGAGAAAGAATTGCAATATTGAGAAAGCAGGAGGTGTGATCTGGCGAAAGCACGCCTCCCAAAATTGGTGCAGTGGGAGGTACAGAACAGAGAATTGAGAGTCAAAGTCAAGCAGAGATTCGTTAGGAGTTGGGGTGGAACAGGCTGATGGTGAAAAGAGTGGAGAGGGCGCAGACAAGATGGAGAGACTGAACGGGTTTGCAACAGGAAAGCCTGATGAGAATGCAGGAAAATGGAGTAGATGGAAGACTGGATGGAGGTTAGAAAGCCAAGGAAAAGCAATTACAGGGATTCATAAAACAGACTTGGCACACAGCATGGAAAAAAAAAGACATTTACACCACCTTAAAACTGTCTTTGAAACAGTACATTAAACAAGATTAATGGACATTAAATCAGTCGCAGTAATCAGTGAAACTGTGGCCTTAGAGTAGTGGCTTAAATCTAATTAAAATTAGTTAAAAATGGTATAAAACAATTGGTTCCAGCCAGCAAGTTAACAGTAGCAGCAAAACCCTGAGACATCCCCACGGAGTGTCCTAAGGGCAGAGTGTGACAGAGTGCTGTGGCATATCAGCACAGAGCCAGATATGGCACCAAGTTTAAAATTTGAGCTAGCGAGCAGCCGAGAGAACTGCAGCAGGGCAACGGGCATACCTTGCTTGCAGAGGTGGCCGGTTCCTGTGGCAGTGATGCTTGATTAGGGCACAGCTTGCTGAGTAGCCCAGTCAGGGGCTTCCGGACTGCAGGATCCAAGCCTTGCTTGCAGTGGCAGCAGCGGGTTCCTGTGGCAGTGATGCTTGATTAGGGAGCAGCTTGCTGAGTTTTCCAGTCAGAGGCTTGCGGACTGCAGGATCCAAGCCTTGCTTGCGGCGATGGCTGGTTCCTGTGGTAATGATGCTTGGTTAGGGAGCAGCTTACTGTGTAGACCTGTCAAGGGCTTGCAGACTGTAGGATCCAAGCCTTGCTTGTGGTGGCGGTGGGTTCCTGTGGCAGTGATACTTGATTAGGGAGCAGCTTGCTGAGTAGCCCAATCAGTGGCTTGTGGACTGCAGGATCCAAGCCTTTCAAAAGCAAAATACCTGCGCCAGGGAAAAACAGGTCAATAAATCCACAGTAGCCAGCTGCATGAAGAGATCATTCAAAAGAAGGATTAGCGCTCCAAAAGACCAGCTCAGAAATTCAAATATAATTCGTGGATTTTATTTCCAATTGTAAAAACCAGCACACGTCACACTGCCCCAGTGGTGTTTTGGAGCGCTAATCCTTTTTTGAAGGATCCAAGCCTTGCTTGCAGCAGCAGTGGCCAGTTCCTCTGGCAGTTATGCTTGATTAGGGAACAGCTTGCTGAGTAGCCCAGTCAGGGGCATTCAGATTGCAGGATCCAAGCCTTACTTGTGGCGATGGCCAGTTCCTGCAGCGTGGCCAGTTCCTGTGGCAGTGATGCTTGTTTTTACTGAGCAGCTTGCTGAGTAGCCCAGTCAGGGGCATGCAGACTGCAGGATCCAAGCCTTGCTTGTGCCATCGGGCAGTTCCTGTGGCAGTGATGCTTGATTAGGGAGCAGCTTGCTGAGTAGCTCAGTCTGGGGCTTGCGGACTACAGGATCCAAGCCTTGCTTGCGGCGTCGGCCAGTTCCTGTGGCAGTGATGCTTAATCTGGGAGCAGCTTGCTGAGTAGGCCAATCTGGAGCTTGTGGACTGCAGCATCCAAGCCTTGCATGCGGCGGGCCGCCAGTTACTGTGGCGTAGCCGGTACCTGCAGCAGTGATGCGTGATTAGGGAGAAGCTTGCTGAGTAGCCCAGTCAGGGGCTTACGCACTGCAGGATCCAAGCCTTGCATGCGGTGGGCCGCCAGTTACTGTGGCGTAGCTGGTACCTGCAGCAGTGATGCATGATTAGGGAGAAGCTTGCTGAGTAGCCCAGACAGGGGCTTACGCACTGCAGGATCCAAGCCTTACTTGCAGCAGCAACTGGTACCTGCACCAGTGATGCTTGATTAAGGAGCATCTTGCTATGTAGCCTAGTGTGAGGCTTGCAGACTGCCGGATCCAAACCTTCAGGGAGTGGGAGAGAGAAAAGTGTAAGTTCAGTGAGCTTAATTTGCGGAGAGGTAGTCAGAGTAAGTGGGAGAGAGAATTGCAATAGTGGGAAGGCAGGAGGTGTGATTTGGAGAAAGCACACCTCCCAAAATTGGTGCAGTGGGAGGTAAAGAACAGAGAAATGACAGTGAAAGTCAAGCAGGGATTAGCTGGGAGTGGGGGTGAAAAGAGTGGAGGGGGCGCAGACAAAATGGAAGGGCCGAATGGGTTTGCAGCAGGAAAGGCTAATGAGAATGCAGGAAAATGAAGGAGATGGAAGACTTGATGGAGGTTAGAAAGCCAAGGAAAAGTAAGTACAGGGATTGATAAAACAGGCTTGGCACACAGCATGGAAAAAATGACATTCACAGCTCCTTAAAACTGTGGACTGCAGGATCCAAGCCTTGCTTGTGGCGGTGGCCAGTTCCTGCGGCAGTGATACTTCATTAGGGAGCAGCTTGCTGAGTAGTCCAGTCAGGGACATGTGGACTGCAGGATCCAAGCCTTGCTTGTGGTGGCAGCTGGTTCCTGCTGCAGCGATGCTTGATTAGGGAGCAGCTAGCTTGAGTAGCCCAGTCAAGCGTCAGTGACTGCAGCATCTGCCTTGTCAGGCAGCGGCCAGTTCCTTTGACAGTAATGCTTGATTAGGGAGCAACTTGCTTAGTAGCACAGTGAGGGGCTTGCAGACTGCAGGATCCAATCCTTGCTTGTGCCGTTGGCCTGTTCCTGTTGCAGTGATGTTTGATTAGTGAGCAGCTTGCTGAGTAGCCCAGTCAGGGGCTTGCGAACAGCAGGATCCTAGACTTGCTTGCTGCAGCGGCCATTTCCTGCAGCAGTGATGCTTGAGAGCAGCTTGCTGAGTAGCTGTCACTTCTAGAGTACATACATCCTTGAGAGTTTGTAAGAGATAAGCATTACACACATAGGAGCCCACAGAAAAACATCAGAATTATCAAAGCAAATGCCAGTAAACCTGAGAGAGCCATGATAGTAAAAAAAAAAATGTTTAATGCATTTTAAAAATACTAACCTAGCAAGTTATAAACAGCAGATGCAATATTCAAATTAGACTTCATATGTATGTGTCAGATTTGTTCTACTACCTCAACCCAGCACCCTTTAGTAAAGTACACCCCGAGCTCATCCTTAGGGTCTCCATGGCGCTAGAAACACTGGCTGGTGAACCCAAATGATGGGCTGTAGTCACACTTGTGCAGTCTCCCAGTTATGCACAAAGTCCTCAGTAAACCCATCAGATAGTGCTTCAGCTCCTCAACTTGTTCTCAGGTCCTTGGCCCTTCATGCATCCAATGTTTCTTTATGCTGAAAAAAATGAGGTCAATTAATTAATAGCTCTGGCCTTTTGAATATTCTTATTATGTTTTTTTTTCACTACATTCTTTGGAATAGAGCTTTGGGCTCCCTAGTCTGACAACTTTGTCTGCGTTTTTGGCATTTTTAAGTGACTTTTCAATTTGGACCACAAAGATAGGTTGGCTTCCAGATCTGACTTGAAGCACTGGACATGTTGCAGCAACACGTGACACTGATGGATCATCATGACATCTGCTTGAAGTGCCTGAGTCCACAGCACCATATTAAACTGTGCATTGTCATGCCTTGTTGGCTAAGACCCATGAGGGCTGTGTCTCTGAGACTTCTGAAAAAAATGGGTAAATCTGGTAAAGGCCATGGCTTGACAATTCAAAGTGTCCCATCAAAGTCTATTTCAGTATCTCTGAGGTCACAGTTGATCCAGCCCATGGCTTCCCATCAAGAAGCCATGACTGACCTCACTCTTTTGGTGAGTACAAGTACTGAATTCTCATGATGGAGACAACGCTTTACGGTGATTGTTAGGATGTTGTGGTCTAGCAATCAATTCAATGAGTGGCTCAGTGAGCCAGCATCTCAACTGTCCTTATTCCTCCAACCCAGCCAGATTAGCAGATTGAAGAAAGTCATCCAAGTAACCTGGCCACTGTCCTGGTCAAAGTCATTTTACCTATTAAGGTGTTCCCACCATGAAGCCTCCAGAAGAAAAAACAGACTTGAATCAAGAGGTCCTAGTTTGTTGATGATTCTTAATTAGAACTGGGATTCAGTGCCATGGGTTGGTCTTCAGGCCACAGCTGAGAGTCCCACCATGGTATAGGGGAATCTTGCAACTCAGTCACCTTCTCCTCACAATCCCTACTATCCTGCTGACACACCTCCCCATGGTGTCCACTTGGATTAAGCTGCACAAACAGCATCAGTGTTCCTGCTCCTTGATGCCCCAGAATCAATTGTCAAGCAGTATTTCCTCTGGTTCTTTTAACTACCATGACATCTGAAGCCAATTGGTACAAGGCTTAGAGGCCCAAGCATAAGAATCTCAATCATAAGCGCGGTCAACATTTCCTGGTCCTCTGACCACCTCTTGCAATGCTGGCAATTTTACCTCTTAGTTGAGCAGAATACATCCCTGGAGATGATGAATAAACATGTCCACAGACTGGCCAGGAAGCAGATCACTAAGACCCATCAGTTTAAGACTCTTCTGGGTACTCCTGCCCAGTCTGCTTTGCCCTCTCTTGGGGCTTTGCCAGTACAGCCCCCAGCCCCGGATCGACACACACCAGTTTTGCCTGTTGTGTACCACAGTCCCTGGTGCTGCAAGCCTTGTCACCCTACTGGCAGGAAGCTGTCAGCCCACTGGGTCAGTGGGCAGTTCCCAGCTTAATAACGAGTAATATTTCGACCTCTATAATGTCCCCTTCACCTGTTCCATCAGGGAAGTTTCAGCCCACTCCTAAGTTATTGGCTACTCTCAGTCACACTGATGGGGACCAACCTAAGGAGAAGTTGTCATCCTACACCAGTGATGAGGGAGCAATTGGTTCAGCTGCCTCAGTTGAGGATCTGGAATTTTTCTCACATCTCCTCAGGCACATCTCCAATTCCCTGGATGTCGCTATTAAGGATCTGGAGAGCAACAGGAAAGTATAGGCATTTGGAGATCTTATCCAAGGAAATGTTTTCCCTTCTGGCTCTCCAGAATGATGACTTCATGTTGGACCCAACAAGGTAATGATTTTGTTCCACCTCAACTTGTTCTGCCCCTCAGCAAAGTAACTGTCAATATGCTGTCCCCTTTGAGGATGTCAAGGCCATTACCTAGCATCCAAGGCTAGTGGGCTCATAGTCGGTAACTTGCTATGCAAAAGCAAGAGTCCTGGCTTTTTCCATAAGGACTCTAAGCATCTGGACTCTTGGGACTGAAATATTTAAGCAGCAGGTGCCCTCAGTTTGCACCAAACCAGTTACTTAGGGTATTTTCCTCATTACTCCCATGCCCTATGGAAAGAAGACATGAACATTAGGGATCTGCTCCATGAGGAGCATCAGGAGAAGATGTTCCATCTCATCAATTGTGGAGTGGCCTTGGCGAAGCACCCAAGAGAGATCTTCTTAGAATTAATCTTTTTCATAGAGTCACACATTTTGATCTTAAGACTGGAGATGCTAGGACCACTCAGGAACCAGAGCCTTTGGGGTTGGTAGCAGTGGTGTATGCACCCCCATGCACATGCCAACTGTGCACAAACACTGATATGCAGATGAGCCTCAGCTCCTTTTTTCCACTGTCGAAGCACAGCATCTATCACTCTCCTCAGGACCAGAAGTTACAGTTTTGTGCTTGTTATAGCATGGTTGTCTAGTTTGTTGCATAATACTATTCAGTGTTTCTTGTTTTTACAGTTCTAGTTTAGTTCTTTTTTAAATGTTTCCTCACAGTCCAACTACCTCCAATGATGGTCGATGACAGTTATGACTGGTAGGGTGTCTGAACAGGCATGTTGCTCCAGCCACAAGGTTATGTCCGACCATCACTCCTCTCTGAGTAAATGTTCTGGTGTCGGGCAGTCTTGCACTCAGAAGGAGGGGTAGTTCACCTGGAGTGGCAAAAGGAAATTGGCCCAGCCCTGCTCATGCTCTGCATTGGGTTCCAGGGTCTATTTAGTTTCTGTCTCTTTTTCTCATAGAAAACACAAAAAAAGGCAAGACATAGGTCAAGGTCAGGTGCTCTACACTTTGCACTGAGGCATTCATCATCAGTGGGCCCAGGATCACCACTGTTGTCTCCATCAACACCAGATTTCCTGAGGCCTTCTGTCCCAATGCTTCCATCTCCAAACCTCTTCCTGCCTGCTGGAGAGCCTTTGGATGAGCAGTGTGGTCATTGGGCCATGCTTATTGAAGAATGAATTCTAGTACATTTTAAGAACAAAGGTGCCATTGTAAGTGCAGCTCCCAGTTCTGGCAACCCTATTGTTGCCAGGGCCGTCTCTGTTGTTGCCTTTAATGCCATCATTTTCAGTGGTACCAGCTCCTGTGATGGTGCCAGTGCCATCAGGGACTCTCTCTGGGGGTCCCTAGGGTTGGTGCTAACACCATTGTTGATGCCACATCCAATGCCAAGATTAATGCTTGTGCTGGCCCCAGTGTTAGTGCTGGTGCCTGGTCCACTGGTTTCATCTTTTGTGCCATTGTCTCCAACTTGTCATACTTTGTATGAAACTTACCTACTTGACAATGATGGGTACAAACTGTGACGCTTGGCCAGCTGGTTATGATTGTTGGATGATTTCTGTAATATAAAAATATAGTGCGTGATTGTCACAGTGCTTCCATGGATGCCCTCCCCCAGGTTTCAGTGAAAATGACAGGATATATATTAAACCAGGAGATCTCTGTAATGTAATTAACTTCCTTGAGATATTGCATTGTATGGCCTTTTTTTGTTTTTATGACCTGTTGCTTCTTTGAAGTGGAAACGAAATGGGACTTTATGAGTCTGCCAGAGGATGAAGATCATAAACTTTTATGACATCTTAAGAGGAAGAACATTTAATATTAACTGGTGTTAAAAAGCTATAACACCCCTTTGAAATGCTTGGGGAGAAGGAACTGGGAAATCACAGACTTATAATTTGGAAAATGTGTTTTTGCTGATGTCACCTTATTTAAAATACCTTCTGCTAGGACATCATGTTTGTATTTTTTTTATATTCTAAAAGGAGGAGTTAGATGACTCATAGAAGGGGTGTGGGGAGATACCATTTAAACTATACTGTGAGCTGTTTGATATATTCCATCTTGGGAGAGAGAAACACAACTCTTTGATAAGCACTTAGAGGTACTACATTAGATAGAAAAGTATCTAACTGTATGTTGGTAGGAGTTTGTAGTTTTCTTTGTTTTCTTGTAAGTGATTGTATGCATTGTAATATAGTGTTCTGTGTTTACACTTTTCATATTTTTATCCATTTTTAGTAAAATCTATATTTGAAAGATACTGCCTGGGTCTTCCAAGTTCTTTTTTTTTTTTTTGCATGTGACATACAGAGGGTTAAGACTGACAAAACTGTTCAAAAGCTTGATGGTGTTACTAAACTGGGAAAAGGTAAGAATATACATAAGGTCTTTTATAGAGTTTTAAGGGTTCATTTTGGAAGCCTGGCTGGGTGCCCCTGGCATAAGATTGTACCACAATCCCCGAAGAAGGTATGAATCTGAGCCTGTACATTGGGTACACTACCATAAGGTTCACAGTTTGAATCCCCCCAGAACTTGAGACTAAAGGTGATTCGGACCCACAAGCAGACAGGAAAGTTACCCTGTTACCTGTTCACAGTCATGCGCCCTGAGGTTGGCACTGTGGGAGCAGAGGGCCTGACCTGCTGAGTGCATTTGTGACAGATTTGGTTGGCAGGGTGCAGATAAAATTGGTAACACAAGCTTTAACTGTTCCGTGTGTCAGCTTAATACTGTACAGCTCACTTGCAAAATAAGGAAGTGATTTATTTTTAAAAAGGAAACAGAACTACATCATTTTGCTTACAGTCAAGATCTTATCTGTGTCAGTCTTCACCATTCATCACTGTTGGGTATCTGCCGGAGGTCAGGACCCCGCAGGAGCTTTTTTTTTTTTAATGTAGGCGGGAGCCGACGCACCATCAGTGCTGCCCTCGAGGACGACGCACTGCATGGCACTTGTGGGTTGGCCGTTAGGCTGCGTCGACTCCGCTTGCCTGCCAGTTCTTCATCTCCTGCCATAGAGGTCGCCTCATGGGAAGCTGTAAAGAAAATCCTAGGCCTGCTCCGCAGTTTTTCAAAATCCTATCCTTCGGAGCCAAAGTCCGTCGGTCCTCCTGCCAGTTCTGTTTTTGCCAATACTCCATGTCGCCCGGTAAGATTTTTCCTTATCTTTATATTTCCGTGATGTCGAGTCTGTTTTTGGTGTTTTTTTCCTCATAGGTCATGTCTCGGTCGGAGGGCAAGAAATCTTCTACGATGGGTCGGACCCCCATGTGACGGTGCCCTTGCGGCCGAAAGTATTCAGTCACCGACCAGCATGACCGGTGTCTTTTGTGTCTTGGCCTGCTTCATGACATGGATTTGTGTGATGCCTGTTTCTCCATGGACTGCCAGGTCATCGAGCAACGAACGTGGAAAGTGGGGTGAGCTCTGCCGACTTTTGGGGGTCAGGTGCTCATTCATTGGGCCAAGCCACGCTCTCTTGGCCCTTCCTCCGGGTCCCCTCCCAGTTCTATATGGACCGAGGAGGAGGGAGCCTCAACTATTAGTAGCCTAGCCATTGCCGAGGCTTCTGCCGCGGCGCAGGAGGCCCGTCCCGCTCCTCCCGGGGGGTGGGTAGGAAGTGCCACCATGGCAATCGGCCCTTCAGGGGTGAAGGCTCCACTGGTGTCGGACCCACGGTTCGCCAAGGCCCAGGTTAGCACCGTCCTCGGCGTCCAGTCGGGCGCCATTGTGGGCCTCAGTGGCGTTCATGGTGCCATGGGCCCCTGGCCAGTCGTCGTCAAGCGCTGACTTGTCGCGTGGTGCTGTGGCTTGTGTTGGAGCCGTTCGAGGTGCCGACACTGCTAGCGACACCATCGGGGCTGCTACGGCACCGTCTTTCTCCATGTTTCATCTTAGCGCTGTCCTTGGTGCCAAGGTTGAGCACGGCACCGTGTCCTCGGGGCTCAGCACCGTGGGGCCTTCAGATTCATCTGTCGGTGCCATCGTCAATGCCGTCTCTGCCCTTGATGCCATTCACGGTGCTGTGGAGCCAGACAGTGCCATCCTTGGCACCGATACCGTCATCGGCACCATCATTGGCACTGCCTCTGCCCTCGGTGCCATTTGCAGCACTGTGGAGCTGGGCAGTGCCATTCTCAATGCCGATGGTGCCGTCAGGGCCATTGTCAGTGCCATCTTCATCCTCAGCGCCACTTTCGGCGCAGTGGGGCCAGATAGCGTCATGACTGGTCCCGGCTCTGGAGCTCCTGTTCAGGCTGGAGCCATGCCCCCTGCTGATTATGCTCACGGTGCTGTGGGGGGCATTGGTACCGGCTCAGGCATGGCTTTGGTTTCTGGGCCTTTTGACAAAGATGGCAGTGGGCACCCTCCTACAGTTTGGCACAGGGTCTCTGCCTCTACCTCCTCGGAGGCAGAGTTGAGCTCTGAGTCGGATGGACAGTCTGACCCTTTGGGGTTGGCTGTTGAGGTGGGCAGCCCAGTAGTCTCCTCGACAAGCTGGAGTCAGGCCCCTTCTGAGGTGGGGTCGGTGGCTACCAAGACTGGGGTCAGGGCTGCTGACCAGCAGGCAGTGGTACAAGCCACCATAGCTCTGCAGCCTGGTCTTGGTGAGTTCAATGACCCCTCAGTAGTGGTACTCCCACCTGTGGTGTGCCTAGATCGCCCAACTTTGGGGCCAATCAGAGCACCTACAGGAGGGGAGGGTACTGTGCCCTGGATAGCTCCTTCAGGTGCTGCCCAGAGATGCCAGCTACCTAGGCTGGCCCTCTCAAGGAGGAGAGCTCTTTCGGACTCTGAGGGGTCTAGGGGCATGAGGTCAGCATGGCGGCTTTTTCGGGAGTCCACCCGGGCTCTGGAAGAAGCCGTAATGCGGATCTCCACTCTTCCTCCTCGGTCTCTTTGAGAGAGCCCCATTCTTTTGAGGTACGGGACCGTCCTTCTGTACCTAAATGGCCCCGGTCGCCTCACAGGGGGGGATTCTTCCAGGTGCAGCCAAGGCAGTACCGAAATGGTTGTTCAGCTGTTGGCTGTGGGGTCTTCCAGGGCACCTTCTTCCATAGGTGCTCCCTGTCTGCTCCTTAGCCCAGGCGGAGGTCAGCCGACATCTCTTCTCAGCTCTGTCCCTATCCCTCTGCCACATTTTCCTGTGCTCCCAGGCATCCTTGGTCCTAGTGGGCCTCTCTTCTGGGAGCAGTTCAGAGCGGTGGCTGCTCGGTTCCTTGCTTACGTTAGGGCGATGGACAGCCAGGTTTTTCAACCTCCCCCTGTGCAGCCACCCACTGAACAGCTGGTGCCCTCCAGCCTCTCATCCCCCTCTTCTGGGGGAGAGGAACCTTGTGTCCACATCTCTCCAGCTGCTGATCTCACTGAGTATCAGCGCTTCCTCGTGAGGATGTTGGAGGACTTGCACCTCACTCCTACCACTATCAGCAACCCTGAGCACTCAGCGCATGCCTTTGTAGGCGATTTTGGCGAGGCCACCCTTGTGGTGCTGCCCTGGCCTGCTTCCTTTCAGGAGGCATCATTGCATTCCTGGCAGAGGCCCTTCTCTGGAGTTCCTGCCCCAAGGGATCTCAGCCAGAGGTATTGTGCACCCCTGGAGTCTCTAGGTTCCATGTCTCATCCACAGTCTGGATTGACGCAGTAGGATACTCCTGATGGGCTTCGCGCCCTTCACCGTGACCGGCCCCCAGATCAAGAGTCCTCAGATTTTGACTTCTGGGGTAGGAGGACTTTCTACTCGGAGCAGTTATTGCTTTCCATTTCTGCACATCAGGCCCACTATACAGCCTATGACAGGTTCTTGTGGTCCAGGCTGGGTCAGCTCCTAGCCTCATTGCCTGATATGGAGCAAACCAGACAAGCCATTGCACTCTCTGCGCATGGCCTGGAGTTAACAAGGCACCAAGCAAGGGCATCCTATGATGCCAACGAGATAGCTACCGGGGTTGTAGGGACAGCGATCTGCACTAGGCGGATGGCATGGCTGCGTCTTTCCCGGTTGTCACCCTTGGCCCGGTGTAGGGTGATTAACTCCGCTCACCAGAGAACCTATCTCTTCTCCCATAGAGTGAGACAGCGCTTGTCGGGACAACTTCCTTCCCCCTCTGGAGGGACCCTGTCTCACTCTCCCCACTCTCGGGCCTCTCCAGGCCCTGAAGGGTCTCCCTCTTTTTGTGTCACCCACTGAGAGCTAAGGGACTTTGTCCCTTAGGGTGTAAAACAAACCACCTTCAGGGGGCTCGGTACTCACCCAACAGTGGTGAATGGTGAAGACTGACACAGATAAGATATGAAAATTATGTACCTACCATAATTATGATCTTTCTGTGTATCTTCACCATTCATCACGATCCCACCCTCCATCCCCCTGGGGCCTCAGTCTCTGGGTCCCCTTCCCTCTCTGTGCCCATCCTCCCCCTCTTCTTTCTTAGGAGTGGGGTAAAACAGGGGCACACAGGGAGATAATGTTCCAGAGAGAGTGGACAGCAAGGGGGCATTCCTTCTACAGTGCTCTGGCTCCACCACTGTGAGGTGTGAGTTGTCAGTTGCCCTCCTTTCTCTTCTCCTCCCTGTTCCCGTCCAACCTATTTCTCCTTTTTCTTAAAAAAAAAAAAAAGGGAAAATCACCCTTTTTTTCACCAATAATCTTTCCTTGAGAGGGTGTTAATTCCCTGTATCCTGCCCTTCTTCCAAAGTAGCTGACTCTGCTTCAGGAGTGTTTGCCAGTCATTCTGTGCCTTGAATTCTGGCAGAAAGCCTTTGGCTGCTCCTTGCAGTTCCTATATAATCTGGAGACAGGCCAGAGTCTGGGATGTTTAATCCCCCCTTTTTCTAAATCCTTTACCCACCCTACCTCCTTCTTCCTTTTCCAGAGATTGGGGCCCCTCCCAATCCCTCTAGTTTCTGGCTTTCTCCCTTTCTGTCCTAATGTCATTATTTCTTCTTTTGGTTATATATCTTTTCCTTTTTCTGTCCCTTGGACTTCCTTGTCCCACCCTCCACTCGCTTCCTCTTACCTCTCCGGCAGCTCAGAACTGGCAGGCAGGCGGAGTCGACGCAGCCTAATGGCCAACCTGCAAGTGCCACGCAGTGCGTCGGCCTCGAGGGTGGCGCCGATGGTGCATCAGCTCTGCCTACCTTTTAAAAAAAGCTCCCGTGGGGTCCTGACCTCCAGCAGATACCCAACAGTGATGAATGGTGAAGATACACAGAAAGATCCTAATTACGGTAGGTACGTAATTTTCATTTCCTACCTGTTTGATTTTTTTCTAAAGTGCAAGTTACAGTAGCAGTAGTTAATGAAGAAGATGGCTTCCAACTACAAGGGGTACACTGCAGACTACTTGAGGCAGTTGTGCCAGGACAGAGGAGTCCTGCACGAGGTGAGAGCCACCAAGCAGAACCTCGTGGATGCCATGATGGCAGCAGATGCCCAGAGCATCGAGTCACAGATTGTGACTGTAAAGGACCAAACCTTGGGCGTGGAGGAGCCAATGGCCAGTGCAGTGTCCAGATTCAGTGAGGAGGGCAGCAGGGCCAGTTCCAGAGAAGGGCCACGGCAGCAGGAGAAGGTCGCCAGCATTCTGGAGCCAGAAACAATCAAGCTGCAGATTGAGTTGCACAGAATGGAGCTGGAGTTCCAGAGAGAAGAGAAGCAAGAGCAGTGAGCTGCAGAGGAGAAGAGGGAGCATGAACAGTGAGAGGTGGACTGCGAGGAGCATGAGCTCCAGAGGTGACATGAACTGGAGAAGCTACGACTCCAACCACCCGCACCAGAACAGGTAAGTGGCTTGGGCTTAACTGGAACTACAGAACTGGGTTACAAATTGAATTACAAATTGATAGCTGAATTTAAAGAGGGGGAGGATATGGATGCCTTTTTAAATTCCTTTGAAAAAGTTTGTATTTAGGCTAAAATTCCTAGAGAGTCCTGGAACTTCCAGCTATCCCCGCTACTTACCGGGAAAGCTCGGGATGCATTGGGTCAAATGGACAATGAGGACAGTAATGATTACAGCAAACTAAAAGATGTACTTTTAAAAAAAGTTTGATTTAACTGCAGAAGCATACAGAGCTAAATTCCGTAAGCTCAGGAGAAGCCCTGATATGAGCTACGAGGAGCTAGCCACGAAACAATGTCAGTTTTTTAAACGGTGGAAAGGAATTGAAGCAAACTCTAGAGATGAAATTGAAAATGCTAATTTGTTATAACAGTTTTTTGGGGCATGCCCAGCAGAGCTGAAAACCTGGCTGGAGGACCGAGATCCCAAAACAGTGCAAGAGGTTGCTGAACTCTTGGACCACTATGCCAAGAGCAGACCTGCTCTGAGAGCGAATGGGGTGGGCTTGGCAGCGCAGAAAGGGAAAAGCGCACTTTCAGGGTGGTTAAAACCCTCACTGCCTCCACCAAAACCAGTTAGCCCAGGTTTCAGTGAAAAGATTTCTCTGAGAAAATAAACGAATGTTGAGTCCATAAAGAAACTGGGCATATTGCCAGACAGTGTCCCTAAAGGGCGAGCAATACACAGAATGGGGCTAGGAAAGAAGTGGGTTGTTTGTGTGTCCCTGGAAGCATGCCTGTGAATATGAGGGAACACATGCACCCAGTCACGGTGAATGGGGTACAGACACAAGGGTTAAGGGACACAGGGGCATCCCTGACGCTGGTAAAAGGGGATCTGGTAGAGCCTGGTCAGCTTGTACCCAATTAATTTGTAACTGTGCAAGGGTTCACTGGTGAGGAGACCACATTGCCACTCGCTAGTGTTCTTCTACACTGGGGTGAAACAGGGGGAACTGTGCAACAGGTGGCTGTAGCCAAAACGTTAGCAGTTGACGTCATCCTTGTCAATAATCTCAAACGGGATGGTGTGTGCAGTTACCAGCAGCCAAGTGGGACAGGGAAATTGTAGTTCCCTGGACCCCATAGAAGCCATTGTGGAAACCACTGTGAGGCTAGTTCCTCAGCCTGTGTCTCCTGATATGGAGACTAATGAAAAGGAGGTAGAAATTTCCCCAGTAGCAATTAACCACACAGCTATGGAGGGTTACTCCGTAGAAGGAGGGGTGACCCATTGTCAGAGGGCTAGGGATGACAGTGATCCTGAGTGCCCTGACGCTAGTGCTAGGGATCCTAGTTTAGAGACTGAAGAGGACCTGTCCTATGCCTTGGGAATGTGTAAGGAGTTTGCAGCTGCTCAGAAAAGTGACCTTAGTCTAGAGAAGCTGAGGGCTTGGGCAGACTCTGAAGGAGCACAGGGAGGTGACGGTAAGCATAAGGTTTATTGGGAAAATGGACTGATGTATACTCAGGCTGTGAAGGCAGATGGGGGGGTGATAGGCAGCTTGTCGTTCCCCAGGGGTACCGTGAGCAGTTGCTCAAGATTGCACACGATATTCCCTTGTCTGGTCATCTGGGAATCGCGTGCACTACACAGCGGTTGGCCCAGAATTTCTATTGTCCAAACTTCACCCAGCAGGTGAAGGAGTATTGCAGGTCTTGTTCCTGGTGCCAAGAAATAGGGAAGGCAGGTAAGAAAACCCAAGCTGCCCTAATTCCATTGCCCATAGTGGAGGAGCCATTCCAGAGGGTGGGAATGGATATTGTGGGGCCTTTAAATATCCCCAGCTCCTCCGGGGAAGAGGTTCTTCCTGACTGGTGGATTATGCCACCTGGTATCCAGAGGCAGTCACCCTATCCTCACTGAGGACAGACAAAGTGGCAGATGCCTTACTTGGGATTTTATCCTGTGTTGGGTTTCCGCAGGAGGTTATCACCAATCGAGGGGGTTCCTTCATGTTGGACCTGATGAAATATTTGTGGGAGAAGTGTGGGGTGGTACAGAGGTGCACAACACCTTATCACCTGCAAGCCAATGGGCTTGTGGAAAGATTTAACGGTACCCTGAAGTCAATGCTCCAAGCGTTTGCTGAACAGCTTGGGAAGGATTGGGAGAAATACCTTCCGCACCAGTTGTTTAAATACAGGGAGGTGCCCCAAGAGTCGACAGAATTTTCCCCCTTTGAGCTCTTATATGGACACTGGGTAAGTGGGGCCCTAGACTTGATCCAGGAGGACTGGGAAGGCAAGCACACCACCCAGGGCACTCCCATAGTGGATTACATCCTTAGGTTTATGGAAAGGCTGAAGGAGCTTATGGGGACAGCCCAGAGCAATCTGGCAGTTGCCCAACAGAAACAAAAAGTGTGGTACAACCGCAGAGCCAGAGCTCACTCATACACGGTGGGTCAGGAAGTCATGGTCCTTATCCCAGTCCAGAAAGATAAGCTGCAGGCTGAATGGGCAGGACCGTACAAAGTAGTTAGGAAGGTAAATGACGTGAACTATATCATAGAGTTACCTGACAGAAGACAGACAGAAAGAATGTACCATGTCAACATGATGAAGCCATATGCTAATAGGGCTGACATGGTGTTTGCAGTATGTAGTCCTGGGGAGGGGACAGATGAAGGAGACCCTCTTCTGGACTTGCTGGAAGAAAGCAAGTGGGAGTCCTCTGTGGAGGCAGTTAAAATGTCACCCCAGCTGACCCTGGACAAGATCCAGGAAGTAAGAGAGGTTTCAGCAGACTTTGCCCCACAGTTTAGCGCCAAGCCTGGACTAACCCCCTTAGTGACGCATAATGTGGAGACAGGGACACAGACGCCCATACAGCGGACGGCATATCAGGTGTCAGAGGCTGTCCAAAAGGACATTAGGAGGGAGGTGGAGGAAATGCTGGATTTAGGGTAATCCAGAGATCCCACAGCCCCAGGGCCTCACCCGTAGTCCTTGTGCCCAAGCCAGATGGCTCTACTCATTTCTGTGTGAACTATCATGGACTGAATGCAGTCACGAATTCAGACACCCACCCAATGCCCCAGACAGATGAACTCCTGGACAAGTTGGGAGGGGCGACCTACCTTACAACTATTAACCTGACAAAAGGGTATTGGCAGGTAGAATTAACTGACAGAGCTAGGGAGAGGTCGGCCTTCATCACTCCGATAGACTTATTTGAATTTAAAGTAATTCCTTTCGGAATGAAGAACACCCTGGCCACTTTCCAAAGGTTGGTGAACCAGGTGTTAAATGGTGCTGAGGAGTACGCCATGGCATACCTGGAAGACATTGCCATCTTTAGTAACAGCTGGGAGGAACACCTGTCCCACCTTAGGGAAGTGCTGGGCAGGATACAGAGGTCCAGGCTCCCTGTCAAACCTGAGAAGTGCCAGATGACCATGGCTGAAGTGGCATACCTCGGGCATGTTGTAGGCCGGGGACAGCTCCATCCTAACCAAGTGAAAATAGAAGTGACCAAGGCATGGCCCAGACCAGAAATGCAGAAGCAGGTCAGGAATTTTCTAGGGACAGCAGTGTACTATAGGAAATTTGTACCCAATTACAGTGCCCTGGCTGCTTCCCTATCTGACCTGGTAAAGAAAAAGCTGCCTAAGAAAATTACCTGGGAACCAGCCTGTGAAAAAGCCTTTACCAGACTGAAGGAGGCACTGTGCAGTGCTCCTGTATTGACAAGTCCTGACTATAGCAGACCCTTTATAGTCCAGACTAACACCTCAGACATGGGTATTGGGGCAGTACTGAGACAGACATCCAAGCAAGGGAAAGATCACCCTGTAGTGTACCTGAGTAAAAAGTTACTTCCCAAGGAGCGGGCTTACTCTACTGTGGAAAAAGAGTGTCTTGTCATAGTGTGGGCCCTAAAGAAGTTAGAGCCATACTTATATGGGCAGCATTTTGAGGTACAAACTGACCACAACCTCCTGGTTTGGCTGACCCAAATGGGAAAAACTAATAGTAGACTATTAAGATCGAGTCTTGCCTTGCATGGGTATGACATGATCTTGCATAGGTCTGGAGCGACCAATCAGAACGCAGATGGCCTGTCGCATGTTTATGAGGAGTGAACTGACTTGGGAAGCTCATCCCATGCAGGGGATAGAGCCCCCATATTCAGTCTAGGTGGAGAGGATTGTGACGCTTGGCCAGTTGATTATGATTGTTGGATGATATTTGTAATATAAAAATATAGTGTGTGATTGTCACAGTGCTTCCATGGGTGCCCTTCCCCCAGGTTTCAGTGAAAATGACAGGAAATATATTAAACCAGGAGATCTCTGTAATGTAATTATCTTCCTTGAGACATTGCATTTTATGGCCTTTTTTGTTTTTATGACCTTTTGCTTCTTTGAATAGGAAACAAAATAGGACTTTATGAGTCTGCCAGAGGATGGCGATCATAAACTTTTATGACGTCTTAAGAGGAAGAACATTTAATATCAACTGGTGTTAAAAAGCTATAAAACCCCTTTGAAATGCTTGGGGAGAAGGAGCTGGGAAATCACAGACTTATAATTTGGGAAATGAGTTTTTGCTGATGTCACCTTATTTAAAATACCTATTGATAGGACATCATGTTTGTATTTTTTTATATTCTAAAAGAAGACGCTAGATGACTAATAGAAGGGGTATGGGGAGACACAGTTTAAACTATACTGTGTCTGAGCTGTTTGGTATATTCCATCTTGGGCGAGAGAAACACACAACTCTCTGATAAGCACTTAGAGGTAATACGTTAGATAGAAAAGTATCTAACTGTATGTTGGTAGGAGTTTGTCTGTAGTTTTCTTTGTTTTCTTGTAAGTGATTGCATGCTTTGTGATTTAGTGTTCTGTGTTTACATTTTTCATATTTTCATCCATTTTTAGTAAAATCTATATTTGAAAGATACTGCCTGGGTTTTCCAAGTTCTTTTTTTTTATGGACGTATAGAGGGTTAAAACTGACAAAACTATTCAAAAGCTTGATGGTGTTACTAAACTGGGGAAAGGTAAGAATATACCTAAGGTCTTTTATAGAGTTTTAAGGGTTCATTTTGGAAGCCTGGCTGGGTGCCCTGGCATAAGATTGTACCGTAAACCCCAAAGAGGGTATGAATCTGTGCCTGTACATTGGGTACACTACCATAAGGTTCGCAGTTTGAATTCCCCCAGAACTTGAGACTAAAGGTGATTCGGACCCACAAGCAGACAGGAGGGTTACCCTGTCTGTTACCTGTTCACAATCATGTGCTCTGAGGTTGGCACTGTGGGAGCAGAGGGCCTGACCTGCTGAGTGCATTTGTGACACAAACCTGATTCTAGATTTGGACACCCATGAGGATGATCCCATGGACACAGCAGATCCAAAACCAGCACCTGTCATGGACCTTCAGGAGGATCTTTCATTAGAAGCACTGCTCAAACACCTACTGTACACAGTACCCTGAATTTTGAGACAGTTGTTATAGATGAGGCTGGAAGACAGCAACTGGAATATCTAAATATGCCAACAATGCTAGTGTCTCCCGCTGATCCAGCCTACTTTGAAGACCCTCACAGTGGTAGCCTGGAGCTGGCTGGCTTCTATTTGTATCACCCCATGGCTGCCAGATAAGAAATATTTGACTCCCAGGATGAAACTGGTATATTACACCCAGTCTACATTTATGTCCTTATTGCTAATAATGATAGGGCTACAGACCCCAAGGAAGTCACTGTGCAACCCACGGATAAGGAGTCATAGAAGACTGACATTATGGATAAGGGGGTATTGGGCTCAGTCACACTAGGCCTATGTAAAATAAGTTACCAGGCCCATATTTCAAAATATGAACACTACCAATAGCACAAGCTTTGATCCACCATAGAGAGCTTACCTGGGTTATCTTCAAAACAGGACCTTCTGATGACTATTACTGAAGGCACAGAGTGAAATAATCACCAGCTAAGGGATGCGGTGGACTGAGCAGATGCAGATGCATGGGCTGCAGCTGCAGGAATTTGCATCTGGAGGCACTCCTGACTGCATGCTGCTGGTTTAGCTTCCTGTGTATAACAGGATTACCCAGAATGCCTCGACATAAAACTCCATGCAAGAAACAGCAAGGAAGACCAGCACAGCATGTTAATATGCCACTGCTAAGGAACCCTGCCACACTGACTCTGGGAAGCACACAAGTCGGGAAGGGAGACAAACTCAGGAGGGGGCAAATTTATTAAACTAATTCAGGGGAGGAAACTCAGGGAGGGGGACAAACTCAGGAGGGGGTAAATGTTTCAAGTGACTCTGCATGGGACCACAACTTGGGAGGGGACAAAGTGGGGAGGGGCATCTCATATTACAACTCCGGGAACCAGGACAGAACTTGGGGATGGAGAGGCGTGACGGCAGGTGCAACATAAAAAGGGGGGGGATCAGCCCAGTGGTGCTGAGGGTTAAGGCACTGGATGCCACATCTTGCTCCACACTGGTGACCCATGTTCAGGAGTGAATGCTGGTTGCCGGGGTTTGGTCAGGGGGGGTTATGGGATGAGCATTTGAGGGACTGCTCTCCTCACCCGGGTGGAAGTGTTGCCACTCCCATCCAATGACTGCCCCCAGCTGGAGGCCTGAGGAGCAGTGCGGGATAGAGTAGTGACATGAAGGGTGGGCGCTGCAGGCGGCAGTGTGCACATGCCTTCATACTCATGCATGCATGCCGGCAATGAAGGAGAAGTGAGAAAACAAGAAAATTGGAGCTGGCAGGCTCCATGATGGCCCAGACATGCCCTGCACCAGCCTCCCTGGATTCTGGATTGTGCTACAAAGGGGTGGGGGGGAGTCAACACTCCTCACTCCTGCCCCATGTGTGGGTTATACCGTGGGGGAACTACTGGGGCAGGACTGGGGGCTGGGAAGCTGGGCTCGGAGGACCAGTCCTTCTAGAGAGGGTCGGAGCCAACTGCCAGCACCGTGGATGGCAGAGAAAATACAATAATAAACAAAAAAAAAAAGAACCAGGTAATATAAAACCCAGGTCTGCTGGAGGTAGCAAGTGCAGACACAGGCAGTGATCCAAAAACCGCTATGCTATGCTGCCAGCATGGGTTTGTAGCACACACTGGTGGAGTTAAAGTGGCTGGCTTAAGTGAAAACAGCTGCCTATCTACATGTGCAGTGCTACAACATGCCCACACTTTTACATCCAAGTAGCTGTCTTCACTCACGCTACTTCAGCAGCGAGCAGTACAATACGATCTATTTCCTGCACTGTTTTGACGGGATGCCTGTCCAACAGCAGATAATGAATGCTCCATTTAAAAGAACTTAACTCTTTTGTCAGCAGGTAAAGGAAGCACCTAAGAAGTGCAGGTGAGAAGAAATCAACCCTTAAAGGAGCTGAGGCTAACAAGTCCACTTCACAAGGGACATGTTGAGGTTATCATTATAACAAATTCTTTTCTTGGCACATCTGGACAACTAGGCTACCACCAGCAATACAAGACCAAGTCTTCCCAGCTTCAGCAATGGCAGAAAAAGCTACTACAGAAGGTAAAGGCAGCAATGCCGCCCAGTGCAACTCTTTGATGGGGTACTGGCCCAGTGTCCACCACCCAAGAGGGATCAACTTTCAACACTGTGGCAATGCCTGACTTAGTTCTATCAACAGTGAGAATCCAGTATAACAGATAGAAGGATCCTGAAGGTCATTCAAAAGGAATACTCTTTGGAGTTGATAGAGCACCCTCTGGAGCACCTGCAGGAAAGAATTTCTGTTGCCTGGTCATATGACAGAGTTGTTCTCCCTAGGGACTGTGACCTCCTGTGCAACAGGGCAGTAGAGATAGTACTGGAGTTGGAAAAGAACAAATGTGCAGCAGTGTCAGTGGCTCGGCAGGTTGCACACTCGCCTCTGAAGCCAGAAGATCAGAAGGCTGTGGGTTCTATCCATCCACCAGGCACTTGGGTTAAATCCCAATACTGACACTGTAGTGCAGCATGAGGGGGGTGCTGCACTCCAGAGGTGCCGTCTTTCGGATGAGACATCAAACTGAGGTCCCATCTGCCTGTTCAGGTGGATGTTAAAGATCATATGGCAATTCTCGAAAAGAGTAGGGGAAGTTTTTATTGATGAAATAAGTAAATCAAGGACACAGTACACTATTTACATGAGTACAACAGGAAACAAACTTTTGATTCTCTGATTTGCACAGTAACAGAGAAACAAAATAAAATTTAAAGAGAAATATTCACAAACCATGTACAATGCCTCCAATATTTCCTTGCCTGTGCTATAGTACTTGTTCCTTGCTCTAATTCATACACTTTCCTTAAATTCTGTATGATTTGTATCAAAATCTGTGTTTTATTATATTCCTGCCGTTATAGTTAAAGAGCACACCTTGCCTGCCATAAATAATATTTACACAAAGAAAAAAATAATCTCAGTGTGCTCAGATGATATTTATGCAGAGGGGGAGGAAACAATCCTAGCACCAAAATTTCATATGTAATTTGGGGACATTTTTTATCACCCCAAAATCTAAGGAATAGGTTCCAAAATTGCAGCAAAAAAGGACAAAGTAGAAAAAAATGTTCTTCTGTTTCCAACACCCCAGAGCAAGTAGACCTGGGACACATGCGTTCTTCCAGGGCCTTGTGTTTATGGGTGTCCCTTACTCCCAATCTGTCATGGCATGAAAGCCATGTGGCATTCCATAATTTCAGAGGGAGTCTTTTGTCAGTAAGCTGGGAGAATATGGTTGAAAGTTGTGTGTCATACTTTGCCAAATTCTGTGGGGTATCTAAAAATGTGTGTTGAGAGTAGATAAATAAAAGGAGCGTCTGGAGTTGCTAGTCAAACTCGGGTGAGTGACCTGCCATTGTTTTAGCTTAACACAAGCTGCAGCTAAATAGGGAGGAATTTTAATCTGTTTTAAATTGCTCAGAAGTGAGAGTGGGGATGTAACCCACATCTGTAAAAATGTATTTAACAGAGAATTCATATGGTTATACCATAAATGAATGGGGTTAGATAGTAATGGGAGAAAATTTTGATAAAAAAAGAGACTGTAAAAAAAGAAAACAGGATGAACCATGCATACTCCCCCTAAACAATAGTCATGGTAGGTATGCATTCTTTTGATGGGATTAAGTCTGCTATCCCAAAACCCATGGAAGAAAAGATTCATTACTCCAGTCTCCATAGTTAGGGGTAGGGGAAAACACGTGCAATGTGCAAAAATATTGGGACTATGAGTGTATACAGTAAAGATACCCTCTTTCTTTTGGATATAGTTTTGATTTTCCAGGAAAAAACTGTTTGTTCCACTTTATGTAATGCTTGAGCCCAGTTTAGAGAAGCATCATCAAGGCTCCCAAATTGTACTCCCAGAATTGTCAAAAGATTTGTTGTTACCTTTATTTTTGCAAGGTGTGTGAGGTCACTTGAATCTGGTGAGGGAGGAAAGACTATGGCTTGACTCTTATCATAGTTTAATCTGGAACCTGATATCTTTTCAGATTCTGAAATAACCTGAACAAATGCTTCTTCATTTATGTTTGGGGTGGTGCACATGCAAAGATCATAAGCATACACACAAACATTAGGGGCTAAACTGTTGTCTGGAAAGGTTACGTATGGAATACCTGGGTGATTTGAGATTTTTCTGAGAAGTGAATCAATCTGAAAAACATAAAAGGGGGCTGAGCGGACAACCTTGCTGCACACCCTTAACACCATGGAAGGGTACCCCTGGTGAGCCATTTATATAAGGGGTAATAATGGCTGAGGTATATAAAAGAGAAATCCATCTCGTGAATTTGTTGGGTATATGGCATATTTACAACACTTGAAAAAGGTATCTATGGGTCACCCAATCGAATGCCTTTTCCTGGTCCTAAGCTAGGATCAGGTGTTTGGGATAAGACTCATCTCAAAGTGCTGTTATGTCTCTCAGAAAAATCTAGTTTTTAAATATAGACCTTTTTTGTACAGCACAAGATTGTACAGGGCTAATCACAGTTTCTGCAACTATTGAAAGTCTGGCTAAGAGTAGTGATGCTAAAATTTTATAATCAAAGTTGAGGAGACTTAGAGGTCTCCAATTTGTTAAGTCTCTCCTGTCACCCTTCTTGTATAATAAGATTACCAGAGCCTGGGACATAACTCCAGTAAATGTTTCTGAGGTAAGTACAGTATATATGAAAAGACATCTGATAAAATAGGTCCAAAATATTGGGCAAATTTTAGGTAAAGCTCAACTGTTAAACCATACAGTCCTGGTGAGGATTTATTTCCGCAGTTTGCTCAAAGCTGCCAGAATCTCCACAGGTGTAACAGGGGAAAGTACTGAGGATAAGATTTCAGGATCAATGTGAGGACTGTCTAAATCCTTCAGATAATTGGGGTCCCAAATTGCAGTGGATGGGATCCCAAAAATATTGTTTAAATATGTTTCAGAAATGTTTTGAATTTGATCAGAGTCCGAATGGCATACTTGTGTGCATGGGTCTAATACTTGGTCAATAGTTGTGTGGTGCACTCTATTCTGACAGCTCTTAAATATGTCTAATGAGGGCCTGGACCCCTGAGTTCCGAATTGAGCATCTAAGTTCAAAGATTCTGCCCAATCATATTGGATTCAGAACATTTCAGCCTTTATGTCGTTAATTTCATTCCCTAAATCTATTTTATTTTCATGTGCCCTTGAGATAGTGGAAAACAATTTTTCCCTCAGTTTTAAATAATGTAGGTATGAAGAATTTAAGTTTTTTATTGCCAATTGCATAAAAAAGGACCTAAATTTCATCTTGGAGTCTATCCACCAATCTGTGATAGAATCATAAGCGTCTAAAACAGAATATCTAGCAAACTTTAATGAAAAAAAAATTTCTTCTAACTCTGGTTGGGACAAAAGAAAGTTATTTCACATCCATCTAGTATTCTTTTTAAAAGAGGATGAAAAGGAATGCTTTGTAACACATGATGAAGAGGCTGCCAGGTGCGCGGAGGTCTCACATGGAATCATTTGGGCCTGCAATGCCTGTATGTTTTTTGAAAGAAAGAGGTAGTCTATATGAGTAGCATGGGGTCCTTTTGAAAAGATTGTTCCTCTTTTTTGGTGTATTATAGCGTATCCGGGCCCAGGCTACCTGCAAGAGCTCCTTGTTCCTTACTGCCCCAGCCCACTCACTCTGCTAAGCTGACGAGGGGTTGTTAGAGATTCCTAAGTTGTGGTTGAAAACTTCTGGAGTGCGAGCTTTTATGTTTGTGGCCCCGACCCTGTGGAATTCTCTGCCTCATCAGATTCGAGAGTGCCAGACCGTGGGGAGCTTCAAAACAGATTTAAAGACATTTTTATTCTGCCAGGCATTTGATGAATAGGTTGATATACGCTCCTGCTTGTTTATTTTATTACCTCATCTTAATCTGTTTTGATTCTATGTATTGTTTTTTTAACTGTTTTTATGAATTGTACAGCGCTCTGATTTTAGAGATTGCACTAAGTAAATACAATTATTATTATTATTATTATCTGTCCATTAACCCTGCTGTTGTCAAAACTGACTTCAAACAATTTGTATCTCCAAAAAGCTTTCTGGTGCTACCACGCAGATCTGCTAGTGAGAGTGGACAATTGAAATCACCATCCATTATAATATGTCTGCTGGTGTGCAAGTAGGGTTGTATTAGCTTAAAAAGTTCAGTTTGTGATGCTATGCTTTGGGGACATATACATTCAATAATCTAAAGGACATGTCTCCAAAATAAATATCTAATAAAGAGCTCTGCCTGGACTAATATCCACTATGCTGCATACAGAGAAATGAAAACCTTTTAATAGAATGCCAACCCCATCACATCGATCAGAAGGACCCAAAGCCCATAATTTTTTAACATGTGAAACTTCATGAGTAGTTTTTATCCTAGTATCCTGGATAAAACTAATGTCATTTGGTAAGTACTTTAGGAATTTAAGGATAGTCAAGCACTTCTTATATGATTTAATACTACAGGCATTTAATGTTAAAGGAGAAAACCGCTGACTGCCCCTCAAGGCTTACCAGAAAAAAGAAAACCATATATCATATAAACCATTATGAGACCTTCTGGTGAGTCTTGTCACATTTCTTTTTAACTGTGTCTGACTGTGAATCTGAAGAGAGATCAATTTTAGAAGATACAGAAGAGGATTCCGAGTCCTCCCCTTTATCCTCAGTATCCTCCCACTGCCTTCTTTTAGCTAGGGCTTGATTCCTGTTTCTAGTAACCACATAATGTTTTTTCTGAGGGATCGGATCCACTTTTCTTTTCCCTTTTTTCTTTTTGGAATCAGCCAGTGTAAACTGCAGCTGGTCTGGAGAGGAGGGGGTGGCATATCAGAAGTAATGTTGCTATTTCCAGAGGGACTGTTGAGGAGGGGGAGATCCTGTACTGTAACAATAGAGGGAGGGATGTATTTAGTAACCATCTGAGAAATTATTTTCCTCCGCTGGGGGTTGGAGGTAGGTTCTATATTACTAGATGGATTTTAAACAAGAGCAGATTGATTCCTTTGTGCTTTTACCTGGCATTTCTCAGTTAGCTGGACTGGGTCTTGTTGAGCACGATCTAACCTGTTACGGGCTGGATTTATTGGAGTGTCCTTCCTCATCACACAGGTTACATTTAAGTGGGTTTGGACATCCCAAACTCATGTGTCCATATTCCAGACAGAGATTGCATTTTGGTTTGTTGCAAACTGAGCTTAGGTGTGTGCTTGCTCCATACTTGTGGCATGTTTTAGGTTGCTCAGGGTAAAAGCATAGGTCTCTATCCCTGCCTATATGAAAGCTACCAGGGAGATTCAATATGCCAGAATCTGAATGGTTCAGTTGTACCTTAACCTTTCAATTTTCTGTCCATACAAAATCCTTGTGTAACCACCCAGTCCCTTGGGGTTACTAGAATCCCCTCAGTATCAGTACTAGGCAGGGAGAGGCAGCTGGTGACTAACTAGTTAAATGGGGGTTTCACCTGCTTACTCTTCTGTTTACTTGACTTTAGCTGAGATGGAATTGAGGAGCTCATTTGGAACTCTCGCAGCAGCATAAGCCTTGGCCAGCTGTGTGAAAGGAGAATGTTGAGACGTGAGTCAGTGTTAGCAGTGTAGCATTGCAGTCAGAAGTTAGAGGAGTGAGAACTGCTCAGCTGTGGGCTCTGAGTTGAGGGCCCAGCATTCTCACCCTAGTTCTGGTATTCTCCAGCTTGCCAAGAGAAATGGTGGAGACCTACAGCAGGATTTCCTGATTTTCATCCCTGGAGGGGTGAAAAGGACTGCTAGTGGATGGATCCAAGGGGCAATCCCCTTTTTGATCTAGGATGTTTGAAGCTGCCTGAAATGTCTAACAGTGAGTAGGATCTGACTTTTGCTAAAGGAAGCAAGTGCCTGTGCTGTTGTGTTCCATGTCTAAAAGGGAAGGCATAACTTTTCTGTGAATTTGGAAGTGTGAGATTGTCTCAATTTAAAGTTGGCTGAAGTGTATGATGTCCAGAGGTATGACTATATCACATTGTTCAGGACGTTAACTCTTCCATTACCAGTTGTAGTGATACAAATGCTGGATGCCAAGTTTTTCATTCATTAAGCATTTCCAATGTGTGTTTCCGAATGTTTAAGGTGTAACTCTGAAAGAATGGCTGAGTATGGATTTGGGAGCAAAGGGTGGGCAGAACCCCATCTGGAGTAACCAGTTCAGACATAACAGGTTCAGTAAGGGTGCCTGGTTACTTTAGACAAATGGCCAAATATCTGAAGAGAATTTTACCCTCTGGAGTGAGTTACAGTTTCTTCTCTGGTTATGAGGAAGGGTGCTAGTTCCTAGCAAATGTGTTTTCAGTTGTGACCAGAGCCACTGAAAGCAATGTTCTATGTCCTATGACATGTGGGAATACAAGTGTAAGTGTCCTATGTCCTACTATGGTGGGAATACAAAGAGTTTCTGTCAGATACAGTCGATTTTGGTATTCTGCAAGTTCCTAGTGCCACGATGTGTAAACGTTAGGGGTCCACCCTTTCTTTAGGTAATATCTTTCGGAATAATGTCACACTCTGGAACCCCAACTATGGCCTGGACAGTTATATTATTGCTTCTGGTGTGGAGTTACTGGGTACCCCCCAGAAGATAGTTGTAGCTTAACCCTAGCAAAAATTCTGTCCCCAGGACCTGGTTTTGCAAATACCAAATAGTATATTGTTTTTGTATACCCTCACCCCTTGATCTCTAGAAGAATGAGCCTGGTATAAATTCCCACAGTCTAGGGGTAGTACCAATTGGCTAAACGTTTCGCATCTTTCTGTCTGGTAGTGGTGTAGCCCAAGTGGAAAGGAAGCTTTGGACAAGGGATTTGTGCCCAGGAGAATGTCACACAAATATGCTGCTTGTGTGCCTTCCAGTACAGTAAAGGAACAGAGTGTTGCTTGTGTGTTTTCAACTTGTTAATGGACAGTAGTGCATTGATGTGTGTGTGTCCTGGTCTCTGTATCAGAAAGTGCTTAAATAACTTTTAAAATGCAATTTTCAAATGCCAAAAGTATTGTGGACCTTAAGGAAGAGAGACTCAAATATGTGACCTGAACGTTTCATGTGCTTAGTGTTCAAATTGGGGGAGTCGCTAGAGAAAATGTCCAGAAACTGTGGTAAAAATGGTCTAAACGGCACTCCCGCTGCTGAAATTGCAGCCGAGAAAAAAAGTTACAGTTTGCAGTTTAAATTTGCTCCTGCTCCATGATCGCTGTGAAGGAAGAGCAAGCAAGGAGAGAGAGAGAGAGGCTCATTTGCATGGCATCGAGTGATTGGTGTGGCTGCATCCAGTCCAGCCACCTGGCCAGTGTCTGTGTGCTGCAGTGTTCACAGAGGAGAGAGAGAGTGGCACGCGAGCTGGTTAGATCAGGACCAACCATCGAGGAGCTTGTGAGCATTCTAAACTTTAGTAAACAGACTAGTACAGTGTAATTTCAGGCTCAACCCTTCTTCCGATGGACTGGAGAGTGATCAAGGCCATCATAGCTACAATTGGCGGGACTGCCAGCCCATTTTACCCCAGAGGCCTTCCTCGAATTGGCAGCAGGCCAAAATTTTCCATCGGAGGGTATCAGCTACTGAATTCAGTGAGTAAACAAGTAAACTGTGCAAACAAACTGTGTGTGAATGCCAAGCCAGCTAAACCTGTGTGCAAACAGTGTAATTTATCTGCAAAGAATGGACTGTGCGTTGTAAAAGCAGTGCAGCAAACAGAAAAATCTGAGCAATAGGCTGTGAGCAATGAGAAATGGGTTCAGCAGTAAATTTCTAAGCAGCAGGACTGTGAGTTGTATAGGAGGGATGCAGCAAACAGGCAATCCTATGCAAAGGAAGACGGTGGGGCTTACAAGTGACTTTGAGCAATTGTAGATATGTAAATAGAATTTTCCTGAACTATGCTGATCGCAAAGTCAAGTTATCAGTTTGTCAGTATGGATGTGCTGAGATGTACCAGCAGAGACAATTGTTTGCAGTTTAAAATAATTTCAGTAGCCAGAAAGGTCGGAAACATAGTTTTTGAGCAAGTTGAACAGAGTTTGATGCATGAGAAAAGTTACAGACGCCATGACGGGGCAGGGTCAGCAATGTAAACACAGCAGCAGGGAGCCATGTTGTGAGACAATATGTGACTAGTGAGCAATTCAGTAATGAAAGGTTTGTGTGTTTGCTTTCAGACATGGCTCCGGGAGCACCCAGATATCTGGATCATGCCTGAGCTATGATCACCGAGGAGGTGGCAGTACTGAGAGAGGTAGAGAGAGCCTACTATGGTGACAGGTTACCTCCAGATGTAGCAATTCCTAGCTATCCAGTGAGACTATGCATTGTGTGTCTAAAGGCTGGAAGGGATGTGTTTTTGATACCCCATTGCTCAGACTGGCTTGCAAAGTTGGGAATGAGTGGGGTACAGCTCCAGAGAGGACAACAAGGATTCAATTGGCTCCCATGTGGACCCGGGCAGGTGACCCTGCCAGCAGCAGTAGCAGCATGCAGCACCAGGCTGAACCTGTTTGGAAAAGTTTTTCAGAGTGTGTTATAGAAAGAGCAAGAAAAATTGATGTTGATCCACTGCAAGGGCAGGAACAGAGAGAGGTTTCCACGCTTGTGTCCCAGATGGACAGTGCAATAGAGGCATCAGTTGACCTGTGAAATCAAAGTCCGAGTCCTAGCCTAGTGGGGAAAGATGAATTACAAGAGACATTGAATTGGGAGGTGTCTACTGCTGTGCCCATTGAGGAATGGAACATCTCAGGAGTGGGAATGTTTGCTCACTCTTGGGCATAGATCATGAGTGAGGAAGAGGAGGAAGAAGAAGAGTACCTTCATGTTGAGGGCTACTGTGAGTCGCCTCAAGCTTTTGCCTCAGAGGAGCCTGAGACAGTTGGAGAACGCTCTAGCAACTTGTCCAAAGAAGCAGTGGGGGACAAGTTCTTTTGCTCTTTGAGTTTGAAACACTGGCTTGACCAGGACTGGCCATCCCCAAGTTGGGCCATGGGCTGCAGACTAGTAAAGAGGAGAGACTGATTCGTAGGAAGAGCTGAGGCCACATATGGGAAGTCCTTTCCTACCTTTCCTCATTGAGTCTGGGAGGAAATCAAACAGAACAGGCAAGCCTGGCTTATGGAAGAGGCAAGTAAGAATTTGCACCCAGGTGTGGCAGAATGTGTAAGGGACAAAATCATCAGTGATCGCCTTAGATTATGGAGACTGGGCAGGACTCTGTTTATGGACACTGTGCGAATTGTGGATGGGGCTGGGCAAGAGACATTTCACAACATCAACTTGGAACGCCCAGACGGGATAATAGTTCTCGCCCCACACCCTGAGTGGTACTACCCTTAATGATGCCAATCCCTGTGAATATGTCCAGCATGCCTAAAGGAAGTGAGCAGTGGCAGGTCAAATGCCTGTCATCCGAAGCAGCAGTATCCTTGGAGGAGGATGCAGCTCGTCTGATATTCCAGGATTTCTTCAGGTGTGTCCAGATTCGTCAGCACAGCAGTTTTCCTTTTCCATCATCTGGCCTTCCAGAGGACATCAAACCAGCAATTTTTCTGTTTCATCATTTGGTTTTCCAGAAGCATCAACCCAGCAGTTTTCCTGTTTCATTGTTTGTTTCTCCAGAGGACATTAACCCAACAGTATCCAAAGATGCCATCTGGTCTGAAGGGAGAAGTTCCTCAGCTCGCAGAGTAGGAGAAAATGCTTTCGTTCTTCAAGGAACTGGTAAGAAAACTTTTTTATTTACATTAACTGACTTTGCACAACACATCCTACATTTGAAGTCTATCCAAGGAACTTTAATTTTCATCAAAGACTCTCCCGCTAGATTGCAATGCTATACAGGCCCTGTCCTGACCAAGAAGTGTTCTTCAGCAGGCTTCAGCCTTAGAGAGACTCTTTAATGGACAATGCCTACAGGCAAAATTGACATTGACCCCTAGTTTGGGACATTTTATGGAATTCCATCCCCAAATGTGTTATATAACTGTCTTCTTTCCATTTTTTTTTACTTTTGTACTTTTTTAAAAAAATGTTTTTTGGGGGTTCTTTAGTGTTAGGTGGAGGTTTAGGCACTGTGATGGAATGCAGAATGTGTTTTTGTGTTTTTCTTCTCTTTCAGGTGTTCCTGAGGAAGAAAAGAAGAACAGAAGAGGATGTTGGAACTCATTCGAGTACACCTTTTCTTAGTGTTTTTAGAAATGTTTATGGTTAACAGGGTGTTAACATGTTTTTCTTCACAGGTGTGGTTTTTGGGAAACGTGATGCAATGTAGTGTATGTTTTCCTCCTTGTTGTTCACAGGTACCCTGGGAGGTTTTGGGGATAGGTTTACCCGGTAGGTAGCCTAGTCAGATAGTCTTCCCTTGAGGGCTAGGGGGATAGATAGACAGACTGGGGGTCTTGCTGTGCAGTAGGGGCTCTCTGTACTGGTCTATTAGGGCATGCTTCAAACAGTTTTTCATGGAGCCACTGAGAATCCATAGATACATCATAGGATAGGGGCTGACGTTTCCTCAACTGGCTTCTGATCCTTTAGTGTTGCCTGCTATGCCTAGCACATGCTAGGGGAGAACTTGCGCAACCTCCTCATAGGTAACACAAAGGGTAAGATGGCTGAGTGCCAGACGGACATATGACTGCGGACAGTCATTCATCTGGTATGCGGTGAGTGTAACCACCCAGTCCCCTGGGGTTACTAGAATCCCTTCAGTATCAGTGCTAGGCAGGGAGAGGCAGCTGCTGACTAACTAGTTAAATGGGGGTTTCACCTGCTTACTCTTCTGTTTACTTGGCTTCAGCTGAGATGGAAGTGAGGAGCTCATTTGGAACTCTCACAGCAGCATAAGCCTTGGCCAGCTGTGAGAAGGGAGTTAGAATGTTGAGACATGAGTCAGTGTCAGCAGTGTAGAGTCACAGTCTGAAGTTAGAGGAGTGAGAACAGCTCAGTTGTGGGCTCTGAGCTGAGGGCCCAGCATTCTCACCCTAGTTCTGGTATTCTCCAGCTTGCCAAGAGAAGTGGTTGAGACCTTTCCTACAGCAGGATTTTCTGATTTTCATCCCTGGAGGGGTGAAAAGGACTGCTAGTGGATGGATCCAAGGGGCAATCCCCTTTTTGATCTAGGATGTTTGACGCTGCCTGAAATGTCTAACAGTGAGTAGGATCTAACTTTTACTAAAGGAAGCAAGTGCCTGTGCTGTTGTGTTCCCTGTCTAAAAGGGAAGGCATAACTTTTCTGTGAATTCAGAAGTGTGAGACTGTCTCAATTTAAAGTTGGTTGAAGAGTGTGATGTCCAGAAGTATGACTATATCACATTGTTCGGGACTTTAACTCTGCATGCCAAGTTTCATTCATTAAGCATTTCCAATGTGTGTTTCCGAATGTTTAAGGTGTAACTTTGAAAGAATGGCTGAGTATGGATTTGGGAGCAAAGGGTGGGCAGAACCCCATCTGGAGTAACCAGTTCAGACATAACAGGTTCAGTAAGGGTGCCCAGTTACTTTAGATAAATGGCCAAATGTCTGAAGAGAATGTTACCCCCTGGAGTGGGTTACAGTTTCTTCTCTGGTTATGAGGAAGGGTGCTAGTTCTTAGCAAATGTGTTTTCAGTTGTGGCCAGTACCACTGGAAGAAATGTTCTATGTCCTCTGATGTGGGAATACAAGTGTAAGTGTCCTATGCCCTACTACGATGGGAATACAAAGAGTTTATGTCATATACAGTCAATTTTGTTGTTCTGCAAGTTCCTAGCACTACAATGTGTAAACCTTGGGGGTCCACCTTTGCTTTAGAGAACATCTGTTGGAATAAAGTCACACTCTGGAACCCCAACTATGTTCTGGACAGTTACGTTATTGCTTCCTGTGTGGAGTTACTGGATACCCCTCCAGAACATAGGTCTATCATAGCCCTAGCAAATATTCTTTTGACAGGACCTGGTTTTGTAAATATCAAATAGTATATTGTTTTTGTACACCCCCACCCCTTGATCTCTAGAAGAATGAGCCTGGTATATATTCCCAATGTCTAGGGGTGATACCAATTGTCTAAATGTTTCTGAAGTCTGTGCCCAGTATGGGTGCCAGGGGTAGCTAACTGTGTGAAGTAGCAGGGGGTGGTTACACTCATCTAGAATGGGGTAGGTATTTCTAAAATTGTGTATCTCTTTTGTAGCCAGTACTGCACGTCAGCAATATTTACCCCCTCATTCCTAAACAGCAGAGTCATGGTCTTAATGCTACATTTGGTTAAGGGAATGGGAAAAAATGGCTGCCATAAAGGGATATTTTGAACTTGAGGATATTTGGCCCAAAATGTTTCTAGAGTATAACTTGTCTTAAAGCTTATATCATAAGTGACTTCTCCCCTAACATGTATGACAGCAAACAATTCACTAGTGTTTATACCTATTGTGTCTTTTAACATTTTATGCAGAACTGTCCTTCTGTCTGGAGTGACAGCAAAGTCCCCATTAAACTTCAGATGGACAGCGCTCCTTTGCTGTGCCAGTTCACCCTTGTTTTTAAACAAATCTGACATCTGTAAACGTCTGGGCTGCTCCGTTTCTGGGGCAGTAAGATTAGGTATTGTTTCCTCTTCTTGTCCCGGTACATGGGCATCGGCGAAGTCTCTTGTGATGTAACACCCATATGAAGGGGTTCGTTCCCTAGCAACCTGAATGTTTTCAGTGGAAGAGCCAGTCGGCAAATCTTCTGTTCTTGAAATATTGCCAATATGTTCCAAAACTCTTCCGGGCATTTGTTTAATTGATGCATATTCTTTAATAATATCAGTGGCCCGAATCAAGCCTAGGGATGTCCAGGTCTGTGTGTTTGAATCTTTTGGCCACCCTACTGCACTCAGGACAGACTCAGGAGACCGAGGTAAATTCTTTTCAGAACTTTTACCATCACGGCCTTTCCTTAGGGACAACATCTGGACTGGAGCAGTTAAAGGTGCACGGACAACTTCTGGTGTGGTAGAACTGGCTATAGGATCTACTGGGGTAAACTGAGAAGGTGTTGTAAAAGCAGTTGAGCTGGTGCTCGGAGCAGAGGAAAAATCATCCTGTTTGGTAGGAGCACTGTCCTCTTGTAACAAATTTAACAAGAACTGTTTATGCATTTTTAATGAATTTCATAGCAGATCTTCCTGAGCAACTACAGTCTGTGGAAGACTAGGTTTGCTGGCAAAGGCACCTAGCTTCACCTGTGCTCTTTTCTTCTATGTTTGCTTGTAAGGACATAGCAAGGAACAACATTATCAGAGCAAGGAAAAAGAATAAGGCTTCTTTTGGCTAGGCAGATTTACTGTGTATTACTATTTTCTTTTGTGCTCACAGGTCTTGTTACTGTCTTTTGCATCCATTTTACTGCTTTATTGTTCTCTGATTCAAATTGCTGTTACAGGGTATACTTTCTGCTGCATTATTACAGGGTGTGCCTACAGATTTGTTACCGTTTTGTGCTTATAGATTACTGCTGTAATTTTCTCTGATTCAGATTGTTTTTTGCAAGGTATATCTTTTGTTAAAGTGTTCTGCAGGTTGTGCTTACAGGTGCTGTTACTTTTTTACTGCTTTATTTTTTCTCTGTAGCAAAGTGTTTTTTGTGGGGCATATCTTCTGTGAAATTGTTTCAGGTGGTGCTTACAGGTTTTGTGACTTTTTTTATCTGCCATTAGGCTAAGCTTTCTGGGTTAATTACAGGAGCATATATGAGATACAAACTGAGGGATAGCATCTGTATTTGTTGTTGGGTGATTGTTTCTGCTCATACCTCCTTGTTTCTTTTGTCTGTGGTTCTTCTTTCTCAGCAGAGGAAGGGCCCAACCATCCACCCCCATCCCCAACCACCCCATACTATACTCCTCTTATAGAGTAGCACAGTCATGACATTTCCTATAGCAAAGCAGGAGGGGGAGGATCAGAGGGGTATCCACACAGTGACCTCACTTACAGGGGCTCAATTAATTTAACTTGTTACAAAAAGTTATACAAAAACAAACAAAACAAACAAAAAAATAGATACATAAAAAAATCTTTTGCTTTTATTTTCCTTCTAATTACTTGGAGCAGGTTATAAACTCAGCAGCTCTGCTGGAATGGATATTATTAACTGCAGGTACTGCAGGATACTTTTCAATAGGGCAGTTATACAGGATTTAGGATGCTGTCCTACATGCTGGACCATTGAAGATCTAAGGGCTCAGCTCCGGGCAGCATGGGCAGAGATTGCGTACCTCAAATCGCACATTCAGGAGGAAATATATTACAAGAACCGCCCGCCATTTCCCCAACATCAAACTGAAGCACCTCGACCCCAGAGGGTAGTTGGTCCAGGAGGTTGGCAGGTGGTTAGGATAGGCAAATCGGGTGCCCCATCACTCAGTGCTCACCAACGTATCACCTCCACAAATGATATAAAAACCACAAACAGGTATCTGCCTCTATCTCCAAAATCAAACAAAGGGGCAGAGGACACTGCAGAGCAGGACACTGCAGCACAGGAGCTAGCACTACAAAACTCACCCAAAACAGGGACCAAAACAAAAAAAGCAAAAAGGAAATCCAAAACACTTCTGATCATAGGGGACTCCATGATTCAGGGAGTTTATACCTACCTCTGGCTGGGGGTAATGGTCAGATGTCTCCCAGGTACATCTGTGTGGAGAGACACTGACTGCATTGCTAAAATCATGCATGAAGCAGGAGAAAACAGCGACAATCTCACCAGCCAGTCAGTTGTGGAGACCAAGGAACACCTGACCAGGTTGGGAGACAAACTGTCATCTGTTTCATCTAGCATCTCCTTCTCTGAGATCCTGCCAGTCTGGGAGAGGGGAGCAGATGGACAGAAAGTCAGAGAAGGGGAGATAGGGGAGCTAAACATGTGGCTCAAAGGCTGGTGCCAGGAAAAAGGACATAAATTTGTAGGTAACTGGCAACAGTTTTGGGAGTGGAAGTTCCTTAAATTCGATGGACTGCATCTGACTAAGGAGGGAGTCAGTGCATTGGGGCAGAAGTTTGATGTCTTTGCAGAGTATTTAAACTAGCAAATGGGGAGAGGGGTGCAGCACCCAGTACATTGAATGGGAAGAACACCCCTCCCTCCTCAGCTAGTGATCAAACAGGAGTTCAGCATGTTTGTAGTTCATTTGCATCGCCAGGTAAGGAAAAAGGTCCGGCTCCCCATACGATGTGCAGGGGAAATTCCAGACCTTGCCCAACAACTAACGCACCGAAATCTGGCCAATGGAAAATCATATACACAAATGCCCGCAGTCTGGGAAACAAGATCCCAGACCTGGAGTCAACAATGACAGAGGCTAAACTGGACACAGTAGCCATTAGCGAGACATGGTTCACCAGTAACCACACTTGGGAGACTTCAGTACCCGGCTATGTACTGTTCAGAAGAGACAGAGGTGCAAAAAGTGTGTGGAAGGGGTGGAGTGGCCCTTTATGTCAATGAAAATATCAAAGCTACAAAAATTCAGAATACACATAAGGAGCCAGAAGAATTGTGAGTCACCCTGGAAACGGGTAATAGGACAACCATAAGAACTGGGGTTGTTTACAGGCCTCCAGACCAGAAGGAGGACAAGACACATTACTGTTAGAATATATACAAAACATGACAGCTAAAGGGGAGGTTCTGCTAATAGGAGACTTCAACATGCCAGATACAGATTGGTCAATACCAGCAGGAACATCCACCAGAACTAGACCCATAGTGGATTCCCTGCAGGGGGAGGTCCTCAAACAATTGGTACAACAACCCACAAGAGACAGGGCTATCCTGGATCTAGTACTGACTAATGCTGAAAGGATCACAGATCTCCAGGTAGAAGGTCACCTGGGGGCCAGTGACCATCACATGGTATGGTTCAATTTGGCCACTAGAACCAAATCAACACATTCCAAGGCACAAATATGGGACTTCAGAGGAGCTGACTTTGATAAGATGGCCAACAGAGTTAAGCTAGCCCTGGCAAGACAAAATACAGGTGAGGGGGTACAGGCAAAGTGGGCAAGCATTAAGGATGCAATACTTGAAGCAACATCCTATTGTGTTAGGGAGAAAAGCAAGAGCAAAAGAAGGAGGAAACCACTTTGGTTCTCAAAAACAGTAGCAGAAAAGATCAGAGCCAAAAGGTTGGCTTTCAGGAAATATAAGGGAACGCAGCGGGATGAAGATAGAGAGGCATACCAAACTTCCCTAAGGGAAGCAGGGAAGGCAGTAAGGCAGGCAAAGGCCCAAACTGAGGAAACACTAGCACGAACAGTAAGAGAAGGGGACAAGACTTTCTATAGATACATTAGTGAAAGGAGAAAGTCCAGAGGGGGTATTGCTAAGATCAAAGGGGATAAGGAGGAGGAGTGTGTAGAGAAGGACCAAGGAAAAGCATCTATCCTAAATAGATACTTAGGTCTCATAGGTAAATACAAAGCTAATAAGACTAAAAGTCCATAGCAGCTTGCCATATGTTAACTATAACCTGTAATACCCGTTTTAATCAAATATTCATCTAGATGTGACTTGGAATCTGTCATTGTCTGACTAGTTACCACTTCAACTGGAAGTTCGTTCCATATTTTAGTAGCCCTAATACTAAACCAGTACTTCCTTTTTTTGTGTGATAAGTGGAGCTCTTTATTTGTAGTGGATGTGTCCTGGTTACATATGTCAGTGTCCTTAGCTCAAATCCCAGCTGGGCCCACAAGTCATCATCGAGCAGTGCTCTGTAAACCATGCACATGTACCCTAAGTCTTTGAAATTCCAGAGAATAAAGACCCAGTTCCTGCAGTCTCTGGTGATAGCTTAGCCCTTCTAAGCCAGAGATATACTTGGTTGCTCATCTCTGTACTCATTATAGTGCTCCTCAGTAAGTATGTCTGTTCAGTATTTACTGAGGAGAAGGTAGGGCAGGGCCCACAGCTCAGCACCATGGACACAGGGGGAGGGAGGTGCACACAAGTCCCATCACAAAAGAAAGGGTCCTACAAGAGCTCACTAAACTCAGGGTGGACAAGGCAATGTGATCTGATGGCATACATCCCAATGTACTAAAGGAGCTAAGGGTGGAACTAGCAGAGCCATTAGCAGAACTGTTTAGTGAGTCTCTGAGCACAGGCAAGGTCCCAGAAGACTGGAGAAGGGCTCATGTGATCCTGCTCCACAAGAGTGGCAGCAGGGAGGAGGCAGGGAACTACAGACCAGTCAGTCTTACCTCAGTAGTGGGCAAGATGATGGAGGCAGTCCCTAAGGAAAGGATAGTGCAACACCTGGAATCCATAGGAGCACAGAATCCAAGACAGCATGGGTTTACAACAGGAAGGTCCTGTCAAACTAATCTCATAGATTTCCTTGATTGGGTAACCAGAGTGGTGGACCAAGGGGTTGCAGTTGATGTCACCTACCTTTACTTCAGCAAAGCTTTCGATACTGTTCCACAAATAAGATTGATTAATAAGCTGGGTAGGCTCAGGGTGGGTCAGAGGTTGGTCAACTGGGTGGCAAACTGGTTGGTGGACAGAAAACAGAGAGTAGTGGTAAACGGTATACAGTGAGAAGAGATGCAAGTCACAAGTGGGGTACCTCAGGGATCAGTCCTGGGGCTAGTCCTCTTCAATATCTTCATCAGTGTCATTGCTGATGGACTGGAGGGTAAGGTTTACCTGTTTGTGGATGACACCAAGATCTGCAACAGGGTAGATGATCCAGATGGGGTAGGCAGAATAAGAAGAGTTCTGGAAAAACTGGCAAAATGGTCAGAAGAGTAGCAACTGGGGTTTAATGCAAAGAAGTGCCAGAGCATGCACATAGGGAAGAGAAACCCTGAAGCTACCTATAGGTTGGGAGGGGAGTTGCTGGCAATCACAAGGGAAGAAAGAGACTTGGGCATCATATTCACAGATGACCTGAAATCATCCAAGCAGATCACTAATGCAGTAGGTAAGGCTAGAGGGATGTTGGGGTGTATTAGTAGGGGTATCACAAGTCGTAAGAGGGACGTAATAATCCCTCTTTACAAGACATTGGTTAGACCCCATCTGGAGTACTGCATGCAGTACTGAAGGCTGCACCTGCACAAGGACATTAACAAAATGGAGGCAGTCCAGAGAAGAACAACCAAAATGGTGCAGGGACTGCATCAGAAATCGTATGAGGACAGATTAATGGAGCTCAATATGTATACCCTAGAGCAAAGGAGGGAGAGAGGTGATGATATGATCAAAACATTCAAACATCTTAAGGGCATTAACAAGATGAAAGAGTCTAACATGTTTCAATGTAAGAAAAATAGCAGGACAAGACACAGTATGAGATTAGAGGGAAGCTGATTAAGGGGTAATGTGAGGAAGTTCTTTTTCATAGAAAGGGTGGTGGATGCATGGAATGGCCTGCCTGAGGAAGTGGTGGATATGAATACAGTGCAGGGCTTCAAACAAGCATGGGATAGGCATAAGGGAGCAATACAGATGAGTATGAATAGATAGGCCATTGACAGAGTAAAGGCCTATAGCACATTCATAAGGTAGAAAAATGGGCAGACTGGATGGGCCTTGTGGTCCTTATCTGCCATCAACTTCCATGTTTCTATGTTTCTGTACCTGTTCAGCAGGAAAAGTTATCAAGCCCTTTCTTGTAGGTTTCTTGTAGGTTCTGGATACACAGTCTCTTGTAAAGTAGTAGTATCATTTTGTAAATCCATAGGTTCACCATTTGCTTTCAAAGTATCTCTTTCGTTCGTTAAAGTCTGTCGCACTTCATTTCGTACCATATTCCGACTTCCTTCTGTAGACACAGTAATCTCCATGGGCAATACCCCAGCATCTCCTCCACCATCTGTCTGGCCGTCCGCCATGTTGAAATGGCAGACAAGGTGTGGAAGGCTATGGGTTAGCAGATGGACAATTGACACAAGATACAAAAAGAAAAATGCAGCAAAGAAAAACAGCAGGCTTCATTCCATCAATCAAAGCATGAACAGGAGTACCACTTCCTTCTCTAAACTCCAAGGTGTTCACAGTACAACACCCAGCTCAAATCTGATCTACTCCATACAATAGCCTGGTGTATATAAAGGGTGTAAAGCAAAAGGATTGGTTCACTCAGCCATCAATCAAATAACCTCTTCATGAATTTAAACCAAAATGTTATTCTGTACAGTGTTTAATAAAACAAAAATCTATAATCCTTAGAATGAACAACCCTAATGTCAATTATTCTCCCTAAGATTAATTTAATGCCCACATTCTAGTTTTAAAACGCCAACAAGCACAGCCCCCAGCTTTTCTGCATAAAAAGAGAATGAAAGGGGCCAGCCGGCTCTTAGGAAGAAGGAAAGCTGGGCGGGTCTGTGGCGTTTGAAGTTGCCGATTTATTTTAAAACAACTTAAACAGGATTAAAGCCCTAAATGCCCCAGTAATATAACAAAATATTCGTTTTTTTAGACGTCGGGTACTCAAGGTTTTTGCCTGCCTATTCATTTTGATGCGGCTTTTAATTTGCTTCCCAATACGGCACAGGGCAGCAGCGCGAATGTGCGCACCATCACGATGGGAACCGGGGAGAACAGAACCGCTCTCGCAATTTGTCTAACTATCAACATGCCCAGGCGCTGGGTAGGTGATTCCCATCCTTAAGAAAAAAGACTCACAAACTACTGGATGCAATATTATGATCCATACTGCCACGCTATATTCAGGGGCTTGAATAAAGAACAACCAAGCGCTACATGGCGATGCAGGAGCGTCTTTTTCGGTGTTTAATTTGGGAAACACAAGCGGGCAGGTTACGGCGTTAACTGCCAAGTCCCACTATTTTGGGTCACTGTACTATTTTTTCCCCTTAATTCCCTCCTGGACTCTCCATTTCTGATCCCATAACGGGGGTTGTTGGAGAGAATACTTAAGGGGTTTGGAAATTGTAGCAGTTTTTCTACAGTTACAGGGGTATTATTTCAGTATACTGTTTGCAGACTGGCATAAATTTGCTTCTTAAATAAAATAAACATATGCGATGGGGGGGGGCGTTCTAAACAGTGTGTAATAAATGGCCAGTCTATTACTCACTATTTAAACAGGAGACAGATATTAAACATACACACACACAGACAGCATTCATCCCACAGGACATAAGCATAGACATAGAAGGGGGGGGCTACCATGCCCCTTTCACATACTCCTCCCCCCTTTTGCCTAAACCCTCCCCTCTTTTACTTATTTTTGGATTACTTTTCGTACTTTACTTGTTCTATCTACCAGATCTCCCGAAATTGAGAGATGGAGCCACAGCCCACCCTCTCCATGGCTCCACCCCGGGGTCCCTTACACAATCATTACACTCTAACAAGTAAGAGGAAGACAAATGTCTTCCAGGTTTTTATTCTGCATTACCCCGGTGTCTGAAGATAGATGCTCTTCTATTCCGTATCTTGATAGGAAATCAGCGTTCCCGTTTGTAACTCCCTTCCGATGTTTTATTACAAAGTGGTAGGGTTGCAGTGAAAGATACCACCGCATAATTCGGGGATTTCTATCTTTCTTGTTGTGCAATCAACATAACGGATTATGAGCCGTCCAAATCTCGAACTCAGTACCCTATAAATAAAATCGTAGGGCCTCAATAGCCCACTTGATTGCCAAACATTCCTTTTCAATAGTGGAATACTTGGTTTCCTGTTCATGTAGTTTACAGCTAACATAAATGATGGGTGTATGCGATAAGGGTGGGGGTTTCTAAATAGTGTGTAATAGATGGCCAGTCTATTACTCACTATTTAAACAGGAGACAGATATTAAACAGACATACACGCAGACAAGCATTCATCCCATAGGACATAAACATAGACATAGAAAGGGGGTAGGGCTACCATGTCCCTTTCACACAAGGGTTCCCCCTACTGACAGAATAGGAAAGTTTCCCTGGTGTCCTTGCCAAATTTCCCCCATTCACTAAAAATATCACCAACAGCTTAATATGGTTCAATGTCAGTTGGCATCCATCTGTATCCCCTTCCCCTGGGACAAGGCTAAAAATAGGCAGAATTGTCTACTCCTCTTTTCCTGGTCAACAAAACCTAAATAAATAAAAATGGTTCTTCTCCAGGTACATTCTCATCCTCAAAAAGGACTGAGGACATGTGCCCCATCCTAGACCTCAAAAAACTAAATGTTTTTATGAGGCATGAGAAATTCAGAATGGTGTCATTGGGGTCCTTGCTCCTCTATCTGAAGTCCCCGATTTGGCTGGTATCACTGGACATGTAAAATGCATATCAGCACATTCCTGTCAATCCAAGATACTGCAAGTATCTCCCTTTCTGTGTGGAACTCAAGCACTACCAGTTTAGAGTCCTACCATTTGGGCTTGCTCCAGCACAGCGTCTTTACAAAATGCTTAACCGCAGGAAGCAAGACTTTCAAGTTTTCCCTTACTTGAATGACTGGTTTATAAAATGCCCATCCAAACAGGAAAGAGAAATTTCATTAAGGACTACCTTGCAGTTTCTGACCTCTATAGGAGTACTACTGAACCTTCAGAAGTTTCAGCTTAACAGCTGCTGTTCATAGAATCTGTACTGGATAAGATTCTAACCCAAATCTTCCAAGCAGAAAACAGAGCAGACTCAGTTGTCTGCATGGCATGCTGTGCTGTGTAAAGGACCATCCTTGCATGACTGCACATTCCATTCAGTAAATATTGGGACTCATGTCAGTCACAGTGTTCACAGTACTTCTAGCCAGACTGCACAAGAGAACCTCTCAGTGGATGCTCATCACACACTGGTCACAGGCATCACATCCTCCAAACCACTGTATGCATGTGACCAATCCACTACTGTGCTCATTTCTGTGGTGTTCAGTAATAGACAATCTCTTCTGGGCTTCCTCTTCTTCTCTGTGTAGTCACAGGTGACCCTCACCATGGACAATCACTTGTTGGGGTGGGCTGCCCACTGTCAGAAACTCCAAACTCAGCGAGTCTAACTCTAGAACAATTCAGAGACATACAGTATCTCCACATCAGTGTTCAGGAAGTGAGAGTGGTCTTTTATGGTCTATAGGCCTTTTTGGACCTGATCAGTCACAAAGTAATACATCTCCAGGTGGACAACAAGTGGGCCATGCATTACATAAACAAGCAAGGAGGAACCCATTCTAACCCTCTGCAGGGAAGCAATGTGAATGTGGGAACAGTGTCTGGAGAATAGAACCTTGCTGCAGGTAACCCATTTGCTAGGGCTATACAGAATGCTCTAGTAGATTACCTCAGTCAAACAGTGGCAGACCCACATGAGTGGTCTGTGGTGGATGGCATAGTTCATCCCCTGTTTGATTAATGGGGCTCCTGATTTGTGCTTTTGCATTCCCTCTCATCACTGAACTGCCCTGCTTCTGTTCCAGAAAGCTAGAACATGGCATTTTCTGTCAGTGTGCATTCAGGCTGCAGTGGTTAAGTCATTATCTCTACACCTTCCCTCCAATACCTCTCATTCAGAGAGTGCTACTCAAACTGGTGACGCACAGGGGAAAAATGATTCTGATAGCTCCATGCTGACCCAGGAAGATAAGGTATATGTTGTTAACTTTGCTAGCTGTTCAGCAACTGTGGACCTTACCCCTAAGGATGGAATTACTGACTCAGATGCAGGGCCATCTGATCTTTCCCAACCTATAGTCCTTTCACCTCCAAGTGTGGCTCTTGAAAAGATGGAGGTTAACAAGTCTACGGTCCCTCAAAGAGTCTATAAGATTTTACTAGCAGTTTGCAAACGTTCCACCAGAAAGATGTACGGCGCAAAATGGAAGCGTTTTTCCATTTGGTGTTACAAAGCCCCAGTGGACCCCTTTAAGTGTCCCCTGAGAAGGTTTTGAATACCTTCTGAATCTCTCCAACTCAGGCCTACAGTACTACTTGGATAAGGTCCACCTGTCTGTTGTATCAGCCTATCATGAACTAGCGGGCATTGTTACTTGTTTTAGCTACTGTATCACTGTTCAAAACATTTCACAGAGGTTTCTTACATACAAGATCTCAGTAAAGAAGCAAGTCATTCCTTGGGATATCAACTTTTTATTTGACATGCTCTGTTACAAGCCTTATGAGCCTGCAGCCAAGTGTGACATGAAGTACCTTACCTGGCTAATTGTACCTAGTGGCCATCACCTCTGCACGCAGTGTCTGAAATACAGGCCCTGGAAAAAAAAATCCTCCATACACTATTCTCCATAAGGACAGGGTGGGTCTATACCATTTTGAGTGAATAAGAGGAACTGTTGCTGGAAGGCGAGTCTTTAAAATTGGCTGAGGTCTGTACCTTAGCTGTGGGTATCACATTTCAAAAGGGGATTAGAGAAGGTTGAAATTCAAGAGTGTGCCTAACAAACCTTCAGTTGGAGTCCCCATTTTGAGTGAGTAGGAGAAATTGTTTGCTGGTATGGTGAACTAGAACTGTGTTTTTGCCCTGTGTCACAAACCCACTCAGCAGGTCAGGCCCTCTACTCCCAAAGTGCCAACCTCCGAGCGCAGTCTTGTGAACAGTTAACAGAAACAGGGTAACCCTCCTGTCTGTTTTGTGGGTTCGAATCAACCTTTGATCTCAGTTCTGGAGGGATTCAAACTGTGAACCTCTTGCTAGTATACCCAATGCACAGGCTCAGATAATTCTGTCTCCCGGGGGGGGGCAGATATCTTTGCCTACAGGCACCTAACCAGGTGTACAGAAATGAACCCTTAAAAACTCTAATAAAAGACCTCAGATTAAACGCTCACCCTTTCCCGTTTGGTATCACCATTCAAGCTTATGCACAGTGTCTGCTTTAACCATATATTCTTCACTTGTTAAAGAAAAGAAGTTCAAAGACAGACCAAGTAGGCTCTAAAAATAGAGTTTTACTAAAATAGATAAAAGTAGGTAAAACGTACAATACAGAACTATACAGTATATCACAAGAACCATACATTCTTTTAAAAGAACAAGGTTTTAACAGTGCAATTCCCACTACAGTACTTATATTTTGTCTATCTTTACCTGTATACTTGCTTAAAGTGCTCAAAGATGTTTCTTTGTCAGAGTGTAGATAAAAGTGTCTCTGAAGTAAAACAGAATCTGTTTAAAAAACTGTCTTTACCAACCCCTTTGTGTGAGGTCACCTAGCTCCTCCTCTGTTTATGAAAAATCATACGCCCAGGATATTTTATCATATTAGAAGGTAAGATAATTAAGGTTACATCAGCAGAAACTCCTTTCCCCATGTGACTTCCCCAATCAAGTCTGTAAATTTCCTTTCATCTATAAGCAGTATCCTCTCTCACACAGACTTCAAAGCATTTATGATTTCACACTAGGGTGCCATATAACCTGCAGTCTTCCCCTAAATGCCATAAAATTTTATGGATTCCCCCTTAGCCACTACAGCTATAATTAACTTAGATAAATAGAAGATCCTTGATTAAGGCCTGTTCTAGTCTGTAATTAGCTTCTGGCCTTCCAGGTAACACCTTGTATCTAAAACCTGGGTGTGTATGTGTGTCAACTCACATGCTGTCTCAGCATCTCTCATGAGAGACAGTCCATAACACATTTTTATATTACAAAAAATCATAGTGTACTCAGAACTGGCTGTCCACATGTCACAATCCTCCCCACCTATACTGAATTTGGGGGGGTCTATCCCCGGCATGGGATGAGCTTCCCAAATCAGTTCACTCCTCATACACGTGAGACAGACCATCTGAGTTCTGGTTTCTGGCTCCAGCTCTATGTACGATTGTCATATCATACTCTTGCAAAGCAAGACTCCATCTTAGCAATCTACCATTGTTCTTTTCCATCTGCGTCAGCCGTACCAGGGGGTTGTGGTCAGTCTGCACCACAAAATGCTGCCCATATAAGTATGGCTTCAACTTCTTTAGGGCCCACTCTATGACAAGACATTCTTTTTCCACTGTAGAGTATGCCTGCTCCCTGGGAAGTAACTTCCTACTCAGGTACACTACTGGGTGATCCCTCCCTTGGCTGGATGTCTGACTCAGCACTGCCCCAATACCCACGTCTGAGACATCAGTCTGAACTATAAAGGGTTTGCTATAGTCAGGACTTGTCAAAACAGAAGTACTGCACAGTGCCTCCTTTAGTTTGGAAAAGGCTTCCTCATTGGCTGGGCCCCAGGTAATTTTCTTGGGCATCCTTTTCTTTGTCAGGTCAGATAGGGGAGCAGCCAGGGCACTGTAATTGGGTACAAATTTTCTGTAGTACCCTGCTGTCCCTAGAAAACTCTTGACCTGCTTCTGTGTTTCTGGTCTGGGCCATGCCTGGATTACCTCTATCTTTATTTGGTTAGGACAGAGCTGTTCTCAGCCTACCACATGCCTGAGATATGCCACTTCTCCCATGGCCACTTGGCACTTCTCGGCTTTGACAGTGAGCCCGGCCCTCTGTATCCTGCCCAGCACTTCCCTAAGGTGGGAAAGGTGTTCCTCCCACCTGGCACTAAAGATGGCAATGTCATCCAGGTATGCCATGGTGTACTCCTCAGCACCATTTAACACCCGGTTCATCAACCTTTGGAAAGTGGCCAGGGTGTTCTTCATTCTGAAAGACATTACTTTAAACTTAAATAAGCCTATTGGAGTGATGAAGGCTGACCTCTCCCTAGCTCTGTCTGTCAACTCTACCTGCCAATACCCCTTTGTCAGGTCAGTAGTTGTAAGGTAGGTCGCCTGTCCCAACTTGTCCAGGAGTTCGTCAGTCAGGGGCATCAGGTGGGCATCTGACTTTGTGACTGCATTCAGTCCATGATAGTTCACACAGAAATGAGTTGAGCCATCTGGCTTGGGCACAAGAATTACGGGTGAGGCCCAGGGGCTGTGGGATCTCTGGATTACCCCTAAATCCAGCATCTCCTCCACTGCCCTCCTAATGTCCTTTTGGACAGCCTCTGACACCCGATATGCTGTCCGCTGTATGGGTGTTTGTGCCCCTGTCTCCACATCATGCATCGCTAAAGGGGTTAGTCCAGGCTTGGTGCTAAACAATGGGGCAAAGTCTGCTAAAACCTCCCTTACTTTCTGGATCTGGTATGGGGCCAGCTGGGGAGACAATTTTACTGCCTCCACAGAGGACTTCTGCTTACTTTCTTCCAGCAAATCCAGAAGGGGGTCTCCTTCGTCTGTCCCCTCCCCAGGGCTACACACTGCAAACACCATGTTAGCCCTCTTTGCATATGTCTTCATCATGTTGACATGGTACATCCTTTCTGTCTGTCTTCAGTCAGCTAACTCCACAATGTAGGTCACATCATTTACTTTTCTAACCACTTTGTACGGTCCTGCCCACTCAGCCTACAGCTTGTCTTTCTGGACTGGAATAAGGACCATGACTTCCTGACCCACCATGTATGAGCGAGCTCTGGCTCTGTGGTCATACCACACTTTTTGTTTCTGTTGAGAAGCTGCCAGGTTGCTCTGGGCTGTCCCCATAAGCTCCTTCAGTCTTTCTCTAAACCTAAGGACGTAATCCACAACGGGCATTCCTTGGGTGGTGTGCTTGCCTTCACAGTCCTCCCAGATCAAGTCTAGGGGTCCACATACCCGGTGTCCATATAAGAGTTCGAAGGGGGAAAATCCTGTTGACTCTTGGGGCACCTCCCTGTATGCAAACAACAGGTGGGGAAGGTATTTCTCCCAGTCCTTCCCATGCTGTTCAGCAAATGCCCGGAGCATTGACTTCAGGGTACCATTAAATCTTTCTACAAGCCCATTGTCTTGTGGGTGATATGGTGTTGTGCATCTCTGCACCACCCCACACTTCTCCCATAAACATTTCATCAGGTCCGACATGAAGGAACCCCCTCGATCGGTGATAACCTTCCCTGCGGAAACCAACACGGGAGAAAATCTCAAGTAAGGCATCTGCCACTTTTCTGTCCTCAGAGAATAGAGCAACTGCTCTGGGTACCGGGTGGCATAATCCACCACAGTCAGGATGAATCTCTTCCCTGAGGAGCTGGGGGTATTTAAAGGCCCCACAATATTCATTCCCACCCTCTGGAATGGTTCCTCCACTATGGGCAATGGAATCAGGGCAGCTTGGGTTTTCTTGCCCGCCTTCCCTATTTCTTGGCACCAGTGACAAGACCTGCAATACTCCTTCAGCTGCTGGGTGAAGTTAGGCCAATAGAAATTCTGGGCCAGCTGCTGCATTGTGCGTGCAATTCCCAGATGACCAGACAAGGGAATATCATGTGTAATCTTCAGTAACTGCTCATGATACCCCGGGGAACGACAAGCTGCCTGCCTAGCACCCCTCCCTCTGTCTGTACTGCCTGAATATACATAATCCCATTTTCCCAATAAACCTTATGTCTGCCATCACCTCCCTGTGAGCCATCAGCTTCTCTAAACTAGGGTCACTTCTTTGAGCAGCTGCGAACCCTCACACATTCCCAAGGCATGGGATGGGTCCTCTAGTTGCTAAACTAGTCCCAGCACTAGCATCAGGGCACTCAGGATCACTGTCAATCCCAACCCTCTGACAATGGGTCACCCCTCCCTCTTCAGAGTAACCCTCTGTAGCTGTGTGGTTACTTGCTACTGGGGAAATTTCTACCCTCTTTTCATTAGTCTCCCCATCTGGAGACACAGGCTGGGGAACTAGCCTCTCAGTGGTTTCCACAATGGTTTCTGTGGGGTTCAGGGTACTACAATTTTCCCTTGCCACTTGGCTATGGGTAACTGCACATACCATCCCCTGTTTGAGATTGTTGCTCAGGATCACATCCACTGCTAACATTTTGGCTACTGCCACCTGCTGCACAGTTCCCCCTGTTTCACCCCAGTCTATGAGAACACTAGCGAGGGGCAATGTTTTTGCCTCACCAGTGAAGTTCTGTACAGTGACATATTTATTGGGTATAAGCTGGCCAGGCTCTACCAGATCCCCCTTTACCAAGGTCAAGGATGCCCCTGTGTCCCTTAACCCTTGCGTCTGTACACCATTCACCATGACTGGGTGCATGTGTTCCCTCATGTTCACTGGCATGCTCCCAGGGGCACACAAACAACCCACTTCTTTTCTAGTACCATTCTACGTATTATTGCTCATTCTTTTGGGACACTGGCAATATGCCCAGGTTCTTTACATAACCAACATTCACTTCTCTTTTCAGAGAAATCTTTTCTCTGAAACCTGGAGCTAACTGGTTTTGGTGGAGGCAGTGAGGGTTTTAGCTGCCCTGAAGGCATGCTTTTCCCTTTCTACACTGCCACGCCCACCCCATTTGCTCTCAGGTCTGCTCTTGGCATAGCGGTCTGAGAGTTCAGCAGCCTCTTGCACTGTTTTGGGATCTCGGTCCTCCAGCCAGGTTTTTAGCTCTGCTGGGCATGCCCAATAAAGCTGTTCTAACAAAATCACATTTTCAATTTTTTCAAGAGTTTGCCTCAGTTCCTTCCCACCAACATTTTAAAAACTGATGTTGTTTCATGGCTAGCTCCTCGTAGCTCATGTCAGGGCTTCTTCTGAGCTTATGGAATTTAGCTATGTATGATTCAGCAGTTAGTTCAAATTTCTTTAACAGTGCAGCTTTAAGTTTGCTGTAATCATCACTGTCCTCATTGTCCATTTGACCCAATGCATCCCAAGCTTTCCCAGTAAGTAGCGGGGATAGCTGGAAGCTCCAGGACTCTCTAGGAATTTTAGACTGAATACAAACTTTTTCAAAAGAATTTAAAAAGGCATCCATATCCTCCTCCTCTTTAAATTTGGCTATCAATTTGGAGTTCAATTTGTAACCCAGTTCTGCTGTCCCAGTTAAACCCAAGCCACTTACCTGCTCTGGTGCGGGTGGTTGGAGTCATAGCTTCTCCAGTTCATGTTGCCTCTGGTGCTCCTGCTCCTCACGGTCTGAATTTCAGTGTTCCCACTCTCTCTTCTCCTCTGCAACTCACTGGCACTCCTCACGGTCTGCCTCCTGCTGTTTCTGCTCTGCCTCTTGGCATTCTCACTCTGCCTCTCAGCGTTCTCACTCTGCCTCATGGCGTTCTCACTCTGTCTGATGATGTTCTTGCTCCCTCTTCTTCTCTGCAGCTCACTGTTCATGCTTCTCTTCTTTCTGGAACTCCAGCTCCATTCTGCACAACTCAATTTGCAGCCTGAGTACTTCTGGATCCAGGATACTGGTGACCTTTCTCTGCTGCTGTGGCCCTTCACTGGCACTGGCCCTGTTGCCCTCCTCATCGGATCTGGACACTGCACTGGCCGCTAGCCCTGCCACACTTGAGGTTTGGTCCTTTTCAGTCATGGTTTGTGACTCAGTGCTCTGGGTATCTGCTACCAGTAGGGCATCCACTAGGTTCTGTTTGCTGGCTTTCACCTCAAACAGGACTCCTCTGTCCCTGCACAACTGCTTTAAGTAGTCTACAGTGTGCCTGCTGTAGTTGGAAGCCATCTTCCCTAACTACTGTTACTCTGACTTGCACTTTAGGAAAAAAACGGGTAGGAACTTGATTGTACGCCAAGTTAAATAGTTCTGTCTCCTTTTTAAAAAAAAGAAATCACTGCCTTTTTCTTTCTTTTCAAGTGAGCTGATGGTCTCAAGCTGACACACTGAACAATAAAAGCTTGTAATACCAAAATATATCACCGCTGCCAACCAATCTGTCACAAACCCACTCAGCAGGTCAGGCCCTCTACTCCCAAAGTGCCAACCTCCAAGCGCAGTCTTGTGAACAGTTAATAGAAACAGGGTAACCCTCCTGTCTGTTTTATGGGTTTGAATCAACCTTTGGTCTCAGTTCTGGAGGAATTCAAACTGTGAACCTTTTGCTAGCGTACCCAATGAACAGGCTCAGATCATTCTGTCTTCAGGGGGCCAGATATCTTTGCCTACGGGCACCTAACCAGGTGTACAGAAATGAACCCTTAAAAACTCTAATAAAAGACCTCAGATTAAACTCTCACCTTTTCCCATTTGGTATCACCATTCAAGCTTATGCACAGTGTCTGCTTTAACCATATATTCTTCACTTGTTAAAGAAAATAAATTCAAAGACAGACAAGTAGGCTCTAAAAATAGAGTTTTACTAAAATAGATAAAAGTAGGTAAAACATACAATACAGAACTATATATCACAAGAACCATACAATCTTTTAAAAGAACATGGTTTTAACAATGCAATTCCTACTATAGTACTTAGATTTTGTCTCTCTCTACTTGTATACTTGCTTAAAGTGCTCAAAGATGTATCTTTGTCAGAGTGTAGATAAAAGTGTCTCTGAAGTAAAACAGAATCTGTTTAAAAAACTGTATTTGCCAACCCCTTTGTGTGAGGTCACCTAGCTCCTCCTCTGTTTATGAAAAATCATACACCCAGGATATTTTATCATATTAGAAGGTAAGATAATTAAGGTTACTTCAGCAGCAACTCCTTTCCCCATGTGACTTCCCCAATCAAGCCTGTAAATTTCCTTTCATCTATAAGCAGTATCCTCTCTCACACAGACATCAAAGCATTTATGATTTTGCAATAGGGTGCCATATAACCTGCAGTCTTCCCCTAAACACCATAAAAGTTTATGATTTCCCTCTTAGCAACTACAGCTATAATTAACTTAGATAAATAGGAGATCCTTGATTAAGGCCTGTTCTAGTCTGTAACTAGCTTCTGGCCTTCCAGGTAATACCTTGTATCTAAACCGTGTGTGTGTGTGTGTGTGTGTGTGAACTCACATGCTGTCTCAGCATCTCTCATGAGAGACAGTCCATAACACATTTTTATATTACAAAAAATCATAGTGTACTCAGAACTGGCTGTCCATGTGTCACACTCTGTAGTTTATGGAAGTATGTCTTTTTTTACCTGATTGTTTTTGTAGACACCATGTACCAGAGGAGCCCCCCCCACACACACACATTCCCCAACCATCCCCAGGTGCACTGCTTTTATAGTGGAAGGCCAGGCCACACCTACTTAAAGAGGCAGGAACAGTTGGGCAACACAAGCATTAGCCTATCTGATATATAGGCTGAATTACGAAGGGTGTAGCCAGTAATTAGGTCCAAAGGGCACATATAAATGGAAGAGAGAGAGTAGTTGTAAGTTCCTACAGAAGGAGAGAGAGTAAGAGTTTGGGGGCAGTGCTGCAGGTTTACAGCCCTTATAGACATACGGATACAATTATAAAGAGCTGGGGAATATTTGGAGACTAAGACAGGGGGATGTGGAGGCCAGGGCAAAGAGGCAGGTGGAGGAATGGATGGGTGGAGTGGAGAGGTTGGGATGACTGGAGTTACGGGCACAGGAAGGCAGGGAGAATTGTGAGCTGCAATGGGTGTGGAGCAGCACTGTTTCTGAGAACCTGGTGGAAGGTGGGGGGTTGTCCAGTATGCAGGACATTCAGACAACTTATGCTGGAGATAGTGAGCTTGAGACAGGAACTGGGGGTAGGGGACAGGAACGAGGGGTTGAGGAGGAGAAGGGGCACAAAGGCAGGGAGGGTTCCATTGCAAGATAGACCAGGCTACCATGGGCTGAAAGGGAGCACTTGGCCAGGGGGGCCAAGTCCACATGGTCTCAGGAGCACCAAAAGGGGTTGTTGGCAGGTGGTAGGGAACATGGGTAGATGGAGAGGAAGTAGGAAAGAGGTTCAGGATAAGCAGAGGCAGGAAGGTATTTCAGGGGAGGGCAGGGGCAGGAGTTTGGAGACAACAAACAGGTACGCAATACTGGTTGATGAAACAGAGCAGGATGTTGGAAAAGCCATCACAGAGCAAGAGTCAGGTGATCAGGAGGGAAGGGGGAATATACAGTTCAAGGAAAGAGGGAAGATGGTGATGTAAAGTGGGAAGGGGCAGGGGAGTAGGTCAAGTTGGCATGAACACACTAAACAAAGGGGGAGGAAGGCCAAAACATGTTGGGGGGGATGGCACAATGCAGGGGGCAGTGGGAGGATGTAAATGTAGTGGAGGGGGGAGTGGTTGGGGAAGTGAGTGAGCACAGAAAGGATGGAGGAGGAGGACAGCAGATGGAGGTGCAATTAGAGGAGAAAGGAGGGGGAAAGGGCAGGGTATGACAGCAGAGGACACTGAGGAAAAGGGGTTCATAGGAGGGCAAACCATGGTGGCAGTGCAAGGGACAGGGGATCGGGTACATGGGGATTCTGTGCTCAGGGAGGTGAGATGGGAAGGTAAGGGAGCAAGGAAGAGCCAAATCTGGGTGGAGTGTATGCCTGGTATGACAGTGGGGAGAGTAGGGCAGTGCATTCAGAAATGTGTGGAGAAGGTGGAAGGGAAGCCTGATATCATTGTACACCTAGGAACAAATGACCTAGAGGGCAGTACAGTGGAAGAGGTGCAGGAGATGTTCAGGGAAGTCGGGGGTATCTGCAATTGGGTGGGAAGCTCACTGACGTTCTCTGAGGTACTCCTGGTACCCCCGGTACCTTGGGCAAGCACAGCAAGAAAGCTAAGAATATAGGAGTTCAATTGGTGGCTGAAGGGTTGGTGTGCAGAAATGGGGCACGTGGTAGTAGAGGGTTGGGGTGAGACATGGAGCAATAAGTGGTTTTATGCCAAGGATAGGCTGCATCTCAACATCAAGGGTACAAGGGCATTCAAACAGGGGCTGAAGAAGTACATTGAAAACAACTTAGATTTAAACTGAGGAGGGGGAGGGGCTGAGCTGGATAGCAGGGAAGAGGCACCTTCCAGGGGAGACTGGAATGCCTCAGCCCCCCAGAGATGGAAGAGGAGAATGAGGAGAGGTTACCAAGACAAAAGTGGACGGGGAGAGATGGGAAGAGGAGGGGCAGGAAACAAGGTGGACTGTAGTATTTTTGAATGCAAGGAGCTTAGCAAACAAGATGGCAGAGTTCCAGGCAATGATGACGGAGGGGGAGGAAGATATTGCCACCATCTCAGAGACCTGGGCCATCCAATACCATGACTGGGATCTCACAATCCCGGGATACAAGGTGTTCCGCAGGGACTGGGAGGGGAAAAGGGGGGAGGGGTGGCTATTTATGTCAGAGAGGGGATACTGTGTACCAGGGAGGAAGGGGACAAGGGGAGACCAGAAGCCATATGGGTATTGCTCCAAAGCCCTAAAGATAAGAAACTCAGGATGGGGGTGGTATACAGGCCACCCTCACAGAACGAGGAGGTGGACAGGGAGCTGGGAGAGCAAATTAGGAAGGTCAGTGGCAAAGGGAATACAGTTATAGTGGGAGACTTCAACCTACCTGGGGTTGACTGGCAGACAGTAACTACAGTACACACCAGGGAAAAGGTGCTGCTGGAGGCTATCCAAGACAGTTACCTAGTGCAAGGGGTGATGGATCCTACTAGGGAGGGGAACATAATGGACTTGGTGCTAACAAATGGAGACCAAATCCAGGATGTGGTAGTACAGGACCCTCTAGCAGGAAGCGACCACTGCTCAGTATGGTTCCTCGTCAACACAGGGAGGGAGTCTGCTAAGACCAGGACAAGAGTGTTGGATTTCAGGAAGGCAGATTTTGCCAGAATGGGCAGCATCCTAGAGGGGTATTTAGCTGAAATTAACCCAGGGATGGATGCTGAACAGAAGTGGGCAATCATTAGGAAGGGGCTAAGTGAGGCCATGAACACGTGTGCCAAATCTCAGAGTAAGCAGTCCAGGTCAAAAAAACCTAGCTGGCTCAGCAAGGAGGTGGAGAGGAAGGTGAGGGAAAAAAGACTGTCCTTCATTAAGTTAAAAAAATTTGGGTGTGAGGAGGATAGAGAAGTGTTCTCAAAGGCATCTAGGGAGGTGATCAGGTCAGTCAGAGCAGCCAAGGCAGCAAAGGAGCTGAAGTTGGCTCAGGGGATCAGAGAGGGGGGGAAAGGGGTTCTTTACATAAGGGAGAAGAAGAGTTGTAGGGATGACAACGTTAGACTCAAGAGAGAGGGAGGATGGGCGGAACAAGGGGAAGATCAGGCAGAGGCACTCAATGAGTATTTCTGCTCGATGTTCACAAAAGAAAGGGATGGCCTAAAACCGCAGGGGAAAGGGGTCAAGGGTGGGGGGGCAGAGATAACAAATGAGGTCATCCAAGAGGATAGAGTTCTGAAGGGCCTTAAAGGCTTGTGGGTAGACAAGGCTCCAGGACTGGACAGTGTACACTAAATGGTCCTGAAGGAACTGGCAGAGTTGTTGGCAGGCCCTCTGATGGACCTGTTCAACACCTTCTTGGAAACGAGGAATGTACCCAGGTACTGGAGGATGGCTCACGTGATGCCCCTTCACAGTAGTGGACCCAAGGACCAACTGGGTAACTACAGACCGGTGAGCTTGACTTCCATAGGGGGAAGTTGATAGAAACCATTCTGAAGGAGAGATTAACCTTTCTTGATAGCAATGGCCTGCAGGATGAGAGACAACATGGGTTTGTCATGGGAAGATCTTTCCAAACTAACCTGATCGACTTCTTCGACTGGGTCACTAGGGCAGTTGGCGAAGGCCATGCTGTGGATGTCCTGTATCTGGACTTCAGCAAGGCTTTCAACTCTGTGCCACACAGGAGGTTAATGAGCAAGCTGTGGGACATGGGAGCGGGGGAAAAACTGGTGGTGTGGGTTGAAAGCTGGTTGCAAGGGAGACAACAGAGGGTAGCTGTAAGGTGGGAGACATCGAAGCCATGGCCAGTAACGAGTGGAGTACCGCAGGGTTCAGTGCTGGGTCCCATTTTGTTCAAAGTCTTCATTGAAGACATTGCAGAGGGGGTCAAGAGTAAGATCTGCCTGTTCGCGGACGACACTAAGATTTGTGCAAAAGTGGACAATGAGGAAGAGAGGCAGGCACTCAGAGAGGATCTAGCTAAACTTGAACACTGGTCTAGGGAGTGGCAGTTGGGTTTTAACACTAAGAAGTGCAAGGTCATGCACCTTGGAGCCAGAAATCCCAGGAACAGCTACTAGCTGGGGGGAGTGCAGGTAATGGCTTCAGAGGAGGAAAAGAACCTGGGCGTAATAGTCACAGGGGACATGAAGATATCTGCACAGTGTAGGAGAGCTGCAGCAAGGATAAATAGGATGCTGGGGTGAATTGTCAGGGGGATCACCTCTCGAAAGGGGAGGTCATCCTGCCACTGTATAGATCACTGGTGAGGCCACACTTGGAATACTGTGTACAGTACTGGTACCCATACCTCAAAAAGGATGTGAGATTACTGGAGGGGGTGCAGCATCAGGCTACAAAAATGATCATGGGACTAGGGGAGTTGCCATACGAGGAAAGGTTAAAAGAGCTCAACATGTACTCGCTGGAAGATGGAAGGGTAAGAGGGGACATGATAGAGACTTTTAAGTACTTGAAAGGCATAAACAAAGTCAGGAAGGAAGGATTGTTCCGCTTAAAGGAGGGAAGAGTCACTAGGGGGCACAGTCTGAAGTTGGAAGGAGGAAGGTTTAGGAGGGACATGAGGAGGCACTACTTCAGAGATAGTGAGTGGTGACAGGTTGGAACGCACTACTGGAGGAGTTAATTGCTCAAAGGACAGTGGATAGCTTTAAGGGGGGTTGGGATAGAGTCAAGGGTAGGGTTAGTACCTACAAACACACAAAGGGGGGAAGGACCTGATAAGAGGAGAAAAGAGGGTTTGGGTGGGGTGGGGCAACTGTAGTGATATGAAACTAAGAGCTGCACAATCAGGCAGACTTTGATAGACCTGTGGGCCTTTTTCTGACGGGAATTTCATATGTTCATGTAGCGGTGATTAGGAATAGCGAATGTTGATGGTGAGGGTACATCACAAAATGAATTTTGGCAATGTACACTCAAGGTGACTGGAAAGAGGGCACCCAAGATCCATGGGTGTGTTTTTTAATGTAGGGGACTGTGCCCCACATCCCCTACTAAAGGATTGTCAGCTCCAGGGGGTAAATATTGAAATCAAAAAGTTCGCTAGCAAAAAAACATGCCGTGTCGAACCCCACTCCCACACCTCCCAACTAACCACCCTCCCCTAATATGCTAGCTGGACCAGCTTGGCAGCTGCCTGCCACACCCCTCCCATATACCTCTTCCCTTCCCCCCATCACCCTACCTTGCCCACCCTGGTATCCGGATGCAATCCTGTCAGGTAGCCCTGAACACAGGCACCGTAATTAAGTCGCCGTTTTTGTATGAGCTCAATTGCGGGCATCATGTTCACTTGATACCGGACAGGGTAGTTCTCATACTAGGAGTCATACTAGGATACATAGGGTGCAGCAGGGCCATAGACCCATAAAGCCCCTAAACTTACATATTGCTTGAGGTACTTGTATTTAATATCAAGCCTGTTTTTTAGTACTAATGACTGTATTCATGGTTAGATTGTTCCAGGGTTTCAGCACCCTTTGTGAAAAATAAGAAGCTCTTTTCTTCGTTTTACATTTTTTTCCCTAGTTGAAGTGGATGACCTCTAGTATTGATAAGTAATTGCTTGTATTCCATACCATAATCAATTAATAATTTTACATCATTGATAATATTCCAGGTAAATGTCAGGTTACCCCTAAGGCGCCTTTGTTCTAAAGTCATTCAATTTAGTTTATGTAATCTACTTTCATAGGAGAGGTATTTATTTGAAAAGAAGGATTTTGTAATTCTTCTTTGTACCCTCTCAATCCTATCAATGTCTTTACGCAAATAGGGGGTCCAAAGTTGGAATGCATAATCCAAATGTGGGCGAACATATGTACGAAAGAGAGGAAAAAGGAATTCAGAATTCCTTTTAATTGACCACCAAATTTTATTTGCTTTGTTTATACTATTGTAACCCCTCACCCCTGCCTGTTTGTCAAAACGACAGGTGGCATGCTGTTGAAGCTGACAGCAGTACCTGGTGGGGACTGGGTTCGGGGAGGATGAGGTTACTCGGCACGGGGAGCCTAGGTTTGACTACTCTGAACAGGGGCACCCAAGTAAATCCGAACACAGGAAGCAATAACTGTAAAGTCCAGAACCAGGAAAGGGATTCTTCAGTGTGGCTTTTATTCACGTACTAGCTGAACAAAACAAAGCATAGACGGACCCCCATGGGGCTACATTTCCTGGTAATGCAGATTAGAGACTACAGAACACTTTATCACCATTTCCAGCCCTCAGGCTTTGAACCCACCAGGCACACAGCCCGGACTTGCACACAGCTTTGGGTACACAGCCCCACTTGTACACACTTGCGTTTTTTCCAACTGGCCCGGCTCCCCCGCCGGCCACCTGATCCGCAGTCCGTTGGAAGAATGAACCAATTTTCCTGTCATGGCTACCCACACCACTTAGAGTCTGTGACTCCTAGAGAGAATTTTTCCTTGTCGTGGCTCCCAACACCACCTAGAGTCTGCGACTCCTAGAGAGAATTTTTCCTTGTCGTGGCTCCCCACACCACCTAGAGTCTGCGACTCCTAGAGAGAATTTTTTCCTTGCAACCCCATGTCTGGGTACTTCCCCAATCACTGGCCAAGTGCATGAGGCAAAGTAGCAACCACAGCAGAAATCCATAGAGGTGGACCTGGTCACTAAAGATGGGGGGTCCGCCCACCTCCAGCTCCCACAGCCCATACCAGGCCATTTCCCTGGGAAAACTGAACCATTCCTTGCTGAACTTCTAAATGTAGATTAAAGGGTAGATGTCTGGCGATCTCTCTACATATTATTTGAATCACACAACACTCTAGGATTTGACACTACTTTACTTGCTTGGCCCATTTCTCTAGGCTTCCCAATATGTAGCTCAATCCCTAGATTTTCACACAAGTTCCAGGGTGAAGAAAACAATTTGCCCTTTTAGCCAGAGCAGACACTCACCCTTTAGTTGCAGGTGCCCCACAGGCGACTCACAAATCTTCCATCTTCCAAAATAAAATGTAGAACTAAACAGGCAGCTTTTCTTCCACTTGGCAGAATTAAGGGGATTGCCCCAGGAATCTGCTGGGACTCTTTACTCCCCCCCCCCAGAGGGAGGGGGCACTGAGACACGAACAGCAGTCTCCACCACTTGAGTACAACTTCACTCCTTCCCTACTGAAAACAAACTGGACACTGAACTCTCTCCTTTGAAAAAACTCCCAACGTTCTATCTAACTCCCTCTGCTGCAGATTCCAATGTGGCTAATGCAGCTGCGAAAGTTCTATTGGTGATGTCATCCCTCAGTCTCAGCTGAGACTGAGAACAGAGTGAGACAGTGTGAAACCCATTTAACTGGAGTTTCACAAGCTGCCTTCCCTGCCTACCACTAGGTCTTACTGGGATTCTAGTAACCCCGGGTAACAAGGAGGTTACACTTGCCCTTGACCAGGAAAATGACTGTCCGCAGTCATTATTTACCCGGCCTTAGGCCATCCCACCCTATGTGCTACCTGCGGAGGGGGGTGATCAGGCCCCCTCCTACCATGTGCAAGCACAGGCAGGTAACACTAAGGACCTAAAGGCCTGTAGCTGACATGTCAGCCTCTACACTATCCAGTTACTATGGACACCTAGTGGCTCTGGTAGAACTATCCAGAGCATAGCCCCGATAGATCAGCACTGCGGTCCCAGTGGCCACTCAGGACCACAGCCTGTCTATTCCCCCTAACCCTCTAGGGAAAACATATCTGCCTTTAACATAATACCCCCAAAACAAAAACAACCCGGGGACCTCCCCGACCTTGGGCAACCTGCAACCACACACCATTAAAATACCACATTACTGCCTCCTCCCTACCCCCACAACCACACCTGTGGAAGGAAAGGGTTAGTACAGCAATAACAACAATAACAACACAGTACTTTAAATTTCTACGCACACTAAAGCACTGATAAGGAACTCCGATAAGCCCCTCCTTCTCTTCTTGTCTTCTCTTCTGTCTTCCCAGGAACACCTGTAAGAAAAAGAAAGACAAACACACTCCTAATCTGCATACACAGTCTACCTAGACCCCTACTATCAAAACACTGCAGAATCCCAAAAAGATTTTTTTAGAAAAAAGGTAGAAAAACAGTATTTACATTAGAAACAATGACATTATTTACAATACACATTTGGGGGATGGAGTGCCCTTAAGTCCCAACTAATAACCACAATGCCCGAAGGCTAGTCCAATAAAGAGTCTCTCCTGGGCCGGAGCCCGGTGAAGCACAGTTCTAACAGGGCAAAGTCCAGAAGGGAAGAGTCTTTGAGGACAGTTCACACATTTTGAAGTCTGTTAGTGTAGGGTGTGTACTGCAATGTCATAAAGATAGAAAAGTTCGGAATTACCAGCCACTTGTAGTACGAAATTCGGCACCAACCTGCACCTCTGACGAAGACTCTCCCTGGCAGCATTTCTTCCGATACAGCTAGGCGGACATCTTCCGGGAACTACAGGAGGCCACATCTGGGAACAGCTGGGCTGATGTCATCTCTGGAGACGGAACCTTAGAACAGGAACAAAAAGAAAACAGCTGGTCCGACGTCATCCGATTACCGGGCGATGAACAGGATACAGCTGGGCTGGTGTCCTCTCTGGATCTGAAGTCATCTGGTGGGCCAGTCAATGGATGCTGGGAAGGACAGTACACTGTAGACTGATGAATGTGGGACACCTGAGCCCTGGATATTCATATTGGCGGATCAATAAGGCACTTCACAGTCTGGTGTGGCAGTATTGACTACCACTGCTTGGCTCTCCATTTTGTAGGCACGGGCACATTTGCTGAGAGGTCCTTGCACTGAGGCCAATAGTACCGGGGGACAGGAGCTTGAATTATTACCCCGTCTGGGCACACATAATTCACACAGTGGGAGATTTCACGTCCCTCTCCGTCCACTATTCTCACTCTGTCTATAAACAGTGTCCTGCCTCTCTTCCACTGGGTATACTTTTCATGGAACAGTCTGTCCTTTACATGCTTGTTGGCCCCAGGATGCACACTTTTCATTGCTTCATCCCAGATCCAGGATTTCCTGCAGTTCTCAATCTCTTCCCAGACTTTTCGAGGAAAGGTAGGAAAGGTCACACCATAGATCTCATTTGCCTTTCTAAGAACCAGTCTCTCCTCTTTACTTGCTTTGGTCAATCTGAGACCGCTGGCCTGGCATGGGGGTGGCCAGTCCTGGTTCTGCCAGCTTCGCATCCTTAAGGAAATTAGAAACGGATCCTTGACTTCTTCCTCCTGTAAAGCCAGGGCAGTGGCATCACCACTTTCTTCCATACATTCCTCCGAGGCAAGATCTTGAGGCTGTGTACTCGTTCCTTTTTCACAAGGCCACATAGGTTCCCCCTCATCTTCCTCTTCACTGAGGATCTGAGCCCAAGAGTGAGCAGTCGTTCTCACCTCTGAGACTATCCACTCATCACTAGGTGCGGAGGTTGACACCTCCCGCTCAAAGGCCTCCCGAATCTCATCTTCACCTAAGAGACTTGGGCTAGGCCCCCCCCTCCAGGGGTCTATTGATGCTTTATCCGAACTTTCTTTTTGGGATCCAGCATCCGAAACTTCAACTTCTGGTTCTGTCTCTAACTCTGCACCCTCTAGTTTTGTGCCACACTCCCTGAGGGGCTTTCCTCCACAGGCTCCGCCTGGTGCTGTGTGCTGCCAACTGCAGATTCCTGAATTTTGTCCATGTGGGGCCAAACGAATTGGGCGCTTTATACAAGCCATATTTTTCTAGGCATCCAGCACAGTGAGGAATCATGAAGACGTCCCTTCCAGCTCCCAAGCATATTTGGCATACTCGCACCGGATAATTAGGAATCGCCACCTGAGAAGGCAGTTGCCCTCCATAGCATCACTTTTCAATATCTCTCAGTCTATTTACTGCTGCTTTTACTGTAACCCGGGCATGATCCGGGTAACGAGCTGGTCCTGAGGCCATCACTGCAGAAAAGTAAACAAAGGTTCACTGTAACTGAAAGTCCCACTTTATTGAACACACTCTTTAGCTGTAAAATGGCTTCTCTGCTGCTGTGTTTACTTTACTACCCCCACCCTGTAATGGTGGCGGCAGCACTCCTGTGCATCAACATTTAGAATCTGGGTCAAGCCACTGCACACCCGATTTACACAAACTACTGATAACTTTTGCTCAAACTGCACAACTTGCTCTGTTCTGGCTTTAAACACATTTACAGGATTTTCCATGGACTTTTCACATGCTGGTATCATTCATTTTATTCACAGTCCTTTAAAGCTTCAGGTTTTTAGCACAGGATTGCCTGTATTTCTAGTGCTGCACTTTGCTACAACCCACAGTCTCTCTCTGGCTGCAAACTTTAAACAGAGGCTAATTTCATTTCTATGCACACAGTCAATGGCTTAACAGACTTGCACTTGCTGGCAGAACATTACACAGTCATTACTTGCAAAGCGACTACACTGCTGCACACACATTTTATATGGCATAGGCTGAAAATCACTGTTTGAGCAGTTTCTTGGATGGTTACTTACTATTATCAGTAGCCTTGCTGCGATGGGGAAAAACGGCCTGCAGCCAGTTCTTGAAGGCCTTGGTACACAAACGGGCGGGCAGTCATAGCGATCGTCTTCTCAACCACCAAACTTGCAATTCTGATGATCGATTAGCAGATTGAGCCCGATTTTAAACTATAAAGTCTATTTTTGAATTGTTTACAACGCTTTGAACACTCCGTGACGCTCCTCCACTGCCAGTACACGCAGTCCACTCTCACTCCCTCTCAAATGCTGGGGCAGTCTCTATAGAGCTGGCTGAGGGCCGGGACTGATTGCTGCCTGACCAACCACACAACACCATGCAAATGAGCCTCTTCTTCCTCACGAGGGCTCTTCTCCTCACGGCGATCATCGAGCAGGCAAATTTAAACTGCAGAATGCAACTTTTTTTTTTCAACTGACTCCACGGCGGGAGCCCATTTCAGCCATTTAACATAGCCATTTACTCTGCAGTCTCTCAGACATTTCCAAAAGCATTTCCGATGTCCAGGGCACAATTTTCCTGTTGCTACCCCTAGTCTTCCACACTTTTCTTCACAACAGTTCATTTTAAAGCAGGCAAAAATGCTGTAAACAATTTTGATGCAGGACAAGGGCACACTCTTTGGCTTTACTGCTCCTTGGTAAACAGTTGGCAATTTTAAATAGCAGCACAAGATCCACAGCACACAGCAACACACTAGGGAAATTGCTTCAGCTTTTTGGACTACCCACTGCCAGATAGCCAAAACGCTATCCCCCTTGCCCAGGCACCTTCCTTCCCAGAACAAATCCAAAGCAGTGCCTCCATTTTTGTAACCCCTCACCCCTGCCTTTTTGCCAAAATGACAGGTGGCATGCTGTTGAAGCTGACAGCAGTACCTGGTGGGGACTGGGTTTGGGGAGGATGAGGTTACTCAGCACAGGGGACCTAGGTTTGACTACTCTGAACAGGGGCACCCAAGTAAATCCGAACACAGAAAGCAATAACTGTAATGTCCAGAACCAGGAATGGGATTCTTCATTGTGGCTTTTATTCACATACTAGCCAAACAAAACAAAGCATAGATGGACCCCCATGGAGCTACATTTCCTGGTAATGCAGATTAGAGACTACAGAACACTTTATAACCATTTCCAACCCTCAGGCTTTGAACCCACCAGGCACACAGCCCGGACTTGCACGCAGCTTTGGGTACACAGCCTGACTTGTACACACTTGGGTTTTTTCCAACTGGCCCGGCTCCCCCACCGGCCACTTGATCCGCAGTCCGTTGGAAGAATGAACCAATTTTCCTGTCGTGGCTCCCCACACCACCTAGAGTCTGCAACTCCTAGAGAGAATTTTTCCTTGTTGTGGTTCCCCACACCACCTAGAGTCTGCAACTCCTAGAGAGAATTTTTTCCTTGCAACCCCACGTCTGGGTACTTCCCCCATCACTGGCCAAGTGCATGAGGCAAAGTAGCAACCACAGCAGAAATCCATAGAGGTGAACCTGATCACTAAAGATGGGGGGTCCGCCCACCTCCAGCTCCCACAGCCCATACCCGGCCATTTCCCTGGGAAAACTGAACCATTCCTTTGCTGAACTTCTAAATGTATATTAAAGGGTAGATGTCTGGCGCATCTCCTCTACATGTTATTTGAATCACACAACACTCTAGGATTTGACACTACTTTACTTGCTTGGCCCATTTCTCTAGGCTTCCCAATATGTAGCACAATCCCTTGATTTTCACACAAGTCCCAGGGTGAAGAAAACAATTTGCCCTTTTAGCCAGAGCAGACACTCACCCTTTAGTTGCAGGTGCCCCACAGGCGACTCACAAATCTTCCATCTTCCAAAATAAAATGTAGAACTAAACAGGCAGCTTTTCTTCCACTTGGCAGAATTAAGGGGATTGCCCCTGGAATCTGCTGGGAATCTTTACTCCCCCCCCCGGAGGGACGGGGCACTGAGACCCGAACAGCGGTCTCCACCACTTGAGTACAACTTCACTCCTTCACCTACTAAAAACAAACTGGACACTGAACTCTCTCCTTTGAAAAAACTCCCAACGTTCTATCTAACTCCCTCTGCTGCAGATTCCAATGTGACTTATGCAGCTGCGAAAGTTCTATTGGTGATATCATCCCTCAGTCTCAGCTGAGACTGAGAACAGAGTGAGACAGTGTGAAACCCATTTAACTGGAGTTTCACAAGCTGCCTTCCCTGCCTACCACTAGGTCTTACTGGGATTCTAGTAACCCCGGGTAACATGGGGATTACACTATTAGTAATTTGAACGTCAAAATTTAGATTTAAGTCCACCATAACAACAAGATATTTTTCATTCTTTTTTCAATAATTGGCTCATTCTACAAATAATACTGATGCTTGGTATTCTTTTTTCCAATTAAATCTTAAATTCCAATGTAATGACCATTTTTCCAGAATGTCCAAATCATTTTGAGTAACAGCACAATCACTAGAGTGTCTTGCAATATTTACAATTTTGCAGTCATCTGCATACTTAATGATGTTACTTTCAATGCTGCAAGACAAATCCGAAATAAAGCACTGAAATATAATTGGAGCAAGAACCGAACCCTGGGGAACACCACACAAAACAGGATTCCAAGAGGATCTAAAACTGTCAATGGACCCACATTGCTTTCTGTTCTTAAGCCAATCCTTAATCCAATTAACAAATAACGGGTTGGTTTTAAGTGCTAATAATTGTTGAATAAGAGCCCAATGTGGTACTGAATCAAAAGCCTTTTTAAAATCCAACAAAACCATATCACGATATTTCTTTATCAAGTTTGTCACTAACATAGTCATAGAAACTGACTAGATTAGTGACAACTGATCTTCCTTTTCTCTGTACACATCCTAAATTCCTTACTGAAGTGGTGTTAAAGTTTCACCTGAACCAATCCCTGGTACTAACAACTTTCTTTCTTAAGCCAAAAAAAAAAACACAGGGGAGGTTATTTTACACTCTTTGGATATCCAAGAGATCCTTAGCTTCTAGGCAAGGCAAATTTTATTTTTAGGGCACTCAATCCCTGAGGTGCTGGGTGCCTAACAAAAACATAAGAAATAAAACAGCAAGTAAGATAAAAAAAATTACAAAAATAAATAAAATTCAAATTCCAGTTTTACAATCACCTATACTAATTAAAACAGTAGGACATAAATTCATTCTGTAAAAGCCAGGCTAAAGAGGTGGGCTTTTAGCCTCTGCTTGAAAATACCAATAGAGGGGGCCTCCCGGACTGCAGGTGGAAGCGCGTTCCACAGGGTTGGCCCAGAGACACTAAGTGCTCGGTCACCAGATGTCTTGAGCTGAATCCTGGGAACATGCAGGAGGCCCCTCGAAGAGGAGCGGAGGGAGTGAACAGAGGCTGCAGGTATCAGGAGCTCTGACAGGTAGCTAGGACCCAGTCTGTATAGGGCCTTATAGGTGAGCAAGCCCACCTTGAAAAGGACTCCCCACCTCACTGGCAGCCAGCGCAGAGCATGCAGGACTGGGGTCACATGACAGGACCTGGGTAGGCCAATCAACAACCAGGCTGCCATGATTTGCACCAGCTGCAGCCTGCTTAGGGTCCCTCCTATGACCCCAAAGTAAAGAGCATTACAGTAGTCAAGCCTAGCAGTGACAAAGACATGTATCAGTGTCAGTAGATCCTCAGGTGGAACGAGGGGCTTGATCCTGGCGATGTTCCACAAGTGGTAAAAAAACACTCTTAACTACAGATGAGACCCGATCTTCAAAGGTCAGCCTGCAGTCCAGGATCACACCTAGATTACACACCCTCAGGGAAGCAACCAATGGAGCAGACCCCAGGAAAAGACCTTTGTCCGCTGTAGGTTGTAACCCATCACGCCCGCAACCCGGCTCGATCACTAGCACCTCTGTCTTACCTGGATTCAGTCTCAACCAGCTGGAAGCCATCCAGTCATTGATTTTAGCCAGACAGATGTTACGCACATCGACAGCACCGGATGCTCTGGGTGCAAATGACAAATACAGATGGGTGTCATCTGCATAACAGTGAAACTCCACGCTATATTACCGAATGATCTCACCCAGGAGCAGCATGTACACCGCAAACAGCATCGGCGACAAGATCGAACCCTGTGGAACTCCACATGACAGAGGCACTGGGGAGGAGGAGAATTTCCCCATCACTATCCACTGCACCCCATCAGAGAGATAGGACTCAAACCATCTGATGATAGCACTGGTGAGTCCACAAAACTCATGGAGCTGATTAAGAAGCATGACGTGGTCCACGGTGTCAAATGCTGATGAGCGATCAAGGAGCACAAGAACTGACCTATCTCCTCTATCTCTAGCCCTGAGAAGGTCATTATGCACCCTAACTAGAACTGTTTCTGTGCTGTGTCTAGCCCAAAAACTTGACTGAAATGGCTCATAAATGTCGAGGGACATGAGGTGATCCTCAAGCTGCTGTGCCACCAATTTCTCAATACCTTGCTCAAAAATGGCAGGTTGGAGATTGGACAGTAATTTGCCAGGGTATCTGGGTCGAGGGAAGGTTTCTTAAGGAGGGGGTCTCACCAGCACTTCTTTCAAAGCCACTGGGAACACCCCTTCCACCATCGAACACCTGGCAATCCTGGCAAACACTGGGCCAACAGCCTTAGTGCATCCCATTAAGAAATGCATTAGGGCTGGGTCCAGTTCGCAAACTGTGTGCTTCAGCTCTAAGATCACCCAGTCACTTCAGACACCTTTACTGGTCTAAACTCCTCCCAGACAGGCAGAGTGCCTCTGCTCTCACCAGTCCAGCCACATCGAGGCGTAAGCCTCTCTGCTGGAATCACCAACCGGATAGACGACACTCTGTCAGAGAAGAACAGAGAAAACTCTTCACACAAAGTGGATGAAAAAGTCTTCTTCAGATGTAGACAGGCAGGATGGAGAAGCCTGCCCACAGTCTGAAAAAGCTGAGAAGGTCTGTTCTTCCCTGCAGTAATCTTTCTGGACAGGAATTCTGCCTTCTTATGGGAGATTGTCTCCTGGTACTCACCGTAGTGGGCACGTAGGACCAGTTTGTCAGCCTCCAGCTGGATCTTCTGCCAGTAACACTCCAGCTTCTGACCCTTGATCTTCATTGCCTTGAGATCCCCATCAAACCAGGGGGATCTCAAGTGAAAGGATCTGGATCATCTATGGACTGGAGTGAAGACATCCAGTGCTTCAGACACCACCTTGTTATAGGTGGCCACTGCCTCACCAGTGCCAATCGCACAAGCCACCTGTCTTGCCTAATTGAAGAGTCACAAAGGAATAATTACACTTGGCATTTACACATTAGCACAATTTATTGCAAGCAAAAGATAATTACACTTTATTTAGCAGCAATGTCACTATTAGCATTAATGATTACACTTTAGCATTTATTTATTAGCAATATTACTATTAGCATTAATATATACTTTAATTAAGCAAAACATGATACATTACCAATTTTATGCTACATCCAAGCCTTTTCCCAGTAGCTGGGGAAGCCCCTAATCATTTTACAGCCTGGCCAGGAGTCTTGAACCGGGAGAAAGTTTCACAGCGATGCGTCCACCCTTCAGATGAGGCTTTCAACCAGGCATTGAGAAAGCTACATTTATATTTTATTTTATGCTAAAAATAACCGTGCAGCCTTTATAGTGTTGTTTTGCCACATTTTAGAAGCTGGCCGGGCTCCCAGGATGCTGCAAATTTACACCACAAGGACTGCTCAGAATTCCCTACACCTGCTAGGTCACTGTGCTCCAAACACTGGCCGGGTGCCTAGAACACTATGAGCTAAGCAGAAGTTTAAACAAAACTACAAAACAGGTTGCCTGATAATATGCAACCTTCAAGTCAGCAAAATACACTGTCTGAAGCAAAACATAATAATGAGGCTATCTAAAGAGCAAAACACCAATTAAATGAAGCAGCATGTAAAATGGAGTCACACAATACAAAATGGAGTATAAATGACATACATTACATGAAATAGCATACAAAATGGAGTAACAATAATCAACATATTATACTATCACTACATTCGGTCCTTTGATTATTGTGAATACGATTTGTATGATATTGGTACCATAGCAAAATTACTACGAATATAACATGATAAGTAACAAGTCCAAATAAGCAAGATAATTGTCACTACAGCAATGATTATGATAGGATGTATTAGAATATTTAACACTTTTGTAGCTGATGGAGACTATTTTGTAAAAATATTTCACCAATAATGAGTAGTCTCTTGTTGAATTTTGGAACTTAAATTAATTATTTTATTTTTAATTATTGTAGTTTGCACCTGACTTTGCACTAATGATTTATTTTTTATTGCCAAATGAGCCTGCATTACATTTGTTTTTTGAATTATTTGGTTAATTTTATTTAATGAGATACTCAATCTTGATTGATTTAAAATATTGGGCTGCCAATATAAAATAAGCTTCTGCTCATTATCAGGGATTTGTGCATTTTACTGTGGTGGATGACATTACAATTCAATGATTACTAGGAATTCATGATTTGAACACGGTCCTCCACACATATTTATTATTACTCATTAAATCACTCTGGGCCTTATTTTTTTGCAGTATAGAATACATATGTCGCATTGTGCATTTTGTCCAATTAATAAATCGCGAAATATTTTTTGCTACTTCCCATTCCCATACCTGTGAAGCATTAAATAACTGCAAGAACTCAAAATTATAATTTAAAGTTAATTTTGGGGTAAGAAAACAGTTGGCATTTATTGAGCTTGTAAGTTAATTAAGCTAAATACATTAATTCCTACTGCCTGAAGCCTGTTAGTTAGTGTTTTTATATTAACACTATTTAAAATTCCCATGCCTGCCCCTGCTCCACCTAATAGCGTATTATACCAAGCTCTTTTATATTTGCATTTTTTACTAAACATAAACGTTATGTTAAAATGGATTACATTTTTTTGATACCGCTGCGCTACTGATGTACATGTGGATGGAACCTTAACTATACTATTATTCAGGGCCAGATCAAGCCTTAGGGGGGCCTGGGACACTCACAACTCGGGTGGCCATATAAAATGACCAACTTTTCATACCAAATTTTTTTATTTTGTGCAACGTTTTCCAAGCATATTGTTTATTAAAGTTTTAGTTTATTAACTGTAACAACCACCATATGGAGAGTAATTATATACCATGGTAATCTAACTGGCTGTTATAGCAGTTTTGAAATAACTAGAAAAAACAGACTGGGAACTGCTGTGGACAGTCGAGAGGGCTTAACAATTTTTGCAGCAGAACTGTATAGGTTACTTTATCATGGAATATTAAAACTGCACACCTTTGGCTCTGTACCATGCATACATACTGCTTATATTGTAACCATGAAAATTAGCAGTTTAGGCAGTTCTTGCGCTGTCATCCCTCCTCCCTCTGATTTGGGCTCGAACAATTGCAAGTTTATTATAAGAAAAAAATAGTGTTTACTATGATGCATGCATATGCATCCTACTCAAAAGACAGTAACTAAGTAGCTACTTACTGTATGTACTTGTTGTACAGAGCAAGGTGTGCAGTTCCAATGTACCAATGCTATGACTACAAATAAACACAGATTGTTGTACACACAATTCTTTATGTCTACCATTAACATGTATAGTATGTTAGCTTTTAGAACAAGCAGATTGTTAGGACCAATCATTTAGTTTAAAACAAAATACAATAATGTACTATCTGACACAATCTGAAAGCAAACCAAATGTTCTTCTGCAGTGGCACAGATTTCAGTGAAATGTTCTTAAAACATTACAACTGAAGCCAGTTCAACTGAATATGGTACACGGAACTATAAGCATGATGGGGGTAAAACAGCTTTGTACAGTACTTATCAGTTTCAACGCACTATAGTCAGACAGTGCCAGCACTTCCAGAATAATAAGCACAGAAGTAATGTGCACAGTGACAGCCACGAAATTTAGTTTTGCTCCTCTGACTCACAAGCTCCGAGACCATTCATAAGATCAGAACAGGTTGTGCATGTGGCCATATTAGTATTTAAAGTTACAACAGAGAAAATACTGCTATGGAGATGAACACTGCATAGGTTGGGGCACATGTTAACCAGATCTTCCAATACATAATTGAAGCATGGGCACAACTAGAAGCAAGCTGTCTCTGTTCATTACATATTTTGTGGAAAATATATATATATATATTTTTTTATTTTTATTTTAATACATATGCAATAATTGGATGATCCTGTTTAACATATGCCCCCCCCCGTACTACACAGTCAGCGTCAGTTTTCATGAAGGTATTCATTTACAGACTACTACAGTTTTTTTTTTTTTGTCATCCTTTTTCCCTATCTGGCTCCCGGTCTGCCCCAGTCTTCTGCGCATCCTGTTATTCTTCCACTGTCCAGAGTCCCCTAGCTCCCCTTAGTGGCCCTCGCCTTATACCCCCGCGGATTACCCCCTGCAGCAGGGTGGTGGAGTGCCCCTAACTCCGCCTAGTTCAGGATCCAGTGTTTGTCGATGTCCCCCAGAGCCAGGTGCCCTGTAGGATATCAAGCTGCCGTGACCAGTCGCCAAACCGCTTCCCTTGTTCTGCTTACCCTTGTGAGTGGAGCATGCAATGGCACTCAGGGAAGGAATGCTGACATGTCTAAACTGCTCTTCCGGCGCTGTGCCCCATCTGAGCTCCCTAGTACTTGTTGCGGTGTACCACCCCCAGCCTCTGCTAGGAGCTGATAGTGCACCGACAACTGGGATCCCCCCACCCCAAAGAGGGAGACCAGTCCCTTGGATGCTCCATCCCTCCCTGCCCCTGCTGACCCCTTAATGACCCGAGTCCACTCCTGAACCTGGGTTACCAGCGTGGAGCGAGGTGTGGCGTCCAGCGTCTCAACCCTCAGCATCACCGGCCAAAAGACTACTACAGTTGTAATTTATACTATACCACCCCCACCAAAAACAAAAATCAATAAATAAATAAACACCACCAACGTGAGCTAACTTCAAATAGTGTGCTGCTGAAATTGAAGAATGATGGCTAGGATGGAAATCTCCTCCAAGTTCCGGAACATTGTTGTCCACTGGCACAAAAAGTGTCTGATGTCCTGGTTCTCTCTGTCAGCTGGTGGAGTAGGGCTGGTCAGGATGGAGATCCAGATGATGGATGATGCCCTTCTAGACTGTCTTCTTATGCTTTCTTCAGTAAACTTCTTCTCCTCCAAAGGTAGTCAGGTCAGGTGATTACAACTCTGATACCTGACTAAATAGGGATTTAAAGCCCCAATTTATAGGGCAAAGTAGCCAAGTGTTCCCTTTGTTTATTTTTCCTGCCGCATATTTACATCAGTGCAGACTTGTGATTGGTTCTCCTAACTGAACCAATCACAACCGTGGTCTGCCTCCCCTACACCGACTGGACTGGTTACACTTTTAGACTCTGATTGGTGGCTTTCTAAGCCACTTTCTGCACTGAAGCTGCCTGCTGCTGCTTGGCGCTCAGTTTGTAACTCAGACACTCAGTTTAGTAAGTGCAGCAGCAGCAGCATATACAGTTTAGCATCGTTGCTCGCTCCACTGGGAGTTGGGACTCGAACTCTGCTTTAATGACTACCACCCAGCTACCTGGAGCAGGATGGATGAGGAACTCAGTGAGGCAAGCCCATCGACTACAATGATCCTGACTCTGGCTGCAAAGCGGGTAAGAACGAAGGAGCATGCAGCAACAAGTCAGTCCAGAGGACAGGAGAGCGAGTGACGCGGGAAGAGGAAGGGAGCTTTAGGGTGAGCCCTAGTCGAGCTGAGGTGAGCCAAGACAGTGTAAGGAACTTGCATGCACTGTTTAGGTGTCGGGCATATGGAACTGTTTCCGTGTGGTTGAACTTGTCTTGCACACATATACTCTGTTAGAGAAGAAAGATTAAGATTTGCAGGACCCCTGACAAATCTCAATCTTTCTTCTCCATTTAAATTGCAGGCAAGGCTGCTGTTTGTTAGGGTCGGGTCGGGGAGGTTCTATCTGAGTACTGCGCCGCCTGCTGCCTAGCTGAAAATAGACTGAGACAGTCTTGTACCAAATCCGGACTCCACGTCACAGTGCTCAGCTCACAGGGGTCCAGAAGTTGGTTTTTGTTGTTGTTTTTGTGCAGGTGCAGGCTAAGACAAGTTGTGCCAGTTGGACGGTCAGCCGGTGGTCCCACTCCCAGAGTCCCGAATGACCCAACCCCTGGCCATGGCAATGTCCACAACCTCTCTAGCTGCTGGGCGGGATATATCTGTGGCAGGGAGGTTTCAATATGCCCCTCAGACCAGTGACTACACTGCGGTTAAACAGCGACTTGACTACATGTGCTACCACAGCATTAAAATGCCTTTCCAGTGGCACTGTTTGCCTTTCAGGCATTTTTATCGTGCAAATGCACGATGAGCTGCTGCCAGCTGGGGGGCCTACCGAGAGGGGGAAGAAATTTGACTCCCAACAGCCGGTGGCATGCATGATTAAAAAAACAATAACTTTCTTTCGCTTCCAGCTACTTGGACAGTCCATGGCGGGGAACCAGTCTATGGTGGGGGGCCTGGGACATTTGCCCCATTTGTCCCCCCCCTTAATCCGGCCCTGCTATTATTGCTAATTACAGGATGATTTTTTAACACTGTAATGTGATCTGCCCAAGTAGTTCTATTAGTTATTGCAGTAGCATTCATGCAGAATAACGTATTTATGTCAATCAAAGTAATACTTGCATTGAAAATGTCTGTTTGATTCATGCAGCAATCAAGTCTATGTTGTACAGTCACCATGCAACTATTTGGTAAGTTGCAGCATTTAATAGCAGTCTGGTTTTGTAATTTAATTCAATTTGTGTCCTGCATAGGTTGGACATATAATTGTCCTGCCATTGTCTCAACTGGTTTTCAAATGTTCACATTTGGTGAAAAGGTAATGTTCACTATAGGACATCCTTGGTTTTCAGGGCAAGTAAAGTTGTCTTGCACCCGTAGACTGGTGGAAGATTTTTAACCCCATTGTACAAGTGGGTCATCAAGCTTCAATATTCTTTCACCTGGGGTAATAGGCTTTACCGAATGGACCATGAGAGAGAGTGTTATTCCTTTTAGAATTCATTGAAGAACCTAGAAAATACACAGACTGATTATTTTTGAAGATAACATGTGTTTGCTGGTACATATTCCCATCTCTCTTTCCCTGACCTGATAATTAACACTGTGTTGTCTCGTCCGGTGGCTATCACCTCAGCTGGTTCAGGAGGGCCATTTGGGTTTGTAACCCATATTTTGGCACCATTGTTAAAACCTCCTGTAGATCTAAAACCTTTATCCCCCCTTGCTGTTAAGAGTGTGGGGGCTTGTCCCTTTATAGGGGTCACTTTGTTAACTGAAATAATTAACAATTGAGCCACTCTGTCATACTGTTGAATTAACAGATTTTGTTCTCTACTATTTAACAAAATTACTTTCACTTCTCCTTGGTAATCACAATCAATCACCCCTCCCAAAATTTGTATTCCCTTGAGGGCTAGTTCTGATTTAGGTGCTATTCAACCAAAATGTCTCGGTGGAATTTGTATTTCAATACCAGTTTTTATTACTTGAATGTTTTTGCTGTTTATTTTGTATTTTTGAAGGGCATGTAAATCAAGTCCAGCAGCTTTTGGGGTTGCCCTGCAAGGAGACAGAGCTCCTGGTGTAATTTTTCAATATAACACTGTTTTTGTAGTTGAGTGAGCCTGCACTTGCAAATTAGGAGTTATTATTTGCATTAAGGGGGTCTCAGATTCTCCAATTGGTCTATTATTTAAAATTTGTAATGCTTCATGCAAATTTTTTTTTTATTTTCGTAGGCTCTCCCCCAATTTTCTAAACTGTTCTTTTAGCAATTTATTTATTTTCTCAATTAACCCTGCTGCCTGCGGGTAATAAGGGATGTGAAATACCCACTGTATGTTATGGGCTTGAGCATAAGCTTGTACCATTTTCCCCCTAAAATGGGAACCATTGTCACTTTGTATCTGCAAGGGTATTCCATAGTACAACATAATTAAGTTAATTGCCTTAATGGTGTTTTTCGTGTAGCTTGTTTACAAGGGTATGCCAATAAATACCCTGAATATGTATTTACAACTGTGCAAGCATATTGACATTCTCAACTAAGGGTAGAGGTCCAATGTAATTAATCTGCCAAATTTGTCCGTAATTTTCCCTTCCCAATTGTCCTTTCACAATATGAGGGATTGGTCTTTGTTGCCCATGTTGGCATATAGGACACTGAGCAATAACAGTTTTAACTAATCCAATGTTAGGGTACACCCTACTATATGCCCACCTGTAAGTGGCTTTCTCTCCCAAATGTCCACATTTTTGATGTGCCCATTTTGCCAGCCCTGATAACTGCTGACTTTGAGTTTTTTTAATATTCGCTGGAAGAATCTTAGCTTTTTCATTTGCAATAGAATTATACCATCGTTTTAGTGTATTTGAAGCACAATGAGCATCAACATGAAATACAGTGGTCTGAGTATTTTGCACCATAGTCCATATTTCCTGCCACAGTTTTTTTTCCCATATTTTTTTCGAATAAATTTTCCACTCATCCTTAGCCCAAGTGGGCAGCCAGGTTGTTAAACCATTGGCTACAGACCATGAATTAGTATAAATATGACATGTACCTGGGTTTTTTTGTCTCAAAGCCTGATATACTGCATACAACTCAGCATATTGACTGCTTTTTCCTTCTCCTGATGTTACCAAAAACTTTTTAGTGTGTGGACAATAAGCTACTGCTTTCCAGTATTTTTTATTTTTCACATATTTGGCTGAGCCGTCTGTAAACCATACATGTGCTCGGTCAGAAACGGGCAGCTCATCAAAAGGCTTGCCCCATTTCACAGGTGATTTTTGAATTTCAGGCATTTTTCCCTCAACCTGTTCTCCCTCTAGAGGAATTTCAGCTACCTTTTCATGGAGGGCTGCTATTCCCCCAATTCCTACCTTTGCTCGATTCTGAATATACCATTTTTATTTGATAATGCTAGCTTCCTGAGCATGTCCTATTTTATGAGTTCTAGGGGAGCTTTTTACCCATTGCATAATGGGTATTTCTGGTCTCAATGCTACCTCATGACCCACTGTCATTTGTTCTGTCTCTATCAGAGCCCAGTAGCATGCTAGTAGTTGTCTCTCAAAAGGTGAGTATTTGCTACCTACCTCTGGGAGTTTTCTATTCCAAAAACCTAGTGGCACTTTTTGTCTCCCTTGCTTCTGCCACAAACTCCAGTTTGCATACTGCCCAGTTACGGACACATTTAATTTTACCTCCCCCTCCTGCAGGGGCCAAAGGTCTAAGGCTTGCTGCACTGCTTCCTTAGCCTTATTAAATGCTTTTTGTTGCTCATCCCCCATTCAAACTCGTATTTTTTCTGGTCACTTTAATAAGGGAGCTAGTATTTGCCTCTAATGGGTATATGCTGTCGCAAAATCCAAACAAACCCACAAATCTTTGTGTTTCAGTTTTGTCTTGTGGAGTCGAAAAGTCCAGTATTTTCTGTCGTGCCTTGGGCAATATTTCTCTATGCCCCCTGTTCCACTGAATTTTCAAAAATTTTACTGTTTGGAAAGGACCCTGTACCTTGTCTGGATTAATTTCCCATCCTTTCTTCCTCATATGATCAATGGTCTCATCTAGTAACTGCTGTACTTTATTTTGATCAGCCCCCTGGATTAAGATATCATCAATGTAATGAGAAATCTGCATGCCATCCGGCAGTTTCAACTCATCCATGTGTTTTGCCACCATCCGTGGCAGATGGTGGGCTATGTACATATCCCTGAGGTAATCTAGAAAGCATATTGCCTCCTGCCATGTGAAGGCAAACTGGTCCCAAAACTTTTCCTCAATCGGAATAGTAAAGAATGCATTAGCTAAATCAATAACTGCATACCAGTACCCTTTGTGCCTTTGTATTGCTCTATCAGGGTGACGGTGTCTGGAACGGCAGCCGCCAATGAAGGGGTGTACTTGTTTAATTTCCTATAATCTACTGTCATTCGCCATGACCCGTCACTTTTCTTGACCGCCACAGGATTGTTCCAGGTTGTTGTTGTGGGTTTAAGCACTCCTGCCTCTAATAGATCTTTAATGGTGGCAGTTATCTCCTCATGCCCTCCTGGTATTCTATACTGTTTCATACAGATAATTTTTGTAGCAGGTGGAATGGCTACTGGAGGCATCTGCACCTTCCCACTACTACTGGTCTTGCTGAAATGTAAGGTTTTACTCAAATTGATATTGTCCATCAGACAATTGCAACGTCATCCCTTTAGTATGTCTATTCCTATAATGTATTCCGGAATCGGAACAATCATTACACAATATTTTCTCCGGGGCAGCTGACCTATTTTCAGTTCCAAAATGGTCTGCACTGCCTCAATTTGTTTACCTCCTAATCCTGTAATTACCACTCGCTGACCTTTGTGTTTTGCTGGGTTTCCATAAATTAATGAGGCCTCCGCCCCAGTGTCAATTAAAGCTCGTACTTTTTGGGGTGAGCCACTCTTCCAATTAATTTTTAATTTTACATGAGGTCTAAAACCTCTAGCCCACCCTTCTACTGGGGCTTGGCCTCATTTCAGTCATATTTTAGGTTTTCAGTTGCTGCAACTCCCTAACGGGTACAAATCACTAGGATACAGATCTGCATATTCCTGCTCTGGTCGGGTGACTCATGGATCCCTGAGTGAGCCCCCCACCCGGGACATACTTTCATCATCAAACTCTGCCGGGGAGCAGTTGGACTTACAGACTCCCTGAAGAGACATGTACATCTGTCTTTAACTTTGAATTGATCTGCTTATTTACTCGATTCTTAGTGTTCAATCCCTCTTTTGTACATCTCCCACATATCAGGGTACTGATCCCATCAATGTTTTCCTTGCCCCCATCCTTTAAGAGAGCCAGAACATATCTCTCCTAGAAACTCGACCCTCAGGATTGGACCGCTGTTTATCCTGTCCTGAAGAATCATATAACCAGACCCCTTTTGGGCCCCAATCTCCCAGTTCCCTAACTGCCGTAGTGCCTCTAGCACTACACCTACTGTTTTCTCAATTGATTAATCAACAAAGTCATCATTACTGCCTTATATGCAGGTGGTGCAGTTTTGATAATTTTATTACATAGAACACTGGCACAACAACACTCATTAAATCAGCATGGTCTTCTGTGGAACCGCAACTTCATCATTTCCATTTTAATGTTTTGTATACAGTCCTTTAAGGTAAACCATGGTTTACTATCCTCCGGCCAGTCACTCACCGTCGGATACTTGTGTTTGCAAGCCATAGCCACCACGTCCAGCATCGTGGCATAGCCCTGCCCCTGTATTCGGAGGGTCCAAACGCCTCCTTCACCACAGGGTCATAGCTTAGTGACAGAAACCTAGGGGCATCAGTTTTATCTAAGCTTACTCCATCCACCCCTGTGTCATACAACCTCACCAGCCATCTCAACAAACTCTCCCCCCCCGGGTGTACCGCTCCAGGAGGTCTGATACCTCCTGTTGAGAAAAATCCTCCACTACATCTCGATTCCTAGGATTTCCCTGATCCAACACTTTAGTACGTCTTCTAGACACTGGCTGTGCATGCAATATTGGAACCTTACGTCCCTCAGCCTTTTCTTCTTTATCTGAGGCTGACCTTTCCTCATCTGTAGAAAACCAAATATCTCCATCCCATGTTTCAGGATCCCAGTGGGCTCCTGCCCTAGCTATTAGCTAGCACCTTTTCCTACTAACTCTGCCCTCCTCTTTTTATACTTGTAGTGCGCCACCCGGACAGCTGCATTTTCTGCAACTGTCCGATAGGTATCAATTTATCACTCAGCAAATGATTTTGACATTGTAACATCACAGCTTTACTTTCCAAATCACAAACCTTTCGTTCCAACTCTGCCTTTTCACTAAGAAGTCCCACTACCTTTCATGCATCTTCCTATAGGCAGACAATAAATCCACCCCTGCGCCTAAGGCAGCACATTCTTTCCTTTTGCCACAGGCACTCTTTTCATACACGTAACAACTTCTGCAGGCTCAGAATCCTTTAAACAGGATTCCCAGTGTTCACTCAACCCTGCACAACATGAACACTCAGTGGCTAAATCAGCATAAGGTTGGTTTTCCCAACTAGGAATTTCCACTTGTGCACATGCAACATTAGACTCTTTCCTTTTAAACATTTTCACTTTACCTTAGTGTGTACTTTCCTTTATGAATCCTGCCGACTACGCCAAAATTGTCTTGCCTAATTGAAGAGTCACAAAGGAATAATCACACTTGGCATTCACACATTAGCACAATTTATTGCAAGCAAAAGATAATTACACTTTATTTAGCAGCAATGTCACTATTAGCATTAATGATTACACTTTAGCATTTATTTATTAGCAATATTACTATTAGCATTAATATATACTTTAATTAAGCAAAACATGATACATCACCGATTCTATGCTACATCCAAGCCTTTTCCCAGTAGCTGGGGAAGCCCCTAATCATCTCACAGCCTGGCCAGGAGTCTTGAACCGGGAGAAAGTTCCACAGCGATGCGTCCACCCTGCAGATGAGGCTTCCAACCAGGCATTGAGAAAGCTACATTTATATTTTATTTTATGCTAAAAATAACCATGCAGCCTTCATAATGTTGCTTTGCCACATTTTAGAAGCTGGCCGGGCTCCCAGGATGCTGCAAATTCACACCACAAGGACTGCTCAGAATTCCCTACACCTGCTAGGTCACTGTGCTCCAAACACTGGCCGGGTGCCTAGAACACTATGAGCTAAGCAGAAGTTTAAACAAAACTACAAAAACAGGTTGCCTGATAATATGCAACCTTCAAGTCAGCAAAATACACTGTCTGAAGCAAAACATAATAATGAGGCTATCTAAAGAGCAAAACACCAATTAAATGAAGCAGCATGTAAAATGGAGTCACACAATACAAAATGGAGTATAAAATGACATACATTACATGAAATAGCACACAAAATGGAGTAACAATAATCAACATATTATACTATCACTACACCACCTCAACTCTAGATAGGTCAGCTAATGCCAATAGTCCCTCCGGGTGTAAACCCCTTAAAGGGTGGTAGCTGACCATCTCTACAGGGGAAGGACCATCAGGGGGGTGCCCCAAACGTGAACTCCACAATGCAATGATTGGACCAAGAGACCTGATCAATCTTTAGGCTTTCAACCCCAAGACCCAGCTGGAACACCAGATCAAGTGTGCAGCCATGCTGATGGATCACAGAAGCAACTGCTTGTGTCAGGCCCAGTGATGACATCAGCTGAAGAAGGTCATAACCAACTGCAAGGATTTGTCAGCGACCCAGACGTTGAAGTCCCCCAGGATTAAACACTTTGGGGAATCCAACACCTGGTCAACAGTGAAGTCCACTACCTCCTGCAGGAATTCTTCTCCCAGTCCCATAGGGCAGTAAATAAGGAGAATCCTGCAACCTGCACCTGGACCCCTTCGCACGGCAATGCACTCAATGGACTTGGTGTTACCAACCAAATACACCGTGAAGCTCAGGTTGGCTCTGAAAATGATAGCTACTCCCTCACCTCTGCAATCCTTCCTCGGGTAGTGCACCACAGAGTACCCGGTGGGGGTGATAGGACCTTGATAGGTCTAAGAAATACAGGCAGGCACCTCAGCTGTATTCTCATCTGATCCAAACTGGAAGACACTCCCTGTCACTATCCAATGCCTTTCTAACTGGATTGTAAACTATTAAGCATTGCTATACTATGGCAGTAGTGTAGCTGGAGGGCTCTGTTAGAGCATGCTCTACCAGAGCTGTAGCCACATCAGTGGCATCCCTTCACTCACAGCTCATTTCAGAGCTCTATAGGGCTGCGACTTGGAGTACTGTCCATGTCTTCACCAAACGTTATGCCCTGGACATATATTCCAGGCAGCATGCAGCTTTTGGGTTGACTGCTTGAAGGATTCTTTTCCTCATCTGTCCTGGAGCACCAGCCTCCCTAGTTCAGTAGAACTGGTTTTTAACACACCAACTGAGACCAAAAAGTGGGACTCAAAGGAGATTAATACAGTATTAGGGAGATAAAGAAGTTACAGCACTCACTGTAACTGTAGGTATTCCTGAATATCTCTGCCATGGAGTACCCCTTTTCCAGCTTCCATCCCCTGGACTAACTGCAGGAGTGTCATAAAAGTCTCCCTTCATCCTCAGATGGGTAAGGGCTGCAAAGACACTGTTGGGTAAGGGCTCTGAAGACACCGTTTTTCTGTTAAGAATATTGTCCCTTTTACAAGGACCAGCAACCTATCTTACACCCTTAAATAGAATTAGGCTACTTGTAGTTTATTACTCACTAGTGCTACTCCTTGGTAAAAAAGGTACTGAAACGGCTGGGGCTGGCACAGCTGTATACCAGTGGGAACATGCAGTTGGTGTATACAAGTAGTTCATGCACTTGTGCCACCAGCCCCAAAAGTTCTGGTTCACCAGGGTCATAGGAACATAGGTACATAGGAACATCGGAATGTGTCAGCAGAAAAGGACTGCCAGGCCCACCCAGTTTACCCAGTTTGCCTAAGTACCCACTAGGCCAATCCTGAGGTCCCCCCCCATCCAACCATCCCCCTGTGTTTATCCCATGCGCTTTTGAACCCTCCCACTGTCCTCTCCCCCACTACCTCCCTCAGTAGCCCATTCCAGCTGTCCACCACCCTCTCAGTGAAGAAATACTTTCTAGGGTTACTGCTAAATCCCCCCCCGATTTTATGTTCATGCCCCCTCACCCTGGGTCGCGCTTTTAGATGAAAAAGGCTTTCCACAGGCACCTTATTGATGCCCTTGAAATATTTAAAAGTCTCAATCATGTCCCCCCTTTCCCTCCTCTGTTCCAGTGAGTACATGCCCAGGTCTTTTAGTCTGTCCTCGTACGATGAGTGATTGAGGTCTCTCACCATCTTTGTCACCCTCCTCTGAACTCTTTCTATCCTCTCCACGTCCTTATTGAGGTATGGTCTCCAGAACTGGACCCCGTACTCCAGGTGCAGCCTGACCAGCCGGGTGTACAGGGGAACTATGACCTCTCTCTCCTTCTACTGGTAATCCCTCTCCATATGCAACCCAGTATCCTGTTGGCTCTTGCCACTGCCCCCCCACACTACCTTCCCACCTTTAGGTCCCGTGAGATGATGATGCCTAGATTCCTCCCTTCTTCTGTTACCTGCAGGGAACTACCTCCCATCTGGTACTCCGCTTTCCTGTTTTTTTCTGCCTAAGTGCATAATCTTACACTTTGTTGGACTGAACAACAATTTCCACTCTTTGGACCACTTCTCCAATCTTTCCAGATTTCTACGCATCATCTCCACCCCCTCCTGTGTGTCCACTCTATTGCCAACCTTTGCATTGTTCACAAACAGGCTCATTTTCCCTTCTAGACCTTCCGCTATGTCCCCTATAAAGATATTAAATAAAAGAGGTCCTAACACTGACCCTTGGGGAACCCCACTGGTGACCACAGACTCCCCCGAGTGTGCCCCATTTACTAATACCCTCTGCGTTTTGCACTCCAACCAATTTTTGATTCATCTTATTACCACCCCCCCAACCCCATGCAACACATTTTGTGCAATAGTCTCCTGTGCGGCACCGAATCGAATGCTTTTCTGAAATCGAGCTTGGCCATGTCTACCGAGCCCCCTTGATCCACCAACTCAGTGACCCAGTCAAAGAACTCTATCAAGTTCGTTTGATAGGCTCTTCCCTTGGTGAAACCATACTGCCTTGGGTCCCGAAGGCCGTTTGCCTCCAAGTAACTGCAGATCCTTTTCTTGAGCAGTTTTTCCATGAGCTTGCCAAGCACAGAAGTCAAGCTCACTGGCCTGTAGTTGGCCACTTCTTCCTCACCCCCCCTGTGAAGGGGTACTGCATCTGCTTGCTTCCAATCATTGGGCACCACTTCCGTCCTTAAAGAGTTGTTGAAAAGGGTAGTCAAGGGGGCTGCCAGTACATCCTTCAATTCCCTCAAGACCCTTGAATGTACCCTGTCTGGCCCCATAGCTTTGTCACTCTTCAAGTCTTTAAGCTTTTCCAGGCTCTCCTCCTCCTGAGATGGTGTCACATCCACCCCCACCCCCTCCTCTACAACCTCTGCTTTCCTAAATTCACCCACCTTCCATTCTGCCTCATTCGTAAATGCTGTACAGAAATAGCTATTCAGCAATTCAGCCTTCTTCTGATCCCTCACCACCCTTTCCCCTGCCCTGTTTTTCAGACTGGGTATCCCTTCTCTATTTTCCTCCTTTCACCTATATACCTATAGAAGACCTTGTCCCCCTTCTTGACCTCCTTTGCAATGTTCTCCTCCATCCTTGCCTTTGCTCTCCTGATCTCTCTGCCCGCCTCCCTCTGTCTAGTCTAATATTTTTCCCAATCTTTCACCATCTGCATCATTTTAAACCTCCTAAAGGCCCTTCTTTTTGCTCTGATATGTTTCTCCACATCCCCGTTAAACCACAGAGGCTTCCGTTTCTTCCTGTTTTTGCTCACCCTCTTTGTGCAGAGGTCTGTGGCCCACACTACGGCCCCCTTTATGGAGTCCCACATTTTCTACACCCCCCCAAGCTTCCCCACCTCCTCCAGTGCCTCTCGAGCATATTCTCCCATCTGACTAAAATCCACCCTCCTAAAGTCGAGCACCTTCACCGTGGTCCAGTTTATGGCAGTTGATGTGCGTATCCTGACCCACACAATACCGTGGTCGCTTATACCCCACAGTTACCTCCCCTACCCTGTCCCCATTCATTAGCACCATATCTAACACTGCCCTAACCCTAGTTGGCTCCTCGACCATCTGTCTAAGGCAACATGAAGGGAGTCCATAATTGCTCTGCTTCTGGTTGATGCTGCTGACATCGTGTCCCATGCCACATCCAGCATGTTGAGATCCCCCATCAGCAGTACCTCTCCCTTAGCTGCCATCCTTAGGATCTCCTCCATCATCTGTTTGCTCACCTCTGCCTCCTCCTCTTGTGGCCTGTAGACCACTCTGGTGCGCACCACGTCACCCTTCACCATGGACAACGAGACCCATATGCCTCTGTGTCCCCCTCTGCCCTGTATCTCTGTTGCCTGGATCCCTTCTCCCATGTATAGCACCATCATCCCCCTTACCAACCCTGTCCTTTCTAAACAGAGTATACCCTGGTATGTTCATGTCCCATTCATGCCCTCCATGGCACCAAGACTCGGTGATTCCCACCAGGTCTAAGTCTGCTTCGGCCGTGATTGCCACCAGGTCAGGCATTTGTGCACATGGCCTTCCATTCTTCAGTCACCCTGGTGCCCTCCCCTGTCCTAATACTTGTCCCCACCCCGATCCTCCCTTCCTTAGCCCCCACTGGGCATTTATTTATTTATCAAGTCTAGGATTACAAATACCTTTGAGCCATGGCTCTTTTACAAAGGTTCCACGTCAGAGAAATACAAATTATGGGGAACTTCAAGACAGGCATTACAACAATGTGGACATTGCAAACAGAGTACAGATTAATACAGTTCAAGGGTAGCATTGTAACAAGGCAGCCAGCGGCATTTGTCAGAGAAAATAGACAACAGATAAGAAGTGCCAGAGTCATAGGGAGAGGAAGAGGGTGAGGGAGAATGAATGTGGGAAGGGTGGCAAGAGGGTGAAAAGTGCAGCATTGGGTATACCAAGATGTGAGGGTAGAACCAGTGAGATGGGGAGGGAGGGAGGGGACAACTAGAGCAGAAAGGGAGGTGGAGAAACAAGGTTAAGTTGGGCAGTCACAGGAGCTGTTGGTAGTGAGATAGTCCCGGAGCCTAGTTTTAAACATACCAATAGTTGGGGCAGAGGAGATGGTTGGGCTGAGGCCATTGAACCAGAGTGGCGCTCGATAAGCAAAAGAGCGTTGTCCCTGTGAAGTGTGACAGTGGAGGACTTTCAGTAGCTGTAGCGTGGATCTCCTAAGGCACCATTTGTTAATTCGGTGTTGTAACAGAGTTGAGACCCCAGGAGGTGCAAGGCCAAGGTAGATTTTTTTCACCATGGAGTGGGTGAGAAACTTTATGCAGTTTGGTAGCTGGAGCCAGCCGGTCTGAGTGTACAGGTCACATGTGTGGGTGAGACGGTGAGCACCAGTGATGAGCCGACATGCTTTATTTAAGGTAGTTGAGAGGCATCTAAGGGTTGTGGTTGTGGCCGAGCCATAAATGATGAGACCATAGTCTATTACAGCGATCACAGAGCTCAGAACTGCAACCTTCAAAGCTTCTGGCATGAGGTGTGGTCTGTGTTTGTAGAGGAGACCAAGCCGTGTATTAGCAGCTCTAGCTACATTATCTACATGAAGTTCATAGGAGAGATTAGGGTCAAGCTGTATCCCTAAGTATTTGAAGGACCCCACCTGATCTAGAGTGTTCCCCTGGGTGGTGGAGATAGCCAAGTGGTGTAGCTTGTGTGGGTTATGAGAGCTGCAGAAGAGCATACATTTGGTTTTCTTGTCATTGAGGACCAGTTTATGATTAAGAAACCATGTCTCTACAGAACTGAAACCAAGTTGAAGGTTGTGTTGAAGAGTTGCAGGATCTTTGTGAGTGGAGAATACAACAGCATCATCGGCATATAGTATGATCTGCTCAGAGCAGTGGTAAGGAAGGGAGTTTAAGAAAAGGCTAAAAAGGAGGGGTCCCAGTATGGATCCCTGTGGGACACCCTAGCGAACAGGCAGGGTGTTAGAAAGAGCGTCCGCAATTTTTACTCTCTGTGACCAGTTTTCTAAGTAGCTTTTAAACCAGAGAGAAGAGTCAGGTGATAGCCCGGCATTCAGTACTTGGTGTATTAATAATCCATGGTGTACTGTATCGAAGGCCTTGGAGAGGTCGACGAAAATGGCCCCTGTGAGAAGGCCGTTGTCAAGGGATTTGTGCAAAGCTCCAGTGAACTCAAGAAGGGCTGTGGTGGTGCTGTGACCTTTCCAGAAGCCGTGTTGTTGTGGACAAGGTATATTGTATTTATCCAAGTGGTCGGTAAGTTGATCAGCCACGATGCGCTCAAGTGCCTTAGAGAGTGGGGCAGAGGGAGATAGGGGCTATAATTTGAGTGAATCGTCTTGTCCCCACTTTTATGGATGGGTGTCACAGTGGCTGTTTTCCATAGGTCGGGAATTTTCCACAGCTGAGAGAGAGGTTTGGGATTTTGTTAATGGATGAATTACCTCATCGAGGGTGAGCAACAGAAGCTTAAGGTCCAGGGTGTCGCTACTAGATCTAGATTTAGAAATAGCTGCAGTAATATAGCGGCAAGCTTCATTCAGCCTTACCTTCCTGAAGTAGAAGAGGGGATGGTTAGACTGAGGGGCTGAGGTATTTGGGGAGTAGGCCCTGTTTTCGAAAAAGTCATGGGGTAGAACAGCACTAAGGTCTGAAAAAGCCGTGTTAATGATGTTTGCGATCACCTTGGGGTCAAGGGTTGAGGATCCATCAACCATTAACATGGCCGGAGAGGTTTTTGGCTGCTTCCCTGTGACATCCTTGATATTGTCCCAGAAAGCACGACCATTTCCCCATGTATTGGTGAGAGCATCTTTGTAATAGGTGGATTTCATTAGCCGTATGGCTTTTGTGCAGACATTTCATGCTTGTTTGTAATTTTGGATGTCCAGTTGTTTGCCAGTGGCCCTGGCAACTGCCCAGAGGTGATCCCTTAGTTTCAGCTGTGAGAGAAGAGCCACGGTGACCCATGGGTTAGAGAGAGATTTTGTTTTGCACCTTTTAGCCGGGCAAAGAGGTCGCAGGCTTTGTTGAAAATTGAGATGAAGTGATCAAGAGCCAAGTTAACATCTGTTGCTTCATAGATGGGTAGCCAGTCTTGTAGAAGCAGGTGTTGTTTGAGATGTGGAAGTTTTCCACGAGGAAGGACTCTGCTAGTGATAATTTTGGGAGGGGGCTTAAGGAATTTGTTAGACCATGCACACATGACTGGGGAGTGGTCACTGAGTGAGTCTGGGAGAATGGTCATCGAGAAATCCTTGTGGGGTGAGTGGTGAGGACCCAATCCAAGAGGGTACTGGTGCCAGTCTTGTAGTTAATCCTAGTAGGGGAGTTTACCATTTGCGTGAGGTTAGCAGCTGAGATGGAGTCTTTATAGACACTGGCACTCGATGCTAACCAGTTTATGTTGAAATCCCCTAGTAGAATAAGTTCAGTTTCGTGAGGATGTGAGTTGATAAAGTTTAGGACATCGTTGAATCCATGTTTAGGGATTTTACATTTTCTGGGGGGGGGAAGTGCCCCCATTTTGGCTGCTCCACTTTGGGGTTTAGCGTGCAATGCCCCCCCAACTCAGTTTAAATTGTGGTGGTTTTCAATGAATTTGGCCATTTTCCCTTTCAGTACTTCCTTTCCCTCCCTGCTAGTACCTCAGTCCCTAAGATCAAAAAGTGGTACTCTATGGAGAAGACATTCAGAAATATCTACAGTTATGAAGTACTGAAATTTCCCTTTAGCCTTGGGCCAGTCAGATATTGACTTAGGTGTGCTTCAGTGGAGGTTGTTCTCTGGAGGCACAGTTGGTTGCACTGCGCCTCATGTACCCCAGGGACCCATCACTATGTCCTGGATCACCCCTATGATGGATGGATGCTGTTTGAGTCACAGGTGACTAAAATACCGAAGGATAATGAGGCCTTAGACCAGATAATGTAGTCCATTCTGACTGTGACCATTTACACCAGTATCAGGTGCCCCGTGCAGCTGGGGTAGTCAGCCTCTTTATCTTCTTTTCGTAGAAGAAATCATGGAAGATGTCAGAAGAACAAACTATATGCTTCGGCAAAAGCAAGGGTGGTAACAGTGGAGGCTCTAGCACCTATAAAGACGTTAACAAACCTGGCCCTTCCCCAAAGTGATGCAAAGCAGAGTGCCATCTGCCCCTGTATTCTATTTTTTCTTGACCTCCTATTCAGGGGCTTCTTGACACAATTTCTGCCTCAGTGGTCAGAGATAACTACTAACTGCTGGGTGCAAGAGAGTTTGTTTATTTTCATTTGAAAATTGGTAACTGACTGCTGAGAGTTGAGGCACTGGACACTACACCTCACGCCACGCTGGTGACCCAGGTTCAGATGTGAGCCTGAGCCACAAGGGGTTGGCAGGGGAGGGATAGGATTGAGCATCTGGAGGACTGCTCTCCTATCCTGGGGAAGGATCCGGGGAGCCACTGCTCTGTAGTGGCCCCTGGTGATGACCGGGGGCACTACTAGAGTGGTGCCGTAATGGGGGGCAGAGTGCAGCAGATGTCAGCATGATGTGCCTGGACGCCATTGAATGCCAGCACTCTGCAGGGGAGGAAAATAGAAAAAGTGGCTCCGGTTGGGCAGCATGAGCTTCTGCCCCCCCCCCACAGCCCAACCCAAATGGTGCCTCCTCATCCAGATCCTGCTCAGGTGAGTCGAGCTGGGGGGGGAGCTCTTCACCACCACACCATGGGGGGTAATCTGTGGGGGAAACGAGGAGGTTGGCCTGATGTCAGGTGTCTGGGCTGGAGGGGGCCAGTTGGGATGTCCAAGCCAACTGCAGTCCATGGGGGAGGAGGAGAAAATATTTTCCAAAAAAAAAAAATAATTGGTAACTAGGAGAGGCACACTAAGCAATGGCTTGTTTACAGGTGTGACCCAGGAGAGAGGGAACAGGATATAAAATAATAGACGCATGCACAGTGTTGATGATTGGTACAAAATGAAGTATAAACAGAGTACAATTTAACGTAGTACAAGAGCACATCAAAACTTGAATGACAGTGCATATGAAGAAAAGGAAGGAGCCTGACACAGGCTAAGGTAGAACCCAGGAGGCCCAACAACAGGGATGAAATGGACTCCAACAGGGAAGGATCAGGAAGGGGAATTACAAGAGCAGGAAGGGGCAGGAAGAAGTTTTAGGTGGTGCCTAAAGGGGACAGGGGAGAGAGAGGCAGCGAGAGGAGGGTTGCAGGTTCCAGAGGGAGGAAAGGCAATAGAAGAAGGCGGACTGCCGAGTAGAGGTGTGAGGGTCAGGAAGGTAGATAGTGTGAGGATACCTGGAGTGGTGGGAGTATGAGACAGAGGGAATGAGAGAGCTGAGCTAGGACAGGTAAGGTAAGGTAAGGAAAGGTAAGCGTATGTCATAGTCTCTCTTCTGAGTCTTTATGTCATTGATACCACTGCTGATGGACCCAATCACCTACCTGTACTTTGGGTAGATGTTAGCTTGCTCCTTCCATTGAATGCTATCGAGCAAGTCAGTTGGCCAACATTGATCAGGGGTATGTGTCTCTATATTGTCTAAAAAAAAAGACAGATGGCTGGCACCAAAGCCCTGACTTGTGTGGTTTGAACCAGTTCATTAGACAGCAGAATTTCAGGATAAGGACATTGGGTCAAGTCACTCCCTGACTAGAAGATTGGGAACCAGTTTTACACCCTGGACCTGAAGTATGCATATTGTATCATCCATTCAAGCATTGCTGTCAACAATTTCTCAATTTTTTGACAACCAGCTGTGCCAGTTCAGAGTTATGCTGTTTGATCGTTTGTCAGTATCCAACCTTTTGACTTAAGCCCTTGCATCAGTGGTTGCCCATCTTTGCTGATGGGGGATTTGTGTGCTCTGCTATCTGGAAGTTTACAGATTTAACGCCAGTTACCTGCAGAGGCTCAGTCTGCTCTTAAGTTAGCTGTGGAGACTTTCTTCAGTCTGGAATTCATTCTTAACCTGGAGATGTCATAGTTCTCCCAGACTTAGTGTGTGGAATCAATTGGGGTGGAGCTTAAACCAGAGGAGGCTTCAGCCTGGCTCCCACCACAGCAAGCTCTGGATTATATGCAGTGTGCCTGTTCCTTCTCCTTTTGGGACAGATGGCTGGCATAGATTTTCTGTGGCTTCTCTGCCTGCCCATACTGAACCAAAATGCAAGGTTCATGACTGATCTTGCATGGCTTGTAAGAATAACATATGAAAATGCATTTAGTGTCAAAATTACTGTAAGTTCTTTGCATTACTGTGCACAGATTTTTATTAGATGCACAAACTGGAATTTTTCTTACATGAACAAATGCAAGTTTATTCCAAGTACACACAAGGCTTTCGCAAGATCACAATAAAAGTTTTAACACTAGTGAAGATTTCTGCAAGTTTAACATCTAATGTGGTAAAAATAATCATACCTGCATGTTTCTTGACTAGTTTAAAGCAACAGTACTAATTAACACAAATGTAAATAATCTGGTTGGCAGAACACACAAAAGCATCAAAATAACTGATTTTCATTTCACGTTATTTCACACCTGAGGCAAGGTGGAGGATTTTAACGTTGTTAAAAGTTCTTGCTCCTTTGCCAGGTGCACAGTCATGGATGTAAGCAGATAAAAGTGGTAGTGAGCTGTTAGTCACCAGAAACATGTCCTAGCAACTCCCTGACATATCTGCATTATGAAAACAGTGGGTGCAGTTTGTGACCCCTGAGGAGGAGATTTTTAAAACATGTTTGGGCTACCATTTTTATTGTAGATCTACACAAATTACAAACATTTGTAATTTAACACTGTCTTAAAAATATCTGAATGAAATTAAAATACCCAAATAAAGAATCTATGAATAGCATTAATAAATTATTACTAAAAAAGGGTAGGATGCTATTGTTTGCTGACTAGTACTGCAGCTTTAAGCACATTATTTTTTCCTGCACTATCCTTACAAGCATATATACATGTTTGTAAGAATAGTGCAAGAAAAACATACTATGTTTACTCTAGTCAAGAAACATGCAAGTATAAAATGTAGTTTTTAAGGATGAATGACACCTTCTAAGAATCGTGCAAGGAGGATTTCTCTACTCTACTGTATATAATTCCAGGTACTGTATGAATACATCTCTTTGAAGTGCTAGTACAAATCTTTAGGTACAATCTGAGCTGTAGAAAGCTGCATGCACCTCAGTATGAACTTTTTGAAAAGGTACCATTTAGTTACTATTGAGTTAATATTATATATATATATATATATATATATATATATATATATATTAGCTTTTCCCATTCCAGTCATTACTGAGGAATTTTGTATGAAAACAGGGTTTCAATCCTTCACCTACCCTTAATTCGTGCTCCCCACTTGAATTCGTATCCCTCTATAGCTATGTCATAGTTAGTCATGGTAATGACTGTGATGCCACAAGCAGAGTACAGTATTTTGACCTCAGTATATATTAATACCGATGTGGACACCACTCAAAGAGTTGTAAGAGTGATCTCATGCATTGAAACCAAAAATAAATGGGAGCAGAATGAAGACATTACCTTTAAAAAATGCAATACATATGTAAAAATATATCAAGATTATTACTAGAGTATCTAGTTATATACTTTTTTGTACAGCATGGTATATGTGGCTCAGTACTGTAGATTGCATGCCTGCCTCTAGAACCAGAAGGTTGTAGGTTCTAGCCACACACGATATAGAACCAGTACTGTAGTACATTAACCCCACACATAGTTTTTCTTGCATCTCAGGATGTTAGCAAGGAATTTATTACATGAAGCAAATAATCTTTTTTGCATGAATTTTTCATTCAAGAAGAAAGCCACAATCCTTACATAGTCCTTGTGTAGAACTCTTACATAAAAACTTGCTTATAGCTTGCATATGTCAGCATATATCCTTACATGTTGCACTGTCAGAATTCTGACAAAGTTCTTGCCTTTGTTTCAGTGATGGTAATGGTGTTGATACTGCTGGTCATCCCTTCGGTCCAACATCAGATGCTTCATCTTCAGTGGGCACTGAACGCGTGCACAGTATCCTGGTGGCTGGCTCTGGACCACATCTTGGAGAAGGTTCCCTTTTGTCTAGCCAAACCCAAACCTGGTCCTCACCATCAATGCCTCTCACAAGGGTCTTTAACTGGGCTGCAACTGATACCTCTTTCTCATTAATGAATATATTGAGCATGAGAGGAACTTGCACTGATCCCTGAGGGCCTCACTTGTCACCCTTCTCTACTCCATATTGTTCATTTAGTCACCCTTTAGTATCTGCAACCAGCCAATTTTGGATCCATCTTAGTATCCCCCCTCCCCCAATCTGTTACGCTTTGAAACCTGGTGCATTTTCTTGTGTGAAACAATATCCCATGCCTTACTGGTTTTACAATTTGTAATATGCATGGCTTCACATTTATCCAAATTTTGTGTGATGCCCACAAAAAGTCTGTTTGGTTTGTCTGACTGGACCTTACCTTGAGAAGCCTATGCTGGTTATCACCCATCTGATCATACTTTTCCCAGTGCTATGCTGTTGTTCTCTTTAATGCTAGTTCCAAACATAGCTGTGCAAACTTCCAAATGTTTTGATCTTGTGAACGTGGTCATCGAACCAGGTAAAGTTCACCAAAGTTCTCTTTATTTTCAAACTAGTTCACCTTTGCTCAACAGTAGGAAACTATTGTTTTATAGTTACAAATGTACTGGGTATTTTCTTTTTGCCAGTGCAGATGAAGATCACAAAACAATATAATGGTGTAGCGACTTACAGTGAAGGCTACTGGTTCCAAAAATGTTGTATCTGTTCAGAGTGGACACTGCCAAATGGGGATGAAGCTTCCCGTTATGCCTAAGATAAGTGTTGCACACAGAGGCCCAGATATTCAAAAGAGTTGAGCCATGCGCAATAGGGTTGCACCTGTGCAAGTCCGAAATGCGCCATTCTGCGATATTCAGCAGGAGGCAGTTGTGCCCCCCAAATCATGCTGAGCAACAGCGCAATGATAATGAAGGCATGTGCAACCAAAGGGGGAGGAACCATGCATAAACCGCACAGCCCGATATTCAGCCTGGGCCGGGCAGAGTTATGCAGGCGCAACCCCTACCTGCGCCTGCACAAAGTTACGCTGAAAAAAAAAGGCACAAGTTGAGGGCCACCCACAGGTGAGCTGCCACATTGCAGGGTGCAACACAGCAGCTGTCACCTGTGGATGGCCCTGAACTTATTCCGCGCACCTGGTGGCGCCCCATGCTCGATCGTGAGCTGAAGTGCCCCAGTAGCCGATCGCGGGCAGAACAGTAGTGTCCCCAACCAGCAGTCCGATCCACGAGCAGAACAGTAGTGCTCCCCAACCAGCCCGATTGTGGGCATAATGGTATCTTCCCCCATTAGCCCGTTCGCGGGCATAACTGAAAACGTCCCCCACCTGAGTAGCCCGATTGCGGGCATCAGACCTCCCAAGTCCAATATCTCTGGTGGTCCAGTGGACTGCAAGTAGACCAATCGTGAGGCGGCATCCTCACCTCCCCCGTCCGAAATCCCTGGTGATCTAGTGGCCCCACCACTCGCCCACGGAGCCCCACCACCCCTCCCCCGCCAGCCGGCGGTGAAGCACCCCACCGCTGCCGCCTCCGCCGCTACGGTTGACTGACACAGCTGGGGCAGACGCCTGATGGTTCGAGCATGATCCAAAGTGGGCGGTAGCCCATATCAGATAAGTCAGTCCAGATATGTCACTATCTGGACTGACCTATGCGGAGTGAGTTGCACGCCTATTGGCTCATGCTCTGAACCACTGGGCGCAGCCCATACCGAGCAGTCAGTCGGCGGCGTGGGCAGCAGGCGGGTGGGTGCTGCCGCCCGCCGCTGACGGGGGAGCGGGTGGGGTCTGTATGCGGGGGTGGGGGGCCACTAGATCACCAGGATTTTGAACATGGGGTGAGGATGCGCCCGCGATCGGGCTACTTGCAGTCCACTGGACCACCAGGGATATTGGACTTTGGGAGGTCTGATGCCCGCGATCGGGCTACTCAGGGGTGGGGACATTTCAGTTATGCCCGCGATCGATAATGGGGGAAGCATACCGCTATGCCCGCGATCGGGCTGCTGGTGGGGGAGGGAGCACTGCTGTTCTGCCCGTGGAGCAGGCTGCTGGGGACACTACTGTTCTGCCCGCGATCGGGCTGCTGGGGACGCTACTGTTCTGCCCGTGATCGGGCTGCTGGGTGGGGGGACACTACTGTTCTGCCCGCGATCGGGCTGCAGGGGGCGTCGGTCCCCAACGGCTGCTGCCTGGCAGGGCGCTAGGTGCAAGTTGCTGGAGATCAGAGCACCTGCATGCTAATGGCATGCAAATGGGGCCATAATCAGATGCAAATGGCCCCCCCATGCACCTTGCATAAATTATGGCCCCATTTGCATGTCACCCTTTGAATATCGCAGGTGCTGTGCATGGCGCAATGGAACTTGTGCCACCACATCTCAATGCTCCACTCTGACCACTTGCACTGGTGCAGTTCCACTGCACCATGCACAGTGGGTGTGGCAAGGGGGCGATATTCAAAGAAGTTGTGCCATAGCTCAACTCCGTTGAATATTGCCCTGGTCACACCCCAGCGCAACTATTTTGAGCGGCGCAGGGGCTTGCGCCACAAAATGGCGCAGTTTGAATATCTGGGCCAGAGTATTTGACCAACTTTGCCCACAAATTTGTTTGCTTATAGAAGACCTATCTACTGTAGGCTCAAGCATCTGAGCCATCGGAGCAGCATCTTACAGTGTGTGTGAATGCTGCTAGTTCTATAAATTATGTCTGTGTGGACACTGCCAAACCTGGATGAGACTTTACATAATTATTATATTTATTTTTAATATTAATTTGTTATTTATATGCTGGGAAAACATCATTCATAGTGGTATAAAATGAAGTGTTTGTAATATAAGGTGGCACTTTATTATGTCATCCCAGTGGTGCACAGGGCTGAGGTGTCTCCCGCCTTACCTTTTCCCATGCCGGCGACCCAGGTTTGAGAATAGACTTGGGTCACCGAGGGTTGGTCAGGGAGGGAGAGGATTGAGTGTCCGAGGGACTACTCTCCTCTCCCGGTGAGGAGAGGTATGTCAACCCAGCCTAGGCTGCCCCAGGTGGAGGCCTGAGGGTAAAGCAGTGCTAGGGAGGCACATATGGGAGGGAACTATAGAGACACATTGGGTGGGTGCACCTCCACTCATGAGAATCACACTCCACAGTCGGGTGGGGAAAAAAATGGAGGAAAAACAGTGTTGGAGGGGCTTAATGAAGTCCTGCATGGCCGCACCCATGCCTGCACTGCTGCTCGGTCCTGAATTTGATCTGCTTCAGATTTGTTGATCGGGTGAGGACATCCTTCCCCTTTCATCCCTGCCATGAGAGGGAAGCTTGTGGGGAAACTACATAACCAGGTAGGTGGCCAGAGCAGGCATGGTAGCTGGTACGGGGAGTTGGGGACTAGGCTGATGAGCTGCTACTCCAGCTGCGGGAGGATAAAATGTGTATGGAAAAAAGGTGGCAATCTATGTTGGCTTAAAACATTCTGAAGACAAGACTGCAGGGGTTCGCAATGTGCAAAAGCTACTGGTTCCTAAAATTATGTCCAATTGCACACTGCCAAACAAGGATGGGACTTCCTGTTAACCAAGCATAAGTGTTGTACACAGACTACTTAAATGTAATATAAGAGTTTCTGTGACTTAGCAGAATGGCTAAAATGACCACACTTTTTTGATCATACCTTCAGAAGTCTGGGACTCTGTACAGGAGTGCCTTCCCCATCTATGAATCCCTGCACTACCAGATTTATACAGTAAGCAAAGCATGGAACATGTATATAGTCACTGTCCAGGATGGTAGCCCATGACATGCATGACGGCGATTGAGCGAACAGCAAAACAGCGACTCAATTGTGGCGCATGTCATAGGGGCTACCGATGAGGTAGGGTGACTGGATGGAGGTGGGTTCTCTCATATAGTGACAAGATGTCGCTACACGTATGTACGAGCAGGGGGGTGGGAGCAAGCATGCTCAGCGAGGGGCAGGAGGGTTTTTGAGGGGTGGTGCCATGGTGGGCTGCTGAGCTGGCCCCGTGGCATGGTGGGTGGGTTCGCGGCTTGGGTGGACAGGGTGCTGGATTTGGGTCTGGGCGCAGGTCCGTTTTTGTTGCGTCCGGCCCCAAATTTTTTTTAAACATTTTGCACCCCTCCCTGGACATGCACCCCCTTGGAGTAGATAATCCTTAAGTGGGAGAGGGTGCAGGGGTGGCACAGGCCCCCACATAAAATGTTATAATTGTAAGTCCCTAGCACTGTTTTGTTGCTACCGGGAATCACATCTAAAATTTTTCGGTGATGTGACTTCACCGTAATGGTGATCGCCTTTCGGCAGTCATCGTTATGACATAGAACCTCTGGGACTGCCTTTACAATGCCCTTTGCATTATCTGATACTATAAAGCCTAGGGGTTAATGAGTGTGATGTCACTATCACATGCAAAGGATAGTATGTGTTGTTATGCCTATATAAAAGACAATAGACAATCCCCAAGCAAAATAACTACCCTTTTGAGTAATGGGGAACTAACCACAGATGACCAGGAGATTGCCCAATATTTGAATACATACTTTTGTTCAGTATTTAATGACCTCCCTACCCTGATTCCAACTTTCAGCATTGATAAAAATCAACAAATCTAATTTAATGAAGCTGACATACTACATGAGTTACAAAATCTTAAGACCAAATCCTCTCCAGGCCCCAACAATGTCCACTCCCTACTCTTGAAAGAATTAGCCCCTGTTCTGGCTCCGCCGCTAACTATGCTCTTAAATATGTTTTTACAGACTAGCCAAGTACCAGCTGACTGGAAGAAAGCCTTAGCAATTCCTATTCATAAAAAGGGAAGTAAAAACAATGTGGCAAATTACACACCAATAAGTCTAACTTTGGTGTGCTGCAAGCTAATGGATAGGCTAATCAAAAGGGAGATAGACTGTGAAATCAAAAACATTGGCCTCGAAGACCAGACACAGCATGACTTTCGGAAAGGTTTGTCTTGCACAACAATTTGGTTACATTTTACAACTTTGTTAGTAACAGCATTGACAAGGGGAACCCAATCGATGTCATCCTGTTAGACATTGGCAAGGCATTTGACACTGTACCACATGATCTGTTAATAACCAAACTTATAACTCTGGGTTTCAACAAACATTTAATATGTTGGATCCACAACTGGTTAATGAATCAGACTATGGCAGAAAGTGTAAATGGACACATCTCAGACAAGGGACGTGTTAGCAGCTGAGTCCCTCAGGGGTCTTTGCTTGGGCCAGTTTTGTTTGGCATATACATTAGTGATATGGGAGCAGGAATTAACAGCACCATATCGAAATTTTCTGATGACACCAAATTAGGGGGAGTAGTTGATACATATGAAAATTACCTTGCCTTGAGCCAGGATCTGCAATAGATTGATAACTGGGCAAACACTAATGAAATTAAATTTGATGCATCAAAATGCTCAGTGTTACACTTTGGGCACAAAAATCAATAATTTACTAATACACTGGGTGGAGAAGTATTAAAATAATTTTCCAGGGAAAGAGACTTAGGAATCCTGATAAACAATGACCTCTCTGCAGTTGATTACTGTAGAAATGCTACACAGGTTACAAACAGATTAATCTAATCTATAAAGAGATCATTCATAAGTATGAATAGCCATTGTATTATGATGTTGTATAAAACCTATGTTATCCCCCATTTAGATTTTGGCTCTCCTATTTGGAAGCCTTATCACAGGCATGACCTTCTGGAAAGAAAACAGAGAGGAATCACTAAACTAATACCTAGCGTGGGAAGCTTGAGTTATGATGACAGACTACAAATTCTAAATCAGTTCCCACTTGAGACCCATAGGAAGAGAGGCGATCTCTTGTTGTTTAAAATCTTGCAAAATCAAGAACTAATGGGACAGTGTAGCCTAAAATACTGTATGACCCTAGGCAAATTAACCTTAAGTCACATAATAGGCAATTAATGGTACCAAGAGCTAATACCATTAAGAGACATAATTACTACATTGTAAGATTAGCGAGACACTGGAACTCACTTCCTAGTCACCTGGTACATACAATATCTATTGACGCTTTTAAAAAAGAGTTAGATGCATTCCTTATAGAAGGTCCAAACGAATAATACACCCACTCTTAAGTGGGAGACAGTTAAATGGGCCCATGGCCTACTTTGTCTAAACCATCCAAGTAAACCACCCATCAAACATCTGCAGAAGGCAGTCTATCAGGTTTTCTGCACAATGGTCAGTGTTGAATACATAGAAGCATAAAGCTGTCTGACTGCAGATTTTCAGGACCCTGGTGACTTAGGGATACTGCTGCTGCTGCTGCTGCCATGTAACCCAGTGGAGGAGAAAGAGAAGAAAGAAGGGATACTGACACAGTGGTAGTCATTGTCATGTAATCCATGGTCTGAGCACTTGTCCACGAAGAGTAAGACATGTGGGCCAATGGCACCTTTGGTTTGGTTTCAAGTTGGTCCCCATGATTTTGATTCAGCTTCAAGAATTCAGCCTAACCCCTTTAACTACCAAGGCAGTAACTGGCATGGGTAATAGCAAAGTACAAATAAGGCAAAAAGCCATTAACCACTAACATTAACATTAACATTAACTAACATTAACATAATCCAGAGACCACTCAGTCCAATGCAGCTGCCTCAAAGGATGCAGAGAACGAGGAGTACTTGGATGACAGTGGGCTCAGGGAGGGTTAGACCAGTCAGGCAGAGGCACATCCCAGATCCTATTCCACTCAAGAACTCATATGCCACTCTGCCAAACAGGGACAACCAAATAGAGGTACGCAGAGAAATGGAAGGAAAGGATGTGGAGGTTAGCCAAGTGCAAAAGATGGAGATTAGCACCCAGGAGGTGGATAGGCAGAATAGGGGCAAAATTCAGCAGAAGGGCAGACAGCAAGGAGAACCAGGGATAAAGGACAACCAAGGAAGGGCTGGAGTAGAACAGCAAAACAGTCTAGGGAGGTCAAATCATGGAAAGTCATGTGCAAAATGCCAGGAGCCTTAGCAACAAGATGGAAGATCTGAGGCTGTCATGGTGCAGTCAGACCTGGACATTGTGGCCATCACTGAAACCTGGTGTAATGATAACCATGACTGGGAGTTGGCCATACCTGGCTACAACATATTCAGAAGAGACAGGGCAGGGGAAGGGAGGAGGAGTGGCACTGTATGTGAAAATGACATAAGGGCCACAGAGATCCAGGAGGAACAAAATGGGGAGAGATACTGTGGGTTAAGCTGGAAAGAAAAATGGGGCCAGCCATCCGCAGTGTGAGTCTAGACCACCAGCCCGGGAGGAAGAAACAGATAGGAGCTGATGCTAGCCATCCAGAGGATGGCAGACAAGGTGAGGTAGTACTGGTTGGAGACTTCAATATTCCAGACGTGGACTGGAGCATCCCAGCAGCAGCATCAACTAGGAGCAGATTTATCCTGGACTCCCTTCAGGGTGCCTTCCTCAAGCAACTGGTCATGGAACCAACTCGGCAGAAGGCAATACTGGACCTTGTGCTCACAAACAGGGACAGTGTGATGGGGTAAGAGTGGGGGAGCACCTGGGGAACAGTGACCACCAGTCACTGTGGTTTGAAATCACAGAAAGAGCAGAACCAAACCACACAAAAACACGAATCCTGGATTTTAGGGGGGCAAACTTTGAGAAAATGGGGAGATACTTGAAAGAGGCATTAAGGGGAATGGGGCAGGAATCAGGGGTTGAGGAACAGTGTGAAGTATTTAAAATGGGGATTACAAGAGCAACAGAATTATGTATTAAGCAGGTTAGCAAAAGGAAAAGGAAGAGGAGACCATTATGGTTTTCCAAAGAGGTAGCAAAGAAAGTGAAAGCCAAAAAGATTGCATTCAGGCAATACAAAAAGACACAGGCAGAAGGGGATAGGGAGAAGTACCAGGAGAAGCAAAGGGAGGCAGGGAGGTCAGTAAGGGAAGCCAAAGCTCAGACAGAAGAACACATTGCAAAATCAGTGGGTAGAGGGACAAAACCTTCTACAGGTACATAAGTGAAAAAAGAAAGGCAAAGGGAGGGATAGTGAGACTGAAGGGGGAGGATGGGGGCTGTGTGGAGGATGACAACAGTAAAGCTGACATATTGAACAGGTATTTCTGCTCAGTCTTTACTGAGGAAGAGGAGGGTAATGGGTCTGAATGGAGTACAAGGGGTGAGAATGGTGCAGAAATGGACACAAGTCCCTTTACACGAGAAAGGGTCCTGAAGGAACTGGAAGTAATAAGAGTTGATAAAGCAATGGGGCCAGATGGGGTGCACCCCAGGATCCTTAAAGAACTAAGAGAGGTGGTGGCTGAACCTCTTGCTATCCTGTTTAGCCGATCACTAGAAACAGGGGAGGTACCCAAAGACTGGAGGATAGCAGATGTAGTCCCCTTATACAAAAGTGGGAACAAAGAGGAAGGGGAACTACAGACCAGTCAGCCTCACCTCGGTAGTGGGGAAGATCATGGAAGCACTACTGAAGGAGAGACTGGTGGAACATCTGGTTGTCAATGGACTACAGGACCCAAGGCAGCATGGTTTCACCAGGGAAGGTCGTGTCAGACCAACCTCATTGGATATTTTGACTGGGTGACTAGGGAGGTGGATCAGGGAGGGCAGTGGACATGGCCTATCTGGACTTCAGCAAGGCCTTGACACTGTGCCACATAGAAGACTATTGCACAAACTGGGGAATATGGGTGGGCAGGACAGTAGTGCAGTGGGTAGGTAACTGGCTGGGCAGCAGGACACAGAGGGTGGTGGTAAATGGCTGTCACTCCACAGAGGGAAGAGTGACCAGTGGGGTACCACAGGGATCAGTGCTGGGACCGGTACTATTCAATATCTTCATCAGTGACATTGCGCAGGACCTAGAAGGCAGAAATTCACTGTTTGCTGATGACACAAAGCTCTGTAACAGAGTAGACACACCAGTGGGTGTAGACAGACTGAGAAGGGACCTGCAGAAACTTGAAGAATGGTCAGGGGTTTGGCAGTTGAAATTCAATGCAAAGAAGTGCAAGATAATGCATTTGGGGCACAAAAATATAGCATGCACCAAGCAGGAAAGCGATCTTGGAGTTATCATCTCTGATGACCTCAAGGCAGGGAAACAGTGTGACAAGGCAGCAGGTAAAGCAAATAGGATGCTGGGATGCATAGGCAGGGGCATCACCAGCAGGAAAAGGGAGGTCATAATTCCACTATACAAGACACTAGTGAGGCCCCACCTGGAGTACAGTGTACAGTTCTGGAGACCTTACCTACGTAAGGACATAGACAGGGTAGAGAAGGTTCAGAGGAGGGCAACAAAGATGGTGCATGGATTGCATCACAAGTCCTATGAGGACAGGTTGAAGGCACTGAACATGTACTCCCTGGAGGAGAGGAGGGAGAGAGGGGATATGATAGAGACATACAAGTATCTTACAGGGAGGAACAGGGTGCAGGAATGCACTATTTTTAAGCGAAAAAGATGTTCCAGGACTAGAGGGCATGGGATGAAGTTGGAGGGAGGACGATTCAGAGGAAACGTGAGGAAGAATTTCTTCACAGAACGGGTGGTGGACAAGTGGAACACCCTAGACATAAAGGAATTCTGGAGGTCAGGGGTAAGGGGCAACAGACTTCCTGGAAAACATAAACTGAACTTACAAACTTAAATGGGCAGACTGGGTGGGCCATAGGCCCTTATCTGCCAACACTGTCTATGTATCTATGTATCTATGTATTAAATCAGCAATGAATATTTAATGTAGCTTATGTGTTGCAGGCGGTGTTAGCATGCCACCGTTGGGGATTGGTGTAACAGTGTGTGCAACCCAATAAGACTGCCATGGCCTCACGCTGAACAACAGCAGTGATAATATTCATTACTAAGGTCAAGGCATATACTTCAACCCCCATAGTCACTGCTTTACTTCCTGCAAAATAATATATTCCTAAAATCAGTCTTCTCTGGAGTCCCACTTACTGGACTTAGGATCACAAGTGCTAGGACCCTGAAGGAGCAAGAACTTTGAGGGGCTGGGAGTTTGGGTATACCCATATGTGCAGGAGCTCTCGCAATCGCGTTGTCCCATTGTCTGGCCACCTTCAGGTCATGTGATATGATTACCTCCAGGTCCCTTTCCTGCTTGGTCGTTGCTAGTATCTCTCTCCCCGATTTGCACTGCACCCCCAGGTTCTTGTGACCCAAGTGCATTATTTTGCACTTTTTTGCATAAAAACGTAGCTGCCAAACTTTTGACCACTCCTCCAGTCATTTTAAATCTTTTTCCATTCTTTGCATCCCCTCCGGAGTGTCTACTCTGTTGCAGATCTGGGTGTCATCCACATAGAGGCAGACCTTCCCTTCCAGTTCCTCTGCTATGTCGCTAATGAAGACATTAAAGGGGACTGGCCCTAGTATTGAGCCCTGCAGTACCCCACTGGTCACTCTCCCCTCTTCAAAGTGAACTCCATTTACCACTACCCTCTATCTCCTGTCCCCTAACTAGTTTTTTACCCAGGTTACCATTTATTGCCCACCCCCATGCTACTGTATGCAACTTTTTTACAGCCTCCTACATGGAATGATGTCAAAGTCCTCACTGAAGTCCAGGTAGGCCACATCCACCACCCGTCCCTGATCCCACACCTTGGTTACTCAGTCAAAAAAATATATTGGATTTGTTTGGCATGACCTCCCCTTCCTAAAACCATGCCATCTCAGGTCCTGAAGTCCATTGGATTCCATGTGTTACACGATTCTTTCCTTTAATAGTGTTTCTAGCAATTTTCCTACAACAGATATCAGCCTGACTGGCCTGTAATCTCATGCCTCCTCCTTGCCATCACTTTTTGAAATTGGACCATGTCTGCTCTTCTCCAGTCCTCTGGGACCATGCTGGTCTCCAGTGAATTGTTAAACAAGTCTGTCAGGGGTGCAGCTAGCACTTCCCTGAGTTCCTTTAACACTCTTGGGTGCACCCCATCTGGTCCCATGGCATTGTCCACCCTCAGATTAGCAAGTGCTTTCCTGACCCTCTTCTCAGAAAAGGGACTGGTATCCACTTCCCTCCTCTCCAAGCTACTGGTGCTCATTTGTGGTCCCTTCCCATCTCCCTCAAATGTGAACACTGAGCAGAAATATTTGTTTAAGATGTTTGCCTTTTCTTGATCCTCCTCAGTACAGCCCCTTCCCTCCTTTTTATCTGTGCAATCCCTCCCTTGGTCTTCCTTTTCTCACTGATATACCTGAAAACTGTCTTTTCCCCCTTTGATAATGTCTGGGCTATTCTTTCCTCAGCCTGCACTTTTGCACTCCTTACTACCTTGTCTGCCTCCCTCTGCTTCCCCAGATACACTTCTCTGTCATCATTTCTTTGCGTCTCCTTATTCCTTCTGAATGCCACCATTTTTTCCCTTACCTTTTCTGTCACTTCCCTTGAGAACCATAATGATCTGCTCCTTCTGCTTTTGCTTATTTGCCCGACATACACGTTTGTTGCCTTTACTATGCTGTCTCTTAGTCTGGTCCATTTGCCTTTCATCCCCCTGGTACAAGCTCTGATCTCTCCAGGTGGAACCCTAGTCCCCAATGTAGCCTTACCCCTCCTCTCTGCACCATTCCTTCAACCATGAGTTGAAGGCCTTAGTGCAGAGCTCCCTTTCATCCCCCTGGTACAAGCTCTGATCCCTCCAGGTGGATCCCCAGTCCCCAATGTAGCCTTACTCCTCTCCTCTCTGCACCATTCCTTCAACCATGAGTTGAAGGCTTTAGTGCAGAGCTCCCTTTCCTTCCCCCTGTTGGAGACAGGTAGCACTTCCGTAAAGGCTACAGAGCATGCTACTTGTCTAAGAACCTTCCCCAGCTCACTAAACTGCTCCAGCACTGCCTCCATTCCTTCCAGAGTCAGGCCATTCACCTCCAGATGGACAATGATATCCAGCTCCCCCCTCCCTCCTATAGCCCTCGTCATCCACTGGATATGCTTTCCATCCTTCCAAGCCGATGCACCAGGTAGGCACTTAACCTCCCTCTCTATCCCCTTCCTTCCCCCCAACTCTATCCCCCTGACAATAGAGTCCCCCACTAGAAGTTGCTGCCTCCTTCTCTGGGGCCTCCTCCCCCCCAAGGACTCCATTGGGGCAGTCCCCCACATCCTCACTGTCCACCACCTTGGGTGCCCCTTCATGGCAGTCTCACTCCGCCAGAATGGTGTAGGAGTTTCATAGTGGCTCTGAATGAGGAGTGTGCCTGTTACCTGCTCACCCCAGCATTCCCGATCCTACCACCCCTGCCCTTCTTGAGCCCACTGTAGTCCAACTGCTCCTTCCTTCTGGCAACCTTTGAGGTGGCAGTGTCTGGCAAGGTGGTCCCTTGGTGGGAGAGAGATGGTCCCCCGACTCCTTGCCAATGTGACTTTGAGTCTAGTGACATTCTCCTGACTCTGCCAGTGCTGCTTGTAGCCTTGAGACCTGTTCCCTCCACCCAGAGAGTCACACACAGATGGGACAGCACCACAGCCTCCAGAAGGTCTCCCTGTAGACTGCTGCCCCACAACCACTGCATTGCACCACTCCCTTTTTCCTGTTCTTGTCCTTCCTGGCTTTATTTGTCCCAGACCCAGTAGGGCTATCCTACTACCACCCAGTAACCAAACACCCTTAAACCCTGAAGCCCAGTAATACCAAGCAAGCTTTTTACATTTTTACGGCAAGTACCTACATCCTACTATATCTAGCAACTATTGAACAGTAAGACCCTGATCCCTGTGTCACACTAGTACCTAGCATCAGTTTATTTTCAATCCCTACAATCCAAAAACACACCAATACCTTGTATCAGTGTGGAACAAACAACACAATAATAAAGACAAAGAGTAATCAAACAGCAAGCCCCTAAGCCCATTGACACGCTAATCCCCAGATTCCTAGCTAGCCTCCCAAGTACAGCCACCTTATAATGCAGCCCCCAACAGGCTTACCTGTGTAGGGGTCCCCTTTAGGTTGGCAAGGGAGCAGAGTGGCTGGCTGCAGGCTGCCTGGTTGGGTTGACTCCAGTGGGCAGACTCCAACATCCTTTGCACATTTGTTCTTTATGGGGAGCAGGGGGGACTTAATGGCCTTGTCCTTAAGAAGGATCTTACCCACTTCCTGGGATCCCAAGCAGTGTCTGGGATTGGCTGCTGATTGGGACGGGAGGCAAGGTTCTTCTGTGATTGGCTCCTTACAGAGTTATCATAGTAAACTAGATAGGCTGGCTTAGCTACAGTGTCACCTATCACCACAGCTCCCCTTTCAGAATAGAGTCACATTTCTATAGAAGTTCAGGTAGTCTTATTATAATACCGTACTATTGTACTTTAAGTTTTTAAACTATAAGGTTTAAACTTTTTTGTTATTTTATTTTTTTACTTTTTATCCTTTTTGCAACACATGTATAAAAGAGTACACGCAGGAGGATAATACAATACCAGTTTTCAGAAACATTACATACTTACAGAGGAAAATTGATAGACACCTCCTCAATAGTTACTGCACAGGGGAAAGTAAAGAGCTATAACTTACTCAGAATATTTAAATTCACTAGAAGCATACAGCCAAGGGAATGAAAAGGGTTCTAGCATTCCTAAGAAACATTCTATAAAGGAGACCTGATTAACATATTGACCACTGGTCTACAGCATCTCCCCCCCCCCCCCCGCTAAAGAATGAGTAAATACTGCAAACTTTTACACAAGTCCTGAAGAGAGAAAATTCACATACAGTTCATTATGGTAAGGACCGAACTAAGGTAGAAAAATCCACAGTTGCTCTAGGAATACCAAATGAGTAAGGCAGCTAACTAGAATGGGCAAACATTCAACAAAACATTGCAAAACATTACAGCATAACGGATAACCTGAGCTTATGAAATAGGTGCACAGGATTATGAGTGACAATGTGGCATGAAATATGTTTACTTACAGCGGAGTGACATCCCCGATAGCAACAGACACAATGCCGAGTGTCAACATTGTACTGTCGGGATGTGTAGCATGGGCTGCGCCTAAACCCCTACACCCCACGGTTACTAAATATACAACTCTGAGTTGGAGTTGTCTCAGAGAGGGGCCAAAACACTGGGTGATGCAGTGCCAGTGCAAGCACCGGTGGGGACCATCACAGGGACCCAACGCTGTTGGTCGAATTCTGTCACTGTGATGGTCTTCGCTCTTGCAGTTTCGCTGTGCGGTTGGCATACCCATGAAATAAATATGCTTCTCTACATTCAAAGTCCAAGTCCATAGACATGCAGTAAATGCAAAGGAGAATGATAAATTAGAGGTGTACTGTAAATTAGAGTTCAAAGATCGTGCAGCATTCATTTAATATTCCATAAGGCAGAGCACCTCTGCACACCAAACTGTGCCAACTGGAGTCTGTGCAGTCCGCGGTTGAACAGGAAACCACTATAGCATTCACTATGCAGTTCAAGAACAAATATGAGCTGAAATGTTCATTTTTATTGAATGTACTGTACTTGAAGGTAACAAGAAAAGTCAAACAACTTGTGAGGATTAAGTCCCAAAACAGTAATTGTGCCTTAGGTGAAAGGAAACCTACTCACTAGCCCAAGAGGACAATCAGTCCCCATCAACCGAGTCCCCGCGTCATTGCCACCGGCTGCAGGCTCCTCTTCAATCCTCGTTAGCAGCTTGTCTTCTTCCCTAGATCAGAAAAAAGATAGGACTGTCCATTATAAACCAGACAGAGCTTTGCTGGCATTAAAAGTTGGTGCTGCAGTTTAAGTGCCCTCAGTTGACTTGTTTGTTGAATTTTGTTGACCCGGTAAGCCTACTGTGCCTAGAAGTCCCTTTTTCAGGGGCAACCGTGGGGGGAGGGGGGATACAGATGGTAAGCAACCGAAATTGAACCAGATTAAGCTGTTGGTGGTATTTTTTTGAGTGAATGAGGGAAATTTGGCCAGAACACCGGGGAAATTCCCCTACTCTTTTCGATAAGTGCCATGGGATCTTTAACATCCACCTGAACTACCACCAATCCAGGCAGATGGGACCTCGGTTTAACATCTCATCCGAAAGACGGCACCTCAGAAGTGCAGCACCCCTCTCATGCTGCACTACAGTGTCAGTACTGGACTTCATACGCTGTCGAAAGCCTTTCATTGGAACCTGGTGCTGTAGGACAGATCAGAGAATAATTGAATATCAGCATCTCAGTATCATAGCCTTTGTCGCTGCTTGGCTATGGTGAGAGCTCTATCCTGGTTTCCTACACCAGTTAGGACTATCAAAAACGTGCGAGGAGTACTGGAAGTTGGTGGGACCTGTCAAGATATCTGGTATGCTTTCTTAATTGATAAACTGTCGTCAGCTTCCAATAAGCCCAGCACTTGTGATAAGAACATCTGGACAAATCCCAGGGGTCTTTGCCCTCTGCCTCCTCTGGTAGTCTGACCACTCAAACATTTCACTCACAGGCCTGGTTCTCAACTGTTTCCAGGTGCTGACGTAGCAATGAGTTTTCTTTATGGAGCATACAGTAGCTGAGGTATCCGCAGTTCGTAACATAGACACCTTGGACCGTGCTGTTGTTTGTTTAAAGGCTCCATTCTAGTTTCAAGGGCTGCTACCCTCAATATAAGGAAATCAAACTTCCAATCCAGATATTGGACCATGCGGATCAATTGGCCCAGTGTGGTGTTAACAGTGGCCAGAGCAACTTCTCCAGTCAAGGCGTCAAGCAAGGTGATGGATGAGGCCTGCTGGTGAGACTTCTCACCATGCTGTTGTCCCTTTGACTTAAAAAATCCGCACAGGCAGCTGTTGTATTTCTTGATTTGCCCATTTTCTCATAAAGAGGTGAACAGGTGTCCGATGAGAGCTCAAATTCACTGGCAAAATACAGTAAGTATTTCATACAAGTAAATACTTAAGATAAATTATCTCTCGGGAGCATGAAGAAGAAATGACTTCCCTGTTAGGCTGCTCAGCAGCACCCCCCCCCCCTTCTGTTATTGATACTATTGGCTATTAATGAAGGTCAATGCAGACTGGTTGAACACTTCTGGCTTAGTGGGAGGATTATTCTGCCTCTGGGTCACTTGCGTTGAAATTATTTTAATGAATTCAGTCCATTATATTTACAAGTCCTATCTTTGAGATTAGATAGACACCTGTCTCGATCGGGTCACTTCACTGCATCTCACTGCTGCTGGTTCTGTGACTTGTCTATCTTTCGGTATTCTTTGCTGTGGTCATAGTAATGATATAGGATTTTCTAGTGGCAATGGCTGTACCTCTTCTGGCTAATCTTCTGGTGGATCATCTGGTGGATCCCCTAGAAGCAATAATAGTTCATCTTCTTCTGATCCCTGGCCTTCTACCGCTCCAGAGTAAAGGTGAATGTAGTGGCCTCTGTTTCATCTCAGCTGTCCCTGTGGACTCTGCAGAAGAAAGCAATGAGGTGAAAGCTGTTCTGTGACCTGTGGAAAATCTTCATGGATGGAATCCAGACTTGTTCTCCAGGCTAAAGCGCTGGCAAAATATGAGGTATGTGTCTTGTGTTGCATGCTTGTTTGAAACTTGAAAACTGCTCATGGCCTGGAATTTTTTCTTGGTCTGGAAATTTTGGACTCAAAAGAGATGGCAAAATAGGTACAGTCATTCTCAGTTTTTGGCCCATCAGCAGTTCTGACAGCCTGCAGTCATTGGCAAGTAGTGTGGTTTGATAGGCAAGTAAAGATTTGAACAGATCATTAGCTTTCTTGAGAAGTCTCTTTACTGTTTCTTTTGCTGTTCTTAAGATTTTGTGCATTACCTTGAAGATCTATTGAACCCCTTGTGATATTTACAAAGCCATAATCTTTTGCAAAATCATGAAAGGTTGTAAAACTGAACTGTGGACTGATACAAGCATCTTGGGCACTCTGTGGTGAGCGAAAATTGTTTTCAAGTGTCCAAAAATTTGACTTTCAGTGGTAAAGTTCAGATGAACAGCCTCAGTGTACCTTGAATGATAGTCCTCAACTGCAAGGAATTTCTGGCTTTTCACGTTGCAGATATCTGTAGCAACTTTTTGCTGTTGTCTGCCAGGAAATTTAGATGGAATCAATGTCTCTACTGGATTGCTGCAGAGTTTGGTACAGACTTTGCACTTGTTTATTAGGGTTGTTAGTTGTGTACCAAGTCCTGGCCACCACCCAGTCTGCTGTGCACTCCATGTCTTGTATTTGAGTGAGACAGATATTAGTTTCTTCCATGAGGATGCATGTCTTTCTTGTTCTTTGGGAGGCATTCTTGACAGGGCATCAGCAGTAAGGAAAGACTGACGCAGAACATGAACAGTGGTGTAGGTGTATCTCATGAACTGCATGTAAACCTCTGTATCCTAGAAGGAAATCGTCTAGGCTTCTGGTGCCCAACAAACTTACCAGAGGTTTGCAATTTGTCTCTAGAATGAAGTGTGCTCCCACAAGGTAACAACAAGAGCATTCACATGTCAACACAAGGACAAGCATCTCTTTTTCAGTTTGTGTGTAGTGCTGTTCTGTTGGCATTGGTGCTCTAGAAGCATATCCAAGTTTGCAGTGGTTTTTATGCTTTTACATAGAAACATAGAAACATAGAATTTGACAGCAGATAAGGACCGCTTGGCCCACCCAGTCTGCCCATTTCCCTACCTAATAGATAAGCTGCAGATCCTAGTTAACCAGCAGCCTACTTCTTTCTACCCCCACCTCCTAGAATTGCCTTATGACTGTCCCATGCATGCTTGAATTCAACCACTGTTTTTGACTCCACAACCTCCTCCGGAAGGTTGTTCCATGCATCCACAACCCTCTCTGTGAAAAAATACTTCCTTACATTACCTCTGAGCCGCCCCATCTTCAAATTGTGCCCCCTTGTTCTTGCACACCTCTTTTTTTGAAAGATGCTACCCTCTTGGACTTTGTTGATTCCTTGAGGTACTTGAAAGTTTCTATCATGTCCCCCTTTCCTCGAGGCTATACATATTAAGCTCCTTTAGTCTCTCTCTTCATATGTCTTCTGGTGGAGACCCTGCACCATTTTAGTTGCCCTCCTCTGGACAGCTTCCATCTTGTCTATGTCTTTTCGGAGATTGGGTCTCCAGAACTGCACACAATACTCCAGATGGGGTCTCACCAGCTGTCTGTACAGAGGGATAACAACTTCCTGTTTTCTACTGGTGATGCCTCTCCCTATGCATCTCAGTATCCCCCCAGCATCAGGACCCTTCCTAGTTCAAAGGATGATGCATCTGCTGCAACTTCTGTTTCTTTGTTGGGATTGAACAAGGCTAGAGTAGGCAGTGCTATGACTTCTGCTTTGAGAGCTGTAAACCCTTGTTCTTGAACTGGACACCAAACCTACTGGTTTGCCTATGATGGATGTTCTTGTAGGGCTTTTGTTTTCTTTGCTAAGGCTGGTATGAACTTCCCCATTTGGTTAACCATTCTGAGGAATCCTCGAACTTCGGACCCATTTGTGGGACTAGTCATCCTCTGCATGGCTGCCAACTTCTCTGGCTCTGGCTGGACACCTTTGCCTGAGATGATATGTCCCAGGAACGGAACTTTGGTTTTCCCATACTAACATTTCTTGACATTCAATGTGGGCCCTGCACTCTGGACCTTTCTTAAGGTTGCATAGACTCTCTGGTCATGCTCTTCTTTTGTGTGTCTACAGACAAGGATATCATCCATGCAACTCCCTCCTCAGGAGGGGGCTTATTTGACTGCTGCAGCCACCCTTCCGAGGACCCTAGTTTTTGTGGCTGGCTCCCTTCCACTCGACCACATGTGTTGCAGTCAGACAGAGAGTGTGGCAGTTCAGATGTTCTCAATCAGTACCTCCTGTGTCTTTCCTTTCAGGGGTTGCAGTTGCACTTTTCTGTTCCAGTCCACTGACCCTGGCAGAGAGGACCAAGAACTACCATTGCACCTCCATATTTGGCACCTCCTGCGCCACATGAAACTACCATGCTGCTTTGAGCTGAAGCACATGTTGCAAAGGGGCTCCTCCCCAGCATTTCTTGCTTTTGTCCCTGCAAGAATGCCCAACCAGAACCCGCCACACCCATGACTGCCAGATGACTGACCAGACAGTAGCCCAAGAGGGCTGCAACAGAATCCTTGGGGCCAGCACACCAAAGGGGCACATAATAAATAATAAAATGAAAGATTTTCGAGCCAAGGCTCCACCAGTGTATGGACATGGCCATGTTGGCAACATCTGATGACACAGCTCAACCAATAAAAGGGCTAAGAAGCCCCAGCAACAGTAACAGCAAGGACACCGGGACCCTCCCCACTATACTGGTGGGTTGTAACAACCAATCAAAGTGTAAGACAGGCAGAAAGACTGATGGACACCCCTGCCTGTCCAAATGGACACTGAAGTAAGAGAAAAATGTTTCTGGGCTCTCGAGGAGGTCATGGCAGGCTGAAAGAGACACTGAAGTGTTCAGAACTGCTACTGGTGAGACCAAATGAGAGGCCTACCCAAGCCAAAATTCCTGCTTACACTCATCAGGGTTCCTTCTGTAAAATCACTGTGAGTCTTATTCTGGGCTTATACTGTTTGGAGATTGCCAGGGAAAGGCACCCGTTTAGTAAAAACTGCAAGACTGTGAAAAACAGGCACCTGTTGAAAAAAAAACACTGAGAGTCTGTGCCTATGGGGGATTGCTGCAGACCAAAGCTACTGAGCTGTTCAGAGCAGAGACAGAGACATGCATCCTACCCAGGTTGCTTTGGAGCAAGGTAAGGGATTGGTTAGCCCTTCTCTAGTGGGCTGGATCAGGGAACCGGGAGGTATGAGTGTGTGCCTTGAGTACATGGATGCTTTCAATTCGGAAGGGAGTTGGACAGTGGGGGTTCCTCCTGGGGATTTGGGCTCCTTAGGAACTGAGAAGCCACTGTGTAGTGTTCTAATAGAAGCATACACACATAGAATTTGACAGCAGATAAGGACCGCTTGGCCCACCTTGTCTGCCCATTTTCCTTACCGGTTTTATATATCACATATCCTAAATGATCTACAGCTTATCTTCTCTTTCCTATCAGTAGAGTTCCTTTATGTCTGTCACATGCATTTTTTTATTTCCCCTACCATTTTTGCCCCTACAATCTCTGCCGGGAGGCTGTTCCATGGATCCACCACCCTTTCCATGAAACAATACATTCTCATGTTACCCCTAAGTCTACCCCCCTCAATTTTCATATCATGGCCCCTTGTTCTAGAACATCTTATTTTGAAAGCTGCTACCCTCTTGTACCTTATTTCCACCCTTGAGGTTATTTGAAAGTCTCTGTCACATACACTCTCTCTCTCTCTCTCTCTCTCTCTTCTCCTCCAGAGAATACATATTGAGATCCTCTAGTCTCCCCTCATATGACTTTTGGTGCAGCCCCTGCACCGTTTTTGGCACCCTTCTCTGAACCGTTTCTACTCTGTCTATGTCCTTACAGAGATACGGCCTCCAGAACTGGACACAGTACTCTAGATGAGGTCTCACCAATGGTCTTTACAGTGGCATCACCACCTCCTTCCTTCTACTGGAGATACCAATTTCTGTGCACCCCAGCATTCCACTGGCTCTCCTCACAGCCTTCTCACATTGTTTCGTAAACTTTAGATCATCAGATATGATTACTCAAATGTCCCTTTCCTGTTTGGTGGCCATCAATACCCCCCATCATGTACTCCTCTCCTGCATTTCTGTACCCCAAGTGCATAATCTTGCACTTCTTTGCAATGAATCTTAGCTGCGACACCTTTCACCACTTCTCACGCTTGTTTAGGTCCTGTCTCATTTTCTCTACTCCTCCTGGAGTGTCAACCCTGTTGCAGATCTTCATGTCGTCTGCAAAGAGACACACCTACCCTACCAGCCCCTCTGCAATGTTGCTTATGAAGACATTAAAGAGGACTGGTTCAAGCACTGATCCCTGCAGGACACTGCTGGTCACTCCCCTCTCTTCGGATTGAACTCTGTTCACCACCACCCTCTGTGTCCTATTGCTCAGCTAATTTTTGACCCAGTTTACCACCCTGGGATCCACTCCCAGGCTGCCCAGCTTGTTTACTAGCCTCCTACGTGGGATAGTATTGAAGGCCTTGCTGAAATCCAGGTAGGCCACATCCACAGCCCCTCCTTGATCCACCTCTCTAGTCACCCAGTCAAAGAAATCTATCAGATCTGTTTGACAAGATCTTCCCACTGTGAATTCATGCTGCCTCAGATCCTGTGCTCCACTGGATTCGAGATCTATCTCAAACCTTTCTTTTAGTAGTGATTCCATTAGTTTCCTCACCACCGAGGTCAGGCTGACTGGTCTGTAATTGCCAGCCTCCTCCCTGCTTCCACTTTTGTGGATTGGGACTACATTCACCCTCCTCCAGTCCTTTGGTACCGCACCTGTTTTCAGTGAACTGTTGAACAGGGCTGTCAGTGGCGCTGCTAGCACCTCCCTTAGTTCTCTTAATACTCTGGGATGTATCCCGTCTGGCCCCATTGCCTTGTCCACTTTCAGATTAGCAAGTTCCTTTAAGACTCTCTCCTCCTTAAATGGACTGGTGTCCACCTCCCTCCCAGTGATGCTTCCATCGCCTAACTTTGGTCCTTCCCCTTCTCCTTCTTCTGTGAAAACTAAACAAAAATGCTTGTTCAGGATTTCTGCTTTTTCTTGGTCCCCCTCTGCACACTTCCCTCCTTCCCTTTTTAGTCTCACAATCCCACCCTTAATCTTCTTTCTTTCACTAACGCACCTGAAAAAGTTCTTGACCCCTTTTGTTATTGCCTGGGCTATTTTTTCTTCTGTTTGCGCCATTGCACTCCTGACTGCTTTCCCTGCCTTCCTCGGCTTTTCCAGATACAGTTACCTATCTTCTTCCTTCTGTGTTTCCCTGTACCTCCTGAATGCCACCCTTTTGGCCCTTACCTTCTCAGCCACTTCCTTTGAGAACCATGGTGGTTTTTTCTTTCTCTTTGTTTTGCTTACTTGCCTAATGCAGTGTCTTGTTGCCTCCACTATGGCTCCTTTACATTTCTCCCATTGCTCCTCGACTGTCCCCTCTTTTCTCCTTTCCTGCCAGTGATTTCCTAAGACATTCCCTCATCTTTGCAAATTCGGCCCACCCGAAATCCAGGACCCTTGCTTTCATGTGGTTTGACTCTTCTTCTGTTCTCACATTAAACCATACCATACTCCGATTGCTTGATCCCAGATGGCTCCCCACTTTTATGACTGTAATTCTATCCCCTTTGGTGAGTACCAGGTCAAAAGTCGCTCGCTCTCGTGTGGGCTCCATCACTAGCTGTCTTAGGCATGCCCCCTGCAGGGCTTCCAGGATGTCTCTGTTCCTCGCTGAGGCTATAGCCTGGTTGCTCCAATCCACATCTGGCATATTAAAGTCTCCTACCAATAGCACCTCCCCTTTAGCTGTCATTTTGTGGATGGCTTCTACAGGTATTCCATCCAGCTCTTCCCCTTGTGCGAGAGGTCTGTAGATCACACCAGTGTGAATGGCAGTGCCATTTTCCATCTCCAGGGTGATCCACAGTGCTTCCGCCTCTCCCTGCATTCCCTGTACCACAGTTACCTTAATTCCTTCCCTGATGTAGATAGCCATTCCTCCTCCCTTTTTACCCAACCTGTCCTTCCTGAATAGAGTGTAACCTGGTATTGTCATAGCCCAGTTCCCAGTGAACCATGTCTCGGTAACAGTGTCAATGTCTAGGTCCACCTCAGCCATCAGGCCACTAGGTATGGGATTTTGTTTACCAGACTGTGGGCATTTGTGCACATGGCCTTCCAATTTTTACTGCCTCCTCTCCTAATAACTCCCCCGTATCCCCATGTCTATCCTCCATATCCCTCCATACCCCTCTTGTCCTTACTCTCATTCTGCCTTTTCTCTGTATTTTTACCTACTTTGGTTTTAGTTATCATTGGCGATTTCTCACCCTTAGGGTCCTCTCTGGTGTATGTATCATTTTGGGGGGCTGGGGTTGTTTGTTTCACCCAGCTTATTTCCATCACCCCCCTTGGCTAGTTTAAATGCTTGCTAATGAAACATTTAAACCTCTCACTGAGGATCCTGGCTCCCCCTTGGAAATATGTAGGCCATCGCCCCTGTACAGGCCTGCATCCCTCCAGGTGGAACTTCAGTCCCCAGTGAAGCCAAATCCCTCTGCTCCACACCAGTCCTTCAGCCAGGTGCTGAATCTCTTTGTGAGAGCTGAGTTAGAAGAGCTTTACTCTGAGAGGTGTGACCCAGAAGGGCTGTGTTGCTACAAAAGATCTGGGAGAGTCCAAAGTGCTTCATCCCCAGGTCACTGCGGTCTGTTACTGACTGCTGCCCAACCTGTTGCCTTGGGATGTTCCCCCTCTTGACTTAGTTGCTGCATATGTGGGTCACATGAGTGCTGGTGCAGCTGGCTGGGATCTTTTGTACTTTTTCAGTTTAGATTACAATTGCCCATTTGGATTACAAATTGATTTTCACACATTTTCCATCTGCATTTCAAGTTCCTTACATTGTTCTTGCTGGTGGGGGAGGGTTAAATTGCAAGCTTGCTAATTTTCGTCAAGTGCATCGCCAAAAGAACCCAGGCAATGTAGCTACTAGGTCTGCACTGGAACTAGTGTAATTCCTGGGTACCCATAGTCATTGCTTTTTGTGTCATACTTAAAATGATAGTTTTAGTAGCGGTACCAGCTGAAGAGTTTAACAACCCTGTGTTGTATGATTCATCTTTTTGTGCCCCTTGATTTTGTGGGTGCTTCATAATGTGTGTGGAAACTGACAGGGTGGTAATGACCTTTGGCACAGTGGCTCTTAGGGGACATTGCTACAGGGTGGGAGCTCAAGGTGACTGGCAACTGTCTAACCCCTTCTTATCCTTCAGCATCCAGGCCTGGGTTCTTTCATAAAAGCAGTATTAATTTATTGAATTTAACTGCTGTGTGTGCGTCCACTTTGTGCAACCTGGTTGAAGTACTTATTGGTGAAGGTTACAACTGTTTTATTGGTCCCCAGGTGGTGGTCCAGTACAGTGTAGGGGGGTGGTTAGATACAGCATCCTAGGGGATAGTACTGCATGCAACATCTGACCCACTCTTTCTCTCTGAGTGGCGGCACCACACTATTTTGTATTCTGGGATGAACCCCCTTTCTGCAGGAGAAAGAATAAACCCAACCCCCTCAACAAGATGGGCCCTGTATGTCTCCAGGCAAGGGTGTGAACCTGGACATGACACCTTACAGCAGTCCCTTGGGCCTGAACCGTTCCTAAAAAGCAGCACTCTCTGTCATACTCTGGCACTTCTTGGACTTTGTGAACAGTTACTTTTGATTGACATGCACTCCTGTAATGGCCTGTCTTGTGGCACACATGGCAGGAGGCATCATTTGCTGGATACTCGGCTCTTAGGTGTGACGGCATGTTTCTGCACCTCCTGCATGGTTTCTGTGTGTCCTTTCTCTTGTGGGGTATCCCTCTGTGCCTCTTATCCTGCATCACTTTCAGAGCTAGATTGGATTTCTTTGGACTCCTCCCAGTGGAAAATGTCTGCTCTGCATTGTGTCCACTCATAGTGCGCTTTGTTCTGCCCCTTGACCTGCTCCTGGCTGAAGGTCTGACTGCTGTTTTCATACAGCTTCACTGTGTCAGGCCATTGTGATTGCTTTCTGTAAAGTGAGGTTGTTGTCAAGCTGTATGTGTTCAGCCAATCTGCTGTCTCGGAGCCCCATGACAATCCTATCTGGATCAGTTCCTCTGTTAGGTCTCCATAGTTACAGTGCTCAGCTAAGAGGTACAATGCTGTAATTAAGTCATTGATTGATTCCCCTGCTTCCTGTTTGAATATGTTAAATGTGGCCCTTTAATAGATAACATTTCTGTGGCCTGTGAAATATGTGCTTTATTTTTCCTGAACCACATTATCGTTTTTCTTTTCTCTGTCTGTTAACATCAACCCACTGAGGATGTCACCTGCTTTGTTCCCCATGCAGTAGATCAGGGTATTCACCGGATTCACCTCTGCTGATTCAACTAAGCTGCTTGCTTGAAAAACCTTTCAAAGCATCTGAGTCATTTTGGAACGCCATGCGGGTTGGCAAAATCAGAAGGTTCAGGAGGCTGGATCTGATAAGTCGATGTTGTTGCCATTGCGTAGTCACAAAATTGCACTAAATAAAGTTACTTTAAGCTGTATTGTACACAAGCAAAACTGGTGACAGCCTCTTTAAATTTTTAGTTCTCCAAACACTTTTGCTTTGTAAGCCTGCTTCAGTCCATGCCAGTTTCACTTTTTCTTTACTCTCCGTGAGAGAAATCACTAAACAGCCTGTCTTTTCAGCACCTCCAGCTCCCAACTGACTACTGCGAGTGAAAAAGGAAGATCCCAAGGTGGATTTACTGCACTTTCCCCACAGCAGTTAAATAGAATATCTTCTTGCCATTTTTGATGTATCCCTGTATAGTTTGTAGGCATGAACAATGATTGTCTCTATTGCACTTTCCTAATTTCATCAGGATTTAAATGTAAATGTAGGTACTTAAATATGGTGTGAAAACCTGCTTGACTCCATTGCAAAGGTCATGACCCAGTTCATGCAAGACATCATTGGATTTGATGACGATTTAGAGCTAAAGTCTGCAGTTCTACTGTATCAGTTGTCAGTGCTGTTGATGTCCTCTGCAGTACATGTGTTTTTTTGTCTTGTGCTAGCCATCAGCCTTGTTTGATAGCCAGCAAAGGAAAAGAACAACAGGAACAAAGACACTGCATGTTCAGTTTGTAAACTAAGAACTTGTAACACAAAACTATTCAAAAAAGCAGAAATAAAACTTCACAAACACAAACCTTCTCCAAAAGCATTTTTTCCAAGTTGAGGCACATTAAACTGCAGAAAACAGCAGGGCACTTACTATAAATAATAAAGAGAATAATGGACAGGCAAGTGTGTATTATGTTTTTTTTTTTACACACCTGAGGTGCGTGATGACCCATAAACCTTGAGAGCGCAGCTCGAGAGGTTTATGTGGACATCACACACCGAGGGTGTGTAAAAAAATCCATAAATACGCTTTTGCCTAGTCTTTGTTTTTTATAATTGCTGTGCAGGGAGTTATAGTACTTTTTCTGCCAACATGAAAAAAGACGTTTCTGTAGAATACTGGTTTATTTTGGAACACATAAAAGAAGTAATCAGTAGCAGTGAATAGAACCTGAAAATGCATGAATACAAGTGAATAATTTTAAAAAATGCAACTGTTTGAAGTTTGTACTATTAAAGATAACTACTGCATTTGTTGGTAACAGTCCAGGCGTTTTCGTGTTTCTGTGGATCACAGTTTCAGCATTTCATAAGTAATACCAAACGGTTCATTTTTACTGAGTTTTTTGTTTCTCTCTTTTTTTTTTTTTTTGAAAGAGAGAAACCCGATGGTGTTTACTGATCACCAAGGACAGTTTGGATGTAGACGTGAGGTGCAAGTAGCTCTGGTGCCTGAGGAGACAGCCATGAGTACCCGCCTAAAAATGTCTCATGCTGGCACTGCCGCAGGACCAGTCTACATAACACTGCTGCTTTGCCAAATGCCATAATAACTGGATTTCAGGTTATTACGGTTTTTGAAGCACAATAACCTGAAATCCGGTTATTACACTGTTTGATGAGACTGGTAATCTGGCTGATAAATGGGGTCACCAGTAATCATAAAGAAATAATAGACTTTCACAAAAGTGGTAATGGAGGAGGCAGGAAATTATAGACCGTCAGCCTGACTTCGGTAGTGGGCTAGGCTATGGAATTACTACTGAAGGAAATGATAGTGGAATACCTTGAAACAAGTGAACTGTAGGATCAAAGACAACATGGCTTCACAGCGGGGGAGGTCTTGCCAGACAAACCTGATAGAGTTCTTCAGATGGATGACCAGGAAAGTGGATCAAGGTGGAGCAGTAGATGTGGCATACCTGGATTTCAGGAAGGCCTTCAACATCGTTCCACATAGAAGACTGGTGAAGAAGCTGACCTGTCTAGGAGTGTGGGAAAGAAAGTAGTAAACTGAGTAATAAGCTGGTTGAGTGGCAGGAGCCAGAGGGTGTTGGTAAATGGAGTCCACTCAGGAGAAGGCAGGGTGATAAGCGGGGTGCCTCAGGGGTCAGTACTAGGCCCGGTCCTCTTCAATGTCTTTATCAACGACATTGCAGAAGAGCAAGAAAGGGAAAGTCTGCTTGTTCATGGATGACACAAAAATCTGCAACAGGGTGGACACACGGGGGGGGGGAATGAGGAATGATTTTCGAAAGTTAGAAGAATGGTCAAGTATTTGGCAGTTAGGTTTCAATGCTAAAAAGTGCAAAATCAGGCACATGGGGTATAGAAACCAGGGGCTACATAGCAGTTGGCAGGGGAGGTACTGGCAACCACCAAACAGGAAAGAAACTTGGGGGGTAATCATTTCTGATGACCTGAAGGTAGCCAAGCAGAGCGAAAAGGCAGTGGTAAAGGCTAGTAGAATGCTGGGGTGTAGAGGGAGGAGTATCATCAGTAAGAAGAAGGAGGTAGCATTGCCCCTGTACAGGTTACTGGTAAGACCGCACCTCAAGTACTGTGTCCAGTTCTGGAGGCCCCACCTCTGAAAGGACAGGGATAGGGTGGAGGCGGTACAGAGGTGGGCAACTAAAATGGTGCAGGAACTGCATCAAAAGCTCTATGAGGAGCGACTAAAAGAACTGAATTTGTACTCACTGGAGGAAAGAAGGGCAAGGGGGGATATGATAGAAACATTCAAATACATAACAGGTATTAATAAGGTACAGGAATGTAGCATTTTCCACAGAAAGAAAGACTCATGGACAAGGGGTCACGCTATGAAGCTGGGGGGGGGGGAGGCTCAGAGGGGATGTGAGGAAATACTTCTTCACAGAGAGGGTGATAGAAGCCTGGAATGGCCTCCTAGCGGGGGTGGTAGGTGCCATAGTAGTCACAGAATTCAAGCATGCATGGGACAGATACAAGGGGACCTTGGAAGGAACATAGGGGGTGGGGACAACTGGATATTGTACAAGGGCTACAGTGGTACTGTAGGCAGGGAAAATGGGAAGACTGAATGGGCCAAAGGGGTCTTTATGTGTTGGCAACTTCCATGTTTCTATGTTTCTAGAACTTGAAAAATGTGATAGCCAACACTAAACAAGAACATAAGGCCTGCAGAGGACATCAACAGCACTGACTGCTACAGCAGAACTACTGCAAGCTTTAGCCTTAAAACATCATAAAACCTAGGATGCCTTATATGAGTCAGGTCATAACCTCTGCAATGGAGCTGAGCAGGTTTTCACAGCATACTAAAGTACCTTCATTTACATTCAAATCCTGATGAAATTAGGAGGGTGCAATAGAGGCAACCATTGTTCATGTCTGCAAACTACACAGGTAAACAAAAAAAGGACTGAGGGACCTTCCCTGTAAGAAGAACAGTAATGGAGTGGCCTCATTGGCTGACTGTGCTTCAGTTCTGCTCCTGATTTTTTTTTTCTCTCTGGTGCTTCTGTGCTGCTTTTGACTCCAGAGGTAGGCTAGTAGTTTGGCTTTTGCTCAGCCTCTCTGTTGATGGCTCGGCTCTCACTCTGGACTATAATCTACCCAAACAAACAGACTCTGTTTTTTTTCTTTAAAATAATAAAAAAAACATGCTGCAACATGCTCCTGCGGGCATTTACTGACTTTCCAACAGCAAACTTTTCAATGGAGCGTTCAGGATTATAGATGGGGGCTGGTTCTGTTCACTCCTAACACTATCTTGTGTGTGCTGTTAAGGACCATGCTGGCCACAGGTTGAAGGTACTGCAAGATGGCAACTACTTTACTAACAGGGAGTACCTGTGGGTAGTTCCTCCCAGAAGTGACATAGTTAACTAGATAGGGTGGCTTAACTACAACATCACCTACCACCACAGGAGTGAGTCATTGTTTCCTCATTTTACCATTCTCTCTTCAGTTTCCTTCAATCTTTTATTCTTTTACTATCATAATGTTTGGTCCATCTAAAAAAGGTAAGAAAAAGGACCCTCCTTTTTACGGCTGCATTGTGTCATGATGCTATGCTGATGTATTGCTGTCAGAAGAAGGGGTCTCTGACCAGAATTCCTAACACAGCATAGCTGTGTTGTTACGAGGGAGTGGTATTGAAGCACAGCTTCTTGAAAATCTGTCTGCGTCCTCCCATTAACTACAATGTGTTTCTCTCTTCTCCCTCCCCCCCATTCTTATTGCCCCGTGCTCACTTTCAATCATTGTAAGATGACAGCTAGCGAGCAACTGTGTCAATGTCAGTTGTGTCAATAGTCAAATAAAGCATCTTGTAAGATATTTCTCTGAGTATACTAGGATGAGCGGTATTTCTTCTATAAATCATTATCTTTGCTACAATATTGGGCACTTCATTGGAATGGACCGAGGAGTCATAGAGATCAAGTGACCACAATTGGTAGTTACTACAATTAAAGCTGAACTGTGTCTTTTAATCTGGAAGTTTGGAGGCTGACTTTCTAAGACTAAGAAATTACCTGCTTTAATTGCAGTAACTACCAACTGTGGTCACTTGATCTGCATTGCTCAGAATGGGATGAGACCTTCAGTCTGACTAGTGGCAATTATTACCTCATTTTGGCAGAATATTTAAGCAGTAAACCACAAGGGGGTGTGGGTTATGGGGGGATTTACCACAGCTGGCGTGGTTTGGCCACAAGGCCACAGGCTGAATGGTCAAATCCTCGCTGGCCGTGGTAAATCTCCCATACCCTCGAGTGGTTTATTGCATTATACCTTGGCTGATTTATTTTTGTAAAAAAATAATAAAGAAAAAATGTTTTTATTTTTTATTTTTAATTGTTTTTGTTTCTTTTATTGTTGTGCGAGATAAAATAGTTCTGGGTTTCTGTGTTGCCAGTGGTAGTGGAGTGCCATCGCTGGATGTGTGTTTCTGGGTTTTGACAGGGGAACAGAGAAATGCTGAAAATGTGTGAACTGCAGCATCCATGTAAAAATTCTTTTTTTTCATCTGTGTAAAACATCTTTTTTTTTTTTTTTTATGGCAAAAATGTATTCTGATGAGTGAATGGATATCGATGCCCATGGAGTTAGTTTTTTTCAAGAACGGACATTCTTGATACTGTGCTCAGCTTGTGATGTCACCTGTCTGAATGAGCAGGAGTAACAGCAGGTAATTTTTGTGAATGTTGCCACTTTGTTTTATTTTTGTTGAAAAGGGAGTTATCGGAAGTGATCATTTGGGGAGCATGGTAATGCAGGGTGGGTATGTGGTCAGAGACAGATGCTTAGTGGGAATTTAAGATGGTGGTTTTGCGATGCCAACTATGGGGGTCAGATGGATTTGGGAGATGTGACTGATTGGCACCTCTGCTGTGGGTATATCGTAGGATTTACCACAGCAGAAATGTGCCAGCCAGCCAATCACAGTACAGGATTTTGACTCTATTTCTATGTCATGGTATAATTGACAAATAATACATAGTACATGAAATATATTTTTTTCTTTTCCACTTTTATTTATTCACTAGAAACTTACCACTGATACATTTGAACATGCAGCAACATTTAACATTGATAGTTTCCATGGATTAAAAGTTATTTTTTTAACACCTGTTTTTTTTTTCCTTTTGACATTTTGACTGACACTGTTTATGATAGAATAGCATTACATCAGTTGGGGGAATACCTGGAAATAAGCCTTTGTAAGAAAAGCATGGGTCCTGAGAAACATAGCGATAGAATTAAACAAAAGCTAAACTTTTTTGTATGCCTTGCCTTCCAGATCAGGGAAAAAAAGAAAATAAATCTGATCCATTATCATTTCATTATTTCTCACCCTGTTGTTGTCTGCCTTGCTTGCTATCTGGGGTGACCTGAAACCACACCAATTGTAGTGTGAAAAAACAGGGTATTAAATGAACTACATTTCTGATGTGGAAGAGTGGGTACCATCCCAGTCAACCGTGCTGAATGGCCGTACACAATGTACAGCACCCTGTATGTCCATGAAATAAAATTAATTTTTGCATTTTCTCATTTTAGAATTGTGTCTAATTATGTCCACACCAGATCAAGAAAAGCCAACCTAAAGGACGCTCTGCCTGGGTCCACATAAAGAAGTGCTAGGACATGATTATAGAAAGTACTGTTATAATTATAAAGACTGAGTTGTGGACATTCTGCTAACTTTGTTGGGATGAGTACCTGGAAATGAGCATAGCTAATGTAATCGTGAGTCGTGACAACCATGATAATGAAATTATACAGAATGTCATATTTTTATGTAAGTCTTGTCATGTTGATCAGTGGAAATAAAAAAAAAAGCAGATGAATGATTGTATCACATCTGTGGCTATCTGCCTAGTGTGGTAGCTCAGGTGACATGAAGCAAGTTCAATTACATATAGAAAAATCAAAAAAGCAGTATTGTGCAAACCACAAAACTAATGTGGAAGTGTGATGAGTATTCTGGTCGACTGCGATGAATGGCTGTATATGATGCAGAGCTGCCTGCAATATTAGTGTTGCTTGACAATGGTTGGGACAAAATGTTGGAGCTGGTGTGTGGAGCCTTGATTGCTACTGGGGTTAGTTCAGAAGTAACAGTTATAAGTATAATGACTGAGCCATGAACATTCTGCTAACACTTTTTATGCTTGAATGAAAGTAATATAAAGTTGTTGGGGTGGGGGGTACCTTGAAATGAGCCTGGGTAGTGTAATCATGAGTCCTGAATATCATGATAATTAGATTATACAGAAGGTAGAGGTTTTATGTAAGCCTTATGTTTGTCAGGGCAAATAAAAAATTAAATAATGCAGCTCACTGATCGTTCGATCTCTGTGGCTATCTGCCTAGTGGGCTAGCGTGGGTGACATGAAAATAATCCATTTACATGAAGAAAAAAATAAATACGGGGTGTTATGTAATATGTATTTCTTATGTGGAAGGGTGGTGAGAATTCTGGTCAACAGTGATGAATGAGCAATATCACTGCTGCTTAATAATGATTTGGACAAAACTGCTTTGCTTGCTACCAGAAATGGGTCAGTAGTACTTTGATGTTGCATCATAGGTTTAAAATACATTTATGTAATCTGTAACATGGCAGACCAGCTATCATGAAAAACAAGAAATTGCCAACCCGTTAGGAGTGAGTGCACAGGGGAGCTGCATGTCAGAAATAAGTCAGCAGCTATGACAAGCACAATATACCAGTGAGATCAAATGAATCAAAATTTATGATAATATCAATGTTTCACCTTCTGGGCTGCTTTTCTTGACAACAAAGAATGATGGGGAGTGTGGTTAGTGGACAGGGCAGCCACTCATACAGACTAGCACTTTATTTTGTGAACAGACCTGGATTTCGAATGGGAAAGCACAATTCACAGGGGTACTATTTGGAAGTCCTCACTGTGGAAGGGTAGTGATTCTTCCATTGCTTCCAACAAGGGCATCCTTCAGAGGACTGAAATGGTGGGGCTTATTGGCCAAGAATGAACTATTTGTATAGCTTGCATAGCTTCCACGTGGAAGGGTTGGAGGTCAGAGAGCGTATATGTGTATATGAATAGAACTGCCAAATTAGTGATCCATGGTGTTTCCCTAAGCTCCTGCTGACCAAATGTCATGGGTTTAACCATATAACAAAAAATGCTGACCAATTATGGTTTCACTCCTCCCCCCACACACACAAACACTTGTGGCTAATTATGCCATCACCAGGTCATGACACCCTGCATTAAATGGCTGTCTGCCCGTTTACACAAAAAAAAATTGCTGAAAGACTATATCTTGTAATGATGTTGACGCTTCAATAAGAGCATGACATTTTACTCAAGAAAAAGATAATAGTGAAATAACATTTGTCTTACTAGACTGACAACACTGTCAATCTCAGTTGTCCTGTTTCTCACTCCTTCCCATTTGTGAGTGTTTGTGCTGTAAGATGGGAAAAAGCCAGACTGACAAACTGCCTTTATGTTTTATTAGTACACTGCTGTAGTGTCAGGTTATATTAACCTGACAGATACCCTGTACTCCTGACAGAAACAAACTCATCAAAAGAGAAATTTGTGGGGCATTTAGGGCCAGCATTAGCCTTTACATTACCAGAGGATATTAAAAGAATCAAAATAAGTTTCCTGCAAAAAAGCAGGAATGTGTTAGAGAATCTACTGGTGCAGCGAATATTACTGATGAAATTCATAGACTTCATTTGGGAATTAATAAGACACTGAAAATAGTGACATTGCACAGGGACCAACCAGGTCCCTTGGCAGATGTTAAATAATAGAGTGCACAAACATTAGACACAAAAATGCAATAATCATTCAGTGTGGCAAAATGTGAGTTAGGATAATTAACTCCTTGTGAAATATCATCCATGAGGGCTGAGTTGGTAGCTAAAAAAGGGCAAACAAACAACCCAAAAGCAATAAAATAAACATTTTGCTCAAATTATGACACCTAAACTAGAAACCTAAAATAAAAAAAAACTCTATAAAAGAAAATACAAATAAATATAAACTTTTTACAAGCCTGTCCCTAGCCTCACCACTTTGTGCTGCTCTGCAAAGTCATGCTGTTGAGGCCCTTCTAATATAGCGGGGTGAAGCCCCACCTCTGGGCGAGTCACACTCCAACCGTGCCCAGTATTTGTATAGATGATGGAACGAGCAGTGTACTCTTTCCCATTGAATTACCTAGTGGTTGCCATAGTGATTTGGTTTAAAATTGAATACATATCCTTGAATTGAATCATACCAGGATTCAGCAGTGAAACCACATGCATGAGCCTTCACAATGAAAATTGCAGTTATTAGATTAATTTATTTTAAACACCTGTAGCTTAAGTATTTAGACACTTGTCACTTTGTGGTTAGTCGTGCCCCCTGAGGAAGAGGTGTTTAGTGTCTCGAAGCCCTGGGGCTTGTCAGGTTGTGGTTTGTGGTCCTATATCCATTTTGTAAAAGTTATTTTCATTTGCACTGTGCACTTTACAAAGATAAGTAAAACAAGCATTTGTCAATGCCGAATGTTTGCTTGCTGGCATTGGCAGTGGTAGTGTAGAAGTTACAGAGCTGCGTAATAGGAATGGCAGTGAAGTATTTAACTGAAGCCAACCCCACCACCACCCTGCAGAGAGTGACAGGCATTGGGGTGTGCCTTTGGGTCGTCAGGCATAATGGCCACACCATTTCACCACACCCTACCCTGCAGACACCAACAAGTGTCACGGTGTGCCTTGGGGTCTTTGGCCCTTATGCGCACCCCATCTGGCCAGGAAATACGTGAGATGGGTGCGGTATAGGAGAATGGGGTGAACTTTGGGGCTGAAGAGTCCAAGGCACACCTCGATGCTTCTCACTGGCTGCAGGGTGTGGAATGGTATGAGCATTACAAGCAAGAATCCCAAGTCACGCCCCTGATGCCTGTCAATCTCTACAGGGTGGGGCATTATGGTCGGAAACCCTCACGCCTCAGGCATTCATTGGTATTTTCACTCCAAATTTTCAACATGGTTTTTTTGTGACCCCCACCTCATGAACAGTGGCAATATCAGTTTTTTAGCTGAAAGCTGCTTATGCACAGCGACTACGGCATTTAGTACCACAGGTGCAAAAACACATTCTGAACAGGATGTGAAAAATGACAGCTGTACTGTTCATGGGGAGGTGTAAAAAATGGCAATGTTGCAAATCTGCAGTAAAAATATTAAAAAAACTGGTGAAGTCACGAGCTTGCATAGAAACTGTGCAACACACACCCGTAATGTAATTAGTTTGGGGATTTTTTATAGCAGATTGTCAACACAGGCATTTTGGGACCTCTGATCATGAACAGTGTCACTGTGATTTTCTTTATCTGTCCCGAACAATGATTTCCCACAGCGACCACACATCTCTGTGTTGAAAGTGTGAAAACACATTTCGGCCATGTTGTGAAAAATGACAGCTGTACTGTTCATAAGGAAGTGTGGAAAAATGCCACTGATGAAAATCTGACTGAAAATATTACAAAGTCATGAACTTACGAGGGTGCGTGGAAACTCGTAACACAGTCATTTTATGGACTTTTGTCACCAAATTTTCAACATAGCCATTTTAAGACCTCTGCTCATGAACAGTGTCACTGTGATTTTCTTAATGTGTCCCATACATTGATTTCGCCACCGACTGAGCCATTGTGCGCTACATGGGCGGAAACATGTTTTGGGCAAGATGTGAAAAATGACAGCTGTACTGCTCATAAGGAAGTGTAATAAAATGTCAATGTTGAAAATCTGGAGTGAAAATATTGAAAATTTGCAAACTTACGAGCGTGCGTAGGAACTGCGCAACGCATGCTCATAAAACAGTCATTTTTAGGAATTTTTTCACCAAATTTTCAACATAGCCATTTTAAGACCTCTGCTCATTAACAGTGTCACTGTGATTTTCTTACTGTGTCCCATACATTGATTTTGCACACCGACTGCGCCATTGTGCGCTACATGTACGGAAACACATTTTGGGCAAGATGTGAAAAATGACAGCTGTACTGTTCATAAGGAGGTGTGGTAAAATGGCAATGTTGAAAATCTGGAGTGAAAGTATTGAAAATTAGCGAACTTACGAGCGTGTGTAGGAACTGCATAGCGCATACTTGTAAAGTCATTTTAGGAATTTTTCCACCAAATTTTCAACATAGTCTTTTGAGGCCACTTTTGTGAACAGTGGCAGTGTCATTTTGTTGTCTCCAAACGGTGATTTCGCAGCAGTGACTGCAAATCACCCTTCGGGCCCGATTAACGCCATGACAGTGAGAGCATTCATGAGAAGGGGTCCCAAAAATCCCATGTTGAAAATTTGGTAAAAATTCCAAAAATGCCTGAGATATGCAGCAAAGTTGAAAACCCTATCTATCCCATTATACAGCTTACCGCATTTCCTCAGTTCACGGTCGGCTTTGAAGAGTGCAGATGTGTTCCCGGTCCACCAAAGATCGTCAGCCGGAGTCCGGAGGCATGGGGTGGGGGGTGGGAGGCAGGGTATGCAGTGGTGGCGCAGGTGGGGGCAGAGACAGCGAGGGACCGCTTTTGTGTTTCAGGGTTTTTAAAAAAAAAAAAGGATGACAACGAGGACGCTTGCCATGCTGGGTGGGCTCCAGCGTGGCACAAGGATGGCTGTTTGGGGGGAGCCGATGGGGATTGGGCACCCCGTCGGCGGAGCAGATCTGTTGCCACGCTTGGGTGGGCTCCAGCGTGGCACCCCACTTTTTGGGGGGCAGTGGAGCTGATGGGGATTGGGCAAGCCCGTTGGCTTTACGATGTGTAGCCACGCTGGGGTGGGCACCCAGTGTGGCATGTGGAGACTCTGTTTGGGGAAGTGCAGCACAGCCGATGGGGAATTGGGCCCCCCGTCGGCCTACAGGTGTGTGTGGGCGATCACGCGGTATGCGTGCGTGTATGTGTGTGTGTGTGTAGGGGGGCGCGCATGAGCAGGCGATATCTTATCGCTGCTCACTGAAGTGTAGCTCCTCCTTTCAACTGTACTCCACTGCATTTTCGAATGCTGTCATAGACAGCTCCAACAGCCATTGGAGAACTGCGGCCGTGCCTGCAAACACACTGACTGAATTGGAAGAGGGCTGCCACACCTCCGAAAACTCGGATGATGGCACTATGTTTCTTGCACATGCGTGCAAGCAAACATAAAAATACTGACTTGATACAGTGGTGTGCTTGCTTCTTTTTTTGCTCTTGTGACTCTGGTTTTGCAAGCACCCAATCTTCACTGTGAGCACACCTTTATCTCTGTTTGTGCGACAAACATTTTTGGCAGAGCAGCCTGGGCAAGCAACCGCAACTATGTGTATCAGTATATACTGTACCATAGCAAGGATTTGAACCACCAGATACAATTCCAGTAAGACTATAGTTTGAACATGACACAGCAAGGGGCTATGGCGTTCTCCCTGACAAGCAAGAGCCTGGCTACCATGAGAGTAGCAGTTGAATTGGATATGAACCAGTGTACTGAGACAAGTGACACAGACAAGGGTAACATTAAAACTGACTTTTCAGAAGCTCGAGAAAGCAGTCACTAAAGAGATAAAGTTGCACCACAATATTGGTGTCTTAAAAGTATTGGGAAAAGGGCTGGGTCCCAAGGGGATTCAGAGTTACTAAACTTCCAGCATGTGGGTTAGAGAATCTGCACTTTAGAGATAAATGGGAAGCTAATGTGAAACTGCTCGATTGGCTTTATCAGTATTCAGATTGCAGAAGATAAGTTCCATAGACAGGAAATTCTAGAAGAAATACAAAGATTACATGTAGATTTGTCCAAGTTTAAAAATACAACATTGATTAAACAACTGGACAGTAAATTACCAACAAAAGCAAAACAATTGGAACAAGAACTTACAGAGAGGAAGAAAAATAAATCAATTCATGATTAATGGGATTACAAGAGCAATAACAGGCTGGCCTGGTGGTGCTGAGGGCTGAGGCGTTGGACACCACACCTCACGCCACACTGGTGACCTGGGTTTGGGAACGAGCCAGGAATCGCCGGGGATCAGCGGGGGGGGGGAGAGATTGAGCGTCTGGAGGACTGCTCTCTCTTCCCAGGGCTAGGGTGGGGAGACGCTCGCTCATGGAGCGACCTCTAGCGGCGGCCGGCAGGTTGCCGACTGAGCAGTGCAGTGTATGCCAGGGGGTGGGCAGCACTACGGCCTTACGTTGCCTTGCTGGCTGAGCTCTGGGGGGAGGGAACGGGAACAAAGAAGTGAAGAAATACCCCAATCCTGGGGATAGATGAAGGCGCCTCGAACTTCACAGCCCACACTCCCACATTCGGTCCATCTCCTCTCTCCAGCCAGAGCTTGTGTGTGCTGGGCACTTTGCCCCTAAAAGATAGAGCGCCCTGGGTGGATAGGGTGGCCCTACCTCTGGAGGGTTCAAACCTGGAGGTGGTGCTTGGCGGCACGTGGGGGAGAGTGAGTGGTCACGGTGGGAGGTAGATGCTGGAAGCCCCCGAGGTCGCTGGAAGGAGTTCTCCAGGGTTGGAGATAAAGTCTATAAAAAAAAAAAAAGAGCAATAACATTTATCAATGGGACAATTACATTAGGTCTATGAGCAGTGAAAGACGCAAATCTAGAGGAAGGTCTAGCAGCTCTAATAATAGCAAGAGAGATCAGCAGAATGTCAGAAATACTTCACCCCCCCCCACCCATAACTGGAGTGAGCATTTTTCTAACCAAGATTCAGTAGAAGAGACTGAGGAGGACAATAGGAATCAACAAGATTCACAGAGCCCCCCAAAAAGAAAAAAAAAACAAGAAGGGGTGAGAGGGGCAGTGGAAAGATAAAAACCAATGTCTCTTTGGACTCTGAAACTAATACACAATCAGTGACAGTTATTAATTTATCAAAAAAATGAGCTCACTGAAATACAAGTGAAGGTACTGAGTTATGGTCTTTCCTTTGTACCAGTTCATCAAATTGACAAATTTCCAATTTATTGTGATATATCCAAACTATTCAGAAAACTGATTTAAAGAAGCATTTCTCAGATAAGCAGAATGATGATGTAAAGGGTTTGGATTGCTATGATAAAAATGAACTATCTGATGTGAATCAATTGTACTTTTACATGGGGAATAATGTGCTTGTTGCAATTACAGAATCAGAACTATAGCAATTAATTGAGACAGCTGACATTCAAGTTGTCAATACTGATAATGGCTGTCTAGAAGTCAACAATGAAGAAGCAGCAATTTCACATCAAGCAGCATGCTTGAATTCCACCACTGTTTTTGACTCCACAACCTCCTCTGGAAGGCCGTTCCATGCATCCACAACCCTCTCTGTGAAAAAAATACTTCCTTACATTACCTCTGAGCCACCCCCCCATCTTCAAATTGTGCCCCCTTGTTCTTGCACACCTCTTTTTTTGAAAGATGCTACCCTCTTGGACTTTGTTGATTCCCTTGAGGCACTTGAAAGTTTCTATCATGTCCCCCCTCTCCCTCCTTTCCTCGAGGCTATACATATTAAGCTCCTTTAGTTTCTCTTCATATGTCTTCCAGTGCAGACTCCGCACCATTTTAGTTGCCCTCCTCTGGACAGCTTCCATCCTGTCTATGTCTTTGCGGAGAATGGGTCTCCAGAACTGCACGCAGTACTCCAGATGGGGTCTCACCAGCTCTCTGTACAGAGGGATAGTAACTTCCTGTTTTCTACTGGTGATGCCTCTCCCTATGCATCCCAGTATCCCCCCAGCCCTCCTTGCTGCCCTCTCACATTGCTTGCCCACCTTTAGGTCATCTGATATGACTACCCCCAAGTCCCTTTCCATTCTTGTTGTTAGTATCTCACCCCCCATTGTGTACTCTTCCGCTGGGTTTTTGTTTCCCAGGTGCATTACCTTGCACTTCTTAGCATTGAATCTAAGCTGCCATACATTTGACCATTCCTCTAACCTTGCCAAGTCCCTTCTCATCCTTTCCACCCCACCCTGTGCATCAACTCTGTTGCAGATCTTGTGTCATCTGCAAAGAGACATACTTTTCCTTCCAGTCCCTCTGCAATGTCTCTTATAAAGACATTGAAGAGGACCGGTCCTAATACTGAACCCTGCATTACCCCACTAGTAACCCCCCTTTCTTCAGAGTGGACTCCATTTACTATTATCCTCTGTGTCCTATTCTCCAGCCAATTCTTTACCCAGGCTATCATCTTGGGACCCACTCCCAGGCTGGCTATCTTGTATATTAATCTTTTGTGTGGGACTGTGTCAAATGCCTTGCTAAAGTCTAGGTAGACCATGTCCACAGCCCCTCCCTGATCTACTACTTTGGTCACCCAGTCAAAGAAATCTATTAGATTCATCTGGCATGACCTTCCTGCTGAGAATCTATGCTGCCTTGGGTCCTGTGCCCCTCTGGCCTCAAGGTACTCGACAATTCTTTCCTTCAGAAGTGATGCCATCATTTTCCCTATCACTGAGGTTAAACTAACAGGTCTGTAGTTTCCTGCTTCTGCCCTGCTCCCACTTTTGTGAAGGGGAATCACATCTGCCCTCCTCCAGTCCTCAGGTACCACCCCATCCTCCTATGATTTGTTAAAGAGGGTAGTCAGTGGTGTCACTAGTTCTACCCTTAGTTCTTGTAGAATTCTGGGATGAATCCCATCAGGCCCCATTGCTTTGTTCACTTTCAGTTTTAAGAGTTCTTTCAAAACCCTTTCTTCTGTAAATGGGCTGGTATTAACTTCTGTATCCAGAGTGTTTCTACTGTATTGTTTGTGTTAGGTACCTCCCCCTCTTCATTTGTAAATACTGAGCAAAAATATTTGTTTAGTATCTCTGCCTTTTCACAGTCACCCTCTGTCCACCCTCCCTCTCCTTTATTAAGCCTCACTATCCTTCCCTTGGTCTTCCTGCGCTCCCTGATGTACCTATAAAAGGTTTTATCCCCCTTCTTAACTGAGTTGGCTATCTTTTCCTCGGTTCAGGCCTTTGGTGTTCTGACTGCCTTCCCAGCTTCATTTTGCTTTAACTGATACAATTCTCTGTCCTGCTCCATCTGTGATTCTTTGTACTTCCTGAATGCTTTCTTTTTCTCTTGAACCTTCACTGCCACCTCCTTTGAGAACCATAGTGGTTTCTTACATCATTTTGTTTTGTTTATTTGCTTCACACAAAGGCTTGTTACCTCTGTGATGGCATTTTTTTTTATTCCCCATTGTTCTTCCACCCCTCCTTCCTGCCCATTTGCTAGTGCATTCCTTAGGCACTCACCCATATTGGCAAAGTCAGCCCTCCTGAAGTCCAATACTTTTGCCTTTGTATGGCTTGACTTTATTGCTGTGTTTATTGTGAACCATACTGCTCGATGGTCGCTAGTTCCCATATGGCTACCCACTTCTACATCTGTGATCCTCTCTCCATCTCCATTTGAGAGAACCAGGTCTAAGATTGCTCCCTCTTGAGTGGGTTCCAATACTAGTTGTCTAAGGCATGACCCCTGTAGGGCATCTAGAATAACCCACTTTTAGAAGTGGCTGCTGCAACTGCACTCCAGTTAACATCTGGCATATTCAGATCACCCATCAGCAATATCTCCCCTTTTTCTGCCATTCTAAGTATACTTTCTATCATTTCCTTGTCCATTTCCTCCCCCTGAGAGGGAGTCTGTATACAACCCCTGTGCAGATTGTGGTGCCATTGCCTGTCTCCAAATTGACCCACAGTGCTTCTTCTCCTCCTCCCTGTTTACCCTTTTGTTCTGTTGCTTTGATTCCTTCCCTTATGTAGAGAGCTGCTCCTCCTCCTCTTTTACCCTCCCTGTCCCTCCTGTAGATAGTGTATCCTGGTATGTTTACATCCCAGTCGTGGTTCTGTGTGTACCATGTTTCTGTGACTGCCACGATATCCAGATGTTCTTCCTCCATCAAGGCCACTATTTCAGGAAGCTTGTTACCCAGACTATGGGCATTGGTACTCATTGCTCTCCATTTTTTGATGGCTTTTCCTTCTGTAGCAGCATCCTCCACTGACCTTTCTACCTTGGTATTTTTCTCATTTAGTACCCTGTTTTGTAGAGGGAGGCTGGGATTTTCCTGCTGCTTATCAGTGCCTACCCCTTAACTAGTTTAAAAGCTTGCCAATGAAGCATTTAAACCGATTGCCCAAAAGAATTGTTCCCTTTCTGGACAGATGCAGACCATCCTGCCAGTATAGGCTGGTGTCCCTCCAGGTGGAACCCCAGTGCCCAATGAAGCCAAACCCCTGTGCTCCACACCATTTTTTCAACCATTCATTAAACTGCATGGTGCAAAGTACCCTCACCTCACCCAAGCCATTGACAGGCAGCACCTCTGAGAAGGATACCGTGTGTGCTACTTGTCTTAGACCCTTCCCCAACTCTACAAAGTCCTCCTGCACTGCCCTAATCTCATGATGAGCCAAGTCATTTGTCCCTAGGTGGACAATGACATCCAGCTCAGACCCCCGTGCAACTGTTCTCGTGATCCAAAGGCTGCGCTTGCTGTCCTTCCAAGCCATGGCACCAGGCAGGCACCTTACTTCGGTTTTCCCTGCTCCCCCAGTTCTATCCTCCTAATAATCGAGTCCCCTACCAGGAGCTGCTTCCTTTCTCCTGTGGTGTCCTCTGCCTCCTTCCTGAGGGTCTCCCTTGTGACAGTTGTCCGTGAACCTCCTTAGTCTCCTCTGCGGGTGCATCCATAGGGGAACTATGCTTCCCCAGAATGGTGTATGGATTGTGGAGTGGAACAACTGACTGGGTGTGCCTCTGTTCCACCACTCTTACCCTCCCTGAGCCCACTGTGGTCCAACTGCTATGCTTTCTTCGCAACCTCTGAGGCAGTGATGGTGGCTCTGGTGCTTCCTGGATGGGGGAGGTTCCCTTACTACTGTCCAGTGCGGCCTAGGGGAAGGTTCCCTTACTACTGTCCAGTGTGGCCTGAAGACGGGCAACTTCCTCCCTCAGGGCAGAGAGTTGTCTGCAAATAGGGCAACATCTCAGCCTCCAGAAAGACTCCCAGAAGACTGCTGCCCCACAGCCATTACATTGCACTACTCCCAACATGTCTGTCTACCTTCTTGTTTATTTATTTATTTACTTTATTTTTTTTTGTTGTTTTTTTTTGTGTGTGTGATTGGTTTGTTATATAGAAATATATATATTATACAATGTGTATGCTTATATTGTCAGTGCAGTGTGCTAGAGAGGATATGACAGTGATATGCACCTTGCCCTCTTGAGGAAATGATGTCAGAACCCCAGGTATAAAGGAACTATTTCAGGGGTGGGTAAGGTGAGGGTGGGAAGGGTTTGGGCCTAAACTGTGCCCTCACAAAACAATCAGCTAAAAGCTCTGACCCACCACTGTGATGAGTGCCTTCCTGTCAGCAAGATGCCCTACTCGACAATTTGACAGAGAAAATACCCTGCTAATCAAACAGAGAAAAATCCAAACATCCAAGTCAGACACAGGTGAACCTCCCCAGCCCCAAAACAGCCTGGTGACTTGTGCTCTGAAAGCAGTCAGACCCAAAACAAATCAGCTGTGCATAAGGACAGACACAGAAAACAGTATTCAGTCCCTCTGGGTTTAAACTCTTCCTGCACTGAAAATCTTAACAATTGTAACAAAAGTAAAGCAAGGTCCACCTCCCTCTGTTGATTGAAAGACTGCCTTTTCTGATAATTCTAAGTTCCTTATTTCACCTTTCAGTTAGAAGTAGCCTCCACCTGAAGAATATTAACTTTTCTAATGAATCTGCTGCAAACCAAAGACAATTGCAAATTGTAAGGTTCACCTCCCTCTGTTGTGAGCACAACTCGCTTTCTTGCAAATCCTAAATCCAGTATTGCATTAATGGGGTTGTTCTAGATAAGGAATATTATATGAGGCACTAAAACAGTTGTCAGATTGTTCTACTTACAAACCACTTAGCTATAACCCCACTCATATTTTTAAAGAGAAAATAGCAGCTTTTTTGTCACTCTCACTAGAGGAGGGTGGATAGATCAGTCCAAATTTTCAGTATTGAATAGTAATTATCCAGTTACCCCTGTGTTTTTGTCACATTCCTAAAATCCATACAAATCTGCTCAGTCCACCTGGGCACCCCATTAAATCAGATAATGGGACATTTATGGATTCCTTAACAACATGTTTAAATGGATTCCTACATCAGGAGGTAAAGAAGCTTAAAGAGCTGCTGATGCCTCAAAGAAAACTTTGAAAAACAAAATATTTAGGTACAATTCAGCTTGCATTCCATATGTATTCTATAGACTTCTCCTCCCCATTACGTATTACTGAGAAATGTGCATGGAAACATGCTCTATATATCCCTTAGAGTTCATCTGCCTCTTGAACTTACTTCCTACTTCTTGTCATAGTTCTCTGTAGTGACATCACAATCTGTTTTCATGGGAGTAATTGTGATGTCACAAGTAGAGCATTATGACCACAGGTAGGGAGAAAGCAATATGACTAGATGAAGTCTTCAGGAGCAAAGATCCCGTTTTCATATAGATGGCCTCAGTAATAAATAATGGAGATGAGAAATACAGAACTAATGTGAAATACAAGCTGAACTGTGTCTAAATAATATGTTTTGTTAAAGTTGTCCTAATGTTGTGAGCTGCTCTTTAAGTCCTACATTAAGGACTCCACATCAGTTCTGCAGTTTGTTTGTTTTTTTAGACCTTTACCTGGAGGGATTCCTATACCTGGTTAAGTGTAGAAGTTATGTCACTTTACATAGTTATTCAACATGATAGTGGCATTGAGGTGTTTAGAACTATCCTTGAAAATGCAAAGTACTAGTTATGCCACCACATTTATAACTTTGGCTTTAGATTTTATTCTAAGGAGTAATTATTTTCTTTTTGGCAAGCAATTGTATTTGCAAACTGGTGGTATGGCCATGGGTTCAGTGGTGGCTCCCTCCTATGCTAACTTGTTCACGGGTTGGTGGGGGGCATCTATGATTCTGGGGGCAACCGTTTTCATGCTGATATTGTTTCATATTTACATTTTATTGATGACATCTTAGTGGTGGGGGAAGGGCCAGATTCTGTCCTTCAACAGTTTCTCCAATATGTTAATCATAATACCTTTGGTCTTAAGTTCATGGTGCCCTATAATAAAGTTAAGATCAATTTTTTGGAACTTACATTAGTGACTACACCAGAATGGAAGGTTGATACGTCTGTGTTCAGAAAGAGCATTGCAGATAACAGCATTTTGCACGCACGCAGTTCTCACCCTGAACATGTCACACATAATCTCCCATATGGACAGTCTGTCAGATTAAGATGCAGCTGTTCAGCTATGGAAGATTTTGAAAAAGAAGCAGCTGAGTTATTTTCTAGATTATGGTACAGAGGCTGTGAAAAATCTGTATTACACCAATCCCTACAAAGGGCTAGATCCCTAGATAAATCAGTGCTGTTACAATAGAAAACAAAAGATCAGCAATCTGATCAAGTGATGTTTGTAACTACTTATGGGCATGGGGCCATGGATCTGAAGACTTCTTAATAAAACAACACTGGCACCTACTCGGGGTGGACAGGGACTTAAGAGATGTATGTGCATTTGGAGCCAGGGTCACATTTCATAAAGGTCAAAGCCTTAGGGTCATTCTGGTTCACAGTGGTTTTCAGGATAATGTTGTGCAGTGCAGCGCCAGTTGTTACTGCCGAAACCTTTGGGATTTTTCCCCTGCAAAAGATGTGTTACCTGCAGCTTTGCTATGCAGGGTAACAGGTTTTCAAACCCTTCACCTATTGATGTTAGAGATGTGCACATTCAATAGTTTATCAGTTGTAGTACTAAATTTGGGGTTTATGCCCTGTGGTGCTCCTGCAGCAAAGTATGTATAGGTAGCATGTCCAGGAGCACTTCAGAACTATTAGGAAAGCAGATCTTACCCATGGGAAACATTTAATGGAAATGCCCATAAAGAAGGTATTCCTATCAGATATGTATGCGGATTGAAGGAATACTGCATCATCCACCGGGGGTGGGACAGAACTCTCAGTTTGTGACAAAAAGAATCGATGCGGATCTTTAAACTCAAGACACTGAAGCCTTTGGGCTTCAATAATTACATGGATTGAGAGCCCTTTTTGTGAAATCTGGGACACTTGAATTGTGTTTCTCTGTTCTCCAGCCCCCCCCCCCAATTCTTGATACTTCAACACTGAATTTATGAATTGAGACCAGTGTTTCCACATGTTTGGGCAATGGTCTTTTTATAATTAATTTTTCTAAAAATATTTGCAGTTTCAACATTTATTACGTAGTGTGTTTTTAATAAACTTCACTATAAAACATGGTTTTCTACATTGGTGCATGGAATATGGGATCTTGGTGTTGGGAATCATTAAATAAGAGCACCGATGCTATAGAATTTATTTATGCCCATTAACAGGTTCATATCAACTGATCGCACTCATGTATTTCTGGTCTCTTTATCTAACGTTCGTTTTACCACTTTTAGCCTTTGTGAATGAATAGTGGTAGCCAAGTATGGATTTATTGTTGTTACAGATAAATAGGAAGCTTTCCATTAAAATGGATGAATGGTGGCTAGATCAGGGGAATTTTTAAAGCTAATACTTGTTAAAAAATTGTTTTACTGTCATGCTGAGTTTTAAGAACTACTTTAGGTGTTTTTTTTCTTCACTATTTGTATAGATGAGGGAACAAACAGTGTAGTCTTTCCCACTGAATTACCTAGTGGTTGCCATGGTGATGTGGTTTAAAATTGGATACATATCCTCGAATTGAATGATACCAGGATTCCGCTGTGAAACCGCACACATGAGCCTTCACAATGAAAGTTGCAGTCATTAATTTATTTTAAACACTTGTAGTTTACATATTTAAACACTTGTCACTTTGTGGTTAGTCATGCCCCCCTGAGGAAGAGGTGTTTAGTGCCTTGAAGCACTGGGGCTTGTCAGGTTGTGGTTTGTGGTCCTACTGTATATGTATTTTGTAAAATGAATTGCATTTGCACTCTGCACTTTACAAAAATAAGTAAAAAATACTGACCAATACAGTGGAGTGCTTGCTTCTTTTTTGGTCTTGGGCTTGGTGCCATCATCTGCCACTCATCAGACCAGGTAGTGGGAGCAACTGGTTAACTGATAGCACCGTTTGGGAGGACCAGATCTTGTGTTAGCAGGCAGTTGGTGAGTAATAGGTTGGAGAGTGAAGGGCTGTTGTAAAATGCAGGCTTGCTGGATCAGCAGTCACAACCCCTTTGATGTAGCGGGTGAAGCCCTGCCTCCACACATGTCACACCCCAACCAATGGACACAAAGTATCTTGCCTTAGCGGTGCCTGAAATGTCTGCTGAAACTGTGCCAAACAACATTATCACATACCTCCCAAAGACTGTGTCCCAAGAAGCACGTACTGCATGTGAACATTAAGTGCTGAAGAGTGTTTGATCTTTGGGCGTCTGGTACCAGTGTTGGATTTAAGTACCTTTTGCAGTGACTATGTACACATGACATGACCATAGGGGTCTGATCTGGCTAATGTGAGGCCCTCAGATCTGTGGTCTGGCCTGCACTTGATGGAACTGGGAATGCTTTGTTATCCTCAAAGCACTTTTGGCATTGTGTAGTAGCTATTTCCAACTCATTCGTTCCTGTTTCCTCACCGTTGTGGTGTGCCTGGGATGCAGTTATGCTCAGGTAGGGGTGCCCCTGCTGTTTCCTGATGCCCACAGTGCAAACTGACCTACATCCACTCACTGGCTGTGATGTTCAAATGGAGAGATCTTTGAAAGATTTCCCTGCACTCCATTTAGGTGAGAAGCAGAACCCCATCTGTGCATTGTGTTCTACTGGACCTTGCCATGGGACAGTTTATTGAGCTGCTGCAGCAGAACCTACCACTCACTTTCACCATGCCCAGGGCAGCAATGAAAGTTGTGATCAGAGAGGATGGGGGGAAAAGAAGTTAGGCCCTTCTGAAGTGGGAGTGGGTATGAGGCTGCCCAGTTTGCAGTGCCCACCCCACTACCTCCCAATGAAGATCACCACTAAAGTTCAACATTCCAGAAAGGGAGCACCTTTTGTTTTTTTGGTATTCAAATTCTTTCTGAAACATGTTTCTGCAGTTCCTCTGCAAAATCATCCTTCAGACAGGATTTAAAATGAATATTGTGTGTGTGTGTGTGTGTGTGTGTGTGTGTGTGTGTGTGTGTGCATGCACACATGATTATTCACTGCAATCCAGTCCACACATTAATTCTATATCCCTAGTCCGTTTAATGCATTAGCAGTCATTATGACTCTGATCAGAGTTTGTTGTTGTTGCTGTCATTGCAGTGAAGACATCAGTTTGAAGGACCAGCATTCCATTTGCAATGGCTGTCATTTTTTTTTATTTGCTGATCCAGTAAGCACCTAAGAGGAATGCCCACTTTCAGGGGGGACCTAAGATAAAACAAACTCTACAATATAACAAAAAATACTATACATACATGAGTACACAATGAAAGAAGAAACAAAGCATTTAGAAAATGATTCAGTAGTCTAGTAGAATTTCAATGTAGTCTTGAATGCTAAGAATTGATATGATGAAATTGAATAGGGACTCCATTATACTCTTTGATAGCCTTATGTAGAAATGAATGTTGACCAGCCGAGGTTCTACAAATTGGGAGCCATAGACGTTGCTTATCTGAAGGTCTTGTTGAGTGACCAGATGAAATAGTACAGTAAACATGTAACTTTTAAAAGTAAGCATGGCATGACACTGTTTCAGTCTCCAAAAAAACAAGTGAAACTAGGACCACTGTGAGTTAAATGAACACCAATATATCTGATTGTAGAGATTACAGTGCTGCATTGAGGGAGGACTGTAAGTAAAAATATGACAGACATTGTGGTACAAAATTTGCTCCCTATGTAAGGAGGTATTGCATTCTGCTGAATGCTAGGAAATCATAACCAATTTATGAAAGAATTCATGACTGAGCAAGGATTGTTTATAGTTTAGAGAAATACAACTCCTAAGCCTATATAACAGGTCAAGATGTGAACTGACATTTTAACCAGAAAACCAATGTAATTACTAAAGAACAAGGTGCTCTCAAGTATTAAACCAGGATATAAGTTGATCCACTGTACACTGTCAATGGGTCTGTAATCACCAGGTGAGGCAAAAGAGAAAGTTTTGTTTACGAACAATACCAAACAACATAGATTTGGTTTTGGCAATATTCAGCACAAGACCATTCTTAATTAGCCAGCTCTGAACATTATCTAAATCTTTTTAAAGAAGTGTATTTAGGGTACTCACACTAGGTCCCAAATAAACAGAGCCACAAAATCAGCATATAAGACTATATTGATTGAAGAAACACTAAGAGGAATCTCATTTAAATAAAGAGTAAATAGTAGTGGACACAGGATGAGCCCTTTGCACTTCAATCATAACATCAGGAAAAGGTGATATAACATTATTTCCTTGTGGTTCCCAGGGTTAGGTTGTGGCACTCAGGAGATAGGGCATTTGCAGTGGCTATGCCTACCCTGTGAAACTCCTTGCCTGGCTATCTAAAGGAGGACACCTCAGTCAAAGCCTTTAAAAAAGGATTAAAAACATATCTGTTTCAGCAAGCTTTTATTGATTGAATTCTAGCTATGAATTACAGATTGGTTATTTATATATTTGTATTTATGATGGTTTTATTTTGTCTGAATGACTTTTGTATGGTTTTAAATTATATTATTGTATTGTTGTTTTGCTGTATAGCGCTCTGAGTCCCAGGAATTGGGCGCTTTATAAATAAAAATATCTATCTATCTATCTATCTGTCTATCTATCTATCTATCTATCTATCTATCTATCTATCTATCTATCCATCCATCTATCTATTCACACTGTCTGTTTCCCACAGCACAAATAGTCTTCAAACCAGATTACTACTTTACTAGACAGACCCAGGTTCCTGAGCTTTGTAAGCAAGCAGCCGTGGTGCACCAAATCAAGTGTCTGAACCCAACCATGACATGGATTCCTGCAAGGCCTGCTTTTCCTTCAGACTACACACACTAGAAACCAGGTATCTGAAGCCAGGATGCCCATCCCTACCTTCAGAGGTAGGCGTTGATTCTGGAGGTCACAAGATAGGTCTCTGGATCATTCTCCCTGGTGTCCTCACCACTCTGTGAAGATGCTCAAGGATGGAGCTCTCTCTCCCCATACCATGCTGGGGTCATAACAGAGTCCCTGGTGGTGGTGTAAGGCAGACCATCAGCTGCTTCTGGGTATCTGATGGACAACCCACCATGGCCTGTTCACTCTGTACAACAGGCCACCCCAGGGCAGGATCAAGGCCTCTGGTTTTGGTCACTTCTCCAGTGACACCAACATCAACCATTTGTGTTGCCTTGGCTGCTGTCACTGTTCACAGCCATCCCTTCAGGAGCAATGCTATCAGTGCCAACTCTAGTGCTGACACCTCTTGTGGTGTTGCCACTGGGGTCAGTGCATAGGTCTGTGCCAGTGTTGGTGTCAGCCATGATGGCCTGGACATTGGTGCCACTAGAGTTGCCAAGAAGAGGTTAACATTGGGCTTGATATCGATGTCTATACCACCTCTGGTGTTGAGGGGACCATGGTGTTGGTGCCATTGTGGCCCCAGATATCATCACCACTAGTGATGTCGAGTTGGAGAGTGGTAACAGTAATAATGTTGGGTTTCCCCCTGACTCCAGCATAGGTGCTGGCTTGTGACTAGGTGCAGGCTTCACCATGGGGTCTTCCCAGTTGTGGACATACACGATCCACCCCGGGGCTCCCCCTCTCCTGGCCTCAGCCCTTCCTCTTCCTAAAAGGCAGTGGTGTCAAATGTGGGAGACTCTACCCACTCTTCCCTTTGGGCAAGGAGGCTGCCAGAATCTCAAGGCCTTCTCTGAGACCTGGGTTCTGTGACCCACCAGGTCACTCTGTACACCTGTAGGTCTTCTCTGCAAATGTCTTGAGTGTTGACAGATAGGCTGGCTGTGACTGTCAGGTCTCCAGGCCTTCTAATGCAGGACCAGTACCATCTCTGGGTAGAAACTGTAGAAGCCTGGTACAGGGAGTCTGACTGTGTCCAGTTTAGGACACCATTCCTTGTTCTCCACCTGAGTGATTTCCCCTCCCTTAATATCCTCTTCAGAGGACCAAAACAAATCATCTAATCATCTTCCCATGACAGCTGAGAACATCCTGTATCAGCAATTCATGGGGCAGATGCTGGAAGTGTTAGGCATTCCCTGCTACACAAGTCATGATCATGTTACCATAACACAGGGGGGAGGTTCCCAACACTGTTACTCTATCATTACTCCCTGGCATAAAGCTATGGAGAAGGCAACTAGTGCACTCTGAAGGCATCCCTTTACCGACCTCCCATCCCCAGGGACCTTCTAATAAGGCGTTATGCCCCCACTGGGTCAATGGGGATACACTTCACCTCTCTCACAACTTAAGGTTCTTCAGACCTGGAGTGGCTCTCAGCCTTTGACCAATGAGTACCTCTTAGTGAAGATTATAGAAGTTTTGATGCACTAGGAGGAAGGTTTTTAGTTTTGATAGGTTACTCCTTACGATCTCCTTGCATCACATCCATATAGCTGCATAACAATGCCACCTATGGATGCAGATGCATGACCTGCTCTCTGCAATACCTCTAAGCAAATCCACTCAGCAACCCACGGACATTTCTATCAAGGGCTTGGAGGCAGCCCCACACCAGCTGAGGGCATCATTAAATGCAAGTGATGTGGCCCACAGAGTCATAGGATCATCCATCTTCTTAACATGAATGCTCTGGTCTCATTTGTCCTGGCTGGCACCTGGCCTGATGTAAGGTGCTAAACTCCCATTTCTGGGGCTTATGTCTTCTCCCTAAACATCAGAGAGCAACTCTTAGGGAACCCTCCTGCTCCTGAGCCTCAGGAGCCCCCATATGATCTGGAACGGTCCTTGGTTCAACTCGCACTAAGAAGAACGCCTTCCATCAGGTGTTCACCCCTGCCCCATTGAGGGCTGAGGCTCTTTTGAACCCCTGGGCTGAGCAGGCTCTTCCCTTATTGAGAGAAAGCTTGGTACGCTTCCCTATAGTGGAACTCTAGGGAGAAGACTAATTCTAGAAAGACAGAGAAGTAACAGTACATACCATAAGTGTAGATCTTCATGAATATCTTCATGAATATCTTCTCCATACCATACCACTCATCCACTCACATCCCCTCTCGTAACAGCCAGGGCTACATTTTGGTCAACTCACCCCAAAAGAGGAGAAAAAAACCTTGCTAGCAGTCATTTTTTTTCCTCCTAGGGTTTTGCCTCCTTTTTCAGGAGGTTTGGGCTTCTGCAATAATAATGTAGGTAGGTAAAAATGGGCAGACTGGCTGGGCCAAGCAGTCCTTATCTGCTGCCAAATTCTATGTTTCTATACTGTGTTTCTATGAACTGCATAATTTCTGTATAATAAACAGTCTTTATTGTCTTGACTGTCTCGAGAATCAGGTGGGCTCGTGGTTCACTTGCACCATTGTGTGTATGCCCTAGAGACCCCCTACAGAACTCACCTTGCTTTAGTGATGAGCTCAGATGGTCGAGGACCAAAGAGTGGAGATTTAGTATTCTTGTCAGGTTTGATGGAGGATAAACTAATATAATCCTGAGAGCCCATTACAAACAGTATCAGGGGGCAATCACTCTGAGTAAAGTAGAGTTCTTATCACAGGTGATTGCTGCAGAGAGGACTAGACCAACTCAGCTCTTCCACACTGTGGATAGGCTGCTTTATCTAGCCTGTCTACAGTCCGAGGGAGTTTTGACATTCAAATGATGTGAGGAGCTTGGCCATTTTTCCTTGCTAAGATATCATCTTTCCATTGTTTGATCTACTCGAGTAGGTTGTCAGCTCAGGGCCCAGCTTAGCCCAGCTTGTGACTACATAGAAACATATAAACATAGAAGTTGATGGCAGATAAGGACCACAAGGCCCATCCAGACTGCCCATTTGTTTTTCTACCTTATGAATGTGCCATCAGCCTTTGCTCTGTCAATGGCTTATCTATTCATACTCATCTGTATTGCTCCCTTATGCCTATCCCATGCCTGTTTGAAGCCCTGCACTGTATTCATAGCCACCACTTCCTGAGGTAGGCCATTCCATGCATCCACCACCCTTTCTGTGAAAAAGAACTTCCTTACATTACCCCTTAATCTGCCTCCCTCTAATCTCATGCTGTGTCCTCTTGTCCTGCTATTTTTCTTATATTGAAAAATGTTAGACTCTCTCACCTTGTTAATGCCCTTAAGGTGTTTCAATATTTCGATCACATCACCTCTCTCCCTCCTTTGCTCTAGGGTATACAGATTGAGCTCCGTTAATCTGTCCTCATATGTTTTCTGATGCAGTCCCTGCACCATTTTGGTTGCCCTTTTCTGGACTGCCTCAATTTGGTTAATTTCCTTGTGAAGATGTGGCCTCAAGTACTGTACGCAGTACTCCAGATGGGGCCTAACCAGTGTCTTGTAAAGAGGGATTATTACCTCCCTCTTCCGACTTGTGAGACCCCTACTAATACACCCCAACATCCCCCTAGCCTTAGCTACTGCTTTAGTGGTCTGTTTGGATGATTTCAGGTCATCGGTGATTGTGATGCCCAAGTCTCTTTCTTCCCTTGTGACTGCCAGCAACTCCCCTCCCAGCCTATAGGTGGCTTCAGGGTCTCTCTTCCCTATGTGCATGATTTTGCACTTCTTTGCATTAAACCCCAGTTGCCACTCTTCCGTCCATTTTGCTAGTTTATCTAGATCTCTTCTCATTCTTCCCATCCCATCTGGATCATCTACTCTGTTGCAGATCTTGATGTCATCTGCAAACAGACAAACCTTACCCTCCAGTCCATCTGCAATGTCACCGATGAAGATATTGAAAAGGACTGGCCCCAGGACTGATCTCTGAGGTACCCCACTTGTGACTTGCATCTCTTCTGACTGTATACCTATATATATGACTAGCAGGGGCCTTTGATTTGTTTGAGAGGAATTTTGACTGAGGAGATTCTTCTGGTGATCCCACCTTCTGTTCACTGGATCCTGGAACAAGAGACTGCTGTAGAATTGTCTGGGGTCTTTGGGTCAAATGATTGCACAGATTTTCCACTGTTCCTATGGGAAGGGCATGTTTCTGATGGCACTAAAAAGCATTGTCATGAGACTCCTCCTTAAGAAACCATCATTGGACCATATATCTTAGCAAACAACAGACCAGTCTCAAACCTTGTGTAACCCCTAGATGGCGCTATCCAAGGGGCTACTACCCCTGCCTGATTTGCCACTAACAGGTTGAGGGGCCTGGATCCAATGGCGGGTGCCTCCACCCAGAGGTCAGGGTTTGCAATAGTTAAACTAACTTGGTCACAGCCCTCTGGGACACTGCAACCCCTTTCTTCCACTAGTGGCCCACACAATATATCAGAATTACCTTCACAGATACACTTACCCCAGGTCTGGTTCCGGCACTGGGACCTCCTGTGAAATGAGATACAGTGCAACAATCACAGTACAGTACTTTAACATAGACAAATACCTCAGGCAGTATAACTTTGCTGAAACAAGCAGCTCTGATTTGTTAGGGGATATAACAAGGACAGGGAAATCAGGTTAATTAGCTTATCACTCTAATAATACCTATGGCTCTGTGCACAGGCCTATCCCTATCAGTTACTGTCCCTGGGTACCCAAGCCCTAGTGGCTAGTCCAAACCATGGCAGCTGGTAGGGGCCCTTTCACAGAGAAAAGGAGAATTAAACAGTCAGCAGTACAGTAATTCCATTTGGATTTAATGTGGCAATTCAACAGGAGCGACCTGAATTAGTACTCCACGACCTCCAAATAAGATAGGGTCCTTCAATGTCAGCAGGGCTCACTTGAGGTACACAAACCTCTTCACACATCCATATAAAAGAAGCACTATACCAGGCAGGCTGCATCTGTATCCCGACGCAATTACTGCACAATACCGGGAGAACACACAGCAGATTCAGTTCCTGACAGACCGAGTGCAATTTTCAGCAATTCCTCCAGTCTTCTACAGGGTGAGCCTGGTTTCTACTCTTCAGAGATCCTTTGATTCTTTTCACAGGACGGATTCAGTCCTAACAAGCTGTTACACAAGCTGCAGACCGGAACTCTGGGCCTTACACACGTTTTGACTAAAACTGCACACTGAAAAGCACAGGGCTCCTTCCTTCTTCACTGCCAAAGCTCAACTGAAACTCCAACCGACAAAACCGGGCACTTCCTTTGAGTTCCTCCAAGTTCTTGACTGGATTGGCTGTCCTCACAATAGACTGCTGCTGTTGGTCCAAAAGGCACTGAAGTCTAAACTACATCTCCCAGAGTCACTGCCCATACAATCCTCTTGTGGCTGGCTCAGATTATGAGTCCAAGTTCTGATTCGTCCAAGGCACCATTTTAGAGCTAGCTTACCCCACACTGATTGGTCCAGTTCAGCAGTTCAAAACTAGAATGGGGAACTAGCAGACACAGTTCTGACTGCAAAGAAAGCAGGTTAGACAAACTGTAATTTCATTATTACTCTAAATAATTTCTGGCAAACAGTTACATCTTTCAGATAGGTTCCCTTTGCACTCCTAGTGACTGCAAAAATGAAGTGAATTGGCAGCTCGAGTGGTACTCAGAGAAGCACACAGTCCCCATACAAACTAATTATGTCTGCAAGCAGACAGCTCTTAAAGAGACAGTACCAGAGGCTCTAAAACACTCACTGATAAATGGCTTAAATGCCAAACACCATTCAGGCTTGGAGCATTCAAGCAAGCTCCTGGAAGTCTTTTGGGAACCCCATTTGCAGGGGGTTACACCCTTCCTGGCCTGGGAAAGCTTGGCGTCAGCCATGGGCAAGTTCTATAAGTTTCAACTGCAACCATATACATTTGCATTAGGCTCGCATATGTAATCATCAGTCAATACATCATTTTACCAAGAACACATTTCGAAACATTGCAGTCGTCCTCTTTACACAGTATTACATACACATTGTACCATAACTCAAGTTATTACCTCTTGTACATGAAACCTGAAGAGGGGGCCCTTCCTATCAGTTACCTTGGGGCTGGATGGGGCAAGGGCACCATACTGAGAGCAACACAAGTAACTTGGAGTTAGCACTGATGCTCAGTTTGGGCAATGAGCTCGGGACACATACACTCCTTTATGGACAACATTGAGAGGCAAGTCCACAGGCCTCCCAAGTGAATCATAACTGAGGTGCACCACAGGCTTTACAGCTCGACCAGTCTTTCTAGGGGAACTGTTAGTCTCTGCACTCTGAGCCTCATTTTCAGCATTGTCCTCACTTGTCAGGGGAGTCTCCATGGGGGTAGAGAGGCTAGAACTTGGGGCACTTTCAGCTCCAGGAGTTACAGTTTCGAGTCCACAACATTTGGCTCGCATGGAGAGCTTTTGGACACTGGCAGTGGACTGTCAGGGCACCTCAAAATACTCTTCTTGTTCGTGTATCACCAGTCTGCCCCAATCTATCATTTTTCTCCCTGAAAGCTCAAACAGTTCAACCATGCACAATGATTCCATTTCATCTGATCTGATGCTTGCACTTCACTTTCTGGGAGCATTGGCTCCAGGGATGAAGCTGGGGGCTTAGACAGTCCAGAAGGCCCAGCTTTGTCTCCAGTATTGACTAGGGATTGCCCTGAAACAATTGACTCAGTTCGTAAGAAGGATAGTATTCAAAGTCACTCTACTTTCTTCCGATATGGACTGACAGTCATGCTCAACTGGGACTTGTGGAGGGAACACTTTAACTTTGCTTCTGTAGGTGCAGACTTTCTTGATCTTTTCTTAGCAGCAGCTCTAGTCACTGGTCCAGAGGGGCATCTTCTAGGGGCTCAGACTCAATTAAGATTTGTCCAATGGGCAGTAAATGATTTCTATGCATTGTTTTTACATCTTTGAATTATTCTCAGGCCTTACTTTTTACACTGGCATATCATCTAGTTTGCCCACTACAATGTGAGGGAGATGGTGCCATCTGTCAGCAATCTTGTGCTTGCCATGCAGTCCCAGATTTCTTAGCAATACCCGATCTCCTCCTGGAGTTCCTATGCTTTCACCTTTTTATCATACCTTTCTTTGTTGGCCAGATTTCTTTTGGCAGCCATGGTTTGAGCCAGTTGGTATGCATGGAGTTAGCTGGGCCTTTAACTTTTGCACATACTGTAAATAGTTGTCAGCTTGAACCCCATCAGGAGGGACCCCAAAACACACATCTACTGGTAGTCGACTTCTCTTCCAAACATCAGGCGGTAGGGGAGAATCCAGTGGCATCACTTTTGGTGCAGTTATAAGCATGTACCAGGGTGCTAATTTGTTGGCTCCATCTAGGCTTGTCCTTTGGGTGCAGGTGCCTAGCATATCTAGCAAAGTGCGGTTGAAACATTCAGGCTGTGGGTCCCCTGAGGGTGGTAAGGAGGGTTCTGGACTTTGCACTCCCCACAGAGAAAGCATCTTTGATCAGACGACTCTCAAAGTCTCTCCCTTGATCATAATGGATTCTTTGTGGAGCCCCATAGTGAACAAAAAAGTTTTCTACAAGTACTTTTGGCCACAGTGGATGCTTTCTGGTCTTTGGTGGGGAAAGCTTGGGCATATCTCGTGAAATGGTCAGTGACCACCAGCACATTACTGATATTTCTTTGATCTGACTCCAAACTCAGAAAATCAATACAGACCAGCTCCATGGGTGCACTGGTGGTGATGTTAACAAGGGGGGCAGCCCTCTGGGGCAAAGCTTTCCTCTGTAAGCAGCGACTACAAGTTCAAATGTGTTGCTCCACATCAGCCCCATCTTAGGCCAATAGAATCTGGATCTCACCAAGTCAAGTGTTCTGTCTATACCAAGGTGCCCCATGTGGTTGTGCAAGGACCTCAGTACTGAGTCTCGAAAGGCAGTGGGCAGCACTAGTTGTTGTTTGTCTACTTGTCCCCCTCTGTCTACTGTTTCTCTGTATAACAGTTTATTGATCAGTTTCAACTTAGGACCTTCTTTGTATAACAGTGCAGTTCTCAAATCAGTGGGGCGTAATTTGGACACATCTTTTCCTGCATAGAGGGCTTCTAAAGCTGCTTTGATCATGGGATCGCGGGATTGAGCCCGCCGAATACTGTCATTGTCCAGCTGAGGCAGTGCACCAATGTCTATTGCAGAAAAGTGGCAATAAGCAGCAGGTATGCAATTCTCAGAGGGTCCCAAGCAATCCACCATGCAGTCCACTGCGTCCGTGGACATTTGTTCCTCCTTCTCAAACTTCGGCAGAGTGCCCAATGTCAGGTTCTGCCAATCGGACCCAATCATTCTGGGGAACAGGCCTCGGAGACAGCATCAGCATCTATGTGGCTCAGACCTGCTTCGGGTATTCGGAGATATAGTCATATAGATAATGCAGAAAGCCACCTATGGCCAGTTGCATCCAACTTAGCTGAGGTCTGCACATAGGTCAAAGATTATTGTCAGTTTTACTAGTATTTTAGCCCATATAAGTACTCATGGAATTGGTCAACAATAGCCCACTTCAAAGCTAGGAACTCTAACTTATGTACAGGATAGTTCTTTCGATGGGGTCAGGCTTCTACTGGCAAAGGCCACTGGTCTCAGGCCATTCTCGTGCTCTTGGTACAACACAGCCCCAACCCTTGCAAGCTAGCATCAGTGTGTGCAGGACGTAAGGTTTTCTTGGATCGGCATAGGCCAGCACTGGAGCATGGGTAGTTGATATATGATCTCATGAAAAGCAGTCTCACAATCAGGAGTCCGGGGGTCCCAAATACTTCACTCGATGAAAATACACTTTTCAGTCTTGAGGGACGCTGACTTTGGTATTTTTGTGGGTTGGGGATACCCTTGAGTAAGGTTAAGTAAAGGGCGGATCACTCTTGAATAGTCCTTGATGAAGCTACCGATAATAACCACAGAATCCCAGGAATCTTTGCAGTTCTTTTAGATTTTTGGCTGTGGCCAGGTGGTCAAGGCCTCAACTTTCTTTGGCCGTGTCTCTATTCCCTCGGTGGATACTATGTGTCCCACATACTTTACTGATGTTTGAAAGAATTGACACTTATCAATGGACAGTTTAAGGCCAAAGTCCTCCAGTCGTGTCCAATACCTTAACTAATCTGCTCTCATGTTCCTCCAGTGAGCTGCCAAACACAATAACATCATCTAGGTATACCAGGCACTCTAGTAGTTCATGTCCCCACTGCACGCCCATCAATCGCTGAAAAGTGGCTGGGGCACCTGAAATCCCTTGAGGCATCCTCATGAATTCATAGAAGCCAAGCGGACAGATAAAGGCCGTCTTCTCACGGTCCTCTGGGGCCATCGGGATCTGGTAGTACCCACTGCGGAGATCCAGCACAGAGAACCACTTGCTCCCGTTTAGGCAGTCCAAAGCATCCTGAATGCGGGGCATTGTGTACTGATCAGGGATAGTCCGCTGGTTTAAGGTGCGATAATCCACACACATCCTTACTGTTCCATTCTTTTTCCTCACTACCACAATGGGGGAAGCATAAGGGCTTCTGGATTCTTGTATTACACCAGCAGCTAACATCTCTTGCAGATGCCGCCTCACATCATCTATGTCAGCAGGTGCCATGCCGAGACCTCTCACTTAAATGGTCTTTCGTCATGCAGCCGGATATTGTGCTCAGCTCCTTGCATGCATCCTACATCCCATTCCTTTAAAGAAAACACCTGGTCTCTGGGCAAGCTTCTCACTGATCCTCACTTTCCATTCAGCTGGCAGCAGGGAGTCGCAAATCAAACAAGTCAGGCTGCTACTCTGTCATTCTTCCTTGAACTCTTGCTGCTGGTAGCACTGCAGTGTCTGCACAATGCACATTAGCCAGGATGCAACCTCTGTTTACTCGAATGTCTCTTTCAGACACATTATGAACTTGGACCATTACCCTTCTGGCATAAGCATGGCTCTTAGCGGGCAAAATACTAGGCTTGACCAGCAGTCCCTCTGGCAATTTTCCATCGCCTGGTGCATCCAACATTAATATTTTATTCTTAACATCCTTTCTGATACGGACCTCTCCTGTAAGGTACACTGGGCATTTGGCCCAGGATCAGAGACTCAGGATCCTTCTTCCATACAATTCCACCGGTTCCTCTGGTTCTGTTTTTCAGCATCTCTCTGTGCCTCATAGGCCTTCTTAAATAAGCGGAACTCTTAAAGCTCTACTAGTCTTTGACCCTGTTTTTCATAACACAACTGTGCCAGCCTTCTGAACATATGAGCATTTGTTCCAATCAACAAAGGGACACCATCATACAGTCCAATGGGGGACACACTAAGGCTAGGGTCTCACTTGTTCGGCCACTCCAGCCACGGAGGTGGGGAAAGACAGCCAATTCGGATATACCGGAATAGGGTAGGCCTTCTACTTAACCCCCATACATGCAGTCCTTCCAATGGTTGTAAGTGGGCACGCCTGACAAATGCTTCTGATACCAATCCTGGAACATAATTGTCACTTGGGAGCCACTGTCTAATACAGCTCTTGTAGACACTCCATTCACCTTTACAGTGGTCTCCATGGAGGGACCCACTATTCTGGACCAGTCTGGAGAGGCGGTAGTGGGGGCCTGGGCAACTGACCTTGCCACAAAGGACGTGAATTAGCATTTTGGTGCCCTCACTGGGATCATGTCGTGCACCTCTTAACCACTGATTTCTTCTCCAAGCTCTCCTTGTAGCCTATATGCAACTTTGTCAGTGTCTTTTGGGGACTGGCATTCCTTTCATGTGCCCATCTTTCCCCAATTATAGCAAAACATACTTTCTGGAGTTTGAGCTGGCCGAGGCGCCACACTGGGAGCCAGGGCGGGGTATTACTAACTGGAAACCTGGGTGCCATCTCTGTCTGCGCGTGATAAGCATTTGGAGACATCTCGTCAGTTTCTCCACTTCCATGGTCAAGGAATTGAGTTTGGAGCTGTTATCAGCAGGAGATACATGGGTGGGTACCCCACCCCATAGCAGATGCAGTCGGATATAGGTCAGGGCCTGTACTTGCAGGCGTGGCCTTCATAAAGGGACTGTTTTTGAATTCCCGGATCTCTCTCAACAGTTTCCCCATTGTGGCATATCTTTTTCCTTGTCAGAGCACTCATTGACTGTCAACCTCTGCCCTGAACTTCCTTGATGGGTCACCCTCAGTCACTCTGGTCGAGCCACAGCTGTTGGTGCAGGTACCTCCCGAGGTCGCCTTTTCTCAACTCCTCGAATTTCTCTCATTAACTCATCATAGGAGGGTGGGATTCCAGTCAATTTGCCAGGCATAACTGAAGCAACAGCAGTTCTGAGAAGGGGCAGACTTAAGGATTCTGTCCAGTCTGGTTCGGTCCAGTTCAATCGCTGGCAAACTACCCTTTCTGAGGCATTCTTGCAACAATTTTTCCAGCCGAGAGACATACACAGACAACAACTCCCCTTGGTACTGTTGTGCATTTCTTACTCTCCACCATAGGTCCTCATCAGAATCTGGGCTCCCATACACATTCTCCAAGGCCTCAAGATAGGCCTGTGCAGTCGCTTCAGGGTTACTGGCCTGTTTAGCATGGATGGTAGCCAGGGCAGGACCTCGAGGCTCACTAACCCCTCGCCGCCTTCCGAGCATTGCCATTCTAGCACTTGGGGGCAACATAGTTCATCCAGGTCTCCCAGTCATCCTCCCTTGGGGGTGGGAGGGTGCCAGAGAAGATCCTCAACCTTCGGTAAGAGTCATGACTAATGGCAGGTGAGAATAGGAGTCTGCATTGGTTCAGCCACCATTACGGGCACTGGAGCAGGAGAGGGTGTTGGGGAGGAACACCCCAGGTGGCAAGAATAGTTTCTTCAAGTCCTCCACAGTTTTCCCTCTCCCAGCAACCATTCAGCAAATTTCTCCTCAAAGTTTCAGATAGTGGTGGGGCTGATTCCCGGTCTTTACTGTCCTTAGTTATCACTCTCCAAGCAGTGAGGGCTCCTCTGGGGTAATGGTCTGTGGCACTTTGGAGCTATCTATGGGATCCTTAAACTCTACTAGGGCCAGGAGAGTGTGGGTGAGCAGATTAGCATGCCGACCCACCACCACAGGGTTTTGTAAACCTTCCACCTTGGAAAGTACTCCCTGCACAGTGTCCGTATTGATACCCAGGGGATGTCCAGGATAAGCATAGCATTTTGGGGTTGATCTCCTCCCAGTACACCATTCCACCAGCCGGTGCACAGCCACTTCGTTGGGGTACCCATTTTTCTTAACAGTGGTTCAGAATATGGCCACTAGAGGACACACAATCCCAGCGGTGAGCTCCAAGATGTAACCCCAGATGGCGCTATCCCAGGGCTACTACCCCGCCTGATTTGCCACTAACAGGTTGAGGGGCTCTGGATCCAATGGCGGGTGCCTCCACCCAGAGGTCAGGGTTTGCAATAGTTAAACTAACTTGGTCACAGCCCTCTGGGACACTGCAACCCTTTCTTCCCACTAGTGGCCCACACAATATATCAGAATTACCTTCACAGTATACACTTACCCCCAGGTCTGGTTCTGGCACTGGGACCTCCTGTGAAATGAGATACAGTGCAACAATCACAGTACAGTACTTTAACATAGACAAATACCTCAGGCAGTATAACTTTGCTGAAACAAGCAGCTCTGATTTATTTAGGGGATATAACAAGGACAGGGGAAATCAGGTTAATTAGCTTATCACTCTAATAATCTACCTATGGCTCTGTGCACAGGCGCTATCCCTATCAGTTACTGTCCCTGGTACCCAAGCCCTAGTGGCTAGTCCAAACCCGTGGCAGCTGGTAGGGGCCCTTTCACACAGAGAAAAGGAGAATTAAACAGTCAGCAGTACAGTAATTCCATTTGGATTTAATGTGGCAATTCAACAGGGAGCGACCCTGAATTAGTACTCACGACCTCCAAATAAGATAGGGTCCTTCAATGTCAGCAGGGCTCACTTGAGGTACACAAACCTCTTCACACATCCATATAAAAGAAAGCACTATACCAGGCAGGCTGCATCTGTATCCCGATCGCAATTACTGCACAATACCCGGGAGAACACACAGTGCAGATTCAGTTCCTGACAGACCGAGTGCAATTTTCAGCAATTCCTCCAGTCTTCTACAGGGTGAGCCTGGTTTCTACTCTTCAGAGATCCTTTGATTCTTTTTACAGGACGGATCAGTCCTAACAAGCTGTTACACAAGCTGCAGACCGGAACTCTGGCCTTACACACGTTTTGACTAAAACTGCACACTGAAAAGCACAGGGCTCCTTCCTTCTTCACTGCCAAAGCTCAACTGAAACTCCAACCGACAAAACTGGCACTTCCTTTGAGTTCCTCCAAGTTCTTGACTGGATTGGCTGTCACCACAATAGACTGCTGCTGTTGGTCCAAAAGGCACTGAAGTCTAAACTACATCTCCCAGAGTCACTGCCCATACAATCCTCTTGTGGCTGGCTCAGATTATGAGTCCAAGTTCTGATTCGTCCAAGGCACCATTTTAGAGCTAGCTTTCCCTACACTGATTGGTCCAGTTCAGCAGTTCAAAACTAGAATGGGGAACTAGCAGACACAGTTCTGACTGCAAAGAAAGCAGGTTAGACAAACTGTAATTTCATTATTACTCTAAATAATTTCTGGCAAACAGTTACATCTTTCAGATAGGTTCCCTTTGCACTCCTAGTGACTGCAAAAATGAAGTGAATTGGCAGCAGCTCGAGTGGTACTCAGAGAAGCACACAGTTCCCTCATACAAACTAATTATGTCTGCAAGCAGACAGCTCTTAAAGAGACAGTACCAGAGGCTCTAAAAACACTCACTGATAAATGGCTTAAATGCCAAACACCATTCAGGCTTGGAGCATTCAAGCAAGCTCCTGGAAGTCTTTTGGGAACCCCCATTTGCAGGGGGGTTACACCTGCCTTTTTGGGGAAGGTGATCGAGAGGGTGGTGGCAATGCAGTTAGAGATGCACCTGGAGGCTTTCTGTCTCTATCTATGAGCCATTCCAGTCTTGATCCAGGAGGCATCATAGCATGCAGAAAGCACTCATCAAGGTGCAAAACAATCTTCTTCTAGTGAGAGATAGAGGAGAATGCTCCATCTTGGTTCTCCTGGACCTTCATCTGCATTCAACACTGTAAATCATAGGATTTTAAAAACTCAACCGAGCGATTTGGGGGGGGGGGGCTCAGAGGCCCCGTCCTGAGTGGGTTTAAGTCCTTCCTCTACAGTAGGGTGCAGCAGGTTGTGAGGGGAAATTTTCTGTCATGCCCAGGTGCCCTGACCTGTGGAGTCCCACAGGGTTTGATCTTGTCACCCATGTTATTTGCAGTGCATATGCTGCCACGGACAGTGGTGGTTTGGAGGTACAGTATACAGTTAAATTGCTATACTGATGATACTTAGCTGTACCTATCACTTTCCCTTGGGGAGGGGATGCAGTTGGAGTGCTAAATGACTGCCTTGCTGTGATCAATGATTGGATGGTCTCCAGGTGGCCCAGGCTGAACCCAGATAAGACTGAATGCGTTACTAGTGGATTCAGATATCCAGAGTGTGACTGGACTAGGGGGAGCATTTTCTGAATTACATCTTGACCCCTCCCAGCTTTCTGCCAGAGATAGGGTGAAGAATCTTGGTGTCATCATGGACCATAAGCTGACACTAGAAAATCAGGTGTCGGCTGTGGCCAGTATACAGTTAATGGGATGGGGAAATAGGGCTGAGTAATGTGGACAATGTGAGAAGGGCATAGTGAATGTGAGCTGAACTGTTTCTTACCTGCTCTTTTCTGCACCCTTCCCCAATGTACGGCTTTTCCGGAGGTGTTTAGATATATTAGAGGGGGGTGTGGGGGTGCTGTTGGTATTTACGCATGACTGAGGTACTAATCCTGATGACAGGGCTGGTCTGTCTGTTGACTCTGTTTTGCTGACAGCTGCTTGATTGCTGTGGTTTTCACACTCTGTGTCTGATGGCCAAAGTCCTTGCTGCACAGTTTGCATTCACTGCTTTCCCTCCGGCACATTTGCCTTTGGCCACATTTTTTTCACACTATTGTGGATGACCTGTTGTGGCCCATGGTGTTTTTTTTTCCATTTTAGGAATATCACTCAGATCAAAGCCCTTTTTTTAGTCCTCAGCACCTGAAGACACTGGTGCACACCCTTGTGACATTCAGGCTAGACTATTGTAATACTCTTTGTATTGGACTATCTGGAGGTTTGGTGAGCCGCTTGCAGCTGGTGCAGAATGCCACAGCTTGACTCACTGCCAGAGTATTCCACTCTGAGTACATCTCTCCTGCTTTGTGGATGTTGCAATGGCTGCCAGTGAAATGGTGCATCTCCTTCAAGATAGGGTTGTTTTTTTCATTTGTTTATCCCCCTACACCAACCAGCCCCATCCTCTGGTCTCCACAGCCTGTCACCCCAGCATCCTCCAGGACTTACCTCAGTCTGGCTTTTTCCCCCCAGGGCTTACCTCCACTGGCAGGATCAGTGAGGTTCCCCAAATCCCACCAGAGACAGAATCTTGTGGGCATGAACTGATGCCTGGACAGCTGGGTGCAGGGCCTGTGGGAGACCAGTGTCAACCTACCAGTCGTTGCCACTTTCCCTTTGATTTCTGTGCCTCAGGAGGTGCTGACATGCACAGCCATCATGATGCATGTGACACACGCCACGTGATGTGCACCAATGGCCGTTTCACCCCCTGTGCATCATTGATGGCCTGGCATGCCTAACTGCTGGTCTCCACCAAATGTCAGGCAAGTGCTGGGATCTGTCTCCCCACTCCCTGGAGGAGGAGGAGAACAGTCCCTTGGATGCATGATCCTCCTCCCCTGACTAGCTCTCCGATTCCCGAGCTCACTTCTAAATTTGAGGTGTCTGCATCACTGGCAGTATTGCTACTGCAGCACCAGTGGGCTCACCCTTCAAGATAGGTTTGTTAACATACAATGCCCTACACAATCTGTGTCCAAGCTACCCAAAAGAGCTCCTGTATCCATATGCTCCTGCCTGCCCCCTCTGTTCCCCTGAGGTGGACCCCCTGAAGGTTCCTAGATCGTGACTGAAGCTGTCTGGTGACTGACTTTTGCAGTGGCAGCTCCAGTTCTGTCAAATCAGCTGCCTTGTAGGCTCAGGGAGGCCCTCTCAGTTGGGGCATTTAAAGAGCTAGTGTACTGCCTAAAACTAATATTAGTTTTTAAAAGCAGTCCACCATTACCTTTCATAACTGAGGTACTTTTTGTTTTCCCTTTGGCTAATTAGAAGATTTATTTACCTGATGTTAGTAGGTGTGGTGTGTGAGACAGCACTCTGCCTGACAGCTGACATATCTATCTCTGTTCCACCCACTACATCATCAGTATTTTGACCTAACTGATGGTGACATCATTGCTGCTCAGGAACAGCCACTCAGTGGCTGCCAGGTAAGTCATTTGTGATGTCACTGTCAGTGAGATCATAATGCTGGTGATGTAGTGGGGTGACTAGAGATAGATATGTCAGCTGCCAGGCTGAGAGCGGTGCCACACATCCAGCACAATATTATCACGTAGAAGGCTTTCAAATGTGCAAAAGGAAAAATACTTCAGAAATTACAACTGACTATTTCATAAAATTTATTTTCCTGTCTGCCCATTTTAGCTTCACTAGCTCTTTAAGTGGGGGTTAAATATTATCTTTTCTTAATAGCTTACCCCACTGATACTTGATCATCAAGCATCTGCAAAGGGCTGTAATAACTAATTCACGACAGTGCTGCTGTTTTCTGTATATGTTGTAAGGTGCCCGGAGCCTGTGGGATTGGTCACCAAAGAAATAAATACTACTACTGCTAATACCACTTTGCCAAGTACTCACTGAGTTTTCTTTTTTAAATCTGACTAGACCAAGGGAGGGTGGAAGAGGTTGGGATTGACTGTAAGGGGTTAGGAATGATACAGGGGTGCCACTTACTATACCTCTATTTGCAGTCTGCTAAACTGCAATACCAAGGACCCAAAATGTCCTTGGCCAAAGCATCAAAACTAAACTGAAGATGGGGGGTCTGGTCCAAAGTCAAACCAAAGTTGCCAATTTCCACATTCGCTTACCCTTATTCTGGATGAGGGGGTGTGCCCTAAAGCTCAAAGGTACTGAATTCAGTCATAACGCTAGGAGGCCCTTTTTCTCCTGGGGGTGGGGAACCTATGGAACAGCTTGCCAGCGGTAGCAGTGGATATAAAGACAGTACAGGCCTTCAAGGAAAGCTGGGACAAATTTCTGCTTACCCAAGGAAATCACAGGGTAGGTACCATGGGTAGAAGGATGGGTGGAGAATCCCCCCAAATAAGTGCAAATAAGTGCATGTTTGCACTGAATACTTTTTGGTCCCTGTTTATGTGGTAGGGGGAGCAGACTTAATGGATCTAGAGTCCCATCTAACATTAAATTACTATGTTACTATTGCATTCATGCACTGTTACTGCAATACGTTCATCAAGGCTAAAGGAGTTGTTGAGATACTAAAATGAAAAAATTATCTCTGGATAAAGATTCTTACCCTCTCCGCCTCACCACTGAGCCTACCTGCTAGCAGTCTTTACTCAGTATGTAGTGCTTTTCACAAGATGATCAGCATTCAGGCCAGTTGTGAGACAGGACAAAAGGTAATATTAAATGCATGCTGAATAATTGAAAATAGAGTTAAAAATGATGTTTCGACCTTACGAGTTTGGAAAATTCTTTTGCATGTGAGTAAAATAATGTTGCACAGTACTACTTGGTTTCTTGATTTTGAAAAAAGTGTCTCCCTTTCAAAAATGAGTGCTATGACTCACTAAATTCACTGTTTGAAAAATGAAGCCATGTCTCTGGGCATGCGCATTAGAGCCAACGCAAATGCACATGCCCAGTGTCACAACTTCATTTTTCAAACAATGAATTTATTGGGTTATAGTGTTCATTTTTGGAAAGGAGATACTTTTTCAAAATCAAGAAAGCCCAGTAGTACTATGCACAATATTTTATTCACATGCTAAAAATTTTTACAAACTCGGACATGAATGAGTTTACCTATGGCACGGCGTAACATTACCTTTCGGGGATGCTCGGGACACACAGAAGAATCTGCCAATGGCCTTCAGGGCAGATCACTTTCATTTTTACTTTTGCCCCCCAAAATAAAGTAATTGCATTGATCTACAAATCTGGTGGCAAGTATGCATTTTATAATACTACAACTGTCAAAAGGATAACTTATATAGTGTGCTTAGTAAAACAACAGAAAAGCTGGCAGTGTCCCTTTAAGAATTAAACAGCAAAGGCTGTGGTTTGATGGGCGGGAGCCACTAGCCACACCTCCTTTCTGGGCTATATAAACCAGCTTCCTTTAGCCTATTTTTTTATTTTTTGCTGCATCCGGACGCTCTGCTTCCCACTCTCCCTCTGGTTGCTGCTTTCCTCCTGGTGGTTTTGGGCCTTTCTGTTAGTTTTTTGTCTTTGGCTTCTGTTTGGTCTTAGTCTTCTGCAGCTCTCTGGTTATTATGTGTTACCTTTTTTGGCTGTGGCTTGTGCTCCTTGCTTTCTCTAGGGCAGCCACTTCTGCTGCTCTTATGTCCTCAATTTACTCTAGTGCTTACCTGCAGTGTGATTTCAGGTGGGTTACTCAGATTTCAGATGGCATATTCGGAATCACTGGATTCCGATCCATTTTTAAGATTTCAGTTTTTTGATACTCGTGGCCAAAAGAACAAATTCCAAAAAACACTTGAAATCATCTGATTTCATTAACTTGTTAAACCTCCCCCCACTTGCCCACACGTTAGGACACAGCACAGTCATTAACCTCCCCCTTCCCTCATGCATGTAGCTTGCTGCTCTCAGTCATCCAGTCCTATCACAGCTGGCTAGCTGCTGGCAATCTCTGGCGGTCCATCAGTCTTGTGGATGTGAGCCACTCATCACTGCTGCTGGGACTTGGGACTCGGGAGTCAGAGCTAGAATGTAAATCCAGTCAGGGAGGGATGAACTCAAACTGAGCTGGACATTACGGCACACCCCCCTTGCTTTGCTGCCAGTGAATCCTTGCTGGAGTTGCAGCTGCTGCCAGTGCCATGACTCGAGCTGCTGCCTTTGTTATATCTGCCCAGTTCCAAATAAAACCCTCAAATGCCTGGCGGCCGTGATCTGAGCCAGAAAATTAAGTCCTCCATTCTTAGTAAAAAAAAAAAATGCCCATCTGGCATCCAACTGCTTTCCTTACGACAGAAGAAGCTGCTGCCTGACACCAATACAAGGGACCTTGACCCACCCCGTAACCCTCTCTGAGTGGCCTGGCAAACCACAACAAAACCCTGGGAAAAGGTCCCTTACTGCTCACAGCAAGAGTGGAGTAATGGCTCGGCTAATTGGCTCAGGGTTTTGTGCCACTTGGCTATTACATCCTCAGTCAGGAAGGTTCAAGAAATTATATAGAAACATAGAATTTGACTGCAGATAAGGACCGCTTGGCCCACCTAGTCTGACCATTTTTTCCTACCTACTGTATCACCTCAGACCCTACTTGATCTCTGGCTTATCCCCACCTTGTCTTATCACTAAGGTTCCCTTATGCCTATCCCATGCTTTCTTGAACCTGATTACAGTTTTTGCCCCCACCACCTTTGCTGGGATGCTGTTCCAGGCATCCACCACCCTCTTTGTGAGGAAGCACTTTCTCACATCTCCCCTGATTCTACCCCCCTCCAGCTTGATAGCATGACCCCTTGCCCATTTTTCTGAAAAATGCTTTCCTCTTCAACCTTATTTATACCTGTGAGGTATTTGGAAGTTTCTACCATATCCCGCCCCTCTCTCCCCATTCCACCTGGGTATACATATTAAGGTCCTTCAGTCTTTCCTCCTAGGGCTTTTGATGCAGACCCTGCACCATTTTGGTTGCCCTCCTCTGGACTGCCTCCACTCTTTCTATCTCCTTCCAGAGATGAGGGGCCCAATTCACAAAGCGGGCTTAGATCAGTGCAAGTTGTGGCAAACAGCAGCTTGCTTCGAAGCCCAGTGCACCCGGAACCCTGCACCAGATTCAGGTACAGGAAGGAGTCCCAGCACCTAAGTCCCCGCACATGCAGCACCCTCTCTCATGTGGCAAATACATGGTGCATGGGAAGGGTCTGCCACAGGCTCCTTGTGATAAATGCAGGCAGTCCCCCCATCCCTGATAATAGAAACAGTACCCATCCATGGAGGTCTAGTGATCCCCCTCCCAGATTCCTGATAGCACCTAGTGCTATATAAATAAATAAGTTACCCCATCCTGGTAGTCTAGTGGTCCAATCTCTGATAGCACCCAGTGTTAAATTAATAAATAAGTTACCCCATCCTGGTGGTCTAGTGGTTCCCCCTTCCCCGATAGCGCATGGTGTTAAATTAATAAATAAGTTACCCTGTCCTGGTGGTCTAGTGGCCCCCCCCGAAGGTCAAGTAGTGCCCACCACACTGCTCCCACCATCTCGGAACGCAGCCAGTGACCAGCACAGCCCACCTCTCACCTCCACGGCCACCTGCCGGACTGAACTGTCAGTGAGCACTTACTGTATAGTGTACAAGTTCATGATTATTCATGGGTGTGTACACTATACAGTAGAGGCGCTCACTGGCAGTTCAGTCTGGTGGCTGGCCATGGAGGTGAGAGGTGTGCTGCACTGGTTGCCGGCTGTGTTCTGGGATTGGGGGGGGAGTGGTGTGGTGGGCAGTACCTGCTGGGTTGGGGGGCCAATAGACCAGCAGGATGGGGTAACTTATTTATTACTTTAACACTGGGTGCTATCAGGGATCAGGGCGGGACGGACCACTAGACAACCAAGACAGGGTAACTTATTTATTAATTCAACATGGAGCGCTATTGTGGATCAGGGAGCGGGGGCAACTAGACTACCAGGATGGGGTAAGTTATTTATTAATTAACACCGGCCGCTGCCGGGGACCACTTGATCTCCTGGACGGGGTAAGTTATTTATTTATTTATATAACACTGGGTGCTATGGAGGAGGGCGGGCCACTAGACCACCAGGGAGTTAATATAAATTATATATATATGTGTGTACAGTGGTGTCCCCCAGAATGAAACTCACTTTTAAAGCACTCTACAGTATGCTGCAGCAGACCTACTGAATAAAGCAATGTATTTTCAATGGCAATTAGTCCATTTTGTCATGCAGGAAACTGTGGCATTCACTTCATCCTGGCAGTGTCACATTTTCCTGCATATCAGAAGGGACTAATTGCCATTGAAATTACATTGCTTTATTCAGTAGGTCTACTGCAGCATTTTGCAGAGTGCTGCAAAATGCTGCAGAATTGGGTTTCATCCTTGGTGATGCCACTGTATATATATGGATGGGGCTGGGGCTGCACAGTGCTCATCCCACCCAGAGGGCAAATTTCTAAGTACCCCTAGATTAGCCCTGGCTGGTCTAGGGGTACTTAGAAATTGGCCCTCTGGGTGAGATTTGTAAATCCCAATTGTGCAGCTATGGCAGCCTGCATCTGCTGCAAACCCCTAGCCCCATGTTGCAGCCCATATCTGGGTGCATGGGTGGTGCAAGCCCAGTTTGGGGCAGGCAGCCTGTGGTTGATGGAGACTGCCTTTGTGAATAGCTAAGGGGGCAGTATTTGTCTCAAGGTGTCACTTGCGCCATTTATGTTTGGTGCAGGCACCTTGCATCAATCCAGGCCTTTGTGAATCAGGCCCCAAGGTCTCCAGAACTGGACACAGTACTCCAGGTGAAGTCTCACAAGTGATCTATACAGGGGTAACACCACCTCATTCTTTCTGTTGGCGATACCCCTTCTTATGCACCCTAGCATCCCGCTAGCTCTCCCAACTGCCTTGTCACACTGCCTAGACACCTTCAGTTCATCAGATATGATAACCCCCAGATCTCTTTCCTGTTTGGTGGTCATCAATACCCTCCTCCCATTGTGTACTCTGCATTGGGTTTCTGTGCCTCAAGTGCATGCTTTTGCACTTGTTTGCATTGAAGCCCAGTTGCCATACCCTTGACCACTCCTCTAACTTTTTCAGATCCCCTCTCATTTTTTCCACCCCCCTGAAGTGTCTGCCCTTTTGCAGATTTTAGTGTCATCTGCAAACAGGCAGACCCTTCCATCCAGCCACTCTGCAATGTCACTAATAAAGACATTAAAGAGGACCAGTCCCAATACAGATCTCTGTGGTACCCCAGTGGTCACCCTCCCTTCCTCAGAGTGAACTCTGTTTACCACACCCTCTGTTTCCTATCCTTTAGCCAATTTCTTATCCAGTTTACCACCTTTGGTCCCACTCCTAGGCCACCCAGCTTGCTTACTAATCTCCTATGTGGAATGGTGTCGAAGACCTTGTTGAAATCTAGGCAGACCACATCCACTGCTCCTCCCTGATCCAATTCCCTGGATGCCCAGTCAAATAAATCTATTAGGTTCATTTGACAAGACCGTCACCTGTGAATCCATGCTGACTCAGGTCCTGTAAGCCACTGGATTCAAAGTATTCCATTATCCTTTCCTTCAGTAGTGATTCCACTAATTTCCCTGCCACCAAAGTCAGGCTGAGTGGCCTGTAGTTGCCAGCCTCCTCTGTACTACCACTTTGTGAAGTGGGACTACAGCTGAACACCATCAGTCCCCTGAAACCACTCCTGTCTCCAGTGAGAGGCTGAGCAGGACTGTTAGAGGTGCAGCCAGCACCTCCCTGTGTTCCTTCTGTATCCTTGGATGGACCCCATCTGACTCCATTGCCTTGTCCACTTTCAGATTTGCAAGTTCCTTCAGGACTCTCTCCTTTGTAAATGAACTAGTGTCCACCTCCCTCCCTTCCTTTGATGCACTTGTCATTTTTCTGTGGCCCCTCTCCTTCCCTTTCTTCTGTGAACACTGAACATAAGTATTTATTCAAAGTGTCTGCTTGATTGTGGCGTGGCGTGAGAGGGGTTGTGTCTTTCTTAAGGGATTTTGATTTAGATACTAGATGGGGACAGGCAGGACCCAGCACAGTTTGAGTTGTTGCCAGAACATGGTGGCTTTAATTTCAGGGCAGGAGTGGCAGTCGGTGGAGAATGAAGACCCCCAGTCCTTTAGTCTGGTTCACTACTGCAAAGTACGGCACCACCACTGGACCACATGCACGTGGCATATGGAGGAAGTCAGGAAGGATACAGAAGACTTCAGTTTGAAGTGGACACTACAGCCATCACTCTTTAGATCACTTGTCTTTGTTTTTGTGTTTGCTTGCATGCTTACGCAAGAAACACCTTGGGACAGTACCGCAGTTCAGAGGCATGTCAGGCTCGAGTCCAATGCAGAGCACTGCACAGTGGGCACGACCTTGACACACCAAAAAACAGTGAAGCCCAGTGTGACAGCCGTTGAATTTCACAGCAGTAGCTGGCCTTCACTTGAGAGAAATGAACTGCACCAATGAGAGAGTGTGCTTCATTCCTCTCATTTGCATAGTGGCCATTACAACCCAGATCCCTCCCACTGAAGCTGTCGTCCCCACTCCATCATTCCCTGGCTGACCCTCTGAATGCAAATAAATCCCTTCCGTTTTCTCCCTCTGCTGCTGTCCTCCCCACTCCCTCGTTCCCTGGCTGCAAATAAATCCCTCCTGCTTCCTCCCTCTGCTGCTGTTCTCCCTACTCCCATGTTCCCCCTCTGAAAACAAACGTATGCTGCCCATGGATGTGTCACTCACACCTCTGTCTCTCCCCACCTACTTGCCCAGCTGACCTCAAGACCCCAAGCAGATAGTGCAGCTACATGGGAGGGCTTGTACAGTTATATCAAAATCAGCCAGTCGTGATTAGAGTAGGCAGATAGGTGTTGGAGTCTAGTAAATCTTTGATGATTGTGATCGTGTGTTGTTTAGAAACAATGTCTTTAGAATATGTTTACTGAGAAATGATATGATGACTGTTGTAGTTCTGGAGCTCACTCTTCCATCTTGTTGTGGCTTCCAAACTGCAGTAAGCATCGGATAATTTTTCCATGACTGTGTCACTGAAACTAATTCATTGCCTATACTACATTTCTTTGCTACACTAACTGCAGAGCATTTGCCCTGGACACAGAAATCTGAATGACTACTGTCACAGGGCTTGCCGATTTCTTTGTAGATTTGTAAGTCATGCCTTGGCATTGTAGAGGCATCCTTGTTGCTAAATCTAGTAGTACTAACATACTAAAATGCCAGCAGAATAGGCCTAACGGTCTTTCATGTCTGCTCGTTTGGTCAGCCCCCACGCTGGGTGCTGACCTTGCTGTCCCCCTCGCCTTCTCTGGCTTCTCCCTTCCCAGTTCCGGATATTCTTGCTGCATTGGATTTTGCTTCCTGAACCCTTCCCCTGTACCTGTCCCACCCCCTCTTGAACCCCTCCACTGTCTCTGCCTCCACCAGCCCCTAGGTAGTGCATTCCATGGCTCCACCACCCTCTCAGTGAAGTAGCACCTCCTCCTTTCTCCCCTGAATCTTCCCCCCTCCAGCTTCCACCCAGGCCCTCTAGTGGCCCTTCCTCCTTCCTTCGAAGCACCCTGACTGTTCCTCCCCTATTTACCCTCTTCATGTACCTGAAGACCTCTATCATGTCCCCCCGGTCCCTTCTCTTCCAATGTGTACATATTTAGCTCTTCGAGCCTCTCCTCATAGGTCCTGTCCCCCAAGCCCCAAATCATTTTGGTTGCCCTCCTCTGGACCCTCTCCAGGAGGTTAATGTCCCTCTTTAAGTGTGGCCTCCAAAACTGCACACAGTACTCCATGTGTGGCCTCACCAAGCAGTTATACAGAGGAGATTCACTTCCTCCTTCTGGAGGTGATCCCCCTAGCGATGCATCCCAGCATCCTGTTGGCCTTGGCTGCTGCCCTCCTACAAGTCTCAGAGCTGTTCATCTTGACATCCACCACCACCCCCAGGTCCCTCTCAGCCATTGAGACTTGTAGTATTCCCCGAGGTTGTACACTTGGCCTGGGTTTCTGGCCCCAGGTGGAGTACCTTGCATTTCCCTGCATTGAACCTCAGCTTCCACTTTCTAGACCATCTTTCCAGAGCCTCCAGGTCCCCTGCAGGCCACCCTCCCCTCCTCCCCATCCACCACCGCCCCCAGTTTCGAGTCATCTGCAAAGAGACTCATCTCACTCCTGATTCCTGTCCTTATGTCAGATACATAGCGTTGAACAGAAGGGGCCCAAGGACTGATCCCTGTGGAACCCCACTAATGGCCCTCCTTGGGGATGAGACTATCCCACCAACCACGACCCTCTGGGTCCGGGTCCTGGAGCCAATTGCCTATCCATCTGATCATCTGGTTTCCCACCCCATTTCTCCTAGCTTATCCAACAGGCTCCATCGGAGGAACAGAGTCAAATGCCTGCTGAAGTCTAGAAAGAGGACATCCACTGGTCTGCCCAGGTCCAAGGCACTTGTCACCCAGTCATAGAACTCCACCAGGTTTGTCTGACACCATTTCCCAGGATGAATCCATGCTGTCTCATCGTCCAGGCACCCTGACTTATCCAGGTCCCCCCTAGCCTCTCCTTGACAATGCCCTCCATCACCTTGCCCACCATCGATGTCAGGCTGACAGGCCTGTAGTTCCCTGCCAGCTCCCTTGATCCCCTTGGATAGGCACTACATGTGCCACCTTCCAGTCTTGGGGCACCCACCCTGTCCTCAGAATATGGTGAAAAGCTCTGCCAGGGTTTCCCAGGACATCTGCAAGTTCCTTCAGCACTCTAGGATGTAATTTATCCGCCCGGTGCTTTCTGCCTTAAGGGAGCTGAGGCTTCCTCACTCTCTGCTGTGATTTCCACTTCTGGTACCTCTTCTCCCTGCTTAGCCCTCCCCCACCTGCCAGTGATGCCCCCTCCCAGACCTGCCGATCGGTAAGGTCCCCTCCTCATTATCTCTGTCTCCTCCCATGTATGATGCAGCATCCCCATTTTCCCTGGTGAAAACTGAGGTGAAGTACTCATTTAGTACCCAACCTGCTCCCCGGGTCTTGTGCCCATCTCTCCCTGATTTAATCCTGCTAATCTGCCCCTTCACCCTTCGTCTTTCCCCAATGTATCTAAAGAACCCTTTTTCCCCCTCCCTAATTTCCTGGCCAGGTTCTGCTCCTTCCTTGCCTTAGCTGCCCTCACCACTCTAGTGGCCCTTCTAGCCATCAGCCTCGCTCCTCGATCCCTTTCACCCTTGAGCACTTGAATTTCTTATAGGCTGCTTCTTTCCCGACCACCTCTTGGACCTCCCTGGTCCACCAACAGGTTTTTGGGCCCCACCGCATTTTGTCTTACTCTTGCACAGGTGCTGGTAGCATCCTGCACCCCTCTCCTGATGATTTCCCACCTACTATCAGCGTCCATGTCTGACCCAATCCCATCCAAATGCTCCTTAAGGATCCTTCCCATTTCCTTAAAATCCACCCCCCTGAAGTCGGTTACTTCCGTCTTTGTGCAGCCTTCTACCCCTCCTAGTTCCAGGCAGAACCAGACCGTGGCATGGTCACTCCCCGCCAATGGGTCCCTTACCTCCAGGCCCCCAATCTGGTCACTGTCTGCCAGGACCACATCCAGTACCCGTGCCTCCCTGGTCGGTTCCCTCACCTGCTGAGTTAGGAATGCGTCTTGAAAGACATCCAACAACCTCTGTTCCCTGGTCACAGAGGATGTCATAGTCTCCCAGTCTGTTCCTGGCATGTTTAAGTCCCCTAACACCACCACCTTTCCTCTTCCCAGTCTGCAGTGTCTCCTAACATCTGCCACCAGACTGTCCTCCAGCTCCTCCGCCAGGGCAGGGGGTCTATACACCACTCCTATTTTTACTGTCTTGCCCCCCCTTGTTATCAAGGTGACCCAAATCGCCTCCACGGTTCCCTCCGCCTCCTCTACTCCCCCTATGCCAATGCAGTTTTTGACTATCATTGCTACCCCTCCTCCCCTTCCCTCCCCACTGTTCTTCCTGAACATAGTGTAACCCTCCAGGTTCAGGTCCCAGTCATGTCTTGCAGTGGCCCAAGTCTCAGTGACCGCTGCCACATCCACTGCTCCCTCAGTTAACATCGCCTGGAGCTCAGGCATTTTATTGCCCAAGCTCCTGGCATTTAGCAGGACTACCTTCCACCCTTTCCCTATAGTTCCATTTCCCCTGCTCGTGTTCCCATGGGGATTCTGTTTTCTCCTGGTCTGCACTTTGCCAGTCGGCCTTTTCCCACAGTCCTCCAGCTCCCCATGGGGGTGGAGACAGAGTCCCTCCTTTATCGGCACCCCCTTGACAGCCTTTTCTCCCATCCCACCCCCCTTGACAAGTTTAAACCCCACTTTTCACCAATGAACCCCTCTATTTTCAACTTAAGGATTCCCTTCCCCTCCAAATTGAGATGTAGTCTATCTCTAGCATACAGCTCCTTATCCTCCCAGGTCTCCCCCCAGTCCCCCATCAACCCATACCCTCTGGCCTCACACCACTCCCTGAGCCACTGGTTTATCTCCCTAATTTTCCTTTTGTGTTCCCCACTATCCCTTGGCACTGGCAGGATTTCTGAGAAGGAAACTGTGCATCCTATGTCATGACAGACCCTGGCGAGCTCCCTGAATCTTGCCTGTATCTCTAGCTCGCTATTTCCCTCAATGTCATTTGTATATGCCAGTAATGGCATAATGTATATGCCTGCATTGCTCTAATAGCTTACTTCACAAAAATGTGTGTGTGGTACAATAAAAATCCCTGGTGGTGTAGTGGCTCCCTGAACATCCCTGATCCCCAGTATTTCAAGTACAAAGTATACCTGGTGGTCCCCAGAACATCCCTGATCCCTGTTAATGCTAGTACAAAATATACCTGGTGGTCCCCCAAACATTCCCAATCCCTGTTATTGCCAGTAAAAAAATAAGCCTGGTGGTCTAGTGGTACCTCGAACATCCCCGATCCCCATTATTGAATGGAAGAACTAAACCTAGGGGCCCCCAACCCCCCAAACCTTAGGAGGCATTGTCCCACCTCTTGCCTCCCCCAACCTGAAACAGAGCTGGCAACCAGCACAGCCTCCTCACACCACCACCACAGTCGGCCACCGACTGAGCTGCCGAAGTATGTGCTCCCTATTGACAGCTCAGTCGGCAGCTGGACACAGTGGTGTGAGGAGGGTTGTGCCAGTCACCAGCTCTGTTTTGAGTTGGCAGGGTGGGGAGGTGGGACACTGACTCCTGGGGTGAGGGGTTGGGGGCCACTAGACCACCAGGTTTAGTTCTTCCTTTCAATAACGGGGATCAGGGATGCTCGAGGTACAACTAGACCACCAGTCTTATTTTTTTACTAGTAATAATGGGGATTGGGGATGTTTGGGGGCCCATTAGGCCACCAGGTATATTTTTTACTGTAAGTGTCATGAATCGGGAAAGATCAGGGGACCACTAGACCACCAGGTTTCTTCTGAACTGTAAATAGCATACTGTTCTTCATTACCACTTTGCATGGTACCTAAAAACATCTACATAAGCACATCTGGTTCACACAGAAAACAAATAGATATCATCCAGAATCCATGGATACCACACTACAAAAATTTCCAAAACAAATACACATTACAGTATGGACAAAGGCAGCGGGGCACTGTTCGTATATTTCAATGAAAATGGAAAAATATATTCACAATGACAAAGTTGCCTACTATTGGTAGGTAACATTCAATTTATGACCTCTCCAGAAATTATGGCAGGCAGACCACAGATTACACCACAACCATAATATGATAGTAGATAAAATAAAATACTATCCTATTTAAAGAGGGAAAAAAACCTATGACATGCTCCACGATGTTTAGTACTGCCGGTTTACTTCTCAGACAAAAAAGGTAACTTTACAAGCACTCTCGTTCAGTACAGCCAAGGGAAAGGAGACCCTTGAGCCAAGAGATATAGCTTGAGCCTGCAAATGGCGCCATTTGCCAGGTGTGGACTCGCACTACAGAAATAGCAAATGACATCATTTGCTTTTGCTTACTATCAGCGCACACGGAGCATGGAGCATGGAACAAAATGGCACAGATCCCCATAAAAAAAAAAAAGACAGGAGACAAAACCATCCCGATATGTTTTATTGAGACATCTATGGTCTACTCATATAGAAATGAACATAATAATTATCACATGAATACATGCCTGCAACAAAAAATTTAAACATTTGCTATTGACCTTTCAGGTTAGTGTGTCTCACTGATGTTCCATGTTCGATAGAGATACCATCCCTTCCCCCCACACACACAAAGCCGAGCGACCCTTGTCTGAAATATATCTATACCCCTCCAGTGTGCTGTACTATCTCTTGTTATTTGTTAGGGATACCACTGTGCACCTTCTGAAATCTCTGACTGGGTACTTTACAGGTCATGCTGGTACAATGGAATTAGAACTTGTGATACTAACACCGATGCAGGGAATAATGCTTAAGGGGACTGCTCTTACTCTCCCGATATTCCAACTCAATTTCTGTCCCATACATTGTAATGGCAGCAAACTGTATTTATGTTAATGTGTTTTAGAAGTGCTCTACATTTCTGCCTGTGCTCTGAATTTTCGTAAGGGACAAGCAGTCTTTTAATCTCTCCTTCAGTGTACTTTACTGCCCTAGCCTGCCTACTCACAGAATTGTTTAAAGGAGGTCTTTTCTTATAAAATAGAGTCCAGTCAGTTCACTGTGAAGTTTATTTTCTATGCAAAGTCTCAGATGGAGTTTTCTGAAAATAAATATATTGTTTGCACATGGCACTTGAGTTCTACTACTTACATCACATTATTTTGCTCTATCTAACATATACTTGTTTGCTGGAATCAGCTTCCTCATTACTCTGCCCATTGTAATACCCAGCACTACTTGCAATGGGAATACTGCTAAAGAATGTTTTATAGCTGAGTTCCCCATGGCTATATGATATGCATACGTTTTTAAATTTACCACAGCATTCACAGAAATATATGATTGTGCAATGAATCTTATTTCACAAAATGAGATTAAGATATAGTGGAAGTATTGTGTTTTTGGGGACATAAGCATAGACCAATAATCATTACCAATTAATATTGAAAAATGTACACTACATGGGTTCATATACATGGCTGCACTTGGATTTATACAATAAAAATACTTTTTTTAAAATCTACATTTTTATTTATAAGAACAGACAGTCAAGCATGTTTTTCAGAAGATGGACTACATTTAAGGGTAAGAAGAGTTTGGGATTTGTGCAATGGTAAATTATTTTCATGAGAAACAAAGATAAAAAGAAAAAAAAATTCATTAAATTAAAAATATGTTTGAACAAAGAGTGAGGCATGTATGAGTCATAGTCCCTCTGAATGGATTTAGTTACTGAAGGACACCCTTCCCCCTACACACATGCAAGCACACACACACACACACACACACACACACACACACACACACACCTGTTTACATTCCAATCTCACTTAGTAGTATCTCCTTCTCAATTCCCCCTGCTGTTCTTCATAAACATGTTTTCAACCTAATACACACCTATGTATTTCTGTATTCATTCACATACACAACATCAAAACTTTTCTGCCACTCTTATGATGCATCTCTTCGCCTCCTGTACTACCAAATGCCAATACAAGCAAGCAAATATTCGGCATTGACAAATGCTTGTTTCATTATGGGTTGGGAGGGAGTTGTGAATATTAATTGATTTTCAGAGGTGGAATTTCTGAAATTCCAGTGGATGCAAATTGAACAGATTTGTGGCGTTTTTTTGTATAGTCCACCACTAAAAGACCCCTTACCTTCTCTGTGGTCTGCCACCGCCTTTGGTTGCTGCTGGTGCTGCTGGTGAGGACCCCTTCTGGACCATGTGAATAACTAGTCAGATGCATAAAATAAAGAATAAGGCAGGTTTATTCAGTTCAGTAGGTGTTCTCTTCATGAGGACAAGCTCCACACTGACTAAAACTCTGACTGACAGACCAACATGGCACTGCCAGGCAGTGCAACAATTATATATATGCAGTTCTAAGTGCTCTTAAAGGTGTGGCAGCTAAACATTAAGCCCCATGCTTAATGTATGCTTCACATCACCGCCGGAACAGTGAATGTGAGCACCACTCGAACAAGCAATAATCTGTACATTTCTAAGAATTTTTAGTAAATAATTTAAGGCAAAAAAAAAAAACATTTTCATGCATTAGAAGGCATTAGATTTCACAAAACAGAACATTACTCCCTGCTGGGGAACCTGACTACCCTGGGGACCAGTCAGAGTAGCACCAGAGAGGAGGAAACACAATAGTACTTGAGACTTGGTCATGCCACAAGCGCTAAAGTGTGGGGGAAGGGAAAAGGGAAGAGAGGGAAGGGTAGCAGCAGGAAGATTTCCAGAATGCATGCTCACACTTTAATAACAGTTGCATAAACAGGTGGACTGTCCATTGAAAGAGACATTCCTAAGGGAAAGAAAACGTTAGTGCAGGTAAATAGTACCATGGCAACAGGTGCAAGAAAAAGGTACAACAATATATTTACTGCAACAATGAAAAGCAGAAAATTAATTAGTTCTGACACATTTCACTGAGTCCGGTAACAAAAGTTCAGGACTTCCATCGACTTTTCTGGTTAGTGGGAATGGAGGCATGCATGGACTGCACCAGTTCCGGACAGGAGGGGGTCAGGTCGTTAAAAGCGACCCAGGAGTTCTGCCCACTATCAAATCCACACCACTTTACTCTGTAAGTCCAGGATCCTTTGACAAACTTATTTCTTAGGATCTTCTCGATCTGGTACACTGGGGTGTGGAAGAGAGTTCTGAGAAGAAGAAGAAGAAGAAGATTGAGAAGAAGAGGAAGTCCCAGGCAAATCATCTGATAAACTGGAATCCAGCTGGAGAGTGTCATGAGTGGGAAGATCTGTAGGAACTGGCTGCAAGTTATCCGGGGGAATCTCAGCTTCAGAGAGGATGGCAGGCTCAAGGGCAGCTTCATTTGTGGGAGGACTGGGGTCATCTGGAAGATTGTTATTGAACTACCCATGCTTTAGTCGGTTTATATGGACTTTGTTGTGTACCAGCTTGCCATCCGACTTGCGTCGCAGAGGAACGTGGTCCAGAGGGAGCTTTTCTACAATGTAGAAGGGACCAGTCCAGGGGCGAAGCAGTTTCTTGGTGGTGCCCGGAACAAGAACAGGAAGGTACAAATAGACAATGTCCCCAACAGAGAATGAAGGCTCATGCACCCTGGCTGCAGACATTTTCTTCATTGCCGATTTTCTCTGGCCCAACATGGTGATTGCAACTCGTCAGGCAAGTTCCAGCTGTTCCAGAAGAGAGATAATAAAAGAAGAAGCTGACTTAGGCATCTCTAGCAGTGAGAGATCCCTGTCCAGTGGAGTTCTTGGGTGACGTCCATGGATTAAGAGGAAGGGGGTGCATTCTGTGATGTCGACACAAGGGCTGGTATTGTATGCAAACTGCACAAAGGGAACAAACTGGTCCCAGGTGTTGTGAGTCTCATCCAGATACTTGGAGAGTGTGCCGAGAATGGTGGACATCATTCTTTCACTCTGTCCATTGCATTGTAGATGGTAACTTGTGGTATGTATCTTTTTTATGTCGAGAGGTTTGCAAGTTTCTCGGACAATGGTGGACAGGTAGTTAGTGCCTCTGTCTGAATGTAGGTAAGATGGGGTACCGTGACGACAAATGACTGTGTTGAGAAATGCATTGGCCACAGTGGTGGCTTTAAGGTCTCTCAGAGGGATGAGTTCCAAATACTTTGTCAAGTAGTCCACAAAGACGAGGATGTATTTGTTACCAGAGTCAGAGCATGTTGGCAAGGACCCAAGAATGTCAGTGCTGACTCTTTGGAATGGTTCAGTGGCTACAGGCATTGGGATGACGTGTGTCTTTGTTGGCTTGGCCGGAGGCTTTCTCTGGGAGCAGAGCTAGCAGGATTTTATGAACTGGACAATGTCTCTGTTCATGTGTGGCCAGAAGAAGTGAAGCCTTGTCTTTTCCAGAGTTCTGTGAATTCCCATATGACCTCCAGAGAGTGGAGAGGCATGAGTGGAGAGAAGAACCTGAGGGATGAGAGAGACTGGCACAACTAGCTGTACGTGAGTTCTAGCCGTGCGATGACCCTTGCCTTCCTTGGTCCAAATGTGAAAGAGCACACCGTCATTGAGGAAGTACTGCGAAGCAAGGAAAAGTACATCTTGGCGATGTTGCTTTTGTTGCGGTAATGTTCCAGACTCTAAGTAGGTGATGATGTCCATAAATTGAGTGTCAGTTCTTTGTTGCATTTTAACAGTTGCCAGGGACAGATCGGATGCAGAGGAGATGAGAAGCTCTTCAGCTGCTTGTAGTAACTGAGGATTTGTGTGCCTCTCTGTGGAGGCAGTTGGTAGCAGTAAAGCAACTTGAGGTATTGAAGGAGTGTCCACAGGAAGCACATCTGTGGCATGGAAAGGAAGAGCTTGTAAGCAGGATTCTTCATCTGTTGAGGAGGATGCAGAGGGATATCATCTCCGGCTTACACCATCAGCATTTGAGTGAACTCGACCTGGTCTGTATTGGATTTTGAAGGTGTAGGATTGCAGCATGGCGATCCATCGGGTGAACTTGCCTACTGGCTCCTTCATTTCAGATAATCACCTGAGGGCAGAGTGATTGACGATAGCTGTAAAGGAGGAGTAGCGAAGGTAGCAGTCAAATTTCTTCATGGCAAATACCATGGCTAGACATTCTTTCTCTCTGATGCCATAGTTCTGCTCAGCTGAGGAAAGAGAGCACCCGGCATAGGAGATAACTCGTTCTGTTCCATCCTGAATTTGACAGAGCACAGCGCCCACTGCAAAGGAACTAGCATCTGAGTAGAGCTTGAATGTTGGTCGAACCTTGGGTAGGCTAATACTGGAGAAGAGATTAAGTTTTGTTTTAAGGTGTCAAAGGCCTCTTTACATTCAGAGGTCCAGTTATACTCACCTCCCTTCTTGGTGAGGGTGTACAGTGGAGCTGCAATCTTGGCATAGTTGCAAATGAACTTTTGGTAGTAGCCAGACAAGCCCAGGAAAGCTCGAAGGTCTTTGAGATTGTTAGGATCTGGATAGTCTTTGACTGCTGAGAGCTTGTCTGGATCTGGAGAGATGCCTTGGGAACTAACCACATGTCCCAGGTAATGAATTTGATGCTGCGCAAAACAACACTTTTCTGGGCGAAGCTTGAGATTGGCTTGTCTGAGACATTCAAACACTTCTTGAAGATGTTGGAGGTGCTCTGGAAAAGTTCTGCTGAAGACTATCACGTCATCCAGGTAGACTAGGCAAGATTTCCAGGACAACCCACGTAGTACGGCTTCCATAACACGTTGAAATGTGGCTGGACTGTTCTGAAGACCCATAGGCAGACGTTTGAACTGGAAAAGTCCCAAGTGGCAGCACCATGCGGTGCATGGATGAGAAGCTGGATCAATGGAATCTTGATAGAACCCACTGTGGAGATCTAGCGTGGTGAAGTAATCAGGACTGGCTGCACCAAGACTCTCTAAAGCATCTTCGGTTGTAGGTAAGGGGTGAGCATCCTGCACCTTGTAGGCATTGAGTTTTCTGTAGTCTACCACAAAACGATACCCTTTGTCCTTTTTACCACCAGCAAGCAAGGTGCACCCCAGGGGCTTGTAGATTCTTCGACTATGTCTTGGTCAAGCATGTCTTTGATTATGTCCTCGAGGACCTGTTTGTTTATGTCCCACTTTGTAGGCTCGCTGACGGATTGGTTTCTGGTTGGGCTGTACTTTGATGGTGTGTTGCAGGATATCACAGCATCCAAGCTTGTTATCTGAACCAACAAAGACATCCGGGTAATTTTTCAGGAATTTCAAAAGTTGTTGCTTTTCTGCTGGAGATGCTAGAAGTTTGGAAGAGGATAGATACTGACTGAGGGGTAACTCTGTTGAAGTTGGAGTGGTTGTGATAGTATTGACAGGAGTAGAGTTGGTGGAACCAGGCTGAGGTTCTTATATGAGATGGAGCTGGTCCCCTGAAGACAAGCAGACAAACTTCCCGATGTTGGCACCTTTGAAATGACCACTGGCTCATCTGTGAAGTTGCAGCATTTTTGGGAGACAACGCCATCATGTACCGCTGATAAGGTATTTCCTGGAAGGAGACCCGATGAATGCAGTGCAAGGGGATCCTGTGATGATGCCAACAACACCTTGTGGAAGTGGTTCACTTCAAATCTTGGCAATCAAAACCATTTCCGACTGAGGAAGTACGGTGACTGAGTCTATAGCTGTGAGTTGCCTCCGAGGATCTAGCGACAATTTGCTTGAAGCAAAGTCTAAGATGGCTTTGTGAGCTTTGAGAAAGTCCAGGCCTAGAATTATTGCAGGTTGAAGATCAGGCACAATATAAAACTTGACAGTAGCTTGCTGTGAGCCAAAGTGAAGCTTGAGATGGACCATGCCTGTGATAGGTACTGTATCTGTACTGGCTGTGATAATGTACTTTATGTCGGCTGGAGAGACATTAGGTATGTGATGAATAGCTTGATTGTTTAAAATACTGCTGTTGATAACTGATATTTCTGCTCCAGTGTCAACCAAGACATGCGTAGACCAATCTCCGATGGTTACAGGTACATAGTTTGCTAGGAGAGGTGAGCGGATGACAGGTACCTTTGCTCCAAGAAGTGAGAGTGTGCCAGAGTTTGCAGTTGGAGGAAGTGTTTTGGTTGAATTGCGAGAGTCAGAGGGGCGATCAGTTGCTGTGTTCCCCTGGTGCTGGGAGTAGTTGCGGTTATCTTGCTGATTGTGCAGCAGTGGGTGCCTGTGGTTCTCTTGATTTCTGTTGTACTTTAGTTTTTGGCAGACAGTGGCAGTATGCCACCTGAATCCACACCACTGGCAGGTCACTGGTTCTCGTGAAGGAGGAGGTGGATGAGGTCGCTGTCGAATTGGGCAAAGGACATTGACAGAGGTAGTAGAAGCAGCAGCTGAGCTGCCCTGCAGAGTATTGATACTTGTAGTGAGCATCTCTATCACTGATTGCTGCTGCTGGACACATGTTGTGAGTGTGGCTAACTGCAATGACTGAGGTGCTTGTATACTGGTAGCCTGGGACATTGCTATGGATTGTTGTGCAAGTCGTGCCACTTGGATTGTGTCCATCCAGGTTGCTGGTTTCTGCTGGATGACATAATAACAGAGTTGAGGAAGCAGTCCCCGAACAAATATTGTGATTTGTTCTTTCTCAGGTTTCTGTAAGCGTTTGCAGCGAGACTCAATGTCCACTATGAAGGCTTCAAAGATTCGGTGGATTGCATTGTAATGCTCCCACAGCTGTTGCTCCAATAACCAGGGTGGGTGTGCTTGGAGAAAATGGGCTTTGAAGGTTGTGTACAGTGTGGCAGTATCTCCTTTGACTTGGTCTGGAAATGCGTAGAACCAGGAAATGGCAGTCCCTCTCAGAAGCAAGCGCAAGGCATTGGAAATATGCACAGGATCAGTCCAACCATGCAAGAAAATCCAGGCTTGGAATTGTTCCAGCCAGTCGACAGCGTCTTCGTGAGGCAAGGCTGAGAAGGGTACTGGTTGTAGACTGGTATGGACCATGGACTGTGGTGAAATGGCTTTAATGTAGGCCAAGTCGTCTTGAATAGCCTGCATAGATGGTGCTCCTTGAGCGGAAATAGAAGACTGGATGTCATGGAGGATTGTTTCAGTTTTGTAGCCCCAGGCCCTTGAGGTGGGTGAAGGTAGGACACTGGATGCTCTGGCGCCCATATCTGCGTCATTGTCAGACATTGTGGTTGGAGATGAGCTTTGTTTCACTGAGCAAAAGTTGTACGGGTGAGAAGGAGTTGCCGTCATGCAGGAGACAGGACGTCGTGTCGTAGATGAATTGCCGAGCAAAAATTAATTTTGTAGACAAAAGTACAAGTTTTTTTTTGTAGCAAAGTTCATCAATGACGTCTCCATAAAGGATTTCCCACTCAATTCTGTGTTGATTGTTATTTAAATAAAGGTTTCATAGCAAAATTCAACTTTTCGTTGCAGTGTCCATTCATTTCAATAGGAATCCCATTGATTTCAATGGAGTGAGGTCAATTTGTGCCCTTCACAAGATGGCAGCCGAACGGTGACATGCAGTTCCTGTAGGTTTTGACTGCCTGACTGTAGCAAGAACCCACCAGCAAAGGGGGTCAAGGTTCACTTCCTTCCTTGTTGTTGTGATGCTGTGTTAAAGATGGAGGATTTCTTCCACGAGGAATCCTTGCTGCTCTGCAATGTCCAAAATGGTGATTACCATGCTGCTGAGCTTCTTCCCCAACCCTGGCACAGAAAAATGGCGGGCTTTTAATGTTTTTGGTGAGTGGCAACTTGCTGGGGGAATTTCTGTATTTGTTTGCTCCACTCTATTTTGTTTTATGAAACTTTCTATATTTTACATTTAGTTTTGTTTCTGTTGTCTCCCAGGGTGTCCCTCACATTTGTTTGCCCTCCGCTTATGTTCTGTTCCTAGGTGCTTTGTTTAGTTATTGCTGTGCCCTGCTTGATTTATTTTTATTTCTGTCCCTCTTTTTTTTTTTTCTGATGCCTGTATTTATGTATTTTGTTCATTGGTTGCCTGCCTTTGTATAGCGTGGCCGAGCTGCAGATTGTGTGACAGCCTGTTGAATCAGGGAGCAGAGCTCCGTAGTAGTCCTGCCCCATTTATTTAATTTATTTTGTGTGTCCCATAATGTGTGCTGTTTGTGGAACTGCAGGGCAAAAGAAGAGCTGCCGTCTGTGCCTGCGGGAGGAATGGAGCTCCGTGCTGGTGCAGTGGAAGCCGCGGCTGTTTGGAAGGAGCAGAGCCATTGCAGGAAGGCTGAGGCAGTTTGGGTTGCTCTGTGTGGCTGCAGTCCGGTGTCCTTACTTGGATGGCCGCTTTGTTTGAACGTGGCTGAGGGGAGCGGTGGCTCCGATGTTGCAGAAGTGACTGTAGGGGTAAGAGGAGAGCTGCAGCAGGCACTTGGGTGAGTCAGGGCGCGGGATCACTCCTTATGGCTGCTTTGGAGAGGGGGAAGCCCCAGTTGCTGTGGAGGGACTGCATAGCTGTGCTCCAGCGAGAGTGGTGCTGCAAGAGTCAGGGATCAATTAGCTCTGTTTGCAGCTGCAGGAGAAGTGGATCCAAGGCTTTGTGCGGGTGGGCGGCAGGGTGGACAGACTGCTGTACGTGAGTGAAGTTAGAACAGCAGTCTGGGAGTGCATAGGAGTAGACTCTTGGGAGAGCAGCAAGGTAGGAAGCTTGGTGTCAGCTTGAAGCAGATCGCTCCATGAGGCAGTGGAGGAGCCTGAGGGAAGCCACGGTTCTGTCAGTGAGCAGCTGGTACAGTAGGTTGGCTAAGCGGAGCAGCGGACCATAGGTGGGCTGAGAGGCTGTTTTTATGTGCTGCCCAACTGGTTCAGGAGCCTGGTGCAGTTGTTAGGGAGGGTAGCAGGTCAGTCTGACTCTGTAGTGCAGCTTGAGCAAGGAGAGGCTTCCTGCAGGCCTTACCATGAGGTGAGAGCTGGGGGGGTTACAGTTTGCAGCTTCGTGGTGCTCAGGCTGGGAAAAAGTAACTTGCTCAAAGTCCATTTGTTTAGCTGACTAGCAATGTGAAACAAAATTTTATTTATTTATTTATTTATTTTCACAGTCACGATGTTAGGGAAGGGCTGCAGGCTGCTGTACACAGTTCAGGAGACGGTTAATTTTTTTCTTCTCTGCAGCAAATGCTGTGGTACATTAACATGGACACAGTTCAAGCATACTGGGGTGATGACTTTGGGGTAACCAGCGATGCAGTCAACGCGAGATGAGGGGTCTGGACAGAAGAAGGGCCGCATTCTCCACCATGTGTGGTGTTTTTTTGTATGGTCCACCGCTAAAAGACCCCTTACCTTCTCTGTGGTCTACCAGCCCCTTCGGTTGCTGCTGGTGAGGACCCCATCTGGACCGTGTGAATAACTAGTCGGACGCATAAAATAAAGAATAAGGCAGGTTTATTCAGTTCAGTAGGTGTTCTCTTCATGAGGACAATCCCCACACTGACTAAAACTAATGCAGTTCTAAGTGCCCTTAAAGGGGCGGCAGCTAAACATTAAGCCCCATGCTTAATGTGTGCTTCACAGATTCTAGAGAATCTGAGCATCCTTAATTTTCAGTGTGCTGACTCAATTCTATGTCCTGCCTCTGTCATGCTCCTGCATTTCATTTGTTTTCTCAGCATATTTACCTGCGTCTATAACCAGCACTACTAAATTTTTCACTTCTGTCCTTCTGCATGCATTGCATTCCAGCTAGCAGCTGAGCCAGTTCATATTGCCCTTCCCAGCCTTTCCTTTCTCCACCATTCGGCCATCATTCAGTCAGTCTGCTTTAGTATATTCATTATAATCAGAGTTGGACTACAACTCATGCATCTCCTGCTTATGGCTAGGTGTTCACTATAATAATGGCCTTTGATATGTGTTCCTATTTTCAGCACCTTGTCCTTCAGTTCATTTACTATCCTACCTGTCATTCTTCAGCAGCATACTTCTCAGCTGCTATGAATTTTGCAGTGCTATGATTTTTACAATCAAATTTACCCTTGCTTCACAAAGGTTTACTAATGTTTTTAACAATGTTAAAGCTATTTCTGGACATACAAACCATTAAATCAACTAACTTGATAGAACCATTCTTGGGCCCACTCTATAAAGACATGTTATTCTTTTAAATAAGAAAGTGCTCTACATTCTGGTCATTTGCTATGAATTTTTAAAGGAAGTGCTTTGAATTGTAATGCTGAGAGGTTCAGAGGTATGATCAGCAGTCCTCATTCAGTCCAGACCAATCTGTCATTCATTCCCTCTGCCTCAACATACAGTCAGTCCATTTCTGCCTCATACCATCAGGGCCTATGAACACATTTCTACTGGCCATCACAATATTCCCCTAACCTGCTCACTTGCTCCCCTTGAAGTCCATATCTAGATCTCACTGGGTGGGGGTCCTATTCAGGCTGCTTGTCTCCTGAAGCACCTCCCAGCAGTCCCATGTAATGGTGAGAAGATCCAGTGCTCAGGGAGAAGTGTCAGTCATGCAGACCCATGGTGGTGACACCTCACGGTGTAGTGTTGAAGACTTTATCTACTGGAGGGTGTGGTCCTAAGCCCTCTATAAGTTCCTTAAGCTGCAAAGAACATGCCAGCTGCACCTCCAAAAGCTCTTCTCCCTGAGTCTGCCTACAGTCCACCTAGTCTTTTTCCATATCCCCTTCCTTTAGTTTCCAGTCAAGGTTAGGCTTCCTCACTGTCTTGAGGCTGAATGCTAGCCTTTCAGCAGTCACGCTCACCTTAGTCCACATTTTGGGGTTGGGGGCCTCCTTCTTTGAGCTTCTCTTGTTTGGCTTCAAGAGTACCAATAGCACTCCCACAACATCATTCCATTAGAGGGGTAGCGTGAGAGGTATCCTTCCGAAAGCTCCCCTGAACTGGAATTCCAAATTAGTACAGTGAGCCTAATAGTAGCACCCAAGCCAGGAGGGAAAGTGGTCAAGGCCCTGGATACACAGAGATTTCCTGCACCTGAGCTTTTTTCTCTCTCCTAGGTGCCAAAGGCCACAATGTAGTTGCCCAGTACTATTTTGTCCAGTATTATAATTTCCACTGTGAGTTGGGGTCAGATAATGGCCTGCCTCCTCCTATAATTCTGCCTTTCCATTGCTCCTGTGGAAGTCACGCCTCAGTCCGCTATTACTCATGGGGGTTATTATTACTAACGGGATGTCACATGAAGCACGGTGCAAGGAGGCAGTTAATAGATGCAATAAGATCATGAGCCGTGTACTCAGAAATACCAAGAGTAGAGGCAGGGAGGTGGTGGTGCCCCTGTACAGGACACTGGCGTGGCCACACCTGGAGTTCTGTGTACAGTTCTGGGTCCTGAGTACCAAGCAGAACAGCAGGTTACTGGAGGGTGCCCAACGGAGGTAGGGTTACCAGATGTCCTCTTTTACGAGGACATGTCCTCTTTTCCAGCTGCCAAATAATCTTCATGTATCTTCTCTGTCCTGTTGTATTATTATTATTATTATTTTTATAATTGTTTTACTCTCTCCTACCCAGGACCTCCTTGTAAATGAGCTGTGAAGGCGGTGGAGACTTTAAACCTATTTACTCGAGGTCCGGCAGAACGGCTCATTGGGGGAGAGAGAGTAAGCGTCCTCTTTTTGGCATTCCAAAATCTGGTACCCCTAAACAGAGGGTCACCAAAAAGATTAGGAATCTATCTTTCATATCTTACGGAAAGAGACTAAGGGAGTTAAACTTATACTTGCTAGGATATAGAAGATTGAGGGGGGACCTGTGCTTGACTTACAGGGCAACATACAACAATGACATCCTGGAATGTGCAGGGTCGGTTAAGAAACTTCCAGTATGAGGTAACAGATTCCACTCATACCAGTTGAAAGGTGATGTATATAGAACTGAAGAAGGGGGAGGATTGATTTAAACAGAGAATGGTGAATACTTGGAACAAGCTTCCACTAGAGGTGGTGTCTAGTGAGACACTGGGTGTCTTTAAGGTATCTCTGGATAAGTACATGGCTAACATGAAATATGAACTTCTGGAATAATTCTTGGTGAGTCTCATGGCCATATGGCTGCTGACCCATACAATGCTATGGTCCTGTTCATCATCACCTCTCATCTGTCTACATCACCATGCTGCTCATCTGTGTTTGTAGCTCTTGTTGTGCTGTTGTTTTGTGCTCCTTAAAATACCTTTAGCCAAAGAACTCACAATTCCACGGCACCTCTAGGGGTGGAACCCTCCTCAAGAGGGTTCCTTTGCATTCTCAGTACCCTGACAGGGTGGTAATCCCGCAGGGAACAGAGAGTGCAAATGGCAAAAGTAACTACACATGACAGTCAACATGCAACTGTAACCCCTAGGTGGCACTATCCCTTGGGCTACTAACCCTGTCTGCTTGGCTACTAACAGGTTGAGGGGGCCTGAGTTCTGAAAAGGGTGCCTCCACCCAAAGGTCTGGGTTGGTTTGGGTTATGCTAACCAGATCACAGCCCTCTGGGACACTGTGACCCCACTTTTCTCCCACTAGTGGTCCACACCGTACACAACAGTGACTTTCCCAATGCCCTTAATATGCAAACCACAGACACTTGTACTTGGCACTTAACCCCAGGACTGGTTCCTTCAGCTTGACTCTGGGGACCCCCTGTAAAATAGGGTGAGGCAGTAAAACAGCAACAATGCAATACCTTCAACATAAACTGACACGACAGTCAATGTAAATTGCAGAAACAAACAGATCTGATTTACTCAGGGGTATGTAACAAGGAGGGGAAATAATCAGGTTAATTAGCTTGAACACATTAATAATCACACTATTGTACATGCACTTAGAGTCCCACTCAGTCACACTGTCTGGGTACCTAGGATGGGGAAAGGGGCTAGCCAGGTCCGTTGCCCGGGGTAGGCCGGCGTCACAGCTGGTTGGGGCCCTGTGATGGAAAAAGAACATGCACACACAATTTGTAATCCAGAGCCAGAGGGCTCAGTTCATGGAAAGAAAAGCACAAAGCAATCAGATGACACACTTTGATTTAAGAACAGTTGCAGGGAGCTACCCTGATAATTACTCACGGTACCCAGGCTAAACACAGATGGGCTGATGGCTGACTGGCTGGTTTGCCAGAGGAAGCTGGGCCCCTCGATGATGGATCTTTCTGTGCAGCAGGGTAGTGGGACTAGACCCGCGTGGCAGGGCCTATCTGCATCAGGCAGCATGGATTCAGTCCAGTTCTGACAAGGAAACACTTCCAGCGCTAGCCCACAGTTTACAAACAGAGGGGAAAACAGATCACGACCCCCTTGTAGTTCATAGAACATTTATATGTAAAGGAAATTACTATACCAGGCAGGCTGCTCCTTGATCCCAATCGCAAAATCACTGCTATTACCCTGCAGCACTACAGTAGCTAAAGTCCTGACAGGCCGATCGCTTTCAGCAAAATCTTCTGTCTTCTACAGGGTGAGCCTGGTTATAAATCAGCAGCTTGCTTCGTTCTCTGAAAAGTCGGATTCAGTCCGATAACATCCTCTTCTCCCTCTCAGGGCAGACAGCAGGTGAGTAGGCCAGGAATCAGGCCTTCCACAGTTCTCCCATGCGAACTACACCGCAACGGCTGCTCAAACACACACAGCAGTGCTGCTCCTTCAGCATCCAACTCAAATCTGGCTTGTCAGCAGACAGTTCAGGGGATTTCCAGATCCAAAGGTCCTATTGGCTGGTTCCTCTGTCACTCACAAACACACTCCCCCTGTTGGTGCAAAAAGGCGCCAAGGATCCAAAACTACATTTCCCAGAGTCTGGCACCATAAGCTCCACTTTGCCAGGCTCCATTTTAGAGTCCCCACATACTGATTGGTCCAATTTGGCAGTTCGGGACCAAAATGGTGGAGCTAAACAGAAACAGTTCATGCTGCAAGAAAGGCAGGTTAGACAAACTACATTTTCACTATTACTCTAAGTAGTTTCCAACCACTAGTCACATCTTTCAAAAATGCTCACTCTGCCCAAATAGCGATGGCAGAAATGGAGCGATTTGTCAGCAGCTTGAGCGGGACTCGAGCAGGGAAACACACAGAACCCCCCCCATGCAGATTAATTATAACTGCAAGCAGGCAGCTCTTAAAGAAACAGTACGCAGAGGCTCTAAAATCACTTGCTGCAGCACAAGCAAAATGGCTTTAATGCCGAACACCACCCAGACTGGGAGCACTAAGGCAAGCTCTTGGAAGACTTTTGGAAACCCCCATTTGTAGGGGGGTCACACCCTTCCTGTCCTGGAAAAACTTGGCGTCCGCATCAAGTAGGTACCCTTATAATAACTCTAAGGCAAAACGTCATACACATTCATATCACTAACATATCTTTTAAGCAGTAGTCAACACATTAAACCTTGGTTACATACACATGGTCTGTATTTCACAGTTACTACTTTTTACACAGCATTATACATACATTGCATTTTGACATCAGGTTATTACCTCCTGCACATGAAAGAATGATAATGGGGGCCCTTCCCTATCAGCTACCTTGGGGCTAGAGGGGACAGGGGCACCATACCTGGAGGGCAGAACAATTAACCAGGAATTTGCACTTATGCTCAGTTTGGCCAGTGAGCTCTGGGACACATACACTCCTTTATGGACCACATTGAGAGACAAATCCACAGGCCTCCTAGGGGAATCATAGCTGAGATGCACTACTGGTTTTACAGCTCAACCAGTCTTCCTAGGGGGAACAGTTACAGTCTCTGTACCTTTAGCTTCACTCTCTGCACTCTCCTTACTTGCAATGGGAGTCTTCATCTGGGCAGAACAGTCTGGACTTGAGGCATGCTCAGACTCTGGATTAACAAATTCTGGTTCCACCACACTTTGCTCACTTGAAAAACTCTCTGGCACTGGAAATGAACTATTATGACACTCAAAGTACTCTTCCTGCTCTGGTATATCACCAGTCGGTCTCAGCTCATCTGTTTCTTCCTCAGGCAATTTAAACAGTTCCACCATACAAAGTGACTCAATATCCTCAGACGTGACACTCTGCACTTCACTCTCAGGGAGCATTGGCTCCAACGACAAAGCTGGGGGCTTAGGCAGTCCAGAAGGCCCAGCTTCATCCCCATAATTAACGAGGGGATTACCTTGAAACAACTGACTTAGTTCATAAGAAGGTCAGTAACCACAGTTGTACTCACTTTCATCTGAAGTAAGACTGACAGTCATTGTCAATGGGGGTTTGCAGTGGAGGAATCCTTAAATCAGTAACCGCAGGTGTAGGCTTTCTCTGTCTTTGTCTGGCAGCAGCCCTTATCACCGGTCCAGGGAGAGCAATCTCTGAGGGTTCAGATTCAATCATTATTTGTCCAATGGGCAACAAATGGTTACGGTGCATCATTCTGACATCCCTGGAGTTATTCTCAGGCTGTACTTTATACACTGGCAAGTCATTCAGTCTTCCCACTACTATGTGAAGGAGATGGTGCCACCTGTCAGCAATCTTGTGTTTGCCATGCAGTCCCAGATTTCTTAACAATACACGGTCTCCCGCTTGGAGCTCTTGGGCCTTCACCTTTTTATCATATCTTTCTTTATTGGCCAAATTTCTCTTGCAGCCAAGGCCTGAGCTAGTTGGTATGCATGATTCAATTGAGCTTTTAACTTTTGCATGTTTTGTAGGTAGCTGTCAGCTCGGACCCCATCGGGGGAGACTCCAAAACAAACATCCACTGGCAACCGAGCCTCTCTTCAAAACATAACGCACTAGGGGGAGAACCCAGTAGCATAATTTCTGGTGCAGTTATAAGCATGTACCAAGGTGCTAATTTGCTGGCTCCATCTGGGCTTATCTTTCGGGTGGAGAGTGCCTAGCATGTCAAGCAGGGTGAGGTTAAAACGTTCTGGCTGTGGATCCCCCTGGGGGTGGTAAGGGGTGGTTCTAGACTTCTGCACTCCCCACAGAGAGAGCATCTCCTTGATTAAATGACTCTCAAAATCTTGTCCTTGGTCAGAAGGGATTCTCTGGGGGGCCCCATAGTGAACAAAGAAATTCTCTACCAATACGTTGGCCACAGTGGATGCTTTTTGGTCCTTGGTGGGAAATGCTTGGGCATACCTTCTAAAATGGTCTGTGACCACCAGCACATTATTAATATTCTGCTGATCAGGCTCCAAACTCAGAAAGTCAATACAAACTAACTCCGTAGGGGTGCTGGTGGTGATGTTAACAAGGGGTGCAGCCCTCTGGGGCAAGGTCTTTCTCTGCAGGCTTCGACTGCAAGTCCGTATATGATGCTCAACATCGGCCCCCATCTTAGGCCAGGAGAATCTAGACCGCACTAGATCAAGGGTACGGTCTATACCGAGGTGCCCCATGTGGTTGTGTAGGGACATCAGCACCAAGTCTCTGAAAGCGGTGGGCAAAACCAATTGTTGCTTGTCTACCTGTCCCCCTCTGTCTACTGTTTCTCTGTACAGCAACTGGTTAATCAGTTTCAGTTTAGGGCCTTCCTTATACAATAATGCAGGTCTCAAATCAGAGGAGCGCAACTTGGACACATCTTTCCCTGTGTAGAGGGCTTCAAGGGCTGATCTGATCATAGGATCTCGGGATTGAGCCCGCTGGAGACTGTCATTATCAAGCTGAGGCAGAGCACTAATATCTAATGCAGAAAAGTGGAAGTAAGCAGCAGGTATACAACTGTCAGAGGGCCCCAAACAATCTACTAGACAGTCCACTGCATCCATGGACATTTGTTCCTCCTTGTCAAACTTCTGGCATAGCGCTCGAATATCAGGTTCTGACAGTCTGACCAATCACTTCTGGAGACAGGCCTCCGAGGGAGGGCATCAGCATCTACGTGATTCAGGCCTGCTCTGTATTCAACAGTGTAATCATAGGTAGACAACGCAGAAAGCCACCTATGGCTGGTGGCATCCAATTTGGCTGAAGTCTGCACATAAGTCAAAGGATTATTATCTGTCTTTACCAGTATCTTGGCCCCATACAAGTATTCATGGAATTGATCAACAATGGTCCACTTCAATGTCAGGAACTCCAATTAATGCACAGGATAGTTTTTTTCAGATGGGGTCAGACTTCTGCTGGCAAAGGCCACTGGTCTTAGGCCATTCTTGTGCTCTTGATATAACACTGCCCCCAAGCCTTGTAGGCTAGCATCAGTATGTAATAAATAGCGTTTCGCAGGATCAGCATAGGCAAGGACAGGAGCATGAGTGAGTTGGTATATGATTTCATGAAAAGCAGCTTCACAATCAGGCGTCCATCGTGACCCAAAAGACTCATTTGGATGGAAATACACTCTCTCGGCTTCAGTGGAGGCCACTGTCTTGTATTTTTTGTTGGTGGGAGGGTAACCTTGGCTAAGATTCAGAAGTGGGCGAATCACCCTTTAATAGTCCTTAATGAACCACCAGTAATAACCACAGAATCCTAGAAATCATTGTAATTCTTTTAGGTTGCAGGGCTGGGGCCAGGTGGTCAAGGCTTCAGCTTTGCTAGGATCAGTCTCTATCCCCTTGGTGGACACTATATGCCCCACATATTTTACTGATGTCTGAAAGAACTGGCATTTGTCGATGGATAGTTTGAGGCCAAAATTTGCCAGGTGGTCCAACACTTTAAAAAGTCTGCTTTCATGTTCCTGCAATGAACTCCCAACCACTATGACATCATCTAGGTATACTAGGCACTCCAATAAGTTCACGTCCCCCACTGCACGCTCAATCAATCATTGAAAAGTGGCTGGGGCACCCGAGATCCCTTGGGGCATCCTCATGAACTCATAGAAACCAAGGGAACATACAAAGGCTGTCTTCTCACGGTCTTTTGGGGCCATGGGGATCTGGTAGTACCCACAGCGAAGATCCAACACTAAGAACCACTTGCTACCATTCAAACAGTCTAAGGCATCCTGAATACGGGGCATGGTGTATTGATCAGGGATGGTCCGCCTGTTGAGGGTCCTATAATCCATACACATTTGTACTGTTCCATTCTTCTTTCTCACTACTACAATAGGCAAAGCATAACGGCTTCTAGATTCTTGTATCACACCAGCTGCAAGCATCTCCTGTAGGTGCCATCTCTCATCATCTATATCAGCAGGTGCCAGGCGTCAAGACCTCTCCCAGAATGGCCGCTCATCATGCAGCCAGATATGATGCTCAGCTCCTTGCACACATCTCACATCCCATTTCTTTAGTGGAAACACCAGGTCTCTTTGGGCGAGTTTCTCACTGATTCTCATCTTCCATTCTGCTGGCAACGGGGAGTCACCAAAATCAAACAAGTCGGGCGTCACTCTGTCATTCTCCCCCAAGTACTTGTTACTGGATAACACTGCAGTGTCTGCACAGTGCACGGTAGCCATGGTGCAGCCTCTGTTTACCTGAATTTCTCTGTCTGACACATTGTGAATTTGGACCATCACCCGTCGAGCATAAGCATGAGCCCAAGCAGGTAGGATGCTGGGCTTAACTAGCAATCCTTCTGGCAATTTTCCATCGTTTGGAGCATCCAGCATGAGTATCTTGTTCTTGACATCCTTTCTTAAATTGGACTTCTTGTAAAGTACACTGAGCATCGGGCGCCAGGATCATGGACTCGGGGTCCTTCTTCCATACAACCCCAACCGGTTCATCCACATCCATCGTGTCAGCATTCTTCTGGGACTCATAAGCCTTGTTGATCAAGGCAGGACTCCTCAAAGCTCTACTAGTCCGCTGCCCCTGTCTTTCATAACATAGTTGCACCAACCTCCCAAACATATGAGCATTTGTTCTGATTAATAGAGGAACCCCATCGTACAGTCCAGTAGGGGGACACACTAAGGCCAAGATCTCCACTTGCTCCGCCACTCCAGCTACCGAGATGGGAAAAGACAACCAAATTCGAATGTATCCAGAATAGGGGTACACTTTTTCACTTAACCCCCAGACATGCAGTCCTTCCAGAGGCTGTAAGGACACATCAGACAAATGCTTCTGGTACCAGTCTTGGAACATGATGGTTACTTGGGAGCCACTGTCCAGTACAGCCCTAGTAGACACTCCATTTATTTTCACAGTCATCTCCATGGAGGGACCCACCACTTCAGACCACTACGGTGATGTGGACGTTGGTGTGGATCGGGCACTGGCCCTGGTAGCACAACTTTTCTGGGCAGCTCCCCCTGGTGGCTGGTTGTTGCTTTGTTGAACTTTAGCCAGTAACCGGGCAGAAACCCTCCTCAGATTTTTCTGGTGAATGGCAGGTGGGCTGGATGTGCCCATCCTCCCCACAGTGATAGCAAAACTTAGTTTCTCTAGAGTCTTTGAATGGTGGGGGATCTTTTCTCTGCTGGGGTACCTCAGAGGCCCTTCGGGGCCCTTCCTCGGCTTGGGGCCTATGTTCTTGGACTTCTGAATCTCCACCACGGTTGGGAGTTAGGGCAGTTCTTTGCAGCTCCCCCACCGTGGCTCTCGACTCTCGGATCTCTGCCAACAAGTTACCCTCAGTCCCAGTCTCAGAAGAAACAACATGCACCCCCACTCCACTTTTGGTCTCTGGAGGTGCCTGATACAGATCAGGTTCTCTGGCTGCCTCAGGTAACTCTTTAATCAATTCTCTCAACTGCTGGGCCTCATCTGAATCACTCCTCTCCGGAGTCTGGCAAGTGTTCACAACCCCAGCATAAGGCTTCCAGCCCTCCTCATCGGTCTCAGTCTCATGAATTTCTTTCATCAGGTGGCAGTATTCGGGAGGGTTTGCCCTCCTATCTTGCAACTTGAGCTTCAATATCATTACACTAGAAAATCTAGCTGACTTCAGGATGTGGTGCAGTCTGATCCGATTCAGCTCTTTTGCAGGCACTCCTCCTTTCCTATAGGCCCTCTGCAGAGCCCTCTCAATCCTGGTAACAAAAGCGGACAACTTCTCATTTTTCCACTGTTTAGCTGACTTGAACTTCCATAACAAGTCATCCCTCGATTCAGAACTGCCAAATACTCCTTCCAGTGCCGAGAGGTATTCAGCTGCAGTAGCCTCTGGACTGGTCGCTCGCAGGAAATGGATGGCCTCCAGTGCAGGGCCTCTTAAACTCTCCATTAGTCATTTCCTCTTTTCCCCCTCTGAACATTGCCATTCCTGCACTAAAGGGGTGGCATTATCCATCCATGTCTCAAGATCATACTCCCCCGTGGGCACTGGGACAGTGCCTGAGAAAAAGCTGAGCTTTCGATGGGAGTCCAGTTGTAGCGCGGGAATTATGATGGGGGAAAACAGCTACTGGGGAGCTCTTGGGGGACACTGGGGACGTGGCTGGGGAATGCAGGGGCGTATGGTCCTCTGACAGGTCTAGCACCTTTACAAGCTCTTGAGCAGTTCTCCCTTCAGACACTAACAATTTGAGCAGCTTTTTCTTAAACCCATTTATACTGGAGGACCCCCCCCCGGGGTGGCTGGACCACTATGCAAATGAATGACCTTCCACCCCTTCTGGGTACCTTCAGGTAAAATAACAGGGGGTACCGTCTCAGGATCTATTTGAGAGCTACACGACAGCAGGCAGTACTATCATAGTTTGTTCAAATAAATCTGCATCTCATCCCCTTACTTCCACTTTGCCCATGCCCTTAATCTGCTCTGCAGTGGATACAATATCAGCATTACTGGTCCCTAAGGGGACATCCAATAACAGAATAGCTTTTGGGGATCTACCCCCTCAGCTTCACTCCACCCCATCATCCGGTGCACCATTAATTTATGGGGGGCAATTTTTAGCTTAGGCATAGTAAGCTCCTCCATTTTCTCTCCCAAACTGAACATATCAGGGTAATTTCCTCACTTGGCCACTAGAGGACGCTAATCCCAGTGATGCCTCCAGGATGTAACCCCTAGGTGGCGCTATCCCTTGGGCTACTACCCCTGCCTGCCTGGCTACTAACAGGTTGAGGGGCCTGAATTCTGAAATGGCTGCCTCCACCCAAAGGTCTGGGTTGGTTTGGGTTATGCTAGCCAGATCACAGCCCTCTGGGACACTGTGACCCCCCTTTTCTCCCACTAGTGGCCCACATAGTACACAACAGTGACTTTCCCAATGCCCTGATATGCAAACCACATACACTTGTACTTGGCACTTAGCCCCAGGACTGGTTCCTTCAGCTTGACTTTAGGGACCCCCTGTAAAATAAGGTGAGGCAGTACAACAGCAACAATGCAATACCTTCAACATAAACTGACACGACAGTCAATGTAAACTGCAGAAACAAACAGATCTGATTTATTCAGGGGTCTGTAACAAGGAGGGGGAATAATCAGGTTAATTAGCTTGGCCTGCCCGTCGGCGCAGCGGTTGGATTTCCGCATGCGACGCCAGCGACCCGGGTTCGGGAACGGACCTGAGGGGCACTGGAGGGCGGCAGAGAATAGATAGAGCATCCCATGGACTGCTCTCCTTCTCCGGGGAGGTGGGGAAAGTGCCCAGGCATTGGCGACCCCTGGCGGAGGCCGGGAAGTCGCGCAGCTGCCGGCGCTGGCACGTTCAGGAGGCGGGGCAGACGCTGGGCGTCATTGCATGACCCCGCCTCCCCAGAAAACGGAAAAAGAAGACAGCTGCCTGCCGCCTTCCATGAAGCCCGCCACGGCTTCAATTAGCTCCTCAGGCCAGCCCTCCGACCTATCCCGATGTCTGCGGCATGCAAAGGGGGAGTGCCGCAGCCCCGCCGTGGGGGGCAAGCCACAGGGTCTCGAGGGCTCATGTCAATGGAGGGAAGTGGAAGCCCGTGGTCCTTGACTGGGCAGGTAGTACCTGGCGGCAGGCAGCTTGGGAGGAAAATAAAGAATTAAAAAAAAAAAAAAAAGGTTAATTAGCTTGAACACATTAATAATCACACTATTGTGCATGCACTTAGAGTCACACTCAGTCACACTCTCTGGGTACCCAGGATGGGGAAAGGCGCTAGCCAGGTCCGTTGCCCGGGGCAGGCCGGTGTCGCAGCTGGTTGGGGCCCTGTGATGGAAAAAAGAACATGCACACACAATTTGTAATCCAGAGCTGGAGGGCTCAGTTCATGGAAAGAAAAGCACAAAACAATCAGATGACACATTTTGATTTAAGAACATGTGCAGGGAGCTACCCTGATAATTACTCACGATACCCAGGCTAAACACAGGAGGGCTGATGGCTGACTGGCTGGTTTGCCAGAGGAAGCTGGGCCCCTCAATGATGGATCTTTCTGTGCAGCAGGGTAGTGGGACTAGACCCGCATGGCAGGGCCTATCTGCATCAGGCAGCACAGATTCAGTCCGATTCTGACAGGGAAACACTTCCAGCACTAGCACACAGTTTACAGACAGAGGGGAAAACGGATTGAGACCCCCTTGTAGTTCATAGCACATTTATATGTAAAGGAAATTACTATACCAGGCAGGCTGCTCCTTGTTCCCGATCGAAAAATCACTATTATTACCCGGGAGCAGTACAGTAGCTAAAGTCCTGACAGGCCGATCGCTTTCAGCAAAATCTTCTGTCTTCTACAGGGTGAGCCTGGTTATAAATCAGCAGCTTGCTTTGTTCTCTGCAAAGTCGGATTCAGTCTGATAACGTTCTCTTCTCCCTCTCAGGGCAGACAGCAGGCGAGTAGGCCAGGAATCAGGCCTTCCACAGTTCTCCCGTGTGAACTACACCACAATGGCCGCTCGAACACACACAGTAGTGCTGCTCCTTCAGCGTACAACTCAAATCTGGCTTGCCAGCAGACTGTTCAGGGGATTTCCCTTAGATCCAAAGGTCCTATTGGCTGGTTCCTCTGTCAGTCACAAACACACTCCCCCTGTTGGTGCAAAAAGGTGCCAAGGATCCAAAACTACATTTCCCAGAGTCTGGCACCATAAGCTCCACTTTGCCAGGCTCCATTTTAGAGTCCCCACATACTGATTGGTCCAATTTGGCAGTTTGGGACTAAAATGGTGGAGCTAAACAGAAACAGTTCGTGCTTCAAGAAAGGCAGGTTAGACAAACTACATTTTCACTATTACTCTAAGTAGTTTCCAGCCACTAGTTACATCTTTCAAAAGTGCTCACTCTGCCCAAATAGCGATAGCAGAAACAGAGCAATTTGTCAGCAGCTCGAGCAGGACTCGAGCAGGGAATCACACAGACCCCCATCCAGATTAATTATGACTGCAAGCAGGCAGCTCTTAAAGAAACAGTACGCGGAGGCTCTAAAAGCACTCGCTGCAGCACCAGCAAAACGGCTTTAACGCTGAACACCACCCAGACTGGGAGCACTTAGGCAAGCTCCTGGAAGACTTTTGGGAACCCCCATTTGCAAGGTGGTTACACAACCATACAACTAGCCTTTGCCTGCCAACAAGTTACACAAGCATTACTCCACATTGTAGTTTCATACAATGATTAGATCAAGAAGAGGGGTCAGGGAGGATGCTGTTGTCATTTGGTTTGGGGGAGGCAGATATGTATCTCTCCAGCCTGCTTTACAATCCAGGAGAAAGATCAGAGAAAATGCTACTAATATTATGTTGGTGTTTTGAGGAACCTATCCAGGGGTGTGTGTGTGTGTGTGTGTATTTATGTATAGGTAACTTATAGACCACAGGACTGTCTTGCAAACTGGGTCTTATGACATAATATGTCATGTTTTCCTGTATAAAAATAAAGTTTTTACTACTACTACTACTAGATAGTCCAGGAGAGGAGGGTGAGAGAATGTTGCTATTAAGTTGATGTAGGGGAGGGATGGCATTGCACTGTATCTCCTTATTCTTTACAGTCGAGGAGCTGCTGGGCAGAAAAGGTTGTTGCCATTAGGTTGGGGGACAGGATGATGACCAGTAGTGTATCTCAGTGTACTGTACAATACAGAAGATAAGGGAAGAGATGTTGCTATTATGTGTGTGTGTGTGTGTGTGTGTGTGGGAGGGGTGGACAGTTGGGAGAGTGAGGGTGGACTGTGCTTCCTCCATTAGGATGGGATGCAAGATGAGGACCAGCACTGCATCCCACAGTGCTCTACAAACCAGGAGATGGAGGGGAGAGGAAGAATGAATGAAAGAGTTGAAAATGTTAAAGGGAAGCAAATGGCAGAGAGGTGCAAATCCTTAACTAAACATTATTTATGGAAATGAGGAAACTGAAAAAGGGAAGAGTGAAACAAACAAGTAGAATAAATAGAAACAAAACATGCTGTCATTGCATTATATGTTTTTTTCGTTAAACTTTTTATTAAAGGTTTTTCACATTACACAGAATATGGCATACATGGTGATACTGACATAATGCATTTGCTTCTGACTGTGGAACTGTAGTGAAGAAGTATGTAAGGATGTGCTCAGTGATTCACCTTGAAGTGTAACAAACGGTAAAGTTCTAGTCAACTGCAGGTTTACAGGTTCTCTAAAGTTTACCGTTCAGGCTAAAATATCAACATTAATCATGTATACCTATTCAGCATCCATATTTTTTAATTTGTAATATGTATATGTTGCTCCAGCCCATATTACTAACATCGTACACCAGACATGGGCATAAGTGCTGGATGAAAAACTAATTGTCTCTCTTATTCAAACTACCACATTTTGGAGACAAGTACAGCATTTAAAAATGTGTTGACACAGGCTAGTTATCATGTTTAGCAATGCTGGCTGAACAGCTCCCCTGAGCAAAGTTTGTAGTTTTCTGCAAAACCAACATTTCTCTCTGAAATTCTCTTTGTGTATGTGTGTGATACAGAATAGAGAGTGTAACGTTTCAGCCATTAGGTTGAGGGGTGGAGTACTAACACTGTATCCCCAAATGCTCTTCAGTTCAAACGATGCAAGGGAGAGAATAACCAAATCATATTTGTGATACTTGCCTTTTTGTTGTCAGCCTCCACCCATCTGCTCCCTCTTGTCAGCCTGACAATTTCCTCTTTTGTTTTCCTCTCTTCCTAAATATACTGAAAGAATTATTTTTCTCCCTTCCTAGATCCTTGCACAGTTCTTAGCTCTGTATCTGTCTTTGCCTTTGTGACTGTCTTGTTGGCCTTTTTTAGCTCTTCTAAAATTTCTCCTTTATTGCTCTCATTCTGCTCTCCCGTGTACTTCTAAAATGCTGTCCTCTTAGCTTTAACCTCCTCCCCTACCCGTATGGCAAACCACATTGGTTTCCTGTGCATCCTGCTCTTACCCACCTGCCTAATACAGGGGTCAGGCACTTCAGCTGTCTCCCTCTTTGTCATACTCCATTTGACCTCTGCCTCTTCCCTCCCAACCTTTGCCAATCTTTCACTTACCAGGTTATCCATTCTCCCAAAATCTACCCCTCTAAAATCTAGGACCTTCATTTTTGAGTTGGAGTGATGGGTCTCCAGGTCAATCTAAAACCATACTGAGCTGTGTTCACTGGACCCTAATGACTCCATTACCCTGTCATCCCCAGTGCAATTCCTGTTAAAGAGTACCAGATCCAGGATACCTCTCCTCACTGGTAGGGTCCATGATTCACTGTACAAGAGAAGAATAGTTACTTACTGTAACAGCAGATCTTCAAGAGAATCTCCTCCATGTAACTGTAAGCCATCAGCATCAGTACCACCTGAAAATATTTTGCTGGTTGAGGCCGCCCACGTTGACGTGTCTTGTCAGCACCTATATAATGTGGGTGTCTGCAGCATGCCTCTGTTCCCCGCCGGAGACAAGCTTGGAGGATCATTGGACTGGCAGGTACTGAAGCGACAAGGATCAAACCAGGCACACAGGAGAGGATATGGAAACATGAGTACAGATTCCAAAGGATGCATCAGAGGAGAAACAGCTTGCAAGAGCAGTCAGGATAGTCACTTGTCACATGACATGATGGGAAGGTAGGAAGGAGAGATGTGGCGCAATACAAGAGATTCTCTTAAAGATTTACTGTTTCATAGAAACATAGAAGTTGACAGCAGACAAGGACCGCAAGGTCCATCCAGTCTGCCCGTTTCTTTTTCTACCTTAAGAATGTGCCACAGGCCTTTACTCTGTCAATGGCCTATCTATTCCTACTCATCTGTATTGCTCCCTTATGCCTATCCCATGCCTGTTTGAAGCCCTGCACTGTATTCATATCCACCACTTTCTGAGGTAGGCCATTCCATGCATCCATGTTTCGGTAAGTAACTATTCTGTCTACTTAGAAACATAGAAAAATGTAGAATTTGCTGGCTGATAAGGACCGTGTGGCCCACCTAGTATGCCCATTTTTCCCAGTCTGTAGCGTCACTGCAGATCCTGATTGATCTCTGGCCTATTCACCCACCCTTCCCCTTTCCCTGTGATTACCTTATGCCTACCCCATGCAATCTTGAAAGCCCACCACTGTTTTCACCACCCTCACCTCCGCTGGAAGACTGTTCCAGGAATCCACCACTCTTTCTGTGATCTCTCCTGAATTTCCCCCTCTCCAGCTTCTTATTTTATTTTATTTATCATGCCCCTTGTCCTTGAGTACTTTTTTTTCTGAAAAAAAAATACTTCCCTCTTGTACCTTGTTTACCCCAATGAGGTATTTAGAAGTTCTCTATCATATCCCTCTCACTCTCTCTCCTCTCTTCCAGGGTGTACATATTTAGGTCCTTTAATCTCTCTCTTCATAGGGCTTCTGATGCAGACCATGCACCATTTTAGTTGCCCTCCACTGGACTGCTTCCACTCTGTCTATGTCCTTCTGAAGATGTGGTCTTCAGACCTGGACACAGTACTCTAGGTGGGCCTTACCTGGTGTCTATTCAGAAGCAACACTACCTCCCTCTTTCTGCTGATGATATCTCTCCCTATGAACCCCAGCATCCCACTCACTTAACTCCCACTCATAACTGCCTTGTTGCACTACCTGACCATCTTTAGGTCATCTGATAGTTCATCCCCAGGTCTCTTTCCTGCTTGGTGGTCATCAGTACCACCCCCACCCCCCCTTTTGTACTCAACCCCTGGGCTTCTGTGTCCCATGTACATTATTTTGTCCTTTTTCACATTGAAACTCAGCTGTCATACACTTGACCACTATCCTACTTCAAGGATATCTTCTGCCATTGAGTCACATCATGCAGTGACTCCCAAGCAGTACCAAACACTGAGGGAGGATGGCAGGATATAATGATCCTGAGTAAGAAGGTCTTGCAGAACAGTGAGGCCAAACCCAGCATGTCTAGGAGAGATGATGTCCAGACTGTTTAGTGAATGTATGAACAGTACTTCAAGTGGCAGCAGCGCAAATGTCAGCAGTGGACACCTTTTTTGTGGAAACAAGCCGCTGAGATAGCCACCCCACAAGTGGAATGAGCACAGACAGGACAAGGAAGCTGCCTACCATGCTTCTGGTAACAGAAAGTAATACAACTGGCCAACCATTTGGATAGGCTGTGTATAGAAATAGGGGAGTCTTCCATTTGGGGGGCAAAAGCCACAACAAGTTGTAAGGATTTTCTACAATCTGTAGTATGATCTAAGTACCAGTCCAGCGTCTTTCAGATGTCAGGCATATGTAAACAACATTCCCCACTATCTGTGGGAGTCAAAAATTAAACAGGAAGGCCAATGGTCTGATTTAGCATTCTCTCAGACATGACCATTGGAAGAACACGAGGATTAGTATGTACTGTAACTGTCCTTGTGGAAAATAAGGAAAGGGGAGTCTGTAACCAGAGCCTTCAACTCAGAATTGTATCTAGCAGATGTCATAGCCACTAGGAACAGTGTCTTCCAAGAAAGGAAGCAGAGCTCACAACTAGCAGCAGGTTCAAAGGGAGGGGCCATAAGGGTCTCTAGGACCAAATTAAAGTCCCAAACAACAACTGGATTGTGGACGTGGGGAATGCAAAAGTAAAATACCTCTGTGGAACCTGTGGGAAACCTCAAGCTGGACCACAGTTTTGTCAGCTTTGAAGGCATGAAAAGTTGATACTGCTGATAAGTGGACATTAATAGAGGAATATCCAATGTCTGACTCCTTAAGGGATAAGAGGTAGTTCAGCACTAGATGAACTGGAGATTTATAGAGATCCAGGATAAGAGCACCACACCATAATATAAAATGTTTCCATTTTTGTGAGTAGGTGTAGCTTACAAGTGACTTTTGAGCCACCAACACACAGTAGAAACTGATGGGTAAACCCCGATGTGGGAAAGGTCTATGTCCCCAGAAGACAGGTGTAGAGGTGCAGGGACCACAGAACTAGATGTGCAAGAGCACCCTATTCCTGTGTCAGAAGTCCTGCTTACAGAGGGAATGAGACAGGGGGTTGCACTGCCAATTACTGGAGCAATGAGAACCAGATTTGCCTGGGCCAGTACACATCCACCAGAATTAGGGAACTCAACTTAGCCCTAAGCTTGACCAGAACCCTCTGTATTAGAGGGAATGGGGAAAGGTGTACATGAACCTCCCTTTACAGGAAAGGGATAAGGTGTCTTGCCAGAAAACTCCAGGCCCTGGAGTGAGCAAGAAGAAATGCAGCAGTTTTGTTCTATGAAGACTCAAACAGATCCATGTTTGGGCTGAGCCGGTTTTACAAAGAGGTCATTCACAGTGCAATCTAAGAGCTCCCATTCATGGCAGAGCACCTGGGACCTTGTGTAGTCTGCTATGGTGTTGAGTACTGGGAAGGAACACAGCAGACAGGAATTGTCACATTTCACTGCCCAGTGCCACACTTTCATTGCGTCTCTGCAAAGAGGTACAAGTGACTTCCCTCCCCCCCGATGAAGGAGGTTGTTACTTTCAAAGTGCCAGGGAACTGTTTGTTTGTTCTTGAATAACATTTTTTAACTTTTACAGCCACAGTCTGCGTGTATCACTGTTTTTGTTTCTGAGACTGTACAAGTGGCTCCACCCTGTTGGTTGATATAGTACATCAATGAAATAGTGTCTGTATGGATTAGCATCTGATGCCCCAAAAGAGGGTGGTGAAGGCCTGCAGTACACACAGGCCAGCCCTCATCACCAGAGTGTTGCAGTGCAGAACCGTATCCAGAGGGGTCCACTGGCCCTGAGTTCTGAAGGGGCTCAGATGGGCACCTGAGCCCAAACCTGAGGTATGTGTCATCATCACCAGAAGTGGGGATGGATATAGAAATGGTGACTCCATCTCGAGGTTGGAGAAGTCCAACCACCAGAGCAGGAAGTGACACAGTGGAGGAGTCACTGGTATGAGACACATCAACTTGTCAGAATGCTGTGTCTACTATGCCCTGAAGAACCACTGTGGGATCCTCATGTGCAGTCAAGCCAGATCAGTGTGGCAGTCACGATGAGGTCAATAAGCTGAAACAGGCATCTGGCCAATACAAATTTGCTGGAATAGACCTGCTAAGCCTGAGCCATGAGTACTGTAGCACGGTCTGAGGGCAGAAATGCTTGACCCAGTTCTATGTCCAAGACAGTTCTTATATATTGTAGGTACTGGCACAGGGTGAGGATTGACTTTGACTTGTCGACCAGGATACCCAACTGGTCAAACACCTGTCTGGTCCAAAGGTGTAGATTAGTGCCTCCCATAACAGGGCCTTCAAAAGCCCAGTTTTCTATGTATGGGAAGAGACAGAGGCCCTTTCTGCAGAGGGCAGCTGTCACTGTGTCAAAAACTTTATTAAATATATGCAGTGCAGAACACACCTTAGAGGATAAAAACACTAAACTGATAGTGTGAGCCCCGGAGCATGAAATGCAGGTACTAGCAATGAGACTTGTAGATTTTAGCATGAATGTATGCATCCTTCATATACAGAGCAACCATCTAATCCCCCTTCAGTAATAAGGGAGGAGCGGCTGCAGAGAGACCATTCAGAACTTTTTGTATTCAATGAAGAGATTTGATCCACGAAGGTCTAATACTGGCCTTAAGTCCCTGGTCCATTTTGGTACCAGGAAGTACCAAGAGTAATAGCCCTGGTTTTGTTCAGAAACCATGATGGGTTCTACAGCCCTCTAACAGAGGAGGGTTTAAACCTCCTCCAGCAAGAGGGCTAGATGCCCTGGAGGGTATCTGTTTGGCAAATGAGGGGTCACTGAAGGAACAGAAAAGATCTCTAGGGTATATCCTAGCTGAACTACTTCCAGGACCCAATCATCTGTTGTGATTTCCCACCACTTTTATAAGAAGAGGGAGATTCGGCCTCCCACTAAAACGTCCTGTGGCAGTGAGGCCAGAAGAGGGGGAGGGAGTCAATACGTACCAGAGGGTGGCAGGGGTGCCTGTAATGGTCTGACCTCTTGTAAGTCTGGCATGAGCACTGGGATGTAGGTTTGCAGCCTGGGAAGTGGAAGGCTGAGGTCTCTGGGAACCATGTCCTGGATCCTTGGAATAGCCATGGTATGGAAGTGCATAAGTGATGAAAATAACCCCTGCCCCTACCCTGGGGCTAGGGTTTATAGTGTGCAGGGACCTCAGTGTCATCTTTGAGGACTGTAAATCCTTTACAGCATTCTCCACATCAGAACCAAGAAGTTGCTTTTATATGAATGGGGCATTAAGTACTGATTGTTGAATATCAAAGGCAAAGCCTGCCACCCGCAGCCAAGAGTGGCTGTGGAGGAAAAACCCAGAATCTGCAATGCAGGTAGAAGCATCCAAGGCATCATAAGCAGACTGCAGCAGGTTGTTTCTGGCTTCTTGGCCATTAGCAACTGTCTGCTGAGCCAGTGTTTTTTAGGCCTGTCTGGCATCTTATCAGACAGGGAGACCATTGTCTTCCCTATAGGCAATTTTGATACTTTATCATGTATACCTAGTTGTTAGCAATCCTTGGGCCAAGGGAAGCAGAAACAAATGTCCTCTTCCACATCATGTAAAGCTTCCTGGACTCCTTATCAAGAGGAAGAGAACTCATGTGTTTGGGTGCCTTTGATCTATCATGAACAGCCATTATGACTACTGAGTCTTTCATGCTTAGATGAGTAGTAAAGCTTTATTTATTTATTTCATTTTTGTTGACCAGGAAAGGAGGACTAGATGATTCTGTCTATTTTCAGGAAGGGGGATGCAGATGGATGCCAACTGACACTGAACTAGATTAAGCTGTTAGTGAACATATTGTGAATGTGGTGGTGAACCTGGCCAGGACACTGGGGGAAATTCCCCTACTCTTTCAGTAGGGGGCCAGACTTCCAGGGAGCAAGAATGGAGAGCTCAGTAGAGTCTGAGCAGTGCAAGGAGAAGCAGGTCGGGTTTTGGGCCTTTGAACCAGCAGAGGAGCATCAGAAAAATATGAACGGGGCCCAGAAGGGTGAAAGGGATTTTGAGTCAGACGACTCATATGAAGAGATTGAATCAGAAAAAGTGGATGGCAGCATTTTAGGAATGAATCCGGTGGACATCGCAACAGCAGGAGCACAACTGGAAAAAGAGCTGGATGCGAGAAGAACTGTGTTATTCCAGCTGTTAGCTGAGGATGAAGAGAGATACACAAAAAGAAAACTCCCAGAAAAGTGAGGGAACTGCGAGATGGGAGCAATAGTTCAGATGCGATTGCAGGAACAAGTTGTGCCTAAGACAGCAGATGATCGAGCCTTGTAGAAGAACCAGTGAGGCTTTTACCTGCACAAGAAATCATCAGGCAGGCTTTTGGAGTTAAGGATGCACACGTTAGCACACAACAGTGGTCACCAGAAAAAGCTCTGCAAGAGGCAGGGTGCCAGAAAGCACCAACAGGTGGTTGGATTCCTGATACAGACACAACGTTTCTGGAGGTAAACAGAGAGGAGGGAAACCAAAGGAGAGTGGAGAAGGACCCTGTCACTCGACAGGCGTCCCAGGTACAGGACTTAACAAATGAGTTAAAAAATGGGATAAGGCAAATCATGAGTGAACAGGCCCAGAGGGGAGAAGTGGTAAAAGAAGGTACAAGTAAGAAAATGGGGGACAAGGGGCTACAGACAAAAATGCAGAAAAAAATATGATGACACAGGCTGACAAGGGGAAAGAAAATTGGGAAGGGAAAAGAGATAGAGGTGGGGCTCAGGCAGAAATGGATATGAATCCTGGAGAGACCCCTCAGGATAGAGACCAGGGGAATCGAGGTCAGGAGAATAATAATAATACTCAAAATAGGCCCACAGATCCCCAGAACCTGCAGGGTCCCCGGGATGAAAATTCAGAAGAGTTACCAAGAGGGAGCCCCTCCCCCCCATAGGCCCCAAGACCAAGATTTGCAGATCTTTTTTCATCTGTAGCACCAGGTCCCAGAAGAAATGCAGTATGAATAAGGTACAGGGGAGGATTGGATCATACCCCAGACAGGGTCTATGTGGGAAAAAATTGTTAAAAGATTCAATGTATTTTTTAGCTTCTGGGGTTTATGCCTTAATCCACATATCAGGGGAGGAGTCATTCAACATAAGTTTTAGATCTCCCCATGCTCTGGACAGATTTTGGACAAAATACAACCAACTAAAATTTTCACCCCTTTGGGCCCCTTTTATATGTATACCACTGACAAGACCCACAATAAAATTTATCACGGTCATGTTCTGTAATGAGGGGGTACATGTAAGCAACATTGTTCACTGGTTACAATATAGATGTGAGGTCTTGAGTGCCCCTGAAGGTGTTATAGATGAGGAATATTTCTGGACTGGGGCATGGAAATTCAGAGTAAAACTGAGACAGGAGACGGAGGGGACAACGCATTTGCCTAACTTTTTTTCATTGGAAGGGACAGAGGAGTCCTGTTCTATGCGGGACAACCAAAGGCATGTCTTAAATGTGGGGACAGATCACATTTAGCAAGCGTATGTGATAAAGTGAGATACGACATATGCAATGAGATGGGTCATGTTAGCATGCAGTGTGCTAACCTTGCAAGGTGCAATCTTTGTGATGATTTTGGCCACATATTTAAAAACTGCCCATGGGCTTCACATTATAAAGCCAGAAATATAAACCAGGATGACATCATAAAAAAGGCTCAACAAATGGCAAATGCACCCCCTCATCACACCCAAAATGAAAATCCCCCTCTCTCTGTCAACTAATGGGGCAGCAGACAGTATGGAGCCACCTACAGAAGAAAGGGACATGGCAGCAGAGACTGCCCAGGCAGATTTAGAGTCTCCAGTACCAACTGATGTACAAGGCCCAAACAAATCCACCACTCAACAAAGGGAGGAACCAGGAAGTAGCAAGGTAGGCACAGTGGCTGGGGATCTGGCTCGAGAGCCTCATGAGAACATATTGGATAAAAATAAGGAGCAGAACAGAAAACCATCTTCCCCCGAGTGGAAAACTCCATTCCCTAAAAGAGGAGCCTAAGACTACAAAAATATACTTCGGTGGAAATTGACATGGATAATCCGTATGATGTTTTGGGATCCTCTAGTGGGGGGTCGATGGAGCTGGGAGATCTAGACTCTGACACTTCCTCCTTGCACTCCTTACCCCCTGAGACTGAAAGGGAAACTCAGGAGAAAAGGAAAAAGAAGTGAAAAAGGAAAAAGAAAAAAAAAGTATGACTTTGAATGGTGGATAGATGAATAACTAAGCATGACTGTGTCTTCCATCATAGCCTTAAATGTGCATAGTATAGTAAATGATAACAAAAGAAGAACAGTACTAATGTACTTGCATGATATAAATACTGATGTATGTTTTTTACAAGAAACATGGTTTTCCAGTGAAAGATTAAGTGCTCTGGCTAGTAAGGAATGGCTCTGGGGACCATCATACTGGTCATTTGGGGAAGACAGAGCAGATGGAGTGGGTATATTATTTACTAGGTCTAGTTTTAAGTTCCAGAAAATAATAGACTTAGTACTGGGGAGAGTTTTAATTCTGGATGGGATCCGGAAAGGCAGGTCAAGCAGGTTTCTTGTGGTGTACAGTCCACAGATGAAAGCAGAGAGACAACAACTGTTGGATGAGGTGAAACCATTTTTAGCTGCTGCAAGAGACACATACTTAGCAGGGGATTTTAGCTGCTCCCTGGATGTCACTGCAAGGAAGGTACAAGGTAAAAACATTTATTGTGATACAAATGCACTAAACAAGTGCATTGAGCACACTAGCCTGGTAGATTGTAGTAAGGAGGCACATCCAAAGATTAATTATACATTTGTTAAAGGGGCTTTAACATCAAAAATAGATTACATTTTTTTATCCAAGCACATCCAAATCCAAATGACAAGAGCCATACCACTGGAGTTCTCAGATCATTTAGCATTTTTTTCAAGGGTAGAACCAATAACGGGGGGTACCAAGGCAGAACAGATGGAGACTAAATACGGACATGATTACATTGCCTGTAGCACAAAAGGGAATGTTAGATATTTTAATCTATAGAACATCAGTGTTCACACTATATGAGGATCTAGGGAGGTGGTGGCTGGACACAAAAGCAGATATCAGGGAATGGTATCAGAAATTTGGGAAGTCAAAAATAAATGAGAAAAATTTAAGGTACATTACAGTAGGGACGCAGTTATATAAGTTACTAACTACTTCTTATGAACAAAAAATAGATCATGGGGAACAGATCAGGAAGGTGAAGCACGATATGTTAGAAGTGCAATATAATAGGGCAAATTCTCTGCAGGCAGACCTTAGCTACAGGAAACAAAGAGCACCTGTTAGTGACCTATGTGAGCCCTGTAAAGAAAGAATAGAGACAGTACAGTTCTCAGCATTATGGGATGAGGAGGGGAGGGGAGGGAAGGGGAGGAGGCATGAGGGAATACAGGGTACATTACCAATAGTGGAAAAAAAATTATATGATTTTTCACAAAGTGAAAAACTGGACTTAAATAGAATGGGAGCATATTTAGAGGGATTGCAGGGCTTGGATCTAGGAAAACAATTTAAGGATTCAGAGGAACCAGAGATAGAAGAGGCAGAAATATTACAAGCAATAAAGGCTTTGAAATTAAATATAGCTCCAGGGGCAGATGGGATCCCAAATGAATGGTATAGATTATTTCCAGATATTATGGCAGTGATTTTGGGGAAGGTCTTTAGATATTTATTAACGAAAGAAACATTGCCAAATGAATTTACCATGGGTTTAGTAATGTACCTGTTTAAATCGGGAGATAGAGAAAATATAGGAAATTGGAAACCAATCTGCTTGTTAAATGCAGATTTTAAAATTTTGACTTTGATTTTACAAAATCGATTGAAAATTGTAGCTTCTGAGGTCATCCACCCAGTGCAAACTTGTGCCTTATCTGGTGGACACATCCAGAAAAATCTGTGCATTATAAGAGATGCCATTAATTATTGTGAGGCACAAAGAGTAGCAGGGTTCTTATTATCATTGGATCAACGGAAGGCCTTTGATAGAGTGAGTCATGAGTTTTTGTTTAAAATACTAGAAATATATGGAGTACCTCCAAGATTGAGAGCATGAATTCAAATACTGTATACAAATGCAGTTATAATGTCAAATATAGTAGGTCCACAAGGAAATCGTTTTACAATTAGGAAAGAGGTGAGGCAGGGATGCCCATTGAGTCCGTTATTGTATTTATTTGTTTTAGACCATTTTATTAGAAAGATTGTGCTCAGTCAGGATATACAGAGAATAATGGGGTTAACGGAGAGGTCAGAAATAAAAATAACAGCATACGTGGATGATGTATTTGTAATGGTTAAGCGTGAAGAAGTGTGGGACATATCCTCCAGGAAATGGAGGAATATGGAATGGTATCAGGGGCCAGATTAAATCTGCAGAAAAGCAAAGCCATGGTACTAGGAGGAAGGGTATATGATGAACAGGAGGTGCATGGGATAGAGATTATGACTACACCAATTAACATTTTGGGGGTATATTATGGGCCTGCAGGTGTGGGGAAATTTAATTGGGAAAAATCTTTACAGTTAGGAGAATGGAACGTGGCTAAATGGAAGGGGTGGAAGATGTCAAAACAAAAAAGGGTGTACGTAATAAAGCAGTTTTTGATCCCCATATTTCTATATGTGAGCGCAGTGTTCCCTCTTCTAGAATGTTTAGAAGCAAGAATACTGAGAGTATGTTTTCAGCTTTTTTGGGGAAGCTGGCTTAACCCCATGAGAAGGGAGTTAACGTATCTACCAATAAAGAAAGGGCGGAGGGTTGGAATGATAACTCTGGTAGTTTTTTTTTCATTGTATGTTTTGGACTGTAAATATGACAAACTTGTTTCTGAGCAAACAGAATCTGGCAAGGATTTGGCTAGCCTAGAATACTGAGGATATTTTACTTTTGTGGGAAAACCAGCCAGTCAGATTGACAGAAGGGAAATCAGTACTGGGATATCTAAAAAGTTCATTTAAAAAAATGTTTAAATGGAAGGTTACTAAGCAAACGATTTTACAGAAAACTCAGAAAGATTTGTATCAAGAGGTGACAAGAAGCCCAGGGCCAGAGGACCAGAATTTAAACATTGTAGGGCAGGAATACAATTGGAGGTAATTAAACAGATAACAGAACCAAGAATACCAACTAGAATGTGGGATGTCCAGTGGTTGTGTGCTTATGGGAGAATTAACGTAAGGGGTAATCATAAACACAAGGCAATAGAGGAGATAAATTGTTTATACCCAGAATATGAAAGCCAGGAGCATTTTTTAACAGAATGTTTGTGTTCTATAGAAGCATTGAAATACCTGGCAGTCACATAGAAGATGCCATGGTTGAGGAAGGTTACGTATAATATGATATTGTTGGGTGTCTTTCCCTGGCTACTGACAAGGTATGAGCCAAGCACTATATGAGTTCTTTTTGCATGTAGTAATTTTATTTATGGCAGAGTAGATGCCAATTTTTGTTCCAGCAGAAAATTATGACATATCAAACATTCTGTTTACACTGTGAAAATGCCCTACGAGAAGTGTATTGGGGTGACTTGAATGTTCACCCAAGGGCATGGGTGTTGGTGTGGTGGAGGGGTTTTTCTTTAATTGTAAAATATGGATAAATAATTAAGAAATAGAAAACATCTTAAGGAGTATTATGTGGGTTTAAGGGAAGGAGTGTGATGATAAAGAGTCACAGTGTGGGGTTATGGTGACGGGATTTATGATTGGAAAATACTTGTGAGGTATGTAATGGAGTTCTTGCAATAAAAATTTCCCCTACTCACAGGTAAGAGAACCTCTAACATCCTGGAAGACTAGGTTTGCTAGCCAAGGCACCTAGCTTCACCTGAGCGCTTTTATTTTAGGTTGCTTGAAAGGACAGAGCAAATAACCTTACCAGAGCAAGGAAAAGGATTAAAGCTTCTTTTGGCTAGGCAGATTTACTGTGTGTTGTTATTTTTATTTTTTACTCACAGGGATTGTTACTGTTTCTTGTTAATATTTTATTGCTTTATTTTTCTCTCATTCAAATTGTTGCTGCGTATACCTTCTGCTTCATTATTACAGGGCGTGCCTACAGGTGTGTGCTTACAGATTACTGCTGTAATCTTCTGATTCAAATTGTCTTTTGCAAGATATATCTTCTGTTACTGCTTTATTTTTCTCTGTAGCAAAGTGTTTCTTACAAGGTATATCTTCTGTGAAATTATTACAGGTGGTGCTTTATAGGTTTATAGTTTTATCTATCACTAGGATTAGCTTTCAGGGCTACTGCATTTGTTGCTGGCTGATTTTTTTCTACTCTTACCTCCTTGTTTCTTTCATCTGTGGTTCTTCTTTTTTTGGCAGGAGAAGGGCCCAGCCACCCACCCCCATCCCCAACCACCCCACACTATACTCCTTTTATAGAGTAACACAATCATGACATTTCCTGTAGCAAAGCAGGAAGGGGCAGATCAGAGAGGTATGCACACAGTGACCTCATTTACAGAGGCACTAGTATTTTAACTTGTTATAACAAGTTATACAAAAACAAACAAACAAAACACAAAATCAAACTTTTGCTTTCATTTTCTTCCTTCTAATTACTCTGACCAGGTTATAAATCCAGCAACTTATCTGGACTGGATATCATTAACTGCAGGTACTGTGGAACACTTTTCAGAAGGGCAGTTTTACAGGATTTAGGACACTGTCCTACATGCTGGGCCATTGGAGATCTAAGGGCTCAGCTCCAGGCAGCACGGGCAGAGATTGTGCACCTCAAATTGCATATTCAAGAGGAAATATATTATAAGAACGGCCTGCCATTTCCCCAACATCCAATAGAAGCACCTCGACTGCAGAGGGTAGTTGGTCTGGGAGGTTGGCAGGTGGTTAGGAGGAGCAAATTGGGTGCCCCATTACTCGGTGTTCTCCAACATATCATCTCCACAAACCATATAAAAACTACAAAAAGGCATCTGCCTCTATCTCCAAAATCAAACAAAGGGGCAGAGGACACTGCAGAGCAGGACACTGCAGCACAGGAGCTAGCACAACAAAACTCACCCAAAACAGGAACCAAAACAAAAAAAGCAAAAAGGAAATTCAAAAAACCTTCTGATCGTAGGAGACTCCATGATTCAGGGAGTTGATACATATCTCCAGCCAGGGGTAATAGTCAGATGTCTCCCAGGTACATCAGCGTGGAGAGACACTGACCGCATTGCTAAAATTGTTCAGGAAGCAGGAGAAAACGTTGATGTCCTGGTACACATAGGAACTAACGATCTCACCAGCCAGTCAGTCGTGGAGACCAAGGAACACCTGACCAGACTGGGTAACAAACTATCACCCATTTCATCCGACATCTCCTTTTCTGAGATCCTGCCAGTCTGGGAGAGGGGGGCAGATGGACGGAAGGTCAGAGAAGGGGAGATAGGGGAGCTAAACATGTGGCTCAAGGGCTGGTGCCAGTAAAAAGGACAGAGATTTGTAGGGAACTGGCAACAATTTTGAGAACAAATGTTCTTTAAATTTGATGGACTGCATCTGACTAAGGAGGGAGTCAGTGCATTGGGGCAGATGTTTGATGTCTTTGCAGAATGTTTAAACTAGCAAATGGGGAGAGGGGTGCAGCACCCCATACGTCGAATGGAAAGAACACCCTTCCCCCTCAGCTAGTGGTCAAACAGGAGTTCAGCATGTTTGTAGTTCATTTGCATCACCAGGTAAGGAAAAAGGTCCGACTCCCCATACAACGCACAGGGGAAATGCCAGACCTCTCCCAACAACTAACACACTGAAATCTGGCCAATGGAAAATCATGTACACAAATGCTCGCAGTCTGGGAAACAAGATCCAAGACCTGCAGGCAATAATGACAGAGGATAAACTGGACATAGTAGCCACTAGCGAGACATGGTTTACCAGTAACCACACTTGGGAGACTTCAGTACCCAGCTATGTACTGTTCAGAAGAGACCGAGGTGCAAAAAGGGGGTGGCCCTTTATGTCAATGAAAATATCAAAGCTACAGAAATTCAGAATACACATAAGGAGCCAGAAGAACTGTGAGTCACCCTGGAAACAGGAAATGGGACAGCCATATGAACTGTGGTCATGTACAGGTCTCCAGACCAGGGGAAGGACATAGACACATTACTGTTAGAAGATGTACAAAACATGACAGCTAAAGGGGAGGTTCTGATAATGGGAGACTTCAACATGCCAGTTACAGATTGGTCAGTACCAGCAGGAACATCTGCCAGAACTAGACACATGGTGGATTCCTTGCAGGGGGAGCGACTCAAACAACTGGTATAACAACCCACAAGAGACAGGGCTATCCTAGATCTCATACTGACTAACAGGGAAAGGATCACAGATCTCCAGGTAGAAGGTCACCTGGGGGCCAGTGGCCATCACATGGTATGGTTCAATTTGGCAACTAGAACTAAATCATCCTATTCCAAGGCAAAAATATGGGACTTCAGAGGAGCTGACTTTGATAAGATGGCCAACAGAGTTAAGCTAGCCCTGGCAAAAAGGAATACAGGTGAGGGGGTACAGGCAGAGTGGGCAAGCATTAAAGATGCAATACTTGAAGCAACATCCCATTGTGTTAGAGAGAAAAGGAAGTGCAAAAGAAGAAGGAAACCACTTTGGTTCTCAAAAACAATAGCAGAAAAGGTCAGAGCCAAAAGGCTGGCCTTCAGGAAGTATAAGGGAATGCAGCAGGATGAAGATAGAGAGGCACACCAAACTTCCCTAAGGGAAGCAAGGAAGGCAGTAAGGCAGGCAAAGGCCCAAACCGAGGAAACACTAACACAAACAGTAAAAGAAGGTAACACGAATTTCTATAGATACAGTGGTGAAAGGAGAAAGTCCAGAGGGGGTATTGCTAAGATCAAAGGGGATAAGGGGGCATGTGAGGAGGAGGACCATGTAAAAGCATCTATCCTAAATAGATACTTCTGCTCAGTATTTACTGAAGAGAAGGTAAGGCAGGGCCCACAGCTCAGCACCAGGGACACAGTGGGGAGGGAAATTTGCACTAGTCTCTTCACAAAAGAACGGGTCCTACAAGAGCTTGATAAGCTCAGGGTGGACAAGGCAATGGGACCTGATGGCATACATCCCAGAGTACTAAAGGAGCTAAGGGTGGAACTAGCAGAGCCATTATCAGAACTGTTTAGTGAGTTTCTGAGCACAGGAGAGGTTCCAGAAGACTGGAGAAGGGCTCATGTGATCCTGCAGGGAGGAGGCAGGGAACTACAGACCAGTCAGTCTTACCTCAGTAGTGGGCAAGATTACAGAGGCACTCCTTAAGGAAAGGATAGTGCAACACCTGGAGTCCATAGGAGCACAGGATCCAAGACAGCATGGGTTTACAACAGGAAGGTCTTGTCAAACTAATCTCATAGATTTCTTTGACTGGGCAACCAGAGTGGTGGACCAAGGTGGAGCAGTTCATGTCGCCTAACTTGACTTCAGCAAAGCTTTTGATACTGTTCCACACAGAAGATTGATTAATAAACTAGGTAGGCTCGGGGTGGATCAGAAGTTGATCAACCGGGTGGCAAACTGATTGACGGGCAGAAAACAGAGAGTAGTGGTAAATGGTGTACAGTCAGAAGAGATGCAAGTCACAAGTGGGGTACCTCAGGGATCTGTCCTGGTGCCAGTCCTCTTCAATATCTTCATCAGTGACATTGCAGATGGACTGGAGGGTGACGTTTGTCTGTTTGCAGATGACACCAAGATCTGCAACAGAGTAGATGATCCAGATGGGTGGGCAGAATGAGAAGAGATCTGGATAAACTAGCAAAATGGTGGAAGACTGGCAACTGGAGTTTAACGAAAGAAGTGCAAGATCATGCACATAGGGAAGAGAACCCTGAAGCCACCTATAGGCTGGGAGAGGAGTTGCTGGCAGTCACAAGGGAAGAAAGACTTAGGCATCATCATCACTGATGACCTGAAATCATCCAAGCAGACCACTAAAGCAGCAGGTAAGGCTAGAGGGATGTTGGGGTGTATTAGTAGGGGTATCACAAATCAGAAGAGGGAGGTAATAATCTCTCTTTACAAGACGCTGGTTAGGCCCCACCTGGAGTACTGTGTGTAGTACTGGAGGCCACACCTCTCAAAGCATATTAACCAAATTGAGGCACTCCAGAGAAGGGCAACCAAAATGGTGCAGGGACTGCATCAGAAAACATATGAGGACAGATAAACGGAGCTCAATATATTACCCTAGAGCAAAGGAGGAGAGAGGTGATATGATCAAAACATTGAAACACCTTAAGGGCATTAACAAGGTGAAAGAGTCTAACATGTTTCAATATAAGAAAAATAGCAGAACAAGAGGACACAGCATGAGAATAGAAGGAGGCCGATTAAGGGGTAATGTGAGGAAGTTCTTTTTCACAGAAAGGGTGGTGGATGCATGGGACGGCCTACCTCAGGAAGTGGTGGATATGAATACAGTACAGGGCTTCTAACAGGCAAGGTGATAGGCATAAGGGAGCAATACAGATAAGTATGAATAGATAGGCCATTGACAGAGCAAAGGCTGATGGCACATTCATAAGGTAGAAAAAGAAATGGGCAGAATGGATGGGCCTTGCAGTCCTTATCTGCCAACAACTTCTATGTTTCTATCCTGGCTTCTAGCCAAGATGGCACCTGGTGTGGAAGGTAAGAGGCTGGTAGTTGTGGAGATGGGGGAGAGGGTCTTCTCTCCCATCTAGGCTCAGCTAGAGACCCCAACAGGACACATGGAGATGGATGTGGAGCAACCTTTTATGGATCAGAGACAGAGATATGGACCAGCAGATGGTCCCTCTGATGTAGAGAGAACTATGTCTCACAAACAGCCTAGCCCAAACAATGATGACAGACCTATGGATCTACAAACTGCAAGCCCTACCTTGAATGGCCTGCTACAAGGGGAAGATGTGAGGCATACCGCAGAAAGAACAGCCTTTCTTGCACAAATGGCAGTGCTAGAAGCATTGTGTGAAAGCAACTCAGTAAGTCCGGCCCCAATGGTTGCTATGGAGACTGGTCTTCAGATCACAGAAAACACTGCAATACCTGTGATGGCTGCGACAACTACAACTCCAGCAGAGGAGGTAAGGGCTTGTACAGCACAGATTTCTTCTCATAGACAGGAATTACAGAGCTATGTGGGATCTGCATTGGGAATGGCACAATTGGATGTTCAGTCCGGCCTAAGACGCCCCACAGTGCAACCAACGGACAGTTCTATGATAGATCCATGGTCCATAGAGAAAGCTGTGCAGGTAGCAGGGTGGGAGAAAGAGGCTAATATGGGGCAAAGGGTTTCAGGGGACTCACCAATACATATTCCAGGGGCCCTGCATGATGTTCAGGTTACGTCCCAAAGTAATCGTACCCAAGGGCTAGTCTCCAAGGAGTTGGAACTCCTGACAGACTTAGAATTTACACAAAACCCTATGTTGCAATTGCCAAGTGCCTCTGCAGAGTCAACAGATTCTCTTCCGAGAATACAACCTCCAGAGGCAGCCCAGATGGACACTCAGACCCATAGACAAACTTACTCGGCTGTAGCTTCTAAAAACACTGTTAGATCATATGCCTCCTTTTTCACACCGCCATACAACCGGTGAAACACCACAATGCAGTAAGATTAAAATATATAGGGAGCATGCAGGAGGCCCCAGACAGACTGTATGTGACCAGAGTGCTTGTAAAGGATTCTCTTAAGTTTTTTGCAAATGAAATCCATGCCCTTATTCACGTTTCAGGAGAAACAGTATTCGATATCAGTTTTAAAACACAGCAAGGTCTTGAACGTTTCTGGATTAAATAGCACAGACTGAGAAATACTCCACTATGGACTCCCTTCACAGTTCTCCCTTTATCTAAACCTACACAGAAAACAATAACTGTCCTCTTCCGTAGTGAAGGAGTGAACATGAACAATTTAATACATTGGCTTAAAGCACACTGTACAGTTCTTTCAGACCCTGATGCAATATTTGACTCAGAACAAATTTGGACTGGGGGTTGGCGAGTAAGAGTCATGTTAAAAATGAGTGACAATGGAGTGATGCACCTGCGTAATAGTCTTTTTTCTGGGAAGGGATAGGAAGTCCTCTTCTACCCGGGACAACGTAAGGCATGCTACAGATGTGGCTTGGTGGCGCATCTAGTAGTGCCTGTGACCAGCTAAAATGTACCACATGTGGTGAAGTAGAACATTCTGGAACGCACTGTACAGAAGAGAGAGGTACAACTTGTGCGATGTGGTTGGCCATAACTTCCAATTATGTCAGTGGGCAGCACACAATAAACCTAATTTGGCAGATGGTGCTGAGCAATGCCTGTATATTACCTTGGCCCAAAAAAAGAGGATTTTTGCCCAAATGAACCCAGACAGGAAGACAGCATGGCACATGCTACTGCAGTATCTGAGGATACTCCAGGTACATCAGAGTCACAAAGGGACACTAGTTCTCTAGTGCAAGATCCGCTGAGGCCTCAAGGTGGGACCTTACCCCCCCCAACTAAACATGGAAACACATGCTGGGGAAGGAGACTTTGAGAGTGCACCTGAAACAATATCAACAGTGGAGATGGAAAAGGAACGGGCTGCAGCAGAGCCCAGGGCTTTTACTACTTCAGATAATATGGTTATGAAGCCCACCCCACCAAGTGCTACGGCATTCCAGTTTATTACAGTTTGGGCCACTAGGATTAGAAGACTGCAGGACTCAACTAAAGCTACACAAGCCTTACATGAGTCGGTGACAATACAAAATAAATATGAACTACTACAGACTGATGGTGATGCATCTGAAACTGACTCTGACACCTCTTCTATTCAGTCCTCTATCCCTGAACAGACAACAGACACTGAGGTGCCGATGGAATGATTAGGTCCTCAAAACTGGAAGACTAAAGCTAAACACAAACTTAAAGAGTCAGCACCACGAAGAGGAAGATTGAAGTGATTGGGGAGTGTACCACTAAAATCTTTCTTTCATGGCAGAACATGATTTGTTTACATGTCACAGTATTAATGTGAATAGCATGAAGAACCCGGAGAAATGTGATTTGGTATTTTCATATCTCACCATGTGTACTTTACACATTGAATTTTTACAAGATGTGAGGTACTGAACCATACATTGCATGAAATAGAACAGGCTAAGCAGGCTTGGTACCCCGATCCCTCCTTTTGGTCTATAGGTCAAGAAGCATGCTCGGGTGTTGGGATTTTGTTCAATAGTCCAGATAGAGCTGGTTAAACTAATTGATTTGGCTCCAGGGAGGGTGTTAATTTTAGATGTAAAAATTCATCACATACCTTATAGGCTAATAAATATCTATGCCCCACAAATGAAGGCTCTTCGGGTTGACCTTCTTAAACTAATCCAGCCTTTTCTACACACATCCCAGTCTGTGGTTTTTGGAGGTGATCTTAATTGCAACCTCTCCTTAAAGGATAAGATTGCTACTTCTAAAACGTCTAAAATATTTTGTGATTTTAATTCTGTGTTAAAAACTGCACACCTAGTGGATGCCTATAAATCCCACATGAATTTACATACTCCCACATTTCACAAGGGCAATTTAGCCACTCGCTTTGGTTTTCTTTTTCTGTCCCGACATATACCTGTAGTGAATGCAACAGTAAATGTTGCAGAATTTTCAGACCATAATAGTTTAACGGTCACCATAGGAGCAGTGAACTCTCTACAGAAGGGTCCTGGTACATGGAAAATGAACATGTCTTTGCTACAGGATGAAAGGTTCACACCCCTGTTAAATGAGTTCTTGGGAGCAAATAAATCGGTGTTCAAATTGTATGATAATATTGTACAGTGGTGGATAGACACCAAATGGGATTTGTGTAGTTTTTTAAAACACAAGAGTAAGTCAATGAGTATGAATAAATATAAGGAGCACTTACAAACTAGAATTAGACTACAAAGGTTAATGACACCGTCTGCTATAACAAAACATGATTACACATCACAGATCCATGTATTAAAAAAATCAGCTCAGATTGTTTCATATGGAAAAAGCCCATTCCCTTAAGCATCAGCAACCGTTTGGCATTTCTGGATCATCAGAATCTATTTGTCCTTACGAAGCATGTCAGACTCGGGTGGGGAAAAAGGAAATCACTGCAATATATAGTCAACAGAATGAAGTAAAATAGACCAATGTTGGCATTTATGGAAGTTATTACTGAATATTCCAATATTAAATATGGCCCCATAGCATTCGATGCTGAAGAAGCAGAGTCCATGTTGTCCCACATTACTTTCCTGGTAATCCCAAAAACCGAGAGTAGTCTATTGGAAAGGCCTATACAAACATTTGAAGTTATGGAAGCCATTCACTCTCTGAAAAATAATACGACCCCTGACCCAGATGGCCTCCCATCAGAAACATTTAAATTTGTTTTGACTGAATTAGCTGAGGAATTAGAGAAAGTATGTAACTGTATGTTGAAGGATCAGGATATTCCCTTGGAAATAAATATGGGATCTCTCATTCATATACACAAAAAAGGAGATAAAAAAGCTATGCAGAATTGGAGACCGATTAGTCTGTTGAGCACAGATTTTAAGATTATAAGCAACATTTTGGCCCAAAGATTGATGGGGGTAGCTAAAACAATAATCTCAGAGGCCCAAGCCTCCTCAATCCCAGGTCGGTGTATTCAGGACAATTTGTTTTTACTGAGGGAATTGATTGAAAAAGGGAACACGGGTCAACTTCATGGATTTGTTGTCATTAGATCAACGCAAGCATTTGATGCTGTTAGCCATGATTTTTTATGGTTGGTCCTTAAAAAATTTCAGATCCCAGTTACATTTATACAATGGATTAAATTATTATACAACACCACAACTGTATTCCTGTTGGTGAATGGGTGGCAAAGACCCTTAATTAGTATTAAGCGTGGGGTACGTCGGGGTGCCCCCTGAGCCCAGTCTTGTATACATTTTTCTTAGATACATTATTACGGATGATTAATGATTCCTGATTGCTCATCCCAATCACGGATACTTCTGGATTAAGTGTTAAAACACAATTGCCTATGCAGATGACATGTGCCTCTTGTTACAAGACAAAGCCTCAATAGTGGAAGCTTTATGTCTGTGTTCAGACTTTGGGAGAGTCACAGGGGCGGCCCTTAATTTACAGAAATGTGTGGGTATGGTATTGGGGGAGGACTTTGGGACCCGGGATAGAGTGGGAGGTACAGTGATACGTCTGAACCCATAAAAATGTTGGGAATAAAATTCAGAGCAGAGCATTCAGATATTCTGAACTGGGAAGAAAAATTAGGTGTAGCCCCCAAAAAAGTTTCAACATGGAATAAGTGGAAAATGGGGGGGGGGAATAATTTTTTTGATACCTGTCTTTCTTTTTCTTAGCTATGTGTTTCCCCTTCCAAAAAGCATAGAAACATGTCAATTAAGTGTTTTTTTTCCAGGCGATGTGGGGGAGCCGGCTAAACCCCATAAAAAGGAACATATTATATCTGTCTATTAGACAAAAAGGCTTGAACATGGTGCACCCTCTTTTATTTTACAACTATTTTCTTTATGGCAAATTTAAAACCCATTTCAGTCAACACAGGGAAAAGGTGGGAACCATGGACATATGAGAAACTTAAGATTTGGTTTCAGCTATGGGATAGAGGAGAGCTAGGAATAGTAAAACAACAGCAAAACTTTCCACTTTATTGGAGAGAGATTTTTACTAGAATAAGGCAGTGGAACATCACCACTCAAATTATTGTTTCATTACAGAGGAAAGGATTATATTTTAAATTTTTGAACACAATATGCAAGGTCCCCCTGGTATTTGAACATTGTCCGGAAGGCAGCAGACAAGCCCTCATAACCTTGTTAAGAAACCCCAGGATTCCCCCTCACATGTGGGACCTACGTTGGCTCAGCTGTCATGGGAAAATTAACATCAAGGGAAATCATTAACATAAACAGGCAATTGAGAGACTGTGTAGTAGACATGAATGTATTGAACAAGTAGAGACTACTGAACACCTTTTTTTTTCATTGTTCATTTATTAAGGAATTTTGGGCCTTTCTAGCTAAAGCATGGTTGGTATCGACCTTTGCCCTTGTATCCTATGAAAACTTAATGTATGGGGAGGTACAGGGACCCTGGCAGGTATGGTATACAGAAACTGTTGCAATTATTTTTACTGTGTGTAAATGGCAAATTTGGAATGCACGTTGTCTTTTCACGCTTCAACAGAAGCAAACTACATACCTTGAGATTTTGGAGAAAATTACTAAAGATTTACAATTAATCTGTACAAGGGAAAAAGTTAACTTACAGGAAAGCTTTTGGCTGTCTAAATGGCATGATTTATCCTGGATAACTGACTTGGATACTCCTGTAACATGAAGGGTGTTTAGGTGTTAAAGGACAGTTAGGATTTTTGTTTTATAGACTAACAGAATAATATGTGTAGGTTTGTTTGTTTCAGGTTACATTTTTGAGTTGTCTCTGAATTAAGAATTAGGTAGGATACTTTCAGTTTGCTTTTACTTTCAATGTATGTAATATATTATTTGCTTGTGCTTTCATTTCTGTTTGTATCTATGTTTGGTTCTGTATTCAATAAAACTTTTCCCCACTCCGCAGAGGAGGAGATGCTGAAGGTCTGAGCAGGATGGCAGAGGTCTGTCCAATTCAAGAGGAGGAGGAGGCTGGTGCACCTGCAGGGGAGCAGATCTTCGACCCTGCAGGTCCAGCACAGGAGATCATGGTGGAGGAAAGAACCGACCATGATATTGGGGAGTTTGCAGTTTGTCAAGACGACGGGCAGTTACTGTAAATGGAAGAACAGCTGCTAAGATATTTTATTGCGCAAAACAGAATGAGAGTACTGGAGCTGTTAAGCAGTAAAAATATCAATGTTTCTGTACCAGAAAATGCGAGGAGCAGTAAATATCTTGAGCAACAACATTCAGGACATAAGAACAAAAGCACCTTGAAGCCAGAGAAGTGCATTGAGCTGCAGAGAAAAGAAGGAGACACTGACAGTTTGGGCCCAACTGACAGGAGTGATGCAGCAGCATCAATGAAGCCGCTCTCATCTGAGACAATGCCCAACACTGTCAGCGGAAGCCTCGCACAATGGCCTGAAACAAAATCCAAGTATCAGAATGATGTAAGTACAGATTTCTTTGATGTTACCTTGCATACTAGCTGTACTATGGAAGTAGAGGCAGTGGTTGATGATGATGGTCAGGCCCAAAAAGGGGGGGGGGGGGTGAAGCACAGCACATGAGACCAGGAAGAGTATCCATAACACAACAAAATACTCAGCAGTTTGAGGAAAACGGAAAAAAAATTTAAAAAACACTGCAACAGGCAGGATGGTGACAAAATGAAATAGGACAATGGGTACCTGACCTCAGTAATTGTCCTTTACCAGGCCAGATAAAAGGAAATACTGCACAAGGCCCCATGGTCCCACAAGCTCAAATATCTGAAGTGCATGTTACAAGAGAAGGATTTTTTTTTTATTTATAACAGATACTGATGCTGAACTGAATGCTGACTGTTATCTATAGCTCACCAGGTCCCAGGAGACATTCTGGGAGTAGTGATTCAGAGCCCCACCCCCCCCAGGGAAAGACAAACACCACATTACCCCTTCTTGGGGAGGGAGGATGGACACTGAATCCCCAACAGGACAACAGTCTATAAACTCAGAAACTGCAAAACAAATGTGGGCAAAATTCAGAGCACAAGATAAAGCTTTTCAAAATGCCGTCCCAGCTCAGAGAAGGAATGCTGTGTGACTACAATAGCTAGGAGCCTGGAGGGAACTCCTGATAGAATTTATGTGGGAAGAACTTTAATAAAGGAATCCATGCATTTCATGCTTCTGGTGATATGATATATGATGGAAGTGTTAAAACCCAGATGGGCCTGGACAAATTTTGGGCATCTTATGAGAGAAAAAAAACAGTGTCAGTGGCTCAGCAGGTAGAACACTCGCCTCTGAGGCCGGGAAATCAGAAGGCTGCAGGTTCTATCCCCATACCAGGCACTTGGGTTAATATCCCAATACTGACACTGCAATGAAGCATGAGGGGAATGCTGCACTCCTGAGGTGCCGTCTTTCCGATGAGACGTTAAACCGAGGTCCCATCTGCCTGTTCTGGTGGTAGTTCAGGTGGATGTTAAAGATCCCATGGCACTTCTGGAAAAGAGTAGGTGAAATGTCCCTGGTGCCCTGGCCAAATTCCACCCCCCCCCCCGTCACTAAAATACCACCAACAGCTTAATCTGATTCAAAGTCAGTTGGTATTCATCTGTATCCCACTCCCCCGGGTCGTGCCTGAAAATAGGCAGAGTTTGTCTAGTGCACTTACCTGGTCAACAAAAACTAAATTAATAAATACTGCTGTCTGGTTGCCCTTCAGGGCAATCCCATTGACCAAGCCAGCAATAAAACTAGTGACTATCTTTTTTCGAAATAAAGGGGTTAACATGTGAGACATTAAACCTTGACTATCACAAAGACGTGACCTTGTAGGAGAACCACAGGCAATACTGGGTGAATAACACATCTGGACTGGGGGGTGGAAATTTAAAGTAAAACTGCGTTTAACACCTGCAGGGCCTAAACACCTTCTGAGTTGCTTTTTCCTAGGAAAGTATCGTGGACACTGTTTTTAACTGGGATAGCCTAAAACGTGCTTTAAATGTGGGTCTGCACATTGCCTCAGTAATGCATGTGACCGCATTAAATGTAGTTTATGTTTAGAATATGGACATACAAGTTCAGGATGCACAAATGACTTAAAGTGTAACCTATGTGAGGAACAAGGCTATGTATACAGGTCTTCCCCCTGGGCTGCCCACAATAGAGAAGATAGGCCAGACCAAGATAGCATTCTTATAAATGCACAAAAAAGAAGTATGGAAAAGAAAAAAGGTAACAAGAGCAAAGGGAACAGCAAGAAAGTGCAGTGACAAATCAAAGAACTGCAGCACAGCCAGAGAGTGAATCACACTCGGTCGATGAAATGGTAGTGGATGAAATAAGGACCCTGCAGGAAACAGGACAACCTGACCCACCCAGCATTTTAGTGGATGAAGGTATACAACCAACAGAGGAACCACCTGGAGACCTGAATGTTCAACAGAAAGAGGCGGAAGGAAACTCTATGCCACCCCTCAAAATAACTCTAGTACAATCTAAGAAAAGAAGAATAGCAAAACAACAACCAAAAGTGAAATTGCCAAGGACTGTTAAATCAAAAGATATACTGACCATTTCAAATAGGTATAAGCTACTGCAATCACAGGACTCTGATCCAGGGGAGGAATCAGGAACTTCTTCAACATTCTCTTCCATTGCTGGGAACACCTCAGATTCAGAGGAGGAAGATTTAACAAAAGAAGTTCAAAAAGTTAGAGCACAGAGTAAAAAAACCTTAGGGGCCAGAGCATGAAGAAGTGAAAGATTGAAAAAGGATGCCTAACTTTTATTGTTAACCAATCATGGAATCCCCTCACATCTATAGAATAGCATCTCTGAATGTGAATAGAATTAAAAATTCACGGAGACATTTGGTTACATTTTCTATCATAAAAGACTGTAATATAGATATCTGTTTTTTGCAAGATACCAAATTAAATACAGTAAGAGAAATTAATGCACTTTGCAACTCTGGTGTTGGGGCCCTTCTCTATTTTCATATAGTCTAGAGAGATGTGATGGGGTGGGAGTGTTGTTTAAAGGTTTTAACTTTAAAATTTCTAGAATGGTGGACATTTGTCTGGGGCGAGCCTTGTTACTGGATTTTACATATGATAACATGGTATGTAGGGCTATAAATGTATACACCCCCCAAACGCAGAAGGGCAGAATAGAACTGTTTAATGTCATCAAACCCTTTTTGTTTACGACAAGGAAACTTATTTGGGTGGGGGACTTCAACTGTGGCTTACAACCTCAGGATAGGGAGCAAAAACACAGAAACAATTCTGTGACACCACAGCCCTTAAAAATATTATAGAGGACCTAGAGTTAATAGACACATACAGAGAACTACATAAGGTGGGAGGTCAAACATACCATAGAAGTACACTCATGACAAGAACTGATTTTATTTTCACAACAAAACAAACACACATAATATCAGCTTAAATACAACCAATAGAAAAAACAGATCATTCATTACTCTTAATTTCTTGCAGCTTTGTACCTATGAAAGCTATTGGAAAAGGGTATTGGAAGTTAAATTCAGATGTACTGGATAATTCAGAAATGATACAATCAATTGGAGAATTGTTGAATGCCAGAAAATCAGTAGTGGGGTTAGAAGATGATTTAAGCAGATGGTGGGAAGGGACAAAAAAGAACTAAAACAACTATTTCAAACAAAAGCAAGTGAAATGCATACAGAGCAATATAAAAAATATTTAACATTATGGGCACAATTATATAAAATTATGGCCTTAGCAAATTCAGGGTACGAACAATATGGAGAACAGATTCAGAAGTAAAAAAAGAAAATGGAAGCATTACAATATTCAAGAGCAACATCTTTGTTATATGAACAGCGGATTGGGACCCCAGGGAGAACAGGGTCAGGGAATTGTTTTGAAAGTTGTAAACAAAGAAATAAGGATCAAATTATGGATTCTGTTTTTAACTCTGAGGGGAAAGAAATAACAGATAACAGAGGTATTATACGGGCTATAGCACAATATATGCAGTCGACATTCTCTACAACAAACATTTCAGAGTTACATATGTAACAGTTCCTGCAGCAAATCAAAGTACCTGAATTACCAGTGCATGCAAAAGAAGAATTGATAGCGCCGATAACAAGAGAAGAGGTATTATAGGCAATAAATAAATTGAATAATAAAACTTCACCTGGACCAGATGGCCTGATAACTGAATTTTATAAAGCTGTGAAAGCAGAGCTTGCAGAAATCCTGATGGTAGTTTTTAATGAAATGCTGGAAACAGTGATATAGCCCCTCAGTTAGGAATCTCTTTCCAGATACTTCTACATAAAAAGAGGGACAGAAGGGATTTGAATAATTGGTGTTTTTATTTTATTTATTTATTTATTTTTTGTTAACCGGGTAAGTGCACTAGCCATAGCAATGACTGTTTTCAGGCACGACCCGGGAGGATACAAAACAACATTACAGGAATGACATTCCAAATACAAGTACAACAATAATCATTACAACAGTTTACAAGCAGGTTGCAAGAAAATGGCTAAAAACAAGGAGGTAAATGGTAACAGTGTGGGGAAAATAGAAAAAAGAAAAAAAACATGGAGCTGTACAGTAAAATTCCACCACAGTTTGCTTTGAGGAAGAAGAAACATGACATAACATTTTCAGTATACATAATAACATTTTCAGTACTAATAAGGGATTAAAAAGTTAATTTAGGAGAGGGATATTAGTAAGTGATAGAAGTAAGAGACACGGACAGGGGAGGTAAAGGTGAAGTGCATTGCGTATAGGAGGCAGATAAGAAAGGAGAGGTAAGGCTGGGATGAAAAGAGCTAGGGGGTTTGAAACAGAAGCATTTATGGGAAGTTTCAAGATAAGTACATAGTCCTTTTTTAAAAGATGCATGGGATGTTGATTGATGCAAGGTTAGTGGAAGGGAATTCCAGTATTTGGGGGCATGGCAGACGAAAGCACTAGCACCTTTGGTGGTGCAGTGTCTGGGGATGAAAACAGGGGCCTGGTCAGTGCAACTCAATCCATAGCACGGAGTCAGGTTTTGGAAAAGGCCTGCCTGGGATTCAAGGATTTGCAGATGAACCATATTGTCAATGACAGAGCCATAAGCATGTAGCCTTAGTTCAGTGGGGGGAAGCCATCTCAGGTCAGAATAGAGGAGACAGTGGTGTTTCAGCGATGCGAGGAGGAGGCATAACGACAGATGTTGTTATATGTAACATCCCATTTCCTCAGAATCAGTTTGCACACAGAAACGTATGTTGCAGCACCATAGGTAAGTGATGGTAGGAGTAAGCCATGGGCAATGACAAGCCTTGCTGAGGGAGTGAGCATATAACTGGTTCAGTAGGCTATTCCAAGTTTGGCATGTACCAGTTTGCAAGTCAGATTGATGTGCGAGTCGAATTTTAGTGATGGATCAAGGGTGACGCCCAGATATTTAAATGAGGTTACTACCCCAACTACTGAGCCATTTAAGGAGGTGACTTTGAATTTAGAATGGCCATGCTTGAGCTTCACCATTGATCCAAAGAGCACAGCTTGGGTTTTAGACTCGTTTAATACAAGTTTATGAGTAAATAGACACTTTTGTATTAGCTGGAAGTCAAGAGAGAGAGTCGTTTGTTTATGTCATCAATGTTTTTAGCACTAGCATACAGCACAATGTCATCAGCATATAGCAGGGAGGCTGTCCTGTGGAGGTCAGCAGAGATGTTATTTATGAACAGAGAGAAAAGTAAGGGCCCAAGGATGAAGCCTTGCGGTACTTCAATATTTATGGTGGTTTTGTCTGAGAGGGTAGAGTTGCATTCACAATTGGAGACCTTTCAGCTAGGTAGTTCTCAAACCATCTTACAACATTAGTTGAGAAACCAAGTGATCCCAGGGTGGCATGAAGGATGGTGTGATCAGCTAGGTCAAATGCCTTAGTCATGTCAATGAAAATTGCACCGGTGAGGAGGCTGGAGTCCATAGCCACTTGAGTATCTGACGTGAATTTGAGGAGGGTAGTAGTGGGGCTATGCCCTTTGCAAAAACCATGCTGGGTAGTGGTGAGTAGCTCTTGCTTCTGTAAGAAGTCAATTGTCTGGACAGCTACAATTTTCTCAAGAATTTTATTTAGGACAGACAGGATGGCAATGGACCTATAGTTTGAGGGGTCTTTATGATCTCCTTTTTCAAAGGCTGGAGTAATTCTAGCTGTTTTCCATATGTCAGGGATGTAGCCCTGGCACAGGGAGAGTGTGAAAATCCTGACTAAGGGAGCAGCAATGAAAGGGGCTGCAATCTTAAGGAGCCTGGGCTCTAGATTGTCTGAGCCAGCTGCTGTGCAGTTCAAGATATTGTTTAGCAATCTAAGCACTTCACATTTTGTGACTGCTTTAAAAAAGAATTGAGGACTGTTTGTAGTACGTCTGGTAGATACACTTGGTTGGGCAGGGAAAGAGGAGGTGTAGTTGATTAGGTCTGAGAAGTTATAGTTGAAAATGTTTGCAATGGTTCTGGGATTATTACAGTGTACTCCATCAAGTGACATGTTGTTAGGGGTGGATGCCAGATCAGAACCAAGAAAGAATTTAATATGTGACCAAAACATTTTGGGGTCACCATAGGAGTTGGTCAGGAGTTCTTTGTAGTATGAGCTTTTGCCTTTTTTGATGTCCTTTTTGCAGGCATTTCGTAGAGCCCTGTAGTTATTGAGGTCGGAGGCTAGCCTAGAGTTTTTATAATGGAGCCAGCTTTTGTCCCTTAGTTTAAGTTTAGCTAGTAGGTTAGCTTTCAACCAACGGGTTTGCCTATTTTTTACCCTATGGGTTACGAGTTTGCAGTTCTTATCCTGGAGCACTAGGAAATGTTTCAAGAGCAGGTCCAGGGTGGTCTGAGCATCATTTAATAGGAGAATGGGGGACCAATCAGTAGAGGCAATGTCGTTCAGGAAAAACTGAGAGTCAAAATGTGCATAGTTGCGGAAGATAATGAAGTGAGGCCCAGTCTGGGTAGGCCTGCCTTTTCCCCAGATACAGTACGTTGGGGAGTGATCAGTGATGGCATCAGGTAGTACTCTAGAGGCAATTACATTTTCAGGGCAATTGGTCATTATCCAGTCTAGTAGCGTGTTAGTGCGAAGAGCATTTCTGGTAGGTTCACCTATAAGCTGGTACAGGTTATAACTGTGCAACTTGGTCATTATTGTTGTTTGGTTACTGCCCAGCCAATTTATGTTTAGGTCCCCAATTTTAAGGACCTTGTTTCTTCCGACAAGGCATGCTGTTTGTTTCAGTAACTCATCTAGCCCTACTTGCCCATTTGTTGGGGGATTGTAGACACACACGATGTGAAGCTTCTTAGTACCAAGAGTGAGCAGGGCATGAAGGGCCTCACAGTGGCATAGGGCAGATGTCTGTACTGCAGAGACATCAAGGTGATCTCTGAAGTAGACAGCAGTTCCACCTCCTCTTTTAGGTGTAGCTCTGTCAAGTCTCACAAGGTTATAGTGGGGAAGGGGGCATAGAGAATCAGGTATGGAAGGTTTTAGCCACGTCTCGGTCAAGCATATAATATCAGGCTAGTATAGGGTGGTCCAGGATTCAAGCTCAGTAAGATTGTGAGCAAGGCTCCTAATGTTGTGATGAGCTATGATAAGACCTTTGGCATCGGTAATAGTGTCAGGTAGATCATTGGTTGGACCTGGATTTAATTGAACATTGCCTGAGAGCAGGATAGCAAGTAGGAGAAAGTACCAGAGCTTGTGGCGCATGAAAGAACCATGGGCATGTAGGTGCAGGTGGCATTTCTTATGTACATGGGCAACCAAGTGTATCCAGATCCTATTTAGAAGCACTGGGGAGGGGTCAAAGCAGGGGGCAGAAAGTATCAGGAGATTAGAGTAGTAGTGATCCTGGTATGCAAAGTAGGGAGGGGTTGCTTTATTTTGGAGTACCGTAGGCATAGACAAAAGGAGTAGTGGCAGTGTGATCATAAGATACAGTAACATCAGTGGGGTCTTTTTTAATAGTATTATTGTGGGCTGCGACTAACAGCTCAAGGTCCCACTGAGGTTGAGAGGCTGCTGAAAGTGGTATACTTATTAGGGGTCTGGCCAAACTTCACAAAGAGTGATTCACCTAAAACGCAGCTAGGTAGTGGTGGATCATGCAGAATAGCAGGCAAGATGGCAGTCACACTAGGCTAACAGGAATAAAGACGGAAAGAAAACTTGTGGAAGGAAAGACAGGCAGGGCAAGCAGACTAGGTCATACTGGGAGCTTAGGCAGTATGTAATTTGATCATGCCAGAAAGGGTAGTACAAAAGAGAAAGCTTGGGGTCACTTTCCACCTCTGAGTTTAATTTCAGATCAGGCCAGATTAGTAAAGAAGCCAATGAGAAGAGGTGGGGATTAAGAGGGAAGAGTTACGGCGTATTTAATGGAGGCCTGGGAAGGGTTGGGGAAGCGGGAAGAAAATCCTACTTAGTAAGCTAAAAGCATTCGGATCATGTTAGAAAACAGCTGAGAAAAGGCACTGCAGTCTCAATCCACAGTCCAGAAAGCCAAAGAAAAAGACGCACCAATCAGCAAGGCAGCTCACGGCCAGTGGACCAATCAGCACGGAGGAGCCACACCAATCGGAAAAGCCCCAGTGGAGAACGAGAGAAGCTAGTGGAAGTGGCATGTACCTGTGATTGCAGTCTGGGCAAGGGGACCAGGCAGGCAGTCAGGAGCTGTTAGAAGCCCCAGTGTATGGCAGGCGGCGGCCGGCGATACGGCCGTTCTGCTCCGCCTCAGGTTGTGGGGCGCCGCTCTAGCGGAGACTGCCTGTGATTGCAGTCTGGGCAAGGGGACCAGGCAGGTGGTCAGGAGCTGTTAGAAGTCCCGGTGTGCGGCGGGCAGCAGCTGGTGAGACGGCCGTTCTGCTCTGCCTCAGGTTGTGGGGTGCCACTCAGGTGGAGACTGCCTGTGATTGCAGTCCGGGCAAGGGGACCAGGCAGGTGGTCAGGAGCTGTTAGAAGTCCCGGTGTGCGGCGGGCGGCGGCCAGCTAGACGGCCATTCTGCTCTGCCTCAGGTTGTGGGGCACTGCTCAGCTGGAGAATAATTGGTGTTCTGTTAGTCTTATGAACACTGACATGAAAATTCTAATGAAAATTTTAGGGGCAAGACAAGGTTTAACTGCACCTTTTTTAATAACAGAAGGTCAAACTTGTTCAGTGGTGGAACGCAGTATCCAAGACAATCTCATTCTAATTAGAGAGATGGTAGAAATGGGGAAACACAATCTTATGTCAGGATTCATACTGACTCTTGATCAAGAGAAAGCATTCGATAGGATGTCCCATGTTTATATGAAGGAGGTATTATGCATTTATGGTATTCCAGAAACTTTTTGTAATTGGCTCCAGGCTATTTATGGGGTAGCTGTGGCAAAACCCCTGATAAATAGGGTTCAGGGCCCAATTATAAACTTGGAAAAGGGGTAAGCCAAGGGTGTTCACTGAGTCCATTATTGTATGTGTTTTGCACAGACCCCTTCTTAAAATCCATACATCAGGACAAACAGATTTTAGGGTGACAAATAGGACAAACAGGACATTCTCCGGCTATTATGGCCTATGCAGATGATATATGTTTACCAGTGGCAGATGCACCTACAGGGAAAAGAGCCTTGGAAAAAGTTACAGAGTATTTCAAAGTGTCAGGAGCAAAGATTAATCACACAAGGTGTGAAGGATATAAAATGAGTGAGAACACAGAAAAAATACAACAAATTGAGCAAATAAAAATCTCAAAAGAAAACGTTGAAATTCTGGGTTTCTATTTTGGAAAAAGGGACATGGCAAGTTATAACTGGAATTTGAAACTAGAAGAAGGGAAAGAAAGGGTAAACAATCAGAGAGTATGGCAGCAAAACAAAAAACAAAAAGTGGCAATAGTGAAAACTTATTTTTTACCAATTTTTACATAGGCCCAGATATTCAGAAATGCGAAAAGGCTGGCGCAAGTCCGGCGCAGAGCAAATCCGATGTGCCGTGGCACAACGAGTGTCATATTCAGAGGCTGTGCATGACGAACTGCACCAGTGCAACCTGGCTGAATATGGCTGCGATGTGCCATTGCGCAAACAGACCTGTGCCATGACGCAGAAAGACATGCCTCAGGCAACCATGGGAGCATAGCAGCAGAGCAACAGAGGGGGGCAAGGCACAGGAACAGGAACAGACCCAGGGACAGTGCCAGGGTAGCACAGTGGCAGGCCACAGGTGGCCACTACCAGCAGGGCACACACAGGTACCCAGACACCCCCACCCAAAAGCAGGCAACAGGTGCACCAATGGCCAATGGAGGGCCACCAATGAAGCCCCCCCTGGTCACATGCTGTACCCCCACCTACCCAGACCCCAGCAAACCATAACCAGGACCATGCTGCCAAGCACACACATGCCACACACCCCTGATATCCGCCCCATGAGCACCCAAAGGCACAGCCACCAACCAAGAGGCAGGACACCACCACTGTGGGACACACCACAGCACAAAGCAGTGCACCACAGATGCACAACACATGCACCGACACATGCAGACCACACAGACAGACACTGCACCACTGTAGCATGGCTCCTCATGCCAGCTGCAAAGCAGATACCGACACAGGCAGGTACGTCAAAAAATGTACATTGAATTGAACTATTTACAAGTGTAAGAGGGTGGGAAAGGGTAAGAAAGTGAGGGAAGGGGACAGGGAACAGGGACTGTACAGTGGGAAGGGGGACAGATGCGGGAGGCAGAGCAGGGGAAACAGGGAAAAGCCGGGGCTTGAACTAAGGGTGTCCATGCCCTGCCACTTCTTGGCACCTCCTCTGTTGCTGTTCCACTAGCAAAAGTCAGTGCACCTGACAGACCGCCTCCATGGTGGTGGATGTGATGAGTATTATCTGGTGCAGCAGCCGACAGTATAGGGGCAGCCTCCCCCTCCACTGGAGACCTATGACAAGGGACAGGACAGGTGATCAGTGCAAGGTCCCAAGGCACCATGCCAACCCACTGTGTGCAATGGGCAGTGGGAACACACACCCATGGAGTGGCGCCCCGGCCACCCACAGGGGGTGGGCCATCACCTGCCAGCAACCCAGCATGCCAGGACAGTGCACAGAGGTGGTTACCGCCACCCAATGGCCACCCAACTGTGCAACAACAGTCACATGGCACAGGGCACCAGCAGCACCACAGAAACACCAGTGGCAACTGGGCGCACACACCCACCTCACCAACAGCTGGCAGACGTGTGCAATGGCAGCCCCTCAGTGGCATGCACCATGCACAGTGCGACACACCCAGCTGCCATGGTACATGGCACAGGTGGCCATGGCTGTACCCACTCCCCCAGCGACACCCCTGCACTGTGTGCAGGATGAAAACAGTGACTGCCTGACCTCTGCAGCCCCGCTGGTGCCGGTCCTGCTGCCGCACCACCTCCATGGCCTGCCGTGACCTGCTGGGCTGCCCCTGGTGCTCCTGCCGCTTTTGCTCTGTGGCGATCCTCAGGTCCTGGGAATAGAACAAAGACAGGAATACATCAGGACACATCCACAGCATGTGCCCACAACCCCCACCCCTGTGCACAGTGTGTGCCCCTGCCCAACATGTCCTGCAAGGCTGTATCACAACACAAGCTGCGGCTGGCAATGCCACACCGCAATGCATATGATGACAGTGTACCTCCCTGCAGGGCATGCCAGGCAGCCATGCCATCACCACAGTACAGCACTAGGGCACACATGCAGCATGGACTGACTTACCTGGCAGTGGCAAGGCCCCTCGCTGGAAGCATGCCTGCAGCTGTTGCAGGCACTCCAGGTCCCACCGCATGAGGTCACCATACCGGTGGCGACATTGTTCCCCAGTTCTGGCCACTCCAGTACTCTATTGCAGTCTGGCAGCAATCCCCTGCCGACATCAGTCGTGGTTGTTGCAGGGGCATCTGGCCAAAGAGCTGTTGGGCATGTGACTGCACACAGGCCACTATATTCACCAGCTCCACATCAGTCCAATTATGGGCCCGGCAAACTCCTCACTGTGCCATTGTGTGAACCTCGATGTGTGGAGGCAAAATGGTGGCCAGAGGCGCATGTGTGCACAATGTGCCCGGGATGCACACTTTGTGGAGACATGCGCCGTGTCCGCCCATCTCACAATGCAGGAGATGCACGATATGGGTGTGGCCAGACCAGCACGTGGTAGGAGAGTACCAAGGGGTCAGGGGCTCACACCAGGGATCAGGGGTTGGACAGCGCACAGTGCACCGGTGTGCAAGAGCTGGCATGGTGCACTGTACACCACAGTCTCTATTGCACAGTGGGCACACAGTGTGCAATAGGAGGCAGCACACCACCTGGGGCATGTGCACTGCGGTCCTGTGCACTGCACATGTCTGGCCATTGCACCGCGACTTGCTCTGGAGCAATTCCAGTGCGCCCGGAGCAAGTTCACGATATTCAGCCGCCACATGCAAATGAGCTCATCAGCCAATGCGCGGTGCACTGGGGACATTAGCATGTCATTACCATTGCACCAATGCTCATTTGCATGCATTCCACTATACAAGTGCCACATATCAGCACAGGCCATGGACTGGTATTGCAACCATCTGAGGTAAGTTGTGCATGCTGCTGAGCCCAGCCAGCACAGCAAGGGGGACAGAGTAGGCTGCCACTGACACTGACACACATGTCCATGTCCACAGGTAGCACAATGTCGGAATGTGAAAAGGGTGAGGAGCGTGGGCCTGCTCTCAAACGCAGGCCCAACTTCACAAAGGCAGAGGCAGATGCACTGTTTGAGGCCTACCTCGACAGGGAGCCACTGCTGATTGGTGCCACAGGCACACCACAGGCCAGGGCTGTAGCCTGGGAGGAGGTGGCTGCAAGTGTCAACCAGCAGGGCAGCCAACAGCGGTCTGTGTAGGAGTGCTGCAAGAAGGTGGGCACCGATAAGTGGTGCATCAAAGAGAAGGTGGCGGCCATTCGTGCAGCCTGGACAGCCACTGGAGGAGGGCCTGCTGATGCGCCACAGCTCACGGTGCAGGAGGTGTTGGTGGCAGTCACCATGCACTGCAGCACTGTGGAGGGTGTGCCGGATGGAGTATTTCAGGTGGGTGGAAGACCATCGCTGCATGGTACACATGGTGGGCACGCACAGCATGCAGTGGCTGTGGGGCGGGATGGGGGCCTTGCATCACTGACACATCTGTTTTTCCTATCAGCACCAGCATGCCTGCATGTGGAGGATGGGCCACCAGCAGCAGCCGTGGAGGCAGGCCCAGCCCCGGATGACCAACCATCCACCTCCATGGGCATCCGGGGGCCTGATCGGCTGCAGCACACCACTAATGTCCAGCCGGATGTCCTGGGCTTGGGGTCGGATGAGGCCCTGGCTGTGTTTCTGCAGGATGCCAACCATGGCCTCCTCTGCATGGAGACACAGATCGGGTGGGGTCCGACTCTGATGACGACCTGACCATGATCCTGGACAGCATGGGTGGTGTCATGGGGGAGATGCCCATACCAGTTACCATCACAGGCAGCATGCCCAGTGGCCTGACAGCAGTGGTACAGCTGCCTGCCACTACTGCGGGTGCTGCTGTGTGCACTGCCAAGGCAGTGCCATGTGGTGGTGGTGGTACATCCGCCCAGGTGCTGGGCAGCGTTCAGCGGCTGGATGGGCAGCAGCAGCAGGCAGTGGGGGCCATAGGGCAGCTGGACATGGGGTCCATTACTGAGGTGCCTTAGAGGGACTTACCCCATGGGGACCACATTGTGCAGTGTCCACCTGAGTGGTGGACTGTGCAGCATGGTCATTCACCACAGGAAGGTCAGTGCACCTCCCAGGTTCCCCTGGGTACCGACTCATTGGCAGAGCACACCCGTTTGCTGCAGGCCTCCATGGAGCAACAGGTGCTGCTTGTAGCTGAGGTGTGTGCACTGTGCATGGAGGTGTGCCACACAGCTGAGCAGTGTGAGAGGGACACTGCGCAGCTCCTAGTGGCTATACAGCACTTGCGGGAGGACACGACCACATCTCAGGATTGCATAGCCAATGCAATCACAGATGGCCTTGCACTGCTGGCTGCCACAGGGCATGGCCGGACACCTTGGACACCACGTAGTGCACTGTCCACCCCATGATCCTGGCATCAAGTGACACCCTCCCTGTCGACACTGGGCTCTGCTAGTGGCATCCCAGGCATCCCTGGGGCAGGCCTGTTTGGGTGCCTACACACCCCTGCACAGACCTGGTCGTGGTCCCGCAGTACAACCCCTGGGAGGCTGTTGCAAACACTTCCTGTGGCCGATGAGCAGCCTGTGGCTGTCAATCGGCCCCGACGTGGCCACCCACATAGCTGTGGTGGCCATGGTTCTGCGTGGTGGACCTGATGTGCATGCTGCCCTGGCTGCAGTCTGCTGCCACTGCCCTGTGCGCATATGGGCAGTGTGTGTGTGTATATGTGTGTGTGTGTGTGTGCGCATACCACAGGAGTGGCACCTGTGTGTCGCTCCACATGCTGCCTGTGTGTGTACCTGCCCGGTCGCTGGCTCATGTGGCGTGTGTGTGATGAGAGGAGTTCTGCACCTGTTGTGCCTGTGCAGTGGTGCAATGCATCTGATCCCTGCCACTAGCCAGCACCTGGACACGTGTGTGTGTGTGTGTATGTTGCTGTATGCTGCTGTGTGCAGTTGTGTGTGGATGTGTGGCACTGACACCCCCAACCCTGCAGCACGCCTCTGTGTGGGCATGCCCATTGCCATGCATGCCCCTGCCTGTGTGCTGTACCTGTGTGTGTGGCCAGTGCATGGGTGTGGTGCCACCTACCTGAAGGCACCATAGTGCTTCTGTGCAATGGTGTCCCGGTGCTGCTGTGCCATCCTCTGCAGCCGGGGATCCCTTCACCTGGGGGGGGGGCTGCCCACCACCTTCCAGCTCATTGCCCTCATCGTCCCCACTACTGTCACCCTCATCAGCCTCGACAGCTATCCCACGGTCTATGGCCATGTTGTGCAGTATGCAGTAGGCCAGGAATAGGTCACAGGCTTTCAAGGGGCTGTACTGTAGGGCACCGCCAGACCTGTCTAGGCAATGAAACCGTGCCTTCAGCATCCCAAATACACACTCTATGATGTTTCACATGCTGGTGTGTGCCTCATTGTAGCGTTCCTCTGTTGGAGACAATGGGCACTGATGATGGTGAGTAGCCAGGGCCTGAGTGGATAGCCGCTGTCTCCTGTGTGGATAATGACATGGTTAGCCCTGTGTCTTCTTGCCTGTCCCTGGTGCACTCACCAGTCCACCCACCCTACCTTCCCCCATCCCATGGCCTGCTCTGCCCGGCACCCCTTGCCCATCCCATACTCACCCACTAGGTGGCCCATGGGGATGTCCCCGCACTCAGACCTGTGGCACAGAGCAGAGTCATGCCAGATGAACGCATCATGTGCACTCCCAGGGTGTGTGGCACAGACACTGTTGATGCGCCCCTTGACATTGCACACCACCTAGCAGTTCAGACTTGGGAACCCCTTCCTTTTCTCATAGGCCACACCCTCAGGGTCAGGTGGCATGCGGATGCCCACGTGGGTGCAGTCGATGGCCTCAAGCACACCAGGCATGCATGCTACCCTGTGGAAGTCCTGTATGGTTGCTGTATGCTATGCCTGTGTGCTGGAGAATTGGATGTATTCCAAAGCATGTGGCAGCAGGGCATTGAGGAACTGTGTGAGGAGGCAGGACATGGCCAACTGGGTTATGCCTGTAGTGTCCCTTGTTGGTCTCTGGAAGGTGCTCGTGTTGAGCAGGCACATGACTGCTGTCACCTTTGTCTCCACAGACATTGTGTGGCTCCATCTTGTGGGTGCCTGCATCTCCTCACTGCACAGCTCACTGAGCTGCCTCACAATTGCCCTGTTCAGGTGATACCATCCCACAATCTCCATATCTGTGTAATTCTTGAAGGTGGTGTGGGCACGGTACCACTTGTTCCAGGTGTACCACCGATGGGCCCTTTCATGGCCACGTCGCTGTTCCTCCTGCCTCCTCGCACCCCTCATTATGGCCTCCATTAGGAAGGGTGCACTATCCATGGTGCCTGCCGTACTGTCCCCCCCAGACAGTCAGCTGCTGAGGGCCGTATGCCACCCTGGTGCTCTGTGTGGCACTATGCCTGCCTGTCCCACTCACTCTCTCAGCCCCTGGCTCACTCTCCACTGCCACCTCTGTCCCTCTACCCCTGTGGCTGTCTATGACTGTCACTCTGTCCCTCACTGGCTCTGTCTCCCTTGCTCTGGCTCTTTCTCTGTCTCTCCCTCTCCACCTTCTCTTGCCTCTCTCTCTCTCTCTCTCTCTCTCTCCCCTGGTGCAAGTGCTGTCTGTGTACTTGTGCCCTGTATTTATAGGCTCAAGTCTGCTCAGCGCATCCAGGTTTTGCTCCACACTTACGCCATGGCTCCACAGTTGAATATCACACTGTACCAAATATTCATGGGCACGCCCCTTGCTCTTGAGCATGCATTCATTATTGTTGTGTATTGGCGCAATGGGGCTTGTGCCGTGCAATGACTCCCGCTGAATATCGCTCCGTGGCGCAAGTCCACACTTGCGCCAGTGCAACTCAGCTGTGCCATGCACAGCTGCTTTGAATATCCCGGCCATATAGCATATCAGTGCAGTATTTCCAATTCCAAAATGCTTTGAAGTCACGATTTTGAGCCTGGTGTTTCAAATTATATGGGGCAGTACACTGAATCTGATAAAAAGAGAGGTTTCATATAGGACGTATAAAGAAGGAGGGCTAACAGTTATAAACCCAATAAGTTATTATTTCAGTATTTTTATTTATGCTAATTTGAGAAATATGTTAGTACCTTATAACAAGAGTTGGAAAGAGATAATGGCAGTATGGATAGCTCCTTTATTGGCACAATGGAATCAAGGTTATATAAAGGATAACATATGGTCTTTGGTTAATAACAATGCTGTAAACACTTCGAGAGGTTGCCATGACATTATTGTAAACCTCAAGAGCACAGCTTGAGACGTTTTCAGATGTCATGGCAACCTCAAGAAGTGTTTTCAGCGCAGTTGTTAACCAAAGACCATACATTATATTTTATAGTGTATGGGCTGCCAAGATTTTGTAATTGCAGGTTGAATTACTTTAGTTTACTAAATTACTTTACAGAGCATTGACTGTTGTGAGAATTCTGTTTTATTAGAACACTGATAGTTGTGAGCATTCCATTTTGTTATACCATTGATATGACATACTCAAGAAGGGTTAACAACAGAGTGATATCATAACAATGGCATAACAAGGTTGTAATCTGCTGGATTTCAGTTAATAATAAGGGCGCCCCATACATTATAATACAGTAAAATGAAACAAATGAATGCCTGCATACATGCACTCAATAGTGGAAAAAATAAAAAAAATGGAAACTTACAATAATACAGGTCATAAGACTAGATAGGATAACATTATATAATGCTGTTTAATATGAGGAGTTTGTTCAAGTGGCAGTATATAAAAAACATGCCAGAGGCAGAATACCACTTGATAGAAAAATATTTGTTAGACAAAAGCCCCGAATATGGGATGTGATATGGCTGTGTAGCCATGGAAAACTAGGGTTAAAGGAAATGCTAAGCAAAAATGTAGGGAAGAATGGAATTGTCCAAGAATGAGTTATGAACCGAAAGAGGAAACAATGGAGCACTTTCTTATAGAATGTCCATTTGCTAAAGAAATATGGGGGGAACATTTAAACAAGATGGAGAAATAATAAATGGCAGCAGGTACTGTATCATGAAGTGATTACTGGACATTCTAAAGCCTTGGTTTTAATAGAAGAAGGAAGCCAGCCTGGTGGCGCTGAGGGTTGAGGTGCTGGACGCCACTGCTCGCACCACGCCTGCGACCCGGGTTCGAGAATGAGCCCGAGTCATCAGGGATTGGCAGGGGAGGAGAAGGATTGAGCATCCATTGGACTGCTGTCCTTCTCTGGGGAGGGGGGGTGTGTTGCTGTCGGTGCACTGGTGACCTCTAGCATTGGCTAGGGGTGATGCAGTGGCACTAGCAGTCCAAGGGGACATGCTGGGGCAGACGCCGGGAAGGAGTGCATGCGGTAACGTGAACGCTCCTGTCCCTTGGTGTCATTGCATGCCACACATGTCGGGGGGAACTAGAACAGGGGAAATAAGGCACCAGATCATGGTGGCATGATGGCCATCTCTGGAGGGGGCAACGGCTCCGAGGGTACGCGGTGTATACTGGATCCTGTTCTAGTGGAGAGCATGGGGGGGGCTCTCCACCACCCCGCCGCAGGATGGCAAGCCATGGGGGTAGAAGCTGCAGTGCCCAAATAGGAGTGGAGGGTTACTCAGGATGGTGGCCAGAAGACCTAAGGGGGATGCCAGGATGAGGACAAAGTAAGGCAAACTGGGGCCTGGGAGAAAAAGGATTAACAAAAAAAATAAATAAATAGAAGGAACACTTCACCTGATATTTACATGTATTAAATTCAATTTGTGGGCAAGTATGGTATAAATATGTGATACAACAGAAAGCTACAACTTCTTTAAAGGTAGTGTTCTAGATTGAAACAGAACTGAGAAAACAGTATCATTTTGACCAGTTAATTATGACAAAAGATAGGCTACATCAGAGATGAGGTGGTGCCCCACAGGGCAGTACTGGAACTAGTTAAAGTTTACAACAATAATTTTATTTCAGAAAAATAAAACTGAGGAGGAAGAGTGTATATGGTTAGGAAAAGGATGGAGCAGTGTTAAGTAAGGAGAATTTAAATGTATAATGTATGGAAAAATGATATATAATGGATTTAGAACTGTGAAAGGAAATATTGTTTTATGATTATTGTATACTGTGTTTTTGTTTATGATTTTGTTTGAAATGCTTTGTTTATATTTATTTCAATGAAAATTCTCCTACTCTTTTTGAGAAATGCCATGGGATCTTTAACATCCACCTAAACAGGCAGATAGGACCTCAGTTTAATGTCTCTTCTGAAAGACGGCACCTCAGCAGTGCAGCACCCCCCCTCATGCTGCACTACATTAGGATTTAGCCCAAGTGCCTGGTGTGGGGATAGAACTCACAGCCTTTTGACCTTCCAGTCTCAGAGGCAAGTGTGCAACCTGCTGAGCCACTGACATTGCTTAGTTGTAGGGGCAAGATATTGTCTATTTACCTTTTTACGTAGAGCTTGCAATTGAGCAGTGTCTATGCCAGGCAGCCAAAATAGCATCCCCTAATGCTGAATGTACAGGAAGGATAATTAAAGTCAGGGAGGCAGACATCTCCAAGAACTTATAAAGATTCTTCTTGGAGGAATCCCCGTCCTCTGTTTCAAAACCCAGTTTAGCCTGGACCCGCCTGAGGAAAGCCTGGAAGGAGGTATCCTCAGAGGGTGATCTACTGTAGGAGTGTTTTTCACACTCTCCTCTGAGCATGAAGATAGTGTAGAGCTACAGCTGACCACATCAATCTCTTCCTCTTCCTCATCCATGGTCTCCTCCTCCTCCTCATCTTCCATCAATTCTGGATTGTGTTCCAGTTCATCATCAATGTCAACCATCAATGGGAAAGGGTTGACAGGATGAGGAGACAATGGAGGAGGTATAGTCAATGGGTGCATCATTCACGGAGGCCATTCAGGGCCTGGCTTGATGGTGTGGACCATGAATTGTTGCATCGGTGATAACATTGATGGTGGCATCATACAATGTCTCCTGGTTGCCTGGTTAAAGCCCTGGCAGATAGAACAGACTTTACTTTCATGGTCTGTGCCTAGGCAACAATTGCACACAGAGTGGTCGTTGTCTTTGTAGATTCTAACGTCACCACAACAGCAATAGCAGAACAGTGGTTCTTGTCTTTCTACAGTGGCATAAAAGTAAAGTTTTACAATAAACTTAAGAAGCAGCAGTAGCAGTGAAACTTTATAAATTCAACGGCATTCTTCTGCAGCAGTGAACTGACGAGTGGTAGATGGTGGGACAAAGAACTGAGGCATACTGGGGACACCCACATTATATAGGCACTGATGAGATGGGTCAATGTGGGTGGCCCAATCCAGAAAATAATATTCGAGTGGTGCTAATGCTGACAGCTTACAGTTCCATGATGTGGCTCAATGGAGGGAGACATCCTTAAACAAGATCATTTACAAACAATCCAGTGTCACCTCTTCCTTTGCTTGACTTCTGGCACATTCAGTTGCCTTGATTTCCCACTCTACATCTAGTAGATTTAGTATTCCCATTATTACTACTTCCCCTTTGCTGACAGTTTCCCAATTTTGTCCCACAGTGCCCTGTCCTTGTACTCCTTTTGACTTGATGATCTATACACAACACCCACTCTTATTTTTCTCCACCCCATGATGTCAGCTGCATCTAGACTATCTCTGTGTTTCTCTTGTCTCCTATTGATATGTCCACTGTAGCATCCATGCCCTCTTTTACATGCAGGCCCACCCTTCCTCCTTTACTCTTTTACTTGTCCTTTCAGTTGGCGTAGCCTGGCAAATCAAGTTCCCAAACATTATTGTAGGTTTCAGTTACAGTGATTAAGTCTAATTCCTCTGCCACCAATACCTGAAGCTCCTCCATTTTGTTCCCATGGCTTCCGGCATTCAGGCAAACAGTTTTCCAGGACCCCCATTTGCCTTTCACCCGCAGTTGTCCTGTTGCCCAGTGTTTTTCCCTGGACCCTGTTATGTCCATAATTCTTCTACCTTACTCCCCCATTCCATTTCCTGCCTGCCCTCCTGCCCCTTCATTTACTGCCACTGACCATTCCTCCTCCCTACCTTCAGGTCTGCCTGATATGATTTCTGCTGTCTAGCGTGCCAACTTGCTACATAAACTGACTGGGTTTCTCTCTACTCCCTGAATGTCCCAGCTAGCTGGGGGTTGGGGAATTCAGCTAGGTCTCCCTTACATTAGTATACTCTGAGAATGCCCCTAGCCTCAACCTCCAAGTGGAGTGCCACCAACCTCCTGCAGACTGGGCAGCTTTCATATCTCCACAGTTTACCTTTGAAGAGTGTGACACCACAGTTCCTGCAGTTAACTAAATCCCTCCATCATGCTCCCGGTACCTGCCCATTATGCATGACTATGTCCTACTGCCCTCTCTTTTGCACTCTATTCCTCTAGATACCTCAGACAGGGATTAACAGTGGACCTATATCTAACTTCAATACTCTTTCTTTGAAGTACCCAGGTTAATTCAATACTTCTCCTTCAGGGTACTCCAGTTAAGGATTCAGAGCATTCCTTAAAAAACACTGTAATACCCTAAGTTTGAAGTACCCTAGAAAATAATTTACTACAGACCTACTGTGTAACCAAGGTCCCTAGAAGTCTGGGTTTCCATTGCCATGGAATTTTCCACAGAATTTCCATCATGCTGAAGACTCTATGTAATGCCATAGAATTAATTACTGTTAGTGATGTTTTATTTAAATATACATTTTTTCCGTAGTACCTGGCTCCCTTAATGTTTATATTCTTCCTGAACCCTTCCTCCATGTTCATCATGTGATGTCATCAGTGACATCACATCATATTTTAGCCAATTGCAGGACCACATTTTACCACAGGAATGGATAACACATGCTGGAAATGGATAACAGATGCTGCAGGAATACTGACACAGAATTCTAGGAGCTGTGCCACAGAAACCAGGGTTGTAGTGCCATGGAGAACTAGGGGCCCTGTGTACTGTATGATTTACCTTTCTGCAATATGTAAACTTTGAGATACTGTACCCCAAATAGGAGTTTAGCACACTCCTAAACACACACACACACACACACACACACACACACACACACTGTGATATCTTGCGTGCAAAGTACCCTAGATAGGGATTTGTTACAGGTCTCTCCCCCTATTGCAATACCTTATCCAGTCAGGTAATCCAGATAGAGTTTTGCTGACACCTCTCTTGCCCACTGACCTGTAAGTATGCCCCTAAAGAGAATATGAACACAATCACAGTTATATGTATAAATGGCCAGCAAAGACAATCACTCAGTGTTGCTAGCCTTTGGAAGACAGAAATCTTGCTTGTAGAGCAGAAAGCAGCGAATTAAAAGAAGCTACCATTTTCTTACTAATTTAACACTTCTATCTCAACAGGAGTCAGTGTCTGTTGAGATTAAGCAGACAGATACTTTATTAGAAGTAGAAGGGGTCTTATTTAGGGTTAAAAAAAGAAAAGAAAGAAAGTCAGTGTGTGTTCTGTGCTGGGAAGGGTACTGTATCAACTTACTTTGCTAAATCAGTAGGAGGAGAGAGAGCTTAATTGGAGGCGTGGCTTACACAGTACAAAAGCAGGTGACTCCAATTACAACTTCCTGTCACTAGCCTTTTTGCTTAGTAATTGCCCTCCATCACACCCTCCATTCACCCACCCTAAGCCAGTTCTACTTTTATAGCCACTGGATTTGAGTGACAACAGGAACTTCCTGTTTGGCAGTAGGAAGGGAAGGATTATAGATAAACATTAATTTTGTCAACCCTAAAGGAAAAAAGTAGCTCGCTCTCCCTCTCCAGCTGCTGGTGGTCTGACATTGAGCAAGAAAGAAGGAGGCTACTGAAGAATATAGGAAGTTGCTGTCCCAGAACAGGAAGGGTGAGAATTGTAAGGAGAGGAGAGAGTAAGCATACAGAGAAACAGGAGAGGGGACACAAAATAAGACACGATCGGAGTGGCGCAGTGCAATGGCTGTGGGGCGGCAGTGTTCCGGGAGACATTCTGGAGGCTGTGATGCTGCCCTATTTGCAGACACCTCTCTGGTCTGAGGGAGGAGGTTGCCCATCTCCAGGCTGACCTGGCTAGGATTCGTGAAACCTCCTCCCCCACCCAGGGACCACCAGGGCCAATGCCACTACCTCAGAGGTTGCCAAGAAAGAGGAGAGGCTGGACCAGGGTGGGCTCAGGGAGGGAGAGGATGGTGGAACAGAGTTGCATCCCTCCAGCTGTACCTCTCCACAATTCATACGCTCTTCTGGTGGATAGTGGTTCCTCTATGGAGGCACCTGCAGTGGAGACAAAGGAAGATGCTGGGAACCTTCACAAAGGAGACCCACAGGAAGGTGGCATGGGACCCCACAGGGGAAGGAAACAACTCCTGGTGGGGGACTCAATCATTAGGGGGGTAGAAGTGGGGGAGGAAGGGGAGAGGGAGGTAAGGTGCCTGCCTGGTGCCATGGCTTGGAGGAACAGGAAGCGAATCCTCAGGATTGTGGGAGCAGCTGCATGAGGGAGGGAGCTGGATGTCATTGTCCACCTAGGGACAAATGACCTGGCTAGGAATGGGATCAGAGCAGTGCAAGAGGAGTTTGTAGAGTTGGGAGGGGCCTTAGACAAGTAGCGCATACGGTAACCTTCTCGGAGGTGCTGCCTGTCTATGGCAAGGGTGATGCTAGGGTACTCCTCACCTGGGAATTCAATGAATGGTTGAAAAACTGGTGTGGAGCTCAGGGTTTTGGCTTCATTGGGGACTGGAGAGCCACCTGGAGGGATGCAGACCTATAATGGTGCAATGGTCTGCATCTGTCCAGGGGGGGAACAAGGATCCTAGGTGAGAGGTTTAAATGCTTCATTGGCAAGCATTTAAAATAGCCAAGGGGGGAGGCACTGAAAAGGAGCAGGAAATCCCAGCCGCCCCCACAAAACACAGTGGTGGTGAAGTAAACACCAAGGTAGAGAAGTCATTAGGGAGCAGAACAGAGGTAAATGTTAAAAAAGGCAAAGGCAATAGGGACAGGGATGGGGCTAAAAGGGGTAAGGCCATCAAAAAGTGGAGGGTGATGAGTACCAATGCCCTTAGTCTGTGTAACAAGCTCCCTGAACTAGTGGCCTTGATGGAAGAGGGTCGCCTGGATATTGTGGCAGTCACAGAAACATGGTACACAGAGAATCATGACTGGGATGTCAACATACCAGGATACACAATCTACAGGAGGGATAGAGAGAGTAAAAGAGGAGGAGGAGTAACTTTCTGTGTAAAGGAAGGGATCAAGCAACATAACTAAAGAGTAAACAGGGAGCAGATGAGACACTCTGGGTCACCCTGGAGACAGGAAATGGCACCACAATCCACATGGGGGTTGTATACAGTCCCCCATCTCAGGGGCAGGGAATGGACAAGGAAATGATAGAAGGTATCCTTAGAATGGCAGAAAAGGGAAGATATTGTTGATGGGGGTCCTGAATATGCCAGATGTTAAATGGAGCACCTTTGCTGCAGGCACATCCAAGAGCAGAGTCATTTTTGATGCCCTACAAGGGGCATGCCTCAGACAGCTAGTATTGGAACCCACTCGGGAGGGAGCAATCTTAGACCTGGTACTCTTAAATGGGTACAGAGAAAGAATTCCAGATTTAGAAGTGGGTAGCCATCTGGGAACAAGCGACCACCAAACAGTGTGGTTCACGATAAACACAGCCATACAATCAAGCCATACAACAGCAAGAGTACTGGACTTTAGGAGGGCTGACTTTGGGAAAATGAGAGAGTGCCTCAGAAAAGCACTAGCAAACAGGCAAGAAGGAGGGGTGGAGGAACAATGGGGAGTAATCAAAACAGCCATCACAGAGGCAACAAGCCTTTGTGTAAAGCAAATCAACAAAACACAATGAAGGAAAAAACTGCTATGGTTCTCAAAAGAGGTGGCAGGGAAGGTTAAGGAGAAAAGGATAGCATTCAGGAAATATAAGGAAACACAGAAGGAGCAGGACAGAGACCTTTATCAGTTAAAGCAGTACAGAGTAGCGATCCCGGTCTCCCGCTGCATTTGTTCTCTTCCCAATATAGGCCTCCATAAGTCTGCTACCCCCAGAAGCAAACCAGCTACCTGCCCACACACAGAGCTCTCTCCTGGAGCAGGACCTGCACAGGTGCCGAGAGAGGTAATTAAACTACCTCAGGAAGCAGCACCCTTGTGAGGGGGGTTAGCCCATTGACCGGTCTATCGTTTTACTAAGTCTCCACTTTTCCATTTGCAGGTTATATCTGCTAGCCACAAGAGGGACCCTCTGACATCTCACCTCAATTTCCTCCTCCTCCTACTTCCTGGAACCCCTCTACCCACTTACGCTACTTCTCTCCCCTACTCTCATCTCTGCCTCTGCCCACACTTCACCCTCACACCCAGCCTCCTAGCTAGCCCTGTATACTGACCCCTGCCCTACCACCGGACCCACACCCAGCCTGCCATTAACCCCAGTAACCACTATGAGTCACTATTTCCACCCTGATTTTGGCCCAAACCCAGGGTGCTTTGAGCCCCCTAGAACCTGAATCCTCGCTCTCACCCATGTCCTAATTCAACTGCCCTATCAGGGTCTTGAACCTTGTACCCTGTCCACCAGAGTCTGTGACACTACCACTACCCCCAAAGTGGTATCTACACTTTCTGAAGGGCAGCCAAGATACTTGAACCTTTCTGCCCTGCTGCTACCTTAGGCACTATGTTTGTACACCTCCGCCTCAAATGCCTCCCCCTCATTTACATGCTAGTACCCACATCCCATCAGCCAGACATCTCCCCTGGCCCACTTGTACCAACACCCATAATTCTCCCTGACCTAGTCCAATCCCACCCTACACTGACCATATACCCTGGCCTGCGGCACCCACCCCCTGGATGCCCCCCTGCAGCCTACCCTGGCTCCCCATGGTTGCTACTCGTCCTCACCCTCCCAACCCCTTGAACACTGCCCATTCCTTATTCCCCTGTGGCCTCCTCCCCATCCCAGCGTACCACCTGGAAGCTTACATATTACCACACCCGGTCAGAGCCTTAGTCTTCCTACTACTCCTATCGGGTAATATACATCCAAACCCAGGCCCTGCACCCTCCAGCCCACCAGCTAGGTCCACTGGTCTCCGCATAGCCTCCATGAATATATGCAGCCTACTGAAAAAGTTTGATGCCCTCCAGTGCTGGGTCATGCAACATCAACCAGACATCATTGCCTTGGTGGAATCCTGGCTGTCCAAATCCACCCCTGACTCCGTTGTCTCCCTCCCAGACTATACCCTATACCGGGAGGACCGAGTAGGCAAATGTGGGGGTGGCTGTGCAATCTATACCAGGGACAGAATCATCGGACAAGAACTCCCTGCCCCAGCTCTTGCAAATGGGGCCCAGATCCTTACCCTCAGACTTGCTCCTGACCCCTCCATGGGCCCTTTTTATCTCACCACTGCCTACATTCCCCCAAAGAACCCAAATCCAGCGCTGATATCTTTAACAGAATATCTTGCCACCCTCCACCACAAGGCGGAACAAATCCTAGTGGGGGACCTAAATGTAAACTGGCTCAGTGCCTCCTCTTCCACTACCCGAGATTCTTTCGCTGCCCTAGACCTGACACAACTCATTTCCCAGCCCACTAGAGTAAACCCAAAGAGAGGTACCAGTACCCTTCTGGACGTAATAATTACCAACTGCCCCCCAAAAATCCATAACATCCAGGTCCTCCCAGACTCACTAAGTGACCACTCCACGATCTTATTCCTTTGGGCAGACCCCACTCCCAAACCCACAGCCCTGACCACACTCCATAGGTGCCTCCGACCTGGTGGGTTGATAAAACTCAAACAATTTCTGACACAGACTAACTGGTCCCCCATTCATCATGTACCCAACTTAGACACTGCCCTCACCTTTTTCTCCCAAACCTTTAACAAGGCCTGTGATCTCTGTGCACCCCTCACAAGAATTCGATCCAAGAAACGTAATGCACCCTGGGTTACCCCTGCCCTACTACAAATGCTCAGAAATAGGGATAACCTCTGGCACTGTGCCACTGAAATGAGCTGGATGGCTAATAGACAGGCCTACAATGCTGCATGGAACAGGTGCACATGGGCCATCCGTAAAGCCAAGGCCGACCATTACCAGGCCACCCTCACCTCCCCCTGGGGGTGTGCCTGGACGTTCTGGGACAATGTTAAACAACTAAATGGGAAATCAAGCTCCTCTTCCCCATCCCAACTCACTATTGATGGCTCTACCTCCACCGACCCTGCCTGCATAGCAAACTACCTTAACAGCTCCTTTACTGACCTTAGCTCTGTCCTCCCCGGTAATTTCTTTGACCCTCCCCCCACCCTATCTCCCCCGTCCTCCAACGCCCCGGCTTCCACCTACATAGGGTATCTGCCCAGGAAGCCAGACCTCTCCTAATTAAAGCATTAAATAGCAATAGTCCGGCAGCGACTCCCTGGACCCCTGTATTCTCCAGCTGGTGCTGGATGAAGTCCTTGCCCCACTCACCAGCCTACTCAACCGATCCCTCTGCCTGGGGCAATTCCCCACTGCATGAAAAATGGCCATAGTCACACCCATTCATAAAGGGGGTGACAGGTCTTCTGCCGGGAATTACCGACCAATCTCCATCCCCCCCTCCAAAGCCCTGGAAAAAATGGTGGCCATTCAAATCACTGAATATCTGACTAAGCATAACATCTTATGCCCAGAGCAGCACGGCTTCCGTGCTGGTCTCAGTACCGGCACTGCACTAGTTGAGTTCTCCAATATCCTACACTCCTCTCTGGATGCCAGCTCCCTAGCTGGTGCAGTGTTCATTGACCTCTCACAGGCCTTCGACATTGCCTTCCACCCTCTTCTGCTGGATGCCCTCTCGCCTGGTGCACAAGCTATCTATCTGCTCGCTTCCAATGTGTAAAAATCAATGGGACACTCTCCGAAACTTGTCCCATCCGCTCAAGGGTACCCCAGGGCTCCATCCTGGGCCCCCTACTCTTCTCGCTTCATCTAAACACCCTGCCCAGTGCATGCTCTGGCAAAATTCTTTTGTATGCAGATGATTCTGTCATTTTTGCCACCCACCGCAATCCCACCTCCCTCCAGGATACCCTACAACAATCCTACAATGATGCCGAAGCCTGGTTTAAAGAGAACAGACTCATCATTAACCTCAAAAAAAACAAAACAATGCTTTTTGCCCACCCCCAAAACAAAGCCTGCAACTTCCCACTCCATATCCTCCCCAGTACCAAACAACTGCTTGAACAAGTCTGCTCCTACAAATACCTTGGTTTTTTTTTTGACTCAGCCCTCACCTACCACACCCACATTGATGCCCTTGCATCCGCCACCAGCACAAGGCTTGGCATCCTCTACCGCTATAAAAACTGCCTCCCCCCGATGCTCTCTGACTTGCAGTTACATCTTTAGTACTGTCCCTAGTTGACTATGGTCTGCCGGTCTATAGTACTGCTGACACTACCGCCCTCAACAAAATTAGTCTCACCCTAAATAAGGCCTGCAGGCTGATTACTGGTGCCCCCAGGCTCACACACACTTATAAACTCTATGATGAGGCTAAACTGCTTAACCTAGATGAACGGCTATGCTATCAAACCTGCCTCATCACAAAAAAAACTCTACTCGGACTATCCCCTCCCGGGGTGACAGCCTCCATCTGCCATACCCAACCCACTATCACAACCTGAACCTCTAACAAGACCACTCTACTGGTTCCCAGATCCAGGACCACCCATGGACAGAGGTCTTTCTGCTACAGAGCTCCATCCTGGTTTAACTCTCTCCCTGCTCCCATCTCCAATGCCCCCACAATCTCCAACTTCAAAACCGCCCTTCAGAGCCAACTGTTTAACACTCGCTGCTGCTCCTGTCTCTAGTAGCCAGATCTCACCACACTTGACAACGCCCACTGGTCGGCACTTCACCTCACCCCCCCAATTTCTCCCCTGTTGCATATTGCCTTTTTTAATACCAGCATGTGCTCAGTTGTATCAATGTAATTGCAACTAAACTGTATCAATGTAATTGCAACTAAATTGTATAAATGTATGAAACAACTCTGTGTATCTCTAAGGATGTGACTTTTATGCTGTAACCTAAATTTGTTCTGTCTGTCCTCTATGTGACGAGGTACCTTTGGAAATGAGCCTCTGGCTCAAAGGTTGTAAACTGATGTACAAATAAATAAATAAATAAAAAAGAGGCAGGGAAGGCAGTCAGAGTAACAAAGGCCCAAACTGAGGAAAGGCTAGCCAACTCTGTTAAGAAGGGGGATAAGACCTTTCATAGGTACATTAGGGAGCAAAGAAAGACCAAAGGAGGGATACTGAGGCTTAATAAAGGGAAGGGAATGTAGACAGAGGGTGACAGTGAAAAAGCAGGGATATTGAATGAATATTTCTGCTCAGTATTCACAAAGGAAGAGAAGGGGGAAGTACCTAAACCAAACAAGAGAAACACTCTAAAGACAGGGGTCATTACCAGTCCATTTACAGAAGAAAGTGTTCTGAAAGAACTAATAAAATTGAAGGTGGACAAAGCAATGGGGCCTGATGGGTTTCACCCAAGAATTCTAAAACAACTAAGGGTAGAACTAGTGACACCACTGACTACTCTCTTTAACAAATCATGGGAGAATGGGGTGGTAACTGAGGACTTGAGGAGGGCTGATATGATTCCTTTTCACAAAAGTGGGAACAGAACAGAGGCAGGAAACTACAGACCAGTTAGTTTGACCTCAGTGGTAGGGAAAATGATGGAATCACTTCTGAAGGAAAGAATTGTTGAGTACCTAGAGGCCAGTGGGGCACAGGACCCAAGGCAGCATGGATTCATGATGGGAAGGTCGTGTCAGACGAATCTAATAGATTTCTTTGACTGGGTGACCAAAGTAGTAGACCAGGAGGGGCTGTGGACATGACCTACCTAGATTTTAGCAAGGCATTGATACAGTCCCACACAAAAGATTAATACACAAGTTAGCCAGCCTTGGAGTGGGTCCCAAGGTGGTAGCCTGGATAAAAAATTGGCTAGACAACAGGATGCAAAGGGTAGTAGTAAACGGAGTCCACAGTGAAGAAAGGAGAGTTACTAGCAGGGTACCTCAGGGTTCAGTAATGGGACTGGTCCTTTTTAATGTCTTTATAAGTGACATTGCAGAGGAACTGGAAGGAAAAGTATGTCTCTTTGCAGACGACACCAAGATCTGCAACAGGGTTTGTACACAAGATGGAGTGGAAAGGATGAGAAGGGACTTGGCAAGGTTGGAGGAATGGTTAAATGTATGGCAGCTCAGATTCAATGCAAAGAAGTGCAAGGTAATGCACCTGGGAAGCAAAAACCCAGGAGAAGAGTACACAATGGGGGGTGAGATACTGACAATAGTAAAAATGGAAAGGGACCTGGGGGTAATTATATCAGATGACCTAAAGGTGGGCAAGCAATGTGAGAAGACAGTGAGGAAGGCTGGGGGGATACTGGGATGCATAGGGAGAGGCATCAATAGTAGAAAACAGGAAGTTGTTATCACTCTGTACAGACAGTTGGTGAGACCCCATCTGGAGTACTGTGTGCAGTTCTGGAGACCCCATCTTCGCAAAGACATAGACAGAGTGGAGACTGTCCAGAGGAGGGCAACCAAAATGGTGCAGGGTCTGCACCAGAAGACATACGAAGAAAGACTAAAGGAGCTTAATATGTATACCCTTGAGCAAAGAAGAGAGAGAGGTGACATGATAGAAACTTTCAAGTACCTCAAGGGAATCAACAAAGTCCAAGAGGGTAGCATCTTTCAGAAAAAGAGATCTGCAAGAACAAGGGGGCACAATTTGAAGATAGAGGGGGGACAGCTCAGAGGTAATGTGAGGAAGTATTTTTTCACAGAGAGGGTTGTGGATGCATGGAACAGCCTCCCTGAGGAGGTCATGGAGTCAAGAACAGTGGGGGAATTCAAGAATGCATGTGACAGACATACAGTAAAGCAGTCCTAGTGGGGGGTAGGAGGAAGTAAGCTGTTGGTTAACTGGGATCTGCAGCTTATCTGTTAGGTAGGAAAATGGGCATACTAGGTGGGCCAAGCGGTCCTTATCTGCCATCAAATTCTATGTTTCTATGTTTCAGTGGGTGAACCCAGGTGAATCTTTCCTTAAATGAAACAAATGGACCGAGTTTCCTGTGGACTTGCAAACCCCTGCATACCCCCCTGCAGAGTGTCTTCCTTCCCTGTGGTCCTCATGCTCCAGAGAGTCTCTCACTCTGGGATTGCTGGTACCTATAGAAATTAAATATTGGCCTGCTAGCCCTCCACTGGACACCAGCAGTCATGTGCTTCCCCCCCCACACACACACACAATGGCACCATTATTCCTACTTACTGTCCACCCCTGGGTTCAGTTCCAGCTAGTTTTCATCTTCATCCCCACTCCCTGGAACCAGCTGCTCTGTTTAAAGCTTCCCATCACAGGAGTGAGATTTAAATGCAAACCCTGAGCAGGTTATACTCAGGATACTGCTCTCAGCACTTCCTTGAAATTATCACCTAGCACCAGACCTTAGGTCAAGACACTTTTCACCTGGCCACCAACCTTAGGACAATATACAGCTCTTCAATACTGCTCTGTAATTGTAGGCTGGTCTTGCTGACTCTTCCCACATACCCTGTGGACTCTGTATTTTTTAAATCTATTTCAGTTTCCTACTTACTCTCCAGACGTGGATTCAATTATTTCTGGCTTTCCTCCTAGTTTCACACCCTTTAAGCAGGTGCTCCAAATTGAAAGCCTTTAAAGAGTTGCTGACACACTCCAGGCAGGCAACTCATACTGTGTTGTTGCCTGCCCTAGGAGCTTTTTTGAACTACAAATCAATATTGTCTGCCAGTGGTTTAAAAGTTTTTTAATTCGTAAAGCCCAACTTGTACTTTCCTGGTAGGAGCCGAGTGGCTGCCAAGCACAGCAGCCCCACCCTTAAAAAGAGCATAATTATGATGCAAAGTAGGGAACAGGGCTGCAAGTGCTCAATGAAGAATGTAAAGGAATTGAGTGAGGGGGCTGCCTAAATGTACTAAGATTATCTTTGCTGGCAAGTATACATGTATGGGGCTAATATATATATTCCATTACACTCTCCATAGAGTGCCTGCACCCCATTCCCTAATTTGCATCATAATTATGGTATATTTAGGGGCAGGGCTGCAGTGCTAGGCAGCTGCTCAGCTTGTATCAGGAAGTTACAAGCTGGGCTTTATGAGTGAAATTACTTTTAAACCACTGAGCAGAAAATATTGATTTATGGCTAGGGCAGGCAACTACATGGTACAAGTTGCCAGCCTGGAGCACAAAACCATGTCTGCTGCTCTTTAAGATGGCTATTCTAAGGAGGGCAACACGAGTAAAGATAGTGCTGGGTGGCCTCCTGCTAGGACAATTTAACTAAACTTGAGTCAGAGAAATTAACACTTTTTTACATATTTGATTGCCCTTAAAATTGCTAAGGTTTTAATAGGAAAAATTGTCAGCTTCAGCCTGTAGAAAAGGTATTGACGTACCATATGGGATACATGAAATGTTCTCAAAAATACATTTTGAACCCTTTCAACTCCATCCATATTCTTTCATGCCCATAATTCTTCCCCATAAAGTATTCGGAGAGTTAATTTTAGTCTGCAAATCCTGTAAGGCTTTTTATCAATTATTACCAGAGTAGTACGGTACTTGATAAAAAGTATCCTCTTAGCTGCTTGGTTAGCCATGATAGTTTGCATAGTTATATTATTTTGTCAGCCACCATCATCTGTAACTTTAACTCCTAAGTATGTTTATTCAGAGACCTGTTCCAGTTTAGGCAAATTATTAAACAATGAAAAATAGTTTTTCATCCCACTGGCCAACATTTTAGATTTGTTTAATATGATTGGCTAGATACCTTGTTCTTGCAGTTTTAGGCACAGCTAATTTATTACAGCTTACAAAAGGTCAATATGTGAAAAAGAAATTAGGACTAGGTTATCTGCATAAAGAAGCAGGGGTATTCTTGCCAATACAATTTCTGGGGCATGAAAAGACTGGTCTTCAAAATTGAGTTGCGGGTCATTTAGAAGCAGCAGAAAGAGTAGGGGCCAACCCTGGGGCCATAGGCTGCAAGTGGGCACCTGAGATAATGGCTGCTTAGGTACAAACAGTCTCTCACCAATTGTGATACAGTACAATCTCATTGATCCAGACTGCTTGGGAGACATGAAATTAGTTTGGATAATACGGAGTCCATAAAACTGGGATTAAAATGTTCAGAGAGTATTCACTTGGGAGACATGCTATCAGTCCATTAGATAGGGATGTCCAGATAATGTGGCTCATTAGATCATGGGTGCCTGAGATAATGGCTGCTTAGGTACAAAACAATCTCTCACCAATCGTGGGTCCGGAATATCTGTAAGAGCTCCTGATACCTTACTGCCCTGGCCGAACTCTCTGCTCAGCTGACAAGGAGCTGTTAGAGATTCCCAGGGTACAGCTTGAAACATCAGGGGCCCATGTTTTTATGTATGTGGCCCTGACCCTGTGGAACTCTCTATCTTGTCAGATACATGAGTGCACGACTGTGGAGAGCTTTAATAGAGCCTTGAAGACCCATTTATGGCATCTTGCCTATGATGACTAATTGTACTTGGACTGCTATTCATTGTCCGCTGTATGTGAATTTTATGCTTTTTATTTATTAGATTTTATTTGTTTTTAAAGCTGTACAGCGCCTTGATTGAGGAAAGGTGCTTTATAAATAAAGCTATTATTATTTCAAAAAAATTATTGTATTATAAAACTTGTATTTTCCCGGCACTAAGGACAGAATTCATTTTAGTTCATTATAAGTAAATGGAAGTCAAAGTTTCAACATATTAGACAGAGGGCTCGATTTTCAAACCCCAGGGAATGACGCAAGGTGTCTGCTTCAAACATAAATGATGCAAGTAGCACCTTGCATCAAAAGATGCGGCAATCTCAATTTTCAAATGCAGTCTGTGTCAAAAAGGGGAGCCCCTGCACCAAAGTGGCACTGCACCTGCTTGGCGTCATGCAATGGGATGCACCAGGTCACAAGGGGGCTTGCGCCACAGTGGGGCTGCAACATACCCTTTTTTGTGATTTTGCAAGTCCCACCATGGATGTAGCAAGGGGCTTCTCTTAGATGAGCCAGGAAATGGTCTAAGTCACAAGCTCCAGTGCCACACACTATGGCGAAGTGGGACTGGGTCTGACAATGGGCTGCTAGGGGTAGAAGAGACACAGAATGTGGTATGGGGCACTGGGGAGACAGCTGGGCATGGGATGGACTGCTTTTGCACCTGTAGGGTGCATGTTCTTTATGTATTCATTATCGTCTAGCAATGCATAATAGTGTCCTACAAAGTAGAGTAACACTGCATTATACTAAAAATATAATCTGATCAAGTCCAACACAGCCAAGAAGGAGCAAGTGGTATGTCCCCATAACAACCGCATCATATTTACACGTAACTCAGCAAACCTCAAAACTGTTGTGGTATACAGACCGTAACAATCACCCACTATATACCTATAATTAGGGGTGCTGTTTGCATATCCTCAGAGCCAATGGGATGGGACTGCCAAGGGGGGTCCAGGGACAGAAAGTGACACAGCACCAGGTGAGCACCAAGGAGGCCACCTGGTGCCATGTCACTTTCTGTCCCTGGACCCCCCCCACACACACACACTTGGCAGTCCCATCCCATCGGCCAAGCATGCAAGGTATACAAGACAAACAAAATATGATATTTATTAAACACATGTTTAAATCTATTAAATTGGATAAAGCAAGTCTTTAAGAGGAAGCTGACAATGACAGAAAAAAGCAAGTGAGTTATCTTAAAAAATGGTTATTTTTGAGGAAAGGCTTGCCCTGACTGAGGAATCCCTGACTAAAGTGGAGGACTCGAATGAACATCACGCTGGCTTATTAAACAGTTTGTTTCACAAGGTTTGATGACCTTGAAAATAGAAGTAGATGAAACAACCTTGCCTGAAAGGACTGAAGACAAACCTATGATAAGGTTTCTACAAAATGTTATCCCTTCAGTACTTCATTTCCAATGGCACTGGCCCTTAGAAATTGAAGGGGCACACGAACCAAAACCAAAGCCAGGACAGAAACCCAGACCCATTATTGCTAAGTTTCTTTATTTTACTATAAAAGCGGACATTTTATCAGTGGCCAGGCCAAGAAAACTGTTAATGTGGGGACAGGAGAGAATATATATTTTCCAAAACTTCTCTTCAGAAACTGTTGAAAAAATTAAATTGTTCACAGAAGTTAAAAGCATTCTACAGAGACTAAATGTGCACTATTACATTAAATATGCTTCAATTTTAATGGTAATAAGAGATTTCAGTACAAAGGGGGTCCCTGTGCCAAAGTTCTGAGAGTTGCCACAGTCGGAGTGTTGTAGCAATGATTTAGTGTACCAGACGGGTTTGACGGAGGGTCCCATCAAGCTCCACCTGCCCAGCATAATGCTGGTGCAGACCACAATGTTGGGGGGTAAGGAAGCCTGGGAGGTCAAGGGACAGGGCAGATGGACCTGCGGGGGTGCTGCAGTGTGTGTGTGTGGGGGGGGGGCATCTCAGCTGTGGTAGGGTACACAGGTGGCACCAGGAGGCTTTGCCCTGGACAGCTGGACAGAGTTACTATGACCGGGTACTCCCTGGTAGTCAAGCATGGACCCTGTTCTGGACCCCCAGGTGCCACCAGCCCTGACAACTGTCCCAGAGGTTACACAGTCCCTGACAGTGTAGTTGGGCATTGGCATGGCTCCACGCAGTGGGCTGTTCAGCAAGGGAATGTTGTGGTGCATGGGGTATGTCCCCATCCAACTGCACCTAGTATACTGCAGCTGTTGCCTACTGTCACATGTTGGGGATTGTGTACGCTCCAAGACAGATGTCAAGGCTGGTGGCACCTAGGTGTCTGGGACAGAGTCAGTGCTTGTCTACCAGGGAGTACCCTGTCCTGGCTGCTATGTCTAACTGTCCAGGGCACATCTGCCCAGTGTCACCTGTGTACCCTGCCACAGCTGCCATGCTCCCACTGCCCATTAAGGCACCCCCTCAGGTCCATCTGCCCTGTCCCATGCCCTTGCAGGTCCCCCCCACTTGACTCACTCCAGACCTCCGGCGCAGGGCTGTTAGACCAGTTCATGGCTGGTCTAACCTCAGTCCCATCTTGCGGCCATGGCAAAGCATCCAAAATCCCTAATAAGGGGATGCTGTAGCCTTGCCATGGCCCAAGCCTCTTTATGATCCAATGCACTAGCACTTCTGGTGTAGGGGTGGAGCAGGGCTGCTTTGGCACATGACATCCTGATTTTGACACAGCCTGTGTTCAAAAATCAGGACTGCCTCAACATTTGGTGCAAGGTGCCACTTGTATCAATTCCTTTTGGCCTAGGTACCTCATGCCAGTTTTCACCCTTTGAAAATCAGGCCCATGGAGTAGCAGAATCCATCAATAAAAGAAAGGCAAATATGCAGTGGGTGGAGTAAATTAAAATATTCTGAGCAGGTACTGAGCAGACCCATACTTGTTATGTAATGATGAGCTTTTTAAATGGATAATCTTCTTATTACACTTGTTCACATAAATAATTGCTTTCTGTCATGCCCTTCTCTCTTCTTTCCATACTATAAAAAAAAGGAAGAAATCTCACTGACCAATTCTCATATTTTCAGACTTAAATATGAAAAATGTTTATCCTTATGTTTTGCTGATATTGCTTGCTTAATTGTAATCAACAATATGGGAAGTAGCTATGAGATATTTTATTTTATTCTTTTGGTAACCAGGTAAGGTCCACTAGGCACAAGTGCCTGTTTTCAGGGGTGATCCGGGTGCACTGGGCTGGTTAAGTGACTTGCTCAGAGTCACACAGTATGCAAGTGGAGGCTGTGGGAATCAAACTCAGATCTGCTGGATGTGGTAAGGTCATTCATAGCTTGTTACTCTAACCTCCAGCCTATACTGCCAGCCCCTGATATGTTAACTATTTGTAGGTGCCAGGTTATGACAATGTTTGTATTTTTTGGTTTTTACAATACGCAGTGCAAGAAGGTTGGTTCCTGAAGTGCCACAGAGTTGTGTTGCTCCACAGTAGGTTTATTACTGTAAGCAGGTTTTTATTTTTAAAAGACACCCTTCCCAAGTTTAGAGTGCTTGTACAATACAACAATAAAAATATCTAAAACAGCTCGTAAAACAGGTTATATTTGATGTAAAATAATTATAGCTATATTCGCTTAAGTGATAATTGCGCTAAAATAAAATGACGCTAATTGATCAAAATTGCATTATTTTCAATGGGCATAAATTAGGAGCTACTTACAGTGCATGAAATTAAATTTGTGCAATTGTGGCTGATTAGCGCCATGTGCTAAATATAACTTGTGTGAGAATAAACAGTTCTGTAGTATCTTGGTGGGTTCCTCCTTGCAAATGTTATTGGAATAGTGGAGATAGTGTTGCACTTCAGACCCACGCTACGCAAATTTTTGTCTCATGTGATATACGGTACTAGTGCTCCCTCATGCTCCTGTGTAAATGGAGTTTCAGAGTGCTGTATTGCTATGTGCTATGTGAGCTGAATATGTACACCCTGGAAGAGACGAGGGATAGGGGTATATGATTGAAACATTCAAGTATTTGAAGGGGATAAACAAATCTGGTGCTGTTGGGTTGTTCAAGCTGATGAAAGGTAGGGACACAAGGGGGAATGGGCTAAGATTAGAGGGTGGAAGATTTAGAAGAGAGGTGAGGAGACACTACATCATGGAGAGGGTGGTGTCGAAGTGGAACACCCTACCAGAGAGGGGTGATATCATGTAAGATGGTGGGAAGTTTTAAAAGGACATGGGACAGGGCACGAGGGAGGGTCTGGGTGAATAGTGCTGAGAACTGAGGGAATAGTGCTGAGAATGTCCTGAAGATGGAGGAGGGGGTTGGGACAGCTGCAATCTAGGGGTGCTAGCTGCACACTCGAGCAGACTTTGATAGACCATGAGGTTTGTTTCTGCTGGCAGTTTCATATGTTCATATGTATATATGTACTGCATGTATGTGACTAAAGTAAATAAAGTTAAAAATAAAATGAATTAATGCACACAATAAAAACATCTGTCTGCTGCACTAAAAACATATCCAGAGTGATAAATAAATGAAACATCAGAAACACCGAACTCACAAAAACAAAAATGTGTGTGGGGGGGGCACAACCCTCCAATGAAAACAGCATCATCTGCAAAAACCAGAAGTGTGCAACACAATGCACTGCAAAGTAAAGCAGAAATTAATTGTCATTTTCTTCCATGGCTCAGAAAGTAACCTTTCATACAAACTCAGTTGTTTTTCAGCAAACTAAAATAAATGAGAACCTTGTTGATGCAAAGACCATATTTTGTCTAATCATGGCTGAATTTTTCTGGGGGTCCGGAGTGCTACAGTAATGCCGTAATAGTTAACTGCTGTCTAAATATATTCTGTACTAATTTTACTAGGTTAAAGTTTTATACTTTACATAACATTTACAGTCAAGTTAATAATAGAGCATGTTTAACTCCTTAAATTTAGGTCTTCTGCTTTATACAGGTTTTATAATGATCATGACAAAAGAAAACACAGTTAGACAGGAGCTTTTTCTTTGTTTTTTTTGTTTTTTAATGAATGTATTTTATTGAGGTTTTTAAAGACAAATGCAGCATATTATAGATGAACAAGGACAATGTTCAGATAGGAGAAGGGGGAAAAAAGGAACAATACTGAACAAACAAAACTTCCCCACCCTCCCCATCCCTCCTGCTCAGTCATGATGGGTCTACTCTCTGAGAAGGAAAATAATATGGTTCAGAGGTCTACTCTGTCCCGGGGAATTATATTTATAATACAGGGATGGGGATCAGTGGGTGGGGGAGACCACCAACAACAGAGATTCTAATTTTACACTTGGGTCTGGCGATCAGAGAGTGGGGGGACCACTAGCACCAAGGATTTTAATTATACACTTGGGGCTGGCAATTGGAGGAAGGGGGAAAAGTAGCACCAGGGATAGCTACAGCTATCCAGGAAAGGTGGGGGGCAGTGCCGTGCTACCTGCCTCTGCTACCCATGCAAATGGGTCCATAATAAATATGCAAATGGACCCTTAGTGCCTTGTATGCCCAATGGGCTCATTTGTATGGGCACCTCTGAACATTGTTAATAGCATTCTGACACTATTAACTCCTGAGCCCATCTTCGAGAGCCATGCTGGGGTGGCACTACCTGACTTAGTGCTGCACCGACATGGTCCTATATTCAGTCAGGTAGTGCCCTACTGAATGTAGCATCCTCAGGCCTCCTGGGCAGTAGCAAAGCGTAGCACAAACATTTACACTATGCTTTTCACCTTTCTGAATATCGGGCCGTGGGTGTCAATTGTAGAACATAGTTGTTTTTTCCAGTAAGGAGAGAGGGGTAGTAATATTGATCAACAAAGGGGTTAACAAATGAGCCATGAGGCAGATCCTGAGGGTAGATATCAGATTCCATTGTGAAACCCTTTATAGTAAGAAAGTGACATTTTATAATGTGCATGCTCCCACAACAGGCCAGGCAGACCTTTGCAATAAGCTTCATTTGAATTGGGTACACTAAAGGATCATTGAGTCATATTAGGAGAAGAACTTCATGAAGCAATGGACCCTATACTAGACAAAAGTAATATAAAAGCCCAAACTACCACTCCCAAGTCTAGGAAAGCAGTCATGATGCCACAACTGAACTGGGGCCCTTGGATGCTTGGAGACTAGCTCATCCCCAGGATAAAGACTATTCGTTTTTTGGCAAGACACAACTCTTTCAGCAGATTGGATTATTTTTCTAACACTGAATTTATGTAATTTAGTATCCCATGTATGACTCTATAGTCATTTTGGACCATAGCCTACTTAAAGTCTCTCTTCACTTTGATCAAAATGTTCAAAGGAGCTACAGATGGAAATGTAATGTTGTAATGTCTCCCTCCTACAAGATTCTAGGTTGAAAGAACGTATCACCACAAAAAAATCCCTTTAATTTAAAATAAATAACAATGGGGAGGTCTCCTCTCAGTGCTTACGGGAGGCATCTAAAGCTTATATAAGGGGCAGAATATTTGGATATGTTTCTAATAAAAACAAAGAGCAGCAAAAAGAACTGGCTTGTAAGGATCAAAAACTAAACCCATTGCTATTGGAATTTAAAACGAACCCCAATCAAAAAACATGACCTATTGTACCAAATTACAAAGCTGAAATTCAAAATGAGAACAAATTCACTACTCTTACACTGAATATGCACTCTTTTGCACCAAACAGGCACATTGGGAAGCTGGAGGAAAAGCTGGAGTGCTTCTAGCATCTTGTCTTAAAAAAAAAAAAAAAACAACAAAAACCACAAACTACTATTAGAGACACTAGAGATAATAAAGAGAAAATCTCATGTGACCTGAAAATTATAAAAAAAATAAACGCTTTAAAGGTTTCTATGCAGAACTGTGTAGGACACAAGGCTCAACTGAATCTTGCTCTTTAGATGAGTTCTTTTGCCAAACTACCCAAGATATCAGAGGTAGAAAAACAAAACATAGATAAACCCTTTTCTCTAGAAGAGATTTAAGAAGTCATTAATAAAATACTGACAAACATATTGGTGAACAGACTCTTTTCATCCTTTGTTTGTCCTCCTTTTGGCTGTCCAGCCAACCCCATCTGACTGACCCCCTGAGCCCTGTCACTCAGCTTTTTCGGGACTTACCTCCCTCCTGCTGACCCTCTACCAGAGGATCTCCTCAGAGGTCCCTGGTTGCTGCTGTGGAGCCTGTGTGCTGGGGGGGGGGGCAGATGCCATCTTTTATCTGTTTTTTCCCCTCATTTTTCACCTCAGGATATGCATGCTCCTCCACTGTGGAGATGCCTCCAGCAACCTGCATGTGGTCCCTCTCGTTGTGTGACCCTGCTGCACAGCTGCCAAAATTCCTCTAGGTGGCAGACAAGCAGCAGGGCACTGTAACCCTCTCCTCCCTGAGGGAGGACAGCAGTCCCGGGGACCCTCAACCTTCCCTGTCTGGCCTGCCCCCGAGTGAACTGCATCTCTTTCCAAACCTGGGTCTCTGGTGTGGCAGAAGGTGAGGTGCCCAGCACCTCAGCCCTCCTTGCCACTGGACCAGCTGGCTAATAGACTTCTGTATGTAATGCAAGTTTTTATTGGGAAGGAATAGGTCAGATTCATGAAAGGTAGACAAGCTTCTGATAATTTACATAGACTGTTTTCTGTAATTTGGGCATCCCAGCAGCAACAAGATCCATTGCAATCTCACTAGACTAGGGAAAGATTTTGATTCCTTAGAATGGGGGTGCTTAGACAGAGTATTAGATTTTTTTTAACCTTGGCCCAGTCTTGAAACAATGGATCTCAATCATCTATAAGAGCCCTAAAGCATCTGTAATAACTAATCACATGGTTTCAGATCCCATTCATCTCTTTAAAGGCACAAGACAAGGATTCCCATTATTGTCCTTTTTATTTTTCCTAGACATAGGGGGCCGGATTTTCAAAGGCCTTAGATTGACGCAAGGTGCTTGCGTCAAACAGGTCTGACACAAGTGCACCTTGCGCCAAAGGCTGCGCCAAGTGGGAATTTGAAAGGCAGCCTGCATCACCCAGCAGGCTGCCTGCACCAAAGTGTGCTAGCGCCATCCTTGCACCACAAAAGTGGCTGCGGTATGGTGCTGGGGGCTTGTGGCAGACCCAGACTGCCGCAGCCCTCGGATCTGGAATTGGAAAGAACCCCCCAGGAACCAAGTGCCAAGTACCCTTAGACCAGCAAGGGGACTTAGATGGCTCCTGGAGGGTCATCCTGTAGGTGCCACAGTGTGGCCTGCCCCATCAATCCCCAGTGGGTGATCCCTGGTGGTCCAGTGGTCCCCCCTCACCCTCATCACGGTCCCCAACACCCACATCCGTGTGTCCTGACAACCCCCTGAACCCATCTCAGCACTCCCACCCCCCTTCCATACCCGTTCCAGTGACCGGCACAGCCCTCCACACCACCACAGCTGGCCGCTGAATGAGCAGTCTGTGCGTCTACTGTATACAGTATACAGTACGCGCATGGACTGCCCATTCAGCGGCCGGCCAGGGTGGCGTGTGGAGGGCTGTGCCAGTCACCGGATCTGGGTATGGGAGGTGGGTGGGAGTGCTGAGATGGGTAGGGGGCACTAGCCCACCAGGGTACCGGGGAATGTTGCGGCGCTGGTGCCATTGGCGCGGTGGTGTTGCGGGGGGCAGTGCCTAGTTGCCAGCCCCTGTCCTTGGGTGCTGCAGACATCCCGCAGCTGTTGCAGCATTCTGGGTGGGTGTGCCATACGTCAGCTGCTGGACTTAGGTGCCGGGACCCTGTTAAATAGAAATTTGGGTGCAGGGTTCCGGGCGCATCGCACTCGGCGCAAGCTGCCATCGTTGCAGCTTGCACCAGGGCTTTGAAATTCCAGCCCAGAAACTTTAATTAGGAGAATTATGATTTCCATGAGAATTCACAGTGTCCAGATTGGAAACTAGTCCAGTAAAGTATTTGGATTTGTGGACGGCACCCTGCTTACACTTACTCAACCACATTTCTCAATTGGAAACTTAAAACAAATATTATAGGAATTTGGAGCCTTTTGGTAATCTGGTCCACATCAGAAAGCGTCATGCTCTCATATTGAAAATTTGAAGAATCTGGGTTAACTAGAGAATATAATTTCCCATGAGCAAACAAAGATATAACCTAATTATGGATGACCATCTTTAATACTATTAAGGAAACAACAGACTACAATTTGTCTTCAACTTCAACGCAATAACCAATCATTTAGAAAAATGGCTCAAACAGTATCTCTTTGGGGAAAAATAAATTTGGTAAAAAGGATTATGGCCCCTAAATTATTTCATATACTCAATAATCTTCTCACATTCATAGGGGCAAACTGGTTTAAGAGGGTAAAAGGCTAATTTCTGAATACCTGTGGGACAAAACCCACCATGAATAAATATTAGGAAGCTGAGAGCATCTAGGTGGTATGGAGGGTTTACTCTTCCTTAGTGGCAGGGGTACTACTGGGTCTTTAGGTTACAACAAGCAGTAGCATTGTTTATAGAACCAGAAAATCCTAATTAGCCATTTTGGGCAAAGATAGAGAATTATCTTATAAACCACTAAATACAAAAGTTCTATTTGTACCAACCCCATATTGTATAACAAAATAGCCTTCAGTATCTATTACAATTGTGTGTAAAAAAGTAAGGCATTCGACTCGGTGCCACATGGGAGGCTGGGAAGTAAGTTAGAAGGCACAGGGGCAGGTGCAAAGCTGGTGAAATGAGTAGGGAACTGGCTTCCGGGAAGGCAACAGAGGGTGGTAGTGGGTGGGGAGCTTTCATCCCCAAGGGTAGTGACGAGCAGTGTTACACAGGGCTCAGTGTTGGGACCAGTGTTGTTTGGGATATTCATTGCAGACATATCATTGGACATCAAGAGCAAGATCACTCTGTTTGCTGATGACACCAAGATGGGAGTGGTGGTGAATGACCTAGGGGGATAGCAGGGGTTGCAGGATGATCTGGCAAAGCTGAAAACCTGGTCAGATACCCGACAACTGGGGTTTAATGCCAAAAGGTGCAAGGTGCTGCATTTTGGGGTGAAGATCCCAAGGAGGAGTTACAAGCTGGGGGGAGTGCAGCTAGCCAAGACAGAGGAGGAGAAGGATCTCGGAGTGCTCATTACAGGGTCAGTGAACAACTCGGCACAATGTAGGAAGGCAGCTGCAAAGGCCAACAAAATGTTGGGTTGCATTGCAAGGGTATATCCTCGAGGAGGGGAGGATTCTGCCACTGTATAGGTCACTAGTTAGATCAAGCACCTGGAGTACTGCATGCAGTACTGGCGCTCTTTATCTGAAGAGGGACATTAAGTTACTGAGGGGTAGCACAGGGCGACAAAGATGATCAAGGGGCTGGGGGACTTACCATACGAGAGGAGGCTGAGGGAGCTGAACATGTACTCACTGGAGGAGAGGAGGGACGGGGGGACATGATTGAAATCTTTAAGTACATGAAAGGAATAAACAAGACAGGTACAGAGGGACTGTTCAATGTAAGGGAGGGGAGGGACACCTGGGGCCATGATATGAGCCTGGAGGGAGGAAGGTTCAGGAGGGACAGGAGGAGACACTTTTCTACAGAGAGGATGGTAGCTGGGTGGAATGCGTTACCAGCAGAAGTGGTATCCAATAGAACAGTGGACTGCTTCAAAAGGGTCTGGAACAGGGCAAGGGGGAGGGGCAGTGGAGGGGAAGGGTGGGAGGAAGGGAGGGGCAGTTGCAGAATAAGGGGTGCTAGCTGCACATTCAAGCTGACTTGATAGATCTCTAGGCCTTTATCTGCTGGCAAATTTCATATGTTCGTAAAAAACACTCAAAACCTATGAATGTTAGATCTCTTTCACTACAGTAAATGCCTGTCTGGAACAATCTTGCATTTACCTAGTATGGCAAGATGTTTAAGAATATAGACTGGAGTAAGAAAGGCATTACAAGAGCTGAAGACCTACTGGATGCCCAGAATTATTTTTTACCTTTTGAAGAACTCGGATAAAAACATGCAACATACAAAGGCTTCAATTCTGGCTTTATTTGCAATTGAGAGAATCATTAAATAAATGTTGACACTTGATTACAAACTGAAAATTCTGAATGGCATAGTTTCTTTAAGGTAGCACATTTAAGGAAAGGTGCTAAACGTGTGTGTGTGTGAGTATGTGTGTGTAGATATATATATATATAGACATATTATACTGGAGCGATAGCACCAGTATAATCAGGGTTAGTGAGTGTTTAATGTAAAAAGCCAGTTTTTGCAGGTTAATAAGTTTGGAGTGGTTTAACACATTTGCATAAATCTGGCATGCACCATGCTTTGGGGCAGGTCTCTTGATGTGGCAAATGTGATTTTATTTATTTATTTATTGACATCTCGGATTAAGACCTTTGAGCTGCAAGCTCATTTAAAAAGGTTCCATGTTGAGCAACAGGATACTGTGAAACATAACAAGGTACAGGACAGAAATTAGTAATGCTACTAGCAATATAACATAGAATACAGTCAATGCTAATCCATAACATCTGTGAAGTTTGTTACAATGAACTATAAAAAGGCTATAACGTTAGTTAACAAGTAAACATTTAATAAATGTATCTTACAGTCTACACTATTAAAAGGGCATCTAGCGACAAGTAAGGGGTGCAGGAGGGATAGATGGGGATAGGAAAATAAGAGGGAGAGTTGATCAGAGAAGAAATAGGGGCAATTGAGAACAGCTGGTGATCAAGGAAATGGGAGTTAAGAGACTGGTGCAACCCAGGGTGCCTTGTTGGTATATGAGCGGTGTGTGGGAAGGGGGGTAGCCCAGATTTAAAAGCACAAAGGTAAATGAAAGGGTCATATACTCTAAGGTAAGAAAAGCTGGGCGAGGGGAGGGAGGTAGATGGAGAGAGATGACTAATACCAGGAGGAAAAAGGGTGGAAGGATGGTATTTAAGTGTTGATAGTGTCTGGTAAGCCAGGAGGGCAAAGAATTAAGTGTGGGTGTAATTAGTGGTCACTGTCACAGGAGCTAGAAGTGGACAGATAGGAGAGGAGTTTAGTTTTGAAATGGCCCAGTTTGGATTCCAGCTGGAGGTCAGGGTGGAGCGAGTTCAGCCATTTAGGGGCCCTATAAGCAAAAGAATGTTGCCCCTGCAATGTATGGTGGAAGGGGACTTGATATAAACTCCCACAATTGCCTCTGGTAGACCAGTGGTAGGTGGAACTGAGGAAGGATTGTAAACCTGGTGGAGTAAGGCCCAGGGTGGACTTCTTAGTGAGCAGACATATCTGATACTGGATCCTGTTTTGCAGGCAGGTATGGGTTAATTGGCGAGTGCCTAATAAGAGGCAGCAGGCTTTGTTTAAGGCCAATTTGATTCACTTAAGAGCTGTGTCAGTACCTGACCCATAGGCAACCAGACCATCATCAATTATTGACAGGACTGAGCTAGTGACAGCAAGCTTGATGGCATCATCTGTGGGCAGTGCCTGTGCATATATAGTGGACCACTACGTGACTTTATGACCTGAGCTACATGGTCTATGTGAAGTGAGTAGGAGAGGGAGCAGTCGAGAGTGACCCCTAGGTATTTGAAGCTGGTGACTCAGTTGAGTGCGGAGACCCTGTTATTTAAAACCTTGAGGTGATAGGACCTGAGCCTGTTATATGGGGAAGCAAACAGCATGATCTTAGTTTTTTTGTCATGTAGGAGGAGTTTGGAGTTGCAGAACCAGGCCTCTACTGCTGTGAAGTTAGGCTGCATTTTCTGTTCAGGGTCTATGGGGTTGGAGTGACTTGTGAACAGCATAGTGTCATCTGCGTATAATAGGATATTGTCAGGACAAGCCTTTGGGAGGTTGTTTAGAAACAGGCTAAATAGCAGTGGGCCCAGGATAGAGCCTTGGGGTACACCGGAATTAACTTTATATTCAGCAGAGAGAACATCAAGAATTTTTACTTGCTGTACATATCCAGAGAGGTAGCTCTGAAACCAACCTAGGGACACCGAGGATAGACCTGTGTTCGCCAATTGACTGAGAAGGAGCTCATGATTGACTGTATCAAAGGCTTTGGTGAGGTCAGTGAAGATGACCCCCACCAAGAGCCCCTGATCAAGTGCCTCATGGATAAAGTCAGTGAACTCTACTAATGCTGTCATAGTGCTGTGCCATTTCCTGAAACCACGTTGTTGATGACATAGCAGTTTGTACTTGTTGAGGTAGTCAACGAGTTGGTCATAGACAATCCCCTCAAGCACTTTGGAGAGAGGAGGGAGCATAAAGATAGGCTGGTAGTTGGAGTGGATAGTTCTAGCCCTGCTTTTGAAGACTGGGGTGACCACTGCTTTTTTCCAGATCTGGGGAATTTGCCAGTTATAAGAGATAGGTTTAGGATTTTGGTGAGTGGTGAGAGTAGTTCGTCAAGGGTGAGTGATATCAATCTCAGATCGAGCGTGTCCCTACTGGATCTAGTTTTCCCTAGTACTTGCATTAGATAATTTTTGGCTTCAGATTTGGTGACAACTCTGAAGTAGGGGACTAAAGAAGAAGAACTTTTGTACTTGGACCTTTAATTTAGGGTAAAAAAAACTACCATACAAAACAAAAAAAAAAGTGTGTGTTTGTCTGAGTTAACTGAACTGAATGGGTTTCTGAACAGTTATCTAGGTGTAAATCTCAGGTGATTGAAAGGACTTAATAGCTGTGAGGTTTAAATTACTTGTAGAATGATCTAGTAAGTAGGGGGAGTGGCTTAGCTAGAAGTAAGCTACATTTAAAGACTGCCTTAGAAAGATTCTTCTAATAGCTTGGCAGAAGACACCAGGAGAAAGGACTGCTGTGTGACTGAACTTCTCTACTGGGACTATATTGCCCTCCTTCCCTCCACCCCCCACCCAAAGCTAGTTCTATTTTTATAGGCACAGGATTTGACTGACAACAGGAACTTCCTGTTTGGGAGCAGGAAGTGAGTGATCACAGAACCACCAAAGACCCACCATCTGAGAAGGGCAAGAGTAGCTCTCCGGCCCCCTCTAGCTGCTGGAGGTCTGCCTCTGAGCAAGTAAGTGGTCTACTGAGAAATATAGGATATTCTTGTCTCAGAACAGGACAATTGGGAGCTAAAGGGCACACAGGCAGAAAGTAAGAGAGAGAGAGAAAAAAAAAACAGAGGAAAGAGTAAGGATTGCAAACAGTTAAGGGGCCAGAAATAAGACATGATTGGAGTGGTGCAGTGCAGTGGCTGTGGAGCAGCAGTCTTCCGGGAGATGTTCTGGAGAATGCGGTGTTATCCCATCTGCAGGCACCTCTCAGGGCTGAGGGAGGAGGTTGCTCATCTCCAGGCTGAGTTGGCCAGGATTTGTGGAACCTCCTCTTCGATCCAGGGACCACCAGTGCCACTGCCATTGCCTCAAAGGTTGCCAAGAAAGAGGAGTGGTTGGACCACAGTGGGCTCAGGGAGGGTGAGGGCGGTGGAACAGAGGTGCATCCCTCCAGTTGTACCTCTCCACACTTCCTATGCCATTCTGGCAAAGTGTGGTTCCTCTATGGAGGCACCCGCAGTGGAGACCAAGGAGGATGCTGGGAACCTCCACAAAGGAGACCCACAGGAGGGTGGCAGGGGACCCTGCAGGGGAAGGAAACAACTCCTGGTGGGGGACTCCATTGTTAGGAAGGTAGAACTGGGGGAGGAATGGGAGAGGGAGGTAAGGTGCCTGCCTGGCGCCATGGCTTGGAGGGACAGGGAGCGAATCCTCAGGATTGCCAGAGCAGCTGCACAGGGAAGGGAGCTGGATATCATTGTCCACCTAGGGACAAATGACCTGGCTAAGAAAGGGATTAGAGAAGTGCAGGAAGAATTTGTGGAATTGGGAAGGGGCCTTAGTCAAGTAGCACACACGGTAACCTTCTCGGAAGTGCTGCCCATCTATGGCATAGGAGAGGCTAGGGTGTTCTGCACCATGGGATTCAATCAGTGGTTGAAAAACTGGTGTGGAGCTCAGGGATTTGGCTTCATTGGGGACTGGGGGTCCACCTGGAGTGATGCAAGCCTATACTGGCATGATGGGCTGCATCTGTCCAGGAGGGGAACCAGGATCCTAGGTGATAGGTTTAAATGCTTCATTGGCAAGCTTTTAAACTAGCCAAGGGGGGAGGCACTGGAAAGGAGCAGGAAAATCCTAGCCCCCCAAAATAATCACGGTAGTAAGCGCGGCAAACACCAACATAGAGGTGTCGATAGGGAGAAGGACAGGGGTAAATGGAGAAAGTGACAAAGGCAAGAAGGACAGGGATGGGGCAAAAGGAGTAAGGCCATCAGGAAATGGAGGGTAATGAGTACCAATGCCCGTAGTCTGGGCAACAAGCTCCCTGAGCTGGTGGCCTTGATGGAAGAGGGATGCCTGGATATTGTAGCAGTCACAGAAACATGGTACACAGAGAACCATGACTGGGATGTTAACATACCAGGGTACATAACCTGCAGGAGAGACAGGCAGGGGAGAAGAGGGGGAGGAGTAGCTCTCTATGTAAAGGAAGGGATAAAAGCAACTGAACAAAAGAGTAAACAGGGAGGAGAGGAGGGACTGTGGGTCACCTTGGAGACTGGAAAGGGCACCACAATCTGCACAGGGGTTGTGTACAGACCCCCATGTCAGGGGGACAGAATGGACAAGGATATGATAGAAGGCATTCTTAGAATGGCAGAGAAAGGGGAGATACTGTTGATGGGAGACCTGAATATGCCAGATGTTAACTGGAGCACATTTGCTGCAGCCACATCCAAGAGCAGGGCCATTCTTGATGCCCTACAGGTGGCAGGCATTAGACAGCTAGTTTCAGAACCCACTGTGAGGGAGCAATCTTAGACCCTCGTGACTCAAACTGGGGCAGTGAGAGGATCTCAGATCTAGAAGTGGGTTGCCATCTGGGGACAAGTGACCATCAAACAGTGTGGTTCACGTTAAACTCAGCTAGAGAGTCAAGCCATACAAAAGTGAGGGTACTGGACTTTAGGAGGGATGACTTTAGCAAGATGGGAGAGTGCCTCAGAAAAGCACTAGCAAACAGGCTAGAAGGAGGTGTGGAGCAACAATGGGGAATCATCAAACTGCCATCACAGAGGCAACAAGCCTTTGTGAAGCAAATAAACAAATCAAACGAAAGAAAAGCCACTATGGTTCTCAAAAGAGGTGGCTGTGAAAGTCAGGAAGAAAAAGATAGCATTCTGGAAGTATAAGGAAACACAGAAGGAGCAGGACAGAGAGCTGTACCATTTAAGGCAGAAGGAAGCAGGAGGGAAGTCAGAATAGCAAAGGCCCAAACTGAGGAAAAGATCGCCAACTCAGTTAAGAAGGGGATAAAACCTTTATAGGTACATCAGCGGAGAAAGACAAAGGGAGGGATAGTGAGGTTGAATAGGATGAACGGTGGTGGTGGGCAAATGGGGACAGGAAAAGCAGGGATACTGAATGAATATTTCTGCTCAGTATTCACAAAAGCGGAGGGGAAGTACCTAATCCAATTAACAGAAGCACTCTTGATGGGGGGGGTGATCCCAGTCCTTTCACAGAAGAAAGGGTCCTGCAAGAACTCCTAAAACTGAAGGTGGACAAAGCAATGGGTCCTGATGGAATTCACCCCAGAATTCTAAAAGAATTAAGGGAGGAACTAGTGAAACCACTGGCTACTCTTTTTAATAAATCATGGGAGGATGGTGTGGTACCCGAGGACTGGAGGAAGGCGGATGTGATTCCCCTTCACAAAAGTGGGACCAAGACAGAGGCAGGAAACTACAGACCTGTCAGTCTGACCTCTGTGGTAGGGAACGTGATGGAGTCACTTCTGAAGGACAGAATAGTTGAGTACCTAGAGGCCAGTGGAGCACAGGACCCAAGGCAGCATGGGTTCACAGCGGGAAGGTCATGTCAGACGAATCTAATAGATTTCTTTGACTGGGTGACCAAAGTAGTAGACCAGGGAGGGGCTGTGGACATGGCCTACCTAGACTTTAGCAAGGCATTTGACACAGTCCCACACAAAAGATTAATAGTCAAATTAACCAGCCTGGGAGTGGGTCCCAGGATGGTAGCCTGGGGTAAAACGTTGGCTGCACAACAGAACACAGAAGGTAATTGTAAATGGAGTCCACTCTGAAGAAAGAGGGGTTACTAGTGGGGTACCGCAGGGTTCAGTATTGGGTCCAGTCCTTTTTAATCTCTTCATCAGTGACATTGCAGAGGGATTGGAAGGAAAAGTATGCCTTTTTTGCAGATGACACAAAGATCTACAACAGGGTTGATACACAAGGAGGCATGGAAAGGATGAAAAGGGACTTGGCAAGGTTGGAGGAATGGTCAGAAGCATGGCAGCTAGGATTCAATGCAAAGAAGTGCAAAATAATGCACCTGGGAAACAAGAACCCAGGGGAAGAATACAAAATGGGTAGGGGGGTAGTAACAACAACAAAAAAGGAAAGGGACCTGGGGGTAATCATATCAGATGACCTTAAGGTTAGCAAGCAATGTGAGAAGGCAGTAGGGAGGGCTGGGGGTACACTGGGATGTATAGGGAGAGGCATCAGCAGCAGAAAACAGGAAGTTGTTATCCCTCTTAACAGACAGTTGGTGAGACCCCATCTGGAGTACTGTGTCCAGTTCTGGAGACCCCATCTCTGCAAGGACTTAGACAGGATAGAGGTAGTCCAGAGGAGGGCAACTAAAATGGTGCAGGGTCTGCAAGAGAAGCCATGTGAGGAGAGACTAAAGGAGCTTAATATGTATACCCTTGAGGAAAGAAGGGAGAGGGGGGACATGATAGAAACTTTTAAGTACCTCAGTGGAATCAACAAAGTCCAAGAGGGTAGCATCTTTCAGAAAAAGAGACTTGCAAGAACAAGGGGACACAATTTAAAGATAGAAGGAGGGCGGTTCAGGGGCAATGTGAAGAAGTATTATTTCACAGAGAGGGTAGTGGATGCATGGAACAGCCTTCCTGAGGAGGTTGTGGGGTCTAAAACTGTGGGAGAATTCAAGAATGCATGGGACAGACATAAGGCAATTCTTGTGGGGGTAGGAAGAAATAGGCTGTTGGTTAACTAGGATCTGTGGTCTATCCTGTAGGTAGGGAAATGGGTAGACTAGATGGGCCAAGCGGTCCTTATCTGCCGTCAAAGTCTATGTTTCGATGTTTCTATGAAGGGGGGAGGTGAGTTGATTTAAGAAGAGGAATTGTTATGAGAAGTTTTATCGTGTGGAGGATTTAGGTAGTCAGGGGGGAGCACCCCACTGAGGTTGGTGAAAGCCTTGTTTATAACGTTAGCGATTTCATATGGATCCTTGGCAATGTTTCCCTTAACACAGAGCAAAGCGGGTGGCTCTTTACTGGGCTTACCTGTTAAGGACTTGATGTCGTCCAAATTTATGGCTATCGCCCCTCGATGTGCTATCTTCATTTTTGAAAAAGAGGCTCTTCACTTTCTGGATGGCTTCTGTACATTTACTGTGGGCTTCTTTATATTTTTGGATGCCACTCTGGGACCCTGAACACTTGTCCTTGTGCCAAAGATAGTCTCTTTCCCTCATTTGGGTCAATCAGCGATGGTGTGATCCAGGAATTACTTGTTCCTCTGACTTTCCTTTTTTGAGGGGGGCATATAAATTGCAGGCTGCGTTGAAAATGTGGATAAAGAGCTCAAGTGCAGTATCAACATGCGAGGCATAGTGTATGTCTGAAAAGTCTTGTTGGCTGAGGTATGCTTAGAGTGAGTCAAGCTGCCCTTTTTTAATACTCTAGTGGTTACCGTTTTAAGGGGATTCTTTGAGATTTGTTGGTCCAAGTACAGAGGGTGGGGGAATGGTCACTAATGATGTCTGGCAGAACAGATGCACTGGCTATTCTTTCAGGATGATTGGTTATGAGCCAGTTGATTAGTGTGCTTGTCCCTGTATGGTAGTTTACCCTGGTTGGGGATTCAATTAGTTGGATCATATTTTTTTTTGTAAAATCATTTTCCTGATAATAACATAATAACAATAAAGTAATGTTTAAGGGGTGTACATACATTCACATCTAGTTTCATACCATACAAATATCAGATTAGAGAACACCTTAAGTTGAAGATTGCATTAAAGAGCACAAATATTCTTGCTCTAAACATTCTATATGCTAGGAACTTCAAATGTGTTGCATATAACTGCAGAAAATTAAATCAAAGACATGCCAGTTCCGTGCTTTCAGCTTCAGGGTAATCTTCCGTAGGCTGCCTCCCCACTTTAAAAGCAAGGTTTAGGGTAAGACTGACAGCTGAATTCCCTCTCTAGGGTCCCTAAATAGGAAAATCACCATTAGCAATTGCCCTCTGTGGGTCCCACAGAGTCACAAATCTCTCACTATCCCCATTGGTTGTGAGCTGGATCTTCTCCAGTTCTAAGCAGTGCATCATATTGTTTGCCCATTGCTGGATCGATGGGGCACTAACTGATAGCCAAGACTATGCTATTGCTTTTTTGGCATTTACCAAAGCTAGAGACCATAGCTGTTTGCTTGGGCCACTCTGCAGTGGGTTCGGATCAGCTCCAAACAACAATTCTAAGAGGGACTTTGACAGTCTACCATTCAGAACTCCACTCATTATTCTGTGTACCTCATGCCAAAATGGGGCCAGCTTGGGGCATGTCAGTGCCAGATGGACAAAGTCTGCATCATCTCCCACACATTTAGCACATTGCTCAGAGTTAACCGGGTCCATGACATGAAGTCTCCTTGAGGTTAGGTAGGTTCTATAAAGAAAGTTCAAATGCACCTGCCTGAGTTTATTGTTCCTTGAGCATGAGCAGAAGTGTTTGATGGCTAGGGTCCAGGCTGCCGGGTCCAACTTCACCCCCAGATTTCACTCCCATTTGGCCTTGATGCCTTCAGCTGGGTCCCCACTGGCCCCCTGAAGGGTTTGGTAGTATGTGGTTAATGGTTTGTAGCATGGCTGAGGTCTATATAGTTCCTCCTCCAGAGGTGATGGTACCGCCCATCCATTTGCCGCTCCCAATGTTTCTCCCAGTCTCTGCCTAATCATTAGGCAGACAAAGTAGTCTCCTGAGATAATGTGCCATTTCGTTTTTAGTGTGGGGAACTCCTGTATCTCCCCCCCCTCATATAATTGGGCCGTGTAAGATAAACCCAGTGTCCTCCATTGCAATAGGCGCTGATGTACCTGGGCTGGATAGGCCCCTTTCTTTCTTGTTATTGTGACTTAATCAGTATACAGGGAGTGGGTAGGGGAGTGGCTGATTCTTCTGTGTGCTGCCAACCAGGCTTTAATGATAGTCTGACTACATGGATTGGATACTCGGGTGGTCTGGCTCACCCCAATGCACCTGATAGGAATTGTGTATAGAGAGGGCCTTTCAGTTCTTCCTCTTCTAGCACAAGCCATGCCAATTGACTGTCCTGTACACCCCCTGGAAGGTAGGCCAGTTGCATCACCCAATAATAATGCTGGAAATTTGGGAGTCCCAATCTACCCCTTGGGGTAGACAGTTGCAGTATATTACGCTTAATTCGAGCCACCTCTCCCCTCCAGAGGAACCTGTGTATTATAGAGTTGATTTGTTTAAAGTGCTGCAGAGGATGTATTATTGGCAAGGACTGGTACGGGTATAGGCACCTGGGTAGAATCATCATCTTGATGGTATTGACTTGGCTTGTCAGGGACAATGGGAGATTCTGCTGACGCTCATAATCCTCCACTACCCCTTGCACCAGGGGGCCGTAATTAATGGCATACAGAGTTCCAATTTTGGCTGACAGCAATATTCCCAAATATTTTAGGGAGTTAACCATAACTAGGCCTCCCAGCATGTGGGAGATCCCTGGGCGGTTCTCCAAGCCAGTGGGGAGGAGCTCACTCTTAGACCAATTCACCTTATGACTGGAGAGGGTGCTGTATTCCTACAGCAGTGAATGCACTGCGGGAAGGTCCCTCACTGTGTCCTACAGGTATAGAAGCAGGTCGTCAGCATACAGTGCCACCTTATGACTCCTTCCCCCACCCTGAAAGCCCTGGATGCCCGGGTGTTGCCTAAAAGCTGCTGCCAGAGGCTTCAGAGAGATTACATATAGAAGGGGGGTTAACGGGCAACCCTGTCAGAGGCCCCCTGGTCAGAGTGAATGGCTGTGTTAGCTCCCCATTAATAACCAGCTGCACTGTGGGCAGAATGTGCAACATCTTCACCCAACTCAGAAGCCCGGGGCCCACCCTCAGATGCCCCAAAGTCTCAAATATACATTCCCACTCCACACAGTCAAACACTTTCTCTGCATCCAGTGCCAGTATGGCAGCCCCATAGTGTTTAGCAGTTTCCCCCATCTATGAATCATGTTTAAAGGTCTCTGTTTTGAAATTGAATATGCTTTATTCATTTTATACAACAGTAACAAAACAAACACACAACTATCCAACAAGAAGTACAGGGCATGGAGCGTTGACGAGACATACAATACAGGTTAATATTACAGTGTAATAATTGCAGAGAGTGAAATGTTTAAAGTTCTCTGAATATTATGTTTGCCCTGTCAACCTTTAACAAATCCAGTCTGGTCAGTGTGGATCAGTGAGGGAAGCAGGGGCTCAAGCCGGGTTGCCACCACCTTTGCTAGGATCTTATAATCTGTGGTTTGCAGGGACATTGGCCGGTATGACGCACACGCTATCACTATTGTCACTATTGCAATAGGAGCTAGAGAAGACTCCCACCCATAATTGCTCCTTTTCTCTTAATAGTATCGTTATATAGTACAATTTTGCATAAGGTTGTCAAGACCTCTTTTAAATATGTCTCTATTTTCACTCTGTATCAAATCTTCTGGTAGACCATTTCATAAATTCACCACTTGCTCGGTGTACAAATATTTTCTTTTGTTTTCACTCTGTTTCCCTTTACTTATAATGAGTGACCTCTTGCGTTTACTTCCTTGTTTTTTATCTCTATATCCAATTCTTAAGTAGATCACTCTTAATAATATCAAAGTATAAAATTAAGTCTCCTCGTATTCGTCTTTCCTACAGGCTATACAATCCCAAGGTCTTCATTCTCTCTTCATAAGTCAATATTTTTAAATCTTTTATTTGCTTGGTCATCCTACGCTGTACTTTCTCCAATCTTATACTATCTTTCATTTTAAAAGGACTCTAAAGCTGACTACAAAAGTCCAATTGAGGTCTCACATATGACCTATAAAGGGGCATCAACACCTCCATCTTTCTACTCTTTATATTCCTACACATCGCTCCATATGTCCTGTTTGCCGCTGAAATCACATTTGTACATTGCTTACTAAAGTCTAGATTGTTATCAATATATACTCCCAAATCTCGATCACCCGTGGAGTTTTTCAATAATGTGTTACTCAGTATATATTGATTTTTTTTTGTTCTTTTTTCCCAGATGTATCACACTACATTTATCCGTGTTAAATACCATTCCCCATTCACATGCCCAACTAGTTATTTGATCCAGGTCATGTTGAATTGATGCAATATCGTTATTAGTTTCACATGGTCCTCCCAGCTTAATATCATCTACGTACTTTGTTAATTTGTTTTTTTTGTCCTACTCCGAGGTTAGCCATAAATAACTGAATATTCACAGGGCCCAAAACCGAGCCCTGCAGAACACCACTGGTCACTCTCCCAGCCCCAGATAAGACTCCATTTACAGATACTCTCTGCCACCTGTTGTCCAACTAGTTTATAATCCAGTTTATTAGGTATGGATCAAGTTTCAATGTTTTTAGTTTATATTTTATTGCCCAGTGTGGTACCGTGTCATAAGCCTTTGAAAAGTCCATTAACACAATATCCACCGGTATACCCTTGTCTAGAAATTTGCTTACTGGATCATAAAAACATATCAAGTCCTTACCTGGTTTAGGCAGTACTGTTATGGTGGCAGACCGTGTGGAGGGTAGAAGTACACCTTTTTCCAGGCTCTCTTCCAGCATGAGAAGTAAAGGTTCCAGCAGCAGGGGGGTACATTTAAAAAAAAATCTGTGGGCAGGCCATCCAGTCCCGGGGCCTTCCCTCCTTTCAGTGCTTTTATTGACTTTTGAACCTCACCTTCTAATAGGAGAATCCAGGACCTGTGTCTCCTCAGCTGACATTTTGGGCAGGGAGGTTCTGCTAAAAAAGCTATCCATTTGTTGAGCAGTGGGGTTCACCTCTGAATTGCATAGGGCTTTGTAAAAGGCATTAAACTCTGCACCAATTTGCGGCATTAGGGAGGTTAACGCACCCTCACGTGTCTTTATCTGGCTAATAGTTCTCTCCCCTTCCCTCTTTTTTAACTGCCATGCCAGATATTTCCTTCCCCTGTCCCCGACAAAGTACGCTCCTACATGGGATAGTAAGATAGCACGTTCAATTATTGCCGTACACATAAGATTATACTCCCATTTCAGTTTTTGTACTATGCGGTACAAGGTTGGGGTTGTCCTATTCATATGGGCTTCTTTGCATGCCTCAATCTTACATCTAAGTTTCTCACACTTTTCTGAGGAAGTTTTCTTTTTATGTGCCGCATATGCAATCACCTGCCATCGAATATAAGCTTTTAATGCTTCCCATCTCATCCCACATGTAGTATCCACTTTCTTATTGTGATGCAGGAACTCCTGAATGGTCACTGATATAAATTCCATGAATTTCCCATCCTTCAACAACAGCGGGTCAAGACGCCAAGGTCTCACCGGCTGCACCCCTCCCCCACGCACAATTGATGTCACCAGGTATGCATGATCCGATACCAATATTGGGGAATAGTTTGTTAGGCTCACCCCAGACAGAAGGGATGAACTAACCAGCAGCCGATCTAGTCTGGCATCTGAATGATGAGCATGGGAGAAAAAATTGTAATCCTGGCTAGTCGAATGCTGGTGTCGCCATACATCCACCAGGTAGAATGTGTCCTCCAGCTCACCCAGTGCTTTTGCATTCCTTGATCTCTGCACCGGGGCAGGGTTAGACCTATCCAATGCAGTATCTACCATGCAGTTGTAATCCCCTCCCAAAAGCCAGGGACTCGGCAAGGACGCCATTCTAGGGCCAATTTCTGAAAGAACCCCAGGTCATCTACATTGGGGGCATACACCGAGCCCACCGAGAGGGGTCCCACTCCTTCAACAGATGGATGTGCAAGAACATATCTCCACCCAGCATCTCGAAACTCCCTGTGAATTTGTGCTCTTATGCTGCATGGTAGCCAAATGACCACCCCTCTGGCCTTAGTGGAAAAACTTGATGTGATACACCTTCCTCCCAAACTTCCTTCAGTTTTGACAGCTTCTTCATATGACATATGGATCTCCTGTAACAGCACCAGTTGTAATTTAGCCCTCTTAACTTCAGACAACACTTTTTTCCTCTTAAAAACAGATTTTAACCTGTTTACATTCCACGTAGCACCGTTTACTGTACTATTCTTTGTCACAGATGTAATAAGGCATTTCAAAGGCAGTTGTTATTCTACAAAACTTCATTATTCGTAATAGTACATAGTTATACAAGTTTATTGATACTTCCTCCATCTTAATAAACAGTTAACATTTCCCCAATGGTAAACCAAACCCCCCACCCCTCCTTCCTTTTCCAACATCCCAACAGTGTAACATTTCTCCCTCCAGTGAGCTTCCCCAACAAGGGGAGCTCGCGGACCCACCCCCTTCCCCTTTGACTGGGCACCCAGTTGCACAGTCAGCTATCCCCTTCAAACTGATGGTGACTAGCTTAATGAATTCTAATCATGGGCATCTATTTTATGAGGCTACTCTGGCATTGTGCCCCTTCTGCAGACATTTTTAGCACATTTCTCAACCTTTTCCAGTTTATTTGGCACATTTTTCAATGAATGAATCATCAGACCAAATGATTTGCCCCTCCCTCCCCCTTACCCCCTCCTGTGGCATGCCCCGGCCACAGCTTATCAACCACTTTGTGAAAATGCCACTTACCTGTGCTCCGATGTCCCTTACTGAGCAAGTGGCTCCATCTTGTCGCCCCCACTAGACAAGTGCATCTTCACCATGTCACCTTCTTCTTCTTGACAGGATGGGTGTCTGTCAAGGCATCATCCACCCTGCAAAATTAGTCAGAGCACAGCACAAAGCATCAATTTGCAACTGTGAGCACTTTTGATACCCCCCAGTATTTCATCATGTTAATAATAATCCCTCAAGTGGGAAGCAATGAGGCATACTCTGGCTGTTGCCAGCCTTCTTCCAAAAACAGAACTATTAACTGGAATTATCCCCCATGCGTCCCCTACCTAATACCTTACACATGTGTTCTCATACACTTAACTTTGTTTCCCTCAGGTCCCCAACCCCCTTTACTCCCCTTAGATTAATGATGAAACATAAACCACTGGTTTCTACTACCGATCACTGAGCGTCTATCATGTACAGGTAAACATTCTGGGACCCCCGTATTCCCGGTGATCCCCTTTGTCCCAGTATAGCAAGTAAAGTTCCATGCATGGCAGGTTCTTCCAGCTTGTGCCTCCGGGGTAGCCCAATGAAGATTCTCACAGCCCATCAATATCCATGCCCCTTGGCATGATCAGGCTGTTGATGAGGCAATGCGGGAGGCAAATTAATTCACCCAAAGTGCAGGGGTCTACCGGGCCCAGGAGCAAGAAACCCAGGGACAATGCAACGATCCAGCGAATCACCATCCTACAGTCCGGACAAGTCTCAGTTACTGATTCCAAACAGTATCCTGGGCCCAACTCCCCAGCCTCCAAGGCACGGCAAGGGGTACAAAGGTGTCAATGGATGCACAACAATTGAGCCCCTGGTGCCCCCTGTGGCCCGGTGCTAGGTCTCTTGTGCCATGAGGTGTGACGCAGCAGCTCCCCAGCCCACAGTGTGCAGGGAGACACCAGGCCCACGGAGACTGCGCAGATTCCCTTTATGGTAAGAAGTAACTACGTAACATGAAAAACTTAACTCTGCACTTCTCTCCCCAGGCAACAAAAGGCTCAGCACTTATAACTGAATCAAAGAGAATTTAAAAATCTTCTCAGACCAATACTTGTCTGGCAGCTGTAGGACTAGCTCAAGGGGGAGACTTTTCAATCCGATCTCTTCATTTCCTTGGTCTCCCATTTCTCAGCCTCTAGGTAGGTAATGAAGAACTTTGGTGGGTCTCTGGGGTGATCAGTTTGTAGTTTAGCTGGGCAGAAGAATGAGAAGGACCATCCCATACTATGCAGTTTGGATTTAACTGCATTGAATTTTTGTCTGTGCATCTGTAGGTCGTGACTATAGTCCTGGTAGACAGAGACTCTTGCTTTGTCCATCTGGATGGATCCCTGCTTCTTTGCTGTGGCCAGGACTGTTTCCTTATCTATAAAGTGGAGGTATTTTATTAAACAGTGCCTCAGGTGATCCCCCAACTTTGGAGGGGGGCCCACTCTATGTGCTCTATCAATCTCAACTGTTTCCGCTTCAGGAGGCAGTCCAAGGTGTTTTACCAGCCATGCATGGATTCCTATGGCTGGTCTCTTCCCTTCAGTTCCTTGTGGTAGGCCCACTATTCACAAATTAGATCTCCTAGAGTGGTTTTCCTGGTTGTCCACCCTCTTTTGCAGTTCAGTTACAGTCTCTTTGAAGTGATTACGCTCTCATGAGATTGTGTGGACTGTATCTTCCAGGTTGCTAACCTACTGTTGAAGCTCTATAATACTAGTCTCACGAGATGCCATGGTCTCCATTAACCCGGTTACTACCAACTGGAGATGGACCATTTGGGTTGTGATATTTGTAAAGCTGGCCCACATCTCAGACTGCGTAGTAGCTAACGTGCTAGGGACTCCAGTGAGCGATTATTCCAATGCGGCCATGCTGCTTTCCTCCTCTGCTGCCAAAAGGGCCTATTGGCATGTACGAGGCTCCAGTCCCACCCATTGCTCATTTTGGCCATCCAGAACTTCATATGGTAGTTTGGGTTGCCGATGTTTTGGTCTTGTGGTTGCCATCTGAGTAAGTGCACACGTAATCATTTTTATGAAATGTCTTCTGGTGTTCTGTCTGCAGAAATAAACACTGTAAAAGATGATGCCCAGAAAGCCAAGCTGAACCCTGACGGCCATTATGCCAGTGCAAGCCATGCCCCTCTAGTTGGACCATGTTGATAGAAGAGATGGCATCTTTGCAGGGTGCCACCTCTGGGGATAACCCGTTAATACTGAAGTCGCCTACCATTAAGACTTCTGAGTTGTTGCGGAGGTCAGAGAGATAGTCCAAAGCTGATTTAAAGCCAGCGGCTTGTTCTTTTGGGGGTATATACACTGATACCAACATGAGGGATTTACCTCATGGCCCAAGTTGCAGCTTTGTTGCAAGCATTTGGGTGTGACTCCCACATGTAGGACCTGGAAGAACATAACCCTGGAGGGTGTCCCTAAGGTAGAAGATGCAACCACCTCGTTGCTTGCTAGCTCTATCCAGCCTGAAGGAGGAGTAACCATTTAAAGTAAATGGCCTGGTCAGGGACTCTAGAGGTGAACCAGGTCTCAACTAAGGATAGGATGGCAGGCTTATGGTGAGAAACCCATGCCTGAAGGAAGTTGAATTTAGCCAACAGGCTGCAGATGTTAATGGAGGCAATAGTTAAGGCCCATGATTCCCAGCGGGTAGGGACATCGTAGGTTAACCCCAGAGGCAGCACCCTACAAAGATGCCATCTCTTCTATCAACATGGTCCAACTAGAGGGGCATGGCTTGCACTGGCATAATGGCAGTCAGGGTTTAGCCCCCTTTCAATATGTTAATGTAGGGTATTAGAAGACTTAAACAGTGATCATAATGTTATATTCTGTGTTAGAGGTAAAGCTTTTTTGCCAAAGCAACCTAGACTTATTTCCTATTGAGCTACTAGAAAGTTTGACTATTTTGCTTTTATAGAAGATTTGGACAGAATTAATTGGGACAGAATGTTTATGATTCCTGAAACTGATCTGGCTTGGAATTATTTTCTGTCAGAGCTAATGCAGATTATAAATGATCATATGCCAATGAAATTAAGGAAAATAAAACAATCTTCTGCTCCATGGTATTCATCCACTCTGAGAAAGTTAAAAAGAAAAAAGGGCCAAGCTTGGGCAAAAGCACGTAGTTCAAATTCTTTGAGGGACTGGCAATATTATAGGAGTCTTAGGAATTCTTATGTAACTGCTGTTAGAGAAAGTAAAAGATCATACTACAATTCTAAATTACAAAATTCTGCTGGGAATGTTAACATATTTTGGGATATAATTAAAGAGATTAACAGTCACCACAAACAGGGTGGGAACTGTAAAATAGAGATCTCAGGTTTTGGGGGGGAAGAGTCCCTTGCAGATGGATTCAATAATTATTTTGTGAACTCACGGAATTTTTTTGGTAGCCCTGACCCTTGTAATATTAATGATTACTCCCTGTTGCATTTAGATTCATCTAATTTGTTTTCATTTAAAAAGTTGGAGGAGTATGAGGTTATTGAGGCTTTGTTGGGCTTAAAGACAACAAAGAGTGGTGGCCCTGATGGACTGACCCCTTATCTATTAAAAATCCCAGCTTTAAAGATAGCTGCTCCCCTTATTTATTTGTTTAATTGGTCCATTAATGAGGGAGTAATGCCCTCTGATTGGAAAATAGCTAGGGTTGTTCCGATTTTTAAGGGAGGGAGCTGGGATCAGTTTAATAATTATCGACCAATTTCACTTTTGTCCCCGGTTTCAAAGTTGCTGGAAAGATTTGTGGCTAGACAATTGACTGATTTTTTGAGTCAGAATAATTTATTTGATAAATATCAGTCAGGATTTCATAAATCACATAACACAATTTCCGCCATGTCGAGGGTCTTTGACGATATCAACAAAGCTATGGATAAGGGCCTTTTGATGTGTGCCATCTTTGTTGATCTCTCCAAGGCCTTCGACATGGTGGACCATCAAATCCTTCTCTCCAGTTTGAAGGATATTGGTTTATTGGGTAGTGCCCTTAAGTGGTTTTCTTCTTATTTAGAAGGTAGGATGCAGTCAACTGTTGTTAATAAGACTGTTTCAACGCCTCTGTCAGTGGTTCAAGGGGTCCCTCAAGGTTCTGTGCTTGGACCCTTACTCTTTCTGATTTATCTGAAAGAGCTTGGATGCCATGTGAATAATATAGCTTATCAATTGTACGCAGATGATACTATAATATATACCTCTGCTTTTTCTGTGGACGAGATCCAAGTAAAATTATAGTTAAGTTTTAATAGATTATATGGGTATTTGACACAACGGAAACTTAAAATAAATGTGAGTAAGACAAAATGTATGATATTTGGTTCCACTGTGAAACTCAGAACTTGCACTAAATTATTAGTGTTTGACCCTGAGGGAATAAAATTAGATCAAGTGATGACTTATAAGTACCTGGGTTTTTGGTTGGACCCCTCAGCTACTGGTAATTTGCATGTTGATGAGTTGGTTAGATTAGTGGGAAAAAGGGTGGGTTTACTATATCAAAATAAAAATTGTTTGGGTGGATATATAATAAAGAAAATTGTTGAATCACAGATTTTTCCTCTTTTTGATTACGGAGATACACTTTATGATTATTCCCATTCTGGAAAATTATATAGATTAGATGTACTGTATAATTGTCTAGAGAGATTGATCTTACAGTGTTCTAGGGATACCCATCATTGCCTAATGTATCATAGATTAGGATGGATTTCTTTGTCAGATAGAAGACAGTTACATAAATATCTTTTGGCATTTAAAAGCATCATAGCAGTGATCCCAGAATATCTGGCCGAAAGGTTAGAATTTAGGGATGTTAAGCCCTCTTTAAGGAATGCGGCCTATCGAGAGTTGGTAATCCCTAGATCAAAAACTAAATGTTCTGACTTTTTCTCCAGCCAGCTAGTCCCTAAATTTTGGAATATGATGCCCTTGAAATTTCGTTTGTAGAATAGAAAAATTCCGTCATGAAAAGTTGTTAAAACCTGTTTTTTGGAATCACTTTTTGTACAAAAAAAAAGGCTTGCTGTGGTTAACTGGTTATAGTTATTCGAAATGTATGTTAATGTATGCATTTGGTGTGTTGAATATTGTATGTCTGTATTTATTGTAATTGCTGCAACTTTATTTTTGTACAACCAAGGGTCACCATTTTAAATGAGTTTTACTCAATAGTCTAACCCATTTAATAAAATGAAATGAATGCAGGTGAGGGTCCAGGATTGGGATGGATGTTTCCAAATAACATTAGTAGTAGTCATGCCAGTCTTACTACATGCCACTTCAGTAATTTTAGGGTTAGTGGGAGAGAGCGGGTGGAGGCACGGAGTTTGCCAGGTTTGTCAGAGAGTATGAGCATATTTAGTTAGGGGGGAGGGTCATTAAACTGGTGCATGAGCCAGTTAGTGACACTGAGTTCTCCATTTGGTACCAATGTCCCTACCACAGGGGTAGACAGAGGATCCAAGATGGTGCAGGATAGGGTGACATTATTGAGAGGATATGCCCAATTATAGCCTGTTAAGTGCGCAGTGATGTAAGACTAAGATAAGGAGTGTGGAAGCGGGGAGTATGTGTGACCACATAGTACAGCACTTTATCTGATACAAAGGAGTGCACAGAGCAGTTCAGTGTGGTGGAGATTGGGATCTAAATACAGAGAGCTCAGTTAAGAATTAACTGGGTCAGGCACTGTTGGTTAATTCCATGGCTGAGAACTCAGTTGGTTATTAGGGGGAATTGAATTGGTGGACTTCTCAATGAGCCCACTAGACTTTCGGCTGGGAGTGAATTAGTAGAGCTATTTAGGTTGAGAGACAGGGAAAAGCAGGATGTGATGCAATCCTGTGCAGACTCTGTAGGAGTCTGTCTGAATTCCTGTGTAGTTTCTGAGATACAGAGTGTTGAAAAATTAGAGGTTTTTGTGTTTTTTGCTGTTTTTTTGGTCCACCTGTATCTCAGAAGTGGCTTCAGCTTCTGGGCTGAGATTTTCAGGGTAGAAAGCATTGGCCTCACAGATGTGCATTTTGAAGGTTTGGTGAAAAAATATTATTCCATTCCAAAGTTATTAAATGTTGAATTTCCCATTATTTCTTTGGGAAAAAAATAGATGACCAGAGCGACATGGGATTTTTACATTGGTGCAGGAGTCCAGACCAGAATTGTGTGTCACAGAGGTTTGTGGGCCCACCGTTTTATTTCTTCAGTTAGCGAGAGAAAAAAAATGATAGGCAAAGTGCTGTTTTGCAACAAATAAATACCACTGCTGTCTGATAGGAGAAATCCTGCATCGAAGTGCCATATATATATTTTATTACCTAAAAAAATAAATAAAATGGTCCCCCAATGTATTTGCCAACATCAGGGTGCCCAACCACCATGTTGGCATTTATTCCCCTCTCTCCCAGTAGTATGGGACACTGAGGAGCCCACCCCCAGTGTCCCAAAATACTTCATTTTTACTTTTCTTCTTTCTGACACAGGGATGCCCACCCCTGCTGTCGGATGCCCCCTAAGCACAGTTGAAAGTCATGTCCTTGCCAACACTGGGGTGCCCAGTCCCTGTGTTGGCATTATAATAACACCCTCGAGCTGTGTGGGACACTGGGGAGTCCACTCCCAATATCCCAAACTTAACATTTTGACCTGCAAATCCCCATATTGATGCAGAATCCTGCATTGAACTACCAGGTTATGATGCAGAATCCTGCATCAAAGTGCCATGTATATATTTTATTACCTAAAAAAAAAAAGAAAATGGTCCCCTGACATTCTTGCCAACATCAGGGTGCCCAACTCCCATGTTGGCATTTATTCCTCTCTCCTCCAGTAGTGTGGTTTTCTTCTTTCTGACACTGGAATGTCCACCCCTGGTGTTGGATGCCCCCCAATCCCCTTGCAAATCTTGTTCTTGCCAAAATCAGGGTGCCCAGTCCATGAATTGGCATTATAATGAGCCCCCTGAGCTGTGCGGGACACTTGGAAGCCCACCCCCAGTGTCCCGAACTAAACATTTTGACCTGCAAATCCTTATATCAATGCAGAATCCTGCATTGAACTACCAAGTTATGATGCAGAATTCTGCACTGAAGTGCCATGTATATATTTTATTACCTAAAAAAAGAAAATGGTCTCCCGATGTACTTGTCCTCACTGGGGTGCCCAACCTTATGTCAGCATTTAGTCTCCTCTCCCCCAGTAGTGTGGGACACTGGGGAATCCACTCCCAGTGTCCTCAAAAAAACATTTTGACCTGTGAAAAAAAGAAAACTGTCTACCAATGTCTTTTTTTTGTTACATCCTGTTAAAAAGAAAACCGTCCCTCACCCTCTCCCCGTCCCCCTACCCCATCTTGACCCTCACACAGAGCACCCACCTCCCTACCTCCCCACACCCTCCCTCACCCTATACATACCATTGGAGGTTGGTGGCTGTCATGTTCTGTGGATTGGGACACATCTGCACTCTTCAAAGCTGAACCGCAAACTGAGGAATCAAGGTAAGCACCGTATAATAGCTGTCAATGGTGTTTTCAGCTTATGCTGATATCTCGCCCATTTTTAGGTTTTTGTGCACCAAATTTCAACATGGACTTTTTGGAACCCCACCTCATGAATACTGGTACTGTCATTTCGTTACTTTGTCCCAAAAGGATTTTGGGTGGCTGCACAAATCACCTTTGGGACTAGTAATGAAATGACAGTGCCACTGTTCATGAGATGGGGTACCAAAAAGTCCATGTTGAAAATCTGAAGCAAAAATACCAATTTTGCTCTATGAAACTTTGTCCAAAATCTTTTAAAACATTGTCTGTTGATGTGACTTATTGCCAGTGTGTGTGATATACTTTTTTGTGACTGCATTTTAAAATCGCTCGCTATCGCGAGTTACAGGAGCCCTGTTAGGACTACAAACAGGAAATGGAGCTGTAGTTCAGAACGAACTGCAACTCATTATAAAATTCATATATTTTGGATCCTGTTATTTAAGGGGGACTAGTTGCACTACATTAGCCTTTGGCTTGCGTTTTATTTTAAAAGAAACAGTGATTTTAATCACTCAGTGCACAGAGACATTTCTTGACCCATAGGAATACTTCTGGGGTAATTAATACTTAAATACAAAGCCCTGTGGCAAGCAGGGTGAGCCAGAGCAGGGCGAGTGCACTTTGACATGCGCAAAGACGCGCGCTAAGACACGCTCGTCTGCGCATGTTAGGTGTGTTAGGAGGGTTTGGAGAGTCACTTAAAACATATGAGGTAGGTAACTTGTAAATATAGTTAGAGGCAGCTTACTAATCATTAAGTGGTGAACAGTGGCTGTTAAGAGCACTTGATGAATATCTATTTAAAACACTGAACTCTGAGTTCATATATAATAGATGAGGCAAATCTTTTACATAATTTAGAGTAAACACAGACTAGGTACAGTTGATTGCCTGCAACTGAATAAATTATTAGGATTGATATAAGTCTCACAATCTTCCTTGCAAAATGATTAACACAATACCTTTGCAGGAGGGTGAAAGCTGTATTAAATGTACAAATTGTTATATGTACTTAATAACTGATCAAGTTATAGTAGAGCCTTTTAAATGTAATAAATGTGTCCATAATGATGACCTAATCAAGGAATTAAACTCATTCACTGATAGGTTAATTATGTTGGAAACAAGTCAAAAAGATATGGCAGAAAGACTTGGTGCAAAATTAACCATAGGGAACAAGGAGACTCAATTATCATGAAGCTCTACCTTGTTACCCCAAAATTTGGGCAAAATACAATCAAGTGTTAGCAATAATCCTCTTGGTAGTCTCCAGCAGTTTGATATAGATCCCACTAAAAAGAAAACAAATAAAAGAACTAGTGAGGAAGTGGTGTCAGCAGAATGTGATGAGCAGTGGTATAATATTCAATATGCAAAGCCTGCAAAAAAAGGAAGGAGAGCAACAACTTTTAATGTTCCCTTACAAAATAGATTTTCTCCCCTTACTACATTATAAGGCAATGTTGGTAATAGTTCTACATCTGAATTTGTATCATATGCTTTGCCTGAAATTAATAATGGAAAAGATAATAATTCTGAGATATGTCAAATGATTTCATCAAATGAAGTTAGTCAATTAAACAATGATAACCTTGTTAATACAGAAATGGATGATAATGCACAGAGTGACCACAGAAATCTATTGGTCATAGGGGGACTCTTTGATTAAGGGACTGGATAGAATTATATGGAATCCTGACAAATCATGTCGTACACTTTCATCATTCAGAGGGGCGAAAATAGCGGATCTAACACAAATGTGCAAAACAATGGTTAATGGTCTTGGACAGAACCCCCTTGTCCTAATACATGTAGGAACAAACAATATGTTTAGAGACACTTTAGAGGACATAAAACAGGATATGGTTGCATTATCTAACAGATTGATCTGCTGGGATGTGAAGTTATGATTTCTGAGATACTTCCAATACCTAAAGCAACACCAAGAATCAATCTGAAGGTCCATAGGTTTAATAATTGGTTAAGGAAGTGGTCCCTTAGACAAGATATACAATGTTTGACACATTGGGAAGAGTTTTATCACCAGGATGATCTTTTTTGTTATGATGGTCTGCATTTAAGTAAGAAAGGGAATGACATTTTAGGACTACATTTTATTACCACTCTTGAAAAACATTTAAACTAATACAGGGGGGAGGGTTTGAACCACCACATGTAAGAAATATTAATAACATATACCAGGACCATACCCCTGTACTGTCTCCTTTTAATAACATAGTTACTTCTAAGGAAAGTGTACACCTTGATAACATTAAGGGTGATATAAATGTTATATTATTAAATGCTAGAAGTCTTAGTAACAAAAAGGATGAAATAAGATATTTGATGCTTAAGGAGAATATTTCTATATCTGTGGGGTTACAGAGACATGGTTTCAAGATGATAGTTGGAATTCAGATATTCCAGGATTTAATAAAATAATTAAAAATAGAAAAGATAAACAAGACGGAGGAATTGCACTGTATATTTCGGATATTTATCCATTCCATTCTAAATTCACAGATGTACAAATTAATAATGAATATGAAATCATATGGGCAGAGATTAATCTACCATCATTATCAATTAGTAAAGGCTTGGTTTATAGACCCCCTAATTTAAATAAAGAACAAACCACACATTTTATTAATGTTATCAATAGTTTTGAACCCACAAAAAACTACATATCAATAGGTGACTTTAATTTTCCCAGTATTGATTGGATAAAACATACTTGGAAGGGTAATGCCGAGAAGGAGTTTCTTGACATTGTAACAAATTATGATCTAGAACAGATAATTAAGGAAGGTACTAGAAATAATAATATAATTGATATTGTATTGACAAATATGGGTCAATCTGTGTATGCACCTAGAATTTTAGATCCATTAGGAAATAGTGATCACAATGTGATTACATTTAACATACAGTCTAGGTCAATAGATACTAAGGGGAACACTATAATAAAGGACTATACGAAAGCAAGCTATTCTCAAATAAAGCAGTACCTTAGTACTTGGGATTGGAATTCAGATATGACTAGTCCTGATATACAACAAGTCTGGAACCTCATACTTATTAAAATGAACTATTGTCTGAATACTTGGGTACCAAATAGAAAAAAATATGATAAGGGGTACAGAAATCTGGCATGGTGGAATAATAAAATAAAAAGAATGATTGTTAAGAAGTGGAGAATCTATAAAAAATTTTAATTAAAACCGACCCCTGTTAAATGGCAACGTTATAAAGACTGTGTTAATAACATAAAACAACAAATTAGGAAAGCTAAAACAGTGATGGAAAATAAATTAGCAACTGATACATTAGACAATAAGAAAAACATTTATAATTATATTGGTTCACTCAAAGGATCCAAGGCAACAATCAGTCCAATATCAACTAAGTCTGGTATGGTAAACAACAAAATTCAGATGACAGAGGAATTCAAGCAATTACTTTCATACAATTTTTTCCCCTGGGGAACAACTAAACAACATAATTATAAATTATAATCATGAGATTGTTGACCCAATATCAGAAAAGGAAGTTTTGGAAGGATTACTAAAATTAAAATCTAATTCCTCAGCGAGTCCAGATGGACTGCACCCTACTTTTCTAAAAGAAATTGTGCAATACATCTTTGTCCCTATCTGTAAACTATTTAATTTATCATTGGAAACAGGAGAATGTGTCTCTGCATGGAGAGAAGCAGTAGTGATTCCAATTTTTAAATCTGGGGTTAAGACAGATGTGTCAAATTATTGCCCAGTAAGCTTGACCACAGTTATAGGAAAAATTTTTGAAAGATTAATCTTGAGCAGACTGGAACAACATATGTGTCTTCATAATTTGCATGATCTGACACAACATGGATTCAGAAGGGAGAGGTCATGCTTAACAAATCAGTTACATTTTTTCGAAAACGTAAGTGCAGCTTTGGATATGGGACTTCCAGTGGATGTTGTGTACTTGGATTTATCAAAGGCATTCGACAGGATTTCTCATAGCATATTGATAGAATGTTTGGTTGAACAAAAACTTCCCGTTAACATAATAAAATGGATAGAATCATGGTTAACTAATCGTAGACAATGCACATCTATCAAAGGAGCAAGCTCTCCATGGGTAGGGGGTGACAAGTGGGATGCCGCAGGGTTCTGTGCTGGGCCCGGTACTATTTAACATTCTGATAGCATCAATGCAGACAACTGAGAATGCGTGGATATCAAAATACGCAGATGATTGTAAGCTTGGTTGCATTGTTAATTCAATTGAGGCTAATAACAATCTTCAAAAAGAATTAATATCTTTAGAATCATGGGCATTAATGAACAAGATGAAATTTAATGAACAAAAATGCAAGGTGATGCATTTTGGTCGTAATAACATGAAGTTTGATTACTTGACAAATAATGTAAAACTCCATGAATCTGACAATGAAAAAGATCCCGGGGTAAACATTGATAGCAAACTGTGCTTTGATCATACTACTATGTTAAAGGTTAAAAAATATCAAAGAATAATGGGTTGCATATGGAAAAACATTAAAAGTAGGCAACCACAAGTAATTCTTTCTCTATATAGCAGCTTGGTTAGGTCCCATCTGGAGTATTGTGCTCCCTTTTGTACTCCTAACACTCTTTATGGAAAAAAGCAATTAGAAGGGGTTCAGAGGAAAATGACTAAAAAAATTCAGGGCCTGTTTGACAAGCCATATTGGGAAAGATTGAAGTTGTTGGTATTATTTTCTATTCAATATAGACAGTTTCATGGAGATCTCTGTCTGATCTACAAAGCTATTAATGAACCTGGACTGGCCAAAACCTTAGGGCTAGAAAAAAACTTTACAATATCACAAACAAGATCACATAACTTTCGGCTAAAAGGGATTACTTGTAGAGCAAAAAAAAAAGACATCATTGGTTTTCACAGAGATCGGTTAATTCATGGAATACTCTACCAGTTAAAATCATGGAGCGTAAGACAATGGATATGTTTAAAAGTAGGTTGGACAATTTTATGGGTAATACTAAATTCATTTATATTGACAACTAAACCACCTTAGGGTGGCGAGTTCATATATAGGCATTGCCTCCTGAACTTGTAAACAACTATGAACCTATGAACTCCCGCGTTACGTGTGGTTGTGGAAATTTTCCTATGCATCTGCGTAACTTTGCCAATTTGCTATATTTTCACTCCAAATTTTCAACATAGACATTTTTTCACATCACCTCATGAACAGTATAGTTGTCATTTCTCACATCCTGCCCAAAATGTGTTTTAGCACTTGTAGCATGGAATGATTCAGTCACTGTGTGTAATTCCCTTTCAGGATCAAGTAGCAAACTAACAGTGCCACTGTTTATAAGGTAGGGTCCCAGAAAGCCCATGTTTAAAATTTAGTACAAAAATACCAAAAAATGCCCTAGTTATGTGCAGTCGTTGAAATTTTTCTACCCACATGCGTAACTTTGCCAATCTATTATATTTTCACTCCAAATTTTCAGCATAGCCATTATTTCATACCCTCTCATGAACAGTACAGCTGTCATTTCACATATCATGCCTAAAATGTGTTTCCACAGCTGTGGTGCAGAACGGCACCATTGGTGCACAAAATGACCTTTTGGACTGAGTAATGAAATAACAGTGCCAGTGTTCCTGAGGTGGAGTCTGAAACACCCCATGATGAACATTTGCAGCAAAAATTCCAAAAAAACCACCCACAAAATTGGGATACTATTATACTATCTCAAAAAGTAAGGAAATTGCAAAAAACTTTCTTAAAGCATAAGTTACGGTTCCTACTAAAGTGGCAAAGGCAGAGAAATTGGGTTTTAGGGTTTCCAGCACTAACACCCACCCCCCACTCAATTCCACACTGCACCACCTCGCTCCTCCACACACTGGTCACATCAAGGTCTGTCACAGTTATCAGCCCTAATGCTCACCCCATTCTGCTATTCTGTACCATTGCTGCTTCCTTACAGATGGAATGGTGTGAGCATTAGGACCAATGACCCTTAGACGAGACCCCGCTTGTTGGTATGTGGGGTGGGAGTGTGGTTGCAGTGGTAGGGTAGGGTTTGGTGGGGGTGTGGGGTGGGGTGTTAGTGTTGGAAACCCTGCACCAAACTTCCCTGCCTTTGTCACTTTAGCAGGAACCCTTACTGATGCTTTAATGAAGTTTTTTTGCAAGATATATAGATATAGATATATATATATATATATACACACACACACACACACACACACACACACACACACACACACATATCTCTAAATGATAGCAGTCTAACAAACTCAACTGGAAGTAGATGGGAAAAGGGATTCATTTCAAAAATTTCTGAAAATAACTGCCCAACATATGGGAAAATATGTACCACTGCTCCAGGGATGTACATGGAAGGTTAAAACAATTTAAAATTCTTCATCACATTTATTATTCTCTAGTACAAATTAAAAACATAGGAACATCCAGGATAGATAACTACTAGAAATGTGGGGCCCTCAAAGCCAACGTATGTCATCTCTTTTGGTACAGCCCTGAAATATAAAAGACATGGAAGAGTATTCACACAACATGTCAGCTAAAAGCAGGTTCTAATATACCCTTTTCTCCTTTAATCTTTGTTTTGGGTGATAAGTCCTTCATACCTCATATGCAACATCCACAAGAAGACTGGATGTTATTAGCTTCTCAGAGGGAATGGTTTAATGCCCAAGGAACAACAGCTAATCAAGAAAGACTCCGCTTTCTAATATTAAACAGACTAGAAATGTTTAACTTAGTATGGGGTCCATTTTTAAATATAAAGGAAACCAATATCAACATGATTTTATAGATATTGGAATGCTAAGTTCTCTTCTTCAACACAACAGTCAGGTACAGTACAGCCATAGACATCTATACATATTTGTATACTACTAATGTCATGATGTATTCCAAATACCTTTATGCTATGTATTCTATCCTGTGTACTCTTATTATCTTTAATATTATTGGATTTTAACTAATGTATTTCTTACTTTCTGATCTGTATCCTGTAAATTATATAAAAATTTAATAAAATCTGAATTGAAAACAAAAAGAAAAAAACTGGGGTCTGTTATATATAAGGGGCAGAAGTATGACAAGCAGTGCTTGGCTTCTGTAAAGAGGGCTGGCAGAATGCTGGGTGTAGAAAAAAAAGAGTGAGCAGCAGGGCAGACAAAATAGTCATGCCACTTTACAGGACCCTGCTCAGGCTTAAAGTGGAGTACTACACGCAGTCGGCTCATCATTACAAAACAACATTGAGGCAGTTGTGAGGGAATGATCAGGGCTATGGGGGGATAAAAGCTATGTGGAGAGGCTAGTGGCCATTAACAGGTTCACCCTGGAGAAAAGGAAGCTGAGAGAGGACATGACATCAGTCTTTCCAATACTCAAGGGTATTAGTAAGATCAAACCCAGGTGTTTGATCTGGGGTTCTCCAGCAGGATGCAGGGATATGCCCTGAAGCTTAGAAGTGGTAAATGCAAGCCTTAGGATGCACTTCTCTTAGAGGGTGGTGAAACCTATGAAACAGCCAACCAGCAGAGACAGTATAACATGAAGGCAGTGCTGGCCTTCAAGGCAAGCCTGGACACATTTCTGCTAAGGTATTCATGAGGTTCCCTGGGTAGTAAAGTGGGTAGAGAACCTTTTTAGATTAATACATGATTGTACACCATACCTAATCATCCTTACTTATCAAATGGGGGGGGAGTAATGGACCTAGAGTCTATTCCAGCCTTAAATTATTATTTTACTATGTCTGAAGAGCTCATGAGCCTTCAGCACAGTGCCACAAAGCTGATAAGTGGCAGAGGAGGCAAGAGCTTTGAGGACAGTATGGACATACTCAGATTATTCAGTCTAGACCAGTGTTTCTCAAATGTAGCCACTGTGGCTGCATCCTGCCACCAGCACAATCTTCTGCAGCTACAGAGCTCTTTAGAGCACATATTACAAGAGTACAGAATGGACCATTTCTTACCTTTTAAAGAGACATAAGATACATTTCAAATGAAAATACAAGAAGGGCTTGACTTACTGTACACTGTGTGAAAGGAAATGTGTTATAATAGGGGGATTAAGGTAATCTCAGCGGTGAAAAAAATAAAGAGTAAGGCCACCAGTAGAATCTGGTGGCCACAGTTCAATGCCATTTTAGGCCACCAGATATTTAGGCTTGAGAACCTCTGGTCTAGAGAAGGCTGAACTAATACAATACAATGCAATGCAATTCAGTGTGTATTCTGTAGCACCTTTTGTACACATTGTACCATAGAAACATAGAAACATAGAATTTGATGGCAGATAAGGACCGCTTGGCCCACCCAGTCTGCTCATTTCCCTACCTACTGGATAAGCTGCAGATCCTAGTTAACCAGCAGCCTACTTCTTCTTACCCCCACACCCTAGAATTGCCTTATGACTGTCCCATGCATGCTTGAATTCCACCACTGATTTTGACTCCACAGTCTCCTCCGGAAGGCCATTCCATGCATCCACAACCCTCTCTGTGAAAAAATACTTCCTTAAATTACCTCTGAGCCACCTCTATCTTCAAATTGTGCCCTCTTGTTCTTGCACACTCTTTTTTGAAAGATGCTACCTCTTTGGACTTTGTTGATTCCCTTGAGGTACTTGAAAGTTTCTATCATGCCCCCTCCCCTCCTTTCCTCGAGGCTATACATATTAAGCTCCTTAAGTCTCTCTTCATATGTCTTCCGTGCAGACCCTGCACCATTTAGTTGCCTCCTCTGGACAGCTTCCATCCTGTCTATGTCTTTGTGGAGATTGGGTCTCCGAACTGCACACAGTACTCAGATGGGGTCTCACCAGCTGTCTGTACAGAGGGATAATAACTTCCTGTTTTCTACTGGTGATGCCTCTCCCTATGCATCCCAGTATCCCCCAGCCCTCCTTGCTGCCCTCTCACATTGCTTGCCCACCTTTAGGTCATCTGATATGACTACCCCCAGGTCCCTTTCCATTTTTGTTGTTGTTAGTATCTCACCCCCCATTGTGTACTCTTCCCCTGGGTTTTTGTTTCCCAGGTGCATTACCTTGCACTTAGCATTGAATCTAAGCTGCCATACATTTGACCATTCCTCTAACCTTGCCAAGTCCCTTCTCATCCTTTCCACCCCACCCTGTGCATCAACTCTGTTGCAGATCTTAGTGTCATCTGCAAAGAGACATACTTTTCCTTCCAGTCCTTCTACAGTGTCGCTTATAAGGACATTGAAGAGGACCGGTCCTAATACTGAACCCTGCAGTACCCCACTAGTAACCCTCCTTTCTTCTGAGTGGACTCCATTTACTATTACTCTCTGTGTCCTATTCTCCAGCCAATTCTTTACCCAGGCTGTCATCCTGGGACCCACTCCCAGGCTGGCTAACTTGTATATTAATCTTTTGTGTGGGACTGTGTCAAATGCCTTGCTAAAGTCTAGGTAGGCCATGTCCACAGCCCGCCCTGATCTACTACTTTGGTCATCCAGTCAAAGAAATCTATCAGATTTGTCTGGCATGACCTTCCCGCTGTGAATCCATGCTGCCTAGGGTCCTGTGCCCCTCTGGCCTCTAGATACTCGACAGTTCTTTCCTTCAGAAGTGATTCCATCATTTTCCCTATCACTGAGGTTAAACTAACAGGTCTGTAGTTTCCTGCTTCTGCCTTGCTCCCACTTTTGTGAAGGGGAATCACATCTGCCCTCCTCCAGTCCTCGGGTACCACCCCATCCTCCCAAGATTTGTTAAAAAGGGTAGTCAGTGGTGTCACTAGTTCTACCCTTAGTTTTTGTAGAATTCTGGGATGAATCCCATCAGGCCCCATTGCTTTGTCCACCTTCAGTTTAAAGAGTTCTTTCAGAACCCTTTCTTCTGTAAATGGGCTGGTATCAACTTCTGTATCCAGAGTGTTACACTCCATGGAGAATATAAAAATGAGAATGAAAAGAAAACTATAGAATAGAACTGTATGACACTATGAAATGTGAACCATATATATATATATATTATAGTGGCATGGTAGTGCCACTATAGTTAAGGTTGAGGAGCCATTTACATGTTAAACCCAAAATTTTGCACCTTAATAACTTTGCAACCATTTGACGGATTTGCCTGAAATATGGAATACCTGATCAAGACCCATATGCCTTGGGATCTGCCACGTTTCGTACCAGTCGCATATACGGCTGTGGAGTTATTAAGCATGATCTGCGCGCACGTTTACGCTTTTCTGGAATTTTACAGTTATGCCTACAGGTCGCACGGTTTACACGACTGGTCCGAAATCTCCAGGGAACGTGCGGCTGGGGTCTCTGATGTGTCTTTTGAAAATTTCATGAAAAAATATTAAATGGTTCAAAAGTTATTCAAAAAACAATTTCCCATTATAAGTCAATGGGAAAAGTTAACAAAAAGTTCGACAGTGTCGCAAATGCAGTTTTTACTTTTGCAAATGGCCCTTTTACTGTCACAAATCTGCCATTTTGTTTTCAGTTAGTGATCAGAAAAATGCTTGGCATTTAAATTTGGGACCTTCTAGCAACCTAATTCTTTTTGTATTCACCTAGTCAGACCCTGAGGATGCTAGCCATGTCTTTATTTGGGGTAAAACAGTCCAGAAAAATGTTTTTAAAATTTCTGGAAAAAGTACTTTTGCAAAGTACTTTTGCACTTGTGACACTGTTAAATGAATTTACAAAAGCTTTCGCAAACTGTGACAGTACTTTTCTAGGCTGTGGGAAAATGACAGCAATTCTTTGGCACCCGGCTGCAAAAGAACGGTTTGGTGTTTGGGACTGAAATTTGAAGGGAATGCACCCGACATCTCACAGATGTGCCTTTCAGTGTTTTGTTGAGAAAATATTACATGGCGGCAAAGTTACAGCACTCCAAAGTTGATGCTTTTTCCCATAGGATAACATTACGGCGTCCGACGCTTTGCAGCAATACTTTGGAGCTCTGCTGCAAAATAATGGTTTGGTCTTTTGAGCTGAAATTTGGAGGGAAGACAGCCAACATCCCACAGATGTACCTTTCAGTAGTTTGGTGAAAAAATATTACAGGAAGGCAAAGTTACAGCACTCCAAACTTCTCTTTTTTTCCCATAGAATAACATTACGGCGTTCGCCGCGCCTTTAAGGGCTCGTATCTCGGAAACAGTGTGAGATACGGACTTTTCATTGGAAAAATGCTTAGCCCCCAGATGGGGGCTAAGCATAAAACTAGCCAGGAAAGTGATAATTCATATGACTTTTAAATTTTTTTTCTATCTCGTACGGTTCCTGAGATATAAGCAAGTTACTATTCCAAGTCCTCATTTTCTGTTACGAGACTCATTATTTTGCATACATTCTTTGTACTCACTGTCTTTCTATATGCACCTTTTGGGGAAAACTATTGTGTGCATTTCCATAACTCTTACCCTTAATGCTTCTGCTTCTGGTTCTGTACCTGTTTCACTTACTTTTCCTGTCTACGCCACCTTCTGCGTTACCCTTTGCGTTTTCATTTGTGCTTCTGTTTCTGTAATTTTAACCATTTGTGTCTACAGTACTATTTATCTTTGTGTTTCGCTTTGTCGCACTATGCGCATTACCATTTCTGTTTGTGGGCTCTGTGTTACTATGTGACAAGAAGACAATTCGGGCCCTGCGCTCCCATTGCTGGTCCCGTCGCTGTATTACATTCATTATTTCTCAGTACTGTTTAGCTTTCTGTTTCGCTTTGTGTCACCATGCGCATTACCATTTGCATTTGTGGGCACTGTATTACTATGTGTGAAGACATCTTTCAGCCGCATTACATTCACTATTTGTCATTATCATTCTCAAAAAGAAGGGAAATTAGAGGCAAAAAACTCTGTTTAATGCATCAGTTAGGGTTGTTCCACAGCGACAAAAGTGATGAAATTCAGTGTTAGGGTTCAAAAGACCCCTTGGATCCTCCAGCCCACCCCCCAACTGGCATTGGGGTGTGCATTGGGGTCTTCGGTCCTAACTCTCACCCCATTCTCCTATACCTCTGCTTCTTTACACATGTGATGGGGTGAGAGTTAGGGCTGATGACCCCAATGCCAGGTGGGGGGGTGGGCTGTGGGGTCCAAGGGGTTTTTGAACCCAACACTAATTTCCACTTTGTCACTGTGGAACAACCCTAACTGATGCATTAAATGGAGTTTTTTGCCTCTAATATATATATATATATATATATTACATTCTTTACAAAAAACATCATTAATGCATGAGTTAGGGTTCAGATAACTACCAGCAAGCCACCAGCAAAAGTAAAAACCATTACAGTTTCCCCTCTCCTGAGTCTTTGCAAATCAGGCCTGGGGTGTTCTTTGGGGTTGTCAACCCTAACACTCTCCCCATTCCATCAGTAAAGAAGCTGAGATGTGCAGACTATATCAGAATGGTGTGAGCATTAGGGTTGACAACCCCAAGGAACACCCCAGGCCTGATTGGTGAAGACTCAGGAGAGGGGAAACCATAATGGTTTTTACTTTGGCTGCCTGAAGGGTGGGGGTGGGGTGTTAGGGTTGGTAACCCTAACACCACATCTCCCTACTTTTGTCGGTGTACTCTAAACTCTAACTGGTGCATTAACAGAGTTTTTTTCAAATAATTTCCTCACTTTTTGAGATAGTATAATCGGATCCTCATTCATGCAGGTCCTAAAGGGACCCATGTGAACATGTCCATTTGCCTATGGAAGCACAGGGCCCTAAGCTTCCATTTCTCCCAAAAAGCAATTTATTTTCTTGGTTGTATGGCTTGTCAAACTTTCAATGTTTTTCTATGAGAATTTTGTTATTTTTAATTATTCTGTTTTTATATGGCTCCTAATTGTTATTTTGGGTGTATTATGTATTATTCTTGTAGTTCTCACTAAGACATTTGTTTTGCTATATAGATTGTCCCTTAACTGCAAATATTGAGGTAATTTTGGTTTGCTGAAGTTGAAATGTGGAAAAAAACTAAGTGTAAATTATTTTTTCTTTTGAATGGATCATTTTTCATATGACCGAGACACCCTCACAAAAAAGGATCCCTTCATATGAAAAAAGAATCTGGAAAAAAAAAATAAGTCCAAATCAATTTTTTGTATAAAGGCATCCTTTTTCTTATGAATGAAAAAACCTCATGAAAATGGATGCCTTCATATGAAAAAAAGAATCTAAAAAAACTAAGACCAATTTTTTTACGTATGAAGGCATCTTTTTTGTATGGCCATATACAAAAAGAAAATCAAGTCACGAAAAGTTTTTTTTTAAATGTATAAAAAAAAGCATTTCTGGGGTAATTTTTCCAGAAAGTAACTCCAGAATCCACCTAACGCAATCCCAATTAGCAAGATACATGTGTTGTTGTCTCTGCAGGATCTCATTTAAAAAAAACCAAAAAAACCTGAAACTAGATAGTGGCCATACGAAAAAGAATTTATTCTCGCGAAAAAGTATTACCCCCATAAGAAAAATTATCTTTTTTCATATGGACCAAATACATTTTTTTGTTCCAAGCAACTATCCAAAAAACTCACTGAGCATGCGCAGAACCAAATCATCAAACTCTTTTAACTTCAGAATAGAACAATATTTTTCCACCAAACCAGCAAAAGCCCTTTCTACTCTAAAATGTTCAGAGCAAAATTCCAAACTGTCTGGGCGATAGGCATTGACTAAAAAAAAAAGCAAAAGAACCCCACAATTTTTTCACATTTTTTGCTATCCAGGTCTCAAAATCCACACATCTGACAGGAATGAAATTTAGCACATCAAGAGATCTTGCCCCTGAGACCGTGCATGCAAAATTTTGTGCAAATCTGTTGAATGGTTGCAAAGCTATTAAACCATAAATTTGGGGTTTAACACAGAAACTTCTGCTCAACCCTAACTATAGTGGCTCTACTACACCACTATAATGAGCATTTTACATTGTATCTACATACAATATTAGAACACCAAAAGTAGTCACTCAGTCTTGATTAATTTTTCTTTTGATTATTCCCTTGTAACTTCCACCTTCTTTATACGAATGCAGATATCTCCCAATGTTTCACTGTACATTCAGACTATTAATGTGCCATGGATTCTGTTAATTCTAGTGCTTGTACAGTATATTAAGATAAATCCCTTTGTTCTTCTGTATGTATTTGTCTGGACTAGAAGGTAAATGTGAGCTCTTTCAATTTTGCTTTCCAAGTTTGTTATTCACTTTTGTAGAAATGAATGTCTGATATAGAATTGCTTATCTCCTTCACAGCCAAAGGAAGCACTAGAATTAAAGCAATCCACTGCCATGAAAAACATCGGCAGATATCTGCATTAATAAGCAGAAGGTGGAAGTTACAAGTAAAGAATAAAAAGATACCGTTAGTCAAGACTGAGCCACTACTTTTTTGTTTTGCATTAATATAGCCCAAAGTCAGCTCTTTTCAACATATATCAAGAAGCTCCCATAGGACCTGTGGTCAGCTTGACCTTCTTTGTACCTACAGTGTATATTATTTTAGATACAAGGTAGTTCAAAACAACATGGGATTTGTTCACAGGGTAACTAACACTTTAAGTACAAAATAACACATGCCCACACAATGCAAAGCATCATGGGCTGCATATGCAAATCACCACAGAATGTTATGCTGGTTCAACTTTAAGCAGAATTGGATGGTGCCAAAAGGCCTCTCACACAGGTTGCAAAGGGTGCCAACAGATGACATACCCAGTGGAATGAACCAGCTACCCTAAGATGGTCTGTCTGGGTTATGTTGTGGTGAACCCATTAAAATAAAAAACTGTTTAAAAGACAAAGAACCTCTGTGTTTGCGCTCCGAGGTTCTTTGTCTTTTAAATAGTTTTTTATTTTAATGGGTTCACCACAACATAACTCAGACAGACCTTCTTAGGGTAGCTGGTTCATTCCACTGGGTATGTCATCTGTTAGCACCCTTTGCAAACTGTGTGAGAGGCCTTTCGGCACCATGCAATTCTGCTTAAAGTTGAACCAGCATAACATTCTGTGGTGATTTGCATATGCAGCCCATGATGCTTTGCATTGTGTGGGCATGTGTGATTTTGTATTTTCTTGAAACTTGGCTTCCCAGCCAAATGCCCTTTGGGGTAACCCCTGCCTCAGTGTTTTCGCACAGAGGTTCTTTGTCTTTTAACACTTTAAGTGTCAGTTAACTACACTGTAATCATTGTGTAACTATAATGTAAACTGCATTGCAATTGCAATGTAGTTGCATGCAACCAGCATGTAACTACAGTGTGACTGCCCCTGTTGCATGTAAATAATGATTACCTACCCCCAGAATGGTATCAGTACAGATGCAGCATGCTGGCCTGTCAGTGCAGTGGTAGTGCTACCTTACAATGTCAGCATCTCGAGTTCAGGAACTAGCTTAGGCCATCAGTTGCCAGCCAAGGAAAGGATGGCTGAGCATCCCGGAGGGTTCTCTCTTCCTTTGGGAAGGGAGGGCTATCATGCTGCCATACTACTACCTGGGTGGCCACAGATGGTACTGCACTTGGTCGTGAGAGTGAGGAGGGATGTCGGCGATGGCCTATGTGAAGCATGCCTATGTGCTTCAGATTGGGCCTTCTAGTGCATCGACGTCCCAAAGGATGGGAACCAAAAAAGGGAACAAAGTCCTACCTTGTAGCACAAAGAACAAATGCATGCTCTGGTCCTGACTTTGACTACAGCCCACTTCAAGGCGTAACACAGGGAATCGCCACCCCTATGGCCTGTAGGAGGTGGAGGGGTTGGATCTGCTCAGCTGAACCCTACAAAAAGGTGGTAAGCTGATGGAGATGAAATCCTTATGAAGGTAAATGGTCAAGATGTTGGGTGGGGGGAGGGGCTGGGCCCAATCTGGGTGATAGGGCCTAAGAAAAGATAAGATAAAATGTCAATTATGAAAAAAAAATACATTACAGTTGATAAATGATAGTAAATTCTTACAATGAACAAACAAGTCAATCCTGGACAGTCATTAATATATATACTACGGCAATATATAGTACACATAATATATCACTCCCATAAAAAAAATTGTATCAGTACATTTGATAAATGATAGTGAGCGCTTTACAATAAACACACAGCTCAGTCCTGAGCACTAAAGTATGCCCACCTCTAAGGTGGAACACAGCAGCCATTTTGTGACAGCACATTACTGAACTGTTCTGTTCTCTGTGCCCATGCATGAACTTATTGATACTGCACCAGCTTAGTCTAGTGGCTGGTTATTGGATGGGGGCAATTTGGCCAGAAAACCAGAAAAATTACCCTACTGTTTGGAGAAGTGCAAAGAGGTATTTAAAGTCTGCCTCAGCAATCACTAGACCTGGCAGAAAGGACAATGGTTTGACATTTCACACAAGAGACAGTTTGAGAGGAGATTGGGAAAACATTTTTTTTTCTTCCATCACTTTTTCCCTCCAGTGACCGAGCCCGGGGAGCTCTCTCAGATGTCCCTTGACTGTTCCCACACTGTGTGAGACTCTCCCACCCAGGGTCCCCTCCTGGAGCTCTACATTCACAGCCCTTACCTGACAGTGACCCCCTGGCTTGTACCCCCCAAGGTGGGGCTGCCTCCACTAGTTTGGCGCCCCTTGAAATCCAATTGTTGCAGGAGTTGGGCTGTGGCATGGAGGATTGGGACACTGGTGGGTGGAGTTTGATGTTGGGTGTGGGGTCTAGGGCATCATCGCCCTCCCAAGGCTCAGGGTTTTTCATTGTTCATGAGGTCCACCCCATCCCTCTCATGATGAGTGCAAACATGCAATGATATCTGGGTAAGGGTGCGCATGCTGCCATGTACACTCTAGTCGATGTATGCCATGCTATGCCTCCCAGTTGCTAGTTTGAGCCTGCTCAGTGTCACCCAGCCACTGCTGGGAGGCACCCTGTTGCCGACCCGTGCATCCCCTTCCCCCCAGGAGAAGGTGAGTTGCTTATGGACGTGCCAACCTTGTCCTCCCCTGCCAATCTCTGCTGGCCCAAGCTCACTCCTGAACACGGGTCGCCAGCATGGAGCAAGGTGTGGCGTCCAGCACCTCAACCCTTAGTGCCACAGGGCTAGCCATGATGATTGGGAAAATATTGATAAAGGAGGTTAGAAACATACTGTTATAACTTTTTCAGTAGAGGGCCATGAAGGGAAAGGCAACGCAAACAAAATACAAAGTACAAATGAATAACAAGGTACTATATACGAACATATGAAATTTGCCAGAAGATAAAGGCCTAAGGTCTATCCAGTCTGCTCGAATGTGCAGCTAGCACCCCTTATTCTGCAGCTGCCCCTCCCTTCCACCCTTCCCCTTCATTGACCCTCCCCCTTGTCCTGTCCCTTCCCCTTTTGAAGCAGTCCACTGTTCTACTGGATACCACTTCTGCAGGTAACGCATTCCACCCAGCCACCACCCTCTCTGTAAAAATGTGTCTCCTCATCTCCCTCCTGAACCTTCCTCCCCCAAGTCTCATATCATGGCCCCAGGTGTCCCTCCCCTCCCTTACTTTGAACAGCCCCTCTGTACCTGTCTTGTTTATTCCTTTCATGTACTTAAAGGTTTCAATCATGTCCCTCTGTCCCTCCTCTCCTCCAGTGAGTACATGTTCAACTCCTCAGCCTTCTCTCATATGATAAGTCCCCAACCCCTTGATCATCTTTGTCGCCCTGTGCTGCACCCCCTCCAGTAACTTAATGTCCCTCTTCAGATACGGGTGCCAGTACTGCATGCAGTACTCCAGGTGCAGTCTAACTAATGACCTATACAGCGGCAGAATCACCTCCTCCCTCCTCGAGGATATACCCCTTGCAATACAGCCCTGCATTTTGTTGGCCTTTGCAGCTGCCTTCCTACATTGTGCCGAGTTGTTCATTGACCCTGTAATGAGCACCCCCAGATCCTTATCCTCCTCTGTCTGGGCTAGCTGCACTCCCCCCAACTGGTAACTCCTCCTTGGGTTCTTCATCCCAAAATGCAGCACCTTGCACTTTTTGGCATTAAACCCCAGTTGCCAGGTGTCTGACCAGGTTTCAAGCTTTGCCAGATCATCCTGCAACCCCTGCCATCCCCCTAGGTCATCCACCACCGCTCCTACCTTGGTATCATCAGCAAACAGACTGATCTTGCTCTTGATGTCCAATGATATGTCTGCAATGAATATCTCAAACAACACTGGTCCCAATGCCAAGCCCTGTGGAACACCGCTTGTCACTACCCGTGGGTGTGAGAGCTCCCCAACCCCCCACCACCCTCTGTTGCCTTCCCTGAAGCCAGTTCCCTACCCATCTCACCAGCTTTGCACCCGCCCCTGTGCTTACTAACTTACTTCCCAGCCTTCCATGCAGCACCGAGTCGAATGCCTTACTGAAGTCCAGATACAGGACATCCACTGCATGGCCCCTGTCCAGTTGGCTAGTTACCCAGTCATAGAACTCCACCAGGTTGGTTTGGCAGGATCTGCCCCCATATGAAGCCATGCAGTCTGCTATCCTGTAGTCCTTTGGCCTCTAGGAGGGCCACCAGCCTTTTCTTCAGGATAGTCTCCATTAGCTTACCCACGATGGATGTGAGACTCACTGGTCTGTAGTTTCCCGGTTCATCCTTGGGGCCACTCTTGTGGAGGGGCACCACATGAGCCATCCTCCAGTCCTGAGGTACATACCCCAAATGTAGTGAGGCATTAAATAGGTCTGCCAAAAGTCCTGCAAGGACCTCTGCCAGCTCCTTCAGTACCCTGGGGTGGATGCCATCTGGGCCTGGCTCCTTATCCATCCTCAGTGCCTTCAAACCCTCCCGAACTCTGCCCTCCATGATTTCCCCATCTGTCACCCCTCCCCCCCCATTTCTGCCATTTCTCTGCCATCATATGTACTATAACAATATAAAACATACATTTACAAGCATCAAAAACATCCAAATACAAGCATCAAAAACATTCAAATCATCTGCTTCACCAAAACCATTCAAATCCTCTACTACCTATAACTTCAAATTCCCCCTCATAACTCCCCCAAAACATCCAGTCCAAATATCATAACATACAAATCACCATGACACCAAACTCCAAACATAAAAACAGCAAAATCTAACACTCTCCAAAACATCCAAATCTCCCACCACAAAACCTTCAAGCTCCGCTCTCTAAAACATCCGTATCTCCCACCACAAAACCTTCAAACTCTGCTCCTTAAAGCATCCGAATCCCTCCTCCACCCCTCCACAAAATACCCAAATACAAACATTTCTGAGTGAGAATGGCATTGACATAGACAAAAGGACATAGAGCAGAGGAGGTCCAGAAGAGGACAACAAAAATGGTCGTCTTTCGGGTGAGACGTTAAACCGAGGTCCCATCTGCCTGGATTGGTGGTAGTTCAGGTGGATGTTAAAGATCCCATGGCACTTCTCGAAAAGAGTAGGGGAAGTTTTTATTGAAAAGAACATAACATCACCAGTTAAACAGATTTACACAACAATACAAAAATTGTACACAGAAATATATATGTCCAAACAAAAAGATTTCCAAAAGAAGCAAATTTAACAGCAGAACATTTTTGCTTATCTTTGACTTTAACAGAGGATAAACCAGTCTCCACTTGTGACAAAATTATAGAAATAGGAACTAACTGTTGCTGAAAAATAAATTGACATCTGGCCTGCCAAAGATAAAATTGAATAAAGGCAAAAAACATTCAAGGTGCTGGGATGATAAGACTGCCATATACCTGTATAATCCCTAAGACCAAAGCATTATATGTTATGTGCTGCAGCATGGAACCCCAATGATCAGATGCCTTACACCAAAATTCTTTTGAACTGACAATCAATAAGAAAGTGAGATAAACTTTCTTCAATAGAGTTACAAGAAGACCTTAAACAGTATCTTTCAGTTGTCGGTTTGTATTTAAGATTCCCCATTTAATTTCCCATGTAAAGATATCCACACAATGTCCCATATAGAAGATGGTATTCTATAGTCAGTTAATTTACGTAAAGCAAAGGACATTTTGGTTGACACAGTCTGGAAAAAGCAAAATGGAGCCTTGTACAGTAAAAACAATATAGTTATAGAAAGATTTCCTAGTATGTGAAATAAGGTCATTAAATAATAAATTCCACTGCCTACATTTTTAAGAGAAGGCATTCCATACAGGGCAAATGATTTTGTTTTAACAATTTAGAAGTGCGTTGTCCATTTCTGGAAGTAAGTACTCCATAGAAAATAAGACCACACGAATGCCAAAGGAACCGTGTGATTCAAAGGAAACTAAAAGAATTAAACAAAAAATGGAATGAAAAAACAATTGGATTTATCATGGACAATCCACCTTTCTTAACTTTGGTAAGTAAAAAATCCCTGCAACTGGATTTAAGCGATTCCCCAAATCATCTGAAAAAGGCTGTACAATCGTGTTTCTAATGAAACAGGTATGGGTATAAATAACTAAGGTATAAAAATATGGGAATCAAAATTGCTTAACAATAGAAACCCTTTTCCGTTTCCCAAATTTCCATTGTTTCCAGACGTTCACTTTAGATTCCTATTTTTACTCTTTTCCCAGTTAAAGTAGCCATCACCTAACTCAAACCAAATTCCTAGAATTTTATTAGGTTGTGATGAGAATGGAATACCCCCAGTATCAAAGAGTATCCTGTTCAGGATGTAAAGAAAAAATAAAACTTTTGAAGCGTTAAGTTCAGATCCAGAATTTTCCCCAAATCTGAAAACAATGTAAGGCTTTCTGAAGGAAGGCCTATCCTGAACGTAAAGTGTAATATCATCTGCAAAGCGGTTATTTAACCCTTGGCAAGGATACATCAGGGTCAAACCATAATCTCGGAATGCCCCTGAATATATCGAATAATAGGGTCCAAAACAAACACATACAAAGAGGGCTCAGGGGACAACCCTGCGAACTCTCTAACTACAGGAACATGAGCCCATTCTTCCATTCACTAAAGGATGTATCACTGCTTCGAATATAAAATCGAAATCCAGTATACAAAGAGTTTAGGAATTTTGTAGGTTAATAGTATATTAAATAAGTAAGAGTGACACACTTTGTGCTGAAGGCCTTAACCTGATCCAAAGCAATAATAAACCCGACCCTTTTCCCCTATCACTGTTGTCAAATAAGTCTCTTAACAAATATAAACTATGTTGTATCTTCCTATGTGGTACTGCACAGGATTGAGCAGGATGAATAAGGGACTCAGAAATTAAGGACAATCTATTTGTGAGGATTTTAGCAAAGATCTTATAGTCACTATTAAGGATACTTATCGGGCCCAGTTAGTAAGTAAGGAGGAATCCCCTTTTTTAAAAATAAATTTCAATAAGGCCACATTAAATTCTGGAAACCTGGAGGTGGAGGTTAAGATAAAATTGAACACAAGAGGAAGAAAAAGACACATGTACGAAATGAAGGTTTTATAAAATTCATTTGGAATGCCATCCAAACCAGGGGATGTTTTAAGTTTAAGGGATAGGATAACTTTTTCCACTTCCAATGGAGAAATGGGTTTCAATAATTGAGCTTGAAATGTGGTGTCCATCACTGGAAGATAAGGCAAAAAGTCCTCAGGCAAATTCCCACTAAGCTCGGGTTCTCCCCCAAAGGTATCCGAAACAAATTGCTGTACAACAGACATCATATCTTTCTCGGAGGTTACTATTTTACCTTCGGAAGAGGTTAATTTAGACATTACAGTCCGGTCAAGGCGTTCCTTACATGCCAAATAGGGATCTGAAGTTGGTTGGGCTTGTACCCAAATCTAAATTCCATGTCTAGTGATATAGCTCTATGTACTGATATTCAACCATCTGTTTTTTAATTCTGAGATTTGAGACAACAAAGGAGTTTGTCACTCGATGGTAGTGACATCAGTTTGTAAAATTGATCCGATAATGTAGGTATTGAAGATATAAGTGAATTGGCCTTGTGTTTCCTTAGAACTTAAAAGGGATTTAATCTCTATTTTAGTGTCTCTCCACAAAAAAAGGTTCTCATAACAACAAAGTGTGAATGACGGGCAAAAATAGATTTTGTAATTCAAATACAATCACTGTCCTCAAGGAGGACACATTTAGACGCCATCTGGGGCTAGCTGAATATAGTTTAGGGGGAATATCTGCTAGACTAAAAACCCCAATTAAAAGGTGATGGTCTGAGAACTCAGTTGGTGTAATATATGTAAGGGAAGGTTTTAGAAACTTAGAGACAAAAAGATAGTCAATACGTGAAGAAAATATGTTCCTGTGATATGAAGAACCACCTGTACTATGTAATGACCTATAAATGTCCAATAGTCCAGCATTTTTAATAATCTGTTTTAAAGCTAAAGAATCACAATATATTTTTTTCTGGACTCCCCTTTAAATTTAGTATCTATATCACAGTTAAAATCCCCTCCCCAGATAACGTGTCTTTGAGTATATAGAAAGGGCTTAACATCCTCAAATAATTTAATATGTGCAGTTTTAACTTGAGGGGCATATTTAACAATCTATAATCAAAGTCATGCCAGAAAAATCTAGGAGCAGGGCACGTCCTGGACAGATGTCGACCAGTTTAGGAACTCTAAAGGCAGTGGAGTAAGAGAACCCCAATCCCATCAACTGCGTCAGGCCCAAAGTCCAAAGGAAGGCCCCATACCCATCTTTTCTGTGTTTGTTTGATTTCAGCCAGGAGGATAATCTAGTTTCCTGTAAAGAATAATGTCTACATTTAAAGTACCAAGAAAGGAAAGGACAGCAAGTCTTTTCTTAAAGTTCTTTATACTGCAGACATTATAGGAGGCTATTTTCAGGGTCAGCCATGTTGCAGAGATAGTACCATTAAGTTCCAGACTTCTGGGAATGGCTAGTTTTCTCTTCTTCCCTTTCTTTCCCTTTTTTCTTTTGCTAAGTCTGTGGCTTTGCTATCTTCCTCTTCCAAATCAATTCCGATGGGTGGAAGTATCAGATTCTAAATCTGAGTCCCTACCTTCCAGTTGCAAAGGGAAAAAAGTTTTCTACTGGAGGGAGTAGTAAAGGAAGCTTTATTAGAAGCTCTCGTAAACCTCACGGGTTTCGCTATCTCAAGGGGGCATGGAAGAAGAGGCCTGTTGAGAGTCAGAGATATCAGGTGGAGAAGATGAAATAGATACATCTGCAACCAAAGAGTCACCTCCGTCTCTGAGGAGGAAGGCTTGTCCACCAAGAGGGGTGAAGGATCAGCCTGACTACCTGATGTGTGAAGGGATCCCGGATCAATCACTGTTTTCCCTGAGCCTTGTTAATTAGGGCATCAGAATCCCAGCCCCAGCTTTGTTATGAGAGGCCGTGGGCATTGGTGAAAGGCATGGCCATTATCACCACAAGATTACACTGAAAGATGTTTTGACATCTTTCTGCTACATCTCAAACCCTCCCACACAATGGACATTTTAAAGGTCACAGGAGCTACTTAAATGAGTACGGGCTCCACATTTATAACAGGCCGAGGCTGACCACTATAAAACAGACCCTCTATCTTTCCCTAGAAAGAAGCTGTTCGATAAATGGATAATTTCACCATTTATTTGGGGTAACTTCACTTTAAATTTCCAGCTCCCTGTCCAAATACCTTCTAGGTCCAAGATAGCTTCAGGGGGTCCCATCACCTCACATTTATTTTGCAACCATTGGTAAATATTATCTACGCTGACACCTTCATTCCTAAACATGATTGTAATGTAACGAAACACTGGTTTAGTAAGGGGGATAGCATAAAATGGAACCCACAAAGGGGTATTTTTCAAAATGGAGTATCTATCCCAAAATTTCTCTAAGCCCTTAAAGGATTTAAAACTAATATCATAAGAATCCTCACCTGAGATGTGAATTAATGCAAAATATCAACAGGAAGAAAATTCATGGAACCTTTCAAAAGCGAGTTAGCAATATAATATCTATCCGGGTGGGTTTGAAGGCCACCCTATAACATAAGCGGACAGCGTTTCTTCTAGGTGCCTGTTCTAATTTGTTTTAAACAAGTCAGACATTACTGCTCTGGGTTTTTTGCAAGCCAGCCTGTGCCCCCCTGTCTGAGCTAAATCACCTTCACAAGTCCTATACCCCGAACTCGGCCCAGGTATGGCCGAAGGACAGGTTCAAACTCTGATTATCATTAATAGTTTCCACCCAGAAGTCTGAATGTCCATACCTGAGCTCAGGTTTGTAGAAACGTTGGCATGCATGGTGGAAGACTGAGAACTGTCCGTCCATGTAGGGTCTGGGATCCATATGCCTGTTTGTGATTTTGTCCATCCAGCATCTTGTAAACCTCCTCCGATGACCAGTCCATAGTAGGGTAGGATGATTTTCTATTATGCAAGCCAAATTGTTGCTTTAGAATCTGTGAGGCCGTGGGTGTAGAACAAGGGTCCAGCGGTGGTATTCCCAGGTCCAATACAGCTTCCAATGTCTACGATGCGCTTCAAAATGAGTCCCTTCCTGTGTTCCTGCAGTGCGTCTGCAAGGGCCCGACCCGGAATCAGTCACCCAGCCGGCTGACATCGCGATTTCCACAGGTACAGAAAACTTGGATATCGAAAATAAATTAGTTGCAGCTCCCGATTCAGACCGCGATTCAGTCTGAGGCTTCTCCTGGATATTAAGCACTTCTCCCGTTCTCGAGGTAAGGGATTTTGCTCTGGTCTCCGTTCCGTGTAAAGCTCCACTGAGCCAGACAACACAGCATCCGATTCCATGCCTGACCAAGAGCCTACTGAGCAACCCTCCGGATTACCCAGCAGCACTCTCTCCACACAGAGTAGGGGAATTTCCCCAGTGTCCTGGCCAAATTTCCCTCATTCACTAAAAATACCACCAACAGCTTTATCTGGTTCAAGGTCAGTTGGCATTCATCTGTATCCCCTTCCCCCGATCGTGCCTAAAAATAGGCAGGATTTGTCTAGTGCACTTACCCGGTCAACAAAAACTAAATAAATAAATATATAGTTTGCACAAGAAGCCCTACAAAGACAGACTGAGGGATCTCAACAGGTATACCCTAGAAGAAGAGAGAGAGAGAGAGAGAATATGATAGAGAGAGAGAGAGAGAGAGGGAATATGATAGAGACCTACAGGTCCATCAAAGGAGTGAATGTGGTACAGGCGGAAAGTCGCTTTCACATGACTACAAGCACCAGAACCAGGTGGCATGCAGTGAAGTTTAGGGCGGGGGAGCAGTTGTGACGTGAGAAAATACTTCTTCACTGAAAGGGTAGTTGATGCCTGGAATAGACTACCAGTGGTGGAAGCCAAAACAGTGTGGGGATTTAAAGATCAAACACAGAGCTTTAAAATGTACTGTTTAACCCCCACGAGGACAACTAGGCTTTATTTGTTACAAATAAAGTTCAGAAACTGCAATTAAGCATGTATGAATGCTATTTTGTCGCCTCTCTTATGTGATAGTTTTACAAAAAAATCCCCTGGACTTTTTTTAAACCAGCCAGCAGAATTTATGATTGGAACTGATGTCATTCAAGCAACAATGACATAATTTTCCCCCAGGTCCTGTCAGCTTAGTACACACAGTGTATCAAATTGTCAGAAATCAGTTTTTGCTATGAGCTTTCTGATGAGGCTTTTATTAATGGTCATCTGCCTCCAATAAACAAGCATCAAGAACAATTCTGCGCCAGCGTTTTCACCCTGGGGGCCTCAAAAAACTCAGGCTGTACCTTGCCCAAGTGGACTGGACCCCCATCAGCCGGGCCCCCTCTCTAGATTTAGCTCTCGACCTTTTTTTTCACCCACTTCTTTGCCAAGACCTGTGACCGTTTTGCCCCTATTGCTAGGTCCTGGACCAAGAAGCAAAATGCGCTCTAGGTTAGCCCCCCCCCCCAGAAACTCAAAGTGAGGGATAACCTCTGGCACATGGCCACTGAAACTGGTAGACCAGCGGAAAGGCAAGTTTATCAAGCCGAGCGCAAAAGATGCACCTGGGCCATCTGGCAGGCGAAGGGTGAACACTATTCCTCTACCCTTGCCTCCTCCTGGGGCTCTGCCCGGAACTTTTGGAATAAGATGAAAGAACTGAATGGGAAAACTCACTCCCAACCCCCATCCCAGCTATCCACTAATGGTGCTGTCATCACTGATCCTCTTGGTATTGCAGACTGCCTTAACTCCGCATTCTCTGACCTTAGCTCTGTCCTCCTGAGCACTTTCTTTGACCCAGTCCCATCCTCCCAGCCCCCCAACCTCCTTCACCCACCTTTCTACCTGTGCATGATTTCCCTTCTAGAAGCTAGACTGTACCTGCAAAAAGCCCTCAATAACAATAGTCCCTGTAATGACCCTTTCGACACCAGAATTCTACATCAGGTACTAGATGTGGTCCTGGTCCCTCTCACTGATCTGCTGAATCGCTCACTTTGCCTGGGTCAGTTTCCCCAAGCCTGAAAAACTGCTGTTATTACACCCATATACAAGAGTGGGGATTGGTCTATCCCTAGTAACTATTGACTGATCTCAATCCTCCTTCCACTCTCCAAAGCCCTTGAGAAAGTGGTAGCAGACCAGCTCACAGAGTACCTTACCAAATATGACATCATGTGCCCAAAGCAGCATGGTTTTCGCTCAGGTCACAGCACTACCACTGCTTTCCTGGAGTTCTAACTTCCTGCACACTGTACTGGACTCTGACAAGGACCCAAGGACTCTGATTTTATCAGGCAGGAACTGGGATCACCTCTGGACTCCAGTCCCTTTCAGGTGGTGTTAAGCAATGACAGGTCAATGAAAAATAAAACAGCAGTTTTTGTGGATCTTGTGGCATCTGCAGACCTGGCTTGTATCACCAAGACCTGGCTGGATGGCAATGCTGGCCCCATTTTGGAGTCTGCAGTTCTGGCCAGATTTTCGGTGATTCACTGCCCAAGAGTGGATCGTCAGGTGGGGGGTTGCTGTCTGTTTTAGACAAGAACTGGGTATCAAGGAGGTAGCAGCTAAGGTTACCAACACCTTTGAATGTATAATGGGAGCATGTGTAGGCTACAGGATTCTTCTCATTTATCGTCCACCAGGTGATGGGAGGGATTTCCTGAATGAGGTTGCGGACTTCATTGCCGACAAGGTATGGGAGTCTCCCAGATGGTTGATCTTGGGGGATTTCAATGCTTGGGTCGACAATTAACTCTCACCGTTTGGACAGAACCTCCTCCAATTGTTGGATTCATTGGGCCTAACATAGGTTGTTACCACTGCCACCCATAAAGAAGGACATTCATTGGACTTGGTATTTCACCTGGGGATGGAGACCTCCAATGTGGAGGTGGAGCCTGTCGAATGGTCTGACCATCACCTCCTGAGATTCAGTTTTACAGCCCCACGAAATAGGCCTGCCCCAAGAGAGTTGGTACAGTTCTGCCCTTTAAGAGGAGTTACCTTAGAAAGCCTAATGGCGGTGCTGGACCTCTCGGGATTTCCAGGGGATAGCACTGATCCAGGGCCTCTTGTGTCAGCCTGTAATAAGGCTGTTACTGAGGCACCGGATATCATTGCTCCTTCTCGTGTTTGCCGTCTTACCTCTTATCTGGGTGCCCCATGGTTTAATGGAAAAATCCTCGAATTAAAGAGGTGGGGTGAAGATTGGAAAGACACTGGTGGAAAACTCACCTGGAGGTGGACAGACTTAGATTGATGGACCATTATAAAGTCTATCAATCAGCCATTTCCCATAAGAAGGCAGAGTTCCTGTCCAGGGAAATTGCTACAGCAAAGAACAGACCAGCCCAGCTCTTCCGGTCTGTGGACAGACTGTGCAATCTAGCCTGTCTTCACTCTGGTCGAGCATTGTCAGAAAAACAGTGTGAGGAGTTTGCACAGTTCTTTTCTGATAAGGTGTCCACCATCAGGAACAAGATCAGCCAGTGCCTTCCCATTGGTCCTTGCATTAGTCAACCAGGTGGTACTAATGCCCAGCCAATCTGGTCCACCTTTAACCAACCAGTAGTTGTGGATATAGTGAGGATCATCCAGACTCTGTGGCCAGCCTACTGTAGTTTGGACCCGGGCCCTACACTCCTACTAGTGGGGTGTGTAGAGGTCATTGGCCCGGTCCTTACTGGGTTAGTGGAAGTTTCATTGGAGAGAGGGATCTTTCCAGATCCCTTAAAGGAGGCAGTAGTTCACCTCCTGTTAAAAAAAAAAACCTCCCTTGATCCCGACTGCCCAGCTAACTACAGACCAATCTCGAACCTTCCCTTTGTTGGGAAGGTTATTGAGAAGGTGGTCGCACTGCGGCTGGAGGATCATTTGATCAACCACAATATCCATGACCCTCTCCAGTCTAGCATCAGAAAAAGGCATAGCACTGAAACGGCCCTGTTGAGGGTACTTAATTCACCCCCTTGCTACCACTGAGTGCCCCCTGAGGCGCTGCGGCTAAGAAGCCAGCCGGCTGCGTGCCCTATGCCTGTCTCCTCGGAGCTCCCTTTCTCAGCTCCCAGTGCCCCTGATCGGGCTGCCTGCATTTGCCCCTGAGGCACTGTGGCTGAGAAGCCAGCCAGCCGGCCGCACGCCCTATTTCTGCCGCCTCGGAGCTCCCTTTCTTGAGTAAGACTGCTTTCAGGCTCGGTACATCTTCTGGAGCCGCTGTTGGACAATAACTCCCCCAGCTCTCCAGCGATTGGCTGCTGAACCTTACGGCTTTGCCATCGATTGACTGCCTCAGACTCTGCTCCCCACGGCTTTCTTTTCAAAAAATGCCTCTTGCTGTGGGCGCCTCCTGCATGCTCGCTCTGTAGTCTCTATAAGAAAATTCAAATTGTAACTGTGATTGCTAATTGTTGTCCACGTACAAGAATATTTGTAGTTCCAACCAATCATTTTTTTGGGATTGTTTTTATTATTAGAGACATCTAATGTTGCTGTTAACTTTCTCCCTCTTAGTCCTAAAGCTAAATCTCCTGCTACCACTCACTTTGTCTCTCCCTGTCTCTCTCCCCCCACATTCAAAAGCTTTCCTTTCTCTTCTTACAGCCCTGGGCTAAGCGGCACTGCATTAATTGCATCACTGTCTGCCCCTCACCCCCGCGCTTTGTCCTCCTCCTAGCTTAATATTCACACCCCCGCACCCCGATTTAACTGCTGTGCCACTTAGGATTCCTTTGTCTAACTGACTATCTAAAGCCTAACCCTTCTCTCTTCTAGCTCCCAGTGCCCCTGATTGGGCTGCCTGCATTTGCCCCTGAGGCGCTGCGGCTGAGAAGCCAGTTGACCACGCACCCTACGCCTGCTGCCTCGGAGCTCCTTTTCTCAGGTAAGACTGCTTTCAGGCTCGGTACATCTTCTGGAGCTGCTATTGGACAATAACTCCCCCGGCTCTCCAGCGATTGGCTGCTGAACCTTACGGCTTTGCCGTCGATTGGTTGCCTTAGACTCTGCTCCCCACGGCTTTCTTTTCAAAAAATGCCTCTTGCTCTGGGCGCCTCCTGCATGCTCGCTCTGTATTCTCTATGAGAACATTCTTCCCACACCACCGGCCCCGACCCCGGCTTCTATTAAATAATCTCACGTTGAGTGCCAGGCCAACCCCCTTCCAGGTTATTGGACATAATACACCCAGACACGCCCACTGTCTTGTCTCTACCCATAAACAACCCTGCCCTAAGTAGCTGACACTATTAGTTTTCTGCACATTACCAGCTCTTGCCTACCTCAAGAAACTGTTGCAAACCTTGCGTTCATTACCAGTAAAAGGAAATATCTCCAAACTAAAAATGCCTTCTGCACTTATGCTCCTCTATAGCTGCATAATATTACTAAGTTATGCTCCATCCAAAATATCAGTTTGCAACTTGGACAAGGGCCAGAACCCCACCTGCATCACCCACCAAGATATAACCCTCTACTTAGACCATGGCTTCTCACATCAGGGACATCTCCACTATGGTCATGCCCCCCCTTCCTACAGGCTTTAACTAAAGAACATGTGCGAATGTCACGGACGGTGTCAGCCATTTCAGTTTTCTATGTTCGATCCTTAGCAAATTGTAATCCTACCCAAAATGCAGCCTCCACTAAATCAACCTACGTTAGAAGGTGCAATAAAAGACTATTTAGTAGGCTAAGGTATTACCTTAAAAAACTGCTACTGCTTCTCCTACTCTGCTCGGGAAATGCTCTCCTCTGGTTCCTTAGAGCATTATCTGATACTTCCCCACCTACATCTCGTACCTTTTCAAACAGGCCAAGGGTTCCTATGGATTGAGACGCTTCTCCATAATTTGCTTCCAGATTCCTAGAGTGAGAACAAACTATGGCTCTGCAGCAATCAACTCCTCATTCCCTTCACTCTGGAACACTATACAAAGCTCATTAAAACTATACTCGCTACTAAGTATGTCCGCTTTCAAATCTCTAATTACGGATTATCTGAAGGAATCATGCAACTGCTTTAGACGACGATGATTCCCTAAGACACTGGAGCCGCTTCCTAATACCAAGTCTAAGTATCTTATTCACCATATATCACAAGCAGCGGAACCATGCACCCTCTAGACTAGCTCCCTAATCCTGATTATATCAGTCTATTTCCACCACTAGCTCTTCTGACCTCCCTTTGGCTGCCTACTCCTTCACCCCGCTAGTACCCTATTCCATTAATACCTACTTACTTATTATCACTTACGTATTAGCTCTTACTTAGCAGTGACTATCTGGGATTGCCATCTATCCTCACTACTATAAATTACTATGCTGTACCGTTGCATGTTAATTACGGTGACCGGCATGTTTAGTGCTTGTCATCCTCATAAGTTCTATTTGTTTTTTCCATCGATGTCCTTGTAATTGTAATTTATGCATAGTACTGTATTGTATTAAATGTAATGTATTGTATTAATGTCCAGGACCACTTTGAAAATGAGTTTTGCTCAATGGTGTTATTGCCTGGTTAAATAAAGTGGATTGATTGATTGACTTAATGACCTTCTGATGGCGAGAGATCGGAGAGCCCGTACAATCTTGGTTCTCCTTGATCTCTCAGCAGCATTTGACACTGTGGATCATGTGGTACTGCTCGAGCACCTGTGGTTTTTCTGTGGACTGAGAGGGGCAGTCCACAGTTGGTTTAAGTCCTTCCTCGATGGTAGGTCTCAGAGAGTGGTGTCAGGAATTTATTCCTCGGCCCCTCATGGACTGCCCTGCGGGGTTCCACAGAGCTCGGTGCTGTCCCCCTGTTATTCGCAGTGTATTTTTCTACCATTAGGGGGCATTATAAGGCAGTACAGTTTGAGTTTTCATTGCTATGCTGATGATTCTCAACTGTACATGTCCTTTGTACCCAGCCAGGAATTAGATTCCGTTACGGTGTTTAATAACTGCCTACTGAAGATTCAGAATTGGATGAGTGCTAGTTGGCTTTGGTTGAACGCGGAAAAAAATGAGGTGTTGGTTGTGGACCCTGGTCATAGGATGATAGGGGCATGAGCGGGAAAACAATCAGGATTAAATCTTGGTGGGATCCCGCTTATTGCCTCTAGCCAGGTGTGAAACCTGGGCACTGTTTTTGATGAAGGCCTGACCCTGAGGGCGCAAGTTTCGGCTGTAGTCAAATCTTCTTATTATCATCTTAGGAACTTAGCCCAGGTGAAGCATCTGGTCCTGCCCGAAGATTTTCTGACCTTGGTCCACGCCTTTGTCACCAGTTATCTTGATTATTGCAATGTCCTCTACCAAGGGTTACCGGGGGTGGATATCTGCTGCTTGCAACTAGTGCAGAATGCGACGGCCAGGTAGCTGACTGGAGCTTCTAGATACAGTCATATTACACCTGTGCTGCGTGATCTGCACTGGTTGCCAGTACAGTGGCGGATTACCTTCAAGGTCGCGCTGCCGACCTATAAGGCCCTACATGAGCAGGGTCCCCACTACCTGAAAGAGATCCTGTGTCCTTACTGTCCCTCCTGCTTGCTCCAATCCTCTGGCGAGGGATTGCTAGAGATTCCCAGGGTATCCCTTAAAATATCAGGAGGAAGATCTTTTGCCTTTATGGTTCCTACCCTGTGGAATTCTCTACCTCGCCAGATACGAGAAAGCCAGACTGTAGAGGGTTTTAAAAATCTTCTAAAGATGTATCTATTTAACCAGGCCCTCTCAGGAATGTAATGAATTTTGAATTTATGCAGATGTGTTTTAGTATATTTTTATATGTGTTTTATGATATGTGGTGAGTTTTTAATGTTATAATGTAAAGGCGCCCTGAGCATTGGAAGGGCACCTTATATAAATAAAGCTTGATGATGATGACAAGATCACTGGAGCCGTGTTCATAGACCTCTCCAAGGCCTTTGACATGGTCTGTCACCCCCTCCTTCTGGACTTCCTTCTCCATCTCGGCTGCACAGCTGGTCCCATCGCATGATTCGCCAGCTACCTCTCAACCAGATCCCAATGCGAAAAAAATAAAGAACACCTTGTCTGGCACCCAACCTGTCCATTCTGGAGTTCTCCAGGGCTCCATCCTTGGACCCCTCATCTTCAGTCTCCACCTCAACACCCTCCTTGCCTCCTGTTCAAGTAGAATTCTACTATATGCGGACGATGCAGTACTTTTCTCTGCTCATCCCAACCTGGTGTCTCTACAGGCATCCCTCCAGCAGGCCTTTTACCAAGCTGAACAGTGATTTTCTTACCATAGACTGGTCATGAACCTCAAAAAGACCAAGGCAATGCTCTTCACGGACCATCAAAGCAAGGCCAGTAAAGCCCCACTCCTGATTCTTCCTAGTAATTGTGACCCACTAGAGAAGGTTGTATCCTATAAATATTTGGGTGTCACCTTCGACTCTGCCCTCACCTCCCACTCCCATATCAACACCCTCACTATGGCCACGAACTCCAGGATCGGGCTACTTTATCACCACAGAGATTGTCTGTCCCCTGATGCTCTCCGTCTGCCCATCACCTCATCTGTCCTGTCCTTAGTGGACTATCGCCTGCCGATCTATGCTGCCATAGATAATACTGCTCTCTCTAAAATCCATCTCTCTATTAACAAGGCCTGCAGGCTTCTGACCGGGGCCACCAGACACACACACACACACACACACACACACACACATGTCTCTTGTACTCCACCACCAACCTGCTAAATCTTGATGAATCGATCCGCTACCAGACTTGCCTCCTTGCCAAAAAGTCCCTGCTGGGGCTGCCCCCCTGGGAGTTACCACCTCGTTACACCCTGCCACCCCCACTGTCTCCACCCGTGGTGCCTGCAAATCCACCCTACTGGTACCGAGAACCAGGACATCACTCCCCCAGAGGTCTTTCTGCTACAGGGCCCCTCCTGGATCAACTCCCTCCCAACCAATATCTCCAATATCACAAAAATTGTTCCCTTCAAGGTAGCCCTCCAGAACCACTTGCTTGCCGCCCGCTGTTGCATGTGTACCTAATCCCGGCCACCCCACCCCTATACATTGGACTTCCCTGCAGGGCCTAGTTTCCAATCTCCCTTGTGACAATGTCCCTTGGACTGCGTAGTCTCATCCTGGCCTCCCCCCTCCTCATTTTCTTCACCTCCCTCTGCCCCTTGAGTCTTATCTCCCCACCCCAAATCTACAGCCTGGCCTGTTGCTGCACTGTGTTTGCTCAGTATTTTCTTTGAAATGTTCATGTAGCAATGTGCCTGATACCTTATAACTGTGCCTGAAACAATGTAACTAAGTACCTGTAACCATGGAATCTGTATTTTACTATGGAACTTGTGCCATTGTCTGTAACCTTGTAATCTGCTTATTACAATTGCTGTGCTGTCTATGCATCAGTGTATGTCACTGTTCTCTATGACGAGGTGCCTTTGTAAATGAGTCTTTGGCTCAAAGGTCTGTAAACCAATTTTACAAATAAATAAATGGACTTATGTCAGTAAAACAAAATGGTAAATATCTGGCAAGTTCCCTAGGATGATCACCAACCATTTGAGCATCGTATGCACCCCCCCAAAAAAACTCCTATACTCTTACATATGAACATATGAATCATGTCGGCAGATGGGGACTGCATGATCCAACTAGTCTGCCAGTGTTTCTGCCCCCCTCCCTATTTAGACTGCACCCTGATGTATCCACAATGTCCACTCCATGCGAGTCTGAACTTGTGTACTGTCTTGGATTCCACCACATCCTGAGGTAGGCTGTTCCATGGGTCTATGGCCCTTTCTGTAAAGAAGTACTTCCTGAGGTTGCTTCTGAACCTGCCTCCCACCAGACGCAAGTTGTGCCCCTTGTATGCGCATCCCTGTTTTGCTGGAAGAGGTTTCCTGCTTGTGTTGTATTGTGTTGATTCCCTTAACGTACTTAAAAGTTTCGATCATGCCCCCTCTGTTTCTTCTCTGCTCAAGGGTGTACAGATTTAGTTCCCTGAGTCTTGCCTCATGTGGCTCATGACACAGTCCATACACCATCTTTGTAGCCCTTCTCTGTACTGTCTCCAGGAGGTCTATGTCTTTTTTGAGGTGGGGCCTCCAAAACTGACCGCAGTACTCTAAATGTGGCTTCACCGAGGACCTGTAGAGATTAGTGATAACCTCGCTCTTTCTACTTGTAATTCCCCTACCAATGCATCCAAGGATGCCACTTGCCCTCTGTGCTGCCTTTTCACACTGTTTTCCAACCTTTAAGACATCCTTGATGACTACTCCAAGGTCTCTTTCTGTCTTTGTCTCCTCTAACTGATGCCCTCCCAGTGTGTACTTTATCCCTGGGCTTCTTTTTCCTATATGCATAACCTTGCACTTCTTGGCATTAAACTTCAGCTGCCAATCCCTGGACCATTACTTGATTTTTTTCAGGTCTGCTTCCATACCTTTTGCTCCCTCCTGCATGTCTACTCAGTTGCAAAGTTTTGTGTCTTCTGCAAACAGGCAAACCTTCCCCTTCAAGTTGTTTGCAATATCCCTGATAAATATGTTAACGAGGATAGGTCCCAGCACAGACCCCTGTGGAATGCCTCTAGTCACTTTGCCTTCCCTTGATAATGATCCATTGACAAGCACTCTCTGCATTCTATCTTGCGGCCATTTGGTGATCCAGTTCACTATCTTATGATTGGCTCCTGTATGCTCTAATTTGTTAGCTAGCCTTCTGTGGGGGACAGTATCAAAGGCTTTGCTTAAGTCCGGGTACACAATGTCCACTGCTCTGCCCTGGTCAACTGATCTGGGGACCCAGTTGAAAAAGTTGATCATATTGATTTGACAAGAGTGTCCTGCTGTGAAGCCATGTTGCCTGGAGTCAGTCTTTTGCTATCCTCCAGGTACTTCACTATCCTCTCCTTTAGCAACGACTCCATAATTGTTCTTACCATCAAGTTCAAACTGACCGGTCGGTAGTTTCCTGCCTCTTCCCTGCTTCCACTCTTGTGTAAAGGTACTACTGTTGCCCTTTTCCAGTCCTGAGGTATTATTCCACTTTCCAGTGATTTGCTGAAAAGCTCAGCCAGTGGTGTGGCGAGTTCTTCCCAAAGCTCCTTCAGTACCCTAGGGTGGATGCCATCTGACCCCATTGCTTTATCTACCTTGAGCCTATTCAGCTCTTCTAGGACCCTTTCCTTTGTGACAGGTTTTGTATCTTCCCTTGAGGTGTTGTGTGCTGACTTACTTAATATAGAACCCTTCCCGCTGTCTTCTATGCTGAAGACCGAGCAAAAGAAATTGTTTGATAACTCTGCTTTGTCTTTGTCTGTCTCTGCCATCTTGCCTTCCTTTGTTGCTAACCTGACTATTCCCCCTTACTCTTTCTTTTTTCCCTTATATATCTGAAGAAGGTTTTGTCTCCCTTCTTGACCCCCGTGCTATTTTCTCCTCCATCTGTGCTTTTGATCTAACTGCCTTTCCTGCCTCACTTAAAATGTAACTTTGTTTTTCTGTGCCCTGAATGCTGCCACCACAGCTTCCTCCTAATTTATTCTTTTCAGATGCACTCCCTTAGTTGAGGTTCCAAAGCACATGCAAAAAGCGTACTGCTACCCCAGTACCTCTCCCCAAATATGTAATCCCACATAAATGTAGAACTCTATCCCACAAAAATGTAGAACTCTATCCCACAAAAATGTAGAACTCTATCCTGCACCTTCCTTGTAATTATTCCAAAACATGCCCACACAGTTTCTAACTCCACCTTGCACCACTTTTGTGACCTATACCGTTTCTTCCACACACCTCCTGAAATGTATGTTTACCACTGCACCCCTCCTAAAATGAGTACCTCTACATCTCTTGAAAAAGGTTGCAGGCATCCTTAAATCTGCTCCTTCACTTTTGATATCTCTAGTCCTACTTTGCACCCATTCTAATATTTGCCTACTCGCCCCTCACATGCCTTGTAGAGGTTGTACTCTCACCCTACCCCAACAACATTTGTATCCTATCCCCACTCACCCAAGATGTGTGTCCATCTGTGCAAGTTCCAAATCTATACCATACATTCTCCTACAATGATTTATACCCATACCCTATGACTCCTAAAGCTTGTACCCCTGCATAGCTCCCCCAAACCTGCAACCTTTCACAACTTTTCCCCCCACCAAACACTAAATCTATACTTGCTCCTCACTCCCTTCCCAAAATTTCCACTCCTGCACCTGGAACATTATAAAGTTTTACCCCTACCCCACACTCTGAAAACTATTTACCCCACCTTCATTCTCCCCAAGAGTTCTATTCCTTCTCCTGTACCCTCCCAAAATTCATTCCATAATCCAGACTCTTACCCAAATGTTTTACCCCATTCCCTGCACAAATAGCAAAATTTGCAAGACTGCCAAAAAACACCTCTTCTCTTGCAACCCTCACACAATTTATATGGCTACCATTACACACTCCACATATTAGTACCCTTCGTCCCACACTTCTCCAAAGGTATGTACTGTACCTTTTACACTCTACTCCCAAAGTCTACACCTCAACCGTGTGTACAGTTTAAGAGGTGTGAGAGGGTAAAGTTTGGGAGGGATGCCCATTTCAGCAGGGATGCAAGTACAAATTTCAGGAGGGGTACAGGAGTACAAGTATACATTTTGGGAAGGGTGCAGGGGTGCAAACATTTTTTGGGAGGGGTGCAGGGATAGAAAAACACATTTGGAAAGAGGTGCAGGGCTACAGTTACAAATTTTGGAAGGTGTGCATGGGTATTACAAAGTTTTGGTATGTGCAGAGGTAAAAGTACAAATTTGGGGAGGGATGCAGTGGTACAAGTAAACGTTTTGGAAGGAATAAAGGGGTAGAAGTACAGATTTCAAGAAGGGACAGAGGTGTAAGTACACATTTTGGGAGGAGTGCAAGGGTACAATTACAAATTTTGGGAGGTATGTAGGAGTACAAGTACCAATTTTGGAAGGGGTGCAAGTATTGTACAAACTTTGGGATGGGTGCAGGAATGCAAGTTAAAATTTTGAGAGGGATGCAGGGGTAGAAGTACAAATTTCGGGAGGGGTGCAGGTACACATTTTGGGAGGGGTATGGGGTGCAACTTCAAATTTCAGAGCAGTGCAGGGGACTAAGTACAAATTTTGGGAGGGATGCAGGGCTGCAAGTACAAATTTTGGGAGGTATGCAGGGGAACAAGTTCAAATTTTGGGAGGGGTGCAAGGGTAAAAGTAAAAATTTTGGAAGGGATTTTTATTATTTACTATTTATTTATTTGATTTACTGGAAAGGTGGGCTGGGTTAAAAACCTGTTTTCAGCCATGCCTAGGGAAGGTAAAAGACAATAGGAATACAAACTTTCTTATACATAAATTAATTAAAATGTAATAAAGCATACAATATACAAATAGTCTCAACATTGACATACAACATTTACAGTACCCAATTTGATCTACTTATAGATCTTTCAATGTGAATGTACTATCCTCAAGTAATACCATAACAGCAGCAAACTGACTGAATTTCCAAATGGTTCCTCACACTAGTTTGAAATACATTTTTCTTTGTGTCCACCTGTATTCCCATTTTTATTAAATCATTTAGTAATTTTGGACCATAATTGGTCATTGAACATTCTGCAGTCATTGTGTTACTCCTATTTTCTTGAAAATATTTTGTTGCTGTTGCTCATAGTAACCTTATTTTATTGTTTCATTTGAATTTGTCATACAGTACTACTGGCATTTTTAATCTCAAAATTTTATGCATAAACATCAGTGTTGTATTTAGTATTCACTGGCTAGGTGGCATAATTCCAAAATGTTGGTACAATTCATAATGATGTTCCTGGTTTCCACATCAGGTTGCAAATTTTACAATGTTATTAAACATAACTATGTATCTTTGTAACATTGCTTCTGGTGCATTTAATAATAATATTGAGTTGTACTGTAATGCTGGTAATAATAACACTTGACGTACTATTGTTTTTTTTAGTTTTGGCAGACAAACTGTTTTTATTTCTGTACAGATATCCTAATTTACTATTTTACTTTCTTGGTCACTTTGCTAATGTGATCATTTAGTGATAATGTGCTATCAAGTAGCACTCCCAGATAATTAAAGGTTCCCTTCCAGACTTACATCATTTCTCCCAGCTATATTTATTGTACTTTCTTTTAATCTTTGCCTTGTTCCAAAGACCATCGTCTTTATTTTCTTCTCATTTAGTAGTATCTTATTTTTCACAAACCACTCTTGTAAGGCCCAATATACTGGCTGTATTTTTTCTTCTAGATCCATTCCCGTTTTCCCTGTGCAATATAGCACTTTATGCAACTGGGGTGGAGATAAATCTCCACTGATAAATGCTGTTATCCAGTGATAAACAGCTGATGTCGTGTCTACTATGTGTATAAATGTGGAATCTCACATTTGTACACATAGTAGACATGCCATCAGGCATTTATACATATCATAGACATGTCGTCTCATCATTCCCCCCCCTCCAGCCAGCACTACATTTGTTTTGCAGTACTTTCAATTTCACTGTCTCTCTCAGCTGCTGTCAGTGTGCCATGTGCCATTTCTCCAGACTGTCTCAGCCAGGCCAGTTGTGTCCCACTCACCACCAGCCATAAGCCAAACAGACCACAGCAGCTTACAATAAAAAAAAGAACTGCTGCTTGTTCCAACAATGTTCCGCACTTAATTTAAGTCCTGCTCCACACAGACCATCTGCTGTGGCTCTCCATAACTTTATCCATTCCACCCGTATGCTCTGACTGCCACCGCTATCATTGAAACTTCACTTGCTCTTCCTAACTTAAAATTAAAAAAAGAAAAGAATCCCAACTCTCCAATACCGGCTCCCTTGCAGACACATATAAATTGCAGTTACCTTCTCCTCAGTCAACTCAAACTGCTTTCTGCTCTTTCATGAGTTTCCACAACATTGATTCATCCTGGTCACATGAATCCACTGCATGACTTCCCGGCTCCACTTATCACAGTGCAAAACATATATATTTTTAAAAAATACAGCTTAATAAAGTAAATAAAAACAGTTGATATGCCCAAACTGCAATTTTTATGAGCCGGTCCCTCCTTCAGTTTTACCCGCTAAGCGGTTCTGTCATTTTCTCTTACATTTTTTCGGGAGCTCAGGATGCTCAACCAATCAGGAGCAGCATTACCAGGCCGACCCAACATCATGGCATAGCAATGGCCATAGCAATGGCTCTCCTGAGGGCACAGTAACACAAAATAAAAATAAATCACCTACAAAAAGGAAAAAAGCTTACTTTTAAAATAAAAGATACCACACTTTAACAATAAACACAAGTTCATTCTCTATTGCATAAATGAAATATGCAATGGTGAGCTTGTGTGATACATGATTTATCTGCACTCAGGCAGTTTGACCTCGAGCACATCACTCATGGCTTACCTCACTCATGAGGTTACCTGAGGTCAAACTGCCCTTGTGCAGACAAATCATGTGTCACACAGCTCCCCATCACATAACCCTTATGTATCGTCACCATACATTATGACAGAGATTTCATTGCAGATGTTAGACAAATCATTTATAAATATGAAAAACAGGAGTGGATCCAGAACTGGGCCCTGTGGCACTCTAGTGTGAATTTCTCTTATAGCAGATCACACAGATCCAATTTTAACCAACTGTTTTCTATTTGTTAAACACTGTCTAAACCATTCTAATGTATAGTCACCTACTCCCATCAACCTAAGTTTGTGGATCAGAATGGGATGGTCCACTAAGTCAAAGGCCTAGGTCAGGTCGACAAAGACTCCTCCAGTAAGCAACCCTTGGTCCATACCATTGTATATGTCACTTGTCAACCTGACTAAGGTCATTGACATGCAGCACCCCCCTCTGAATCCATACTGGTCCTGTGCTAATAAGTTTGTTTTTTTCCAAACATGCCAACAGTTGTCCAAAAACCACTCTTTCTAATAGCTTAGCTAATGCAGGCAGCACTGATATTGGTCTATAGAGACCAGTTGTTTATCACCTGATTTGCATATCGTTGTAATAATCACTGTTTTCCATTGGTCTGGCATTACATTTGAGCATAATGACAAATTAAATAAAAAAAGTTACAGGTTTGACCAATTTGTCTACAGCCAGTTTCAACAATCTGGGTGGTAACTCATCTACACCTGAACCTTTGTTTCCATTCAGTCCCCTTGAGAGAGAACTTCTTTTTCCCTTACCCTAAAAAAAGTTAAATACCTGAGTACTAGTTTTGTTAATGTCTAGTGTAACCTTTCCATCTGCAGATGAATTTGTTTTGTTTTTAGTTTCTTCTTTTCTATCTGCAGAATAGTGTATTATTTATTCTTTATATTGGGTCATCTCTGTGAAAAACTTGTTATACACATTTGATATTTCTAATTCACCACTTACTAATGTGTCTCCCGTGTTGAGCTTATTTATCTTACTACTAAGTGGCTGATAAAATTCTTCAAAAAATTTCCAACATTTTCTAGGATTGGTCAAGTTTTTAATTTGTTCTTCTTTATAATATGACTGTTTAGTTTTTTTAATTTCTATTTTACAGATGTTTCTTAATCTATGATAATTAATTTACTTTGCATACCAGTTTTTTTATACTGCTTGCAGACCGAATGTGTAACATTAAACAAATCATGAAGTTTAGCATTTACCCAGAGTGAACATTTTGTTTGCACTCTTTTTTTCTTTTTGGGTGCGTAATGATTTATAATGTTCATTATCTGTGTTTTAAAATAGTTCACTGCTTCTTTTATGGCATTTATATTGTACAATGGAGACTAATACATATTATTAATTTCCTTTTTAAAGATATCATCAGTCAGGTTTTTGAATTATCTGATCCCTCTAACAGTTATTTCATTTACTGTAGGTGTGTTTACTTTTTTCTAATCATATAAACTGGACAGCAGTCAGAGATCGTGCCCTTTAAAACTCCTGAATCATTTAAAAAATGTAACCTATTTGTCAGTACCCAGTTTATAATAGTCCCCACCAGCTGTGTAATTTTTTTCTAGTTTGCTCATTAATGACATGGTAGTATCCTTTCATAGGCACAGTGCCCTTTACTTTATCATTATTACTAAGAGTTGCCCAATCTAAATTAAAATCACCCATAGTAATGTGTTCTTTATGGCCCTTATTTAGCGAAAACAGCTCATCTAATAAACCAATATCTACTTTTGCTGATTTAGGTGGTATATACTGTACATGCATGCAAAGTAAATCTCAGTTCCATGAGTTCAACCCAAGATAATCTTGACCATCAGATAGTCAGTTGTATTGTTATAATAACCCACCTTTACTTGTTCAGTTACAAAACTATCCTTTACATAAATAAGGGCCCCTCCCCCTTCTCTTTTCCCTTGTCATTTTGATAAGACATATAGCACTCAATACCAATGCATTCATTTGTTATTGATTGCTTAATCCATGTTTCATTTAATGCCAATACATCAAATTGTTCATACTCAACCCATAATTTCAATTCATCCAAGTGTGATAAAATACTTCTAATATTTAAATACACAAACTTAAAACCTTTTATATTGGGCACCTCAAGTATCATGTTATCTCCATTTGCCATGGGTCTGGGATTTCTCTCTATGTCACCTCCAAGTAACAGCAGCATTTGAGAAATTAATGCCCTCAAGACATCTCAACATTTATTTAAGTTTTTCTGCATCCAAGGTAACTTAAAGATCAATGGCAAAGATAAAAATTAAAAAGTTAGATTTCAGTCTTGTTTGGGGTTTCTTTAGTAAATAATGTTATGACTATACAATTACATAATGTGTCCTGTGGTTATTTTCATTATAGCCATCCAAGCACACTCCTATTTCTGACCTCTCGGTCACTGAAGTTTTCTCTGTTTTTTTTTTTTATAGTCTTGGCTGAGAGCTGCTGGCCATTGACGTCATTCAAGGACTGATGTCAATGGCAGCAGCGCGAGAGTGCTATGGTCAGAATAGCAGATCAGGCATCTCCAGATGCCCAGTGTGAGTTTCCTGGCAACATTTTGCTAGTTGCTCAAATATTTATTGTCACACTGATAACATTTGCAGGGTACAACTGAAATAAAGTATTAAGAAAAATCTTAAGAGCATTCAGCTGTTAGCACCACCACTCCTCACTGATGCCAGCAGTTCTTTGCTGTCCAGAACACATTTTAAATTAACAAATTTAACTGCATGCAGATCAGCTGTCATCCCCGATACTGCCAAGCCTCTACTCACTACCTGAAATTCGTGACTGCATAAAATCAGCTTGGATCCTGCAGTTAGTTAGCAGTGCTGAGGGTAAAATAGCAAAGAGGAGTTTGTAATCTGTTACTGACAGATCATGGTTTCCTGCAGGTTCCCAGCACTGATAACTGGAGTGACCCCATTAGTGTTGCACGTTTGCCTATAGAACACAATTCAGACGTCAGGTTGATGGAGTCGTACTAGCTATCCTTTTTTATATTTTTGGCGAATTAAAGTCTAATGGATTAACAGAGATTCTCTATTCGGAGCACAGTGTAGCACTAACTTACTATGGAATTAGTAGCTTGGAGGGGGACACACAGGCACATAAGCAAACTGCTGCTGTTTCATTGTTCTTCAATCTTGCTTTTGAAACCTGTTTTTTTATACTTCGTAGTGCATGGGATTTTTTTTTCTTGAAGTCTGGTAAGGGGGAACTAACCATAAACTACTTTTCTCTCTGGTTGTGTTATTTGCACTAGTGATATAGAATGAAATAATTGGACTGTGAGACTGACTGAGGAGCCGAGAAGCTGCTGCCATTGGAGCAGAGAAATCTGGAGCTTTAGTGCAGCTCTAACACAGATCAGTATGATGATTTATATATTTTCCTTTGCTCGTTACTGGCTATTTTTGTATAGATTGAAAGGGTGTGAGTGAGAGGAGGAAAACTGTGAAGTATAAAAAAATAGGTTTCAAAAGCAAGATTCAAGAACTGTGATCTGTCAGTAACACATTACAAACTCGTCTTTGCTATTTTACCCTCAGCACTGCTAACTAAGTGTAGGATTCAAGCTGATTTATGCAGGCATGCATTTCAGGTAGTGAGTAGTGGCTTGGCAGTATTGGGGCTGACAGCTGATTTGCATGCAGTTAAATTTGTTAATTTAAAATGTGTTCTGGGTGGCAAAGAACTGCTGTCATCAGTGAGGAGTGCTGGCACTAACAGCTGAATGCTTAAGCCATGTTTCACTTAATGCCAAAACATCGGATTTTTCACACTCAATCCATAATTTCAATTCATCCAAGTGTGCTGAAATGCTTCCAATATTTAAATGTACAAACTTCAAACCTTTTATATTGGACACTTCAGGTATCATGTTGTCTCCATTTGCCATGGGTAGGGATGTAAGTTTGTCATGGATGAGGTTTTAATGACCCATTGTGATTGTTCAACAAATCATTAGTAAACATTAGTAAACGTTATGGCACTGTCATCATTGCTACATTTTGATGACAATAGTGAAAGTCATGGAAGTCCTGAATAAAGACCAAACATCATGGAGTCCATGATGTGTATGACTGCCATGACAAACTTACATCCCTAGCCATGGGTCCAGGATTTCTTTCTATGTCACCTCCAAGTAACAGCAGCATTTGAGAAATTAATGCCCTCAAGACATCCGAACATTTATTTAAGTTTTTCTGTATCCAAGTTACCATCTGTTATCAAAACTATATGTTACAATGCTGTGTACTCAAAGAGAGTGTACCTGAAGTCACTGATATGCTACAACATTTGAAGCAGTATTATTATTGAGTATACTGTATTTTGTTTGTTCTCTACAAGAGTATAACCTCATTTACTGTAGGTGTATCACCTTATTTACTAGATAGTTCTGTAAGGGCAGGTGCAGCAGCAACACGTTGCACATAGTTTCACTACAATAACACACATTACAACAGAGTATAATGTATACAGAATTAACAGTACAATAAAACAATTTATCAAATGGGTAAAAGAAACCAAGACATGTGATTGGTTGGGATGTGATCACATACTCATGTGTTATTCCAGCACAACAGCACAGGTCAGAAATACTTAACTTTCTAAACCTCATTACTCATTGATTTTTAACATCATAGGAGCCATTTTATAATTGTGATAAGGCACCCCCAGGTGTGCTTAATTGAGGAAAGACAGCACTGATTGGGTGCATAAGGCACTCTGCAATTCCTCATGCTTCAGTTTTCCAAGGCATGCTGTTATCTCACAATAATGTGCACCCTGTCATGCCTTATTGCATGAGTAACAATATACCAACCCAGTAGTGCTGGCAGAGCACTTTGTGCCCCCATGTGGGAGAGCCAAGTTTGCAGAGTGAACCAGTCTAACCACTCTGGACTGGTGGGATCTAGGAAAGCTGCAGAAGTAGTACTCTTGGATCCTGGGAGAGAAAACAAACACTTTAAAAACAAGAAAAAGGCAGCCACTTGAAATGCCACCAGTGCCATGATGCAGAAACCAATACAGATTAGCAAGAAGTCTGGCCACACGGTGTACCGACACAATAACTGACCTCATGAATGCTAGGTCCGGTTAAAACATACATTTATTCAAAGAGCTACAAATGACATTGATAACATGAAGAGAACAGAACTTCTTAATAATAGAAATAAACAAGACAATACTGATCATTTAAATTTTATTTCAGAATTTATGCCACAAAGCTACATAATCAGAGAGATTATGAACACTAATTGAAATATTCTAAGCCTGGAACCCAATTTGGAGAATTATGTGATGTACCCCCCACCCCCGCATGGTCTACCGCAGAGGATGAAATATTGCAAACATTGTCAGTAAAAGTCTCTATAACCAGAAAGAAGAACAAATGAGGAGTTTACTGAAAGGGACACACAAGTGTGGTAACTGTATATGTTGTCATCATATACAGACTAGTAAAACTTTTGTACATTCTGTTTTGGGACATGTGTTTGAAAATGAACATTTTAATTGTTGCACAAAGAATGTTATGTATGTGGCAAAATGCACATGCAATGACTTTTATGTCAGAAAAACAGAGACCTTTTAAAATCAGAATTGCCGAACACTTGAGGAATATTACCAAACAGGATAAAACCAATGCTTTAGCAGCACATGTCATGCAGAAAAAGTTGGGACATTCCTTTTCTTTTCAGGATTTGAACAAAATGGCTGTAAATATCGGGGGGGGGGTGAATAACATATTGTTACAAAGGGAGAGCAAGTGGCAATATATTATATGGGCTAATGGTACAAAATGAATGAAATGTTTAGTTTAGCACCATTTTTAAAGAAGAAGAAGTAATTGTGAAGTCCATTAAATAGTTGTGTCCATTCAGTTTGGATTGATTAAGTAGAAATATTTTTTTTTTTGGGGGGGAGCATGTTAGTTATGTGATGTTAGTATTCACTTTGATAGGTATGAGCTTTTTATGAGTTCCAAAAATATGCTTTAAAATACATATTTATAAGTGCTAGTACTTATTTATAGGCAGGGTATAACTAATAATTAAAATAAAAAATTAAAATGTAGATATATTTAGATATGTATACAGTAGTACACTTGTATATAGTATATAAAATATTTGTTGTGGATCTGTGTGTTTTGACTACCAAGCTGCTTAGCTGTCTATTATAGTTCCTTTACTTAGGCACTTTAAAAGTTGTACCTGCAGCACAGGTAGCCACGCCTAGTCAAAGCATCAGTATGACACACAACATTGGCAATTGTGAAATGGTGCTGTGTGTTGTTTGTACCTCTTTGAATAAATGTATGTCTTAACCTGACCTAGCATTCATGAGGTCAGCTGTTGTGTCGGTACACCATGTGGCCAGACCTCTTGCTAGTCTATATTGGTTTCTGTGAAAGTGAAGGCTTTCCATTCTACTAGCACCTCTTGTGCAGATTGGGGAGGGGTTGAATGTTGTGTTTGAGCATGCAGTGCCCCCGTCCCTCCAGGTGCAGGCCGCCACATGCAGTGGCACCAAAGCACAAAGGATGGAGGTGGGTGGAATGCAAATAGGGGGTCAAAAACACAGCAGCCACCCAAATGCATGGTATTGCTGCCATGCCAACAGCCCCATAAATGGGCAGGCTCCTTCTGGCTAGGAGAGTGAGCATTCTTAGGTATTGAGTTCTCTCCCACTGCCAGGGTATGCCAGTGGGGGAGGGGGCTTTTCCTGGTAGGGTGCTCCTTGGCTGGTAGTTTTGTGGCCAACTGGATATCTCCTGTGAGGCCAGTAGGAACAGTTGAGCAGTAGGCTGATGGGAGAAAGGAGGTGAGCAAGCTGGTTGTTAGGGGCAACTATATTCAATTCAAAATAGCAAAAAAATGAATAATGGTGAAAATAAAATACATGTGACATAATATAGGACATTTTGAAGAATGAAAAAGTGAAGATAAAATAGTTGTACTATTACAGGGTTAACTTTTACTGCTACTGTGCAGACCAGGAATGAAAGTGATATCAGATAGTTTAACTGTTCAGGCAGGGAATTCCAAGAAGAAGGGGCAGTGTAGGATAAAGTCTTTTTGGCACATGGCCCTACTGACCTTGGGGATTTGTAGAATTTCTCATACTTAAGACCTTAACTGATTGATGTACAATTTCCTGTTTAAAAAGTTGCAGAGGGAATTGGCATGCATGCCATTAACACATTAATAGATTGTGGTGGTCCACTGCTTCTGGTGCCTGTCTGGTAGTGATAACAGACCTAGATTGATGGACCAGAGTGGTAAATGTGCCAGTCAAATCCAAATATAAGTCTGCGTAGGTTGTTCTACACTGCTATGATCTTTTGTAGCAGTGAATTACTTGTTATACATGGACAACATCTGCATATTCTAGGGAAGGTGGAAGAAATTGTTTCGTTAAGAGTTTTCTGATGTCTGAAAGATTAAGGCAGCTACAATTCCAATAAATGAGGCCATACTTTTGGTGCTTATTCTTGAGTATGTGATCCACATGGGTTTCAAACGAGGGATAGTAGTCTAGCCCAACTTGAGAGATTCTTTTGTTTGTGTGTGCACTGTTAGGGTGTATTGTTGTTCTATGTGAAAACACCTGGTGCCATGCTCTCAGGCTACAAAGCAGATGCCAACTCATAAAAGCCAAAGTAGAAACACACACAATAGATGCACTTAGGGAGATTTCAGTACCAGTCTTTGTAGAAAGCAAGTTGCAAACTCACAGCAAAAATGGTCAGGATCATCAAGAAGATTTATTTTCCATACAGAACACACAAAGTGAAGTGCAGCTCAACAACCCAGCACTTCGAGTCAATTCGGGACTCTTTCTCAGGGGGTCTTGAACTGGCGGGAGCCTGCGGCTTAAAGAGCCTGTGTTCTATGGGAGATCAGAGCAGTGGCACCAAGGATCTGAATCCCAGGAGAAACGGAAAGACCCGGTATCTCATGAAGGATAAGCCACTGTTATCTGTGACCGAGAGGCACTAACTCCAACCCACATGAAAGCACAGGGCACAGGGTTCAGGGCAGACTGACAGAGGTAGCCATATATCTATTTCATAAATTCAAATATGGTGTGTGTGTGTGTGTGTGTAGGATAAACCCCCCCTTCATTTGACCTCCACCAGAGGCACCACATAGCTCTCGTCTGTGCCCCTGATAGCCTCATCCCACTCACAGTTGCAAGAGGACTACAACCAAATAAGGGAATTGCAACTTCCAATGCAACTGCGTGAATATTATGGATTGCAGTTTAAAAAAAGCTAAACCCTTCCCCACTCTCAAATGGGGACAGAGAGAGGATCTCAGATCTAGAAGTGGATAGCCATCTGGGAACAAGTGACCACCAAACAGTATGGTTCACGACAAACACAGCCACAGAGTCAAGCCATAGAAAAGTGAGGGTACTGAACTTTAGGAGGGCTGACTTTGTCAAAATGGAAGAGTGCCTCAGAAAAGCACTAGCAAACAGGCAAGAAGGATGGGTGGAGGAGCAAGGGGAAAACATCAAAACTGCCATCACAGAGGCAACAAGCCTTTGTGTGAAGCAAATAAACAAATCAAAATGAAAGAAAAAAACATTGTGGTTCTCAAAAGAGGTGGCGGGGAAGGTTAGGGAGAAAAAAATTGCATTCAGGAAGTATAAGGAAACACAGAAGGGGCAGGACAGAGAACTGTACCAGTTAAAGCAGAAGGAAGTGAGGAAGGCAGTCAGAATAGCAAAGGCCCAAACCGAGGAAAAGATAGCCAACTTGGTTAAGAAGGGGGATAAAACCTTTTATAGGTACATTAGGGAGTGAAGAAAGACCAAGGGGGGGATAGTGAGGCTTATTAAAGGGGAGGTAGGGTGGCTGGGCAGAGAGGGACAGTGAAAAAGCAGGGATACTGAATGAATACTTCTGCTCAGTATTTACAAAAGAAGAGGAGAGGGAGGTACCTAATCCAATGAATAGAAGCACTCTGCATCGGGGTGTCGATACCAGTCCTTTCACAGAAGAAAGGGTTCTGAAAGAACTCCTAAAACTGAAGGTGGACAAAGCAATGGGGCCTGACGGGATTCACCTCAGAATTCTAAAAGAGCTAAGGGGAGAACTAGTGACACTATTGATTACCCTTTTTAACAAATAATGGGAGGATGGTGTAGTACCTAAGGACTGGAGGAGGGCGGATGTGATTCCCCTTCACAAAAGTGGGAGTGAAGCAGAGTCAGGAAACTACAGACCTGTTAGCTTGACCTCAGTGGTAGGGAAAATGATGGAATCGCTTCTAAAAGAAAGAATTGTTGAGTACCTAGAGGCCAGCGAGGCACAGTACACAAGGCAGCATGGATTCACAGCAGGAAGGTCATGTCAAACTAATCTAATAGGTTTCTTTGACTTGGTGACCAAAGTAGTAGACCAGGGAGGGGCTGTGGACATGGCCTACCTAGACTTTAGCAAGGCATTTGACACAGTCCCACACAAAAGGTTAATAAATAAATTAGCCAGCCTGGGAGTGGGTCCCAGGCTGGAAGCCTGCGTAAAAAAATTGGCTGGACAACAGGACACAGAGGGTAATAGTAAATGGAGTCCACTCTGAAGAAAGGGGGGTTACTAGTGGGTACTGCAGGGTTCAGTACTGGGTCCGGTCCTTTTTAATGTCTTTATAAGTGATATTGCAGAGGGACTGGAAGGAAAAGTATGTCTCTTTGCAGACAACACAAAGATCTGCAACAGGGTTGATACACAAAGGGGGTGGAAAGGATGAGAAGGGACTTGGCAAGGTTGGAAGAATGGTCAAAAATATGGCAGCTTAGATTCAATGCAAAGAGGTGCAAAGTAATGCACCTGGGAAACAAGAACCCAGGGGAAGAGTACACAATGGGGGTGGAGGTATTAACAACAACAAAAATGAAAAGGGACCTGGAAGTAGTCATATCAGATGACCTAAAGGTAAGCAAGCAATGTGAGAAGGCAGTAAGGATGGCTGGGAGGTTACTGGGATGTATAGGGAGAGGCATCACCAGTAGAAAACAAGAAGTTGTTATCCCTCTGTACAGACAGCTGGTGAGACCCCATCTGGAGTACAGCGTGCAGTTCTGGAGACCCCATCTCTGCAAGGACAGAGACAGGATGAAGGCAGTCCAGAGAAGAGCAACTAAAATGGTGCAGGGTCTGTAACAGAAGTCATACAAAGAAAGACTAAAGGAGCTTAATATGTATACCTTCGAGGAGAGGGGGGACATGATAGAAACTTTCAAGTACCTCAAGGGAATCAACAAAGTCCAAGAGGGTAGCATCTTTCAGAAAAAGAGATGTGCAAGAACAAGGGGACACAATCTGAAGATAGAGGGGAGACGGCTCAGGGGCAATGTGGAGAAGTATTTTTTCACAGAGAGGGTGGTGGATGCATGGAACGGCCTTTCAGAGGAGTTCGTGGGGTCAAAAACAGTGGGGGAATTCAAGAATGCATGGGACAGACGTAAGGCAATTCTGGTGGGGGTAGGAAGACGTAGGCTGTTGGTTAACTAGGATCTGCAGCTTATCCAATAGGTTGGGAAATGGGCAGACTAGGTGGGCCAAGCGGTCTTTATCTGCCATCAAAGTCTATGTTTCTATGTTTCTGTGTAAGTTACCATGCTAGGAGAGTAATGGTGTACAGTGTGAATGCAATCGAAATCTAGTTTTGACCAACTAAGGTGGCTCTGTTTACCCCAGTGTCAAGGGAACAAAAGGCATGTCAAAGAGGGGTGAGACACAAGCATAGATTGTTCTGCATGGGTGGCCAAGGCCAGGAAAGATGAACAATTGGCTGAACTGAAGGCTGGGGCCAGTTGCAGAGGAGGAAGGCCACTTAGAAGAAAAAGGTAAGCAGTTCTCCCCCAAAACGGACACAGATAGCATGGCTAAGACAATTCCCACCATGGTGTACTGGGACATGATAGCAGGCACCTCTTTGAATCACACCTTCAGGGACATGAAGAAAAGTCAAAACCTGAGAACTGTACAATACACAGGGGGTGGCTCTTGGCAAGATGTTACACCAAAATACTCCTAACCACATGAGGCAGCTCCGAGGTTATTGCCAGCCCTCCTCCCTCTTCAGGGGCAGTCTGGTAAGGAAGGTCAGAAGTGGGGATTGTGTTACATACAGAACAGTATTATTTTCATAATTATGCTGTTCAAAAATTGTGAATTTGTGGGACATTCAGTGCTGTGCTCTCCTCTTGTAGCTTGAGAGTCAACAGACTCAAAAACTGTGCTCTAGCATTAATTACTTTATTGTCTGTTTATAAATGAAATGAACCATGGGAGTTAGAAAGTCAACAGGGAGGTAACCTACAAAATGAAAAGAAAAGGAGTGGCTCAAGGACAAATATTCGTGGTACTCCTTGCCACAGTAAACCACAGCTGCAGGAGACTCCTTTCTTCAAGGAAGTTTTAGATACTTGTCATACCACTCACTCTGGGTTTGTTCACCATGCCCATTGCCTTTATGAGATAAATAAAGATTGTGCTTTGAACAACTCCTAACAGGGAGGGGGACAGACCCCTGAGTAATCACCGAGAGTTCCTCATTATGAGCAGGCAAGATTGACCTTTTGGCTATTTTCTGCTGGCATTTGTTGTACCTTCCTTTGTAGTCCAGTGTCCAAGGTAAGGGCTACACCTTTGCTTTTTTAAATGGGCTATAATGGGCACACATTTAGGCCTGAATTCAGATTATACATAGGAGAATAGATTGTCGCTGAGTATGTAAAAAGAGAAGAACAAAGTTCAAACTGTCCCAGAACTACAGACGCTGGGTAAATATGCCTGTACTAGAGAAAATTTCAGTCTGAATGTTTGAGTCACTGCTCAACAGGGCTGTCTTAGCTCTTGCATGCACTTGCAGATCCTTCTGTAGCAGCTCCTTCCAACAGAAATTAGCACCTGCAGAATTGTTAAGTGAAATTTGATTGATTTTGTAATTTAGTGAGTTTTCTTGAAAAGACGTATTTCATACAAATATGCTTTCAGTGAATGGATGGATTCAGTGACTACTGCATGGTCAACTGCATCCATAAAATCTGCTGCATTAAAGCACCGCCAAAGTGTTCTGGTCTCAGTCTCTGAAGCCTCTTCATTTCATTTATTCAGGGTTATACCCATTTGCAATAGGGACCCATTATGCATAAACAGTACAAGTTGCACATAAATCGCACAACAATACAAAGAAAAGAAAAAAATACAATAATAAAATATACAAGCACATCATTAGACTCATATATTGTACACTAGTGAAATTAAAATAACATTAATCAGGTAATGTAGATGAGAAAAAAAACAGTAGTAGCTACCAAGGAAGGCATACAGCAGGAACTTAAAGCAAAAATTGAGGGATGTTTGGTGTTCGCTAAGCAGAACAGGGCAGGGAAGGAGTTCCATAGTATGAGAACAAAATGACTGAGTAAATACTTTGACCATGTGGTCTTAGCACAGGGAATATCAAGGTCACAAAGAGGGCCATTATGCAGGGAAGATTTAGCCTTTCTAAAAATAATATGCGCCACCAAATAATCAGAGGACCGTCCCAAAACACAATTGTAATATATTTGACTGTTGTATTAGCCCCAGGTCATGTATGAAAAAAGGCCTTGGCTCATTACACTTACCTGATCAACAAAAGTTTAAATAAAAATAAATAAAATTTGTATACAAACATTATTTTATGAAGCTTCCTTCTGTTTTCCAGTAAAGTCCAGCCCAACCTCTTATATAGGTCACATTAATGAGTTTCACGAGAACAGGCATGAATTAATCTCTCCAAACAATTGTACAGTGCATCTAGTTCGTGGAGCTGGTCATTGGAAACATTTTTGTACAGTGAATCTGCATAGTCAAAAATTAAAAAAATTGAGCCTGCAAAATTTTCTGATATCCCTTCCCTGCCAGATGGCCTTGCTGCCACTGATCAGTCAGCACTCACGTTATCCATCGATACATATGTTGCTCTAACCTCTTTCTTGGCCAGTTGCATTGCAACATGGAACAAAAATTCCCTTCTCAGGAGGTTTTTGTCCATGGCTCCTACATTCCCTGGACCTCTGCAGAGGTTATTGACCTGCTCAAAGCCTATGATTCTGCCTGGTATATTCTCAAAACCTCAGGCACTCCTGAGGACTTGTTGAGAATTTATTTATTTAAAAGTGATTTACCAGGAAGGCATACTGAACCATAATGATCAGTTACAGATGCATCCTGGGGGAAAGGGTAAGGGATGAGTACAAACAAGTAAATGCATAGAAATACAATAATACACTAAGTAAAATAGCATACATTAGCAAATAAGCTAGCAGTGATACTACAGGTAAAAACAGGCATCAGGTAAACACAGCAGAAGTGAGAAGTATTAGGCACTTAATGGTCTGTATCGTCAGCAAGATATATATATATATATATATATATATATATATATGACAGTAGGCAAGCAGAAGAGAAAGAGAGATAGAGACAAGAGGGGGGACAAATGGAAGAAGTATGGGATGTAGAGAAAGAGAGAAAAGTATGGGATGTAGAGGAAGAGAGAAAGGGGAACAGATTTGGGATACAAAGTAAGGTGGGTAGGGTGGATGAAATAGGGTGTAGTAGAATACAATAATAGGAGAGGAAGGAGGGTTGGAAAGGGAGATTGATGGAGGTTTAGGTGAGAGAAAAGGAAGTATGGGAGTAGGAGTGGAGGAAGTGGTGGAGGTGGAAGGAGGGATGAGAAGGAAGGTGGTAAGTACAGAGGCAGGGGTAGAAGGAGTGAAGGGCATTGTGCTAAGGGCATTTGCAGGAGGGGGCAGTGTGGTTTTGGAGCTGGGAGGAGAGAGAGCATTTGGAGGTGCCATAGCGAACTGTAAGGAGAAGGGACTTCCAAAGATTAGGAAGGCGGAAAGAGAAACCAGATTGGCCAGCCTGGGATTTACAAGAGAGGAGCAAGAGGGATCAATAACCTGAGTTATGGAGAGATTATGAGGAGGAAACGTAGGGGAGAGCTTAGGTAAGGAGGGAGGGAGGCCAACCAGAATTTAGAAATAAAGGAGGCATAGTGGGTGAGGTGGCAGTCATTCAAGGAAAGGAGGGAGAGACCAATATTCAGAGAACAGTGGTGAGTCGGGGGGGGGGCAGGCCAAGGCAAAATGGCAAAAGGAGTGGAAGAGGGGATCCAGTCTGGCAAGGGTGGATTTCAGTGCAGCACCATAGACTATGATGCCATAATCAAAACCGGGGAGAATAATCTTAGAGATAATGTCTCGGTGGGCAGATATAGGGATACAGCTTTTGTTCCTGTAAAGGGCACTGAGCTCAGGGTGGAGTATTTTGAACATGGTGTCAGTCTGCTGAGAAAAACCAAGGTGGAGGTCAAGCCGAACACTGAAGTACTTAAATGTGAGTACATAGTCAATTTTATCCCCATCTAGGGTGAAGAAGGAGTAGAGGGAGGAGAGTCTAGAAAGTCTCTAACGTGTGCTGGACCACATGGAGACCGTTTTCTTGTAATTAAGGGATAATTGATTAGCCCTGAACCATTTCTGGACAGTGTCAAGATCAAGTTGAAGCCTGGATTCTACCTCTGATGGAGAAGAACCAGATGAAAACAAGACTGTGTCATCTGCGTACATGTGTATGGAAGCAGAGGAACAGGCTGAGGGGAGGTTGTTGAGGAATATGGAGAAAAGCTAAGGGCCAAGGATAGAACCTTGTGTCGCACTGGTGTGGATGGGTAAAGGGGAGGAAAGGGAATCACTGATTCTCACAGATTGAGATCTACCTACAAGGTAGGAGGTGAACCATCTGGTTGTAGAGTCGGAAAAGCCCACTGATTTTAGTTTGTCTAGGACAAGAGGGTGGGAGACAGTGTTGAAGTATTTCGTAAGATCGACAAAGATGGCTGCAGTGAGGAGGACATGCTCCATGCATGTATGGATGGAGTCTGTGAGCCTGAGAAGAGAGGAAGTGGTGGAGTGATGTTTGCGAAAGCCAGACTGGGAGGGGGTGAAAAAGGAGGAGGAATCAAGGAAGGTAGAGACTCGAGACAGAACTATGTGTCCTTGGAGTTTGGATAGGGTAGGGAGGAGAGAGAAATAGGTCCAAAGTTATCAGGAGAGGAGGAGTCACCTCCTCAGGAAGGGTAATGACCTGCTTCCAAGTATCTGGGACTGAGGCAAGAGAGAAAGATAGGTTGAGCAAGAAGGAGATGGGTAAGGCAATATTGGGAGCAGACAGGTATAGGAGCTTAGGCTTAAGTTCATCAGTGCTCCCGCCTTTCTGGGGGTTGAGAGCCAGAAGGGCAGTAAGAGAGGTGGCTGGGCTGACTGGCAAGAAGGAGAAGGTGGAAGAAGGGGAGGATGATGGGAGGGAGTGGCGGGGAGTGCAGAGAGGAGAGAGGAAGAGCAAGTGGTGAAATAGGAGCTGAAAGCTGAGGCTATAAAAGGAGAGTCAGAAATAGTGGATTCACCCATCTTGAGGACAGGAGAGGGGACTGGGTGGGGGGTGGGATGGGAGAATAGGGCATGAATAACTTTCCAGAACTTGGAGGGGTTGTTTAAATTGTTCTGAAATGTGGAGGAGAAAAATTCAGCCTTGGCTAGCCTGGTAGGTCTAGTACAGGAGTTCCTCAAGGCACGGTACTTGATAAGGTTATCTGCAGTGCCAGAGGACCTGTAAGCCTTCCAAGCCAGGTCACGTGCACGAAGACAGGCCAGGAGTTGAGCCAAGATCCAGGGGAGGTGAGGACCTCTGACTCTGGTTTTCCTGAGGGGGGCATACTTATCCCAAACTAATAAGAATTTAGAATGAAAATATTTTAGTGTCTGGTTGATATTACTGGCTGAAGTGATAGGTGATCAGTCAGTGGAAAGTAGATCAGCATGTAGCGAGGATAAGTCAATTGAACGGAAGGACCTGATTTGGATAATTTTTTGGGGGGGACTCTGGGGTGGTGAATCTTGCGCACAGAGTAAACCATATAATGATCACTGAGTGCATCAGGAAGGGTACAAGCCTCAATGATCCAGTGTGGGTGAGTAGCGAGAACCCAGTCCAGTAGAGAGCGGTTTTGAGAGCAGAGATTGTGACAGGTAGGGACATAAATAAGTTGCATAAGGTGCAGGGACTTTACATTTTAATAAAGTTTTACAATTAGAGTTAGAGAGCCAATTAAAGTTGAAATCACCTAGGATAAGAAGTTCCCCGTAGAAGTACAAGTACAGACAGTGGTAAATAGGTCTGACAGAGGCAGGAAAGAGCCCTGGGTGGCAGTATATGCTTGCCACGAAAATGGGAAGGGAGAAGGGGAAGGAGAGTTTAAGGTTGAGAAATTCATAAGCAGCAGAGGATGAGATAGCACTGGTGTAGACTGGATGGTGGAGGAAAGATAGATGGCGATGCCACCTCCTTTCATGGCATGATCTTGGTGAGAAACGGAGTAACCAGGGATAGAGATGGAGAAACACTCAACTACATAATTCCAGTGCTAAGACCATTAGTTAGGCCAAATTGATTCACTTCACCTACAGCCTTCAGAGCAACCATAAATCTAATAGGTTCTGGAAGGTTATTCACTCCTTCTCAACCCCCATGGCACTTCAGTCTCCCTCCCCTTTCCTAGAACTAGGAAAGTTACCTATCTCGACCAACTGAAATCGGCAACATGTTTAACGATGTCTTCATATCCTGTGCCCTCTTCCTACTTCTTCCTTCCTCCCTTCTTCCCCTCATGCATTCCCTGTCTCCCCCCAAATGCTCCCATCTCCCACCCTCTGACACAGCATCTTTTTCCATCTTCCCAGTCTCCTCGGAGATTTCACTGCCTTACTATCTCCTGATTCCTTTAAGGGGCGCAGCCCAAACTGGCTGAATATTAATTGTCCCTCTGCACCAGCTACTGCTGCCCTTCTTGCCTCACTTTTCAATCTATCTTTCCAGCTTGGTTGATTCGCCAGTCCTGGAAGCAGACTAAAGTCCACCCCCCTCCTCAAAGATGGGGTGACTCTTCCTCCTCAGCCAATTACTGACACATCTTGCTCATCCCTGCCCTGGCTAAGGTGCAGGGAAAATGTGTTATCTCCCAGCTATCCACCTTCCTTGACTCCTCTTATTTCCTCTCCCATTTCTCATCTGGCTTCTGCAAACACAATTCCACCATCTCCTCCCTCTTCCTGATCAACTGTGTTATAAGGAATTGACCAGGGCCTGTTCAATGTAATCATTTTTACATACCTAGCAAAGACCTTTGATACTGTAGCCCACCCCACTTTTCTAGGATATGTTAGGTACTGTGGGCCTGTCTGACTAGATGATTTGGTGGTTCAGTTCCTACCTTTCAGATCACCTCCAGTCTATCCTGGTTAGTGATGCCCTATCCACCCCCTGCCTACTAAGTCCAGAATAAAACAGGGCTGTCTCCTCAGCCAGTCCTTCCGTTATCTTTTTAAGTGACCTGACTTCTACATGTTTCTACTCACACATACACGTATATGTAGATGGTGCCATTCTATTTGCTTCTGGTGTTTCAGTCCTGGAGTTGGAACTGTAACTCTAGCATGATTTTTGACAATGTCTAACATTGGTCCTGTTCAAACCAGCTCTCACTAAATACTAAAAAAAAAAAAAAATCCTGACTTTTGACACTAGACAGAGGCTAGCAAAGCTCCAGCATTTTCCTGCTGTCAAGACTCTGGTTAGTAACCTGCTTGAAGAGGTACCTCACTTCAAATACTTACGGCGCATTTGGACCAAAACACCATGAACAAGAAACGTTGCCTTAAGCTTCATGTGCTGCACTGAAACAAATCCTGCCTTACTTTGCCGGTCAGCTGAGAGATCATCCTCAAGATGAGCTTGCTGGTGTTTGACTAAATAGATGTAGTCTACAGCACTACCCCAAGGTCTACTCTTGTTAGTCTGAACTCCCCCCCCCATCTCCTTTCCTTCTTCTGCTTCACCCTTTGTGCTCCATCTCATACCCATCACTGCTCTCCCTATGCCAGTCTCTCTTTCCCCTCTGTAGAGGTCCAGCATCTCTCACATGATTGCTTTTTCCTGGCCAGATACTGACTTGACACTATTCCTATTAACATCTCCTCTCTCCATAACCTTGCCATCGCATCCTCCTACTCTGACTAATCATCCGCTGCTCATTTCCTTCACATCCCTCACTGTAAACCACTGTTACAGATATCTTGCCGTATGTTGGCACCACGTCTCCTTAACTCTCTTGCTTGCTACCCCCATTACCAATATATTTTGTACATCCTCTGCATTGTTTTTTCCTTTTTCTGGAGATAATTGCTTGTACCTTGCATTTATTGTTTATGTACATGCACTTGTTGTTGTCACTTTGTTATTGCCTTTTCACTCCCTGCCATATCCCCCTCCCTGGGTCATACCTGGAAATAAGCCTTGGACGAGTGTGCCTTTCCTGGTCACCAAATTTTAAATAATCAGTGTTGCAGTGTCTTCTGGGACTGACTAATGAATTCCCCAAGGGAAGCATTCCAAAAGGTTTATGCCAGTTTGGCTCATTTTAAGAAGGGCAAAATAGTGTTTGTTAAACCCATTAAAGTTCCCAGAACAGTAGGAAGGAGGTGCCACTGAAGGATCCACAACCTGCAAATATTTAGCCAGTCTTATGGAGAAGTGAGGGTATAAAGAACTGATATTGGTACGTCATTGCTAGAATCACTTTAGTCATCAAATTCATGTTGTGCAGTCACCACAACACTTTTTTGTTGCTGCAGGATTATGCAAGATGTAAAGACTAATTGGAAAAGAGTTTTACTGGGTGCAGTCAAAAAACAGAGAACATTTCAACACTTTGGGGTCCATTATGTGGACCTACAGACTTTTGAATGAGATGCTATATTGTACCACCTTCAGCGCTTGGTTGATCAAAGTGACAGAAGGAGAATTTCTACATCTAGCAGAACCAGATGTCTTATGTGCAGAAGCTATACTGTATTTAAACTGGTAAAATAAGAACGTATCGTATTGGCTATTTTGAGTGGATCAGTTCTCCTGTTGTGATTTATTGTATACATAGGAACTGAGAAACAAAACCAGATCAACAGTCCATCCAGTTTGTATTTTGTCCTTATGGGAGTCACAGCTATGTTATTTCAAAGTTTGACTGAGAATTGTAACCCCCGGGGCTCTCAGGATACCTCCATCAGCTTTGCAAATGGGGCAGTCTCTGGGTTCATTTTCGGTTGCTGGACAACTGGGGATAAACTTACAAAACAATATGTGGTGCCTCCACCTGGGGTGACTCCTCACAGACTCAAAAATCTACCAATGCTTCCCCAGGAAATACTTTAGGATTTCCCACACACAGTACCCCACAGTGCAGCGACAGTGACTTAATAGAAATGAATAGCAATTAAACAAATTTTAAAATGCAGAACAAAAATTTTATCAAAAAGGCAGAATAGGAAAGGAGAAGGAGACAATATGGAAAATGGGAGCAAAGAGGTAGCAGTAACTCTCATTTAGTGCACTATGTATTAGATATGCATGCTTCAATGTCCCATACTAATGTATGTGGACGATTTAGTTCTTCATTTCCCTCACTTAAAAAGTCTTACAAGACCAGCTGGATAAGCCTGCAGGAAAATGTAAAGAAATAAACCTAGAAATCAGCTTAGGAAAATAAGGTCATGATATTTGATAAAAATTGAAAGGAAATAACAAGATTCTGGAAAATCAATAATAACTTTTTAGAAGTTGTTATACAATTCACATACAGTATCTCAGTTTAATCTTCAATAGCAATTTATCTTGGAGGCATCAAATCTTAAATATAAAGAAGAAAATCATACAATCAAAGGTGCACTATTAAGATTTAATTCTAATTATGGAGGCACAACAATTAAGGCTGTGCTTAAGGTGTTCAATATAAAAGCCATGGCACAATGTTTATTTTGAACTGAAATCTGGGTTTGTGGAATTCAACATAAACTAGAGAAAACTGTCGATAACTTCTATAAAAAAACTGCATATGCTCACCATAACCATTCCTGGGCATGAAGGTCATTTAGAGCTTGATTAAAGCTCAGTAGAAAGATAGGAACATAGAAACATAGAATTTGTTGCCAGAAAAGGACCACTTGCCCCATCCAGTCTGCCCAGATCTTCCCTGCCTAATCTGCCTCCATATACCCTAACTGATGTCCGGCAACCCTCCCTCCTTCCTCATCAGTAAATAAAAGGGGGAAGGGTTTTTTAAAGCATGATGTTATTCAAGACATTATCACCTCCATTGCTTAAAGACCAGGGGGGACATATTCAGAGCTGGCTGGTTGCACGTGCACAATGATGTGTTACACAATAGAGAAGCACCAGCCGGCCCTGAGGGTATATTCAATTGGTATGCCTGATCAGAACCGATCATGCATTCTGTCTGGAAATCTGACCCTGGAAGCACAGCCAAGAGCGGGTGGCTGCCCTCTCCCAAGCAGTGCATCCAGGGTTGGAGCTGAATGCCACCATTGGGTATGCACAGCACAAACTTGGATGTGCCATGACCCCATGTGTGATATTCAGCCAGTAAATGCTAATGAGCTCATTGGGCATTCATAGCACAAATGGGCACCATGCATGTTCATTATGAGCTCATTAGCATTGGAGGAATGTGCTGGGGTGAATGATCTCAGCCCTGATTGTGGACCAGGCTGTATGGGTGCCCCCTGAGGAGAGTCCTACAAAAAGATGGCAATGGCATCACAGGGAAGGGCCTGAATACCTTAATTAAACTGGGTTACCACTGTGAGTGTCATGCGTATGCTTAAGTGTAATGCACAAAGGCACTGTTTCACCACCACTGGAACAATTACCAATGGAATGGTGTAGCAGTCAGTCCTCTCTGGCATGTTGCCCATGTGCAGCCTTATGAATGTACCATCTTCGGTATTGGATGTCTGCATCAAAGTTGCCTGGTGCAGTCCCAGAACATCCCTCCTGTGGATATGTCAGTTTGCCTTCAGAGGTCATATCTGTGGTGAATTGTATGCACTGCCTGAAGTATGCTTAATACCACACACATAATATAGTATTGGAGAATACTATCCCCCTCTTACTCACTGAGGTTGTTTCCAGCAGGATGGATGCACAGTAAGTAATGTGGTGTACCTGACTGTTACTCTGAGTCAGACATCTCTCTGTGTCCTAGCATGTGACTACACTTCTCTCCCTGCTCTCCTTGTTTCTGTGACCCCCTTTATGCCAACAGAGGTACACATGTATGACATTATGACAGGACCCCCACCATGCACCCCGCTAACCCTCCTAGAGCTGGAGACTGGCTCTGTCTTCCGCACACCACCATGGCCAGCCATAGACTGCACTGTCATTGGACTGGTACTGTACATAGGATGCCCCCAATCAATGGGCACGACCTTTGTACAGTACCGATCCAATGACAGTGCAGTTGGCAGCTGGCCATGGTGGTGTGCTGAGGGAAGAGCCAGTCGCCGGCTTCAGGAGAGTTGGGTGTGTGTGGGTGGGGGGTCCTGTCATGATGGGATGGGGGCCACTACACTATAGGATTGGTCATGGAGTGTGTGTCATGGTCCTGATGTCGGGGATGGTGTCCGGGGGTGGTGTCCCTGCATGTAGGTTACAGGTGTGGGAGGGGTTCCTTCCACACACAGGGACTGGGATTCAGGAGAGGTTCACGGACTGTACAGGGATCAGGGTCGGGAAGGGATGCACAGTCGATAGGGGTGGGGTCTGGAAGAGGGGGCCCTACACTACAGGCTTATGGGGCCCTGATGCCATTATGGTGCATGGGGATGGGGCAGGGGTGAGGATCCACGGTTGTACCATGGCTGGCAGGTGGCAGTACACCAGGCTGCACTTCTGCAGCCTGCTTGTGGGTGGCCACCAGATTTAGATCTGGTTTTCCTGGCCTATCTGTGCGTGGCACAGTTCAGGCCCTTGCAAGGTGCATGCCCACTGAATATGCCCTTGCGCGGCACATCCATGGGCACGTCCCCCCTTCTTGTGCTGTTTGCAGTCTCTGTGGGCCATGGTGCACTCTCTATTGGGTGGCACAGTGCTGCCCGTCGAATATCAAGCTGCAGTGCATTGTGTGGGATGTGCAGCACATCTCCATTTTCCACTGAGTTGCACTGCGCATCCCCTTTGAATATGGAGGCACAGTACTTAAACAAAGACTTACTAACATTAAGAGATGAAATCAATTGGAAATGATAACCAAAAACAAATGTCTCCCCCCATCAGCAACTGCCAGAAAGAAACCTTTTATCGAAACATGTCTCACCACTGTGATGGACCCAGAATTGAGAACAGTTCTAGCTAAATTCTGTTCTGGTGTCTTCCCAACAAAACTTTTAACTTTCTTAGTGCAGTAAATCCACTGCGAGGCAATTTTTAAATCAAGATGGAAATGTGAAAGGAAAAGGTTCAGGTTCCAGTGGGAGGCACACTTTTCCTTTCACATTTCCATCTTAATCAACAAAACTTTCAGAAAGGAGATGCAGTGTTTTCCCAACAAAGAGTTTAGAAAGGAGATACAGCAAGGACTCTAGCAAGATTATATCAGGTTTATGTACAGTACATGTGGCTTTAAGACCTACAGTATGTCATGTGTTGTTATTATGCCCATTCTGCAATGTTATAAGGACAAAATGGCTAGGTTCCATTACTGGGAAGTAATTTCCAGATAAAACCTCTCTCCTTAGCTCCTTATTCAACTCTCCAAGGATAGATGTACTTCTAATTTGTGGTTATTTCCTGAAAGCAGTTTTAAAATCCAAAAGATTCTAGTGCCTTTTTAATGTATTTTTTAAGAAAACTGTAATACATTGTCAGATGATTTTGATAATTATGTTACTGTCTTGTCATGCTTTGTATTTCATGATATGTAAAATGAAATTGTCAAGTTGTTTATGATGATCAATGAAATCGTATCTGATCTGATCTCTACTATATGCTCATTACACCCAGAAGACCAACAAGCCTAGAGTGAATTCATCTGGATTTTCCCCCCAAATATTTTGAGAGTGTTATTTAACTATAGTGTATGGTGGAGCCCTTTTCTGTATGGAATTCCATGCCTGGAATATGCTTGTTGTGCTGCAGCAGTGACATCATTATCTTGTTGTGCTGCAGTAGTGATGTTACTACTGCAGCACAACACTTAGAATGCTGCCACACAATTTATTTTATTTATTTATTTAAGAGTTTCACCAGGAGGGTATACTGAGCAGAGTACTGCTCGATTCCAGATATGTCCTGGGGTGGAGGGGAGAGGATGTATACAGTAACAAATGGTTCATAGTAACTACAGTACGTTACAACAATGACACAGGAATTATAGAGGAACAAGATTACACAGAAGTACAGTAACATTGGTGATGTGGAAAGTAGTTTTCACCCAGAGTGTGGTAGTAAGTTAACTAGCTAACAAGTCTAGCGTTCAGAAATTCAGCAGTGTTGTATAAGTGCCAATATGAACATGATAATCGCAACTTTAGAAACAGGAAGAATTACAATGGTGCTGTGGTGAGTGTAGGCCTACTATACCAGGGGTACATTGGAGGCCTGGGAAGGCACTTGGGGCGTCAAGTTTGAGAAGTGGAATATATGGTATCATGGAGGGATTGTCTGCAGGAGCAGGTGGGGGGGAAAGCACCTTGAGGAGCATGTTTCGGTGTTGTGAGTTGTCTGTATTCCTAATGCCCGCTGGGAGGGAGTTCCATAGTTTAGGCATGCAATAATTGAAGGCGGCCTGCCCTTTGGCTGTAGCCATGCATGGGACATGTAGAAGGCAGGAGTCAGTGTTCCTGAGGGAGTAGACTGATGGGGGTTGAGCTTGGAGAGAGGACTCAAGGTGGGGGGGAGGGTCTGTGCCCAGAATTTTGCAGTTAGCCTCGCGCCGTGGAGCCGTCTCCGGTCTAGGAGTGAAGGCAGGTCTAGAGCCTTGTAGAGGTCACAGTGGTGCATAGTGGGAGGGCAGTCTAGGGCGAACTGGCAGAAGGAGTGGAAGAGAGGGTTGAGTCTTGCTAGGGTGGATTTGGGGGCAGCGCTGTACAATACGTGACCATAGTCCAGTATCAGCAAGATCATTTGCTGGAGGATAGCCTTGCGGGTTTCCAAAGGGATGCAGCCCCTGTTTTGATATAAGGCACCAAGCTTGGGGTACAGTTTCTTTTGGATTGAGTCGATGTGTACCGAGAAGTCGAGGTGCTGGTCGTGCCAGACCCCAAGGTACCGGAAGGAGGCACAGGCCTCCAATGGTGTCCCATCTAAGGTGTGGAAAGAGGGGGTGGCGGGGAGGCGGGTGAGTCTCTGCCTGGTTCCAAAGGTTAGGGAGATGTTTTTTTTGGGATTTAGGAAGAGCTGGTTTGAGCGAAATCATTGCTGGACAGCAGCAAAGTCATCCTGAAGTCTGGAGGCCACTTCAGCGTGGGAAGGACCTGACACATACAGTGCTGTGTCGTCTGCGTACTTGTGTATGGATGAATGTTTGCATACCGAAGGCAGGTCATTCAAGAATATGGAGAACAGGATTGGGCTGAGGAAAGAGCCTTGGGGGATGCCCGTGATAACAGGGAGAGAGGAAGAATTATGTTGACCAACTTTTACAGCTTGAGACCTACCAGCTAGGTAGGACTGGAACCAATTGGAGCTGGTTACAGAGAGACCTGCATGTGCGAGTTTGGATAGTAAGAGGGTGTGGGAGACAGTGTTGAATGCCTTGGCAAGGTCAATAAAGATAGCTGAGGTGATGTGCCCGTGATTCATTCCCATGAGGATGGTGTCTGTGAGTCGTAGCAGAGAGGTGATGGTAGAGGCAATTGGAAGGCTATGCCTGTAGTTCAATGGACAAGCAACCAACCACTCCCCCTTCCTGTGCTACATAAACAGTTCCTCTGAGCCTCTCTCTCTCTCAAGCACTTTTTCTTTGTAGCCGGATGCTATGTCAGTCTGTTCTTTGCAAGCTGCTGGGGCTTGCCTCTCCCCCCCCACCTTGCTGTGTTTTGGCCTCTGCTTGTTTTTGCTGGACTTCTGTTTTCTGTTCTCCTGTATTTGGTTTGTGTTGCTTGACTCTGGCTGTATGCTTCTTTGTGTTGCTTATTCCCTGTTCTTCTGTGTTTCTCTGTCTTTTGTTTTGCATTCTTTTTGGGGTGCTTCTGTTTCTAAAAACTCCTTGTATTTTTGTTAATCTAGAGCTCATGCTGCTTGCTCCCATTTACTCACAATGCAACTGCAGTCGTTATCTGTGTGTTTCAGCTCAAGCTGCTTCCCTGCTGCTGCTCTCCATGCTATGCACCTTAATTGTTTTCACCTGGTTCAGGCTCACTCTGAACCCTAGCCCATGCAGCTCAATCCTGCATCCTGAACTCATACCACGTACCTCATTGCTGCTGTTTTCACTGTACTGCCTAGTCAATTTGCTGCTTTCAGAGCGTTGCCTCCCTACAGTCTATGTTCATTCAATTGCTACCCCTATAACTCATAATTACTCAATACTGATGCTTCTCTAATATGTTTGCACACTGCTATTATACTCTAGAGGTCAGCTAAGCTACCGCTGATGCTGTAAACTAGTTTTATATCTGCATGTGTGTCACTGCACCTTCCCATCGTTTTCTTGTTTTTCCTATGTCGGGGGACTGGAAGTGTTGTTGAGGAGCCGTGGCCCCGTGTGGTATACTTAACTCATGTTTGCATCCTGCCTTCTCTACTAAACTCCTCAGAGTATTTTGTCACCTTTCATTGGCTTCCTTGCTGGCCTGGCTGGCTTGCCCCACTATTCATATTTGCTGCTCCTTTGACCTCCGTGCAGGTCTGACCATTTGCTTACTCTGCTTACTGACCTATGTACAGGTCCACTCATTGCTTATGCAATTCATTTGCTCAATGCTTGCTACTACCATGTCTGATCTACGTGAGGGTCCCAGCATTCAATGCTTCATTCAGCTCCTCCTCAGTTTTTTTCTGGGACATGCCAGCCATAACCATTCCATGGCGCAGGGCCTCCATGAAAGCCAATGGTCTCACTCTGCACCTATGAAGTCCGCATCTTGAGCATGCCGACTTGGGGTGGGGTCCTTCACACCTGGCCCATAGCTGGGAATGTCCTCTCTCTGGGCCTGGTTTTAGCCATTTGAGACTCGACAGCAGCTCCTGGTGTAGAATTTAAGACTAGCTGTGAATGGTGGTTACAGCGATCTCCTTTGGCTCTAGTATTCTACTAGCAAGGTTCATTCACTGCATTCTCCCTATGACTGCCTCTGGTTCACCAGGTTTGTTTTTAGGGCGGGTAGGCCAGGTGAGTGCCTCAGCAGTCATTGCTCTCCTCCTCTTGCCTTGGTTGCCTCTGATGTTGCAGAGCACTCTCGCAACCTTCCACATGTGTATGGCTGCCCATAAATTATCCTCTATGTCGTGGTGGGTATCTCATAGGGTTGTCAGAACCCTCTGAAGTTCTGGGTTCTAGTTCTAGTCTAGAACTTTTGAAAAAGTTCTAGGGTTCTAATCTTTTTTAGAACATTTTAGAATTCGAAACCTATATTTTAATTGGGCTGCCAATAATGAAGATAATAGTAAAATACACGTGAAATTGGGGACGTGCCGCCAATAATGAAGATAATAGTGAAATACACAGGAAATTGAGGACAAAAAGAAATAAAATCTGTTCAATATAAGGGGAGAGAGAAATTATCATGTGTGACTTTGATATGACTATGGCTAGGTTTATCTATGATTTCTTCTGTTTGCTAAAGCCAGCAACATACAGGTGCTCACTGCTAACAGAGCCACCCAGTAGTGCAGCAATCAAAGGGCACAAAGCAGGATGATGTCACGTAGGAGTCACACACACACTGGGTACAGTGTATCAGTCAAATGGTACATAACAGGATGATGGCCAGTATGCCACATACGAGTCACACACACTGGGTACAGTGCAGCTGCCAAATGGCACACAGCAGGATGATGGTCAGTATGATATGTAGGAGATGGAGTCATGCAAGACACAACACACAGATCCCCCCCAAAGTCCCCAGAGAAAATATTTACAGCATTTATTAAAAACAGAAATGGGTCCTGGGCTGCACACAGTCACACACTGGGTAGGGTATAGTGAAGTCAAAGGGCACGCAGCAGGATGATGAGCTGGCCAGTACGCCATGTAGGCGATGTAGTCACACAACACAGTGACCCACAGATTATTTTTTATACTGTGAGTAAGGGGGTTTTCTGTATCTCCTCCCAACAAGGAAATATTTCTGGCATGTATTTAAAGATACCACACAACTGGGTGCTGGGCTGTACCTGGTCACACACTGGGGTAAGGTACAGTGCAGTGCAAAGGGTACACAGCAGGATGATGGGCTGGACCATATGCCACGTAGGAGACAGAGTCACAAAGCACAGTAAAAGATTTATCTGTCCCTCCTCCCAAAATGGAAATTTATTCTGCCATGTATTTAAGGATGCCACACAACTGGCTGCTGGGCTGCATAGTGCACACACATGGTCACACACTGGGTAGGGTACAGTGGGCACATGGCAGGGTGATAGGCTGGCCAGTACGCCATGAAGGAGATGGAGTAGCACAACACAGTGACAGATTTTTTTTTTTTTATATAATGAGTAAGGGATTTCTCTCTCTTTCCTCCCAACATGGAAATATTTCTGGCATGTATTGTATTTAAAGATACCACAAAACTGGCTGCTGGGCTGCACACGGTCACACACTGGATAGGATACAATGAAGTCAAAGGGCACACAGCAAGATGATGGGCTGGCCATCAGTACACCATGTAGGAGATGGAATCACACAACACAATGACAGATTTTTTTTTGTAATTAGTAAGGGGTTTTTCTATCGCCTCCCAACAGGGAAATATTTCTGGCATGTATTTAAAGATACAACAACTGGGTGCTGGGCTGCAGTGCACATGGTCACACACTAGGTACAGTGCAGTCAAAGGGCACACAGCAGAATGATGGGTTGGTCAGTACACTATGCAGGAGTCGCACACTGGGTACAGTGCAGCAAAGTGCCCAAAGCAGGATGATGACCTGTACACAGAGACCCCCAAGGCTCCCAGTCAGTTCAACTACCAGTCCCTGCCTGCCTTGCCTACTCCCCTACTCCCTTCCCACTAAACCACTTTGCCACTTAATGCCATTCCCTGGCTGCTCCTTTTGATGCCCCTTTTCCTTTCTGTAATTTCTGCTACACAGAGAAATGCCCTGCCAGTGCCTGCCTGCCTCTGCTCTGTAACATTTACTTCCAGTAACAAAAGGCACCACCAGTTGCCAAATGAAGAGCAGAGCAGAACATACATCTGCTCTGTTAGCAATCCAGCTCCATCTGCCCCACTGATTTCCTGCTGCGCAAGAAGAACCAAGTGTGTGTCACATGACTCAACGGTACATGTTGTGCCACTTGTGTGAGTGTACAGTAACAGCAAAATTTAACTAGTCCCTCCCTTTCAGCTGTCAGTCCCTCCCTCCCAGTGTCTCTACTCCACCCCCCCCAAGACCAGACTCCCCAGACACAGCAGGCAGTGGTATGGCGGTGCCATATTAGCCTTGTATATGTAACTGGGGGAAAAAAACAACTTTTGAACCCTTTTGTGAACCCTCTAGTGTTCGAGTTCTAAATTTGAACTTGAACACCAAGGTTCAAGGAGGGTTCAAATCTTTGCTGAACTAGTTCTGACAACTCTAGCACCTTACTGGGCTGGATTCGTTGGTAAGCAGGACTGATAGACACATTTGAGTGTTCCCAATTTTGGCACAGACACATCAAAGGGGTCCCTATGTGTACTCCAAATGGGAGTTGCATCTTTCAATTACACTGCATAGTCATTCCCAGAACTTTAAATCCCTCCTGGCCAATCAACCTATCTAACAAGGGACAGGCTTCAAACCCTGAGGTTTACTCACAGTTCTGTAGTCCGGATAGGGACATAGTCTTTATTCATATAAGCATATCATAGAAATATAGAAACATGGACTTTGTCAGCAGAAAAGGACTGCCTGGACCAACCAGTCTGCCCAGATGTTCCCCGCCTAATCTGCCTCCACAGACATTAACTGATATCTGGTGACCTTACTTCCTCCCTGCCTATTTACTAAAATTCCTTTATGTCTGTCCCAGGCATGCTTGATGCCCCCCACTGTTTTTGCTTCCACCTGCACTGTCAGTCTGCCACTCTTTTAGTGAAGTAGTACTTCCTCATATACCTCTTAAGCTTCCCCCCACCCCCAACTTCATTGCATACCTCTTGGTCCTGGTGCTCTTTCCATTTGAAAGAGACTCCTCTCCTGCACCTTGTTCACCCCTGTGAGGTATCTTTAGGTTTTATCATGTTCCCATTTGCTCTCCACTCTTCCAAGGTGCACATGTTGAGATCCCTCAGTCTCTTCTCATAAGGCTTCTCGTGCAACTCCAGCACCATTTTAGTTGCCCTCCTCTGGACTTCCTCCACCCTGTCTACGTCCTTTCTGAGGTGAGGCCTTCAAAACTGGACACAGTACTCCAGGTGAGATCTCACCAGAGAGGGATACAGTGGCAATACCACATCCCTCCGCCTGCTGGAGACACCCCTCACTATGCACCCCAGCATCCCAGTAGCCCCACCAACTTCTTTGTCACAATGCCCTGCCACTTGAAGGTCATCGGTTATGATAATCTCAAGGTCCCTTTCCTGCTTAGTGACTTTGAGCACCTTCCCCCACCCTATTCTCATGTCCTGGGTTCCTGTACGTTAGGCGCATGATTTTGCACTTTTTGTCATTGAACTCCAACTGCCATGCTCTTTATCACTTCTCAGGTATTTCATGATCGCTGCACATGCCCTCCACAGTATCAGCAGGTGGTGAAATTCTACATTGTCTCTCAGCTGACTTTCACTCCTGAAAGGGCCTTTCATATACTCCACCCCCTAGGGCCTTTTGACACTTTGCTCAGCTGGTTGCACCTTGCCTCTAGGGTCTTTCATTGGACTTCACTTCTTGGACCTTTCACCAGGTTTTCGTTGGTTGTCATGGCTGGTCAGGATGCAGCTGCACCAGAGAGGCTCTAGCCACCAGCCCACCTAAATGCCAAAGCTATGACCTGGTGAATAGACATTGCCATAGAAACAGAGAATTTTACAGACAGAAAAAGACCTATGATCTATAAAGTCTACCTGGTCCCTACCTTAGCCCTTCCAGTGTAACACTGGCTGGGCCTAGACAATGCCCTGTTGGTAGCTCCACCTCATTTTTGGATGTCTCCTCTCCCCATCACACAGTTATTCTCCAAAGTCCATATGTCTATCCCACCCTCTCTTGAAGCCTATAACCATCTCAGTGTTAACCCTTTCTCCGGGCAAACAGTTGCACTTATGTACTTTCTCGCCCTTAAATTTCCCTCCCACTAGCTTATAGTTATGCCTTCTTGTTACAGACCCCCTCACAGTGCCTGGACAGTTGCTGCTGATCTACCCCATTTTTCCTTTTAAATACTTGAAAGTCTCTATTATATTCCCCTGTTGACTTTTGGGCACCAGTGAGAACATGTTCAGGTCAGACAGTTTTTCCTCAAAGGCCTTCACTTTGCCCATGTATCATTTTGCTTGCCTTCCTCTGGACTGACCTGCGTCTGTGTGATCCCTGACATTTTCTAGCTGAGAGTTCCTCAACTGCATGCAGTACACCAGGTGCAGTCTCACCAGTGACCTGTACAGAGAGAGGCAAGATCATCTCCTTTGTTCTGCTCAACAGTGTCCAACCTACACATCGTATCATCCTGTTGGCTTCCCCATATGCCTTGTTCCACTGAGCAATAATATTGAGGCTGTCACTTATGACAACCCCTACAGCTGGTCCCATTCCTCCGAGGTCTAGCCTACCTTAACACCTCCCTCCATCCAGTTATGAGTTTTCAGATTTCTCTTTCCCACGTGCATGACCTTGCACATTTTGGCATGAAATTTGAGCTGCCAGATTTTTTTATCACTTTTCCAATTTCCCCAGATCTTCTTTCATTTCTCTGGTCCCATCTTCGCTGTCCACTCTGCAACATGTTACAGTGTCATCTACACTACAGAGACACATTTTGACCTGAACCCCCTCTCTATTGTCGCAGATAAACAAATTGAAGAGTACTGGACCTAGGAACAACCCCCGTAGCACTGGTTGGTTACCCTGGTGACCATATTTGCCATTTAGCAGAACCCTCTGGGGTCTCCCTCCTAACTCATTTCCTATCCACCTGGTTAAACCTTCTCCCACACCTAAGCTGCACACCTTGTTCACTAGTTGTCTATGTGGCATTGAATCAAAGGCCTTGCTGATGTCCATGTACAGGACATACACTGCCTAGTCTAGTTCTGGGCCTGGGAGTTCTAGAGTATTGAGATTTGCTGTCACATTTGAATGATGCAAGTGAAATAACTATTTATATATTTTTGTATATCTATGTATGTATATATTATATAAATACAGTACAAATATATAATTAGAATTAACCAAGATTAAGTAAGTAAGGGAGGTGTAGGAAGTACATCATATATAACAGAACCTTTATATATAATACAACTACTAGTAGTAAAAACATTTTTATTTACACAGGCATTGGTTCAGCAAGAACATTACACCATTAAGGTTATGCATACCCTGTTTTCAAGGTGCTCCTGTAGATAGTACATGCAAAAAATAGTCCATATATAAGGTAGGCCTTTTTGGTTCTAGTCTAAAGGTACTAGACATATAGAGGAAAGCAAGTTAACAGTGGTCCAGGGGTTATCCTAGGATCAGCAGTGCTCAAATTACAGGGGGAGCCTGAGGGGGCTGGGCCCCCTTACTTTTTTGGAGGGCCCCTGAGTTCTGTGTAATTGAAAAGTGCCAGAGGGGGCCATGTTTTGGCCCCCTTACTTCTCACTGCTGAAGCTGCCAATCTCCATTCAGTCAGGAACACAAATTGCAGCAGCCCGGCCTGAGTGAAAAATAATAAACACCACCATGTTTTCCCTTTTAACAGCCATCCAGGAAAACAATAGCCTCCCCAACCCATAGCCAGGAAATTGGCATCAAAGTGAGTTAAGTGATACTTGAGACAGATACTTATCTAAAGTCGTGTTTACACAGCCACAGCGCTCTTGCATTTGCGCTGCTCCCTTTCCACTGTGCTGGCTGCTCCTCCATCAGTTTAGTGTTTATACTGCCTACCCTTGCAGTGCTGCAGGTCACTCCAAGGAGGGGCTATAAATTCAGCAGAGGATGCTGGGAGACACTGGGACAGAAGGCTTCCCATCGGAGCAAGCACATTAAAGGGTTTACAACATTGGTTAATGCGCTCACTCTGATACCGGTACCCACAACTGAGCTGCAGCAGAAAAAGGATCCAAAGCACTCTTATGGCACTCCAGAAAGTGTCTACAAAGCCAGCTTTGCAGCACATCAAACTGTGCATATGGGTTGATGCGCTGCAAAGTGTCGGCAGTGTAAACAAGCTTTAAGTGATAGCATGCCGCTGCTTGACTGCTTTGATGGCCACCTTCCTGGAAAGCAAAAGCCTCCCACAGCTAAAAGTAGTATCCACAGCTGGCACCAAAATTAGTCTTTCACAGATACTTTATTTATTTAGTTTTTGTTTACCAAGTAAGTGCACTAGCCATAAAGATGACTATTTTCAGGCGCGACCCGAGAGGTTACAAGGAAGGCATTACAAGTAAAACAGACAGCAAGGTGACATCAGGATATAAAAAACAAAGATGATAAAACATAGGATGAGCAGCAAATGGCTACTAAGAATTCAGGTCCAGATATAGTACAGAAAACAAATAAAATCAAAGCATCTGTGCAATCAATAGACTACAACAAAGCAGCTGGGACTGAGGGAAGCACTAAGAGAAATTCTCTAGACAATGTGAACAATAAGGGGTAATAACAATAAAATACAGTGAGTGTAATCTAGAAAGGAGCACAACAGACAGGACTAAAGAATAAGACAAATTACTTGTAAGTGCGGAGGGATGATGAGCAGGAGGTGGGGGAGCTGGGGCTACTATTAGTTGGAGGGATGGGTTAAGGTAGGGTGAGGGGAGCAATGGGATGAATAGGTAACGAAGTAGAGGGGTAGGAAAACTAGGTGGGCATGCATGGTTCTGAGAGCAGAGAGTCTTGCATGGTTCTGAGGGCGAGAAGTCTAGGGTGGGTTAAAACAAGTGCAGATGGCAAGGTTATTAAGTTGGTTTCAGTGTCTTTTTATGAAGATGTGATGGCTTGATGGCTTGGTGTCTCATGTATCTCAAGTGGCAAGGAGTTCCAGTATTTAGGAGCTGCATGAGAAAATGCAGATATGCCTTTAACAGATTTGCTTCTAGGGACATGTAGCAGGGATAAATTTGAGGAGTGTAAGCCATACGGAGAGGACTGAGGAGTGAGCAGGGAGGCAAGAGACAGAGGAGTATTAGATCTTATAATACTATCCAGTAGAGATCCTAGGGCCAGTAACTGATAGGAGTGGGGGGAGACCCAATTGAGGTCAACATAAAGCTGACAGTGGTGTTTGAGTCAAGGAGACGCAGAAGCGTAGCGACATATGTTATTGTAAGTAACATCCCACTTATGGAGAGTGGCATTGGAAGCATTCATGTAGATTATAGATCCATAGGTTAGAGATGGAAGAAGAATTCCACAAGCAATCTTTAAAAAGGTGAGAGTCAGAGATCCTTACCTTTATTCTTATTTGTTGTAAAAAAAACGCTGCTATGCTTGTCTTCTTTGATGTCCAGTGTGACATCTCCTTGAACAAGCACAGTTATGGGTGTTCATTTCAGTTCAGACTATAAATGACTTAAACCAGAAGTAAATGTAGTAGCCATAGCCAGTAACTCCTACATTGAGCCCCTAGGAACAACTTATTTGTTCATTGTCACCAAGTTGTAGAGAGAGAGAGACAGTATGAGAACAAGTGCAGTTTCAGGAGCCCAGAGGACTAGTGTGGCCCCTCTGCTGTAGTGCCTGTTGAAATCAGATTACTGCTGGCTGTTCTACTGGAGGAGTCTTGTTATTTTAGACAAGATAGGAAAATCAGGAGCACACAACTCCAGACAACATGTAAATGTATTTTTTTTTTTTTGCATAAAGACGGGGGGGGGGGGAGGCAGGAATTAAGATGAGTAAATCAGGCCTCAGAGGAACTTGGGTGGGCAGGCTGGGCTAGCTGGCAGGGGCTGGAGTGTGGGGTAGGGCCAGATGCGGAGCTGTACTAGATCCTGAACCCTCTGGGAGTATCAACACAAGTTACCATTACAAAGAGACGAGAGAGAGAGAGAGACCCTGAATGGGCCAGAGCTACACACTTTTGGCTGCCTCAGCCTGACCTCACTTATGGTGGTGGGGGGGTACTTTAGTCTCCAGAGCCCATGTGCAATAAGGAAAGCTTGGGGAGGGGGTACTTATCTCCAGTGCCAATGAGAAGTAAGGTAAGGAGGCTAGACAGAGGGTTGTATTTTTGTCTCAAGAGCTCATGTAAAGTAAGGCAAGGCTGGTGGGGGGGGGTATGTTTTGTGTTTCCAGGCCCCATGTGAAGTAAGGCTAGGATGAGGAGGGGGGTGTTTGTCTCCAGAGCCCATGTGAAGTAAGGCAAGACAAGGCATAGGTGCATGTTTTTCTCCGGACCCCATGTGAAGTAAGGCAAGGCTGGGGGGGGGGGGCTTGTTTCCAGAGCCCACGTGAAGTATGGCAAGACAAGGTGGGGGGTGTTTGCTTTGTGTCTCTGGAGCCCATGTGAAGTAAGGCAAGATGAGTGGTTGGTATTGTGCATCTCCGGAGCTCATGTGAAGTGGGGCAAGGCTAGAGGTTGCATTGTGTCTCCAGAGTCCATGTAAAATAAGGCAAGGTGGGGTGGTGAGCGTGTGGTGCTGTGTGTCTCTGGAGCCCAATATGTATATTATAGAAAATAGACAGTATGTTGCTTTCTGCTACTTGAGTAATGCATCCCAAGTGATTTGCATAGTGCAGCTGAGGCAGATCCGCAACATTCTTAGATTTTGACCAGTAAATCAAGGAGAGCTAGCCTGTATGTGTATAACATGACAGGAGTTCAGTGGTAGATTAAGTAAAAGAGAAGATTCTATGAATTATGGATATTTTGGACAGTGGTGTGATTGTGTGAGATGTGTGTTGGGGATGTGGGGTTGGTCAAAATGGGGGGGGGCTCCTGAAAATATGGAGACCCGGAAGGAAATATTGCATATGTAACCCCCCTGCAAATGGGGGTTCCCAAAAGTCTTCCAGGAGCTTGCTTGAATGCTCCAAGCCTGGATGGTGTTTGGCGTCTAAGCTGTTAATCTGTGAGTGTTTTTATAGCCTCTGGTACTATCTCTTTAAGAGCTGTCTGCCTGCAGACATAATTAATTTGGATGGGGGTCTGTGTGTTTTCCTGCTGAGTCCCACTCGAGCTGCTGCCAAATCGCTCCATTTCTGCCATCACTAAGTGGGCAGAGTGAACACTTTTCAAAGATATAACTGTTTGCCAGACATCATTTAGAGTAATAACGAAAATACAGTTTGTCTAACCTGCTTTTCTTTGCAATCAGAACTGTGTTTGCCTAGTCCCCCATTCTAGTTTTGAACTGCTGAACTGGACCAATCAGTGTGGGGGGACCTTTGAAATGGAGCCTGCTGCTGGCAAATCAGAACTTGGACTCATTGTGGAGTCAGCCACCTATGTACTGTGTGGCCAATGCTTCTGGGAATTGTAGTTTGGACTTCGGCGCCTTTTTTCCACCAACAGGGGGAGTTTACTGTTAGTGACAGAAAAAACAGCCAACTGACTGGGAGGAACTCAAAGGAAATGCCTGGCTCTGTCTACTGGAAAGATCAGATGAGTTGTGACTGTGAAGAGGGAAGGAGCTCTGGGCTCCTGCGCTGTTGAGTTTTCGCACGGGAAGCTCGTGTGGGGCCCTGAAGTTCGGCCTACAACTGTTTGTGAGTGCCAGTGTGGACTGAATCAGAGTTGTAAGGAGAAAGAAGCACCAGAAGTGAGGAAACCAGGCTCATCCTGTAGAAGATTGGAGAAATTGCTGAATCGCGCTCGGTCTGTCTGGAACTGAATCTGCTGTGTGTTCTCCCTGGTATTGTGCAGTAATTGCGATCGGGATAGAGAAGCAGCCTGCCTGGTATAGTATTTTCCTTTTACATATAAATGTGTGCAGTGCTTGTGGGGAATCGCGTTCCAAATCCCCTGTACAGTGAATAGAGTGCATGAAGCTGGAAGTAAACCCCAGCTTAATCCAGACTACATCCATTTGCTCTAAACTGCAGTGGGGTCCAGTCACAAGGACCTTGACCACATGGTCTGCTCCTCCTGGCAATCCAGGACAATCTGCCTTCCATTCAGTTTCAGCATTGAATTTGTGAGTACAAATCAGGGTAGCTCCCTGCCATCATCTAAGTGCAAGTGTTCCATCTGATTACTTTTCCTTTCTTTCTTCATGAACTGAGCCTACCGGCTCCGGATTACAAAGTCGGTATTGTGCATGCATTTTCCATCCTCAGGGCCCCAACCAGCTGCACCAAATTACCCAGTAAGAGTGACATTTGGGACATTTGGGACTCTGAAATATGTGCACAGTACTCTGATTATTAATGTGACTAAATCAATTAACCTGATTTCCCCCAGTCCTTGTTACTATCCCCTAAATAAATCAGATTTGGTTGTTTAGCAAAGTTACACTGCTTGAACTGTGTGTCTATGTTGAATTACTGTACAGTGGTTATTGTATAACTGCATCTTACTTTACAGGGGGTCCCCAGAGTCAAGCTGATTGAACCAATCCTGGGGGTAAGTGTATACTGCAAGGGTACTGTGATTGATTTGTGTGGGCCACTAGTGGGAAGAAAGAGGAGGTTGCAGTGACCCAGAGGGCTGTGACCAAGTCATAGCAGACTGTCTTAACCCCGACCTCTGGGTCGAGGCACCCGCCATCAGATCCAGGCCCCTCAACCTGTTAGTGGCAAATCAGGCAGGGGTAGTAGCCCTTGGGATAGCGCCACCTAGGGGTTATACATGTGTTAGGAAAGACACATGTTAATCTCACTGTCTCCTAAACCTGCAAGCAGTGACCCCAGAAAAGGTGGGATAACATGCCATCAGCCAGGGCTTCATTTAATTAATTAAGGGGGTGTATTTGATTCCTAATAGTGAAAAATGTAGGTGACTGAGTTTTGCAGGCATGGAAGTCAAAAAATGGTGTGATATGTTTCTGAATGAATGGGGGCAGGGCGTTATCTGTAATGTGTATATTACACAATTGTCTCTTACAAGATTATATTGGCTTCCAAAGTTGTAACCTGGGCAATATTTTGACTTCCCCAAAAACTGGAATGACTTTCAAATTTTGACCACTGAAGTTTTTGACATCAATCATCCAAAATTAACTGACCCTCAGACACCATAATATATAGCAATCTTATTTAAGAAATAAAGTGGGTGGCATGTGAGTGAGTGTGTGTATATGTGTGTGTGTGGGGGGGGGGGGTCCATTGTTAACTGGTGCAGGATTCATCCACAAATTTAATTTAATCTTTTTTAATATGCTCTGCCTATCATCTTACTGCACAACTCACCCATTGGTTGTCCCTTAATAGTAGCGGACTGGGTCCCTTCCCCTCTGTTTTCATTGCCTGCTGGTCTAGTGCTCTGCTGCTCTCTCCTTTTTTTTTTTTCTTGTGCTCAGATCAGAATGGCAGCTTGTATGATAATAATCCTATGCATTGGCTGCCTTGCTTGTCCACTTCTTGTGATTGGGGTATAGTGCGCAACTTGCAGGCAGTGAGCTGGCAAAAATTCCTGGGGGGTTGGTGTTGGTGGAAGAAAGGAGTAATTAACAAAGGGGGTAAGTGTGATCTGAGGGATCCGTTTCACAGAGCGTGAAAGAAATGGGGAGTGAGAAGCAATCCACTTTACAAATAAAGCAAAGAATTTTATTTATTTTTATTTAAACATTTGCTAACCGGGAAAGGCTCACTGAGCCGAGGCTTGATTCCAGGTGCAACCAGGGGGCAGGGGAGCGGAGGAATGCAACATATCCAAGTACAAATATGCCACGTTACAGTGCGGTTTACAAGACACAAGTAAGCATTTAGACTGTGCGAGTGCAGTTACATAGCAGTAGTTAAGAGCAAAATACAAAATACAACAATATAAAAATACAGGGTACAATTAAAAAAGATAGCAGGTTGCAGCTTCAAGGGCGTTATGAGATAAGTGCTTTGTGGGAGTGTCTTTCCATGGTGGAGTAGGGCAGGAGCAGGAGCAGGCTCAATTGTGACTGCTACGGGGGGGGAGGGGTGGAAGAAGATGAAATTGTTGCTTGCACTTGCGGGCAAGGTGGGAGGAGGAGCTTCTAGTATGGGGGGAGAGAGATTGTTTCATAAACTGGGGAGCCGATAGGAGAAAGCATTTTTATTGGCTGAGGAAGCTGTTCGGGGCAGGGTGAAGTATTTTCCTTTTCTGTGCCTCAGTTCATAGGGGGAATGAGAGTTCGGGGAGAGACTGTCCATCAGATAGGAGGGGAGCATGCTGAACCAGAATTTAGGTATGAGAGAGAGGGAGTGTATCTAACATCTGTGTGACAGCGGGGGGAGGTCAAGGAGGGAGTAAAGATCACAGTGGTGAGTTTGTTGCGATACGACAGAAAGAATTTAGGAGGGTGTCTAGCCTGAACAGGGTGGTTACAGGGGCAGAGCTATAGACCACATCTGAGTAGTCGAAAATGGGGAGGATCATTTTTGATAGGACTTCCCATCTGGCTGGTAGCGGGAGAGAGTCTCTATGCCAGTATAGCATCCCAAGTTTGAGGCATAATTTTTAAATGGTGGCATCGATGTGTGTAGAGAAAGACAGCTGTGGATCCAGCCAAACACCAAGGTATTTGTATTTTATTACCTGGTCTAGAGGGGAGCCATCCAACAACGGATGGGGGAAGGGGGAGGTGATCTGCTCAGTTTTTGTGCCGTACCAAAAACCATGGAGGCTGTCTTGGAGGTATTGACTTTCAGTTGGTTTGGTCTGGACCATTGCTGGATGCTGTTAAAGTCATTTTGGAGGGTAGCTTGAGCTTCTTATATTGTTGGACCAGAGGTAAAGAGGATAGTGTCATTCACATACATGTGTAAGCAGGATTTGGGGCAGGAGGAGAGACGGTCATTAATGAAGAGGGTGAAGAGAATGGGACCAAGGACTGAGCCTTAGGGGACCCCCACCAAGATAGGTTTGGGGGGCAGCGACGTCAGCAATTTTTACTGATTGTTGCCTGTTAGAGAGGTAGGACTTAAACCACTGGATGGTGATGGGGCTAGCCCAGGTGCTTCTAGCTTCTGTAGGAGAAGGGGATGGGATACGGAGTTGAAGGCCTTAGCCAGGTTGACAAAAATAGCGGCAGTTAGGAGGCCCTGGTTGGAGGCTGTGAGAAAGTGTTTTGTGGTCCGCAGGAGGGAAGAGATGGTGGAATGTTGTTTTCTGAAGCCTGACTGGTGGAGAGAGAGGAGGAGGTTGTTGTTGGTGAGGTGTTCTAATAGTCTGATGTGAATTAGGGATTCCTGGAGCTTGGCTAGAGCTGGGAGGAGGGAGATAGGCCTGTAGTTGCCAGGAAGGAAGGGGTCACCACCTTTGTGGAGAGGGATTACGCAGGCTGATTTCCAGGCCTGTGGGACTGTTTCTGTGGAGAAAGAGAGGTTTAATATGTGGGTGAGGGGCTTGGTGATAGCAGGAGCTGAGATACGCAGGAATTTTGAGTGGCTCCCATCAGGGCTAGAGTGATCAAAGGGCTTTAAGGGCTTCTTGCTCAGAGATGGCGGGGAAATGGAAATTGTTGTTGAAAGGTGGAGGAGGGGCAGAGATAGATGGGGGAGGCCCAGGTAGTAGGGCACAGGATGTGAAGTATTTGTTAAGGGTGTCTGCAGTGCTGAAAGGGTCTGTAGTAGGCTGGTCTTGTTTCGCGAAAGCAGGGATATTAGGTTGGGCTGGTGGGTTGCGAAGGGAATATACAACTTTCCAGAAATTGGGGGGTTGAGAGTTGCGACTTGAAATAGTCTGCTTTGGCTAGCCTTATGGCTTTGGTGCAGGCATTGCAGAGTGTATTATAGGCTTGCCTGTTTTGGGGGGTGGGGTAGGACTTGAAAGTAGACCAGGTTTTATCTCTGGCCTTGCATTGCGTTAGAATGTGTGCCAAGATCCATTTGTGGTGTTGCTTCTTGACTCTGGTCTTTTTCGTGGGGGCATGGGAGTCCCAGGTTCTAGTGAAAATGTTCAGGAAGCTGGCGAGGGCAGTGTCAACATCAGAGGCCGAGTACACTTTTGATAGTCGGCGTGCCTAAGGCTGGCAAGTAGAGATTCAGTGTCCAGTGGCATTTAGAGGGTGTGCTTTTAAGTATTTTGTGGCAGATTTTGGCATGTGAATTTTCCTGATGCATTATGTTACACAGTGGTCGCTTAGTGCATTGGCAAGGATGCCAGAAGAAGTTACTCTGTTTAGGTGGGAAGTGAGAATCCAATCTAGTAGTGAGTGGTTTTGGGAGTGAGGGTTATAGTGGGTGGGTTCACTTAGTAGCTGGGTAAGATTAAGGGACTCTATTTTGGCTATGTGGGCATTGGAGGGGGCTAACCAGTCCAGATTAAAGTCACCTAGGAGGACCAGTTCCCCATTTGGGACTAAGTCAGGAATGGAGGCTATGGTAGAGACGAGTGAGTCATGGGCTAGGCAGGGAGAGGCATAAAGTACACCTACGTATAGTTGGAGTGAGATTGGCATGGTGAGTTTAGCCAGGAGAAATTCGTGGGAGCTAGGGCATGCTTCCTTGAAGGTGACAGAACGCGCAAGGGGCTGCTTGGAGTATATGGCTACTCCCCTCTGCCTCTCTTGCCACGGTCCTGTCTGAGCAGGGAGTAGTTTGGTAGGCTGATGGAGGAGTCAGGAGTCTTGGCTGAGAGCCAGGTTTCCGTCAGGCAGAGGATATCCAGTGAATGCTCGGTCATCCAACAAGTTAACTGGTTGAGTTTGGGAAAGAGGCTCCTGATGTTGATGTGGGTGATGGAGAGATATTTTTGAGAGCTTGGGGTGGAGGGCCATCGAGGGGGCCTGGATTAGGTTCGACATCCCCTGAGAGGAGCAGGATGAGAAGGAGGAAAGAGTAAGTAGCTGGCAGCTTTAGCCTCCTTGTATAGAGGATGGCCTTGGGGAAGGGTCTGGCAGCCCTGACCTGGGCTGCAAAGGATAGCATCAGGGGTGGAAGGATAGTGGGGCAGACATAGGGAGAGGGGAGAGGTGGAGCAACAGGCATGGGGAATGACTGAGTAATGGTAAAGGTAGCTAGTGTGATAGGAAGAGCAGAAGGGAAAGGGAGGCCGGCCCGGTGGCGCTGAGGGTTGAGGCGCTGGACGCCACACCTCGCGCCACGCCGGCGACCCGTGTTCGGGAACGGGCACGGGTTGCCGGGGGTCGGCGGGGCGGAGATGGATTGAGCGTCCGGAGGACTGCTCTCCATCTCCGGGTTGGGGGGATTTGGTCGGCCGGTGCTTGTCTGACTTCAGCGGAGGCTGGGGACCGACAGCACGTAGCCGCAAGACTAGGGGAGGCGATTTGGTTGATGCTTGACTAGTGCACGCACGGGAGCGCAGCGCGCGACTCAGTCGCTGGCGCCATTGCACGCCACGCCCGCCGGGAAGAAAATGGGCCCGCAGCACTTACTGCCAGCCCCTGGGTGCCATTCCCGGGAGGATGCCTCCCTGGCATGGATCCGTTGTGGTGGGTCAGTCACTCCTCACCACCTGCCAGCGCAAGAGGTAAGTCGCGGGTGCGGAAGGAGGGTCTCATGTCCGGGAATGGCACCAGAACGGCGGAGTGCGGGGGTAGCCGGAGCTCCGAAAAAAATAACACCCAAAAAAAAAAAAAAGAAGGGAAAAGGAGGGTGCTTTTAGGGTTGAAAGCTGGAATAGTTAGTGTGAGAAGATAGGAAACCAGGCAGATGTAAAGGGTAGGGTTTCACAGAGACATGCTGCATGTTCTATAGCCATGGATTTTGGGCAAGCTAGGCTGTCAGAAGGAGAAGGGAATTTGCAGCAATGATTAGATTGGCCAGGCAGTATTCCAGGGCAGAGTTTGCAGTGTATTTAAAGAGTGGCGTGGTGGGGAAGGGGGGATGGGTGAAAAACCTAGCCCACAAAGGAGCAGAACTGTCCAGGAGCAAAACTCAGAATGAGCTTGTTGTCGGATTCAGCAGGGAGCCAATCAGCCAGTGCCAGTCCAGCGGAGGAGCCAATCAAGGCTCAGGAGGAGCAAAGCACCAATTATTTAAAAAACACTGGCACTTTGCAGGGTTCATACCTGGGTTGCTTGGTTCAGGGAGGCGGCTGCCATGGAAGTGGGCGACGGCGGCTGCCTCGGAGCACCTCGATGGAGGATTCCTAGGGCGAGCACCTGGCTAGGGGGGCTCACGGCTCTGGGAAGCAAGAGAGAGAAGCGGGGGATCAAAAAAAATATCTTGAAAAGGTGGGGCAGGGTAGAAGGACAGAGGAGGGTGAGAGTAGGTGAGAACTGGGGGGCGTGAGTCACAGAATCTGTAGCCAGGGGAACCAGCGGGGGGTTGGGGCCGTAGGGGAGGAAAAGCAACTAGACTAAAGTCGGGGGCTGGGACTGAGGTTTTTTTTTTTTTAGCCGAGATGGCTAAGGCAGGGGGAAGTAGGCAGAGAGGAGAAAAAGAGAAAAAAAAAATAGAGGGAAACAGCAATACAATTACATTAAAAACTAATGAATTCAGACTGGGCTGGCTAACTAGGCAAGGTACAAATTAAGGCAGACTAGGCTGGCTAGCTAGGCAGAAATTACAAATTTAAGCAGTTTAGGCAGGTTAGCTAGGTGGACTTAGGCAAAAGAAAACAACAATAAGTAGGGCACAACTATACAGTTACAGGTAAAAGCAGCAATGTTTAAAAATAAAGAAAAACTTAGCCCACAAAGGAGCAGAAACTCAGCCTGAGCTTGTTTATGAATGAACTTTGATAAACAGTTTAATTTTTAAAACATTCTTGCAGGAAACAGTAACATCCTTTTTATGGAGTGTTTCATCCTGGTGGACTTTAATGTACCTTACTTAGCTCTGAAATGCAGGAAAATACACCTTTTACAGACTGTGATGTTTTCAAAAATTTCCTGGGGGGGCATGCCCCCAGACCCCCTTAGCTTTGTGAGGATTTTTGCACCCCCTTTTCACTGACTGTGCACACCTCTGAATATGGGCTATTGAACCCCCCTACTTTTTTCATCATAATTCGAGCACTGAGGATCAGTACAGAGATCAGGTACTGTGGGGGGAGGGGAGTCAGCTGTGGGGACTTGTGGGGTACTGTTCTCTATAGTTATGCTCTGGAGGAGGGGGCACTGTCCCATCTGCAGGACCTTTGCGGAGCTCCATGCTCAGCTGGTAGCATCAAGAGACATATCTCAGCTGTGGCACTGACTTACTTGGGGTTCAACCCCCAAACGTCCACTGGCCCAGAGGGCTGGAGAGTGGTGGGAAGAGAGGGGGAAGAATGGCCAGGGCAGTCACAAGGGCTTCAACCAATCCCACATCGTTCAGACAGCAAATCGCTTTGCACCTCTGGAGGAGGGGGGGGGGACTCAGTCATTCAGGAAAAATGGGCAGGACAGCTTGGTAGCACCCAAAGGGGTGAGCAGGAGGAAGTCAGCAAGGAGAGTCTTAGTAGTTGAGGACTCAATGATTAGGGGAGCAGAGAGGGTGGTGGGCGAGGAGGGAACGGAAGTGAAATGATCAGATGCCTTCATGATGCATCAGTCATCCAGGATATGGATAGGATAGTCCACAAACAAACAGAGCTCCACTGTGTCTACAGCATCTAGGCTGTTGCTGCACCACTAGATGAGGAGACAAACCTCCACACAAACAAAGTCCAGCAGATTGTAGTGCGCAAGTAATCACAGTGCACACAAGCAAATAATGCAAAAACTGTTAGCAACTGTAGCAGCTGCTACACTGAACTCCTGCTTTTCTGCTACATTTTGTGCACTGCTTTAAAATTAAGTAAACAGTTTTTACATCATTTGCTTGTGTGCACTGTGATTACTTGCACACTACAATCTTCGGGACTTTATGAATAGGATATGGAGGATGGTGTAGAAGTGGGGGGGGGGAGCTGGGGGTGCTGGTACACTTGGGTAACAATGATCTGTCAAACCAGGCTGTGGAGGCAGTGAAGTGGAACTTTGGGAGTCTGGGGGACAGAATGATGGTGCAATCAGCTTCCCTGGCCTTTTCTGAGGTCCTTCCTATGTGGAACAGGGGGAATGGGAACGATAGAGTAAGGAAGGAAGAGACTGAGGAGTTTAATGGGTGGTTGAAGGGATAGTGTCAGGAGGATGGGTACCACACTGTGGGGGGGGAGGGGACTGGGGGAGCTTCTGGGATAGAAGGGTCTTCAAGGGTGATGACCTGCACCACACCAGAGAGGAGGCCAGTGCTCTTGGGCAGAAGTTTGATGTCTACATTGGACAGTTAAACTAACTGTGGAGGAAATGGAGGCTAGGGGAACCACTGATAAAGGAAAGTGGGTGGGGAATCTAGCTAGGGCTCCCCCTGAACAGAGCAAAATTAACAGCTAGGTAGGTAACACTAAGGTTGAAGCTCAGATTAGGTTAGGGGAAGAGGTTGACTAGGGAGGGCTAACAAAGCCTACATTCAGCATGAAAAATAAAAAATTAAGGAGACTGGTAAAGGATAAGAGAGAGGGAATAGCAAGTGGGGATTGGGAGAAAGATGGAAAGGAGTCTACCTTAATGCCAGGAGTCTGGGAAATAGAATTAGTGAGTCCAGGCAATGATGGCAGAGACTGAGATGAATCTTGTAGCCATCGCAGAGACTTGGGCACAGAGAATAACAATTGGGATCTGACAGTCACAGGCTACACTATGTTTAGATGGAATAGGGGAAAAGATAATTGAGGAGGTGTAACCCTATATGTCAGGGAAGGCATAGAGGCAGTCAAGGATAGAAACAACAGGGGATGTAATAGGGAAACTGTGGGTTCAGCTCACAGAATCCCCAAGTAAGAAACTATGGATGGGGTGATCTATAGATCTCCAGGATGGAGGAAGAGCAAAATAAAGGTCTAAGGGCAGAACTAGAAAGGGGATGACAAAGGAAGAAGTGGTGGTGGAAGAGATAGAGGATTGTCTATGGGGAGTAATTTACATCAAGAATATTCTCAATTGAGAAGTTTCCTTGGCAAAGCTAGACCTCAAGAGCAAAGCTCGAGAGGTCGTCTGTTGCCAAGGAGACCTCGAGATCTGAGAATATACTTGTCTGTGAATGACTCACCATAGACAACCTTTTATAGCGTATGGTGAGTCTATACCAATTTTTTAACAGTATGGGAAGTACCTTCTCGGTTCATTCAAGTGCCAGTTGTTTCCTCTTCCGCTGTCACCACCGTGGCCCAACATCATGTATGCACGAAAGCGTTCGATCTTGTGCTGCACTGATGACGTACTCAGTGCAGCACAACAAGATAATGACGCACTGAGTCAAGCATAACAACGCTGTTCTAAGGATGGATTTCCATGCTCAACAGCGTTCTACCATACACTATCTAAACCTGTCAGATATTGAATGGACCATTCCATCAGCCTACAGCTGCAGAAGTCAGGTCCTGCTGAACATGGGTGCCAGAACATATGGAAAAGTAGAGGGGCTGAAGTTCAAACTGGAACAGGGTAAAAAAGGCAATTTGTGCAAACCACTGTTTTTATATACAGAAATGTATTTTATTTCATTCATTTAATTTGGAAAGTACCTTTGAGCACAGGTGCTCATTTACACAAGTTCCACATAAATGAGAGAACAATTAGGTTACATGCAAAGTTATTTCATCTATTCCAGAGGAATGTAATCAGGTTACAATACACAAGATGCATAGATGCACAGATGATATTAAGTAGATACATTAGCAGCAACATTGTCTGATTACAGTGCTAGTCAGGGAATCAGTCAGACATTGATGCAGATTAGCTAAAGCAGATATAGCTGGTACTGAAGGTGAGGGTTAAGCACAAGGATCTTGTGAATTGGGCACTATTTGGAGGGCTTAGCAGGGATTCATTCAGTTCATTCAGCCTGACTACTCCCTTAACAGCAAAGGAGCATTTGCCCTGATTAGTTCTTCGGAAGGGCAGTTCTAGGGCATTCCTACTCATGCTCCTGGTATTATATTGGTTGGTGACTGGGTGGGAACAGTTACATATGGCTGGAGGGGTGAGATCCAGCAGCACCTATCTGGCAAGTGGACTGGTTTGATACTTTAGCCTGCATGTAGGGATAAGCAGTTGGTGAGGGTATACAAGGTGCAGCTGTGGGTGAGCTTGTCCGCTCCCAGTGCAAGATGGCAGGCCTTGTTTCATATCACCTTGACTCTGTTTGAAACAGTGTCACAAGCAGCACCATGTAGAGGGAAGCCATAGTGAATGAGTGAGAGTATGTGCCGGACACAACAAGATGTCTGGCTTCAGTGGTATGGTTGAGATGGTGCCTATACAGAGCACCCAGTCATCTGTTAGCCTTATTAACAATGTTGTCCACATGTGGGGCAAAAGATAGGGGGCTCAGTTTTCAAAGGGTGACGTAGAGCTTGTGTCAAGCCCTATATCAAATCCTTTTTTTGGCACTGCTGTGCCAATTTGCTGCAAGCTAGACCAGTTAAAATATTGGTCTAATTTGCGCCAATTGGTGCACAGGATCAAAAATCCTGAATCCTGGCCGGGTGACTGCTACATGCTCCCTGTGCCATATCTTTGGCGCACCCAGGGCTTGCAGCAAATGTGGGTGTTTGAACATCGAGCCCATGGTGTCATCCAGGGTAACATCAAGTCAGTTAAAGGTTTCAGCCTGTTCTAGGCTTTGGCCCTTGGCAATTGAGGATGACCACAGTTTTTTTGTCATTCGTGGGCCAGCAAATAGCATAGTTTTGGTTTTTGTAATTTAGCACCAATTTTTTGTAGGTGAACCATTTTTCTAGTGTCTTATAGTTGGCCTGGAAGTCAGCTGAAATAATATTGTGCTCTGCATTGCTGGTGAAAATGACAGCATTGTCAGCATATAGGAGTACTGTTGCAGACTGGTAGGCTGGAGACAGGCTGTTGATGAAAAGGAAGATAGGAGAGGGCCAAGTATTGACTCTTGGGGTACCCCTATGGAGACACACCTGTCATCAGATAGAAAGTCATAAACCTTTACATACTGGGATCGGTTGGAGAGGTAGCTGTAAAACCAGGCAACTGTGTCCTGGAACAGGCTAAGAGAGAGGAAATTGTCAAGCAGAAAGTTGTGGTTGACAAGGTCAAAGGCTTTAGTCAGGTCAATATATACGGCTCCAACCAGGTTACTGTTATTCAAGACCTTGTGCAGATGGTTAGTGTATTCTACCATAGCTGTACTGGTGCCAGGAAGCTTTCCGAATCCATGCTGCTATGCAAACTGGATATTTTATTGATCTAGGTAATTGACAAGTTGGTCTGATACAATTCTCTCCAGGGCCTTGGACAGGGGGAAGAGGATTGACATAGGCCTACAGTTAACTAAGTTGGAATGATTGCCATTTTTAAATACCAGTGTCAGCAGTGTGGTTTTCCATACCCCAGGAAACTGGGAGTACCGCAGGGAACATTTTTTATATTTTTGGTGATGAGGTGGGCTAGCTGCTCAAGGGCCAGGGCAAGCGGCATCATATGAAGTGCATCGCTCCCTACCTTAGTTTTACCTAGCACCCTTTTGATATACTTTATGGTATAGTTTTACAGTTCAGTAGCTCAGAACACACAAAAACCATGTGGTGCATATACCCAAGGACTAGCACAAGAGATACACTGACTACCTGAGTAGCCAAAGATGGTCAGCATCCACAATACTATGGTACATCAAACTTCAAGTGACAAATTCCAATGTGCAAACTGGCATCAAACATTTATTTAAAAGTTCCATAAGGCATCCCACATCCAGTGACACACAAAATGTTTTGATCAGGTACTCCTTTTGTTTTCACTTGACATGAAAAAACAGGTCTCCAACACAGCCAGTAAACAGCAAAAAGTCCCACAATATGCTTGCTTTGCACTTACTACGTGGCTCCAGTATTGTGAGACAGACTGCTATATCTGAAACTGTTTACATTTAATAGAGTGGACTAAACATGCCAACTTCTAACCAACAAAATTTGCCACCTACTGATGTTTTGATGATGCCTTATGAAACTTTTTAAATAAATGTTTGATGCCCGTTTGCACATTAGAACTTGTCACTTGAAGTTTGATTTACCATAGAATTGTGGGTGCTGACTCTCTTTGGCTACTCTGGTAGTCAGTGTGTCTCATACTTTATGGGATCTTTGGTGGAGACAGGCTTGAAGCAGAATTTTGGATGTCCATTCTCAGGGTCACGTCTGCAAGAGGCACCTGTCCCGCTGCCATGATGCGCTGACTGTGGGGGACTGGCTAGAATCATAGAACTTAGGTCCATAAAGGTTATATTAAATTTGTTTGCTATTTCTGATGCGTCCATCTCAATCCTGTCAACTCTGAGTATTCTAGGAGGCTGTTTTTCACCCTTGCTCAGGAGCTCAGGAGCTCAGCTATATTATGAAACTGGGAGGAAGGGTAAATAATGCTGAAGATTGTATAGGAGGATCTGGATAGCATGGTAAGATGGGCAGACACACGTGGTATGAAATATAATAAAAGTAAGTGCACTATGATGCACTTAGGGAGCAAGATCAAGCAGAACAGCTACTTCCTCAAAGGGGTCAAATGAAATGAGGTCAAAACAGAAAAAGTCGTAAGGTATTAAAATATCATCAGATCTAAAACCCACACACCTTATTATTGCCGTATTTAAAAGGCTAGTCACTTACTGCACAACGCCAAGTGGCAATTCAACCACAGAGCCAGGGAAGTCTTACTCCCAATATACAAATCATATATTAGACCATTGACAGACTACTGTTCAGTTTTGGGGTAGACGAAATCATGGAAACAGAAACAAACTAGAACAAATTCAAAAAAAATGGCAACAAGAATGATGAAGGGTTTCAAGCACATGGATCACACTGAAAGATTAAACACTCTATCATTACACAGTTTACAAAGAAGAAAGATAGAAGAGAGAGGGGGGAACATGTTTGAACCTTCAAGTACCTTAAAGATATGAATAAGGTTAGAACGGAGGGCATTTTTAAATTAAGGGTGCATGGGTCCACTAGGGGGCATAGTCTAAAATTAGTGGGAGAAGAGTCAAGAAGGAAATGAGAAGGCACTTTTTCACAGAAAGAGTGGTATCCAAGTGGAACGAACTGCCAGAGGAGATGATTTCATTGAAGACAATGGGCAGCTTTAAAAGGGGGTGGGATAGGGCAAAAGGGAGAGTCATAACAGGTGGAGTGAAGGGTAGGGGGGAAAAGAGTGGGAGGGATGTAAACTCCATGTGGAAAAGGGAGGGGGCAGCTCCAGTAAAATCAACTGAGAGCTGCAAACTCGAGCTGACTTGAAAGACCATAATGGCCCATGTCTGCTGGCATTTTCAGTTGTTCGTATGTTCATATCTACAGTATGATATCAGCTGGTAGATAATTCCATATACTTATTCTCTGTGTATAGTACATTTTTCTCTTGTCTGTTTTAAAATTGCTAATGTTAACCTGCTTGGTGTGACTTCTTGTGAAATGGATGTCATTATGGAAACTAAGTCCTAGATCTTTTATCATTTCTCTATCCTTATGTAAGTTATAGAACAGTAGTAGGTCTCTCTTTGTCTTTCAGGGAATACATATTGAGCTCCCACAGCCTATTCTCATAGGTTTGTTCCTCAGGCCCTGGATCATCTTGGTTGCCCTACACTGTACCCTCTCCAGTACTTTGATGTCCTTTTTCAGATAAAAGCACAAGAACTGCACACAGTACTCCAAGTGCAGTCTCATCAATGCCTGTACAGTGGCAAAATGAGTTCCCCTTTCCTTGAGGTGATCCCTGTGGTGATGTATCCCAGCATTTTGTTTGCTTTGGCTGCTGCTTTATGGCATTGCTCAGAGTGCCTCAGGTCCCTCTTGATTTCCCCTAGATCTTTTTCCTCCTTAGAACTGGACACTGGTACACCACCCAGCCAGTAACTGGCCCCTGAGTTCTTAGCTCCCAGTGCTTGACCTTGCATTTCTTGGTGTTGAACCCCAACTGTCAGATGCCCGCTCATTTCTTGAACCTAACCAGGTCCTCCCTGAGTTCCTGTCTCCCCTCCTCTATGTCCACTCTCCCACACAACTTAGAGTTGTCTGTGAATAGGTAGATTTTACTTTTGATCCCATCTGCTATTGCGCCAATAAAGACATTAAACAACACTGGTCCGAGTACTGAACCTTGTGGGACCCCAGTGGCCACAGGCCTAGGCTTTCATAATTGCCCCCTACAATCACTCTCTGGTTTCTGTCACGTAGCCAGCTCTTGACCCACCCTACCAGCTTTTCCCCAACTCTGAGATTCTTCAGTTTACTGAACAGCCTCCCATGTGGCACGGAGTCAATGGCCTTGTTAAAGTCCAGATACAGCACATCCACCTCCTGACCCCTGTCCAGTGACCCTGTGACCCAAACAAAAAGTCTATCAGGTTGGTCTTGCAGGATCTCCGTAAAACAAACCTATGCTGCCTTTCATCCTGCAGACCATTTACCTCCAGAAAGTTCACTAACCTCTCCTTCAGTATACTCTACATTAATTTGCCTACAATGGAGGTAAGGCTGAGAGCAGAACTTCAATGTCTTTTAAAAATAAATTATACATATACATGGATGGGGATAACCTAAAAGAATATTGCTAATGAATCTGAGCTAGTATAAATATAAGCGTTCATGTCTACATCTGTCTCTAAGTATAAATCAAGTGTTACATACTAAAATGCCAGCAGAATAGGCCTAACGGTCTTTCGCGTCTACTCGTTTGGTCAGCCCCCACCCTGGGAGCTGACCTTGCTGCCCCCCTCACCTTCTCTGGCTTCTCCCTTCCCAGTTCCGGATATTCTCGCTGCATTGGATTTTGCTTCCAGAACCCTTCTCCTGTACCTGTCCCACCCCCTCTTGAACCCCTCCACCGTCTCTGCCTCCACCAGCCCCCTAGGCAGCACGCATTCCATGGCTCCACCACCCTCTCAGTGAAGTAGCACCTCCTCCTTTCTCCCCTGAATCTTCCCCCTCCAGCTTCCACCCATGCCCTCTAGTGGGCCCTCCTCCTTCCTTCGAAGCACCCTGATTGCTCCTCCCCTATTTACCCCCTTCATGTACCTGAAGACCTCTATAATGTCCCCCCGGTCCCTTCTCTCTTCCAATGTGTACATATTTAGCTCCTCGAGCCTCTCCTCATAGGTCCTGTCCCCAAGCCCCAAATCATTTTGGTTGCCCTCCTCTGGACTCTCTCAGGTTTAATGTCCCTCTTTAAGTGTGCCTCCAAAACTGCACGCAGTACTCGAGGTGCAGCCTCACCAAGCAGTTATACAGAGGGAGTATCACTTCCCTCCTTCTGGAGGTGATCCCACTAGCGATGCATCCCAGCATCCTGTTGGCCTTGGCTGCTGCCCTCCTACAAGTCTCTGGGTTGTTCATCTTGACATCCACCACCACCCCCAGGTCCCTCCCAGCCATTGAGACTTGCAGCATCCCCCACAGGGTGTACACTTGGCCCGGGTTTCTGGCCCCCAGGTGCAGTTTCCACTTTCTAGACCATCTTTCCAGAGACTCCAGGTCCCCCTGTAGGGCCACCCTCCCGTCCTCCCCATCCACCACCGCCTCCAGTTTTGAGTCATCCACAAAGAGACTCATCTCACTCCTGATACCTGTCTTTATGTCAGAGATGTAGGCATTGAACAGGAGGGGCCCAAGGACTGATCCCTGTGGGACCCCACTAATGATCCTCCTTGGGGATGAGACTATCCCACCAACTACGACCCTCTGGATTCGGTCCTGGAGCCAATTGCCTATCCATCTGATCATCTGGTTCCCCACCCCCATTTCTCCCAGCTTATCCAACAGGCCCTCGTGAGGAACAGAGTCAAATGCCTTGCTGAAGTCTAGAAAGAGGACACCCACTGGTCTACCCAGGTCCAAGGCAATCGTCACCCAGTCATAGAACTCCACAAGGTTTGATTTCCCTGGGATGAATACATGCTGTCTATCGTCCAGGCACCCTGACTTTTCCAGGTCCCCCCCAGCCTCTCCTTGACAATGCCCTCCATCACCTTGCCCACCACCGATGTCAGGCTGATAGGCCTGTAGTTCCCTGCCACCTCCCTTGATCCCCCCTTGTGGATAGGCACTATATGTGCTACCTTCCTGTCCTGGGGTACCCACCCTGTCCTCAGAGAGATGGTGAAAGGCTCCGCCAGGGGTTTCGCCAGGACATCCGCAAGTTCCTTCAGCACTCTGGGATGTAATTTATCCGGCCCCGGTGCTTTCTCCATCTTAAGGGACCTGAGGGCTTCCCTCAGTCTCTCTGCTGTGATTTCCACTTCTGCTACCTCTTCTCCCTGCTTAGCCTTCCCCCTCCTGCCAGTGATGCCTCCCCCTCTCCCCAGACCCGCCGATCGGTAAGGGTCCCCCCTCCTCAGTATCACTGTCTCCTCCCATGTATGATGCAGCACCCCCATTTTCCTTGGTGAAAACTGAGGTGAAGTACTCATTTAGTTCTTCAGCCTGCTCCCCCGGATCTTGTGCCCATCTCTCCCCTGTTTTAATCCTGCTAATCTTCCCCTTCACCCTTCGTTTTTCCCCAATGTATCTAAAGAACCCCTTGTTCCCTCTCCTAATTTCCCTGGCCAGGTTCTGCTCCTTTCCTGCCTTAGCCACCCTCACCACCCTAGTGGCCCTTCTAGCGATCAGCTCATACTCCCCTCGATCCCTTTCACTCCTTGAGTACTTGAATTGCCTATAGGCTGCCTTCTTTCCCCGCACCACCTCCTGTACCTCCCTGGTCCACCAGCAGGGTTTTCGGGCCCTACTGCATTTTCGTCTTACTCTTGCACAGGTGCTGGTAGCATCCTGCATCCCTCTCCTGATGATTTCCCACCTACTATCAGTGTCCATGTCTGGCCCAGTCACATCCAAATGCTCCTTAAGGATCCTTCCCATTTCCTTAAAATCTACCCCCCTGAAGTCAGTTACCTCCGTCTTTGTGCAGCCTTCTACCCCTCCTAGGTCCAGGCAGAACCAGACCGTGGCATGGTCACTTCCTGCCAATGGGTCCCTTACCTCCAGGCCCCCAATCTGGTCACTGTCTGCCAGGACCACATCCAGTACCCGCCCCTCCCTGGTCGGTTCCCCCACCTGCTGAGTTAGGAACGTGTCTTGAAAGACATCCAGCAATCTCTGTTCCCTGGCCACCAAGGATGTCATAGTCTCTCAGTCTGTTCCTGGCATGTTTAAGCCCCCCAACACCACCACCCTTCCCCTGTCCAATCTGCAGTGTCTCCCAACATCTGCCACTAGACTCTCCTCCAGCTCCTCCACCAGTGCAGGGGGTCTATACACCACTCCTATTTTGCTCTCTTGCACCCCCTTGTTATCAAGGTGACCCAAATCGCCTCCACGGTTCCCTCCACCTCCTCTACTCCCTGCATGCAAATGCAGATTTTGACTATCATTGCTACCCCTTCTCCCCTCCCCTCGTCCTTCCTAAACATAGTGTAACCCTCCAGGTTCAGGTCCCAGTCGTGTCCTGCGGTGGCCCAGGTCTCAGTGACCGCTGCCACATCCACCGCTCCCTTAGTTAGCATCACCTGGAGCTCAGGCATTTTATTGTCCAAGCTCCTGGCATTTAGGAGGACTACCTTCCACCCTTTCCCTATACTTCCATTTCCCCTGCTCGTGTTCCCATGGGGATTCGGTTTTCCCCTGGTCTGCACTTTACCAGTTGGCCTTTTCCCGGATTCCTCCAGCTCCCCAGGGGGGTGGAGACAGAGTCCCTCCTTTATCGGACCCCCCTTGACAGCCTTTTCTCCCATCCCTCCCCCCTTCACAAGTTTAAACCCCACTTTTCACCAATGAACCCCTCTATTTTCAACTTAAGGATTCCCCTCACCTCCAAATTGAGATGGAGCCTATCTCTAGCATACAGCTCCGTATCCTCCCAGGTCTCCCCCAATCCCCCATCAACCCATACCCTCTGGCCTCACACCACTCCCTGAATGTTTTCCTATTGCTCCAGTTTTGGGTTTGTTGGGCCTTGCACTATTCAAATGTAGCCAGGCTATTCTTACTTCTGCATTTATTTTGTGCCTCCCTGTATTTCTGTAGGTGCAGAGGTGACTCAGTCTCTTTTGCCAAGGACCACAAGTTGTCTCTTTCTCTCATGAAGGCAAGGTGGTCAGGGGAAATCCACCCAGATGAGGAGCCTTGCACCTTCCTCTTTTTAACAGGGCAAACTTGTCACAGGTTGCAGAGAATTCTTGTATTAAAAAGTCAAGAGCAGAGTCAATGTTGGGGATTGCATTCAGGTAGCTCCAGTTAATGGGAGCCACATTAGATTTGAATACAGCCATTTTGCCTTTGCATAGCACACAGCTGGTGGTAAATCTGGGAGGGGGGAGGCTTGGTTTGTTTAGCTGTCTATGTGCATTGTACTAGGGAGTGATTGCTAATGGTGTCAGGTAGTACTCACATCTTTGACCCTCTCAGGATAGGTAGCCAGAATCCAATCTATTAGGGTACCTGTGCCAGTTCCGTAGTTGGCTCTTTTGTTTTTGGTGACCAACTAGGAGAGAAAGAGACTGGCATCCTTGTCACTATGCACCATGATGGATTTGGAAATCCAGCTGATATTAAAGTCACCAGTGACAGTTATTTCCTAATTTTGCTTAATTGGTGTGAAGTAGTGGAGAAGGTTTCAAGGCCAAATTGGTGTCTACCAGGTAGTATGTAGGTTGTCATAAGGGCAAAGGATTTGTGTCCCTTCATCAGCATGCGTTTAACTGCCAGGTACTCACAATCCCTAGTTAAGTCACTAAATTCTAGTTTGGAGCCCTGCAGGTCTGACCTTATGTAAATTATGCAGCCCCTTCATGCTTGCCCATCTGGTCCTCTCTGTGACAGGAAGCTCCTGCCACTCTTGAGGACCGACCTTTTCTTAAATCTGTTGCAACAGTTCTCCTGCTTCTTAGCCTAATCTACTCTTTACAATTTCTAGTCCATAAGGTTGGCCACCTATTAGCACCCCCTTCCCTTTCTTGACTTTGCTATAGTGTCCTCTTTAATTTAGCTTTTCCCTCTCAGGTCCTCATATAGGGAGGTTATTGTGGTGACCTGCAATCTGATGTAAAACAACAGGCTGTGTTCCTCGTTGTTGGATTTAGTATAAAATGGCACTATGTCATAAAATACATTGATGTATATTCCTTATGTGTATGAAACCTGTAAATGTTGAAAATATCATGGCACTAGGTGTTTTTTATAAAGGTAAAAAGTTACTAGGGGACTGTATTATGAAAATTAAGTTAGTTGTGCAATTTAAAATTCATGTAAATTGCTGTAAACTGAGTCAGTCTAAAATGTCATTGTGATGTGCATATATCCCATGATGCTTTGCATTTTGGGCATATGTGTGATGTTGTGTTTCTTTGAAACTTGGCTTTATTGCCAATGCCCTTTGGGGTAACCCTTGCTTCAGTGCTTCTGCACTGAGATCCTTTGTCTTTAGCTTGTTTTTTTTTTTTTATTTGAGCCCCCACCACTCACGCAAACAAGGCCCACATAGGGGAGGCTAAATCTCAACAGATAAGTTACATCAGAGATCAGTGAGTCAGTAGGTGCTGGCTAAGTGTAAAGGAAAGACTTGCATAGTCTCTTGCTACAAACTGATGTACTGAAGAAGGGATATGCCATTGCTGAAGGTTATCCTCTACATTTTGAATAAACATCACACAGAGATTGTGTGTTGAACTTGAAGTTCAGTGTCTGGTCCATCCGTTATCCCACAACCCCTCTACACACTCTAAAGAGGTTAAAGCCTGCCAGGGTTATGGCAGCATCAGAGATCTTGGAGTGAGTCAGGTTTCAGTCAGGGATATTACATCTGGCAGCATTACTGCAACCTAGGCTTTGAATTGAACAAATGTAGGGAGAAGGCTTCTGATGTTTAGGGAGAGTATACTTAGCTTCTCGTGAAAACTAGGTCCTGAACCATGACTGCCCATGGGTCCAGGGTTTGGCCAGATATTTGTCAACAATAATAGCAGGATTAATATAATTCTTTTTAAATCCCTCAGGCTGTACTTCAGGCTTATGTATTTCTTCCTGAGGAAGTGAAGCTTGTGAATGACACTGGAGACATAGCTGCCATGATAACAGTAACAGCAGTCCCCTAGTGTTGCCAGGTTTTGTTGTCCTGTGGGTACAGTCTTTGGGTGGGTGCCTTGGGGGATAGTCTGATGACCAGGGGCTCCCAGTGCCCAGGGTACATCAAGTTATCAGGAGTAGAGGCAGTGTCGGCCTCCGCTAGCTTTGTGCACTCACAGTACCTCTCACAGGGTAACTGGCTCAGGAATATCAGTATTGCTAAAAACATTTTTGCAACTGTACCATGACCAGTGAGGGGGAGGTCAGTTCATACAAGATTACACTAACTGGTCCTATTTAGAATTGCTCAGGTATCAGCACAATTTGTGGTGGTGCACTGTAGCTGGCTAAGACAGGGGGGGCTGTATTTTCAAAGGTCCATGACTGCCACAAGCCGTGGGTGTACCAAAGATATGGCTCACCAGGCTTGTGGCAATCTAAACGGATTTTCTATCCTTTGGGGCAATTGATGCATGCTAGACCATCTTTTTTTTTTGGTCTATTTGGTGTCAAAAATGGGGATTGTTTCAACAGAGCTTGCACCCAAGATTTGGTGCAAGCTGTCAAAAAGTGGATAAGCTGTGATAACTGTGCCCAAGACTGCAAAATCCTGCACAGTTGCGGAAAATGGGAATGACACAACTGCAGGAATGAAGTGGTGTGATGCAGGGCTTGTCACAAGCCACGTGCCACTCTTTGAAGATCCGGCTCCGGGAGTCTAGTGGTGGTTATGAGCAGTAGGGTTAGCACCAGGACGTGGACTCAGTTAGATGATTTGGGTCCCTGGGAAGGTAAAATAGTCAGCATTACCCTAAACTAAGTAGAGAACAAGCAGCATAGGAGTAGACTGCTTATCATATTGCACCAAGTAGTGTGAACTGTAGGCTGGCATTAAAATAGACTACCTCAGTCTTGAGCATACAATAAAGCAAGCAACATTAGGGCAGACAGTGACTCATAAAACAAGCAATAATAGAGAAGTAAATGGGATCACTCTGCACCAGTTATAGTAGGATGAGCCCTGACCCAGATGTTACAACAAGCTGCAGTAGGTTAGAGTAGGGTACGCTTTGAACTGAGCAGCAGAATGAGTTACATGAGCCGAGTTTATTCTAGGCTAGCCAGTGGCAGACAGTATTAACATAAGTAGCACTGATCTGGTAGAGCAGTGCAGTAATTAATTTACTTACAGCATTAGTGAATAGTCATGCTGCAACTTAGTTTACCACCACACAGGTTAGCTTTTAGCTATGTGGGTCCTTGTAATATAAAAGTGCCTTTTCCAGATTGAGCAGCGAGTCCTGCAACCAACAGCCTCGCCTGGTTGACTCCCACTGGCAGATTCCCAATGTCCTGTGTGCTGCAGTCCTTAGCACTACAGACCGCAAATGCTCAGGACTGCTAGATCATGGCAGTGTTTGGAGGGAGCAAGTGTCCCGAGGAGGCTTTACGATTGGTCGGGGGGAAAGAGAAGGCACAGCAACTGAGACCTCAAGTCCTGATGGAAGCCAGCATGGCAGTGGTGATTGGCAGTCGAGAGGGAGAGGTGGTGATCTTGGGACCCCCTCATGACCCATCTACAGTTGGAGCAGCAGTAAACAGTTTAAAGGAGCCACTGGAGTGTCCGTATCTTTTGTTAAAAGCCCCGGTTTCGGCAGACTTTCTGGTTTCCACCTCCTGTCCTGGGGAGACCTTCTGACTGGTCAGGAGGGCAGGGAAGAGGTGCAGCAACTGGAACCTTGAGTCCTGATGGGAGCCAGCATGAGCAGTGGTGATTGGCAGTGAGGAGGGAGGGGTGGTGATCTTGGGACCCCTGACAACCCTTCTACAGCTGGAGCAGCAGGAACATTAAAAGGAGCCAATGGAGTGCTTTCTTTTTTTGCTCTCACTGCTTCCCTTTTCTAATACAAACACAAGAAATAATATATCACTGTTAAACACAAAAGCAAATCTTAGTCATTTCAGGAGTTTCTGGTTCCATGAATACAAATGGAAGAAAATGGTCAAGCTCTGCATTGCATCAAAGCAACTCAGTTGCCTTGGCACAGCAGTAGGCTTGATCTCCTGATTGAAGCCCCAATGCTAGCCTGCCTGGAGCTTTGATTTTTGACTGGGTTGCATACACAGACTTGCAAATGAGTTCATGACTCCATCCCTCCTCTAACATTACATGCACCAAAGGGGCTCTTAAAGACTGACGAGGAAAAGTGGGGGGGGGGCACCCATCCCCCAAAACCTATTGGTTCCAGCACCTATGCTGCTGGATACATTACAGCACTACTTGCTGGTGCAGCTGGTTAAGGAACCCACTAGGCAGGCTGCCAGTCTCGACATGGTGCTCACTAACTCAGAAGAGGTAGGAGGAGTGAATGTCAGGGAGCCTCTAGGGCCCAGCAACCATACCTCTACATGTTTTGACCTGGCTTTTGGGACAAGTAAGCCCTCATCAAAGGCTGAAGTCCTAGATTTCAGAAGGGCAGAGTTCAACCAGATAAGGGAGCTGGTCTGGGACAAGTTAACCAGAGGAAAAGCATCAGGGATCAGAAAGAAAGATGGGAGTCAGTCAAGAGGTCCATTCTTGAGGCAACAAAGTCTTGCATGAGAACAATAATCAAAAGAAATAGGTACAAGAGACCAATATGGTTCTCTGGAAAGGTCAGAAAAGCAGTGAGAGCCCAAAAGAAGGCCTTCACCAGGTACAAGGAAAAATAAGGGGAGGAAGACTGGGGAGAGTACCAAACGAGAACAGGGAAACCAAGAGGGCAGTCAGAGAAGCAAAGGCAGACACAAAGCTGTGTATTGTGGAGTGGGTCAAGGGAAGGGAAGAACAATTCTTTAGCTATATTAAGGAAAAAAGAAAGAAGTAATTGTAAGGCTAACAGAGGGAGGTAGGGTAATTGAAGAGGACAGGCAGAAAGCAGTTATTCTTAATGACTACTTCTGCTCTGTATTCACAAGGGAAGACTGAGGGTCTCTGCCAGACAGTGGCATTGAGGCAGCTGTAGGGAGAACCCTGAAATGTGGCAGCAACTATTTACCAGTAAAAGGGTTTGGAAAGGGCTAGCAGCCCTCAACATAGACAAGGCCCTGGGGTCAGATGGGATTCATCCAAGGGTGCCCAAGGAATTGGCAATGGAAATAACTGAACCCTTGGTAGGACTATTCAGTAGCTAATTTCATACAGGGATAATTCCAAAAGACTGAAGGGTAGCGGATGTAGTTCTGCTCCATAAGGGGGAGAGATAAGGAGCAATCAGATAACTATAGAACTCAGTCTTATCTCTATTGTGGGTAAACTGATGGACTCCGGGATAGTAAACAGCATGGGTTCCTGGCAGGAAGATCTTGTCAGACGAACTTGATAGTATTCCGTGACTAGGTAATAAGTGTAGTGGATAAGGGCCATGCTGTGAATTTCTTCTACTTTGATTTCAACAAGGCTTTCAACTCAGTGCCTCACAGAACGTTGCTGATGAAGCTAGAGGATCTGGGTGCAGTGAAGCACACAGTTAGATGGGTGAGAAACTGGTTGGAAGGGAGACAGCAGAGAGTTGTGGTTAATGGAGTCAAGTCAGAAGAGAGGGAGGTCACCAGTGGGGTGCCACAAGGATCAGTTCTGGGTCCAATCCTTTTTAATATGTTCATCAGTGACATGGGAGAAGGAATACAGGGCAAGATGTGTTTCATTGCAGATGACATTAAGCTCTGTGGCAGCGTACAGTGATGAGATTAGGAAGATGCAGAGAGAGCTGCAAAGACTAGAGAGGTGGCCAGAGGTTTGGCTTTGAAATTCAATGCCAAAAAGTTCAAGTTCAAGGTGGTGCACATAGGGAACAAGAACCTGAGGAGTGATTACTGGATGGGGTGTAAAGCTGGGCACAACCTCTAAGGAAAGTGACCTAGGGCTCTTCATCAGTGACTCCCTAAAACAAACCAGTCTAAAAAGGCCTACAGTAAGGCAACCAGGATGCTGGGGTGTATAGGAAGGGGTACTGACAGCAGAAGGAAGAAAGTATTACTACCTCTCTGTAGATCATTGGTGAGGCCCCACCTGGAGTACTGTGCACAGGTCTGGAGTCCTCACTTAAGGAAAGATAAGGATAGGCCGGAGATAGCGCAACCTAGGGTTACCAAAATGATTTGGGGCCAATAGGGCAGATCTTATGAGGATCAGTTCAGGGCACTGAACATGTACTCACTGGAAGCCAGATGAGAGAGGCATAATATGATAGAGCTCATCAAGTCCCTGAAAGGAATGAACAAGGTAAACTGCAAGGAACTATTTAGCATAAGTAGTAGATCAAGAACATAGGGCCACGAGTGGAAACTGGTGGGTGGGGGGCAGTTCAAGAGGGAAGTCAGAAAGTTTTATTTTATAAAAAAGGGTGGTGGATGGACTATGTCAGTCAGTCAATGCTCCATACCCCTGGTCCTTGCTAGCTTGGATGCTGAGAAGGCCTTTGATCAAGTGTCCTGGCCTTTTCTATGGGCTACATTAGGTGCTTTTGGTTTCCCCTATGATTTTATCACAATTTTATAATCCCTTTATTCTTCTCTGCTGGGCCTATGTTAAAATCAATGGGACTATTTCATCACCATTTACTTTAGGGAGTGGCAAACGGTAGGGATGCCCTCTCTCTTCTGTTTTGTTCGCTCTGCATATAGAGCTCCTAGCTTCCCATATTTGGCAATCTCATAGTATATGAGCATTCCAATTGGGGGACATGAGTACTGTAGTCTGCTCTTTGCAGATGATATACTGCTTACAGTTTACTGCTTACTGATTACTGACCTACAGAGCCCTACACGGCCAGGGACCAGAGTACCTGCAAGACCTCCTGGTTCCCCACTGCCTGACTCGCTCTTTCCATTCCTCCGAGGGATGCCTCCTTGTGGTTCCCAGGGCTAGTTTGTGGCAGTCAGGAGACAGGGCCTTTTCAGTGGCCGTGCCAGCCCTGTGGAATTCACTACCAAGTTATATTAGGGAAGACACCCTCAGTGGAAGCCTTCAAAAGGGACCTGAAGACTTTTTTGTTTAGTAAGGCCTTTGAGCTTTCACTGTCTGAAGTATTTTATATGTTATGAATTCTGAACTGATTGATATATATATGTTTTATGAGTTGTTCTACTTTCTTTGAAATGTTTATAACTGCTATCTGTATTGTGGCTGCTGCTGTGTGTGTTTTTATATTTTATTGTATTATTGCTCAGTGCCCTGAACCCCTGGGAAAAAGTGCTACATAAATAAAAGTCTATCTATCTATCTATCTATCTATCTATCTATCTATCTATCTATCTATCTATCTATATATCGTTACTGACCCTACGGAATCTCTTATAGTGGTCTCCAAAATCTTGTCTCGCTTTGAGTCCGTGGCTGGTTTTCATTTAAGCAGAGAAAAAAGCAAGGTCTTAGCTCTTAATTATACCCCTCCTTCTCATATTAAAGCTTAATTTAATATACATTGGAATCGTAATTCTATAAAGTATCTTGAGGTCTATTTAACCAAACACTCAGACCACTTGGAGTTGCTCAGTTATGAACCTTTAACGATGGCTATAGAAACATAGACTTTGACAGCAGATAAGGACCGCTCGGTCCACCCAGTCTGCGCATTTCCCTACCTATTGGATAGGTGGCAGGATCCTAGTTAACCAACAGCCTACTTTTTTCTACCCCCACCAGAATTGCCTTGTGTCTGTCCCATGCATTTTTTAATTCCACCACTGTTTTTAACCCCATGACCTCCTCAGGAAGGCTGTTCCATGCATCCACCACCCTCACCTTGAAAATATACTTTCTCACGTTGCCCTTGAGCCATCCCCCTTCTATCTTCAAATTCTGTCCCCTTGTTCTTACACATTGCTTTTTCTGAAAGATGCTACCCTCCAGGACTTTGTTGATTCTCTTGAGGTACTTGAACGTTTCTATCAAGGGGGAACAGGGGGGGCATGATAGAAACTTTCAAGTACCTCAAGGGAATCAACAAAGTCCAGGAGGGTAGCATCTTTCAGAAAAAGAGATGTGTAAGAACAAGGGGGTACAATTTAAAGATAGAGAGGGGATGGCTCAGGGGTAATGTGAGGAAATTTTTTTTCACGGAGAGAGTGGTGGATACATGGAACTGCATTCCTGAGGAGGTTGTTGGGTCTAAAACAGTGGGGGAATTCAAACATGCATGGGACAGACATAAGGCAATTAGAGTGGGGGGGTTGCAGGAAGTAGGCTGTTGGTTAACTAGAATCTGCAGCTTATCCAGTAGGTAGGGAAATGGGCAGACTGGGTGGGCCAAGTGGTCCTTATCTGCCATCAAAGTCTATGTTTCTATGTCTATGTTTGTATGTCTCCCCTCTCCCTCCTTTCCTTGAGGGTATACATATTAAGCTCCTTTAGTCTCTTTTCATATGACTTCTTGTGCAGACCCTGCACCATTTTAGTTGCCCTCCTCTGGACTGCCTCCATCCTGTCCATGTCCTTACAGAGATGGGGTCTCCAGAACTGCACGCAGTACTCCAGATGGGGTCTCACCAACTGTCTGTACAGAGGGATAACAACTTCCTGTTTTCTACTGGTGATGCCTCTTCCTGTACATCCCAGTATCCCCCTAGGCCTATAGCGCAGATTTGAATCGGTGGTCTCAACGGAATCTTTCTTTTTTGAGAAAGGTAGAAGTTATTTGTCTCAATATTTTACCCAGATTACTGTTGTACTTACAAACTCTCCCCATCGTCCCTGCTAATTACTATTTTTGTAATTGGCATAGATTGATCTTTCGCTGCATTTAGGAGGGCTGTCAGCTTTGAATCCATTTTTCTTTACTGCAATTATCTCCAGCATGAGGTGGGATTAGTTTGTTTAACTTGTGTCTGTATCTGTTAGCTTCTCAGCTCCATTTGATCTGTCTTTGGACTTCAGATCTGTACCAGGCTCATTGGAAGGATATTGAATTTGCCCTTAATGATTTGCATGATGTAGGTCAGACATTTTACTCCTCACCGCCAAACTATATCCCTTTCTCAAACTTTTCTCAATATACCACAGTGACTCTTTGGATGTGGCATGCTGTTTGAAAGCAGTTTTTAGGCAAATTGGCCCCTCTTATTGAAGCTCTAGCCTGTACACGCACTAACCCATTCAATTCTTCTGATTCTTTTCTTCGTCATTGGGCTTGGCAAGGTACAGTCTACTTATATCAGCTCCTTGATTCCCAGAGAGTTTGTCCTTTCTCCAACTTATGAACTACATATTCTTTACCACTTTCCAATCATTATCAATATTTACAGATTCGAGCTTATATACACAATTTACCTGCCATTTGTAGATGGCTCCCAGACTCACCCCCGGCCCTGATTGCTCTAATCAGATTTTATCAGCAAGGTGGGGTTCAGGAGCATGTGATCGGCAGTTTTTATGCCTCTCTTTGTGACCAGCTAAAGGACTCTACACTTTTAACTTTAAACTACTAGAATAAGGAGCTGTAGACCACTTGCAACCTTTCCTGTTGGGAGAAATATTCTCTTCCATCTTATAAAATATTGATGATGCCTTATATGAAAGGATTTGCTTGGAACTGTCAGATGCAGTTCTCTAGGATGCCAGTAACACTGATGACCGTCTTAGAAGATCAGGCAGGGGTTTGTTGGCAGGCTTCTGGTGAACAAAGAGCAGATTATGCTCATATTTTTTAGTTCTGCCCGCTTCTCCTTCCCTTTTGGACAGCTATTTCTAATGTTTTAGAACCAATGTTTGATCTTTCTCACCCTCTGACCCCTGCTCTGATACTATTGCATATCCCACCTGATCCCTTTACAATTCGTGGTTGGCAATTTAAGCTTCCACTGCTCTTATTTGCGTGTGCTAAGAAATTGATTTACTAAGTTGTGGCTTACAACCTCAGATCTCCTAATTAACCCATTGGATTGCTCTAGTAGATACCATTTATCAGTCAGAAAAACAAATCTTTTATTTTCTAAATGCTTTGCTGGCATCCGAGGAGACCTGGTGATGTTGGGCGCTTTATAAATTATAAACTGACTCTTCATTTGTTCCATAAATTACTTTTACTTCAGGAGCTGGTGTCAGATCCAACCTTACTACTGAATGAGGAGCCCTCTGAAATGTATTAGTGATATTTTTTTTCTTTTGATCCCCCATGTCTTGCCAGTATAGATATACCTTTTGCATACATAGCACTTCTGTATTCCTATCTAATTGTAGCTTAGTCTTAATAACTATTTGTTGTTGTATCTGGTAGAGCTTTGGGAGTAGTGTTGTCCTCCACTTATTTGTATGTATTTCTCCACGTTATTTTTATATGGAAAATTTCTGTTAGAGGTGTTGTCTTTTGTTGTTTGTACACTTTTCCAAAACTCTTCTAATAAACCTGTTATTATAAAGAAAGGGTGGTGGATTAAAGGAACAATCTGCCATCTGAAGGGTGGGCACTAAAATTATCAATGGTTCAAACACGGCTGGGACAGAGTGAATGGCTTAATGTTTGCTCGGGGTTGGAGCGGTAGGGTGGGGAGCATGGCAGTGGATAGTGTAGGTTGGACCCCTGTGTGGACAATAGGTCCAGTGTTTGTTAGGGTTTATGGGCAGACTGGATGGACCAATGGTCTTTTTCTGCCATCACTGCCTGTGTTTCTATGTTTCCATGGTCCCTATCCGTCACCTGACACAGTGAATTGAAGAATTATGTGACGTTCATTTTGCAGGACCTCTCCTTCATAAAACCATGCTGCCTGCTTTCTTGGAGACTGTTAATCTACAAGAAGTCAATTAACTGCTCCTTGATAATACTTTCAAGCAGTTTCCCTACAACTGGGTTCAGACTAACCAGTCTGTAGTTTCCCCTGTCCTTGCTCTTATGGAGAGGCACAACAGCAGCCACCCTCCAGTTCATGGTCACCACACCTGTCCCTAGTGAGCAGTTGAACAAGTCTGTCAAGGGTACTGTCAGTACCCAGTCTACCTCCATAAGCCGGGAATGCAGCCCATTCAGTCACAGTGACTTGTCTGCCTTCAACCCACTCAGGCCCTTGAGTACTCTATCCTCAGTTATGACCCCAGTCACTGGCTTTAGTTACCTCCCAGTTTTAATACCACTCCTGGCAGTGGGTCCCCTTCCTCACTGTAAACACTGAGCAGAAGTAGTCATTTAAGAGGTCTGATTTCTGCCCATGCTTCTCCATCCATCCTCTTACCTTCTTAAGTCACTTTATTTCCCCTCTTAGGTTTCCTCTGATCACTGATGTACCCGAAAAAGGCCTTGCCATTTTTCTCAATCCAGTCTGCTATTTTAAGCTCGGACTCTGCCTTAGCTATTCTCACTACAGTACTGGCATCTTTCAATTGCTAAGGCAGAGTTCCCTATTTGCTTCCAGCAGGTCTGCTTTCTATTTCCCAAAGGCAGATATTTTGCTCTGACTGCCTTCCCCATCTTTCTGAGGAACCATATTGGTTTCCTATGCTTCCTACCCTTCCAAACTAGGGATGCTCACACTTGGCTAACTCTGACCTGATTGAACAATTTAGGAATTTCCAGTTCCTAATCTAATTCCTAATCAATTCCTAAAAGGACCTCAAAATCAGAACTGAATTCAGACTTGAAATCCTAATTTCTAAATCCTATATTCTGATGTAAATGCATGTTTTAGCCTTCAAATTAGGAATTAGGATTTTCAAACTGTAATTCTTACTAATTCAGAAAATTAGGTAGGAATCGGATGATTGCATTTCTGTGACTCAGAATCTAAGCAACTATATTCCAAACCTGTTTCAGACAGGTTTTTTATACCTTTTGGATCCCATGTTTGATGGTGTTATATTTTTTCTCCTCCCATTTAATTGGACTGTTCCCTTGAGTCTCTACCTTAGAACTTCCTCTGTATTCCTGATGTCTTCTGTTCTGAAGTCCAGAACCAGTGGCAAAACTTTATGACACTGGGCTTTGAGGGAAATTATTTCATTCCACACAAAAGGTTAATAAAAAAGCTGGGTAAACTGCAGATAGGGGACAAACTGACCTGGTGGATAGGGAACTGGCTGGGTGGCAGGACACACAGGGTGTTTCTAAATGGGGTGCCAACAAATCCAAAGGGAGTCTTGAGTAGGGTATCACAGGGATCGATACTGGGATCTGTGTTCTTCACTATCTTAATTTGCGATATAGCCGTATGAATCCAGAATAAGATATGTCTTTTTGCTGCTGACACTAAGATCTGTGGCAGAGTGAACACTGTAGAGAGTTAGAGAAAGAAAAAGAGATCAGGAACAGCTGTACCCATAAATACTCCATCCCCAACCCCCTATCCTCTGTTGCCCTTATGCCTTCCATGATGTACACCACCACTCTTCCCCTCTCCCCTGCTCTATATCCTTGCAAAACATATCATAGCCATGGACTTTGATGTCCCTGTCATGGCTAGGTGTCATCCATGTTTCTGTAACACTCAATGTTCAGTCCACTTTAACACAACAGGCTGTAGGTCACTCATTTTGTTACTCAGTGTTGGTGTTTATATAAGCTACTCCCTGGGGGCCCAGTTTCCTATCCTTGCTTCACCTGATGCCCAGTCCTTCCCTTCCTTCCCCCTTTGTTTGTGTACACCTACTTTCCTCCCACTCTGTTCAGTTTATCTGATCCCACGTTAACCCCACTAGATAAGGTAATGGTAGCTAGGTCTCCCCTGTCTAATGTCCCACCATAGGTGTCCCTAGCCCCAGCCTCCTCATTGATAGTTTAAACATCCTGATATGTAAGCATCAAGGGCCCAATATTCAAAGAGTAGCACACCAGCAAACAGGGTTTGTGGGTGCACTAATCCGGACTTGCACTGGTGCTCCCGGCCAGCCCATACTCAGATGTGCCAGGAGCACCAGCACAAACCCATAGTGCTGAAGCACTCTAATACCGCTGCACCTATGCAAATGACAGGGTCCCCCATACATATTGGCTCAGTGGTATTTTCAAAGGTTTGAAGCAACAGAAAACAGCCCCTAAAGTGGTGCTATTTGCCGCTGCTCCTTAAGAGGGTGCCACACCACCTGAAGGCAGGATGGCTGTACTGCAGTTGCCCACCCCGTATCACCCATTTCAATGTATGATAGCTATCTCTGGCATCTAGTGGCACCTTCCACCCCCTGAACACCTGTTTCAATTTATGATAGCTATCCCCAGTGTCTAGTGGCACTCCCATCCCTAAAACACCTGTTTTAATTTGAGATAGTTATCCCTGGTGTTCAGTGGCACCCCCCCCCCCACTGCCCTGGTCGCCAATTTACAACTACTGTATTAAGTACTCTCTGCTAGCCATTGGTACCCTCCACCCCACTGATTGCCCGTTGACAAAAGTAAAAGTAATCAGTAGTGGTCCAGTGTCTCCCTACCTATCCCACCCAACCACCCCCCTCTTACCCAGCTGTCCAGTGATCAGCAGTGCCTGGCATGGTGACCAGCACAGCCCTCCTCTCATCACCTTGGCTGGCTACCATATGAGCTGTCAGTGAGCACACGTAAGTGCCAAAAATCTCCTGCAAACATGGAGGTTGTCAAACCTCCATAATATCCCCTGGAAGACTATGGCACCCCAATCCCTGCAGCTTACTAAATCCCCAACCCTGGCTGTATTTGACTGCATACTTTGCATACCTACCACTGAACTGCAGTTCTTGCACTGGCCTGGCACTGTATTCAGAAGCTCTCCTGATTCTTGATATCATTAAAAACTTTGGGCACCCTGACCAGGGGTTGCTCATTGGTCCCTCACAGCAGCAAATATAAGTTCAGTCAGCAGAGATTTTGGGATACCCTAGACAAGGTTTTGCTGTGACCACTTAACCAATACATGCTACACACACTAGTGCCCTAAATAGGGGTTTTAATCTGAGCTCTGATGGCCGGTGACAGGATATTATTGTATGTTACTACCATGACGTGACCACCCTCATGGTTGTAAGAGTGGTCTCTCATGCATTCTTAGGGTATGAGAACCGCGAACCAAACGTGAGTGGTTCTGATACCCTCAGAATGTAAGTGAGACCACAGTTACCACCATGAGAGTGGTCTCCACGATGGTATTAATATATTATTGATTGAGCTCGATCAATAATATAGTCATTTTATTAAAGCCTTACTGGAATGTACCCATTACGAGGGCAGCTGCACGTGAGACACACTTCACAGAATAAGAGTGTCTTATATGCAGAGGAAAGACAAGCTTTCATTGTTTGAGAGTGCTCTCTTGATCTATAATATCACACACTTTACTGGATGCCCTACCTAGGATGTAATTTTAACCCTCTTGCCACAACTATAGGACATCAGACAGTATAACAGCCACAAGGTATTTTTGCCTATGTGCTCTTTTGTGTGATCTCTCCACTTGGAAACTAATACTTTCGTGTTTGCTAAACATGCTGGTGGGTATAACCGGAGGACTCTTACCCTAGTCCAGGAGGAAATGGGCAGAGTCACCTGCCAACCTGACAATGTTCCCTGATGATGCCCCGGTGCATGCTGTTCTTCTGCTCTGTGGTTCTCATGCCGTAGAAATCGCTCACGCAATTGATTGCTTGGACCTGTGGGATTTAAATATAAGGCTGCTAACAAACGATTGATGCTAGGTTTCCCAAAAACCTTTTGTAGCTGCCTCCTACCCCTCAGCCTCCTGCAAGCTCTCTATCCTCCTGATCTCCAAGTTTCCAAGTCACACATGCAACCCAGTATAACACCTTTTTCTTTAAATAAGGAAAAAAGACTCATTCTGCACAGGGCTTACTTTGCCCTCCATCAGCCTTGTGGTGGTCCTGAGTTCTGAGGGACCAGACTGAAACTGTAACAACAGTATAAGACTAGGGCTTTTAGCTCATGATTAGTGCTAGGCAATACCCTGACTGCCTTCCAAAATGACACCATTCAAAGCCACCTCCTGTCCCTCAGATTCCCTCCTAATTCTCTAGTGCCACAAGTAATCAACAAAGTATTTTAATACCTTTTTTAACTAAGAAAAAAAGCCCTCCACTTCACAGGATTTCCCCTTGCCCCACTGTCTTCTGATGATCCCAAGTTACGAGTGATCAGACTGAAATTGCAACAACCTTAATTAGACCAGAGATGCTAGCATGTTCCTGGTGTTGACTGCCTGAGTGCCTCCTAAAAATGGCACCACTCATGGATGCCTCCCACAATTCTTTCTGATGTCCCAGTTCCCCAGTCCCACAAAGAACCCACAAAGTAGTTTAAAACCTTTTTTTTTAAATAAGGAAAATCCCTCCTACTATATGCTGTCTACCTTGCCCTACAACCACTGAATGATGATCTCAGGCACCAAGCGACCAGACAACCTGCAGCAACCTTTATTAGACAAGAGCTGCCAGCATGTAATTGGCACTAGGCAGTCACCTTACTGGGCCTCGCTCAAATGACATCACTCTCAGCTGCCTCCCATCCATCAGCATCCCACAAGCCCTCCTTCCCTCCCAGTTCCCCAGTCCCACAAGCAACACAGAAAGCAGTTTAAAACCTTTGCTTTTTGTTTTTAAATAAGCTAAAATCTCTCTCACTGCACAGGGCTTACCTTGCCCTCCTCCCACTTTCCGATGACCCAAAGCTTCACAACCCACACAAGCTGTAAGTGCCAACTGGCATGGGCTTACTGCACTGGCTGCCTACATGTGTAAATGCATAGGCACTATTTACCTCTGCGTCTCCTGGACTCTGGCTGGAACTCTTCTCTCCTCTCCTCTCAAGTGGTGGCACAATCAACTTTGACTCTGCAGGCTGGATCAGATCCTAACTAGGAAAAACAGCCTATGAGCAACATTGCTCTTATTCCATTGATTGCCACTCTGTGCTTCAGCAGAAGGTACACTCTTTTTCTTCAGTACTGTAGCAATCAAATTAAACAGGTACACCTTTCCAGTCTATCAGTCTTGTCTGAGCCCTGGCAGTGCAGTCTGTCTTGGACGTGCAGCTTCCTGGCTGAACATCTTGAACTGTCTGAGCCAGATTCTAGTCTCCCAGGCTCTTTTTTATGTTTGCTTGCATGCATGTGCTAGAAACATAGTGCGACGATCCAAAATGCAGTGCCGTACAGTTGAAAGGGAGCGCACCGCTTCCGCTCCACACACACACACACACACACACACACACACGCGGGCGCACACACATTGCATGCTCATGTGCTCCTACCTCCCCCACGCACACACTGTATGGTTGACGGGGTGCCCAATCCCATCAGCTCTACTGTCCCCCCACAGTCTGTATGGCCGGTGAGGGTGCCCAAACCCGTTGGCTCTACTATTCCCCAGACCGCCGGATTTTAGCGCTGGGAGCCCACCCCAGCATGGCAACAGGTCCTATGGCCAATGGGGTGCCCAATCCCCCATCGGCTCCACCCCCAACAGCCTTCCAGCTGCCGCAGGAGCCCACCCCAGCGTGGCAAACATCCTCGTGGTCAAATAAAAAAAAAAACCTGAAAGAAAAAAACCTTCCCTTGCTGCTGTCTTCACCCCTCTCCCACCTGAGCCCACCCACTGCGCACCCTTCCTCCCCACACCACCACCACCTCACCCCATACTTACCTCCGGAGCTAGGTACAACGATCTTCAGTGGACCAGGAACATGTTTGCACTCTTCAAAGCCGACCATGAACTGAGGAAATGCCGGTAAGCTGTAAAATGTAATGAATAGGGTTTTTTCAACTTTGCTGCATATCTCAGGCATTTTTTGGAATTTTGGCATCAAATTTTCAACATAGTGTTTTTGGGACCCCTCCTCCTGAATTCTGTCACTGTCATGGCATTAATCGGGCCCGAAGGGTGATTTCGTGGTCACTGAGCAAAATCACCTTTCGGGACTGATTAATGAAATGACAGTGCCAGTGTTCACAAGGTGGGCTCTCAAAAAGCCTATGTTGAAAATTTGTTAATTCTAAAAATGACTGTTTCAGCGTTAAGCTGTTCCTACACATGCTTTCGTATGTTCGAGAATTTTCAATATTTTCACTCCAGATTTTCAATATTGCCATTTGACCACACTTCCTTATGAGTAGTACAGCTGTCATTTTTCACATCTCACCCAAAATGTGTTTCCACGCATGTAGCGCACAATGGCGCAGTCAGTGTGTGAAATCAATGTTCGGGACACATTAAGAAAATCACAGTGACACTGTTCATGAGCAGAGGTGTTAAAATGGCTATGTTAAAAATTTGGTGAAAAAATTCCCAAAAATAACTATTTTACGAGCATGTGTTGCGCTGTTCCTACGGACGCTCGTAAGTTCGCATATTTTCATTATTTTCACTCCAGATTTTCAACATTGCCATTTTACCACACCTCCTTATGAGCAGTACAGCTGTCATTTTTCACATCTCGCCCAAAACATGTTTCCACCCATGTAGCGCCCAATGGCACAGTCAATGTGCGAAATCAATGTATGGGACACATTTAAGAAAATCTCAGTGACACTATTCATGAGCAGAGGTCTTAAAATGGCTATTTTGAAAATTTGGTGAAAAAATTCCTAAAAATGACTGTATATTCACGAGTGAGCATGCATGATTTCCACGCTTTTCCTCGTAAGTTCATGAATATGTAATATTTTCAGTCCAGATTGTCACCAGTGGCATTTTTCCACACTCCCTTATGAACAGTACAGCTGTCATTTTTCACAACATGGCCGAAATGTGTTTTCACACTTTCAGCACAGAAATGCTTGGTCACTGTGGGACATCATTGTTTGGGACAGATAAAGAAAATCACAGTGACACTGCTCATGACCGGAGGTCCCAGAATGCCTGTGTTGACAATCTGCTGTAAACTATTCCCAAACTAATTACATTACGGGTGCACGTTGCACAGTTTCTACGCACTCTCGTGACTTCACCAGTTTTTTTAATATTTTCACTGCAGATTTTCAACATTGCCATTTTTTACACCTCCCCATGAACAGTACAGCTTTCATTTTTCACATCCTGTTCAGAACGTGTTTTTGCACCTGTGGTGACAAATGCCGTAGTCGCTGTGCAAAAGCAGCTTTCAGCTAACAAACTGATATTGCTACTGTTCATGAGGTGGGGGTCACAAAAACCCATGTTGAAAATTTGGAGTGAAAATACCAACGAATGCCTGAGGCGTTAGGGTTTCCGACCATAACGCCCCACCCTGTAGAGAATGACAGGCATCAGGGCTGTGACTTGGGACTGTCACCTGCAATGCTCATACCATTCCACCCCCACCCACACCCTGCAGCCACTGAGAGGCATCGAAGAGTACGTTGGACTCTTCAGCCCCAAAGTTTACCCCATTCTCCTATACCACACCCATCTCACAATATTTCCTGATGGAATGGGGTGTGCATAAGGGCCAAAGATCCCAAGGCACACCGTGACACTTGTCGGTGTCTGCACGGTAGGATGTGGTGAAATGGCATGGCCGTTATGCCTGATGACCCAAAGGCACACCCCAATGCCATCACTATCTGCAGGGTGGTGATGGGGTTGGCTTCAGTTCAATACTTCATTGCCATTCCTATTATGCAGCTCTGTAACTCCTACACTACCAATGCCAATGCCAGCAAGCAAACATTCGGCATTGACAAATGCTAGTTTAGTTCTGAGACTGAGCCCTGACTGACAGAAAATTCCTGGGAAACCATGCATCTGCAGCTTGAGCTGAGTTTGCATGCAAGATCCCCTGCAAACCTGAGATCAGGATTGGTCAGTCTGTCACTAGGCAAAAACACTGTGGGCCTCTGACCCTTTCTCAGCAGTTCTGTGGGGGTCAGATGATGGCTGATACATGGCTGTAGCCATGTTTGTTTACATTTACTAATGGGTGCACACTGTTCTATGGCACCTCCTGCTACCTACCTGTATGCCTTGACAGGCTTTATTTCTCCTGTCCTAACCCTGCTTTCAGTCCCTGGGCCAGGGCTGTGGCCAGTGTTGTGGGTGCTCTTCCCATTTATCTGTTGGGGTCCATGGATGACAGCCAGCCGCGGAGCGATCTCTCCCTCTCACTATGCTGCCACATATGCATGCTTTCCCACTATGGTGCTTCAACAGTGAAGAATCATGTCCCTGATCCTTCTGCTTTTCTTGGGGTCAGGGAGCTGCTGTTGTGCTTTCAATGGTGCCTCTTCACCCAATCTCGGCCCCCACAATCCAGTCCTGGGCCAGGATCATGGTACTGACAGTGCAGCGGTGGCTACAAGGATAATGGGGAGTTGAGGGTCTGATTCCCACCATAGACTCCCGTTCCATATAGCTGCTGCCCTGACAGTCCCCCATTGATGCAGTCCATGTGTTGGAGGGGACCAGAGGGTGAAGGAGGTCAAGATCTGGCTGGGAGCATTGCTGAGGCCCATGAGCTCATTCCAGTATGCTCCCATTGGGGGCTTACATTCACGTGTTCAGATCTTAGCAAAATATCAGTGAAATTCTGCTCAAAAATAGTTACCTAGCTTAATAATGAAAATAGTACCTTGTGTGTACTGCCCTTTGAGTGAAATGATGTTTTCGGAAGTTCCCTCTTATCCTTACCCATTACAGTCTTAGTTCCCCCCCTTAATCTACAGTCTTGTTCTAGCTGAAAAAGCATCCCCTGGACCACTGTATCAACATCCTTCAAAATGCACAAGAATGAACTGGATGCCTGTTGGTCAGAGCTTGTCTTGCAGATTCTATGTTTCTTAATTACTTGGTTCTGATATAGTCAGTGTCTTCAAAAATAATGGATTAATGGGACACAGGAAGAACACAGAAATTTGCAGAACTTCATAGACAAAACATGTGTTTTGGGACTGTGCACACTAGCATATAAACAAGGTACTCTGTAGTAAGTGTACAAGGGCACAAGGAAGGCACTGCATAACTTCACCAAAGCACAAGCTCTATCTGGCCTGATTCTGTATCCCCCATGTTTCACGAAAACAATGAAGTTACTAGGATGTTTCCTGTGAAGTTTTACAGCGAAATAATTCAGCAGTTGTATCTAATGTTTTATTATCTTATAGATGATTTCATCTTATGTTATTACTTATGGATTTCTATGTTAAAATGTTATCTATTTTGAGCTTAGCTGCGTATATTTATTTGCCTATTTTACTTTGTACGGCGCCCAGAGCCTCCGGGATTAGGTATCCTTTTAAATAACAATTGCCTCGCCTAATTAACTATTAAGGGGTTTATAGCACCAGAGATACATGATAGAGTCCCCAACCCCCACCCACACACTCTTTACAAAACCTTTTAGCCATTGCCAGTAACAAGATTAAAATATCCACGTGGCTTGATATGCAAGGAGTGGTGCTGGACTGTTGGCATGTTTTCTTTAATGAAATTAATTCATGTGGTGTTAGACCACACCTGACAGTCAGCTGAAATAACTTTAGTGGGCCAGCAGAGGATAAAGTCATAAAACAGATGCAGCAAGAAAGAAACTCTGGAAGCAAACCTGTGCAAGATGGCAGTAGTGTGAAGTAAAGAATTAAAGCTAATGCAGTCATTCTAATGATTTTACAGCTGGTTTTTTTTTTTCACTTTTTATGCTTTGTCTGATTCAGCATTTATAGATTTTATGTTGTGCTAACCAAGATCTAGCTCGCAGTTAAGAGATATACAAGTGGTTTAACTAGCATGGTGCTAACCAGATTTTCTGTAGCTTAAGAGATAGATTCACAGGTGTTAACTAGTACTGTGCTAATCAAAGTCCTTATCAGAGTTAATACATGCACAACACAGGCTGATTTTTTAGTAGTTCATTTACCTTTAGAGAGAGCCTTTATTATATTTATATCATTGCATCATACACATTGCTTGTAGTGTAAGAACTAATAGGTGTTGTGACAGGGTCAGTGTCCCTGTTCCCTTTTGCTATCCCTTCCTTTACACTCTCCTGTTTTCTAAGCTATCCTTTCTAGCTGCAGGCAGACAATTGGCTGCTCTCAGTCCTGTGCCCCCCTCTCACCTGCCCTCTTAACATTGTATTTCCTCTTTTTATGTTTGCTTGTGCGTGCAGCGCACAAGAATCATTTTGAGGAGAGTACAGTATTGCAGACCTGTGGCAGTGTTTGGACAATCCAGTGAACGCTTTCAGGGGCATGTCCCTTGGCCACCAACCAACAGGAAAGCTGCCAATGACAGCAGTTTCAGAGCAAGAGCTGGACTTAAAGAAATCTGCGGTCCAGTTATGGACAGTTTCATCATTGCAGCAGCAGATCTCTCTCCCCCTCCCTTCCTGGTAATGAGGAACATTCCAGCCATGCACATTTCAGTGCACAGTAATGCACATGGCTGGATATATGAGCAACTTGTTTGCTCAGTGTGCCTTTCCTGGTGAAATAAAAAATGAGCCGTGCGGCTTTGCATAATTGGCGGCTCCTGACGCCCATCACACACTCTGCCCAAAGCTGACATCAGGGTGCCCAATCCCTGTGTCAGCATGCCTCCCAAGCTATCTTTTGCCAACAATGGGGTGCCCAATCCCTGTGTCGGCATGCCCCCCCAATGTTGTGGCTCACTGGGAGCCAACTCCAGTGTGCCAAAGTAAACATTATGTTTTTCCAACACCAGGATGTCCACTCCCGGTGTTGGATGTGCCCCCCCATGCCCCCTTTTTTCAGCCGACCCCTGAGTACCCAATCCCTGGGTCAGCATTGATCCCCCTCTACTAGTCTGGCACACTGGGAGACCACCCCAGTGTGCCGAAATCCATTTTTCATAAAATTACATCTGTAAAAGAAGAAAACCGTCCCCCAATGTGTTTTTATTTACCTGTAAAAAAGAAAACGGTCCCTCGTCATCCTGATGGTCCCCTCCCCATCCTGACCCTCCCTCTGCACACCCCACCTCCCTGCAACCCCCCCTCACCCCATACATACCTTTGGAGATCCGGCACTGTGCTCTTCTGTGGACCAGAAACATGTCTGCACGCTTCAAAAGCCGACCGCAAACTGAAGAAAATCACGGTAAGCCCTATAATGGCAATCGGGGGGGGGTTCAACTTAGGTTGATATATCAGCCATTTTTTTGAGTTTTGGCCCTATATTTTCAACACAGAGTTCTTGGGACCCCACCTCATGACCACTGACACTGTCATTTTGTTTCTCAGTCCCAAAAGGTGATTTCGCAGTCACTGTGCAGAATCACCTTTCAGGGCCGATTAATGAAACAGCAGTGCAACTGTTCATGAGATGGGGTCCCAAAAAGCCTGTGTTGCAAGTTTAGTGAAAAGACTCCCACAAAAATGACTGTGTTATGAGCATGCATTGTGCAGTTTGTACACACACTCGTAACTTTGCCAATTTTTAATATTTTCACTCTAAATTTCCAACTTTGCCATTTCTTCACACCTTTTTATGAACAGTACTGCTGTCATTTTTTGCATCCTGCCCAAAACATGTTTTCGCAGCTGTGGCACAGAATAGTGCAGTCGCTGTGTGAAATCAACTTTTGGGACAGATTAATGAAATCACAGTGCCACTGTTCATGAGTGGAGGTTCCAAAAAGGCCAAGTTGAAAATCTGGTGAACAAATTCCCAAAAATGACTATGTTACGAGCGTGCGTTACACAATTTCTTATTTTCACTCCAGATTTTTAACATTGCCATTTTTTCACACCTCCTCATGAACAGTACAGATGTCATTTTTTCACATCCTGCCCAAAATGTCTTTTTGCAGCTGTTGCACTGAATGGCATTTTCGCTGTGCAAAATCACCTTTCAGGATCGAGTAACGAAATGATAGTGTCATTGTTCATGAGGTGGGGTCCCAAAAAGCCAGTGTTGAAAATTTGGAGTGAAAATAACAAACACCCAGGGCATTAGGGTTTACAACCATAACATCCCACCCTGTACAGACTGACAGGCATCAGGGCGTGGCTTGGGGTCATTGGCCGTAATGCCCACACCATTCCATCCCCACCCTGCAGCCACTGACAAGCATCGAAGTGTGCTTTGGGGGTCTTCAGCCCTAACATTCACCCCATTCTCCTATACTGTACCCATCTCAGTTTATTTCTTTGTGGAACGGGGTAAGCATAAGGGCCGAAGACCTTAAGGCACACTGTGACACCTTTCAGTGTCTGCAAGGTGGGATGAGGTGGAATGGCATGAGCATTATAGCCAACGACCCAAAGGCACACCCTAATGCCTGTCAGTCTCTGCAGTGTGGGGGTGGGGGTTGGCGTAGTTCAATACTTCGCTGCTATTCCTATTATGCATCTCTCTAACTCATGCAGTACCAATGCCAGTACCAGCAGGCAAACATTCAGCATTGGCAAATGCTTGTGTTTCTTTGTTCTGCTACCTTTTATACTCTGCTGTCTTTGTGTCCCCCCCCCCCGGTAAAGAGACCTGCTAGGGTCTGTGCTAGCCCACATAGAGGCTGTTGTTAAAGTAAAAGGAATCTTTATGATGGGGAGACAAAACCCTGTGTAAGAAATGTTCTGTTGTTTTAGATCACTGTTTGCTTTGCTTGCTCTACCTCTCTTCTTGCTTTTCTAGCAACAGCAGGAGGGAGTGGAAGACACATTAGGGCTCCTATGCACTTTATGTGGTGTGTTCATTGCTCACTGTTCCTGCTGGAAACAAAGCCCCTCCCCCACTTCCCTAACTGGACCACAACCAACATTCTGGTTGGGTGGCAGGCAGGGATATAAAAGTAACAGGGGTACATACAAATACAGTGCATCCCACTTAAATGCATATTTGATAAACACATAACCCATATAAACACATCAGAAGAGGCCAGAGGGTGAAGGATCCAAATCCATTTCCGTGCAGTGCAGTAACTGCTCATTGCTGTTTTTGTTTTAAACCTAGTTCGATGTGCTTTTAATGGTGTTACTTCTTTGCTGTCATTAGTTGGAATTGTTTTGTGGCTGTTAAAATAAAGATGGAACTAGAAGGAGAGCTTCAGTAACAGACTACTGGAATAGCAGTATAAGTGCAGTATAATGAGGGGAGTAGTGCAATGCAGTGGATGCTGGGCAGCCATACTCAGGAAGACCTTCTGGACAGAGGTGCTGCCCTATCTACATGCATCTCTCTGGACTGTGGGATGAGGTAGCCAGACTCAGAGTGGAAGTAAACTGGGTCAGGAATACCTTCGTCCCTATCCAGAGACTACCCAGTCCAATGCCGCTGCCTCAAAGTATGTCAAAAATGAGGAGCACTTGGATGATGGTGGGCTCAGGAAGGGTTAGGGTGATCAGAAAGAGGCACATCCCAAATCCTATTCCACTCTAGAACTTATATGCTGCACTGGCAAATGGGGATAACCAAACAGAGACACCCAGAGAACTGGAAGGGAAGGATGTGGAGGTCAACAGAGGAGGTGACCTCAGTGGGGAGAACAGTGGATCCCAGAAGAGGAGGAGGAACCAAATCCTGGTGGAGGACTCTATCATAAGAGGGATCCATCTAGGAGCACATGAGGGGGAGGACAGGGAGATGAGGTGCCTACCAGGTGCCACTGCATGGAGGGATGGGAGGAAGATCCTGGAGATCACTGGGAAGGCAAGACAGGAGGGTGGGCTGGATGTTATTATCCACCTAGGTACTAATGACCTGACAAATGGGGAGCCTAAGGAAGTTCAAGAAGAGTTTAGAAAATTGGGAGGGGTCTCAAGCAAGTAGCTACATCTGTCACCTTCTTGGAAGTACTACCCATGAGAGGCATGGGAGAGCGTAGGGGCACAGGCACCAGGAACTTTAACAAATGGTTGAAGAACTGGTGCTGCAAGGAAGGGTTTGGATTCATTGGTGACTGGGGACCCACCTAGAGTGACAGGGGCTTGTTCAAGCCTGATGGCCTGCATCCATCCTGGAGGGGAATCCAAGCACTCAATGATAAATTTAAATGCTACATGGACAAGCATTTAAACTAGCCACGGGGGTGGCAGGTCAGCAAGGAGGGTACCTAATTGCCCACCCCCCATTGCTAGCAGTGGAACCAGTGAACAGGAGGAGGCGATATCTCTACAAAGCAATGTGCAAAAGATGGAGATAGGCACCCAAGGGGTGGACAGGCAGAAAGGGGGCAAAATTCAACAGAAAGGCAGACAGAAGGGAGGTGGCTGGATTAGAACAGCTGAACAGTCCAGGGAGTTCACATCATGGAAAGCCATGTGTGCCAATGGCAGGAGCCTTAGCATCAAGATGGAGGATCTGGTGGCCGCCATGGCACAGTCGGACCTGGACATTGTGGCCATCACAGAGACCTGGTATAATGAAAACCATGACTAGGAGATGGCCATACCTAGCTACAACATATTCAGAAGAGGCAGGGCAGGGCAGGCAGGAAGAGAAGAGGAGTAGCACTTTATGTGAAAGATGGCATAAAGGTCACAGAGATCCAGGAGGAACAAAATGAGGGAGGAATACTGTGGGTTAAGCTGGAAAGGAAAATGGGGTCAGCCATCTGCATAAGGGTGGTCTACAGACCACCAGCCCAGAAGGAAGAGACAGATAGGGAGTTATTGCTAGCCATCCAAAGGATAGTGGACAAGGGGGAGGTGGTGCTGGTTGGAGACTTCAATACGTTAACTGGAGCCTCCCAGCAGCAGCATCAACCAGGAGCAGATTTATTCTGGACTCCCTTCACGGTGCCTCCCTTAAGCAAATGGTCATAGAACCAACCCAACAGAAGGCAATACTGGACCTCATGCTCAAAAACTGGGACAGTGTGATGGGGCAACAGTGGGGAAGCACCTGGGGAACAGTGACCACCGGTCACTGTGGTTTAAAATCACAGAAGAAGCAGAATCAAACTGCACAAAAACATGTAACCTGGGTTTTAGAAGGGCAGACTTTGGGAAAATGGGGACATGCTTGAAAGAGGCACTAATGGGAATGGGGAGGAAATCAGGGGTGGAGGAACAGTGGACAATATTTAAAATGGGGATTACAAGAGCACCAGAATTATGCATTAAGCAGGTTAGCAAGGGGAAAAGAAAGAGGAGGCCATTATGGTTTTCCAAGGAGGTAGCAGAGAAAGTGAAAGCCAAAAGGATTGCATTCAGGCAATACAAAAAGATGCAGGCAGAAGGAGGATAGGAAGAAGTACCAGGAGAAGCAAAAGGAGGCAGGGAGGTCAGTAAGGGAAGCCAAAGCTCACACAGAAGAGTGCATCACAAAATCAGTGAGTACAGTGGACAAAACCTTTTATAGGTACTGTACATAAGTGAAAAAAGAAGGGCTAAGGGAGGGATAGTGAGACTGAAGTGGGAGGACGGGGGCCGAGTGGAGGATGACAACAGAAAAGCTGACATACTGAGCAGATATTTCTGCTCAGTCTTTACTGAGGAAGAGGAGGGTAATAGGCCTGAAGGGAGTACAAGGGGTGGGAATGAGACAGAAATGGACACAAGTCCCTTTACATGGGAAAGGGTCCTAAATGTACTGGAAGGAATAAGTCAGTTAAGCAATGGGGCCAGATGGGGTGCACCCCAGGTTCCTAAAGGAACTAAGAGAGGTGGTGCCTGAACCTCTGGCAATCCTGTTCAGCCAATCACTGGAAACAGGGGAGGTACCCAAAGACTGGAGGACAGCAGATGTAGTCCCCTTATACAAAAGCATGAACAAAGAGGAAGCTGGGAACTACAGACCAGTCAGCCTGACCTCGGTAGTGGGGAAGGTCATGGAAGCATTACTGAAGGAGAGATTGGTGGAACATCTGGTTGCCAACAGACTACAGGACCCAAGGCAGCATGGTTTCACCAGAGGGAGGCCATGTCAGACCAACCTCATTGAATTTTTCAACTGGGTGACAAGGGAGGTGGATCAGAGGAGGGCAGTGGATGTGGCCTATCTGGACTTCAGCAAGGCCTTTGACACTATGCCTCATAGAAGGCTATTAAACAAACTGGGGAATATGGGAGTGGGCAGGACAGTAGTGCAGTGGGTGGGTAATTGGCTGGGTGGCAGGACACAGAGGGTGGTGGTAAATGGCTGTCATTCCACAGAGGGAAGAGTGACCAGTGGAGTACCACAGGGATCAGTGCTGGGACCAGTCTTATTCAACGTCTTCATCAGTGACATTGCGTAGGACCTAGAAGGCAGAATTTCCCTGTTTGCTGATGACATGAAGCTCTGTAACAGAGTGAACATGCCAGAGGGTGTAGACAGAATGAGGAGGGACCTGCAGAAGCTTTAAGAATGGTTGAGGGTTTGGCAGTTGAAATTCAATGCAAAGAAGTGCAAGATGATGCATATGGAGCACAAAAACCCTGGAACAAAATATCAGCTGGGGGGTGAGGATACAGCATGCACCAAGCAGGAAAGGAACCTTGGGGTTATCATCCCTGATGACCTCAAGTTAGGGAAACAGTGGGACAAGGCAGCAGGTAATGCAAATAGGATGCTGGGATGCATAGGCAGGGGCATCACCAGCAGGAAAAGGGAGGTCATAGTTCCACTATACAAGACACTAGTTAGGCCCCACCTGGAGTAAAGTGTACAGTTCTGGAGATGTTAACTACGTAAGGACATAGACAGGGAGGAGAAGGTTCAGAGGAGGGCAACAAAGATGGGATTGCATCACGAGCCGTATGAGGACAGGCTGAAGGACTTGAATATGTACTCTCTGCAGGAGAGGAGGGAGAGAGGGGTTATGATAGAGACATACAAGTACCTTACAGGGAGGAACAGGGTGCAGGAATACACTATTTTCCAGCAAAAAAAATGTTCCAGGGCTAGAGGGCATGGGATGAAGTTGGAGGGAGGGTGATTCAGAGGAAATGTGAAGAAGAATTTCTTCACGGAAAGGGTGGTGGACAATTGGAACACCCTGCCAAAGGAAATGGTGGGGGCTGAAACAATCATGAGATTTAAGAATGCATGTAATAGATATAAGTGAATCCTGGAGGTCAGGGGTAAGGGGCAACAGACTTCTAGAAAAACTTAAAGGGAACTTACAAGCTCAAACGGGCAGACTGGGTGGACCATAGGCCCTTATCTGCTGACAGTGTCTATGTATCTATGTAAGTCCTGATTTTTTTTCTATATACTTCCTATGCAAATTAGACAGTTTAAACGCATAAAAGGCCACCGTTTTTCTGTTTTTACTGGAAAACCTGGTAAAATTCCGGAATTAGGGCTGCCTGAACACCGGTAAAAACAAATATTTCATGGAATCTGCCATTTTATGCTAGATCAGTAATTCTACAAAACTTGTATTTTTTTTTATAATTGCTTCCTGAACTATTTTCAATTTGTTTTATTTAATGATCTGTATATTAAGCCTTCTTTTATTCTGATTATTTATGCACATACTGAAAGAATGACAGCAGAATCCCAGTAAAATCCGGAAATTAAAATAACAATCACCGGTGCAATTCCGGAATCTGAAGTATTGAAAATGGAATTTCAATGTTTTAATCACCGTAAATCAGTGACCTTGTGGATTCCTTTTAAATGCATACTTTTTCCCTCAGTTTTGCTGTTCTAGTGTAGGCTGATGGACAATTTTACTTACACTGCCTGTAAGCTGTTTTACTAATTAGCTCTTAATTGTCTGTTAACAGGCTGCCCTACCTAAACTGACATGTTAAGCACCTACTTCAACTTTTTAACCATCATACCCAAGTCACAAAAGCACTCTGACCCATATTAAATCACAGCAAATAACCTAAAAGAATGTCACAGAAGCACTTTACCAGCTGGCAGTAGTATAGCCTACAGGTTAGAGTAATGAACTGTACATGAACTTGGTACATCCAGCAGACAGACCTGGATTTGATTCTCACACCCTCCACTTGCATACTGTGTGACTCTGAACAAGTCACTTACCCCCCCCCCCCCAGTGCTCTCGGTCACCCCTGGAAAACAGGTACCTGTGCCTAGTGGGCCTTACCTGGTTACCAAAGAATTAAAAAAAAAAAAACAGCCTCCCTTACACATTTATCAAACATTAGAATGTCATTAAATGTCACAAAGCACTTTACATGAATCTCAAACGCATACTCCCTCACACAGGAATTAGACAGTACCCAACCCACTGGCACATAGTGCAAGTTACGCTCACCATTGAAAGAATACAAGATTGGATAAATGCATAGCCCCCTTAAACTCATACTTTTTGGCAGTCACAAGGGTATGCATTTAGGGGGGCTGCACTGAATTAGGTGCTGTGACACATATTCTTTTTTTTTTTTTTTGTACATAGCTTCAGCTGGATGTGTCTTTTCTCTTTGTTTTCTTTATTCCAAACTGTGCACAGCTACTGTACTCACCAGTGTAGTTAGCATGATACCAGTTGTCAGGTAGTGCTACCACCAATACCCCATTGTGCAGTTCTGGCTGGGAATTTACACAGGGTGTGCTTTTTACCTTGTACTTTAGCATCGAACATTGGGTAGTCTCAAGGACAATGAGGCATGATATGAAGCTGGAAGGGGGAAGGCTCAGAGGGGATGTGAGGAAATACTTCTTCACATAAAGGGTGGTGGACACCAGGAACAGACTACCAGCATAGGTGGTGGGTACCAAAATGGTAGCAGGATTCAAGTATGCATGGGATAGACACCATGGGGACCTTAGTAACAGGGCTGGGGGAGAGTGGGGGGGTAAGGCTGCAGATCAAGTAGGGTCTGCTCGACAACCTCAGTATAGATAGAAACTCTGCACACATGAATGGAGTGTCTGCTCTCAGCTCCTCTGATTTGGCTGCTTTTGGGAATCCAGCTGTCCCCCCCAAGTCCACACTACAAGAGTGCCAGGCAGGGTTTTGGTGCTGGATGGCTTGGGCAACCTTCTTCCCCCAGAGTGTATCCAGGCCAGTGCCCAGCATGGACTCACTCCCTCTCTATCACATGGAACAGGAGGCATTGTAGGAAAAAGAAAAGCAATAACAAATGTAAACATGGAGATCCCCAGGGGCATAAAAACTAGTAGGAAAACTTAGAAGAAAACTAACAGCAACCAAAAGAAAGGACACACTAGGACTACACCCACAAATTAAAGCACTCTGCACAACATATTTTTTTGTCAATTTTGACTGTAGTTTCCCTTTAAGTGTACACTACCTCCCCCAATTGTGACATCATCACCAGCTGTAGACAGGAACCCTTTTATCATTCGCTGATCATGAGATGAAATGTCACATCAATCTCTCTGGGTTTGGTCATCAATAGAAATCACAAGACCATGTGACCTATTTTTACAGTCCGAGTAGTTTGAAGGCAGTTCATGATCCACAGGTGGTGCCACAACATAGAAATGCTGGAACTAAAGAGAAAGTTAGGCTGCATGTCCTAGAAACCTAGAAAAAATCCCCAATAACACTGGAGCAGTAAAACAAGCTTTACTTACTTCACTACTGCCAAATATAACTTTTAACCATCAGGAGTTCCAAACAAGTAATATACTTCTCACAAATAACAGACAGTTGGAACTGCTAAATCAAAAAAGGAACTTATATCATTCTGTTATAGCGAGTTGCACAGGGCATATCAAATTAAAAATCTCTGAAACCAGAACCCAAAAATTCGATACGATGGCACCTAAGAAAGCATATACAACAACATATACAACAGGTGCGGAATTGGCAGATATGAGTCAAACCACGATTAAAAAACTTTTGGCAAAGAATAATGAGGCGAGCAAGGAGCAAGGAGCAAGGTCTAGAGGACTTAAATAATCAAAAGACAGTGCCAGAATTAAATCAACAAACTCTGGCAGAGCCACTATGGCTGTAAATGCATTAACTAGATAAGGGTGTTTCATGGGCTTAAACATAAACATGAATTGCAGTTGCATACACTGACTGAATCAAAGTGTGGTACATTGACAAAGGGCAGATATAAAAATAATGCCACCATCTGTATTACAGTTATCTATATGTTTCACATTTTATTCTATGCACTGTTATAGCAATCAACTCAACAGAACCAGGCCCTCATATACATGAAGGTACTGTACCTGAATTGCAAACACTGCTGAGATAACTATATGTTGTGACAAGGTGGAAGATAAACACAATGTTGAAACATGTTTAGGAAGACATTTGATGTGTTTAATTGATTTTTTTAGAGATTGCTGTACAGTACACACACACACACACATAATTAATATAATATAAAAGTGCATATACCCAAATGTCAATGTAAAGTTGACACATTTCCTCACAAGTTGTTCTCTTGAAGGAAGATCTTACTGTACAAGGCGTAAAAATGGGCTTTCGGTAAAAGAAAACTGAGGTAGGTGTGTTATTGAGGGTATTGCATAGTTTATCTTTTATTGCTGCTCCACCCCAGGCACACACAATATGAAAATCAATAACCCCTTGATATGAAGCAACAGGAATGAGTTAGTACAAGGACAGAAACAAGTAGGAGACTGAGCAAGTGGGTAGACAAGCGTGAGTATGGTGAGTCAAATAACATTTCAAAAAGTCTCACTATTATAATTCATTTTTTATAAATGCGTCTGCACAGTTGACAATTTTTGTATAAAATATAATAACAATGGGAGTTATTCCTCATACATCTACAGGTGCCACACATTCAGGTGGAGGGATCTGAGGCCCAGATACACCAGTCTGCCCTGCTCCTGAGTCAGAAGATCATGGCGGAGAGGCAGAGGTACTGGAAGTTCCATCGATAGCTGTTGAAGCAGAGGGAACCAAATCTGATGAGGCCAAAGAGGGGCTATTAGAATCATGTGACCCCTTCTGCCAGTAGCTTCAGAAGAACCCTCTGAAGCATTGGGAAGGGAGGAAAGGCGTACAAGAACATCCCCGTCCAGCAAAGAGACAGCGCGTCTCACCAGAAAACACCACGCCCGGGAAAGAGCGAGCAAAAATTGGGTAGTTTTGCGTTGGATGGGGAGACAAAGAGGTCTATTCCAGCTGAACCCACAGGTTGAATAAGCTTTTGACCACCTCTTGATTTAGCTCCCACTCATGAGCCATGACAGTGGTATGGCTGAGCCTGTCTGCCAGGACATTGTTGATGCCCGACACATGGACAGCAGTCAGGAGAAGGTCATGCTTGGCTGCCCAGTACCACACTCTCATCACCTCCCGGCATTGAGGGTACGAGTGAGTGCTTCCCTGTTTGTTCAAGTACCAGACCACAGACATATTGCCGGTCTGAACCAGGAATGTCCCCAGACATAGAAGAGGCTGGAAGACCTGGAGGGCACACAGCACTGCCCTCATTTCTAACACATTGATGTGTAGAGATGCTTCCAGCTGAGACTATGTTCCCTGGGTGTGATGGTCTCCTAAGTTGGCTCCCCAGCCTTGACACAAAGCATCCATTGTAAGGGTCATAGTAGGTGCAGGAGGTTGAAAGGGGAACCTCCATGGTGAGATTGGACAACTCCTGCCACCAAAGAAGATCCTTCTTCATGTACCCAGACACTAGGACCCTGTGGTCCATGTTGTCCAGCCGCTGATCCCATTGGGCATGAAGAGTCCACTGGGTCACCCTCATATGCAGTCTGGCTAAAGGAACTGTAGGAATTGCAGCTGCCATCAGCCCAAGAAGATGGAGGATCAACCGGGCTGTAGTCCTGAGTGACCAGGTCACTAATCTGGCCTGTTTCTTCAGGGTCTCCGCTCTGTCCCATATCCAGCCCCAAGTGAACTGTAGATGCTGGGAGGGGATAGGTGGGACTTGGGATAGTTGGCTGTTATTCCAAGTCTGGAACAGAGGTCCTGGGTGAAGGAGAGGGACTACCTCAGACTGTTCTGTGATGGGGGGGCTGACAGAAGCCAGTCATCCAGATACAGGCACAATCAGATCCCTCTGCAGCATAGGGTGGCAGCCACCACTGCTAGGCACTTGGTAATAACCCAAGGTGCCAAGGATAGGCCAAAAGGGAGAGCCTTGAACTGGTAATGTTTCCCCTGGAATGCAAACCAAAGAAAGTGGCAGTGGGCCTGGAAGACAGGGATGTGCAGGTAAGCATCCTGCATGTCAAGCATACAAAGCCAATGGCCATTGTGGATCAGGGATAGAAGTCCCTGGATACGAACATACAAACATACAAAATTTGCCAGCAGATAAAGGCCTAGAGGTCTATCAAGTCTGTTCGAATGTGCAGCTAGCACCCCTTATTCTGCAGCTGCCCCTCTCTTCCACCCTTCCCCTTCATTAACCCTCCCCTTGTCCTGTCCCATCCTCATTTGAAGCAGTCCACTGTTCTACTGCATACCACTTCAGCAGGTGACGCATTCCACCCAGCCACCACCCTCTCTGTAAAAAAGTGTCTCCTCATCTCCCTCCTGAACCTTCCTCGCTCCAGTCTCATATCATGACCCCTGGTGTCCCTCCGCTCCCTTACTTTGAACAGCCCCTCTGTACCTGTCTTGTTTATTCCTTTCATGTATTTAAAGGTTTCAATCATGTCACCCCTGTCTCTTCTCTCCTCCAGTGAGTACATGTTCAGCTCCTTCAACCTCCTCTCGTATGATAAGTCCCCCAGCCCCTTGATCATCATTGTCGCCTGCGCTGCAACCTCCAGTAACTTAATGTCCTCTCTGGGGATAATGGACGCCTGTACTGTTCGTAGTGCTCCAGTGTGGTCTAACCAATGACCTATACAGTGGCAGAATCACCTCCTCCCTCCTCGAGGATATACCTTGCAATACAACCCAGCATTTTGTTGCCCTTGCAGCTGCCTTCCACATTGTGCCGAGTTGTTCATTGACCCTGTAATGAGCACACCCAGATCCTTCTCCTCCTCTGTCTGGGCTAGCTGCACTCCCCTAGCTGGTAACTCCTCCTTGGGTTCTTCATCCCAAATGCAGCACCTTGCACTTTTTGGCATTAAAGCCCAGTTGCCAGGTGTCTGACCAGGTTTCAAGCTTTGCCAGATCATCCTGCAACCCCTGCCATCCCCCTAGGTCATCCACCACCGCGCCTACCTTGGTACCATCAGCAAATAGACTGATCTTGTTCTTGATGTCCCATGATATGTCTGCAATGAATATCCCAAACAACACTGGCCCCAACACCGAGCCCTGTGGAACACCACTCGTCACTGCCCTTGGTTGTGAGAGCTCCCTCCCCACCCACCACCACCCTCTGTTGCCTTCCCTGCAGCCAGTTTCCTGCCCATCTCACCAGCTTTGCACCCGCCCCTCTGCCTACTAACTTCCCTTCCCAGCCTTCTATGTGGCACTGAGTCGAATGCCTTACTGAAGTCCAGATACAGGACATCCACTGCATGGCCCCTGTCCAGTTGCCTAGTTACCCAGTCATAGAGCTCGACCAGGTTGGTTTGGCAGGATCTGCCACGTATGAAGCCATGCTGTCTGCTGTCCTGTAGTCCTTTGGCCTCTAGGAGGGCCACCAGCCTCTCCTTCAGGATAGTCTCCATTAGCTTACCCACGATGGATGTGAGGCTCACTGGTCTGTAGTTTCCCGGTTCATCCTTGGGACCACTCTTGTGGAGGGCACCACATGAGCCATCCTCCAGTCCTGAGGTACACACCCTGAATGTAGTGAGGCATTAATAGGTCTGCCAAAGGTCCTGCAAGGACCTCTGCCAGCTCCTTCAGTACCCTGGGGTGGATGCCATCTGGGTCTGGCGCCTTTTCCACCCTCAGTGCCTTCAAACCCTCTCGAACTCTGCTCTCCATGATTTCCCCATCTGTCACCACTTCCCACCCTGCTTCTGCCATTTCTCCCACCTTGGGTGTCACCCCCCTCTTCTCTTTAGTAAATACTGAGCAGAAGTACTCATTTAGTGCTTCTGCCTTATCACACCCTGCTTCCACCCAACCCCCCTCCTTCCTAATCCTTACTATGTGGTCCTTACAGCTCCACAGGTTGAGCATACTGAGGTCCAAGATGGGTCTTAGGTCACTCATCTTTTTGGGCACCAGGAAGAAATGGCAGTAGTAACCTCTACCTATCTGTGCTGGAGCCATGGGCTCTATGGCTGACTTTTGCAGAAGAGCCTGGATCTCATCCCCTATCAGAGATAGGTGCCTTAGAGGATAATGGGAGAGGCCTGGGGGGGTTGTCCAGAGGCCTGCCTAGGAACTATATGGTGTGATCTCTTGCTATTAATTGAAGGGCCCAAGAGTCTGTGGTCATATCCTGCAACCCTGGAAGGTGGAGGGCAACTCTTCCCCCCACTGGTTCCCCTAGATTATCTGAAGGGGGCAGAAGAGGTCCCCCATGAGTGAGGAGGCCAAGGGAAGGGAGCCAACAGCTCCTCTAGGGGGCTTTTGGGACTTGGCAGGGGGGAGTAGGGGTTTCTGATGCTAGATACCAGCATTTGGCCTGGTGTTTGGAGGGGCCTCTTTGGTCTGGCATCTCTGTTGCTGTCCTGCAATTCAGTGATAACATTCTTGGTGTCACCTCAGAGTAACACAGATCCCCTGAAAGGGGCATCCAGGATGGAGGTCTGGATGTTCTGTGCCAGCCCAGCAATCCTGAGCCACGAATATCACCTAATGTAAACAGCAGTGGCTGTGGTGTGAGCAACTGAGTCTACTGCATCATAAGTGGTCTGTAGGGCATGATGACAGGAGATTTTAGCCATTCTCACTGTCTTGGCAATCTTGGCCTTAACCTCCTGGTCCTGGATAGCTTCCAGCTTGGACTTGAGTGAGGCCAGGAAAGATTTCTGGTAGGAAACCATGTGAACCACATAATTAAAGGACCTGAAGGTGCAAGTGGAAGGGGAGGAATGGATCTTTTGACTGAAATTGTCCAGCTGCTTAGACTCATTATCAGAAGAAGACATGCTCAAATGTTTAAGTTGTGGGCAGCCATGATAACAACCAAATCTGCATTGGGATGGCCAGTAAGGTGTGTGACCCCATCTGGGGGGGGGCAGTACATCCTGTTTGCCTTTTTTGAAACAGCCAGAATGGAGGATGGCTGTTGTCAGGTAGTGGATGTCAGGTCTTCATGGGGCCCAGTCCAAGGCAGTATGGGCATAGGAGCTGGGTCAGTCATGTCTAGATGCTCCGCAAGCCTTTTCTTCTTTGGATCCTGTTCCTGGATAGCCCAGCCACAGTCATGTTGTATAGTTATGAGGAGTTCTGTGAAGGAAGAGTCCTCCAGAGGGGACTTTGGGGACTCCTTAGGCTGAGGCTCTATAGATGTATGCGTACCAGAGCTGGAGGACAAGTCAGAGTCAGAGTCCAAAGAGTGCCTGCTGGGGGTCTGAACCCTTTTTAGAGGAGTGTCCTGGGTTTTATCCCTGACCTGGTGTCTAAAGAAGCCTTCTTTGGAAAGGTAGGAATCCACAGGAGAGGCTCATTTCAGGGTCAGAAAGGAGGCAGGAATAGAGGCTGCCACTGGTTTCCAACCATCAAGATCCAAGGCTAGTTGAGTCCTGGCCTCCTGAATCAGGGTCTGAAACACTGCCTGGATATCAGCCTGAGGATGCTTTGGAGGCAGAGGCTGAGGCTGAGGAGGAGGTGGTGGAGGAGGAGGCTGATATAATGGATAGCCCGGCATCTGATATTGAGGGCATCCATGAGCCTGATGGGTGTGGGGAAAGCCAGATAGAGAATACCCTTGATTAGACATTACCCTGCATCTAGTACCCCGGTACATAATGGGGTTGATGATCAGGCATTGGATACCGCAGTGAAGGGTACATTGGGTATTGTGGGGGTGGACAGTCTGGAACATTGCCCATAGGTCCAGCTGGAGGCAGAGCTGAAGACCTGGCAGGAGGTGGAGCTGAAGGCCCAGCAGGATGTCCAGAAGGAGCAGGTGTCAGCCCCATAGGGACATTCAAAGGGGCTGGCACTGGATCAGGCACAGGAATGTCCAGCACCAGAAGATTTGGTGCCTGGGGGCCTGACGGAAGGCCGTCCAGCATTTGAGGAATGGCCAGCGTGCCAGACATACCCTGATACAGAGAAGGATCTCCTAGCGAAGGGTCACTTGGTTTCAGGGTGTGAGTAGAACCTGACGGAAGACCCACCATCATCTGGGGAGCAGGAGTCCAAGATGGCAGAACCTGGTTATCCAAAGGGGCTTGGGTTGAGGAGGTCCTGATAGAAGGTCCCCGGAGGGATTAACAATAGGACCGTGGGGTGAACCAGGAAGAGACTGACTAGCAAAGGAGGGGGGAACCTCCAGATTAGTGCCCACCTCCTGCTCTTTATCTTTAGGCAAGCCCAGAGGGTCTGGTTGGGTCAGTGGGAGTGTGGAACCCTCTAAGGACTGTTGAGCATCTAGCAGCTGGCTCAACTTGACATCAGGGATATCCTGCAACCTCGATGGGACAGCCTCAGCTCTGTGGTCCCCAGAGGAACTGGGGTTTGACTTATCAGCCGCAGCCATGTGGACAAAAGAAGAGCCAATGTCCAGCTTATTGGCCTGGGCCATGCAGACAACAGCAGAGCTGGAGTTCAGCTTACCAGCTGTGACCGCTTGCTCCTCAGTGGGGCTGGGGAGTGACTTATTGACCTGGCTGCTGGTGATAGACCCTGAAGAAGATATGGGCCTAAGGAGAACAGTAGGGGTTCCATTGTCCAAGAAGAGTCCTGACAACACCATCAGTAAAGCAGGATAGGGAGGCCATGGTCTGATCCACCACAGTGGTAGGAGACTTGACAGTAGGGTTACTTACCAAAGTGGAGGCCCCTCTGGTGTCAGTGGTGCCCGATGATCACCGCCAAATGGATGGAGACCTATCCCAGTCTTGGTGCCTCTTCTTGTACTTTTTCTTCTTTTTGGGTTCTGGCATTGGAGAAGAAGATTTTTCCCACAGATTCTGCAGCTCCTTTTCCATCAAAGCTAGGCACTTCTCCAGCAATTGGGATTCAAGCTTTTTCTGGTGCCTAATCCATGTGGCCTGGCTGAAGGATTGGCAGGGCACACAGTCCTTGACCCAGTGTTTGGGGTCTAGGCATATCACGCAGTGGGAATGCTCATTCGTATGTAGTATCTGAGTGTCGCAGGACTTGCACTTCTTCTATTCAGTGCATCACCCAACTGTTCATGTTCCTGAATTGTACCTCCAACTATAGCACATGCTGTAAATTTGTCACTGTTATTTATTTGCTTCCCCTTTCTTCTGTATATCCCTCAAGATCACTGTATGCGTCCTGTTTATGTTAGACCTGTTTATAATGTATTTTACTATGTAATTGACCTGGTATTCTGTTCTCTTTTTATGCTTAACTGGACATTTGTGTAAATGGGCATTTTTGCTCACGTACCTTTCAGTATAAAATAAAGATTGATTGATTGATTAAAAACTAGACTGACAGGCCTAAACCACAGCAGTTCTGTAAAAATCCAAATTGACAATACTGGGTGCAACTTGCACAAATACTGCTGGCCTGGCCACTCTGGCTGCACTGTTCAGTCTGACTTTACGTATCTGGTCCACTGTCTGTTTTTCAACCCTTCCTTGGCATGGTTGAAAAGAGAACTGTCAGGACCAGACCAGATAGGTAAAAGCCAGACCAGATCATCTGGAGTGGGTGGATCAGCAATATTTGCACAAACTGTGCCCAATCTAGATTTTACAGCTCTGGTCTGGTGATCTGGTTTTTACCCATACCCCACTGCATGTGGCTTAGTGACATACTGTACAGATGGATGCAGAGTCTAACCCATTGAAGACTAAAGTTTCAGAAAACCATTATGCTAAAAATATCAATACTCACTCAATTCCTGATGATCCCCCACCCCCAAGTCACACTTAGTCCTCTACCGAAGTCATGCTCAAATAGTGGTGTCTCTACATCCACACCATTAAGCTTTTAATGCCATCATGCTCCCCTATCCATGAAGTCCCATTCTGCTTGTGGCAGCCCCCACCCCAAAACCAGGTAATTTTCCAGGGAGCAGCTCTTTACACCACATCAACTAAATTACTGCTAAACTCCTTATTTTAAACATTTTGTTGGGAAAGTTTTGTTTTAGTATATCAATGGTCAGAAAAAACAAATTTGTAAAAGAAACCAAAGACCCCATTTATCAGTTCATTTAATCACAATACAGCATGTTATGAACTGATCAGATTCTATGTGTAACCTAAGTCAAACAAAAATTAGACACATACATACCTACCTATTTGCAAGTGAAACAAATGTGGTTACTATCATTCAGTTGTAAACACCTATAGTCACAAATTGCAAGTTAAGAACGTTCAGTAGAATATAAACAGTAGCCCAGAACTGCCTGCTTGAGAAAATAAAGTTGGTGTATTATCTGGAAACAGGCATCACTGGGACTCTTTGCTATGGAATCTTCTGCAAAGTAGCAGAATGACTGCTCTTAGGATGGTGGGGTCAAATGGCTTAATGAGGGCACAGCAGAGCTTATTTGTTATGCAGAAGGCTCCAGGAAGTGTTTAACCCATTCTACTCCCAATAGCTTTCTGTGATATCTGTACTATCCATTGGTAATCTGACACATAATGACTGCCAGAAGATAATGACTTAACATTCTGTGGGCTCAATTAATTCCTCAAACCAGAGGAAAAACAGTGCTCTACAGTTTCCTATACACACACAGGCAGCACAGTAATGAGGCTTCAGTGGAGGAATCTATTTTTAACACTCTATCATGTTGTTTGGTAGCAAAAATGACATCAGCCCTTTTCTGAATGCAAAACATCTGCTGGGCTATGCCCACAGCTGTAAAAAGGAGCAGCAGTGTCTAACATAGAAAGGACTTCAACTAAACAAGCAGAATTCAAACTGTAAGTTGCTAATGAAACAGAACAGTCTGGGGTTGGGGGCGAGGGACAAATACCTGATTTAAATGGTGAAATTTTAAATGTGATGCAGGAAATTAAACAAAAAATGTTAGACATATTTGGGAGAGATTAAAACTACACTGCAATGGGTCACCAGTTCTATTTCAGAGCTAACAACAAGGATGGATGCAATGTCCATCAGAACTAAAGAAATGCAGAATTGCATTTCTAAATTAGAGGATGAAGTAGTACCCCCTGTCAAGGACACAATCTTTTACATGAAAAGCAGCTACAGCTTCTATCTCAGAGAATAGCAGAACAAGAAGACTGCTCATATAGATTGAATGTAAGGTTGTGTAAGATACCAGAGGGCACAGAAGGCACAGGCAACCCAGTACATTTTTTTTTGGAAAAGTTTTTTATCAATAGCAATGGGGAAAAATTTCCCAGAGGAAAAAATAATACTAGATCAGGCCCACAGAAGCGGGAGTCGCTTTACAAATGCTAGCTCCAGATTCCCACGAACAGTGTTCACTAAACTTCATAATTACCAACAAAACAAAGAGATACTTAGGAAAGCCAGAGTGGGACAGGGCCTTAATGTAGATAACATACACTTTAATGTTTATCCTGATATGTTGGCTGAAACAACAATAAGAAGGAAACAATTTAACCCTCTAAAAAATAAATTGTATGAGAAGGGCATATGTTTCTCTATGCTATATCTGGCAAAAATTCACTTTGCAGTAAACAACAGACTTCAGATATTTGATGATCTGGCAGAAGCCCAGAACGCATTTGAAAGAGAGTATGTAGATACCAGTTCAAACAGAACCCCATCACATAAAATATCAGGAAAACCATACCCATCTAGAGGAACTCATAAAAAAGCAGGTGATAAAAGTGGTGAAGGAAAAGAAAAATAACTAAGGAAAAGGGAATAAGGCAAATCTTGTTCTAAATACTTCCCCCTCCTTAGGTGAATATTGCTACATTAAAAAGTATAAATAAAGGCTTGAGAAGTGAGAATGGAGGTGAAATTGAAAGGTAGAACATAAGAAAAGGGAAAGAAACAAAGGTTGCAAGAAGGAAGAAAAGAAGAAACTTAAAAGGAATCTTTTTTTGGTATTTAAATGGAGCTATATTTATGAAATAGAAATGAATCAAAGATATGTTACTCCCTAATAACTTCAATAAATATTTGTATATTGTTTTGAAGTAAGGAAAATGGTTGGAAGTTAGTTAATCTGGGAAGAAGTGATAAGGGAAAAAGAGGAAGGTGGAAGTAAAGGAAGAAAGGTGAAGGGACGAAGCATAAAGGGGAAAGAGAAAAGAAAAGGAAAGGAAAAAGAAAGAACAGGGTAAGAAAAATCAGGAGACGAGAAGGAAAGGGAAGAAAAGGAAAGGGGAAAGGAGCAGAAGAAGGAAACATGGGGAAAGGGAGAAAGGGAGCAGGAAAGAAAAGGGAAATGGAAGAATAAAGGGAAAGAAGTAAAAAAAGAAGGGAAATGAAAGAGAAAAAGAGGAAATGGAAAAGAAGGGAAAGGAGGAGGAAAAGAAAAAATATGAAAAATTGGTATTACAGAAGGGGTAATATTAAAAATATGCTGCACTGCAGAATGTACTAATATTAAATAAGATGCCAAGTCAATGTGCAAATGAGCAATAGATGGCAGAATTAACCATCTATATTTATAATTTGGGAGGGAGGAAGCCCTATGAACTTCCAACAGAAGGGAGTGGGGTGCTAGGGAAAAAGAGGGGTCAAAAAATATTGTACAGTACGTAAGAGGCACCAATCAAATTTTACAAGCTGTTAAAAATATGGAATTATGTGGTATAAAGAAGATAAAAAAAGGGTCTGAATCAAGTTAGTGAGATTATAAAGCATAAGAATCAAAAGAATACAAATTCATCTGTAATGAATGAAACTCTGAAATGTGCATCTTAGAATGTAAAAGGTCTAAGAAATAAAACAAAGATGCATAAAATAACAAAATATGTGGATGCACATAAAATAAATTGCCTATTATTACAAGAGACACACTTTAATGACAACGATTTTGAATGGTTTTCAAGGAAATGGGGACCAGGCGTACATTCTGGATATACTAATAACTGAAGAGGAGTAGCTCTGTTCTTTAAGAAATCAAATTTAAAACCAAGTATAACTAATATAACAACAGATTTACAAGGGAAATATATATTTGCTCAAATACAAATGAAAAGTCAAACATTAGCATTGGCTACAATATATGCTCCCAACTAATATAGTCCAAATTTTTTACTGAATTTTTTATGCATTTAGTAACATATCCACCACCATATATAGTAGCTGGAGACTTTAACCTTACACTTAACAGAGTAGACAGATCACTGAATACAACTGCTACTCATAAATCTTCAGTGAATGCTATCAAAAAATTCCAAGAAGATCTTAGGCTGATAGAGCCTTGATTAAGATCGAACCCTAAAAATAGAGCATATTCATTTTATTCAAGTATTCATAAAATATACTCGCACATTGATTTTTATTTATGTTCGCAGAGCATAGAGTACTGGATACAAAAGGTAGGTTATCGAGTTATTATACTATCTGATCACTCCCCATGTATAGTTGAGTTTATGATAAATAAAAATAATATTCAGAATTATACATGGAAACTGGGTATTACATTACTATCTAAAAAGGAAATCACCAATAAACTAAAGCTAGCAACTACAGATTTTTTTAGAATCAATCAAACTACAGATACCACCATACCGACTCTATGGGAAATATATAAAGTCCGGCTAAGAGGTTTTATTCAAACAATAGCAATAAATAGGAAAAAAATGCAATAAGTTAATAATTCAGTTGGAACAGCAAATTAAAGAATTGCAGTTATTGTATAGTGTAACATTGGATAATAAAACATACAATCCGCATATTAAAAAGAAAGAACTACAGTATACAATAGAATAACAGAAAAGGCAGAAAAATTAATATTACAGACATGTCCTAACTATCATATATATTCAGACGAACCTTTGAAATTGTTATCATGGCAATTAAATAAAAATAGAGAATAAAATTCTATAAATCAAATAATAGATAAACAAGGAAAAATCATTAAATACCCAATTAAAATTAATGAACAATTTGTGGAATTTTATAAAGAACTATATAAGACTCAACATCAAGATAATGATGAAAGGCCCAAAGATTTTTCTAAGAATATAGTAGTTAATACAGTCTCATTACAACAAAAGGAACAATTGAACAATAAAATAATTGCTCAAGAAATAATAGAAGCGATTTATTCATTATCAAATGGTAAATCACCAGGCCCAGATGGGATTCCCATTGAACTACATAACATGTTTGAAGAACAAATTGTTCCAATATTACCAAGATTGTTTAATTCATTTCATGCAACATATTATGTGCCAAATTCCTTTTAAGGAGCCACTATTCATTTGTTTCACAAAAAAGGGAAAGACCCACAAAAATGCACCTCGTATAGGCCAATATCTCTTTTAAATGTTGATTATAAAATGTTTGCTAAGATAATGGCACTTAGGTTAGGAAAAATATTACCAACTTTGGTACATGCAGATCAAAATGGCTTTATAAAGGGAAGGAGGATATGTGATAGTATAAGGCAAACACCAAATATGCTACACAATAATATAAATAATGATGCAATCTTATTATCAATTGACATGGTAAAGGTGTTTGACAAAATTGAATGGCAATTTATATCTCAAATACTGCAAACAATGCAAACTGGGCAACAGTTTATAAAATGGGTTAATTTAATTTATAGTAGACCTTTAGCAAGAGTTAAAACAAATATAGTACTCTCTATATATTTCTAGTTAGCTAGAGGGACAAGACGGGGATGTCCCTTATCACCATTAATATTTATATTAATTATGGAGCTATTTGCCAGCAAAATAAGGAATAGTAGACAAATTAAGGATATTCACATTAAAGACACTATACAGAAAATAGGTCTATTTGCTGATGATACCCTATTATACTTTACAGATTTGGAAAATTCTTTATCTGAATTAATAATAATAGTGTAAAGTTTTGGGGGAGCTTTGGGCTACTTGGTAAACTGGCAAAAATCATATATTATGCCATTAGACCCATCTTGCAATATAATTCTCTCAAATGCATGTAAATATAGTACAGTAAATCAAATACAGTATTTAGGGGTCGTAGTTCCTTATCAAATAGGCAGAATTAACCAAATCAGTTATAATGATATAACAGATATAATACAAAATGATTTACAAAAATGTCAAACTCTCCCATTAACCTTAATTGGCAGGATAAATGTCATAAAAATGAATATACTACCAAAGTTATTATATTTATTTCAAGCATTATGTATTGAGTTAACAGACTTGTATTTAAAAAAAATTAAAAAAGATGATTACTCTATACATTTGGAATAACAAACATCCAAGAATAGCATACAATGTTCTAATTAAACCATTAAGCAGGGGAGGTTTAGCTTTACCAGACTTCTATAGGTATTTTATAGCAGTACAATGTAGTACTGTATGTCAATAGTTGTGTGCTGAAAAAAAAATATTATCATCAGTGAGATTGTAACAAGACTTATATAATATACCACTTAAAATTCTTATTTATCCCAGATAGTAGACAAACTAAACAATTCATTAGTAAGAATGTGAAAAATATAACAACCAGAACAGCACTAGATGCATGGTATAAAGCACATAAAATCATTAATTATAAATTTAATATATCTATGGATGCACCTATATACTGTATAATAATATTGCATTTATACCATTTAAAACAGACAATACATATAACATATGGTACCAAAACGAAATAAGCCATTTTGGTTATCTATTTCTAAATAATAAAATTAAAACCTTTATCCAATTACAAAATGAATACAAGTTACATCATTCAAATATTTTTCAATATATATATAAATCAAACAATATATACTCAAAATCAGTGAGAAGCTACACTTACATTACAACTCACCATTATTGGAATTACATTTGCATAAACCTAATGATTTAAAACTGATTTTAGCAACTTATGAAATACTTAATAGAAAAATAAATAATGAATTATTGAAATTGAAAATTAAGTAGCAACAAGATTTGGGCATAAATATAAATGACCAATTATGGGAAGAAATTTTAAAAATTCCTTTTACACATACTAAAGCAAGCAAAGTTCAGTAGATACAGTACAATACCACACATAGAATTTATTACACACCGACAAAGCTAAGTGAGATAAATCCATCATTAGACTCAAAATGCCCTAGATGTGGCAACATATCAGGTACACTTATTCATTTAATACATTCTTGTTCAAAATTATCAAATTTCTGGCCAAAAATATTTAATGTGCTAAATAAAACGATTTAGCAATGCATTCAGTTCTCACCTTTAGCCACCTTATTAACAATAATAAGCACAGGGCATGACATAGAAACCCATATACTGTACAAAAATGTTGTACTAATGCATTTATAGTAGTATGTAAGTGTATTTTATTAAAATGGAAGGATGCCAACCCCCTAGTTCTGAAAACATGGATAAACTTCATGCAAGATATTATGCAAAAAGAAAAAAAAGTACTATATAAAAATAGAGCAGATAGAACAATTTGAAAAAATATGGACCTATTTCCAGGATGCTATTAAAAAGGTGTTTTATGAGAACTCAAGTACAGATGAGAAGATACAGAGATGTATAAACAATAATGCTGAGTGTATATTTTTTCAACTTTTTTGTTAATATGCAACAAAACGTATATGTTAAAAATAAAAAATAAATCTTTTTTTTTTGTAGCAGAAAGCAAGTATAGCTGATTTGAGCCATAAGATAGGTAGGGATGGTGTAAGGATAATGATGATGAAAGAGGCTCAAATCTTATTGATTAACTGAATCAAAAAAATAATGGTGCCTATATGATTTCATCTGAACCTTACAGCAAAAAAAGATATAAGAGAAAAAAAGGAAATAAATGCAGAGCAGAATCATTGTAATGAATAGAGTGTCACCAGCTGTCTAGTTTTTAAGTGAGATAGGGACTTAATTGAAAATGTCCATTTAGTCCTGGAGCAGACAGTGCCTCCAAACAGTACTCCCTGTAAGTCTCTTGCTTTAAGAGTTTCCGGTTCAAGTCCCCACCCCAGATGTTCATTTGAACTTTTCTAATACCCGGAAAAATAAAATGGAGACCAGATTCATTTTTTGTTATATGTTCTGCTAAAGCATTATATAAGTCTTTTTTGGCAACGCTACACAGATGTTCTCCCATCTGGGTTTTGAAAGTTCATACAGTCTTGCCAATATAAAGCAATTTACAGCTGCAGTTGGTCAAGTACACCACACCCAGAGCAGAACATGAAATGAGTGAACATACTTCTATATTTTCTCCAGTCACAGGATGTTGTACTGTTTTTCCCACCTTTATATTGTTTGAAAAATTACAATTTTCACATCTGTGGTTACGGGGGGGGGGGGTAGTTTGAGACCTAGTATAGATGTTGCAGGGGCAGAGTGTAAACTATGAACCAGGGCATCTGATAAATTGTGTTCTTGTCAATAAACCATCTTCGCTTCTTCCTGGGTGATGTTCTTCAGTCTAGGTTCAGTACTCAGGATATGCCAATTGTATTGGAGGATCTGGTATACTGTAAGGGCCTGTAGGCTGCATGTAGTAATGAATACAGCATTAGTTTTCATACTAACTGTGCAATTCCTTTTTCTAAGCAGATGTTCCCTAAAAGTCTGACTTACTCTTTCTTCTGCTTTTGTGATACATTGTCCACTGTACCCTCTGGCTTCAAACCTCACTCTCAGTTCCATAGGGCATACTGTGTAATCCGAGGGGATCACTGCAATTTTGTTTTGTAAACAACAGTTTTCCAACAGGTGTAGTTTCAACCACATGTCTGGGATGACAACTGGAAATATAAAGTCAAATTAGTATCTGTCTTTTGTGATATAAGACTGTGGACAGCCCTCCAGTGTTGTTCTTTCTATTACTAAGATCTAGAAAGTGCATATACCGGGGCAGACAAGCATACCCATACCTGTACCCTATATGCCCTGACAAATCTCTTTACCCTGGATGAAAGGCTATTTTATCAAACATGCCTCCTCGCAAAGAAAATACACCTGGGGCTTACCCCCCTTGAGGGTTTCTGCCTCTCTCCTATCCTCCCACGCCTTGGTGAACACCCGCACTGCCAACCGACAGGTGTGGTCCATCCCGAGGGTGAGAACCTCCTTAGCCCAAAGGTCATTCCCACACAGGGCCCCAGCCTGGTACAATGAACTCCCCTCTGATGTCTCCTCCATCTCCAAATTAGGACCTTTCAAGTCAGCCCTCAAAAGAGCACATTCTCACTTCACAGCGCTGCCAATGTACCAGCTAGTGCTGAGTCATCTATCTATCATCTTACGGCACCACCCCGCCACTGAGCTCCTACCGATAGGGCTACCAAACATTACCTATTAACAATGCCTCCTTTGGCTGCACTCACAAGGTATCTGTCTAATTGTCTACTTTGCTGTAAATATTAAACCTGTTACTCCCTCCCTCTATCAGAAAACTTATTGTTCTCTTGAAAACTGTAAAATACAACTCTCTGTAACACATTCAATGCAATATATAGCTGATCTTGATTCTGCAATATTGTATAACTAAAAAAACTGTAACCTTTAGCTGCCATTCTATGTCTATATGTATTAAGTGTTTATGTTTGTTTTTCTGATGCAGAACCTTTGTAAGTGAGTCTCTGAATCAAAGGTTGTAATTCTAAAGTCTGTTAAACAAATATTCTGTAAATCACTCTCAGCAGCAAATTTTCATTTCATTTATTGGAAAGCAAATTGAGAAAAAAATCTCTTGTTTTTCAATTGCATCCATACATAAAAAATACAAACAATCAATAGACACAACAATACATAAAATACATTACATATATTAAGTTCCAGGGTAACCTGTTAGTCAATTATACCTTATAAGATAAAAATTAAACTGAAACAATCACAAGAGCTGTGGAACATTTTAGCAATAGAAAACTTAAAACAAGTGTAAGAGATAAGGGAATTCAAATTATATGTTTTCTTGATCAAATCCCAAGTACAAGGGACAGAGAAGGCTAGCTTAATGGAACCAAATTTAGACCGCTGTTTAGGTATTGTAAAACTTATTGTATCAAATGATCTTAGATTAGAAGATGAATGTCTTCTGTAACATAAGGAATTAATAAGAAATTTGAGCAAAGCCCCAATAACAAATCTATAAACATAAATACCAGTGCATATTCCTTCCTGCTGATAATGAGGTCAGGCCGGTAGCTACATATAACTGACAGTGATGAATGTTGAATGGAAGCCCAGAAATAAACCTTAGTGTACTATGATATAAGGTATCCAAATGATTCAGGGTTTTAGAAGTTGCAGTTCTATAGATACAGTCTCTGTAATCAAGTACAAAGATAAATAAGGAGTTTACCAATAACTTCCTAATTGGATAACCGAAATATCTTTTATTTCTATAAAAAAGTATAACAGTTTTTGTAGTTTATTTGACAATTTATCTATATGGGAATTAAAATGTAGGTGTTCATCCAGTGTTATACCTAAATATTTATAAGTGGCCACCCTAGTTATAGCAATTCCCCTACTTGATTTCAGAGCCAAATTATCATATGTAGTTGTTTTTTTGATAAAAAGCATCCACTGGGTTTTACGTTCATTCAGTAGCAATCTAAGATCCACCAAGGCACTCTGTATTTGGCAAAAGTCATTTTGTAATACTCTAACAGACTGCTCTGTATCACTATGACTGGTATAAATAATCATATCAGCTGCGTAAAGAAAAATGATGACGGAAGACATACATTTGGTAAATCATTTACATAAAGAAGAAATAACAGGGGCCCCAAACAGATCCCTGTGGGACCCCTCTCCTAACTGTAACCAAATTTGAGCATGAACCAACAGCTTTTACACATTGTCACATTGTTAAATAAGAATTAAACCATAGTAATGCAGAGTAGCCAAGCCCAGTAGCCTTTAATTTATTACAAAGAATGATATGATCAACTGTGTAGAATGCCTTGGACAACTCTAGATATTCTGTAGAAAAATATTGATTGTTATCAAATGCCTCGAAGACATTGCTTGTGACCTTAGAGATGACATTAGTTGTATTCTGAACTTATCTGAAACTGGCTGGAAAATCTGTTAATAAATTATGTGTACTGAGGTAATATGAAAATTGTTTATAAATCATTTTTTCAAATATTTTTATAACTATGGGTAAGATAGAAATGAGACGGTAACAGTTTGGATCAGAATCAATTCCTCCTTTGAATATTGGGAAAATGTTTGCTGTTTTCCAGTCCTCAGGTAGTTGAGCAGACTGCAATGAAACATTAAAGAGGTAAGCCAAATGTTTATGCAAAATACTATCTCCGATCTTACAAAAGATAGGGGCAAGATCATCACAGCCAGCTCCCTTTCTGGTATCTAAGTTTAGCAATTCCTTGTAAACATCTTCCTCTTTAATTTCAGAAAAGGAAAATAAACGCCTGTTAAATTTCACTGAGAAATCAAGATCAAGAACAGGTACTGCAAGATTAGGGTATTCCTATTCGAACAAACGACTAGCTTCCAAGAAAAACTCATTAAAAGCAGAGAGTTGTTCCTGTGTGTTATGTAAGGCCCTGTTATTATAAATAAGCAATTTAGGAAGTGATGACCTCTGATCCTTACCCAGTAAAGAATTTATCTCTTGCCATGTTTTACTAGGATTTTTAGCATAGTCTGCCAGTTGCCCCTTATAATAATTGAGTTTAGCTTTTCTTATTTCAAGGGTCCGTTTATTTCTACACATTTTATAATAAAGCATATCCTGGGGGTCCTTTGTTGTCCTTGTTTTCTTCCATAAATAGACTTTATCTTTTAGTATTTTTTTTAAACTTACTGAAATCCAAGGGGTGTTTTTACTTCTAATCCATTTTTTTAACTATTGGAGCATGTTTATTAGCAATAGTTAAGCAAATTTAAGATTAGATCTAATCTCTACACTCTAACTCTTCTCTATCACCCTCCCTACTGCCCCTCCTCCCTTTTTTCCTTCTTTCCCACCACCTCTGCTGCTTCTTTTAAGGCTCTCTTAGCTCTAAATTCCCACAATGGTGGGAGTACCAGTGGTCTTGACACCAAACTCCTGTATCTCTCTGCTCATGCCATTGCCCTCCCTATTACCTACCCTCTCCATCTCTCCTTCTCCTTATCCTCAGCTCCCAACTCATGGAAACTGGCTACAGTCATTCCCCTTCCCTTGGAAACTACCATCCTATGTCTCTACTCCCTATTGGCTAAACTTCAGGAACACCTTGTGCACTCTGAACTCTCCCCTATTGTTTTTTTTTTTTTGTGCTTTCTGTTTATTGCTTTGAAAAAGACAATACAGTAGTAATACTCACGAAGGAGTTACAAATAGTTACATAGTCAAACATGACCATTGCCATTTAAAGATGGGGTACATATATTTTCTTCTCACATTCAATAACAGTAGGAAGTGGGGGTTATACGAGCTAAGAAAGGCACACGTAGTCCTTAAACATCCCAAAATTAATGTCCCAAAATGCCAGCCACTTCAATGGCGTACATGGAAATTTGTAGGGATTCATCAAACTTAGAAACAGGCACTAAACCAGTAGTGCTATGAAACATAATACTGTATCTCTAAAAAGGTACAGCAGTGTGTATGTTTAACTGCTAAGTATTTAAATGTGCAAGTTGTTGCATTTTGAAGGGGGTAAAATCTTTAGTTTAATAGGCGACCAATATATAGCAAGCTATTTCAGTTTCCTAATGGCCATCTGATAAGCAGCTAGGAGTTATGTCTCCAACATTCTAAACAGAAAGAAGGGAGTATTTTATTTCAATTGGCATAGTAATTTGTGGATGTGGAAAGATACATTGAAAACTCTAAAAAGGTGTTCCATGATACTCCATTTTTCCAGCTACAGACAGCAAGATGGCTGTAGGCTCTGCCCACTGCCATAAAAAGTGGGGAAAGTCCAGTAAAATGTGAATGAGGGAACTGGTTCTTATGATGGCAATATACAAATAGTAAAGTAAACAAGACTGTACTTAGCCAAGAAAGAAGTAGCAGCATGTCCACAAGTAAAGCCCTAGTGGGCAGAATGAAGACGATAATGCTCCATCTTTATCACTGTTGTACCTGTACATAAAATAAAATAACTGGATTATGAAATGCAAAAAGACATTTGGACCATCCCTTAAAGGACTGACGTGATGGATATGACATAAGATGTACAGGGGTAGCCATCCTAATCTTCCGCTTTGCCACAGACAAGTTCACTACATTAAAGTACTGCAATCCAAAATTAGTCCAAGTACCACATCATCGGAATGTTACCTTATTGTGCTGCCTAAATAGTACAAGTTCATATATGTGCTGCTGTATTTGTAACAGCAGTGAATGTTTTTTTAACTTGAGTTTGCCAGTTTTAAGAACACTTTGAAAAACTTGATATTTAGACTCCATTTAGCCACATTTAGTATACTGTCGGCATTATTCCTCCCTTTCTTCTTCTCTCTGAGGTTAATTTTCATGGAAATGGGATCCTTGACCTTTAAAGTTCAGCCGCTTCTGCTGCCTCATGCTTCACTGACGTAATAATCCTCTGTTTATGATCTCACTGTTGGTTCTTGTGGGAATGATTATTATGTCACATGCAAGGCTGTTGCTTCAGCAAGGGATTGAACAGTAGGTGCAGATAACCTCTAAGAAACAAGGATCTTCTTCCCATGTAAAATTAACCTAGCAATGAAGACTAAAATAGAAATAGGAAAACATGTCTAAAATATAAACAAACTCATGTCTGAATGTTTTCCAAAGTTTTCTCCAAAATGAGAAATCAATTTATCTCATATTCACATGTGCTCCTTTTAATTATTGACTGTTACACTCACTTCAAATTCAGTGTTATTGTCTGTCTCTGTCTCTCTCTTAGCTCATAGTAAACATCTATTTTTAAATTTTAGAAAACAGCCAATTGTGGGTACCAGGGAGGATAGCAGAAGTCAACAGGTTAAAATAGTACTACAGGAATAGTTACATGCAGGCAAAAATACACAAAAGCAAACTGTAAAGATAAGTAAATTATTAAGGAGAGCAGAGTAATAAAGTGGGTTCACAGTAAACAAATAGCATGAGCTTTGTTATGTAACATGATCATGGTCGGAGAGTGGGATTCTGTACCAAAACAAATACAGGGGCTTGTAAGGTGAATGGAAAGACTGGACTTGAACACTTGCAAGGTAGAAACATTCTCAGCTAGAGAGGAAGCTACTGTAGTTCAAGGTGTCTGGTGCTGCAAAGTTCTACCATATTCAAGCTTCATCCTAGAAATTATGAAGGCAAGTGCTACTATTGAACAGAGTGAGTAGGTGCAGCTTGATTATGTGAGGTGGGCTAGGAGATAATCAGGGGCTTTTCCTTGTGCACAGTTATACAACACAGAAAGCCAGTGAGAGTCACACCTGATTAGGGGACTTGGTCAGTTAAGCTGCTTGTGCAACAGACAATGATGGGTATTGGGTAGAACATCCATTGCTGAGAATGAACCCGCACAACGTGTTGTACAAACAATCCAGGGGCAGCAGAAAGGTTTTGTTTACACAGTGTTATATGATGTCACTATAGTTAATGGAAGGGAGCAGGCAGTAGGAGACCACCTGCTTCTTCATGTGAGCACTAATACAGCATTAGACATGAAGACAAAGTTTAGCTTGGGCTCTACAGCTGTTTGATGCTTTGTATGGACAATAGCTGGGTTTGTTTACTCTTGAAGCTTTTGAATCATTAATTGTTTGTGTAGCTCCCCCTCCTTCCCATGTCAGAAATATGAGGATGGAATTGTCCATGGAAAGGGGCACACACAGCAGCAGAAACACTTCCAGAATGGGCATGTTTACACAGGCCCTGATGTCCAGAGGGGTGTCCCAAGTTGCTCAGATGCTAGCAAATAAAACAAGAGCTTGATTATAACACAATTCCAGTTGAACAAATCGAACGTCCACACAACTTTTTTAACTGATTGATCCCAAAATTTATTGAACAGGAACACTCATTGCTCCAGGAAACACAATTTAATCGGTGGAGGCAGCAGTTATTTTGTGGCAAAGGTGGCCTTAGCAGCGAAATTAATCCTGGAACGCGAGGGTCCCCCAGTCTTGGCAGATTCACTTGAGAACGATATGGTCACAAACTTTCAGGCAGCAAAACACAGAGTCCCATGCCGAGCAGCCCATCTTTTCCTGGGCAGACATGTCCCCTGTAGCTTCATTCTCCCAGTCCTCTCTGTCCAAAAGTCCCAGTGGAACTGCAGTCCACCTGGATTAGGGACCAAATTGCTCAGCTCTATAACTCTGGCCAAACGGAGCAGTGAAATGGTGACTGTCCCCCACTAGACCGGGAGACACGTCCCAAACCATCCCATACTGAAGGGCTCTGACTTGCTGCCTTTCTCTCCGGGGTTCCTCATCTCCAAAAGCAGTGGAGGGCTGGTCCATGGTTCAAGACTCAGCCTATTCTCTCTTCTTCCCACTCAGCCCGGACACCGGAGCAGACACCTTTGTGTGTCCACAGCTGCCATACTCTGTCTCACTCTCTCTCTCTCCCTCTCCTGCAGCCACTAGCTTGAAGACTAGGAGCCAGAGTGGGCAATCACCCCCACTTGGCCCCCAGAACATTCCCTTTCCTCCCTTCTCCCTCTCTTCAAGCAGGCAGGCTTCAAATACTATGAAATGCTGTTTTAAATCCCCCCTGTGCACCTGCAGTGACCTCCTGATATGCAGGAAGCTCCACCCAAGTGACAGGGGACTTAACTCTTTCCCTACCAGGCCAAATAAGGTCACAATTCCCAGAAATGGGGGAATGCCTAGTAACACCCCAAAGGGGTGTTACATTCCTCCCCCACTTAAAACACTCACCGACCCTGGTAAATATTTTCGCTGTAGCTACCCACACACCAGTGCGAGGAATTATGTGCACTCCCTGCCACAAATGGCATGGCGCAAATCAGCCAGGCACACCGTCGAGATAGTGAATGGTTCCCATGCACCCAACCCCCTACAGGACCAAAACTCTCTCTCTCTCTCTCTCTCTCTCTATTTGTGGACAGTGGTGACCCAACCACCAGCAACCCTGGACAGATTGCTACCTACAGAAATTCTGGAAGGTAGTACATGTTCTGTTCTTCCCCACCCCACCCCACCCAACATCCTGCCCCTGTCCTCAAAACTACTGATTCCACACTATCAGAACCTCTAGCAGTGGCCTCTGAATTTAATTCCTACTTTACCTCCTGTGCCTCTGTCCTTCTTCCTCACTCTCTTCCTTCCTTCTCCTCTTCCCCACCTCCCTTCTATATAATGCAGCCTCCAAACAGGCCTATTTCTCCTTCTCCACAGTATCCCCCTCTGCCACTCTTGTTGCATTCATAGCTCTAAACCCCAGCAAAGGCAAATACCCAGATGAGCTAGACCCCAAGCTCCTCTATCTATCTGCCCCTGCTATCTCCTACTCCTTGCCTTCCCTTCTAAACCTCTCCTTCTCATCTGCTTCAGTCCCAACTGCATGGAAACATGATACTGTCCTCCCACTCCCTGAAGGTGGCAACCCCTCCAATCCAGGGAACTACTGACCTATATCTCTTATCCCTATCCTTGCTAAGCTCCAAGAGCACATGGTACTTGCACAACTCTCTGCATACCTCACTGACTCCAATTTTTTCACCCCTTTTCAGTCTGGTTTCCAGAAGAATAACTCCATGACCACCTCCCTATTTAGGCTCACCGACTCCATTCTCTCTGGGCTGGATCATGGTCTAATCACATCTGACATCTTTGTCGACCTCGCTAAGGCCTTTGACACAGTCTCCCACCTCCACCTTCTTGACAAACTCTCTTCAGTTGGGCTCTCAGACACTGCCACAAGCTGGTTCAGGGCCTACCTGGTGGGTAGGGCACAATCATTTTGGATTGCTGACTCCAAATCCCCCCTCCCCCATCAACACTTGAGTCCCCCAGGGCTCAGTGCTCGGCCCTCTACTATTCTCAATCTTCCTAAATGACCTCCCCTCAGTCTGTTCCTCCTCCTCCATCCACATGTATGCAGATGAGACTGTTATGTATACCTCTGGACATTCTCCCACTGATGTTGCATCCAGACTTTGGCAAGACTTTATAAAAGTTCAGCACTGGCTATGCTCAAATCAGTTATTCCTAAATGCCGAGAAGACTGTCTCCATGACCTTTGGCACAAGGCAGAGACTCTCTCAGCTCCCCTCCCTTCCTCCTTCCACACCCTAGACAGGATTATTCTGGAGGCTACCTCCTCCTTTAGATACTTTGGGGTTTGGCTTGACCAACACCTCAGCTTCTCTGGCCATGTGGACGCCATCATGAAAAAACTGCATCCCAAGCTAGGTGCTCTGTACAGGAACCAGAGTTGCATTCATCTATCTGCCAGGCATGTACATCCAGAAAATGATACTCCCTATTTTTGACTGCAGAGATGTAGTGTTGCTCCCAAGACTTCCTTAACCAGATTGGACTCCCTCTCTCACTCCTTCTGCCGTTTTGCCCTGGATTCCACCTCCCACACTCACCACTGTACTCTACCAATATCTCATTTCCTTCTCTTGAAGACAGGCGTCAATCCCACTGTGCTAAATTTCTTTCCAAATTCTGGTTTGGTTCTCTTCCCTCATACCTCTCCACCTCCTCCTCCCCAACCTACTCCCTTAGATCCTATGATACCCGGGCTCTGGTAGCACCCCATAGGTCCACTTCTATTGGTCAGGCTGCTTTCTCCTACCATTTCCCCAAACTATGGAACTTTCTCTCCTCTTCCGTTCATCATGTCTCCTCTCCTTTTGCTATCTCTTCCCTGCTACACAATCTCTTTTCCACTACCTGCAACTGCCATTAACCACACCCACTTCCCTTCTATATTGCAGATTCATTGTGGTTCATCAGCTGTACTTCAGGGCCCTTAGAATGATAAAGGGAACACTCAGTTGTTGCTGTAGCTCGGCCCACCTGTGCCCACATCCATGAGAACATCTCAGGTGGGGCAGTTACTCCAAATGGTATGGGTGCTCGTGCTGTCATCACAGCTCAAATTCTTTCTGTCTGTCCCAATCTCCAACACAGTCAACTGTCTCAGGGCTAATCTGCCTGTTCCCAAAGTTCAGGGCAGCACCCACTGCACAGGAAGCCCAGCTCTTCCTCTTCAGAACCAAACAGCCCAATCTATAACTTATCCAAGGAGCCATTTGTATTTCCCTCACATGTCTCAGATACTGGTGCTCACATGCAGCAGACTCTCCAGTGCCCAGCAAACCCCCAAGAGTGCGAACTGGCCAATCCCAAGTGCCACAGTGATTTCGCAATTCCAAACATAACCCTGGTGCAGTAAAGGTTAATGGATTCACCAACAGTCCAAGCAAAACTGGGGACACCCCAAAACCTTTATCCCAGATGAGCCCCTACATTGTAGCCCCTTTCCCCATGTCTAGGAGTATGAGGATGGAATTGGCCATGGGAAGGGGGCACACACAGCAGCAGAAACTCTTCCAAAATGGCCACATTTACCAAGGCCCTGATGTCCTGAGGGGTGTCCCAAGTTGTTCAGGTGGTGGCAAATAAAACAATGGGTGGATTTCAACACAATTGTGATGAACAAAGTGAATATCCACACAACTTTTTTTAACCGATGGGATCCCAAAATGTATTGAATAGGAACACTCATTGCTCCAGGGAGCACAGTTTAATCGGTGGAGGCAGCAGCTGTTTTTTTGTGGCCGAGATGGCCTTAGCAGCAAAATTAATCCTGGACTGCAGGGGTCATCCAATCTTGGCAGCTTCACGTGAGATTGATATGAACATACAAACATATGAAAGTTGCCAGCAGCAAAAGACCATCCTGGTCTATCTAGGCTGCTCAAGATTGCAGCTAGCTCTCTATTCAGCAGCTGCCCCACCCCCCTCCCCTTCCCTCCTTTACCCTTCCCTTTTCCCTATCCCACCCCTTCTTGAAGCATTCCACAGTGTTACGTGCTACCACCTCAGCTGGTAGTGTGTTCCACTTTGCCACAATCCTCTCCATAAAGAAATGCCTCCTCTCCTCCCTCCTGAATCTACCCCCCTCCAGTCTCATGTTATGGCCCCTGTGTCTCTCCCCACCCCACTCCTGAATAGACTCTCTGTGTCTGTTTTGATTATCCCCCTCATGTATTTGAAGGTCTCAATCATGTCCCCCCGTTTCTCCTCTCCTCCAGTCTGATCTCATATGACAATTCCCCCAGGCCCTGAATAATATTCATTGCCCTATGCTGCACCACCACCAGCAGCCTAATGTCCTTTTGTAGGTATGGGTGCCAGTACTGCACACAGTATTCCAGGTGGGATCTAACCAACAATCTGTATAACTGTAGAATAACCTCCCTTCTTCTCGAGGTAATGCCCCTTGCAATGCACCCCAGCATTTTTTTGGCCATTGCTGCTGCCTTTCTGCATTGTGTGGAATTGTTCATTGCTCCCGTGATGAGCACCACCTGATCCTTCTCCTCTTCTGTTACCTCCAGCCACCCCCCCCCCCCGATGGTAGCTTCTCCTCAGATTTTTTGTTCTGAAATGCAGTACCTTGCATTTTTTTGTATTGAACCCCAGCTGCCACCTGTCAGACAATGCCTCTAGCCTTGCCAGATCCTCCTGTAGCCCCCAGCACCCACCCTGGCCATCCACCACCACTTCTCCCATCTTGATGTCATCCACAAATAGGCTGATTTTGCTGCTGATGCCCTCCGAGATGTCTGCAATGAATATGCCAAACAGCACTGGGCCTCACACCGACCCCGTGGAACCCTGTTGTCACATGCTTAGGGGATGAGTATTCCCCACTTACCACCACCCTCTGCTGCCTATCTTTTAGCCAGTTCTTCACCCACCCCACCAGTTTTGCTCCTGCCCCTGTTCCCCATAGCTTGCTTCCAAGTCTCCCATGTGGTACTGAATCGAAGGCCTTACTGAAGTCAAGGTACAGGACATCCACCACATGACCCCTATCAATTTGCCTAGTCACCCAGTTATAGTATTCCACCAGGTTGGTCTGGCATGACCTGCCCTTGGCAAAGCCATTCTGCCTCCCATCCTGCACCCTGTTCACCTCCAGTAGTGCCACTAGCCTCTCCTTTAGGATGGTCTCCATTAGCTTCCCCACAATGGATGTTAGACTTGCTGGCCTATAGTTTCTTGGTTTATCCTTGGGTCCTCTCTTGTGGAGGGGAACCATGTGAGCAAATCTCCAGTCATGTGGTAAGCATCCTGTATCTAGAGATGAATTAAATACTTCTGCCAAGGGTCCTGCCAGGACCTCTGCCAGCTCCTTCAGCACTCTTGGATATACTGTACTCCACCCAGTATTGTTGCCTTGTCCACCCTCAATGCCCTTAACCCCTCCAGCACCCTCCCCACTGTGATTTCTCCATCCATCACCCCCCCCATCTGTTTCTATCCTCCCTCCTACTATGGGTAGTGCCCCCTCTCTTTCTTCCATAAAGACTGAACAGAAGTTGTCACTGAGAACTTCTACCTTTTCACCTCCCTCTTCCACCCATTCCCTCTCCTTCTTAATTCTTACAGTTTGGTCTATACAGCTTCTTTTCTCCCTTATCTACCTAAATAATTATTTTTCCCCTTTTTTTTATACCCTGCACCAGCCTGAGTTCTCTTGCCACATTGGCTGCCCTTACTCCCTTGGTCACTTTCTTTCCTTCTTGCAGATATTCCTTCCTATCCTCCTCCCTCCCCAAGTTTCTGTATCTCCTGTAAGCTGCCCTTTTCCTCCTCACTCTGTCTAACACCCCTTTGCTTATTCAGCTGGGTTTCCTTCCCCTAGCCTTCTTAGTCTGGGCCCTACAGCAAGTTTCTGTTGCCTCCACTATCCCCTGTCTTATCAGTTCCCACCTTTGTTGTGTGTCCATACCCAGTTGAATTTTACACAAGAACCCCTTTACCACTTCCCTCATCACCTTAAAGTTGGCGTTCCTGAAATCTAGCACCCTTGTGCCATATGCCCCCCCCTTAGCCATCTGTAACTAGAACCATACTGTCTGGTTATCACTTCCCCCCAGTGGTTCCTCCACCCTCACCTCCCTCACCCACTCCCCATTTGTAAATATGAGGTCAAGGGTATTCCTTCCCCTAATTGTTTTCTTGACCAACTGTACTAGAAAGCTTTCCTGGAAGGTGTGCAGCATTGCCTGATCCCTTCTGCTCTTTGTGGTAGGTGTGTCCCACTCCACCCCAGCAGGTTGAAGTCCACTACTATCACCATCCCCCCTTCCCACAGTTCCTCCTGATCTGTTCTGCCAGTTCCCTGTCCATCCCTTCAGATTGAGAGGGTGGTCTGTACACCACCCCCAGTCTTAGTAATCTATTTTTGGGATCCTTTAGTTGTACCCTCAATGCTTCTGTATCTCCCGCATCTCTCTCCTCCCTTACACATTTTAATCCCTCCTTTATGTACAGTGCCACCTCTTCCCCTTCCCCTTTTCTCTATTCTTTCGGTGTAATCTGTACCCCGAAACTGTCATGTCCCAGTCGTGGATTTGAGTGGACCATGTCTCGGTTATAGTCACCAAGTCCATTCCCCTCTCCTCCAGGAGAGCCTGTAGTTCCGCACCCTTATTCCCCAGACTCCTAGCATTTAGTGTTACCACTCTCCAACCCTTGTCTCTACCCTCCCCCTCCTGCCTCTCTCCCCTTATGTCCGCTCCCTTAGTAGTTGCCTTCCTCCTTACCTTGCTATCACAGTAGGTAAGTACATTTGGTTTCACATCACTAGGCCTCTGAACTCCTCTATCCATCCTGTTACTCCCCCCTCCTAGTTTAAATGCTTAGGCAGCAAAGCACAGAGTCCTATGCTCAGCAGTCCATCTTTTCCTGGGCTCACATCTCCTCTGCAGCTTCATTCTCCCAGTCCTCTCTCTCTCTCTCTCTCTCTTCCTAAAAGTCCCAATGGAACCACAATCCACCCAGATTGGGACCAAATAGCACTACTATATAATTGTGTGTGAACCTTGATTTAATGGTGGCTGCTCTCCCCGACTGGGGACACGCCCCTAGCCGTCCCACACACTGAAAGGCTCCTGACTCGCTCTCCTTCTTTCTCTCTGGGGTTCCTCAACTCCAAAAATAGTAGAAGGCTGGTTCATAGTTTGAGATCCAGACCCTTCTCTCTTCTTCCCACTCAGCTTTGAAACCAGAGCAGACACCTTTGCACTCCCATGGCTGCCATACTCTCTCCCTGTCTCTCTCTCCCATGGCCACTAGCTTGACGTCCGGGAGCCAGAGCAGGCAATCACACCTGCCTGGCCTCTGAACACTCTGTCTCCTCCCTTCTCCCTCTCTCTGGGTGGGTAAGCCCACCAAACACCATTTTAAATCCCCCTGCACACCTGCGGTGACCTTCTGATTTGCAGGAAGCTCCACCCGAGTGACACAGGACTTAACTCTTTCCCTACCGGCCAAATAAGGCCACAATTCCCAGAAATGGGGGAATGCCTTGTAACACCCCAAAGGGGGGGTTACACTTGGTTGGCTCAGACTTTGGATCTTGAGCTTGAGAAAGATAAATGCATGATCCATCAATTCAAAGGCACCAGAGAGGTTCATGAAGACAGCTCCAGCGAGAAGACTATTATCAATGGCTATTTGGAGATCATTGATAACTTTGAGCAAAACAGAGATATTAAAATGCCAGAGCACACCCTTACCCCCCAGAAGAAAATGTAACAATAAACATATTTTTTCAGCCTGGATTGGCAACTTACAGTAGTAGCCACAGACATTGCCAGCTATTTCCAGCTATTTTGAGAAATTTCTAAAGAGTTTCTCACTGCTGCCCCTACTGTGGAAATGGAGAAAGCATGAGATATTTCTGGAAATATCACAGAAATTTCAGGAAATAGCTGGCAGTGTCTGTGGATGCTACTGTACTAATTTGATTTCTAAAGGAGTGGGGGGTCCCATGATATTCACTTCAAAGTCCTGTGGTGAAGTCACCCAGCAATCAACGTTGAGGTAGACCACCCATCAGCTGGGCCCCTACTCTAAACTGCAACTGCCTCAAATGGCTTACCTTTATAGGGTGCATTAGCCTAAAATTGGCTTATTTAGCAGAAGTATTTGTTCAGTATCTCTGCTTTGTCACTATCACTCTTTGCCCACCCCCTTCCCCTTTATTAAACCTCATTATCTCTCCCATGGTCTTTCATCGCTCCCTAATGCACCGATAAAAGGTTTTATCCCCCCTTCTTAACTGAGTTGACTATCTTTTCCTCGGTTTGGGCCTTTGCTAATCTGACTGCCTTCTCCGCTTCCTTCTGCTTTAACTGGTACAGTCCTCTGTCCTGCTCCTTCTGTGTTTCCTTATACTTCCTGAATGCTATCTTTTTCTCCCTAACCTTCCCCATCACCTCTTTTGAGGACCATAGTGTTTTTTTTCCTTTGTTTTGTTTTGTTTATTTGCTTCACACAAAGGCTCGTTGCCTCTGTGATGGCAGCTTTGATTTTTCCCCATTGTTCCTCCACCCTCCTTCTTGCCCATTTGTTAGTTCTCTTCTGAGGCATGCCCCCATTTTGCCATAGTCAGCCCTCCTAAAGTCCAATACTCTCACTTTGTGTGACCTGACTCTAAGGCTGTGTTTATCGTGAACCACAGTTTGATGGTCACTTGTTCCCAGATGGCTACCCACTTCTAAATCCAAGATCCTCTCTCCATCCCCGTTTGAGAGTACCAAGTCTAAGATTGCTCTGTCCCAAGTGGGTTCTAACACTAGCTGTCTGAAGCATGCCCCCTGTAGGGCATAGAGAATTTCCCTGCTCTTGGATGTGGCTGCAGCAAAGGTGCTCCAATTAACATCTGGCAAATTCAGGTCCCACATCAACAATATCTCACCCTTTTCTGCCATTCTAAGGATGCCTTCTATGATTTCCTTGTCCATTTCCTCCCCTTGAGATAGGGGTTGTATGGAAGATATGTATTCATTTATTTTTATTTATATTTTATTTGAAATTTTGGAAACCGTGAAAGGCACACTGAGCGGAGGCTTGTTTCCAGGTGTGACCAGCACCAACATTTACATTATCTGTAATACATTCTGAAAGTGAATCATGTCTAAGTTGTTGATGTAAATAAGTTAAAAATAGTATTTTTTGTAAATTTGACATAAGATAGTTACAAAGACATAAAGAGTTTAGGCAGTGGTGCGCACAGGAAAGGTGGTGCTGGATTAAAGTAGCCAACTTACAGAATTATAGCAAAAAATGAAAACAGCACTCACTTTCAAATTTCCTCATGCAAAATGCAGATTTATTTCCATCAGAACATGCCAAACAAGAACCTTAGCCCTGCACTTCAACCCTCAAGCAGGCATTCCTTAGGGGTGGGTCTAAGGACTTAACAAACAACATGATATTTACACAAATCTTAATTAAAGTGACATTGCAAAATAGGTGCAATTAAAAAACTTTCCTTGAAAAATGAGAAAGGAATCAGAAGGCATTGCTTTACTAAACTTATAAGCATTGTAATTTATCCTATGTTTGCATAAAGTTCCATTTATTCATTTGAACTTAAACTATCTTTTAGTAGTGCACAATGTTATATTCCTGTTGTAGCAGCTTATGTTTATACAAAAAACAGTTCACTTTATGGATATCCCCAACAAATTGAATTACTTATCTCTAAATAGAGATAAACTGCATAAGATGAAAAAATAGCATAACGTTCTTTAGTGCACACGTTTAGTTAATTATTAGTAGAAGGTCACCCATATTGCTAAAGGTTACCAAAAAAAAAAACATTTTTTTTGCTTGCTATTTATCCGGCAACCTAATTTTTCAAGTATCCTCATCAACATTTATATTCTCACAGATACACAAACCTCATATGTGCTCAAATATGGAAATCAAAAATCAGATTCTTTAATTACTACAGTATCCGGGCAAAAAGTAACCAGTGCATAACTTTATCACATATTCTTAAGACTGATCAGGCTAGAGCAACAGTTCTCAAACTTTGTCATAGTGAGCCTCCCTAAGTCATGGAAAAGATTGTGAGCCTCCCAAAATACTGAAATATTTTTGGCCTCCCATAGGAAAATAGCCTACTTTTCACAGTACATCAGGAATAAATTGAAACCTCTTTGCATAGCTGGCTCTCATGCTATTAGCTTATTGTAGCCGCCTCCCGCCAGGACAACCTACTTACTCCAATATTTTGATTCTCTAACCATTGTTACCCTTTACAGCCATACCTTCATGGGTCAGACTGCTTTCAGTTTCCCTCTAACTGGAATAACCTTCCTGCTGACCTCTGCCTCCCCTCTCCCCTGCTCTTAAGCAACTTCTCAGGGATCATTTTGCTCCATCCTGCTTTTATTCCTAGTACCTGTATGGTTGACTCTTGTGTTTGGACAGTTCTGCTGCCTGTCTATTTGATCAATTGTTCCTCACATTGTTCAGAATCTGTTTGCACTTTTATTCATTTTGTATTGCTTAAGTGTTTTGCAGTTACATTTTGAATTGTATTCTCTCACTACCTTCCTGGGTACACCTGGAATAAGCATGGCTCTGTGTACAGTACCTTCCTGGTCACAGACTTGTGAATAAATACATAAATTCACCTACTATTATCCTCTTTCAGTTTGCCTTATTTATCCCTTCACACAAAATCTATAAAGTTCAAAACTGAAATACAGTACTTTTTCAAGACTTGCTTGAGCCTCCCCTGCAACAGGTTGGGGCCTCCCAAGGGAGGCTGGCCTCACCATTTGAGAATCCCTGGGCTAGAGTGTTGGTTTGCACCAGGTGTACTCAAATGTATCAGGTATGCTCAGACAAAGGGGATTTCTCTTAGTAAAAAGTTCATCTTAACTATAAAGAATGTGGATAAAACAAAATTGTGTTGTCAGTTTTATGGATTGAAGAGCTTAATCTTCACAGAATGGTATTTTCAACATGACTGAGTCCAAATGTGGGTAGAAGAGGAGAAGGTACCACACAGCAAATGGGTTTTGTGGGGGGGGGGGCAGGAAAGAGGGAGAAAACGATTTTAGGTAAATTTTTCCCAGTTCCACTTTGGTAGTGAACTTAAACTTAGCTCCGTGGGCATACATTAATGTAGCTCTCACTTTGCTTTTCTCAGATTTAAACTGGAAAAAAATTACCTAAAAGAGAAAAAAGAAAGAAAAGTATCTTGTTTAAGTAAACGTACAATAGTTTTTCATTAAAAATTTACAAATAAGGTGAAAAGTCTACCTCCTCATTTAACCCTAAGGGGATAGCTGTGTCCATAGTAACAATCCATCTTGTTTCTCTCTGAGAAAGGATGTTAGCCCTATTCCCACCCCTGAAGGGCCTCTGGACATGTTCAATGATAGGAAATTCAAAGCAGTCTGGATTACTCTCATGGTGTTCCAGGAAGTGTGCTCCAATGGTATTATATATATTGCCATTACATATTGCCCTGATGTGTTCTTGGATTTTTTGTTTTGCAGGCCTTGTGGTTCTACCCACATAATAGGTGGGGCAGGTGAACCAACACATATATACCACAAAAAGGGTTGTGCATGTAAGGAACTGACTCATTTCAAAACGTTTTCCATCTTTTGTAAAGTGTCTGCCAGTATTCACATACTGGTAAATGTTGCGCCTGCCGCATCTAAAAAGGTCTTTTGGCTTTTGTGTTAACCAATTCATACCTGTTTCACTTCCTTTACTTTTCACAAAGTGGCTACATGTTAACCTATCTCCAATATTTTACCCTTTAGAAAAGGTAACCCTTGGTTTTGTTGATATTTCATTTTTTAATATTGGATCTGTCAACAATAGTGGCCAATATTTATACTAAGGTTTATACTAAGGATTTTGTGACAGCAGAAGGCTACCCGCCCATGATTGCCATCCCTAATTCACAGCGGGTTATGTATAACAACACTTTTGTTAAAGTGGGCATCTAGTGGACCAAACCTCCTAACCTACCAGCCAAAGGATTAAATTCAGTGACAAAAGTGACTACTTTGTTAGTACTGCTTTTAACTCCTTTTTGTAAGTGTGCCCCATGAGACCATTCTGTTCCCAGATGGCTACCCACTTCTAAAACTGAGATTCTCTCTCCATCGCCGTTTGAGAGTACAAAGTCTAAGATTGCTCCCTCCCAAGTGGGTTCCAACACTAGCTGTATGAGGCATGCCCCCTGTAGGGCATCGAGAATTTCCCTGCTCTTGAATGTGGCTGCAGCAAGGTACTCCAGTTAACATCTGGCATATTCAGGTCCCACATCAACAATATCTCCCCCTTTTCTGCCACTCTAAGAATGCCTTCTATAATTTCCTTGTCCATTTCCTCCCCCTGAGATGGGGGTTGTATGGAAGATGTGTATTCATTTATTTTTATTTATATTTTATTTAAGATTTTGGAAACCAGGAAAGGCACGCTGAGCGGAGGCTTGTTTCCAGGTGTGACCCGCACCAGCATTTACATTATCTGTAATACATTCTGAAAGTGAATCATGTCTAAGTTGCTGATGTAAATAAGTTAAAAATAGTATTTTTTTTTTTTATTTTCTTTATCCACCTACACACACAGCCTTGAACTCTCCCGGATGGGGGCACTCAGCTTACCTCCTTCCCGCCACATCTGAGACTCAGTCCTGGCACTCAGAAGGGCCAACTCCTCCACTTTCCAGGCTTCCACACCCTCACTGAATGCCACCCTATCATGTGGACAATCTGTGGACCTGGGGAGCTCTGAGGATGGCCGGCGTACATGACTGCTGGGCTTGGGGGGTAGCTCCCAGACCCCATCATTGCCTATCAAGGCTGGGTCCATTTTCCTTTGTACGGTTGTTCCTCTGGGCTCGGATATGCAATGATACCCTGCTCAATGTGCGCATGCTCTCATGCGCACTTGAAAGGCATCCGCCACAGCCCTGATCACCTGTGTTGGCTGGCCGGGCAGAGCAAACACCTGGTAGCCACCAGGTGGTGCTAATGCACCGTCATGGGCAGGTCCCCCCTCCCCGAGGAAGGAGAGCAGTCCTCCAGATGCTCAATCCTTCCTCATCCCCACCGACCCCAGGCGACCCGTGCTCATTCCCGAACACAGGTCGCTGGCGTGGCGCGAGGTGTGGCCATCCAGCACCTCAATCCTCAGTGCCACTGGGCCAAAAATAGCATTAATAGCATTATTTGTAATTCTGACATAAGATAGATTCAAATACATGATTGACTGGCCTAAATGCAAGCTGTGAGACAGCAGCATTCACAATACTTGATGATAGCACAAAGGCACCACACCCCCTTTTAAATCTAACCACATTTACTCCCACATGAGGTTAAGACCCAAAATTCACATGAAAATCCCAGGGAATGGTGTTGTACAGAATGCACATAACATCACAATGTAAGTTGTGCTTTTCATTTTCAATTGTTTCCCCCCAGTAACTCCAGGGTATTACTTTTAGTGAATTTATAAGGTGAATTTTCTGATTCATATTAATGTAACTGCATCTGCTGGCTTCCATACAGTTAGTAATCATCAGTAAAGCTGCAATTTGGTCATCTACTGTATGTTAAGGTTAATCATATTCAATTGAGATTTTTCCACATAAAATACAAAGTCTCCTTTGAAGATTTGGCAAAGAGTACAGACTTTCAGACAGAAGAGTTCTTTGCAGTACAGCTGTGGTCTTTGGAAACTGTTTAAATCTGACAAACATAAATCTTAAAAAGAAAATGAGTTACTCTGTGTGTAGTAGTGATTTGAAGTTGCTGTGCATGCCCAAGAAAACAAAGAAAAGCTTGGTTCAGCCTTATGGAGGTAATAAATGTGAGAGCAGTGCACTAACTTTTTGGGGGGCAGCAAGGATGTGGTGTGATGTTTTACAGCTCACAAGAAAGCAACTTTAGAAGCCATTTGTCATTGTTGCAGCTGCATAGAAGACTTTTAGTGAGCACCGTAATCTTGGCTTTTGTGACAAGTACCAGCACAGTCAGACAAGCCACTAAAGAGGCACTGAGGCTATATGAAAAACTTTGAAACATAACATATTTCAATACAATTCAACTAATGTTCCATAGATTATACAACCGATGAAGACTCAGACTCCAAAAAATGTTCATAGAAAGGTTATCATTCTTTAGATTTGCTATCTTTAAGCCAATGTTTCATGGCCCAAGGGCAGGGCCCCTTCTTCTGGGCCTGTGGTGGTCTGAAAGTACTTGCTCTAATTTCCACCACTTTACTAGGTACATTTACTGTAAATGTCTGTATTTCATTCCCATGTTTCTAGGCTTTCTGGCCTATGACAGTCCATCCTGTGTCTCTGGGGCTTCTCCCAGTCATCCTCACTATAAGGTCTCCTGCAACAACCTGCTACATTGCCTTACTGTAGCAAATAGCAGAAATGTAGCAGCGTATGACAGGGAGTTTATAGTGAAGAGGATTGAGTGAGGGCTCAAAGATGTACGATGGACTGTCACAGCTGGGAGGCCTAGAAAACTGGGAAAGAAATACAGAAGTTGAAATGTACATAAGAAAGTGGTGCAACAGAACAAGTACTTTCAGACCACCATGGGCCACAACGAAGTGGTCCCTGGGCCACAAAACATTGACTTAGAGTTTAAGGTGGCTATATCAAATTTACAAAAAATAAAAACCTTTCTGTGAGCATTTTATGGAGTATTAGTCTTCCTCAGTTGTATAATTACCCTTTCTTGTGCACTGCATAGGTGGACTCCTCTGATATATATTGGTTACATCCCTTTTCAAAGGGCAGAGGGCATGCATATCCTACCCACACTACATGTCAATGTTTCAAGGATATTCTTTTTTGCCATGATGTTTTTTATCCTTCTCAGCTCAGGCAGGTGGCTGTTCAGCCCCTGTCTTTGCCTCCCATGACTGACTACTGCCTCTCTCGGCCCTGGGGGTTTAAATCCCCTGTGGATGTCCCCTCATGGTGGGGCCAGAGGAGGAACGGTTGTCCTCCCCCCCACCAGAGCACAGTCCAGAAGTGCCCCAGGAACAGAGCAGCAGTGTGAGGCATGGGAAGGGGGAAATGGGACTTCATTAAGCCCACTTGACTGCCATTTTTAATTTTTCTCCCCAGTCCCCCCAGGCTGCCTTGGCACTCAGTGCATGTTCATGAAGGTACGCACATGCTGTAGAAGTGCAACCCCCACCCTTCAGAGCCAGCACTACCTTCAGGCCTCCACTTGGTGGCAGTCAAAGTCCAAGACAGCTTGGCAACCCCTCCCTGGAAGAGGAGAGCAGTCCCTGAGATTCGCAACCCCCCCCCAACCCCAGCCAAGCCCCAGAAACCCGAAGTTGTTCCAGAACGTGGGTCACTGGTGAGGTGGCAGCTAAAATGCAAGCATCTCAGCTCTCCACACCACTGGTACAGTGGTTTCACAAATATTCTGTTTATGTCTTCCCAGTGTGCTCTATTCGGTAAGGTTGCTACACAGGGCCCTGTTCTCAAAAGAACTTCTCCCATTCTGTCACTTTTGTAAACTACTGTGTAAGCGTAGCTCAGTCAGTCTATACCTGAACAGCAAAACTGAGGGAAAAAGTACACATTTAAAAGGGATCCTTTATGCATTTAACAGATTGAATTTACACAGGAAGTATAAGAAAAAAATCCAGACTTGGAAATTCCATGCGTTTATGCATGCTATGAGTTTATCAAATATGCTTTTAAGTGGGAGGACCTGTACTATAATATAAAAAATATTCTTAGTGGCAAAAGTCTTTAAAAATTGACACTTTCTGTCTGTTGTTTTAGGTGCCAATTGTTCTTCAAGGATAAGAGGTTTTTGCAGTTATAGTAAGAGGAAGAAGACAGTAAAATATAGTATGGCCAATAAGTTAAATTACGAGAAGCACTGTATCTACTGTATATGGAAATTTTTGAGTAGACATACAAGTAACTTTATTGTTGAATGTAGGCAATTGTGTGAAATATTTATAATGCAGTTATTTCATTCCTTAGGTGAGCTGTAACTGCTATAATAAGAAGAAGCTTCAAACTGGAAGCGATATGGGGCAGGATTCACAAATGTTTTATTTCAAAGTTTTCCTCCGCAACTGCTGCTGTGGACCAGAATCTCCTGCAGCTGTGGCGGTTCCGATTCACAGGCCGCAGCAGTTGCAGAGGGAGTTAGCCCATTCCCGCACCTGCGGCCATCGTAATCCAGCTCCACCTTTGTGAATACCCGCCACTGCGGGTAACCTGCAGATCCACAAGTCTCACCCGACTTGTGCTGCGGTTTACCCGCAGCTGTGGGTATTTCTCTGAGTTTTGTGAATCCTGCCCATAGTTTTTAGTAATAAGACGTAGCTCAAGGCACACATAGGGGACCATGGCCTTAGGCAAGGACCTGGCTACCTGCAAGATCTCCTGGTTCTTCACTGTCCATTTTGCACCCTTTGTTCCTCCAAAGGTGGCCTCCTGACAGTTCCCAGGACAAGGTTACGGCTGTCAGGTGATTGGGCATTTTCAGTGGCTGCACCTGTCATGTGGAATTGGTTACCATTCCATCTTAGAGAGGCCCCCTCAGTGGAAACCTTTAAGAGGGAGCTTAAGACATTCCTGTTTGAACAGGCATATAACCTTATATAATTTTAGATATTAGGGCTAGTAGTTACTGCTAATAGTATGATTATTGAATTTAATTGATGATTTGTTGGGGATGGGGGGATTGGTGATATGCTCTGAAAATAGGTTTGTGAAAAATTGTTTTTATGAATAGTTTAATGTATGATGTTTGTGTGTAATATTCTGTATTGCTTTGTAAAGTGCTCTGAGCCCTGGGAATGGGGTGCTATAGAAATAAAATTTTGATTAATTGATGCGCTAGCGCTGTCCAGCAAAAATGGGCAAAAGGCCTGCAAAACCAAATATATCTCTGGCCCAGGATAGGCAACAGGGCCAGAGCAAGGCAAAGGCAGCCTTTAGGTTTTAAAATAATGCAGCAGAAAGCTGAAAAAGTTCAGACAAGAATAAAAAATAAAAACAGAAACAAACATGACTGTAGCCAGGCACCTCTTCAGCAATCCAATAATGGTAGAACTACTGGGAAAGGGTCAGAGGTAAACCACAAGACCCGCTCATTAGTTTTGGCCAGTTAGTGCCCAGCTTTTCACCAGAGGACCCTTGTAAGTCCAGCATGGCTGGGAAAACATTATAAGCATGTTTTTCCTAGGAAAAAAGACTGATCAGTAAGTCACTGAGATTCTACCAGTACAAAAGGGACTGAAACCCAGACTCAGGGCTCAGTTTTTGCTATCTGCATGACCAGGAAGACTGAGAGCTGGAGATCCACTGGCTGCCAGGAGCTGGAGTCCTGGTAGGCCAATAAAGAATGTGCAGGTCTGAACTAAATCAAACTGGAGAAAGCAGTTTATACAGAACTGAAGAGCAGAAATGTGAAGAAGTGGAACCAGTAAGTAATTTGACCTTAAGGACTTTTTCCAAATGGAGATCAAGCTACAGACTGAGGCCAGATCAGCTGAGGTGTCTGCCTACCAGAGGGTTTTATACAGCTTACTGTAAAGACAGTGGACAGAGAACTTGGAAAAGAAAAGGAGATTGGTGAGAGAGACTTGATGACCACTGGGCAGATGATCATTTCAGCTGGAAGCCACATTCTGCATCTTGCCTGACCAGTCATTAGACAAACCAGAGGTATCTGTGAATCTGCAAAACCATGAGTAATCACAAGTGTTTCAGCCCTGCAACTGGGGTTTTGTACCTGTGTCCTATGTAGATTACCAAATTGCACCACACTAACCACTGAGCCACTTAACTGCGTTTTCTAATTTTTTGTATTTGTTGTGATACACACACTGCCTTATTGCATTTTTCGTGTATTTGGTTATATATGTATTATGAGAAGTGTATTACACTAACATACAGTATGACATATCCATCAGGGCTGGAACACAGTGGCACACACACACGCGCACACACACACACACACACACACATTTCTTTCTCTAGCACATGGTTTTGTGCCTTGTACAACGTGAGCAGAGTATGACATGCAGGCATGCATACATACATCTCTTTGTTCTCTGTCCCTTCTTTCCTTGAAACTAAGAGACATAACAACTCTTCTATTCTGTACAAACTAAGTACTGAGTTGGCTATCCAAACTGGCCCAAATCAGCTTGCTGTCGTCAGTAGGCCCAGCCTGCTAGGTGATGTATAGAGAAATACAGAGAATTCACCCACCATTGAGAACCCATATGAGATCATATATTTGGCCTTATTTGGTAGTAACTGTAATTTGTGATAAGAACTTGTCTGTAAGGGTATATATGCAAACAGCAAACTGAATCCGAATGCTGTATGATTATCTATACTGTGGTGGGTCCTGAGACTCTCTAGCAGGTAATGCTTGCTTGTATCTTGTGCTATCTGGTAGTAATATATAGAATAATACATGGGGTGGTGTGTTTAACAAGATTTTACACACAGCCCAAGGTGTTAGATGCTACATAAACCCTGAGTGCAAAGCTCAAGGGGTTTATTTAAGCATCCAGCACTGAGGGGTGTGTGTAAAATCCAAGTTTTACACACCACCCCATGTTTTATTTTATATAATTTCTGGGGAGCATTTTCTTGCCACAGCAACTATATAAAATAAAAATACATTGCTGTTCAGTAATGGCAGGTTGAAGTGCTGTCCGTCCATGCCCCAGGACGTGCTCATTAAAAACTCTTTGTTTTTTTGTGACTGAATTCCACAAGTAAATGAAGAAAAAATACAGTAAAAAGAATTTTTGAACTTGATGCCTTTAACACTTACTTGCTGTGGAGTCAGTTCAGGAAGTGCAGCTGTGGTCCTCGGGTTTAGGCAAGGATAGGAAGACTGCAAGCGGCGCACGTGTGGAGCGAGATTAACCTGGTGCATGTTCGCTGTTATAACCCGCAGGTTATAACGATAAATTATAACTGGGTTTCTCTACAGGAGAAAACATTCCCCAGTTATTATGAATTGTTTATTACCTATGACACAATTGGTCTTGTGTTGTGATTCTGCCAGCATGTCTAGAATCTGCCAACACCTAGTACAGTGGGTAAAGCCGTAAACTTTGAAAGGACCAGGCAGAAAACCTCAGGAGACCAATCAGTCACCAATTTGGATTATAAATTGGGGTCCCTTGTTCAAGTTTTTAAAGTTAACTTTTTCTTCAACTGTTTGGTTTTCTGTAACCATTTCGTTTTCTATAACAATTTAAAAAGGGTGCCAGCAATTCACCTGCCATGCTAGCAGTAAATGCCTCCTCACTGAAGTACCCACTTCAGCAGTACAGAGTTCTTTCCCAAGGCCTTTGGGGGATAAAAACCAGGTGCATCTGGATTTGGGAAGTGTGGGACTGTTGGGATGGTGAGCAACTGTTTGGGAAAGTCAAAGTGTAGAGTGCAAGATTGGACTGCTACCGCATTTCTCCCACTTTCCCTATTGTCCTCTTGTTCTTTCGTTCCCCTGCTTATTTGAACTGTATTCCTTTGTTGGGGTTGCTGTTACAATGTCATTTATTCTGGGGAGGGACTGAGTGGACCAGGGTAACTTTGTTGTTTCTGAGGTGTAATTGTCCTACTTCTCATCATCCAGGTACCCCTTTATTGCTACCTCAGTTGGAGGCACCACATCACTTTGAAACCTGAGTACCCAGTTAATACAACTTACACAACCCAGGCCAGCCCTATATTGGTAACAGGATTCGGGAAGGATGGGAATAACACATAACAGCACTAGGTGAGAGTTGCTTCTGAGAGCGGCCAGCCCTGGCTACATGACAAATTCCAAAGTCAGAAATGCAGCTTACAGAAAAGTAAGCCTCTTACCCTGCTATTGCTATTGAAGTCAGCAATACAGCAACAGATTTGTACACTGACACTGCATCCAAGACAAGAGAGTTCAAGGGAAGAGTGTGTGCAGGCACAGAATTACAAAATGAATGTGAAAGAACTGACAGCTGTTTTACAGAACAAATACTATAAGTAGAGGGAAAGCTAAAACAGTCATGGCTTGAACGTAGAAAGCTACTGGAAGAAGAAGAGAAGAAATTTCTACTGCAAAAAGAAAAACGGATGGCAGAATTGTCACAATTTGATCACACTGCAGCTTTAAGCACAGCTGATTTTTACAAACAGCTGTTCTTGACAAATGGTGCCAAGTCAAGCAATGCTGGAGTTTTACAGACACCGGGGTCTCGTAAGTCCTTCTCAAACTGAACACGTGCGTTATGATAGCTGTGCTGTTAATATGTCGCATATTTCCAGTGCTAAAAGCTTAGTGACCAGTAATGTCGATCCCTTGCTGCAGCCGGTAGAATATATGGATTCTGGTAATGTTGACAAAGTCTGTAAAAACTTGGCTGCAACAACCAATACTACCTTTTCGGACTATGACAAGATACAGGGAGGTTCCATGCCAGGAATGGCATATACAAGCAGACAGCTTGGGAAGGATTACGGTTCTTGAGCAAACAGGAAGCAGTATGGTGGACGGGAATACCGTGTCAGACAGTAATACCATCAGTGCCAAGCACAAAATCCAAAACCTAACACTGAATGATTGTTTTCTTATGGAGGGGCTTCAACCCCCTGTACCCCCCAAAATTTATATAATCAACTCCAGTCCTAGCAAACTTCACAAAAAAATGCAATCGGAGGTAGCAGAATTCAAACCCAGGATGGCTGGTGCACCACGTAGCTCTTGACTCCTTGCTCTCACTGCTAGGACATTGCAGCAGCTCAGTTGGCTCACACTTGGGCCATCATCCTATAATTCCCAGGGTGACGTGGATGAACTATCCTATAAACCAGGCACTGAGAGGATTACCACCCCCTACGGTATTCCCATTCACCTTATGATTTCCTGTCTGTCATACTTATCACTCAAATACTGCACTCGAGGCACAGCTCGGCCTAAGACATGGCCTCCTTCACTCAGCTCCAGCTATGAGGAAGACTTTGGAAAAATAGTCAGCAGAAGCGGCTTTACTCACTGCTGGCTGGATCAAGATGCCTGATGGAGTTTTGTGGGTCCCGCTAGACCCACACTGTTATTCAGACCCATAGACTTCCAAGAAAAGCAATAAAGCACATTCTGCTGCAAAAACTCACTCTACTATGGAATCTGCTGATAACACTATTATGAGGACTGTGCACAGACTTTATTGAACAAGGCTGGTACCAGTGAAGAGGATTCAAGACCAACATATATTGGCAGGCAATGTATTGCAATGACAGAGACTGTTTGTGATGTGAAACTTGGAGGGGGATGATTCAGATTTTGAAAGTGGGAAGGAGGATCGGGTTTCACAAGACTATCCTTCCAACTCAGAACTGGTCTCAGTGGCACTGGAGAGTGAAAGAGGTCCACACAACATTTTGAAGGGTGGCACAGAGGAAACAAGGGGATATAATATGCATAATAAGAGAAGGGAACTGAAATATGCAGACAGTATTGCAGCAACCCCCCAGTCAGGAAATGCACATATAGAACCAGGGCTCAGTAAGCAGGAAAGTTATGAGCAAAATGTTTCTGGAGCTAGAAAGAAATATACTCCAAAGCTATTTTCTGATTTTTTTTTTTTCCAAGAATCTGCTGAACCAGCAAAACTCCAGAATGTGATTCGCTTAAAATATAAAGGAGGGATGTAGGAGACCCCTAATAGAGTGTTTTGCAGGCCATACTATTTTAAAAGAAAGCCTTACATTTATGGCTAGTGAAATATTTGCTTTAATGAATTCTGCAGGAGACACAATATTGTACATTAGTTTTAACATGACAAATGGTTTGGAAACGTTTTGGCAGAGATATCATGATGTGAAACACACACCTCTTTGGTCGCCTTTTGTTGAAATTCCTTTGTTGAAACCTGCTTTTAAAACAGTTACCTTATTGTTCAAAAATGAAGAAGTGTCCATTATGGACATTTTCTGTCGGTTAAATTCAAAATGTACTGTTTTAGGACCTCCCAATCCCTTAATGGACTGGGAAGATATATTGAGAGGAGATTGAGGGGTAAAAGTTAGACTAACACAAACAGAACAAGGGCTGAAACATCTCCCCAGTAGTTTTTACTTAGGCAGAGACAGGGGCCTTGTTCTTTACGCAGGACAACCAAAAGCTTATTTCTGTTGTGGTTCTAGATTCTATTTAAATAATACATGTAATAACCTGAAATGTGCTCTGTGTGGTGGCACTGTACACACAACCATATCCTGCAAGGGTCCTATCTGTTGTAACCTTTGTGAAGAAACAGGACACACTTTTAGAAATTGCCCATTGCCCTTAGGCAAGATATAATGGATCAAGCTGAATGAGCTTGCTATGTAAATAATGTCCAAAACAGCCATAATGATACCTAACATCTAGCTATGCCCATTCTGATCAATCGCCTTCTGTCTCTTCAAGAGACAGCACGGGAGAGGGGGATAATGCAGATAGAAAATATGGTAGAACAAGGGGTACAGCAGTTTGCAGAAGCACCTCAAATATAGGAGCTTCCAGACTCAAAAGTTTCTGAACTGAAATCTGGTTCATAGTCTGAAGTCTGCCCACCTTCCCCACATGAGGAGGAGGCAGTCCAGGATAATTCTCAGTTAGCAGCATCTTCTAAGCCAGGAAATGCCACCTCCTTCTACCGCAGAAACTGCAGTTTTATATGGTAAAAAGGAGGATGGGAAAGAAAGGTCTGCCTAAAGCTAAAGTGATAAAGACTGATATAACTACTCAAATAAATATGAAATGTTATCAACAGCATTAAATTGGGGATATAAAAGAAGAGTCAGATGGGTCCTCAATTTCTTCCTCTCAGCCAGACTTTTCCTTTGGAGAAGAAGGGTAGTCTGTAGATTCTAAATCTACTAAAAAGGGAAGATCACACAGAAGAGAGGTTATAGAGTTGGTAAAGAACCTTAAAGTTAAAGGCCTTTGGTTACCTTTTCTTTTACCTGTCGTTTCTCTAAATTTACAAATTTCTTTGGTCAATGTGAACAGTATAAAAAAACAAAAGAAATTGTTGATGACCCTGTCTATACTGGGTTTCTTACAGACTGATGTTATCTTTTTTACAAAATGTTAAACTACATGCTATTTTGAAAAATTAGGAGGGCAAAAAAAACGTGGATTAATGGTCCATCATTTTGATCTATAGGAGAAGACAGTTGTTCTGGTGCTGGGATTCTTTTTGAAACAGTAGAATTTAAATTGCACTGCCGTATAGATCTAGTCCCAGGGAGGGTGCTAATTTTAGATATTTTGGGGACCAATCCAATCTAAGATTGATAAATATTTATGCTCTGCAAACTAAAGCTGCTTGAGTGGCACTTTTTTGGTTAATACAACCATTTTTATATACTACTATGGGAATATTATTAGGGGTAGACTTTAATTATGGTCTTTCACTTACTGATAGAGGAGGGAAACCAGAGGAAATATTCACTGGTATAAATTTTTTTAAAGAATATGACAAGTACAGCTAAATTAAGAGATGCCTTTATGGAAAAACTGGAGCATACTTTTTTAAGGGAAATGTATCTACCCATATAGATTATTGTTTTATCTCCATAGTTACCTGTACAAAATGTATTCATGGCTCCTTTAGAAACTTCAGATCACAGGATAATTTCAATACAGACTGGGCAGCCAAAATACATTAAAAAAATCAGCAATTTGGAGGCTAAATACTTCTTTATTAACAAACTCTAAAATCAACAAAACATTCCAAGAACTTTTAATTGCTCAACAATCAGTATTTGAGGCGTACAATAGTCCAATCCAATGGTGGGAAGCTACTAAGGCAGATATAAGAATTTTTTTCCAATTTCAGAGGCTAAATACTTCTTTATTAACAAACCATAAAATCTACAAGAAATTTCAGGAACATTTAATTGCTCAACAATCCGTGTTTGAGGTGTACAATAGTCCAATCCAATGATGGGAAGATGCTAAGGCAGATAGAAGGAATTTTTTTCCAGTTTCAATCTACATATAAACTAAAGTCTGAATATATACAGTATTTAAGTTTAAAGTCCCAATTACAAAACCTTTTATCCCTTACTACAGAGCAAGGGGAAGACTTTGGAGTTCAAATACATAAAATTAAATCTGACATGAAGGCTTTGCAACATAACAGGGCAATCTCTTTGCTGCTTGAGCAAAAGTTTGGAACTCAAGGAAAAGCAATTCAAGTTAACCCCTTTGAAGAATGTAGTAAAAGGGTGAGCAGTAGGACCTTTTCAAAGTTACGGGACTCCACAGGCCGGGACACAACAGACCAAAAAGCAATAATGAAAATAGTGCTAAACTTCACTACATCCATGTTTGGTGTACCTGCACCAGTTCAAGATTCTGTAGATTCATTTCTAGGAAATATGAGGTTACCCTATGTATCACAATGGGAGCAAGAACAATTATCTGCTGAAATTTCAGCAGTAGAGGTTAAGGAGGTGATTATGGCTTTGAATTCAGGGACAGCCCCAGGGGAAGATGGACTACCTGGGGAGTTACACACATATCTAGTAACTCTGTTATTACCTGAGCTTGTGGCAGTTTTTAATTCTATCCTGTAACACAAGATATTAAAAGAACACTACTATTGCGAAAGGAGTCCCAGTTTTTTGTGCACAAAAAAGGTCTCAGAGAACACTTAAATAATTGGCAACCAATAAGTCTCGAAATTCAGATTGGAAACTTTTAACAAAGATTTTGGGGAAAAAATGTCAAGGGTAGCAAACTCACTTATTTATCCAGTACAGTCCTGTTCAGTTCCAGGGAGGCAGATTAGTGATAGCCTTTTGGTAATTCATGAATTTGTAGAAACTTGCCAAGCAGAACAGACAGAGGGCTTTTTATTGGCTTTAGACCAGGAAAAAGTCTTTGATTAGGTTTCCCATAAATATGTTTTTCAGTGTTAAGGAAGTATGGATTTTCCCCAGCTTTTGTGGGGTGGTTAGAGAAACTTTATGCTGCTGCAGCCATTATCCCTTTAGTAAATGGCATTTTAGGGAACACTATTACAGTATTTATTTAATTAATTTTGGTAACCAGGTAGGCCCACTGAGACTGAGTGGTTCCTTTTTCAAGGGTGATGTGGGATTAATTACAGAGAGACATATTTCAGTGCTATATACAATTATACACTTACAAAGCAGTAATAGACACATCAGTACAGAGAAATACAGTGTTATTAGTCAACACAGTTCACAATCAATTTTACATCTAGACCAAAAAACAATGACAATCGGTACCTTAGGAGTGCATTAGATTTGCAAGGGCAATTGGCAGGGGGGAGGGAAAGACGGGTGGGCAGTCATAGGAGACATCACAGTACAGTAGGGGATAAGTACATAGCATAGGTTCAGAAGGACAACAGATCTCCTAGTTTGTTCAATTCATGAGTTTGTAGTTCGGTGCATGAGAGGTTGAGTAAGGTCATTGTCATTTATAACAAGAACAATGGTTCAATTTCAGCAGGTGGGACTTGAGATCTCTCTTGAAACCCTTTAGGGAGGTAGAAGACTGGATGCTGCATGGGAGCCCACTCCATAGGGAAGCGATGTAGGACAAGAAGGATCGGGCTCCACAAGAGGTTCTAACTCTGGGTACCTGAAGCAGCTGGAGGTCTGAGGAGCTTAATTTTCTTTCACACTGTTTAGGTTGTAGAAGATTTTTTAGGCTAGGGGGAGGTGGTGCTCTGCATTAATTTGTAGGCTAAGCACAGGAAGGGGTAGGCCAGCACAGGGCTTTCAACACTAAGCTATGATGGTCATGCAGACTGGCCAAGTTGGCAAACCTCCCAATCATATGGTAGAGAGTTCTCAGAAAAAAAGATTTGTCAAGGATGCCTCTTGTCACCAGTTTATATACATTTTGTTTGGACCCAATTTTACACAAAATAGAGAATTCAAGGGACATATAATTCCTACATATTCAATAGGGTTGTTGTTACAAAAAATGGTGGCTTAGGTGGCTGATTTGTGTTTATTGGTTCCAAATAAAAGCTCAGGGGAAAGAGTTATAAGTTGTTTACAGACTTTTGGGGGAATATCAGGGTCAACGCTGAACATAGAGAAAAGTAGTGGAATATCTGTGGGGCCAGGCAGTGAAGGTTTGAGAGAGGTATATGGTATTAAGATACAGAAGGGTCCTTTAAAAGTTTCAAGGATTGAATTTAGGAATTGAGAGATGGCTGAAAATAATTGGAAAAAGAGAACACAAATTACGGAGTCCAAAGTGGAAAGGTGGAAGAATTGGCCTAAAGAAAAAGATTTGTTTATGCAAAATGTTATCCTTCCAATATTTTTATATGTCAGTATGGTATATGCATTACCAATGACCTTGGAAGCCAAGATTTATAGCACTTTTTCAGACTACTGGGGAAAAGCTGTCCAATAAAAAGGAATAAAACATATTATCCTGTGAAAGAAAGCAGACTAGATATGACTAATCCTAACATTTTCTTCTTCTGCAATTCTGTAGAGGAATATCAGGCCCATACTTCTACAAGAACAAAAAAAACCTGGGTTCCACATTTACAACATAGGTGTAAGGTTCCACTTGCACTTTGGTTAAGTAATACTATGAGATAATTCAAAGGCGCTCCTGTACAAGTATTGGGGTCCATAATAGACTGTTTTAAGAAGCTTAAACAGTGGAAAATAACCAGCTCTATGATTCAGCATGAGTAAAAAGAAAAAAGATATGCAAACATATTAGAGAATCCTTTTTTTTCTTCGGAAATCCCCATTTTTGATTGTTGTCCAAGAACTAATGAACACTGGCTGACAGATCAGTTAAAAGACCAGAGAATACCAAAAATGTTGATATATAGTTTGATTGTGTTATAATGGGAAATTAAATGTCAGAGATAACCATAAACACAGAAGTTTGTTGGACAGATTCTGTCTCAGACAGGGATGTAATTTACAGTTGGAAACCATGAACCATCTTTTTTAATGTTCTTACATGGTCTCCTTTTGGGATAACTTGGCAAAGGCTTGGGAAGAACCACAGTTTAGGAATATGATCTATGACACTCTAGTATTCAGGGAGTTAGAAGGGGGTGGCAGAAATGTCATGCAAGTACAATAAGGGTACTTTTAGCATTTCTGAAGTGATGTATATGGCAGGTCTGATGTCAGTTTGTTTTATGACATCCGGAAATTCCACAAGTTGGATTAACTGAAAAGATTTACAAAGCATGTCTGTAAGTTTATATACATGAAAGGAATATATTGGTGGTATCTGAGTTCCAGATGTACCAGAAAGAAGTGAAAAGGTTTCCACCATGAAACCCAATAGGACATTTTCACACTTCACTGTATTGAGAACGATAGGAGGTTGTGTCTGATTTGGTCTGTACTATTGATGTCTGCATTCATAAGTATACTTGTTTAGTTGTTTGATTCTGTATTTTGCATGTGTTTGTTAATGTTTGCTGTTCAACAAAACAATTCCCCTACTCTTTGACAGGAGGTACTGTAAGCATCCTGTTGGAGAGCGTCATGGTGGTTGGAGTGGCTGGTGACATGGTTGCCCAGGTGGAGGAAATTGCTTCCCTCCCCACCCTGGGTATCAAGGAAGCCTGGGGTATTGAGAAGATGGGGGTTCCATCTCTACCTGCTTCATGCTGTGAACACCAGCTGCTGAACAGATTGCTGGCTGTAGTCAAAGAGCCAAGGTTTGGTTTGCTCAGAAGGCAGCTTCTGAGATAAGAAAGGGGATCTCGGCAAAGGAAACCCTAGAAGAAGCATACAGAAAGAAAAAATGTACCTTTCTGCACTGGTAGCAGAAGAAGAATAAAGATTTGAACCCCTCAAGGTGCAGCAGCATGGTTTGGAAACTGTAGTAATGGACAAAAATACTCCTGTTGTTATGTCTGAGATTTGCCCTGAAAATCTTGAAAATCTTAAGAGAATTAGCAACACTGGTGCAGAGTAAAGTGTGTCTGTAGATGAAGACATCCCTTCAAACTAGCTGGAGGTCACAGATCAAATTTCCAGGACACCAGGAGAGGTTCCCGCTGAAACTGTAAATCCAGCTGAATATGTGAAGCAAGATGCAGGTTTACACCAAGCTCAGTCACAAGACTGATAGTTCCCGAGACAGTGTTGTGACTGCCTGAGAGAGGGATCCTTGCAGTGTACTTAGACCAGATCAAAGTGCCACATCTTACAGAACTACTGCTTACTACAGACTCAGATGTTTCCAAGCTGACCATGCCTGCACTTCTAAACGCAAGTGTGTTATCAAGAATGAATGATTCTGCTCAGCATAGCGGCTCTGAGCAGGATCCATGATCTGCAGTGGTGAGTTTTGAAAAGGTTGTCAATACTCCACCAGGATGTCCAGGAAGTCTACTGAGTGGCCACAGTAACAAGATGCTGCCAAGGTGGTTGCAGCAGTGTCCTGCCACCAGCTATGTGTCTGCCTCTGGTTTGACAGTCAAGGAAGCTATGTCACGGGGCTGGTTGGCAAAAGCAGAGAGAGGGTCAACCTTGGCACTCACCCCGTCCTGTAAGCCTTAGACAGTGGGAAGCTCATTGTAACAGACCCAGCAGATTCAGAGTTGGAAATGACAATAATGCAGGAGGATACAGAGAACCCATCCTCACAACAAATACAGGCAAGTGGCATTTATATTATCATTCCTGTCATGTCTGAACTGACTCAAACCCCACAGCTGAAATTGGCAGAAAATGTCATACATGAACCCTTCGCACAGAGGGAAGTTTGTGAGCCCCCCCCCCAACCAAGCATGGATGGTCAGCCTACACTAAAGAGGGAGGAAGCTGAGGACATGGACATAACACTTACAATTCCTGGAGAGCAGAGAGAAGTGGAGAAGAGGGCAGAAGGAATTACCCTTCTACCATCTAAGGAAGGTCAACCCCTGGCATTAGAGCAGCATATACTCAAGAGGAACAATTGAGGCAGCAGCCAGGACATAATTAGAAAGATAAGAGAAGCACTAACACTATCCCACAAAGAAGACCTCACACACATAGTATAGGTGAAGCATCTGAGTCAGACCTAGGCCTGTCCAGGCAACACCCATGGGGGGGACCCAGGGACAAAGGCATTAATGGGAAAACATACACAGGTCTTTTTCACACTCCTGCAGAGCCAGCAAAGAAGAGGAATGTGATTCAAATAAATTTCAAGATTTTTTGTAACTCAGACTCCTACTAAAAAAACAGTCTGGAGTTCCTAACCACTGAAATATATGTGCTTATTCATAATCTGGTGATTCAGTTTTGGACATTAGCTTTAAGACAGTTAATCATTTAGAGAAATTGTGGCAAATTTATCACAAGATAAAATATACTCCACTGTGGTTCCCTTTCTTTGTCATCCCTCTCACCAAGCCTACATCCAAGACAATCATTGTGCTTTATAAAAATGAGGGAGTTTGCATATCTGACATTCTTTATTGGCTGAAATCCAGATGCACAGTATTTGGGCCCCCAGATCTGGGCAGCCCAGTCCTGTTTTCGATCTGCGTCATGATCACAATTAAGTAATGCACGTGATCAAGTTCAATGTTCACTTAGTTTGGCGACTGGTCACATGAGCATGCATTGTAAAAATCTGATGTGCTGCAACGTTTGTGAAGAAAGAGGCCACTCTTACAAGGATTGCCCATGGGCATCATATAATAGCAAGCATTTGTCAATGCCGAATGTTTGCTTGCTGACATTGGCATTGGTAGTGTAGGAGTTAGAGAGCTGCATAATAGGAATGGCAGTGAAGTATTGAACTGGAGCCAAGCCCACCACCACCCTGCAGAGACTAACAGGCATTGAGGTGTGCCCTTGGGTCATCAGGCATAATGGCCATGCCATTTCACCACACCCTACCCTGCAGACACCGACAAGTGTCACAGTGTGCCTTAGGATCTTTGGCCCTTATGCTCACAGCATTCCATCAGGAAATATGGTGAGATGGGTGCTGTATAGGAGAATGGGGTGAACATTTTGGGCCAAAGAGTCCAAGGCACAGCTCAATGCCTTTCACTGGCTGCAGGGTATGGAATGGTATGAGCATTACAGGCGAGAATTCCAAGTCACACCCGTGATGCCTGTCAATCTCTACAGGGTGGGGCGTTATGGTCAGAAACCCTAATGCCTCAGGCATTCGTTAGCATTTTTACTCCATGGATTTTTTGTGACCCCCACCTAATGAACAGTGGCAATATCAGTTTGTTAGCCAAAAGCTGATTTTGCACAGCGACTACACTATTTGGCACCACAGGTGCGAAAACACATTTCAAACAGGATGTGAAAAATGACAGCTGTACTGTTCATGGAGAGGTGCAAAAAATGGCAATGTTGAAAATCTGCAGTGAAAATATTAAAAAAACTGGTGAAGTCATGAGCATGCGTAGAAACTGCGCAACGCACACCCATAATGCAATTAGTTTGGGGATTTTTTACAGCAGATTGTCAACACAGGCATTTTGGAACCTGCGCTCATGAACAGTGTCACTGTGATTTTCTTAATCTGTCCTGAACAGTGATTTCCCACAGAGATCACGCATTTCTGCGTTGGATGTGCGAAAACACATCTCGGCCATGGTGTGAAAAATGACAGCTGTACTGTTCATAAGGAAGTGTGGAAAAATGCCAGTGGTGAAAATCTGTACTGAAAATATTAGAAATGCATGAACTTACGAGGGTGCGTGGAAACTGCGCAATGGTCGCTCATAACAGAGTCATTTTATGGACTTTTTTCACCAAATTTTTAACATAGCCATTTTAACACCTCTGCTCATGAACAGTGTCACTGTGATTTTCTTAATCTATTCCGAACATTGATTTCGCACACCGACTGCGCCATTGTGCGCTACATGCACAGAAACACATTTTGGGTGAGATGTGAAAAATGACAGCTATACTGCTCATAAGGAGGTGTGGTAAAATGGCAATGCTGAAAATCTGGAGTGAAAATATTGAACATTCGCGAACTTACGAGTGTGCATAGGAACAGCGCAACGCATGCTCGTAAAACAGTCATTTTTGGGAATTTGTTCACCAAATTTTCAACATAGGGTTTTTGGGGGGCCTACCTCATGAACTATGACACTGTCATTTCATAAATCAGTCCTGAAAGGTGGTTCCGCGCAGTGACTGTGAAATCACCTTTTGGGGCTGATTAACAAAATGACAGTGACAGAATTCATGAGGTGGGGTTTCAAAAACTCCATGTTGAAAATGTGATGAAATAATTCCCAAAAATGCCTGAGATATGCATCAAAGTTGAAAAAACCCTATTTATTCCATTATACAGCTTACCTGCATTTCCTCAGTTCGCGGTCAGCTTTGAAGAGTGCAGACATGTTCCTGGTCCATTGAAGATGGTCGCATTGGACTCCGGAGGTAAGTATGTGTTGAGGTGTGGGTGTGGGTGTGGGGAGGCAGGGTGCGCAGAGGGTGGGCGCAGATGGGGGAAGGGGGGTCAGGACAGTCAGTGAAGGAACGTTTTTTCTTGCAGGTTATTTTTTTTCATAGATGACGCTGGACTTGTGCCATGCTGGGGTGGGCTCCCAGTGTGGCAGCTGGAAGCCTTTTTTGGGGGGCAGTGGAGCCGATGGGGGATTGGGCACCCCCATCGGCCATACGGACTGTTGCCATGCTGGGGTGGGATCCCAGCGTGGCACCCGATAGTCTGTTGGGGGGAACAGTGGAGCCAACAGGATTGGGCACCTCCTTTGCCCATAGACTGCCATGCTGGGCTCCCAGCGTGGCACCTGGAACCTGTTGGGGAGGGCGGCAGAGCCGACGGGGATTTGGCACTTCCCATCAGCCATACAGTGTGCATGGGGGGGAGTGCATGAGCACGCAATATGCTAATCAGCACTATCTTATCGCTGCTCACTGAAGCAGAACTCTCCCTTTCAACTGTATGGCACTGAATTTTCAACTGCTGTCATAGACAACTGCAGCATTCATTGGTGAACTGTGGCCACGCCTGCAAACACACTGACTGAATTGGAAGACAGGGTACCACACCTACAAAAACTTGGATGATGGCACTATGTTTCTTGCACATGCGTGCAAGCAAACATAAAAATGATCCTATGGAGCAAGCAGAGTGGAAGTACTACATTACTATAGCCCAGAAACTGCAGCAGGAAAGACATGCAGATTCAGAAGGTAGGATGGTGGGATCCTTTTTGAACAAAACCTCCTATGTAACATCAGGTTTACAGCCTGAGATATCCATAGCTGTAAGGGGACAGCCCACAGGCACCGCCTCCACAAGCACAAAGCTCAGACCTCTATTAGTTTCAGAGGTCCAGCATCAAGAGACTCCCACCACAAGCCCAGGTAGAGGCGAGTAAGTATCTTCCCTATCCCATTATGGACAACGTCTGGAAAGACACCCCCAAGGTCATATGGGATAATTTCAAGCCACAGTTACAGTGTGTGTGAGAAACCTTTATTATCTTGCGACTCTTTTGCAGACAAAAGCTATGAAAGGGAAGAATTGGTACTGCTGGTGAGAAAAGTGAAATGTTAACCATGCAATTTAAGGTATAAGATGAATGTTTATGGGTATTACACTTGTATAGATATGAATTAAATTATGGGGACTAATACCATAATTCAGAAAAAGTGCTAAACATATTTTTTAATTACATTTTCCATGTTGATATTTAAAAAAGTACATCAATATACTTTATCGTCATGAAAAAGTATATCGATAACATTTATTTTACAAAAAAAAACAGTTATGTTGTGATGTAAATATGTGTATTGATATAGCTAGAGAAAACTAACTGTTTTTAATATTAAGAACATCATTACTACTGTTACATAATAACAATATAATATCAACATAATTTCTTAATGACTGGACTCCAAGCTTTTATTAAAAAAAAAAAAAACAATTACATTTCTAGTCCTAGCAGTTCCATAGTTAGATCTGTTAAGATATTTTCTTTAAAATGTGATAACTTTGGAACCATTAGGGTTAGAGACTCATTTTTTTTATGAAAGCTTGGATTTAGCCAAGTAATTATATCATGAATATATCACCACAGTGACCACATAGCAATATGAAAAAACAAAACATTTCATATTGATATTAAAATAGGGTTCACTGGATTTTTGAAGTCCTGTCGGTTTTACCACATTATAGCAACGTATGCAGTATATGCATGCAGCATCACAGGAGAACTTTATTAACTGCTCAAATGTTACAGCTTTCAAAATGCACTTTCAAGCATTATAAAAAATACTGTATATGATTACTTTTGTAAATGGTTGGAAGATACTTGTGGTTGTTCTGTCTCAGAATAAACACATTCCTTTCTAGTTCATTTTACCTGTTATTGCCTATGTATAGTATAAGTTGATTATACTTACATGTTACTGGAGTTTTTCTTTTTGTAAATATTTGTACATAATCTTTTTTGCTGTTGATTTTACGCATAAATAAAGCATCCCCCTACTTTTCATCAATAAGCGCTATTTTACTTCCATCTGGATAGTTTATTTTTATTTTATTTATTTAGCTTTTGTTGACCGGGTAAGTGCACTAGACAAATCCTGCCTATTTTCAGGCACGACCCGGGGGAGGGGGATACAGATGAATGCCAACTGACCTTGAACCAGATTATGCTGTTGGTGGTATTTTTAGTGAATGAGGGAAATTTGGCCAGGACACCGGGGAAATTCCCCTACTCTTTTCAATAAGTGCCATGGGATCTTTAACATCCACCTGAACTACCACCAATCCAGGCAGATGGGACCTCGGTTTAACGTCTCATCCGAAAGACGGCACCTCAGAAGTGCAGCACCCCTCTCATGCGGCACTACAGTGTCAGTACTGGGATATTAACCCAAGTGCCAGATGTGGGAACTGAACCCACAGCCCTCTGATCTCCCGGCCTCAGAGGCGAGTGTGCTACCTTCTGAGCCACTGACACTGATAGTAACCAAAGATGGGCAGAAGGGACCTCGGTTTTATGTCTCATGTGAAGGACAGCACATTAATTAGTTTTTGTGCATACATTTAAAGTGCTAAGACAAAACAAAAACATATTCAAAATTACAAAAACAAGGTCACTTGTATTTTATGAAAACCAGCACAGTGTAATTTAAACTATTATAAAGTCACAACACTTTTTCAGCTCACCTAATAGAGTCTAGTTTAAAATAAGCATTGATCACAGAGAAGGTGCATATTTACAACACTGAAAAGTAAACAAATAGAATTTCAACAGGTAGAAATTGGATAGAGTGGAGGGAGCCCTACCAGGTAACCCTCTGTGATCACCCAAGGACACTTTTTATTGCTGTATTGAAACTGCTGCTAGTCAACTGGGGTTCAGTTAGAGAGGGTGTCCCTGTGTAGGAAAGATAGAGGCAGTGCTCATCATCTGGATAAAACAGAGCTAGAACAATATTACAGCATATAAAGAAACAATAAAGCAATTATAATAAGCAAGATACAGAACCCTAAATACACTTAATATATTCATATCAATATACAAAAACTTCTAATTCTCTGCTAGTATGTTTTTACTTGAGGGTTAGGGTGGTAGTTTTTAATGTTGACTTTTAATCTATATGTGGGGAGTGTGAAGAGAGAGAAAGATTGATTTTCAAATGGAATGTAGGTTCAAAAAACATGTAGGACCCAAGACAAGCTGTATGTCACAGGTATGGTCTGAAATCAAAATTTTTGTTAAGTTGCACCCCCCCACCCCCCACACACACACACACTTTCCTGGACTGACAGATTTCAAGTCAGAAACTCCACTATGTTTCTCTGTGGAGGAGGCATTGCAGCTAATCACCTTCTCCTCTTGGTGTTTGAACCCACTGAATTCCCATAAAACTCAGGTAATAAGGGTTACAACCATGGCTCTCTTTGAAGTCTCTCCCTATTAGGGTATCACATTTGCCATTTATAGTGGATCTAACACATTCCTGGACTCAAGTTGTAAGGGTTCTCATGGTTCTCCAACATTCCATAACACACACTCACCATAGACCATGCACCACAAATGTTGTGGTGCATGCAATGAAATCTTGAATCTGTATTGTGGTGTTACTTGCCCAATATCTCACTGCCTTTCTAGGTTGAGCAAAGTTATGGATATTACACCATAAACATTCATGGAACCCCTTTGGATTGGGAGGAGCCAAGATATTTTTGTCTAGCTTCTGTAAACTGGCTATGTACCATATTATACTATAACCTAGTCCCTTTACTAATGTGACTTTATTAACGTGACTCTTGGTTGATTCCCCATTACTTTGGCAACCTCAGGATCCCCTCTCAGTATAATGCAATTTTGCCTGCCAGATTATTGTACTCAGCAGAGAAGGTGATTCCTCCCCCACCCCATTCCTTTCTTTGTTCTGTCTTATCTTCCAGAATGGATTCCCTGTCAAGGAACCTAATCTCAAGGTATGAGTTATTCAACAATGTTTCATCATACCCTTGTGCCAGAACACTTTTCTAAAAATCATTAATCTGACAATTCAGTACAGTTCCTTGTATTGCAAATGAATTGATTGTAAGGTTTGAGTCCTTAAAGGAGGTAGAGTGGACACATACTGCTATAAGGAGCAAATGTATAGCAGTTGTTTTTTTCTGAAACCCTTTGCTTTTATTGTATTGAAATGGCTGGCTGTGAAGGTGATATCAATGAAACTAAGGATGGCTTCGTATGCACAATGTTTAAATTTAATATCAATTTGATTCAGTCAATCCATAAATTCTCTGATTTCCCAAAGCTACCATTCCACACACAAACTACAGTATATCATCAATGTAGCAGTGCCAAGGTATGATTTTGTTTAAAAAATGGAGCCATCTCAGGATTTAACACCAAGTTTTTGTTCCCACAGAGCCAGCAAGAGATATGCATAGGGTGGCTCCATGGCCACGCCACACATTTGGATATTATATTCTTTTTTCAAATTCAAAGTCGTAGTAATTTAACACAAATGACAAACCTTTCAGAACAAAATCAGTTAGTATTGATCTCTTCCAGTGACGTCACCATAATGGTTGGACGCTGACTTCAACAGCTCCGTGGTTACTCTGCTCTAATTGAATTTAAACCTTGCCTTAAACTACAATTTCTGGCAAATCTCTATGCTCTCTATCAGCTCAGGATGGTGGGGAAGCAGCCGAGAGCAAAAGGACTGAAAACAACCACTACAGTGGGTAAATTTAAGCAACTTGTGCTTGAGGAGACCGTGAAGGGATTTGCGGCCTTGAACCCATGTGGTCGGTCTCCCTCAGAATCCTCACTCAAACTAGATAATGAAGAGCTGGCACAACCAGAGAACACAGCTCGGACTCTACAAAAAATTTTACTGGCTGTTAATAAAATAGATTCTTCGTTGGCAGATCTAAACCAGGATGCAAGTACCCTTGACAAGAAGATATCTGCCAGCACCACTAGAGTCACTGAACTTTCCGAAGCACAAGATTTGAATGAAAGGCTGATCCTACATCTCTTGCAGAGGGACTGTGAAATCCAAAATCATTTAGAAGACCTTGAGAATAGGTTTAGATGCAATCATTTCAGAGTCCATGGGGTACTCAAAGGAGATGAAGAGGGATCTGCCACAACCGCCGACTTCATCCAACAATTGTTTCACTCCACACTCTCCTTCCCCTCGGATCTAAAACTCGACATTGACAGGGCCCACTGCTCTCTGGTCCCCAGACCGACGTATCCTGCAGTGCACCCTAGCTCACTAATTGTGCACATTGTCTACTTCCAGAGCAAAGACTGGATCCTTCAAGAAACCTGGAGGCACAAAGATTTAAAATATAAAGACACTACCATCTTCTTCGATCAAGACTTCTCGGCAGCCCTGCAGGCAGAAAGACAACCGGCTCGTGCTGTGATCAGGGACCTTAAAATCAAGAAAAATATCAAAGCTCAGGTACTGTTCCCAGCTTGAATAAAAATTCACCTAGATTCTGGAGTTAAAATATTTGCTTTGTTAGTAGATGTGGTCCCTCTCTTGAGGGAACTGGACATGCAGGTACCCAACATGGAAGCGGATATTTTGGAAAGGAAACTTAAGGCGGGAGCTTGGAATGTGGTAACAAGAGGGCAAACCAAGAAGAGAGGCTTTCCAGGAGTTCTCCCACAGGCAATGGCTACAGACATCACTAGACTTTTTCAGCGAGCAGACCACAGGGCCATGGAACAGAGCTCGTCTCCCTCCTTCTATAAATCCCCGAAAAGATGAGGTACTGTAATCAATTTACTTGGGAGTCCTGTTTAATTCTGTGAGGAGTGACGACTGAACCCTACCATAGTGGGTTTTCTCCTTTTTGCTTCTAAGCAAAAGATCTACAGCTGTGAAATTACACAACAGTTTACTGATTGGGGACAGACTGAACTAATACTGGAAATCTAGAATGGGGAGGTTTTTCTCTGTTGGGGGGGATGCAAAGATGAGGGACAGTGCATTATATGTGGAAGCTTTAAAATCAATGGGTCACCCAAAATAACATGTTTTGGAAAATTGGGCATGGGAAAAAGGGGGAGGAGGGAACTTAATATTGGTTGAGTGAAACTACTGATACCACAAATGAAGAATTCAAACTGCATTGAATGGCCTAACACTTTGGGCACATCTAATGTATGTACCCCACTATGGTGGTATAACAGAAAACAAAAGGGGGTGGTATTTCAAAAAATATGGGGAAACCGAAACAAAGTTGATGGGCCTTATTTTAAAAACAACAGGGCGGGGTTTGTTTGGTACATAGGGTCAATGGATAGGGAGCAGGGATGGAGGCCATGGTCTGAATGTTGTTATTGATTCCAGCCTACCATATAGGTGACAGCAAGTTAAGTGAGTGCCTGTACTCCAAGAGGTGGTGAAGATCTTACCACATACCCCTCTGGGGAAACATCACAGAGGGGAGCTAAAATGGCCACTGGTAGTGGCCTCCCAGAGTGAAAGTCTGCAGGCATTCCTAGGAAGTCACATAGTTTACAATGTTGGATGTTTACAGTGTGTTATATTTTTGTTATATGTTGTATTGGTTACATGTTTGTTGTTGTTTAAACTGTTATTACTCTAATGATGAGAAAGGAAACTGCTTTTTTTACCCCAAGATCAAGAGACCTTACAATGTTTTGATTTTGGTACTGGGGGTTGTGGGAGGGACTATGAAGGGATTAGTGAATGTGCTCAAGAGATGTAAAATGTTATATGGTTTATTGGTATTATGGCAAACCTGAATATAATTTCCTATAATGTTCAAAGAATTAATTCCCCTGTTAAGTGCACCAGATTGTAAACAGAATTAAAACACCTAGCATGTGACATTGCATTCTTACAGGAGACACATATTTCAAAAGTGGAGCACACTAAGCTGTGTTGGCAGTGGGTAGCGCAGGTTGAAGCCACTTCATACCCTTCGGGGAAAAAAGCAGGGGTAGCCATACTTATTAAAATAAATAGCCCATTTAAAATACAGGAGGTGGAGGGGCATTCCAAGGCTGCTTTATCAGAGTTTCTGGGTCACTACAGGGGGAAAACGTACGCCTGGTCAGTATTTATGACCCCAATACAGACACTGAAAACTTCCTTTTGGAGATTTTTCTGAAGATCACAGACCTCCCACAAGGACTATCCTACTAGGAGGAGATTTCAATGCAGTGATCTGTCCCTCTTTGGACCGCTCCTTGGGTCAGACCAATACAGCCAGGGCAGCCACCAAGAGGCTTAAAGCCCTAATGAATGAGTCAGGAGTGGTGGACATATGGAGATCTCTTAATGGAGGGAGAGGGATCACACATTTTATTCACCAGCTCAAAAATCCTACTCTCGGATAAATATGTTACTGACCCAGAAGTCATCCCTCCATTGGTTCACCACAGCCTGGATCCACCCCATAACTCTATCAGACCATGCCCCGCTCTCCCTTAGGTTATCGTGGGGGAAATGAAGACAGATATTCTATGTGGAGCCTAAATGTCTCATTACTGAATGACAAGAATTTTGTACAGCAGATTACACAAGCCATGGAAAATGTAGCCATAGATTCTCCAATGGGAGATTGTTCCCCTCTACTCTGGTGGGACACTATGAAGGTGGTTATCAGAGGACATATCATTAGTTTCACCTCTATTAAAAAAAAATGTACCAACTCACAAATATGAAAGCTCAGGGGAAGAGATTAGGGAGTTAGAAATGAAACATAAGCGATACCCAGGTCAGGGAGCGTTATTGAGAGCACTAATTGGATTTGCCTGGGTGAAGCCCTGATATTACCAAGAAATCTACCAGGTAATATCAGGGCTTCACTCAGGCAAATCCCCAAGCCCAGATGGGCTGTTGGTGGAGTTTTATGAGAAGTTTAGGAGAATACTAGTTCCTAAACTGGCGACAGTATTAAATTCAATGCTAGTCGAAGGCAAAGTTCCAGCTTCTTGGGAGGAGGCCCTGGTCACAGTTATCCCAAAGCCTGGAAAGCCAGGTGAATAATGTGAAGCATACAGACCTATCTCCCTGCTCAATCAGGATTTTAAAATGTTAACAAAAATACTTGTCACAAGACTTCAAACTTACTCTGAATTACTGGTGCACCCAGACCAAACGGGGTTCATACCCCACAGACACATGTCTGACAATATTAGACGGCTATTAAATATTTTAACAGGATCCTCTAAATCTAAAGTGCCACAGCGGGCAATTTTTTAGATGCCGAGAAGGCGTTCGACCACCTAAATTAGACTTACATGACGGAAGTTCTGAACCATATGGGAGCAGGAGGTTTCTTTCTCAAATGAGTAACTGTGTTATCAGAACCACCGAGCCTGTATGAAGGTTATTGGGACAATATCAGATTACTTTGCAATAGAAAGGGGTACTAGGCAGGGTTGCCCCCTTTCCCCACTATTATTTGCCCTTAGTATGGAGCCACTGGCACAGGTGATTGGGGCACATCCGCAGATACAGGGCATCAAGGAGGGAGAAGCTAAAAACAAGATATCCTTGTATGCAGATGACACCCTAATCTATCTGAGGGACCCACAGTCCTCCATCTCCCCACTATTATACCTATTAGAGCAGTTTGGTAAAATATTGGGTTTTAAAATAAACATCAACAAATCAGAGGCAATGTGGTTAGGTGGCTCCCCCTCTGCTAAAGTACGGTCAATGAACCCCTTTAAGTGGGTTAAGGAAAAAATGTGTTACCTTGGCATACATATATCCATAAACCTATTCAAATTATGCCAACTAAATTACACAACACTAACCCGGCAAGTATTTACAGATATCAATAGATGGCAGTCTTTGCCCCTAACTTTCTCAAACAGGATCGAAACCATCAAAATGAACATCCTACCCCAATATCTATTTCTGTTCTCTAACCTACCAATCCCTTTTCCACTGGCAGAGTGGAAGGAGCTCCAAAAGAAATTATCTAAATTCATATGGGTAGGCAGAAAGCCCAGGAAAAGATGGGATCTCCTTACACAGAAATGAAAGACAAGGGAGGGTTGGGGGTTCCAAACTTTATGAATTATTACAAGGCAGCACAGTTGCTACCAGTTCTGAAGATGATTTCCCTGGAGCGTAGAGGAGGGTGGTATCTGATGGAGAGGGGGGCTCACTCACAGATTCCTCCTGATGTTCTGACCTGGATAGTACAGTTCCCAGATATCAAAGCCATCACCAATAGATGGATGAAACACACGATGATGTCTTGAAAGCATACTAGACAGGGGTGGGGGTGGGGGTGGGAGGTCCCTGCTCCGGTCTGGTCCCACATTCCTCCGGCTTTCCTCCCACAGTTTCCAGCAGCACCAGATGATTCTTGTTTTGCTCACTGGGAAATTCTGGGACTAAGGTATCTCACACAGTTTCTACAGAATGGGGTACTGAAATCATTTGCAATGTTACAGCAGGAGTTTAACATTCCCCATAAAGATTTCTTTAGAATACTACAGCGTAGGCATTATGTCAACACAACAGTAGGTCTTGAGGCATTGGTAGAGGGCCCAGCTCAACCTGTATTGAGGATATACCAGAAAAGGCTGTATTGCTGATACAAGAAATTTTATCTCATATATTTACAAAGTGTTATAGGAAGGGGTTGGGACACTCCTGGCTCAAAAAATTAAAGAGCAATGGCAGGAGGAAGTGGGATCCTCACCCACAGAGATGAAGTGGGACAGGGTGTGGAGTGGGATACACAAAACGTCCAACTCACCAGCCTGGAGGGAATTTAGGTGGCAAGTGATGATGAGATACTTTACCACCCCGGTGATAATCTCCCACTATGTTACCTCAAACACGGACAGATGTTGGAGACTCTGTGGGTCCAAGGATACACATTTCCATGTGTTCTGGGATTGCCCAGGTATCAGATCATATTGGCTAGAGGTGGCATAAGCTATTCAGGAAATTTTCCAACTGGAGGCTTCCCTCAGCTTTACAGATCTGGTGCTGGGCCTTTCTCCTGAGGGAATTAGATCCCCAGCCCAGAGATACCTTTTCTATATCTTAATAACGGCAGCATTGAAAGTGATTACACAAAACTGGCTCAGGCCACGGGTGTTGTCCCTCTCTATATGGAGGACAAATAACAAATTAATCAAAGATATGGAAGCCATAACTGCCCGATTAAGGCTTCGTACAGACCAGTTTAACTCTAGACGGCTCCCCTTCTTTGATTATGTGGAAAACAAAGAGGGCATGCCTGTATTCGAACAATACATCCTTACATAATCCCTGCCCCTGCAGTTTTACAGGGTTAAGTATGAAATGGGCTACATGGTGGGGGGGGGTCTCTTTTTTTTTTTTATGGTGCTGGGCACTAACTTAACAGCATCCAAGGTATTATTTTTCTGAAGATGCAATACTTGTAGAATATGTTACCAATTGTCTTAGGATAAATAAGTACAGAGTGGTAAGCAATCAAAGACACAAGGTTTCCCTAGTTCATAGGTTGCTGATTTTATTGAGAAATGTTGTTTGTTCTGTTATTTTTTACACAATATAGGACTTTATTAACTAGAGATAATGGTCAGAAGTATACAATAAGTACTTTAAAAAGAGTGACCCAGCTAGTTGGAACAGGAAGCTCAAGAACTCTTCCTGGACGTGGATGTCATCTGTGAAAACAAAAAAGACTGGGTAACTTTAAGAGACATTGCTTCTGACATGATGGACAATAATATTACTTGAATATTCATTGACTGTCAAGAATGAAAATTGTACAAATAATGAGATATGAGTAATGCATTGTATGTCCTGTATAAGTTAATAAACTTTGTAAGTTCAAAAAAAATCATTTAGTATTGCTGACTTCAGTGAGCTTTTTTGAAGGTAATATTTGCTTGCCTCACTTCCATCTGCATGCCTTATTGAGATATATAAACCTTCACATCAGTTCCCAGCCATTTATATTCAAGCTCCAATTTGAAAAACTTACATTTCTGAAGTGTGTCCCACGTATGTTTTTGAAATGATGGAAAGTTCACAACAAATTCCTGTAAAAAGAGCTCTACAAATGTACCCCAGTTATCTGTGGTTTTAACCCCATATGGACAATAGGTCCCTAGGCAGACGGGGAACTACGGACAGACTAGATGGACCCTTGGTCCTTTTATGCCATCATTGTCTATGTTTCTATGTTAGAGACTCCACACCAGACACTATAAGCCTCCTTGGTGGATTGTCGGGACATTTGTGCATCTTGGGGGGGGGGGGGATGCAGTAGGTTGCATCATTGGATGATCATTCCACAAAAAATCTAATTCCTCTTTGATGATGTCACCACTCAACACTCCATGTTGTAAAAGGGCTGATATTTCCTCTTTAGAAATGGGTAAGGATTTACATTGTCACTTTTTATCATTTAGTTGACTTTCCAAAAGACTATTTGCAACATGTTTGCAATGTGCTGCGTCTAAGATCATAATACTCTCCCTTTTTGTCTGCTTGTTTTATTACAATGTTTTTATGATCACTTAGTGATTTTGTAGCCTCAGACTGAAGGGGGGGGGGGATGTTTTTTCCTGGTGAGTCCTGCACTTTGTTCTATCAACCTGTCTGCTTACTACCTTCTTGAACATTGAAATTGAAGTATTTATCACTACTGGGCAGAATACAGATTTCCCTTTGAATAGCACCTGTCCAACATCAGCAAACTCACATCATTTGTTGATACATTTGAACCCAAGTAGTCCATCACTAAATTGATGTCACTTTCTTCTAGTAGATGACCCAAAAGTTCAGTTCCATAAATGCATATCTTCTGCAGTCTGTATTCATACAAGTGGGTTGTCCAAGTCAGTCTGCCTTCCATCACCATCTGTAGTTTGGTTTGCTGTATCTTCTCTTAACTCCTCCAGGTTTGCAATTTCATCTAAGAGGATGCCTAAACCCAAGTCCTAGTTTATGGTACCCCATGTTGTTTTCCTCCAAAGTGGCTGTTTTGTTAGTCTCAAAAAAATACTATAATCTGATTTTTCTATGAAGTTTGAATAGGCTCACATCAATTTTAAAGGTATCTGCTTTGGGGGTAGGCACAAAACTGAATCCCTTTTAAGTATTGCTTATTGGGCATGAGTTAAGACAGTTTTAGAGACTTTAATTACCAGCAATTTTTGTTCTTTTTACTCACGTCACTCTTCTAGGTATGACTTGTTCTTGTGCCGCTCCCCCCTCACCATCTAATTTTCCTCATTTTCTACTTGTTTTTGCCCTTGCCTCTAAAGAAAACACAGACTTTACCTGATCCAGTTTTGAGCTTGTAGAACTAGTGTTGATTTCAGAGTCTGTTAAGTCCCTTTTCCTTAGTTCAGATTTATTTCTATTTTGGGATTTTCCCCCAGTTACAATTTTTTAAGCTGCCATGGTTCTCGGACCATTTTGTTTTTTCCCACTTAATAACCTTATCGATTTCATAGTTCTCTTGTTTTCTATTGAGTTTGTATCATTTATAAGTGGCAAACTCTTTCTTGAATTTATTTTGCTCTGTAACACTTTGTCTAGATCTTCAAACTTCCTGTGTTTAGTATAGTTATGTAACCCAGTCTTTACATTTTTTTTATTTTTGCCTGCAATTCTTCAAAAATAGCTGTGCTCACTTTTATTACCAGTCTTACAAATATAATTGAGCATTGGTATGCAATTTTAATCCAATCAATGCAGTTTTAATCCAATCATCCTTATTCCTGAAGGATTCTAGGCTACCTGAAGACATTTTCATGACCTTAGTCCTAAAGGAATTTGACCCCTGTCAAGATACTTTTTGAGGGTCATACCAAGGGGTATGGGTTAATAGATGGCTGGGGCAGAACCTGGGACAATAATGATCTGTATGCAGGGGACAGACTACATTTGAGGGGAAGGGGAAGGGAGTATTAAAGCAGAGGATAGAGGGGTACATAGCAACAAGAATATATTTAAAATAGGTAGGGGGTGGCAAGTGGACAGCTGGTAGGCAGGGTTTCCAGAGAGGGGAGCCAGATGAGTTTACCCCACAAGCTATAGGGAAGGGCAGGGCATCAGGGTAGGGACAAAAGGGGGTGTCGGGAAGGTGGAAGGGAAAGGAACAGGTTGGAGGGTGGTGTTACTGAATGTAAGGAGCCTAGGAAACAAATCAACTGAGCTGCAGGCTCTCTTGGCAGTGGGGCAGGTGGACACTGCAGCCATAACAGAAACTTAGGCCACCCAGTACCAGGACTGGGATATGATGTTCCCAGGGTATAGGATATTCAGAAAGGCCAGGGCAAACAGGAAAGGTAGGGGTGGCAATCTATGTACACAAGGGAATAAGGTGTATAAGGGAAGAGGGGGAGGAAGGAGGAACAGAGGCCCTATAGATGCAGCTTCAGGACTCAAAAAGTAGGGCACTTAGGATGGGGGTAGTGCATAGGGCACCAGCTCAAGGGGAGGAGCTGGACAGGGAGTTAGCAGAACAAATTAAGAGGGTTTGCAGGAAAGAGAACACAGTGGTGGTGGGGGACTTCAACCTACCTGGGGTGGACTGGAGTACCCCAACCACCACAAGTGCAAGGGAGCAGGTCATATTGGGGGCATTTCTGGATAGCTTCCTGGTGCAGTTGGTCCATGAGCCAGCTAGGTTGGGAAGGACTCTAGACCTTGTACTATCAAATAGGGAGGCTGTAAGGGACCTGGAGGTGGAGAACCCTCTGGATGGGAGTGATCACCATTCAGTGTGGTTCACACTCAATATGGAGAAGCAAATTGGAGGTTCAGGTACCAGGGTGATTGATTTCAAGGGGGCAGACTTTAACAAGGTGGGGGAAATTCTGGTAAGGCATCTGAAGAGAGTCCAGCCAATCATGGATGCCAGTCAAAAATGGGATATAATTGGCCGGCACATTGGCACAGCGGTTGCATTTCCACTTGCAAGGCCGGCGACCCAGGTTCGGGAATAGACCTGGGTTGTCAGATGGCCGGCCGGGGCAAGAAGGATTGAGCGTCCCATGGACTGCTCTCCTTCTCTGGGGGAAGGGTGCGGTGTTTGACCGGCACTCGAGGAGCCCCTGGTGGATGCTGGGGTCGCTGCAGCAACTGGCACCAAAGGCTTCGGGGTGGGACTGGCTGGCATCATTGCACATTCCCACCCCACCCTACAGGGGGGAAAACGCCAGCATGCCCACCGCCTCAATGATGCCCACCCCCCTGACTGCTATCAGCTTCCAGGCCAACTCCTGTCCTATCTTGTCTTTCACAGCACCCTTCATAGGGCCCAGGTGTCATGACCCCACCCTGGGGGGCAAGCCAGGGGGTACTGGGAGGGTGGCTAATATGGGAAGCTGCAGCTGAGGGGTCCATGACCGGGCAGAAGTCTGGCAGTGGGAGGCACCAAAAAGAGAAAATTAAAAACAAAATGGGATATAATTGACAGGGCTGGCAGAGGCTACTGGGACATGTACTAGGGCAAGAAGTAAGAAGGGGAAGGGCAAAGAAACCCAGTTGGTTGACAGTGGAGGTAATAGATGGGGGTGAGGGCCAAGAGAAAAGCTTTTCAGAGATTCAGGAGATCAGGAATGGGGACGACAGGGAGGAGTATACAAAGAAGTCCAGGGAGGTTACCAGACTTGTCAGAGCTGCCAAGGTATCCAGAGAGCTGAGGCTGGCACAGGGCATTAAGGGAAGAGAAAAGGACTTCTTCAGATACATTAGCGAGAGAAGGAGGAACAGGGACCAGATAGTGAGGGTGGTGGTAGAGAAAGTGGGGGAGCAGGCAGAGGCACTTAATGAGTATGTCTGCTCTGTATTCACAAAAGAGAGAGAAGGGTCAGATACTTCATGGGGTGGTGGAGTGGGCAGGGGAGGGAGTGACAGATGGAGTAATTACAGAGGACAGGGTACTGGAAGGACTGAGGGCACTGTGAGTGGAAAAGGCACTGGGACCAGATGACCTTCACCCAAGGGTACTCAAAGAGCTGGCAAGGGGCCTGGCAGGACCACTGGCTGACCTGTTCAATACCTCTCTGGACAAAGGATGCATACCACAGGATTGGAGGTTGGCCATGTGGTGCCCATTCACAAAGGCGGCCCAAAGGATGTTCCAGGGAACTAAAGACCAGTGAGCCTCACCTCAATTGTGGGAAAGCTCATGGAAATAATCCTTAAAGAGAGGCTGGTGACATTTTTGGAGGAAAATGGTCTCCAGGACGGACAACAACATGGCTTTGACTTGGGCAGATCCTGTCAGACAAACCTGATTGAGTACTACAATTGGGTGACCAGGGAACTGGACAAGGGCCATGTAGTGGATGTATTGTACTTGGACTTCAGCAAGGCCTTCAATTCTGTGCCACATGGTAGACTGGGGAAAGCAGGAACATGTAGGGGTGGGTACTAAAATGGTCAAATGGATCACTAATTGGCTGAAGGGCAGGCATCAAAGGGTGGTGGTAGAGGGGAAACTCTCATCACCAAGAGTGGTGACAAGTGGGGTGCCACAGGGATTGGTACTGGGACTGGTGCTGTTTGGCATATTCATACAGATATCTCACTTGGGACCCAGAGTAAGATCAGTGTGTTCGCAGATGATACCAAGATGGGAGCTGTGGTAGATGACATAGAGGGGTGGAAGGGACCGGAGGAAGACCTGACTAAATTACAGGAGTGGTCGTAAACATGGCAGTTGGGGTTCAATGCCAAGAAGTGCAACGTGCTGCATTTCGGAGCTAGGAATCAGAGGAGGAGCTATCAGCTGGGAGGGGTACAGTTGAGGAGCACAGAGGAGGAAAGGGATCTGGGGGTGAGTATAACAAGGAATATGAACAACTCTGCTCAGTGCAGGAAGGCAGCAGTGAAAGCCAACAAGATGCTGGGCTATATAGTAAGGGAGATTGCCTCTAGAAGTAGTGAGGTGACCCTTCCCCTGTACAGGACACTAGTCAGGCTGCACCTGGAGTACTGCATGCAGTACTGGTGCCCATTCCTGAAGAAGTACATCAGATTGTTGGAGGGGCTGCAGCACAGAGCAACTCAGGGTTTGGAGGGGAAATCCTACGAGGAAAGGTTGACAGTGCTTAACGTATATTCTGTGGAGGAAAGGAGGGAATGGGGGGGGAGATATGATCGAGACCTTCAAGTACCTGAAGGGGATAAACAAGACTAATACAGGAGAGATATTCTGGATAGAAGAGGAAGGGATACAAGAGGGCATCAACTGAGGTTGGAAGGGGAAAATTCAGGAGGGAAGTCAGGAGACATTTTTTCACTGAACGGGTGGTAGACAAGTGGAACACTCTACCTGAGGACATGGTTTCCTGTAGGATGATGGGCTGTTTCAAGAGGGGATGGGACAGAGTGACGGGGAGATGACTCTGAGGAGGGAAGGGTGGGGCAGCTGCAAGTTGAGGGGTTAGCTGAACAACCGAGCAGACTTGATAGACCGTGAGGTCTGTTTCTGCTGGCATTTTCGTATGTTCGTATGACATCATAAATTACATTCAGTTCCTGAATTAGTAACCTCTTAAGTTTGTTTAAACAAATTTCAATATCACTTATAAATTGGCCTTTTGTTGCAGCTCCTGACAGGAGCCTCTTAGCTAGCTTGCACCATGTTTAAAGTGTGCCGGAAATCTTGAGGCAAAAATGTTGTGTCTCTGATTCTGCAGTTACAGCAGTATTCATTCATAAGTGGAAGAAGCTGTGAATGTTCATTGGTGGTAAGCACTGTATTTCTGCATTCTAATACATTCTCTCCAAGTCCTTGTTTAACCTCCTTCGTGAAAAGTAGTATCGACTTGTATCCACAGAAAGCCACTAGACAGAGTCCACACTTGCCACCATCTCCCTAATAGCACCAACTGCTTTTCGGAATCGCCCTCAATACCACAATGTAACGCCTGTGTGCCTGTACTTCCCAGCCACAGACAATTGGTTTTGGGAAGACAGGAGTCACACACAACAGTACCAGGTGAGAGCTGCTTCTGAGGGTGGCCATCCCTGGCTACATGGCAAACTGCAAAGGCAGAAACGCATCTTACAGAAAAAAAAAGGCATGCTGAACGCTGAAGCTTTTCATGGGCTTTATTCAGATTATAGCTTAACATAACCACACACAGATGGCTCACATTAGTTCCATATATATGCTGTGCAAAAATAAATGGTACAGATACACTGAATAATAGCATGCTTCGGCTCGCTTCCCCGGTGTCACCGTCCCTTGTTAAAAACTTGTTTTTGCTGTCTTTTAAAGAGACATGCAGCTGCTTCCACCAATGATCCCCTAATTATCTGGCCCTGCTTATCCCCATCATCCCCTCATTCACACCTATAAGTCCCCAGTTCCTTCCCTAATTTTTGCGTCAGCACTCACCTCTGTCTGTCTTGTGTTAACTTACTGCCCCAGTAATTGATGTTCTTATCCTTGCCCTGGCCTTCTTTTTGTCTTACTTCTTGTATATTATTTTCTACACAAAGTGTAGATCCTGCATATATACTGTGTATACTCTGGCCAGGATATTCAAAGGGGTTACATTTGGTGCAACAGAGTTGATCTGGCGTAACCCCACATTGCGCCCCGTTAGGATATTGAGAAGGCTGTCTGGTGCAGCTCAAATCCCAATGCACTGGGGTGCAATGGAATAGTATTTTTTTTTTTTTAGCTTTTGTTGACTGGGTAAGTGCATGAGACAAATCCTGCCTATTTTCAGGCACGACCCAGGGAAGGGAGATACAGATGAATGCCAACTGACCTTGAACCAGACTAAGCTGTTGGTGGTATTTTTTTTTTTTTTTAGTGAATGAGGGAAATTTGGCCAGGACACCAGGGAAATTCCCCTACTCTTTTCGATAAGTACCATGGGATCTTTAACATCCACCTGAACTACCATCAATCCAGGCAGATGGGACCTCGGTTTAACGTCACATCCGAAAGACGGCACCTCAGAAGTGCAGCACCCCTCTCATGCTGCACTACAGTGTCAGTACTGGGATATTAACCCAAGTGCCAGATGTGGGAACTGAACCCACAGCCCTCTGATCTCCCGGCCTCAGAGGCGAGTGTGCTACCTACTGAGCCACTGACACTGACCTGACAGAGGGCGTGCCCATGCATATGCGACACATCCCGATATTCAGCCCAGGATGTGCAGCGCATATGCAGGTGCAACCCTGCAGTGCGCCACATAGGAGGGCTCAAAGTTGAGCCCATGAGGAGTGGGAACAAATCCCAGCCACCCACAGGTGGACCACTGTATTGCAGGGTGTAACACAGCAGCCACCAGACATGGGTGGCCACCAGCCCACCCAGAACACCATCCTCAAGCACACACATCACCTTGGTAGTCTAGTGATACCCCCCTCCCTCCAGAATCCCTGATACCCTGAGTAATGTAACAGACATCTGTCCCTGGTGGTCAAGTGGTCCCCCTTCCTTCCTGACTCCTGATATATATATATCAGAAGACCATCCCTGGTAGTCTAGTGGTCTCCCCCCCTCGCTGGGATCGTGGTACATCGCCATAAGAAATATCCCTGGTGATCCAGTGGCACCCCACCCCTCCCACCCACACAGGACCCTTGCCCATGCCACACCCCCATCAGCAGTGGGTGACAGCAACCCTCCCGCATACCGCCCAGTCACCCGCTGACTGACAGGTACAGTATGGGCTGTAAGCCAATTGGCCCCCAGTGTGGACCAATGGGCTTGCAGGGCATACTGTACTAGACAGTCCCAAATATGTGAATGAAGTCATTTTCATAATATAATTTGCAATTATTGATAAAGCTTTATATCTATACATAAATGCTGTATTACTATCACCTACCAATACTGACCTGAATCCAAGCTTTCATTTAAAAAAACAAATGTGTACCTATTCTAATATTCTATAATGAAGGCAATATATTGCAGCAGAATACAGTTGCTGTACTGGAGCACAGTGTCATCATTAGCCCAGTGGTTATCAGAACATGTGATGTGCCAGTCAGGGGGAGAATTGGAAGTTAGGATGACTGTCACTAATTTTTCCTTTCCTGTGGTGGCAAGTAGTCTGTTGTCAAAGTGCAGCCCATTACCATGAGACCTGCTGGTTATCCCCCATACCTGTGACTTCAACTTGCTTTGCCCGAACCTCATCCATAGTCCACTGTGAACATGGTATGAGATTAGCCCCTGTCTTGTCGTTGTTCATGATAACTTCTGCAGGAGTACGTTCCTGCATAGCCGCAGTGCTGATACGCTTCAGGAAAGTGTCCTTTAACTGTTGGGAGTTCTCTGATTTTTCTGACCAGCTTTGGTCCCCTTTCTTTTACAAAAATCAAGCCATTTAAAAACTGCCATGCCTGTTGCCTTGAAAAGCTAAGATTGCCACCATATTCTGATAGCTGCTTGGGGTTCTATGCTGTTACTACCCCCACAACAACTGTAGCAACAACATAGGTATTTACAACTTCTCCCTTGCCTCTCAAGCTTTTTATAATCTGCTTCAGCTCTTTTTCGACATCTTCCATCAGTAATTTTGGTGGCCCCTGGGTTTTGTCGGCAATTCAGAGGAGAGTAAGGCTGGGTCAGGAACAGCCTTTAATTTCTGCAGACAGTCAGTTTGAAATTGTCTTATGGTACTTTCATTAATTGATTTACCATACTTTGCCTGGTAACATTGAATGGCATTCATAGTGCCGTTATTAGCAGTACTTGCCCAACTCAAAATGGTCCTCAGGAGAATAGGTGACAATCCTTTCTCTGGCATTTGGGGGGGGGGGTAGAATTTTTAAGCTCACGGATGACACTGTTAGCTGTCTTATATGAAACACTGACACAATCACTCAGAGAGTTAGCTGTTATTTCTTCTAGTACTGAACAATCCCTCTTAACAGGTCTGCTGTGATGTAAACATTGAACTAGTGACATTTTCAGTTAAGTCTCAGCTATGTTACAAAAGTACACAGAGCTAAAGAAGCTTTTTCAAAAATTGCAGATGAAAATCTGATTCATCAAAGAAGCCAGCCCTTATACACCGGACAGCTGACTAGCCAGCCACTAACAACTGACATCTGAATTGTTTGACAAGCTGTCAATCAGAAATGCACAGCAGAGTTGATGAACAGCTGATCACTGAAGAGGCCAATAGACAGATGTGTGAACTTAGGTATGCACACTTGTACTTATAAAGACAGGTGCGCAAAATATGTTTTGCAGTTGAATTAACAGTTTTACAGTATCTTCACTACCCCTAATCCTCCAGTACATTTGCAGGCTGCACTTTCACAGGCTTTGCTTGTGAAAGCATCAGAAGATAATGAAGCATAGAACCATAGAAAGTGATGGCAGAAGGGGACCATACAGCCCATCTAGTCGTCCCTTGTTTCTACCATGAACAATCCTGGTAGATACTTTCTTAAGAGGCTATGTGCAGATTTCTTTGACCAAATAATGAAAATACCCTTTAACCAATGCTTAATAGATTAACAGTACGTAAATAATTAAATACAAAAACATACACAGAGATTCCTTACTATGCCATATACAGCAGTGTACATTGATAACAGCAGTCGGTACAATTTGATAAAGGAATCAATCCTGTTAAGCAGCAGAATAAGAGAAATAAAGAAAAACATAAGCTTAAACAGCCATTTGAGGATGGAAATTGGAAAACACATTATGTAATAGAGGATACTAGAAGGAGTTTAGAAAAGGTGTGGGTGTTATAGGCATGGGAGGATGAAGGAGAGTACAAGGAACACAAGAGACATTTTTCTTAAACCAAAGTTGCTATGAGGAACTGGAAAGTATGGGAGAGGAGGAAAGGAAGTGAATAAGCAGGCAGGGAAATCAAAAGACAGAGTGGGAGATGTCACAAACCCAATCCTGGGGGTCAGGCCCACTGAGCTCACAGTGCCCACCCTTAAATGCAATCCGTGATGGGGGAAGGATCAGGGATACCCTCCTCCTCATCTTTTAGAATGCTCACTGAGGTCACAACTGCACCTCTGCCGCAAGGATCTCGGGCATCCCTCTAGCTCTGGATAAGGGCAGAATACCAGTCTCGAGTCTTGTGGCCAAATATGAACCTTTCCTTAGCTATTACACAAAGGAGGAAGACCAAAGCGTTACACTGTCATCGGGTTAGCAGCATAACACCTGATTTAGCCTTCTCCTACAGGACATGCAACAGCCTAGTTCAAAATATTTGTAGACTCTGGTATTCTCTCTATCCTTCCAGATGTCCCTTTACAGACCCCTTTTCCAGTTTGTTTGCTTATGGTGGCCCCTTTGGAAAAACAGTTTTTATGGATTATTAATAAACCTTCTACGGTCCCAAATACAATGTAAGGAATCTCACACAGGCAGAATTTCTTTAGGGAAACAAAGGTTTTTACTAAAATAATTAAATAAAAGCAGTTAGAACTAAAAGAGAACATATACTAAAGTAGGTTACAGTATAAGAAACAAAATGGAAAAGTATATAGCAAAATGCACTAAGACAGGTTAGCTAAGTCTGCCTGAGGTACAAAGATTTCAAAGTCCAGAGAATCGCTGGTTTGCAAAAAATATTTTAGTCTTTTGGTAGCAGCCTTTGGTTCTTAAGTAGTCTGTGTTCTGGCAGCTGTTATCTTGTGGCCAGGAGAGTCCAAGCAAAATGTGTGTTCAAATGCCCTGCTCAGGGGATATTTATACTTCTCTGTAACTCTTGAAACAGTGAGCGAAAATCCCACAACATTTAGGCCAATAGATGTCACTGTTGTGTTTCCCAAACATTTTATTTTTCTGTCAATCTTTGATGTCAGATTCTCATAGTTATCCTAGGTTTTACAATCTCACACAGGTACATATGCTATAAGGATGTGTTTCTTTTTCTATTACCTCACACAGGCCTGTTAGAAGGATCTTTCCTGGCTAAAACATCCTGGGCTTTGAACTGACTTAATTTAATTAGTTATAAGGAAAATCCTGTAAGTTTTATGATTATACAGGTGATTTTATTACTTATATTTCCCTTGGTCAGTTTCTATTGGAAGTACCTCTTTGAATATGCATCCACAGAATCCTGCAAGCAAGGCTGGCCTTGTAGATCAGAGGAAGGTGAAACCCCCTTTAAAAAAAAACAAAAAAAACAGTACTTTCTTTATGTGCCTCTGCTGATAGAATTACATAAAAAAACATACATACAACAGAATATATCTACAAATAAGGGCTAGCAGTGGGGTAGCTCACCACAGGAGATAATGGGGGAAGGGGCAAGGGAGGAGAAGATCTCTCAGACTGATGTCCTGGTCCTAACATTCTGGCCTTTTTCCTCAATTCCAGTCTGGAATTGCTCTTCCTTCACATTCTGCATGTGCAGAAACTCTCAGCCTAGCTCTGAGTAGTCTCTGGTAGACCTCTAATGATCCATGGCACATCTCTGTAAAGAACAAATAACTCTACTCTTGCAGCAGTATATGTTCCCTTAGCCCACAGCCCTGGAAAGGCCAAACCCTTGAATGGAGATGGGCTGGTTAAAAAATATATGTTTCTGGTGGCTGAAAGCTTGTGGGAAAAGTCCATTGCTCATACTCCCAGAAAGCACCTTCTGTTTCATTACAGTTCTCAGCACCTTGTACCCTGACTGGCTGGTCATTTCCCATTTGACACATTTTCTCCACAGCCCTGGAGGTTAAGGGGCAAACAACACAGTCTTTGCCATGACTGTTAACTTACACCACTCCGTCCTCGTGAGCAGCAGGCTTGTTCAGTACCCCAGCACACAGCAGGGTTTGTCCCAAATCAACTGTGCATCCCTCTGGTGCTGATGAAAGAAGGAGGTGCTCCCCTTTCTGCAGCGCCTGGTCCCGCAGCTGCAGTCCCATGGAGACTGGGTGAAGAGGAACATTGGTGGCTGTGGTTGCAAAGATGATGCTGGCAGCACTGGAAAGCCCATAACGTAAGCCCCATATGGGAAGTTACATGTGTACAGTATTACAAGTGTTTATTGAATTACAGTATTTTAAAAAGTAAGGAAATTAAAATTGCCAAAACCAACATTAATATATTAGTTATGGTTAAAGCACAAAGCCTGAAATTTAAGAAAATGTGACATTAGGGTAAAAAAGTCCCCAGAATTTTAATTTAACTTAACACATGTTCTAGATTTCTAGACTTAAGCCTCCTGTTTATGCCTGTTTAAATGTTTCAGTCCTCTGAAAGACTCGCATGTCTGGTGACTCAGCTGGAGTGAAAATTATATATATACTTAGGTCTAAATACTGATACTTTGGATACTGGAAGCTTTTCTTTTATAATTTTAATTTATTGAGGAAAAAATGCCTTTTCCTTTAAATTGCATTCAGTGTGTGTATTTATAGAGAGTTTTTTTCAGGTTCTGTGTTGTACTTTCAACATTGAGATACATGGTGTAAGTGGAGCTGTGTCATCAGGTTCTCATACGCTAATGCAGCTCTCAAGGACAATGAGATTTCAACAACCATAAAATGGAGACCCTCTCCCAGGCTAGTTACAGAGGTTGTTGTGAACAGTGAAAACAAACTAAAGCAAACACATGTATCTCCAGCAGCTACTGTACATGGAAAGAGTTATCTGTTGACAAGGGAACAAATGACATTTACAAAATATAAGGGTGTAATACTCTTTTAACTGCCATTAAAATTGCCTTCTGTACTGCAGTAACTCTACTGCAGTATGCTGCAGTTTTGTGTTGCATCAAGGCCGGCAACACTGTAGATGCATGGTACTGTGTCATGTGCATTCATGCCTGTGATGCTCACTGTTCTGATGGGACTATCCAAAATAATATAGGTTCAAAGGAGGCCTCCAGTACAGAGAAAATCCAGAACTGAGTGAAGGAATGCTCAACTCCTGAATAGAAAAACAATATAGGGGAGCAGTAGTGTCCCTATAGTTAGGGTTGGGTAGGGCACTCAGTGTTAAACCCCTAACTTTGCAGTTTAATAACTTTGGCAGGGTTTGTCGGAATAGCCCACAAATTTGCATTTTCCATAGATGTGCCATGTTGAGAAAATGTGGAGAGTTTCGCAATGGCATCTTGTGCAGTTTCTGAGATCTGGACACCCCTTATTTTGTAAAAGGGTCACATTTTCCCTATACTTAACATGTTTTTTCTTGTGTTTTTTTGCTCTCATGAACAGGCTTCACGGTACTGAATTTCTGCACAAAACTTTCAGGGTACATTAAGTATGTGTTGAGGTAATGCCTTTCAAAGGTTTGGTGAAAATGATTTAAAAATTGGTTTTGGATAGATGCACCATATGAACCAGAAATCTCTGATTCACAAGAGTATTTTTTGGTTCACAAATATGATGTATCATGAACCAAAAATGGGTCTCACATGCCACTTTTTTGGTGCACATCTTACTTTTTCTTTATTTCTGTTACTACTGAAGTTAAAAAACATGTGTAAAGGGATGTGTACAATGTTTTACCTAAGCAAGATGTTATAGTCTGTTTATGGTTAAATTTCCCAAAATTTTATATTTCACACATTCACAATCTCTCAGAGCGATTTCTGATTCAAACCACTCTTTTGGGTTCAAACTAAAAATGTTCTGGTTCGCGAACCAAGAAAAGTGGTTTGAACTACTAATTCTAGTTTGCGAACCAGAAAAAAGTGGTTCTAACTTGGTGTCTGTGACCCTACAATTGGTAACCAATCAAATGTCAGCAGGTAGCTGTAACAGTGAAAAGTAAAATCCAGTGTGCAGCTTCTGCTCTTGTTGAAGACGAACATGCAACTAGCAAAAAGAAATTAACAAGAAACTCTGGCTAGGGTGGGGGAGAGGAGGTGGTTGTATGGTGATCTTACCCTGACAGGGAAAACAAAAGAAAACAAGTTCTGTTTACCTTGGTTAATACAGACCTGACAACAAGCACCCTAAAACATCATCTACTAAAAAAAATTCTTGCTAAGTGCTATTGCTGACAGCAGCATTGACCAATTGGAAAGGAAGGGCAGGACTCAGGAATAGATGCGGATCTCACATCCCTGTTCATATGTTGATGAAGTAAGAATGAAAGGCATAGTTGAGGAAGCTCAGAGTGTTAGTGGGTAGGCATGGGTGGGTACTAAAATACCTGCCCCTCAAGGCTACCTGCTGGTGCCTCTAAAGTACCCTAAAAATAACCAGATGAAAAATGAGTAGTTGGTTCAGGTTGGTTAGTTACTATCTGACCCATTCTACTATCCAATTACTTGACCCTGACTATAACAAAAATCATGTGAAAGACTGTTTTTGATTATCACACTGTTAGGTGTCCTGAGTCATTATACCCATGGCAGGCATTGCTTGAGGCAGGTATGAGAGGTACAGCTGCTCTGATTGAGCCTACTGCTGTTTCCAAAAATTATATGCATGGTGGGCATGGATGAGATAGGTACGAGAGACACAGCTGTTCTGAGTGAGGCTGCTGCTGTTTCCAAAAGTTATACCCATGGTGGACATCAAAGTTACATGATACAAAACTGATGATTGACAAAAGAAAATTAAAAGTAGTGTGGCACATGTGGCTGGTTTGGTGGCAGTAGTAAAGGTCCTATTCATTTTGTACACAACCTAGTCATCGTATTCAGTATCAACTGTTTGTAGGCTGCTGTTCATGTTCAGGGTCAAAATCACATAATTTAGTGTTTGGGATAATTGGAAAATTGTCAGCATACATTTTGAGATATGTAAGCCATTCCACATTTACAGGACTTGGTGTTCTTTGTTCACTGACTATGCCTCCAGCTGCACTCAATATGCATTCTGAATATACGCTTGAAGGTGGACAACTGAGATGTATTATTGCAAAATTTGCTAGATCTGACCATACCATTCTCTCATTTCCAGTAGAATAATGGATCTTCCTCAAGACCAATCACAGTATGGTCTGCAAAATACTCCTGGATCATTGTGCTGCATGAGATGGTTACCAGTCTGGCAGATGAACCAGCAGCACTTTCTTTACAGGATACTAGTCCATGTTGTTGTAGGCAACTCAGAAGTGATTTGCCCTTATGACACTGAACATAAGATGCCTGAGAAGTTGCTGTAGATGTCCTTTCCCTCTCTGATGACACTGGTGATTGTGAAGAATTGATAGATGTACTATTGTGTGTGCCAGATGTGCACTCTGATGGTTCGGCAGGGTTTGACTGCTGTACATCAGTTAATGGTGTTGGTGGGGAAATGTCACATTTGATTAGCAGAAGATCTTCCCCTGCAGGAAGGCTGGCTTCAGTGTTAAACTTAAAGTGGGGATCTAGCAACATAGCCAACATATAAGTGCCATTTTTAAACATGGCATTTATTCTCTAATCAGTCAAGTCTGAGACTCGTGTCATCTGCCAACATAATAGTGGTGACATTTTCTTTTGATTGAAAGTCTTCCTTTATGTCATCAAGGAAAATGTGAAGAAATTTTATTTGAGGGAAAAGTTGACTCAGGGTTGCACTATCTGCATGGACATCATGTGTGGCAGCCTCAAATGGCTCCAATAAGGTGACCAAAGATTCAAGTAGAGTCCAGCTTCTGGAACTGAGTATGATGTCTACCTATTTGATTCTGCATGATGTAGCCATGTACAGCTTTTTTTCTGTTCAAGAAGCCTTTTCAACATGTAAAATGTCAATTCCAGTGGGTTGGAACTTCCTGCATTAATATATGCAGTGTCAAGTTGTTTGACCTCTGCAGCCCATTCAGGATTTTTGTGCTTTCACAGAGTGGTTGAAATGCCCACATATTTTTCTAGCAAGACCTAAAAGGTTTTCAACATGTCTGTTTCCTTTTAACAAACTATGGATGAGAGGATTCAAATAATGTGCAAAACAAGGTATGTCTTGGTAGTTGCCATCTCTAACAGCTTTGACTATGTTGGCACCATTATCTGACACTATGAACCCTGGAGATAAGGAATATGGAATAAGCCATTTCTGGAATTGTTCTTCCAGCTCCTGCAAAATATTCTCAGCAGTGTGGTTTTCCTCAAAAGTGATGACACATAATACAGCCTGTTTCCTATTGCCTATGGTACAGTGGGAGTTATTACTTTCTGACTGAAAACTTGCCCAATGAGCTGTAACAGTCATGTAGTCAATTATTTGGTTTCTGGTCTATATGTCTGTGGTTATGTGAACCTGCTTCACCTCAGAGAGTTTCAATTGCTTATTAGAAAATAGGCAAAGACAATTCTCTCTCCTGATTGGCTGAGACACTTATTTAGGTGGGCATCTATCAGACAATAGATGCCCAGCTAAAAATAAGAGCCAGTCCAAGTGGCCCTTCACCAAGTACCATTCTCCAGTGGTGCCCAGCCTGCTTTGTAATTGGCTGAAAGCACCCCAAAAACCTTCAAATACCCGCCATGTTTTTTCTCTCACTTAGCGAGAGCTTCAAGTCCCCCCCCCAACACTTCTTACTTGCTTCTTCTTAAAAAAAAAAGAAAGCACACTGATTCAGGAGAGTGAAGAAATTCTCACTGCCATATTCTGTACTATGGCACCACTCTCCCAACCATGATCTCACAGTGCCACGCTAACAAAAAGTAAACATAAGCCGTTGCTCCTATCAGCTTCATTGTGCAATCACCCTCCCCCCCCCGCTTCTTGTCTGCTTCTTTTTTTAAAAAAGAAAGAAAGAACCGGTTCCTGTACCACACTATCCAACCACAGTCACATTTAACAAAGTAGCGACCTCCACATAAGTTAAACCGATCGATCAGTTCCCACATAAATGAAGTAAAAAAATAAAAGTGAAACTGGTGACAGACATCACAATGTGCATTCTGTGCCTCCTTAGAAGTTGTTCAGCTCGTGCCAACAGAACCACCTTTCACCACTCGCCCAAATTGCAGTCTGGCTCCGTCCCCCAACTGTCTGCCACTTGTAACACGCCTCATAAATAATTTAAAAATAGGTTTGTTTTTTAAACTACTAGCTCCAGCTGATCTCCCCGATTGCCCGATCCCACCACGTGTAACCATCCTCGTTAAGCTAACTGGTGGTGGGATTGAGTAATCGGGGAGATCAGCTGGTGCCAGTAGTTTAAAAAGCAAATCTATTTTTAAATTATTTATGAGGTGTGTTACAAGACAGAGCGTTGGAAATGTTTAATACAGTATCTTCAAAATGGATTGGACATGACAGTCACAGTACAGGAATTGGGATTTGAGTTGTGGTGCTGTGCAGCTAGGTGTGATGGGCTATGAGATCTGAAGAAGGCAGCTCTGCTATCAACAGTCTCATTGAGGGAACATTTATTTTGTGTTTTAAAAAGAGTTTTTTTTCGGTCAAGCACGAGGCTGCAGTGAAGGCTAGCAGGTGTTCAAGTAGCGGTGAGCACAATTTGAATGTGGAAACGGACTTTTAAAAAAAACAAGTTTAACGCTCAATTTTTCTTTCAAAACCTGATTGCCCAGTCCCACCACCAGTAAGCTTAACGGGGGAGAGGGGGTTACACTGCAGTCACACAAAGAAAGGAAAGGGAAACAGAAACAAAACAAACAAAAGTAACGCAAGTAAATTGGGGGAAGGGGGGTGATGGTTCAGGAGTCAAGAAGATGCTGTACACAGCAATAGAAAAACAGCAGAACTGCAAAAGATTGCACTGCCCTCTACTGGTATAAATTGGTAAGGATACCAGTAGAGGGATTACTTTACTAACAAAGTAACTATAAGTTCATTTTTAATCTTTTTAATTATTATTTCTTGCTCTTAAATATTACTTTTTTTTTTTTTACATATAACCCATTTTCTAAGTGCAATAATACCCTCCAGGGTGGGCGGTATGGGGAATACCGGACCTTCCAGGGGCTATAAGGCCCTCCGCCTCCGGCGTCAGGCCTTATTATGCCCCCGGGTGGTCCAGTATTTCCCAATACCACCCACTCTGTTGGGTATTATTGCTTACATGACTGCAGTACACACCAAGTCATACAACTGTGGAACAGCATTTTTTGAGAAATATGTTTGACAGAGAATGGTGTACCGTGGTTCAGTCCAGTTCATGAACTTGAGGAAAGCTTTTTGGGCAACAAAAGCAAAAGGGAGTTGACAATCGGCTAACAGCTCTGCAGTGGCTCTATTCAACAGCTGGCATATTGAATGCTTGCAAGTAAATATTGATATTCTCACAACACTTTCTTTTAATGTTAGTTGATGATAATCATGAGATATTTTTTATTTTTTGGGGAATATATTTTTCACGCCTTTTTCACGTGGAGTACTACTTCGGGATTTTGCAGTACTTGATGGTGTCAGAAGAAAACAATCTGTGTTTGTCAGGGAAGACTGCAAGGACACATCACGTGATTCAATGTCAGTTCCTGCTTCCAGTTCATTGTCACTATTGTCACCACCACCACCACCACCTCCACTATTGCCCATACCAACCACGCCACCCCTTGCCCTGCCCCACTAAATAGGGTGTTTTGCCTTTGCATGTCCTATCATTACTGATGTTCTAAAATTTCTTGCTTTGACACCACAACTGACGTTCTTTTTGCACAGACTGCATGCAGCTTAAGAGTTGTCTGCAGGGTCAATATAAAATAAATTCCACACTATAGGTTTGCCTTTTTTGCTTTGAATCACAGTACTTGGCACTATTTCTTGTACAGTCAAGGGACCTGGAGCAAAGGAGGAAACCCTACACTTCCATTTTCTTGTTGAGGTGAATTGTTCTCATTCATGCTCATCTTATTTTTATGTTTAGCATATGATTTTGTTTTCTACACTTGCCTCTCATGCCTTACAGTGGCATCCTCTCCTACCTCCTCATAGAAACTACAGACCTCATTGCCACAAGATTCAGAAGAACCGGAAGTGCCGTCATAATCTTGTGGGACATAGCCTGGCCTATCCCAGTCCCAGTCTCCACTATCATCACCATCTCTATCAGCATTCGTTGCCTCAACATCGGAGCTTATATTTGAGGAAGGTGTCTCCTTGCATGCTGCTTCTGCAGCTGGAAGTATCCTGGCACATGTGGCAAAATGTGCAGTACCTCTACAAGTAACTCCAGTCAATTCTTTCTGAAACTCTACTATCACTTCATTGCTAACATGCTCTTTTGGTTCAGGAGGACATTTAGTGCCAGTTCTGGTGATGTTAATATTATTGTCACTATGTTCTTCATTAGTGCTATGATTCATATTGTCCATATCATTAACAGTTGCACATGCAGCAGCACTGTGCTTCCTTTTTGTAGTTTTAGACTAGGAAGTACGAAACATAGTAGACACAGTCATGAAAGGAATGGATTTTGTTTCACTAACTGTTGCAGAGACAGACAGTGTTGCTGACTACGTCACAGTAATAAATGACAGGGCTCAGAGCACCTAACAAACAGTGTAATACAGCCTAAATGGCTTTCACTATGCTGCAGAGAGATGCACAGTGTTGCTATGTCACAGTAATAAATGACGGTGCTTGGGGCCCCTAACACCGCATCATCCACCTCCTCAACTGAGGCTGATCCCCCAATTCCCAAGAGGCAGTATAGCGCAGTGGGTTAAGACTCTGAGCTGCAGATCTGGAGATCTGGGTTTTAATCCCACAGCCACCTAGGTGCATACTGTGTGATCGTGAGCAAGTCACTTAACTTCCTTGTGCTCCTAGGTCGCATCTGAAAACAAGCTTTGGTTTAGTGTGATACTCCTAGTTAAACAATGTTCCCTTTCCCCCATCCCTAATATTGTTTCAGTCCCCAACCCTGACCCCCACTCCCTTTGCTCTTTCATAGAGGTTTTATGGTTTTTTTTAATTCAACTTTCTGCCATGATTTAGTAGACTGCACAGCAAGTGGCCAGTTCCTTCCACTCCAGACTGCTGGCGGATGCTATCTGAGCAATAGAGGCTCACAGCCGATGGAGCACAGACACCACTGACCAATAAGGTTGTCAGCCCAGTGTCATGTGCTCTTAATTGTGGTGTAAGCTCATGAAGGACCCCACAGGCTGCCCTTTCATGCCTGTTTCCAGCCTGGAAGTCCTGGCAGGAGTCCTAGGACACCACAGACTGCCTATAATGCCTGTTTCCAAATTACCCATTAACAACCTGTGTCAAAACTACCCAACCGAGAAGTACACTGTTATGTTGGGTAGAGTAGTACATTACCTGAACTACCCTACCCAGCCAAAAATCATCGCTACCCAACCTACCCGAACCAGCAACCCAATGGGTAGCCCATGCCTATTAGTGGACTTCACTCTGCTGATAGTAGCTCTCAAGTGTAGTAGATTGTGAGGACTGGGAGGCAACAGCATTTTTTGTAGCTCACCCGTGATTGCTCAGTGTAATAATAGCAGCGCAACCATACAGCTCAGCTCACCTGGTGCAGCTTAGCTCATTCAGTACACTTGGTACCCTGTGAGAGAGCAAAAACAGTGATGGAAAACGCTCACAGCCTGACAGCTGGTGAAGTTCTAGACTAGTTTGGGGTGAGTAAGCACATAGGGCTCACTCCAGACCAGGTCAAGAGGAATCTCAAAAAATATGGACCCAACAGTAAGTAGTTCATATCCTAAGCCCATAAGAGGAAATTGACTAAAGTATTCCTGGCTCCACCATGCATCTATCAGACTCTCCCTTCTCCCCCCCCCAAATCCTCTCTACTTCACTGTAAAAACACCTCAGACCTTACCAATCCCATCCTACTCCTACTGCTCCTCAGAGCAGGTGACATTGAGCCCAGCTTCGGTCCAAACCCCTCCCTTCCCACTGCCCTTCCTAAAGGCCTATGTGTAGCTCACATTACTATACGAAGTGTCTTACCCAAAAATAGACCTGCTACAACCTCTCATGGTCTCCCTCCTCCCTGATATTCCAGTAGTTTTGGAATCTTGACTTTCCACCAATATTCCTGACTCTGCCATCACCATCCCTGGTTACACCCTTTCTTACCAAGCTCATGCCACGAAGGGAGGCGGCATTGCCATCTACCTTTCCTCCTCCATTCAGTCAATCCCAGTGCTGACTGTCCCATCCCCTGTTGCCTATGAACTTCTCATCCTAAAACTCTTTTTCCTTTTCTCCCTTCCCATTTTCATGGCAGGTGTATACTGCTGCGCAGAGCTTTCTCCTGCTTCTGTTTACAGAACTACTAAGCACTATCTCTACTCATGCCTCTGCTGGGGAGCTTCTTATCTCAGGTGATTTCAATGTTAACTGTCTTTCACACTCTAACTCTAAACTCTGCAAAGCATTAAGTCCATGCATCTTACGCAACTCATTCATGTCCCTACCCATCACAATCCCCATTCTTAGAACTACTCTCTACTGGACTGGGTTCTTGCTACTCACCCGCATCGTATCAATGATGCTGGTACCCTCCCTGATGCACTCAGTGACCATCATATGGTTTACTGTGTGCTCAAAATTCACAACCCCAGTGTCCCCCAAAAAATTATTCAAATCGGGTCCTTCCGATCAATTGACTTATCATCACTACACACTGATCTGCTCTCCACTGACTGATCCCCTGTCTCTACGGCCAGTAATATCAATCAAGCCCTACAATATTTCCAGTCAAAATTTGTACTAGTCTGGGATCAGCATGCCCCACTCAGGAAAACCAGGGTCAGAGGTTCTCACCTTCCCTGGATGTTGGCTGAACTTTTGGCCTGCCCCCATGCACGTGACCTGGCATGGAAGTCTTACAAGTCTTCTAGCACTCCAGCTAACCTTAATAAGTACTGTGCTTTTAGGAACTCTTGTACTAGATCCACCAGGTTAGCTAAGGCTGAGTTCTTTTCCTCCACATTTCAGAACAATCTTAGCAACCCCTCCAAGTTCTGAAAAGAAATACACACCCTGTTCTACCCCCCCACACTGTTCACAAGGTGGGTGACTCCATCATTTCAGACCCTCCTTCTGTAACCTCAGCTTTCAACTCCTATTCCACCACCTGTGCTTCCTCACTCCTCTCTGTACTCCCTGCTACTACTCCCCCTTTCTCCTTCCTCCCTCCCTTCTTCCCCTTATCTTTCTCACCTATCACCCCTGCTTCTGCTCATAAAACCCGCATGGCACTCAACCCCAAGAAAGGTGGGAGCCCTGATGGTGCTTTACCCCAAGCCCCTACTCCTTTCTGCACCAGCTATTGCCATGCCCATCTCCTTCCTGTTCAACCTATCATTTTCTCTTGCCTCAGTCCCAGATACATGAAAGCATGCAACTGTCATTCCCCTTCCTAAAGGAGGTGACTCCTCTCCTGGCAATTTCCGCCCAGTTTCTCTCCTTCCAAGCTTATCCAAATTTCAAGAACACATAGTTCTATCTCAACTCTCCCCTTTCCTCGACTCCTGCTCCTTTTTCACCCTTTTCAGTCAGGCTTTCGCAGACATCACTCCACCACTTCCTCTCTCCTCAGGCTCACAGATTACATCCATTCTGGCATGGAATACGGCTTCCTCACTGCCATCTTTGTCAATTTAGCAGAAGCTTTCAACACTGTCTCCCATCCTCTTCTCCTGGAAAAAAACTAAAATCAGCGGGTCTATCTGACTCTGCAACCAAGTGGCTCAACTCCTACCTTGTAGGTAGATCTCAATCAGTGAGAATTAGAGACCTCCCCCCCCCACACACACACACACACTCTGATATTGCCCAAGGTTTTGTCCTTGGCCATTTGCTTTTCTCCATATTCCTCAATAACCTCCCCTCAGCATACTCCTCTGCATCCATCCTCATGTATGCAAATGACACAGTCCTGTTTTACTCTGGCTCTTCTCCATCAGAGTTAACATCCAGGCTTCAACTTGATTTCGACACTGTCCAGAAATGGTTTAGGGATAATCAACTATCCCTTAATGCTAAAAAAATGGTCTCCATGTGTTTCTGCACACAGCAAAGGTTTTCTAGATTCCCTTCACTCCCCACCTTCCTCACCCTTGATGGGGAAAAATTGCAGATGTACATTCATTTAAGTATGTCGGTGTCTAGCTTGATGGCCACCATGGTTTTTCTCAGCACATAGATGCCATATACAAAAAAACTCCACCCTAAGCTCGGTGCACTTTATAGGAACAAAAGCTGTATCCCTATATCTGCCTGCCAGGACATCATCACTAAAATGATCCTCCCAATTTTTGATTATGGCCACTTAGTCTATGATGCTGCACCTAAATCCACGCTGGCCAGACTGTATCCCCTCTTTCACTCCTTTTGCCATTTTGCCTTGGCCTGCCCCCTCCCACCGGACTCACCACTGTTTTCTGTACATTGATCTCTCCCTCCTTTGCTTGAATGACCGCCGTCTCATCCACTGTGCCTCCTTTATGTAGTGTGGACAGGGCCAAACAGAGTTTTAAAACCGTTACAGAAACCATTGTTGAAAACACCTAATATCAGTTTTCAACAATAGTTTTGAAAACACTTTCTGTAACGTTACTAGTGTAAACGCAAACCGTTATGGTAATGGTTTGGACCCTCTGTAACGTTACAGAGAGATTTTTCTGTGGTAGTGTGGACAGGGCCTCTCTCTCTCTCCCCCCCATAGGCTGTGTGCAAGGATTACCACTCCTCGTGGCACTCTCGAGCAGTAATACACAGACAGCTTGTTTAGCTAACATGGTTTAGTGTGTCCAACTGGATAACCCATTAGTGTAACACCTGTACAAATGCATGTTTATTTTTTTAATTTATTTTATTTGATCATCGGTTTACAGACCTTTGAGTCATAGACTCATTTACAAAGGCACCTCGTCAAGAGAGCAATACATCACAGCAAACAAAACAGTACAGTACATAATGCTTAGATTAAAAAAGCAACCAGTGTTACAGGCATTCACTGGTGGTACACGCTTGGTAATAGGTAGATCACAGTAGTCATAATATAGGTACATGAATACCATGTCAGGTAGCAACCAGAGATATTTTATTACATTAGTCAGCAGATGTTGCCTGAGACCCCAGGTATATACAACACAAGTAGACAGGACATGTAGTGACAGTCTCAGAAATTTAGGTATTACACTTGACCTGTCTTGTCAACACTGCACTTAACATGATTTTATAAAGCTCCGTTGGCTTAAAACCATGTATAAGAGGAGCCCTTGAAGTAGGATGGGGCTAATCAGGTTATAAGGTGGTCGTCAGTTTGGCCACTAAATTCAAAATCTGGTAGCTAAATAAATATTCTTAGTGACCATCATTTTTAAGGACTCAAAAATCACTTCTTGTGCAGGTTGCTAGTTGGCCAGTAGCTTTCCAAGTCTGGTAGCCAAACTAATTTTGTTTAGTAACCATTTGCCACCTAGCTACCTGATTTGTCCCACCCTGCTCCAAAGTGATTCAAATGTGTTTTTTTAAACACAACTTTCTTAATTGTGGATGCAAACTGGCTCAAAAATGTGTACTTAGCATGGTTTACAGTGACAGAGCATACAGGGCCTGGGAGACATTCTCCTATATTACTATCTGCTTTACCCATAGTGTACATTGTAGTGTGTGACCACTCCATGCGTCACCTCTGTGAAAGGCACTCTACTTATCCAGTGGAATTCTGTATTTTGGGGGGGGGGAGTTTGGGGGTGCTAAAATATTTGGATACTAACATTTTTCTGTAGTTATTGTCTTTCTTCAGTAACTGAGATCCACATCCACACCAGGGACACCCACTGCCTGAGAATATTGGATGGTGGCTGTGGTGATTGGGGCCAAGGGCACATTATTTCATGAATCTCCTATATGCCCTGTGCATTTGTATTAGTGGTCCACATTCACACTAAGGATACCCACTGCCTGAGAATATTGGATGGTGGCCGTGGTGATCGGGGCCGAGGGCACATTATTTCATGGACCTCTTATATGCACTGTACACTTGTATTAGTGGTTCACATTCACACCAGGGATTCCCACTGCCTGAGAATATCAGATGGTGGCTGTGGTGATCAGGGCCAAGGGCACATTATTTCATGGACCTCTTATATGCACTGTGCACTTGTATTAGTGGTCCACATTCACACCAGGGATACCCACTGACCGGGAGAATATCAGATGGTGGCTGTAGTGATCAGGGCCAAGGGCACATTATTTCATGGACCTCTTATATGCACTGTGCACTTGTATTAGTGGTTCACATTCACACCAGGGATTCCCACTGCCTGAGAATACCAGATGGTGGCTGTACTGATCAGGGCCAAGGGCACATTATTTCATGGACCTCTTATATGCACTGTGCACTTGTATTAGTGGTTCACATTCACACCAGGGATTCCCACTGCCTGAGAATATCAGATGGTGGCTGTGGTGATCAGGGCCAAGAGCGTATTATTTCTTGGACCTCCTATATGCACTGTGCACTTGTGTAGGTGGTTTTTAAGTAAGGCATAGAGTACTGGTATCAAAATAGGGGTACAGTACAAGTCGCTTAAGTGAGACGACAGGGTGGAAATGTAATTGTCCCACTTAAACGACTGTCCCGGATAAACAAAGTTTGCAATCCGAGCTTGTGGAACTGAAATCGGGCTGTGACCTGACCATAGTCCCTTAATAAAGTACTGTACAGTACATAGTGGAGTGTTTGTGAACTTTAGTTTGTCAGTGTTTGTGGTGCTTGTGACAAATTTTTTTTTTTTATATGCTTGTGCAACACGTGCTTTTTTTTTTTCATTGTGCCATGCGGGGTGCACTGCTACATTACTTTATTAGCATTTTGTAATTTAGAGCACAGTATAAATTGTAGTCGCTGGTTCTTCTTCGTCCTCTTCTGGGATGCCATGCTGTTCCTCAAGCAATAATGAAGCAGCCTCAGTAATATATGAGAATGATGAGTGTGCATCACTTGATGATGCAGTTGGTGGTGTTATTTGGTAGAAAGCATATCTTGGTGGCAATGGTTGCGAGATTGTAGCTTCGGTTGGATGGAAGAAGTGAGTGATGCTTCTTTGTTTCCTCTTGGTTAGTGCAGCAGATTATATAGAGCGCTCGACATCAGACAGTTGCTTCCATGCTACAGTATGCCCAAACTGCTGGCACCACTCCATAGCCAATCTGACCCCCAAGAGAGCATCCATCGTTGTGACAACATTGGCTTCACCATCAGCATTTTCTTCTTCTGTATCAGTAGCTTTAAAAACCGCATTCACCAGCTCCTCACCAGTAAGATCTCCCACAGTAGGCTCTTCATCATCCATGCCTACAAATCCGGCAAAAACATTCACCTCCATAAAGCTAGGTATGGCCACATCTTCGAGCACAGTGGTAGTGATCGAGGCAGAGGTAGTGGCAACAGTGGGGTCACTCATATTGTTGAACTCAGAGCCTGCTTTGGTGAAACAGTTTGCTATTGTGCTTGGTCTCATAGCCCCCCCATGCACAGTGCAACATATAGATAGCGTCTAGCAGATTAACCTTACGGGCCATCTCGGCAGCATGTGTTGTCTCACCTTCGTCTATGCTGGTCAGGATTTTACCTGCCACATACGAGCGATAATATCCCTTTAGGTTCTTGATTACACCCATATCCATGGGCTGCAGGATGGATGTAGTGTTCGGTGGAAAGAACACTAATTTTATAAACTTGTGTGGGTGTGCTGAGCAGTTGCCGACGAACAGTAAGATCTTTCTTCAGCTCCTGCAGAGCTCTGAGTCCCAATTCAACAACCAGTCCTGGAATGTAGAACTGGTCATCCAGGCATTGCTGTTGGCTGTGTAAATCACAGGCAGCACACGGACATCTTTGGGAAAGCAACGAGGACGTTTGCTTTTCCCTGTGACTAAGAGTTTCTTTTTTTCTGTCCCTGTCTGGTTTGCACAGCACAGGACTGAGATGTGGTCCTTGGCTTTCTTGCCTCCAGTTAGCTCTTGGTGTCTGAGTGCATGTCCTCTGTCAGGGTACCCTCAGTAAAATAAGACCATTTCATTGGCACTGAAAACATTTTTGGGCAGGTACCCTGAAAGAATTCCAGGGAGGATTTCTGCAACCCAACTGTGGGCTGCTGATGCATCAGCTGCCCGAGGTAGATCACTTCTCTCCAGTGGTGGGGTTGTCTAACCCAGATCCATCATTAATGGGAATCCATCATGACAAACACATATGTTTTTAAGATTATCCAAGAAGTATAATCCCTGGAATAGTTGGAGAACCCTCAGGGCAACCCTCTGAGGAAAGCAATTTCCATTTTCAGCCCACATGTCAGAGTTGCTTACTAAGGAGATTGTAGGCCACTTACACAATGGGGCAGTAGAAGTGGTACCAGAGTCAGAATGGAACAGTGGGTTCTATGCCCAGTACTTCTTCATACCCAAGAAATCTGGGGGCATGCATCCCATTCTAGACCTCAAAAACCTAAACAACTATATGGCTCAAGCAAAAAGTCAAAATGGTTTCCCTGGGGCCCCTGCTTCCTTACCTGAAACCCCAGGACTGACTAGTATTGTTGAATATGCAGGGTGCATACGAGCACATACTGGTAAACCCCAGACCCAGCAAGTTCCTTTGGTTCTGTGTGGGGTAGGAACATTTCTTTTCCAGCTCAGAGTTCTTTCCTTTGGGCTTTCCTCTGTGCTGCATATTTTTACAAAGTGTTTTGCAGTTCTTACAGCACACCTCAGAAAGCTAGGACAGCACACCTCAGAAAGCTAGGACTTCAAGTCATTCCTTATCCAGATGACTAGCTATTGAAAAGTCCATCCAGAGAGGGCATGGAACAGGCAATGGCTGTTGCCTCTCAGTTCCTCACTTTGATGGAAGTTTAGTACCCTACTAGAGACTCTTGTTCATAGGTGCCAGGCTGGATATATCTTGGGCCACAACTTCTCTCCCATACAGCAAAGTGAACTCTATAGTTCAGATGGCATGCTTTATCATGGAGTGCCCCACAGTGCTGGCACATTCCAGGCAACGCATGCTGGGTCTCTTGTCATCCTCAATGTTTACTATACCCCTGGCAATGCTGCACATGTGGACAACTCAGTGGATGTTCAGTACCCAGTGGTCGCAGGCATCACTCCCTCAAAACTACCCCATACGTGTAACCAAACCACTGGTACTGTCCCTCCTGTGGTGATCAGTAAAGGAGAATATTCTCTAGGGCTTCTGCTTCTCTCCACCAGATGTGAATACCTCCTTGGTGGGTTGGGAAGACCACTGTCAACATGGATACTTCCTTGGTAGGGTGGGGAGCCCACTGTCAACATGGATACCTCCTTGGTGAGTTGGGGAGACCACTGTCAACATGGATACTTCCTTGGTAGGGTAGGGAGACCACTGTCAAGGTCTCCAGACACAAACAGTCTGGAACAACTTAGAAATGCATCTCCACATCAATGAACTCAAGATGTGAGCAGTTCTGTATGGTCTACAGGCTTTATCAGAACAAGAAGGTATGGAAGCTGCGCACAAGTCCAGCACACAGTAAGTAGAGTGAAGCATTTTTATTTTATGTAAAGTGCATATTGTGAAGAAAAAACTTACACCTCATGCAGGAGAGCAGACAGCCAGACCAAAAATCCCCATCATTTCATCTCAACATACAAGTCCTAACAGGGGACAGACATGGTCAGTAATGGCCTTGTATTTCTACAGACTCGCATTGCTACTACATTGAATTGTAAAGCACAAAGATTTCATGACGATACATCTAACAAGTAATTAAGCATGAGAACAATGAGCTCCTGTACTTAGCACTCAATTAATGCAATGCGTACTAATGTGCAAGATAAAACGTTATAAAAAAGTGCTTAGTGCAAGATTTAAAAACAAACAACATTTTCTTGCAATGAAGGCAAAGGTAAATCACAACAGAATACAAAACATCAATTGAAAATATCAACAATAAATCATGTGGGTAATGCTAAAATGAATATTAATTTATAGTGCTATTGTTATAAAACTGCTAAATGTTAATACATTTCATATAATCAAGAGCATAAGCTGTCTCTTAAAGAGTGACTAGAATATATAAATCTTTTGTCAAGTAACAGTTCATAACTTTTTGTCTCTCACTTTTGAGTTAACACAGCAGTTCTTGGCTTTCTTGTGGAAGCTGTAAAAGAACAGCCCCAAGCATCACCTTTGCAGAATTTCATAATAAAGGAATAATGCATGACATGGTGTGTGTTGTGCTGAGATAATGCCACACCTGGGGGGATTGGGCATGAGGCCACAGGCTGAGTGCATCCAATACCCCAGGAGTGGCGTTATCCCAGCACCACACACACCCTGGAGTGCATTATTCCTATTATACAATGGCTTGTTGTTATAGAATAAAAAAAATCATTTTTAAGAATGTTTTTATTAGTGTGGAAAATTATTTTTGTTTCTTAAGAGGAGATGCAAAAAAAGATAATCTCCAAACAATTCACAGTGCTGAGACTAGAGCTGTGGTGTTATGCTGGGATAATGCCATGGATCCAGCCCCAGACTGAATGATCACAGTCCAAGATTCTTTCTTACCATTGTATAATAGAGCAGGAATCATCCTAATGAAATACAAAAACAGACTACTGTACATTAGTACTGACTTTGGTAACAAACAAATGACATCTACTATAGAGGCGTCAGAAATGTTACGGTACTATTATAACGATATAAAAAATATATATTCAGTACATGTATATAATTGAGCAACCACTATTAATCTGGAAAATTAGAATCTACTGCATGTTAGTATAGAAATGGAACACAGTCAGGCTGGGGAAGGGAGGACTGAGTGTTCTAGAGTCCTGCCTCTTGCCTGCCACACAGTGGAGGCTGGGTGGCAGCAGCAGCTGGGTCAGGAAACATGGACTGGGAGGTGTCTTGATGCAATCCACATATGCACATGTGTGACTGCCTCATATGCAGTTCCCTGAGGGGGAACAGAGGAAAATGCTCTGGCTCACTCAGCATCACCCACAGGCTCCACACAACCCTATGTGGCAGGCCACCCACTTATATATGACTCTGGGTTAGTGGGATTAACCAGTAAGTCCACAAGATGGTTCAGTGATGGGGCTAAGGGGACTGCTGCCTAAACCAGGGATGACCAGAGAGAAACACGAATAATAAAAAAGAAATGGAACAAGGTCTAAAATTTCATTTAGACCATTAGATTTTAATGAATCTAAATAGTGGATCCAACGACACTCTGGCTGCAGAAGAGGCACTAACTTATCTCTATCGCTCTGCTTTTGGGGTACACTGTATAGAATTCCAAACTTCGCCAATGAAGGATCACAGCCATGGTTCTCTTTGAAGTGTTGTCCAAGGGTAAAATTGGATGCACCATTTCTTGTTGCTCTTACATGTTCCTGTAATCTTAATTTTGCTTTAAGATTGCACCATTTCTTATTGTTCCAGTGTGTTCCTGCAATCTTAATTTTGCTTTCCTAGTGTTGGGACTGACATATGTCCCCTAACAAGGACACCAGGCTATAGAAATAATATCTGTGGTATTGCACGTAACAAAAGGACTTGACCTTAATAGTTTTGTCATTGCCTAGAATCTGAAACTTAGAACCTGTGATCAGGAGGGCAGCAGCGGTGCGACATGCCAAGCAGGAATGTGCGAGCGGCCTCTCCTATATTTAGATCACTAGGTCAAAATGGTAGCATGCCGTGGAAGACAGGCAGTGTTCGGAGAGAGCTAGTTTGGGGCAACCCTCAAAGTCTTTCCATTCTACTCAGGGAAGTGGAAGAACATCTCGGAGATTTTATTTGGAAAGTTTCCATCCATGGATTTATGGTAGCAGCATATGTAGCGTAGAGCAAATTGTGCTGTGCTCCTCGACTCGAGTCTGTAGTTAAGGATCCAGTTGGTCTTACTGAATATAAAGAAAGGGCAGTTGGGCTATCCATTCTGCCCTTTGCCCTAGCTAACCAGTGAGGCTGAGCCCCTTAATGGTTACTGTTTGACCATTTTGGAAATAATCCTAGTCCCCAATTCAGTGAGTGGCTGGGTGTTTGGTGTAAAGAGGAGGGGTACTATATTATGGGGGAAGGGGGACATGTGGTCAAATAAGGGGCTTTATTACCCAGACTGCACCTTAGTTGGGAGGGGAGGAAGATACTAAAGGACAGGTTGTGAGATTATATGGAAAAAGGAACTTGGTTTAAATTGCTAAAGGCGGAGGGGGGAGGTCTGAAGGCCCACACAGTTCGAAAAGGGGAAGTTGATAGATCCCACACACAACAGCAGTAACAACAAGAGGGGGCAGTTAAGGGGGGGGTCAAGCCAGGACAAAGTTATTGAATGAAAGAGCCAGTGTATTATAGGGACAAAGTAGAGGGTGTGTCGCTGAATACCCGCAGTCTCAGGAACAAGATGGCACAAATGCATGCCCTCTTAGCAGAAGGTAAGGTGGATATAACATCAGCTACTGAGACCTGGGCTACAGCACACCATGACTGGGATCCCAGGGTGCAATATATACAGAAGAGACAGAGAGATAGATGGGGGGGTGGCAGCATACATCAGGGAGTGAGGGAGGGAATAATTTGCATGAGGGAGGAAGAAAAGGAAAAGAGGAATTTAGAAACATCGTGTCTTTAATGGCAGGCTAGCAGGGGTAGGAAGATCAGGATGGGGGTTCTACACAGACTGCCCAACCAGGGTGAGGACAAGGACCGGGAGCTGTGTTCCCAGTTGAGGATTACAGTCGGAAAAGGGGAGGTGGTAGTGGTGGAGGATTTTAACCTGCCTAAAGTGGACTGGGCTACTCTCACCACATCCTGTGCCAGAAGTCAGGAAATCCTAAATGCAATCCAGGATAGCTTCATGACTCAGTGTCTGACTGATGTCACCAGGGAGGGGGAAATCCTGGATCTAGTGCTCAACAATGGGGAGCATGTACAGGAGATCGAATTTAGGGAATTTCTTGGTTGAAGTGACCACAATCCAGTGTGGTTTAGTTTGGACATGGGCAAGGTTGACATCCCCACTAAGACCAGAACATTGGATTTTAGGGCACATTTTAAAAATATGAGAGAAGTGCTAAGGGAAAATGTGGAGAGCATGGAGGAGGAGGTGGTCTGATTATGGGCCACCATTAGGGGGGCCATTCAGAAGACCACAAGCAGTTGTATCAAAATGAGTAGGCTGTTGGTTAACCAGGATCCGAAGCTTATCCTGTAGGTAGGGAAATGGGCAGACTAGGTGGGCCAAGAGGTCCTTATCGGCCGTCAAAGTCTATGTTTCTATGTAAATGATTGCAAGCTGAATAGTTGTGACATTTGAAAACTCCCTTTGGTTTTTATTTTCCACAAGTTTTCCAGAGAAGCTGGGTTAAAATGACTGTTTGTCAATACATATCCCACATTTTTTGCCCTACAAAACCAGGCATGGAGTGGGACCACAAATAGATGTGACAACAGTTGGATCCCTTTTCAATAAATTTCAGTACTGGTTGTCGCATGATAGGCCTATATCCTTTATTTGGGTTCCTATTGTATGTGCTGTAATGGACTTTAGATTAAGACACTGTCTCTTTAAAAGGCTTTTAGGAATAAAATACAAAATAGCCAGAATTACTATAATGGCTAGGGTGGATCTTGTACATTCCCAGATAAGGGAGACAGGTTTAGGACCCACGAAGACATAACTCATCATACAAAACCGAGTATGTAAGTTCCAATGACAGGAAAAAGGTAATGTAATGACCTAAGGGTTAGGGGTCAAGCCAAATGCATGGACCAGACGTTACTGGGGTTGACATGGAACCTGATATGGAACCACAGTGACACCTGCAGGAAAGGTAAACTGTTACACACCATCACACTGTGGGTGGGGCTTGGAAAATGACTAAACTGTATGTATCAGGCACACATTCTGAACTCAGGGCACTTAAGGAGTTTTAGCTTGGAGTCAACAGCTGGAAGACTTTGGAGGGTCTTAGAGTGGAGATTTTTAAGCTGTTACAGTATATACGTTGGCTTGAAGTATATGGGGTTTTGGTTCTACTTTTATAACAAGACCTATGGTTTTGTGGAAACTGATTTTTCATATACTGAACAGAAAATTCAGATTTTAAGTCAGAATTTGGAAACCAAGACTTTTCACCAAGGAAGCACCTGGAGACTTTTAAAAGGACATTCAGCAAACTGACTTGGATCAAAGACTTGCTACAAACTTTGCTGCCTAATGAACTGTTAACTCCACAAGGACATTCAATTTTTCTAGACTCTAACATCAGAATAAGGCATAGTTTAGAACAACAGTATCTAGTGTTTTCCGTAAACCATCCAGTGTTATTTTTGTTATATTCTGCAGTTCAAAACTCTTCCAAATTGTAGAATTTACTGTATTGCTTTTATTTAAGTAAACTTTTATGATTTTCTTATCAACTATGCCTGGGGTCTGATTGTGTAATCAACATTTTTAACTGAAGGGATTTGCAAACACAATATGCCTTGATAACGAAGATAGTGACTGCTTAGCTATCCTACAAAACTACATAGGCAAGAGGTAGCCATGGCAGTGGTGGGATTCAAACATTGAACATAATGCAGAGTCAAGGAAACTCAAAACTACAGTTTCCACCTTCCCACTGGGAAAATGAAGGTTGGTGATTCTTTCTGAACCCTGCAACTGCTCACAAGTTCTGTTAAATAGGGGGATCCTCTCTGCCAACAGGAGATCCTGGTTAGGCTTGTGACAGATTTGATGCCAGCTACTGTGATGTTGAACAGTTTTGCAAAACCATCACACAATCAAGGGCAGAACTTGGAAAGGGGAAAAAGAAATTTGTTTGCAGACAATAGACCCTATCCTGTTTGATTTTTTTTTTTGAGCAGAGTAGTGTAGTGTAGAAGAAGGAGGAATGTCTTTCCAGTACTGCACTATGAATCTGGAATGGCTGAGGAAGATCTACTTGGAGAAGGGCATTTCTAGTGAAAACAAAAATAAAAGGCAACTCACAGAGGCCCTTCTGAAAGCTGAGACAGAGGACACGCCACCCCAATTAGAGCCAGAGGTGGTGACTTTGGAGGTCTAGAGCCAGAGGAAAAGGAGCCATCTACAGACAAAGAGCTGGTGCTGAGGAGGCTGTGGATGCAGGAGAAACAGCTTGACAATGAGCAAAAAAGGCTTGAGATGCAGCAAAAAAGGTTCAAGATGGGACTCCAGGAAAGGCAGCAAAAGAGAAAGGCTGAAGAAAGGTAGTGCCAGGTGGAGGTAGAAGAGTGACAATGCCAGAGAGAGACTGAGGTGGAGGAATGGTAGTGACAGAGAGAGCTCGAGCTGAAAAAGCTGATGCTCTAACCAACGACATCCAAGCAGCTAAGTGGTGGGGTTGGGTCTGAATCTCCAGGACTGGGGTACTAGCTAAATTCAAAATTAATGGCTAATTTAAAGAGGGGGAGGATATGGACATGTGTTTGAATTCATTTGAAAAGGTCTGTATCCAGGCCAATCTGCCCAAAGAGACCTGGAATTTTCACCTGTCTCCACTGCTTACAGGCTGGGGAAGGGAAACATTGGGACAGATGGGCAATGCTGAAAGTAAAGATTTTGGCAAGTTAAAAACTGCTTTATTAAAAAAATATGATGTGAACCCTGATGTATACAGAGCAAAGTTCCAGAAACTCTGAAAGGGGTTGGAAATGAGCTTTGAGGGATTAGCTACTAAACAGCATCAATATTAAAGCATTGGTGGGAGGGGGTGAAAGCAGATTCTGCTGAAGCTACTGAAGGGGTGGTATTGCTTGAACAGTTTTATTGGATTTCCTCACCTGAATTAAAGCTTTGGCTTGAGAACAGAGATCCTAAGACTGAAAAAGAGGCTCAAAGCAGGGCTGCTCCCAAGGGGAATTCAGGGGTGAAAGGGAAAAGTGGGCATTTTGGACAACCAAAAACCATAGGGCCCCTGCAAAAAGAAGGGAACCTCCCAGGTGCCCAAAGGGGAGGTTGGGGCCAAGAAAAATTATGAATGCTGGTATTGTCACCAGCCAGGCCATCTGTCTAGGCATTGTCCTAAGAAAGCCCAGAAGGTAAAAGGGCCTGTGCAAAAAGAGACAATTGCCCACTATATTGCTGATGCTCTCCCTGACAATATGAGGGGGCACATTCACCCAGTCACGGTGAATGGGGTACAAACTAAAAGGCTAAGGGATACAGGAGCATCTCTTACCCTGGTGAAAGGGGATTTGGTGGGGGCTGAACAAATACTGCTAAATCAGTTTGCCTCTGTGAGGGATTACACTGGGGAAAAGAAAACTTACCCATTAGCCGGTGTTACCCTGGACTGGGGAGATGCAGGTGAATGGGTAAGGAAGGTAGCTATAGCTGAAAAATTCATTATGGATGTTATTGTGGGGAATGATGTTCCACAGGGAGTGGTTTGTGTTGTGACCAGGAGGCAAAAGAATAGAGGCTCCTGTGATCTTCGGGACCCCACAGAAATTCAGACAGGAGAGGATGGGACAAAGGCCAGCCAACCGGTAGCTCTTGTGAAAGAGGGTGCTAACAGGGGATGGAACTTTCCCTAGTGGCAGTTAGCCCAACTGCTACTGAAGGCTGCTGTCAGGAGGGAGGGGTGACACATAGCCTGTGAGAGGGGGACGGTTGTGATACTGAATCCCCTACTGCCACAGCTATGGACCTCAGCCTGGAAACTGATGGGGACCTGCCCCATGCTCTGGGTAAGTAGAAAGACTTAGCAGCAGCACGACGGACAGACCCTAGATTAGAGAAGCTGAGAGCCTGTGCAGAGTCTGATGGGACACAGGGAGGTGATGGAAAGCATAGGGTGTATTGGGACAATGGACTGTTATACACACAGGACATCAGGACAGAGGGAGGGGTGATGGGCTGGCAGCTTGTTTTGTTCCCCAGGAGTATAGTGGGTTATTGATCAGCTCATGATATTCCCATGTCCAGACATTTGGGCATTGCTCACACTATGCAGTGCTTAGCCCACAATTTCTATTAGCCCACTATTACCAAGCTAGTGAAGGAATACTGCAAATCCTGTCACCAGTGTCAGGAAATAGGGAAGGCCAGAAGCAAAGCCAAGGCTGCCCTGATTCCCTTACCACTTGTGGAGGAGCCATTCCAGAAGGTTGGAATGGATGTGGTGGGTCCTTTGAATACCCCAAGTTCCTCAGGGGGAGGTATATATTGACAGTTGCTGGTTATGCTACCCGCTACCCTGAAGCCATCATGCTGTCCTCCACTAAGGCAGACAAAGTGGCAGATGCTTTGCAAGAGATTTTCTCCCATGTTGGGTTTCCACAGGAGGTTATCTCTGATCAAGGGGGTAACTTCATGTCGGACCTAATGAAGTGTTTAAGTGTGGTGTTGTACAGAGGTGCTCAACGCCTTACCACCCACAAGCCAGTGGTCTCATAGAGAGATTTAATGGGACCCTAAAAGCTATGCTTATGGCCTTTGCAGAACAGCATGGGTGGGACTGGGAGAAATATCTGCCCTACCTGCTGTTTGCTTACAGGGAAATACCATAAGAGTCGACCGGGTTTTCACCCTTTGAGCTTTTGTATGGATGCAGGGTGAGGGGGCCCATAGATTTAATTTGAGAGGACTGGGAAGGTAAACATGCTACCCAGGGGACTCCCATAGTGGAGTATGTGCTAAAATTCAGGGAGATGCTGAAGGAGCTTACGGGTGTGGCCCAGAGCAACCTGGCAGCTGCCCAGCAAAAACAAAAGACCTGGTATGATCACGGAGCCAGAGCTCACTCATACAGGGTAGGACAGGAGGTAATGGTTCTGATCTCAGTCCGGAAGGACAAGCTGCAAGCTGAGTGGGTAGGGCCATACAAGGTAGTCCGGCAGGTAAACAATGCTAATTACATTGTAGAGTTGCCTGACCGAAAACACACTCACAGGATGTATCATGTGAACATGATGAAGCCATATTTTAATAGGGCTGACATGAAACATAGAAACATAGAATGTGATGGCAGATAAGGACTGCTTGGCCCACCTAGTCTGCCCATTTCCCTACCTAATGAATAAGCTGCAGATCCCAGTTAACCAACAACCTACTTCCTCCACCTTCCACTAGAATTGCCTTATGTCTGTCCCATGCATTCTTGAATTCCCCCACTGTTTTTGACTTCATGACCTCCTCAGAAAGGCTGTTCCATGCATCCTCAACCCTCTCCATGAAAAAATACTTCCTCACATTACCACTGAGCCCTTCCCCCTCTATCTTTAAATTGTGCCCCCTTGTTCTTGCACATCTCTTTTTCTGAAAGATGTTACCCTCTTGGAATTTGTTGATTCCCTTGAGGTACTTGCAGTTTGCAGTCCTGGAGAGGAACTAGGTGGGGAAGACCCCCTTCTCGACTTGTTAGCCAAGAGCAAGCAGGCATCATCTGTGGAGACTATCACACTTTCACCCCAGTTGACACTTTGACAGGCCCAAGAATTGAGGACCATTTTGCAATAATTTTCCCCTTTATTTACAGCAAAGCCTGGAAGGACACCACTAGCGATGCATGATGTAGACATGGGGACCCAAGCACCCATATGTAGGACAGCTTACTGGATGTCAGAGACAGTCCTCAAGGACATTAAGAAGGAGCTGGGGGAGATGCTGGATCTAGGGGTGATCCAGAAATTGCACAGACCCTGGGCCTCACCTATAGTCCTTGTACCAAAACTGGATGGGACTACATGGTTCTGCATAGATTATCATGGGCTTAATGCCATCACAAAATCTGATGCCCACCCAATGCCATGCACAGATGAACTGCTTGACAAACTGGGAGGGGTGACCTACTTGACTATAGTAGACCTGACAAAGGGGTACTGGCAGGTGGAACTGACTGACAGGGCTAAGAAAAGGTCAGTATTCATCACTCCAATTGACCTGTTCGAGTTCAAGGTCATGCCCTTTGATATGAAGAATGCCCCTGCTACATTCCAGTGGTTAGTAAATCAGGTGTTACAGGATAAGGAGGACTTTGCTGTCGTCTACCTGGACAATATTGCTATCTTCAGCAATATCTGGGAGAAACACCTGATAAACCTGAGGGAGGTATTTGGCCAAATACAGGCTGCTGGTCTGACTATTAAGGCTGAAAAGAGGTGGTTACGGCAGAGGTCGCTTATTTGGGACATGTGGTGGGACTAGGCCAACTCCGCCCAAACCAAGCAAAAATAGAGGTGACTGCACCATGGCCCACGCCTGAAACCCAGAGAGAAGTCAAGAACTTTCTTGGGACAGCAGGGTATTATAGAAAATTTGTTCCCAACTACAGCTCCATGGCTGCTCCTTTATCTGGGTTGCTGACAAAGAATAAGCCAAGGAAAGTAAAATGGGATGCAGACTGTGAGCAGGCCTTCACACAGCTGAAAATCTCACTGTGTAGGGCCCCAGTGCATGCTAGACCAGATTACAACAGGCCATTTGTGGTGCAGATGGATGCCTCAGATGTGGGAATAGGGGCAGTCCTCAGCCAAGTATCCAATCAGGGGAGAGAGCACCCCATTGTGTACTTAAGCAAAAAGCTTCTTCCCGGGAACAAGCCTATGCAACAGTAGAAAAGGAATGTCTCACCTTAGTTTGGGCATTAAAAAAACTTGAAATGTACCTTTATGGGAGACATTTTAAGGTCCAAACAGACCACATCCCATTAGTATGGTTGGGCCAAATGGGGAAGACAAATGGAAAACTTCTGAGATGGAGTATTGCCTTGCAAGCTTATGACATGGAGATTTCACATAGGCCTGGATACAAGAATGGGAACCCAGATGGCCTATCCCGCATACTAGATCTATAACAGAACTGGGAAGAACTGCCTCCAATAGGGGCGTGTTGCCCCCAGGTTCTGTTTTAGGAAGGAGGGAGGGATGTTGCATGATAGACCTCAAGCCTTTATTTGTGTTCATATTGAATGTGCTGTACTGGACTTAAGAGTAAGACACTGTCTCTTTAAAAGGCTTTTAGGAATAAAATACAAAATAGCCAGAATTGCTATAATGGCTAGGGTGGATCTGGTATGTCTCCAGATAAGGGAGACAGGTTTAGAACCCAGGAAGATATAACTCATCATACAAAACTGAGCATGTTTCAGGAGGGCTGACTTTGGCAAGATGGGAGAGTGCCTTAGAAAAGCACTAGCAAACAGGCTAGAAGGAGGGGTGGAGCAACAATGGGGAAATATCAAAACCACCATCACAGAGGCAACAAGCTTTTGTGTGAAGCAAATAAACAAATCAAAATGAAAGAAAAAGCCAAAATGGTTCTCAAAAGAGGTGGCGGTGGAGGTTAGGGAGAAAAAGATAGCATTTAGGAAGTATATGGAAACATAGAAGGAGCAGGACAGAGAACTGTACCAGTTAAGGCAGAAGGAAGCAGGGAGGATAGTCAGAATAGCAAAGGCCCAAACTGAGGAAAAGATAGCCAACTCGGTTAAGAAGGGGGATAAAACCTTTTATAGGTATATCAGGGAGTGTAGAAAGACAAAGGGAGGGATAGTGAGGCTGAATAGAATGGATGGTGGGTGGGCAGAGAGGGATAATGAAAAAGCAGGGATACTGAATGAATACTTCTGTTCAGTATTCACAAAAGAGGAGGTGGGGGATGTGCCTAATCCAATTAACAGAAGTACTCTGGATAGGGGGGTCAATCCCAGTCCTTTCACAGAAGAAAGGTTTCTGAAAGAACTCCTAAAACTGAAAGTGGACAAAGCAATGGGGCCAGATGGAATTCATCCCAGAATTCTAAAAGAATTAAGCAGAGAACTAGTGACACCATTAACTACTCTTTTTAACAAATCATAGGAGGATGGTGTGGTACCTGAGGACTGGAGGAAGGCAGATGTGATTCCCCTTCACAAATGTAAGACCAAGACAGAGGCAGGAAACTACAAACCTGTCAGTTTGACCTCTGTGGGAGGGAAAGTGATGGAATCACTTCTGAAGGAAAGAATTGTTGAGTACCGAGGCCAGTGAGGCACAGGACCCAAGGCAGCATGGGTTCACAGCGGGAAGGTCATGTCAGACAAATCTAATTGATTTCTTTGACTGGGTGACCAAAGTAGTAGACCAGGGAGGGGCTGTGGACATGGCCTACCTAGACTTTAGCAAGACATTTGACACAGTCCCACACAAAAGATTAATAGTCAAATTAACCAGCCTGGGAGTGGGTCCCAGGGTGGTAGCCTGGTTAAAACACTGGCTGGACAACAGGACACAGAAAGTAATTGTAAATGGAGTCCACTCTGAAGAAAGAGGGGTTACTAGTGGGGTACTGCAGGGTTCAGTACTGGGTCCAGTCCTTTTTAATGTCTTTATAAGTGACATTGCAGAGGGACTGGAAGAAGAAGAATGCCTATCTGCAGATGACACAAAGATCTGCAACAGGGTTGATACACAAGGAGGCATGGAAAGGATGAGAAGGGACTTGGCAAGGTTGGAGGAATGATCAGAAGTATGGCAGCTTGGATTCAATGCAAAGAAGTGCAAAATAATGCACCTGGGAAACAAAAACCAAGGGGAAGATTACACAATGGGGGGAGGTAGTTACAACAATAAAAATGGAAAGGGACCTGAGAGTAATCATATCAGATGACCTTAAGGTTGGCAAGCAATGTGAGAAGGCAGTAGGGAGGGCAGGAGGGATACTGGGATGTATAGGGAGAGGCATCACCAGCAGAAAACAGGAAGTTGCTATCCCCCTGTACAGACAGTTGGTGAGACCTCATCTGGAGTACTGCATCCAGTTCTGGAGACCCCATCTCCACAAGGAAATAGACAGGATGGAGGCAATTCAGAGGTGGGCAAATAAAATGGTGCAGGGTCTGCAAGAGAAGCCATACCAGGAGAGACTTAAGGAGCTTAATATGTATACCCTTGAGGAAAGGGGGGGACATGATAGAAATGTTTAAGTACCTCAGTGGAATCAACAAAGTCCAAGAGGGTAGCATCTTTCAGAAAAAGAGATGTGCAAGAACAAGGGGACAAAAAGATGGGGGGAGATGGCTCAGGGGCAATGTGAGGAAGTATTTTTTCACAGAGAGGGTGGTGGATGCATGGAACAGCCTTCCTGAGAAGGTTTTGGGGTTTAAAACTGTGGGAGAATATAAGAATGCATGGGACAGACATAAGGCAATTTTTGTGGGGGGGTAGGAAGAAATAGGCTGTTGGTTAAATAGAATCTGCAGCTTATCCTCTAGGTAGGAAAATGGGCAGACTAGGTGGGCCAAGCGGTCCTTATCTGCCATCAAAGTCTATGTTTCTATGTAAGTTCCAATGACAGGAAAAAGTTAATGTAATGACCTAGGAGTTAGGGGTCAAGCCAAATGCATGGACCAGTTGTTACTGGGGTTGACATGGAAACTGACATGGAACCACAGTGACACCTGTAGGAAAGGTAAACTGTTACACACCATCACACTATGGGTGGGGCTTGGAAATGTCCAGGCTGTATGTATCAGACACACATTTTGAACTCAGGGCAATTAAGTTTTAGCTTGGAGTCAACAGCTGGAAGACTTGGAGGGTCTTAGAGCTAAGATTTTTAAGCTGTTACAGTATATACTTTGGGTTAAAGTATATGGAGTTTTGGTTCTACTTTTAAAACAAGACCTGTGGTTTTGTGGAAACTGATTTTTCACATACTGAACAGAAAATTCTGATTTTAAGTCAGAATTTTGGAAACCAAGACTTTTCACCAAGGACGTGCCTGGAGTCTTTTAAAAGGACATTCAGAGAACTGACTTGGATCAAAGACTTGCTACAAACTCTACTGCCTAATGAACTGTTATCTCCACAAGGACATTTAATCTTTCTGGACTCTAACATCAGAATAAGGTATAGTTTAGAATAATAGTATCTAGTGTTTTCTGTAAACTATCCAGTGTTATTTTTGTTATATTCTGCAGTTCAAAACTCTTCCAAATTGTAGAATTTACTGTATTGTTTTTACTTAAGTAAACTTTTATGCTTTTCTTATCAACTCTGCCTGGGGTCTGATAGAGTGATCTAACATTTTTAGCTGAAGGGTTTTGCAAAGACAATATGCCTTGATAACAAAGATAGTGACCGCTCAGCTATCCTACAAAACTATTTAGGCAAGAAGTAGCCAGTGGCAGTGGTGGGATTCAAACACTGAATGTAGTGCAGAGTCAAGGGAACTCGTAACTACAGTTTCCACCCTCCCACTGGGAAAAGGAAGGTTGGTGATTCTTTCTGATCCCTGCAACTGCTCACGAGTTCTGTTAAAAATGGGGATCTTCTCTGCAAACAGGATATCCTGTTTAGGTTCGTGACACTGGTTAACTATTTTTTCTGCAAATGTCTTGTGGTTAAATGTAGTCACAAATTTGATATGTGTATCTATACATTGTTTGCTACTTTTTACCTTTGGTATCAATATAGAGTTCAATAAAGAGTTCCTGCTCCTGCCTCTTGCTATCAAAAAGGCTGAATGGATAAAAGAGTAAACGTTGGCTAAAATGTGGTCAGTAAATTCTTTTGTTTGAGGTAAGAAACTGTCCTCCTCAGAACAAATTTATCAGACACAAAAACTGATCATATGGTACAGTGCCGATTAAATGGCCTGGCTGGCACTATCAACCCTAGGAACTGAATTTATGGCAGTAAGTTTTTTATACATAACTGACTCAGTTTTCATATTTGAATCAATCTTAAAGATGATATCTAAGACTTCAATCTGTTTACTGTCAGTTTTGTATATAAATTGCAGATCAAGATTCAATTCAATTCAATTTTTATTTTACCAGAAAAACACCACTGAGAAAAATGAATTTGTGAAGAGGTCCTGGGAGGACACAATTGCAGGATAAACACAATAAGGCAGTTACAAACAGAGGAAATCACCAACAGATGGAATACAATACACGTCACTAGTGAGGACATCTAACAGAAGTATCTAATGCATAATACAATAACAATCACATAAGGAACTTAAGCTAGCTTGAAATAAAGTGTGGTGGAGGTCGGAGGTGAGTTTAAGGAAGCAAGGCACACACCGGAAGAAAACAGATAAAGAGATGAGGAAGGGAGAAGCAAAGGGAGGAGGGAGCGGGTGATTAATTAGAAAAAAGGGATACAGTGGAAGTAGCAGCTGCAAGGAAGCAGACCTGCTGGGCTAGATGGAACACTAACAAGAAGGTCCAGAGGAGATCCTCATGAGGGAGGACAGAATGAGATCAGTAGTAGGAGGGACCACCAACCAGGTTGGGGGGTAAGTACTATAAAGATGGAACAAGGGAGGGGTCCTTGAGGTTGAGGACAAGATTATGAGAAGCAGTTGCACTTGATAAATATATGGGTGATAAGAAATTTTCTTTCCACTGCTAATTTAGCTGGTGGTGAGTTCATAAATGGGCGTTTTGCCTTCTGAACTTATATCAATCTATGATTCTATGATTCCTTCACTGAGGGCTTAAGCAGTGACTTGAAGGTGAACATATCGACAATTTGCAAAAATTTAAGAGTCTTTTGAAGGGTGTTCCATTGGGTAGGTATAGCGTGGCTTATGGATGAGAGGCCAAAGCAAGATCTTATTTTAGGGATGTCAAGCATGATATATGTCTATTTTCTGAGTGCATACATGCAGGGGGAACATTTAAAGAGGTCAGAGATGTAGGGTGGGAAGTTTCTTTGTGATGGCTGTGTAAGCCCAGAGGGAGGCATTTCGCCAACTCCTGTTATTAAGCGAAGTCCAACCAATCTGAGAATAAAGAGAGCAATGGTGAGTGTTAAATGGGGCATTAGTGATAAATCTTAAAGCTGTATGGTATAACATGTCCAGTTGGGATAAGAATGATTTGGAGCAATGGCTGTAAAGAAAATCCACATAGTCGACTAGAGGGAGGAACGTCATCTGTACCAATCTTATTTTTGCCTTGTAGGTAAGCAGATACTTAATGCAGAAGAAAAGTCTGAGCCTTTGGTGTAATTTTTTTGGATAATTTCTCGATATGTATGGCAAAAGAAAGTCTGCAATCAATCCAGAAACCTAGATATTTAAATTTGTCTACTAATTCGAGAGGTTCCCCCAGGATGGTCAAGATCTGGTGATTTTTTTTTTTTTTGCTATATATTTTCTTATCTCCTCTCCGGCTGGGGGGGGATGTTACCAATGGTTCCCCCCAGTCCAGCCTGACCAACAGCCCCCTACTCTGCCCCACATCCCCAAGCTCAACCCCTTACCTCCAACCTACACAACGATCTGTTTGCCATGGTGGGCATGAGACCACTGCCACGGAATCCGAGGGGGTTTTCAGATCAGGGGGAGCATCCAGGTAGAAGCCGGTGGGGGCTGCTTGTCCGGCCATCAAGTAGCACACAAGGTTTTCTCCTCTTTCCCCCCGTATGTCTGTGGCATGCAATGATGATGCCAAGGGACCCAGAAACCGTGCTTCATACGCATCCCATCCAGCGTCTGCCACAGCACGTTCCTCTGGTTCTACCCATGTTACTGTGGCCCCAGCCACTACTAAGGAGCCAGCAGGCCACCAAGGCATCTCCCCTCCCAGAGAGGAGAGCAGTCTGACAGATGCTCAATCCTTCTCCTCCCCTGCCAACCCCCGATGGCCCAGACTCGCTCCTGAACCCGGCTCACCGGTGTAGCGCGAGGTGTGGCATCCAGCGCCTCAACCCTCAGCGCCACCAGGCCGATAGATCTGGTGATTGGTGTTTGAGGGGTTAGGGGTTAAAGTTTTAGTCTGGTGGGAAAGGAGCATGACTTTTGGTTTTTTGGCATTGAGCAATAATTTCAAATGGAGCAGACTTTGTTGTAGTTGGCTGAATTCTTGCTGAAGTTTGAGGCAGGTGAGTTCTAGCGAGGGCCTAGCAACATAGAGCACAGTGTCATCAGCAAAGAGGTGGACACTTGCAGTGCTAATTTTGTGGTCAATATCATTAATGTAAATTGCAAATAATAAAGGCACCAGGATAGACCCCTGAGCAACTCCCCTTTGAAGGATTTTAAGGGGAGAAAGGGTGCCATGGGCTTTAACCTGTTGTTGCCTACCTGTAAGTTAGCAGGAGAACCATTTCAAAGTGATGTCATCAAGCCCAAGGTTATTTAGCATATGCAATAATAATTCATGATCAACGGTATTGAGTGCTTTATTCAAGTCCAAAAAGAGAGAGCAGCCATGGTTTTTGGCATCAAGAGAGGTTTGCCAGTCATTTGTGACCTTGGCCAGAGCAGATACTGTGCTGTGTTTGGGCCTGAACCCAGACTGTAAAGGATTCAGTATGTTTGAGGTTTCCAGGTATTCTCTTATTTGAATGTTAACAATCTTTTCGAATAATTTTAATAAGATAGGTAACAGGGAAATTGGCCGATAATTATTAAGGTCACTAGGGTCACCAGATTTAAAGAGTGGGATGACATGCTATTTTCTAGGCAGAGGGAAGGGCTCCTTAAGTGAGAGACAGGTTGAAGAGGTGGGTGATGGGTGGTGCAAGGAAGTAGTAGCCTAATTTTAGGAAGAAGGGTTCAAGTTGGTCAACTCCAGCACTTTTTTTGTCATCTAGCGCAATTAGGAGATCTTTGACCTGTTTGACGGTAACTGGGCTAAAGCTAAATTGAGCGGGGAGGTGGTGGGCCTTGGACAGTGGGCAAATAGGGTCACTAGTGCAAGGTTGTGGGAGTAGCTTACTAGCAGGGGAGGAGTTGAAAGCAAGTCCTGCGGTTGCAAAGTGATTGTTGAGTTGATCTAGTATATCATGTTTACTTGTGAAGGTGTTGGCCCCAAGACTATTTTTGCTGGAAGGGATGATGATGGGCTGTGCCCTTCGATATCTTTGAGGAGTTGCCAGAATTTGGCAGCATTGTTTTTAGCCAAGTCCAGAGTTGCTTGGAAATATTTAGCCTTTCTGGCCCTTATAAGCCTAGTGCAGAGGTTCCTTGTAGCTCTAAAGGCAACCCAATCAGTATCTAGTTTGGTCTTGCATACTTTCTTTCAGAGACTGTCTCTGTAGTGTAAAGTTGTTTTCAACATACTGGTAAACCAAGGGCAAGATATTTTCCTTGTTCTAATTTTTGTAATTGGGGCATGTTTATTGATCACTTCCAAAACTAGGTTCTGTAGCTGGAGGCAGGCCTCTGATACTGTGGGGTCAAGGTAGAAGTTTTGCCATTGAATCATACTTAAATCAGCCAGAAAGTCAGAGCTAATAAATTTGCTAAAACTCCTTTTGAATATGAAATTGGAGGTGGAGATAGGGTTGTGTAGAAGCCATACGTAAGCTATAGATTTATGGTCACTAATGTCATTCTGAAATATCCCGGTATAAGCAATTCTGTGGGCTTTGTTAGTGAGTATCAGGTCTAGTAGGGTGCTGTATTTTGGGTGCTTGATATTAGGGTGGGTGTCTTCACAAATTATCTGAGTGAGACCATAAACATCACACAAATGTTTCAAAGGTTTGGAACAATGGGAGTTCCAGTCTAGGTTGAGGTCCCCCCATAATTAGAGATTCTGAATCAATGTCATCTAGTATCCTATGATGGTGGGGGAGTATCGCTAGACCCCTGAAGGGGGTCTGTAGCAACCCTATATATAAATGGATTCATTGGAAGACAAGATCTTTAGGATGAGGCTTTCAAACTCTTCAGGTAAGAAAGTAGAATTGAATACTGAAACTGTGAGCTTATCTAGGACATAAATAGTGCCCCTTCCCCTGGAAGGTCTGTCAGTCCTGAACACATTATAACAAGGGATGTTAATGGCATGATCAGTGGTAGAAGCTTGAAACCAGGATAGGTCCAGGTTTGAGTTCTATGATACCAGAGCAGAGCAGCAATAGTAGGAACAGCTTCTTAAGCCTGTTGATTAGAATTTTGGTGAGCAGTAGTCAGCCCCTTTTAGGAAGGAATTTCCTAGGTGAAGAAGATTAGGGGGCAGTGTGGAGATGAAAAAGTGACAGCGCATAGAGTGCCTCCCATGCAGAAATACATATTGGCTCACAATTGCAGGGTGAGAGCATGGTAAGTGAAAAAGTTCAGATTGTCCCTTATGAGCAGTGCCAGGAGAAGAATGGTATTGCAGAGATGTTAGCATGTTTATCCTAGAAAGAAAGGTAGGGCAGCAAAACTGATATGGCGTAATTTTGTCTGAGCTGTGACCAGGAGGTTCTCTCGGGAACTGGAGGCCCGTATTAGGATCAATGACACTTAGAAGTATAAGACAAGAAACAAAAAAGTAATTTGAGGAGAAAGGATTCATGTTGTGTAATAGGTAATGAAGGGTGGTAATGAGAAGATTACAATTAGTAAGATATGTAAAGGAAGCGGTCCCAAGGAATGTAACTAGAAGAGCTTTGGCAAGGGATGTTTACAGAAATAAAATTGTGGGGAGTCCACTAAGGTATAAGTTCAGTACAATAGGGATCTGTATCCTTTTAGTGGAAGAACAGTATAAGGAGCCACTGGGAAAGTAGATAATTTTATAACCAGCCAGACGGGAACTATCACGTGACAGCCAGATAAGATAAGTAATTACCCACTAGGGCGGGGGGGCCAGTGCAAAGCACTGGCAGGAACTAGAGTAGGTAGTTGCTGCAAGGCAGGCGGGCAGGTCTGCTTGAAGGAGCCACCGGAGAAGGCGTGACTGCCGCTGGAAAGAGGAGGCGGTCGCCCTGTCTGGGCAAGTGGCCTTTGGAAAGATAAAAGGGTGGGTTAACTAAGGAGGGGAGGACAAAGTAAGGTAAATGTCCAGAGTGCCAAGCGCTGGAAGAATAGGAGAAGAGGGCAGGAGCTACACAAAGAAAACAAAGGCACTTAAGTGTTTGGCTGGTAAGAGGGAGGTCTAGTAAATCCCTATCCCAAAGGAGCTGTAACACTTTGGGGAAGATGTGGAAAAGGGCTTACAAGAGTAAGGGGCAGATAAAGAAAGTAAGGGAGAAAAGTCAGTTAGGAGCCCCATTAAGCACAAGAAATATTTAAGGCTACACTTTAGAGATTAGGCAAGTTTCAACAGTAGATAATCACGGTAATTATTAATTTAAACATACAGTAAGTCATCACAAGTGAAAAAGAACAGGCATAAAATGATGAACAACTTTAGGATTCAGACTAGAATACGTTTAAGAAAAACCAGCATTTAGTACCTGTATGACAGTAAAGGGAGGAACAGGAGTCAATTGGAAAAGCAGGGAAAGTTGGAGAGCCAATCAGAACAGAAAAGAAGGCACCAGAGTCAGCAGGCTAGTAGGAGGAAAAAGTGCCAATTATGAGAGAGAAAAACTTCTCCAGGGAGCTGTGTTGTACTTATCATGCAGCTATTCTATGACTCCTGAGATATCTTCATCACCCTGCCAAACACATATCATTGATGAAGCAGTACCATCTGACTATCTGGCCAAAAATAAACAAAAAAACTAAATGTTTAGGGATAAACTTCCCTCCAAGGCATTATCAGCCCTGCTCAGTCAAAGGAGCATACTCCTCCTGACAGACAAAAATGTGTGATGTACTATGTCATCAAACAGATAGGAGCCCACTCTTATCCTCTCTGCAGAGAAGCAATGAGAGAGTGGCAGTCACAGAAACATGGTACACAGAGAACCATGACTGGGATGTTAACATACCAGAGTACGTAACCTACAGGACAGACAGGGAGAGGAGAAGAAGGGGAGGAGTAGCTCTCTTTGTAAAGGAAGGGATACAAGCAACTGAACAGACGAGTAAACAGGGAGGAGAGGAGGCACTGTGGGTCACCTTGGAGACTGGAAGTGGCACCACAATCCGCACAGGGGTTGTATACAGACCCCCATGTCAGGGGAAGGGAATGGACAAGGATATGATAGAAGGCATTCTTAGGATGGCAGAGAAAGGGGAGATACTGTTGATGGGAGACCTGAATATGCCAGATGTTAACTGGAGCACACTTGCTGTAGCCACATCCAAGAGCAGGGCCATTATCGATGCCCTACAGGTGGCATACCTCAGACAGCTAGTTTTGGAACCCACTCATGAGGGAGCAATCTTAGACCTCATACTCTCAAATGGGGACAGTGAGAGGATCTCAGATCTAGAAGTGGATTGCCATCTGAGAACAAGTGACCATCAAACAGTGTGGTTCTTGTTAAACTCAGCTACAGAGTCAAGCCATACAAAAGTGAGGGTACTGGACTTCAGGAGGGCTGACTTTGGCAAGATGGGAGAGTGCCTCAGAAAAGCACTAGCAAACAGGCTAAAAGGAGGGGTGGAGCAACAATGGGGAATCATCAAAACTGCCATCACAGAGTCAACAAGCCTTTGTGTGAAGCAAATAAACAAATCAAAATGAAAGAAAAAGCCACTATGGTTCTCAAACGAAGTGTGCAGGAAAGTTGGGAGAAAAGATAGCATTCAGGAAGTATAAGGAAACACAGAAGGAGCAGGACAGAGCTGTACCTGTTAAGGCAGAAGGAAGCAGGGAGGGAAGTCAGAATAGCAAAGGCCCAAACTGAGGAAAGGATAGCCAACTCAGTTAAGAAGGGGGATTAAACCTTTTATAGGTACATCAGGGAGCGTAGAAAGACAAAGGGAGGAACAGTGAGGCTGAATAGAATGAATGGTGGGTGGGCAAAGGGGGATAGTGAAAAAGCAGGGATACTGAATGAATATTTCTGCTCAGTATTCACAAAAGAGGAGGGGGAGGTGCCTAATCCGATTAACAGAAGCACTCTGGATAGTGGGGTTGATCCCAGTCCTTTCACAGAAGAAAGGGTTCTGAAAGAACTCCTAAAACTGAAGGTGGACAAAGCAATGGGGCCTGATGGAATTCACCCCAGAATTCTAAAAGAATTAAGGGGAGAACTAGTGAAACCACTGACTACCCTTTTTAACAAATCATGGGAGGATGGTGTGGTACCCGAGGACTGGAGGAAGGTGGATGTGATTCCCCTTCACAAAAGTGGGAGCAAGACAGAGGCAGGGAACTACAGACCTGTCAGTTTGACCTCTGTGGTAGGGAAAGTGATGGAATCACTTCTGAAGGAAAAAATTGTTGAGTATCTAGAGGCCAGTGGGGCTGGGACCCAAGGCAGCATGGGTTCACAGCCGGGAAGATCATGTCAGATGAATCTAACTGATTTCTTTGACTGGGTGACCAAAGTAGTAGACCAGGGAGGGGCTGTGAACATGGCCTACCTAGACTTTAGCAAGGCATTTGACACAGTCCCACACAAAAGATTAATAGTCAAATTAACCAGCCTGGGGTGGGTCCCAGGGTGGTAGCCTGAGTAAAACATTGGCTGGACAACAGGACACAGAAAGTAATTGTAAATGGAGTCCACTCTGAAGAAAAAGGGTTACCAGTGGGGTACCACAGGTTCAGTACTGGGTCCAGTCCTTTTAATGTCTTTATAAGTGACATTGCAGAGGAACTAGAAGGAAAAGTATGCCTCTTTGCAGATGACACAAAGATCTGCAACAGGGTTGATACACAAGGAGGCATGGAAAGGATGAGAAGGACTTGGCAATGTTGGAGGAATGGTCGGAAGTATGGCAGCTAGAATTCAATGCAAAGAAGTGCAAAATAATGTACCTGGAAAACAAAAACCAAGGGGAAGATTACACAATGGGGGTAGTAACAAAAAAGGAAAGGGACCTGGGGGTAATCATATCAGATGACCTTAAGGTTGGCAAGGGGTCTTATTTGGGGTTAAAAAAAAGAAAAGAAAGAAAGTCAGTGTGTGTTCTGTGCTGTGAAGGGTGCTGTATCAACTTACTTTGCTAAACCAGTAGGAGAAGAGAGAGCTTAATTGGGGGTGTGGCTTAGACAGTATAAAAGCAAGTGACTCAAATTACAACTTCCTGTTGCTAGCCTTGCTTGTAGAGCAGAAAGCAGCTAACAAAAAGAAGCTACATTTTCTTATTAATTTAACACTTATATCTCAGCAGGAGTCAGTATCTGTTGAGATTAAGCAGCAGATACTTTATTAGAAGTAGAAGGGGTTTTATTTAGGGTTAAAAAAGAAAAGAAAGAAAGTCAGTGTATGTTCTGTGCTGTGAAGGGTACTGTATCAACTTATTTTGCTAAACCAGTAGGAGGAGAGAGAGCTTAATTGGGGGGGGTGGCTTAGACACTATAAAAGCAGGTGACTCAAATTACAACTTCCTGTTGCTAGCCTTTTGTTTCTTACTAATTGCCCTCCATCTCACCCCTCCACCCACCCACCATAAGCCAGTTCTACTTTTATAGCCACTGGATTTGACTGTCAACAGAAACTTCCTGTTTGGCAGTAGGAAGGAAAGGATCATACAGAAACATTGGTTTTGTCAACCCTAAAGGAAAAAAGTAGCTCACTCTCCCACCCCCAGCTGGTGGTGGTCTGCCACTGAGCAAGGAAGAAGGAGGCTACTGAAGAATATAAGAAGTTGCTGTCCCAGAACAGGAAGGGTAAGAGTTGTAAGGAGAGGAGAGAGTAAGCATATAGAGAAACAGGAGAGGGGACACAAAATAAGACATGATAGGAGTGGTGCATTGCAATGGCTGTGGGGCAGCAGTGTTCCTGGAGACATTCTGGAGGCTGCGATGCTGCCCTATTTGTGGGCACCTCTCTGGTCTGATGGAGGAGGTTGCCCATCTCCAGGCTGACCTGGCTAGGATTTGTGAAACCTCCTCCCCCACCCAGGGACCACCAGGGCCAATGCCACTACCTAAGAGGTTGCCAAGAAAGAGGAGAGGCTGGACCAGGGTGGGCTCAGGGAGGGAGAGGGTGGTGGAACAGAGTTGCATCCCTCCAGCTGTACCTCTCCACAATTCATTCACTCTTCTGGTGGATAGTGGTTCCTCTATGGAGACACCTGCAGTGGAGACCAAGGAGGATGCTGGGAACCTTCACAAAGGAGACCCACAGGAGGGTGGCATGGGACCCCACAGGGGAAGGAAACAACTCCTGGTGGGGGACTCAATCATTAGGGGGGTAGAAACAGGGGAGGAAGGGGAGAGGGAGGTAAGGTGCCTGCCTGGTGCCATGGCTTGGAGGGACAGGAAGCGAATCCTGAAGATCGTGGGAGCAGCTGCAAGAGGGAGGGAGTCGGATGTCATTGTCCACCTAGGGACAAATGACCTGGCTAGGAATGGGATCAGAGCAGTGCAAGAGGAGTTTGTAGAGTTGGGGAGGGGCCTTAGACAAGTAACGCATATGGTAACCTTCTCGGAGGTGCTGCCTGTCTATGGCAAGGGTGATGCTACGGTACTCCACACCAGGGAATTCAATAAATGGTTGAAAACTGGTGTGGAGCTCAGGGTTTTGGCTTCATTGGGGACTGGGGAGCCACCTGGAGGGATGAAGACCTATACTGGTGCGATGGTCTGCATCTGTCCGGGGGACCAGGATCCTAGGTGAGAGGTTTAAATGCTTCATTGGCAAGCATTTAAACTAGCCAAGGGGGGAGGCACTGAAAAGGAACAGAGAAATCCCAGCCTCCCCTCACAAAACACTGTAATTAGTGAGGTAAACACCAAGGTAGGGAAGTCATTAGGGAGAAGGACAGAGGTAAATGTAAAAAAAGGCAAAGGCAGTAAGGACAGAAATGGGGCTAAAAGGGGTAAGGCCATCAAAAAGTGGAGGGTGATGAGTACCAATGTCCGTAGTCTGTGTAACAAGCTCCCTGAACTAGTGGACTTGATGGAAGAGGGTTGCCTGGATATTGTGGCAGTCACAGAAACATGGTACACAGAGAACCATGACTGGGATGTCAACATACCAGGATACACAATCTACAGGAGGGACAGGGAGGGTAAAGGAGGAGGAGTAGCTCTCTATGTAAAGGAAGGGATCAAAGTAACAGAACTAAAGAGTAAACAGGGAGCAGATGGCACTCTGGTCACCCTGAGACAGGAAATGGCACCACAATCCACATGGGGGTTGCATACAGACCCCCATCTCAGGGGGAGGGAATGGACAAGGAAATGATAGAAGGCTTCCTTAGAATGGTAGAAAAAGGGGAGATATTGTTGATGGGGGACCTGAATATGCCAGATGTTAACTGGAGCACCTTTGCTGCAGGCACATCCAAGAGCATGATCATTCTTGATGCCCTACAGGGGGCATGCCTCAGACAGCTAGTACTGGAACCCACTCAGGAGGGAGCAGTCTTAGACCTGGTACTCTCAAAGGGGAATGGAGAAAAAATCTCAGATTTAGAAGTGGGTAGCCATCTGGGAACAAGCGACCACCAAACAGTGTGGTTCATGATAAACACAGCCATACAATCAAGCCATACAAAAGCAAGAGTATTGGACTTTAGGAGAGCTGACTTTGGGAAAATGAGAGAGTGCCTCAGAAAAGCACTAGCAAACAGGCAAGAAAGAGGGGTGAAGGAACAATAGGGAGTAATCAAAAACAGCCATCACAGAGGCAACAAGCTTCTGTGTAAAGCAAATCAACAAAACACAATGAAGAAAAGAAAAACACTATGGTTCTCAAAAGAGGTGGCAGGGAAGGTTAAGGAGAAAAGGAAAGCATTCAGGAAATATAAGGAAACACAGAAGGAGCAGGACAGAGAACTTTATCAGTTAAAGCAGAAAGAGGCTGGGAAGGCAGTCAGAATAGCAAAGGCCCAAACTGAAGAAAGGATTGCCAACTCTGTTAAGAAGGGGGGGATAAGACCTTTTATAGGTACATTAGGGAGTGAAGAAAGACCAAAGGAGGGACACTGAGGCTTAATAAAGGGGAGGGAATGTGGGTAGAGAGTGACAGTGAAAAAGCAGGGATACTGAAAGAATATTTCTGCTCAGTATTCACAAAGGAAGAGGAGGGGGAGGTACCTAAACCAAACAAGAGAAACGCTCTAAAGATGGGGGGTCGATACCAGTCCATTTACAGAAGAAAGGGTTCTGAAAGAACTAATAAAATTGAAGGTGGACAAAGCAATGGGGCCTGATGGGATTCACCCAAGAATTCTAAAGGAACTAAGGGTAGAACTAGTGACACTGCTGACTACTCTCTTTAACAAATCATGGGAGGATGGGGTGGTACCTGAGGACTGGAGAATGGTGAATGTGATTCCTCTTCACAAAAGTGGGAGCAGGACAGAGGCAGGAAACTACAGACCAGTTAGTTTGACCTCAGTGGTAGGGAAAATGATGGAATCACTTCTGAAGGAAAGAATTGTTGAATACCTAGAGGCCAGTGGGGTAGAGGACCCAAGGCAGCATGGATTCATGATGGGAAGGTCATGTCAGACGAATCTAATAGAGTTCTTTAACTGGGTGACCAAAGTAGTAGACCAGGGAGGGGCTGTGGACATGGCCTAACTAGATTTTAGCAAGGCATTTGATACAGCCCCACACAAATGATTAATACACAAGTTAGCCAGCCTTGGAGTGGGTCCCAACATGGTAGCCTGGATAAAAAATTGGCTAGACAACAGGACTCAAAGGGTAGTAGTAAATGGAGTCCACAGTGAAGTAAGGAGGGTTACTAGTGAGGTACCGCAGGGTTCAGTACTAAGACCGGTCCTTTTTAATGTCTTTATAAGTGACATTGCAGAGGAACTGGAAGGAAAAGTATGTCTCTTTGCAGACGACACAAAGATCTGCAACAGGGTTGATACACCAGATGGAGTGGAAAGGATGAGAAGGGACTTGGCAAGGTTGGAGGAATGGTCAAATGTATGGCAGCTCAGATTCAATGAAAAGAAGTGCAAGGTAATGCACCTGGGAAACAAAAACCCAGGGGAAGAGTACACAATGGGGGGTGAGATACTGACAACAGTAAAAATGGAAAGGGACCTGGGGGTAATTATATCAGATGACCTAAAGGTGGGTAAGCAATGTGAGAAGACAGTAAGGAAGGCTGGGGGGATACTGGAATGCATAGGGAGAGGCATCAATAGTAGAAAACAGGAAGTTGTTATCCCTCTGTACAGACAGTGGGTGAGACCCCATTGGGAGTACTGTGTGCAGTTCTGGAGACCCCATCTCCGCAAAGACATAGACAGAATGGAGGCTGTCCAGAGGAGGGCAACCAAAATGCTGCAGGGTCTGCACCAGAAGACATACGAAGAAAGACTAAAGGAGCTTAATATGTATACCCTTGAGGAAAGAAGGGAGAGAGGGGACATGGTAGAAACTTTCTAGTACCTCAAGGGAATCAGTAAAGTCCAAGAGGGTAGCATCTTTCAGAAAAAGAGATGTGCAAGAACAAGGGGGCACAATTTGAAGATAGAGGGGGGATGGCTCAGAGGTAATGTGAGGAAGTATTTTTTCACAGAGAGGGTTGTGGATGCATGGAACAGCCTCCCTAAGGAGGTCATGGAGTCAAGAACAGTGGGGGAATTCAAGAATGCATGGGACAGACATAAGGCAGTCCTAGTGGGGGTAGAAGGAAGTAAGCTGTTGGTTAACTAGGATCTGCAGCTTATCTGTTAGGTAGGAAAATGGGCAGACTAGGTGGGCCAAGCGGTCCTTATCTGCCATCACATTCTATGTTTCTATGTTTCTAAGCAATGTGAGAAGGCAGTAGGGAGAGCTGGGGGTATACTGGGATGCATAGGGAGAGGCATCACTAGCAGAAAACAGGAAGTTGTTATCCCTCTGTACAGACAATTGGTGAGACCCTATCTGGAGTACTGCATCCAGTTCTGGAGGCCCCATCTCCGTAAGGACATAGACAGGATAGAGGCAGTCCAGAGGAGGGCAACTAGAATGGTGCAGGGTCTGCAAGAGAAGCCATACGAGGAGAGACTAAAAGACCTTAATATGTATACCCTTGAGGAAAGAAGGGAGGGGGGGAACATGATAGAAACGTTTAAGTACCTCAATTGAGTCAACAAAGTCCAAGAGGATAGCATCTTTCAGAAAAAGAGACATGCAAGAACAAGGGGACACAATTTAAAGATAGGGGGGGGGGGAGTGGTTCAGAGGAAATGTGAGAAAGTATTTTTTCACAGAGAGGGTAGTGGATGCATGGAACAACCTTCCTGAGGAGGTTGTGGGGTCTAAAACTGTGGGAGAATTCAAGAATGCATGGGACAGACATAAGGCAATTCTCGTGGGGGGTAGGAAGAAGTAGGCTGTTGGTTAACTAGGATCTGTGGCTTATCCTGTAGGTAGGGAAATGGGCAGACTAGGTGGGCCAAGCGGTCCTTATCTGCCTTCAAAGTCTATGTTTCTATGTAAGTAGTGTCTGGAGCAGGGGACCCTACTCAAAGTAATCCAACTGCCAGGAGTCAAAAACACTCTGGCAGACGATCTCAGCAAATCAGTGGCAGATCCTCATGAATGGTCTCTAGCAGATGACATCATGCAGTCTCTGTTTGACAACTGGAGGAGCCCAGACCTGGACCTTTTTGCATCCGTCTCAAGGCTTAACTGCCTTGATTCTGCTCCAGGAATCCAGAGTTTGACACTTTTGTCAGGATGCATTCAGGCTGCAGTGCCAAAGTCAATTTCTACATGTCTTCCCTCCAATTTCTTTCATTCAGAGAGTGCTATCCAAAATGGATGCTCAGGGGGCAGGATAATTTTGATAGCCCCATGCTGGCCAAGGCAGATATGGTATTCGCTTCTCACTCAGTTGGCAGTCAGTAAACCAAAGACTCTGCCAGTCAAGATGGATTTACTAACTCAGGCTTGGGGTTGTTTAGTTAATCCCAATCTGAATTCTCTTCATCTCCAGGCTTGGCTCCTGAAGAAATAGAGGGGAACAGGTTCAATGTTTCTCAAAGGGTCTATGAGGTTCTATTTGTTGCTCATAAGCTTTCCAACATTAAAACGTATGGAGTCAAATGAAAGTATTTTTCCATTTGGTGTTCCAAAATCCCCACAAACCCCTTTAGGTGTCTCTTGAAAAGGTTTTGGAATACTTACTGGACCTGTCAGAATCAGGATTGCAGTGTTCCACAGTCAAGATCCACTTACCTGCTGATCAACATATTATGAACCTCTGGGCACCCTGACTTTGGATTAATTGCCATTGTTCAAGAGATTCCTCAGGGGAATTTAGCACTTGAGGCCACCGCTATGAACACCAGTTACTCCTTGGGACCTTAGTCTTGTGCTTGGCATTCTCACTTGCAAACCTTTTAAGCTAATTGTGACCTGTGACATGAAATTCTTGACCTGGAAAGTAGTATTTCTAGTGGTCATCACCCTCAGCACGCAGACTGTCTGAAATACATGCTCTAGCCATGGATCCTCTATATACTGTCTTTCATAGGAACAAAGTGTTCCCCTGTACACACCCAAAGTTTTTACCCATGTGATGTCAGAGTCCAACTTGAACCAGTCCTTGGTTCTTCCTACATACCTTCCCAACCCTGAGAAAGAAGAGGAAAGTATGCTGCATTTCCTTGATGTCAAAAGAGTCCTTAGATTCTACCTGGATAGAACTGAGAACTACAGTCAGAGCAACTGCTTTTCTCTTTCGATCCTAATCAAAATACTGTAGAATAGGAAAAGAATGTGTCAATTATATTTAACGCTAGCCACAAAGTGGCCATATTTGTGTACATTTATTTTCACTCTAAACTAAAAGTCTTCCATTCACCTTAATGGAAAAAGTGCTAATTAGCATAATTTTGTTTTCAAGCTTATGAGCACTTCAGTGAATATAGTGAAAATTTATGTACAGTGAATATTTCCTATTCTACAATAGTTTCGCTGTCACTAACCAATGCCTGGCCCATGTGGATTGTGAATTGCTTCTGCTACTGCTACACCATGGCGGGGATAAAATTATAAGGCTTGTCCACGCATGTTCAACAACAGCAGCAGACACTTTTATTAGAAGAGCTCCGGTTGGTGCCCATTACAAAGATCTACACGGCTGCCACATGGAGCACTGTGCATACTTTCACCAAGCACTAAGCTCTGGATGTCCGTTACTGGCAGCATGCAGCATTAACAGTGCTATTCTGAATGACTTACTGTCCTAAATGAGTCTTAGGCTCCTACCACCCCAGCCCGGGGAACTGCTTTTTGGAGCTTGGTACTCTGACCCATAACTGGAACTCTATGGATAAAACTGATTTTTGGAAGAGGGTGGTGGATGCTTAGGATGGCCTACCAGAGAAGGTGGTAGGGGCTAAAATGGTCACAGGATTCAAGAAGAGGTGGGAGAGTTTGGTAGGGTGAAACCCTCCCACTGTATTTTTGTTTTTATAAAAAATGGAGAATAGGGTCCTAAGGGGCTAGTAGAAAGCCATACAGCCACAACAAGGCTACCCTAAGGTACCAGATAAAATAAAAGCATGCTGAGACCTGAAACACTTAGTGCAGAAATGGGCTTACAGCATGCCAGATTACCTTTAATGCTTCTTTCCTATCCTTTTGGTTGTAGACTTTCTTGTATGCTAACATTTCTAATATCCCATCTTGTCTTCCCTGACTTGATCACCCAGGATTGAAACTTTAATGCTCTTTCTAATTCTTCTCTTTCTACCCCCCCCCCACACACACACACAGCTAGCATTAAGTATCCAAGAGCTGATCTAGCACAGTTAGGGTGAAAGGAAAGCTTGTGTACTTTGATGCTGTGTTCCTCCATTAAACGTTACCATTTGCAAAATACTGTACCTGTGGGAGAAATTACACAAACACTATCAATCTGTATTGTTGGCCCTAAATGTAATATAAAACAAAATATTTAAGGAGTACTACTATAAACCATGTTTAGTTTGATACGGAGGGTAATTAGGGTATCAGGAAGCATGAAACTTTTACTGTTGGATGAATGTATAAAGCACATGTTTTACAAACTGCTACAAACAATGCAATAGCAATGCCTTTTGTTTTATATTGCTGGTTTTATCTGTATTTTCCTCACACTAAATGAAATGTTTCTTTAAGTCCAAACTGCACACATTGCTATATGTTGAGAAAATGTACCTGTTTGGGAATTGCCTGGCTCCACGTGCTCTTGGTTTCCTGGCATCCATTTTGTGGATTGCTATGGGCTCGGGTGGCTGAAATCTGTGGGCTTTATAGAAACCAAACCTGAGGAAGTCTGGGAACAAGAAAGGTGGGATTTCCTGCCTGGGAGATCCCTTCTTTATTTTCAATTTGCTTTATTTTGCAATTGTATAAAGGCAGGATCTATGTTAAACTGTTGTTTTTCATGTTTTATTTACTTTTCTGTGAAACAGACATATTTAAAATGATTGCAAACATTTAACTGAAAGTTAAGTTATAATTGACAGGTTACATGATCTCTAGCCCTGTAAAAGGGGTTGACTGAGCATAGTCCGGCAGATGAGATGAGATGAGATGAGGTCTGAACTGTGGAGGGAGCAGTCCTCTGCAGGAGTGAAAACTGTCTGATGCAAGAGGGGAGTAGTCAGTGCGGGGCCAGTCTCAGAAAGACTGACCAGTGGCAGTGCTATCCAAGGTTGGGATGTTTTGGCCCAGAGCTGAGGTGAGCAGCTGGAGGGGTGATTGGTCTACCTACAGTATGGGCTGCAGAGCTGCAGGTGCAGGTAGGACCACTCTCAGGTACTGGTTTTGTCCCTGTGAGCCTACTGGCAGAGTCAAACCCACAGCCCTTTAAGCTAAGTTTTTACAGTTATCCAAGACCATCCTGACGAGTCAATCAGCACAAACCATACAGAAATTCCAGGTTTGCACTGTTTGAACTATTGATTTCTTTATCCAGGGTCTCCAAGCTTTATGCAATAAAGTGAACTGCACTATGGGACGTTTTAAAAGAACTTTTCTCGCCTTCTGTTTCTTCACTCCAACCTGCCGTCCCACAGACAGACACAAGAGTATCCTGGAGGTAAGAGGTGGGTGCTCTGGAGTTCAGCTTGTGCATCAAATCTCATGCTAGATAGGGATAAATAGGGCGGACTGGGGGGGCCAAAAGGTCCTTATCTGCCATCAACTTCTATGTATCTATGTATGTATCTAAGATAGAGAAGTTATGTACTTACTGTAACTGTAGATTGTACTGAATATCTTCTCCATAGAGTACCATGACCTGCACTCACGACACTACTGTTATTGTGTTTTAGTGTTTTCCACCCTTCTTGAACAGGTGAGGGCTGTGAAGACACTGTTTCATGTTTGATTTTTTGGCCCTTCTTATGGGGCCAACAAGACTATCTTATGCCATTAGTGGTTAGGTTGCTCGTAGGGACTCTACAACCTTCTGGCTCAGACCCATAAATGGAACACTGTGGAGAAGATATAAAAGAATATCTACAGTTATGCTAAGTACATAACTTCTCTTTTTCATGCATGTATCCATAACAACAAAGAGCAAGGAGAAGATTAATGGTGAAAATATTTAAATTATAAGTTAGATTTTCTCTACATATCATGTTTTTCAAGGTTTTCATTGTGGCATCAGTTGCTTGTTTAAAAAATGTGATTCAGTTTGAAAGAGGCATTTTCATGTTTGCTTGTGCAAATGTGCAAAGCAACCATGTTGAGGCTGCTCGGACAAAGTAGGGTTTGGTGAGGTATGTACTCTACCAGCCAATGACATGGAGCCTGCAAGAACACCCAATCCTGACAAGGCTACTGCTGACACTGCAGAGTGGGCTGATGGGTAGAAACTTTTCACATATGAAATAATGCAGCCACACCTATCACTGTGCAGCTACATCCTTTCATTTGACTATCATCTGCCAACATCCAGCATTCTGCCTCCCACACAACCCAGCTTTAAAAATGTCTAGTGGTTGGGAGCCCAACCCTGCCACCAGAAAACACGACATCCCCCGAAGTCCAGAAGTCTGATGCCAAACCCAGCCACCAGAAATTGCTAAACCACCCTAATTCAGTTCAACAGTTGTGTGCCCAATCTTACAGCTGGAAAACAGTAACATCACCCCCCCCCCACACACACACACAAACTAAGTCCGGCAGTCATGTGCCCAACCCCACCACTGGAAAATAGTAACACCCCTCCCCTTGAAACTAAGTCCAGCAGTCAGGTGGCCAACCCCACCAACAGAAATTGCAACAAACCCCCCAAACTAAGACCGGTGATAAGGTTCCCAACCCTGCCACCAGAAAACAGTCATCCCACCCCAGCCTAAGTCCAGCAATCAGGTGCCCAACCCCACCACCAGCAGCAGCATCCAATACCGAAGTGCCCACCTCCAGTGCCACTAAACAATCTCGGTCCTTGAAACAGAAAATTGTCCCTCGTCATCTTTTATTTTTTTTAAACCCTGTAAAAAAACAAAAAACAGTCCCTCGATGCTTCTGGACACCAACCCCTGAGCTCCCACTTAGCACCCACTACCCCACAACCTCCCACTTCTCATTTACCTATACATGGTCCAGTGCTGAACTCCTCATTTGATCACCGCTCATCTTCCTCCTTCCAACACTGACTGCGAACTGACCGAAAACAAGGTAAGTTTTGTTAATGGCATTTTAATGCATTGTGACCTTTCACTCATAACCTTGACATTTTTTAACATTTTTGCCCCATGTTTTTAACATAGCCCTTTTGCTTCCACACCTCATGAACAAGAGAGGTGTAATTTTTCAAATTCCCTCCGAAACATGTTTTCACAGTTGTGTTTCAAAATCAACTTTCTGACAGGATTTAAAAAATTCCAGCTCTCTTAGCCATAATGTGGGGTCATAAAAAGACTATGTTGAAAATTCGATGTCAAAATATCAAAACACAACAACAAAGTTAAGGAAACATTGCATTTTTTCAATGTTCATTTGTAACTTTGTGAGTTTTGCAGATTCTGGCCCCAAATGAGCAACATAGCCCTTTTGTTACCTCTCCTGATGAATATGAGAGGTGTCATTTTTCAAATCCTCTCCAAAACATATTTTCTTAGTCACTCTGCAAAAGCACCTTTCAGACATGATTTTAAAAATTCTGCCTGTCTTTTTGATGTGGGGTGGGGTCACAAAAAGTGTATGTTGAAAATTTGTGATCAAAATGTCAATAAACAGCAACTCTATGAAGAAACATTGAATGTTTCCAACATTTACTCATAACTTTGTTATTTTTGCAGATTCTGGCCATGAATTTTTAACATGGCCCTCTTGTCATGCCACCTTATGAGCACAATAGGTATAATTTTTTAAATCTTCTATGGAACATGTCTTTGCAGTTACTCTGCAAAATCACCTGTCAGAGAGCATTTTAAAAATTCCACCTGTCTTGATTATAAGATAGGGTGATAAAAAGACTATGTTGAAAATTTGGGGTCAGAATGTCACAAAAACAATGAAGTTAGAAGAAACAGTGAACTTATAAAGATGTTCTTTATTCTGTTCACCATTTTTTCAGCTCTAAGGCCCACATATTCAAAATGTTAGCATGGCAGCATGGCACTAATTGAGTTAGTGCTGCAATACCCAAGAAGAGCATCAGCCAATAGGGCAGGGGGTATATTCAAAGGTCCTCAGTGCACTGTGCTGACCTAACACCATGACTTCCCAAAATATACCTCTGCACTCATGCAAATGAGAGATCTTCCATGCATACTGGGTGTAGAAATACATTCTATGGTTTAGGCAATGCGAACCATCCTCCATGCAGTTCTGTTTAACATGGCCAAAACCTGCCCTTATCCCCGCACATGATAGCCCCAACCCCGATCGCCTGTCCTGTAGATCTCTTGTATATTCCTGGTAGTCTAATGGCCCCAACCCCTGAAGCCTTGTCCTGTAGCTGTCTTCAAGATTCCTGGTGGTCTAGTGCTCCCTGCCCCCGATTGCCTGTCCTGTAACTGTCTTGACTACGCCTGGTAGTCTAGTGCCCCCCACAGTTAGTTCATTCTGTAGCTGTCTGGAATATTCCTGATGGACTAGTGGGCCCCCAGTAAGAGCATCTGAATCCTTCCTGACCTGTCCGCTCAGGAACCTCCTCTCAGCAACTCCCCTTGTCCCAGTCACCTAAGCCAAACTATGGCAATAGTGATGGTGACTAGCACAGACCTCTGCTCACCACCTCAGCTGACTGCCATCTGACTGTCACTAAGTAGCTGTGAGTGTTGTAGGAACAGCTATTTCTACAGTACTCATGACTGCTTACTGACAGTCCAATGGCTTGTCTACAGTATTCACGATTGCTCACCAACAGTCAGACAGTGGCTGACAAAGGTGGCGAGCAGAGAACTATATCAGTCAACATCATTATTGCTATAGTTCAGCTTAGCTGACTCAAACCAGGGTTGGGTGTGGGGAGGAGAGTCCTGAGTAGGTGGGTTAGGAGGTGGTCAGATGCCCTTATAGGGGTGACCACTAGACCACAAGAAATATTCAAGAAAGCTACAGGATGAGTGATCGGAGGGACCATTAGACCACCAGACATTTTCATGACAGCTGCATGACAGGTGATGGAGGACTGCAAGACAAACCAGTAATATTCAAGACAGCTACAGGATGGGCACTCAGGTGGGGCCACAAATGCATGCAAATGAGCCTATAATGGGCATGCAGATGGCCCATAGTGCCTTGCATACCCAATGGGCTCATTAGCATTTTAGGGTTGAATATGGCTCACACGAGCACTGGCGCTATCCTGTTTTGGCCGTGCTATCTCCAATGGGCTCCTGTGAGCCATATTAAGTCTGGGGCTGAGTCAATGCAGTTTCTAGTCACTATGAGTTGTGTAAGGGCTGGGTCACCCTCATGCATCAAGGGGTATATGATGGCATCTCATCCCGGAGAGCACCGGCTTTATGCCATGACTAGCAGTACTGTACCAGCACCAGTCACCATGCCATCATGGGTTAGGGGCAATGGGGATCACGGGCACCTTAGAACCATACACTAGGGCACCATTAACATGAGACTACACACAAACTAGACTGCCCATACCAGAGCTGGGATTCAGCATAGTAAGGTTTATGAAGTAGCTGCCAGATGGTACACAGCTTTCTGGACACTCCCCTGGCCATTAACTTATTTTCTTTCACAATGGTACTTGCACACACTATTCCATACCCTACAAATAGTGAATAACCACCAACAAAGAGCACCACTCAGTCAGTAGTTAACTAACCATGTCACCACTTGCTCTCCCAACAATCTATGTGAGCACAGCATGTCTGCATTTTAGAGCCACTGATGTTTTGTTTGCACAGTACAGTATATCCTGAAATTTGCATCTGAATATTGTACATGAGTAAAATAAAGTTATGACTTTTATTTTTAATTGCTGAGTGGTGCCCTTTCTTTTTAGTTGATCATTTTGGTACATATCAGCAGCACACTCAGGGATGGAGCTTCTTTGTTTTTGCTATGAACTTTCCCTTCGTATACTCTACTTCATTGTATTCTGGGAGCTTTTACATCTCTCTCTCTCCCCACCACTAGTATGCATCCAATTCTACTGCTGCTAAACACTGGACTGATGGTGTCCAATTGCTTGTGGGGTCTCTTTGCCCACCACAAGCTACATTTGTTCCATGAGTACCCCCTGAACTAGAGGGGTATGATTACATTCTGCATTACATACCAGGTCTCTTTTAAACCTACAAAACCCTGACCTCCTTTGTGTGGTCCCTGGAGCCCCGGCACTCCCAAGAACAGTTGTGTGATATCACATTCCTCAGACAGAGCAAGCACTTACCTGAGGGGTAAGCTATGCCAGCACGTGTCTCAATGTGCCAGCAGGACAATTATGAAAAACATATAAGCATATGATATTACTATTAAGTGCATAAAGTATGGTTCATCCAGCTCTGTATTCCTCCCTTTGACACTACATTGACAGCCCTAGTGGCCCAAAAAGCAGAATCCCATGCCTGACCCTTTTACATGGGGACTCTCTATCTCTTTCTCTCACTACTGCTACTGCTACTGATAGTGAACCCACAGAGATCCCTTGACCTCCCTTGAGGGGTGGCCCACCACACTCCCTCATGTGCCTTTCAATGCTGATGTCTCCACTCCTCTTGAGGTGAGTTCCTGGGGCCACCATCCCTCCAGCTGCTCCCAATGTTCTTCTCTAGAGACCAGGCACAAGGGGACCAGTGCCACTCAATCTCAGGGACCTTGCTACCATCCCCAAGGCCCAGTCACAGCCAGAGAGGCTGGACTGCTCCTCCTTAATTCTCTGCTCCCAGAAAAAGGCCAAACTGCATTGGTGCCTTCCCCTTTTATAGAGACTCGGAGGAAGGGCAGAATGGTATGCTCTAGTTTCCTGCTCTTAGCTAAGTCAGACTACTCAAGCATGAACATCCAAATATCCTGTCTCTGGGCAATTTCCCACAGAGAACAGCTCTAAGGGTCTGGTTTAACCTTTAAAGTGCTATCTGGTAACCTGACTCAAGACGGCTGAGGAGAGAGGCTACTTACATTCTCTCCTGCCAATAATTTCACGCATCCCTGCAAAGGTCTCTCAGAATCGGTGCCATCTCTTTTTTGTAGGTGATACTACCCTCCTAGTACCTTGACAAGGGAGGTGGTACCAAGTCCCCCTCTACCTCTGACCAGCACAGGCAGGAACACTCTAGAGGTTATAAACATGTACCATGCAGGCCTGCATACAATAAGTCCTATTCTATGGGAGAGATGGGGCACATACTACCTACACACTCCCCAACACCACATTACATGACAGTCTACAACACTGGCACACTTAAAACCAGCAATTTAAGGCCGGACCCTCGATGCAGCAGTAGTTTTACCGCTAGCAACACTAGTAACCTAAGTTTGTGAACAAGATCAGGTCATTGGGGGCAGGCTGGGGGGAGGAGCATTGAGCATCTCAGAGTACGCTCTCTTCCTCCAGGGATGGAGCCCTCCATGCACTGACCACAGGTAGCAATGCAGCTGGAGAGGGAATTGGGAGGGGAGACATTGTGGCCAACAGCATGGGGACACATGCACAGTGTGCCCATGCATGCCAGGACAATCTTGCATGCATTGTCCCGGGGGAGATTACAGGGGAAAAAGACCGTGACCCCAGCACCTCCGCAACAGTGACAGCCCCAGTATATCTGGAGTCCTCTACCTCATCAGTGCATGCCCTGCCTGACAAGACCAGAATGTCCAGGGGCATCCCTCACCCTGACCCCACCTGGAGGCATATCCAAGGCTCAATAGAGTAAGTGGTTGCAACTGAGAGGTAGGAGGGATCAGGAGGTGCCTGGAGCTCACAAGAATAGGTGGAGGAGGCTGGAGAGTATGATGGCATAAACAGAAAGTAAAAAAACAGCAATTAAGTGCCTAAGAGCCGGAATGTATCCAGGCACCCTGCAACAGTCTTCACTTCTACAACTTCTTCAGCCTGTCTTCCTCCTGCCCGTCTTTCTCAATATCTTCTGCTCAATCCAGGGATACAATGATAAGGCCCAGTTCCACCTCCAAGAAAACAGAAGAAAACACACATGTGCAGTAAAATCCCCAAAATAGTTTTCATTTTATTTTTCAAAATATAAAACCTTTGACTTTAACCATGTTAAATGGGGAAGCCATTACTAAACACAGTCTCTGTGAATGCAGCAACTCATTTCAGGCCGATTTCCTTTAAGAGATCAGAAAATGCTTCAAAAAAATAATTCAAGGTAGTTCAAAGTGACCTTTACGGGCAGTGCAAAACAGAAAACAAAACAAAAATCAGCATCGGGAACTGGTTCCTGATGAAAAAACAGTGGTACAGATAGAAGAAAATGTGTGGCACTCATCTCCTAAGTCAACACGCAGGCAACTTGAAACAAGTGCTTGAATTCCTTTATTTGAAGTGTGTGGTAGTACAAAAGTTAAAAACTCACTCTGGAAACTGTCTAATGCATTTCACATAAAGTGCTTTTTCAAAGGCCAAGTTGGCCACATGTTAATTCAGGTGGTGAGTGCCGCAAATTTTCTCCTGTTATGGTCACACCAGGCAAACCGTAGCCACCTAAAATGAAAGGTCACACACTATTCCTACTGTTCATATCTGATATTGTTAGCCACAAGTTAAATACTAGAATGATGACATGTAAGTTAATCTGTTGACATCGTGTCTCTTTTTGAACAATGCAGCTAGCGCCCCTCCTCCCCACATTTTGACCCATCCCCCTTTCAACATCCTCCCCCACCTGCTTTCCACCTCATACCTTCCTTGTTGTTCCCCCTACCAACCTCACTACCCCCATATTCTATCCACACCCTTTTTATATGAGATTTCTTAATTTTAACATACTGATACATTTTTGTAAAACATTGTACAAATAATCATGTTCTTACTTTTCTTTATTATATGCACCATACATAGTTGCTCTCTAATGCACTTGCAACATTTTTGCAGTTGTCATTTATGTATGTCCTGAATTCAGCAACATGACCACCTTTAAGAAACTTTTGTACAAAAGGGTCATTTAAATCTCTGGTTGCCATGCCCCCTGATGAATACTCCAGTGGGTGAAGCACCAAGGCTATTGTTTGTCAGCACTGTGGCCCATATGTGCTTTAAATAAATGTTATTTTACTTGCTACCTGAGTAAATTGGAGTGGATTGCTTAATTTCTCCTCAAGTGCTACCTTTCTCTATCCTCTACTGTTGTTTAGGACTGGCCATCCTGGTGTGCACTGGCTGCTCTGCTTTAGAGTGCACTGCCTTTCCTTTTGCCTGTTCATACAACACATGACCCTTCAGACACTGGAACCCCCTCAGTTGCCCCAGGTAACCTCTCCCCTGCTCTGTATCAGATGTGGGTTTACTTATTAGGTTTGGCAGAGTACTCTGCAGAAGTAAATCACAGACTTGGCCCAATATAAATGGATTACATAGCTTATTAAAGCACATCAGTCACAGATTAATATTATATATAAAATATGTAATATTTTCACTAAATTTACAAGATGTACAGCAAAATAAAGGTCATACAGCAGCACTAGAAAATGTACCAAAACAGAACAACTGTAAACAGAAAGAATTACAAACAGAAAAACCTCTTTACCTCTTACTTAAGAATCTGTGTCCTTACCCCCGGGTCCTCTCAAGAAATCAGAAACTTGGTACTACACAGGCCTTGAGATCAATAGGTTCAGTACTCCCCTTTTCAATGTGGGACTGTATCCAGTATCTGGCTTCCAAAATATGTCTAACAGCTACGGCAAAATACTCCCTGAGATACCTCTTATAAGGCTAGCCCCCTTTGCCACATCACTTAAAGGGTTCAGCCCACACCTTCTGGAAGGTTCCAAATACTTTCTGCAAACCTAAGAACCAGTTTAGACCAGATTAACTTCTGTCTGGGGCCCAGCTAATTAATGATTCCAACTGGACAAACAAGTCAGTTACTTTAATTTTTAATCAGCCATTGTGAGGCTGGGAGCAAACACATTAGGGGGTCTCTGTTGTGAGCTGGCTTGAAGTAGAGTCTAGGACTCTAGGCTATTCAAATACTAAAACCCTGTCTTCAGTTCCACTTAAGGTGAGTTAAGCACATAATTACATGTGAACAATGTCTGTCTGCACCAGGGTAACCATTAACTGAGATTTAAAAATAATACAGGAAAATATACATTTTATTTTGCAACTTACTGTAATACAGTAGCATGAATTAGTTGTTACACCATTAGATTTTCAGAATCCAGAGATCCAGACACTAGGAGGAGCACAAAATGTTTCTAGTTATTCTGTCCAGGGATGGCCACATTATTAAGGTGCACAGTTTGGGGTTTAATATAGAACACCATGTGTAGCCCTAACTATTGGGGTGCTACTTCACCCCTATAATCCCACTCACAGCTATGCTATAATTGCTGAATTCAAAGAACATGGGAAATGCGGTTTGTCACTTCTTGTCTCTGCTCCCTCTCTGCAAAATGAAAATCTAACCCATGTGAGCAAATGGTGCCTATAGTGAAGCACAGAATAGATATTAAAAGTCTTCTTTAAATGGTAAACTGGTCAGATTATCTTGGTTGAGGCCAAAGGAAGAAAGTCATAGTTAACTAGCCCATCTATAGCTGGTGAATGAAGATGTCAGAACAGCATGCTGTATTGTGTGCTGAATTTCAAATGGGCAATAACTCAGTCCCCCATCTTTTATTAAATTGCATGAGAGTTCCCAAACTACTGGCATCTTTCATCACTGAACACTATAGTAGAGTTCCATTATTTGGTGACGGAAGAAGTTCCCCACGTACAAATCTTGAGGTTAAAGTTCCTCCACCTAAGCATTTCAAATTTTACCAGTGTATGTGTGGTGAGCACACCTGTCTGCAGCACATAAACCCTAAGACTTGCATGCTGAAACATCATAACTTTGAGACAAACTGCACTTCCTTTCTGTCACAGAAAGGAAGTATGGCTCTCAAGACTACAGAAACAGTCATACTTGTACTTACAGTATAACCTACTTGTTTATTTTTGATCCATAATAAATGGAAATACTAATATAATGATGTAAATATATACAGTCCAACCCTGTTTATCCAAACTGCTTGGGAGAACATCCGATCAGTTCAGATAAATGGGAGGTTGGATAAATGGGAGTGCACAGTGCACAAGACTGTACTGAATTTTTTTTTAGAACAAGTAAAAAGCTCCGACAGTATTTATCTCGTGCTTGTAATTGTTGGCAAGTACTGTATTTGCAGCACAGTAACTAACAAACCTTAAGAGCCTTGGCAGTTTTCTTATAGCAAGCTCAGCCTTCTGAGGAGCTCGAGTGTTAAAGACCACATTACCCAATCATTGACTGAATGCTGCAGAACCAGAGGGAGAGTGAGAGTGAGAGGCTTGCTCTCCATTGTAAGAGCTGGCATTAATTGTAGACTTTTTAATTACAGTACTTTTTCTACAGTAATTTCCCCTTTTTACCTGTTCTCAGAGTGAGTAAGCTCTCCACTGAACAGCATGACTAAGTACTTAGCTTGGAAAAAGTCAATGGGTGAAGCTTTTTTTTTTAGAGAGCAAGTAAAAACGCCAATAGCATTTCTGACAGTTTTCTTACAGCAATCTCGGTCTTCTTATCAGAACGTTAGGTTATCATATCAATCTTTGTAATACAGCTCTTGGATTTATTGTGGGCCTTACCTCAAAATATTTTCAAAAATTCCCCAAAATAATTATAAAATTCAAATATATTACCCCTGTCCTCCAGGTTCTGGATAATGATGAAAATGTTCCTGCCACACTCATAAATATGAAAAATAAACTTTATTCACATATATACAAATTCAAAATATTCCTAATTAACATAAATATACCTTGTAAACATAAACAGCAAAGGTTTCAGAAAATCAAAGGAAACTCAAAGAAATAAAACAAATAAACAAAACAAACTTCAGCAAATAATGCAAATGAATAAGCAATATTCAACATGATAAATGATACTGGCTATATACTATGCTTTCAGCACACTTGTAAATATTATGACCTTTTTGGCATAAGAACTTGCAACTCATTACACCAGTGTCTCAGATTATATTTCTGTATAAGACTTATTTCAAAACTTCATACCATGCAAAATGTATTTTTTTGTGTCTAAAGTTTAGCTTAACCTATATACCCACGGTTTTGCAGTTAAAAGTTAAATTCCCTATGTTACCTCCCCAGATGCCAAATTAAATTATTAAAATTGAAATAATTAAAATAATACTTAAATTTCTGGTTATCTGTAGGCTTGGTCTTCTTTCCTTTTAACTTTCAAAATCTTGGTGAGAAGTGCTTCTTCTGATTTCTTCTGATTATGATTATGTTGAGTGTCTGCCTTGCCCCCCCCACTGGGATATGTACATACTGTACATACTGTAAATATTAGCTTAACTTTCCTGTAACCATTTTTTATCACGTGAATTTACTGTACATCACTGTGTTTATAAATGTAATTTTCCCCTGTATGTATAAACTGTCTTATATAAATGTATGATGTATCTGTTGTGTATCAACTATTGAACCTTGACCTTATCAGGTCCATCTTGTAAATGAGCCTTGCTCAATGATGTTCGCCTGAATAAATAAAGATTTGATGATGATGATGATGATGATGATTTTGGATGATAAAAGTCCTTAAGTGGCTTGGATTGGCTGTAGTCCTCTGTCTTTTCCCCCTCAAACCTGAAGACGTAGACTATTCTGGCATCAATGAAGCAGTGCAGGCTGGCTTCTTGCTTGACATCAGAAGCCGTCAAAAGTCATTCATCAGGATTTGGGCAGAAACATCAGACAACAAGATGTGGACAGTTCAGCAGCACAACAGTTTGTAGGAAAGGATTTCCCAGTGGACAGCAGAGTTGTTTAGATTACTGGATTCTATGATTTTTTCCTGTTTCAGTTCCTTTCTGCTCTCGAACCTGCAACTCTGGACTCACTGTTATCCAACAGCACTGCAGGCTTGCTTTGGCTGGTGAATTTTAAAATCAGTTTTTTGTCCAGGCTTTTAGCAGAAATTCTAAAACATTACTTCAGTCAATACTTAGTGGGTGGGATATTCAAAGCAGTTGCACATGGCGCAAATGAAATGTGCCTGTGCAAGTGCGGAAATGCACCAAAGAGTGATATTCAGAGGGAGCAAATGAGTGACACAAATCACAGTGCACCAATGCACAACCCTAATGAATGCATGCACAAGTGCAGTGGGTGTAGCCATGAATAAGCAGCGCAGTGCGATATTCAACAGCAAGCCAATGGGCATGGCCAGAGCAACAAGGGACATGCATGAACAAACTTGAGCCCATAAAAGAGGAGCAAGCAAGGGATGGAGGCTTGTGCCACAGGGAGCAGGGGGGAGAGAGAGAGAGAGACATTGGCCAGGCAGGACTTCAGGAGGGGTGCAAGACAGAGGCAGGAAGTGCCACAGAGTGTGGGACAGGGTGTGTGACCCTGAAGGTGCCTGGGTGTGTGAGCGTGTGTGTGTGTGTGAGACAGCAGTGGGGGAAGCAACTGCAGTATGAGCCTGTGAGCCCAGTCATAGCAGTGGCAGTGAAAGCACCCGGACGGGTGGGAGGCGGAGGCCACAGCCAACAGGCCACCAGCAGGGACCCACAACACAGATGTGCACCCAGCACAGAGGCACATGCAGCAGCACACAGCTGGGGGTGCCAGGGGAGACAGCCGCCCGGGGGGCAGGATATCCCAGGCCATGGCCAGTGCCATCTTCCAGGTGGAGGCAGTAATGAGGGGTGTGAGGAGACAAGGAGGCACAGTGGCGCAGCTGAGGAAGGGCCCATTGGCAGTATGCCCGGAACAGGTGGCACCATGCCTGCACCACCTATGAACAGTACAGTGACACCGAGATTGTGGGCTGGTACCACCTGAACTGGGGAATTCTGAGGCAGCTCTGTGAGCTGTGCAGTGATGAGATGCAGGCACCCACAAGACTGAGCCACGCCCTGTCAGTGGAGACCAAGGTCATGGGCGTTATGTGCCTGCTCACCACGGATACCTTCCAGAGACCAACAGGGGACACCACAGGCATAACCCAGTTGGCCACATCACGGCTCCTCACACAATTCCTCAACGCACTGCTGCCATATGTTGCAGAATACATCAAATTCCCCAGCAGACAGGCAGAGCGTACAGCGAACATGCAGGAGTTCCACAGGGTGGCACATATGCCTGGCATGCTAGGGGCCATCAACTGTACCCACATAGGCATCCACACACCGCTGGGGCCAGAGGGGGTAGCCTACATCAACAGGAAGGGCTACCCCAGTGTCAACTGCCAGGTGGTGTGCGATGCCAGGGGGTGCAAAATCAATGTCTGTGCCACACACCCTGGTGGAGCACACGATGCCTTCATCTGGCACCAGTCAGCACTGTGCCATAGGTTCAAGAGTGGGGACATCCCCACTGGCCACCTAGTAGGTGAGTATGCAGCTGGAATGGGCAGCCTAGCACAACAGGGCAGGGCATGGGGGGACGCTAGGCCTGGGGCATCAGAGGGTGTGGCAGGAAAGGCGGGGGGGCAGCTACACAGACCATCATGCTAACCACACATGTCGACACACCAGTGACAGCGGATACCCACTCTGGCCCTGGCTGCTCACCCCATACCGGCACCCATCGACCCCAGCGCAGAAGCGATACAATGAGGTACACTCCAGCACATGGAACATCATCGAGCGTGTGTTTGGGCTGCTGAAGGCATGGTTCTGTTGCCTGTCCAGGTCTGGCGGTGCCCTACAGTACTGCCCCTCAAAGGCCTGCGGCCAATTCCTGGCCTGCTGTATGCTACATAACATGGTCACCGACTGTGGGATAGCTGTCGAGGTCGAAGAGGGGAACAGCAGTGGGGATGACATGGCTGCCAGACCAGGTGGTGGTGGGCAGCCCCCCCCGGGCGACGGGAACCCCGGCTGAACAGGATGGCCCAGCAGCACCAGGACACAATTGCAGAGGAGCACTACGGTGCACGCAGGTAGGTGTACATGACCACATGCAAGTCCCAGGGACCATGGCACAGTACACAGGCATAGAAGGCCGGGCCCTATGACAGACACGGCCGGAGGGTAGCATGGATGGGCATGGAACTGGACTCATGGAAGCACCCTGTACAGCACTGCAGACCCCACCCACACACCCCCACAGACGCCCGTACACACATGCACATGAACACCCACATGAGCACACCCAGAGGCCGCCAACAGACACGTGTCAGATGCTCCACACCAGTGCACAGTGGCGGCTGGTGTTGTGTTGGCATCATCATGCACATGCCACAGTTGCCAGCGGCCAAGTGGGTGTGCACAAGGCGGGTGTGTGGCGTGGTCCATGGATGACATGTACCTGGAATGCACATGCACATGCCACACCAATGTGCACTCAGGGCAGCAGCAGACAGCGGATGGGGAGGGTTGCAGATCGGGACCGCTGCATAGTCACACGGCTGCCATGGACACATGGATGGCTCCGCTGGGACTGCCCAGCAGATGCAGGCTGTGCAATGGCCACAGGGGGTGTCCCAGACATTCCCACAGGTGTGTCACTGTGGGACTATGACCCGTCCCTTGCAGGGGTCTGCAGACTACTGAACATGCCCACTCCAGGCATGCCCAGAATGCACAGAGCGGATCCCGGCATCGACACTGAGGGGGTTGTACGATGCCGTGACTGAGGGGTTGAGAAGGCACTCCACGGGGTCCATGGTGGACGGCCATGCACCAGGGTGGCCAGTGGTGCTAGGCCGGCTGTGACTGCAGCGGTAAGCCATTCCAGGGCTATGGTCATGTCCTCCCACATGCGTGTGGTCTCGGCCAGGAGCTGCTCATAGTCCTGGTCACGCCTCCCTGTGGACTGGTGCAGCTCTGTGCAGAGTGCATGCACCCCTCCCATGACCAGCACCTGTTGTTCCATGGAGACCCGTAGCAGATTGGTGTGCTCGGTCAAGGGGTCGGCACCCTGGGGGGCATGGGCATTGCACCAGCCCACGAGTGTTGCATGACCCTGCAGCACAGCCCCCTTCGCTTGTGGGGGCTGATTAGTCTGCAGACGACGGCAGCGCCACTGCACCTGGCCCCTTGACCCCATCCTGCTGCCGCTGCTGCCCCTCCAGCTGTTGTGTGTGGAACGGCCCCGGGGCAGCTGCACCAACCCCGCCACCCTCTTCAGACTGCACCACACTGTTGGTGCCCACAGCCTAGCTGGGCGTGTCAGCCGGTGGGTGGACAACCGCCAACAGGGCACCGTCTGTACTGCTGTGGCAGGTGTGTGGTATGGGTGCCTCCCCCTGACTGGCAACACCACTATCCAAGATAACAGTCACGCCATCATCATCGGTCCTGGACCCAACCCCGATCTGTGTCTCTGCATACTGGATGCCATGGCTGGTGTCCTGCTAGAACACAGCCAGGGCTTCGTCCGCAACCATGCCACAGGCATCCGGTCGGACTGTGGTGTTGGGCTGCCTGCAGTCTGGACCCTGGACACCAATGGAGGTGGATGGATGGTCCTCCAGATCCAGGATCACCCCCATGGTGGTCACCCCCACCCCCACCCCTGCTGCTGCATGCATGCACTCCGGAGCTGAAAAGGAACACAGTTGCATTAGTGCCGCTGGCACACACCCCTACACCCCACCCCCTTCCCCCTTCCCCAGGCACTTCTGTACCAACCATGCAGTGATGGGCTGCCCCCCCCATCTGGAATCCTCCGCCGGACACACCCTCGATGGCGCTGCGCCACATGGATGCCACCACCAACTGCTCCTGCGGCATCAGCTGTGGCACATCAGGCTGTCCACCGCCCATGGCAGCACGTGCGACCCAGATGGTGGCCACCTTCTCCTTGATCCTTTTCTGGTCCGTGCCTACCTTCTTTTTGCACTCCTGTGCTGTCCTCTGATGGGTGACCTGCTGGTTCACAGCCCTGGCCACACCCTCCCATGCTGTCGCTTGGGCCTGGGGGGTGCCTGTTGAGCCATTCAGGAGTGACTCCTGGTTCAAGTAGGCATCAAACAGGGCATCACTCTCTGCCTTCGTGAAGTTGGGCCTGCACCTCCATGCAGGCCCACGCTCCTCAACCTTCTCGTGACCCGTCATGCTTATTCATGTGGGTAAGAACATATGGTCACTGATGGCTACAACACACACAATGCACTCCCAGTCCATTGTCCCGACAGGCCCACAGCCTGGTGGATTACCTCTGAAGGATGCAATACCGGTCTGGTGCCTGTGCAGTCCCGTGGCGCATTTATAGTGCATCACATGCAAATGAGAGGATGTGCAACTGTGATGGGATGCAAGTGCCTCCAATGCACCACTGATATGCTAATCATCCCATCTGCATATCCCAGTGGAATATTGTGAAGTTGCGCATGGCGCATTGGTGTTACGCATGCACAAGCCATGGCGCAACTGTATGACATGTGTATTAGGCCTGGCAGTGCACATGCATGCACTGACATCGCTTATGTCGACAGCGCATCCTACCCACAGTGCGCCATACGTGGTACAGTGTTCTGCCGCTATTTGTCATGTGGCGCTTGTGCGCTGTATGCCCTATGGTGCCCATGTGCGATTAACACATGAAGCGTGTGGCACACATGGCCCTATTGCGCAACATGCATGGAGTGCCCTATCCCGCTTTCGCTCACAGTGAGCATACTGACCTATGACCTCCACGAGTGTCCTTTGATCCTATGGGTGCCTGCGGCACGTGCCAGTGCTGTCCCAGCTGTATCACGCATCACCGGGGAATGCGCGATTGGGGATGGCAGAGCAACACCAAGCGAGTCATGCACCCACAGCACGTGCGGCTCATGCACAAATGGGCGCTATTTTGGATTTGCAATTGCAGAATTGGGCATGCCACCCCAGAGCACTGTGAGAGCACCAAACTGGAGCCAGGTAGAACTGGTAAACCTGGTGGCCCTGGTGGAGCCACATGTGGGTTCCCTGTATGGCCAGTTGCCCCTGGATCAGCCACGGACAGAGGTGTGACAGAGGTGTGGCAGGGGGTGGCTGAGGGGTTGGAGGAGGCCACTGGGGCACAGCACAGTGGGGAGCAGTGCCACCACTGAAACGGAAACCTGTGGAGGAGGGACCCTGACAATAGAAAAGTGTATTAAAACAAAGCAACTAAAACAATGTACAGAACAACAGGAACATGAAGCAGAGAATGGGGAGGCCACAAACAAAATGGCAGGCCGGGGAAGGGAGGTAGGGGGACAGAGGACATGGCTGGGTAAAGGTCACTGCTGGCACACGTCTGGAGGGGCACCGTGCCGCATCCAGGTGAGTGCACTATGGTCATGTCTGTACCATTCCAGTGTTCTGTGGGGGCCAGCCAGAGGGCTGTGGCTGCGTGCTCTGCTGGCAGTGGCAGCGCACCATGGGTGTACTCTGCCACTGCACTGCCACTGCACAGGGCCAGGGGGTATGCTGTGCTGGAGGAGGGTGGGGCACATGGGTTGTTGCCAGGTACTGATGTGTCCTTCTCAATGTCTCCCTACTAGGCCCTGAGGATAGGCGACATTCTCGGATGGCAGGCACTGCAGGTGGACGATGGCAGGCCAATGCTGGGGCACAGGCACAGGTTGCATGCCATATGGGTGGTGCTGCCGAACAGGCGCCAGTTGCACTGCATCAAGCAGGTAGGCACTGTATCAGGGTTTGTTGTTGTGCAGGGAGGGGGGTGGGCCACAGCCCCCTGTGCACATGGCTATTCCAGCTGTGCACCGCTGGTGGGGTCCATTGCACCATGCCATGGTCTTCATACATGTGTGTGACTGCTGTGGGTAGGCTGTGGGTGCACCCGGGTTCCAGCTGTGCCACTGCCATCCCGCCGCTTAGCCCTGTTGCCTGGCCACCATGGTTGTGGTGTGTGGCACGTGGGTGGTGTTGGTGTGCAGTGCTCTGCGTGGCTGTGGCTAGCCGGGATGGTGGCTCATGTGGGTACACCCACTGTGGGAGGCTGTGTGCCATCTCAGGAGCGCATGTCACCGCTGTCCACTGCACACGGTGGGTGGGCTACGGTCGTATGGACATGCACTCATACCATGTCCCCTCCTTTATCCTAGGTGTCCAATGGGATGATGTGAACACCAGGCTCCTTTGGAGGATACTGCAGGTCACCACAGCCAGGCTACAGGTGGCATGACTAATTTGGCAGGCCCTGTGCAGGCCGCGGAGGAGATGGCGCACCAGGCGCCGGTAGGGCGTGGATGCCCATGGGGCCCGTTGGCCTGCACCCCCTTCCCTGATCCCCTTCCCTTTCCATCCCTTGTACCTTTACCCAGCCATGTCCTCTGTCCCCCTACCTCCCTTCTCCGGCCTGCCATTTTGTTTGTGGCCTCCCCATTCCCTGCTCCATGTTCCTGTTGTTCTGTACATTGTTTTAGTTGCTTTGTTTTAATACACTTTTCTATTGTTAGCCATCTGTGTCTGTGTCTGCTTTGCAGCTGGCGTGTGGAGCCATGCTGCAGTGGTGTGCATGGTGGCCAAGTGGTACATCTGGGGTTGACTGGGGTATGTGCCTGGTGGTCTGTGCCCAGTGGCTGGAGGGTGTGCCCTGGGATGTACATGTGCACTCCGTTCATGTCGTGTGGCATGTGTGTTGTGTGCTGTTGGCATGTATGTTTCCAGCTATGGTCCAGATGGTCGTGAGGACTGAACTCAGGAGTCCTCCCCCCTCTCTCCCTCTGTTGCAAGCGGGAAACAAAATGGACTTCCCAGGCGGTAGTCAGGACTGAACTCAGGAGTCCTCCCCCCCCCCCTCCGTTGCAAGCGGGAAACAAAACGGACCTCCCAGGTACATACCAGGACAAGCTACAGTCGCATTTCCAGTGGCTCCTTTGTCTCGCTTGGCGCCTTTTTTTTTTTAAAAAATAGAGGGCTCGGCACAACAATGCAGATAGTGTATTTTCTGTTGATCTTCTACTGTTTATGCTGTGCATAGCCTCCCCTTTAAAAAAAAAAGTTTTTTACTCTTATTGTCTCTACACTTGTACCAAACTGCTGCTTAAATTACTGTGCGTAGCCTCCCCCCGTAAAAACGTTTTTACTGTCTCTGCATTTGATCCAAACTGCTGCTTAATTTTACTGTGCATAGTGTGATTTTGATTTCTGATTGATTGCCTTGAAACCCTACTCCCCGCCCCCCCTGTAACTCGTTAGTCTGCCCGAACCCTATTTAATCAGCCTGTTTCTTCTCCTCTCCCCCCCAGGCAGTCGTGAGGACTGAACTCAGGAGTCCTCCCCCCTCCCTCCCTCCGTTGCAAGCGGGAAACAAAATGGACCTCCCAGGTACATACCAGGACAAGCTACAGTCGCATTTCCAGTGGCTCCTTTGTCTCGCTGACTCTGCCTCGCCGAACGCTATGCGTTCGGCTCCCAACTGCCCCCACCACCACCCTTGGTTGGCATCCTAATTTATAGGCTGAATTGTGATCACATGATCACGAAAAACCTATCAGGCCACTTTCCCATCTGCAGTTTATCGTGCTCCACCACTAGAGGTCCTATCACCACCTTCTACTCTTTCTCCTTTTTTTCTCCTCCCTGTTGTTCCTTTTTATTTCCCAACCAAACCTGTCACTCATTTTACTCCTGCTTCTACGCTGCCATGCTCCCACTTATCCTCATTGCGTTATTCCTGCACCCACATCCACCTTTACCCCCACTCATAGTCTGAAATTGGGGCAATATGTTGTAAATGCGCTGTCCTCTATGGCTGGCACCCCAACCGTGCCCCCGCCCCACCAATGCGCTCACTACCAGCCCCTTGTCATCCCCCTCAGCAAGTTACTCACTGAGGCCCCCCTTTCTCCGGCCAACCTCCCTCCACAGCCGCAATAATGCAAACCCCCTCCCCTCGTTTTCTCCTCCTATCTGCCCCCCTTATACTGAATCTAACAATACCCACTATCAGTGGCACACGGCATAAATGCCGTAGACATACCACCCGAATAAACCAATACTGACTCAGGTCACTCATTCTTTTTCTCCTACTAACAGGTAATGTCCACTCAAACCCTGGCCCCCAGGTTGCATCAACATCCCACCAATCTCCTGGTAATGGCCTGCGCATTGCCTCACTAAACATCTGCAGCCTGCTAAAAGAATGGGATTCCTTTCAGGGCTGGGTACTCCAGAACAACCCAGATATCATTGCCCTGACAGAAACCTGGCTCTCCCCCCCCTGTCCCTGACTCAGCAATTAAATTGTCCGGTTACTGCCTCCATCGCTCTGACCACTTGGGAAAGCGAGGGAGTGGCTGTGCTACCTACCTCAAGGACTACCTCATGGGTCACCCTTTCCCCTTACCCATACTAACATCCAGAGCTCAGGCTCTCACCTTAAAAATTACCCTAGGTAGGTCTACATCCCCTCTCCTCCTCACCACGGCCTATGTCCCCCCCAGCAACCAGAAGCAAGCCTTCCAAGCCATCATGTCCCATCTCTCCACCCTACCCCCGAAACAAGAAAAAATACTAGTGGGGGATTTCAACATAAACTGGTTGGCCAAAACAGCCGAGCCTTACATCAATGAGGCTGCTGCCCTCGACCTCACCCAGGTCGTCAAAACCCCCACTTTCGGCTTCATGCCCATGCAGAACATCAACCCTAATAGACCTAGTGTTCACAAGCCGCCCAAAAATAACCTGCACAAGTCCTCCCTGACACCCTTAGGGACCACTCTCCAGTACTTTGTAACTGGTCGGGTACCAACCCCAAAATCGTGCCTAAAATTACTACACAACGAAAACTAGGACCTGGCAAATTACCCCTTCTCAAGGCCCACCTCAGACAGTGGGACTGGACCCCACTCACTAATACACTCGACCCTGACCATGCCCTTGAATTGTTTGTCAACATCTTCAATGCAGCCTGTGATAGGTTCGCCCCTGTTACCAAAACTATGACCAAAGGGAATCATGCCCCTTGGTTCTCGGACCACCTCCAAGGCCTACTGCGCCAACGTGATGCTCTATGGCACCTGGCAAATGAGACCCAATGACCTCAGGATAGGCAGCACTATCAGGAGGCCCGAAACAAATGCACATGGGCCATATGCACAGCAAAGGCTAACCATTACAAAGCCACCTTAACCTCCGCCTGGGGAAATGGACGCATGTTCTGGGAGAACATAAAAGAACTCTGTGGCAAAGGCCCAAATCTACCACCTGATCAAATACTCATTGATGGTAGCCTCGCCGCAAACCCTGCCAGCATAGCCACAGCCCTAAATTCTGCTTTCTCTGACCTCTCCCATGTACTGCCCCCTAATTTCTTGACCCCACGCGGACACGTATCATCCCCACCCCCACGGTGGCACCTTTCTACCAGCGTGTCCTTGCCAGATGGCGAAACCCTACCTTACTAAAGCATTAAGTAAAACCCATTACAGTCATGACTCCCTAGACTATAGACTTCTCCGCCTCACCCTCCATGAAGTCCTGGCCCCTCTCACCCACATACTAAATTGCTCCCTCTGCCAAGGGAAATTCCCTACCCACTGGAAGTTGGCTTATATCACACCCATCCATAAAGGTGGTGACCGAACATCCACAAATAACTACCGCCCCATCTCAATCCTACCCCCCCATCAAAAGCACTAGAACGCATAGTTGCCGACCAACTCACTGAACACCTGAATAAATATAACCTCCTTACCAGGCAGCAACATGGCTTTCGTAAGGACCACAGCACCACTACCGCCCTCCTTGAGTTCACCTCCCATGTCCACTCTGCCCTGGACCACGGCCACCTTACAGGTGCCATCTTCGTGGACCTATCCAAAGCTTTTGACACGGTCAACCATGCTCTCTTACTAAATACCCTGGCCTCCTCAGGTCTCTCTGACGACACCATAAAATGGTTCTCCAGTTATCTCTCTGACAGAACCCAGAGAGTCAAGGTAGGCACTGTCCTATTGCCCTACCTCCCTATCCGATCCGGTGTTCCACAGGACTCCATACTTGGCCCCCTACTTTTCAGCCTATACCTCAACTCCCTCCCATCCTCTTGCTCCGGAAATCTACTTCTTTATGCAGATGATGCGGTCTAATTCACCTCCAACCCGGCTCCCCTCAAACTCCACCAAACCCTCCAGCTTTCTTTCCATGAAATGGAAGACTGGCTCACCTCCCGCCGTCTTATTATCAACTATAATAAGACCAAAGTCATGATATTCGCCCATCCTCAAAACCCACTCAAGTCCCTGTGCCCAATGTTCCTCACTGCAAATCAGACCCCCCCTTGAACAAGTATACAACTTTAAATACTTAGGAATCACTCTAGACCCCACCCTCAACTTTAATCAACATATCCTACACTTAACAACTGCTCTTAGCTCCAGGCTAGGCGTACTCTACTGTTACAAGCATTGCCTCACCCCTGAGGCACTACAACTTACCGTAAACTCCTCGATCCTCTCCCTGTTAGACTACGGCATCCTCATTTACAGTGCCATGCCCCTCCACAGCCCTGAGCAGATTCTGGCTAGTGCTCAATAGAGCCTGTCGCCTAGCCTTAGGATGTGATTGCCTCACTCACTCTTGCTCCCTATATAGCAGCACAAATTGGCTAAACCTGGAAAACAGAATCAGGTACCACACCTGCCTTATGACCAAAAGATACTACTAGGCCTCACCCCACCCTCCCTACTCCAAATTATACTCCCTGCACCTCTAAGCAAAACAACCCAAAGCTCTAGCAGGCAGCTACTATGGGTACCCCATGGCTGGACCTCCCAATACCAACGCACTTTCAATTACAGGGCCCCCTCCTGGACAAACTCCCTCCCAATCCATATTACAGAGGAAAGAAGGCTGGGCCCTTTTAAATCAATGCTAAAGGAACACCTGCAGGTCTCAAATAAATGTGACTGTCCTTGATGCCGGATCTGCTTCTCCTCCTTACAATCAAGCTATTAGCAGCAAATGTACCACAAATACATTTTTAATTTTTTGTATGAAACAAGACAAGCAACCTTTGTCTGAATCTCTCTGACACCTGTCCTCCTCACTCCTGGCTGTGCTAAATTACCTAAACTTCTCGCTGCTAGCCTACTACGAAACAACTTTGGAACCTGTTTATGTTATGCTTATCTTGTGTATTTTTTTTAGTAATGTGCTGTTTCTCTTTCTGTATACAAATGTCCCATCCCTGTGGAATTGCTTTGTATGATGTGGAACCTTTGTAAATGAGTCTCTGACTCAAAGGTCTTTCTGATTATTTCAAATAAATAAATAAATAAATACATAAAAAGTAGTCTTTCAACATGTTTCCATGTTTCTAGGACCTGTATTTCCTGAATTATGCTAATAAGACTATAACTTTATAATGTTAACAAAATTTCTCAAAACAAAGTAATAGTCTTGCTCTAAATATTATTGGCTTCAGAATAATATAAGATTTGTCCATGAGCTCTTTTCAGAATGTCTCTAAAGCATTAGATTTCTGTGTAAGCACATGGTTTTCTTTGTCTGTGCTTAGTGAAGTGTGACGTCATGCAGCTTGGAGCTCATTGAGAAATTCTTTAACACGAAGTGACTAGGTGCTGTTCTTAGGTACTCAGTTAACAGTCACATCATTAGAAAGGTTATAAGGTTAACTTCTTTTTGACACTAAATGTGTTTATCTCTGACAGTTCTGATGCTACAATGTTTTATAAATATCAAGCGTTACAAAGCTCTTGCAGACCTGAGATTCAGTCACCTTATAGGCCTCTATAGTCCTTATTAAATGCCTGAATTTGGTCTTAATGGGACTTTATACATCTTTGCAATTGCTAAAAATTTCTTATTCCATTGTAGTAAGTACTTTTTAAAAGAGGTATCTATACCTGCCAGTCTCATTTCAGCCCAGAGTCCAGATGTGATGCATTACCTGTCAAGTTCATAGCAACTCATCCTTTCTTATCTCCCGGTTGCTAGGGTATTATAACCTTTGTCTCTTCAAGAATTCAGGTAGGCCTCTTTGCCCTGGACCAACACTGCAGAAAGTCTCTTAATATTATGGCCTAAATTCAATGTATTATCCCTTTTCCAGTGCTCACTAAGAAATGAAACTTATTCCTTATATGGAATGACTGCATTATCCCTTTCTCAGCCAGATGGAGGGCACTTGGAAATTTAAAACACAGAACCATTTTTTTTGTTAACCCTGAAGCAATGTTTTTCATGTAGGCACTAATTTTAACCAGAGGTTTTTTTTTATAATATGCCTTCCCCTTATAAAAAATATAAAATAGTAATTAAAACTAAATAAGACTATGATAATCAAATTCTAATAATAAAATATTTTTAATCAACTTAGTTTTGTTCCTTCATTCTGAGGAGCTTGAATGTTAGACACCATATTACCAAATAGCTGACTGAATTTTGCACAGCCAGAGGGAGAGTGAGAGCAAATGGCTTGTTCTACAATGTAAGTGCTGACAGCTGAGCCGCTGATTGAACGTCAAACATTATGAAGACAGAAATGTCAGAAGTTTTGTTTTTCTACTGAAACAGAGTGGGACCCTCCAGCAGCCCTGCAGATGATAGAATTGACAAGCTACCTGTGCTTGATAATTTGTATGGAACATGCTATCTTACTCAGATTGTGACAGCTGTGAATTGCAACAATTAAGACTCAGAGGGCTATGAATTGTGGTGATTAAGACTCAATCCACAGAATTAAGTGTTACGGGCTGTCAGCACTTATGGGGGACACAAAGTCAATTAGTTAAATAGGGAGGTTCGAATTAAAGAGGGTTGGATAAATGGGGTTGGACTGCACTGGCATACACTAAGGTTGTTTAATCCTATTTTGTTTCCTTTCCCCATCAATTGAAGAAAAATCAAGATGTTTATAACAGTGATAAAGGCCCCCACATTGGCCCTTTATTACTAGGAAAATGACTACTACTATCCTTGTTCTACTAATAAAGGACCAGTACATCAGTCTTTATTGCTAAAAGACCACCCCTTTAGGTAGTCCTAAAAAAAAAAACACGAAGGTGCCTTACTTCCCCTGGAGTCACTTAGTTCTTCTACCAACATTTCTCATTTGGTCCCAGAAGGACGCAAAGGGTCATATTTTGGCTCAAAGAACTCAGCAGCTTCATCTCTTCCATTTCCCAGTTTGGCACCCTTCCCCTGTGCTCCAGTGTTTCCAGATGTATTATAATATGAGTGCCTGCAAAGTGCTACAGTGCTCTCAGTTGAATTGAATGGAGTGTCTTTTTACATCCTTTTTGTGTTTACTTGTACGCATGTGCAAGAAACATAGTGCCACCATACGAGTTTTCGTAGATGTGCCTCCCCCACTTCCAATGCCCTGCTCCCTTTCGCAGATGCGGCTGCACCATGCCAATTAATGTCGAAGTTGTCTATGACAGCCATTCAGATGCAGTGGCATACAGTTAAAAGCAAAAAAACAGCTGCAATCAGCAGTGCTAACGTGTAGGCAATTTGCATACTACCATCGGCAGGTAATTTACATACTGACGTCGGCAGTGTGCAAAGTGCCTAGACTCTGCACTGCATCTGTTCAGCTGTCATAGACAGCTTCATTTTTGCCTACTCCCCCCCCCCCAAATCACTACTTTCAAATTCTAATTTAATCCCCTCAAAAGTTCCTCCCCATCCTAAACTATAGTCCTGTTAGGAGCAGTACATGTGCTTACGAACATTAAAAACTAGATAATTCTAGCTGCCTATGATCCATTTACATAGTGTGATTCCCGCGGCCTTGTGCAAAGCCCACGCTGACAGGACAAATTAGTACTTGGGGGGAAAAAAAGTTTGGCTTTTTCGCTCTTGCTCTGTTTCGTCCATGTGAGTTTCAAACAATGACAGTTTCACCCCCTCGTCTAACCTACAGTAGTAATTGGAAACCACCACATTTAATACTCCGGCGCAGTTGCTCTGCATTCAAAGGTGTCAGACCATACAGACATTCTACTGTTCAACCAACTTGAAACACTTGGAATACAGCGACTGAAACAAACGTATCCCTAACTCAATCCATTCTTGCAAACTGATTTCAAACATAAAACATGCAGGCCAGCCACCTGCCTGCGTGCTTTCGGTCAGTTTGACGTGACTTATGCAAATTAATTTGTCCAAACTACACACCATAAACAACAGAACACAGGGTAGAAAAAGCAAAATGCACATGGGCATGGGGGATCCAAGAAGTTAAAAAAAAGTTAAGATGAGAGCAACTAAAATGCCCTTAGAATTCAAATAGCAACTCACCTGCTTGAAATAGTTGCTCAATGCAGAATCTGATCATTTCGGTCCTTATCGCATTCACATATACAAGCGATCTTGTGTACCAAGAAAGCATGCAACAGCCATACAATAAATAACAATATATTACTCTGCCGGGGGACTATCTTCTGATAGCAGTCTCAAACTCCTATTCACATGGAGGGGAAAGGCGTGGATTGATGGCACAGATCCGAAAGACAGGGTTCCCCTCGCACCTCTGCCATGGCAATTTCTTGCGATGGCCGATGGGGGTGCCCAATCCCCTGTTGGCTGCACTGCCCTCCCCCCAAAAAAACCTTCCAGCTGCCATGATGGGAGCCCACCCCAGTGTGGCAAAAGTTCCCCGTAGTCTACACAAACATAAAACACCTGGAAAAAAAAAAGGGTCCCTCATTGACTGTCTCATCCCCTCTTCCAGCCGCACCCACCCACCTCCCCACACACCCCTAACCCCATACGTACCTCGGAAGCTGGTGCAATGATCTTCGGTGGACCAGGAACACGTCTGCACTCTTCAAAGCCGACCGTGAACTGAAGAAATACCAGTAAGCTGTATAATGGCATAATGTTTTTTTTTCAACTTTGGTGCATATCTTGGCCATTTTTGGGACTTCTTTCACCAAATTTTGAACATGGGGTTCTTGGGACCCCACCTCATGAACTCAGTCACTGTCATTTTGTTATTCAGTCCCAAAAGGTGATTTCACTGTCACTTCCCGGAACCACCTTTCGGGCCTGAGTAACCAAGCGACAGTGTCGCAGTTCATGAGGCAGACCTCCAAAAACCCTACGTTGAAAATTTGGTGGAAACATTCCCAAAAATGACTGTTTTACGAGGGTGCTTTGCGCAATTCCTATGCACGCTTGTAACTTTGAGAATGTTTTATATTTTCACTCCAGCTTTTCCACATTGCCATTTTACCACTCTTCCTTATGAACAGTCCAGCTGTCACTTTTCATATCTCGCCCAGAATGTGTTTGTGCACATGTAGCACATATTAGCGCGGTCAGTGTGCGAAATCAATGTTCAGGACACATTAAGAAAATCACAGTGACACTAGTCATGATAAGCAGAGGTGTTAAAATGGCTTTGTTGAAAATTTGGTGACAAAAGTCCATAAAATGACTCTGTTACGAGCGTGCATTGAGCAATTTACATGCACCATCGTAAGTTCACAAATTTGTAATATTTTCAGTCCAGATTTTCAACATTGACATTTTTCCACACCTTCTTATGAACAGTACAGCCGTCATTTTTCACACCCTGTCCGAAATGTGTTTTTGCACTTCCGGCGCAGAATTGTGCGGTTGCTGTGGGAAGTTAATGTCTGGGACAGACTACGAAAATCACAGTGACACTGTTCATGAGTGGAGGTCCCAAAATGCCTATGTTGAAAATCTTCTGTAAAAAATCCTCAAACTACTTACATTACGGGTGTATGTTGCGCAGTTTCTACGCATGCTCGTGACTACACCAGTTTTTGTATATTTTCACTCCAGATTTTCAACAATGCCATTTTTTACACCTCCTCATGAACAGTACACCTGTCACTTTTCACATCCTGTTCAAAATGTGTTTTCGCACCCGTAGCACCAAATAGCGCAGTCACTCTGCAAAATCACCTTTCCAGTAACAAACTGATAGTGTCACTGTTCATGCGGTGGGGTCACAAAAAAACCCATGTGGAAAACTTGGAGTAAAATTACCAAGAAACTCTCAGGGCATTAGGGTTTTTGACCATAACGCCCTACCCTGTAGGGACTGACAGACGTCAGGGGTGTGACTTGGGATTGTCAACAGTAATGCTCATGCCATTTCACCCCCCACCCCCACCCTGCAGCCATTGACAGGCACTAAGGTGCACGGACCCTTTGCCTCAGAGTTCACCTCATTCTCCTATACTGCACCCATTTCAGTGTATTTCCTTATGGAATGAGGTGAATGTAAAACCCAAACACCCCAAGGCACACCTTGACACTTGTCAGTGTCTGAAGGGTAGGGTGAGGTGAAATGTCGTGACCATCATGGGCGATGACCCAAAGGCACACCCCAATGCCTGTCCATCTCTGCAGAGTGAGGGTGGAGTTGCTGTCCCTTCAATACTTCACTGCCATTCCTATACTGCATCTGTCTAACTCCTGCACTGCCACTGCTAATGCCAGCAAGCAAAAACATTCGGCATTGACAAATGCTTGTTATATACTATATTTTAGAGGGCCATTTGGTTCAATGCAACCCCACCACTCAACTAACAAAGATCTTGTTAGCTGAGTGGTAGTTTGATTTGAAACAAATTACCTTCTAAAATGTAAAAATATATGAAATAACATCCCATCCCCATTGATAGCACTCTCAAAACACTTGCAGATAATCACAAAATGTCAGCACACAGGGAGAGGGCAAGGAATCAAGAAGTTGAAAGGACTGCGTTGATGGCTGCTCTGAGCCAAAATACAATCCCTTCCCTTTTTTGGGGGACGGACTGAAATTTTTTGCCAACAGAACTAGCCGACACAGAGGGAAGTAACACAGCTTTATATTTTGGGGGAGTGTGGCATTTTTTAAAATGAGTGTCATTTGTGCCCTTTTAATAAAAGTCTAGGGTCAGCATCTTCGCTCGGCACCTTGTTTACTCATGTCAAAAAGTGCAGTTCTATAATGGCAAGGGTGTGATCCATATTGGGAGAAACCTTTTCAGGATGGAAGGGACCACGCCTGTTCTTTTTGCAGGAGACATGAAGTATGTTTAAGTGAGGGAATCCATTTTCCAACCTTTATAAAGTTAAAAAAATATAGTCTGTCCCCAACCACAGTAGTTTCAAGTTTCAAGTCCCAGTATTAACTCATTGAAATGGTCAGGCATGAGAGATGGAAACTGCCATACAAATGAATCAAATCACTTGGTCTCCCGGGACCATTAGGGATTAGAAAATATTAATATTACTTTCATTATGCCTTTGAGAAACAGATATGAGAAGCAGGCATGTTTGCTTTGGCACAGTCTGGGGTGATTGTCCTTCACCAGCTAGTTGTTTCATATGGCACTTATTAAATATGCCGTTTGAACACTGTTGCATGAAATTACCTACAATTATAGTTATTTGGTACTAACTTTTAACACAGTTTGTCATGCGAGACTTGTATAATTAAGACTTCAATCTGAATGTAAACGTAAAATGATCTGTGCTTGTCACAAAGAAGCAAAAAAAATGGTTTGCGAAACATTTGCAAACACTGCAGATCTTAAGTCAGGATTCAGAGAACGAAAGAAACAGCTGCATGTGACTTACTGTCAGCCTAATGCTTGAAAGTGAACTTCAGTGAAGTACAGGGCATGTGTTACTGTCTACTTCCTTGTAACAAGTACAAGTGTGAAGCAATGAGAAAGAGAGACAGTGTATTCCATTTTGTATTTATTTGCCTTACCAGGAAAAAGGTTCCTTTGAGCAATGCTCATTTACAGGGAAGTCCTGGTTAGGACAGCAAAAACACTGTCAGTTTGGATGGATATATGTACAAATATAAAATAGTAAGCCAGCAAAAACATGCATACAGAGAACATACAGGGTACAATAAAGGTGATGCTGGGTCTTGGACGTGACATAAATTGGAATTAATACATAACTAATATGAGATAGTGCATACAGATTTTTCTAAAGAAATGGAGTATTGCATACAGTCATGTTGATATCAACAATCGCACACAGGTCTTGTGGAACTGTGAAATGTAAGATCCCCAGTTTGACACTAAGCACTATACATAAGATATTGCATCTCAGCTGGATTAGGTAAGTAAACTGTTAAAATATTATAAAAATAAATGCTCAAATAAATAACTAGATAAATTCCAACTAAAAAGAGTTACGCAATGTGTTTTCTTGCTTTTGGTTATTTCATCCAAATGGGGGGGGGGGGTTGCACTTGTTAAAGAAAGATTCCCCAAAAGCTGGAGAAAGGAAAAATCTTGTGTTTATCAATTTTGTTTGCAATCTCCCAGGTCTTGCCTGAAAATAGGAATTTGATTGTCTAAACTTGGGGGTCAAAGGTTTAGGTGTAGATTTTCCATTGTAAACCTCCCCCAGCAGCAACTTTGAATTTTTCTTTTAATTGTGTTTACTCTGTGGCTCCACTCCTCTCCATCTGAACAGAACAGCAGCTGTATTTTTGGAGGCTGGCTGAAAGGACCAATCAGGAGCACCAGATAAAGGGCACCAACTTTGAAATTCCTTTGCGTCCTGGACTACTGATTCACAGGCTATCTGCAACCTCAGTCACTCGCCGCTGGAGCTGCAGCAAGGAACTCGGGGATCGGACGTTTGGGTGCAAATTTTCCATTGTAAACCTCTCCCTTCATCAATTTTGGGTTTTTCTTTTTAATTGTGTTTATTCTGTGGCTCCACTCCTCTCCTCCATCCAAACAGAACAGCTGTATTTTTGGCCCCACCCCACCCACCCAATTAACTTGAAGGACTTGGACGGAAAGTGATGTTGGAGGCAGAAATTACTGTTTGCCAGGGATATCAGGGCACAGTAAGGTAATTTTTTTAGAGTTATGTGTAAGTCTGCTGTCTCTAATATTTTCACTTTGGGATTTTTGTTGGTTTCTTAGGCTTTTTGGTCAGGATTCTTGAAGCTATACCAGCTTCTATTAATTCTGCTTGGAGTTTCTCGACCGGGGCAATATTTTAGGTGCCAAACTCAAATTAGATACCCACGGCTGGTATAAACCTCAGGGCAACAAAGAAGTCCTTACTGACTTGACAATGGAGTTTTCTTTGCACGGCTGCAATAGGGGTGGAGGGTGCAGATGGACTGTTGTTTGGCCCTACCTCCTGCCCACCCAATACTTTTATATACAACATAATTCCTCATCACCAGAAAGGGGGCATCCTATTGGTCACTATATTAGATGATGCTTGTGCCAATCTGACTGCAAGTTCTCTTTAGACTGTGCTTTACGCTACCACATTGTATACTTCTGTTGCCTATGTTGTCTACAGGTTATTGTGAAAATATTTGGTCTGTCCTCTACCCAGCTTTGTCTTAATCCTCAGGTTTTGCCTAGTGTTCTGCTCTCAGTTTATTAAAAGTGTATGCAGCCTATAGTATCTTGACATTGGACGCCTGTGGGTTTGGGCCACTGTGCTGGTTTCAACACTAATCTGCATTTCTTTTAAATGATCTGCTATTTTAGTGCTTACAAGGTGAAAAATCAAATCTGGTACTGTCTAACGGTTCCCACTAGTGCTGGGCTGTTGGTGCATATGGTTGATGTAAAATGACTGTAGCTGCATTTTTATTCTTTTATTTCTGGAAGCAATTTTGTGAGTTTTAAAATTAGGAGGGTGTGTTACCTGGCACTAATTCTCTCATTCTGCTCTCTTATCATGAATAGGAAATTGAATTTGCTTTGTTCATCCTTTATGGCTGGGGGGCTACTATTGTCTCTGGTAACTATTACAGATCACCTTATTAGTGTACTGGGCTGTGACACCAGGCACTCTTGGGGTATACTGCTGCTACCACGACAATTCGACGGTGCCCGACACTACAGGGACAAAAGCACCAGGTCACTGTAATGTCAGTGCGGGACCCTGGCACTGCTTTCTGAGGGTATTGCACCCACTTCCTGAAACAACTGTGACTTGGAGTTGATTATTTTAGTGCAGGGGGCACAGGGGCAGAGCCCCCCACATGGGGGGTTTGGGGCAAAGCCCCCCGAAGAAACCAATGTGTCCATTGACTCCCTTTATGCCGACTTCAAAATGCGGTCAACATAAGGGAGTTGCTGTAACGTCAGTTGGCAAATAATTTGTCGGCCGACTGTCATGGATCCCTCTCTAGGTATAGTGATGCCTCCTTTGAGTACTCAAACTTTATGGCTGGGGTGGATAAGCCCCCTAACTCCAACTGGTACCTCAGATCTGTTCGAGTTACATATATTGCTCATTACTTAGCCACCTCCTCGTACTCTATCCCTAGGGGCTGTGGTATGCTAAAACATTTCCTTGAGATCTAGCTATACCATCTATGCCTTTCCCTTGATGGTGACATTGAATCAAATCCTGGTCCCCCCTAAAGTGGCTAGTTATGCAATCTTTCCCCAGTGGTTCTCTATTAAGGGGCTTAAAGTAGCTCATATGAATGTATGCAGCCTCATAGCTAACTTTGATGAGACAGAGGCTTGGGTGTCTCATTATTCCCCGGACATACTTGTGCTCACTGAGAGATGGCTTAAGCCAAATATATTGGATTCCATGTGTGCCATAAAAAGGATACAAGCTTCTTGGATCTGATCATCCTGCAGCTAAAAGGGGTGGGGGTGGGGTTGCCTTCTACTTTAGGGAAAATCTGTTGATTACAGCATTTCACACTGAAACTCTATGTGCCTGTGAAACCCTACACATGGTTCTTGTCCTTGGAAACACAAAGAAATGACATTTATTATGTGGCTACAGTTCTTCAAGGAGTGGCTTAAATGGTCTGAAGGCTGTCTTAACTACATGGCATCACTGCAAGGCAAACCGGAGCTTCTCCTCCTAGGTGACCTCAATCTAGACTAGTTGAGGAAAGAATCAGGCAAGTTTGACACTGAGCTAGGAAAGCTCCACCTAACTCAACTGGTCTCCTGTCCAACAAGGGTCTCACCGCTTAGCACTTGTCAAGTCAATCACTGTTAGACTTGATTATAACGAACAGCAATGAGCATGTGCTGGCTGCAGCTGCTTTGCTCTGTTAATGACCACTCAGCTGTCTTCTGTGTTTGGAAGATGACGCTCCCTAAGACCCCACCTAGGGAGATTCTTTTTAGAGACTTCTCTAAACTAAACATAGGAGCATTAACATTAGATCTCTACTATATGGACTGGTCATCTTTATACCAGACATCGGACATAGTGAAAGCTTTTAATTTTGTTGTTACCTCTATTCAAGCTCTACAAGACAATCATTTCCCACTGAAGAAATGCAGAATCAGAAGAACAGGTACCAGATGGCTACATAGTGACCTTTTAGTGCCCATTAGGAGGATCCTTGGCAAAAGCCAAGCTTACTACATCTCCCACAGACTGGATGGAGTACAGAAGACTGAGGAAGGAATGTAAACAAGCTATACGAACCAGAAAAAGCACCTACTGCAGGCAGCTTCTCCAGGCATTGGGTAGTGACTCCCGTGGATTTTGGAGTCTTATTAAGTCATTCTTGGGACAGGGAACCAACACTTCCATATCCAACATGATGCTGGATGGAGTAAATTGCAATAACACAAGCAAGATAGTCTGTGCCCTATTTCTATGAACTCACTGAATATACTAAGCTGACTGGTCAGGTCACTCCCACAATATCTAGATCTGTGGAATTGTCCTCGCCTCCTTTTAATCTTAGGTCTGTCTCTTGCAACGAGGTACTTTGTCTCCTAAAAGCCATCCCTGTGTATGGATCAGCTGGATTGGATGGGCTACTACTCAGGTTTATAAAAACTGCTGCCCCTCTACTAGCTGCTCCAGTCACTAGGCTTTTCAATTTATTCTTGGGTACTGGATCTGTCCCTAAGCTCTGGAAGATCACTCGGGTGGTCCCTGTCCACAAAAAGGGGGATACCAGGAATATGGAGAACTACTGCCCCATAGCCATTCTTTCTGCACTGAATAAGTTACTTGAGAAGATTGTGGCTACACAGCTGACTGAACACCTTCACCAATACAATTTACTATCCGTGGCACAACATGGCTTCAGGAAGGCACACAGCACATCCGCAGCTCTCTTACAGTTTACAAAAGACATAAAGATGGCCATGGATAAGGGCATGCTAACAGGGGCAGTCTTCATCAATCACAATAAGGTGTTTGACCTTGTGGATCACCCCCTTTAAATATCTAAACTTACCTCCCTGGGTTTTTCATCTTCAACTACCTCCTGGTTTGCCAGTTATCTTGCTGGATGACAACAATTCCCTCAGATTGAAAAAGTAAAACCTGAGCTCTCTCCAACTAGAGTTGATGTCCCCCAAGGATCCATTCTAGGTCCCCTACTATTTTCCTTGTTTATTAACAACACATCTTTGATGGCTGGCTCATGCGTGACATTATGCAGATGATATGGTGCTATACACAAGTGCCACGGATAAAACCAGGATCAACTCAACCCTGCCTGAAGTTTTTAGTCTCACACAATCCTGGCTTAGGCAGAACAGACTCCTTCTAAATACCAAGAAGACTGTAGCCATGCCCTTTGGTTCTGCACCTAGATTCAAAGCCTGTACTTCCTCTCTCACCATCATTGGTCCTAGTGGTTCACCACTCAATGTGTTAGGATCCTTTAAATACCTTGAGGTCACTCTGGATACAGTTCTGGATTTCAACCTCCATCTGGCTAACAGCTGCAAGTCTGTAAATCATAAGCTTGGGCTTGCCTATTAAGTTAGGCATACCCTCACCACTGCCGCTAGATTTGCAGTTGCACAGGGTGTACTGCGGCAGGGCTCACCTATGGTTTGGTTACCTATTTTGAAGCCAAAAAAGGGATCCTTGACAAATGGAACATGTGCTACAACAATATCTGCTGCTTTGCCTTGACAGTGCCCCGGCAGATACATCACTGTGTCCTCTACTCAAGCCTTGGGTGGCTCTCCCATCATCCTACTGGCTGTACATTGCAGGCTGCACAGTTGACAGTATTCTAAGAGCTGGCACACCAACTACACTCAACTCCTACTTCCTCAATAGCCATTGGATGTCCTAAGATCTTCCCAGCTACCTTCCCAGAACTCCCATCATTGGATATCTGGTGCCTAGCTGCCTTGCTAAAGTTACTCTATCCAAACCACTGTTCTCCAGTCCCTGGATGTCACCATACTTCATACAATCATCTACATTCCTTCATCATATTGCCATCACTTAGGTCAGCAGCCCATCCAGCGGTCCTTCTAGCTCATCCCTCATGTTTTGCTTCCCACACTCCCTCCAGTGAAGACTTTCACTGAGAGCAGGCTTCCATCAATTCCTCAATCTGCACGTCTGCAACTGACCTGGCTGTCTCCCTATCCCAGTTATGCCTCTTAACAGGCCTATATCAGACTAAACTGCTAAGCACCCCTCGCATTCTATGCTGCTCTCAACTTTCCATTACCACAACAGTCTACAGACTCCTTCAAAGACCCATTTCCAGGCTTCCTACAGCATTCAGACAGTGAATCAGCCTGTAAGGCACAGCAGTCATGGCCACCTCAGCTTATGTCACTGGCAATTATGCCACAGCAATGCCCATATCTACCTTTTCCCACCAGCAGACCAGCAGGAGCCTATACTAGTATCATTACAGCATCAATACTCAAATCAACCCTTGAATTCATTGTACTGAACTTCCAATTATTTTCATATTAATTCAGTTACCATCTCTACTGCATATACCAGCCTTCCTTTCTTGGTCTACAATCTTCCATATCACCCCTCCTACCAGGTATCTAAAGATTCTTTCCAACTCCTTCATCTTCTTCATGGATGCCTACATTGCAACTTATCACTCACCACTTAACTCCAAACCTTCAGACTTTAACTTGAATGTTGAACCTTCTACAAAGTCAGATTGTTTACCTTATGACTTCATAACCCATCCTACTTCTCCCCATTCAAAGTCTGGTAGCAAATTTTATCAAATCATGCTCTTCATGCTCACTTTGTCTCTGTAATCCCATTGGGTATCATTTATCATCACCTTGGAAACCTGGACTGCATTGGCCCCTTTTCAACTAGACCTACTCCAGTTTCAGGATCCAGATGCTCCTTCAGAATAGACCTACCTCTTCAACCTCAGAATCGTCCTTCCAGAATGCATCATCCAATGGACTTTGAAGATGGACCGTCATCTGTCCAAGCAGTTCACCTTCCTCAGAAGTTAGAATATAGTTGCTAGAACCTAGGTTCATCTCCTCTTAGTTTGCTCGTCGGACAGACAGGTCAATAGCCATGGGTCCTCGGAGGTTTCCTCCATTTGAGGGTTTTTCCTCTCCTTTGTGCTACTGATCATACTCTCCATGAGTTGGAGGAGGTAATCATAGTCTTTTGGACATTCATTGATAATTCTTTTGGGCTTTTTATTCCCTACTCACTACCTGGTTTTCCTACCAAGGGTGGGAATAGAGAAAAGCCAAAAGTAAACTACGTTACACAAGCACAACTGACTTCATACGCTATTCACCAAAACATTGAATTGGAGGGCTAAAGCCTGAGGTTCTATGTGGGAGAATAGCTCCTCCCACATTCCCCTTAAAGACCAGCCTCCTACTGCAGTCCCCTGCTTAGTGCATTGTGAAAACACCCACCATCTGCCCCTGCCTCCTCCTTCTCCGGCACTCTGCTCACCCTTGGTACTGGACTTTCTATTCCCTACTCACTACCTGGTTTCCCTACCAAGGGTGGGAATAGAGAAAAGTCAAAAGTAAACTACGTTACACAAGCATTTCTGACTTCATACACTATTCACCAAAACATTGAATTAATTTTATAGCCCAAGATCAGGTAGACTGCCTGCAATTTCTTGAGGAGAGCTGGAACAGAACTTTGGGGGTCACTGATAAAAAATAAAGTCATCTGCATATAATGGTATTTTTTTTGTTCCAGTTGCCCCACTTTCACACCCTGAATGCCCACATTTGCCTATACTGCCACTATCAGGTGCTCTATATACAGCACAAACAGTAGGTAGAGAGGGGACAACCTTGGCACATACCTCTATGCAGAAGGAATCTGGAAGATAGGACACCGTTCACTCTGACCATATCCTCCAGGGAGGAGTACAAAGCAGCAATGCTAGTGATGAATTTAGTGTCAAACCCCATTAGTTCCAGGGTGCAGAAGAGGTAGGTCCAGTCATCTCAGTCAAATGCCTTTTCGACGTCCTTTGACGTGGCCAGTTGGAGTGTTTTAACTGAGCACTGTGTTGTAAGAATATTGAGAAAGTGCCTGATGTTATTATGAAGATTTTGCCCCTTAATAAATCCCATTTGGGCCAGGTCGATTAAGTCCTGTACTACCCCATGCACCCTGGCTGCCATAATGGCAGTGAAAATTTTGAGGTCAACTTGGAGCAGTGAGACAGAGCGATAGCATTCTCAGGCTGTGGGATCCCTTCCAGGTTTTAACATGACTGACACCTGTATTTTAAGCCATGTTTGAGGGACACCATCTCTCCAAAGTATCAACTGAAACAGCTGGGAGACCTTGGTGGTCAGCAGTTCCTTCAAAGCTTTATAGTATTCTGTAATGAACCCTTCAGTGCCCAGAGCTGTGCCATTCTTAAGGTGTTGTATAGCTGTCTGTATCTCTATGTCAGAGACAGGCTGCTCCAGTAACTGTCTTTGGTCCTGAGTCAGGGTTTTAAGGGTCAGATTACTTAGATAGGCAGCTATCTTGGTCTCATGGTCTGGTCCTCTTTTCTGTGATTATAAGGTCATGTAGTAATCAGCAAAGCTATTTGCTATTTCTGCTGGGTACACCATGACAGGCCCTGGCTAGAGTTTGTTTTGGAGTTTAAGGACTGCCCTACTGGCTGCCTCCTTTCAAATCTGCCAGGCCAGAACCTTGCCAACACAATCTTCTCCCTCATAGGAACACTAGTAGTATACCTTAGTTGCCCTTCAATTTTATTTTTGAGAAATAACTGCAAAGCTTCTTTGCACTGTTTAATCTGTGGCGCTAGGGTTTCATCAAGCTTTATTTTATGGGTGTCCTCCAACTCTAGCTGGTGGGATATTTAAGCAATAATGCATGACAGGGTGTGTGTTGTGCTGGGATAACATCACACCTGGGGTGATTAAGCATGAGGCCGTAGGCCAAGTGTGACTAATCACCCCAGAAGTGACGTTATCCCAGCACAACACACACCTTGGAGTGCATTATTGCTATTATACAATGGCTCGTTGTGTTTTTAAGAATATGAAAATGTGAAATATATGTTTAAAATACTTTTTTTCTTAGTTATTTTGCTAGTGGAGGTATACCTATTGGCAAAAATCCTTAGTATCTGTGTTGTCCAGCAAGCGGTGCTGCAGTTATATAGTTGTGTGTATTCCCTTTTCAGTGTGTCCTTGTGCTGTGATTCTCTGGATTTGTTAATTGAGAACCCCCTCACAAAAAAAAAAAAAAAAAAAACAAGGGAATTACTTAGTTGTGTTTCTTTGAGCTGGCCCTGGTCCTGGTCCTGCTGTACTTCGTGGATTGGCTGAAGGTGACCGTGAATTAATATTTGTTTAATTACTTATGTGAAAGCCACAAAGTTTTGAACCACGATCCTACTTCTTGTATTGCGCGCTATTTCAAATCGGCTTTGTTTGAATTGTTTTAATTTTCCCCAGCAGTGTGACTGTTTCTTTGAGGAACTGGGCGGTCTGTGCACTGAGCGATGAGCGTCTGTTTCAAAGTGCTCGCGTGACTTCGGAATCTGATGAAAATGCTGTTTTTACGTAATGGCTTTTTTTTCTCATTAAAAGATGTTTTTGTGGGGGAATATGGGGTGTGGGGTGAGGGTGCAGCATTGTGCCAGTGTGGTTGTAACTGCTCGTGGGTACTGAGCTGCGAGTGGGGAAAAAGAGAAGTGGGCAGCTGAAGCGGACCACGGCATGCGTGCAGTGATTTCTTTAACAGTTGATGTGGTCATCAGAGGGCTGGGACTAGACCCGTGATGTTGTACTGGGATAACATCATGGGTCCAGTCACAGTCTGACCAATCAGATGAAAGCATTCTCTCTTGGCATTATATAATTCTCTCTTCTTCTTTTTGGGAGGTGCACTGGATAATAACACCTGTGACAGTGGCCTTCATGGCATCCCAGTGGTCAGCCAGAGCATGTCCACTACTGCGTTGTTCTGCGAATGTTCTGTAAGCCACTGCTGCACTAACTTCCTAAACTCTGGCTGGTTAAGGATGGAGGTGTTTAATCTCCAGAGTGTCTTATGAGAGGTAAGAGAAACAGTAAAACCTGTCACAACCAGCATGACAGGGAGTGATGTGGCACCCGGCGGGGGTGCCTGCTGTCTCCACAACACCGCCTAGGTATAGTTGCCATCAGGTTTGTGATTTTAGGCTACTACTATGGTTGCAGACTATCAGCATGTAACATGTAATAGTTTTCAATCCACCTAATAGAGACATATACGTCTTCCACAGTTACAGTGCAAAGCACTGTATTCTATTCCGTATATAGCAAAACTACACACCAGCATCTCAAACTTGTATCAGCCACAGTCCTAGGGCATCCCTGTGCCTCTTCTGCCACCAGCCCCCTCCTGTCCAGTTAGTACACCCTCCCAACCATCCTGTCCCCTCTTGTGTTGTGCCAGGTGGGAGGGGGGGGAAGATCCCTGCAGCAATTCCCACAGGTGTGCCAGCTGTCTGGTGCAGCTGTTGGCTTGCAGCAAACCAGGGGAGTTTGGCACTGGAATCCTGCTTTTTCTGGAATCAGACACAGGGTCCCCAGTGCACCCAGAATCTGCTGCAGACCAGGAGTGATGCAACTTGCGTTATTCTAAGAGCTCTTTGAAAATCAAGCCTTATGTCTCAAAATGTTGTCAATTTCTTTCCTATGGCCAGTACATCTAGTCTTCTTAACAGGTGCAACCAATTAAGACATTCTGTCCCAGGGCTGATTTCCTATTGAACAATTTTACAAACAAGCTTGTGGAGGTCAAAATATATTTCAAGGGTAACCCCCATGTTCCAGTTAAACCCAAATAGCTTTCTGCAAACATTTTAACAATATAAGTATATACATTTTCAAACCAAGGGATCCAAGTTTCACATAAAGATTAACATATTTTTTTAACCACACAGAAGCAAGGGAAGAGAGAATGAATAGAAACAGCAAGTGAAGGCAGGAGAAAAAACAGGGGCAATTGTGGGACCATTGGAGTGGCCAACTCTGAGGCTCCACAAGGAAAATTTGATTGCATAATCAGACAGAAGATAGACAAGTGACAGAACAGGAGGAAAACAGAATAGATCCTTGCTTTTAATTCTCACCGTATAACAAATGGGTCAGGGTCTTATCCAACCCTGTCACATACCCCCTCTTTAAAAGGGAACCTGTTTTTTTTTAGGTTTCAAAAACATTCTTTTTCTTTTTTTTTTTTTAGCATTACCATATAATACTTACAGTTCCTTGAATATGTGGTATTCCTTTTTCATGACACCAATGACAGCAAACATTGCAGTTAAGCAAGCACATTTTTTTCCAGACTTCTGAATTCTCAATTACTGAACCATGTCTTGAAAGAAAATCAGCATATACATTCTCTTTTCCAGATTTGTGCATCATTTTGAATTTAAATGGCTGTAGTGCCAGGTACCACCTTGAGATTCTGGGATTTATATTCTTCATTTGGGCAAGACAACAGAGAGGATTGTGATCTGTTATAAGTACAAATTTAGCTCCTAGCAAATAAAACTTAAAGGACTACCATGCCCATTTCTCAACAAGACATTCTTTTTTGCAATAATGGAGTACTTTTTCTCTCTGTCGTGCAATTTTCCTATTAATATACAGAACTGGATGTTCTTTTCCACCTGTATTCTGACTCAGGACTGCACTTAGGCCTACTTCTGATGCATCTGTCTGTAACAGAAATTGTTTCTCAGAGTGTGGACTTCTTAAAACAGGGGCTGAACAAAATGCAGCCTTGGTGGCATGAAAAGCTTCATCACACTCTGGGGACCATTTTACATTATTTAAGTACTGTTTCATCATGAGTTCAATGAGGAAAACAGCTAACTGGGCAAAGTTGGGAACAAATCTTCAGCAGTAACCAGCCAGACCAAAACATGACCTGACATGTATTTGTTTTAGGGACAGGACTGTTAACTGCAGCTTCTATTTTGGAAATCTCTGGCTTTACTTCTTCATTTTCCAAAATATTACCCAAATATCATGTTTCCTGCATTCCTAATGCACACTTGGTAGGATTACTGGTCAGGCCTACATTTTTGATAGATTGGATAACTGCCTATATGTGTTCCAGGTGTCTTTTCCAGTCTGGACTGTACACCACAACATCATCCAGGTAAGCGGCACAATAACCAATATGAGGGGCTAGAATTACATCCATGTACCACTGGAATGTAGCAGGTGTGTCATGTAAACCAAACAGCATGGTGGTGAACTGACAGAATACAACTGGAGTGGAAATTGCAGTTTTGTCCCTTAATTATTTAGCAAGGGGGATTTGTCAGTAACTTTCAGTGAGATCAAGGGTCCTGAGTGGCACTTTCCATCTGTACACCAAATCATCTATCCTGGGCATAAGATAACTGTCAAATATGGACACTTGATTACATTTCCTAAAATCAAGGCAGATTCTTACACCCACTTCTTTTTTATTTACAGTCACCACTGGTGATGACCAAGCACTTCTCAATTCTTTAATGATACTAAACTCTTCCATTTTTTTGTATTTCCTTAACCGTCTGCTCTTAACCACTTTTGTAATCTGTATGTCTTTTGTCTGATAGAGTGAGCATTCTCTGCTACTATTACATGCTCAACCCCTTTTGCTCAGCCTGGAAGTGTAGTAAAAGTACTTCTAAATGCCTTCACCAAGTTATGAATTTTTGTGGTTTGTTCTGTGGGTAAGGAAACATTCACCTTTACAGCATTAGAAGTTACAGCTTGTTCCAGTCTGTCATAAGCTATATCAATGTCATCTTTAGCAGTTCCTGGCAATACTTACAAAACAACTTTGGTGTTTTTCAACCTTTTTCTTAAGGACATTAGCATGATAAATCTTGGTAGGATTGTTCCTGTCAGGGGTATCAGTCTCATAGTTAACTGTACTGGTACATCTAACCACTTTATAACGTCCTTGCCACTTCATTAACAGTTTATTTTATGTAGTTGGTACCAGTAACAAGACCTTTTCACCTGGCTCAAGAACATTTTCTTTTACCCATGGTCATAATACACCTTCTGCTGTTTTTGGGCCTTGTTCTGGTTACTGTGGGAAATTTTAACATATTTTGCCAGTTTCTTTCTCAGTGCACACATATAAGATGTAATAGATTATTTCTGAGTGGGGTTATCTTCCCATGTTTCTTTTATTACATCTAGTGGCCCTCTTGGTTGCCTACTATACAATATTTCAAAAGGTGAAAAACCTGTTGATGCTTGTGTCACTTCTCTATAAGGAAAATGTTTGTAAGGTAAAGACTTGGTTTGCTGGCCAAGGCACCTAGCTTCACCTGAGCTCTTTCCTTCTAAGATTGTTTGAAAGGACAGAGCAGAGAACCTTACCAGAGCAAGGGAAAAGGATTAAGACTTCTTTTGGCTAAGCAGATTTACTGTGTGTTGTTATTTTTATTTTGTACTCACAGGGATTGCTACTGTTTGTTGCTAACATTTCATTGCTTTATTTTTCTCTGATTCAAATTTTTGTTGCTGGTATACCTTCTTCTGCATTATTACAAGGTGTGCCTACAGGTGTGTGCTAACAGATTACTGCTGTAATCTTCTGATTCAAAATGTCTTTTGCAAGGTATATCTTCTGTTACTGCTTTATTTTTCTCTGTAGCAAAGTGTTTCTTACAGGGTATATCTTCTCTGAAATTATTACAGGTGGTGCTTTACAGGTTTTACAGTTTTATCTAACATTAGGATAAGATTTCAGGGTTACTGCATTTGTTGTTGACTGATTGTTTCTGCTCTTACCTCCTTGTTCTTTCATCTGTGGTTCTTCTTTTTCAGCAGGGGAAGGGCCCAGCCACCCGCCCCCATCCCCAACCACCCCACACTACACTCATTTTATAGGGTACCACAGTTGTGATATTTCCTGTGGCAAAGCAGGAAGGGGTGGATCAGTGGGACATCCACAAGGTGAGCTCATTTACAGGGGCACTAGTAATTTAACTTGTTATAAAAAGTTATATGAAAACAAAACACAAAATCAAACCATTACTTGCATTTTCTTCCTTCTAATTACTCTGACCAGGTTATAAACCCAGCAACTTATCTGGAATGAATATCATTAACTGTAGGTACTGTGGAACACTTTTCAGAAGGAAAGTCTTACAGGATTTAGGACACTGTCCTACATGCTGGGCCATTGGAGATCTTAGGGCTCAGCTCCGGGCAGCATGGGCAGAGATTGTGTGCCTCAAATTTCATATTCAAGAGAAAATACATTATCAGAACCACCCGCCATTTCCCCAACATCCAATAGAAGAACCTCGACTGCAGAGGGTAGTTGGTCCAGGAGGTTGGCAGGTGGTTAGGAGGGGCAAATCGGGTGCCCCATCACTCTGTGCTCTCCAACATATTACCTCCAAAAACCATATAAACACTACAAACAGGTATCTGCCTCTATCTCCGAAATCAAACAAAGAGGCAGAGGACACTGCAGAGCAGGACACTGCAGCACGGGAGCTAGCACAACAAAATTTGCCCAAATCAGGAACCAAAACAAAAAAAACAAAAAGGAAATCCAAAAAACTTCTGATCATAGGAGACTCCATGGTTCGGGGAGCTGATACTCATCTCCAGCCAGGGGTAATGGTCAGATGTCTCCCAGGTACATCAGCATGGAGAGACACTGACCGCATTGCTAAAATTGTTCAGAACGCAGGAGAAAACATTGATGTCCTGGTACACATAGGGACTAATGATCTCACCAGCCTGTCAGTTGTGGAGACCAAGGAACACCTGACCAGGCTGGGTGACAAACTATCATCCATTTTGTCTGACATCTCCTTCTCTGAGATCCTGCCAGTCTGGGAGAGGGGAGCAGATGGACAGAAGGTCAGAGAAGGGGAGATAGAGGAACTAAACATGCAGCTCAAGGGCTGGTGCCAGGAAAAAGGACACAGATTTGTAAGGAACTGGCAACAGTTCTGGGAGCGAAAGTTCTTTAAATTTATTGGACTGCATCTGACTAAGGAGGGGAGTCAGTGCATTGTGGCAGAAGTTTGACGTCTTTACAGAATATTTAAACTAGCAAATGGGTAGAGGGGTGCAGCACCCCATACATTGAATGGGAAGAACAGCCCTCCACCCTCAGATAGTGGTCAAACAGGGATTCAGCATGTTTGCAGTTCATTTGCATCACCAGGTAAGAAAAAAGGTCCATCTCCCCATATGACACACAGGGGGAAATGCCAAACCTCACCCAACAACTAACACACCGAAATCTGGCCAATGGAAAATCATGTACACAAATGCTCACAGCCTGGAAAATAAGATCCCAGACCTGCAGGCAATAATGTCAGAGGCTAAACTGGACATAGTAGCAATTAGTGAGACTTGGTTTACCAGTAACCACACTTGGGAGACTTCAGTACCTGGCTATGTACTGTTCAGAAGAGACTGAGGTGCAAAAGGGGGGTGGAGTGGCCCTGTATGTCAATGAAAATATCAAAGCTACAGAAATTCAGAATACACATAAGGAGCCAGAAGAACTGTGGGTCACCCTGGAAACAGGAAATGGGACAGCCATAAAAACTGGGGTTGTCTACAGGCCCCCAGACCAGGGGGAGGACATAGACACATTACTGTTAGAAGATATACAAAACGTGATCTCTAAAGGGGAGGTTCTGATAATGGGAGACTTCAACATGCTGGATACAGGTTGGTCAATACCAGCAGGAACATCTGCCAGAACTAGACGCATGGTGGATTCCCTGTAGGGGAGGGCCTCAAACAACTGGTACAACAACCCACAAGAGACAGGGCCATCCTAGATCTAGTACTGACTAACAGGGAAGGGATCACAGATCTCCAGGTAGAAGGTCACCTTGGGGCCAGTGACCATCACATGGTATATTTAAATTTGGCCACTACATCTAAATCATCCCTTTCCAAGGCAAAAATATGGGACTTCAGAGGAGCTGACTTTGATAAGATGGCCAACAGAGTTAAGTTAGCCCTAGCAAAAAGAAACACAGGTGAGGGGGTACAGGCAAAGTGGGCAAGCATTAAGGATGCAATACTTGAAGCAACATTCCATTGTGTTAGACAGAAAAGGAAGTGCAAAAGAAGAAGGAAACCACTTTGGTTCTCAAATACAGTAGCAGAAAAGGTCAGAGCCAAAAGGCTGGCCTTCAGGAAATATAAGGGAGCACAGTGGGATGAAGATAGGAAGGCATACCAAACTGCCCTAAGGGAAGCAGGTAAGGCAGGCAAAGTCCCAAACTGAGGAAACACTAGCACGAACAGTAAAAGAAGGTGACAAGACTTTCTATAGATACATTAGTGAAAGGAGAAAGTCCAGAGGAGGTATTGCTAAGCTCAAAGGAGAAAAGGGTGCGTGTGAGGAGGAGGACCCTGTAAAAAGCATCTATCCTAAACAGATACTTTTGCTCAATATTTACTGAAGAGAAGGTAGGGCAGGGCCCACAGCTCAGCACCATGGACACAGGGGGAGGGATGTGAGCACTACACCCTTCACAAAAAGAAAGGGTCCTACAAGAGCTCGCTAAGCTCAGGGTGGACTAGGCAATGGACCTGATGGCATACATTCCAGGGTACTTTAAGAAGCTAAGGGTGGAACTAGCAGAGCCATTAGCAGAACTGTTTAGTGCGTCTCTGAACACAGGAGAGGTCCCAGAAGACTGGAGAAGGGCTCATGTGATCCTGCTCCACAGGAGTGGTAGCAAGGAGGAGGCAGGGAACTACAGACCAGTCAGTCTTACCTCAGTAGTGGGCAAGATTATGGAGGCACTTCTTAAGGAAAGGATAGTGCAACACCTGGAATCCATAGGGGCACAGGATCCAAGACAGCATGGGTTTACAAAAGGAAGGTTCTGTCAAACTAATCTCATAGATTTCTTTGACTCGGTAACCAGAGTGGTGGATCAAGAGGGAGCAGTTGATGTCACCTACCTTGACTACAGCAAAGCTTTCGACACTGTTCCACACAGAAGATTGATTAATAAGCTGGGTAGGCTCAGGGTGGGTCAGAATTTGGTCAACTGGGTGGCAAACTGGTTGATGGGCAGAAAACAGAGAGTGGTGGTAAATGGTATACAGTCAGAAGAGATGCAAGTCACAAGTGGGTACCCTCAGGATCAGTCCTGGGGCCAGTCCTCTTAATATCTTCATTAGTGACATTGCAGATGGACTAGAGGGTAAGGCTTGTCTGTTTGCAGATGACACCAAGATCTGCAACAGAGTAGATGATCCAGATGGGGTGGGCAGAATGAGAAGAGATCTGGATAAACTAGCAAAATGGTCAGAAGAGTGGCAACTGGATTTAATGCAAAGAAGTGCAAGATCATGCACATAGGGAAGAGAAATCCTGAAGCCACCTATAGGATGGGAGAGGAGTTGCTGGCAGTCACAAAGGAAGAAAGAGACTTGGGCATCATCATCACCAATGACCTGAAATCATCCAAGCAGACCTCTAAAGCAGTAGGTAAGGCTAGGGGGATGTTAGGGTGTATTAGTAGGGGTATCACAAGTCATAAAAAGGAGGTAATAATCCCTCTTTACAAGACACTGGTTAGGCCCCATCTGGAGTACTGCGTGCAGTACTGGAGGCCACACCTTCACAAGGACATTAACCAAATTGAGGCAGTCCAGAGAAGGGCAACCAAATGGTGCAGGGACTGCATCAGAAGACATATGAGGACAGATTAATGGAGCTCAATATGTATACCCTTGAGCAAAGGAGGGAGAGAGGTGATATGATCGAAACATTCAAACACCTTAAGGGCATTAACAAGGTGAAAGAGTCTAACATGTTTCAATATAAGAAAAATAGCAGGACAAGGGGCACAGCATGAGATTAGAGGGATGCCGATTAAGGGGGAATGTGAGGAAATTCTTTTTCACAGAAAGGGTGGTGGATGCATGGAACAGTCTACCTCAGGAAGAGGTGGCTATGAATACAGTGCATGGCTTCAAACAGGCATGGGATAGGCATAAGGGAGCAATACAGATGAGTATGAATAGATAGGCCACTGACAGGGCAAAGGCCAATGGCACATTTATAAGGTAGAAAAAGAAAAGGGCAGACTGGATGGGCCTTGCGGTCCTTATCTGCCATCAACTTCTATGTTTCTATGTTAAATATTAGTCCAGTCTTTCCCTTCCCCTTTCACAAGCCTTTTTAACATGTATTTTAGGGTCTGATTAACATGTTCAACATGGCAATCTGTCTGAGGGTGATAAAGGGAAATTCTAATGCCAGTGATATCTAGTAGTCGGTAGAAGTAGACATCTCAGGCAGACTAGATGGACCGCATGGTCTCCTTCTGTCAGCAAATTCTTATGTTCAGCTTCTTCAATAATGCAGCATGAAAATTACTATCATGATTAGTAATAATCTCTTTAGGTATGCCCACCCTGCTAGAATTTTCAGCAAGCTTTGCTGCTACTTTTGGGACAGTGACAGTACACATTGGAATTGCCTCTGGGTATCAAGTAGCATAGTCACATATTACCAAAATTAATCAATTACCCTTTTTACTTTTATCTAAAGGGCCAACAACATTAATTGCAATTCTTCAAGGAACATTTTTCAAGTGTAGGGGCACCTTGTCTTTTTTAGTCACTGGGGCTACTTTCTGACATTCAGCACAAGAACTGCAGTAGGTAGTAGCAACATCCTTATGAATCCAAGGCCAGTAAAATCTGTATAGCAATCTGGCAAGTGTACGTCCTTCCCCCAGTGACCAGACATAGGACTATCAAATGCTATCTGTAATAACTCAGATCTATGCTTCTTTGATATGACCAATTGTTCTATCTGTTCCTGCATCTGAGGATTAACCCAGGTTCTATACAGTAGCCCATTACATTTTTTAAACATTGGTACACCCTGTTTTTGTTTCACCCAAGCTACTTAAAATAACCTTGGAGAAAAACATTGTTAGTTTGCTCATAAAAAAATCACAATCAGTTAGTTTAGCTTCAGCATTTTCATATACCAACACCTTTTGTCCATCAGTCTCTTGTTGCCACTGCTTTTTCAGCCATTTTCCTTCTTTCCTGGACTTCCAGGTCTTGGAGCTGGGCTCAAACTAGTCTGAATCAAAAATCACCAAAAGGAAACGCGTCCCCAACATCTGTGATTTTCTTTGTCTGTGCTCTCATCATCACAGCTGCTGAAACATCCAGATATATTCCCTCCTTTATTAACTTAGTAAATCCTAGACAGTCATTTCCAATAATCACGGGGTACAGGTAACTTAGGTACTACCCCCACTTTCATTTGGTGCGACACACCCTTAATATTCAGAGTCACTTGGGTGGTGGGATAGCATCAAGTGTCCCCATGGATACATATAACCCCAGTACCTGGTCATTTTGCACAGTCTTTTCCAGCACTTCAACATGCATCAGAGTCTGTCTGCTTCCCAAATCTATAAGTCCCTTCACAGTCATATCTCCCTCCTTGACATGTGTTAAATACTTGCTCCAATTTGCTAGGGCCAAATTTGCTCCAGAGTTGCCCTTCTTATTTTTATGACAGGTTCTTGCAATATGGCCAGGCTTATCACAGTTATAGCAAACAAAGTATTTTGGTGCAGATTTGTTACCCCCATCAGAGTTCTTATTTAACATGGAGTTAAATCAGGGAAAAAGAGGGTCTTACCATTCCATGGGTGTTATTTCACTGCTGTGGTGTCTGTCTGGCCATGGATAATGGGGTGAAGGGAATATGTCTGAGGGCAACAATGGAGGAAGGGAGGGCCAGGGTTGGGAGTTGTATGTAGTAGAATCAGACACCAAGAAAGCCATGGAATTGTGCAATGATACAGGATCTGGGCAATGGGACAATAGGGGGGCAATACATATCCATGGAAGCTTGTAACAGGCAAATATAATCACTGAAGAAATGAGAGTCTTGGGGGGGAATGTACAAGCCAAGGGGAGATGAATTAAAGAAGTACAAGATACATAGAAGCAGAGAGAGAGCAGAATAAGAGGTGAAGAGTAAGGGAGTCCCTGGAGGGAGGGATTTGCACACCTGACATGACGAGAGACAAGGCCCTATACTGGAAAGAACATCAGGGCCATACAAAGGTTTGAGGCGAAGGCAGGCTTGCTGTTATCTTAAAAAAAGGGTCTGAAAAGGAAAGTACAGGATAAAAGTGAGGAAGATGAACAGTGGAGAGGGAGGTGGAAACACAAACGCAATGGTGGAGGGGCTGCTAAACAAACTACAGATAACTTAGATCTATTTTACATAACTAACAATAATCCAGGTTAACACGGGAGGGGGTAAAAGGGTTAATGATAATAAGTACTGGTATGCAAATGAATATAATGGTGGAAGGGGAAGGGGGAGTTGGTATGCTATTACTGTTTAGAGGTTAATGTTCTTGTTAAATGTTATAGTGTTCATGTTTTTTAATAATAACATTATACACATTGGTACCAGCAAAACTGCAGAAGGCAAAACAAGTTGGTGTATGGAAGACTTCTGGGGTAAAAGGGTGCAGATGGGCAGCATATGTTTTGAAGATGGAGATAACACACTCATATATATTGTCTCCTGGACAGTGAAGAGATTTGCATCTCCAGTCAAAAGGACTAAGATCTCATAAGCACAGACACACACAGGTGGCACTGCTGCAGGAGACACATCTCATGGAAACTGAACATGCGAAGTTGGTGGGAGGATGGGTGAGATCATGCTATGCGACCTCGTACTTGTCCCACAAGAGGGGAGCAGCCATCCTGTTCCACAGGGCTTTCCCATTTCAGGTCAAGAAAGTTATTAAGGATCTGGAAGGGGCAGATACGTGTTTGTGAAGGGGGAGTTGTTCGGTGAGAAGGTCTCATATGGATGTGTGTATGCCCCAGCTACATTTGATGCTGCCTTCTACCAAACCATGCTTGATGTTATCAACAGGGAACAATTTACAAACCTGTACCGGGAAGGGGATCTCAGTTACATAATGGATCAGAGACTGGACTACTGGGGGTGGGAGACAGAAATACCAGGGACACAAGGATGTGGCAAATGGGGATGACTGATCTAGATTTGGTGGTAGCTGGAGGGTGGCCAATCCAGGGGCTATGGAATATACATTTTACTCTAATCCACACAGGACCTGGTCAAGGATAGATTATGTGTACATTCCTAGAAATCAGTATGATAAAATGGCTAGTGTAAACCACAACTCGATACACATCTCAAACCATGCCATGGTACATGTCACCATGAAAACGTAGAGAGAAAGAGAACCTTGAAGGGGTTGGAGGTTTTCCACATATTTAGTAGTGAAAGAGGCCTTCCACAAGTACTGTACTTGAAGGAGCAATCGGAACTCTATGAGAATACGAATTCAGGAACAACATCTACTCAAGGTTTTTTTGGGAAGCAGGGAAAGCTTTCATGAGAGGGGCCATTATTAGTTATGTGGCTAAACATAAAAAAGACCGATGGAAAATGCAGAGGGAAATGAAGGAAAAAATAAAGTGTTTGGAGCAGAGGGAGGCTGGAGGAGGACGAGGTAAAGGCAGAACTGGCAGTGGCTAGGGAGGCCCTGAAGTTGCTGCTTATGGGGAAAGCTCAGAATAGACTGCTTTTCACAAGACAAAAGTTTTTTTTTGTTTTATTTCGTTGACTTTATTTACCTCTCCTTCCTCTCCAGCTCTGGATTCTCTATGGTGCAATCGCTCAGTGGCGCTTTCTGCTGCATGTCTGAAGTCCATCCTCTGCCACTCTGGAGGCCCACTTCTGCCTTCACCTGGTCCAGTCGACCCCCAGGCTCAGAGTCTCCTGGGGTGGCACCACCTACTCCCCTGGTGCTCTATCTTGAATCTAGTGGGGCGGCCAGGCTCAGCAGAGCATCAGAGATGGCATGGGGACCCAACATTGGACATGAGTGCATCACCCCTGGACCCACCTTCACCTACCAGAGATAGGGCACTTTTTCCTTGTTCTGGTTCCTGGGGGCGCAGATGTGCAATGACGTCCAGTGTGCGATGGGCACGCTCCCTCACCTGCCTGCAGGATGTCTGCCAAAGCCCCCATACCCCCCTTTGCTAGGTCTCCATGGTTGTGGCAGCCCCACATCTCCACCATGAGCTGCTAAACTACGGGAGACAGGACCCATCCACCCCCAGGAGAAGAGAGCAGTCCTCTGGATGCTCGATCCTCTCCTGCCCTGGCAACCCCCAATGACCCGAGATCATTCCTAAACCAGGGTCGTCAGCATAGTGCGAGGTGTGGCATCCAGTGCCTCTACGTTCAGCACCACCAGGCTGGCTCAACAAGACAAAAGTTTTACGAGTGGGGGAACAAGCTGGTCCCAATGTCGACTAAATTGGTGCGAGGCAAAAAGTTAGCCAGCAATATAACGGCAATAAAGGACACAAAGGGTCATCTGGTAAATAAGGGTGCCAAGATTAGACAGAGCTTTAAGGAGTTTTATCAACAGCTATATAAGGCAGAATGTAAAGGTACAGAAGACAGGGCTGCTGTTTTCCTAAATGGGATTAATATCCTAGTACCCACAGAGGGCCAGAGAGAGATGTCGGGAGATCCAGTGACTGCGAATGACATGTTACAGGTAGTGGAGGGACTTAAGGGGGGGAAAGCTGGAAGACCGGATGGATTTGTGACAGATTACTACAAGGAGCTACAAGGGGTCCTGCTGAAACCACTCTGAGCATTAACAGAAAAGGCTAGGAGGGAGGAGGGTCTGCCCAAATTGAGTGGAGAGGCCAACATTTGTCTTGTAGCAAAACCGGGGAATGACTCATCTGAGTGCACCTCCTACAGACCCATCTCCCTACTAAACTGTGATGTCAAAATTATTGCAAAAATCATAGCAAGGTGATTAGAAAGGGTGCTGCCCTAGATTGTTCATACAGACCAAACTGGATTTGTACAGGGTCACTTTTCATATCATAATATGAGACATTTTCTAAATGTCATATGGTGGGGTTCTCGGCATCCAGGAATGGCCAAGGTTCTATCTATGGATTCTGAAAAAAGTCTTTGATAGAATCGAGTGGGGGAACCTATTTGAGATACTTAGAAGATTTGGAGTGGGAGATGGGTTTGTAGAGCTGGTGCAAATGTTTTATAGGGACCTGACGGCGGGAGTGCTGGTCAATAGTGTACCACTGAAAAATTGCAGCTATTTCGAGGAACAAGGCAGGGTTGTCCGCTTCCCCCTCTTGTTTGCTATGACTATAGAGCCACTGGTGATTATGATGTGGGAGGATGAACGAATCAGCAGAATTACGGGGAATAGGGGGGTACAACACAAAATCATCCTATATGCAGATGACCTGCTCATCTATGTCACTAAGCCGGAGACTTCTATACTGGTCCGGCTGCAGACAATCAAAGACTTTGTAGAATTCTCAGGCTATAAGCTAAATCTGAATAAGACAGAAATGCTGAGTTTGGGGGAGGGAAGGAGAGACGGAAACACTACAGGGGATTGAAAGCAGTGAGGGGTCTCACCAATATATTTAGGAATAAAAATGGGACGGGATGTAGACAATCTGTACCACATGAACTGTAACTCACTGCGCAATACAATACTTAGGGATTTACATAGGTGGAGAGCTTTGCCTATCTCTTGGTTAGGACGTATGTGAACTTAATTAAGATGAACGTCCTCCCGAGATTACTGTATGTTATGCAGATGTTACCAATGGCAATGACCAAAATGGATGTCAAGAAACTGGAGAAAGGGTGCACAAATTTCATATGGCAGGGGACGCGCCCAAGGATGAGCTTACAGAAACTTAAATGGGGGAAAGATAAGGGGGGTTGGACTTCCCGGATATTAGAGGTTATTACTTGGCGATAAAGCACTGCTACATTCATGATTGGGTTAATAGGGGGCCAGGGAGCAAGTTAGATGGAGCCAGAAGAGGCAAGATGTCCAGAGCGGGTATCAGCATACTTAACCAGTCAGGGGAGGTGGAAATATGGGCAACTTCCTAATCTGAACCCACTGATACTTTGGATACTGGAAGCATGGGAAGCTATTAAAAAACAGAGAGGGGTGGAGAGAGACCAAACTGCTGGTTCCGTTGGCTCACAAACCAGATTATTTGCCTGGACTGGAGGACCCGGGGTTTTACATGTGGGAAGAAAAAGGGGTTAAATGCATTGGGGACATATATTCTAAAGAAGGGGTGTTTAATTTTGGTGATGTTCAAAGAAGCTTAGACATACCGGGAATACATCACTTCAGATACCTACAGGCCAGGACATATGGGAAGGGACTTAGGAGAGAGCCAGTTGCTATGTCGGAGCTAGTAGTTGTAGAACAAGAGATTTATAAGGCTAGAAAGAATGAAAGGGGGTTGATAGGGAGCACAGCTAAGTAACACCAACTCTATCTCCTGGACTTATCAGAAAAGGTTAGACAGCACTGGGCCCAAGAGCTTGGGATGATAATCACTGATGAGAACTGGACCACAGTACTTTGTTGACATATGGGGTTACTAGTATGTAACAAATATAAGGAATCACAATATAAGTCCCTACACTACCTATATTGTCCACCCAATGTGGTGCAGAAATTTAATCCATCAATTTCCCCCATATGTGGTAAGCGCCAAAGAGAAAGAGGAACATACTTCCACTATTTTTGGAGAATGCGACACATTGAAGATATTTTAAAAGGAGGTGGCACGGGAACTTACTGACATAGCTGGGAGGCTGATAGCATACACACCCCTCTCCCTGTTTTTTGGCATCGAAGACTTAGGAGAGGAAGAGTGGGAACCATATCCTAGATGGATAAGAATCATTATGGCTGCTGTGAGACAAAGTATACAGAACACTTACTTGCTTGACTGATATGCAATCTATGTTATACTGCTGATACCCTACATAGTCAACCCTATACCAAAAGCCTGCATTTCAAATAAGAAGTCTGTAACATTGTACTTACCTTGTATTATTATTCGTTGCCACTCTTCTGAAAACCTGTGTATATTGTAAATTTAATGTTTTGTCAGTGTCTGAGGGGACTGATTGTTGGACAGCAACTAGTGTTTATATTGCAATATTCATTTCTCTGTATACTATTCATTTCTCCGTACACTGTATAAGGGACATCCTTGCAAATGAGCTTGCTCAATGGGTCTTATACCTCCACAATAAGCTTGAACTTGAACACATGGGTCTCATGTGTAAGGCCCATGCCGAGCCAATGGAAAACCTTAATAATCCAAACTCTGGCTGTAGAACACTTATCACATTGCCTTGATTTGGTGGTATCCACTAGTATCCACTCCAGAGGTCCAAAACAGAGAACCACATGCTTTCTGTTAGACACTGTAGGATGTCTTCCATTCATGGTGTGATATACTGATTGGGTGTAGTTTGCTTGTGGAGGATCCTACAGTCAATGCACATTTGCAGTGCTCAAACTAGGGTAGGGAGGCAGTATAGCACAGTGGTTTAAGGCTCTGAGCTGCAAATCTGGTGACATCCAGCAGACCAGACCTGGGTTTGAATCCCACAGCTTCTACTTGCATACTGTGTGACCCTGAGCGAGTCACTTAACTTCCCTGTGCTCCCAGGTCACTCCTGTAAAATAGCTTTCAGCTTAGTGTGCTACTCCTGGTTAAACAAAAACAAAAAAAATGTATATATATTTCTAGACCACTACTTTCAGAGATACATAGAAGTTGTTGAATGCCTTGATGATGCCAGCTGACATAAACCTTTGCAGGTGTCTACTGATATTCTCAGCATCAATGGGGGTTGGTCTTCAGGACCTCTCTTGAAAAGGTCAGTTGTCAATAAGTCAGATGTAGTGTTTTCTCCCAGAACATATCCAACATCCCATTCATGCAAAGAGCTCACTGGGAACATCTTAGTCAGTCTGTCACTCAGTCTTACTCTTCAGTAGTTGTGTTCAAGAGAAATTCAGAAATCAAATGTGCATGAATATGTCTTTCTGCTATGCTGGGGCACAAGCAGCACAGGTGACATTACCAGCATGGTAGATGTGTGCCAATGTTCTACCTGAGAGTGATGTCCCTTTCAGTCTGGTTCATTACCATTATAGGCACTCGGGCACCCACAGTGTTGGCAGCAGGCAGTACTCCTCTCTTAACCAACAACCAATAAGACAGTCTGACATTCTGCAATAAGTTAATAATCTCACTGGACTCTTCCCCTTCAAGGTGAATGCTGCTATTCCGGTTACTGCACATTCTATTTTGGGTGGCAGAATCATTGTATTTTCATCCACTCTCTGCACAACATCTCCTGAACATCATGTTGTGCAGTCTCTTTCTTTTGATACGCCTCCTGTAGCAATGCCAGAATCTTCATAGTCCTCAAAAACTGGGGGCCATTAAGGTCTTGGCACAGCTGGGACAAGCATCCTAACACACTGCACTGGTTCTAATCAGTATGCATACCTTTCATATATTCCCATCTCTGGATACACAAAAGACAAAGTCTGTACAGGTGTTTAGACATTTGCCACCTTTCTGGAGAGCTCCATGCATACTGCAACATATTAGATGTATGGGTTGCTTTGCTCACTCTGTTCCTATATAGAAAGTTATTCCACAGGGTCAAAATGAGATGTTTCAAATGCTGTTGGTCTCTCTCTTCAAATATAATGGTTACTTGGGATCCACTGACAAAGATTGCTAAACAATTAATCCCTTTGATCTCAACTGGGACCTCTGACAGTGATCCAATCAATCCCTCTGGCCAGTGCAGACATTACAGCAGAAACTTACAATACTCTAACATGTTAAATCAAAAATAGTTTAGTGTAAGCCAAGGCAAGGGTTTTCACTGTGTTCTGCAGCAGTGACCAGATAAAGGGAGGAGATGCACAGTCGGTGACTGAGCAAGAACCTCCTTTTCCTCCTGACCATCACGGATTAGTCTTGTTGTAGTCCAATGCTTCAGGCCAGTTAGGCAGGGCACAGTGGGAAGTAAGTTGGCCTTTAAAGACCATCATCCAACTCACCAGGATACCACAGATGAAGAGATGCTGCAAAGCAGAAAATGGTGCGCTGGTAACATCCCTCACTGTGCGACTCGCTTTTTCTTCCCACACATCACTGCCCCTCTATGCCTCCATTTGTTGTTGTATCAGTCACAGACAAACTGAATCGGACACTTACTGATCATTCTGTGATTGTCAGCCTGTCACATCAATCAGTAGATGTTGAGCACAGACAAGGGAAGTAAGGGAGAGCTATGTGAAAACATGCGGACTCTTCGAGACAGGGATCAGCATATGTGACTGCTCCACCCCCCCCCCCCAAGTGGGAGCTGTCACCACTGGAGTGATTTTTTTCTCTTGAAGAGTGAGCCTACGTTTATCCAGTCCATAATCCTAGTCATAGTAGTAGTAGTCAGACCTGACAAACTCCCCTAGGTAAAAATTAAACTGACCATCTCCCGGCTTAACCAAATAGAAGAAAAATCAAGTTGAATAATGGTTTTATAGTGACCAGGCCAAAATGTCCCAGGTGGAAAAAACAAAATCTGGCCAGTGCCGACAGGGCTGCAGTTGAGGAATTGTATCCACTGGGGAAAAGGGGGACCCATGTGCAAGAAGGAGGGCGGTTTGCATGCCAAGGATGACAGCAGAGAAGGTCTGCCCAAGAATCAGGGAAATAGTAAGGGAGAATGGAGGGAAATCAAACTTAGTTATACACATGGATACCAATGATTTAGCTAGGAGGAGGTGGAGGTACTGCAAGCTAGATTCAGGGAATTAGGGAAGACCTGCAGGGAGGAAGCAAGATCACTGGCTTTCTCAGAGGTGATATCAGTACCAAGGGATGGCACAGTCAGAAAGGAAAGGATAGAGGAATTCAGTAACTGGCTGAGGAAATGGTGCAGGGAGGAAGGGGTCACCTGTATTGGGGGCTGGGGGAAGACCTGGTCTAATAAAACACTTCTTTCACTAGACAGGCTACACCTCAGTAGAGAGGGACCAAGGATACTCAGGGACAAACTGAGGGGCAGTCGACCAATAAACTGAATTTAAACTATTTTATAACATGGGTTAGAAGGAACATGGAACCCCATTGGTTTAGATCCCCTGCATAGCCATGCATTAAGCAGCCCTGTTAATCAACGGTTTCACAGAGAGGCTCAGTAAAGTGCCCTCCACACTTGTTTGTCCTGCCGGGCCGAAACCAAAACCACAAAGGCAGCCATTTAAAGCAGCCTGAAGTGGCATGCTGAAGCAGGGCACAGACATGGACATATACCTGGGCAAAAGTCTAAAATAATCAATGAAGATGGTCCCACTGTTCCCTACATGAGATGTGGCACTCCACAGAAATCAGGTGCCATGGTGTCTGAGAGAGAGAGAGATAGAGAAAATCATCCCCCAGTCCACCCCACCCCAACAGAACAGTAGCAAGACAGGGATGGGAGACAGACAGTCCAAGATGGAGGAGCCAGTGTCCCATGCTCCTTGCACAGCGCCTGCTGTTAAGGGAGGGGGGAGAGCATACACTGCATGTGAAAGCCAGTCCTCCACTTGTGACAGCCTGTCCTCCATTCAACAGAGAGAGACAGAGTGCTGCCAGTGTTTCTTTTCACCCTGCTCCCCTCCTGTGGCAAGAGCCCTATTACTGCTCAAGACATCCTTTCAGACAGAGTGTGTGCTACCAGTGTTTGTATTCACCCTCCTCCCTTCCCATGGCTAGAGTCCCAGCACTGTGATGGTCGTGCCACAGTGGCAACCTGCAACCCCCCACACAAGTGGCCATATTCTATAGCCAGTGGGGAGAGGGAGAGGGAGAGGGAGGGAGAGAGAGAGAGAGAGACAGAGAGACAGAGAGACAGAGAGACAGAGAGACAGAGAGACCAAAAGTGACAGGGAGACTGGGAGAGCGGAACCTGTACATCTGAAATCCTGTGGTGTCCCCTGTCTCTCTCCGTCTGTCTCTCCATCTGATGTGTGTCAGTGTCTGTCTGTTATGAGGATGATCACAGATGACTCAGGCACTGTCAGGGCACCATGCTGCACAGACCATGGGTGAGCAAGAAAGAAAGTGAGATGGGCACAGGGACAGAAATACTGACCACCACTGAGGAAGAGAGAGGGAGAGTTAACCCTCCCCAGAGCCTGTCCTCCATCCACCCACCCCGAGATGATACACCTGTCAACCTTCACCCATATGCCCTGTTCCCAGCCCCCCCCACATACCTTCCAGCCTGTGAAGTAAGATGACAGATGTCACAGTAGAAAGGCTGTGCCAGTATTCAGGAAAATTCACCCCTGCACAGATTTACTAGTGTTATATTCGTGTTTTATGTGGTGTCACGCTCTCTCCTCTCTGTGTGACTTCATGTACACTGTCAGAGAGACAGGCACAAAGACAGCAAGCAACGTTATGCGGGGGAGAGAGAGACAGCGAGAGTAACCCCCCCCCCGGAGCAGGTCCTCCATTACCATTCCCCCCAATCCAAGAGGATACACCTGCCACCCACACCCATATGCCAGCACATGGAGACCAACCCCCGAGGAGCAAGAAAGACAAGTCATTATAGTGGATTCTATATTTTGTGACTCCTCCCTGACTTGTCCAAAATGCAGTGCTCCCCTGGCTGTGCATGAAAGAGAATGAGAGAGAGAGAGAGAGAGAGAGAGACAGTGAGATGGTCATGCAAAAGTGAATTCCTTTTCTCTCTCTGTCTCTCTGTTGGGAGGTGTAGTCGGTCTGGAGAGACACAATAAGTCAGAGTGGCATATGCAGTAGGGAACTGCTTTCTCTCGCTCGCTCACTCTCTCTCTCTCTCTCTCTCCGTTTGTCTCTCATCGCAGCCTGTCTTGTGGGGTTGGGGTGGAGGGGCCTACAGTGAAGGTAGTAGGCAAGACAGCAATCAATGTTATGCAAAAGAAATGTCACAGATCATCCCAGCAGTGTACATGTGACATTTTTATCTGCATAACAACAATGCAGTATTTGTTCGGGACTATTTTGCAAGGCAGCAGGATAACTACCTTTCTTGGTGTTTAAACAGGGGAAAAACTCATTTATGTGGGGTTTTCCCTTGTTTTGCAAATAATCCATGTTATAAGTGCAGTAACCCATTCCAGGGTATGGAGTTATTGGGGATTACTCAAAACCCCCATGTGCTATGAGGACACTCGGCCTGCGGCCTTGTGCCTCACAACACACCCTGGATGTTGATTAATCCTTAGTACCCCATACCCTGTTGTGGGCTATTGCTTACTAAATGAACTACTTTAACTGAATTTAAGCTATGCTAGAGTGTATATTTTACCTTTACTGCTAATTTATTGTTGCTTGTACCTGAGCAGGCTCTTCTTGAGCTGGTGAATGTTTGTGGTGTTTCTCATTCCTTGTACTTGTTAGACATGGAAACTTTGCAAAAGAGCACTTGTGCTCAAATGTGTTTTACAAATTATAACTAATTAAAAAAAAATAAACTACTGGGGGGGGGCAGCAGGCCTGTAGGCCCAAAGACTCCAGGAGGAGGAGGTCAATGGACCTTCCCCCCCATACTGGCATAGATGCCAGAACCTATTAGCACAGGGGTGCTGCTGCCCACCCTTTTGCTCATGAGTATTCAAAGTGCCCCTTTGCTTGGAAAAACTACTTTTTTCACCCTATGCCCTTTTGAACTTCAGCATCCACACTTTTCCCATGTTCCGGCACCCCTGGCTGCAGGCAGGTTAACGTAACAGTCTGAGATTCCAAGAACAAGACAGAATGTGTAGAATACAAATAAATGGAAAGCTTGCTGAAAGGAGGGATAATGTCATGCATGAATTGCTAGACAGTAAAGCAGAATCATTATTGTTCAGCAGATGTTACAGTGGAGAAGTGCCAAGCAAGTGAACCTCTTCCTTCATAAATCTTCTGTATTCTTTTACTAAGGATAATATGAGTTAAGAGCAGGGCTAGACTAAACAGACTCTTCCCAGAGCCCTTACTAAATAGATATTCACTTCTGCATTCAACCTACATTCATAATACCTTTTTTTAAATCAAGTGGTGACTATCGAGTCATATTAAAATACAGGATGCAGATGAAACAGCTTTGTGAACTAAAAATATCTGAAGTACACTAATATAGTGCAACAGAACTGCTTTGACTACAGCCCAATACTCTGCAACCCCCAAACAGCTGGAATGCCATGCTGTAAAACTGACATTTTTTCAAAATACATCATAACCAAATTTCCCTGCTGAGGGCAAATATATCAACCTAGTATAACTTTTAACAGGTAATATTATGGCACAGGAACTACATTTTGAATTCAGAACACTTATGAAGTTATTGCACAATATTTCATTTTATAAATCCTTCTTTCTTATACACAGCCACTTTGTTTACAGTTACTTATTTCAAGTTGTGCTGTTAAAAGATTCATTGCCCGCATTTGAAGGCCAAATTTACACTTGGAATCAAGGCTAATATGAAACAAATTTATTATGTTTCCATGTGTGATACGACTGAGGAAGGGGGATCAGTGCTGGCAGTTCCAGTCCTAATGCTGTTCAGTATGCATGAACAGCTGATTCTGGTTCCAGAGACGTGATTTAGCTTACATGCAGTGGTGGCTCTACACCAGGGCCCACCAGGGCACGTGCCACGGTAAAAAAATGCTGTGCCCCAGTTGGTGCCCCATATGGTGCAGAGCTTCCCCCATAGTAATAATGTACCAGTGCCCTGGCTGCCATCTGTTGTGCCCCAGCTGTGCCCTGGTAACCCTTTGTGGCTAGAGCTGCTACTGCTTACATGTGTGTCTCTCAAATATCAGCAATGAATGCACAGTTAACGTGAGCCTGCTCAGTAGATGCTTTTGTGGGTTGTCAAGGGAGGATTGATCAAAAGTGCATGCATCCAGGAATGATCAGGCAACTAATGCGTTGACATGCAGTGCACACACAGGTCCTACAGGCACCAATTCCTGTGAACTCTGTACTTTTTAACCCAGTTTCAAAATCAACCTGATTGGTGCACTGATCTTGTTTACATGTATTCAACTCCGCAATACCTGACTGCTTGTCAATAAACATTGGTGTGCCTCAGGGCTCTATCCTGGGGCCACTTCTTTTCTCACTGTTTATAAATAATGTTCCTGATGCCCTTCAAAACTGCTTATCTCTTCTGTATGCAGATGATCTTGTTATCTATACTAGCGATACTAAAGTTGATAACCTAAATTCAGTCCTTTCAACCGATTTCAGGAACATTCAAAACTGGCTCTATGATCATAAACTGGTTCTAAATGCTAAGAAAATGAAAGTCATGCTTCTAGGCTTGGCCCCAAAACTTAGGACTTGTCCTACATCCCTCATGTTTCATGACCTTGAAGAACCAAATTAGAATCTGTCACGTCTTTTAATTATCGTGGGATCATGCTGGATCAATCCCTGGATCTAAACCTTCATATTCACTCCACCTGTAAAGCAGTTAATAGTAAACTGGGTGTTGTGTACAGGACTAGTTACATGTGAACGTCATCTGCAGAACTGGTTATTGCTACAGGGATCCTACTCCCTACCCTCACATGTTGTGCTCCCATCCTTGCAGCTGCACAGAAAACCTCCCTTCAGAAATGGGATGTCACATACAATAACATATGTCGCCTTGCACCCGCGTCCTCTCGACTAAAGCACTGCTGTCAACTTTATGAGGATTTGGGTTGGCTCTCCCCTTCTGCATCCAGGCAATACTATTTTGGCTCCCTTTCAGATTCTATTATCAGGCTTAAAACCCCAACATCTCTGGCGAAGCTTCTAATTCCTCTCACCTCCTCTCATGGACTGAGATCAGTTGACAAATCACTCTTGAATGTTCCCAGGTGTCATACCTCAAAAGGCACTGGTGCTTCAGACATGTTGCTCTTCAGCTTTGGAATGCACTTTCCATTGAACTTAGGCAGACTGGATCCCATCAACACTTTAAGAATGAATTTCGACAATATCTATCACATGCTGACCCTTACACTTGTTTTGACCCTACTTAATGGACTTGTAGGACCGCCTGGCCCCCTAAGACCTTTTACTGCTCCTCCTAACTTTCCTCCTTCCTTCTCCTCTCTCACACTCCTTTAACTACTCTCTCCCTATCTTGTATCTTGCCCTTGCCTCTTACCTTTTTCTCCTTTCTTCTTGTTTATATTCACCCCCACTTATCTCAGTTTTGAACTGCTTTACCTATCTCAGTTTTGAACTGCACTGACCTAATCTTCTTCCACTAAATTACCTTACTGTATTCTTCTGTGCCTACCTCCTGCCATTCCTATATTTTTAATTCTACAGCGTTACTTTTACCTGTGTCTCCTATTACTGTATCTCATGTAGTCTTTTTCTGTTTTTACCTATATAACTTGTACTTTTAGTTTGTTTTCCTATACAGTTTGCTACTGTTATGTTCCTGTTCCTTATGTAGTATCACTGTCAACTGCTCACATGTTTAATGCTGCCCTGTACCTTTGAAATGTTCTGTATTTTTCATTATGTTCTGCATCACTGTAAAATGCTTACTACTTTGAAAGTGTAATGTTGCTCTGTACCTGTTTGAAATGTTCTGTATTGTTCATTATGTTCTGCACTCTTCCGGGTCGTGCCTGAAAATAGTCATATTGTTGGCTAGTGCACTTACCCGGTAAACAAAAACTAAATAAAATAAATATGTATCCGTAAACCGCAATTTTTTCTTCTATCCCTATTTTTTTAGCTACCTGAATTGGGTTACAGTGCACATGTAAATAGAGTAACTGTTCTTTTGTACAAGGAAAATCTGAGTATTTTATATTTCAGGGTATCCTACTTTAAAATGTCATCCCACCCCACACACTCATTTTCATCAATTCCCTTCTCTCTTGCAGCTGACATTCAAAGTGACAAGTATTATTAGCAGCTGGGCTCATCAGTATTGCAGTGTCCTGGAGGAAAGAATAGTTGCTTGCTGTAACAGTAGTTCATTGAGAGAATCTCCTCCATTGAGCCACAGCATGGAACTACAGGATGTCAGCATCAGGACCACCCAGAAGATTTTACTAGCTGGTACCATCCATGTCAATGTGCATCGTCACCCCTATATAACATGGGTGGCCCCATTACACATCAGTTCCCAGGGGGTTATCAGACAGGCAAGTATCAAAACAACCAGTACCGAAACTAGGCACACGGGTGGGGTATGGAACCTGAGAACTATTAAGCTGACATGAGCATATGAAGCAGAACCTGCATGTGACAGCAGGCAGAACATCCAGTAGTAACCAGTTGACAATAGAAAGAGGAAGGTGGGTGGGTGAGACGTGGCTCAATGGATGAGATTCTCTAGAAAATCTATTGTTATGGTAAGTAACTATTCTTCCTCCTTCAAGGACATCTCCCTCCATCGTGTGACATCATGGAACAGCTTACAAGCAGTATATGCACTGTGAGAGGCAGGTGGAATCAAAGGATCCTAAGACAGGAGACCTTGCATAACAGCAAGGCCAAAGCCAGCACATCTACGTGAGACAATGCTTAGACTGTAATGTTTAGTAAATGTGTGAACAGTACTCCAAGTGGCAATAGCAGTAGTGTCGGCAGTGGACACATTGTGAAAACAGTCACCAAAGTGGCCATGCCACACAGGACTGGGAAAATGCTTACCACACTTCTGGTAACAGAAAGTAATACAGGATGCCAACCATATAGAAAGGCATTGCATGGAAACAGGAGAGCCCACCATCCAGGCGTTGTAGGAAAAATTAGGATACGATACAAAATGTGTAATATTATTATAGTTATTTTAATCAGAGCTAAACTCTATTTTGATTTTTATTATTACTTATCATGTCTTAGCAAAAGTATTCTGATTAAGGAAATCCTGTGCAAATGTGCCAAGAGATCTGTTTCTTGAGATTACATGCATGCTGACTATTGAAACAGTTTGACATACCGAAACATGCCAATGTGAGGCAGGAGTGAGTTAATATAAAAAGGGGATATTCTCACAAAACATGAAAAAATACCGAATGCTAGATCAAAAGCATGTCAGACCTTCCACAGATGGAGGTACCTCAAAGGTCAGATGACCCCAACACTTAGAGGTCACAGTGACACTGGAAAGTGGGACTGCTTTAAAAATATAGGCAAAATCTGGTAAAAAGGTCTTGAACTGATGAATAATGCATACATAGGGCTTTGGAAAGAGGTCTTGAACTTTGAATTGTAAGCACCCCCAATCAGGGCTTACCTGGACTTCCATCACTAGATGCTTGGGCACATCTTCACCCTCCGGTCCCCTAGGACTGTTGTAAGTAGGGATCATCAGGGCAGTCAAGTCCTCTGTTAGGAGCCATGGTGTGATGTGAACCAGGGCTCTACCTCCTGAATCCACGGCCATCACCACAAGTCCCCCTTTGGCCTTGGACCCCTCCAGTGCCCTGGGGGCTGAGGCAAGGGGATATAGAGAAGTCTGCAGCAATTTAAGTGGTTCCCCAAGCCCAAGAGACACAGTGGGGCTGGGGAACAGGAGTGAGGAGGAGTGCAGCACCATGTCACACATGTGCAGTGGCACATGCTGGGGCTGTGGCTCCGTTTGCAAAATGGTGTGGTACAACTGTCTCTGAAAGGGATCTAGTGCTAGGGAAGTAAGAAAAGCTGGAATCAAAGTTCAGTGTAATGCTGGCACACAAGTGGAAGTGGTTCTCAGCCCAGGGCAGCCAGTGGCCCGGGAACAAGTAAAGTAACACTGCAAACTTGCACCAAGTGAGAGAGCAGCATGGATAGCCACCTCTTGCAGAATGCACCTGATAGCCAAATCCAAATGGGCTAAGTGCCCAGAGTAAAACACACATCCCTGGCCGCATAACAGCAAACGTGGTCAGGGTGGACTCCCGGTGACATCATCAACCTTAATGGCAGTACACTAGAAGAGCTCCATCTCACCTTCCCATTTAATCAACTCCAGTACACGTTTAAACTAGTCAATTTTATAACAAATGGCATCGAGACCTGTTGGAGGCAATCAGGCAAGTACGTCATGCAATAAAAACCCACCACCCCCAGTGGATGGCTAGAGATTATCAGACAAAATGGAGAACAGCCGGAGCACCTCACCAGCCAGCCAGTTAGACCACAGACATGGAATATGACCGCCTGTCCAGATCCCGATTTGAAACTCTGCTGCAAGAAATCAAAGCTTTTCAGGGTGAGGCTAGGCAAGAATTCCAGTCTCTGTGGTAGAAATTAAAGGTACAGGAGGAGCGACTCAATGAGATGGAGGAGCACATGTCCTCTATTGAAGACCACGCAGTACAGATGCAGACGGCAATGGAATATGTCCTGCATAATCAAGAGGCAATACAAGCTAAGCTGGTGGACCTTGAAGCGAGGTCCTACCAGGACAACATCAGAATATATGGCCTTCCGGAGGGAGCAGAGACTGGTAAAATGTCTGAATTTTTAGAGGACCTGCTGAAAAACATCTTAGAGCTACCTGCCACCTTCACATTCAGAATTGAAAGAGTGCATCATGCTCTGGCCCGCGCCCTTCAGATCTGAAGCCTCGACCATGCTCAGTCGTGCTGAAATTATCAAGCTACAAAGACAAGGAGGAGATACTGAAGGCAGCTTTGACAAAGAAAACGGTTACTTACAATACAGCCTGACTGATCTTCGATAATGACTATCCTTCCGAGATTTTGAAGCAACAAATGGTCTATGCTGGCATCTTAAGAGAGTTGAGAGCTCATCAAATGAGGTGCCAAACTCCCTACCCAGCTAAACTGAAGATATTTTGGGACTCAGAACTGACAGTATACCAGTCAGCAGAAGAGGCTCTGGCAGCATTAATTGAGAAGGGATGGAAGCCTGTGACATCACCTTTGGAGTCCAGACCAAAGCAGCTGCGACCAAGATGGATGCCCGGAGAACTACACCACCACAAAAGCTCAGCCAAGAGAGCTGCCCTGAGTACACTCCAGGACATCCACAAAATGCTACAGGCACTTCAGGACAAATGAATGAATAAAGAAGCCAGAGCCACGAAGACGACCTGAGCCAGAGGAAGCAAGTTGAGATACCTGTTTTCAGTTTGTGGGAGGGGGGAGAGAAGCCGGTAGGTCTACTGTGTGAGTCTGGATATACAGGGTTTATATAAGCAGCCTTTGTGTCCTGATTACTCAGAGCCAGAATCCTTTCCGCTGAACAGAAATCCCTGGACTCATTAGCCCAGATAGGGTTACTGGTAACGATCTTATGCTACCATTGTTTTGTAGTACAGCACCAGGACTTATGAGAAAGAACTGAACTGAGACTCAGAAGGACCCTGCCTCACTAGATATATATTTACGTTCAGGATCCCGTAGATGGCGAATATAAATGCTACATCACTGCACAAGACACCTCTTTTCTTTCTGAGTTTATCTCCATATAGTAATAAGATAGCAATAAGTAGTTTTGTTCTATGCAGTTATAGGTGGGGATTTTGATTTACATATGGAGATATATATAAATATGAACATGGACAATTTGAGGGGATAATGTATGTTTGGGACTTTTCTATGCTTAGATTTAAGAGAGGACCAACCTCAGAAGTTTGGGCTTGGTTTATAAGAGGCACAGATTTAATAAAGAATTTCCTTGGCTCTACTCGTGGGCTATGAAGGGGGGAGCTCAACCCGAAGAGGGGATCTGGGAACACTAGCTCTCAATGTATAACTGACCACTTGCATTTACAACAGATATGATTAAAAATAGGTGGGTGGGTGGGTGGAGGAATTAATTAGGCCCAGGAGGGACTAGATGAGAGATGGAGGTCCCTTGTATAGCCACCAGGTGGTGATGGTATTCGTGGCACTTAACACCATGCTATGGCCTAATGTGCTATAAGGCCTAGGGGGCTGATGGACCATAGCGTCACACTACCCCCCCACCCCTACGGTGAAGCCCGTTAGGCCCACCACGGGTTCTCCCAAGGAGCACAAGTTACTGCTCCTCTACTATGGAAGCAATATTGTATATAGGTTGTTTGTTTTATATGTTTGTTCGATATAGTCACCTATTCATTCTCAGATCAGGTACCATGGGAGGGAGGTTCATAGTGGAACTCCTCGATTGGAGGCTAGCTGTGGAGAGATACAAAGGAATAAATAGAGGGGGGAAAGATTTCTCATGGGGGAAGGTAGAGGGAGGTCTACAAATTTTACCATGCCATTTCTATCTGAATACAAGAAACAAGCAAGCCGCCCCCCCACCCCGCAAAGATAACCGTATGTTCACAGAATGTGAATGGTCTTAATAACCCAGTAAAAGACATGAGGTCTTATCCACCCTGAAAAGGTGGAGGCCCACCTTTCTGATGCTTCAGGAGACTCATTTGAGCGAACTGGAACACCAGAAACTGTGGGGTTTCGGTTTCTCTCAGGTAGTAGCTTCCTCCTATGGGGGGGGTAAGAGGATGGGAGTGGCCATCCTCATCCCCAGGTCTTCCCCATTTCAGGTTACATCTACCTACACAGACAGAGAGGGACACTTGATGGTGGTATCAGTCCTATTTCAGGGGACAAAGTTCACTTTGGCAAGTATATACATCCCTCCTGGATCAGATGCTGGGACAGTTCGGTCTCTCTTTCAGAGAATCACTGAATACCAACAGGGGGTGCTCCTGATTGGGGGAGACCATAACTTTATATATGATAACTTAGACACCACCAATCCCAAACCGCCAAAGAAAACAGGAGCACAGAGAGCTACTCAGATATACTTGAGGGAAGCGGGATGGGTCGATACGTGGAGATTTCTGAACCCCCAGAGATGGGGCTACACCCATTATTCTGCCTCCCCCAGTGAACCTATGCCCATATTGACTACTTGCACATATTGAGGGAGCACTAATATAAGGGGCACAAATGTGATATAGTCCTATCGGACCACTCACTACTGGTTCTTCAAATGGATGGGGGGGGTGAGAGTGACACACTGGAGGTACGACAATTTTTTGATGAACCTCCCGGACTTTGAAGAGATGGTACAGGACAGAATCTGACAAATTCAGCAGGAGAATGAGTCCCCAGAGGTGTCACCAAGTATACTGTGGGATACATTGAAGGTTGCCCTTAGGGGAGACATTATTAAATTTGCCACCCAGTATAAGAAAAAAAACTAGCCCTCCAGTTGGAAAAACTCCCAATCCAGCTCAAAGAACTAACAGAGCAGCATGGTGGGGAAGGGGGCGCAGAGGAATGCTCCCTCTCCTGGAAGCCACGAGGCAAAGGATTCAGTATTTGTTAGATATTAAAACCAAACAGGCTCTCCAATTTTTGAAGCAGAGGTACTATGAGACAGGCCCCCGGGCTACACACCGTCTTCGCCAAAGGGTATCTCAAACCTCTATCACACAGATTAAATCCCAGGAGACGGGGGGGGGGTGGAGACAGATCCAGCTTGAATCATGCAAGTGTTTACCTGGTTTTATAGGACCCTGTATACACCTGAATCTCAGAAAGCTCTGGACAGGGTGCAGGATTTTTTGGCCCCATTGGATCTGCTGAGCCTGACCCAAGAACAGTGAGAGGTGCTGGATTCCCCCGTCACCACTGAAAAATTATCCAAAGTAATTTCCCATCTTAAAACACAAAAGAGCCTGGGCCCAGATGGGTACATGGGTGAGTTTTATCAAAAATATAGGGGAAGCTGCTCCCAGTACTCCGGGCATGCCAGGGGGTGTTGGAGGGTGAGGGGGCCCCAATTTCCCGGAGATATGCCAACATATCCAGTCTGCTAAAACTAGCTTGCTCGTCATATTGTCCCGTATCAGTACTCAACATCGATTATAAAATGTTTGCAGTGGCCATTGCCCAAAGACTGGAGGCATTCCTACCTGTGTTAATTAATCCAGACCAATGTGGGTTTATACCAGCCAGGCAAGCCCAAGATCATATTAAAAAGACTCTGCACCTCCTACTCCATGACACTCGGTCAGACTTTCCTTTTCTTTTTTTAAGCTTAGATGCGGAGAAGGCTTTCAACTGGGTGGCGTGGCCCTTTCTGGAGGCTGTGCTCAAGAAATGTGGTTTCTCAGAGCAGTTTGGGAGACTCATACAAGCTCTGTATGACCACACTATGGCTCATATCAAACTTAATGGATCAGCATCTAAACCCATCCCCCTACAGAGAGGGACGAGGCAGGGATGTCCTCTGTCACCCCTGCTCTTTGCCTTGTACTTGGAGCCTTTGGCACAGGAAATCACATAATCCCCAGATGTAAGAGGGATAGAGGCAGGAGGGGAACACCATAAGTTGGCACTATATGCGGATGATTTGAATTTATATCTAGCTGACCCAGAGACCTTATTATCCCCTTTGTGGGAGCTTTTGACAGAGTTCGGTAACCTAGCCAGATATAAAATAAATGCACTGAAAACTGAGGCTCTGAGGATTAACTATTCACCCTCACCCGCTATGCAACAATCCTTCCCCTTTAAATGGGATTTGGAGGCTCTTAAGTACTTGGGAGTATAAATAGCAAGGAGACCCTCTAAACTAGGAGACATTAAATACTTACCACTGATGAACCAGATATCCCTGGACCTAAAAAAATGGAACCCCCTTCCCCTATCACTAATCCAATGGGTGGAGACAGTCATGATGAACCTTCTGCCCCATTTCCTCTACCTAACCCAAACACTCCCCATTCCCTTCCTCAATAACTTGATTAGGGAGATAAACAAAAACATATCAAGATATGTGTGGGGACTGCAGCACCCTAGAGTGAGACTCACGGTGCTGCAGCTGCCTAAACATCAAGGAGGACTGGCACTCACAGACCTGGAAGCCTACTATTTAGCATCTCAGCTATGAGTACTGTTTTATTGGTTACACCCTCAGTATAGGGCAAAGTGGAGGGACTTGGAGCTGAGGCAGGATGACCTGGTTAACATAAACAAAGTTTTATTAAGCTACCCAGCCATCCCCTCATGGATGTAACAGATAATCCATACACACTCAATACCCTGAGAATTTGGCAAAATATAATGAACTCTAAAAAATTAGCAGGGCATAGGTTCCTCCTCCACTCGCTTCCCTACCACCAGTCGTTCAGACTTGCCCAGTTGGACAGAGCTTCCAGAGATGGGAGTGGCTGGGGCTTCATATGGTGGGACATTTCCTCAGGGAGGGAAGATTTTATACATTTGCAGAATTGAAGGTTTCTTATAGAATTAGAGATCAGGATAACTTTCAGGGCATGCAGTCCCTGAACTTTGTTGAGATGCAGATTGGAGAGTGCCCTAAGGACACTCAAACACCTATGATACTTGGTAAGATTCGATTGGCTTTGCACCCCTTGTCTATATGATCTCTTACCTATATAAGAGGGTGATTAATTATAAAGGAGATTCCCTGCAGAAAATTAGAGGACCCTGGGAGGATGATCTGGGTTTCCCCCTTACAACAGACGTGGTCTAGACATATTGGGTCTTGACATATTGGGACCTCCCCGCCTGCATGGAGGGAGTTTTCTTGGAAGGTAATAGTTAGATTCTTTAGGACCCCCACTGTGCAGGCGAAATACTTGGAGAGCAGAGATGCCTCCTGCTGGTGAGGGTGTGGTTGTGCCTCAGCTATGCATCGCTACATATTTTGGCATTGCCAGGCATACAACCCTTCCTGAAAGACCTTACCATTGCATTAACAAACATGGTCCCGGGGCTGGACCAGGTCACACCCTCCCTGTTCCTCTTTTCAGATTATCCTCTACTATGTAGAGACATGAACACTCGAAAATTATTAACGATGTGCCTGCTAGCGGCTAAGAAGACATTAACTAAGAATTGGCTGTCCCCTGCTCCCTTATCATTAAACCAGTGGCATGATATAATGATCCAGCTTTATAAGATGGAACATTTAACAGCAATAGTGCACAGGAAAAGAGAAAAGTCTGAGATCATATGGAGGAGGTGGCTAAATTATATCTTCCCCCAGACCAGATTTTTTTCCAAAGATTCTATGACAGTTTATAATGATAAATGACATATATAGGCCACTGAATTCTCCTGATTTTAACAGGTCCTTATATGCTTTAGGAAATTGCCCACTAATTACTGCACTTTTGATACAATGTGAATGAACTGTGCAGAATGCCAGACTAAGTTATGTTGTATGATGTCTTGTTGATTGTTCTATGTTGTGTTTTACAAAATTGCAAATAAAAAGGAAAGTTTAAAAAAAAAAAAAACATGGCCAGGGCAGTAATTAAATAACACGGGGGGCTATTTATTTATTGAAAAACTTCAGAGAATACATTTGAGCTCTGGTGCTCATTTACAAAGGTTCCACATCAAATGCATAGTTACAAAAAACATTACAAGTACAATAAGCAGTCCCAGAGGCAATGCAGTCAAGTCAGGCTCAAAGCACTTGAAGATAAATTACTTATTTTTGAAAAAAAAAATCCATACAGATTATTGTATAAAAAGTCACAGGATGTGTACAGAGAAAAACTGAATAAAACAGATTAACATTTACAGTTGCAGTGGACTGCAAGGGCAGACCACAAAGATCTCAAACTGATTCATCTTGGGGAGATCCAGTAGAGCATTAGCAGCTCATTTAACCAGTTATCAGCCCTGATAGCAAATGACAGCTTGCCCAGTTGAGTAAGCCAGAAAGGAGGCTTAAATGCATTCCTGGCCACATTCCAGGTGTTGTATTGATTGGAGATGGTATGGAAGCAATTTGTTAAGACAGGAGTGTTAGGCCCAGGAGAGCCTGTTAGGCTAGCAAACAGGTCTGGAGCTTTATTCTTCAGGGTTAAGGTAGCCAATTAGTGAGTGCATAAAGGGTACAACTATGAGTGCAGTTATCTGCACCAAGTACAAAGTTGCATGCCTTATTACAGATCAGCTTTACTCTGTTTTGCACCATGTCACAGGCAGCTGCAGGGAGGCCATGATCTGTAAGTGATAGAATGAAGCTGGCTATAATAAGGTGTCTAGCATCCTCAGTGACATTGTATGGTTACAGTACAGGGCACCCAGTCTTCTGTTAACTATGGCCATTAATTTGTTAACATGGGGGCAAAAGATGTCATCCAAAGGTATTTTAAGGTCTCCACCTGTTCAAGGTTTTGTCCTGGGCCATTCTGTATGACAAAGGGTGGAACGTTCCTCTTCTGTGGGAGGTTACAGAAGAGCATGGTCTTTATCTTTTTGTCATGGAAGCCCAGTTTGTTATTGGAGAACCAGCTTTCTAGTGACCTGAAGGTACTTTGGAGAGTGGCAGTAAGGCTGTGAAGATGTTTGGAACAGATGACAGCATTACCAGAATAGAGAAGTATTTTGGCTGCCTGACAAATATCAGGCAGCTGATTGTGAAGAGGCCAAGTAGGAGTGGGCCCAAGATGGAGCCCTGGGGGACACCAATAGCTACTCCCCTAGTGTCAGACAAAGATTTACCGATCTTTACATGCTGGGAGCAGTTGGTGAGATAACTGTAAAACCAGTTAACTGTGTTCTAAGACAACCCCAGATCAAGGAATTTATTAAGTAGGAGTTTATGGATGACTAGGTCGAAGGACTTCATAACAAAGCAACAGCCAGCCAAAATAGTTGGGACATTACTGTAACCAACGATGGTGGCCCCCATGAGTACAGAGATTGCAGAGCACCACGGGAAGGAGGTTGAAGGCGGAACCAGTTTGCCTGTCAACAAAACTGGCCAATCAGGCATCAAGTTTCATACAGTGTAAAAAGAGGTTATTATAAAAGTTTGTTGCAGTTCAAGCAGACAGTCCAAAGAGTGACTGTGTGTCAAGGTGTTGGCCAGTTTGCCACTGTCTGTCCAGACACTGCTGGCCTGGCAGACTAAAAGTGTTTGGGATCCCTAATAAAAGTGTCTGTAATGCAAAGAAGCTTTTAACAGAATACTTGTTTAAAAGGCAAGCTGGAGCTGGGGCTTTCCTGACCTACCACAGACTTTTCCCCTCAGGGGGAGTAGCTCCTATAGCACTCTTCAGTCCATAAAGGCACTTGCCTTGTTCCAGGTCCTGAGTCTCAGCAAGACAGCCAGAGAGAAGAGAAGTGGAGAGAAGCCACTAGCAAGCTTGTGGAAGCCAGTGTCCCAGCCAGGAGCACCTCATCCAGTCAGCCTGCTCTAGACACCTGCACCAGAGGTATCATTTGAGACATCAGAACTGTGAGTAAAACCCAGGGTTTGACACTGCAACAGGGGAGAAAATGTCTTGTGTAATGTTAAAGGTTTAGTGAGCTTACCCTTGACTAATACACAAAGATTTTATCACATTTCTTATGCATCTTTCTTTACATTTTTTAAATGTTTACAGGGGTGCACCCGGTACTGCCAAAATCAAAAGTAAGTAATAATAGTACCAGAGCTCCCCCTAAAGCTACTTAAAATCCTGCAATACATTCAAATCAATTAAATCTTACAAAGTTTTGATTCCATCATTTTAATAGAGGGGTTCTTGGTCTCATCATTTGGATGAATCATGATCAGCCTGGCCACCGATGGCAAGCTGACCCGCTCATTAATCAGGAAACTACACTTTAAATTTTAACATGCCAATATGAGCAGAGGTCCCACTGCTATCTCTCTTTGTCTCTCTCTCTCTTGTGTGGAAAACACCATCTGGCTTCATCTTTTAAATGTTACTGTGCCAATATGAGCGGAGGTCCTCCTGCTATCTCTCCTTTTAATAGGGAAACCACTCTCTGGCTTTATTTCTTATTATAGTGTGTTCCGGCCCATAACAGGCTCACAGCTGATCACTGGGGAGCTTACCAGTTAGGAGAAGGCCAGACCTCTCCTGTTGGCAATGTAGAGTTAAACATTTAGCAGTTTCAACAGTGGCAATCACATAAAGATTATATCACATTTCTTATGCATCTTTCTTAATTTTTTAATTTTTTATATTTACAGGGGTACTGTACACCTACAGTAGTGTGTGCCCAAAATTAAAAACATGACAGAAATCAGGGGAACTACAGATCATGTTGGGATAGTAAGGTAAGATGCCTGGCTGGTGCCATGACTTGGAGGGACAGGAATCAAATCCTCAGGATCGTGAGAACAGCTACACGGGAGAGGGAGAGGGAGATGGACATCATTGTCCACCTAGAGACAAATGACCTAGCTGGGCATGGGATCAGAGCAGTGCAGGAGGAGTTTGTGGAGTTAGAGAGGGGCCTTAGACAAGCAGCACGCATGGTAATCTTCTCGGGGGTGCTTCCTCTCTATGGGATGGGTGAGGCTAAGGTACTCTGCACCATGCAATTCAATGAATGACTGAAAAACTGGTGTGGAGCACAGGGTTTTGGCTTCATTGGGGACTGGGGTTCCAACTGGAGGGATACAGGCCAATACTGGCACAATGGTCTGCATCTGTCTGGGAGGGGAACCAGGCTCCTAAATGATAGGTTTAAATGCTTCATTGGTGAGCTTTTAAACTAGCTAAGGGGAGAGTCACTGAAAAGAAGCAGGGAATTCCCAGCCTCCCCCCACAAAACAGGGTAGTTAGTGAGGTAAACACCAAGGTAGAGAGGTCGATAGGGAGCAGGATAGGGGTAAATGGAGAAAAAGGCAGTTAGGGCAGGGATGGGGGTAAGGCCATAAAAGAAGGAGGGGGGTGACTACCAATGCCCATAGTCTGGGTAACAAGCTTCCTGAACTAGTGGCCTTAATGGAAGAGGGACACCTGGATATCATGGCAGTCACAGAAACATGGTACATGGAGAACCGTGACTGGGATGTCAACATATCAGAGTACACAATCTACAGGAGGGACAGGGAGGGTACAAGAGGAGAAGGAGTAGCTCTCTACATAAGGGAAGGGATCAAAGCAATAGAACTAAAGGGTAAACAGGGAGGAGAGGCAGCATTGTGGGTCACCTTGGAGACAGGAAATGGCACCACAATCTGCACGGGGGTTGTATATAGACCCCCATCTCAGGGGACAGAAATGGACAAGGAAATGATAGAAGACATCCTTAGAATTGCAGATAAAGGGGAGATAGTGTTGATGTGGGAACAGAATATGCCAGATGTTAATTGGAGCACAATTGCTGCAGCCACATCCAAGAGCAGGGTCATTCTCAATGCCCTGCAGGGGGCATGCCTCAGACAGCTAGTGCTGGAACCCACTCGGGAGGGAGCAATCTCAGACCTGGTACTCTCAAACGGGGATGGAGAGAGGATCACAGATTTAGAAGTGGGTAGCCATCTGGGAACAAGCGACCACCAAACAGTGTGGTTCACGATAAACACAGACGTAGTCAAGCCATACAAAGCAAAGGTACTGGACTTTAGGAGAGCTGACCTTGGCAAAATGAGTGAGTGCCTAAGGAATGCACTAGCAAATAGGCAAGAAGGAGGGGTGGAAGAACGAGAAAAAATCAAAGCTGCCATCACAGAGGCAACAAGCTTTGTGTGAAGCAAATAAATAAAACAAAACAAAGTAAAAAAAACACTATGGCTCTCAGAAGAGGTGGCGGGGAAGGATAGGGAGAGAAAGATAGCATTCAGGAAGTATAAAGGAATCACAGAAGGAGCAGGACAGAGAACTGTATCAGTTAAAGCAGAAGGAAGCAGGGAAGGCAGTCAGAATAGTGAAGGCCCAAACCGAGGAAAAGATAGCCAACTCAACCTTTTATAGGTACATCAGGGAGTGAAGGAAGATCAAGGGAGGGATAGTGAGGCTTAATAAAGGAAAAATTATGAAGGAGGTGGGCAGAGGGTGACAATGAAAGACATAATAGTGAACTAAATACTTCCATCAGTATTCACAAAAAGAAGAAGGAGGAGGTACCTAAACCAAACAATAGAAGCACTCTGGAGGGTCTCGATACCAGTCCATTCACAGAAGAAGGGTTCTGAAAGAACTCCTAAAACTCAAGGTGGACAAAACAATGGGTCTGGCCAGGTTCACTCCAAATTCTTAAAGAATTAGAAACCTAGTGACACCACTGACTACACTTTTTAACAAGTCATGGGAGGATGGTGTGGTACCAGAGGACTGGAGTAGGGTGAATGTGATTCCCCTTCACAAAAGTGGGAGCAAGGCAGAGGCAGGAAACTATAGGCCTGTTAGTTTCACCTCAGTGGTAGGAAAAATGATGGAATCACTTCTGAAAGAAAGAATTATTGAGTACCTAGAGGACAGCGGGGCACAGGACCCAAGGCAGCATGGATTCACAGCCGGAAGGTCATGTCAGATGAATCTAATAGATTTATTTGACTGGGCGACCAAAGTAGTAGACCAGGGAGGGGCTGTGGATATGGTCTGCCTAGACTTTAGCAAGGCATTTGACACAGTCCCACACAAAAGATTAATAAACAAGTTAGCCAGCCTGGAAGTGGGTCCCTGGGTGGTAGCCTGGGTAACAAATTGGATGACAACAGGACACAGAGGGTAATAGTAAATGGAGTACACTCTGAAAAAAGGGTGGTTACTAGTGGGGAACCGCAGGGTTCAGTACTGGGACCGGTCCTCTTTAATGTCTTTATAGGAGACATTGCAGAGGGTCTGGAAGGAAAAGTATGCCCCTTTGCAGATGACAAAAAGATCTGCAACAGGGTTGAAGCACAAGGCCGGGGGTGGAAAGGATGAGAAGGGACTTGCCAAAGTTGGAGGAATAAATGGTCAAAAGCATGGCAGCTTAGATTCAATGCAAAGAAGTGCAAAGTAATGCACCTGGGAAACAAAAACCAAGGGGAAGAGTACCCAATGGGGGAGGGACTAACAACAACAAAAATGGAAAGGGACCTGGGGGTAGTCATATCAGATGATATTAAGGTAGGCAAGCAATGTGAGAAAAATGTAAAGATGGCTGGGGGGGGGATACTGGGATGCATAGGCAGAGGCATCACCAGCAGAAAATATGAAGTTGTTATCCTTCTGTGCAGACAGTTGGTGAGACCCTATCTGGGGTCCTGCTTGCAGTTCTGGAGACCCTATCTCTGCAAGGACATAGACAGGATGGAGGCAGTCCAGAGGAGGGCAACTAAAATAGTGCAGGGTCTGCAACAGAAGCCATATGAAGAGAGACTAAAAAAGCTTATTATGTATACCCCTGAGGAAAGGAGGGAGAAGGGGGACATGACAAAAATGTTAAAGTACCTCAGTGGAATCAACAAAGTCTAAGAGGGGAGCATCTTTCAGAAAAAGAGATGTGCAAGAACAAAAAGACTCAATTTGAAGATAGAGGCGGGATGGCTCAGGGGAAACGTGCGGAAGTATTTTTTCTCAGAGAGGGTGGTGGATGCATGGAACCACCTTCCTGAGGAGGTCATGGGGTCAAAAACAGTGGGGGAATTCAAGAATGCATGAGACAGACATAAGGCAATTATAGTGGGGGTAGGAGGAAGTAGGCTGTTAGTTAATTCATTCACTCCACAGGAGCTCTTTGAGAGTTCCACTGCTTGTGTCCTATATACTCTTAATACTGCATCCTGGGCATTTCTAAGCAAAATCAAGCCTTAATCAGCATGCCACAAACAAATGCGAATACCTCATGAACTATAAGCAATACACACAAAGTACAAGGGACAAAGTTGTTCAGCACAAAATTATCTTTCCACCGGTGCTATACAATTAATTATAAGCAATTTCTTTTTTTTTTTCCTACTAGTCGAAATAGCAGAACAAGTGTTTTGTTTGCAATAAAAAAGGCAACGTAAACCATTTTTGGTAGGAAAATATGTAATCTATCAACACCAAATTAAACATCCAAACATTAGATGTAGGTACAAAAGTAATGTTGTACTAAAAAGCAGTTTTTCTAATATAAAACATGTATTTTTTCCCATTTTATTCAAGGTGCTTAGGTGAGGCTTGAGGGAGAAATGTTAGTCATACACACCATACCATAAACAAATACGAATAACTCCTAAAGTATATGTGATACACACAAAGTATCAGCAGCAAAGTTGTTAGCACAAAATTACCTTTCTAATGGTGCTATGCAGACAATTCTAATTAATTTGGTTTGCAAGTAATACAGAGAATAGTGCTGACAACCTGAGAAGTGTCCAGGACAAACAGGAAGTCTTCAGCTGCTGTCTGAAGTCATTGTGGGAGACAAAGGGGATGATTTGGCTGTCAACGACAGGCGTTTTCCGGAGGTAATGAGTTAACTAGAATCTGCAGCTTATCCAGTAGGTAGGGAAATGGGCAGACGAGGTGGGCCAAGCGGTTCTTATCTGCTGTCAAAGTCTATGTTTCTATGTAGTAAAATTTTACATTGAAAAGATAGAAGCGGAAGAAGTGGTTTCCACACAAAGAGAGATAGAAGAGGGGCCCCAGCCTGCAAGGGGCATGTTAAAAAATATGATGCGTCTGACCGTGACTGAGGAGTGGATCACCTTGCTAATAGTTGTCAGATTGATCATGATTCCACCGAACAATGAGACCAGGAATGCCTCTAATTGTCAAAATGATGGAATGAAAAGCAAGTATTAAAACTGAGCTGATTTGAATGCATTGCAGGCATTTAAGAAGCTTTGGAGAGAGAAATACAAAATCACACATGCCTCCATAACGCAAAGCATCATGGGCTGCATATGCAAATCACCACAGAATATTATGCTGGTTCAACTTTAAGCAGAAATGCATGGTGCTGAAAGGCCTCTCACACAGTTTGCAAAGGGTGCCAACAGAAGACACAGGCACATGTTTCGTCCTACCAGGACTCATCAGTGTGCCTCATCTGTTTGATACCCCAGTGGAATGAACCAGCTACCCTAAGATGGTCTGTCTGGGTTATGTTGTAGTGAACCCAATTAAAACAAAAAACAAGTTAAAAGACAAAGAACCTCAGTGCGCAAGCACTAAGGCAAAGGTTACCTCAAAGATCATTGGCCAGGAAACCAAGTTTCAAAGAAATACAAAATCACACATGCCCCCATAACACAAAGCATCATGGGCTGCATATGCAAATCACCACAGAATATTATGCTGGTTCAACTTTAAGCAGAAATGCATGGTGCCGAAAGACCTCTCACACAGTTTGAAAAGGGTGCCAACAGAAGACACAGACACGTGTTTGGAGGGAGCATTGATACTATTACTATTTTTTTGATGAAAGCTTGTTGTGCCAGGAGTTGAGGAAGAAATCCTGGGCAGGGCTATGCTGGTGTGGGAAACACAGACAAAAGACCCTGTTGAGGCCAGCTGGCCACCATATCCCATTAATTTACAAATAGGTGCCTCTTTTCAACTTGGTTAAAAAACAATTTAAAGTTTATGTTCAACAGTTGTGTTTTAAAATATATTTTACCTGCAGCAGTTTAAAGTATGCAACTGAGCTCCACCCTACTAGTAGCATCAATGTCCCCAGTGTGGTACCCACTGCAACTACTGAGAGATCTCTCACCTATGGCTTTTAGAGGGAATTAAGATGGGTGCACCTACATTGCAGGTTTGAGGACTGCTGGGGGTAGGCAAAATTTGTGGGGCAAAGTAATGAAATGTTTCTTGCCTAATGTCTTTGCATTTTGCAGGTTAGCATACAGCAATACTGCTACTCCCACTGCTTCCATTTTTACTCTTGCTACTTCTTGTTCTTTCTGTACCCTCTTTTTTAAAACAAAATATTTGTTTGAATTACATTTTATGGTTTGGGGATTGTCATTGCTGCTTGTGTCACTTCCTTTGAAGGAGGGACTGTGTGGGCAGTTTATGCATTGTTTATTAGGGCATTATAGCCTTGTGTTTCAGCAGCCAGGTACCCCATATCACCACTCCAGGTAGAGGTACCATGCCATGTTAGGCCAGTGCAGCACATCATCAGGGACCCAGGCCAGCCTCCTTGGGATGGTTGAAGAATTAAACTCCAAGGGCCTTGGTATGGTGACCTGCTAAATTGGAGGCACCACTGGGATTTCTGCACAAGTGTGTCTCCCAAATATGTGACTTAGTAAAAAAAAATCTTAACATAGAAACATAGAAGTTGATGGCAGATAAGGACCGCAAGGCCTATCCAGTCTGTCCATTTCTTTTTCTACCTTATAAATGTGCCATCAGCCTTTGCTCTGTCAATGGCCTATCTATTCACACTCATCTGTATTGCTCCCTCATAACTATCCCATGCCTGTTTGAAGCCCTGCACTGTATTCATATCCACCACTTCCTGAGGTAGGCTGTTCCATGCATCTACCAACCTTGCTGTGAAAAAGAACTTCCTCACAATACCCCTTAATCGGCCTCCCTCTAATCTCATGCTGTGTCCTCTTGTACTGCTATTTTTCTTATATTGAAACATGTTAGACTGTTTCACCTTGTTAATGCCCTTAAGGTGTTTGAATGTTTCGATCATATCACCTCTCTCCCTCCTTTGCTCTAGGGTATACATATTGAGCTCCATTAATCTGTCCTCATATGTTTTCTGATGCAGTCCCTGCACCATTTTGGTTGCCCTTCTCTGGACTGCCTCAGTTTGGTTAATGTCCTTGTGAAGGTATGGACTCCAGTGCTGCACACAGTACTCCAGATGGGGCCTAACCAGTGTCTTGTAAAGTGGGATTATTACCTCCCTCTTTTGGCTTGTGATACCCCTACTAATACAACCTAACATCCCTCTAGCCTTACCTACTGCTTTAGTGGTCTGCTGGGATGATTTCAGGTCATCGGTGATGATGATGCCCAGGTCTCTTTCTTCCCTTGTGACTGCCAGCAACTCCTCTCCCAGCCTATAGGTGGCTTCAGAGTTTCTCTTCCCTATGTGCATGATCTTGCACTTCTTTGCATTAAACCCCAGTTGCCACTCTTCCAACCAATTTGCTAGTTTATCCAGATCTCTTCTCATTCTGCCCACCCCATCTGGATTATCTACTTGTTGCAGATCTTGGTGTCATCTGCAAACAGACAAACCTTACCCTCAGTCCATCTGCAATGTCACTGATGAAGATATTGAGAGAGAACTGGGCCCAGGACTGATCCCTGAGGGAACCCACTTGTGATTTGCATCTCTTCTGACTGTATACTGTTTACCACCACTCTCTGTTTTCTGCCGGTCCAACCAGTTTGCCACCCAGTTGACCAACTTCCTGACTCCACCCCGAGAGCCTACCCAGCTTATTAATCAATCTTCTATGTGGAACAGTATCAAAAGCTTTGCTGAAGTCAAGGTAGGCAACATCAACTGCTTCCCTTGGTCCACCACTCTGGTTACTCAGTCAAAGAAATCTATGAGATTAGTTTGACGGGACCTTCCTTTTGTAAAGCCATGCTGTCTTGGATCCTCTGCTCCTATGGATTCCAGGTGCTGCACTATCCTTTCCTTAAGGAGTGCCTCCATAATCTTGCCCACTACTGAGGTAAGACTGACTGGTCTGTAGTTCCCTGCCTCCTTCCTGCTACCATTCTTGTGGAGCGGGATCACATGAGCCCTTCTCCAGTCTTCTGGGACCTCTCCTGTGCTCAGAGACTCACTAAACCGTTCTGATAATGGCTCTGCTAGTTCAAGCCTTAGCTCCTTTAGTACCCTGGGATGTATGCCATCAGGTCCCATTGCCTTGTCCACCCTGAGCTTATCGAGCTCTTGTAGGACCATTTCTTTTGTGAAGGGACTAGTGCTCATCTCCCTCCCCCCCCTCTGTGTCCATGGTGCTGAGCTGTGGGTCCTGTCCTACCTTCTCTTTAGTAAATACTGAGCAGAAGTATCTATTTAGGATAGATCCTTTTACATGGTCCTCCTCCTCCTCACACGCCCCCTTATCTCCTTTGATCTTAGCAAAACCCCCTCTGGACTTTCTACTTTCACTAATGTATCTATAGAAAGTCTTGTCACCTTCTTTAACTGTTTGTGCTAGTGTTTCCTCGGTTTGGGTCTTTGCCTGCCTTACTGCCTTCCCTGCTTCCCTATCTTCATCCCGCTGTGTTCCCTTATATTTCCTGAAGGCTAGCCTTTTAGCTCTGACCTTTTCTACTACTGTTTTTGAGAACCAAAGTGGTTTCCTTCCTCTTTTGCACTTCCTTTTTTCTCTAACACAATGGGATGTTGCTTCCAGTATTGCATCCTTAATGCTTGCCCACTTTGCCTGTACCCCCTCACCTGTATTTCTTTTTGCCAGAGCAAGCTTAACTCTGTTGGCCATCTTAACAAAGTCAGCTCCTCTGAAGTCCAATATTTTTGCCTTGGAATGGCATAATTTCATTATAGTGGCCAAATTGAACCATACCATGTGATGGTCACTGGCCCCCAGGTGACTTTCTACCTGGAGATCTGTGATCCTTTCCCTGTTAGTCAGTACTAGATCTAGGATAGCCCTGTCTCTTGTGGGTTGCTGTACCAGTTGTTTGAGGCCCTCCCCCTGCAAGGAATCCACCATGTGTCTAGTTCTGGCAGATGTTCCTGCTGGTATTGACCAATCTGTATCTGGCATGTTGAAGTCTCCCATTATCAGAACCTCCCCTTTAGCTGTTATGTTTTGTATATCTTCAAACAGTAATGTGTCTATGTCCTCCCCCTGGTCTGGGGGCCTGTAGACAACCCAGTTCTTATGGCTGTCCCATTTCCTGTTTCCAGGGTGACCCACAGTTCTTCTGGCTCCTTATGTGTATGCTGAATTTCTGTAGCTTTCATATTTTCATTGACATACAAACCCCACCCCCCCTTTTTGCACCTCGGTCTCTTCTGAACAGTACATAGCCAGGTACTAAAGTCTCCCAAGTGTGGTTACTGGTAACCTACATCTTGCTAATTGCTACTATGTCCACTTTAGTCTCTGTCATTATTGTCTGCAGGTCTGGGATCTTTTTTGCCAGACCGCGAGCATTTGTGTACATGATTTTCCATTGGCCAGATTTCAGTGTGTTAGTTGTTGGGTGAGGTCTGGCATTTCCCCTGTGCATCGTATAGAGAGCTGGACCTTTTTCCTTACCTGGTGATGCAAATGAACTGCAAACATGCTGAACTCCTGTTTGACCGCTAGCTGAGGGGGAAGGGGTGTTCTTCCCATTCGACGTATGAGGTGCTGCACCCCTCTCCCCATTTGCTAGTTTAAATATTCTGCAAAGACGCCAAACTTCTGCCCCAATGCACTGACTCCCTCCTTAGTCAGATGCAGTCCATCAAATTTAAAGAACTTTTGCTCCCAAAACTGTTGCTAGTTCCCTACAAATTTGTGTCCTTTTTCCTGGCACCAGCCCTTGAACCACATGTTTAGCTCCCCTTTCTGACCTTCTGTCCATCTGCCCCCCTTTCCCAGACTGGCAGGCTCTCAGAGAAGGAGATGCTGGACGAAATGGATGATAGTTTGTCACCCAGCCTGGTCAGATGTTCCTTGGTCTCCACAACTGACCGGCTGGTGAGATCATTTAGTCCCTATGTGTGCCAGGATGTCAATGTTTTCTCCTGCTTCCTGAACAATTTTATCATTGTGGTCAGTGTCTCTCCACGTTGATGTACCTGGGAGACATCTGACCATTACCCCTGCCTGGAGATAGGTATCAACTCCCCGAATCATGGAGTCTCCTATGATCAGAAGTTTTTTGGATTTCCTTTTTGATTTTTTGTTTTGGTTCTTGTTTTGGACTAGTTTTGTTGTGTTGGCTCCTGTGCTGCAGAGTCCTGCTCTGCAGTATCCTCTGCCCCTTTGTTTGATTTCAGAGATAGAGGCAGATACCTGTTTGTAGTTTTTATATGGTTTGTGGAAGCAATATGTTGGAGAGCACCGAGTAACGGAGCACCCAATTTGCCCCTCTTAACCATCTGCCAACCTCCCAGACCAACTACCCTCTGCAGTCAAGGTGCTTTTGTTGGATGTTGGGGAAATGGAGGGTGATTCTTATAATATATTTCCTCTTGAATATGAAATTTGAGGCGCGCAATCTCTGCCCATGCTGCCTGGAGCCGAGCCCTAAGATCTCCAATGGCCCAGCATGTAGGACAGTGTCCTAAATCCTGTAAAACTGCCCTTCTGAAAAGTGTTCCGAGGTACCTGCAGTTAATGATATCCATTCCAGATAAGCTGCTGGGTTTATAACCTGGTCAGAGTAATTAGAAGGAAGAAAATGAAAGCAAAAGTTTGATTTTGTGTTTTGTTTATTTGTTTTTGTATAACTTGTTATAACAAGTTAAATTACTAGTGCCCCTGTAAATGTAGTCACTGTGTGGATACCCCACTGATCCACCCCTTCCTGCTTTGCCACAGGAAATGTCACGACTGTGCTACCCTAAAAAAGGAGTGTAGTGTGGGGTGGTCGGGGATGGGGGTGGGTGGCTGGGCCCTTCCCGTGCCAAAAAAGAAGTACCATGGACGAAAGAAACAAAGAGGTAAGAGCAGAAACAATCAGTCAGCAACAAATGCAGTAACCCTGAAAGTTTATCCTAATGACAGATAAAACTGTAAAACCTATAAAGCACTACCTGTAATAATTACACAGAAGATATACCCTGTAAGAAACATTTTGCTATAGAGAAAAAAAGCAGTAACAGAAGATGATCCAGATGGGGTGGGAAGAATGAGAAGTGATCTGGATAAACTAGCAAAATAGTTGGAAGAGTGGTAACTGGGGTTTAGTGCAAAGAAGTGCAAGATCATGCACATAGGGAAGAGAAAGCCTGAAGCCACCTATAGGCTAGGAGGGGAGTTGCTGGCAGTCACAAGGGAAGAAAGAGACTTGGGCATCATCATCATCACCGATGACCTGAAATCATCCAAGCAGACCACTAAAGCAGTACGTAAGGCTAGAGGGATGTTGGGGTGTATTAGTAGGGGTATCACAAGTCGGAAGAGGGAGGTAATAATCCCTATTTACAAGACATTGGTTAGGCCCCATCTGGAGTACTGTGTGCAGTACTGGAGGGCACACCTTCCCAAGGACATTAACCAAATTGAGGCAGTCCAGAGATGGGCAAACAAAATGGTGCAGGGACTGCATCGGAAAACATATGAGGACAGATTAACAGAGCTCAATATGTATACCCTAGAGCAAAGGAGGGAGAGAGGTGATCTGATTGAAACATTCAAACACCTTGAGGGCAATAACAAGGTGAAACAATCTAACATGTTTCAATATAAGAAAAATAGCAGGACAAGAGGACACAACATGAGATTAGAGGGAGGCCGATTAAGGAGTAATGTGATTAAGTTCTTTTTCACAGAAAGGGTGGTGGACGCATGGAACGGTCTACCTCAGGAAGTGGTGGATATGAATACAGTGCAGGGCTTCAAACAGGCATGGGATAGGCATAAGGGAGCAGTACAGATGAGTATGAATAGATAGGCCATTGACAGAGCAAAAGCCGATGGCACATTTATAAGGTAGAAAAAGAAATGGGCAGACTGGATGGGCCTTGCGGTCCTCATCAGCCATCACCTTCTATGTTTCTATGTTTCTATAAGCCTGGGAATTTCCCCAAGATCCAAAAGGTTTGGTTGGCTGATTCATCTGTCAGTCACAACAGGAGCTCCCCCTTCACGTGCAAAAAGGCGCCAAAAGCTCAAAACTACAATTCCTACAGATTCTGACTCCAGACAGCTCCTGTAGTTGGCTTCATTTTAGGTCCCACCAGTACTGATTGGTCCAATTTGGCAGTCCGGGACCAAGACAGTGGAGATAAACAAAACAGCCCTTGCTGCAAAGAAGGCAGGTTAGACAAACTACATTATCATTATCACTCTAAATGATTTTCAGCAAATAGTTACATCTTTCAACAGAGCTCCCTCTCAGATTACTCATGACTGCAATCCAGGCAGCTCTTAAAGAGACAGTACACAGAGGCTATACAGGCACTCTCTGGCAATCACACCAGCCTGGCAATGAGCATTTAGGCAAGCTTGAGGAAGACTTTTTTGGGAACCCCCATTTGTAGTGGGGGTTACATAAGCATTTTCCCAACTGCGCTTATTTTAAAATCCTCACCCTGGTCTTGCACCCATTCTCCAAATGTTGCTCCCCCCACCTTCGCTGCTCTGCTGCTTCGTGAGCAGCTCCCACTCCTTGATGACACACTTCATTCTGTAATCAGATCCATGGCAGTTAGATCGCAGTCTGATTAATACATTAGAGAGAGAGAGAGCCTGTTGCTAGCCTTGCTTGTAGAGCAGAAAGCAGCTAACTAAAAGAAGCTACATTTTCTTATTAATTTAAAACTTATATCTCAGCAGGAGTCAGTGTCAGTTAAGATTAAGTAGACAGATAACTTTATTAGAAGTAGAAGGGGTCTTATTTAGGGTTAAAAAAAGAAAGAAAAGAAAGAAAGTCAGTATGTGTTCTGTGCAGGGAAGGGTACTGTATCAGCTGACTTTGCTAAACCAGTAGGAGGAAAGAGAGCTTACCTGGGGGGTGTGGTTTAGAAACTAGAAAAGCAGGTGAGTCAAATTACAACTTCCTGTTGCTAGCCTTTTTTCTTACTAATTGCCCTCCATCCCACCCACCCAAAGCCAGTTCTACTTTTATAGCCACTGGATTTGACTGTCAACAGGAACTTCCTGTTTGGCAGTAGGAAGGAAAGGATCATAGAGAAACATTGGTTTTGTCAACCCTAAAGTAAAAAAGTAGCTCACTCTCCCCCCCAGCTGCTGGTGGTCTGATATTGAGCAAGGAAGAAGGAGGCTACTGAAGAAGACAGGAAGTTGATGTCCCAGAACAGGACGGGTGAGAGTTGTAAGGAGAGGAGAGAATAAGCATCCAGAGAAACAGTAGAGAGGACACAAAATAAGACGTGATAGGAGTGGTGCAGTGCAATGGCTGTGGGGCGGCAGTGTTCTGGGAGACATTCTAGAGGCTGTGATGCTGCCCTATTTGCAGGCACCTCTTTGGTCTGAGAGAGGAGGTTGCCCATCTCCAGGATGACCTGGCTAGGATTCGTGAACCTCCTCCCCCACCCAGGGACCACCAGGGCCATTGCCACTACCTCAGAGGTTGCCAAGAAAGAGGAGAGGCTGGACCAGGGTGGGCTCAAGGAGGGAGAGGGTGGTGGAACAGAGTTGCATCCCTTCAGCTGTACCTCTCCACAATTCATTCACTCTTCTGGTGGATAGTGGTTCCTCTATGGAGGCACCTGCAGTGGAGACCAAGGAGGATGCTGGGAACCTTCACAAAGGAGACCCACAGGAGGGTGGCATGGGACCCCACAGGGGAAGGAAACAACTCCTGGTGGGGGACTCAATCATTAGGGGGGTAGAAATGGGGGAGGAAGGGGAGAGGGAGGTAAGGTGCCTTCCTGGCGCCACGGCTTGGAGGGACAGGAAAGGAATCCTCAGAATCGTGGGAGGAGCTGCACAAGGGAGGGAGCCGGATGTCATTGTCCACCTAGGGACAAATGACCTGGCTAGGAATGGGATCAGAGCAGTGCAAGAGGAGTTTATAGAGTTGGGAAGGGGCCTTAGACAAGTAGCGCATACGGTAACCTTCTCGGAGGTGCTGCCTGTCTATGGCAAGGGAGATGCTAGGACACTTCTCACCAGGGAATTCAATGAGTGGTTGAAAAACTGGTGTGGAGCTCAGGGTTTAGCTTCATTGGGGACTGGGGAGCCACCTGGAGGATGCAGACCTACACTGGTGCGAGTGGTCTGCATCTGTCGAGGGGAACCAGGATCTAGTGAGAAAGTTTAAATGCTTCATTGTCAAGCATTTAAACTAGCCAAGGGGGGAGGCACTGAAAAGGAGAAGGGAAATCCAAGCCTCCCCCCACAAAACATGGTGATTAGTGAGGTAAACACCAAGGTACAGAAGTTATTAGGGAGCAGAACAGATTTAAATGTAAAAAAAGGCAAAGGCAGGAAGGACAGAAATGGGGCTAAAAGGGGTAAGGCTATCAAAAAGTGGAGGGTGATGAGTACCAATGCCCGTAGTCTGTGTAACAAGCTCCCTGAACTAGTAGCCTTGATGGAAGAGGGTAGCCTGAATATTGTGGCAGTCACAGAAACATGGTACACAGAGAACCATGACTGGGATGTCAACATACCAGGATACACAATCTACAGGAGGGACAGGGAGGGTAAAAGAGGAGGAGGAGTAGCTCTCTATGTAAAGGAAGGGATCAAAGCAACAGAACTAAAGAATAAACAGGGAGCAAATGAGGCACTTTGGGTCACCCTGGAGACAGGAAATGGCACCACAATCCGCATGGGGGTTGTGTACAGACCCCCATCTCGGGGAGGGAATGGACAAGGAAATGATAGAAGGCTTTCTTAGAATGGCAGAAAAAGGAGATATTGTTGATGGGGACCTGAATATGCCAGATGTTAACTGGAGCACCTTTGCTGCAGGCACATCCAAGAGCAGGGTCATTCTTGATGCCCTACACGGGGCATGCCTCAGACAGCTAGTGTTGGAACCCACTCGGGAGGGAGCAATCTTAGACCTGGTACTCTCAAATAGGGATGGAGAAAGAATCTCAGATTTAGAAGTGGGTAGCCATCTGGGAACAAGCGACCACCAAACAGTGTGGTTCCACGATAAACACAGCCATACAATCAAGCCATACAAAGCAAGAGTACTGGACTTTAGGAGGGCCGACTTTGGGAAATGAGAGAGTGCCTCAGAAAAGCACTTAGCAAACAGGCAAGAAGAAGGGGTGGAGAAACAATGGGAGTGATCAAACAGCCATCACAGAGGCAACAAGCCTTTTGTAAACAAATCAATAAAACACAATGAAGGAAAAACCGCTATGGTTCAAAAGAGGTGGCAGGGAGGTTAAGGAGAAAAGGACAGCATTCAGGAAATATAAGGAAACACAGAAGGAGCAGGACAGAGAACTTTATCAGTTAAAAGCAGAAAGAGGCTGGGAAGGCAGTCAGAATAGCAAAGGCCCAAACCGAGGAAAGGATAGCCAATTCTGTTAAGAAGGGGATAAGACCTTTATAGGTACATTAGGGAGGCGACAAGAAAACCAAAGGAGGGATACTGAAGCTTAATAAAGGGAGGGAATGTGGGTAGGGTGACACAGTGAAAAAGAAGGTATAATTAATCAATATTTCTGCTCAGTATTAGCAAAGAAAGAGGAGGGGAGTTACCAAAACAAACAAAACTCTGAAGGCGGGGTCGATACCAGTCCATTTACAGAAGAAAGGGTTCTGAAAGAACAACAAAATTGAAGGTGGAGAAAGCAATGGGGCCTGATGGGATTCACCCAAGAATTCTAAAAGAACTAAGGGTAGAACTAGTGACACACTGACTACTCTCTTTAACAAATCATGGGAGGATGGGGTGGTACCGAGGACTGGAGGGCAGATGTATTCCTCTTCACAAAAGTGGGAGCAGGACAGAGGCAGAAAACTACAGACCAAGTAGTTTGACCTCAGTGGTGGGGAAAATGATGAATCACTTCTGAAGGAAAGAATTGGTTGAGTACCCAGAGGCCAGTGGGCACAGGACCCAAGGCAGCATGGATTCATGATGGGAAGGTCGTGTCAGACGAGATCTAATAGATTTCTTTGACTGGGTGACCAAAGTAGTAGACCAGGGAGGGGCTGTGGACATGGCCTACCTAGATTTTAGCAAGGCATTTGATACAGTCCCACACAAAGATTAATTCACAAGATAGCCAGCCTTGGAGTGGGTCCCAACGTGTGTAGCCTGGATAAAAATTGGCTGAACAACAGGACGCAAAGGGTAGTAGTAAAATGGGAATACACAGTGAAGAAAGAAGGGTTACTAGCGGGGTACCGTGCAGGGTTCAGTACTGGGACCGGTCCTTTACCGGGTTCCTGAGGTGAGCATTGCAGAGGAACTGGAAGGAAAAGCATGTCTCTTTGCAGATGACACAAAGATCTGTAACAGGCTTCTGATACAAGAGTAGAGTGGAAAGGATGAGAAGGACTTGGCAAGGTTGGAGGAATGGTCAAATGTGTGGCAGCCCAGATTCAATGCAAAGAAGTGCAAGGTAATGCATGGGAACAAAACCCAGGGAAGTGTACACATGGGGGGGGTGAGATGCTGACAACAGTAAAAATAGAAAGAGACCTGGGGTAATTATATCAGATGACCCAAAAGGGGGCAAGCAATGAGAAAGGCAGTAAGGAAGGCTGGGGATACTGGGATGCATAGGAAGAGGCATCAATAGTAGAAAACAGGAAGTTGTTATCCCTCTGTACAGACAGTTGGTGAGAACCCCATCTGGAGTACTGTGTGCAGTTCTGGAGACCCCATCTCTGCAAAGACATAGACAGAGTGGAGCTGTCCAGAGGAGGCAACAAAATGGTGCAGGGTCTGCACCACAAGACATATGAAGAAAGACTAAAGGAGCTTAATATGTATACCCTAGAGGAAAGGAGGAGAGGGGACATGATAGAAACTTTCAAAGTACCTCAAGGAATTAACAAAGCCCAAGAGGGTAGCATCTTCCAAAAAAAGAGATGTGCAAGAACAAGGGGGCACAATTTGAAGATAGAGGGGGGACGGCTCAGAGGTAATGTGAGGAAGTATTTTTTCACTGAGAGGGTTGTAGATGCATGGAACAGCCTCCCTAAAGAGTTCGAGGAGTCAAGAACAGTGGGGGACTTCAAGAATCAATGGGACAGGCATAAGGCAGTCCTAGTGGGGGGTAGGAGGAAGTAAGCTGTTGGTTAACTAGGATTTGCAGCTTATCTGTTAAGTAGGAAAATGGGCAGACTAGGTGGGCCAAGTAGTCCTTATCTGCCATCAAATTCTATGTTTCTATGAGAGAGACAGAAAAAAATGGTACTTTTCCAGTATGTCTCCTACACAAAGCAGCTTCAAGTAAAATACTGCTCCCACTAGCCTTAGCCATAAGTCTAATTCCCAGTCACAACTTTTAGTTGTTTTCTTTTTGTGTGTGTCCGGAGACCCCTGCAGCCACCATCTGGCCCTTAATCTTTGTTTTTCTGACTCTGCCAGTATGTTGAATCCCTGCGTTGAACTACACAGCTCACTGCTCCATCACTCACTCGCTCGCTCACTCCTTCACTGGTCATCACTCCTTTCATTGTGCTGGTAGATATAAAGAAAAACCTCAAAAAGATATAAAGGGTAACAAAAGTAAAAACAGTCCTTTCAGTGTGAAAGTGCTTATACATGGGGTGTACACAAGTTTATTTACTCGCCGCTTCCTGTTTTCTTTGCTCTTTTTACTAACAACTAAAAAAAAACTGAATCAGAAACAGAATTGCTGCATGGGGGGGGGGTTGTAAGGTGTAACTGCATACAGATGGCTTTTTTTTTTTAAGGTGGAGGAACTATTTTATTTCAAAACTTAATTTAAACAAATTTTTTATAAACAATTTTTTTTAATCTTTTCCTTTTTTACAGTGCCCATTTTCTAAGTGCAATAATATCCTCCAGGGTGGGCAGTATTGGGCTATACTGGACCTTCCAGGGGCTATAAGGCCCTCCGCCTGTGGCGTCGGGCCTCATTACACCCCAGGACGGTCTGGTATAGCCCAATACCACCCACCCTGTCGGGTATTATTGCTTACATGGTGTAAAGTATGACCATGTCAGTCAAAGCACGACTGCTTTAATTGTGAGTGATTCAGACATTAATGTGCACAAACTGCCCACCACAATCAAACCTGAAAGTTCTGAAGAGGTATGGTACCTGTTTGCAGGAGGAGTAGTCTGTCGTCTGTCACCCCTCCCCAACTAGTGCAACCAGTAGACTGGATGGAGAATATTAAATTGCCTACTTATGCAACCAGTAGACTGGATGGAGAATGTTAAATTGCTGCTGGCACCCAAGCCCAAGGAAAAGACTATTCAAGATGTGAGAGCATTCCTCAAGGAAGAAGCACCAGTGCAGGCAATACCACCCAACAGATTCTGAGTTTCGGGGATGGGACTGTACCCCCTATTTGGTTATGCCCTATGAACAGTATAGGAGACTGCATACTTTCTCTGGAGCCACCCCTACTCCTTCTGGGGAGGACTCCTATGAAAGTTGGATGAGCCAGGCCACACAAACTGAGCAAGTGTGGAAGTTTTCAGATGACGAGAAATGCAAAAGAATTGTGGAGAGCCTGAGTGGCATGGCTTTCAATGACATTCCTTCCCTACATGCCAACCAGCCAAACTGCACCAGAAGTGACCATATTGCCATGATTATGAGTACATTTGGAGCAGCTGAGTGGAGGAAGGACCTCATTTTACAATTGGGAGCCACCATACAAACTGATGGAAAAGTTGTTTCATTATGACCCGAGTGGAGACTGTGATTCGAAGAATTGTGGAAGCCTGAGGAGTTACCGCTGCACAGACTGCACAGATGAGACTGGATCAGATTTTGAAAGGTACTGTGTTTTCCCTTTGAACACTGATATCTCACAGGCTGAAAGAACACAGAGCATATCCCCCAAACGATTGACAGCTACTGGATGAAATAAGGGAAGAAGAAGAAGCGCAAGAAGCCGTTGCAAATTCACTACAGGCACCCACAGGGAAAACAATACCCCTACAGCCACAAGTCGACAGCCCCAAGAGCAGAGTGATGCCTCAGGCAGGGGTACTCAGTTAAAGGAACTCACAGAGTGTGTGAATAACTTACAGATGGTACAGACTCCTCATCCACAAGCCAACACCCTGTCACCTGGTCATGGACACCCTCTGAATCCTTCCTCTGCCCAAAGGGTCAGACCTTGACCCTTGATGCTGCCCAGAGATGGATAATTCTGCTTTCGCTATGGAGAAGATGGACATTTTGCATGAGGATGTGGCAAGCCTCTGAACTAATAGCTCGTAGACCAGAAACAGAAAAGATGGCAACATTCGCAGGGAAACAACAGCAGATTCCAGTAAAGAAGTGATGTGGGCCTCCCAAAGTACAATGCTCCGTGAAATGGACTGACCTTAAGATATTTTGAGGGAACAATTTGCCTTCAGAAATATTGGGCCCTAGAGCTGACATTCCAGTTCTTATTAAAGGATAACTGTGTAATGCGTTACTTGACAGTGGATCACAAGTTACTATTATTCTTCGTGGTTTCTACAATATTCACTTAAGACATCTGCCTCTTATGCCGCTGAAAGAACTTTTCCAATGGGGTTTGAGCAACAGCAGCAATCCTTATGATGGTTACTGCATTGTGCAATTTGAGTTCTTAGGGCAGGCAAAGGAATGTCACACAGAACTGACACCATAGCACACCACAGCATTAATTTGTTCTGAATCCAAGGCAATGGATGACACCCCGGTGTTAACTGGAACCTATGCCAACATGTTTGGGAGGCTGGCCCAGATCTGCCAAGAGAGAAGAGGAGCACAGTGCTTAGGAGTCTGCCTTTGCAAGCAGCTATAAAGAAAGTGAGTCTGAAACTTGATGCCCCAAGGACAGTGATGACAGTAGAACCCATTGATGTGATACACCAAGTCAACAACAAGGAAGTGGTCTTAATACCCAATGCCCTGTGCTGAGTGGTCAGTATAGCCAAGTTCAAGTGTCAGTCAGCCAAATACGCACTCATCATTGATGCAACAGCTGACAACAGCCTACCAGAAGGCCTGATGGTCCAGAAAGGAGTGATGCCACCACCTGCTACCCCCAGGTGAGATGAGTGACTGTAGGGGTGAAAACAAGATGGATCAGCCCCTCATCTTATATAAAGGCTGAGAACTGGAAAATATCTTCCATGCTGACAGTATGACCAGAGTAGGCCCTTAAGTACTGTGGCCACTGCCACTGAGATCAATCCTGGATTGTTTGACTTTGCAGACTAACCCATTCCTTATCACTACTGGTGGAGCCTGAGTAACAAGCTAGCCAAATGCTGGAAATTGTTCTTTTAGAATGAATGGGATGTGAGATGCATCCAAGAAGAAGAGCTTCACATCCACCTTTAAGACAACTGCCCTTTTCAAGAGAGGTCCTGGAGACAGGCTCCTGTGTACATAGAAGGTGTCAGGAGCCATCTACAAGAGCTACTGGTGGTGAACATCATCAAGGAATCCAGAAGTCCTTACACCACACCCATAGTGGTGGCCAGGAAGAAGATGATCAGAGCTATTCAGATGTGCATAGACTGTCGCATTCTTAATAAGAAGACAGTGTCCAACCAGTGCCTATGAAGATGCTCTGGAAAGCTTGACAAGAAGCAAGTGGTTTTTGGTGCTGGACCTGCACATTGACTACTACCAGATCTCCATGACAGAGGAAAATAAAGAGATGACAGCCTTGATCTGCCCTCTGGGGTTCTACCAGTTTGTAAGGATGCCCCCGAGGGATATCCAGGGCCCTAGATATGTTTCATAGACTGATGGAGAAAACAGTAGGAAACATGTACCTGTTGGAGGTGGTTCCACCATGCTGCAGTGACAGGACTGTCGGCGACCTCCTCTACAGCAACACATGGTCACCAACATCCCTGACACTGCTGATCCAGACCTAAACCGGAGAGTGCACCGACACCTGTTCAATGTACATGCAGGGGGGGCTGTGCCCCCTGCACCCCCCATGTGGGGGGCTATGTCCCCTGCACCCCCTGGACTTAAGTATTCCAACTCCGGGGGCGCGGATGTTGGGGGAAAGCAGACAACCTCCGGAGTCAATGACTCGGTCTTCACTCTGGCAACCTGGTCGACACTGCGGGTGTTGACAGGTTAGTATTGCAGTAACAGCATTGCTGTGAAAGTGTCGCTGTTACAACGGTACACCGTTGGGGGTGTTAGTATACCTGGATGACTTAATCGTGTTTGGAAGAATGTTAAAAGAACATGAAGACAGACTGATGAAGGTGTTGGACAGATTGGAGGAGCTCAGCCTGAAGGCAGCCATTGACAAGTGCCAGTTTTGCCAGCCATTGGTCAGCTATGTGTGCCACTTTGTTTCTGCCAATGGGGTACAGACAAACCCAAGCAAAGTAGAAGCCCTCATCAGGTGGCCTAGACCACACAATCTTAAGACCCAGCAGTCATTCCTCAGATTCTACAGATTTTACTGGTGGTTTCTGAAAGATTATTCAGTTGTTGAATGCCCTGTGAATAATCTCACCCAAAGGTACCCAACTACAAACAAAAAGAAAGCCCATTCTGGGAAGAGCAATTCGCCCAACAGAGTCTTGGAAAGTGAACAAACCATCTGGCACCAGATGGACTGAGCAGTGTGAAAAAGGCTTCAGGGAAATGATCAAATGACTATGTGAGGTGCAGTGTTGGTATTCACTGATTCCACCAAACCCTATATATTGCACACAGACACCAGTTTAAGTGGAACAGGAGCAATCTGGTACCAGGAGCACCAAGAGAGACTTTCTTAAGTGGCATTCACCATTCACAGTTTGAACCCATCTGAGAAACTGTATCCTGAGCACAAACTTGAATTCTTGGCCATCAAGTGGGCAGTCACAGAAAAGTTCAATGATTATTAGTATGGTGCCCAGTGCACAGTGAAAACAGACAACAACCCGCTCCCCTGTGTGAATACCACAGCAAAACTGAAGACAGCTGGACGTCAGTGGCTCTCAGCTTTATCTACATATAAACACAATTTAGAGTACTGCAGTGGGAGAAGTAATATGGATGCCAACGTATTATTCTGGTGTCCACATCCTTATCAGCCATCCTCAGTTATGAAAATTCCAAGTACTGCAGTAAAGGCCAGGTGTTTGAAGTTTGACACTAATGCTAATGGCACTCCTGCAAACCCCCACAGAGCAATTGACATGCTGGGGGCCTCCCCAAATACCATTCCAACAGCCTACCTTAATTTCACTGGTTTGGACCTTTCCTCTTTGCCTCTGCCTAGGTGTAGTGAACACAGACAAGCTCTAAGGGAAGACTATGTTTTACATGGTGTAATACATGCCCTGGAGAAAAGACATGATGCAACTCAAAAGTACCAGTAATTGACTGGAGGGGGTGCTGCTGAGAGCAAGATGGCTGCATCTAACACCACAGAGCTCCACTATTTCCGTGCTTGAATCAGGCTTCATTCTTTGTACTTTGTACTTCTTAAGATGTCTAAAAGTTTGAAATTAAAAGGAGCCGAAAATAGATCAGAACAGGTCGATAAGTTCTTTCCCCCAAAAGTATCTGGGAAGCAAGTTCCGTTATGGGGGCAACTGGCGTGCAGCTTCTGTTTGGAGAAATGTCTTCCCCGGTAACAGTATGCCCAGAAACAGGTGTCAAGGCAAAATCCCAGTCGAAGCTGAAACTGGCTTCCATACAATCGTTTTTGATGGAGTTTCAGACAGAAACAAAGGTATCCTTAAATAAAATATGTTCCTTATTGACCAAAATAGCCTTACACTGTGAGAACATTGAAACCAAGGTAGCTAGTATCGAGGAGCGCATTGAAAGTACCGAGAAGAACATTGAGAAGCTTGAGGCAAGGGTCCTGACAGTAGAAGGGGCAGTAAATGCATCTCTGCATGAACAGCTTAACACCTTGGCTAAGTTGGAAAAAATAGAAAATACGTTGCTTCTAAAGAACTTATGACTAATTGGATTGCCCACATCAGTCTCTAGTTTGGAACTTAAGTCAGAGGTGGAAAGGATACTGACAATGGCATTCTGTCCCAAACAAGCAGCTTTCCTTGAAGCAGTTTTCAGACCACAGCCCAGAATATCGAAACAACCAGGCTCTTCAGAATCAGGGGTAAGGTATGTGAATTGTAAAAAGTAAAAAGGGATTTATATATGAAGGCAGTAAACTCCACTTATATCCTGACTTTTGTTTGGCAGCTCAGCGTCGAAGAAAACGCTTTTTGATAATTAGAGCTGAATTCATTCAAGCAGGTGTTACAGCTGTACTGCAACCCCCAGCTAAGTTGAAAGTGACATTTCAAGGCAAAGATCACTACTTTTTTGATGTAGATGTAGCGCGGGACTTTCATGAGAAAAATGTGGCCTTGTCTACTGATTTAGGATTGGATTTAGAGGATGAAGATGAAGGAGAGAATATAACACAGTATATCCCGATGTCAAAAGGAGAGGAACTTTAAACATAAAGATATATTTAAAATTATTTTCTGTCAGTTACTTCCATTTTCCTTTATGTTTTAAAAAAAATTATGCCAAAAAGAAATCTTTAATGTTTCTTTAGATGGGATGATTGAAGCTTGAAGCACGTGCAAGTGGATAAGCTTATTTTTGCTCTGATACGTACTTTTGTTTTTCCATACTTGCATCCCTCCCGAAAATTTAAAAAAAATAGTACTTGTTTTCAAGACTGATTATAGATTTGTTTTAGTTTATTTGAGAAGTTTGATTGTGATTAAAGCTGTTGAAATTGTAATATTTTTTCTAAAATAAAATAAAAAGTATATAAAACAAGCATTTGTCAATGCCGAATGTTTGCTTGCTGGCATTGGCAGTGGTAGTGTAGGAGTTACAGAGCTGCATAATAGGAATGGCAGTGAAATATTGAACTGAAGCCAACGCCACCACCACCCTGCAGATACTGACAGGCATTGGGGTGTGCCTTTGGGTCATCAGGCATAACGGCTATGGCATTTCACCACACCTTACCCTGCAGACACCGACAGGTGTCACGGTGTGCCTTGGGGTCTTTGGCCCTTATGTTGACCCCATTCTATTAGGAAATATGGTGAGATGGGTGCAGTATAGGAGAATGGGGTGAACTTTGAGGCAGAAGAGTCCAAAGCACAACTCGATGCCTCTCACTGGCTGCAGGGTGTGGGTGGGGGTGGAATGGTATGAGCATTACAGGCGACAATCCTAAGTCACACCCCTGAGGCCTGTTAGTCTCTACAGGAAACGCGTCAGACGTTCAGTGGTATTTTCGCTCCAAATTTTCAGCATTGTTTTTTTGTGACCCCCACCTTATGAACAGTGGCAATATCAGTTCGTTAGCTGAAAGCTGATTTTGCACAGTGACTACGCCATTTGGAGCCACAGTTGTGAAAACACATTTCGAACAGGATGTGAAAAATGACAGCTGTACTGTTCATGGGGAGGTGTAAAAAAATGGCAATATTGAAAATCTGGAGTGAAAATATCAGAAAAACTGGTGAAGTCATGAGTGAGCATAGAAACTGCACAACGCACACCCATAATGTAATTAGTTTGGGGATTTTTTACAGCAGATTGTTAACACAGGCATTTTGGGCCTCCACTCATGAACAGTGTCATGGTGATTTTCTTAATCTGTCCCAAACAGTGATTTCCCACAGTGACCATGCATTTCTTCGCTGGAAGTGCGAAAACACATTTTGGCCATGGTGTGAAAGACGACAGCTGTACTCTTCATAAGGGAATGTGGAAAAATGCCAGTGGTGGAAATCTGGACTGAAAATATTACAAATTCATGAACTTATGAGGGAGCGTGGAAACTGCGCAATGCTCGCTCGTAATACAGTCATTTTATGAACTTTTGTCACCAAATTTTTAACATAGCCATTTTAAGACCTCTGCTCATGAACAGTGTCACTGTGATTTTCTTAATCTGTCCCAAACATTGATTTCGCACAACTGTGCCATTGTAGTAAGCTACATGCGGAAACACATTTAAGTGAGATATGAAAAATGACAACTACAATAGTCTCTGTTCATTTGTGTGCTGTGGAGGAGCTGCCAACCATTGAATTATGTAGAGCAGACACTTGGTAAAAAGGTATGAGGAATTATTGTGAAACTATTTACAGGATATTTAAAAAAATCCCCTTTTAAAACAGCAATTAAAAGCAGGTGAATTCAGGTAGCATGTACTGTTGCTGTCTTTTGACATGACAACAATGTCTTCACATGTGCTCGCTGATTTCATTTATATATCCTGCATTATCCTAAGTTATTTAATTGCTGTTTTTTTCAAGTTCAGTGGCATAGTTGAAACCATTGTCACACAGGCTAGAACATCCCTTGTTAAGTTTACTCATGTAAGCTTCAGAAGAAGACCTTGTTGGGCCAAACACTTAGACACTTTGTTCTTTTTGTAACATCCATGTATGTTGGTTCAGTAAAAGGCAACAAACCATTTGCTTCAGTAATATTTTTGAATGCACTGCATTAAAATAAGAATTATATTGTAAGACCCTGGCAGACTACATACAGCAGGGCTCCCAGATCTATAGGGAGTCATTTACAGGGAAATTGTTCCCATTGACTTGCATTGGTTACAGGGGCATCAGACATAAGCCCTTTTACTCAGGATTTCATGACAAGTTGAATTCCTTTGGGGAACAATTGCAGTGACTGAAGTGAATATAGGTTCACTAGGAGAGAGTGAGTGTGTGTGTCTGTCTGTGGGAGAGAGAGAGATAGAGAAAGAGAAGGGGAAAAAAAGGGGGTGTGAGAGAGAGAGAGAGAGACATCTCCTTAAAGCTATGTATCTCCCCCACCCACATTATGGTGATGTGGGGTGGGTTAGGGTGTATTGTTTGTATGAAGAGGAGGAGAGAAATTACATTTTTATCTCTTTTTCAGATTCCTCAGACACTTGTGGTACATCAAGTTGTTACATTTTCAGTGTATATTGACATCAGTACATATCAGGCTATGTGGTCTTAATTCCTTGAGGTTCCTCGACTAGAGTTTTTTGTTTGACACTAATATTATCAATTTATATTTAAATTATCATTTATATAGTCCTGAGGTTTTTGAAATTTCTTGGGCCTTATATCTAGCTGGAGCGTACAGCTGAGTGACAGGTCCAGCTAGGTTTTACACATCACACAGTGTGCACTTATGTCTTTAAGACAACTTTACTGGTAAATTTTTGTCTATAATGCAGACATTGAAACTTCATGAGCCCTTTAACAATCTTAGTTTGTCTTTAATCTGGGTGGGAGTTGCCTTTCAGTAATCACATCCTTATACTAACTGTGACACTCACAGCTGGATTTAGGAGTTATCTGCTTCAGCAGTGTTATCTTATGTCAATTAAATTTATATGCAGTAGGATTCTTTGTATGTGTGTTCCACCAAGCACGTTTAACCCAAGGTTGCTTCTGGCTGAAGGCAGTATAGTACTGTTAAACTTCTCTGACATCATCTTCTGTTTTTTTTTTTTAAATGAGTATTTTAAACCAATGGGGATTTTTTTCTGTTTTTCTCTGCATTATCTAGCTGTTGTAAGTATTGTATTTTCTAAACAACTGCCATGAGCTTCTGAAGAAGGACTGGTTGGTCCAAAAGCTAGAGCACTTTGTTCTTGTTGTTACATCTATGTTGGTCCATTAAAAGGTAAATAATCATTTGCTTCAGGGGCATCAGAGCAATTCTGCTTCATGTGAAATAATGAAATGTATGGGGGGGTAGGAAAATTTGCACTAGAGTTACAGGAAAATGCAAAATCAATGTGATAGCACTGCTACTGTGTCCTCTAAAGTCCATCATTTGTTTTTACGTTCGCTAGCGTGCATGCACAAGGAATGTCTTGGGAGAATGGGACACTTTGGAGGCGTGTCTGCCCTGTGCAATCCCCTGCTCTGTTGAGCAGGCGTGGTAGTCCTGCACCAATCGCTGCGGTGCTGTGTATGACAGCGGTGGTCTTCTCTTCAAAGAAAACCACCGCTGTGTGCTTGCAGTGCGTCACGCTCCCCCCAAATCTTTGCTGCCACACTGGGAGCCCACCCCAGCATGGCAAACATCCTGCATCGTCTGCCGACGGGGGTGCCCAATCCCCCGTCAGCTCCACCTCCCCAAACAGCTTTCTGCTGCCACGCTTGAAGCCCACCCCAGCGTGGCAAACATCCCGCGTCACCTGCCGACGGGGGTGCCCAATCCCCCGTCAGCTCCACAGCTTCCCCAGCCATCCTTCTGCCATGCTGGGAGCCCACTCCAGTGTGGCAAATGTCCCGCGTCGTCAATTATAGAAAAAGGAAAACCTGTAAATTAAAAACGGTCCCACGCAGTCTCCCCGCCCTCCTCCCACAACCCGCACCCACCCACTGCGCACCCTGCCTCCCCACACCCCCCTCACCCCATACTTACCTCCAGAGCTCGCCGCGATCATCGCTGGACCAGGAACACGTCTGCACTCTTCAAAGCCAACCGCGAACTGAGGAAATGCCGGTAAGCTGTATAATGGGCTAGATGGGTTTTTTTCAACTTTGTTGCATATCTTAGGCATTTTTTGGAATTTTTGCACCAAATTTTCAACATGGGGTTTTTGGGACCCCTTCTCATGAATTCTGTCACTGTCATGGCGTTATTCGGGCCCGAAGGGTGATTTCGCAGTCACTGCGCGAAATCACCTTTTGGACCTGATTAATGAAACAACAGTGCCAGCCTTCATAAGGTGGGCTCTCAAAAAGCCTATTTTGAAAATTTGGTGGAAAAATTCCTAAAAATGACCGTTTTATAACGCATGTTGCGCAGTTTCACGAGGGCTCGTAAGTTCTAATTTTCAATATTTTCACTCCAGATTTTCAACATTGCCATTTTACCACACCTCCTCATGAGCAGTGCAGCTGTAATTTTTCACATCCTGCTCAAAACGTGTTTCTGCCCATGTAGCGCACAATGGTGCAGTCGGTGTGCGAACTCAATGTATGGGACACATTAAGAAAATCACAGTGACACTGTTCATGAGCAGAGGTCTTAAAATGGCTATGTTGAAAATTTGGTGAAAAAATTCCTAAAATGACTGTTTTATGAGTGTGCATTGCGCGAGTTCCTACATGGCTAAGTAAGTTCGCGAATTTTCAATATTTGCACCACAATGACTCAATACCTAAACAGCACATAGAAGCAAGCAACATTCGGCATTGACAAATGCTCGTACTTCTTTGTCACTGATTTTTTTAAGCCATGTCCAAGTGCCAAATACCACTGCAAATACCTGCAAGCGAACGTTCGGCATTGACAAATGCCTGTTTTCATAGTGTAATAGACGAACAACATGCCTTTCCCTGATTTGAAAGGAAGTGTGAATTATTAAGTATCTGAATGTGCTAGTGTGAACTAGCCTTCATGCTTTTCCCAAGAGAAGTGGGGGTGGAGGGTTGAAACAAAGAGAGTGGATGAGGCAATGTGCAGTGTATCTGGCACAACTTCTGAAATCCATGTAACTCTTCTCAATTCAGTAAGCACCAGTGGCTTTGTTTGAGAGGTGTGAGGGGGATGAGTGTGGGAATGCAGACATGTTGCTGACATACAGCATCTTGTTTCTGCAGTCACATAAAATGCCAGCTCATGGCAATTCAGAGAACAAAAAATATTTTGAAGCTGCATTACCAGACTAAGTGTGCAGTTTAGTGAATTACCACACAGGGGTGTGTATATGACAGCACTAAAAGGCATTAAAGTGCTTCAGTCATGAAAACCTCCCCCACTGGCTGCTGCTGAAATGCATAGCAGTATGTTCTCCTTTGTGCATTCTGGCTGTTCTTTGCTTCAGCTGCAGGTAGTACAGTACGCTCAAGTTCGTTTGCATAGGTTTTAGCAGTGGGGAGTTCACATTGACAGAGTCTAGTAAGAGAAAACGCTTGGAATTACACATACAACGAAGTCTGAGTTTTCACATCAAATGCTGAGGTATTTTTTTTCTGGAGGATTAGAACCCATGGAGTCCATGAAGGCGTGCTTTGGAGAGCTGGCGTGTGTAAGGACTGTTAGGCACCCACACATTTTGGTGGTCCTGCTGTGGCAGGGAACAGTTTATTAAAGTAATGATGTGTGGCTTGTCTCTCTAAGCTAGACAAGACTACAGCAATCTATCAGATAACCAACACAGTTGATCTGTGTGTGTGTGTGTGGGGGAGGAGCTGCTCACTGAAGCGTAGCTCCCTCTTTCAACTGTATGCCACTGCATTTTCAACTGCTGTCATAGACAGCTCCAGCAGTGATTGGAGAACTGTGACCACGCCTGCAAACACACTGACTGAATTGGAAGATACTGACACACCTCTGAAAAACTCAGATGATGGCACTATGTTTCTTGCACATGCGTGCAAGCAAACATAAAAAAATACCAGTAACTCAACTAGGTATCCCACTGTTATTGAGAGAGTGGAACAGACTGTCTCTAAAAGATGGACTGTTAATATGAACCAATCAGGACTGTGCACATCCTGAGTTCCCTAGACAACAACTGATGTTTTCCTGGAAGTACTGAAGGCTGTTATCTGATGTCTACTGTACATGACAACATAGGTCACATGGGGTTTGACCACACTTTGAACTTAATGCAAGCATGTTTCCATTGACCAAAAATGGCAAAAGAAGTTGAAAAGCATTGCAAAACTTGCCTCAGATGTGCCAAAAGAAAGACTTAGCCAAAAAGAGCTGCATCTGTGGTGAATATCGAAAAGGGTGGGGGCTGCTGAAGCTAGTATGTATGAACTTCCTTTCTTTGGAGCCAGATAGAAAAAGCATTAGTAAAATTCTGGTGACACTAACCATTACACATGATATACTCAGGGGTACCCTAGAAAAGACCAAAAAGCAACCACTGTTGTTAAAGTGCTGCAGCAATACTTAAGCTATTATGGCATCCCTATAAGGATCCACTCTGACCAAGGGAGGGATTTTGAAAGTAGACTAGTCAGAGAAGTTCCCTGGTGCATGCCTATAACTTCTTTTGAAATGATGCCATCCAAAGATCACCCTTCTAACTTGATATCCGGCAGTGAAACTCAACTCCCAGTAGATCTATGTTTTGAAGTTTCAGCATTTAGCAGATTGTGCATCTGAGGAGACCTAGGTAGTGTATACCAGGAGATTGTGTCTAAGCTACAGAAAGCATACCAACTCACCTGTGATGCAGCAGCCAAGAACAACCTTGCCAACAAGAACAGGTATGACATATGAGATTGTCACCAAATGTTACAAGTCAGAGATCGGGTACTTTTGAAAAACTTGGGCCTACAAGGGAAACATAAAATTCAAGACCGTTGGGGGCATCTTACCTCATAGTTGACCAAATACCAGACTTGCCAGTTTACGATATTCTCCTAGAACAATGCACAGGCCTTGAAAAGACTGCCCAGAGAAACCTCTCTTACCCATGAGAGAGGCTGTGCCTGAGCGTGTAACTGAAATTGTATACCCAGTGGCAGGGAGACCAAAAACCCAGAGTCAAACACACCCACAAAGAACTGTGGTGCCTAGTACTGATACCAGTGTTCCAAATGCAGCCCCCGTACAACGGCCAAGAGTGTACAGTAGTTCTGATGACAGTGATGATACTGTGTGTTGTACTAAAGAACCTAATTTATCGCAATGTGTGCCATTTCGGCCTATGGATTGGAGAAATTCAAAACCATCCATTAGTACAGCTCCCACTGAGGATTTTATAAATCATGAATGTCTTACAATCTGAACACAGAAGCTCACCTTTTCTGCCCGAGAAAGTGTCACCTGAGCAAATTTGCAGACCCAGTTATGAACAATGAAGTGGAGTTGGTTGTTCAGGAACAAATCTCAAAGACTGAAGTAATTCCTGTGATTCCTGACAATGTCTTTGTGCTCAACAAGGAGCTGGAACAGGTTAGCATGCAACCTATTCCTGAGAAAGAAGCAGTATGACCTCGCAAGTCTGGATGGGAGCCTAAGTTCATTATCAAGCTCACCTATGATAGCCTCTGTGCCTCTTCTAATACCACCACTGTGTGTGGTTCATAAGCATATCACCCCTGTGATATACCCCAACCCATGTGCTGCACACCGGTTAGAGTGAGGAAGTGTATTCATCTGCCAATTAACTGCTATTGATAGATAGGTACCAGCTGTCTAGCCAGAAATGTGCAATGTGTACGTAACCCCAAGGTGGCGCTATCCCAAGGGCTACTACTCCTGCCTGCTTGACTACTGACAGGTTGAGGGGCCTAGGTTCTATCGCGGGTGCCTCCACCAAAAGATCAGGGTTTGTAGTGGTTAGACTAGCTTGGTCACAGCCCTCTGGGACACTGAGACACCCTTTTATTCCCCCTAGTGACTCACACAATGCACAGAAGTTACAGTCCCAAAACCCCACATGTACACACTGTTCATTCATAAAGTACCACTTACCCTCAAGACTGATTCTGAGGTTCGTCTCTGGGGACCCCCTGTAAAATAAGGTTAATTAACATACACAAACCAATACAATGCTTGATATGTAGGTACTGACACTTCAGACAGTTTAAAGTTTAACAACATCAAATCTGGTTTATTTAGGGGGAATAAAACACGGGAGGGGGAGATCAGGTTAATTGGGAGAATTAAATCACAGTACTGTGCACACATACAGGGTCTGAAAAGTCACACTCTGTGTACCCAGGTTGGGGGCTAGCCAGGTCCATTGCCCAGGGTTGGCAGGCAGGTGCAGATGGACAGGGCCCTGTAGAAGAAAATATATGCACAACACCCAATTGTAATCCGGAAGCCGGATGGCTCAGTCCATGAAGAAGTGAAACAACAATAATTAGATGACACACTTGTAATTGAAAACAGGCTGCAGGGGAATACCCTGATTTGTACTCACAATACCCAAGCTGAGAACCGGATGGTGGATGTTCTTCTGGGTTGCCAGAACAACAGGGCATGGAGACAAGGTTTTGTGACTGGACCCCACTGTAGTAGATAGCAAACAGATTTAGTCCGAGACAAGCTGGGGTTTGCTTCCAGCTTCAACACACAGCACAGGGGATTGGAAATAGAGATTCTCCACAAGCACTACGCACATTCATATGTAAAAAGAAAGTACAATACCAGGCAGGCTGCTCCTAGATCCCGATTGCAATTACTGCAAAATACCCGGGAGCACACACAGCAGCTTCAGTTCCTGACAGACTGAGCGTGATTCAGCAATTTCTCCAGTCTTCTACAGGGTTAGCCTGGTTTCTACCTTTTTAGACTTCCTTCTTTCTCCTCACAAGTCAGATTCAGTCCGAACTAGCGCTCACAACGGCTGCAGGCCAAACCTCAGGGCTTCACAAGTACTTCCCACGCGAAACTATACACGGCAGAAGCATAGAGCTCCTTCTCTCTTCACTGTCACAACTAATCTGATTTTTACAGTCACAAAGCAGGGCATTTCCTTTAGCTCCACACCATTCTGTAGGCTGGTTCAGCTGTCACTCACAATAAGACTCCCTCTGTTAGTGGAAAAAGGCGCCAATGTCAAAACTACATTTCCCAGAGTCACTGCCCATACAATCCCCTTGTGGCTGGCTCAAATTTGATAGTCCAAGTTCTGATTCGTCCACAGGCTCCATTTTAGGGTTTCCCTAGCATCCTGATTGGTCCAAGTCAGCAATTCAGGACAAAATTGAAAGAGCTACACTGAAACAGTTTGTGCTGAATGAAGACAGGTTAGACAAACTACATTTTCTCAGTCACTCTAAATGATTTCTGGCAAATAGTTATATCTTTCAACAAGGCTCCCTCTGCACATGTAGCAACGGCAGAAATGGAGCGAATTGACAGCAGCTCGGGCGGGATTCGAGCATTAAATACACAGTCTCCCCCATACAAACTAATTAAGTCTGCTAGCAGACAGCTCTTAAAGAGACAGTATGTGGAGGCTCAAATAGCACTCACTTGGAAGCACATTTAAACAGCGCAGATGCCAAACACCGCCCAGACTTGGAGCATTCAGGCAAGCTCCTGGAAGACTTTTGGTAACCCCCATTTGCAGGGGGGTTACATGTAAATATGTATATGTAACCCCCCCTACAACTGGGGGTTCCTAAAAGCCTTCCCAGAACTTGCCTAAATGCTCCCTGCCTAGCTGGCGTTCTGCAAGATGCCGCTTAAATGTGGGCGCTGTGAGTGCTTTCAGAGCCTCCATGTACTGTCTCTTTAAGAGCTGTCTGCTTGCAGACCTGATTAGTTCTGGGGGAAAATGTGGAGTGACAGTAAAAATCCAGTTTGTCTAACCTGCCTTTCTTGTAGCTTGAACTCTTTCTGTTTTGCCCGCTCCATTTTGGACCTGAACTGTTGAATTGGACCAATCAGTGTGGGGGGACCTTTAAAATGGAGTATGCTGAGGCGAATCAGTACTTGGACTCTCATCTGGAGCCTACTATAATAGGGCTGTATGGCAGGTACCTCTGGGAATCGTAGTTTGGACCTTGGCACATTTTTGCACCAACAGAGGGAGCCCTGCTGTGGTTGACAGCCGAATCAACCACCGAACTTGTGTGGATCTAAGGGGAAAGCCCTGTACTGTTGCTGGCAAGCCAGATGTGAGGTGACTGTGAAGGAGAAGGAGCTCTGTGCTGTTGCAGCATGTAGTTCATGCAGGAAGTGCATGGGAGGCCCTGAAGTCGGCCTGCAGCCGTTAGAGAGTGAGAGTCGGACTGAATCCGAAGTCGGTGGGGAAAAGGAAAGCTGTTGTTGCAGAACCAGGCCTGCCCTGTAGAAGACCGAAGTTTTCCTGAAGTGCGATCGGTCTGTCAGAAATGGAAGGAAGCTGCTGTGAGTGCTCCCGGGATTTGCAGTGTTTTGCGATTGGGGTTCGAGGAGCAGCTGGCCTGGTATAGTTGTAACCCCTAGATGGCACTATCCCAGGGGCTACTACCCCTGCCTGATTTGCCACTAACAGGTTGAGGGGCCTGGATCCAATGGCGGGTGCCTCCACCCAGAGGTCAGAGTTTGCAATAGTTAAACTAACTTGGTCACAGCCCTCTAGGACACTGCAACCCCCCTTTCTTCCCACTAGTGGCCCACACAATATATCAGAATTACCTTCACAGTATACACTTACCCCCAGGACTGGTTCCGGCACTGGGACCTCCCGTGAAATGAGATACAGTGCAACAATCACAGTACAGTACTTTAACATAGATAAATACCTCAGGCAGTATAACTTTGCTGAAACAAGCAGCTCTGATTTATTTAGGGGGATATAACAAGGACAGGGGGAAATCAGGTTAATTAGCTTATCACTCTAATAATCTACCTATGGCTCTGTGCACAGGCCTATCCCTATCAGTTACTGTCCCTGGGTACCCAAGCCCTAGTGGCTAGTCCAAACCGTGGCAGCTGGTAGGGGCCCTTTCACACGAGAAAAGGAAAATTAAACAGTCAGCAGTACAGTAATTCCATTTGGATTTAATGTGGCAATTCAACAGGAGCGACCCTGAATTAGTACTCCGACCTCCAAATAAGATAGGGTCCTTCAATGTCAGCAGGGCTCACTTGAGGTACACAAACCTCTTCACACATTTATATAAAAGAAAGCACTATACCAGGCAGGCTGCATCTGTATCCGCGCAATTACTGCACAATACCGGGAGAACACACAGCAGATTCAGTTCCTGACAGACCGAGTGCAATTTTCAGCAATTCCTCCAGTCTTCTACAGGGTGAGCCTGGTTTCTACTCTTCAGAGATCCTTGATTCTTTTCACAGGACGGATTCAGTCCTAACAAGCTGTTACACAAGCTGCAGACGGAACTCTGGGCCTTACACAGTTTTTGACTAAAACTGCACACTGAAAAGCACAGGGCTCCTTCCTTCTTCACTGCCAAAGCTCAACTGAAACTCCAACCGACAAAACCGGGCACTTCCTTTGAGTTCCTCCCAGTTCTTGACTGGATTGGCTGTCACTCACAATAGACTGCTGCTGTTGGTCCAAAAAGGCACTGAAGTCTAAACTACATCTCCCAGAGTCACTGCCCATACAATCCTCTTGTGGCTGGCTCAGATTATGAGTCCAAGTTCTGATTCGTCCAAGGCACCATTTTAGAGCTAGCTTACCCCACACTGATTGGTCCAGTTCAGCAGTTCAAAACCAGAATGGGGAACTAGACAGACACAGTTCTGACTGCAAAGAAAGCAGGTTAGACAAACTGTAATTTCATTATTACTGTAAATGATTTCTGGCAAACAGTTACATCTTTCAGATAGGTTCCCTTTGCACTCTAGTGAATGCAAAATGGAGTGAATTGGCAGCAGCTTAGAGTGGTACTCAAACAGAGAAGCACAGTCCCCATACAAACTAATTATGTCTGCAAGCAGACAGCTCTTAAAGAGACAGTACCAGAGGTTCTAAAACACTCACTGATAAATGGCTTAAATGCCAAACACCATTCAGGCTTGGAGCATTCAAGCAAGCTCCTGAAGTCTTTTGGGAACCCCATTTGCAGGGGGTTACACCCTTCCTGGCCTGGGAAAGCTTGATGTCCACGTCAAGCAAGTACCCCATAAGTTTCAACTGCAACCATATACATTTGCATTAGGCTCACATGTAATCATCAGTCAATATATCATTTTACCAAGAACACATTTCTGAAACATTGCAGTACGTCCTCTTTACACAGTATTACATTACATTGTACCATAACTCAAGTTATTACCTCTTGTACATGAAACCTGAGAGAGGGCCCTTCCCTATCAGTTACCTTGGGGCTGGATGGGGCAAGGGCACCATACTAGAGGGCAACACAAGTAACTTGAGTTAGCACTGATGCTCAGTTTGGGCAATGAGCTTGGGGACACATACACTCCTTTATGGACAACATTGAGAGGCAAGTCCACAGGCCTCCCAAGTGAATCATAACTGAGGTGCACCACAGGCTTTACAGCTCGACCAGTCTTTCTAGGGGGAACTGTTACAGTCTCTGCACTCTGAGCCTCATTTTCAGCATTGTCCTCACTTGTCAGGGGAGTCTCCATGGGGGTAGAGAGGCTAGAACTTGGGGCACTTTCAGCTCCAGAAGTTACAGTTTCTGAGTCCACAACATTTGGCTCGCATGGAGAGCTTTCGGACACTGGCAGTGGACTGTCAGGGCACTCAAAATACTCTTCTTGTTCGGGTGTATCACCAGTCTGCCCCAATCTATCATTTCCTCCTGAAAGCTCAAACAGTTCAACCATGCACAATGATTCCATTTCATCTGATCTGATGCTTTGCACTTCACTTTCTGGGAGCATTGGCTCCAGGGATGAAGCTGGGGGCTTAGACAGTCCAGAAGGCCCAGCTTTGTCTCCAGTATTGACTAGGGATTGCCCTGAAACAATTGACTCAGTTCGTAAGAAGGATAGTATTCAAAGTCACTCTCACTTTCTTCCGATATGGACTGACAGTCATGCTCAACTGGGACTTGTGGAGGGAACACTTTAACTTTGCTTCTGTAGGTGCAGACTTTCTTGATCTTTTCTTAGCAGCAGCTCTAGTCACTGGTCCAGAGGGGCATCTTCTAGGGGCTCAGACTCAATTAAGATTTGTCCAATGGGCAGTAAATGATTTCTATGCATTGTTTTACATCTTTTGAATTATTCTCAGGCCTTACTTTGTACTCTGGCAGATCATCTAGTTTGCCCACTACAATGTGAGGGAGATGTGCCATCTGTCAGCAATCTTGTGCTTGCCATGCAGTTCCAGATTTCTTAGCAATACCCGATCTCCCTCCTGGAGTTCCTGTGCTTTCACCTTTTATCATACCTTTCTTTGTTGGCCAGATTTCTTTTGGCAGCCATGGTTTGAGCCAGTTGGTACGCATGAGTTAGCTGGGCCTTTAACTTTTGCACATACTGTAAATAGTTGTCAGCTTGAACCCCATCAGGAGAACCCAAAACACATCTACTGGTAGTCGAACTCTCTTCCAAACATCAGAGTGAGGGAGAATCCAGTGGCATCACTTTGGTGCAGTTATAAGCATGTACCAGGGTGCTAATTTGTTGGCTCCATCTAGGCTTGTCCTTTGGGTGCAGGGTGCCTAGCATATCTAGCAAAGTGCGGTTGAAGCGTTCAGGCTGTGGGTCCCCTGGGGGTGGTGAGGTGGTTCTGGACTTTGCACTCCCCACAGAAGAAAGCATCTCTTTGATCAGACGACTCTCAAAGCTCTCCCTTGATCAGAATGGATTCTTTGTGAGCTCCATAGTGAACAAAAAGTTTTCTACAAGTACTTTGGCCACAGTGGATGCTTTCTGGTCTTTGGTGAGAAAGCTTGGGCATATCTAGTAGAATGGTCAGTGACCACCAGCACATTACTGATATTTCTTTGATCTGACTCCAAACTCAGAAATCAATACAGACCAGCTCCATGGGTGCACTGGTGGTGATGTTAACAAGGGGCAGCCCTCTGGGGCAAAGCTTTCCTCTGTAAGCAGCGACTACAAGTTCGAATGTGTTGCTCCACATCAGCCCCCATCTTAGGCCAATAGAATCTGGATCTCACCAAGTCAAGTGTTCTGTCTATACCAAGGTGCCCCATGTGGTTGTGCAAGGACCTCAGTACTGAGTCTCGAAAGGCAGTGGGCAGCACTAGTTGTTGTTTGTCTACTTGTCCCTCTGTCTACTGTTTCTCTGTATAACAGTTTATTGATCAGTTTCAACTTAGGACCTTCTTTGTATAACAGTGCAGTTCTCAAATCAGTGGAGCGTAATTTGGACACATCTTTTCCTGCATAGAGGGCTTCTAAAGCTGCTTTGATCTATGGATCTGAGATTGAGCCACTGAATACTGTCATTGTCCAGCTGAGGCAGTGCACCAATGTCTATTGCAGAAAAGTGGCAATAAGCAGCAGGTATGCAATTCTCAGAGGGTCCCAAGCAATCCACCATGCAGTCTACTGCGTCCGTGGACATTTGTTCCTCCCTGTCAAACTTCCGGCAGAGTGCCCGAATGTCAGGTTCTGCCAATCGGACCCAATCATTCTGGGGAACAGGCCTCCGGGAGAGAGCATCAGCATCTATGTGGTTCAGACCTGCTCGGTATTCAAGAGCATAGTCATATGTAGATAATGCAGAAAGCCACCTATGGCCAGTGGCATCAACTTAGCTGAGGTCTGCACATAGGTCAAAGGATTATTGTCAGTTTTACTAGTATTTTAGCCCCATACAAGTACTCATGGAATTGGTCAACAATAGCCCACTTCAAAGCTAGGAACTCTAACTTATGTACAGGATAGTTCTTTTCGGATGGGGTCAGGCTTCTACTGGCAAAGGCCACTGGTCTCAGGCCATTCTCGTGCTCTTGGTACAACACAGCCCCAACCCTTGCAAGCTAGCATCAGTGTGCAGGACGTAAGGTTTTCTTGGATCGGCATAGGCCAGCACTGGAGCATGGGTAAGTTGATATATGATCTCATGAAAAGCAGTCTCACAATCAGGAGTCCAGCGGCCCCAAATACTTCACTCGGATGAAAATACACTCTTTCAGTCTTGAGGGACGCTGACTTTTGGTATTTTTGTGGGTTGGGGATACCTTGAGTAAGGTTAAGTAAAGGCGGGATCACTCTTGAATAGTCCTTGATGACGCCGATAATAACCACAGAATCCCAGGAATCTTTGCAGTTCTTTAGATTTTTGGGCTGTGGCCAGGTGGTCAAGGCCTCAACTTTACTTGGGTCGGTCTCTATTCCCTCGTGGATACTATGTGTCCCACATACTTTACTGATGTTTGAAAGAATTGACACTTATCAATGGACAGTTTAAGGCCAAAGTCCTCCAGTCGGTCCAATACCTTAAATAATCTGCTCTCATGTTCCTCCAGTGAGCTGCCAAACACAATAACATCATCTAGGTATACCAGGCACTCTAGTAAGTTCATGTCCCCACTGCATGCTCCATCAATCGTTGAAAAGTGGCTGGGGCACCTGAAATCCCTTGAGGCATCCTCATTGAATTCATAGAAGCCAAGCCGGACAGATAAAGGCTGTCTTCTCCACGGTCCTCTGGGGCCTAAGGATCTGGTAGTACCCACTGCGGAGATCCAGCACAGAGAACCACTTGCTCCCGTTTAGGCAGTCCAAAGCATCCTGAATGCGGGGGCATTGTGTACTGATCAGGATAGTCCGCCGGTTTAGGTCGATAATCCACACACATCCTTACTGTTCCATTCTTTTCCTCAATACCACAATGGAGAAGCATAGAGGCTTCTGGATTCTTGTATTACACCAGCAGCTAACATCTCTTGCAGATGCCGTCTCACATCATCTATGTCAGCAGGTGCCAGCGTCGAGACCTCTCTCACGAAATGGTCTTTCGTCATGCAGCCGGATATTGTGCTCAGCTCCTGCACGCATCCTACATCCCATTCCTTTAAAGAAAACACCTGGTCTCTCTGGGCAAGCTTCTCACTGATCCTCACTTTCCATTCAGCTGGCAGTGGAGTCGCGAAATCAAACAAGTCAGGCGTTACTCTGTCATTCTTCCTTGAACTCTTGCTGCTGGTAGCACTGCAGTGTCTGCACAATGCACATTAGCCAGGATGCAACCTCTGTTTACTCGAATGTCTCTTTCAGACACATTATGAACTTGGACCATTACCCTTCTGGCATAAGCATGGGCTCTAGCGGGCAAAATACTAGGCTTGACCAGCAGTCCCTCTGGCAATTTTCCATCGCCTGGTGCATCCAACATTAATATTTTATTCTTAACATCCTTTCTGATACGGACCTCTCCTGTAAGGTACACTGGGCATTTGGCGCCAGGATCAGAGACTCAGGATCCTTCTTCCATACAATTCGACCGGTTCCTCTGGTTCTGTTTTTCAGCATCTCTCTGTGCCTCATAGGCCTTCTTAATTAAAGCTGGAACTCTTAAAGCTCTACTAGTCTTTGACCCTGTTTTCCATAACACAACTGTGCCAGCCTTCCGAACATATGAGCATTTGTTCCAATCAACAAAGGGACACCATCATACAGTCCAGTGGGGGACACACACTAAGGCTAGGGTCTCTACTTGTTCGCCACTCCAGCCACGGAGGTGGGGAAAGACAGCCAAATCGGATATACCGGAATAGGGGAGGCCTTCTCACTTAACCCCCATACATGCAGTCCTTCTAATGGTTGTAAGTCGTCTGACAAATGCTTCTGATACCAATCCTGGAACATAATTGTCACTTGGGAGCCACTGTCTAATACAGCTCTGTAGACACTCCATTCACCTTTACAGTGGTCTCCATGGAGGACCCACTATTCTGGACCAGTCTGGAGAGGCGATGGTGGGGCCTGGGCAACTAACCTTGCCACAAAAGGACGTGAGTTAGCATTTTGGTGCCCTCACTGGGATCATTCGTGCACCTCTAACCACTGATTTGTTCTCCAAGCTCTCCTTGTAGCCTGTATGCAACTTTGTCAGTGTCTTTTGGGACCGGCATTCCTTTTCATGTGCCCATCTTTCCCACAATTATAGCAAAACATACTTTCTGGAGTTTGAGCTGGCCGAGGCGCCACACTGGGAGCCAGGGTGGGGTATTACTAACTGGAAACCTTTGGTGCCATCTCTGTCTGCGGCGTGATAAGCATTTGGAGACATCTCGTCAGTTTCTCCACTTCCATGGTCAAGGAATCGAGTTCGGAGCTGTTATCAGCAGGAGATACATGGGTGGGACCCCACCCCCATAGCAGATGCAGTCGGATATAGGTCAGGGCCCGTACTTGCAGGCGTGGCCTTCATAAAGGGACTGTTTTTGAATTCTGGATCTCTCTCAACAGTTAGCCCCATTGTGACATATCTTTTCCTTGTCAGAGCACTCATTGACTGTCAACCTCTGCCCCTGAACTTCACTTGATGGGTCACCCTCAGTCACTGGGTCGTAGCCACAGCTGTTGGTGCAGGTCCCTCCCAGGGTCGCCTTTTCAACTCCTCGAATTTCTCTCATTAACTCATCATAGGAGGGTGGGGATTCCAGTCGATTTGCCAGGCGTAACTGAAGCAACAGCAGTTCTGAGAGGGGGCAGACTTAAGGATTCTGTCCAGTCTGGTTCGGTCCAGTTCAATCGCTGGCAAACTACCCTTTCTGAGGCATTCTTGCAACAATTTTTCCAGCGAGAGACATACACAGACAACAACTCCCTTGGTACTGTTGTGCATTTCTTACTCTCCACCATAGGTCCTCATCAGAATCTGGGCTCCTACACATTCTCCAAGGCCTCAAGATGAGCCTGTGCAGTTGCTTCAGGTTACTGGCCAGTTTAGCATGGATGGTAGCCAGAGGCAGAGACCTCGGGCTCTCCCACTAACCCTCTTTCACTTTTAGCCTTCTGAGCATTGCCATTCTAGCACTTGGGGCAACATAGTCTATCCAGGTCTCCCAGTCATCCTCCCTTGGGGGTGGGAGGTGCCAGAGAAGATCCTCAACCTTCGGTGAAGTCGACTAATGGCAGGTGCAGAAATAGGAGTCTGCATTGGTTCAGTCACCATTACGGGCACTGGAGCGGGAGAGGGTGTTGGGAGAACACCCCAGGTGGAAAGAATAGTTTCTTCAAGTCCTCCACAGTTTTCCTTCTCCCAGCAACCATTTAGCAAATTTCTCCTCAAAAGTTTCAGATAGTGGTGGGGCTGATTCCCCCGGTCTTACTGTCCTTAGTTATCACTCTCCAAGCAGTGAGGGCTCCTCTGGGGTAATGGTCTGTGGCACTTTGGAGCTATCTATGGGATCCTTAAACTCTACTAGGGCCAGGAAAGTGTGGGTGAGCAGATTAGCATGCCGACCCACCACCACAGGGTTTTGTAAACCTTCCACCTTGGAAAGTACTCCTGCACAGTGTCCGTATTGATACCCAGGGGATGTCCAGGATAAGCATAGCATTTTGAGGTCGATCTCCTCCCAGTACACCACTCCACCAGCGGTGCACAGCCACTTCTGTCGGGTACCATTTTTTCTTAACAGTGGTTAGTAAATATGGCCACTGAGGACACACAATCCCAGCGGTGAGCCTCCAAGATGTAACCCCTAGATGGCGCTATCCCAGGGGCTACTACCCCTGCCTGATTTGCCACTAACAGGTTGAGGGCCTGGATCCAATGGCGGGTGCCTCCACCCAGAGGTCAGGGTTTGCAATAGTTAAACTAACTTGGTCACAGCCCTCTGGGACACTGCAACCCCCTTTCTTCCCACTAGTGGCCCACACATATATCAGAATTACCTTCACAGTATACACTTACCCCAGGACTGGTTCGGCACTGGGACCTCCGTGAAATGAGATACAGTGCAACAATCACAGTACAGTACTTTAACATAGATAAATACCTCCAGGCAGTATAACTTTGCTGAAACAAGCAGCTCTGATTTATTTAGGGGATATAACAAGGACAGGGGAAATCAGGTTAATTAGCTTATCACTCTAATAATCTACCTATGGCTCTGTGCACAGGCCTATCCCTATCAGTTACTGTCCCTGGTACCCAAGCCCTAGTGGCTAGTCCAAACCGTGGCAGCTGGTAGGGGCCCTTTCACACACAGAGAAAGGAAAATTAAACAGTCAGCAGTACAGTAATTCCATTTGGATTTAATGTGGCAATTCAACAGGAGCGACCCTGAATTAGTACTCACGACCTCCAAATAAGATAGGGTCCTTCAATGTCAGCAGGGCTCACTTGAGGTACACAAACCTCTTCACACATTTATATAAAAGAAAGCACTATACCAGGCAGGCTGCATCTGTATCCCGAGCGCAATTACTGACACAACACCGGGAGAACACACAGCAGATTCAGTTCCTGACAGACCGAAGTGCAATTTTCAGCAATTCCTCCAGTCTTCTACAGGGTGAGCCTGGTTTCTACTCTTCAGAGATCCTTTGATTCTTTTCACAGGATGGATTCAGTCCTAACAAGCTGTTACACAAGCTGCAGACGGAACTCTGGGCCTTACACCGTTTTTGACTAAAACTGCACACTGAAAAAGCACAGGGCTCCTTCCTTCTTCACTGCCAAAGCTCAACTGAAACTCCAACCGACAAACCGGGCACTTCCTTTGAGTTCCTCCCAGTTCTTGACTGGATTGGCTGTCACTCACAATAGACTGCTGCTGTTGGTCCAAAAGGCACTGAAGTCTAAACTACATCTCCCAGAGTCACTGCCCATACAATCCTCTTGTGGCTGGCTCAGATTATGAGTCCAAGTTCTGATTCGTCCAAGGCACCATTTTAGAGCTAGCTTACCCCACACTGATTGGTCCAGTTCAGCAGTTCAAAACCAGAATGGGAACTAGACAGACACAGTTCTGACTGCAAAGAAAGCAGGTTAGACAAACTGTAATTTCATTATTACTGTAAATGATTTCTGGCAAACAGTTACATCTTTCAGATAGGTTCCTTTGCACTCCTAGTGACTGCAAAAATGGAGTGAATTGGCAGCAGCTCAGTGGTACTCAAACAGAGAAGCACACAGTCCCCCATACAAACTAATTATGTCTGCAAGCAGACAGCTCTTAAAGAGACAGTACCAGAGGTTCTAAAAACACTCACTGATAAATGGCTTAAATGCCAAACACCATTCAGGCTTGGAGCATTCAAGCAAGCTCCTGGAAGTCTTTTGGGAACCCCCATTTGCAGGGGGGTTACATAGTAATTTCCTTTACATATGAATGTGCTTAGTGCTCATGGGGGCATCGCGATTCTTACTTCCCCTTGCTGTGAGTTGTGGACATAAGCTGGAAGCAGCGTCCAGCTTGATCTGGACTGAATCTGCCTGCAATCAAAGGCAGTTGGGCCCTGTCACGAGGGTATTGTCTCCCTGCCCTGTTTTTCTGGCAATCCAGAGCAACCATCCTCCATCTGGTTCTTTGCTTGGGGTATTATGAGTACAAATCAGGGTAGCTCCCTGTGCCTTTTATTTAATAACAAGTGTGCCATCTGATTGCGTTGTGTTTCCTTCTACGAACTGAGCCATCTGGCTTCTGATTACAAGTGTGTGTTGTGCATATATTTTCTTCCTACAGGGCCCCATCCATCTGCACCAGCCGGCCAACCACAGGCAATGGACCTGGCTAGCCTCTCCCCATCCTGGGTACCCAGAGAGGTAACATTTTGAACCCTATGTGTATGCACAGTACTGTGATTTGAATATTGCCAAACTAAATCAACCTGATTGCCCCCTTCCCGTGTTACCGTCCCCTGAATAAATCAGATTTGTTGTTATTGAACTATATACTGTCTGCAGTGTCAGTACATATAGAACTAGCATTGCATTGTGTTTGTGTATATTGCCTAACCTTGTTTTACAGGGGGTCCTCAGGGACATGCTGCAAGATCCGGTCCTGAGGGTAAGTGGTGTCTATAAGAGTGATTGGGTTATGCATTCATTGGATTGGAAAGGTTTCTCCTGTGCTTCAAAAGGGCCACTAGTGGGAAGTGAGGTGGGTCACAGTTTCCCAGAGGGCTGTGCCCAAGCTAGTTTAACCACTACCAACCCTGACCTCTGGGTGGAGGCACCCGTCATTGGACCTAGGCCCCTTAACCTGTTACTAGCCATACAGCCAGGAGTAGTAGTCCTTGGGATAGTGCCACCTAGGGGTTACATCTTGGAGGCACCGCTGGGATTAGCGTCGTCTAGTGGCCACATAAGGAAATTACCCCGATATGTTCAGTTTAGGAGAGAAAATGGAGGAGCTTACTACGCCTAAGCTAAAAATTGCCCCCCATAAACTAATGGTGTACAGAATGATGGGGTGGAGTGAAGCTGAGGGGTTAGACCCCCAAAAGGCTATTCTATTGCTGGATGTCCCCTTAGGGACCAGTAATACTGACATTGTATTCACTGTGGAGCAGATTAAGGGTTTGGGTAAGGTTGAAGTAAGGGGACGAGATGCTGATTTATTTGAACAGACTATGATAGTACTGATCTCATGTAGTTCCCCAATAGACCCTAAGAAGGTACCCCCTGTGATTCTACCTGAAGGTGATCAGAAGGTATGGAGGGTAATCCATTTGCATAGTGGTCCAGGCACCCCGGGTGGGTCTCCTAGTTTAGACGGGTTTAAAGAAAAGCTGCTCAAGCTGTTAGCATCAGAAGGGAGAACTGCTCAAGAGCTGGTAAAGGTGTTAGACCTATCAGAGGCTCACATACCCTTGTGCTCCCCGACCACATCCCCTGTGTCCCCCAAGGACTTCCCAGTAGCTGCCTCCCCCATCATAATTCCCACAATACAGCTGGACTCCTAAAGAAGGCTCATACTTTTTTCGGGTACTGTCCCAGTGCCTTTGGGGGAGGATGATTTAGAGACCTGGATGTACTATGCTACCCCTTTAGTGCAGGAATGGCAATGTTCAGAGGAGGAAAAGAGGAAGTGCTTGATGGAGAGTTTGAGAGGCCCTGGCCTGGAAGCCATCCATTTTCTACATGCCACTAGTCCGGAGGCTACTGCAGCAGAATACCTCTCTGCTCTGGAGGGGGTGTTTGGTAGCACAGAATCAGGGGATGGTTTATTGTGGAAATTCAAGTCAGCTAAACAGTGGAAAAATGAGAAGTTGTCTGCCTTTGTCACTAAGATAGAGAGGGCTCTGCAGAGGGCCCTCAAAAAAGGGGGAGTGCCTACCAAAGAGCTGAACCGGGTCAGATTAGACCACATCCTGAAGTCAGCTAGATTTTCAAGTGTAATGATATTGAAGCTCAAGTTGCAAGACAAGAGGGCAAGCCCTCCAGAGTACTGTCATTTGATGAAAGAAATTTGTGAGATTGAAAGGGATGAAGAGGGCTGGGAGCCCTGTGCTGGGGCTGTGAACACTTGTCAGACCCCTGAAAGGAGTGATTTAGATGAGGCCCAACAGTTGAGAGGATTGATTAAAGAATTGACTGAGGTAGCCAAAGAACCGGATCTGTATCAGGCTCCCCCGAGCCCAAAAGTGGAGTCGGAGTGCATGTTGTTTCCCCTGAGACCCAGATCGAGGGTAACCTGCTAGCAGAGATATGAGAGTTGAGAGCGATGGTGGGGGAACTGCAAAGGACTGCCCTAACCCCTAACCGTAGTGGAGATTCAGAAGTTCAAGGACGTAGGCCCCCAGTCCAAGAAGAGCCTAGTAGGGCCCCAGAGGTATCCCAGCTAAGAAAGGCCTCCACACCCATTAAGGACTCTAGAGAAACTCAGTTTTGCTATCACTGTGGGGAGGATGGGCACACCCACCCTTTCTGCCATTCACCCGGAGATTTGAGGAGGGTCCATGGCCAATTATTAAATGTGTTTCAGCCAAATACCAACTGCCCACCAGGGGGAGCTGCATGGAAAAGTTATGCCACCAGGGACAATGCCCGATCGACACCCAGGTCAGTGCCGCCGGAATGGTCTGAAGCGGTGGGACCCTCCATGGAGACCACTGTAAAGGTGAATGGAGTGTCTACAAGAGCTGTATTAGACAGTGTCTCCCAAGTGACAATTATATTCCAGGATTGGTATCAGAAGCATCTGTCAAATGTACACCTACAACCACTGGAAGGACTGCATGTCTGGGGGTTAAGTGAGAAGGCCTACCCCTACTCCATATATATCCGAATTTGGCTATCTTTCTCCACCTCCATAGCTGGCGTGGCAGAGCAAGTAGAGACCTTGGCCTTAGGGTGTCCCCCTACTGGACTGTATGATGGGTTCCTCTACTAACTGGGACGAATGCACATATGTTTGGATGGTTGGTGCAGTTGTGTTATGAGAAATAGGGGTCAAGAACTGGTAGAGCTTTGAGAGTTCTGGCCTTGATCAAGAAGGCCTATGAGGCACAGAGAGATGCTGAAGGAGTGGACCCAGAGGAACCAGTTGGCATTGTCTGGAAGAAGGATCCTGAGTCCCTGATCCTGGTGCCAAATGCCCAGTGTACCTTACAGGGGGAGATCCGTATCAGAAAGGATGTCAAGAATAAAATACTTATGCTGGATGCACCAGGCGATGGAAAATTGCCAGAAGGACTGCTGGTCAAGCCTAGTATTTTGCCTGCCAGAGCCCATGTTTATGCCAGACGGGTAATGGTCCAAGTTCATAATGTGTCTGATAGAGAGATTTGAGTAAATAGAGGTTGTACCCTAGCTAATGTACATTGTGCAGATACTGTAGTGTTACCCAGTAACGAGTGTTCGAGGAAGAATGACAGGATGACGCCCGACTTGTTCGATTTCGGTGACTCCCCATTGCCAGCTGAATGGAAAATGAGGATCAGTGAGAAGCTTGCCCAGAGAAACCAGGTGTTTTCTTTAAAGGAATGGGACATGGGATGTGTGCAAGGAGCTGAGCACCATATCCAGTTGCATGATGAAAGGCCATTTCATGAAAGGTCTCGACGCCTGGCGCCTGCTGACATAAACAATGTAAGACAGCATCTACAAGAGATGCTTGCTGCTGGTGTGATACAGGAATCCAGAAGCCCATATGCTTCGCCTATCGTGGTAGTGAGGAAAAAGAATGGGACAGTGAGAATGTGCGTGAATTATCGCACCTTGGACCAGCGGACCGGCCCTGATTAGTATACAATGCCCTGCATTCAAGATGCTTTAGACTACCTGAATGGTAGCGAGTGGTTCTCAGTGTTGGATCTTCGCAGTGGGTACTATCAGATCCCGATGGCCCCAGAAGACTGTGAGAAGACAGCCTTTATCTGTCCGTTTGGTTTCTATGAGTTCATGAGGATGCCTCAAGGGATTTCAGGTGCCCCAGCCACTTTTCAATGATTGATAGAGCGTGCAGTGGGGGACATGAACTTCTTGGAGTGCCTGGTAAACCTAGATGATGTTATTGTGTTTGGCAGCTCCCTAGAGGAACATGAGAGCCGATTGTTTAAGGTATTGGACCAATTGGAAGATTTTGGCCTTAAACTATCCATCGACAAATGTCAGTTCTTCCAAACCTCTGTAAAGTATGTGGGACACATAGTGTCCACCGAGGGAATAGAAACAGACCCAAGTAAAGTTGAGGCCTTGACCACCTGGCCACAGCCCCACAATTTAAAAGAGCTGCAAAGATTCCTGGGATTCTGTGGCCACTATCACTGGTTCACCAAGGACTATTCAAGGGTAATTCATCCTCTACTTAATCTTACTCAAGGTTACCCTCCTACTAACAAAAAATATAAGAGGTTGGCTTCCCCTGAGGCTGAGAGGGTGTATTTCCGTCCCAATGAAGTGTTTGGGGCACGATGGACACCTGATTGTGAAGCTGCTTTTCATGAGATTATACACCAACTCACTCATGCTCCTGTCCTTGCATATGCAGATCCAGCAAAACCCTATGTCCTATATACTGATGCTAGCCTGCAAGGTTTGGGGGCTGTGTTGTACCAAGAGCATGAGAATGGCCTGAGACCAGTGGCCTTTGCTAGCAGAAGTCTGACCCATCCAAAAAGAACTATCCTGTACATAAATTAGAGTTCCTAGCTTTGAAGTGGGCCATTGTTGACCAATTCCATGAGTACTTGTATGGGGCTAAGATATTGGTAAAAACTGATAATAATCCTTTGACCTATGTGCAGACTTCAGCCAAGTTGGATGCTACTGGCCATAGGTGGCTTTCTGCATTATCTACATATGATTACGCTGTCGAATACAGGGCAGGCCTGAACCACGTAGATGCTGATGCTCTCTCCTGGAGGCCTGTTTCCCAGAATGACTGGGTCAGACTGTCACAACCTGATATTCGAGCACTCTGCCAGAAGTTTGACAGGGAGGAACAAATGTCCACAGACGCAGTGGACTGTCTGGTGGATCGTTTGGGGCCTTCTGAGAATTGCATACCTGCTGCTTATTGCCACTTTTCTGCATTAGATATTAGTGCACTGCCTCAGCTCGACAATGGCAGTCTTCAGCGGGCTCAATCCAGAGATCCTATGATTAAATCAGCTCTAGAAGCTCTCTACGCAGGGAAAGATGTGTCTAAGTTGCACTCCACTGATTTGAGAACTGCATTATTATACAAGGAAGGTCCTAAGCTGAAACTGATTAATCGACTGCTATACAGAGAAACAGTAGACCAGGGAGGCCAAATAGACAAGCAACAGTTGGTCTTGCCCACTGCTTTCAGAGACTTAGTACTGAGGTCTTTACACAACCATATGGGGCACCTTGGTATAGACAGAACACTCGACTTGGTGAGGTCCAGATTCTATTGGCCTAAGATGGGGGCTGATGTTGAGCAACACATTCAAACTTATAGTCGCTGCTTACAGAGGAAACCTTTGCCCCAGAGGACTGCCCCCCTTGTTAACATCACCACCAGTGCCCCCATGGAGCTGGTTTGTATTGACTTTCTAAGTTTGGAGCCGGATCAAAGAAATATTAGTAATGTGCTGGTGGTCACTGACCATTTTTCGAGGTATGCCCAAGCTTTCCCCACCAAGGACCAGAAGGCATCCACCGTGGCAAAAGTACTAGTAGAACATTTTTTTGTTCACTATGGGGCTCCACAAAGAATCCATTCTGATCAAGGGAGAGACTCTGCGAGTCATTTGATCAAAGAGATGCTCTCTCTGTGGGAAGTGCGAAAGTCCAGAACCACCCCTTACCACCCCCAGGGGGACCCACAGCCTGAACATTTTAACCACACTCTGCTAGACATGCTGGGCACTCTCCACCCAAAAGACAAGCCCAGATGGAGCCAGCAAAATAGCACATTGGTACATGTCTACAACTGCACCAAAAGTGATGCCACTGGGTTCTCCCCCTACCACCTGATGTTTGGAAGAGAAGCCCGGTTACCGGTAGATGTTTGTTTCTGAGTTTCTCCTGATGGGGTCAGGGCTGATAACTATCTCCAGTATGTGCAAAAGTTAAAGGCCCAGCTGAATCATGCATACCAGCTGGCTCAAACCATGGTTGCCAACGAAATCTAGCCAACAAAGAAAGGTATGATGAAAAGGTGAAGGCACAGGAACTCCAGGAGGTAGATTGTGTATTGCTAAGAAATTTGGGACTGCATGGCAAACACAAAATTGCTGACAGGTGACATCATCTCCCTCACATTGCAGTGGGTAAATTGGATGATCTGCCCGTGTACAAAGTAAGGCCTGAAAACAATTCTAAAGATGTTAAGATGATGCAGCGAAATCATTTGCTGCCCATTGGCCAAATATTGATTGAGTCTGAGCCCCCAGAAAGTGCTGCCCCTAGACCAGTGACCAGAGCTGATGCTAAGCAAAGGCAGAGAAAGTCTGCACCTACAGATGCTGAGTTAAAGTTTTCTCCACAGCAAATTCCAGTCAAAAATGACTGTCAGTCTATTTCAAAGGAGAGTGAGTGCTACTCTTCTTATAAACTAAGTCAGTTGTTTCAAGGTAATCCCCATGTCAGTCATGGAGATGAAGCTGGGACTTCTGGACTGATTAAGCCCCCAGCTTTGTCCTTGGAGCCCATACTCCCAGAGGGTGAGGTGCAGAGTGTTAAGTCTGATGATCTTGAGTCACTGTGCATGGCAGAAGTGTATGAGCTTTCAGAGGAGGAAAATGGTGAACTGGGACAGACTGGTGATATACTAGAGCAAGAACAGTATTTCGAGTGCCCAGATGGTTCACTGCCAGTGTCAGAAAACTCTCCATGTGGGCCAAGTGATGTGACTTCAGAAATGGCAAATTCTGGAGGTGAAAGTGCCCCAAGTTCTAGCCTCTCTACCCTGATGGAAACTCCCCTGATCAGTAAAGACAGTGTTAGAAGTGAGGCTCAAGGTGCTCAGACTGTAACACTTCCCCCTAGAAAGACTGGTCAAGCTGTGAAGCCTGTAGTGCGCTTAAGCTATGATTCCCCTTGGAGGCCTGTAGATTTACCTCTCAATGTGGTCCATAAGGGAGTGTATGTGTCCCCGAGCTCATTGCCCAAACTGAACATAAGTGCTAACTCCAGGTTACTTGTTTTGCCGTCTAGGTATGGTGCCCCTGCCTCTGCCCCATCCAGCCCCAAGGTAGCTGATAGGGAAGGGCCCCCTCTCTTCAGGTTTCATGTGCAGGAAGTAATGACCTGATTTCAAAATGCTTGTATGTATAATGTTGTGTAACCAGTAGTAAGCTGTGTAATACAGAATAAGTGTATATGATAAAGGTTTAATATATTGACTGTTGTTTAAAAGGATGCAGGCCCAAATTGTTGGTGATGTAAATTTATGTGATAATCTGCTTTAAAGTGTTATAAGAGTACCTACTTGACATGGACGCCAAGTTTTTTCAGGCCAGGAAGGATGTAACCCTCCCTACAAATGGGGGTTCCAAAAAGCCTTCCCGGAGCTTGCCTAAGTGCTCCCTGCCTAGCTGGCGTTCGGCGAGATGCCGCTTAAATGTGGGCGCTGTGAGTGCTTTCAGAGCCTCCATGAACTGTCTCTTTAAGAGCTATCTGCTTGCAGACTTGATTAGTTCTGGGGGGAAATGTGGAGTGACAGTAAAAATGCAGTTTGTCTAACCTGCCTTTCTTGAAGCTTGAACTCTTTCTGTTTTGCCCCTCCATTTTGAACCTGAACTGTCGAATTGGACCAATCAGTGTGGGGGAACCTTTAAAATGGAGTATGCTGGGGTGAATCAGTACTTGGACTCTCATCTGGGGCCCAGTTTAATAGGGCTGTGTGTGGATCTAAGGGGAAAGCCCTGTACTGTTGCTGGCAAGCCAGATGCGAGGTGACTGTGAAAGGAGAAGGAGCTCTGTGCTGTTGTAGCATGTAGTTCACGCGGGAAGCGTGTGGAAGGCCCTGAAGTCAGCCTGCAGCTGTTAGATAGTGATAGTCGGACTGAATCCGAAGTCGGCGGGGAAAAGGAAAGCTGCTGTTGCAGAACCAGGCTTGCCCTGTAGAAGACCGAAGTTTTCCTGAAGTGCAATCGGCCTGTCAGGAACGGAAGCTGCTGTGAGTGCTCCCGGGGTTTGCAGTGTTTTGCGATCGGGGTTCGAGAAGCAGCTGGCCTGGTATAGTAATTTCCTTTACATATGAATGTGTTTAGTGTTTTTGGGGGCATCGTGATTCTTACTTCCCCTTGCTGTGAGTTGTGGACATAAGCTGGAAGCAGCATCCAGCTTGATCCGGACAGAATCCGCCTGCAATCAAAGGCAGTTGGGCCCTGTCATGAAGGTCTTGTCTCCCTGCCCTGTTTTTCTGGCAATCCAGAGCAACCATCCTCCATCTGGTTCTTTGCTTGGGGTATTGTGAGTACAAATCAGGGTAGCTCCCTGCGCTTTTTATTTAATCACAAGTGTGCCATCTGATTGCGTTGTGTTTCCTTCTACGAACTGAGCCATCTGGCTCTGGATTACAAGTGTGTGTCGTGCATATATTTTCTTCCTACAGGGCCCCATCCATCTACACCAGCCGGCCAACCCCGGGCAACGGACCTGGCTAGCCCCCCTCCCATCCTGGGTACCCAGAGAGGTAACATTTTGGATCCTATGTGTATGCACAGTACTGTGATTTGAATATTGACAAACCAAATCAACCTGATTGCCCCCTCCCATGTTACCATCCCCTGAATAAATCAGATTTATTGTTATTGAACTATAAACTGTCTGTGGTGTCAGTACATATAGAACCAGCATTGCATTGTGTTTGTGTATATTGCCTAACCTTGTTTAACAGGGGGTCCTCAGGGACGTGCTGCAAGAACCAGTCCTGAGGGTAAGTGGTGTCTATATGAGTGATTGGGTTACGCATTCAGGGGATTGGAAAGGTTTCTCCTGTGTTTCAAAAGGGCCAATAGTGGGAAGTAAGGTGGGTCACAGTTTCCCAGAGGGCTGTGCCCAAGCTAGTTTAACCACTACCAACCCCGACCTCTGGGTGGAGGCACCCGTCATTGGACCTAGGCCCCTTAACCTGTTACTAGCCATACAGGCAGGGGTAGTAGCCCTTGGGATAGTGCCACCTAGGGGTTATATATAAATACCCGGAGTAAATAGGCATCAGGTGTTCAAAATGTGCATAATGTTGATACAAATGCTCCAGCCACTGATCATTGAACTTTTGGACAGTATGGACATTTATTGGTGAGGGCACCAAGAATCTAGCAAGTGGAGTGTGTAAGCCCCCCCCCCCAGTCGAGGCTTACCTGGACTTCCTTCTCCAGATGCATGGTCACTTCTTCATCCTCTGGTCCCCCAGGACTTTTGTAAGTGGGGACAGGTAGGGCAGTTGAGTCTTCTGTCAGGAGCCCTGGTAGGATGTGAAGTGGGACTCCTCCTCCTGAATCCACAGCTGTAGCCGCAAGTCTCCTTTTGTCCTCAGGCCCCTCCAATATTCTTGGGTCTGAGGCAAAGGGAGCATAGAGAAGACCGTAGCAGTTTAAATGGTTTCCTAAACCAAGGAGACACAACTGGGCCAGAGAATGGGAACAAGGAGGAGCATGGTACCATGTTGTGCATGTGCAGTAGCACATTCCGGAGCTGTGGCTCTGTTTGCAAAACTAGGTGGTATAGCCACCTCTGAAATGGATCCCAGCTCCAGGGAAGTAGGCAGAGCTGGGATCAAAGTTCAGTGTACCATTGGCACACAAGTAGAAGTGGTCACCCTCACCAGCCCAGGGCGGGCAGTGGGCCAGAAGCAAGAAAAGTAACAGTGCACATGTGCACCAAGCCAGGGAGTTGCACAGATGACCGCCTTTCACAGAACAGCACCTGACAGCCAAATGGGAAAAGGATACAAGTTAAAATGCACATCCCTGGCACCAGAACAGCAAGCAGGGTCAGGGCAGTAATAAAACCACACTGGGGGACTTTTAACAAAGCAGCAGCCAGCCAAAATAGCCAGGACATTAATGTAAACAAAGATGGTGGCCCCCATGAGTGCACAGACTGCAGAGCACCACGGGAAGGGCATCAAAGGTCAAATCCATTTTTCTCCAGAATTTCAGTCAATTAGAAAACAGCTTGGGTAGAGACAGTTTGCCTGTCAACAAGTATGGCAATCAGGCATCAAATTTAATATAGAATAAAAAGGGGAAATAGGTGGACGAAGCATACTCTAGAATCTTGGTTAAATGGGCGCACCAGAAATGGGAAATTCCGACACCAGTATGGCCTTACATATCTTTAACATATTTACCTAATTTCCCCCTGAACAACAAAGGCAGGAGTTTTTTGAACTGGAAAAGGCAAGAATTGATTCATCTTACCCAATTTTTACAGGGGAATGTCCCGAAGAGTTTCATAGATCTGCAACAGGAGTTTAACCTTCCAAGGCAGGATTTTTATAAATACTTGCAATGCAGGCACTACACTGAGACAAGAGTGGGCCTGACAACTCTATCCAGCCCCATAATACCACCTTTGGTAGGAACATATTGGAAAGCCCAAACCAGAGAGCTTAGAGGGTTCACCTCTTATATCTATAAGGCGTTGCAGGAGGGAGAGGGGTATTTTACAGATGCAATGCATAGAAAGAAAGTGGGAAGATGAGCTAGACATAAAGCTGTCAGAAAGGGACTGGGGTAGGATTTGGCTGGGGGTGAGCAAGATATCCAACTCCCCCATATGGAGGGAACACCATTGGAAAGTGGTGAGCAGATTTTTTATAACTCAGATAGTTTCCCAACACTATACAACACCCCACTCTGATGGTTGTTGGAGGAACTGTGGGGCAAGGGGTTCAATTACCCACATTCTTTGGGAATGCCCACTCCTTGCCAATTATTGGAATGAGATATCTCAGGCCATTAAGGAGATATTTCATCTGGAGGGGAAATCTGGGTCCAGAGCATTTATTAGGCCTCCCACCTTCTGAGATGAGGTTGAATACCCAAAAGTACTTATTTTTCATTCTGATAGCAGCAGCCTCAAAGACTATAACACAGCACTGGCTCACCATAGATTCCCCAACCTTAGCGCAATGGGTGCATAATGTGAACCATGTTAAGGAGGCTGAAGGAGCCACAGCACGTTTGAGGTTGAGGACGGATAAATGTAACTCCAGATGGCTACCCTACTATGATTTTACAGAAAATCGTACAGGCATTCTGGCGCTAGAGCAATACATACTTCCATGATAATAGGAATATGGACGAGGGGAACAGCCACCACAGCTGCCTCTACCCCTCTACCCCCCCCCCGCCCACAGTGCGACAATGTGGAATGCTGTTGATGGGATATGGCATTCCCGGGGCAACCACGACGCCGGCCTCCTATTGAGTGGCCTGATAAGAGGACTTGGATAGGGCATTAACTGGGTACAGATTTTACAATAGATAATCTTAAACCTACAAGACTATAACTTTGCACAAAACATGTCATGCAATTACTTTTGTTTTTTTTTTTATGTTTGATGGATGTTCTTGCTTTGATCCTCTCCGTTTTTTTTTGTCTCTTCCTTCCTCTTTTTTGGGATCATTGTTTAAATGGCATGTAAAGTATAGTATGTGACATAAATAGGCTATCTGAGGATCAGCTGAATCTCTGGGTATAAGATCAGCTCTTTTAAATAGTAGCACAAGGAGAGTGAGAAGTGGACGTTTTTGTATGCAGAACTGATCCATGTGGACAATCAATTAACCACTGGATAAATGGGACTGATATTTGTTTACATAGCACATGGCTATGATTGACTTATATTGAACTAAAGCCCCGCCCTCACTTCAAACAGGATATATGGACAATATACTGTTAATATTCAACCTAGGGATATGCTCTCTCTGAATGTAAATGGTTGCATACAGATATATGTATTGTACAATATGTATGAAACACCAATAAAAATACTTCGTAAGTTCAAAAAAAAAAAAAAAAAAAAAGGGGGTTGTTTTCAAAGTTCGTGGCGGTTCAAGCAGACAGTCCAAAGAGTGACTGTATGTCAAGGTGTCTACCAGTTTGCCACTTTCTGTCCAGGCAAACTAAAAGTGTTTGGAATCCCATGTCAAAGTATTTGTGTGAAGCACAGAAGTTTTCAACAGAACTTCTGTTTAAAAAGGAAAGTTGAAGCTGGTGAGTTCCTGACCTGTCACAGACTTTTCCCCTTAGGGTGAGCAGCTCGTACACCATCTCTAGACCACAAAGGCACCTACCTTGTTCCAGATCCTGAGCCACAGCAAGACAGCCAGAGAGAGAGAAAGAGAAAGTGAAGCGGAGAGAAGCCATCAGAAAGCCTGGGGAAGCCAGCAGGGAGCACCACATCCAATCAGCCTGTTCTAGCTACCTGTACCAGAGGTACAGTATTGTTTGAGGCATCAGAACCATGATTAAGACCCAGGGTTCAACCAACCAACTGTGGAGAAAGTTTGTTGTGCCAGGAGTTGAGAGAGAAGTCCTGCCTGTGCCAGTGTGGGAAGCTCAGGCAGAAGACTTGTTGAGGCCAGCCGGAACTAAAGCCCACTGGATTTCAAATAGGGCCCCCTTTACAACTTGATTAAAAAACTGCTTAAAGTTTGTGTTCAACACTTGTGTTTTAAAATGTGTTAACCTGCAACAGTTTAAAGTGCATCACCCGGATTCACCCTCTTAGCAGCATCAGTGTCCGCACTGTGGTACCTACTGCAACTATTGAGATATCTCTCATGATGGCCTTTGGGGAGGAATTAGGACAGGTGCACCCACATTGGGGGTTTGAGGACTGCAGGGGGTGGGCAAAGTTTATGAGGCAACGTATTGAACTGTTTCTTGCCTTAAGTCTTTGCCATTTACAGCTTAGAATATAGAGCTACAGTTCCCTACCCTCCCTTTTAAATAAATTTGTTGTTTGAATTGCATTTTATGATTTGGAGATAGTTATTGCTTGCTATGTCACTTGGTTTGTAGGAGGGACGGTGTGGGCAGTTTATGCATTGCTTCCTGGGGGGGGTGATAGCCTTGTGTTTCAGCAGCTAAGTACCTCATATCACCACACGAGCACAAAAAGCCACACCATCATAACTACGTGAAAAGTCCAACAAACAGTTTGCACAATAAAAGGACAACACCGCACCACCACTGATATAAACTGCAAACAATTAATTAAATGGTATAAAAGTGGTAAACTTACAAAAAATGCCAAGTGAGAACATGGAGACGCCAACCAGCTCAGAAAATGGCCTGACTGGTTTTTGCACATGTGGGCTTCATCAGGAGGCTAAACATTCATACAGAGCTTATTTAAATACCTGAGTGCTTTCAAATTCAAAGTGCAGTGTGCAAAGACAATTAAAGTGATACATCTTCACACCAGTGTTAACAAGCATTTGTCAATGCCGAATGTTTGCTTGCTGGCATTGGCAGTGGTAATGTAGAAGTTACAGAGCTGCGTAATAGGAATGGCAGTGAAGTACTGAACTGAAGCCAACCCCACCACCACCCTGCAAAGAGTGACAGGCATTGGGGTGTGCATTTGGGTCATCAGGCATAGCGACCTCGCCATTTCACACACCCCACCCTGCAGACACTGACAAGTGTCGCGGTGTTCCTTGGGTCTTTGGCCCTTATAGCACCTTTCATTAAGAATGTGGTGAGATGGGTGATATAGGAGAATGGGGTGAACTTTGGGGCTGAGAGTCCAAGGCATACCTCGATGCCTCTCACTGGCTGCAGGGTGTGGAATGGTATGAGCATTACAGGCAAGAATCCCAAGTCACACCCTGATGCCTGTCATTCTCTACAGGGTTAGGCGTTATGGTTGGAAACCCTAATACCTCAGGCATTCATTGGTATTTTCACTCCAAATTTTCAACTTTTTTTGTGACCCCACCTCATGAACAGGGGAATATCAGTTTGGTAGCCGCGTGCTTATGCACAGCTTAGTACGGCATTTAGCACCACAGGTGCAAAAACATTCCGAACAGGATGTAAAAAATGACAACTGTACTGTTCATGGGAAGGTGTAAAAAATGGCAATGTTGCAAATCTGCAGTAAAAATATTTAAAAAAATGGTGAAGTCATGAGCGTACATAGAAACTGTGCAATGCACACCCGGAATATAATTAGGTTGGGGATATTTTACAGGAGATTGTCAACTCAGGCATTTTGGTGCCTCCAATCATGAACAATGTCACTGTGATTTTCTTTATCTGTGCTGAACAATGATTTCCCACAGCGACCATGCATCTCAGCGCTGAAAGTGTGAAAACACACTTCAGCCATGTTGTGAAAATGACAGCTGTACTGTTCATAAGGAAGTGTGAAAAAATGCCACTGGTGAAAATCTGGACTGAAAATATTACAAAGTCATGAACTTACGAGGGTGCGTGGAAACTGCGCATAGCTCACTCGTAACACAGTCATTTTATGGACTTTTGTCACCAAATTTTCAACATAGCCATTTTAAGACCTCTGCTCATGAACAGTGTAACTGTGATTTTCTTAATCTGTCCTAAACATTGCTTTCGCACACCAACAGCACCATTGTGCGCTACATGTGCAAACACATTTCAGGCGACATATGAAAAATGGCAGCTGTACTGTTCATAAGGAAGTGTAATAAAATGGCAATGTTGAAAATCTGGAGTGAAAATATTAAATTTGCAAACTTACGAGCGTGCATAGGAACTGCACAACATACGTTCGTAAAACAGTCATTTTAAGGAATTTTTTCACCAAATTTTCAACATAGCCATTTCAAGACCTCTGCTCATGAACAGTGTCACTGTGATTTTCTTAATGTGTCCCATACATTGATTTTGCACATACTGCGCCACTGTGCACTACATGGGTGGAAACACATTTTGGGCAAGATGTGAAAAATGGCAGCTATACTGCTCATAAGGAGGTGTGGTAAAATGGCAATGTTGAAAATCTGGAGTGAAAATATTGAAAATTCGCGAACTTACGAGTGTGCGTAGGAACTGCGTAACGCGCGCTCGTAAAACAGTCATTTTTAGGAATTTTTTCACCAAATTTTCAACATAGCCATTTTAAGACCTTCGCTCATGAACCGTGTCACTGTGACTTTCTTAATTTGTCCCGTACATTGATTTCGCACACCGACTGTGCCATTGTGCGCTACATGGGCGGAAACACATTTTGGGTAAGATGTGAAAAGTGACAGCTATACTACTCATAAGAAGGTGTGGTAAAATGGCAATGTTGGAAATCTGGAGTGAAAATATTGAAAATTTGTGAACTTACTAGCGTGCATAGGAGCTGTGCAACGCACGCTCGTAAAACAGTCATTTTTTGGAATTTTTTCACCAAATTTTCAACATAGCCATTTTAACACCTGAGCTCATGAAAAGTGTCACTGTGAGTTTCTTAATTTGTCCCATACATTGATCTCGCACACCGACTGCGCCATTGTGTGCTACATGAGCAGAAACACGTTTTGGGTGACATGAAAAATGACAGCTGTTCTGCTCATAAGAAGGTGTGATAAAATGGCAATGTTGGAAATCTGGAATGAAAATATTGAAAATTCGCGACCTTACGAGTGTGCGTAGGAACTGCGCAATGCACCCTCGTAAAACAGTCATTTTAAGGAATTTTTCACCAAATTTTCAACATAGCCATTTTAAGACCTCTGCTCATGAACAGTGTCACTGTGATTTTCTTAATTTGTCCCGTACATTGATTTTGCACACCGACTGCGCCATTCTGTGCTACATGGGTGGAAGCACATTTTGGGTGAGATGTGAAAAATGACAGCTACACTACTCATAAGAAGGCATGGTAAAATGGCAATGTTGAAAATCTGGAGTGAAAATATTGAAATTTCGCGAACTTACGAGCCTGCGTAGGAACTGCGCAATGCACGCTCATAAAACAGTCATTTTTGGAATTTTGGCACCAAATTTTCAACATGGGGTTTTTGGGACCCCTTCTCATGAATGATGTCACTGTCATGGCAGTATTAGGACCTGAAGGGTGATTTCGCGGTCACTGCGTGGGAATCACCCTTCAGGGCCGAATATAATGACAGTGACATAATCATGAGAAGGTCTAAACCCATGTTAATTAGTGTAAAAATTCAAAAAATGCCGAGATATGCAATAAAGTTGAAACCCCTATGTAACCCATTATACAGCTTACCGGCATTTCCTCAGTTCGCGGTTGGCTTTGAAGAGTGCAGGCGTGTTCCCGGTCCAGCGAAGATCGTCGCGAGTCCGGAGGTAAGTATGGGGTGGGGGTGTGGGGAGGCGGGTCGCAGTGGGTGGGTGCGGGTTGTGGGAGGGGTTGGGAGATGCGGCATGGACAGTTTTATTTTACAGGTTCAAAAACAAAAAAGACATCGGGACGTTTGCCACACTGGGGTGGGCTCCCAGCGTGGCACAAGGACATGAGGCGTTCAGCCCGTGAGGGATTGGCACCCCGTCGGCAAAATAAAATAAATCGCGGCACTGTTTGCCACGCTGAGGTGGGCTCTAGTAGCACAAGGCTTGTGGGGGGCGTTCAGCCGATGGGGATTGGGCACCCCACCGGCCAAAGGACTACATGCTTGCCACGCTGCGGGCCCCTCAGCGTGGCACCTACAACTGGGGGTGGGGATGCAGCTCAGCCGACAGGGATTGGGCACCCCTTGGCTATACAGTAAGGGGAGACACGCCGTCTGTCTATGCGTGGGGAGGGAGCTGCGCGTGAGCAGCGATATCTTCGGTGCTCACTCAAAGCGTAACTCCCCCTTTCAACTGTATGCCACTGCATTTTGGAGCGTGTCATAGACAGCTCCAAAATGCATTGGCTTACAGGGGCCGTGCCTGCCAGCCCACTGACTGAATTGGAGGAGGAGGTGACACACCTCCGAAATCTCCGATGAAGGCACTATGTTTCTTGCACATGCGTGCAAGCAAACATAAAAACGTAGAAAAAAATTAGCAAACTGCAGCACAAAATACAGCCTAAATATTTGCCTGAAAATAAATTCATAGTATGGGATTATTGGTAATAATAAATTAATGTCTAAGACTGCAATCACAAGTCTTAACACCAGTATTCAGAAAACTCCAGGACAATTTTAAAGTGCAGTATACCATAAGAGCACGAATGCCAGTTACAATAAATTCCAGCATGGTTAAAAAAAATACACAAGTTTTGGCAAACTGCATAAACAAAGGAGTATAGCAATAAAGCCTGGTACATTTGTAACGTTATATGGAATAATATTACAGGCAAAAGGCTCTAGCAAACCTCTTTACATGTTCGGCAACAGGATACATATGTAAGATGAAATAAACTATTGGTAAAAGGGACAAAAACAGGGAGTGGGCACACAAAAGAGACAAAAAGGGAAAGTGGACACGGAGTGTGCAACTATGGAAATCAGATAGGATAATGAGGGGGGTGGCAAGAGAACAAAAGAAGATGGCAATGACATCTATAGGGATACCTACTACAACAGCACAATTACTAGAAACACCATTGTACAAAAAGATTCCCAAACAGTTATAAAATGTAGTATACCATTACAGTGTTATTGCCAATTATAATCAAATAACCTAGTTTGGTTAAAAAGATAATGTTGTGGCAATATACAGTACATAAACAAAAATGAAAAACAGAAGTGCACATGAGCATACAAACATATGAGAAGCCAGTGGAATAAGGCCATTTGGTCTCTCTAGCTTACTCGTACTGCAGGGTTCACAGCCTAAGCTACTGACCCTTCCCCCCTCCCCAATCCTCCTATCCACCCCTCCCATGACCCAAACTTTCCCCTTATGTCTATCCCAGCCTCTCTTGAAGCTGCCCCCCTTCAACAAGACTACCTCTTCCAGCAGCACATTTCAACTGGCCACAACCCTCTATGTGAAGAAGTGCTTCCTAACCTCCCTTCTACCCCCCCCAACTCCAGACTGTGCCCCCTCATTTTTTGGTTGTCACTTAGCTTAAACAGACTTTCCTTATTCACCCTATTTATCCCTTTCAAGTACTTGAAGTTCTCAATCATGTCCCCATTTTCTTTCCCCTCTCCTCTAGGCAGTATATGTTCTGGGCCCCCAACCTCTCCTCGTATGCTTTACCCTGCTAACCCACAATCATCTTCATTGCCCCCCTTCGGACCATCTCCAGCAGGTTAATGTCTTTTTTACCTTACTTCAGATTCTAGATGTGGCCTCATCAGTGACCTGTAAAAGAGCAATATAACCTTCTCTTGCCTACAGCTGATCCCCCTGGCTATGATCCCAACACTATATTTGCCCTTGCTGCTGCTTTCCTGCACTGCACGGAGTGCTTCAGGTCACTAGCGATAATCAACCCCAGATCCTTCTCCTCTGTTGCAGATATCAAGACATCTCCCAGTTAGTACTCATCCTGGGATTCTTGGCTCCAGTGAGCATAACTTTGCATTTCTTTGCACCGAAGCCACGCTACCAGATCCCAGACCACCTCTTTTTCGAGATCAGCAGTGAATGCTGCTTTGCTTAAAACATTATACCAAAGTGTAAGCCCCCTTTCCAGGAGGGGCTTATGCTCCCATTAAGGAATGCCTTTCCCTCCACCCCGAACTAGGGAATTTATTAGTGCTCTGGGGGTCAATACCTGCTAGACACCTCAGGTGGCAGCAGAGGGCAGGTTAGGGAAGGTATATAAGGCTGGAGACAGGAAGTTTCAGGGCCTTTTCCAGCCTGATCTTTAGACCTGGGGCTGGAGGGGGGCAGCTGGAGGAGCAGAGTAGGCAGGCAGGAAGGGAGCTCATCAGTCTGGGTGGGCCTGTGGGGGCAACCCCCACCAAAAGTGGCAGATGGGGTCGACCTCTGCAGCGACATGATGTGGAGGAGCCGGGGAGGAAGCTCCGTGAGGAGGATGGTCAACCAGGTGCCTGCGTCGCTGGGGTGAAGGAGCTGCAAGTGGTAGTAGGATAACAGTGGTGGCAGGAGCACTTAGTGATCCCATGAAGTAGTTGTTTAGGCCACCAGGGCTGTTGGGACAGTGACAGGATCTGTACAGGGGGAGGCCAGTGACAGTGGCTCTCCCCCGTACCTGGTGTGGCAGGGTGGCCTGCCGGTAGAGGGAGCCAGGGGGCCCTTCACTCATTTTAGGGGACCTGCTTGGAGGGGCAGGTCCTGGGGCACTGGCATTAAATAGCCAGGCTAGTCACAGGTCTTAGGACAGGCCTTGGGGGTGGCCTCTGGCAGGAGCCTACCACAAGCCCAGCATGAGTTGATAGGGATGTGGGCCAGAAGCTGCGTCCCCCCTCACAAAATGGTCATCTGGGATCCCAGAGAGGATCTGGGGTGCCATCTTTAGAAGTGGGCTGCTCGGAAGGGCCTGAGTGGTGGTAGGGCCCAGGCTCTCCTGTGGCAGGGCAACCCAATCAAGGTAACTCAGGTACTGGAGCAGGGCTAGTTTAAGGGCTGCTGCATCAGTAGAGAGCAGTGCAGAGAGAGAGAGAGAGAGAGCTCAGCCGTAAGTATGGGAACTGGAGCCGTGAGGTTGGAAGCACCGGCAGGTTTAGGTTCCATGTAAAGTGAAGGAGGTTGGGTTACAGGGCCTGGGTCACAGAGGAAAAATTCCTGATATCACTTGAGAAGTAGGGGAAGCAGGACACTTTCCCGCGCTGGAGATAGGGCAGACAACCAGTGCCAGACCAGACTAGACCAGACCAGACCAGACAGAGATGGACAAGAATGGATAACCCAGAATAGGAAAAGTGAGAATGAGATTTGGCTTACTAGCGCCAGTGAGCCAGGAGCCTGTGGGTTTTTTCCAAGTAGCGAGGTTTCTTGGGTAAATAATCCAAGAGGTTAGAGTGAAGAAGCCCTGTTTGTACTGCCTGTAAACCATTTATGCTGCTCAGAATGTCCAGCCTGGGAATGTTGTAAAAAGTTCAAATAGCCCCATGGAGCTGCTTTATTCATTCGATGAAGGATGTGACCCCTGCATTCCTGGAATCATTTGGGGTGCTGGAGCTAAAATAAAGAAGCTAGTTGGGAAGAGACTTGTAATGATTCTTTCTTTCTTTCTTTAAGTTGGAATGGGGGCAAATTAAATGGAAAGCCCCCTTCCTTGTGTCTAATTTACTGAATTTCATAAGTTGTAATTTGAAAAGGTATCCATTAGGCTGCATCGGGATTGAGGGGCTCTGGGGCTCAGAAGAGACAGGAGGTTGCAGTTTTGATATCCTGGTCGGGTGGTCAGTGTTTGGGAGGAAAACAAATCCAGAATTGGAGGTGAGATAAAGAGTGCACCTGGAAATGAAGTCATCAAGAGGTAGGACAGATATTTTTCCTCTTATTTAGGGGTGCACTGGCTCGGGTGTTGCACTTGTTGTAGTCCTCTCCAATGCCCTCTGGAACACCTGTAATGATAATTTATGCCCCTGGAAAAGGGGGTCAGGGGGTTACATGTTAGGGCTCATCCAGGATGTTCGCTGTACCCCAAAACTTCGTCTGACCCCGAGCCTTGAGGTCTAATGTGTTGGCAGGCTTCCTGGCCTGGTAGGGCCCTGTGGTGCAGACAAAATTGGTTGTGGGGTAGGCCTGAATCAGAAGTAGGCTTCAGCCTGCCTAGTGTGGTGTGCTTGCGTGACCCTCAGGCAGACTCCGAGTGAATGACGGCAGTAGAGAAGCTACAGCAGCTGCAGAAGAAGCGCCATCTTGGGAAAAGAAATTGGAAGGTGCAGAGCAGAGAGGGAAACAGAGAGAGAGAGAGGGAGCCTGTGATTAGAGCCGTGAGAGCGAGTTATTACGCACTCACACCAAAGCAAACAGACAGTACCACCAAGAAAAGGAAGAAAAAAACAAAGAAGTGAGTGGGTTCCTTCTTGTGGGTGCTGGGATGCATAGCAAAAAGACTTAAGCAGACAGTCCCATGGATTGGCATGGATAGTGTCTGGCAAGCTTGAGATTGGAGCAGAGGCAACCTCCAGGAGGAACCACTGGCCATGGTTCCTGCCTCACTGCTCTCCTGGCTCTTGAAAGCTGGGAAAAAGAGACAAGCAAATGATTGATGTGTGAGGTGTGGGTATCGGAGGGAAGGCGTTGCCAGAATACTTGTGTGCAGGAATTGCGCAGGCTTTCCACCAGTTCTAAATCTGGGGTTTCCTCCCAGTTCCACTGCAAGCTCCTATGTACTGTGGTCACCCACTAGTGGGGATTCAGGGGCTTTTGATAGACTCTTCTGGGGGGAAAGTAGTCATGCCCATGTGGATGAGACCAGGAGCATTTCCTCAGATGTGATTGTGGAGGCCATAGAAGAGGAAGGTGCAGAGGGAAAAAACAAGGAAAGGAGGTGATAGGAAGCACAGCTGTCTCTCCAGCTTCCCACCGTCATCTACCAGCTATCCCAGTGGCAGAGGGAGGGGCAGCAGTCTCAGACAACTGGTAGGAGATCCTCCAGGACCTGGGGGGGTTTCCTGCCTCTGCCCCTGTCCAGCGGTAGCCCACAGGCCCTGTCATCCAAGTCAGAGCCTACCTCAAGAGCCACATTTAAGATAAAGCCCAGTGGGCTAGGCTCCGAGTCTCTCTGCACCAGCAGTATCCAGGGAGAGCACTGACGATTGAAGTGAGTTGGAGGAACTGGATGAGGAAAAGTTCATTGGTAACAAATTCCAGTTCTAGGACTACCAAGAGAGTAGGGCAATCCCCAGGCCTTACTATCACCCAGTGATCACCTTGGCGGACTGCACCCCACAACCCCCCGGTTCGGGCAAAGACCCTCTGGACCCGGATGGATGGGTTAAATCCCAGTGATCCATTGAATATCAAATATCGAAGGGGGATATGGTTATCAGATGGGCAAGCAAGTAGGACCAGTGTCAGAGACCTGCCAGAATGGAGCCAGGCAGAGAGGTGGGTCCATAGGAGGATGCATGTGGAGTATCCCCATATGAATTATCCTTATGTGCCTGAGAGGATATGGGGCATTATCAAGGAGATGAGGGAGGAGTGGATCTTCAAAGAACAAATGGCACACTTGAAGAATTGCCCTGGAGGAGGAGGTGCCCCATCTCAGCAATTAACACAGCAGTCACGGTCGATATGTCGCACTGGGACTTAGTCTAGCCTGTTTAAATACTTCGCCTTGGTCCAGGACTTGGCTGGGACATGGACCAAGTATTACATTTTGGACTGGGACTCCTTTGGGGACGTGACCACCAAGCCAGACCTGGAGTATTATTTCCCTCCAGGAGGGGGGCCTGCAACTTTGTCCTCCTGGATTTCAGACTTATGAAGTGTGCCAGGACAATTGCTCTGTGGAGCAGGACATGGTGACTGCATACAGTTATTTCTAAAGAAAAAAAAATTGGGGATTTAAAATTATGTTATTATTAAAAGGAAAATTTTATTGATCATGAAAAATGTTGGTGTGAAAGTTGGAGAAGACTAGTGAGTGAGTGAGTGAATGATTTTGGAACTGTACACAGAGTAACCTGTTCTAATTGGTGGGAAGTATATTGGGGTGTAGCTATAGTTTTAGAAATGATCTCATTACTGTTTGAATGTTTAATGGTCAAGTCAAATCATTATGAGAACAATGATTATGGTTATCTGTTTTGATAAAGAAACAATGAAGGTTTTTCTAACAGTTTTAATATTATCTCCTGGGGCAGGTAGGCTTTAGTTAATAGGGTGTGCTTGGGTTAGAGGAGTAGGTCGGGTGGTGCCTGTGGCCAGGTATGGTGTGTTTTTTAATTCCAGAAGGCTGGGGATTGCACATACCCAGTTTGATGGGAGGAGACCATCACTGGACCCTTGCCATCATTCCCAGGAGGGAATGGTTTTCTGGGTGGGGGAAGAGTGTAAGCCCCCACTTCCATGAGGGGCTTGTGCTCCCATTTAGGAACCCCTTTCCCCCACCTACTCCCCCCCCCACAAGAGCTAGGGAGTTTATTAGTGCTCTGGGGGGTCAATACCTGCTGGACATCTCAAGGTGGCAGCAGAGGGCAGGTTAGAGAAGGTATATAAAGCTAGAGACAGGAAGTTACCGGGCCTTTTCCAGCCCGGGCATTAGGCCTGATGTTGGAGAGGGCAGCTGGAGGAGCACAGTAGGCTGGCAGGAAGAGATCTTGGTGGTCTGGGTGGGTCTGTAGGGGCAACCCCCCCCCCCCCCCCCCCCCAAATGTGCCAGATAAGGTCGGCCTCTGCAGCGACTTGGCATTGAGGAGCTGGGGAGGAAACTCTGTGGGGAGGATGGTCAGCCAGGTGCCTACGTTGTTAGGGTAAGGGAGGTGCAAGTGGTAGTAGGATGCCAGGATAGGTAGGAACTCTTAAATATCCCGTGGAGTAGTTACTCAGGCCACCAGAGCTGTTGGGATGGTGACAGGGTCCCTACAGAGGGAGGCCAGTGGCAGTGGCTCTCCCCTGTACCTGGTGTGGCAGAGTGGCCTGTTGGTAGAGGGAGCCAGGGGGCCCTTCACCCATTTCAGGGGATCAGCTTGGAGGCTGGTGGGTGGGGCACACTGCATTAAAGGGCCAGGCTGGTCACAGGTCTTAGGACAGGCCTTGGGGTGGCCTCTGGCAGGAGCTACTGCAAGCCCAGGATGAATTGACAGGATGTGGGCAGGAGCTGTGTCTCCAAAAAAAAAAAAAAAAATTGATTATCTGGGAGCCTACCGAGGATTTAGGGGTGCTATCTGTAGAGGTGGGCTGCTCGCAGGGGCCTGGGTGGTGGCAGGGCCCAGGGCTCTCCCGTGGCAGGGCAGCCCGATCAAGGTAACTCAGGTACAGGAGCAGTGCTGGGTTTGAGAGCTGCTACACCAGTAGAGAGCAATGCAGAGCAAGCAAGAGAACTGAGTTGTAAGTGTGGGAACTGGAGCTGTGAGGTTGGGAGCACCGGCAGGTTTAGGTGTCATGTAATGAGAAGGAGATTGGGTTACAGGGCCTGGGTTTGAGAGGAAAAAATCCTGTACCCCACGAGGTTTGGGCCAAGGTTCAGAGCCCAGGTGGGGGAAGCAGCATGCTTTCATTCACCGAAGATAGGGCATCTGACCAGTGCCAGACCAGACAGAGATGGACGAGAATGGGTAACCCAGAGAGATTTGGCTTACCAGTGCCAGTGAGCCAGGAGCCTGTGCATTTTCTCCAAGTAGGGAGGTTCCTTGGGTACATAATCCAAGAAGTTAGAGTGAAGAAGCCCTGCTTGTACTCCCTGTAAACCATTTATGCTGCTCAGAATGTCCAGCCTGAGAATGTTGTAAAAAGTTCAGATAGCCCCATGGAGCTGCTTTATTCATTCGATGAAGGATGTAACCCCTGCATTCCTGGAATCATTTGGGGTGCAGGAGCTAAAATAAAGTAGCCAGCTGGGAAGAGACTTGTAATGATTCTTTCTTTATTTAAGTTGGAAGCAGGGCAAATGAAATGGAAAGCCCCCTCCCTTGTGTCTAATTTACTGTATTTCATAAGCTGTAATTCCAGAAGGTATTCATCAGGCTGCATTGGGATCGAGGGGCTCTGGGGCTCAGAAGAGACAGGAGGTTGCAGTTTGGAGATCCTGGTCGGGTGGTCAGTGTTCAGGAGGAAAACAAATCCAGAACTGGAGGTAAGATCGAGGGTGCACCTGGAAATGAAGTCATTGAGAGGTAGGACAGATATTTTTCCCTATCTTATTTGGGGGTGCACTGGCTCGGGTGTTGCATTCCTCTCCCATGCCCTCTGGAACACCTGCAATGATAATTTATGCCCCAAGGTGAGGGGGCTGGGGGGTTACAAAAGATTATAACAAGCATATAAATGCTCTAGCAGACTTCTTTTAGCATTCAGCAATAGGATAGATATGCATGAATAAGGAATATATGGTAAAATGAAATAAGGGGGGCATGGAGAAGCAAAGAAAGAACATGTAAACATGGAAAAATAACCAGGACGGAGTGAGGGGAGGGGATAGAGAAAAAGAGAAGGGAGTATAAAATTGCATATTTTAATACACAATCACAGCTGCAGGAACATGTAATAAAAAAGCACAATTACTTTTACTGTTTCATAAATGAAGCAACATTAAAACTGTATTTGAAACCTGGTTGACACAGTGTGCCTAACTCAAAAATCCAGAATGCTTCTCTTTTAGGATTTTATTTTGCAGATTTCCACCTCTAGATCCCATTTGTATACTCTCTATGGGGGCGATTCACATACTACACGCAAACTGTACATATAGCACCCACTCCATTCCACACCTGGGGTGACTGTGCACAGGCCACCATTCACGAATTCCAGCTGCCAGACTGTGCCTCCACCCACGGGCATGCAGCTGTGTGGCTGAAGAAAGTGGCGGTGTTGGGGGGCAGAGTGTGGGACACATGGGGACATCCAATGGGATGCCTGTCCTGGGACCCATAGTGGATCTCTTCCATGCCAGGGCATGGGTGACTGGGAGGGCACATACCCCATGGGGTGCAAACACTTAGCATTTGCCCAAATGACCACCCCAAGCCCACCCAAGCTGCACAGTGGACTGGGGCAACAATGGAGAAGGGGCCCTGATGAGGGCATCGCCAGCTAGTGCCCAGCAGGGTCACGTAAACTGCACAGGAAGGTTACAGCAGGGTCACCCTTGCCCAGATGTCCCATGCCAGTGTGGCGTGCATGGGCCTTCATGCATATGTGCTGGCACCCCAAACACACTCCTGTCCTGCCCCTGGCACAGCACCTCACCACCTGGGCATCCGGTGAGCAGAGCGCTAGTGCGCCCATAGGTGACTGCTGTGGGGGGTGCGCAGATCACCCCTGCATGGCATTCAGTCATAGGAATGCCTATGCGCTGCCCTTATGTGATGTATAGGCATTCGTGCATAGGGCCCAATATGAGTAAATCTAAATGTTTGTCCTTCTTCACCACCAGAGTCTAGTATGTGTTTGCAAAGGGCATCATTTACACATATCATCACTCAGGTATTCCCCCAAGCATAGTTTTAATGCTTGCTTGTTTTGGCCCATATAAAAAGCCTGACATGAGCAACTGGTCACCTATATTACTGCGGTAGTTGAACAAGTAGTAAACTGTTATATGTCATAAACCTTTTCTGATACAACTGATTTAAATGCATTTGTTTTAACTACAACATTGTGATACCTGTAGTGGCTACATGAGAAGTAACCTTTTGGTTGGTCTGGTAGCCAGGTTCCTGGTAGTATATCCACAGGCTGAAGTGAGTGCACTAAAAGGTCTGCAATATTAGGATCTCATTTAAAAACCAAATGTGGGCGGGGGGCATATCTTCCACTCTATCCAGTCAGGATTCTGTTTGGAGTATATTCCAATTTCTCTGTATTAAGTCTCTAACCTTCTGGGTTGTCTACCGTTAAGTAATTACAAAATTCAGTTGACACATCCCTTTCCCTGTACCTCAACATTTCATTCCTGTTCATTACTGAAACTTCTTCTCTAGTACTAGTTAATAAGAACTCACTGTAGCTCTGCTCCCTGAACCTCACTGCCATTTCTTTGGCAAGTTTCTGAAAATCAGACACACAACTGCAATTTCTTTCCAGTCTCATAAACTGAGACATGGGGGTGTTCCTGATGTGGCATGGTGTGGTATTAGGTATCGCTACAGATGTTCTTGCATTTTGTAAATATGCCATCTCCTCTTGTTCTCTTGTCCCCCCCCCCCCCAGGTTATCCTGTCTGGTTTCCATACTTGTGCACTTCTTGTCGACCTTCCCTTTTATGTCTCTTTTGGCTCCCCACCCCCATTTCATTCCCTTTCACCTACTTTTTCTTCCATTTTACATATGCACCCTGTTGTTGAATGTAAAAAGAAGATTGCTAGAGTCTTTTGTCTATAATATTATTACATATAATGTTACAAACATACCAGGCTTTATCGCAACAGTCCTTCTCTGTTTATGCATATTGACAAAAACTGTATTTTTTAGCCATGCTAGGAGATTTGATTGGAACTTCTTCAATGCCCCTTCCTCTAGCACCCCCTATGGCACAACATCCCATGTACACACGGCTCCACAGTTTTTCTTCAAGGAGGTCCCTATGCACATAACCAGATCCTATATTCTGAAGGCCATCTGCAAAGCTGGGCACAGTAGCGACGCTCTCGATCTGAAGCTGATAGTGCTAGTCCTAGATGAGATCCTTGAACCTCTGACAAAGATCTTCAACCTCTCACTAACGTTAGGCCAATTCCCAACACTCTGGAAACAGGCGTCCATTACACTAGTCCACAAAAGTGGTGAAAAGTCACTGCACACCAACTACAGGCCTATCTCCATCTCCCCACCTTATCCAAAGCACTTGAACATATAGTCTCGGACCAGCTAGTCGAGTACCTGGACAAGTATGACATCCAATGCCCAGAACAGCACGGCTTCAGAAAAGGGCATAGCACCACCACTGCACTGATGGAATTTACAGGACTCATACATGCCACCCTTGACCACGGTAACTGTGTGGGGGGGGCAGTATTCATCGACCTTACTAAGGCCTTTGATACTGTTAACCACCCACTTCTACTTAGGCAACTGTCAGCCATCGGGCTCTCTAATGATGCACTGCCCTGGTTCTCTAGCTACCTCGCTGGAAGGGTCCAGCATGTGAGGATTGCTGGTGTCACCTCTGATGAAAAAACAGTCCTTTCAGGAGTTCTGCAGGGGTCCATACTTGGCCCTCTACTCTTCTCTCTTTTCCTGAACAACCTCCCTAGGGTTTGCCACCAGAAAATACTACTCTACGCAGACGATGCAGTTCTATTTACTAGCCATCATGACATCAAACACCTGGAGTGTCAGCTGCAGTGTGACTTTAGGCATGTAGAAGAGTGGTTCAAAGATCACACGCTTGTCTTAAATTATACCAAAACCAAGGTCATGACCCTCTGCAACACACGGAGCAAGTACAAATTTCAGTCCCTCACCATTAAGAACCTGTCCGGGACTTTACTTGAACAAGTGCCCGAGTTTAAATATCTTGGCATCACACTGGACAGCTCCCTCACCTATGCACGGCACATCAACAATGTAGCAAAGGCTGCCAACACACGAATCGGTCTGCTCTACAGACACGAACAGTGTATGACTGTGGATGCCCTTAGACTGGCTATCTACATCTCTGTCACCTCCATCATTGACTATGGTCTAGCTATCTATGGCTCTGCTTCTCCTACTGCAAGATTGGAGGAATGGTCAAATATATGGCAGCTCAGATTCAATGCAAAGAAGCGCAAGGTAATGCATCTGGGAAACAAATCCCAGGAGAAGAGTACACAATGGGGGTGAGATAATAACAACAACAAAAATCGAATGAGTCCTAGGAGTAATTATATCAGATGAACTAAAGGTGGGCAAGCAATGTGAGAAGGCAGTAAGGAGGGCTGGGGGGGATACTGGGATGCATAGGGAGAGGCATCAACAGTAGAAAACAGGAAGTTGTTATCCCTCTGTACAGACAGTTGGTGAGACCCCATCTGGAGTACTGCATGCAATTCTGGAGACCCCATTTCCGCAAAGACATAGACAGAGTGGAGGCTGTTCAGAGGAGGGCAACCAAAATGGTGCAGGGTCTGCACCAGAAGACATATGAGGAGAGACTAAAGCAGCTTAATATGTAAACCCTTGAGGAAAGGAGGGAGAGGGGGGACATGATAGAAACTTTCAAGTATCTTAAGGAATTAACAAAGTACAAGAGGGTAGCGTCTTTCAGAAAAAGAGATGTGCAAGAACAAGGGGGCACAATTTAAAGATGGGGGGATGGCTCAGAGGTAATGTTCGAAAGTATTTTTTCACAGAGAGGGTTGTGGATGCATGGAACCACCTTCCTGAGGAGGTCGTGGAGTTAGGAACAGTGGGAGAATTCAAGAATGCATGGGACAGACATAAGGTAATTCTGGTGTGGGTTCGGAGGAAGTAAGCTGTTGATTAACTGGAATCTGCAGCTTATCCATCAGGTAGGGAAATGGGCAGACTAGGTGGGCCAAGCATTCCTTACCTGCCATCAAATTCTATGTTTCTATGTTTGCTCTCTGCAGGATATCGGTGACACTCAATAAAGCCTGCAGGCTCCTAACTGGCATTGCCCACTGAATTCACACCTGTGACCTGTACACACAGGCCGGTTGGCTTCCACTTCATAGTAGAATTCAGTATCAGACATGCCTAACAGGGTAACATGACCTAATAAAGGATACTGGAAGGGAGCAGCGATGGGCTACTTTTCTATTTGGCCTCCTTAGCTCCCACAAACCTTGGTATGAGACTTTGTATGAATCAAAGGAACTAATGAATAATGCATAAGGGGGGCTTTGCTCAGCATTTAAAGGGACCCTGTCAGCTGTTTCACCCACTTTTAGTGCCCCTGTAATATGTGTGCCTGTTAACTGAGCTGTAGTCAGTAAATGCTCTGATTCTGTTTGTACAGCATATGTGCCTTATTAAAAAAAATGTAACATTTTTACCAAAAAGACTTTTAGTTGTCCCGACTGAAATGCATGGTTTGCTCCTTCCTGCGTATCCCCCGACATAAGGAATGGCATTGACTTGTGCATGAACGAGTTCAGCAATTTTGGAGGCATATAAACTAAACATAAAGTTGAATAGTGCTAGCTGTGCTGATGTCCACAATATACGTGGTTTGTTTGTTTTTTTTAAACCAAGGGCTATTTCCAATAGTAATTCTAGTTTGAAAAGTGAAACCAGGACTCCGCACATGTGCATCAGCGTATACATATGTGGAGTCCCAGTTTCAGTTTACTATAGGAAATGGTCCTCAGTTTTAAAAAAATCTATACTGTAGACATCAGCACATTTAGAACAGCTGCTATATACTGGAGTCACTGGCATAGAGTGGAACTGATTGTGGCATGTTAACCAGAATGCCAACTTCCATTCATCCGCTGTAGCAATGCTTTGCAGTGCCAGATCAGTTAAGAACAAGACTGCTATTATGGCAGACTTGATTTTCTTGGTTGATGTGGTTTGCATCATGGAGACCTGGCTGAGTGATGGCACTGATCCAGGCTTGTAAGCGGTGGCCCCAGCCAGATTCTGTGTGGTCCATTGCCCATGGAGGGATCACAGGGGAGGAGGGTAGCCATTTGATTTAGATATGAGTTGAACTTTACTGTGCACCCAGTAGGGGAAACTTCAACATTTGTCTGTGTGGCTGTACGTGAGGGTCCAGGTGCCAGCTGCAGAATCCTTCATGTGCCAACCTCCATGGTGTGAGAAGGATTTTCTGCAGGAAATCGTGGATTTTATTGCCAGAAAGGTATTGCCATTGCCCAGATGGTTGATTCTGGGTGATTTTAATACCTGGGTTGACAATGAACTCTCGCAGTTTAGTCAGAATTACCTCCTGCTGATGGATTCACTGGGCCTAGCACAAGTAATTATTTCTGTGACCCATCAAGATCGAAATGTCTTGGACTTAGTATTCTCTCTGGGGCTCAAGATTAACAACCTCAAGCTTGATCTGGTCAGTTGGTCAGATCACTGCACAGTGATGTTCCCATTTGGCCACATACGCCTTCCCAGCAGTGCACCCCAGTGGAATTGGTCCACTGCAGTTCCATGTGATAATGGTGACCACCAAAGAGCGATCACTGTTACGGCAAAGTCAGAGTACGGAAAATCAATTTTAGCGCTCTGACTCCCTGGTGCACAACAAAATAGTGCCAGGGACTTGCATTTTTTATGATTATGCAGGGGGAGGCTGCACCCCGGCACACTCCCTAGTTAAGGATTCTCAACTCCAGGAGGGTGCATGTCATGGGGGGCAAAACGTAAAAAAATTTAAAATTCGGGCTGGGCACAACAAAAATGAACCTGTTCCTGGACCCGAACCCAGCACCCTAGCCACCAAAGCTGCAAGCTGACCCAATACACCACAGGGCCAGCTCAGCAGCCTACCACAGTGCCACCCCTCAAATCCCCTCGCCGAGTGTGCTCGCTCCCCCCACACATGTACCTGTAGCATGCTCGCTCCCAACACCCCACGCGCACATGCCTGTAGTGACTTCCTGTTGCTACGGTCACCAACCCACCCCATCCAGTCAATGTAGCTGCCCAGTAGCCACTGTGCCATGCGCCATGATTGAGTCGCCCTTTTGGAGGTCACTCAACCACGGTCATGCACATCACGGTATACCATCCACTACCACCCTGTTAAGGGATTGTCTCCATAAGGACTCCAGGTGTAAAGGATCTCTCGGGTGTGATGGCTGCTTGTGGGACAGGATTGGAGGAGGCAGTTGTGGCCTGTAATAGGGATACTATTTCAGCCTTTGATTCAGTTGCATTGGTATGTATATGACCCAGGGCCTCGCACCTGGGATCCCCATGGTTCAATGGGGAGCTCTGGGAGCTGAAGTCAATGGATTGGAGGTTGGAGCGCTGGAGGAGATCCAGGACCAGTGAAGTCAAACTGGCTTTGAGGACTCACTATGGTAAATATCAAAGAGCAATCTCCTGTAAAAAGGCAGCATTTCTGTCCAGGGAGATTGCTGCAGGGAGGAACAGACTAGCACAGTTCTTACATACTGTGGACAGGCTAATCTATCCTGCTTGTCTGCAGATGATAAGAGCTAGTTCATCCACCAAGTGCAAACAGTTAATTTAGTTGTTCTGTAGCAGAGTGCCTTCTATTGTGGCTGTAATTTCACCAACTGGGTTGTCGCGACCTGGCAGAGTTGAGCTGGTGGCGAACAGATGCGCTCCTCTTATCTGGGAAGAATTTAGGCCAATATCAGTGGAAGAGGTTCATGGAGTGATCTTGGAGCTATGGCCCACCTTTTGTGAACAGGACTCAGGCCCAACATGCCTTCTAGTAAGTTGTGTGGGATTTCTAGGTCCAGTGTTTGCCAAAATAGTTTGGAGTTCCCTTGCGGAGGGGTCCTTTCTGAACACTTTGAAAGATGCGCTTATGAGACCTGTTCTGAAGAAAGCTTAGCGAATTCTAGACCTACCATTGAGAAGATGGTGGCACTGCAGCTTGAGGCATGCCTCATGGCCTCTGACATCTATGAGCCTCTCCCATCTGGACTCAGGTTTAAGCACAGTACAGAAACCGCATTGGTCAGGGTGCATAATGACCTTCTCAGGGCAAGAGAAGAAGGGGAATGGTCAGTTCTAATTCTGCTTGATCTCTCATCAGCTTTTGACACTGTGGACTATGGGCTGTTGCTAGACCGCCTCAGGAAATATGGTGGACTCACCGGCAAGGTCGTCAGCAGGGAATCCATCCTCAGTATTAAGACACAGAGGGTGATGAATGATGGTGAATTTCTCCTTACAACTGAAGCTCGTGCTTTGTGGTGTATGCCAGAAGTCAGTTTGTTTGTGGCTGCTCCTGTGAGGAATCATTAAATAGTACAGACTGGGTTTCAACTGTTATGCAGATAATACCCAGCTGTATCTGTCATTTGTACCCGGAACCTGATGCAGTGGAAGTACTAAATTTATGCCTGGCTGAGTTTCAGGACTGGATGCCATTCAGCTGCAATGCCAATGATACTCAGTTACACCCAGGATTCCAGATGCAGTCAAGGTGTTAAATTTGTGCCCGGTCAAGATTCAGGACTGAATGTCATCAAGCTGGCTAAGACTCAACCCAGACAAGATGGAGATATTAGCAACTGAGTCTTGCTGAAGGCTGGATGTGGACGCAACAAAGGAGTTGACTCGTCTTGTGCTTGGTCCTTCCAAGTTGATGGTCTCTGCTAAGGTGAAGAATCTGGAGGCCATTCTGGATGAGAGGCTGACACTTGAGGCTCAGCTGTCAGTGGTAATCTGGAGTGACTTTTATCATCTCAGAAACATCACCTGGATTCAAGCCATGATCCCCCCTGAAAACTTGTCATCTCTGGTACATGCATTTGTCACTTCCAGGCTTGACTACTATAATGTCGTCTACCTCGGGGTTGATTGATGTGCCCCATGACAAATACAGCTGGTGCAGAATGTAGTGGCCAGGTTGCTGACAGGCCTTCCAGGTCCTGTCATATGACCCTGGTCCTGCATGAACTGCACTGGCTGCCGGTGAAGTGAGAAGATTGGTTTATTGACCTATAAAGCCCTATAAGAACTGGGTCCTGATTACCTGAGAGATCTCCTAACTCCTTGCAGTGGGCCTCCTCACTGTTTCCAGGGCTAGGCTAAAGTCATCCAGCAATCCCACCTTTAAGGTAGACAACACTGCACTGTGGAACACTCTTCCAAGATCCTTGAGTAAGGACCTCTTGGTGTAGGCCTTTAAGAGGGGCCTGAAGATCACCTTATTAAAAGGAGCCCTTTGGTTCCACTTAGCGGTCTCCCAGCACTAGTTGCCATTTTTTTACAGGATTCTAGTAATTTCAGCAGTTATTTATTCATGCTGTTTTAATATTGATTTATATTGTTTGTTTTATCTCAGCTGTATGCACAAAGTGCTCTAAGCCCCCAGGAATGGGAGCTCAGTAAACCGCTACTACTACTAAAACCGCTTTTGGTGAACTGCAAGAGTACTCTTTAGTACCATATTTCTTCAGATTTATTAGTGGACTTAGATCTATATTACTTATTTCAAAATGGGTAGATAGTACTGGCTCCTGAATGGCAAAGTGGTACTCTCAGTCGGGCCATAATTTCAGCATAACAGCCCAGCTGAAAGTAGCGCAGCAAAAATATGTTTAAAAAATACATCCAATTCTGGGGGGGGGGGGTGTTGTGGTGGGCTAATGAAACTTCTCAGGTGTTGGAAACATTCAGTTTCACCTCGTCCTTCAGCCCTCTTGGGGTGGGCCATTATTCCACCATAAAGCAGCCCCTGCCATGCCTAATTGCTTTAATTGTGACATGCAGTACTAATATTCAGTGGTTTTGAACAGGGACTGGCTATTATCCATATATTATTTGTTTTTCTAATAAACATTTTGAATATATCTTTTTGGATTTTTGCTCATTCATGTATATGAGTACCTACCTTCCCCCAGGATATATCTGGATCATGTTGGTTTCCGGTCATTGGGGTGGAGCAACATTACTAATTCTGGCTTGAGCTGGCCCCCTTGTTCACTTTCTGAGTTTAAAAAACGTTCAGTTGAACTTAAGCATTAGCTGCCCTTTCAATGGCCAGAGGTTGGAGTAAAGTAGTTGGGAGGGGTACTAATTAGGAAAAAAGGCTCAAGACATGTTTGAAGCCAGTTACCCTCCATTCTTAAAACACGGGGAATTGTGCCATAAATGGCACGTTACCTTTGTCCCTGGTAGGAAGGTCAACTGTTCTCAAAATGTTCATACTCCCTATGTATTTATATCATTTTCAGCTTCTAACCTCTGCAGATACTGGTCCATTTTTTCAAAAATTAAGGGCTTGTACCACAGTCTGGTTGTGGAATAACAAAATGCTAAGAATTATATATGACCAACTCATACAGACTCCTGGGGGTACACAGGAGTGCCACAATTTAAGAAATTACTATTGGGCTGTTCAGCTGGCAGGTTTAAAATGATTGCACAATGTAAAATGCCAAAATAAAGGCATACTACTGGAAAAGGCATGGTCAGAAAAGCACAGATTGACAGATTTTCTATACTGTACGTCCTTGAATAACAAACTCATTGCCAGAGGTAATCAGTCATAGCCCATCTGCTAGATGTTTGGCATGAGGTGTATAACTTTAAAGGGGTGGAGGCACAGTACATGGTATTAACATCTCTCTGAAATAATCCACTAAATCCAAAATTCTTCAGAGTGCCAGGCTTTAAAAATCTTGGAAAACAAGGGAATAGCAGTGTTGGGCCATGTATCGGAGAATGGTTCACTTTTATCATTTGTGACCCTCAAACAAAAATGTGGGCTACCAGCTACTCATCAGTTTAAGTATATGCAGATTAAACATTTCTTTAGCAGTAGGCTGGGGAATTTGCACACTGTGGGTGCCATCTGGAGAAGCATGTATTTTAGATAGTGCTGGGGACATTAGAGGACTAGTAACAAAGTTATATCAACATTTCTTGAACTCTGTGGTAGTCATTGGAAAACAGAACAGAGTTACTGTAAGTGGCAGGAATCCTTGAACTACTGGAAGATGAATAGAAGTTATTCATTCAAAGTAAGTCTAAAGTTATACAGGTTATGATCTTAAATAGGATATGCTGCACCCCTGCTAGACTTACAAAACATATTCAACATATGAAACTGAAACTGCCCAAGGTATACCCAGGATAATGCTCACCTCTTGTACGTGATGGGTGGGATATTCAGAAATGCGCCAGGCAGGGGCACAAGCCGGGTGCAGCACAACTGGGATGCACCAGGGAGTGTACTGGGTGATATTCAACGGTGCTGTGCCGTGGCTCAGCACTGTTGAATATGGCAACGCGGCCCCCCGCATTGTGCATGGCGCAGTGGCACTGTGCCAGTGCAAGTGGCAAGAGAGGAACAAGGGGATGCACAAGTGTGGTTGTGCTAGGCACAGGAACCGCGATATTCAGCGGTGGATATGCAAATGGGGCCATAATGCATGCAGGGTGCAACTGGGGCCATTAGCATGTCATTATGGCCCCATTTGCATGCAGGTACGCTGACCCCCGGCAACTTGCGCCTGGCGCCCTGCCAGGCTGCAGCCATCGGGGACTGATGCCCCCTGTACAGCACGGCACAGTGCCCCAATGCCTGCTCGCAGGCATAAGTACAAAATAAATGACATCCCATATCCCTGGTGGTCCAGTGGACTGCTTCCAGCCCAATTGCGGGCATAAGTAGTAAATAATGAAATTGATATCCTCAGGGTGGGGTGATCACTGAAGTGATTGTGGCAGCAGAGACACATGTTTAGCGAGCACTTGTGGTACAGCAGTACCCTCCTTCACTCCGCCTCACTGCTTCCCATCACTCACCCCCCGGTCAGCGGCGGTGGTTTCACTGCGAAGCCACCCGCCAACACTGACCGCGCATAGTATGGTTGCATGCTCGTTCACAGCATGGGCTATCGGGCGGCAGACCAGACAGATTGCACAGTCCAGGTATATGACTGGAGATCCATTCACATATCTGGACTGTGTAGTACGGTACGGTCTGCACGCCCATTGGCCCATGCTGTGGACCAATGGGCATACAGCCGTACTGTACGCAGTCAGTCGGCAGGTGGCCAGGTGGCTTGCGGGTGGGGAGCTGCCGCTGACCGGGGAGGGAGCGGGGTGGTGGGTCTCAGTGGGGGGGAGTGGTGTACCGCTGGACCACCAGGGTTAGTTTAAACTGTATTTAGTATACTTATGCCCGCGATCGGGCTGGTAGCAGTCCACTGGACCACCAGGGATATCTGACATGATTTATTAATTACTTATGCCCGTGATCGGGTGTGGGGGGGGCACGATGCCGACAGACCCTGGCTCTGGAGCTCAGGTGGTCACCCACAGCTGGCGGCTGCCTTGTTGCACCCTGCAATATAGCAACTCACCTGTGGGTAGCCAATCCTTGCTCCTATTTCTTTTAGGCTCAACTTTGAGCACTAGTTTGTAGCGCAAGTAGGGTTGCACCAGCATATGCACCGACATCCCAGGCTGAATATCGGATGTGCGGAATATGCATGGGCACACCCCTGCACTCTTGCGTCGCATATAGTTATTGGTGCGCCTGCATCGGGATTTGCGTGGAGCATATTCCCTTTGAATATCGTGACCGGGCATTAACACTGTTGCGCCATGCACAACCCTTTGAATATCTCATGTATGTGTATTTGCACCATACTCCATGGGCTCAGTTTTCGAAGGCTGATGCAGGGCGTGTCTCAAGCTCCACAACAAAGCCATGTTTTGGTGCAGCTGTGCCAAACTCCTTTGCCGCAACTGCACCCGATTTTCTATTGTGGAACGCAATTGTGACAGTTTCCTCAGTTTACGACAACTTGCGCCAAAGATTTGGCGCAAGCCCTATAAAAAGGATTCCCCAAAATGGCACAAATTAGACCAGGGAAAAGCTGGTTTAACTTGTGGTATTTGGTGCTCAGGATAGAAAATCCCAACAGCCAGCCGGAAGAATGTCACAGGCCCTGTGCACCAAACCATCAGCACACCAGGGCTTGCAGCATTCTTGGGACTTTGAAAAGCAAGCCTCATGTATTTTTGGGTGTTTAAGAAAAAACTCTAGAGGGAATTCTTACAGTACAAATTAATTTCTTTAAACCAGTTACCTGGTATTTCTAGTAATAAAGCCACACAAACAACTCTGACCACACTTTCAATCTTGTGGTGGTGTTCAACAAACAGGATCAACCAGACCTCGAATTCAATAGTCACTCCATGCTACAAGATCAAAGTACTCACAGACAGGGGTGAGGGAGTGCCAGTAGCACAACACCTGAATCTACTGGGTAAAAACACACTTAGGGCAAAGGATTCGCTACAAAGGATTCAAATGGTGTAATACACATCGTAATAATCAAACTCTGCCTCACCAATGTGACCTGCTGGCACGCCCCATAATATCCCAGTGCTTCGCTGTCTTGAGCTTCATCGGGGGTGGGGTTGGGTTGGCTCACATTCTATTTTAAAGAGCACAGTAACCAACTAAGATGTGTCACTTCATACCATTACAGAAAACTGATCCCTCATAATTTCCATACTATAAACAATTGGTGCACACTAACTAAACACAGCAGCCTTGATAATTTTGATTTCTAATTAAAGTTTGCAATTTATAACCACTATTACTTTCAAAAGAATCTACAGAGTTGCTAGCCAGTTGCATAGTTAAGCAACAAGACATGACAGGGTGTGCATTGTGGTGGGATGACGGTACACCTTGGGTGTGTGGTGAGGCACTAAGCATCACTAAGTGCCTTCAGCCACCTGAGAAGTGCCGTTATCCCCCAACAATACACACCCTGGAGTGTCTTCTTGCAATTGTAAAATGGGTCCAATATTTTTTAAGGGGGGGTGAAGAAATGCACCAAAATCAAAAAAGAAACATGTTTATGACTTTTTATGTTAAAGTTAATCTGCCTCAACAAAATAGGCTCAGCAAATCCCAGCATTTACATGCTATCTCAGGTTCTAATATTATGCAGAGCAAAACGCATGCATTTTAATTAGCTCTTAAACCCTCTATTTTCCCCAACCCACACCCATTTACCTGTTTCCTAACTTTTCTTTCTTCTTCTTTATATTTATTTATTTAGTTAGTTTTTGTTAACTGGGTGAGTACACTAGCCAAACAATGACTATTTTTAGGTACAACCCGGGAGAGTACAAAAAGAGTGGTAAGACAAGTACATTATATCAGTGCTGGAACATCATGTACAGTGAGTAGTTACAGGTATTGCTGAACAGTAAAAGTACATATATAATTCCCTGTTTTTTCCCTATCTTGTTTAGTTTCTGTCTTCCCTACATTCAAGAGATGGAGTGCCAGATATTCAAAACTTTGCACCCGGTGCAAATCTGTAGTGCTGGAATAGCGCCGAATTTGCGCCAGACTGCAATATTCAAAAGCCCTTTTAGCACCGGCTCTGGGAGATGGCGCCAATGCTAAAAGTTAATGTATGCAGGGGAGGGAGGGAGGTAGGGGAGTGGCCATGAATGCTGGTGCACCAGCATATTCAAAACAGTAACGCCGCACTACAGGTTGTTGCACCACTGGTAGCACGGTGCTAAATACCGCCTGCAAAAAACATGCGGTGGCAGTGGAACCTGAAGTAACTGGAAGGACTTGTACTGCCACCATAGTAATTCAAAGTGTAACTCTAATTACCACCAGGTCTAATCCTGGTAGTCTAGTGCCCCCCCCACCAGCCCACTTTTATTGCAGACGGAGGTGTCCAGTCCCCTGTCGGCACTCATGATTTCGTTCATGTGGCACACTGGGAGCCCACCCCAGTGTTCGCAAAAGTTATTTTTATTTTTATTCATTGTTTTGCCGACGGGGTGCCTAATCCTCTGTCAGCAGCATGTATCCCCCAACTCATGTGGCACACTGGGAGCACACCCCAGTGTGCCCAAAAGTTAATTTATTAATTGTCTTGCCAATGGGGGTGCCCAGTCCACCTGTCAGCAGCATGTAACCCCCAACTCATGTGGCACACTGGGAGCCCACCCCAGTGTGCCCACATTTATTTAGTTATTGTTTGTTTCTGTAAATAAAGAAAACCATCCCCCATGTGTTATTTGTTTTTGTAACCTGGAAAAAAGAAAACGGTCCCTCATCATCTTCCCAGTCCGCCCTCCCACTGAGCACCCACCTCCACCCCCCCCAACTCGATACATACCTCCGGAGGGCGGCGCTGTCATCTGTCTGCACTCTTCAAAGCCGAACCACAAAATGAAGAATCAAAGGTAAGCACTGCATAATGGCTGTCAAAGGGGGTTTCAACTTATGATGCTAACTCAGTCATTTTTAGGAATTTTGACCCCTACCTCTTCAACATAGAGTTTTGGGATTCTACCCTCATGAACACTCGTTACTATTATTTGTTACTTGGTCCAAAAGGTGATCTTGCAGTCGCTGGAATCACCTTTGGAACAATGAACAAAACAACAGTGCCACTGTTCATGAGATGGGGTCCCATGTTGCAAATCTGGAGAAATAATTCCAAAAAAATGACTCGTTATGAGCTTGCATTGTGCAGTTTCTAACTTCACTAGTTATTAATATTTTCACCCCAGAGTTTCAACATTGCCATCTTTTCACATCTTCTCATGAACAATACAGCTGTCATTTTTCACATCCTGCACAAAATGTGTTTTTGCACCTATGGCGCAGTCACTGTGTAAAATCAATTTTCAGGATAGATTAACAAAATCACAGTGCAACTGTTCATGAGTGGAGGTCCCAAATAACCCGTACTGTACCACCTCAGCTTGTTTACACATGGAATGGGATGAGAGTTAGGCCACTGACACCAATGAACACCCAGACGCCTATTGGTGTGTGGAAGGTGGAGAGGTAGGGGGTGGAGTGGTAGGGGTGGAAACCTGGGGGTGGGGCATTAGGGTTGGAAACCCTAACACCTCATTTCCCTGCTTTTGTCACTATATTAATCACCCTAACAGATGTATTAACGCATTTTTGCAATTAATATATATATATATACATATACACACACACACACACACACACACACAGTTATACAGTCCTCTACAGTGTCCCTCAGTACAGGTGACATCCCTTTGTGTTCCTCTCTCTATAGCACTGACCTGCATTCATCCCTTCTAGAAACAGTGGTGCACACACAGGGACTGTACTGTACATCCAGACTTTCAAGCAGGGAGTTATATTATTCTATGGTGCTACATAACTCTTACCCTGTGTACATACGAAGGTACTGGTTTGCATTGTGTCCTGAGTTTGTGTCTCCATGTTTGTGGATGTGCCTCTCCTTATGGGGATCAGTGTCCCTCTTTGTTCCACATTCAGAGTGTCTGTGTCCCTCATTCCAGGGCTGACTGTGTGGGAGGTATGCACTGTGTATGCCTGCCGACACCCTTGGCCTGCAGCTAACAAACTGTTTCTCAAGGCTGGCATACAGGTGGAGCTGTGTGCACACCCTGGCCTGTGGCTTTTAGCCTGTACATCCAGTCTTACCTACAGGTGGAGCTGTGGGCATCATCCAGCCTGTGGTTTTTGACCTGTAGTTCCAGTCTGACCTACAGGTGGAGCTGTGTGCACCATGGAATAGCACCGGGCAATCTTCATGCTAATGTATGCTAAGCAGGCCTTAATGAGATGCTAATGTGGCTGTTTGTACATGGATTGCCTGAGTAGGCTAATTTGCATGGGAACTTTGAATATAACAAACTTTAGTCCTGGGCTAATGTGTTTGCACCTGGCTAATGTGTTAGCACTGTGCAATCAGGTTAGCCCCAGTCAATCCTCTCAAAAGTATAACACAGTTCTGCAGTGTGTGGCCTGCATTATTGTTTGCAGTTGTTGTGCAACACTTCATTGCTATCACACACATTGTCCATCAACTTCCACTCTGCCTTACTCCACCTCTGTGTCCACTGAGCTGCTGCTGCATTTTGTACTTCTCTGTTGCTATATTCAGAGCTGTCTTATTTCCTGGGCTATTTTGACACTGCACTCCCAGCCTGGTTTGCACTGCTTCCTTTGCATGCTATGTTCAGCAGGTTTAGCCCCGGGGCTATTCCTTTGAATATAGCTTGCTACTGGTTCAAGGCTAAATTAGCACGCCGTGTAGTGCTAATTTAGCCTCGGGGCTAAGTTTTGAATATCTGCCATGGCATGTTTACCATGGATGGAATACAATAATTCAAATCTCTGCTCAGAATGTTTACATACACTATCACACAACAGAAGGCCTCAAATGGAACCAAGGCTTTTATTTTATCTGTATCAGGTTAAACAGCACAGATTTCCTAGTAAGCAGGTGAGGATAGAAGGGGGATTTTTCATGATCAGCAAAGAAACACCATAAATTAAAACTGAAAGTATTGTAATACTTCATTTTATTCAGTTATGTAGGTGTGTGTAAGTAGAGGATCATGAGGCCAAAAATATTTAATTATTTATGTTTTTTTAATTTAATGCAGTTTTATTCTTAGAGCCTAGTTGAAGGTTTTTAGTCAATAAAGGTGACAGCCATGTTTATGATGGCAATCAGGGATATGTGGCTAGTATTGATTTTAGTGTGAAGAGGCTGGGTCTTTATCCAGTGCTGTTGTGCCGAGATAACAGCCCTGGCAAAGTTGGCCCACAGCCAATCAGATTTCCCAATTTTTAAAACTCATTTTAGTAATTATGCAAATAAAATATTTTTATGCATAGTTTTATATCACTGCAATTCAATTTACAGTATTAGACTGCAAGTTTATTAACCTGTAAGCTCACGAAAAACTGGAATACAGACATAGAACATCATCTAAAGAGTTGCTAGTCACTGTATTTAAGTGTAGCAGACTGAAGTTACTTTATAATCATATTTTAGTTACCATTCTGATTACACTTTTAAGTTTCCCTGTGTGATTGCCTTTTAAATGTCAGATAGACATAGATTGTTGAAACAGTGCACAAGACCTGCATTCATACGTAATTACACTTGAAAGAACAAATTTAATATTGCCAAAATTAGTAACATAGAAACATAGAAACATAGAAGTTGACGGCAGATAAGGACCGCAAGGCCCATCCAGTCTGCCCATTTCTTTTTCTACCTTATAAATGTGCCATCGGCCTTTGCTCTGTCAGTGGCCTATCTATTCATAGTCATTTGTATTGCTCCCTTATGCCTATCCCATGCCTGTTTGAAGCCCTGCACTGTATTCATAGCCACCACTTCTGTGGTGCTCATTCCATGCATCCACCACCTTTTCTGTGAAAAAGAATTTCACATTCCCCTTAATCGGCCTCCTCTAATTCATGTTGTGTCCTCTTGTCCTGCTATTTTTCTTATATTTAAACATGTTAGACTCTTTCACCTTGTTTATGCCTCTTAAGGTTTTGAATGCCTCATCGATATACTACCTCTCTCCTCCTTTTGCTCAAGGGTATACATATTGAGTCTGCTAATCTGTCCTCATATGTCTTCTGATGCAGTCCTCACCATTTTTTGCTGCCCTCTCTGGACTGCCTCAATTTGGTTAATGTCCTTGTGAAGGTGTACCCATTACTGCAATGCAGTACTCCAGATGGGCCTAACTAGTGTCTTGGTACAGAGGGATTATTACCTCCTCTTACGACTTGTGATACCCCTACTAATACACCCTAACACCCCCCTAGCCTTACCTACTGCTTTAGAGGTCTGCTTGATGATTTTAGGTCATCAGTGATGATGATGCCCAAGTCTCTTTCTTCCTTGTGACTGCTAACAACTCCCTCCCAGCCTATAGGTGGCTTCAGGGTTTCTCTTCCCATATGCATGATTTTGCACTCTTTGCATTAAATCCCAGTTGCCACTCTTCTGACCATTCTGCTAGTTTATCCAGATCTCTTCTCATTCTGCCCACCCAATCCGGATCATCTACTCTGGTGCAGATCTTGGTGTCATCTGCAAACAGACAAGCCTTACCCTCTAGTCCATCTGCAAGGTCACTAATGAAGATGTTGAAGAGGACTGGCCCCAGGACTGATCCCTGAGGTACCCCACTTGTGACTTGCATCTCTTCTGACTGTATACCATTTACCACCACTTGTTTTCTGCCAGTCAACCCAGTTTGCCACCCAGTTGACCAACTTCTGACCCAACCCGAGCCTACCCAGCTTATTTATCAATCTTCTATGTGAACAGTGTCAAAAGCCTTGCTGAAGTCAAGAGGCGCACATCAACTGCTCCCCTTGGTCCACCACTCTGGTTACCCAGTCAAAGAAATCTATGAGATTAGTTTGACAGGACCTTCCTTTGAAACCCATGCTGTCTTGGATCCCATGCCCCATGGGATTCCAGGTGTTGCACTATCCTTTCCTTAAGGAGTGCCCATAATCTTGCCCACTACTGAGGTAAGACTGACCGGTCTGTAGTTCCCCTCCTCCCCTGCTACCACTCTTGTGGAGCGGGATCACATGAGCCCTTCTCCAGCCTTCTGGGACCTCTCCTGTGCTCAGAGACTCACTAAACAACCCTGCTAATGGCTCTGCTAGTTCCTCCTTTAGCTCCTTAGGTACCCTGGGATGTATGCCATCAGGTCCCATTGCCTTATCCACCCTGAGCTTAGCAAGCTCTTGTAGGACCTTTCTTTTGTGAAGGAGTAGTGCTCACCTCCTCCCCCTGTGTCCATGATGCTGGGCTGTGGGCCCTGCCCTACCTTCTCTTCAGTAAATACTGAGCAAAAGTATCTATTTAGGATAGATGCCTCACAGGGTCCTCCTCCTCACATGCTCCTTTCTCCATTGCTTAGCAATACCCCTCTGGATTTTCTCCTTTCACTAATGTATCTATAGAAAGTCTTGTCACCTTCTTTACTGTTCGTGCTAGTGTTCCTCAGTTTGGGACTTTGCCTGCCTTACTGCCTTACCTGCTTCCCTTAGGCAGTTTGGTATGCCTCTCATCTTCATCCCGCTGTGTTCCTTATATTTCCTGAAGGCCAGCCTTTGGCTCTGACCTTTCTGCTACTGTATTTGAGAACCGAAGTGGTTTCCTTCTTCTTTGCACTTCCTTTTCTGTCTAACACAATGGGATGTTGCTTCAAGTATTGCATCCTTAATGCTTGCCCACTTTCTTGCCTGTACCCCCTCACCTGTGTTTCTTTTTGCCAGGGCTAGCTTAACTCTGTTGGCCATCTTATCAAAGCTCCTCTGAAGTCCCATATTTTTGCCTTGGAATGGGATGATTTAGTTGTAGTGGCCAAATTGAACCATACCATGTGATGGTCACTGGCCCTCAGGTGAACCTGGAGATCTGTGATCCCTTCTTTGTTAGTCAGTACTAGATCTAGGATAGCCCTGTCTCTTGTGGGTTGCTGTACCAGTTGTTTGAGGCCTTCCCCTGCAGGGAATCCACTATGAGTCTAGTTCTGGCAGATGTTCCTGCTGGTATTGACCAATCTGTATCTGGCATGTTGAAGTCTCCCATTATCAGAACCTCCCTTTAGCTGTCATGTTTTGTATATCTTCTAACAGTAATGTGTCTATGTCCTCCTCTGGTCTGGGGCCTGTAGACAACCCCAGTTCTTATGGCTGTCCCATTTCCTGTTTCCAGGGTGACCCACAGTTCTTCTGGCCTTATGTGTATTCTGAATTCTGTAGCTTTGATATTTCATTAACATACAGGCCACTCCTCCCTTTGCACCTCGGTCTCTTCTGAACAATACATAGCCAGGTACTGAAGTCTCTAAGTGTGGTTACTGGTAACCACATCTCACTAATTGCTACTATGTCCAGTTTAGCCTCTGACATTATTGCCTGCAGGTCTGGGATCTTATTTCCCAGGCTGTGAGCATTTGTGTACATGATTTTCCATTGGCCAGATTTTGGTGTGTTAGTTGTTGGGTGAAGTTTGGCATTACTCCTAAAAGGCCGGATGGGGAGACAAACCTTTTTCTTACCTGGTGATGCAAATGAACGGCAAACATGCTGAATTCTATTTGACCACTAGCTGAGGGGAGGTGTTCTTCCATTCGGCGATGGGGCTGCACCCTCTCCCATTTGCTAGTTTAAATATTCTGCAAAGATGTCAAACTTCTGCCCCAATGCACTGACTCTTTAGTCAGATGCAGTCCATCAAATTTAAAGAACTCGCTCCCAGCACTGCTGCCAGTTCCCCACAAATTCGTGTCCTTTTCCTGGCACCAGTCCTTGAGCACATGTTTAGCTCCCCTATCTCCCCTTCTCTGACCTTCCGTCCATCTGCTCCCCTCTCCCAGACTGGCAGGATCTCAGAGAAGGAGATGCAGACTTAAATAGATGATAGTTTGTCACCCAGCCTAGTCAGGTGTTCCTTGGTCTCCACAACTGACCGGCTGGCTAGATCATTAGTCCTATGTGTACTAGGACATCAATGTTTTCTCCTGCTTTGTGAACAATTTTAGTAATGCGGTCAGTGTGTCTCCATGCTGATGTACCTGGAGACATCTGACCATCACCCTGGCTGAGATGGGTATCAACTCCCCGAATCATGGAGTCTCCTATGATCAGAAGTTTTTGGATTTCTTGTGCTTGTTTAGTTTTGGTTCCTGATTTGGGTGAGTATTGTTGTGTTAGCTCCTGTGCCAGTGTGTCCTGCTCTGCAGTGTCTTCTGCCTCTTTATTTGATTTCAGAGATAGAGGCAGATACCTGTTTGTAGTGTTTATATGGTTTTTGGAGGTAATGTGTTGGAGAGCAGAGTGATGGGGCACCTGATTTGCTCTCTAACCACCTGCCAACCTCCTGGACCAACTACCCTCTGCGTGTCGAGGTTTTTCTGTTGGATGCTGGGGAAATGGCAGGTGGTTCTTATAATGTATTTCCTTCAATATGAAATTTGAGGCGTGCAATCTCTGCCCATGCTGCCGGAGCTGAGCCCAAGATCTCCAAAGGCTCAGCATGTAGGACAGTGTCCTAAATCCTGTAAGACTGTCCTTCTGAAAATTGTTCCACAGTACCTGCAGTTAATGAAATCCATTCCAAATAAGTTGCTGGGTTTGTAACCTAGTCAGAGTAATTAGAAGGAAAAAAATGCAAGTAATGGTTTAATTGTGCTTTGTTTAACTTTTTAACAAGTTAAATTACTAGTGCCCTGTAAATGAGATCACCTTGTGGAGGCTCCACTGATCCGCCTCTTCCTGCTCTGCCACAGGAAATGTCACAACTGTGGTACCCTATAAAAGGAGTGTAGCGTGGGGTGGTTGGGGATGGGGGTGGGTGGCTGGGCCCTTCCCCTGCCTAAAAAGAAGAACCACGGACGAAAGAACAAGGAGGTAAGAGCAGAAACAATCATTCAATAACAAATGCAGTAACCCTGAAAGCTTATCCTAATGTTAGATAAAACTGTAAAACCTGTAAAGCACCACCTGTAACATAGTAGTTACACAATAATTTTGCTGTTACAATTTGCAATAGCTATTACATGTGTAGTTGCCCTTGTAAGAACAAATTACATGATGCCAGAAGAGATACAATGGTAGCTGCATAATAGATTTTCTGTTGCATTATGCAGTAGCTATTAAATGTGTAGATACACTTGTCAGAATGAATTGATTTGTACCAAAAAAGAGACAGTAGTAGTTGTACGTGTAACTATTTCTCCATACAAATTGTGTAACTACACAAGATGCAATTGTGAAACTAGTTAACTACATTGTAGTTACAAGTAATTACACAGTAGTTACAGTGTAGTTATACAGTGGTTACAGTATAGTTAAGGACACTTAAGGTATTACCTTTAGGTGTAACACTTTAAGTGTCATTAACTACATTGTATCTACTGCATAATTGCACTGTAACTACTGTGCAGTTACGTGTAACTACTATGTAATTGTCAACTAATTTTACATTTGTGGGTTGTGTAAACACAATTTGAATGAAGTAACTACACTGTAACTGTACTGTAAGTACCATGTACTGTAGTTAACTTGATTCATATTTGCGTGTTGTGTACTTACACATTTTGCATGAAGTAATAATTACACGTGCAACCACTACTGTCTCCCTTTCAGCCCATATCAATTCATTCTGACCAGTGGATCTATCATCTAAGGACTGCAGAAAGGGACTATAAAAGGGATTGTGCACAATACAGGGTTACTGTCTGCCTAGACCAAGTTGCATGCTGTATTCCTTGTGGATAACACTGACTCCTGCTGTTTTTTGTCTAATTACTATTGTGGTTGTGCTGAGCTCATACAATGAGGCATCTGGGTATCATTGTTGCTATTGTCTATGCAGCCAAAATTCTGTTGGTGGACCAGATTCACCCTCAGAGAGAGGATCTTACGAACCTATCAAGAAGTCCCCACCCTCTCCTCTATGGGTCCTATGGGGATAGGGTGGATAATATTGATTCTCTAATGTTACCTATGCATGGCCTAACTAAGCATGGCAATTGTTATCATCTTTTCTTCAAATGCAAAATACCTGATAAAAAGAGCCTCGTCTCCTTCTCCATTAAAATCATCGGGTATCAGACTAAACTGAAGTTAGCACTGTGTGGGGATATTGAATCCAACCCCGGTCCACCTCCCCTAAACTATACATTAAGCGCTCCCACCAGTCCCTGCTGAACTAATGTGAGGAGCCTTAAACTAGTACATATGAACATTAACAGTTTATGCACAAGATGCAGGATCTGGAGGCCTGGACAACCCTTCATAAGCCTGATGTGATTGCAGTGTCCGAGACTTGGCTTAAGCCACAAATACGTCCTCAAGCAATAGATCTAGTGAGCTATAATGTTTTTAGAAAGGATCAAGATGGGAAGAAATGTGTGTAGGGGGGTTCTTATCTATATCAGCTCCAAATTCAATGCTTCACAAATAGACATCCCTCCCTTGTGTAACTCTGTGAGTGAGCTGATATTCATTAGAGTGTAACTTGGTAATACCAAACCTCTATACATTGGTTGTGTCTACCTACCCCCTCAAACAGCTGCCTCTTCCTTTCAATCTCTCACCCAAGCACTAGCAGAGCATACCCCAGGGAAGCTGATCCTCTTAGGTGATTTCAACCGAAATTGGTGCTCAAAAGACAATACTGGACCAAAGAACCTGGTCCTTGATGCCCATTTTATGCAAGTTATTGAGTTACCCACCAGGCATAATGCCAAATCTGGCAATCACACCCTGCTTGACTGGGCTCTTGTCACAAGCCCTGAGAGAATACTGGCCACCAGAATATTTGCAGACTCACTGAGTGACCACTCGTCCATTGTCTGCATTTGGTCCAACAAACTCCCTAAACTGCTCCCCCCCCTCAAGATATTCGAGGCCAGGAACTACTCTAACCTCATCCCTGAAGATTTCTGCTCTGCCCTGTCCACTGTGAATTGGGGTCCTATATCTACTCTCCCTACCTTGGATGAAGCCTTAGACTACTTCTCCAATGTATTAATGTCTGTAGCCAATGTGCATGGCCCTCACCAGAAGCTTAAGGTGCAGGGCAAGTGCTACAAATGGCTTAATACTGATCTGAAATGGATGATGCTACTCAGGGACAAGGCATGGGGGCAATACAAAATGTTGCATCTTCCATCACACTGAGAGAAATACAGGGCACTAAGAAATGAGTATAAGAAAGCCACAAAGAATGCAAAAACCTAGTATCTGTGTGGTCTCCAATCACTGCACCTAGGGGATCCTAAGACATTCTGGGGTCACATTAATGCGTTGCTGAAGGATGGCACCAGCACTCAGGACAGAGTTGTCCTGATCAAAGGTATACTGACAGATGACCCCTCCACAGTAGCTGAGGCCTTTAATACCTTTTTTACTGATCTAGACAAGTATAAATCTTCTACCCCAACTGCCCCTGCATTAAGAAAAGCTACTGAACGGGATCTCCCCCAGTCTCAATTTCATCTCAAGTTAGTCAAGCCATCAGAAGTGCTGCCCCTCCTGAAGTGGATAATCCCTGACTCATCCCTTGGCTTTCACCAACTAGAGCCTTAACTGCTACAGGCTGCTGCCTCGGCAATTGCTCTGCCTGTCGCCATGCTAATAAACCGGTCCCTACCGGAAGGGTGTGTCCTTAGTAAGTGAAAGGTGGCTGTGGTAGTCCCCATTCCTAAGATGGGGCCACATGTAAACACAGAGAACTACAGGCCTATCTCCATACTCTGCCCTTTGGCGAAGGTGTAGGAGAGACTGGTCTACAACCAACTGCAGAGCTACCTAGAACAGCATCATCTCTTAGCCGACAATCAGCATGGCTTCAGAAGAGGCCATGGAACTGACACAGCCCTAATCAAACTCACAGCTGACACCCTGGGTGCCATGGACAGCGGTTCCCCCACTGGGGCTATATTCATTGATTTGTTAAAGACAATCGACCTAGTTAGCCACAAACTACTCCTCAGTAAACTTCAACTGCTAGGACTTGACACGCTCTCGCTTACCTGTTTTAAAAGCTATCTGTTCAACAGGACTCATAAGGTAAAATGGAAAGGGGTACAATCAGGTTGCAGACCTGCGACCACTGGAGTACCCCAGGGCTCGAGTTTAGGCCCTCTACTATTCACCCTCTTTGTTAATGACATTGGGTGTGACTGTGCTTTGGAAAACCTGATCCTCTATGTGGATAACTCAATGGTTTACTAGAGTGATCCTCAACCAAGAGTAATTACTGCAAAGCTGCAGGCCAGTCTCAAGGTAATAGAGGCTTGGTTTACCTCTAACTTACTGGTGCTGAATGACAAAAAGACCAAGACTGACCTCTTCAGGACTAGATGCCTGGGAGTTGACAGGAAACATCTGCTTCAAGATCATGAATTGAAGCCATGGGCAAGATTAAATACCTTGGAGTCTACTTAGATCAAGAAGTGTCTTACAAGCCGCATATTGACTATGTAGCTAAGACCACTCACCAGAAGCTTGGCCTTCTTTACAGACTTGGAAACTCCCTGACAGACAATGCATGATTCACTATAGCCAAAAGCACGTTACTTTCCACCCTTCTCTATGGTGCTCCCCTCCTACATTTCCTTAAGGAGAGTGAACACTGCAAGCTATCTGTCCTCTATAATAGGATTGCACACTTTGCTACCTGCTCCCCACCCAGGAGGCATCTTTATAAGGTCCTTGCAGACCTCAACTGGCCCTCAATAGGGCATAAACTCTCTTATCCCTTACTATGGCTGACCTACAAATTCACCAGTGTTGGCACCCCCTAACTTAACCGGCCTCCTGAATCTAAAAGCTCCCTAATGGACTCCACAGTCATCAGGTAGATGCCTCCTCAATATCCCTCATGTACACACCAGCCTAGGCAAGAGATCCTTTGGGTACTTGGCACCCTACCGCTGGTGCTCACTCCTAGAGGAACTGACCAGAAGTTCCACCCTGGAAGGGTTCAAATCCGGCCTAAAAGCATACGTGCTGGAGCAGTGTGTCTGCAGCTGCTACCGTTAACTCCCCTTCCTAGCCCTGAATGCTGTTCTCCTGTACACTATTGTAGGTCTTGACACATGGAACACATTCCTTCTAGCATAAGAACTTGTGGAAATTCTTTATATTGTTGTCACTCTGTCACTATCCACTGTCTCCTTCCTTCATGACTAATTGCTGTTGCAGTACTCTGAATGTGAATCCAATGTCTATTGCTTCTACTGTTGTAATTTCTGAGTCAAATGTATAATGTGAACTGCTGAGCTGTGTGTGATGTATGTGAAAAACTGTATAAATGATGTATGTAATTAACTCCGGATCACCCCTGAAAAAGGGACCTCTGGTCTCAGTGAGTTCACCCAGTTACCAAAATGCAATAAATAAATAAAAGCTGCTGCAAAGTGTAACATAACATCCATTGTGCAGCTACCACTGTATCTCTTCTGGCATATGTAATTTATTACATGCTCCAGCAACTGTCGTGTCGTATGGACCCGCTGATGCCCCTCCCTCATCAAACACATCAATGACACCAGGACGCTACATCACAGCCACCACAGGTGACAAAGGTTGGGGAATTTCACAAAGATGTTCCAAACACAATAGAAACAGAAAGTTCACTAAGGACACAAAATGTAAACAGAGTAATTGTGCAGCAAGCGGGACTAACCAGAGATGGAAGGCAATGTGCATTAATGCTCATAGCCTTCCAAACAAAATCCCAGACCTCACTGCCATGTTGTCCGAGGCCCACCTTGACTGTGTCGTTATCACGAAGACTTGGTTCATGGAGAACCACACCTGGGACATTGCTATCTCTGGATACACTCTCTTCAGGAGAGGCAGCAAGGGAAAGAAAGGTGGGGGGGTGGCTATGTATATCAGAGATGGGATCAATGCAACTGAAATCCAGGGGCTGCACAGCAATACAGAGGCCATATGGATCACTCTGGGAGCTGGTAACAGGGACCCTGTCTGGGTAGGAATTATCTACAGACCCTTACCCAGGAGACTAAGAATTTATTTATTTATTTAGTTTTTATCAGGTAAGTGCTCTAGACAAGGAAATTGCCTATGTTCAGTCACGAACCAGGAGATCTACAGACATAGGTAAAAGCACATCCCATCACAGTGGTTACTATTACATAATACAGACTTGGTCAAACACATTACAGTATAGACAGGCACAGCGATACCTACTGTACAGGAGAAATTAGACATTACACTAGGCTATCCATAGATACAGGGGAATATACACTATACAGTTTCAAGGAGATAGACTATACAGTATAAGTAAATAGAGAAACTATTCCAGACAGACTCGTGCCGGGATACCTCACAGCTTGTCCTTTCCCTGCTATTTAAAAGCAAGCGAGAGAGATGAGTGCCTAAATCTGTGCTGAAGGGACATGCAAAGGAAGCCTAACTAGGTGTCCCCCACAGGGGTTGAGTCACAAGTGCACCTGTCAGAGGCCAGAAGGCAGGCACGGTGTTCATTTTAAAAGATCAGGTGTGTAGTGGATTGCCTCACAGTTGAAGGCAGGGAGTCCCATAGCTTTGGGGCAGACACCACAAATGCCTGCTCACCCATCCTAGTGGTGCATTTGGGTGTATTAAGGAGCAATTTATCAGTAGATCTCAGCAGGTAAGTCTGATAAGCCGGGTTCATCAAGCATGCAGGGGACATTAGTGTCCCAGTTCAGATGATACTGTCAATTGTGTATCCTGTGGTATAGACTTGGTAAGAGACGGAAGAGAGCCAGCCCAGACTGGAGTAAAGTATGCAATGGTGGGTGCGCCTAGCTACTGATAGTGTGAAGCGACAGATACTATTATAACAGATGTCCCACTTCTGCAATAGTCCCTTATTTGTGTCTTTATAGGAAGTGATTCCATAAGTCAGGCCGGGTTGCAGCACCCACTGTGCGATGGCTAATTTTGCCTTAGAGTTTAAGGATGCTTTAACTTTGTAGACCAGTCCCAGCTTGATATGTACCACCTTACAGGTGTTAGCAATATGGAGGCTGAAATCCAATGAAGGGTCGAGGGCTATACCCAGGTATCTGAAAGAATCCACCAAATCCAGGAGTGAGCCATCTGAGTCTTGTATGGCCAGTGTTGCACAGCTGGCTTTGACCCTTGGTGCTGATCCAAATAGCATTGCCACTATTTTTTTAGTATTCAGAAAAAGTTTGTTTTGAACTAGCCACTCATGTAGATGGGCAAAGTCCGACTCAAGTGTGGTATTAATGGAGGCAATGTCCTTGGCACTGGTGTATAACACCATATCATCTGCATATAAGATGGTAGAGGTAGTGCTTGACATTTGAGGTAGCCTGTTCACAAACAGTGAGAAAAGTAGTGGTCTGAGAATTGAGCCTTGTGGTACACCGATGCTGGTAAGAGAGACATCAGATTTGCAGTTGTCAATCTGAACAAATTGTGTCTGCCCAAATAGGTAACTGTTGAACCATGTTGAGGAGCTTTGGGAGAATCCAAGTGTGGCCAGTGTATCTAGTAGCAATGTGAGATTCACCAGGTCAAACGCTTTAGTTAAATCCATGAAAATTGCTCCAGTGTATAGCCCTTTATCCATCGAAAGCTTGATGTCATTAGTGAGTTTGATAATCGCTGTTGCCATATTGTGCCCCTTCCTGAAGTCTTGTTGGGCAGGGCAGAGAAGGTTGTTTTGTAACAATAAATACCTCCTGGAAAACATACTGAGGATGGTCGACAAAGGTGAGTTACTACTGGTAGGGGTCTTCAATCTACCAGATGTAGACTGGTCCACCTTCACTGCCTCCTCAGAGAGGAGTAGAAAATTCCTTATCGCACTATGGGGGGGGCGGGACTTAATCAGTTGGTACAGTCACCTACTAGGGAATCTGCTATGCTGGACCTGGTACTCACAAACAGTGCCAGGGTATCAGACATGCAAGTGGGGATCAGCCTGGGCACCGGCAAACACAGGTCAGTCTGGCTCTCGATTAACAACACAGAGAACCCTTGTCGCACCAAACTCAGGGTGCTTGATTTCAGAAAAGCAAATTTCCCAAGAATGAGGGAAAGTATTAAAGAACTGCTGGTAGCTGATGCTACAGGGAATGTGGAAGACACCTGGATAAAACTGAAAAATGCTATATCTACAGTCACGGCACAATGTGCAAAACAAATAAATCCAGAAAATCAAAGAATCCACTCTGGTTTTCCAAAGAGGTGTTGACTATAATTAGAGATAAGAAAAAAGCTTTTAGAAAGTACAAGGAAACCAGATCTGAGAAGGATAGAGAAAAATATAGGATTAAACTCAAGGAAGCAGGAAAAGCAATTAGGGTAGCCAAGATCCAGATGGAGGAAAGAATAGCGAAGGGAGTGAAGAGGGAGGACAAAATATTTTTTCATTATGTACAGGAAAATAAAAAGAGTAAGAGAGGAATAACCAGGTTAGCAACTAAAGAGGGACAGCTGATAGAGAATGACAAAGGCAAGGTGGAAGTACTCAAAGAATTCTTCTGCTTAGCCTTCACCCATGAAGAAAAAGGTAATGGTCCAGCACTAGCCAAGGCACATTTCCACAACAGAGGAGTAGACACCAGCCTCTTTACAAAAGAAAGGGTCCTTGAGAAGCTGTCTAAATTAAAGGTGGACAAGGCAATGAGGCCAGATGGAATACACCCAACAGTTCTGAAGGAACTGTGGGAGGAACTTGTAGCCCCACTAGCCAAACTATTTAACAAGTCACTGAAAGATGGCGTAGTGCCACAGGACTGGAGAAGGGCCACAATTGTACCATTGCACAAGAGTGGTAGCAGGGAGGTAGCAGGAAATTACCATCCAGTCAGCCAGACCGCAATGGTGGATAAAGTAATGGAGACATTGCTTAAAGAAAGGATAGTGGAGTACTTGAAAGAAAGTAGGAAACTTGACCTGAAGCAGCATGGCTTCATGGCAGGATGCTCATGCCAAACAAATATGACAGAATTCTTCTACTGGGTTACAAGAGCAGTGGACCAAGGTGTGGCTGTGGGCATAGTATATCTGGGTTTTAGCAAAGCCTTTGATACTGTTCCACACAGAAGGCTAGCAAATAACTTGCAGCAAACAGGCGTAGGTCAGAAAGTGGTCAATTGGATAAAAAGCTGGCTACAAGACAGAACTCAGAGAGTTATGGTAAATGGCACCTTGTTGCAGGAGGGGAGAGTAAGCAGTGGGGTTCCACAGGGATCAGTGCTTGGCCCAATCCTTTTCCACATATTTATCATTGACATTGCTGAAGGACTGAAAGAGAAAGTTTGCCTGTTCGCAGATGATACAAAGTTCTGCAACAGGGTGGACACACAGGAAGGGGTCCAAGGAATGGAGGCAGATCTAAGAAAGCTGGAGGAATGGTCCAAGAACTGGCAGTTGAGATTCAGTGCCAAAAAGTGTAAAGTAATGCACTTGGGTAAGAGGAACCCAGGAAATAACTATGTCCAGGAAGAGCAGCAACTGGAAAAGACAAAGATGGAACGGAATCTAGGCATTATGATATCGGACGATTTAAAGGTAGGAAAGCAATGCAAAAAAGTAGCAGTAAGGGCAAGCAGCATCCTTGGATACAAGGTAGGGGTATTACTAGCAGAACAAGTGAGGTACTCATCCCACTCTATAGGTTCTTGGTGAGGCCTCACTTGGAGTACTGTGTGCAGTTCTGGAGGCCATACCTAAAAAAGGACATAGACCCTTTGGAATCTGTGCAGAGCAGAGCCACCAAGATGGTGCAGGGACTACACCCCAGACCTCATGAAAATGGGCTCAGCCAGTTAAATCTAGTCTCCCTAGAGCAGAGAAGGAAGAGAGGAGACATGATAGAAACATTTACATTTGTTAAAGGGATAAACGCAGAACATACCGGTAACCTCTTTCAAGAAAATCGGACTGCATGTACAAGAGGGCACAACTTATGCCTGGTTGACTGTAAATTCAGAACCAATGTTAAGAAGTACTTTTTCACAGAAAGGGTCATGGACCCTTGGAACAGCCTGCCACCTGATGTGGTAGCGCTAAGACTGTCAGAGAATTCAAACAGGCATGGGACAGTCAATGTAGTCACCTCAACAAGAGTAGTAGATGGGGGTAGACATCTCTGGCAGACTAGATGGACCGCATGGTCTCCTTCTTCTGGCAAATTCTTATGTTCTTATGTTGACCAGTAATTAAATATAGATAAGATTGTAGTCTCTGCAAAAGAACTTTGTTAATGGACCATTAGGGTTCCAGTGTCAAAAGCGAAATGCCATCTTAAGGTTCCCAACCCCTATGACTCACTCCTTCACCCTCGTGGTTTTCAACCATGAGACAGAACACTTCAATTTCATGAAGCACAGGAGTGAGGGTGTGCCTGGGGGTTGTGAACCCTATTGCTCACCCCATTCCATGAATAAGTAAGTTAAAGATGTGTACAGTATAAGAGAGTGGGGTAAGCATTAGGGTTCGCAACCCCAAGACACACCCCTCATGCCCGTTACTGCATGTAGGGTGGGAGTGGGATCTTTCAGTTGAAAACTGAGGGTTGGAGTGGTGTCTTAGGGATGGGAACCCTAGGATGGCATTTCCTTTCTTTTGATGCTGAACCCTAATGGTCCATTAATTAAGCTTTTTGCAGAGAATTACCCTACTTTTTGAGACAATATAATCATAGGGAACCCTAATCGTGCATTAACGAAGCTTTTTGCGAGAATTGCCTTACTCTGTGAGAAAGTATAAGTGAAGGCTCATTTGCTTATGGGAGCACAGGGCACAGAGGGCCCTGCACTCCCAACATCCATAATTTTGTGAGATTGTAATTGTATCCTTATTTCACTGTAGGAGCACAGGGCCCATCACTCCATACTCCTCTGTTTATTTATGTGCAGGAGCACAGGGCCATATGGATTCTGCGCTGCTGTGTGTGAATAAGGCATGTACTCCCAGAACTCTATAATGATATTCATATGTGCATCTGGGAATGCACAGTCCCATCTATCAATAATCTTTGAGATATTGTAATCATATCCTTATTTGCATGAGGGAGCTAGAGCACTTTCATCCCTCCATAGATATATATATATATATATATATATATATATATATATATATATATATATATATATATATATACAGTATATGTATGTAGCTGTGGAAGGGCCATGTGCTTCCATTTATAGGACAACAGTGACAAAATTGTGAGCATAGCCATCTTATTACCCCATCTCATGCACCCGATTAAAAAACATTTTTGAATACCTGCCAAAATGTTATTCCGGACTTCCAGTGAGGCAGCTATCCAATATGGTGGCTTAGCCTTCAGCTCATACCCCAAGCACGAATATTTGTGTGCAATCCAGAGAATCTTGGGTGTATCTATTCCCAGAATTTATCAAGAAAGTTAAACCCAGGCGATGAGAATGGGAAGAGCCAAAAAGAAAGGCTCTACGAGCCCCAGAGTGGTCACACAGAGAGACAAAGGGTGAGCAACTCCGGGCCTGAGCCCTGCACCCTCTCGATCTTCCGTGATCTCGGGTTCGGGGGAGGAAGACTCCTGTTCTGACTCGGGATCCATTGGAATGAGATTGGAAACTAGGAAAATACTGCATCTCCTACAACGAATTGATGGCAAAGTAACAGAAATACAGAAAGATTTTCAGATATTGGAAGCGAGAACAACTGATATAGAGAAACATATGGACACTCTCCAAAGAGAAAACATGGCCTACAGCAGATTTCTGGTCTACCTCCATAGGAGAGAGTGGGTTTTAACGGCGAAAGCGGAGGATGCAGAAGCACAATCCCGACGTAATAATATAACAGTGATTAGAATTCCGGAGGGAGTAGAGCAAGACGATATGGCAAGATATATGGAATCATGGCTAAAAATGGAGTTGGGCCTGGAGGAGGATGTCCCTCTAGAAATCGAAAGAGCACATCGTACGCTGGGTCCTAGGCCAAAACCAGGGGCACCTCCGAGAGCTATCCTTATCAAGTTTTTAAAGTTCCCCACCAAAGAAAAAGTGCTGCGTCGAGCATGGGCAAAGAAAGATCTTAATTTAGATGGGACCAGAGTGTATATAGATCAGGACTTCCCCCCTTCCTTGGCAGCTCAAAGGAAAAAAGTACTGTGGGTGGTGAAGCAGCTGAGGGAAAAAGGCAAACGGGCCTACCTACGTTACCTGGCTCGACTATGGTTGGATTCTCTGGGGGGGGTCCCAAAATCTTTGAATCTCTGTTGGCCGCAAGAGAGACATTGGTAACAGAGGGTATTTCATTGCCAGATTTAAAAGAGGAAATCGTGGAAAGCGAAGTGGAACACTTACTATGGTCTCAATCTCCGGGCGAGAAGAAACTCCAAAGCCCAGCCTCCAGAGCGGAAGCGCTGCTTCCCCTTCGTGCAGATCTGTCGAAATGGCTTCAACAAAATCAACCGAACTGACTAGAGAAGGGGATAGTTTTGGCTGAATTATGGGCAATACTTGGTTTTAGTAACTCGGGAGGAAAGCTACTGGAAAGCAATAGGGACTGAACGATCAGTAACGTCGGCGTACGTTTACCTATGGAGACAACCAGACAGAAAGTTGAGATTATTTTGACTGACCGAAGGTTTTACCTGAGAGCTGGAGACTTTGGGATTTCACCTGCACCATCGAACTCCACCTTGGGACTTATTTTGAAGCGTCGAGGATACCCGGAAAATTTTCATTTAACAGACTTAACCCGCAAGCTCTAGAGCAGAGCTAATTTTACTGCACCGCCTTAGGATTCATATAATTAGTTGGAGAGTTCAAATCTTAATGAGAATCCAGTAAAAGGGAATGCTTTCCTTCTTCCTTGTTTCAGTGACAGCCTGGACTTTGGGACAAATAATTCAGGGATTACTGTTCACTTTTGTATTTGTCTTTGAACTACACAGAAGAATAACTTCTAAATCTCTCATATCCCCTCATACCATGTTATTTTAATATGAAGTAATATTACACTGGATTTAAGGGGTTTAAAAGGGGCAGAGTGTAGAAATCATAGATTTAGGTAAAAGGATGTTGATGTCTCTGGAAACCAAGGCATATTATATGCAGTTTGGGGTACAGAAAGCTGAGGACAGCTTTGCCTCACTGGTAACTTTTGTCTTTTTTGTTTTCCCTCTACAGGAGATAGGTTAGGAGGGTTCTGGTTTATTCGGGACTCTCTGACCTTGCACCCAGATGCTAGGGTGCTTATCCCTCAATAGCTTAGGCTAAAATTCTCAATTAAGGGATAGCACCACCGGGGAAAGGTGGTGTGGGTGTTTTTTTCCGCCAAACAATTGTTGCTCCTCCAAACCTATTAGGTACAGGGTGGGTACTTGGAGCAGTGGAATTTAAAGTCATGTTAACAAAGTTAGTAGCTGTGGTTTTCTGTACCGATTTCTTTAGTCTATATTTCGATTTCCAATCTGTCTCTTTCTTCTTTCTTTCCTTTACCTTTAAAGGGACTGAAGGTTCAAAGTTTGTAATGAATAACACTGGACAAATAAGGGCTAGGGAGGGTTCCAGGAGAGTTTGGTTAGTACTATTATTATATATGTAATGGCACATTTAACACTCTGCTCATTGAATGTCAAGGGCATTAACAATGTGGTTAAAAGGGCCAAGATACTCACTGAATTGAGGAGAGAAAACTGCGATATTGCCTGTTTGCAGGAGACCAAGCTGTCTTTAACTGAACATCTTAAACTTCGCAGATCATGGGTGGGCAATGTTTATTCAGATGAACATCCCACTGCTACTAAAGCAGGGGTGTTTTTTCTTATCAAAAGGGGTCTTCCGTTCCAGCTTCAAAAGGTGCAGAGAACAGGTTCTGGGCATTGGGTGATTCTCACAGGGTTATATAAAGGTAGACTGATACATTTGGTGGGAGTGTATGCCCCAACGCCTCCCTCAGGAGAATTTTTTAGAGCCTTGTTTGCAGCTATGGCGGCCCTCTCTCCTGGGCAAATTATAAGTATGGGGGATTGGAACTGCGTCGAAGACATAGCTAAAGATCGGAGCTCCCCGAAGGTGCCGGGCTCTAGAGCCTGCTCACGATTACTAAAAAACTGGAATGGTGGACCCATGGAGATGCTATAATCCGACGGCCAGAAATTATACGTTTTTTTCATTATCTTCTAACACTTACTCTAGATTAGACAGATTTTACACACAGAAAGATTTCTTATATAGTTTTAAGGAAGTTAGCATCCTCCAGATCACGTTATCAGATCATGCTACAGTAAAGGCAATTTTGTGTTGGGGGGAACCTAGGGCGAGGGGACTTTGGAGATTTGACACAGGTCTATTAAATGATCCCCAATATAAAGCTTTAATTAAGCAAGTGGTACAGCAGTTTATAAAGGAAAATGCAGAAGCAACCCCTAAATACATGTGGGATGCATTAAAAGTGGTGCTGAGGGGCCGCACAATTTCTCATGCTTCATACAAATACAAACTACACCAGGCCAGATTGCGGGAAGCCCTAGATCAGATCAGAAATTTGGAAGATGAACATAAGAGAACAGGCGCAGCCTCGACCCAGACCAAACTCACCCAAGCCCGGGATAAATATGATTTATTGTTGCAGAGACGGGTGGAAAATAGTCTTAGATTCCTGGGGCAGAAATATTATGAGAGAGGAGAGAGGGCAGGTAGGCTGTTAGCCCAAAGATTATGAAAACAGGCAGCAGATAGATATGTGGAGAAGGTGGCCCCGGATGAGAATTCATCCCATGAGGAATTCTCCCCAGAAGGAATTGCAGGAGTATTCAAAAAATACTATGAACTTTTATATGACGCAGATAAGAGTTCCCAACATTCTGAACATATTAAGAGCTTTTTAGACAAGATAACCCTCCCCACTTTAACCTATTCCCAGAAAATGGTTTTAGAGGCACCTGTAACGGAACAAGAGGTGTTGACAGTAATCAAAGCACTTCCAACTGGGAAAACACCTGGCCCAGACAGCTATACAGCCGAATTTTATAAGGAGTTTGGAGAAGATCTGGCTCCTTTATTGACGAGGGTTTGTAACTCAAATTTGGATCCGCAGGCGGTTCCCAGGACCTGGAAGGAGGCCATAATAGCTGTTATTCCTAAAGCAGGGAAGGACCCTACAAAATGTGGCAGTTATAGGCCGATAGCGTTATTAAATCAGGATGCTAAAATATTCACTAAAGTTCTGAGTAATCAGTTGCAAAGAGTCATATCTGATCTGGTGCACCCAGATCAATCAGGATTTATCCCGGGAAGGCACCTACAGGATAATATACACCTGCTGTTGAATGTACTCTCCAGAGCCGGACCTCTCCCGGGGCGAGAGCTGGGGGCTGTTCTTTCTTTAGATGTGGAGAAAGCATTCGATAGAGTAGATTGGGAATATCTGAATGTGGTCTTGGGGAGGTTTGGCTTCGGAGACAGATTCAGGGCATGGATGGAGGGTATATATATTCAAACCAGGTGGCACGGGTCAAAGTGAATGGAGCACTCTCCCCGGTCTTTTCAATCTCTAGAGGTACCATACAGGGTTGCCCCACCCCCACCCTTGCTTTTTGCTCTCAGTCTGGAACCGCTAGCCACCTTCATAAGGCAGACAACATCCCTTCAGGGTATACGAGTTGTGGGGGAGGAGATAAGAATATCCCTGTATGCGGATGATACCCTGTTATATATTTCCAACCCAACCCAGGCAATTCCATGCATTAAAAGCATATTACAAGAATTTAGCCAATTTTCAGGTTATAAAGTGAATGCAGAAAAATCAGAACTTTATCCAGTGGGGGGGGAGGGGGGAGGAACCCTACTAAAGCTGGACCCCTTTAAGTGGTGTACACACGGTTTTCGCTACCTAGGGGTATGGATCCCTCATGATCTGAAGCAGCTTCACCATAAAAATCATGGGAAGTTATTGCAGGAAGTCAGGGGAAGATTTTAATAGATGGAAGGAACTGCCTCTTTCCCTTTCAGGGAGGATAGAGACAATCAGAATGAACGTCCTTCCACGTTTTCTTTTTATCTTCAGTGCTCTTCCTGTTTGCCCCTCCATCGGGTTCTGGAAAGACTTATCGCTAGCCCTTTCCAAATTTATTTGGGGAGGCAGAAAACCTAGGGTTAAGTGGAAAATAATAACAATACCCAAAAGCAAAGGAGGATTGGGATTGCCAAATATGCAGATACATTATTGGGCGGCTCAGTTGCAGGTATTGAGCACATTAACGAGACCCTATCCCCCTAAGTGGGTGGAGATTGAATTAAATCTTTGGCCAACATCGAAAGTGACAGATATATTCCATTTGGATTATCCTTGCCTATCCAAACTACAAGCTCCAAACCCATGGTTACAGACCACAATACAGGTTTGGTTAGAAGTGAATAAAGGTTTGGGTTTCCCATTGTTTTTCACTCCCCAGACTCATCTGACAAGTTGTCAAGATTTTCTGCCTCTGAAACTAGATACATCATTTCAAGCATGAGAGAGATATGGCTTAGGATGGTTAGGCCAACTTTACTCAGGCCAGACTCTTAAATCATTTGAACAACTAAAGCAGGAGTTTGGTCTGAGACAATCCGATTTTTTAGGAGCTTACAACTTAGAAATTATTTAGGATCCAAATTGGGGAATATGTGGGACGGTGATAACATCCCAGTTAGTTCCTTAAGAGAATTCTTAGTGGGGGTGGTAACTGCGGGAGAAACTAGCAAGATCATATCAAAGTTGGTGGGAGCTATGCAAAGTCTAAACCAGGATTGTTTAAGGGAGGTTAAACAGGCGTGGGCAACGGATATAGGACTTATCCTATCAAAAGATGAATGGGATAGGACATTCGGGAGGCGATACACAAAACAACTGCTTCTCTTTTTTGGAGGGAGTTCCGCTGGAAAGTGAGTGTGAGATTTTTTCGACCCCCAGTGGTGACGAAACATTATGGGCACCATCCCTCAGACAAGTGTTGGCGTCAAGGTCAAGCGAGGGGCTCATACTCTCATATATTCTGGAGCTGTCCAGTGATGATGAGTTTCTGGGAAGAGATTCAGAAGGTAGCATCTGATCTATTTGAAGTCCCTCTCCCACTAGATTCACACCACTGGTTACTTGTCCCCCCACACACAGTTTTGAAAAGAGAGACGCAGAAATACTTGTTTAATATAATAATAGGGGCAGCTTTAAAGACCATAACTACAAATTGGTTAACACCAAACAAACCTGCTTTAGATACCTGGTACTCCATTTGTTTAAAAATCTTGCAATCAGAATATCTGACAGCAAAGGTTAGATTGGGGCTAGATTTATTTAAAGTGAGATGGTTACCTTTTTTTCATTTGATGAGCAAAAGAGACAATGTTGATATGTTGACTTTGCTGGCTATGTATACATAAAACGAAACCTAATCCAGCCTGAAAAGAGTAAAAGACAATTCTTGCATATACGGATGAAATACATGGCAGGCTTGAGTTGTACTGGATGTGATTTAGGGGGAATGACAGTTATCTTCATGGAACCTGGAGGATATTAATTAATAGTTCATTTGTCTTTAAGCAAGTCTCTCTTTCTGTCACCTCTTCTTTCTCGTCTCTGTACTCTTTTCCTATCTGTTCTTCCTTCCTACTCTTCTGTCTAACTATCCTCTGATAATTGTTCTTTCCTTTTCTCTAATCCTTAGCTTGTAACGAAAAGGAAAATGCTGATGGGATGCTCAATCTATGTATGATATCCATGGTGATGTAACAGATATTTTGCTGTCTCCTGTCAATAATAAAAATTACTATTTCAAAAAAAAAAAAATGTAATTCCACGCAACTGCAACGCCATTCTGCGCCATAGGTGTGAAAACAAATTTTGTCCGGGATTTGAAAAAATGACAGTTGTGACATACATTAGGTGAGGAATAAGAAGGCTATGTTGAAAATCTGGGGTCAAAATATTTAAAAACTTCCAATGTTGTGAGCGTGCATAGCAAAACTGCAACGAATGGGCATAACTCTGCCATTTTTTTCAACTTTTGACCCCACATTTTCAACATAACCTTCTCATGATCCCTTCTCATGAACAAAGTCTGTAAAAATGGCCAAATGCCACCCAAAAGGTGAATTCACCAACAGACTGCGAAATCACCTTTTGGGCATGAGTTGCATAATGACAGTCATATTGTTCATGAGGTGGGGTCCACAAAAGGCCATGTTGAAAATTTGGTATCAAAATTTGAAAAAATGGCTGTTACACATCAGAGTTGAAACCCCCATTGAAGTACATTGAACCGCATTTACCTTAGTTTCTCACACTGCAGTCGCTAGTTCCAGCAGCAAGACGCGTCTTCAATTGGGAGAGTGGAGTGTGAACCTGGGACCTGTTCAGGTCAGTGAGGGTGTGTGGGACTGTACTAGGGGGTGCGGGGTGGTGGGTGCTGAGTGGGATGTGGGTTGGGGGTGTCTGATCAGTGAGGGACCATTTTCTTATTTTAGGAATAAAAAAAGGGACCGTTTTCTTTTTTCAGCACGAGAATGCCATTGGTGGGTGGGGGGTGCCACTAGACACCAGGGCAAAACAAACAAAATGGGGAGCATAAATCAGAGGGTGGGGGTGCCACTAGATAGCTGGGAAAAAATAAAGGGGGTGTAATAACCAGAGGGTGGAGGGGTGCCTATAGACACCCAGGAAAATACCTAATCAAAATGGGGGCAATCGGATGGTGGGGGGGGTGCCACTAGACACCAGAGAAACAATATATTCAAAGACGTATAGCAATCAAAGAATAGGGGGGTGCCACTAAACACCAGGGAAAATAGAAAGCAAAAAAAGGGCACAACAATCGAAGGGTGGTGGTGCTACTACTAGACACCAGGGAAAGGATTGAGCGATCATGAAAAAGATCCTTTTTTGTGACTTGTAGTAAGAAAAATAATCTTTTTTCATATTACAAGTCATGAAATAAGATTTATTATGTGAAAAAACAAGAGCTTCCAAAGCCATTTTGCCACCAATTAAATGCAGAATCCAACGGAGGGGTCCTGATAAGCAAGCTACATGTCTCTGCTTCAAATTAAAACATTATTTTCTGGAGTTATTACATTTTCTTTCCCTTGCTAACTGTAATACAAAATGGCAGCCACATGAAAAAGGATTTCCCATTTGTGAGAAAGGATTACCCATTTGTGACAAAGGATCCTTTTTTTTACATGACAACTCTCAGTAGATCTTCTCTGCTAGCCATCTACTGACTCTGGCTACTCAAATAAAGCCAAGGACAGGAGCTTTTTCTTCTCAAACCTAATTATCAGGGGTAATACCTCTATCCCTGAAACCTGGCTCCTAAACCTTATCCCATTTGCTAGTATAGCTGACTACCTAAGCCATTCCCCTTTTTATATGCCACTTGAAGGCAAACTCCAAACCTCTCTCCTTGAGTCCTGGGTACCCCTATGTCATCTCTCTCTCTCTCTTTCCGGTGATATTTAACCTAACCAGGCCCTCCTGATGGCATCGCTCCCAAGAACCCATCTTATTGGTTCACAGAAAAAAGGTCTTAGGCTTGCACAAATGAACATTAGAAGTCTGTCAGCTAATTTTGCACAGCTTGAAGCCTGGATTGCTCACAACTTCCCTGATGTCTAAGGGTCTAACTGAGACTTGGTTAAAACCCCATATAGCAGATTCATTATGTAGGATCAATGATTATAAACTTCACAGATGTGATCGCCCAAATGATAACAAGAGTGATGGTGTTTTGTTTTACACCAGACAGGACCTTGACATTATGGTCCTCCCGGTCAACACTACCTGTCTATGTGAAATTATTCATATAGTTATTACCTTAGGTCTCACTAAGAAGCTAAATGTAGTGTGCATCTATAACCCTCCTAAAAATGGACTAACAGGCCTGACTAAGGTAATTGACCATCTTTCCTCGCTAAAGGGTAGATAAGAACTCATTGTTATGGGGGACCTCAACCTGGATTGGCTAGGGAAAAACTCTAATCTCTATGCTGCTGAACTCAGCAGGTTACACTTGTCTCAACTGGTCACTCACCCAACCAGACAGGCTAGTAACAGCAGTCTCCAGTCTCTTCTAGACTGGGTCATCTCCAACAGGCCTGAGAGGATCAGTGCTGTTGGAGTTTTACCAGACTCAATCAGTGACCATTCCCCAGTTTATTGTGTTTGGAAGGCTAGGGCCCCTAAACCACCCCCCAGCGAAATTCTTCTCAGGGATTTTTCAAAAATGGATAAGAGAGCCCTAATCCAGCCTTGCCACTCGTTCACCCCAGCAGAAAAGCAGCTGCCTTGCCCTGTGAGTTTCGGATCAGGCTCAAACGGAGCCGAACTGTGAACTTGGTGGCCAGCCCTCTGTTGGGCACAGACATGCAAGTTTTTTTCTTTTGAAAAAAAAATAAATTTTAAGGAACTGAAATGCCTGAGCAGCCTGAAGGGCCAGTGTCTGATTTAAATCTAGCCTCTGTGCATATTTCAGTCCCCTGCCTGTAACTCATTTGGGACAAACAAGAATTTGAATTTCTTTACTTTTACAGTGGGATTGTTTGTAGATTAAGTGAAGTTGGGCAATTTCTGTGTGGCTTTTAGAGGGACTCTTTAAGTGTGCTTGTGATACTGAAACCTGCAGTCACTGCAACAGCTCTCAGGACCGTAATTTGATCAGTAGCCCCAGCTCCTTTGTTCATCTCCCCCTACCCAGCTCCCAGACTGCCCTGCTACTTAATCGTTTTACCTTTCCCTCTGCCTACTTAAACCCCTTGTCTTCTCCATTTTCTTCGCAGACCACCACCCCCCTCCCCCGTGGAGACCCGAGGTCATGAGGGCCAGCCGAGAAGCCCTCCCTACCATAAAACAAGCACAGCACGCTGAGCCAGGTAATTTGCTGCTCACCTAAAGGAATCCATTGCTGTGTGGCGCCTTTTTCAAACAGCTGCCAGCCCCCAGCCTTGCCGCTCGTTCACCCCAGCAGAAAAGCAGCTGCCTTGCCCTGCAAGTTTCGGATCAGGCTTAGCCCCCCGAACGCTATGCGTTCGGCTCCCCACCGCCCCCACCACCACCCTTGGTCGGCTCCTGAACTTATACCCTGTTCAAGTCAGGTGACAGGGTTAAATAACCATCAGCCCACTTTTCCAGCTGCAGGTTATACAGTTCCATCCCTAGAGGCCGCTTGTCGCACATTCCTCTTGACATGAAGTCACTATGCATCTTCTATTAATCACAATGTTGTGACCAGCAGGCTCACTCTCCTTGCTCTGCAACCCCACCCTGTGGCTCCTCCACCTCATGACTTCACCAACTTCACTATCCCTTCATCTACTCCCAGACATTGGCTGGCAGAGACACCCTACGCTGCACACCAACATCAATTTGTCCTAATTTACCTTCTCTCTCATACTCCTGCACTTACACCTGCTTTACAGATGGGTCAACACTGTACCTCTGCCCTACTCCAGCCTACACCTCAGCCCCCCCCTCCACCCATGAAGACGTGACGTCAGCACCCCCCTGCAATCTCCCTGCTTCCCTGCGTCATCTCTAATCTACCAGTACTCACCCACAACAAAAAAATAAAACAGTCTCCCTATCATTCTCAGCTTGGGTCCCACAAGCATTACAGGCTCTATCTACTAAGGCACACATTACTCCTACTCCTGCTATCCGGAAATATTCACCCCAACCCTGGACCCCCCATCACAAACCCCCCCCCCAAACAAACCTCAGGGAAGACTGCTGCTGGCATCAATTAATATTTGTAGTCTTCCTAAAAAACACACGCTACTTCAAGGTTGGATTACCCAACATGCTCCTGACATTCTAGCCCTCTCAGAAACCTGGCTATCCAAAAAAATCCCCAACGATGCAGTCTCCCTAAGTAACTATAACCTTTTTAGGGCAGACAGACCTGATAAGCGTGGGGGTGGCTGTGCAATATTCGTTAAATCTACACTCAGTGCCACAGTCGTGGACACCCCCCCCCAGAATATGGGGCGCAGACACTTACAGTCAAAATTAGTCTGGGCACCAAAACTATCCACATCATCGCTTCTTATATCCCCCCGAGAAACCAGAAACTTACGTTTGAATCAATCCTACACACTATCGTTCACCTCCCAAATGCTAACGAATCCATATTAATGGGCGATTGCAACATTGATTGGCTATCCCCATCCTCCTCCACCTACAAAGACGCAGCACAGGCTATGGACCTCACCCAAATTGTTACCTCCCCAACAAGGTGTGACACAAGAACTGGGACCTCCACACTATTAGACCTTATTTTTACAAACAGACCACGAACATCACCCGGCCTCAGTGCTCCCAGATGCTTTCAGTGACCACTCCTGTTATCTGCTGGTGGTCGGGTAAACTCCCCCCAGCACCACCAACCACCACATGGCATCGTAAGCTCAAAAAAGGAGGCCTTGACCGCCTCAAAGAATACCTTGTAAATAGCAACTGGCTACCCATATATAACACACAGACAGTGGATACCGCCCTTACCCACTTTATAACTACATTTAACAAAGCCTGTGATATATTTGCCCCCTTTACAAAGCAGGTGGTGAAAACCAGGACTACCCCCTGGATCACACCTTCCCCTATAAACCTTATGCAACACAGGGACAACCTTTGGCACAAGGCCATAGACACACAGCGCACTAGGGTCAGACAACTATATAGGGAGGCGCGTAATAAATGCACCTGGCTAACTCGCAGGGCAAAAGCTGAATACTACCAGCATACTCTCTCCACCTCCTGGGGAGACGGAAAAAAATTCTGGAGCAACATTCAGGAAATCAGTGACAAAACTCGCTCCCCCACCCCTACCCAACTCAATGTGAACGGGGACATTACTCAAGACCCAGCTAAAATCGCTGAAGCCCTCAACGACTCCTTCTCTGACTTCTCACATATCCTCCCCCAAATTTCTTCCACCCTCCCAAACCCCCACACCTTGTCCAGCTTAATATAGACCTCCCACCCCCGTTCCGGCTCCGAACCATTCCCGACAACCTGGCCAAACGCTATATCTTCAAAGCTATCGCTAACACTCACTACAGCAATGACTCCCTGGACCTAAAACTTATTAGGCTTACCCTCGAAGTCACACTACCCCATCTCACAAAAATTCTTAACCTCTCACTCTGCCTCAGCCAGTTCCCCTCTAACTGGAAAAAAGCCTTGATCACTCCTATCTTAAAAATGGCGACCCACCTGCACCTGAATTATAGACCAATCTCAATACTCCTCCTCTCTCCAAAGCGCTTGAAAAATAGTCTCAGACCAGCTTACAGAGCACCTTATGAGACACAACCTCCTAAGTAAGGAACAACATGGGTTCCGTGCTGGCCACAGCACCATCACGGCCCTCACTGAACTAACCACGTTCATCCATGGGGCCCTGGACCAAGGATCTATTGCCGGGGCCATCTATGTAGACTAAACAAAGGCATTTGACACGGTCAATCACGATCTTCTCATCCAAGTCCTGCCACAACTAAATGTGGCCGCTGAGGTCTCGGCCTGGTTCAAGGACTACCTCTCAGGTTGCTCTCAGCAAGTAAGAATCAACTCCACCATCTCCAACCCCAAACCTGTGTGCTCGGGCATTCCACAGGGGTCTATTCTGGGCCCACTGCTTTTTACACTCTTCCTTAACTCACTCCCCAAAGCTTGCTGCGGTCATCTCCTACTTTATGCTGATGATGCTGTTCTTTACTGGCAACACCCACAGCCACACACCCTCCAGCTCTCCTTTCAGGGGTTTTTCAGGGAGCTGGAAAACTGGTTTACTGTACACCGCCTGATCATTAACTATTCCAAAACTAAGTCCATGACCTTTGCACATCGCCAAAGCCCACACAGCCAGATGACACTCCAAATCACAAACTTGGATGGTACCCATCTGGAACATGTTACTCATTTTAAATATCTAGGTGTCACCTTAGATACCTCCCTCTCCTACCACAGACATGTACGCCTCCTCTCGTCAGCAATTAACTCCAGAATTGGTACCCTCTACAGGACCAAGAACAGCCTGCCTGCCCATGCCATGCAGATAGCTGTCACCTCCTCCATCCTCTCACTTCTCCATCACGGGATTGTTATATACGGCACTGCTGACAACTCCACCCTAAGTAGCATAATCGCAGCACTTAATAAAGCCTGCCACCTCGTTACTGGCTGTGACAGACTCACCCACACCTGCGATCTGTACACTCTAACAGGTTGGCTTAATTTCCATCAAAGACTCAAATATCAAACCTGCATCTTAGCAAAAAAGATCCACCTCCAGCTTACTCCAGCCGGTCTACTCCCCATCGTCAGCCCAGCCCCTCACAGGCGGACTACCAGACAGTCAGCTACCTCATCCTTCACGGTCCCCCCATGTTGAACGTCTCTAGGGCAGAGATCCTTCTGCTACCGTGCCCCCAAATGGCTCAACACCCTCCCCCCTACTCTCTCCCAGACCCACAGCATCGCATTTTTCAAAACAGACCTTCGAACACACCTCTTTGAAAACTCTAAATGTGAATGCCAATAAGGTCTGCTCTCTCCTCCTCCATCCCCATAACTGACTCTGGGACTTCCTAGACCCTACGAACCACCCTCTGCATTAGCTCTGTCTTGGGCCCACATGTATGCCTCCCAAAAGCTTTTAAAACGCCTCTCAACTGCCATGTCAATTCTGTAACCTGTAAAAATCAAAGTGTATAAAAAAAAAAAAATGTGTTTCTTTTAATGCTTTATATTGTCTTGTGTCTCTCCACCCCCTGTAACCACCGTGGAGCCATTGTATAAATACTGTCTGACTGAAACCTGTATATAATTGCTCGTTCCGCCTGTGTTCCTTGTACTTTGGTTCTCCCTCCAACCCCTGTAAACGACGTGGAGCCTTTGCAAAAGAGTCTATGACTCAATGGATTGTAATTCCGATTATACAGTAAATAAATAAATAAATAAATAAAAATAATCTTGGAGCTACAGAACACGGACTGGGCACCCCTATATAATACTTGTAATACGGAACGTGCTGCTTAATACCTCCTTACCATGCTTTTGAAGCTTCAAGACAAATATATTCCAGTAAAAAGGTACCGTACCAGCTGGTTAAATTCTTCACTCCTGTCCTCTCTCAAAAAGAGGGATAGAGCCTGGAACAAAGCTAAGCTAACTCAGTCCCCATCAGACTGGGCAGAGTACAGAAGACTCCGAAACCTATGTAAGGTTTACATCAGATCTGCTAAGGGCAATTACTACCGTCAGCTCCTTAGTACCTCTGTCAGTGACTCTCGTGGTTTTTGGAGTCATGTTAACACCATCATAAGGAAAAACAAGCGCAATACCATCTCCGATATGGTCGTGGATGGTTGTAATTGCAATAGCCTGCTCACTATCGCCAAGGCTCTTAACTCCAGATTCACTGACCTCTCCTCCTATACTGCACCTCCTGGGCCTTTACCTGTCACTCCGCAGGATAACCTTAAACCTTCCAACCCATCTTTCACCCTTCACCCAGTCTCTGAGAGTGAAATCTTACTCTTACTTAAGTCCATCTTTCCTGCTGGATTGGCAGGGGCAGATGGACTCTTACCAAAATTCCTAAGAACCATTGCACCGTCTATAGTATCTCCAGTGACTAGACTTTTCAACCTGTCTCTTCTTACAGGACATGTCCCTTCCCTCTGGAAGATTGCTCGAGTTGTACCGGTCTACAAAAAGGGGGACACCACTAACCTGGATAACTACCGCCTTATTGCCATCCTCTCCACCCTCTCTAAAATGCTGGAGAAAATTATTGCTACCCAGGTCTCAGATTACCTGTACTCCTTCAAACTCCTCACCCCTGACCAGCATGGTTTCCAACGTGGACACAGTACATCCACTGTTCTCATACAGTTTACAAATGATGTCAGACTCGCTATGGACAAAGGCTCTCTCACTGGGGCTACTTTTGATCTTACAAAAGCATTTGATTTAGTTGACCACCTGCTGCTCCTATCGAAGTTGTCATCCCTAGGCTTCTCATCCTCTGTCACCACCTGGTTCCAAAATTATCTTTCAAAGCAGCAACAATTTGTCCAGATCGGAGATGCTAAGTCCCCTCTTGCTCCTACTTGGATCGGAGTGCCCCAGTGTTCGATTCTTGGTCCTCTCCTGTTTACAGTCTTCATAATAGACATCCCATTCTCACTGGTGCTTGCTCAGGTCTGCGATATGCAGACGATCTTGTTCTTTACTCATCCTCCTCAAACCTCTCAGATATCAACCTGAATCTCAATAGTAACTTCAATACCTTTCTGAGCTGACTATTGCAAAACAAGCTTGTCTTAAATAAAATTAAAACGGTGACTATGCTCTTCGGTTCAGGTACAAAAATGTGGTCTTGCACCCAACCATTAAGTATCAGAGCACTAGATGGCTCTCCCCTTAACATAGTTACCTCTTTTAAATACCTAGGAGTAACCTTTGGTCCCACCTTGGATTTTGACCTGCATCTAGCCTCAGTCATTAAATCTGTCAATATTCAACTTGGACTGGCATACAAGGTGAGACATAGCCTAACATCCACGGCGAGGATGGCCATTGCACAGGGGATCCTGAGACCCAAATTGGCATATGGGTTAATAGCTTTTCCAGTAACTACTGGAGGGCTCCTCCAAAAGTGGCATGTCTGCTACAACAGCATTTGCCATTTTGCTTTGTCTTTGCCCAAACTTACTCACTGATGCACACTATACTCCAATCTGGGATGGTTTACCCCTCAGCCTTCTGACAGTTTACTTCCTACTGTTTTATAAAGAATATAATCTCCTCCCAGATACCTGACAAACTGGCTCTACTGCTCAAACCTGTGACCTCTGCCTACCCACTGAGATCAGCTGACAAATCCCTTCTTATCCAACCGAGATGTAAAACCAAAATGGGGAGAATACTTTCTTTAGCTGGGCCCCTAAACTATAGAACTCCCTTCCACTAAGTCTAAGAATCTTCTTTTCTCCACACAGCTTCAAACAGGAGCTTTGTATGGCTCTTCTAAGCTCTGAACCCTGCTCCTGTCCTCTATCCACCCACTCCTGTACTGGTTCCTCCTAGTTACCTACGGGCTCCAACCTCTTCTACTCTCAAACCTACCTGGAAATCTTGTTATTTCCTCTCTTTTAGCACTTACTCACTAGTTGTATGACTTATGAGTGTTAGTTATTTGCACTTATATTTCTGTTTTGTTACTACATATAGATTCCTGCAAATGTACTGTCATTGCTGGAAATGTTGTATAAGTGTACTATGTCTGACTTCTACTTGTTCCCATGATGTTTTCTTTGTATCTACTATTGTTTACGTATCCTTTGTTGTAATCTCCCGGGTCGTACCTAAAAATAGGCAGCTATGCTGTCTAGTGTACCTACCCGGTTAACAAAAACTAAATAAATAAATAAAATAAATAAATATCTAACTGCTCCCATTGAAAATAATAGGAAACTAAAATGTAATAACTTTTGAACTGATTAATATTTTTTCACCAAACCTTCAAAAGGCACATCTGTGACCCAAGACCTATACACCCTGAAAATTTCAGACCAAAATCGCAAGCTGTTTTTACTCAGCAGCGACAAAGAATTTGACAAAAAGTGGTAATTTTCACATTTTATGACAATTCATATCTCTGCAGCCACACATCCGACAGGAACAAAACTTGCCACATCAAGAGATCATTGGTTCCCAAAGGAACATGATAAATTTCATGTGAATCAGTCAAAAGTTGGTGAAGTTATTAAAGTTCACAATTTGGGGTTTAACATACTGTAGAACCAGCTGTTGAATCCTAATATAGGGGCGCTACTGTGCCCCTATAATACATATTCATTGCAGAAAACTCTGTTAATGCATCAGTTACAGTTGATTCCACACTGACAAAAGTGTGGAAATTCAACATTAGGGTTACCAACCCTACCACCCCACACCCTCCACTCACCAACAAGCATCGGGGTATGCGTTGGGGTCATCGGCCTAACTCTCACCCCATTCCATGTGTAAATAAGCTGAGGTGGTACAGTACAGGAGAATGGGGTGACAGTTAGGCCCAATGACTCCAACGCACACCCCGACACCTGTTGGTATGTGGAGGGTGGGTGGTGGGGCGGTAGGGCTGGTAACCTTAACGTCGAATTTCCACACTTTTGTCAGTGTGGAATAAACCCTAACTGATGCATTAAAGGAGGTTTTTTTTGCAATGAATTTCCCTTCTTTGTGAGAAAGTGAAATGTTATTCATATGGAATCTATAGGTGGGAGTGCGGGCTGATCGGGCCCTGCACTCCGACCCCTCCATACCTGTGTCCCCAGGTTAGCAAAATGGAATCCATAGGTGGGAGTCTGGGCCATCTGGGCTCTGTGCTCCCACCCACCCATAACTATGTCGTCATGTTTGCAAAATGGTATCCATAGAAATGAGCACGGGCCGTCTGGGCCCTGCATTCCTACCCACCCATGAGTGTAGAGTCATAGCATAGGAGAGCCCAGTGCTCCCAGTTAAGCATAAATAGTATGTATAGGTGGAAACGTGGGCCCCCTGGGCCCTGCACTCCCACCTACACATAAGTACAAAGACATAGCACAGGCCTAGAGTCATTCCAAGCAACACTCGTAACATTTATTTGGCAATATCTCAGTAACCGTAGCAACTGCGGAAAAAATCTTTCACAGTTGTATTCATGACATAGCCACCTCCATGCATGCTTAGTACACCAGTTGCACTTAGCAAAAAATCTGTATCTTGAACCGTTTTCAATATATAGGTGCCAAAAGGTGCCGCAGCCACCACAATGTAATGCTATTGGAAAATTTGCAACTTTGGAGTGCTGTAACTCTGCAACTAGTGCGATTTTTTTTTCACCAAACCAGCAAAAGGCACATCTGTGATGCAAGGGCTTGCCACTCCGAAAATTTTAGTCCATAGCTCCACATCGTGTAGTGGCAGTGAGGTGGCAAAGTAACTGTGCTTTTGGCAGATGCCACAATGTTAACCTATGGGAAAAATTCACAACTTCGGAGTGCTGTAACTATGGAACCAATGGGATTTTTTTCACCAAACACCAAAAGGCACATCTGTGTTGCAAGGGCTTGCCACCCTGCAAATTTCAGCCCAGAAACCCAAACCATGTCGTGGCAGTGAGGTGACAAAGAAACCATGATTTTGGGGAGAATACTGTTGCAAATTGCGAAAGTTTCGCAAATTGCGAAAGTACTTCGTGACACTTTCGCAAATTTGCGAAACTGTCGTGCTTGTATTTGCAACAGTATAAATGGCCCGATAAAAAAAAAAAACATATTTCTGGGTGCTATTTTAAAATTCTGATGCATGGATGCTGTTCCTAGGACCCCACTTAGGTAAACACGACAGTTGGTATTTATCTAGGTGCACTAGTTTTTAAACTGCAACACTTTTTCTCCACCACTAACTGAAAGCAAGATGGTGGTAGCACAACACTACTGAGGGCATTTGCAACAGAAAAAGGTACTTTTGCGACACTGTCACTTGCTGTCCAGCGGAACATATATTTTTCCCCATAGGATATAATGGGAAACTTTAAACTTTAATGACGTTTGAACAGATTAATATTTCTTCACCAAACCTTCAAAAGGCACTTCCCTGACCTAATCCCCATATACCCTGAAAAGTTCGGACCAGACCAACAAACTGGTCGAGCTCTAGAGACGAGCAAAGAATTCACAAATGTTGAGGATTTTTAACACTTTTTGACACTCTGCAGCTCCACAACTGCAAATCCGACTGGAACGAGTATTTCCAGATCTGGACACCTATGGTACAACAATATTTGTTTGTTGAATTTTGTTGACCCGGTAAGCCCACTGGGCCTAGAAGTCCCTTTTTCAAGGGTGACCGGGGGGGGAGGGGGGATGATACAGATGGTAAATAATTGAATTTGAACCAGATTAAGCTGTTGGTGGTATTTTTAGTGAATGCGGGAAATTTGGCCAGGACACCAGGGAAATTCCCCTACTCTTTTCGATAAGTGCCATGGGATCTTTTACATCCACCTGAACTACCACCAATCCAGGCAGATGGGACCTCGGTTTAACGTCTCATCCGAAAGACAGCACCTCAGAAGTGCAGCACCCCTCTCATGCTGCACTACAGTGTCAGTATTGGGATATTAACCCAAGTACCAGATGTGGGAACTGAACCCACAGTGCTCTGATCTCCCGGCCTCAGAGGCGAGTGTGCTACCTACTGAGTCACTGACACTGACGTGTCATGTGTATGCCAAATTTCAGGAGAATCAGACAAACAGTTGCAAGGTTATTAAACTGCAAAATTTTGGGTTTAACATTGAAGTGGCTGTGTAGCCCTAACTATACCCATAATACACATGTATATATTTTTATATATTTTCCCTGGTGTAGAGTGGTATCCCCCACATGTGATTGTTGTCCCCATAATATTTCTTTCTCTGGTGTCTAGTGGCACACCCCACTCTCGGATTCCCCTCCAAGTAAATAATTTATGTATCCCTGGTATCTAATGGTGCCCCCCACCATCCCATGTCCAACCCTGTAACACTGCACATCATCTCTGGTGTGTAGTGGCACCTCTCACCTTCTGATAGCTGTCCCCCTTAGTAGTTATGCTTGTCCTGGTGTCTAGTGGTACCCCCCCACCCTCTAATGACATAAACTCTGACTAATACATATACGTATACATCTATGAATATATATTCCAGTATCATAGAATCATCACAGAATCATAGAATCATAGAAATCTGGTGGCAAAAAAGGACCCTTTTGGCCCATCGAGTCTGCTCCTTACCCCCTCTTCCTACTTCTCTCTTTTGTCCAGAGATCACACACTGGTCAATCCCTTGTGTCTATCCCATGCCCTCTTGAATCCTTCCACCATTTCAGCCCTTTCCACCCCCTCTGGCAGACTATTCTAGGCCTCCACCACCCTCTCAGTGAAGTAGCGCCCCCTCACATTGATGCTCCCCTTAGCTTATTAATCCCCTTCACGTATTTAAATGTTTCTATCATGGCCACCCTCTCCCTTCTAGCCTCCAGTGGGTACAGATCCAGCTCCCTCCATCTATCCTCATAGAGCTTCCCACACATACTGTGCACCATCTTGGTTCCCTTCTCAGAACTCTTTCAATCCCATCTATGTCCTTGCGTAGGCGAGGTCTCCAGAACTGGACCTCTAACTCCAGGTGACACCTCACCATGGATTCATTAAGGAGCATCAGTACCTCCCTCCTTCTGCTTGTTTTACCCCTCCCTATGCATGCCAGCATTCTATTCACTTTGCCCACCGCCTTACTGCATTGGTTCCCCACCTTCAGGTTATCTGAAATTATAATCCCCAGATCCCTCTCCTGCTTAGTTTCCTTAATCCGCCCCCCCCCCGTGTAAATGGCTTGCAGGTTATTACGCCCCATGTGCATTGTTGTACACATTTTGGCATTGAATTTCAGCTACCAGGTTTCTGACCATACCTCCAGAATCTTTATATCCTCCCTCATTGCCTCCACCCCCTCTAGGGTGTTCACCCTATTGCAGATCTTCGTATCATCTGCAAATAGGCAGACCTTCCCTCACCCCTTTCTCCCTGGAATGCACCACATTGACTGCCACCCTCTGGCTTTTGTCCTTCAACCAGTTCTCCACCTACCTTGTTATTTTCGGTCCCACCCCCAAACTTTCCAGCTTATTTACCAGCCTTCTGTGGGGGACAGTGTTGAGGGCCTTCCTGAAGTCCAGATAGGCCACGTCCTCTGCCCCTACGTGATCGACCACCCTCATCACCCAATCGAAAAATTCAATTAGGTTCATCTGGCATGACCTCCCTTGTGTGAAGCCATGCTGTCTGTCATCCCGTAGTCCACTGTCCACAAGGTAGTTGACCACCCTTTCCTTTAATGGCACCTCCATCACCTTACCCACCACTGAGGTGAGGCTGACTGGACCATCATTTTCCACCTCCTCGCTGCTGCCACTCTTGTGAAATGGCACCATGTCTGCCCTCTTCCAGTCTTTAGGCACCCACCCAGTATCCAGAGACAAGATGAGCAGTCTCAACAGAGGTGTTGCCAGCTCCTCGCTTAGTTCCCAGAGTACCCTAGGATGCAGGGCATCCAGACCCATTGCCTTGTCCACATTCAACCTTCCTAATTCCTCTCTTACCCTGTCCTGACTGAACAGGCTAGGATCTACCCTTATGTCATCCCTTCCCCTCTCCCTTAACTCTGGTCCCCTCCTTTCACCCTCCACCATGAAGACCAAGCAGAAGTATCTATTCAGCACCTCTGCCTTCTCAAAGTCCCCCACTTGCACTCCCCTGTCCCCCTTCACTCTTACTATCCTCTGCCTTGCCATCCTCTTCTCTCCTACATACCTAAAAAAGTTTTATCTCCCTGTTTGGCCTGCCTAGCAATTCTCTCCTCTGTTTCCACTTTGGCCTTCCTAATCTTCCATCCTGCCACACTCAGCTTCTCTCTGTAAATCTCCATCCTCTTTCCTCTGGGTCCTCTCATATGCTCTGAATGCCCTTTTTCTTTCCTCAATTGCCATCCTCATTTTCCTGGTGAACCAGAGTGGCCTCTTTCTTTTTCTATCCTTCTTTATGCAGAGATCAGTGGCTTTCATTAACTCCCCCTTAATTGATTTCCATAGTTCCGCCATGTTCGCCATTTTCTCCTTCCCCTCCATTTTGCCCCTGAATATCTCCTTCATTTTGGCAAAGTCCACCTGCCTGAAGTCCAGAACCTTTGTGATGGTCCGACTTGTTTCCTTCCCCATCCTTACCCTGAAACTCACTGTATTGTGGTCGTTTGCACCTAGGCTGTCCCCCACAACAACTTCTTCCACGCTATCCACATTGATGAGGACCATGTCCAGTATATTGCCACCCCTAGTTAGCTCCCTAACCAGCCATTGCAAAAAAGCTCCTTGGAGGGACTCAAGGATCTTTCTGCTCCTGGTTGATGTAGCTGATGGGATATCCCAGTCAACATCTGGGTGGTAAAGATCTCCCACCAGCAGAAGCTCCCCCTTGACTGCCATCCATTGAACTGCCTGCAATAGCTGCCTATCCACTTCCTCCCCCTGCATAGGAGGTCTGTAAATCACACCCTGTCTTAATGATGCACCAGACCATTTTTCCAGCATGACCCACAAGACCTCTGCCTCCCCTTGTTCCTCCTGCTCTTCTGTCACCTTTATTTTGTACCTGATGTATAATGCAACCCCCCACCTTTCTACCAGCCCTGTCCTTCCTAAAAAGCTTGTACCCTGGGGTATGTACTTCCCATGTCTGATGCTCAGACCACCAGGTCTCATTTATGGCTACAATGTCCAGGCCCTCATCCACCATTATGGCCTCTAAGTCCACCATTTTGTTCCCCAAACTCCTGGCATTTGTGGATCATTCTTTCTACCATATACCCCCTCCTCTCTGCCATCTCTCCCTATCCTACCCACTCCCTTATATGGGGGAATGCTGGCTAGTTCATTTTCTCTACCTGTAAATCTCTCCCCCTTCCTAGCATTGTACTCCCCCTTTACCAGTTTAAACCCCAAGACCTTATCTATATAACCTTGTAGACTCCCCCTCAGGACTCTTGCCCCCATATCACTTAGTTGTAGCCTGTCCTCCCAATATAAGTTCTCATCCTCCTATGTGTCCACCCCCCACTCATCTATACAGGTGAACCCTTCTTTCCTGCACCATTCCTTGAGCCATTCATTGAATGCCCTAATTCTTTGTTGTGTAGCACTGCAGGCACAGGGGACAGGCAAGACTTCCAAGAACTCCAAGGATCTTGCCTCCTTCTTGCATCCTCTTTCCAGTGCCCTAAACATTCACTGGACCTCCACCACTTCATTGCTTGACAGATCATTTGTCCCCAAATGAATGACTAGGTGTGGTTCCCCCCACCACCCTTTTACCCTCCCTGATTTTTTGCATTGCCTGCCCAGCCTCCATCCCTGGTTCACAAAAAACTGACAACCTGTTGTAGGTAACCCCCCTCCTGATCCAATATATTCTCTTGATAATGGAGTCCCCAAAGACCATGACCTTCTCCACTTCCCAAGCTAATGAATCTGAGCTTGTTCCTGGTGAACCCACCCTCTCTCTCCCTGTTCCCCTATTTGCACCCCCCTTGAACTGTACTGCCTGCTTGCCCCATCCCCCCTCCTTTTTTTCACTTGTTCTCTCCCCAGCAAATGATTCCAGACTTTTTTCTGCAAATCTCCTCTTCTCCCCTTCATCTGTACACCTATTCATACCTCCCTGTCCTCCCCTGCCTGCTTCCCTTATTTCCCTCCTAGCTCCTCATGTGCTACGTCCTCCCCTTCTCCATCCTGTGCTCCCCTACTCCAGCTTCTTTCTCCCCTTGTGCCCCCTTTCCCCTTCCTCATGTTTGCCCTCCACATCATCCCCTTCCTCTGTTCCTCTATCCCTTCCCCCTTTTCTTCTCCTCTCTATCCCTTTTTCTCTGGCTGCCCCCTGCCTTGCTAGTTCTCCCCTAACCTTACCCCTCTCTCTCTCTCCCTTCCCCTCTGCCCTTCCCTGTTCCATGGCCCTTACTTGTTGTTCCCTCAAATCCCTCCTGATCCCCCTGGTCCATCATAGCTGATAGAGGTGTGAACCTATTGGACACTGTAATACCACCCTCAGTGGACACTCTTCTGCCCCTTGATGTTGAGGTACTGGCCCTTCCCTGAGCACCTGTCCCTGGAACCTCCTTCCCCTTCCTCCTCACCTCCTGCCATCCATTGCTTTCCCCACAACCTGGTCCGAGCCCCCTTTCCTCCATGTCTCCATCTATCCTCTTCCCTCACTCTCTCCATTTCTGCTGCCCCCAGCATGCCCTGCTGCCATTGTAGTTGTAGTATAACATAGCAGTGCACTGTCTATACACACAGAGCATTGCCAGACAAATGTTTTTTTGTATGGAGGTCCAAAACTCTGGAATTCCATCCCAATTCACTTCAGACCAGTAAACATGTTTATCAGTTTGCATAACATCAAAAAATGGCACTTAGAACAGTCAAATAATTGTTGCCTTGTTGTTTACCTTCAGACACAGGATGATATTGTTATTAAGCTAATTGATTAAAGTAAGTTATATTACTGTATCATTGCCTGGGATTACATATTTTAGTGTCTGTACTGTTATAAAAATGACTTCCTCTTTTATCTATGTGTGTAACACTGTAAGAAATGCTGGCAACCTTTGTGATTGTATATACTATGTGTGAGTGTATGGGACCTCATTGAAAATGAACTTTTGCTCAACTGAATATCTGATTCATGTAATGAATAAAATATTTTACTACTACACACACTAACACACATACACTGCCTTACATGACATTTATTTACTTATACATCTAACCCTAACTTTTATAGTATTTAAGATAAGCACTATGACACACACACACACACACACACATGCACTGCTTCATGTTCTGAATGGTGCACACTCTATAATACAGCATTACAGCCATTTGCAAAGTGACTAGGAAAAGGTTAATGTACCAGGAAAGGGTTAACAGTGTGCCCCCCCACACACACACACACATACACTCTGTTGTTTCTGCCTACATGCAACATTCCTTTTGTAGCCTTCTTTGTTGTACTTTCACCAATTAATTTCAAACATATAAACAATAACCAGAATAACCAATATAAAAAAACTCATTAAGTGATTTACATAAGTTATTGTGTTATTTACTGCTATCCTTTTTTGAACTCTTGCAGATCTCCTGAACTGATAGCAACACTTTACTCTGTGTTCTGAAATCTGAACCTCATTCCTCAATCTCAATTATAGTTTATGGCTGGGAAACACTGATAAGTTAACATGTTTACTAAAGACCATAAATTATGGATCTTTCTTGAGACAGAATAATTTGCAGATTGAAACTAGTAACCACATTATCACACAAATCCTGTTATTCACAAATTAAGATTGAAATACATGTACTGTTAGCGATCATTATTTCCCATCAAAACTTAAAAACACTGTCAGAGTGAAAGAAAAAATGTTTCTTTTTTTCCCAGACAGAAAAAAAATAGTGTGGTGTAGGGACACATTAGACTGCCTCTAGAGGAATAATTCTAATTCAACTTCAATTTTAAGAAGTCCCTTCAGAATCTGATGAGCTCCATTTTTTTACTGTGATAGCAAGATGTCTGCAGAGCTCCACCCTGCAGCCATAATACATGGAAGCAGTGTGTACTTGTCTGAGCCAGTTCCAGAGCTGACTGTGTACAACTCTGATGAATGCAGAGATCTTAACCTTGGATTGAGAACCAGCAGAGAGAAATCAGCCACTTCTCTCACCCTCAAGAAGTGCTTTTTGGTGATGAGAAGCAGCAATGAATCTGAAGCTGAAAAAATGGGATATCTGGAGAATGGAGAGGAGAAAAAAGGGCTGAAAACAGAGAAATTGAAAGAGAGAGAGATGCAGAAATACTGAGACCCAACTTAAGAGGGTAGAGGTTGGCGGAAACTAGAGAGAACAGAAATGTAAAGAGAACTAAGAATTCAGAGCCACTCAGTCTCATGAAGAAGAGAGAGCTACAGTGAAGAGGTGGTGAGATCCCCTTAAGAGAGTCACCTTGGTTTCATAAGGACCCCCACCAGGCTTCGTGGTGGATAATGAGCCACAAAAAGCTGCACTCTTTTGGTTCAAAATAAATGATGAAACTTACTCAGAAGTCAAGCCATCCAGTGAATTTTTACTGAAAGCCATAGCTGACACTAAACACCTCAATGTTTTGCATATAAGACACGACACTTCATCAGGAGGAGGAGCCAGGATGCTGATGCTCATAATTTATAAAAAAATGTGTTAAAGAGACAGTATGTACAAAAGTCAGCATTCTGGTTATAACGGGACACAGAAACAAAAGTAACACGGTGATTATAAAAATACCTAAAGTGCTCCCCATAAAATGTATTGCACAATTAAAACAGCAGAAAAGGCAGCAGAAAAAAGGTTCAATTGTGCCTTAAGCCTTTGTCATACTGCAAAGGACACTTCGGTGTGAGTGCCAGCATTCTGAACTAACAAACCCCTGTTAGGCATAATATTCTGTGACCCTCTGGAAAGAGGGATTCATTATCTGGCCATTGCCATGGGAACCAGGTCAGGGGTGTTACCTCACTACTTCCTGAATGAGTGGACTTGTGGGACTGGGGAGGCATATCCTGCTCCACAGTCACTCTGTAGTAGCAACAAGTGTTATTATTTATTTTTTTTAGGTGCTGGAGCAAGGGTAGTGCTCCTTTTAAATCGGACAGAAGTCCACTGCATGAGGTGGCACTGAGTTTATTATTTTTAACAACACATATTGTTGCTAATTTAAATGAGGAACTGGAAGCAACACAGAGATACTTGTGGTCCTCTCCCCAAAAGAGCTGAGCCCCACACAAGCGGGGTGAGTGGGAATGGGGTGAGCATGCATCCATGCGTGTAGAGAGACACACGTTGTTGCAGGTGTCATGCATGTCAAGCATGGAAAGGGGGAAAAGGGGACTGTATACTAATGCCAAATAACGTAAGTGCATTGTTGGTATAGTTTGTATCTGTTTAAAGTTAGGCTTAAGTATTGTTAAGTGGTTAAAATAAAGTCTCTTGACCAACAAGTTGTTAGTTTAAGACCTTATTGTGGTTTTATATTGTTTGTGTCACTAGCTGGTGTGATAAGAGTGAACATTAGTTACAATCATAATAACCAAAGATGGGAGACTTAATTACATCAGATCCACCCTCCAGCCCAGTGGGGCAGTCACCAATTTCTCCACTTAGAGTAATGAGAGGTATAATCATGATATTAGATGGAGAGACTGGGCTAAAGTGTTCTAATCGCCTTATGTACACATTGTTTGATAAGCTTCCCTGATGCTCCTTATATATCTGTGACAAACGTGTTAACAACAGTGTCTTAAGGGGAGAACATAGCAACCTTTTATAGCAAATTAGACCTACTTGAAAAACAACAAAACACCATGTCCAATAAACTGCAACAGTTAAATAATATACCTATACTATGATTTGCTAATTAACAAAATCATATCTATGGGTAGTAACAAATACATTGTTAGGTGGAAAAATAACTGGCTAACAAACCGGAAAAAATCAATCAGAATAAATGGTGTGACATCCAATGACGGACTTGTTAGTTGTGTGGTACCTCAGGAATTGGTCCTTGGGACTTGTGTTGTTTGGCATCTTTACTAGTGGCATGGCTTCAGGATCAAGGAGTGTTGTGTCAACATTTGCAGACAATACTAAGGTTGGGGTGAAGTCAACTCATTAGAACAATATCATACACTGTGTCAAGATCTTAAACAAATGGAACACTGGGGAATTTTCAATAAAATGAAGTTCAATGAGTCTAAATGTTCAGTTTTACATTTTGGTTACCAAAATCCAAGTTTCCAATATGAACTGAATGGTAAAACTCTAAAAACATCTAGCAAAGAAAAGGCTCTAGGAATCTGGATTAATAAGGATCTCTCTTCTATAGATCACTGTTGTCATACCACCCAAGTAACTAACAGAATAATTAGATCTATAAAAAAATCATTTGTAACAACGGACAGTGAATGCATATTGAAATTATACAAAACTTATATATATAATACCACATCTAGATTATGGCTCACTAATTTGGAATCCCTATCTTAGAAGGGATATAAATCTCATGGAAAAAAAACAAAACAAAGAAAACTAACAAAATCAATTAGGGGTCTGAAATCTCTTACCTATAATGAAAAACTGATTAAATTATGAATATTCACCATGGAAGACAGAAAGAAAAGAGGGGATTTACTACTGATATACAAAATCTTGCAAACAATTAGTATTGATGAGACAATGTGGCATTATAAACAACCCTAAAAATAATAATCTTAGATCACATAATAAACAGTTAATTGTACCAAAGGTTAATACAATTAAAAGACATCATTTCTTCACCATATGAACTGTCAGAATTTGGAACTCCCTACCAGGCCAGTTAGTACAATCCACTACCTTTGAAACTTTTAAAAAACACCTTAATGAATTTCTGTTACTAAACATTTCTAAACAATAAACCTACTAAGAGTAGAAGACAAGATAATGGGCTTATAGCCTACTTTGTCTATCTAAACCGAGTATTACCAAGCATAAATCCCTATGTTAAATTTATTATACAGACTGCTAAAAAATGTAGTGCCTAATCAATGCATTGAGAAATTCATGATATGGCAAACATAGGGAGAATGAATATCAGATATAGGCAAAATACAATGTAAACATACTGACTGATTCATTTTGAAAAAAAAAAAAAACACCAGCGTGCAGCATATCTCTAGTTGACTTGTGATATAAAGATATTCAGGCTGCCAAAATTATTGTGATGGATGCCTAAAAGAAAGGGCTGACATTTCATAGCTAATGAAATTGAACTTACATTAATTTGAATTAGCAGCCCCCCAAGGAGATCTGTGAAAAATACAACAATTACTAAAATACCCATATGAACACTCTTATCAAAAAGACCCCCCCAACCTACACAGTTTAAATATAGCCATGAATACACAAGAAATAATAATCATGTCACATGAATAAGCCTTTTAATTGGAATCCCCTATATCCATTCCTTATAAAGATGATCTCATATAGAATATTGTAAGCAAAGCTATAAGAGGGATACAAAATGCACCATCATCTATAGATAAGGGAAATATCAATGATATTACTGTTTAAGCCTAGGCATGAATGTGCTTTGAGGGTATAAATCCATCTTGTTCCATCTAGTTTCACACTGCAACAATTTCTTTTGTCTATAGCCTCCTTTTGGTCTGGAAGGCATATGTTTTAAACTCACAAAATGGAAACAACATGGACTGCTGTTATGAAATTCAGCAAAGTGTGCTCCTACTGAGTATCAAACGTAGCTTTTAATATTAAGCAAATGTGCTCTTGGATCTGTTCCTTAAGTGCATGAATGGTACACCCCACATAGATCATAGGACATGAACAGGTCAGGAAATAGACCACAAAAATGGTGATACATTAGATGAACTGGTGGAGAGGAACAGATCTCTCCAAAGTAGGATGGTTGAACAAGTCGCCCTGTACACAATACCTGCAAACATTGCATCTTCCACAATGGAAGCATCCAAGGGGGTCATCCAATCTGGTCTATTTTTAGGTATTTTTTTAGAATAAAGGCTACTGGTTAGCAAATCCTTTAGACTGTTTTCCCTACAGTAAGTTACTCTTGGCCTGTTGCCAATTGTAGTGTAGCGAGATGGATCCTCCTGTGAAACATCCCAATGTTGGTTAATGAGACCAGCAATTTCTGGAGCCAAATGGTTATATGTTGTCACAAAGGTAACCAGCTGGTTCTCATTGTAAGAAGTACCTTTAGAGTTAAATAAGTTAGATCTATCTAGGTTTCTTGCTTTATTACAAGCCTCATCCAGAGATTCAAGTGCATGAGTCTCAAAGGATTGCAACATAAAGCAATTCCTTCTAACTCTAACAAATTGGCCATATGGGATGCCCTTTTTAAGATGGGGCAGATGTGCACTTGCGGCATGCAAAAGCATGTTACCTGATGTCAGTTTTCTGAATGTTTGGCTATGTATTACTGTGTCATCCATCCCACTTAAAGTGAGATCCAAAAAAGTAGTCATGGCAGATGAGCAGAGCATCTTAGGCCATAAAATAAAGCCATGGGGGAGCTATGGAGCCAAGCTTATGGTGATTAACTGAAGGAAAGATTTTCGGAATTATTCTATTTATTGTTGACAAGTTTTATTGATTATGAGGTTTTGATTGTTGTTAGGTGCCTCGGTTTTTGAAAGGCACCATACAAATAAAGTTGTTTATTATTATGAGGAATCTTCCATGCCACATGCATTCAGATCACACAAGGGATCTGTTGATCCTGGATGTTGTACTGAAAAACTGTGACTATATCAAGAACATCAGAATACCAGACAGCCTGGAAAGCAGCAATCACCTTTCAGTGTGGTAGTGTTGCTCAGATAGTATCCTATCAATTAGTATACTACCGGATACCAGTCTTTTTGCTGGATAGTGGATCCAGTCAGATAGTAGCGCTATCCAACCGTGGATCCAACTGTCCTGGATACAGGTGGGATCCTTGGATCCGATGCTGGATCTGACTGTGGATCCCTGGATGTGATGTCAGATCCCTGGATCCAGCATCAGATAGTGCAGGATCCAATGTCAGATAGTGTGGTATCTGACCTCCAGCTTAGTCGGATACTGCCACTATCCGATGGATCACAACTGGATCCACAATGGCACTATCTGAGCATCACTACAGTGTGGTTTCAGCTAGATACCGAGAAGGAAATTCTGAACCCTAAAACAGGTTTTCTTGATTTCAAAAATGCAGACTTTAGTAGGATGAGGGTGCAGTTAGACATACATCTAGCAGAGCTCGATGAGGCAAGGAGTTAAAAGATAAATGGTCAATCATTATGAATGGGATTTAGGTAGTCCACATTTGCCTCAAGCAGAAAGGCTAGAAAATAAACAGGAAAACCCTGTTACACAGGTCTACTAAAAGAAGTAAGGGATAAAAGAACTTCTGTTAAAAGTAACAGGATATCTCAGTAAGAGGAGAACAGAGGGTAGACCACTCAGACAAAGTCAAATTAACTAACAAGGAAGTTCAGAGGACCAAAGCAGAAACTGAAATGAGAATTGCAGAGAGAGTCAAAGAACGTGACAAGACCTTCTTTTGGTATATTCGACGGAAAAAGAAGGGATTGTTAAAATAAGAACAGGGGCAGAGTGGGTGGAGGTTAATAGAGTAAAAGCTGAAGAACTGAATACTTCTGCTCAGTATTTGAAAACAGAAGGATGGATCAATACTGTAGTAAAGGATATACAAGGGTAAATAGTATGTTATAAAGATGTGTGAAGAGCCAATCACAGCTAACAGGGTCCTTAAGGGACCATTGGCCCTGAAGATGCATAACTGTTAAGGGCCAGATGGTATGAACCTTAGGGTTCTGAGGGAGCTGGCATCAGTACTGGCAGCCCCAGAGGCTGACCTGTACAACTGTTCTTTGGACGCAGGCAAAGTAACACAAGAGTCGAGAACTGTGCATGTGGTATCCTTGCAAAAATGTGGACCTAGGGATAAGGTAATTACAGACTAGAATGTTGGTAAAAGGCAGCAACTAGAACTGGATGCTGGAACCACATTAAAAATCAAAGGTGCAAGACTGAAAAATGAGCTAACAGCACTAATCCAAGCAATGACAACAGACAGCGTTGGTTTGTGGCTGGAAGGTCATGTCAAACTAACTTGCTTAATATTGTCTGACTGGGCCACTAAGGTAGTGGTCAAAGACCAGGCAGCAGACATACTGTACCTGGATTTCAGCAAGGCTCTTGATTCAGTCCACCAAAAAGATTGATCAAGAAATTGGACAGCCTAGAGGAGAGGAGCAAAATGAGCAGGTGTGTGGCAAACTGGTTGGGGAGAAGAATCCAGAAAGTAGTATTTAAGGAAACACTCAGGGGTGTGGGAGGTTACAAGTGGGGTACCACAGGGGTCAGTGCTGAGTTCAGCGTTGTTGAACATGTTTGTAATGACACAGGGGAAGACATCAAGGGCAAAATTTGCCTTTCCGTGGATGACACCAAGTTTTGAGGGAGGGTGGACACATATAAAGGACTCATGGACATGAAGGAGGGTCTAGAAAGGCTGAAGAAGTGGTCTAGAATCTGGCAACTTGGATTTAATGCCAAGAAGTACGAAGTTATGCATTTGGGGAGAAAAAAACAGATGTGTAGTAAGGGAAGGAGGGGTTGACCTTCAGAATGTCTAAAGAGGATAAAGACCTAGATATTACAATTACCAGCTCCCTGAAGCTTACACAATGCGGTAAAGCAGTGGCTAGGGAAAACAGGATGCTGGGTTGCAAAAGCAGGGGGTTCACTAGCAGAAGGAGGGAAGTCATACTGCCATGGCACACATCCATGGTACAACTACACCTGGAGTAATGTGTGCACTTCTGGAAACTCTGCCACAAAAAAGAGACATTAATCAACTGGAGGCGGTGCACAAAAGGCCACTAAAATGTTTCACCATCAGCAGACATTCTTGTATGAGCAGAGGCTGAAAACCTGAATAGGTACTTACTGGAAGATAGAAGGTAACAGCAGGACATACTAGAGACCTTTAAATACCTAAAGAGCATCAGCAGGGTAGACCCCAGTGAATTATTCAGGATAAGCAACAACAAAAATACAAATAAAAACAGCTTTGAATTGGTTGGGTTAGGTTCCAGAGGAACGTCTGGAAGTACTACTTCATGGAGAGAGTAGTGAAAGGGTGAAGCAAGCTACAAGAGGATGTGGTAAGTGCAAAAGCAGTGAACTGCTTCAAGAGGGGTTGGGATAAAGTTATGTGGAGGCAAGGTAAGGCAATTTGACTTGTAGGGTGCCCAGTCCCGGAGGCTCTGGGCACCAAACACAAATGAGCACACGCAATCATAAATAAAAATATAACTTAACTTCATTAAAACCATAACATAATAAAATTCAACAAAATAGAGGTTTCCAGAAGTCATCTTCATGAGACTGGCCAAAGCTAAAGATGGTATCAGCAGTCAAAGGCCAAGCTGAAGAGGTGGGCCTTTAGCCTTCCCTTAAACACCTCAAATAGAGGGGACCTCCCAGACTGCATGTGAAAGTGAGTTCCACAGGGTTGGCCCAGAGACACTAAAAGTGCAATCTCCCGAAGTCTTGAGCCGACTCTGGAAACATCCAGGAGTCCCTCGAAGAGGAGCAGAGGGAGCGAGCAGAGGACACTGGTGTCAGGAGCTCAGACAGGTAACCAGGGTCCAGCTCATATAGGGCCCTAAAGGTGAGAAGACCCACCTTGAAAAGGACCCTCCACCTGACTGGCAGCCAGTGCAGAGCACGCAAAACTGGGGTTCACATGACTGGACCTTGACAGGGTCATCAGTAACCGGGAAGCTGCATTCTGCACTAGCTGCAGCCTGTGGAGAGTCCATCCCATGACCCCGAAGTACAGAGCATTACAGTAGTCGAGCCTAGAAGTCACAAAGGTATGTGCTAGTGTTGGCAGGTCCTCGGGTGGAATGAGGGGCTTAACCCAAGCAGTGTTCCGCAAGTGGTAAAAACCACTGCTAACTACAGCTGACACCTGATCTTCAAAGGCCAATCTGCAATCAAGAACCACACCCAGATTTCACACCAATGGAGTAGACCCCAGAACAAGTCCAGAGTCAGCCCCCAGTGGCAACCCATCGCACTCATGGCCAGGCTCAATCATCAGCACCTCGTTCTTGGCCAGGTTGAGTCTCAGCCAGCTGGAAGCCATCCAGTCATTGATTTTAGACAGACCGCTGTTAAGCACATCAACTGCTCCCGATGTTCCGGGTGCAAAAGACAAATACAGTTGGGTATCATCTGCACAGCAGTGAAATGCCACACTGTATTGTCAGATGATCTTGCCCAGGGCCAGCATGTACACTGCGAATAACAACGGCGACAAGATCAAACCCTGAGGTACTCCACAAGACAGAGGCATTGGGAAGGAGGAGAAATTGCCCATCACCACCCGCTGCACTCTGTCTGAGAGATAGGACTCAAACCATTTGATGACTGTACCGGTGAGTCCACAAAACTTGCAGAGTCAATCAAGAAGCACAGCGTGATCCACAGTGTCAAAGGCTGAGGAGAGAACAAGGAGCACAAGACCTGACCTGTTCCTCTAACTCTAGCCCTAAGCAGATCATTATGCACTCTCACTAGAGCAGTTTCAGTGCTGTGTCTGGCCCAAAAACCTGAATGGAATGGCTCATAGATACTGAGGACACCAGGCAATCTTAGAGCTGATGTGCCACCAATTTCTCCACAACCTTGCTCAAAAATGGCAGGTTGGAGATCTGACGGTAATTCGCCAGGACGTCTGGGTTGAGGGATGATTTCTTTAGGAGGGGCTTCACCAGTGCTTCTTTCAAAGCAACTGGGAAGACCCGCTCCACCATCGAACACCTGGCAATCCTGGTGAACACCGGGCTGATGGCATTGGCACATCCCATTAAGAAACGCATCGGTGCCGGGTCCAGTTCACAAAAGGTGTGCTTCAGCTCCGAGATCACCTTAATCACTTCAGACACCTCCACTGGCCTAAGCTCCTCCCAGGTAGACTGAGTGCCTCCAAACCTCCCAACTCGACCACTGCAAGGCACAAGCCTCGCTGGTGGAATCCCCGACCGATGGCCGACATTCTGTCTGACAAAAACAGAGCAAACTCTTCACATAAAGTGGTAGAAAAAGCTTCTTTCAGCCAGAGAGGCAGGATATAAAAGCCTGTCCACAGCCCAAAACAGCTTAGATGGTCTGTTTTTCCCTACAGCAATTTGCCTGGACAGAAATGTTGCCTTTTTACGGGAAATTGCCCCCTGGTACTCAGCATAGTGAGAACACAGGGCCAGCCTGTAAGCCTCCAGTAGGGTCTTCCACCAGCAATGCTCCAACTTCCGACCCCTGATCTTCATCATCTTGAGATCCCCATTAAACTAACAGATTTTCAAGTGAGAGGGTCTGGGTCATATACGGACTGGTGCAATGGCATCTAGAGCCTCGGTAATCACCCTATTATAGGTGGCCATCGACTCTCCAGTGCCAATCACACATGCTACGTCAACCCTATATAGGTCAGCTAATGTCAATAGTCCCTCTGGATCAACACCCTTTAAGGGGTGACAGCTGACCATCTCCATGGGGGAAGGACTGGGGCCTCAAAACTGAACTCCACGGTGCAGTGATCAGACCAAATGACCTGATCAATCTTGAGGTTGTCAATCTCAAGACCCAGCTGGAACACCAGATTGAGTGTGTGGCTGTGTTGATGGGTAGCAGCAGCAACCGCTTGTGACAGACCCAGTGATTGCATCAACTGGAGGAAGTCGTGATCGAAACGCAAGGATTCATCATCAACCCAGGCATTGAAGTCCCCCAGGATTAAACACCTGGGGGACTTCAACACCTAGTCAACGATGAAGTCTGCTACCTCCGGCAGGAATTCCCCTCCCACCCCAGGGGGGCGGTAAACAAGGAGAATCCCACAACCTGCACCCCCGGCATGGCAATGCACTCAAAAGATTGGGTGCTACCAACTGGGTGTACCAAGAAGCCCAGAATGGATGGAAAAATAATGGCCACTCCCCAACCCCTGTGATCCTTTCTCGGGCAGTGCACCACGGTATACCCAGCATGACCTGCATCGTCACCCATCCAGGTCTCTGTGATGCAAACCAGGTCGACAGTAAAAATCAAGTGCACAATAATAGCGGTCTTGTTCCTCCTCGACCTGGCATGGCAAAGCACTGCCCGAAGAGGATTACAGGGCGCAGCTGGTCCTTAAGTTACCAGCCCACTCGGTCCGGTGGAACCCAGGGTATGGAGACCAGACATGTCAAGCCTCTCCCTAGGCTCTGTTTACACCAAGGGAGTCTCCTGCACCGGACCACCTCAGTGCTACTCACCACCCCCTCCTCAGCTGCCCTTGACACTCGACAAACCAAATGCCTCCTAGTACATAATACCAACCTCCCTGCAGTGCCTTGGTGTGATACCAGACTCTGGGAGGTCAGTAAAGGGCGAAGGTCGTGGAGCTGAGAGGCAGCATAGGTGATACGATGTGGCCACGGCACCAATACATCTCCTACCTGGCAGGACTAGTCCCGAGAAAGCACTAAAAGATAGCACAGAAGAGCAATGACAAAAAGAAACACTCAAATTAACAATCACACACACCACACACACCACCACACACACAACAACCACACAAATAATCACAAATGGATAAAATACCCAAAATAATGATCCCACACTCCCGCACCCTCCCAATCCTGCCACAAAATTAATACTAGCAATCCTAAAATATATGCAAAATGGTCCTTAGAGTATGCAGTGCCAAGTCCTGATAATTACTCTTTCTTTAGTTAGTTGCGATGGGGCTCTCACTTCCCACAGCACAGAACATTTAGATTATGTCCAGGAACTCTCACTTCCCAACAATCAGAGTTACCACAGTCAAAATGTCCTTTAGAATTTTGGCTCTCTCACTGCCAATTCAGAGAATCAATCAATTTTGTTTTAGATATGACTATCTTGCTGTCAAGGGCACTTAACTGAGGAATTTATTGTGGGTGTGGTAGAATGATTAAACCAGTACTCATGGAACTCAGTTACCCCAAGCCAGGTTTCAACAGCTTTAACAAAAGCTCTCTGGTGATATCTCAGAACCTCGGGTTGAATCCCGCCACCCTTAGTCCCAGCATTGGTCCAAGGCCAGTGGGAGACAAGCACTGCATCGCCTGACTGACCCTCCGAGACTAACAAAGTCCCAATACAGGAGATCTGGTCACAAATTCACAGTTTTGTCTCCCGGGAGCAGAGTCCCGCAATGGCATCAGATGCTGCAAAGTCAGCCGAGATCTCCCACCGCCAAGCATGAACTTCAGCACCAGCTGGGAGGGTAAATATATCTGGGGAGGCAGTCACATGTAACTTACAGTGCATGCGCCCTGCATCGGGCAGACTCAATAGACTGCAAGGCCTTCTGCTGACAAACTTTTACGTTTCTATGTGTGTTGAGCATGTTCCATCAGGTATGTGTCTGTGCCCAGGGACGTTCTAGAGAACTACTCCCTCTCGGCCAAATGGAGTTAACAGGAGGTGACCACTGGGAGGAACTAATAGTTGTAGGTGGCCCCAGGGTTCTGCCTGAAGTCTCTTTGGTACTAGTTCCAGGCGTAGCCATTTTTAGTATTGGAACTTGCACCATGGAAAGTGATGTAGCACATGTGTACCTGGTATAGCACCTGGGGGTGAGAGTCACAGTTCCTACATGAAGGTGGTGGCTTCTGCAGAGAGGCTCGAGTCCATGGATGTATGTATGTGATCCAGTAGATGAGGAGAGAGGGGAGAGGGGAAGAGTACTGTTTAGCATTGTACCCAACACTGACAGTACATCATCCAGGGGTATGAATATATGTGGTCCCTATAGAAATATTTAGAGATCCAAAAAGTGTGTTGAGGGCTTACGATTTGGTTTCCATGTACATATGGCTCACGTGTAGCATGTCCTATGAACTTGTCTGTGTCTGCAAATATCAAATATGTGATGTTCCCCTTTATGGACAAGATCTATGTGTATACAATAGAAGTATAATAACTGGTCAGCAATTTTTCCCATTGCCTGACTAAGTTATAATTTGCCATTATAACCCGCAAACACGCGCCCAGTCAGTCAAAAACATTCGCTCCTTTACTGGCTGTTGACCTCCTCGTGGGTGGGCTAATTGAATTTCGAAACATGGTGGCTCCCTTTCCCCAAGCAGTGAGGAGCCACCATTCCAAGGTTCTTCGTCGTATTTTCATTTTTTTTTATTCAAAATAACCAGTTCCTCCACTTACAATTTAAAAACAAAGTATCTGGTTCATCCCGGCAGCAGCAAGGGACAAAAACTACCTCTGGCAAATGGCTCCAGTCTCGCTGCATTGGGTGAGCAATGATCGCTAGTGTGATCTAAAGTGTGAACTTTTCTCCCAAACAAAGCATTACTTAAAATTAAAAAAAAAGCTTTATTAAAAAAAAAAAAAACTAAACCAGAGAAAAACAGACTGTCTCAGAGAGATTGTGTGTGTGTGTGACAAAGGGAGTCACAGACACTAGAGGAAGACTAGAAAAATTGCTGCGCAGCAAATATAAATAATAAAGCATGGGGAAGTGTGCATAAATTCAAAATTAATGCTCGCCCTCAGTGTGGGATGCTTCAATAAACCCCAAGGGCGTATGTAGCATCCCATACCTCAGGCAACGATTAATTTCTCATTAAGCACACTTCCCCATCCATTACTGTATATGTAATAATTGTTAAATGTGCTTGACTCTACTGCCCTCATGTGGACAATGACCTCCTTTACCTTGGATTTGGTTATCCTAGTTTCAAACAGACACCTTGTTAGCCCCAGTGCCTGGATACAATTTAGAACCTTGGCTGGTTTCTCATCTTGTGAGGTGGGACCATTCAGTACCCGACATCCAGGGGACTGGCTACAAAATGGCACAGGAACAGAGACCAAGATGTTTTTAGTGTACCTCAGTCAAATACTGCAGTTTAAAGTTTGTCTGGGCAAAATTGGTTCAGAAATGGCCAAGTTACAGGCCAGATGAAAACAAAAGATGTTTTCCAGTTTTGTTTTGCATTTGCTAAGATGAAGCCTGCATAAGTGAAGCTGCTTGGAGGGGGGAGGTCCATTGCACCAGCTCAGTAGACTGCTGGACCATGTTATTGCTGTGCCTCTATTTACTGCCTGTTGCTAATGTTTACTGATCTTGATTCCTTGTTACATATCATGTTCTATGTTAGTCTGCTTATTATTCAATTGACTGTATTATGTATTGTACTCTCCCGGGTTGTGCCTGAAAAAAGGCATTTCCTATGTCTAGTGCACTTACCCAGTTACCAAAAATAAATATATCAATGGCATTGAGAAGTTCAGCTGAGCCAGTCCCTGCATGGGAGCTGCTGAGGCTTGAAGAGGGTTTCCTCACTGTCCATGTACTGGGAGAGTGCCTGTGCCAGAAGGAAGGAAGCAGAGCCACCAGGAGAATCACCACAGAATGGCATGCTGACCTTTGAGGGATCAGGGACATTGCTGAGGATTCTCCATCTGCCATTGAGGGAGCAGTACCCAGTCCATCTGGTACCTCTCCCAGTCCCACCCACTGAAAACAACAAAGAATCTGTGTTGGAAGAGCACAGGTGTCACTGATAAAATGAGCGTAAATGCTGTTATCAACCACTTGCTTGGTGGAGAGACAGAGTGATACCCTGAGAGTGCGTATGCAACCAGTAATGCACAGCACACAGTGCAAAGTGAAAACAAAAGGCGCTGTTTAAAACTTTTTATGTGGCAGTGCTACAGCAGAGCAGGACTGTTTAGGGAAGAGGAACTGTGCAAGTACATAAAAGTGCATGACAAGGACATTGAAAAGTAAAATTGTGCCAGAATAGCCAGCCAAGTTAGTCAAAAGACTGAAAAAGTAAACGACTGAGGGTGATGTTTTCAAACCTTTAGATGCAGCACTCGTGTCCGTACTTCAGATATGTGCTGTGTCCGGGCAAATTAGTAGGATCATTGCAGCTTATCTACAAACATCCCAATGCATTTGCGACACTTTCTGCTTTCCCCAGCAAAGAAAATGATGCACGTGTCTAATTTAGACTCATGCATCATTTTCGGGATGCAAGTCAGGACGATCATGTCGAGAAGCCAGTAGATCTTGAGCAGTTGCATCCGAAAAATGGACATAGCCATCTGAAAATGCCACCCTCATTCCCTGTGAATTGTAGATTTGGCAGTAGCAGTTGTCTACCATGAGATCAGAGCCTACACCACTCAACCCAGGTAGACATTTACACTTACACATACCGATGCCCTCATTACCACTGCCTCCCCCCACTTTTCTCCCCTGTGCTAGCGCTCTGACATGTGCTAGTGCAGGGAATTACTTTTCCATGCAACACAAAGGGGTGTGAGGTAGGATCTTGCCCCAAAGTGGTCCAGGCTACCACTTTGTGGTGTAAAACTATGACTGTGTATGGCATCCTTGCTATTTCTGCTGATCTATGAATTGAGGCACTAATTCATTGTCATTGGAGGTTGTCTCTTGTTCTTCTTTCCTGTCTTCCTTGTGATAAAGTGTCTATGTTGCAACAATTATTTATGTATTTACTTCCCTGTTTGTTTGTTTGTTTGTTTGTCTGTTTGCCTGATTATTTCAAAAGTTTTACCAGGAAAAATATACTGAGCTGGAAACAGCTCATTTCCATCTGTGTCCTTGGGGGATGGGGAGTAAACAATACAAGATGTGCAAGCAAAAATAACAAACGTTAAGGTGCAATAGTAATAAAAATAAAATAAAAATACATTATAATAAGAATGAAAATAAAATACATTACGGTTGTGCAGTCATGATGTACAGGCAGGTAGTCAGGGCAGCACAAAATAAAGCTGAAAAACAATGCAGTTAAGGTACAAGAGCAATACAGTACTAGGAGCAAGCACCCGATACACTGAACGGAAATAACCCCCCAGCTAGTGATCAAGCATGAGTTCAGCATGTTTGTATGTTTGTAGTTCATTTGCATCACCAAGTAAGGAAAAAGGTCAGGCTCCCCATACGATGCACAGGAGAAACGCAGAACCTCGTCCAAAAACTAACACACCAAAATCTGGCCAATGGGAAATCATGTACACAAATGCCCGCAGTCTGGGAAACAAGATCCCAGACCTGCAGGCAACAATGACAGAGGCTAAAGTGGACATAGTAACCATTAGCGAGACATGGTTCACCAGTAACCACACTTGGGAGACTTCAGTACCCGGCTATGTACTGTTCAGAAGAGACTGAGGTACAAAAAGGGGGGGGAGTGGCTCTTTATGTCAATGAAAATATCAAAAGCTACAGAAATTCAGAATACACATAATGAGCCAGTAGAACTGTGGGTCACCCTGGAAACAGGAATGGGACAGCTATACGAACTGGGGTTGTCTACAGGCCTCCAGACCAGAGGAAGGACATAGACATATTACTGTCAGAGGATATACAAAACATGACAGCTAAAGGGGAGGTTCTGACAATGGGAGACTTCAAAATGCCAGATGCAGATTGGTCAATACCAGCAGGAACATCCACCAGAACTAGACACATAGTGGATTCCCTGCAGGGGGAAGGCCTCAGACAACTGGTACAACAACCCACAAGAGACAAGGCTATCCTAGATCTAGTACTGACTAACAGGGACAGGATCACAGATCTCCAGGTAGAAGGTCAACTGGGGGGCAGTGACCACCATTTGATATGGTTCAATTTGGCCACTAGAACTAAATCATCCCATTCCAAGGCAAAAATATGAGACTTCAGAGAAGCTGACTTTTGTAAGATGGTCAACAGAGTTAAGCTAGCCCTGGCAAGAAGAAATACAGGTGAGGGGGTACAGGCAAAGTGGGCAAGCATTAAGGATGCAATACTTGAAGCAACATCCCACTGTGTTAGAGAGAAAAGCAAGAGCAAAAGAAGGAGGAAACAACTTTGGTTCTCAAGAACAGTAGCAGAAAAGGTCAGAACCAAAAGGCTGGCCTTCAGGAAATATAAGGGAACGCAGAGGGACAAAGATATGGTGGCACACCAATCTTCCCTAAGGGAAGGCAATAAGGCAGGCAAAGGCCCAAACCAAGGAAACACTAGCACAAACAGTAAAAGAAGGGGGCAAGACTTTCTATAGATACATTAGTGAAAGGAGAATGTCCAGAGGGGGTACTGCTAAGATCAAAGGGTATAAGGGGGAGTGTGAGGAGGAGGACCAAGGAAAAGCATCTATTCTAAATATGTACTTCTGCTCAGTATTTACTGAGGAAAATGTAGGGTAGGGCCCACAGCTCAGCACCATGGACACAGGGAGGATGGAGGTGTGCACTAGTCCCTTCACAAAAGAAAGGGTCCTACAAGAGCTCACTAAGCTCAGGGTGGCAAGGCAATGGGACCTGATGGCATACATCCCAGGGTACTAAAGGTGCTAAGGGTGGAACTAGCAAAGCCATTATCAAAACTGTTTAGTGAGTCTCTGCGCACAGCAGAGGTCCCAGAAGACTGGAGAAGACCTCATGTGATCTCGCTCCATGAGAGTGGTAGCAGGGAGGAGGCAGGAAACTACAGACCAGTCAGTCTTACCTCAGTAATGGACAAGATTATGGGGGCACTCCTTAAGGAAAGGATAGTGCAATACCTGGAATCCATAGGAGCACAGGATCCAAGACAGCGTGGGTTTATAACAGGAAGGTCCTGTCAAACTAATCTCATAGATTTCTTTGACTGGGTAAACAGAGTGGTGGACCAAGGGGGTGCAGCTGATGTCGCCTCCCTTGACTTCAGCAAAGCTTTTGATACTGTTCCACATGGAAGATTGATAAATAATCTGGGTAGGCTCACGGTGGGTCAGAAGTTGGTCAACTGAGTGGCAAACTGGTTGGCGGGCAGAAAACAGATAGTGGTGGTAAACGGTATACAGTCAGAAGAGATGCAAGTCACAAGTGGGGTACCCCAGGGATCAGTCCTGGGGTCAGTCTTCTTCAATATCTTCATCAGTGACACTACAGATGGACTGGAGGGTAAGATTTGTCTGTTTGCAGATGACCCCAAGATCTGCAACAGAGTAGATGATTCAGATGGGGTGAGCAGAATGAGAAGAGATCTGGATAAACTGGCAAAATGGTCGTAAGAGTGGCAACTGAGGTTTAATGCAAAGAAGTGCAAGATCATACACATAAGGAAGAGAAACCCTGAAGCCACCTATAGGTTGGGAGGGGAGTTGTTGGCAATCACAAGGGAAGAAAGAGACTTGGGCATCATCATCACAGATGACCTGAAATCATCCAAGCAGACCACTGAAGCAGTAGGTAAGGCTAGAGGGATGTTGGGACATATCAGTAGGGATATTGCAAGTCGTAAGGGGGAGGTAATAATTCCCACTTTACAAGACACTGGTTAAGCCCAATCTGGAGTACTGCATGCAGTACTGGAGGTCACACCTGCACAAGGACATTAACAAAATGGAGGCAGTCCAGAGAAAGACAACCAAAATGGTGCAGGGACTGCATCAGAAAACATATAAGGACAGATTAACAGAGCTCAATATGTTTACCCTAGAGCAAAGGAGGGAGAGGTAATATGATTGAAACATTCAAACATCTTAAGGGCATTAACAAGGTGAAAGAGTCTAACATGTTTCAATATAAGAAAAATAGCAGGACAAGAGGACACAGCATGAGATTAGAGGGAGGCCAATTAAGGAGTAATGTGAGGAAGTTATTTTTCACAGAAAGGGTGGTGGATGCATGGAATGGCCTACCTCATGAAGTGGTGGATATGAATACAGTGCAGGACTTCAAACAGGCATGGGATAGGCATGAGGGAGCAATACATATGAGTATGAATAGATAGGCAATTGACAGAGTACAGGGGCAGACTGGATGGGCCTTACGGTCCTTATCTGCCATCAACTTCTATGTTTCTAAACGCCAGAAGGAGCATATTACAACAGCCCAGATTGCTAAAATGTGAGAATTAACAATGCTAGTGTATTAAGATAGGTACAGGAGCAAAACATTCCCAGATGTGAATAACTGATAGGAATTTCAAGTGCTATTGTGAATACAATTATTAAGCTGACTGTGAATGGAATTATTAAGCTGTGCCCTTGCAAGGCTACATGCTGAAAGATATGTCATTAGTTACAGTTAGGGTGGTTATATCTGTGAATGATACCATACCTGATGTCATCCCTATAGAAGGCCCTGTTGCTGTGCAGATTGAAATAAGGAGGAAACATGGTGTCACCAGCCAGGATAGAGTGACGGTGTCCTGTCAGATCCAGGTCATCAAGTTGCACCTTATGGGAGGCGGACTTACCTGGACCTCTCAATTGCCTCCCTTTGTGAAATGGTAAATGGTTAATGTTGAACATGTCCTATGAATGTTATGCAGTGCACTTAACTTACATGACAACATGCCATGTGATACCTCCAAATTGAAAATTCCACCCTCCAGTTGGGAGTGGGTGTGGAACTTGGTAAACAAAACCCTTGCTCCTTGTAGCCTGAAGTAGACCAGAATGAGCTGGCATGGTTGGGTAATTTGCTCCACAAATGCCATTTCCATCATCTCCTCAGCACAGTTTAGCAAACACTGTTCCACATGCAAAGTCACAAATGTCTGTGTGGTCTGTTACTATGTACTGTAACTTAGCAACAATACAGACACAGTCACTGTTAAGCAGGGCTTCTCATCCCCAGGCCCCCCTTGAGCAACCCTATTATAGTATTCTGTGTCTATGTGAATCACCCATATCACACAATGGAGCAGAAGGTGTGCTTTCTCTGGAGACATTGTGTTGTCATTGACATGGTCAGGGCCTGTGTCATGGCACATGTTCTAGCCTGCCAGATTATTATTCTCTTGAACAGTATAGTCCCATAAAGAGCAGCACAGGTCCTGGTCCAATATGGGTTTAGTGTTTTTTATTCATGTCCCAATGCAGGTGTGTGTGTGTGTGTGTGTGTGTGTGTGTGTGTGTGTGTGTGTATGCGAGCGTATACCAGAGCTGGTGCTAGAGAAATATAGTAGAAGACCAGGTATGCAGAAAGGTACTACAGCCATTGCAGCAACAAGTACAAGAGTGTCCACCAGACAAATGGCAGCCAAAGCAACCACAGCAGCTGAGGCTAAAGAACCAAAGGAGGAGGCTGGGCTGACAGTATGCCCAAAAGGTCCATTAGTGAAATAAGAGACTGAAAAGACAGTACCAGCAAAGGAAGAAGAATAAGAATGTACAGCCATACAAACTGAAGGTATGTCCACTTTTTTTCAAATGGGGGGGCTATACAACAAAAAGAGGCTGAGAAAGATGCAGCATCAAGAGCAGCAATTGCTGGATCCACTGCAAGCTCTCAGAGTTGGGGGATCTGGTTTGGATACTGGAGGCTAGCAAGATATCAACACCCTTAAGGACATTAAACTAGCACATCTAGGTCTACTGATGATATGATGATATTGAAACATACCTGATGACTTCTGAATGGGTTGCCAGAGCCTGCCAGTTGCTGGGACAACACAATAAGCAATCTAGATAGTACCTTATTTAACCAGTAAAGCTCAGTTACTATAGCATATAACAATATGGACTGTACACAATCTGAGAGCCACTACATCATGAAAAGAAAAACCCTAAAAGGATATGACATCTTGGGAGAGACCTACAGACAGACATTTCTGACCATGAAGTACCACACCATTGATAATAACTGAGAGTTGTACACCAGACTGTGAGAAGGTTTCTTCAAATGGCTCCAAAAACATAGGACAAGACAGTCACACAAATCATTGACTTTCTGCCCAGAGAGCAATTTATCAACATCCTTCCCACAGATGTGCAACACTGGGTGAAAGAACACTGATAAGAAATTGTGAAGAAAGTTATTTCACTGCCAATGGGCCATCAGATGGCCTGAAGGACACCACAGAGTGGATACACCAATCCGGGGATGCTAAGACCACCTCTTTCTCTACCAAATCCAAAATCACAAAAGAAATTAGCAGAGGGGTATAAATCTGAGTTCTAGGTAGGGTCAAAGACTGCGAAGGGTTTGATAGATTTGGGAAGCAGACAGACCATGGTGCATGCAGAGAGTTTGGAAGAAGACTGTACAAAGAGGATGATTCATTTAATGCAAGTGGGGGTAGCTCTAAACTTACACACATCTGTGGTTATTTAGAAGTGACTTTCCAGAGTTTATCACTTTGATCAGAGGGAACAAGCCCTACTTTTCTGAAGATGTAATATGCTCACAGGCAAAGAAAAACTCTGCTGATGAGGACACTTCTCCTTTTGGGGAATTTGACTGACTTATTTGACCCAGCATCAAGATCAGAAAGTCAAGGAAAGAAAGATGGCACCAGAAGTGACAACAGCAACAAAAGACTGAGGAACATAAAGAGCTGTCATTTGAAATTGATGAAGCCAAACAACATTTTCAAATTTCACAAGCTTTAAGTCTAGCACAGCTCCTATTATAGACAGAATCCCAATGGAAGTTTACAAATCTTGGAAGGAGAACTGGCTGGCAGTATAGCCTAGAGGTTAGAGCAATGAGCTGTGAATGAGCTTGGTACACCCATCAGAACTGGGTTTGATTCCCACAACCTCCACTTGCATACCATGTGACCATGAACAAGTTACAACCTCCCCAGTGCTCCCAGGTTGCCCCTGTAAATGGGACTTGTGCCCTGTGGGCACTACCTGGTTACCAAAGAATTAAAAAATGGGATCCAAAACTTACTGTACTATTTAATAAATGCCTCAAAGAAAGATACAGCCCACTAGAATGGAAATACAATCTAATCATCCCAATTTACAAGAAAGAGTTGACTGAAGACCCTAAAACTTCCAATCAACCAGTCTGTTAGATGCTATCTCAAAAATCGCTACAAAAATCTTACTTCAAAAATTGCAAGTTTGTGTATTAAAAACAAAATCCTATCATCATTGCAAACAGGATTTAAGAATGGGTACTCCAACGTGGATCACATTTTTGCTCTTGCCCATATACAGGTAATTGTAATTGGAAAATACTATGTAGGTCCAAAAAATAAGGTATATCCTGCCTTCATCGATTTCACTGCAGCTTTTAATTCTCTCAACAGAGAAACATTATGACAAAAACTGTTAGCACTCCACATAAACTTAAACCTGTTATGTCCTATTATTCAACAAAACCAGATAATATAACATGTATAAAATATGATTTAAATGTCAGAATAACCAGAAATTTTGCATCTAGCAAAGGAATAAAACAGGAATCTTTCCTGGCCTCTATTCTCTTTAATGCAAATGTCAATGAAATCCTTCTGAAACTATATGATCCGTTTCACTCACCAACTAGCAACAGTAACCATTGCCTGGCCTTGATTTATGCTAATGATATGGCTTTATTATCAATATCTATCACTGGGCTTCAGCAAAAACATAATCTCTATGTAAATCTGTGTAATGATCGTAAGCTAAAACTGAACTTCAAGAAAATAAAAATAGTTATTTTCTGAGGTGATAAACAATGTAATTTTTACACAAGAGATAATAGGGTGGAAATTGTTAAGGATTCCATCAACCTAGAAGTCTTCTTTACTAATAATGGTAAATGGACAAAACGTGTCACATTACAATCCAAAAAACTCAAGACAAAATTTGAGAAAACATGGCCACGACCACATGATCTCAATTCAGAATGAGTTATAGATGTTAGTTAGTCTGTGCCTACACATACCACCCAGCTCCTGGCTCCACACTTTGTTAAGGTACTGTATATCTGAGGGAAAGAGTCACAACTCAGGGGTGATTATAAATCTGTTTGGTTTCCATCATGATAAAAATATGGCTACACTAAGAATAATGGGTCTAACAGTTTGTTCCGTTTGTACTGTTTATATGCAACTATGTGCAAACTTTTTGCTTCGAGAGTGTTAAGCACAAAAGTTCAATGTGTTATCCAAGTTAACAATTTGGTTGGATAGCAAAGAATGGAAACATATATGACAATTTGTATTATTATTATTTTTCTTGTTGAGCTCAGTTGGAAGATTTGGGAAACACTCTCAATAGCCCCAGTTACCATTATCATTATATTCTGGCCTTTCTATGGACTGTGAAACCTGTAGGTCTTCCCCACTATGTTGTATCTGAGGGTGTCGAGTATCAACTCCTGCATAAGGATACATGCATGTGATCAATTGATCTGTCTTGTAACCAAGAATGGCCTTGTTTACTGTCTTTCATAATAAGTGAATCAAATATAACTTCAATAAAAATTCAGTCATAGATATTGTGGGGAAATAGTCATTCCAGCTATAAAGGCTGCAAAAACCAAAATTTAACCTTTGGCCCCACATGGAGCTAAAATATGGGGCTATTATGCACCAGAATGAATTGTACAGCCATTCTCTGCCTTTTATCGAACTTTGTTAAGGGTCTCTCTGTTCTTACCAGGCCACCAGGCTATAGCTGAATTAGGCCAGAAACTGCTGATAACATATATAAATACAATAATCTTTACCTACTGGTTAAAATATTCAGCATTTCCCATCTGAATCAAAGCCTGCACAATATTTAATGGAGAAAAATCAAAATTTATAAAAGGACAACTTCTTCCAGGTTCACAGGTTCCTCATTATACATGAATAACATGGTAATGATTTTACAAAAAATTAATATGTTACATCTATGATCTGCTTACACTAAGGGTATACTAATTTCTGAATGTTACAGGACAAAGATTATAAAAATATACTAATGATGATTTGACACAAACTCCTAAAATCAAACTATGTCCATGGTATGCATATAACAACATATGGAGCAATTGCGACATTATTTATCTCTCCAATTACCCCCAGAGAATAGAAATCTTTTAACTCATATAAGATTTGAATTGTTTCCCTCTAAAAGAGTAGAACTTAGGAATAATGCTGAACAACCTACAAAAGAAAAACTTTACTGCTTCTGTGACCTAGTTCATACAGAAAATATGTATCATGTTGTATCCAACCTGCTTGTTATATGCAAAATAGAGAAATAAATTCTTAGGTGATGTGCTCGGAACTTACAGTGATGTATTAAATGATTGTCTGTTTATGCACTTGCCCCCTTGAGATGAGAAAAGTGGAAAACAGAAAATCAAGTTATCAAGGCTACAACTTTGCATCAGATAAAGATGCTTGAAAAGGGCTCTTCTAATACTCCTCCTGAAGTTACATAACATGGTACAAAGCTTTCTTGCTTGGAAAGAATAGCAGATTTTACTGCTGTATAATGTTCTCCATGTCTATAAAACACAATGTTTTTACTGTAAATGACTGGCCAAGAAAAAGTGGGGTCCCACAGGGGTTTGTGCTGGGTCCTACACTGTTTAATGTTTATGTGAGTGACATGCAATGCACTTAGTGGGGATGGATGGAGAACTTCACTGATGATGTGAAAGTCACTTGCAGACAATGAGGAAGGAATAAGGAACTGCAAGGGAGATTAACCAACTAAATGACTGGGCACTAAAGGCAAACATGTGTTTAAACCCAGATAAATGTTTAGTTATGCATTTTGGTTGAAGAAATACTTTACATTTGTTGAGTACAAATTGAATGGTATAACATTGAAAGTGAGTAAGGGGGAATGGGATCTAGAAGTACTGGTGTCAAATAACTTTAAAAGCAATGCACAATGGGGGGTGCTGTGAAGCCCGAGCTGAGAAGTCGCAGTGTACTTCTGCTCCGTGATTTAACAACTCTTAAACTTTTAAAAACTATTATATTTTCCTTACTGAACTGGTAGATTTTTACTGAAATAGAAAGCAGAACAAGTGCACAATATGATGGGGAAGACTCACATAAATCTGCAGTCGGGAGAGGGCAAAGAAGACAGAGGAAAAGGATTATCGCCAGGACCAAACATCCGTTCGATGCACAGAGGAACAAATGAAGGATATGAGCTGGAAGAGATGCTCCAATCCTTGGGCAAAAAAAAATGCAACAGCTCTTAGCTTCATTGGCATCCACAAACTCAAAGCTGGATTTTATGGCAGGGAGAATTGCCGCAGTAGAGAAAGCTGTGGTTCTGTTATAGAGCGATGTAGAGGAAATAAAGCGGCATGCTACAGTGTGCCAAAGCATAATTCTGCAGAGAGCCAAAGAGCAACAGCACACTAATGATAGGCTCGAAATCCTCGAGAACCAGATCAGAAACCAGAACTTGAGAATCGTGGGCATGACAGAGGGCTCTGAGGGAGTCTCGACTAGACTGTTTATAAAGGTAGGCTAGTTGATCAGTTTCACTCGCATCTACTAGATGATGACCTTGTCATAATCAAAGCCTATCAGTTGCCTCACCATTCAAAACTACCAGCTGAGCTACCAAGAACACTGATGGTGGTGTTGGATAGTATGGCTACCAGGGATCGATTGCCGAATCTGGCCAAGAGGTATGGGCCTCTAACATTTGAAAGCACATCAGTACATTTGTTCCCTGACATCTAGTATGCTACTCGCCTTAGAAGGATAAAAACTGATAGAGTCTGAGCAAAGCTCAGAGAGCTGAACATATCCCATACCACACAATTCCCTACAAAACTGAGAATTATTCAGGACAGTAACATTTACATTTTCATGGACCCAACTGATGCAGGGAAATGGGCAGCATAAGATGGTGGTTGCCATGAAAGCCACAAGAGGCTTGGAATTGGAAGACATAGAAGAAGCTACCTAAAAAACTTTCACTTCTCTATACTGTCTTTCTCCATAGGCAGCTGCTCAGCAGATGGGACATAACAATACAATAGCAAGGCAATGTTAATGTGGTCTTTTCTAATATTTTTAGATTCATGTTTTCTATTAAAATTTCCTAGACAGAGGAGCTTTTTTAGTTTGAGAAAGTTGAGAGCTGTGGATCACTGCTATATGGGGGTAAGTGCACTTCCCTCACGAAAATAATGGGGGAGGTCTGTGTTTAGCGTTCATCATAATTTTGACAGTCTACCCGAGGTAGTATTAAATAAATTGGACATAATAATTTCATCTCCTGTTTCAGGGTTAGCTATATCCAGAATCAGTTTAGTAAATTCCAAAGCAAAGTTATCTGAGATTGTATCTGCTCACTGTATAATTCACAATGTTAATAGTACATAGAGAGAATCACATGGCACTAAGCAACCCTTGTGGGTGTAAAGAATCAGGTTCACATGTTAAGTATTAAAAATAACAGGTAATGACTATGTGCTTTTGGGCTATTTACTCAGCTTTTTGAAGTAAGCAGTTTGGTTAAAAATGCATTTGGTTTGTCCTCCACATTAGGGATCAAGTGAGGGATATTAATTCCTATGTAATCTGTAATGATTCTTTTAAAAAAATGTATAACATTTGATGTTCCTTGCAAGGAAAACTTGTATTGATGTGCAATATAAAAATGAATAAAATAGAAGTGTAAAAAAAAGCAATGCACAATGTGACAATGTAATAAAGAAAAGAAATGAATTATTACTGTGCATAAGGAACAACTTTGTAAGCAGAGATGATAGTGATGGTGTCACTGTTGAGGTCACTGGTGGGGCCCCCGTTTGGAGTATGGAGTCCAATTCTGGAACTCATATAGGGTAACAGATATGAAAAGGTTGGAGGCCATGCAGAGAAGGGCAACAAGGCTAGTATGGGATATAAGACAAATTAATTATAAAGAGAGGTACAAACAGCTCAAACTATATTCACTATAGAGGCGAGTGAGAGGAGACATGATAATAGTATATAAAGCTACTAGAGATAAGGATTTCTTGAATTGTATCGGGTTACGTTTGAAGGAAGGAGAATCAAACTTCAGAGGACATAATTTCAGCTAAAAGGAGATTTATTTGTATAGAATGAAAATGAGAATGAATTAGTTCACAGAGAGGGTGATAAAGATGTTGAACAGCCTGTCATGCGAGGTCATGGATAGTGAAACACTGAATATATTCAAATGGATACTAGAAAGGTACAGGGAGCTTAAGGGTATGACATATCCACTGAGCAGGCAGTGGACAAAACTAGAGTGCCTTTGGGCTACTTTTTGTCTGGAACGCCTAAGAACTTCCTTTTTAGGCTTTATATAGTCCTCATTCTCCATTATATGGTGATTAAGAGACAATGAGTTGTGCTTTTACTAAGCAGATTGTAGGTAACCAGGCTCGAACCCCTTAGTGACCAGTTTACATTCTGGACTTACTGAGGACTTTGCTAAGGCTCTTAGTTCCTGGTCTGACATCACTCTTTTATGCATTTATGAGGAATTTTAATGATAGCATAACTTTACCCATTGTGTAATATACAATATTAAATATTGTTGTATGTGCCTCAGATGTATACAACATTCCTGTTTCTGTATCCCTTTTTATTTGAACAATTTTGTAAAGGCAACAAATGCTGAACAAATAAACTTGACTTGAATAACAGTTTATTGATTTGACGTTGCTACTGAACTAAATAATGATGTTTCTCTCTAAAGGAATTTTAAACAGACTGGGGTGATTGGTGAAGCAAGAACATGGTAAATCAATGTTCACAACAAACATTATTGATCACTATATAGAATATGCCTTAACAATCTTTAAATGCAAGAGCAAACAGAACAGCTGGTAGTACCGGAGAAATATTGAGTTGAGTTGCTACACATACCCCTGCTAGTACCATGGCTGATCTCTCAGGAATTGGCATACTCTGGCCAGATTTTTGTACAGATTTTACTAGCAAAGGATCCATGGAAGTTGCTAGCGATTGCAGTTCATGCCCTGAATGTCATAAAGTAACCTCACTAACTAAGAAAGGCAATGTTCCCCTGGTGCCCCTACTCCTGATAGATGTGCCCTTTGAGAGGATTGCAATGGATGTGGTTGGCCCTTTTTAGAAAAGCAAAATGAGTACTTGATTAATTTTGGTACTATGTGACTATGCTACTTGATACCCAGAGACCTTTCTAATGTGTACTGTCACAGCTTCAGAAGTGGCAGCAGAACCTGTCAAAATTGTCCAGCAGGACAGACATACCCAAGGAAATTATTACCAGTCAAGGTAGTAATTTTGGTGCAGCACTGTTCAAGGTGCTGTACTTACTTCTGTGTATTTCTTCCATGACATAGAAACATAGACTTTGATGGCAGATAAGGACTGCTTGGCCCACCCAGTCTGCCCATAAGCATCTCCCCTTATCGCCCTCAGACAGATGATCTTGTTGAGCATGTTAATCAAATTCTAAAATGCATGTTGAAGTGATTTGTAAAAGAAGAAAAAGATTTGGAACAATTCTTACCACCTGTTTGCTTACTAAGATGTAGCACACGTTTCTACAGGCTTTTTCATCCTATTTGGGCCACTAGGTGTAATGAAGAAAATATGGGAAGACAATCCCACTCAGAAAGAGTCCATCACGTCTTATGTGTGTTCCCTTGAGAACAAAATTGGCAAAATTGGCCACAGTAGTCATAAAGAAGGCCCAAAACTTTGAAAGGTGTCATGACCATGGTGTATGAAAAAGTTTTTTTAAGACAGGTGTTAAGGTTTTGTTACTGTTACCTAATACGGAAAATAAACTTAGATGAAGTGGCAGGGGTCTTATATAATGGTCAGATGCATGGGTCCAGTCAACTATGATGATGAGACCCCAGATAAGGAAAATCTCTCAAAGATATATCATGCTAATCTTCTGAAAAGATGGACTGAAAAAACACCAAAGGTTGCTTTGTTAGTATTGCCAGAAACTGGATGATGATATTGACACTGCTTACGACAGACTGGAACAAACTGTAACATCTGAGGCTGTAAAGGTGAATATTTTCTTTTTCACAGAACAAATCACAGAAGTTTGTGATTTGGTACCATTACTAAAGTGCTAGGCATTGTGAAAGGGGTTGAGCATGTGATAGTGACAGAGAATGCCCATCCTATCAGACAAAAGACATACAGATCACCAACACTGGCTCCCTCTGTATTTAATTTATTAAGCAATAATGTATGACCAGGGCTTAGATTAACAGTCTGTTAATAACCCCCTGGGGCTGTAATGTGGCACGAGGTGCGGCCGAGTGCCATATTGCCCCTATGTGGTGATTGACTGTTAATCTAGCTCCTGTGAGTGCCTTATTGCTATTATAAAAAATTATTCCAAAAGAAAAGTGTTAAAAGTATACTTTTTGAATGTTTTCCTCATTTAGAGGGATATTTTAAAGGAGAACTGCAGTGAACCTGTAAGTCATTTTTCCCTGTAGAAGCTGGTTTATAAGTAGTGGTTCAAATTCTGTTATTGTTCTATCAACACAAGCCTTTTAGTAACCTCACTGGATATTTTTGCTTCACAGTGTGGGTGGCAAGTGCCATTTTAGAACTGTATGATGTAGTTTATGTCCCAAACAACCACAGAGTTCTAAAATAGAACATAGGTACATTGTGGCAATAATAGAAGAGTAGAACAGGGACATAAACTACATCACACAATTCCAAAATGATTCTTACCAGTAGCATAGAAATCAGAAACAACTACTAGGATACCTAAAAGACCTGAGCAGCTAGAGGAATAACAGGATTTGAATCAATATTTAAAAAGCAGCACCTACTGTGAACAAACATTTTTCAATGCCGAATGTTGATTGCTTTGGTCCATTGAGCTAGCTCATTCCACCTCTGTCAGTCGCTCGTTCTGATTCTCTTGGTGCTGCAGGCTGTCCTTTTGTACTGGGCTCCTGCCTGCGTTGGCACCTTTCTCTGCCCACAAAGAAATCTGCAGCTTTCCTGACAGAGCTTCGTTGAGGTGGCTCACTCGCTCATTCTGTTTCTCCTGGTGCTGCAGGCTGCCCTTTTGTACTGGGCTCCTGCCTCTGATGGCGGCTTTTTCTGCCCACAAAGAAATCTGCAGCAGTCCCGACACAGCTCTGTTGAGCTTGCTCACTCCCCCCTCTCACTCATTCGTTCCATTTCTGCCGGTGCTGCAGGTTGGCCTTTTGTACTGGGGGCTCCTGCCTACATTGCCGCCTTTTTCTGCCCACAAAGAAATCCGCAGCTGTCCCAACAGAGTTCCATTGAGGCCGCTCACTTCCCCTGTCTCACTCACTCATTCTGTTTCTCCTGGTGCTGCAGGCTGCCCTTTTGTACTGGGCTCCTGCCTCTGTTGGTGCCTTTTTGTGCCCACAAAGAAATCTGCAGCAGTCCTGACAGAGCTCTGTTGAGCTAACTCAGTCCCCCTCTCTCACGCGATCATTCCGTTTCTGCTGGCACTGCAGGCTGCCCTTTTGTACTGGGCCCTGCCTGCATTGGTGCCTTTTTCTGCTCACAAAGAAATCTGCAGCAGTCACAGGCTAGAGCTTGAGCTCGGCCTACTCCCCTCACCAGTCACTCTTTCTGTTTCTCCAGCACTGCAGGCTGCCCTTTTGTACTGGGCTCCTGCCTGCATTGGTGGCTTTTTCTGCCCTCAAAGAAATCTGCAGCAGTCCCAACACAGCTCCGTTGAGCTCGCTCACTCCCCCTCTCTCACTTGCTCATTCCGTTTCTGCTGGTGTTGCAGGCTGGCCTTTTGTACTGGGCTCCTGCCTGCATTGGTACCTTTTTCTGCCCACAAAGAAATCCACAGCTGTCCTGACAGAGCTCTGTTGAGCACACTCATTACCCTTCCCTCACTTGCTCATTCTGTTTCTCCCGGCGCTGCAGGCTGCCCTTTTGTACTGGGCTCCTGCCTGCGATGGTGCCTTTTCCTGCCCACAAAGAAATCTGCAGCAGTCCCGACAGAGCTTAGTTGAGCTCGGTCACTCCCCCTCTCTTACTCGCTTGATCCTAATCTGTCCCAAACACTGATTTCTGAAAACAACTGCGGTGTTCTGCGCCGGAAGCATGAAAACACATTTCACCCAGGATGTGAAAAATGACAGCTGTACTGTTCATAAGGAGGTGTGAAAAAATGCCAGTGTTGAAAATCTGGAATGAAAATATTACTAACTTGCAAAGTTACAAGGGTGCGGGGAAACTGCACAACGCACGCTCGTAACAGAGTCATTTTATGGAGTTTCATCACAAAATTTTCAACATAGGCATTTTAGGACCTCTGCTCATGAACAATGTCACTGTGATTTTCTTAATGCGAAGTTGTGAAGTTACAAGCATGCATGGAACCAGGGAGGTAGTATAGTGCAGTGGTTTAAGGCTCTGAGCTACAAATCTGGTGACATCCAGCAGACCAGACTTGGGGTTTGAATCCCACAACTTCCACTTGCATACTGTGTGACCCTGAGCAAGTCACTTAACTTCCCTGTGCTCCCAGGTCACTCCTGTAAAAAAGCTTTCAGCTTAGTGTGCTACTCCTGGTTAAACAACTAAAAAAAAAACCTGTGCAATGCATGCTCGTAACACACTCATTTTATGGACTTTAAGGAGGTGTGTAAAAATGGCAATGTTAAAAATCTGGACTGAAAATATTGTAAATTGGTGAAGTTACGAGCGTGCGTAGCAACTGCACAACGCATGCTCATAAAACAGTAATTTTTTTTATTTTTCCCACCAAATTTACAACATACATTTTTTGAGACCCCACCTCATGGACACTGGCACTGTCATTTCATTAATCAGTCCTGAAAGGTGATTCCGCACAGTGACCATGAAATAACCTTTCAGGACTGATTAACGCCATGACAGTGGCTGAACTCATGAGGAGTGGGCCCAATAACCCTATGTTGAAAATTTGGTGCCAAAATTCCAAAAAATGGCTGAGATATGCAAAAAAGTTGATAAAGCCCTATTTATGCCATTATACAGCTTACCGGCATTTCCTCAGTTCACGGTCGGTGCAGACATGTTGCCGGTCCACTGAAGATCATCGCACTGGACTCTGGAGGTAAGTATAAGGTGAGGGGGGTGTGGGGAGGCAGGGTGCGCAATGGGTGAGCGCAGGTTGTGGGAGGGGCCAGGGAGACCGCAAGGAACCATTTTCATTTTTACAGGTTTAAACAAGAAAAAAAAATTGTGGGATGTTTTTTTCTTTACAGGAACATTGGACATGCTGGGATGGGCTCCCAGTGTGCCACCTGATTGTTTGGGGGGCTGTAGCTGACGAGGGATTTGGCACCCCGTCGGCACAAGGGGCATTGGGCACACTGAGGTGGGCTCCCAGCATGCCACCTGAATGTTTGGGGAGGAGCTGTGGCTGATGGGGGATTGGGCACATATTCAGTGCTGGGGGGAATAGAGCTGAGGGGGATTGGGCACCCCCTTGGCATAAACCGACCATTTTGGTGGGGGGGGACCATTATGCCGATGGGGAGTGGGCTCCCCCATCGGCAACCTGAACTCGCATGGCGACTGCAGCTGACAGGGATTGGGGCCCCCGTCAGCAAACACACACTGTTGTGGGGAGGCACATGTTGCCGACGGGGATTGGGCACCCCCTCAGCACTGGGAGCTCACTAATATTGTTTGAGAACACGGTGGCAAGCTGCCACCGTGTTCACAAACAATATTACAGTACCAACATTCTGACCAGCAATGACGGGTCACTCCCTCATTGCAGCGGAATGGCTGACACTGCACTGATGAGGCAGCCCCTGATTACAGAGGCTGAAAAGTTTCAAGGTGGTGGCACGCTGGCTGAACTAGTGTCAGCAGCAGCATGCCACCCCATTAGGGAAAGCGGGCCAAGCCTTTAAAGACTGTGGGGGCATTGGCCACAACAGTGCCGCACCTCCACAACCTGCTTCTGGCAAGCTGCCACAATATGTTTCTTGCGCATGTGTGGAATCAACATAAAAATTACATATAGATTCAGCACAGTTCTCCTTTAAATAAAATAGTTTTTCCACCAACAGTTTAAGAATGCTGGTTCAAAAGCAGAATGCTTGGACTAGTGGGGAACCTGGTAGTTCACCCAAGGAAACCTACTTGGAGGGGGATGGGACCACACATCATTAGGGCCGGCATCTTTGGGAGGGTGGTAGGCTGCACAGGGTGTGGGGAGGCAATGATACTGGACTGAGCTTGGAAGTTCGGTGGTTGCCCAGTGTGCCACCAGCTGGTACAGCTTAGGGAGGAGGTTGAGGGGATTAGAAGACAGCTGGAGAGAGGGGGGAGGTATGGTTGGGGAATAGGGCAGGGGCTCTTCCAAGGGGTTGCACAAAGCACTAGGGGCAGGGGCATAGGGAAAGAAGTGCAGGAGAACACTTTGGGGTCACATAGGGACCCTGACAGAGGGGGCCCAAAAGGAGGACACTACCGAGGAAGCAGGCAGGTATCTGGGGACCCTCACAGAGGGGGGTCAAAGCAAGGACATTCTCAGGGAAGTAGGCAGAAGGCTGGGGCAGGACAGAAGGAAGCAAGGGGGGGAGGTGGATCAGACCTTAAGCTCAGTAACCGCTTCAATTCTCTTCTTCTGCTTGAGGATGAGGGGGTGATGTAACCATAATAGGGGCTGTTGGAGACGGAAAGGGAGTGGAGGGCAGGAGGCAGAGGCAGGATAGCAGGAAGAACAGGGGGGAACTTGGAACATGGGAAAATGGGGGGAGCGGTGGATCAGAGCAGGAGGAAGAGGGGTTAGAGAGAGGAAAGTGCAAGGAGAAGGACCAGTTGGTAGGAAAGGACAAGGAGAGGGACCAGAAGTACAAGGAGGATACAGTAAAGGCAGCTGAGGGTTTATGCCAGGGGAGCACAACAGGCAAGGAGGGGCTGAACGGAGATGGGAAGGAAGGGAGGATGAGCCAGGCAAGTTTAGCAGATGGGAGGGAAGGATCAATCGTGAGCAGCAACAGGGAGATAGCGTGGGTATAAAAGGATACTCGGAGGAGGGAGGCATAGGATCAGAGGGAGGGGTGGCCAGAGTAAATAGGAGGGACGGTCAGGGGCACCCGATAGGGGGAGGACAACGAGCCGGCTGGGGGGAGGGGCCGGTAGAAAGGATGAGGGACATGGAAGAGGGAGAAATGGAGGAAAATGGGTGGTCAGAGTGATCCTGTTGGGTGATTCCATGATCAGAGGTATCAAATGGGATAGGCAGGGGGAAGCCTGCCCGGTTAGAACAACATGCTTCCCTGGACTAATGGTGTACAGGGCCAAGCATGAGGTATATCAGCTGGCAAAGGATTGTGGAGGTTCCCCGATATACTGGTCCACCTGGGTACCAATAACATTGAGGGAAATAGTGAACTAGAGATACAGGCAAGGTTCAGGGAGCTTGCCAGGGTCTGTCATGACATAGGATGAGCGATTTTCTTCTCGGAAATCCTGCCGGTGCCAAGGGCTAGTGAGGAACACAAGAGGAAGATTAGGGAGATAAACCAGTGGCTCAGGGAGTGGTGTGGGGCCAGAGGGTATGGGTTGATGGGTGATTGGGGGGAGACCTGGGAGGATAAGGGGCTATATGTTAGAGATAGGCTCCATCTCAATTTGGAGGGGAGGAAAATCCTTAAGTTGAAAATGCAAGGGTTCGTTGGTGAAAGGTGGGGTTTAAACTTGTGAAGGGGGAAGGGATGGGAGAGAAGGCTGTCGAGAGGGGTCTCATAAAGGAGGAACTCAGTCTTCACCCCCCCCAAGAGAGCTGGAGGAATGCGGGAAAAGGCTGACTGGTAAGGTGCTGACCGGCGGAAGACTGAATCCCCATGGGAATGAGAGAACGGGAAATGGAAGTATACAGAAAGGGTGGAAGGTAGTCCTGCTAAATGCCAGGAGCTTGGGCAATAAAATGCCTGAGCTCCAGGTGATGCTAACTGTGGGAGAGGTGGATGTGGCAGCGGTCACTGAGACCTGGGCCACCGCAGGGCACGACTGGGACCTGAACCTGGAGGGTTTCACCATGTTCAGGAAGGACAGGGGAGATGGAAGGGGAGGAGGGGTAGCAATAATAGTCAAAAAACTGCATTGGCATAGGAGGAGTGGAGGATGCGGAGGGAACTGTGGAGGCGATTTGGGTCACCTTGATAACAAATGGGGGCAAGAGAGTAAAAGTAAGAGTGGTGTATAGACCCCTTGCGCTGGCGGAGGAGCTGGAGGAGTCTGGTGGCAGATGTTGGGAGACACTGCAAATTGGGCAGGGGAAGGGTGGTGGTTTTGGAGGACTTAAACATGCCAGGAATGGACTGGGGGACTGTGACATCCTCAGTGGCCATGGAACAGAGGTTGTTGGATGTCCTTCAGGATGCATTCCTAACTCAGCAGATGGGGGAACCGACCAGGGAGGTGCAGATACTGGATGTGGTCCTGGCAGACAGTGACCAGATTGGGGGCCTAGAGGTAAGGTACCCATTGGCATGGAGCGTCCATGACACGGTCTGGTTCTGCCTGGACCTAGGGGGAGTAGAAGGCTGCACAAAGGCGGAGATAACTGACTTCAGGGGGCGGATTTCAAGGAAATGGGAAGGATCCTTAAGAAGCATTTGGATGGGATTGGGCCAGACATGGACGCTGACAGTAGGTGGGAAATGATCAGGAGGTGGGTGCAGGATGCTGCCAGTACCTGTGCAAGAGTAAGATGAAAATGTGGTAGGGCCCGTAAACCCTGCTGGTGGACCAGGGAGGTTCAGGAGGTGGTGAGGGGAAAGAAGGCAGCTTATAGGCATTTCAAGTGCTCAAGGAGTGAAAGGGATAGAGGGGAGTACGAGCTGATGGCCAGAAGGGCTACTAGGGAGTGAGGGCTGCTAAGGCAAGGAAGGAGCAGAACCTGGCCAGGGAAATTAGGAGAGGGAATAAGGGGTTCTTTAGATACATTGGGGAAAAATGAAGGGTGAAATGGCAGATTAGCAGAATTAAAACAGGGGAGGGATGGGCACAAGGTCTGGGGGAGCAGGCTGAGGTATCAAATGAGTACTTCACCTCAGTTTTCACCAAGGAAAATGGGGGGCTGCATCATACATGGGAGGAGATGGTAAAACTGAGGGGGTGGACCCTTGCTGATTGTCGGGTCTGGGGAGAGGATGGGCCATCATTGGCAGGAGGGAAGAAGGTAAGGCAGGGGGACAAGGTAACAGAGGTGGAAATCATGGCAGAGAGAGTCAAGGAAGCCCTCAGGCCCCTTAAGATAGAGAAAGCACTGGGGCCAGATAAACTACATCCCAGAGTGCTGAAGGAACTGGTAGATGTCCTGTCGAAACCCCTGATGGAACTTTTCAGCATCTCTCTGAGGACAGGGTGGGTGCCTCAGGACTGGAAGGTGGTGCATATAGTGCCTATCCACAAAGGGGGATCAAGGGAGGTGGCAGGGAACTACAGGCCAATCAGCCTGACATCGGTGGTGGGCAAGGTGATGGAGGGCATTGTCAAGGAGAGGCTGGGGGGGACTTGGAAAAGTCGGGGTGCCTGGACAATAGACAGCATGGATTAGTCCTAGGGAAGTCGTGTCAGACAAACCTTGTGGAGTTCTATGACTGGGTGATGAGAGCCTTAGGCCTGGGTAGACCGGTGGACATCCTCTATGTTGACTTCAGCAAGGTGTTTGACTCTGTTCCTCATGGGGGCCTGTTGAATAAGCTGGGAGAAATGGGGGTGGGGAACCAGATGATCAGATAGATAGGCAATTGGCTCCAGGACCAGATCCAGAGGGTCATGGTTGGCGGGATAGTCTCATCCCCAAGGAGGGTCATTAGTGAGGTCCCGCAGGGATTGGTCCCTGGGCCCCTCCTGTTAAATGCCTATGTCTCTGACATAAGGAAGGGTATCAGGAGTGAGATGAGTCTCTCTGCGGATGACTCAAAACTGGGGGTGGTGTTGGATGGGGAGGAGGGGAGGGTGGCCCTACAGGGGGATCTGGAGGCTCTAGAAAGGTGGTCTAGAAAGTGGAAGCTGAGGTTTAATGCAGGGAAATGCAAGATACTGCATCTGGGACCCAGAAACCCAGGCCAAGAGTACACCCTGAGGGGGGAATGCTACAAGTCTCAATGGCTGAGAGGGACCTGGGGGTGGTGGTGGATGTCAAGATGAACAACTCTGAGACTTGTAGGAGGGGAGCGGCCAAGACCAACAGGATGTTGGGATGCATTGGTAGGGGGATCACCTTCAGAAGGTGGGAAGTGATACTCCCCCTGTATAACTGCTTGGTGAGACCGCACCTCGAGTACTGCGTGCAGTTTTGGATGCTACACTTTCTGAGGGACATTGAACTCCTGGAGAGGGTCCAGAGGAGGGCAACCAAAATGATCTGGGGCTTGGGGACAGGACCTATGGCAAGAGGCTCGAAGAGCTAAATATGTACACATTGGAAGAGAGAGAAGGGACCGGGGGGACATGATAGAGGTCTTCAAGTACACGAAGGGGTTAAATAGGGGAGAAGCAGTCAAGGTGCTCCGAAGGAAGGGGGGGCAACTAGAGGGCATGGGTGGAAGCTGGAGGGGAGATTCAGGAGAGAAAGGAGGAGGTGCTACTTCACTGAGAGGGTGGTGGAGCCATGGAATGTGCTTCCCAGGGGACTGGTGGAGGCAGAGACGGTGGAGGGGTTCAAGAAGGGGTGGGACAGGTACAGGGGAAGGGTTCTGGATGCAAAGTTCTGTGCAGTGGGAATATCCAGGACTGGGAAGGGAGAAGCCAGAGAGGACGAGGGGGACAGCAAGATCAGCTCCCAGGGTGGGGGCTGACCAAACGAGCAGACACGAAAGACCGTTTGGCCTATTCTGCTGGCATTTCAGTATGTTAGTATTATTCCAGGTATTCAGCAGTGCTGGAGAATGGAATGCTGACAGGAAGAATCCATGTGCCATGATGATTAGACTATACATGACAGTGTAAGAGGGATTAATGTAAGGCTGTTGGAATCCTAACAGCCAATCAGAATGCAGCATTTCTGAGACCTTTTTACAATATATGAATACATTAATTGTTAAGCTATGTCGTTCAGTTTTTCATGCACCCAAAATCTTTGATTTTGCAGTGGAAGTCCTGGGATTTGCCGGTGATCTGGTATTGATTACAACCTCATTTTCTGTATTTTAATTCTGTAATGGTTTTAATGAGCTTTTATCATGTCTTAATTTTGCCTTGCCTTGCCTCATTGCCAGTTCTTCAAGAAAAGTTGATCTGTTCACGTCCCTAAGTGCTTCCAGACATTTTACTATCAATATGGAAAAAACAAAGTTGATAAAATTTGGAACTAAACATAAATCCTATAAATTATTTATAAATAAACAAAAGGTGGAACTGACAAATGAGTAGACATATTTAGGTTTGAAAGTTTCATCAACTGTATCTTGAAAACCTCATATAACAATACTTTGTTAAAGGTAAATCAGATAAGAGGATAATTTGCTAAGAGGTTTGGGGATGAGTCAGTCCATAGAATCTTATTCAGTCTTCTTGACTTTAGGGAGCGGAAATCTGGGGAATAGGGAATCACAAGAAATTAGACATTTTTATGAATAATATGTATCATTATATACTGAAAGTCCAACGAGCAGTGCCAGTGTAGCTATTAAGAGCAGAATTTGGTCAGCTGCCTTTAACTAGTCTAGTAAATGAAAGATTTACATAGATTACATAGAATGTGACAGCGGATAATGTCCGCTGGGCCCGCCCCTGTCTGCCCATTTTTCGTAACTCATTTTTTTGCTATAGACTCTACTTGATCTATGACACAGTCTCTCCCCCACTTTACCTCTACAATTCCATTTTGCCAGTCCCAGGCATTTCTGAACCACTAAACTGTTTTTGCTCCAACTAGCTCCACTGGAAGGCTATTCCAGGTATCCACCACCCTTTCTGTGAAGTACTTCCTCACATCCCTCCTGAATTTACCCCCGCCAGCTTTATAATATGCCCCCTTGTTCTGGAGCACTTTTTTCTTTGAAAGATACCGCCTCCTGTACCTTATAAACCCCCATGAGGTATTTAAAGGTTTCTAGGACTTCTCACATTTTTGGTGAATGTTTATAAATTACCAAATAACAAATGACCAAAATTGTGTTTCGAGGAGCAGGTCAAATATGCCTTTCCAAGTTGGATTTTTCAAGCCGGATAGTAACATTTTGTAGAAATATTGTTGGACTATCAGGCCTTCTAAACCTCTTTTCTGATACATTCTGGAACCCAGAACAGGATATTGTTTTCTGTTTGAAATTGACTGAGTGATATTGCAAAGCAAAGGGACATGGAATTAACAAGCATTTGTCAATGCCAAATGTTTGCCTGCTGGTATTGGCATTGGTAGTGTAGCAGTTAGAGAGATGCATAATAGGAATGGCAGTGAAGTGTAACCCCCACCCCTGCCCCTTTGCCAAAACGACAGGTGGCATGCTGTTGGCATTGGCAGCAATACCTAGTGGGGACCTGGGTTCGGGGAGGATGAGGTTACCTGGCACAAGGCGACCTAGGTTTGGCTACTCTGCACAGGGGCACCCAAGTAAATCCGAACACAGGAAGCAATAACTGTAATGTCCAGAACCAGGAATGGGATTTTTCAGTGTGGCTTTTATTCACAACTAGCTGAAGACAACAAAGCATAGATGAACCCCCATGGGACTACGTTTACTGATAATGCAGATTAGAGACTACAACTCGATCCACTGGAAGAATGAACCATTTCTACTGTTTTCAGGCTCTGGACCCACCAGACACACAGCCCGGACTTTCACACGCTTTGGGTACACAGCCCGACTGGCCCGGCTCTCCTGCCGGCCACTTGATTGATGGTCCACTGGAAGAATGAACCCATTTTACTTGTTGTGGCTCCCCACACCACTTAGAGTCTGTGACCCCTAGAGAGAGATTTCCTTCTTGCTTCTTCTGACTCCCATACTTGACTGACGGTCCATTGGAAGAATGAACCCATTTTACTTGCTGTGGCTCCCCACACCACTTAGAGTCTGCGACCCCTAGAGAGATTTTCCCGTTTGCGACCCACGTCTGGGTACTTCCCTCATCACTGGCCAAGCGCATGAGGCAAGTAGCAATCACAGCAGAAATCCGTAGAGGTGGACCTGGTTACTAAAGATGGGGTGTTCCACTTCCAGCTCCTACAGCCCATACCCAGCCATTTCTCTGGACAAACTGAAACTTGAACTTGAATTCACACAGCACTCTAGCTTTTGACACTACTCCGCTTTGTTTGTCCTAGTACTATAGGCCTCCCAAATAGTAGTTCAAATCCCAGATTTCTTCACATTTCCCAGGCTGAAGAAACACATTTTTGCCCTCTCATATTAGAGCAAACACTCACCCTTCGTTGCAGGTGCCCCACAGGCTAGTACAACTTTTCCACTTTTCAAGCACAAACCGAAACTGTAAAAGGCAGCTTTCTCTCTTTAGCAGAAATTAGGGGATTGCCCCTGGAATCTACATGGGGATACTTTACTTTCTCTCCCCCCCCCACACCGGAGGGAGGGGGTACTGAGACCTGGACAGCGGTATCCACCACTTGAACACTGGACACTGACCTTCTTGCTTCAAAACAAACAGGAGACTCCCTTCCTGCTTGAGGGCAAGCAGGAGACTGACTTTGAAAACTCCCAACGTTCTATCTAACTCCCTCTGCTGCAGATTCCAATGTGGCTTATGCAGCTGCGACAGTTCTATTGGTGATGTCATCTCTCAGTCTCAGCTGAGACCGAGAACAGAGTGAGACAGTGTGAAACCCATTTAACTGGAGTTTCACAAGCTGCCTTCCCTGCCTACCACTAGGTCTTACTGGGATTCTAGTAACCCCAGGTAACAAGGGGTTACAGAAGTACTTAAGTAACACCAACTCCCATCCTGCAGAGACTGACAGGCATTGGGGGTGTGCCTTTGGGTCATCGGCCACAACAGTCACTCCATTCCACCTCACCCCACCCTGCAGACACTGACAGGTGTTGTAGTGTGCCTTGAGGTCTTCGGCCCTTATGCTCACCCCATTCCATAAGGAAATAAGCTGAGATGGATGCAGTATAGGAGAATGGAGTGAATGTTAGGGCCAAAGACCCCAAGGCACACCTCAGTGCCTGTCAGTGGCTGCAGGGTGGGGGTGGAATGGCATGAGCAATATGGCTGATGACCCCAAGTCACACCCCTGATGCCTGTCAGTCTGCATAGAGTGAGTGTTACGGGTGTAAACCCTAATGCCCCAGGTGTTTGCTGGTATTTTCACTCCAAATTTTCAACATGGCCTTTGTGGGACCCCACCTCATGAAGAGTGGCAGTATCGTTTCATTACTCAATCCCAAAAGGTGATTTCACACAGTGAGTGTGCCATTCGATGTCACAGGTGTGAAAACACATTTTGGGCAGGATATGAAAAATAACAGCTCTGCTGCTCATCAGGAGGTGTGAAAAAATAGCAATGTTGAAAATCTGGAGTGAAAATATGAAAAATTGGTGAAGTTACAAGTGTGCGTAGAAAGTGTGCAACGCACGCTCATAACGCAGTCATTTTTTTGAATGTTTTCACCAAATTTTCAACATGGCCTTTTTGGGACCTCCCATCATGAACAATGGCTCTGTGATTTCATTAATGTGTCCCAAAAGTTGATTTCACAAAGCAACTGTGCCATTTGTCAGTGTCAGTGGCTCAGTAGGTAGCACACTCGCCTCTGAGGCCGGGAGATCAGAGGGCTGTGGGTTCAGTTCCCACATCTGGCACTTGGGTTAATATCCCAGTACTGACACTGTAGTGCAGCATGAGAGGGGTGCTGTACTTTTGAGGTGCCATCTTTCGGATGAGACATTAATCCAAGGTCCCATCTGCCTGGATTGATGGTAGTTCAGGTGGATGTTAAAGATCCCATGGCACTTATCGAAAAGAGTAGGTAATTTCCCTGGTGTCCTGGCCAAATTTCCCTCATTCACTAAAAATACCACCAACAGTTTCATCTGGTTCAAGGTCAGTTGGCATTCATCTGTATCCCCTTCCCCCGGGTCATGCCTGAAAATAGACAGGATTTGTCTAGTGCACTTACCCGGTCAACAAAAACTAAATAAATACATTAAAATTCTGCGTCACAGGTAGAAAAACACATTTTGGGAAGGATGCAAAAAATGACACCAGTACAGTTCATAATGGGGTTTGAAAAAATGGCAATGTTGGAAATTTGGAGTGAAAATATTAAAAATTGATGAAGTTATGAGCATGGATAGAAACTGCACAACAGACACTTATAACACAGTCACTTTTTGGAGTTTTTTCACCAAATTTACAAGTAGGGCTTTTTGGGACCTCACCTCATGAATAGTGGCATTGTCATTTCATTATTTGCTCCTGAAAGGTGATTCCATGCAGCAACTGTGAAATCACCTCTCGGAACCGAGAAATGAAATGACAGTGCCAGTGTTCACAAGGTAGGGCCCCAAGAACCCCATGTTACAAATTTAGGACAAAAACTCAAAAAATTGGCTGAGACATCAACCTAAGTTGAAACCCTCCATTGACTGCCATTATAGGGCCTACCGTCATTTCTTCAGTTCCCGGTTGGTCTCTGAAGAGTGCAGACTTGTTCCCGGTGTTGCCCCAGATGCCAGCTCTAGGGGTAAATAAATTAGATTCTTTTATGTCTACAGTGTAAGCCAAAGAACAAATGCAAGCAGACGTAATAATGATAATTTATTACTATATTAACGCCAAGCATGTGACAGAGAAAATCACAAGGGAGTTGGTTTCTCGCCAGTCCTCGAACAATGTACAAAATTCTCGGAGAGGAGCTGGCTTACAGAAGGTTATATACCATAGATAACAGCATGGTTACAGAGATAACAGTTATAGTTACGGATATGAGAAACATAATGTGTTGGTTCTTACATTGTAAATAAGGTGTGTACAAGGTGTTCTCCCTAGGCTAATTACTCAGATGACAGAATTACTAATGAGTATAATGTGAGACAACGGATTTGTCTCTGTCAGCATGAAACCTAGACAAAGTGAAATGCTGAATAACCAGAAATACTGTACATGTGGTATGCTAAGTATAAAACACGTACTACATATGATTATATAAGAATATAAGTATATAAAGATATACAATAATCACTGACTGTCCATAAGAGTCATCTTATCAGTAATTAGGTAGATTATATATAGAATATGTATAAAAACACATGGTAAACAGCCATAACCCAGGTAAATGCATTATAGTGAGATATAATGAATCATGCATGATATAATCATATAAAAGATGTAAACATAATATATATCAGCATATATTAGCAGAAAAGCACATTCCTGGCACCAATGCTTATATGATGGGTACCTAAATCTACACGTTAGTGCAAAATAGCAGTATCACAGTATAAGGGACCAGGAATACAGTGTAAGGTGTATATGGGATGATAGGGGGCATAACCTGGGTGTAACACCTGTCCACAGAAGATTGCTGTTCCCAACCTCCAAGGGTAAGTATGGGTGAGAGGGGTGCTGGGAGGTGGGGTGTGCAGAGGGAGGGTGTGGGTTGGGGGAAGGGGCCGGCAGGAATGGCAAGGAAACGTTTTCTTTTTTTTTTCCAAGTTTAAAACAAAATAATTGGGGGACTGTTTTCTTTTTTACAGGTGAAATATTAATAAAACAGATTTTGGCACACAGGGATGGGCTCCCAGTGTGCCAGCGTACTGGGGGGATCAATACCAACCCTGGGATTGGGCACCCTGAAGTCGGCTGACAATATAGGGGTGTGCATCTGACACTGGGAGTGGGCATCCCAGTGTCAGAAACATCAAAAAAGCATTTTCTGGCACACTGGGGTGGGCTCCCAGTGTGCCATATTAATGAGGGTAGGGGGGATACATGGTGGCATGGGAACTGAGCACCTTGATGTCAGCAGGGGACAGAGAATGGAGGGTGCAGGGTGGGCAGCAGAAGGGAGGGAGTGGGTGGGTTTTATACCAGTGCGATGAAGAATAGAGGATGCGGGGTGGGCAGCAGCAGTGGGAGGGAGTGGGAGGGTTGTATGCCAGTGCGATGAAGAATAGAGGATGCAGGGTGGGCAGCAGCAGTGGGAGGGAGTGGGAGGGTTGTATGCCAGTGCGACTGAGCATGGAGGGTGTGCGGTGGGCAGCAGCAGTGGGAGGGCTGTATGCTGCAGTGATGGAGAATGGAGGGTGTGGGGCAGGCAGCAGCAGTAGGATGGAATGGGAGGGTTTTATGCCAGTGTGGGGAACGGAGGCTGCAGAGTGGGCAGCAGCAGTGGGAAGGAGTGGGAGGGTTTCATTATATGCTGGTGTGACAGGGAAGGGAGGGTGCGGGGTGGGCAGAAGCAGTGGGAGGAGCTAACATTTAAATTTGTTATCCTGCCGTGTGCCTGGTTGGGAGGGAGGGGGAAGCTGATGCTGCAATGATGCAACTACCCCTGATTGCAGCAGCAGATTTCTTTCAAGTGTGGTGCTCACTCTGAAACTGCTGTCATCAGCATCTTCAGCATTAATTGGTGGCAGAGGGACACACCCATTAAAGTGTCTGCTGCATTGGCCACAACACTACCACACCTCTGCAATGCTCTACTATCTCAATATGTTTTCTGTGCACTGCGCACAAAGGCAAACATAATAAACTGATCCAAGCTACACTGCTGGATATCAATTAATAAAAATACATTAATAAAAAGAGGCATCCTATGGAACCTTACCTGAAACTCTTAATCTGAAGGATAGATGACTCTTCACAAAATATAGGCTAGAACTATATGACAGCAATAGCTCATTCTATAAATTCAAAAATAAAAATGATAATGATTTGAAGCATGTTATTTTACAATGAGCATTTTTGAACAACACAGAAAATGTGTGGTAGGACATATTCTTGAAGAAACCTATATGATTTTTTTATCAAATTGTGGTCGTTTACTTCAGATAGGGACATCCTTTTGAGGGTCTGTAGGTACTTGAGTGGTTTGAGGCTCCAGCCCATGAAAAATAGTAAAATTTAAATAGTCTTGTAATCCATAATAACAAAGCCTTCTAGTGGAACTTCAACTCATTTGTCACTCAGTGTTAAGTCTTTTTCCCTTATAGATGCTGGATTTAGTGTTTACGAAGTATGGGCCTGAACCCTTCACTAAAGGTTAAATAGCATATGTCATCAGCTAAGGACCTGTATTTCCAAACAAAAAAAAAAAAGAAAATAACAAAAAAAATGTATTTCCCTGCAAATTCTTTTTTTACCCTCTTTTCCTGACATCAATAATCAAGCCAGAGGAAGCAATAATATCCCACAAGTCAGTATGGATATTAGCGGCTGCCACGGGTGTGGAGCAGTCTTTCCCAAAGGACATCTCTGGAGAGTAGGGCACAGCCCCATATGTAGGACCCTTAACGAACTAAAGGTACAGCTGAGAGCAGTGTGGAATAAGATATCTCAGCTGCAGCACAAACTTTATTCAAACAGAAATTGGAATCTACACCATCAATTTCCACAAAAGCAAATACCCCTCCCCCTAAGAAGTCCACTCTCACAGAGATGATCTGGTCCAGGGGGATGGAAGATAGTAAAGAAAGGAGGAGGTAAAGTCAGCAGAAGGGACCAGATAAACCTCAAGACTATCCCAACTGCAAATCATTTTGTACCTTTATCAGAGGATCTGGATCACAGTCACATGGCAGAGGACAGTAAGCCAGTTATGGGGACAAGACCGCACTCAGAAACAACAAATGGTGGTGGCAGAATAAAGTACAATAGGAAAAGGAGTAAGAAAGTACTCATTGTGGGAGATTCCATGGTAAGGAGAGTAGATACCAAACTGGATGACGGAGGGCAAACAGATGTGCTAATCAGATACCTCCCAGGTGCCTCAGTAAAGCTCAATATTGATCGCATTGGAAGGATAGAGGAGAGAGAGGGAGATGGCCTTAACATCCTGATACACCTTGGGACGAATGATCTGGCTAATCAGTCGGTAGAGGAAGTCAAACAGAACCTAATGAAACCTAGGCAAAAGACTAGCAACTCAGTCGACCTCCCTGACCTTCTCAGAGGTTCTTCTAGTGGGGGCAAAGGTGGAAGCACAGAGAGTATCAGAAGAAAGAAGGCTGAAGAGTTTAACATGTGGTTGCAGAGCTGGTGTCATGAAAAGGTTCCACTTCATAGGTGCTTGGGGTGACTTTTGGAAAAGGGGGTTCTTCAGATATGACGGACTACACCTGACCAAGGAAGGAGTAAGAGGGCTGGGACAGATGTTCATCATCGACATTGGGCATTTAAACTAGGAGGGGGGAATTAGAGGCTAAAGAATCCATGAAAGACACTTTAAATTATAAGGATTTAGCCATCACTCACCCAAAAATAGGAAGTACACACAGAAATAGAAACAAGGCAAACAGGGGTAAAAGCAAAGGAAAGACGAGAGTCAATCAGCAGTCAGAGGTAGAAAGGGATACTACACATGCCAGAAGTAGGAGCAGGAGGGGTAAAGAAGGGGAGCATAGAGTTAGGAGGGGTAAAGGCAAGAGGGGAGATTGCATAACTTGGAAAGTCATGTGCGTAAATGCCTGCAGCATGTGAAATAAAATCCCCAGACCTAGTGGCCTTAATGGCAGTGGCAGATTTTGGCATTGCCGCTAACACTGAGATATGGTGCATGAGAAACCATCCTTGGGACATGGCTGTACCAGGGTATATGTTATTCTGAAAAGATAAGGTGGGAAAGAAGGGAGGAGGAGTGGCTGTCTACGTTAGGGATGGAATTCAGGGTACTGAGGTTCAAGGAATGCAAGAAGGGGCAGAGGCACTGTGGACCACCCAGGAAACAGGAAACAGCACCGCCATTCATACTGGAGTGATCTACAGACCATCTGCACAAGGGGAAGAGATGATCAGGGTCCTGGTGGAAGCCATCCAGAAAATGACAGCTAAAGGGGAAGTACTGCTGGTAGGAGACTTCAGTTTGCCAGATGTCAATTGGTGCACTCATTCTGCAGCCACAGCAAGGTGCAGAGACATCCTAGATGCCCTGCAGGGGGCAAGCCTCAGACAACTTGTGGTAGAGCCCACACGGGAAGGAGTGATATTGGACTTGGTGCTCACCAATGGGGACAGAGTCACAGATGCAGTAGTTGGTAGCCACCTGGGGTCCAGCAATCACCGTACAGTGTGATTCAATGTGAGGACAGTAGAGGAGTTGAACTACATGAAAGCATGGGTCCTAGATTTGAGACGGGCAGACTTTGCAAAGTTGGGGGAATGTCTCAGGACAGCCCTGTTAGGGAAGGAGGAAAGAAGAGGTGTAGAGGAACAGTGGGCAAATATTAAAGGGGTCATAGGAGAAGTAACAAGCCTTTGTATTAGGCAAGTAAGTAAAGCAAAGAGAAAGAAAAAACACTATGCTTCTCTAAAGAAGTGGTCAGAAAGATGAGAGAAAAAAGGTTAGCTTGCAAGAAACACAAGGAAACACCGAGGGAGAAAGAGAAGGGACTGTTTCTGAAAAAAACTAAGTGAGACAGGGAAAGTAGTCAGGGTGCAAAGGCACAGCAGAAAGAATAGCACAGGCAATAAAGAGAGGGGATAAGACCTTTTTTAGGTATATCAGTGAAAGAAAAAAGTCCAGAGGAGGGATTGGGAGACTAAAAGGGAAAGGAGGAGGTTGTGCGGAAGGGGATCCAGAAAAGACAGAAATCCTGAACAATTATTTTTGTTCAGTATTTACAGAAGAAGGGGAGGGACCACAGCTAGGGGATAGAAGCACCAAGGGAAAGGAGGTGGACACCTATCCGTTTACGGAGGAGAGAGTCCTAAAGGAGCTAGCAAAGCTGAAAGTAGACAAGGCAATGGGGCCGGATGGAATACACCCCAGAATACTAAAGTAACTCAGAAGGGAGCTGAGAGCACCCCAATAGCTCTGTTAAACAAATCAGTAGAAACAAGTGTAGTTTTTGGAGGACTTGAGGAGGGAAAATGTAGACCCTCTCCACCAAAGTGGGAGTAGAGAGGAGGCTGGCAACTACAGGCCAGTCAGCCTGGCCTTGGTAGTGGGGAAACTGATAGAATCATTACTGAAAGAAAGAATTGTGACCTGTATAGAGGACTGCAGGATGCAGGATCCAAGGCAGCATGGGTTCACAGTGGAAAGGTCTTGTCAAACAAATCTGATAGATTTCTTTGACTGGGTGACCAGGCAAGTTGATCAGGCAGAGGCAGTGGATGTGGCCTACCTGGATTTCAGCAAGGCCTTCAACACCATCCCACATAGGAGGCTTGTAAACAGGTTGGGTAGCCTGGGAGTGGGGACCAGGGTGGTAAAATGGGTCAGAAACTGGTTGAGCGGAAGAACACAGAGGGTGGTGGTCAATGGAGTTCAGTCCAAGGAGATGGGGTGATCAGCGGGGGTGCCACAGGGATTAGTATTGGGATTAGTCCTCTTTAATGTCTTCATAAGCAATATTGTAGAGGGGCTGGAAGGGAAGGTATGCCTCTTTGCAGATGATACTAAGATCTGCAACAGGGTGGACACTCCGGGGGGGTGGAAAAAATGAAAAGGGACCTAAGAAATTTGGAGGAGTGGTCAAGAGTGTGGCAGCTGAGATTCAATGCAAAGAAATACAAGATCATGTATTTGGGGCACAGAAATCCAGGGGAGGAATACAGGATGGAAGGGAAGTTCTGATGGCCTCCAGACAGGAAAGGGACCTGAGGGTGATTATACCTGACAACCTAAAGGTGACCAGACAATGTGAGAAGGCTGTAGGGAAAGCCAGTGGGATGCTGGGGTGCATACGGAGAGCAATCACTAACAGAAACAAGCATTTGTCAATGCCGAATGTTGTCTCGCTGGCATTGGCATTGGTAGTGCAGGAGTTAGAGATGCATAATAGGAATGGAGGTGAAGTATTGAAGTGATGCCAACCCCACCTCCACCCTGCAGAGACTGACAGGCATTGGGATGTGCCTTTGGGTCATCAGCTATAATGCTCATGCCATTTTACCTCACCCTACCCTGTAGATACTGACAGGTGTTGTGGCATGCTTTGGAGTCTTTGGGCATTATACTTACCCCATTCCATAAGGAAATACCCTGAGGTGGGTGCAGTAGAGGAGAATGGGGTGAACTTTGTGATCAAATACCCCAAGGCACACTACAATGCCTGTCACTGGCTGCAGGTTGGGGGTGGAGGTGGAATGGCATGAGCATTACAGTCGATGATCCCAAGTCACACCCCTGACGCCTGTCAGTCCGTAAAGGGTGGGGTGTTATAGTTGGAAACCCTAACGCCATAGGCGTGTGTTGGCATTTTCACTCCAAATTTTCAACATGGGCTTTTTGTGACCCTACCTCATGAAGAGCGGCACTATCAGTTTGTTAGCTGAAAGGTGGTTTTGCACAGCAGCTATGCCATTTGGCGACACAGAGACGAAAACACATTTTGGGCAGTATGTGAAAAATGATAACTGTATTGTTCATGAGGAGATGTAAAAAAATGGCAATGTTGAAAATCTGGAGTGAAAATATTAAAAATTGGTGAAGTCATGAGCATGCAAAGAAAGTGTGCAACACATGTCCGTAACCCAATTATTTTTGGGATTTTTTTAATCACATTTTCAACACAGGCATTTTGGGACCTCCCCTCATGAACAGTGGCATTGTGATTTTGTTAATTTGTCCCAAAAGTTGATTTCACACAGCGACCACGCCATTGTGCACCACAGGTGCGAAAACACATTTTGGGCAGGATGTGAAAAATGACAGCTGTACTGTTCATAATGAGGTGTGAAAAATGCCAGTGTTGGAAATGTGGCATGAAAAATATTGCAAAATTCGCGGGTTACAAGGCGTGGAAACTGCGCAGCTAACGCTTGTAACACAGTAATGTTATGGATTCTTTCATCACCAAATTTTCAACATAGGCATTTTAGGACCTCTGCTCATGAACAGTGTCACCGTAATTTCCTCAAACCATCCCGAAAACTGATTTTGCACAGTGACTGCGCTATTCTGCACCGGACGTGCAAAAACACATTTCGGCCAGGATATGTAAAATGACAGCTGTACTGTTCATGAGAAGGTGTGAAAAAATGCCAATTTTGAAAATCTGGAGTGAAAATATTACAAATTCACGAAGTTACAAGAGTGCGTGGAAACGGCGCAATGCACGCTTGTAAAACAGCCATTTTTTTTAATTTTTTCCACCAAATTTGCAACATAGACTTTTTGAGAGCCCCCCTCATGAACAGTGGCACTGTCGTTTTGTTAATCAGTCCCAAAAGGTGATTCCATGCAGTGATGGCAAAATCACCTTTTGGGGCTGAATAACGCCATGACAGGGACTGAATTCATGAGGAGGGGTCCCAATAACCCCATGTTGAAAATTTCGTATCAAAATTCCCAAAAATGCCCGAGATATGCACCAAAGTTGAAAAAAAAACTATTTATGCCATTATACAGCTTACTGCCATTTCTTCAGTTCGCGGTCGGCTTTGAAGAGTGCAGACATGTTCCAGGTCCACAGAATATCATCGCGCCAGACGCCAGAGGTAAGTATGGGGTGAGGGGGGTGTGAAGAGACAGGGTGCGCAGTGGGTGGACACGGGTTGGGGGAGGGGCAGGGAGACCATGAGGGACCGTTTTCTTTTTTACAGGTAAAAAAAAAAAAAAAAGAGAACATCGCAGGACAGTTTTTGTGTTTTCAGGTACATTTGGCATGCTGGGGTGGGCTCCCAGCATGTCACCTGATTGTTTTGGGGGGTCTGAAGCCGATGGGGGATTGGGCACCCCCTGTCGGAACATGGGGGAGCAAGAGCCGAGGGGGATTGGGCACCCCCCTCAGCACACAACAAGTGGGTGGGGGGAGACATTATGCCAACAGGGAGTGGGCTCCCCAGTCAGCTAAATAAACAGGGACAGGGGACTGTAGCCAATGGGGGTTGGGCCCCCTGTTGTCAAAGGAAGGCTATTGGGAGCACATGATGCCGAGGGGGATTGGGCACCCAATCGGCACACACTTGGGGTGGATCATTATGCCAACGGGGGATGGGCTCCCCCATCGGCAAATGAAGTGGGTTGGGGAATGCAAAAGGGGGATGAGGCACCCCTGTCACCATGTTTACCTGGGGAGGCTGTGCCGCTGCAATGAGCAACTTGCTTCTCATGGCAGCGGACATTTTCTGAGATGTGGTTGCCACATTACTTCTTGCTGGTGTGGTACCTGCATGCTGTCTTATTGGGGAATGAGGGACGCACCTACTGATGCGTGCCCTGCATTCACCCACAGCGACCGCACCTCCAAATCTTCTCCTAATGCAATATGTTGGCTGGCGCACAAGCACAAGCCAACATAAAAAGGAGGTGGTGATGCCACTGTACAGATCACTTGTGAGGCCTCATCTGGAATACTGTGTCCAGTTCTGGAGGCCGCATCTCAGGAAAGACATAGACAGAATGGAAGCAGTACAGAGAAGGGCAACTAAAATGGTGCAGGGATTGCATCAGAAGCCAAATGAAGAGAAATTGAAAGATCTCAATATGTATTCACTGGAGGAGAGGACAGGAGAGGAGATAAGACAGAGGGGAGATATGATAGAGAATTTCAAGTACCTCAAGGGTATCAATAAGGTACAAGAGGGTTGCATCTTTCATCATGTGGGACCCCACAGGGGAAGGAAACAACTCCTGGTGGGGGACTTAATCATTAGGAGGGTAGAAATGGGGGAGGAAGGGGAGAGGGAGTTAAGGTGCCTTCCTGGCGCCATGGCTTGGAGGGACAGGGAGCGAATCCTCAGGATCGTGGGGAGAGCTGCACGAGGGAGGAAGGGAGCTGGATGTCATTGTCCACCTAGGGACAAATGACCTGGCTGGGAATGGGATCAGAACAGTGCAAGAGGAGTTTGTAGAGTTGGGGAGGGGCCTTAGTGAAGTAGCGCATACGGTAACCTTCTCGGAGGTGCTGCCTGTCTATGGCAAGGGTGATGCTAGGCACTCACCCCAGGGAATTCAATGAGTGGTTGAAAACTGGTGTGGAGATCAGGGGTTTGGCTTCATTGGGGACTGGGAGACCTGGAGGGATGCAGACCTATACTGGTGCGATGGTCTGCATCTGTCTAGGGGGGACCAGGATCCTAGGTGAGGTTTAAATGCTCATTGGCAGCACTTAAACCAGCTAATGGGGAGGCACTGAAAAGAAGCAGGAAATCCCAGCCTCCCACAAAACATGGTAATTAGTGAGGGTAAACACCAAGGTAGAGAAGTTATTAGGAGCAGAACAGAGGTAAATGTAAAAAAGGCAAAGGTAAGGACAGGAATGGGGCTAAAGGGTAAGGCTATAAAAAGTGGAGGGTGATGAGTACCAATGCCCGTAGTTTGTGTAACAAGCTCCCTGAACTAGTGGCCTTGATGGAAGACGTTGCCTGGATATTGTGGCAGTCACAGAAACATGGTACACAGAGAACCATGACTGGGATGTCAACATACCAGGATACACAATCTACAGGAGGGACAGGGAGGGTAAAAGAGGAGGAGGAGGAGGAGGAGTAGCTCTCTATGTAAAGGAAGGGATCACAGCAACAGAACTAAAGAGTAAACAGGGAGCAGATGAGGCACTCTGGGTCACCCTGGAGACAGGAAATGGCACCACAATCCGCATGGGGGTTGTATACAGACCCCCATCTCAGGGGGAGGGAATGGACAAGGAAATGATAGAAGGCTTCCTTAGAATGGCAGAAAAAGGGGAGATATTGTTGATGGGGAACCTGAATATGCCAGATGTTAACTGGAGCACCTTTGCTGCAGGCACATCCAAGAGCAGGGTCATTCTTGATGCCCTACAGGGGGCATGCCTCAGACAGCTAGTATTGGAACCCACTCGAAGAGGGAGCAATCTTAGACCTGGTACTCTCAAATGGGGATGGAGAAAGAATCTCAGATTTAGAAGTGGGTAGCCATCTGGGAACAAGCGACCACCAAACAGTGTGGTTCACAATAAACACAGCCATACAATCAAGCCATACAAAAGCAAGAGTACTGGACTTTAGGAGGGCTGACTTTAGGAAAATGAGAGCGTTCCTCAGAAAAGCACTAGCAAACAGGCAAGAAGGAGGGGTGGAGGAACAATGGGGAGTAATCAAAACAGCCATCACAGAGGCAACAAGCCTTTGTGTAAAGCAAATCAATAAAACACAACGAAGGAAAGAAACGCTATGGTTCTCAAAAGAGTTGGCAGGAAAGGTTAAGGAGAAAAGGATAGCATTCAGGAAATATAAGGAAACACAGAAGGAGCAGGACAGAGACCTTTATCAGTTAAAGCAGAAAGAGGCTGGGAAGGCAGTCAGAATAGCAAAGGCCCAAACTGAGGAAAGGATAGCCAATTCTGTTAAGAAGGGGGATAAGACCTTTTATAGGTACATTAGGGAGTGAAGAAAGACCAAAGGAGGGATACTGAGGCTTAATAAAGGGGAGGAAATGTGGGTAGAGGGTGACAGTGAAAAAGCAGGGATACTGAACGAATATTTCTGCTCAGTATTCACAAAGGAAGAGGAGGGGGAGGTACCTAAACCAAACAAGAGAAACACTCTGAAGACGGGGGTCGATACCAGTCCATTTACAGAAGAAAGGGTTCTGAAAGAACTAATAAAATTGAAGGTGGACAAAGCAATGGGGCCTGATGGGATTCATCCAAGAATTCTAAAAGAACTAAGGGTAGAACTAATGACACCACTGACTACTCTCTTTAACAAATCATGGGAGGATGGGGTGGTACCCGAGGACTGGAGGAGGGCAGATGTGATTCCTCTTCACAAAAGTGGGAGCAGGACAGAGACAGAAAACTACAGACCAGTTAGTTTGACCTCAGTGGCAGGGAAAATGATGGAATTACTTCTGAAGGAAATAATTGTTGAGTACCTAGAGGCCAGTGGAGCACAGGACCCAAGGCAGCATGGATTCACAATGGGAAGGTCGTGTCAAATGAATCTAATAGATTTCTTTGACTGGGTGACCAAAGTAGTAGACCAGGGAGGGGCTGTGGACATGGCCTACCCAGATTTTAGCAAGGCATTTGATACAGTCCCACACAAAAGATTAATACACAAGTTAGCCAGCCTCGGAGTGGGTCCCAAGGTGGTAGCCTGGATAAAAAAATCGGCTAGACAACAGGACGCAAAGGGAAGTAGTAAATGGAGTCCACAGTGAAGAAAGGAGGGTTACTTGCAGGGTACCGCAGGGTTCAGTACTGGGACCTGTCCTTTTTAATGTCTGTCTAAGTGACATTGCAGAGGAACTGGAAGGAAAAGTATGTCTCTTTGTAGATGACACAAAGATCTGCAACAGGATTGATACACAAGCTGGAGCGGAAAGGATGAGAAGGGACTTGGCAGGGTTGGAGGAATGGTCAAATGTATGGCAGCTCAGATTCAATGCAAAGAAGTGCAAGGTAATGCACCTGGGAAACAAAAACCAAGGGGAAGCGTACACAATGGGGGGTGAGATACTGACAACAGTAAAAATGGAAAGGGACCTGGGGTTAATTATATCAGATGACCTAAAGGTGGGCAAGCAATGTGAGAAGGCAGTAAGGAAGGCTGGGGCGATACTGGGATGCATAGGAAGAGGCATCAATAGTAGAAAACAGGAAGTTGTTATCCCTCTGTACAGACAGTTGGTGAGACCCCATCTGGAGTACTGTGTGCAGTTCTGGAGACCCCATCTCTGCAAAGACATAGACAGAGTGGAGGCTGTCCAGAGGAGGGCAACCAAAATGGTGCAGGGTCTGCACCAGAAGACATCTGAAGAAAGACTAAAGGAGCTTAATATATACCATTGAGGAAAGAAGGAGAGAGGGACATGATATAAACTTTCAAGTACCTCAAGGGAATCAACAAAGTCCAAGAGGGTAGCATCTTTCAGAAAAGAGATGTGCATGAACAAGGGCACAATTTGAAGATAGAGGGGGATGGCTCAGAGGTAATGTAAGGAAGTATTTTTTCACAGAGAGGGTTGTGGATGCATGGAACAGCCTCCCTGAGGAGGTCGTGGAGTCAAGAACAGTGGGGGAATTCAAGAATGCATGGGACAGACATAAGGCAGTCCTAGTGGGGGGTAGGAGGAAGTAAGCTGTTGGTTAACTAGGATCTGCAGCTTATCTGTTAGGTATGAAAATGGGCAGACTAGGTGGGCCAAGCGGTCCTTATCTGCCATCAAATTCTATGTTTCTATGTTTCAGAGAAGAGGTTCAACAACAAGGGGACATGATATGAGATGGGGGGGTAGACTCCAGGGTAGCCTGAGGAAGTACTTCTTCACAGAAAGGGTGGTGTATACACAGAACAGCCTCCTGGTGGGGGAAAAATGGTGGGGGAATTCAAAAATGCATGGGACAAACATAAAAGAACACTAACAATAGGGAAGAAAGGGGAAGCTGAAGGTCAGGTAGGGAATGCGGTTTAATCACTGGATAGGAAAAATGGGCAAACTAAATGGGCCCAGCAGTCCTTATCTGCCAACAAATTCTATGTTTCTATGTAAAAGCCAATGGTAACAACAGCATATAATAAATTTTTACCTGTGTAACTGAGAGATACTTGGTCATCACCAATGGTGACTGTAAATAACAAGCATTTGTCAATGCCGAAAGTTCACCACGTTAGTAAAGGAATAGCGCGGGGACGCACTCCATAGAGTTTAATAGGGCAATTTTTAAAAGCTTATTTTTATACTTGCCAGTGAAGATTTTATCAAAGAAAGGCAGTCGCTTAAGTAACAAGGTCCTTGTTAGTTAAGCAACTGCCTTTCTTTCACAAAATCGTCACTGGAAAGTATAAAAACAACCTTTTAAAAATTGCCCCCATTAATCTCCATGGAGCACATCAGCATGAGAGGAAGTTGTGCTGAGGTTCATGAACTATAGCAATTAGAGAGATGCTGGAATGAGAGGAAAAGAGATAGACGCTGTTTCTGTCACGTTGAGTATACATGTTGAAACCGTGTCTGTCCACATTAAGTTGTTGCTGTTGTTTCTCAGCGAAAGTTCAGCTTCAGGTTGCCCACAGGCTACTCTCTGTCTGCAGGGGGGACTGAAGTTTGAACTTGGCTGCTGAATTTTGCTGGTACTTAACTGAAGTAAAATGTTCGGGTCTAGGGCACTGGTCTCTTCTTTTCTGCTTACTCTGCATTGTCATCTTTATGCAGCAGAAGCCTTGCATGGAAGATAAATGTTTGCCAAGTGCTTTCCACTGAGACGGTTGGCAGGGAAGTGAAAGTGCAGTTGGGTGATTCATGCATGGGCCATGCCTGGCAATAGTCTCATTTTCAACATTTTGTCTGATGTGAAACTTCAGCATATAATGTGTATGGCATGCATGTACCAATCTGAAGGGGAAAATAGGATTAGAGCACATTAAACAGAAGCCCTAATATAATTTATCCCATATACCTTCCATTGCCAGGGTAAGGGTTTTGTAGTCTGAAGCTAAGAGCTTGGGGCATTTAAAAAATTGTCCCCATTAAACTCCATGGAGCACATCACCATGTTATTCATTTACTAAGGCGGCAACCTCTATGGCGCGCATCCCCACGCTGTTCATTTCCACACATGCGCAGAAGCCGTAGCACTACTGTGCATGTGCCGAATTGGCTACATTCACACATATTTGTTTCATCACCGAACAGTGATCAGCTGTTCAGCAGCTCTTTCTTTTCATGTTTTCGCACTCGCCACTAACCACAAGAAGTTCGCAGCATAGAGGCGCGGTGAACTTAACAAGGAAGGGGATGTACAAAACTGTCTTGATTTTAAGAAAATGTAATCAATTGTTAGTATTCAACAGCAATCCTATGCCCAGGATATATGATTTGGTGGACAAGTTGGGTGGTGTCAAGTACATCAGCACTTGATCTCAACCAGTGGTTACTGGCAAATACAGTACTCCTAGTCAAAGATAAGCCTGCTTTTTCAACACCCATTCAATTCTACTAGCTCATCAGGTCAAGTCAAATCAAGTCGACTTTATTTTTAAGTGCAGTTCCATAGTGATCACAGTGCTTTACAAAATCTGTAAAAACATCAATAGAAAATTTAAAAAAATCAGACTTTAAAACAGTCAAAATACTAATAATAAAAACTATCAATTATTTATGTTAGGGAATGCCAAACAGAACAAACAGGTTTTTAGAGCAGCTTTAAAGCTCTCAATGGTCAGGCACTCTCTGATCCAACAAGGCAGAGAATTCCACAGGGTGGAGGCCACAAAAGCAAAAGAGTGGGCCCCAGAGGTCTTTAATCAAACCCTAGGACTCTCCAGCAATCCCTCGTTGGAGGAACGGAGTGAGCGGAGGGGGCGATAGGGGCAAAGAAGATCTTGCAAGTAGCGTGATCACTGACTGTGTTGGGCTTTGTAGATCAGTAACCCGACTCTGAAGGTGATCCACCAATGGACAGGCAGCCAATGCAGATCACGGAGCACAGGAGTGACATGACTAGATCTTGATAAGTCAGTCAACAACCTGGCCCCCGCATTCTGCACTAGCTGTAATGGCAGATATCAACCCCCGGTAGCCTTAGGTATAGGCCATTGCAGTAATCAAGGCATGAGGTTACAAAGGTGTGGATGAGTGTAGTGAGATCACCAGGTGGAACCAAGCACTTGATCCAGGTGATGTTCCTCAGATGGTAAAAAGAGGTCTTATTGACAGCAGGCACCTGAAATTTTAATGTCAGGCCACTGTCAAACACAATGCCCAGATTTCACGCTCGGTCTGCGGGAAGCAGCTGATCCCCCCCTGAGCCAGAGCCCAGATGGTTGACTAGATGACAACCCCATGCCTGGACATCCTGGGTCCACCACCAACACTTTGGTCTTGTCCGAGTTCAACTTCAGCCAATTGGCGCTCATTCAACCCTGGATTTCAGTGAGGCAGCTGTTAAAGACCAAGACCACTCTGCCCTGCTCGGGTACAAAGGACATGTAGAGCTGAGTATCATCTGCATAGCAGTGAAAACTCAGCCCATACTACCTCATAATATCTCCCAAAGGCAGCATATACACTGCAAACAGCATGGGGGTCAGTACAGAGCCCTGCAGAACCCCACATGACAGGGGAAGAGGGGCAGAAGAGTAAATCCCCAACATCTCTCTCTCTCAGACCTGACAGTGAGGAATGATCAGAACCACCTGAGAACTGTACCAGACAGTCCACAGAGAATCAGCAGGTGCTCCAACAACACCCCATGGTGTACAGTGTCAAACACTGCAGAGAGATCAAGGAGAACCAGGATGGAGTAACTTCTCCAATCCCTCACTATCAGGAGATCATTAAGTACCTGAACAAGGGCAGTCTCAGTACTGTGCCTCTTCCTAAACCCAGATTGGAGAGGATCGTAGACATCATGAGATCTTGGATGGTCATCCAGCTATGCTGCAACCACCTTCTCAATAACCTTGCCCACAAAGGGCAGGTTAGAGACAGGTCTGTAGTTTGCTAGACAGTCTGGATCGAGAGTAGGTTTCTTTAGGAGGGGTACCACTACCGCCTCCTTCAGGGGATCTGGAAAAAATCTCTGTCTCTAACAAACACCGGACTATCTCAGCAAGGATCGGGCTGATGACTTCAATGCACTCCACCAGGAGACTCATTGGGCCCTGATCCAGACTACAGTAGGTTGGGCACATACCCTGAATGACCCGCACAACGTCTACATCCTCCAACCGGCCAAAGTCAGACCAGATAGACCGGGTGCTTGCAACCTCTTGCCAATCTCTGCAATACCCATTGAAGGGTGCTGAATGGATCTCCGACCTGATGGTGGCAATCTTATCGGTGAAGAACTAAGCAAACTCATCACACTTATCCTGTGAAAATGCTCCCCAAGACTGCAGACAGGTTGGATTGCACAACCTGTCAACAGTTCAGAAGAGCTGGTCTGGTTGATTCCTCACTGCAGCAATCTCCTTGGACATTCATGATGGGCCTATTGGCTCCCGTATGTCCTTAAAATTCTAGTAATCCTTGTAACTCTGCCATCTTACAGGAGATTGCCGATTGATAGTCTTTATAATGGGCTACAATCTAAGTTTATCATCAACAAGGCCTGATTTCCTCCAGCGCCGCTACAACCTTCAGCCTTCTTGCCTCAGCTCCTTCAAAGTCCCATCAAACCAAGGGAACTTTGGGCAAAGAGTGAGGGGGGGCAAATACGGACAGGAGTTAGGGAGTTGAGAGCCCCTGTCACTGCCTTATTATAGGCTATTACCAGTTTCCCCGGCTCCCCGCATACACTTGACTCATCTGATAGAGCACCACCTTAAGATCACGTGGTTCAGGTTATATCATGTATATTCGTGTACCACTGAAATGTAGGGTGTGTGCCATATAACTTATATGGCAAACACACTACATTCCAGTGGTACACAGATTTGATTCTGGCTCCCCACACAGATTAATGCACTGCTTATTTGGACGATGTCATGGTGTATAGTATTGGCTGCTACACCTAAGAGCAGTCATCCTGTCCATTGAAGAAACAAGACTGGCAATCAATCCCACCAAATGAGCATTAGGCATGCAAGAAACCAGATACTGTTTTGGGGTTATGTTCTGGGTAATGGAGAGGTGAAGCCTAAGGTGCCCAAAACTGAGGCTGTAGCAAACAGTCCAGTCCCCAAAATGAAGAAGCATATTACATCTTTCCTATGGTTTGCTGGCTATTAGAAGTGATTTGTTCCCCATGTTGCTCACTTAGCTACTCCTCTTACTGAGGTTACAAAGAAGCATTACCCCAAAAATGTAATGTGGTCCCCAAAAGGTAAACAGCATTTTGAGCCATTAAGGCTGCCTTATGTTCAGCCCCAGTTCTAAAAAGTACAGATTTTAAAAAGCAATTTATGTTACAGATGGATGGGTTTAAGTGAGGCATAGGTGCAGTCCTGAGCCATAATGTAGATGGAGAAGAACACCCCATATTGTACCTCAGTAGGAAACTGCACAACATAGAAATGAAGTATTCCACCACTGAAAAGGAATGTTTCGGAGTCAAATGGGCAATGGAGGCTTTGACGGGTGTTTTTTCAGTTAGGAGCTGAAATTCTACTGATGACAGACCACAGCCCTATTTGTTGGATCAACCAAATGGGGATAAAAATCTGAGAATCACTAGATGGTACAGGTATCTGGTACTGCAGTCATTTAAATTCCACATGGTCCACAGAGCAAGATCACAGCATGTAAATGCTGATTTTCTGTGAATATGTGGTTCAGAGATTGGGAAAGCAGAAGGCTAATTAAACATTGTTTATGCTGAACAAAATATTTGCTGAAAATAGTATTATAGAAAAGGGATAGGTCTTATTCCAAGAATAGTATATTCTATAAGAAGCTGATTAGAGAGAAAATGGTCTGAAGATTAAGGAAACCTGTCTATAAATGAAAAGGAAGAAAATGGATTCCATCTTTGGGGGGGGGGGTGACAGGGTCAGGACCCTATTTTTCTATAAGGAAAATTAAATGACTAAAAATCTATCACTTCCTATCCTTCATCTGGCTTGCTTTTCCTCCCCTTTAAAAAATTAGTTGTGCAAACATATTCCCATAGGGCCTAGCCCCTATACAGATCTGATGGCCCTTCTCATCCTTTCCTCCTTCTCTACTTTTCTGTCTTGTTTCTCACACTGTCTTTTTTCTTTCTTTCTTCCCTTCTTGTTTCTGCCACAGCATATGGTGAACCTCTCATGAAATTAGACTTACAGGATCTGTAACGACACACTTAGGAGTTGTTAAAATAAATGTGCACTGCTCTTCGGGCTGCAAAATGGGACTAGTTTGTTTTTCTAAAAAACAAGAGTTTATAAAAAGAATAAATTAACTCAATGCAGAAGGGGGTTAATGTTCTGAAGCCTGAGCCAGAGGTTGTTTTTTTTTTTTTTTTGCTGTTTATTTATAGAAACATAAACTATGATGGCAGAAATAGGCCAAGGGTCATTCTTGCCTGCCCATGGCTCCCTATCTAATCCTGGGATGCTTTGTCCATATAGGATTCTAGCCCTTCCTCTCCACCCCAAGTCCCCTCCTTGTTACTGTCACCCTGAGTAACCACTATACCCTTTGTCACAAACCCACTCCTGCTGGTCAGGCCCACTTAGCTCACCTTGCCCACCATTAAGTGCAATCCATGACGGGGGGGACAGGGATACCCTCCTTGTGCTTTTAGAATGCTCGCCGAGGTCATGACTGCACCTCTGCCACAAGGATCCAGGATGTCCCTCTAACTCTAGAGAAGGGCACAATAACAGTGTCAAGTCTTGTGGCCAAATATGAACCCTTCCTTGGCTATTACATAAAGAAGGAAGACCCAGGTGTCACACTCTCTTCAGGGGTAGCAGTGTAAAGCCTGATATGGCCTTCTCCCTACAGGACATACAACAGCCTGGTTCAGAATCCCTGCAGACTTGTCCCTGAGACTTTGATATTCTCCCTATCTTTCCAGATCCCTTACAGACCCTTTTCTCAATTTGGTTGCTTATGGTGGCCCCCCTCTAAGCAATTAACAGTTGTCACAGATTATTAATGAACATACAGTCACACACAAATATAGAACTCACACAGGTAGAATTTCTTTAGAAAAACAAAAGTTTTTTACTAAAATACTTAAATACAGTTACAACTAAAAAGAACATACACTAATTTGAATTATAGTATACATAAATAAAAATGGAAAAATGTACAGTGAAACACACTAAAACTGTTAGCTAAAAAGCCTACCTTACATTTGTAGTAAACTGAAGTCCAGAAAAGTAGATGAAAGTTTTCATTTCCTTTAGTCCTTGTAGCCACACTGGGTTTCAGGAGTTGGGCTTCTCATGAGTGTCAGGTGGAGTCCAGGTGACAAAAGTGTGTACAGACACTGAGTCCAAGCAGCTTGACTTCTTGTGTGTCGGGTGTAGTCCAAGAACAAGGGGCATAATTTGAAGATAGAGGGGGGACAGCTCAGGGCAACATGAGGAAGATTTTTTTCACAGAAAGGGTGGTGGATGCATGGAATGGGCTTCCTGAGGAGGTTGTGGGGTCAAAAACAGTGGGGGAATTCAAAAATGCATGGGACAGAAATAAGGCAATTCTGGTGGGGGTTAGAAAGAAGTAGGCTGTTGGTTAACTAGGATCTGCAGCTAATCTAATCAGTAGGGAACTGGGCAGACTGGGTGGGCCAAGCGGTCCTTATCTGCCAAAGTCTATGTTTCTATGTTTCAAATGAAAAGTGTGTAAATGCCCTGAGCTGGGGCTTTTTATATTCCTGTTTGTGGATAGAGGCTGGCCCTTCCATTTTAGGCCACCGAGTGTCACTCTTGCACTTCTCCAACACAATGTTCTGCTACCTGGTGATGTTACCCAGCCTACATTTATGACACCTGACATTACAATCTCACACACATCTGTTAGAAGAAAGTTTCCTGTTTTTTTCTTTCATCTCATCAAAGACAATATCTTGGATCACAGCATCCTGCTTTTTGAAGTTAAAAAGGGCTATCTCCTGAAGACTTTATTCACCTCTGTTTCCCTTGGTCAGTTAACTACTGGAAATGCCCCTTTGGTCAGTTATCCCCAAAGCCTATGACAATAACTTGTTAGATTCCGGGCAAGCAGATTGGCCTTCCAGGTCAAAGGAAGGTCAAAACTTTTTTTTTATTTCAGTCTTTTCTCTATGTGCCCTTGAAGTAACACTGGCATTTGTGGCATGTACATATACATAGAATTACATAAAAAAAACATATATACAACAGAATTATATCTCCCAATAAAGACTAGCAGTGGGGTAGCTTGCAACACCCCTCACTCTGTCTCAACCATGCTTGAAACCATTTATGGTTTTGGCACCCACCACCTCAGCTGGTAGACTGTTCTACAGTTCCACCACCCTTTCTGTCAAATATTACTTTCTCATATCCCTCTTGAACCTCCTTCCTGTCAGTTTCCACTAATGTCCTCATGACCTTGAACTTTATTCATGCAAAATAATTTCCCGCTGCTCACCTTGTTTATTCCTTTCAGAAACTTGAAGGTCTCTATCATGTTCTCCCTCTCCCATCTGGTCTCCAGTGAGTATGTGTTCACGGCCTTGAGTGAATCCTTGCAAGACCTGCCCTACTGGCCCTGAATCATCTTTGTCACCCTTTGCTGCATTGTCTCCAGCCTGTTCTTATCTTTCCTGAAGTGAGGACTCCAGAACTGGGCACAGTACTCCAGGTGTGGCCTCACCAAAGATTTATAACGTAGTATTACCTCTTTTCTTCTGCTTTCAATACCCCCCATACATCTCAGCATCCCATTTGCCTTACTATAGGTCCTGTTGCGCTGGCTTGACTGTTTGAGGGAGTCACTGTTGATAATTCCTAGGTACCACTCCTCAGCTGTAGTGCTAAGTCTTACCCCACCCATCCAGTACTCTTTCCTGGGGTTCTTGTTCCCTAGGTGCATCACCTTGCACTTTTTAGCACTGAATTTCATCTTCCAAACCTTAGACCACCTCTCTAGTCATTGTTGATCCCTCTACATTTCCCAGATTCCCTCATCACTATACACCCTCCCCCAGAGCTTAGTGTCACCTGCTAGGAGCCACAATCTGCCCCGGAGTCATTCTCCAATGTCACTGATGAATATATTGAAGAGGACTGGGCCCAGGGCAGACTCCTATGGTACTCTATGTGTAACCTCTCTCTCTTTCTCTGTATTCTGATTTGACCCCATTAACCACAACCATCTGCTATCTCCCTTTAGCCAGTTACCTACCCCTCTTACTAGGTCCCTAGTTAAATCCCTATCTTCCAGTGTAGCCTGTGAGGCACCAAGTCAAAAACCTTGCTCAAGTTGAATTAGAGGAAATCCAAGGCTTGGCCCCCATCCAATACCTTTGACACTCAGTCAAAGAAAACTATCAGGTTAGTCTGAAAAGACTTTCCTGCCATGAACACATGCTGCTTTCTATTGTGGAGACCATTGCTCTCCAGATAGTCCACAAGATCCTCTTTGTCCAGCTTCACTACTAAAAAGGTAAGACTGACAGGTCTTTAGCTCCTCGCATGTTCCTTGTCTTTCCCCATGGAATGGAACAACATCCACCACTCTCCAGTCCTTTGGAACTACTCCTGTCTGCAATGAGCTATTAAATAGTCCTACCAGGTGTTCAGCCAGTTCTGCTGTCAGTTCCCTGAGCACTATCAGATGCATTCCATCCAGTCCCAGTGCCTTATCTGTCTTTAGGGCTTCTATCCCTTTCTGGACCCTTTTACATGTAAGTACTGGCTGCCTCACCTATGGGATTCCCCTTGTGGCCCTTTTGATACCCCTCTCTCTCTCTCTCTCTCTCTTTCTTTCTCTTCCTTCATATCGGAAAGCATGGGAGGACAGATAATTGAATGTGATATGCTGAGAACAAAAAGTCACAAGGAGGCCAGATCAGAAAAACATAAATAGGTAAAAGAAGGCTTTTGAAATGGGTCACTCTATACACTCTGAGCTCTCTGCATAGAAGGGGAAGAATGTCTAGGAGGTAAATAGCAAGAAAGAACTAACCTAGTCAACAGGTTAACCTGAATCTGAACAGGATCACTGTACTTCTTACTGCTTAGAAAAGGGGGTCTACAATTTGGATACAAGCAATAACTTTTACAGCAGATATAGTCCAGGATATTCGAAGGTCCTGGTTGGGGCTCACTAAATGTTTGCTCTAGCGACAAATTAATGCCTGGAGCAAACCAAAGGTACATTGGAACATGCTATTGCAAGTGCTAAAGTCATGTCATGAGATAACCTCATAGTCTTCAGGTGAAGCTACCTCTGGCTGCAAGCTGCAAAACTGGACTTAAGATTTGCAAGAAAGTGAGTAGTGCTCACAACAGAAGGAGGTGAACCTTACAATTTACAATTGTCTTTGGTTTGAAGCAGATTCCTTAGGAAAGTTAATGTTCTTCAGGTGGAGGATACTTCTAACTGAAGGGTGAAATAAGGAACTTAGAATTATCAGAAAAGGCAGTCTTTCAATCAACAGAGGGAGGTGAAGTTTGCTTTACTTTTGTTACAAGTGTTAAGGTTTTCAGTGCAGGAAGACTTTAAACCCACATAGGCTGAATACTGTTTTCTGTGTCTGCCCTTCTGCACAGCTGACGTGTTTTGGGGCTGACTGTTTTCAGAGCACAAGCCACCAGGCTCTTTTGGGGCTGGGGAGGTTTACCTGTGTCTGACTTGGATGTTTGATTTTCTCTGTTTGATTAGCAGGGTATTTTCTCTGTCAAATTGGTTTGAAGCAGTATTACAAATTGTCGTGTATGGCATCTTGCTGACAGGAAGGCACTCATCGCATCGGTAGGTCAGCGCATTTAGCTGATTGTTTCGGAGGGCACAGTTTAGGCCCAACCCCTTCCCACCCCTCACCCCACCCACCCCTGGAAATAGTTCATTTATACCTGGGGTTCTGACATCATTTCCTCAAGAGGGCAAGGTACATATCACTGTCATAGCCTGTCTAGCACACTGCACTGACAATATAAGCATACACATTATATAAATACATATATTACTATATAATGCACCAATCACACACAAAAAAAAAAATAATAAAAAAAAAAGGTAGACAGTTATGTGGGGAGTAGTACAATGTAATGGCTGTGGGGCAGCAGTCTTCCGGGAGTCTTTCTGGAGGCTGAGATGCTACCCTGTTTGCAGACAACTATCTGCCCTGAAGGAGGAGGTTTCCCATCTTCAAGCTGCACTGGACAGTGGCAAGGGAGCCTCCCCCATCCAGGGAGCACCAGAGCCACCACCACTACCTCAGAGGTTGCGAAGAAAGCACTGCAGTTGGACCACAGTGTGCTCAGGGAGGGTAAGGGTGGTGGAACAGAGGCACACCCAGTCAGTTTTTCCACTCCACAATCCATACACCATTCTGGGGGAGCATAGCTCCCCTATGGATGCACCCGCAGAGGAGACTAAGGAGGGTGCAGACAACTGTCACAAGGGAGGCCCTCAGGAAGGAGGCAGAGAGCACCACAGGGAAAGAAAGCAGCTCCTGGGGGGGACTCAATTATTAGGGGGATAGAACTGGGAGGAGCAGGGAAAACTGAAGTAAGGTGCCTGCCTGGTGCCATGGCTTGGAGGGACAGGAAGCGCATCCTTAGGATCACGAGAACAGTTGCACGGGAGTCTGAGCTGGACGTCATTGTCCACCTAGGGACATATGACTTAGCTCATCATGAGATTAGAGCAGTGCAGAAGGACTTTGTAGAATTGGGGAGGGGCTTAAGACAAGTAGCACACACAGTATCCTTCTCAGAGGTGCTGCCTGTCAGTGGCATGGGTGAGGCGAGGTACTTTGCACCATGCAGTTTAACAAATGGTTGAAAAATGGTGTGAGCACAGAGGTTTGGCTTCATTGGGACTGGGGTTCCACCTGAGGGACACCAGCCTATACTGGCAGGATGGTCTGCATCTGTCCAGGAAGGGAACAAGTCTTTGGGCAATTGGTTTAAATGCTTCATTGGCAAGCCTTTAAACTAGTCAAGGGGAGGCACTGATAAGCAGCAGGAAAATCCCAGCCTCCCCCTACAAAACAGGGTACTAAATGAGAAAAAGACCAAGGTACAAAGGTCAGTGGGGGATGCCGCTACAGAAGGTAAAGCCATCAAAAAATGGAGAGCAATGAGTACCAATTCCCGTAGTCTGGGTAACAAGCTTCCTGAATTAGTGGCCTTGATGGAGGAGGAAGATCTGGATATCGTGGCAGTCACAGAAACATGGTACACACAGAACCATGACTGGGACGTAAACATACCAGGAAACACTATCTACAGGAGGGACAGGGAGGGTAAAAGAGGAGGAGGAGTAGCTCTCTACATAAGAAAAGAAATCAAAGCAACAGAACAAAAGGGTAAACAGGGAGGAGAAGAAGCACTGTGGGTCAATTTGGAGGCAGGAAATGGCGCCACAATCCGGACAGGGGTTGTATACAGACCTCCTCTCAGGGGGAGGAAATGGACAAGGAAATGATAGAAAGTATACTTAGAATGGCAGATAAAGGGGAGATATTGCTGATGGGTGATCTGAATATGCCAGATGTTAACTGGAGTGCAGTTGCAGCAGCCACTTCTAAGAGTGGGGTTATTCTAGATGCCCTACAGGGGTGTGCCTTAGACAACTAGTATTGGAGCCCACTCGAGAGGGAGCAATCTTAGACCTGGTTCTCTCAAATGGAGATGAAGAGAGGATCACAGATGTAGAAGTGGGTAGCCATCTGGGAACTAGCGACCATCGAACAGTATGGTTCACAATAAACACAGCAATAGAGTCGCTTGCACAAAGACAAAAGTACTGGATTTTAGGAGGGCTGACTTTGCTAAAATGGGTGAGTGCCTAAGGAATGCACTAGCAAATGGGCAGGAAGGAGGGTGGAAGAACAATGGGGAATAATAAAACTGCCATCACAGCGGTAACAAGCCTTGTAAAGCAAATAAACAAAATGAAACGAGGTAAGAAACAACTATGGTTCTCAAAGGAAGTGGCAGTGAAGGTTCAAGAGAAAAGAAAGCATTCAGGAAGTACAAGGAATCGTAAAGGAACAGGACAGAGAACTGTATCAGTTAAAGCAAAGGAAGCTGGAAAGGCAGTCAGAACAGCAAAGGCCCAAACCGAGGAAAAGATAGCCAACTCAGTTAAGAAGGGGATAAACCTTTATAGGTACATCAGGAGTCAAGGAAGACCAAGGGAGGGATAGGGAGGCTTAATAAAGGGAGGGAGGTGGGCAGAGGGTGACTGTGAAAAGGCAGAGGTACTAAACAAATATTTTTGCTCAGTATTTACAAAGAAAGAGGGGAGGTACCTAAAACAAACAGTAGAAACACTCTGGATACAGAAGTTGATACCAGCCCATTTACAGAAGAAAGGGTTCTGAAAGAGCTCTTAAAACTGAAGGTGGACAAAGCAATGGGGCCCAATGGGATTCATCCCAGAATTCTAAAAGAACTAAGGGTAGAACTAGTGACACCACTGACTACCTCTTTAACAAATCATGGGAGGATAGGGTGGTACCTGAGGACTGGAAGAGGGCAGATGATATTTCCCTTCACAAAAGTGGGAGCAAGGCAGAAGCAGGAAACTACAGACCTGTTAGTTTAACCTCAGTGGTAGGGAAAATGATTGAATCACTTCTGAAGGAAAGAATTGTTGAGTATCTAGAGGCCAGAGGGGCACAGGACCCAAGGCAACATGGATTCACAGCGGGAAGGTCATGCCAGACAAATCTGATAGATTTCTTTGACTGGGTGACCAAAGTAGTTGATCAGGGAGGGGCTGTGGACATGGCCTACCTAGACTTTAGCAAGGCATTTGACACAGTCCCACACAAAAGATTAATATACAAGTTAGCAAGCCTGGGAGTGGGTCCCAAGATGACAGCCTGGGTAAAGAATTGGCTGGAGAATAGGACACAGACAGTAATAGTAAATGGAGTCCACTTTGAAAAAAGGGGGTTAGTAGTGGGGTCCCGCAGGGTTCAGTATTAGGACCGGTCCTCTTCAGTGTCTTTATAAGCGACATTGCAGAGGGACTGGAAGGAAAAGTATGTCTCTTTGCAGATGACACAAAGATCTGCAACAGAGTTGATGCACAAGGTGGGGTGGAAAGGATGAGAAGGGACTTGGCAAGGTTAGAGGAATGGTCAAATGTATGGCAGCTTAGATTCAATGCTAAGAAGTGCAAGGTAATGCACCTGGGAAACAAAAACCCAGAGGAAGAGTACACAATGGGGTGAGATACTAACAACAACAAAATGGAAAGGGACCTGGTAAATCATATCAGATGACCTAAAGGTGGGCAAGCAATGTGAGAGGGCAGCAAGGAGGGCTGGGGATACTGGGATGCATAGGGAGAGGCATCACCAGTAGAAAACAAGAAGTTATTATCCTCTGTACAGACAGCTGGTGAGACCACATCTGAGTACTGCGTGAAGTTCTGGAGACCCAGTTCCGCAAAGACATAGACAGGATGGAAACTGTCCAGAGGAGGGCAACTAAAATGGTGCGGGTCTGCACCGAAGACATATGAAGAGAGACTTAAGGAGCTTAATATGTATAGCCTCGAGGAAAGGGAGGGAGGGGGACATGATAGAAACTTTCAAGTACCTCAAGGGAATCAACAAAGTCCAAGAGGGTAGCATCTTTCAAAAAAAGAGGTGTGCAAGAACAAGGGGGCACAATTTGAAGATAGAAGGGGTGGCTCAGAGGTAATTTAAGGAAGTATTTTTTCACAGAGAGGGTTGTGGATGTATGGAATGGCCTTCCAGAGGAGGTTGTGGAGTCAAAAACAGTGGTGGAATTCAAGCATGCATGGGACAGTCATAAGGCAATTCTAGGGGTTGGGGGTAGGAAGAAGTAGGCTGCTGGTTAACTAGGATCTGCAGCTTATCCATCAGGTAGAAAAATGGGCAGACTGGGTGGGCCAAGCGGTCCTTATCTGCCATCAAATTCTATATTTCTATGTTCCAATATACCAGCCAGGCAGCATTCCAATTGGGATTGCAAACCCCAGCCCCCTATTGACCACCGGAGGTATGTGGCAAAAATAGTGTGCTAAGAGGATTGCGAGAGCAATCTGATTGTTAGGGCCACCAATGGTGATTGCTCCTGTGGAGTAATCTGTCATATTTGTACTTTAAGATGCAAGTTATCCCATAGCACTATTAAGGCACTATGAGGTAGCGCCAGCCCATCGGCACAGCAGTAGTGTTACTGCTCGCAATGCCAGTGAACTGAGTTTGAGAATGAGCCTGGATCATCATGCCAGGGGGAGGAGGAATGAGCATCCCAGGGAACACTCTCCTCCTCCAGGGAGGGTGGGTTGCTGTCCTCACTGCTATACTGCCATCTGGGTGACCAATGGTGGCAGTGCAGTCAACGGCACTGTGGGAGGGACAGATGTAAGCTGGGAGCTCAGTGCGGCAGCACGCTCAGCATGCATATGCACCTAGAACCTCTCATGCATGCCTGCATCTGTGAGGATAGGGAGAAACATAGAAAGACCACACTGCTCAATATGGATGACAGACCCCAGTGAACCAAAGGAGACCTGATCACTGTCTTGCCTGACAAAGATGATGCAGGTAGAGGGAGTCCTCCCCTCTTTCTCACCAAAGGGGAAGCTGCAGCAGCATGGAGAAAGGCAGTGGATGATGGTCAGAGTCTGGTAAAGCCATGCACCTAGGGAGCCCAGAGGGAGGTTGAGGCCAGTGGTATGGGAGGAGGCATAAACAGAGAATTAAAAAAAGCACTGTCAGGTCCATTTGCATCTCAGTAGGGCCCCATTATAGGCCCAGAGTGCACACAATTTGCAACCCCCTCCAACACCACTGAGATCTGTCAAACATGAACTACATTAATCATCCTTGGTGTCCTGTGGTTCCCCCAACAACTCTGCCATGACTGTCAGAAGAGTACCCTGGGGTCCAGTGTGTTCCCACTGCCCCAACCCCTCCACCACGACTGTTAGAAAAATGCTCTAGTTTCCAGTGGTCCCCAGTCCTGGTCCCCTTCCCCCCCACCTTTACTATTAGATGAATACCTAGGTGCCAGCTAGCCCAGTAGTGAAGAGGGCTGAAGCACTTGTATCTCACCTGGTGCCACACTGATGACCCAGGTTCAGGAATGACCTTGTGTTACTGAGGGGTTGGACGAGAGGAAATGGACTGAGCATCCCAGGGAATGATGTCCTCTTCCTAGGATGGTGGTCAAATCATCTCAGCCTTTGACTGCCGCCAGGTGGAGGCCTGGAGTAGTGCAGGCTCCAAGAGATTTCCAAGGGTGGGGGCTGCAGTTCCACTGTGCATGCTCATTTGAAAATGCACACACATGTGTGTCACGGCAGTCAGGTAAATAGAGAAGAAAATTGAGTCAGGCAGGCATAATGAAACCCCACCTGTTCTCTCTCAACCTGCACAGCTAATTGATCCCCCGGGCAGTTTCAGGTTTTGCCCAAAGGAGGGAAGATGGCCCTTCCTTCTCTGGCCCTACCATGGTGGGGAATTCATGTGGACTTGAGTCTCTCAGACCAAGAGAGGTGGAAGCTAGTCCTGAGGGTCAGGGATAGTATTGAACAGTCTCCCATCTGACACCAAGGAGAAAAAGCTTTATAGCAAAAGAATACCACCCAGGTGGCCAGGGGTCCCTCCACCTTGATCCATCCTCACTGTGCATATCAGAAGAATGCCCTGGTATCCAGTGCCCGCCCCCTTGCCAGATTCCCTGCTGTGAATGTCTGATAATGCCCCTGGTGTTCTGTGTTCTTACCACCCCCCTATAGGTGCAAAGTCTTCCACCTCGACCACCCTGTCCCCTCCATGACCACCCCTCTGTCCCCCTTCCACAGTAGATGCACCCACACCACACCACCCCCATCAATGACATGTGCAGACCTTCCACTCACCTCTGCGGAGGCTGCCAATTGACAGTTTGCGATCACATGCCTACTGTAAAAATAGCTGTATACAGTAGATGTGCAATCACAAACTGTCAGTCAGTGGCCAGCTACATAAGAGTTGAGGGTCTGGCCCGGTCACCAATGGAGGGGCACATCTACTGTTGAAGGGAGACCAGGGGGTGGTCATGAAAGGGACAAGGCAGGTTGGGTGGTGGTTTTGCACCTATGGGAACACAACAGAATACTAGGGAAATTGTATGACATTCACAGTGGGGAGCAGGGGGACCCCTAAACACCAGGGTATGTTTCTGACATGCACTACAGGAGGATCATGGGCAGGGGGACCACAGGACACCAGGAAATTGTCCAACTGCCATGGCAGCGGATCAGGTGGTAGGAGGACCACTAGACACCAGGATATGTCTCTAACATTCACGGCAGGGGTGTGAGATGATAGGAGGACCATTAGACATCAGGGTATTCTTCTAACATTCACAGTGGGGAGATTGGGGTGGCATTTGGGGGGTGCAGTGTATAAGACCTTGTTCTGGGAGGTGATAATTAGAGCGGCACTTATGGCTAGTTACTGCCTCTCCAGACCTACCTGCTTGCATAGGCACACCAGTGTATTTTAGGGCCGGTAGCAAATGGGTTAGCAACTCACATATGGCATTCTGCGATCCATTCCTGCTATGTGGGCACAAAGTGGTACTAGCGAGTTGGTAACTCATTATGCAGTCACTAATGCCCTTTAAATATCCCAGCAATGATGTGCAAAAGACTTTGCAGAATGTATTTTTTATAACTGATGCAAAACAGCTGCCAAATTATTTTTCTAAACTCATTTGCCATTCTGATGCCATCTGTCTGTTTATATTTTTATTTTGTTGTCGTGTTTTAGTAGAACAACACTATTTACGCCTTGTAACTTTTTCCATGGTCTGTCTGCACTTCCTGACTCACTCCTCTGCCACGGTCATATATTTAAATATAAACCCGTAGTTCTGACCCATACCTATACATACACAAGCACTTTTTCTGACATCTCAAGTGACTCAACAGCTTTTGCTGAAGAGTTAATCATTTGCTGTCCAGTTTTTCTTTTAAAAATGATATTGCAATAACCTACACTGGCACTACTACAAATGAATATGTACAGTGCTGCCCGCCAGAATAAAGTACTCTGTAATTAGATGTCACAGGTTCCTGCCTAGCAAATTGGAGCTATAACCTTTGGATTATGCTGGATCCTGCGGTATCCTGCAAGATATCAATGGCTGCAAGTGTGGTACTGCACTGCATTCTGGCAGGTGCCCTGTATGCACTGCATTCCTACTGTACTGTTGTGTGCCGTATTCAAGGCTCGGGGCATGCCAGAAAATGGTCCCTGGGACCAGTGCTCCTGCCTAGTGAACAAATAAGAAAAATAATATTACAGAGCTGCTGTATCCTGTTTTTGATGTCCCAGTCCCCTTTAATATCCCTGTAGATCTCTCCCCCCACATACACACACAAATAGTTATATCTAAAAACAAACACAGACTGTGCTAGTTGTATATATATATATATATATATATATATATGTATGTATATATATTACATAAGGATAATTCATACTTTCAATTCCATGTCCAGTAAACTGAATGTTCGATTTGCAGGGTAAACCAAAATAATGAGGAAGATTGCTGTTATCCTTCATAATGGTCTATTTATATACATATACATTAATACATTATAGTGGCACGGTAGTGCCACTATAGTTAGGGTTGAGTACCCCATTTAAAGTTAAATCTGAAATTTGGCAGCTTAATTACTTTGCCACCATATGACGGATTTGCCTGACATTTGGAAAGTGTAGTCTGGTACCATAGATCTGTGGACCTGCCAAGTTTCATTACAATCGGATTTACAGTTGCGGAGCTACAGAGCACCAAAAAACACACAAATTACGCATTTTTTCGCATTATTTGCTCACACCTACAGCCCGCATGGTTTGCGTAACCAGTCCAAAACCTTCAGAGAACATGCAGCCAGGGACCCCGATGTGCCTTTTGAAGATTTCATGAAAAAATATTAAACGGTTCAAAAGTTATTCAAAAAACAAGTTTCCCATTATAGTCAATGGGAAAAGTTAAAATATGCCAAAGTGTCACAAATGCAAGTTTTACTTTCACAAATGACCCTTGTAATGTCGCAAATCTTTCATCTTGTTTTCAGTTGGTGGTCACAGAAATGCTTGCCATTTAAATTTGGGACCCTCTAGGGACACAATTCTTATTGTGTTCCCATAGTCGAGCCCTGAGGATGCTAGCCAATGTCTTTTGGGGGTGTAAACACCCCAGAAATATGTTTTAATTTTTTAGTAAAAGTAGTGTCTAAGCTACTTTCTATATGTGACACTGTCATGATTTCATTTGGAAAAGTGTGTGATTTTCGAAAGTACTTTGCGACACTATGGCCAAAACAATAGGGAATCTTTGCCACCCTGCTGCAAAAGAACGGTTTGGTCTTTTGGGGTGAAACTTGGAGGGAAGAAAGCCAAGATCCCACAGATGTGTCTTTTGGGGGGTTGGTAACAAAATAGTAGAGCGATGCAAAGTTATGGCACTCCAAAATTGATGATTTTTCCCATAGGATAACAGAGGATAAGGAGCTATATGCTAGAGATAAGCTCCATCTCAATTTGGTGGGGAAGGGAATCCTTAAGTTGAAAATAGAGGGGTTCATCTGTGAAAAGTGGGGTTTAAACTTGTGAAGGGGGAGGGATGGGAGAAAAGGCTGTCGTGGGGGTGCCGATAAAGGAGGGACTGTCTCCACCCCGAGGAACTGGAGGAATGCGGGAAAAGGCCGACTGGTAAAGTGCAGACCAGGGGATAACAGAATCCCCATGGAAACACAAGCAGGGGAAATGGAAGTATAGGGAAAGGGTGGAAGATAGTCCTGCTAAATGCCAGGAGCTTGGGCAATAAAATGCCTGAGCTCCAGGAGATGCTAATGGAGGGAGCGGTCACTGAGACCTGGGCCACTGCAGGGCATGACTGGGACCTGAACCTGGAGGATTACACTATGTTCAGGAAGGACAGTGGGGAGGGAAGGGGAGGAGGGGTAGCAATAATAGTCAAAAACTGCAGTGGCATAGGGGGAGTAGAGGAGGCAGAGGGAACCTTGGAGGCGATTTGGGTCATCTTGATAACAAGGGGGGGCAAGAGAGTAAAAATAGGAGTGGCGTATAGACCCCCTGCACTGGCAGGGGAGCTGGAGGAGAGTCTGGTGGCAGATGTTGAGAGACACTGCAGACTGGGCAGGGGAAGGGTGGTGGTATTGGGGGACTTAAACATGCCAGGAACAGACTGGGAGACTATGACATCCTCGGTGGCCAGGGAACAGAGGTTGTTGGATGTCTTTCAAGATGAGTTCCTAACTCAGCAGGTGGGGGAACCAACCAGGGAGGTGTGGGTACTGGATGTGGTCCTGGCAGACAGTGACCAAATTGGGGGCCTGGAGGTAAGGGAACCATTGGCGGGGAGTGACCATGCCACGATCTGGTTCTGCCTGGACCTAGGAAGGGTAGAAGGCTGCACAAAGATGGAGGTAACTGACTTCAGAGGGGCGGATTTTAAGGAAATAGGAAGGATCCTTAAGGAGCATTTGGATGAGATTGGGTCAGACATGGATGCTGATATTAGGTGGGAAATCATCAGGAGAGGGGTGCAGGATGCTACCAGCACTTGTGCAAGAGTAAGACGAAAATGCGGTAGGGCCCGAAAACCCTGCTGGTGGACCAGGGAGGTCCAGGAGGTGGTGCGGGGAAAGAAGGCAGCCTATAGGCAATTCAAGTGCTCAAGAAGTGAAAGGGATCGAGGGGAGTATGAGCTGATGGTTAGAAGGGCCACTAGGGTGGTGAGGGTGGCTAAGGCAAGGAAGGAGCAGAACCTGGCCACGGAAATTAGGGGAGGGAACAAGGGGTTCTTTAGATACATTGGGAAAACAAAGGGTGAAGGGGCAGATTAGCAGGATTAAAACAGGGAGAGATGGGCACAAGACCGGGGAGCAGGCTGAGGTACTAAATGAGTACTTCACCCCAGTTTTCACCAAGGAAAATGGATGCTGCATCATACATGGGAGGAGACAGAGATACTGAGGGAGGGGGACCCTTACCAATCGGCGGGTCTGGGGAGGGGGGAGGCATCACTGGCAGGAGGGGGGTAGGCTAAGCAGAGAGAAGAGGTAGCGGAAGTGGAAATCACAACAGAGAGAGTGAGGGAAGCCCTCAGGTCCCTTAACATGGAGAAAGCACAGTGGCTGGATAAATTACATCCCAGACTGCTGAAGGAACTTACGGGATGTCCTGGTGAAACCCCTGGCAGAGCTTTTCACCATCTTTCTGAGGACAGGGTGGGTGCCCCAGGACTGGAAGGTGGTGCATATAGTGCCTATCCACAAGGGGGGATAAAGGGAGGTGGCAGGGAACTACAGGGCTGTCAGCCTGACATTGGTGGTGGGCAAGGTGATGGAGGGCATTGTCAAGGAGAGGCTGGGGGGGACCTGGAAAAGTCAGGGTGCCTGGACGATAGACAGCATGGATTTGTCCCAGGGGAAATCATGTCAGACAAACCTTGTGGAGTTCTATGACTGGGTGACGAGTGCCTTGGACCTGGGTAGACCAGTGGACGTCCTCTTTCTAGACTTCAGCAAGGTATTTGACTCTGTTCCTCACGTTGGCCTGTTGGATAAGCTGGGAGAAATGGGGGTGGGGAACCAGATGATCAGATGAATAGGCAATTGGCTCCAGGACTGGACCCAGAGGGTCGTAGTTGGCAGGATAGTCTCATCCCCAAGGAGTGTCATTAGTGGGGTCCCACAGGGATCAGTCCTTGGGCCCCTCCTGTTCAACGCCTATGTCTCTGACATAAGGACAGGTATCAGGAGTGAGATGAGTCTCTTTGCCGATGACTCAAAACTAGGGGCAGTGGTGGATGGGGAGGAGGGGAGGGTCGCCCTACGGGGGGACCTGGAGGCTCTGGAAAGATGGTCTAGAAAGTGGAATCTGAGGTTCAATGCAGGGAAATGCAAGGTACTGCACCTGGGGGCCAGAAACCTGGGCCAAGTGTACACCCTGGGGGGGGGGATGCTACAAGTCTCGATGGCTGAGAGGGACCTGGGGATGGTGGTGGATATCAAGATGAACAACTCTGAGACTTGTAGGAGGGCAGCAGCCAAGGCCAACAGGATGCTGGGATGCATCGCTAGGGGGGATCACCTCCAGAAGGAGGGAAGTGATACTCCCTCTGTATAACTGCTTGGTGAGGCCGCACCTCGAGTACTGCATGCGGTTTTGGAGGCCATACTTAAAGAGGGACATTAAACTCCTGGAGAGGGTCCAGAGGAGGGCAACCAAAATGATTTGGGGCTTGGGGGACAGAACCTATGAGGAGAGGCTCGAAGAGCTAAATATGTACACATTGGAAGAGAGAAGGGACCTGGGGGACATGATAGATGTCTTCGGGTACATGAAGGGGTAAATCAGGGAGGAACAGTCAGAGTGCTTCAAGGAAGGAGGAGGGGCCACTAGAGGGGCATGGGTGGAAGATGGAGGGAAGATTCAGGGAGAAAGGAGGAGGTGCTACTTCACTGAAAGGTGGTGGAGCCATGGAATGCGCTGCCTAGGGGGCTGGTGGAGGCAGAGATGGTGAAGGGGTTCAAGAGGGTGGGACAGGTACAGGGAAGGGTTCTGGAAGCAAAATCCAATGCAGCGAGAATATCCAGAACTGGAAAGGAGAAGCCAGAGAAGGTGAGGGGAAGCAAGGTCAGTTCCAGGGTGGCTGACCAAACAAGCAGACACAAAAGACTGTTAGGCCTATTCTGCTGGCATTTTAGTATGTTAGTATTATGGCGCCCATCGCGCTTTCGGGCCTGTATCTCAAAAATGTTTCAAGATACAGACTTTTCGCCTGAAGAATCTTTAGTCCCCCACTCAGGGGGCTACAAACTAGTTCTGGAAAGTCAAGGCAATAATATGAGATTTTACATTTTTTTTCTATGTCGTACGGTTCTCGAGAGATAAGGAATTTAGTATTCCAAGTGCTCATTTTCTGCTCCAAGGGTCATTATTATGCATACATTCTCTGTATTCACTGTGCTTTTGAATGCACCTTTTCTGGGAAAAAAGGGTGTGCATTTGCATTACTATACCGTTAGCATTTTCACTTGCATTACCATTACCGTTAACATTTCCGTTTACATCACCATGTGTGTTACCGTTTGCATTACTGTTACCATTTGTGTTTCCATTACCATTTTTGTTTGCGTTTACTTTTGTGTCACCATGTGCATTACCATTTGCGTACGCACTTGCATTTGCATTTCCATTTGTGTAACTGTTTCCTTTGGTGTCATTGTTGGTGTTACCATAACCATTTACATTTCCAATTGCGTTATCCTTACCACTTGTGTGGTCATTACCGTTTGCGTTTGTATCTCCGTTGGCCTCAGCATTTGCGTTTTTGGTAGTGCTTGCATTGTCGAGTGTGTTACTGTTTCCTTCTGCATTGCCGCTGCCATTACCATTTGCGTTTCTGTTTGCGTTTCTGTTACCGTTTGCATTTTCGTTGCCGTTGCCATCACCATTTGTGTTTCTATTGCCGTTAGCATTACCGTTGCCATTTCTCCTTTCATTTACATTTGCACTTGTATTTCTCTTACTGTTTGCATTATCATCTCCGCTTGCATCACTGTGTGCATTACCGTTTGCACTTGCGTTTGCGTTACCATTAGCGTTACTTTTTTCTTTTACCTCACTGCTGCCATCGCCATTTGCATTAACGTTACCGTTTGTGTTTTTGCATTTGTGCAGTGCACTGCAAAACATTATGTTTTTCCTATTTTTCTTCACTGCCTTCCGCAACACATAGCCTAGCCAGTGTGTGGTTGATTGATCTGAAACGTACCAGTTAGGAAGACCTTTGTTCAAGGAACATGCCCGTTTTTGTTTGGTGAAAAAATGTTGTTCCGTTCCAGAGTTATTGCCATTTGATGTTGGCCCCTCCTTGCAGTTACAGATTTTTCACCCACCAGGACTGCCATTTTAGTGCATTGTCAGCCACAATTTCCGACATTTTGTGGTGGAAGACTTCTTCAAGGTGCAGAAACATAAAAATGTTATACCTCTGGAACAGTTTGGTCTTTTTGCGTGAAATTTAGAGGGTGTTGAGTGGGTGTCCTGGGTATGTGAATAATGCTGTCTACATGTTGGAAAATTTATTTGCTGTGGAGATACTAAGTGATGCAGTTAACGTTTGCACATAGCATTCTACATGGTGCTACTGGCTTGAAATTTATAGCGTAGGTAGCCCTAGTAGTATGGAGGTGCCTTGCAGTGGTTTGGTGTGTAAAACATTAACAGGTGCGGAATTATGCCACTCCAACAAATGAAAATTTGGCATTTAGAATGTACAAAGATTTCTAATACATCTTTGACTGTGACAATTTTCAGGTCACTGGCACTTATGGTTGCTGAACTGTGCATGTTATGTTGTTTGCTCATGGTGCTGTGCGACTGTTGAACGGATGTACACACAATTCTGGACACGTGGTGTGCTATGGTACATGTCTTCATTTACCAATTTTCATTTCAGTCTGTAATACAGTTTTTGTTCAGTGAAGTGACAAAAATTCACATGGTGGGAGGCCCCATGCTCCCACCTCCACGTTCCATTCACTATTTATAGTGCATATTCTCAAAAAGAAGGGAAATTCATGGCAAAAAAGTCTGTTTAATGCATCAGTTAGGGTTGCTCCACAGTGACAAAAGCGAGGAAACACGGTGTTAGGGTTGCCAACCCTTGCCCCCTCCACCCTACCCCCACCAACAGGCATTGGGGTGTCGCGTTGGGGTTGTCAGTCTAACCCCATTCTCCTGTACTGCATCACCTCAGCTTATTTATACTACGGAATGGGGTAAGAGTTAGGCCGGTTTTACCCAACGCACACCCCATGCCTGTTGGTGGGGTGGGATGGGCATGGGGTGCAAGGGAGCTAAACTAACATTGAATTTCCTCACTTTTGTCACTGTTGAGTAACTCTAACTGATGCATTAAACTGAGTTTTTTGCATGAATATATATATATATATATATATATATATATATTATGGTAGCACGGTAGTGCTACCATAGTTAGGTTGAGGAGCCATTTCTATGTTAAACCCCCAAATTTTGCACCTTAATAATTTTGCAACCATTTGACAGATTTGGCTGAAATTTAGATTACGTGATCAAGAACCATAGGCCTTGGCATCTGCCAAATTTCGTACTAGTCGGATACACGGCTGTGGAGTTATTAAGCGTGATTTGCACACTCGTTTACGCTTTTTCTGGAATTATACGGTCACGCGCACAGGTTGCACGGTTTGCGCGACCGGCCCAAAATCTTCAGGGAACATGCAGCCGGGGTCCCCGATGTGCCTTTTGAAGATTTGGTGAAAAAATATTAAACAGTTCAAAAGTTATTCAAAAAACAATTTCCCATTATAAGTCAATGGGAAAAGTTAACAAAAAGTTCAACACTTTCGCAAATGCATTTTTACTTTCGCAAATGGGCCTGTTACTTTCGCAAATCAACCATTTTGTTTTCAGTTGGTGATTAGAAAAATGCTTGGCATTTAAATTTGGGACCCTCTAGCAACCTAATTCTTTTTGTATTCACCAAGTCAGACGCTGAGGATGCTAGCCATGTCTTTATTTTGGGGTAAAACACCCCAGAAATATGTTTTTCAGATTTCGGAAAAAAGTGCTTTCGCAAAGTACTTGCGTTTCGACGTAGTGTCGCAAATGTTATAAAAGCTTTCCTAAACAAGTACAGTAATTTTCTAGTCTGTGGAAAATTACAGCAATTCTTGGGCATTGCACTGCAAAGAACGGTTGGGAGTTTTGGCTGAAATTTGAGGAACGCAGCCATTATCTCAAGATGTGACTTTCAGTATTGTTTTGAAAAATATTACATGGCAGCAAAGTTACTGCACTCCAAAATTGACATTTTTTCTTATAGGATAACATTACAGCCACTCGATGCATTACAGGAATCCTTTAGCACCCTGCTGCAAAATAACGGTTTGGTCTTTTTTCCTGAAATTTGAAGGGAAGACAGCCAACAGCCCACAGATGTGCCTTTCAGTGGTTTGGTGAAAAATATTACAGGGAGGCAAAGTTATGGTGCTCTGAACTTTCTTTTTCCCATAGATAACATTACGGCATTCGGCGCCTTTCAGGGCCCGTATCTCGGAAACGGTGCGAGATTCGGACTTTTCGTCGGAAAAATTGTTGGCTAAGCATAAAACTAGCCAGGACAGTCATAAATCATATGACTTTTAAATTTTTTTCCTACGTCGTACGGTTCCTGAGATATAACCTATTTAGTATTCCAAGTCCTCATTTTCTGCTCTGATACCCATTATTATGCATACATTCTTTGTACTCACTGTCTTTCTCTTTTCAGCTTTTGGGGAAAACCAGCCTGTGCGCTTACATTACTGTTACCATGCTCTTCCGCTTGTGGTTCCACGCCCGTTTCACTTACCATTGACGCTCACGCACCACGCGGCATCATCCTTTGCGTTTATTTGCGCTATGCTTCTGTTATTTTTTTGCCATTTGTGTCTACCGTACTGTTTCTCTTTATGTTTCACTTTGCGTCACCATGCCCGTTGACATTTCCGTTTGCAGGCACCATGTTACTATGTGACAAGACATCATGTGGCATACCGTTCCCGTCTACGACACCGTGTTCATTACCCTTTCTGTTCTCATTCGCGCTTGCGTTACCTTGTGCGCCACTGTTAGCGCTTCTGTTTGCATTGCTGTTCCTGTTACTATGCCAAAAGACATCATGTGGTGGAAGTGCAGGGTCCTTTGGGCCCCGCGCTCCCGCTGTTGTATTACGTGCCAGGAGCGCGGCCCTTGTGTGCGTATCCTCATGCTTTTATTTGCGCTATGCTTCTGTTATTTTTTGCCATTTGTGTCTACAGTACTGTTCTTTTCTGTTCACTGCGTTACCACCATGCCCATTGACATTTCCGTTTGCAGGCACCATGTTACTATGTGACAACACATCATGTGGCAGACTGTTCCCGTCTATGCCACCATGTGCATTGCCCTTTCTGTTGTCATTTGCGCTTGTGTTATCATGTGCGCCACTGTTAGCGCTTCTGTTTGCGTTGCTCTTCCTGTTACTATGCCACAAGACAAGGGCCCCGCGCTCCCGCCGCCACATTACATTCACTATTTCTCATTATCATTCTCAAAAAGAAGGGAAATTAGAGGCAAAAAACTCTATTTAATGCATTAGTTAGGGTTGTTCCACAGCGATAAAAGTGAGGAAATTCACTGTTAGGCTTGAAAACCCTAACTCCGACTTCACCCCCCCCAGCACCACACACACACAGACACACACACACACACATATGCAAGTATGGGGGAGGACCAAGTCAACACAACCAATGACAGACATCCAGCAGCAGGTGACAGAAATAACAAACAATTGTCTAAATGTACTACGAGACATCCCCACCCACCTGACCAGGTACTGCATGCTCAGTGGAGATCAGTAGCAAAACTGAGGCCATGTACACCAAATGTACACATCCCTGATTGCAGCTGCACACAACGCACTCACACACTTAGTGTAGTTGCATGGCCTTACCCACCGATGCCCCACATCACACCACAACTGGTACTGTGCCGTTAGTCAATATAAATGCTGAAGGTGCATGATGACAGTTGTACAGCATGTTTTAACACTAGTGAGTATACATTAATTAAGAGAAGTACATAAATTAACTACAAGACACTAGCATGCTCAAGATAAAAGTAGTGTTACATTTAGTATGTGATTTACATAGTAGTACATTTACTGCAACGGTTTACTCAAGATAGAGAGGCTGATGTAAACGTATGGAAAAGCATTGCCTGTTCAATGCTGTGAAATTCATACTGCCAGTATCAGATGCATTCTCACTGATGAAGGTGTACTGCTGATGTACATACATAGACCTTCAGTGTGTTTCAATACTAAAGATGCAGTAAGTATTCTTTGTAAGAAACAATGTAACTGCATGGATCAGGCCAAGCAACTTCTAAATATCATAGCACTACTGAGCCAACAATGACGTACCTGTATCGGAGATGTCTATAGGATAGGTTTTCTTGTAGGCACTTACTGAGAATGTTGTACCTGAGAAAGACAATCTCATTGCATCTGTGATGACTAACTTATTCAAATAGTAATACATTTACTATTGTTGCAATGAGTGATCTATGCCACTTATGGACACAGTGTAATTTTTTTTAACAGTTGTTTCATACTCAGGCTGTATGCCTAGTGTTTGGGTTTGCCACACTTCTGTCACTGATGCTATCAAAGTGATAACTATGTTAATTGTGATACAACAGGAATCAAGTAGGTATGGTGTAGATATAAACAGAATGTCTTTTAGTATTGATTTAACTCACAATGGGGTAAGTGTACTAGGACAGCAGGGGTTATTCTCTATCACTGACTCTGTCAGTTATAATCACACTAGGTTTCGATGACTGTAATGATCAAGTTACACTGTTCCATCTTCATGAGTTCATATTCACAGCCATTCTCCAGTAACTAGACAGTGTGTGGTGTAACTGGGTGGACACTGTGTTCTGAAAGCTGCTGCAGTGCCTAGCAGAGGAGGGTATCTACTCATAAAGACAATTAAGCAATAAGGCATGACCAACAGTTATGTTAAATGGTCTGTTAATCACCCTGTAGGGTTTAATGTTGAATGAGGCATAGCCGAGTGCCACATGTCGCTAGACAGTGATAAACTGACCATTAACATAATACCTGGGAGGGCTTGTTGCTATCATAATAAAACTGTTTTTTAAACAACATTAAGCCATGTTCATCATATGGTTAGGCTCTACATGTATGTTAATACAAACATAAGGCTGTTACAATGTTTACAGTCAATTAGAAAGCTGCATTTCTCAAACCCTTGTTATAATCAGAAATATTATACCTGTACAACTCCTTGGTTTTGCTGAACTCTATTGCTCAGGTGGCCCACCACATGTGGTGTGGTCTAGTGTGGGGCATCAGTAGGTAGGCCATACAACTACTAAGTGTGGTACGTTGTGTGCAGCTGCAATCAGGGATGTGTACGTTTGGAGTACATGGCCTCAGTTTTGCTGTTGACCTCCACTGAGCATGCAGTACCTGGTCGGGTGGGTGGGGATGTCTCGTAGTACATTTAGACAATTGTTTGTTATTTCTGTCACCTGCTGCTGGATGTCTGTCATTGGTTGTGTTGACTTGGTCCTCCCCCATACTTGCGTGTGTGTGTGGTGCTGAGGGGCGGGTGAATTCGGAGTTAGGATTTTCAACCCTAACAGCGAATTTCCTCACTTTTGTTGCTGTGGAACAACCCTAACTAATGCATTAAACGGAGTTTTTTGCCTGTAATATGTGTGTATATATATATATATATATATATATACGCAGAGAGACAGAGAGAGATACATTATTTATTTTTTTAAAGGATGGGTGAGCAATGCTGCTTAGCCTGCTGTCATCCAAGGTAAGAAACAGCCTCAGTGACACACACAAGATGGCAGAACAGCTTTATGATACATGTTTACCATTTAGACCAAGTCTGGTGCTATGCAGTGCCATTTCATGCACACAGCATGGTTGCATGATCAGTGATACATATGAGCAGTGCAGAGCCACTCTGTGCATGCAGTATGATACAGAACAGGACCAGTCTTGTTTACATTCCAGCAGAGCCGACATGAGGGAATCATGGCAAGCAGGTTGGCAAAAACCTAAAAGCCTAACTGGATTTTTAGTCTTTGAGATGTGGGTTATTTTTAAAATGCCTCCTTTAAGAATCCACCATGTGGCCGACCTGGTGGCGCAGAGGGTTGAGGCACTGGCACCTTATCTCACACCACACCAGTGACCCGGGTTCAGGAACGGACTCGGGCACCAGAGGGTCAGCAGGGGAAGGAGAAGGATTGAGCATCTGGAGGACTGCTCTCCTCTCCAGGGGTGGATTGGGGACTGGTGTAGCTCTGCAGTGGCCCCCAGTGGAGACCAGGGGAAGCTCAGAGACAGTGCGACTGAGGGAAGTCGGAGGAGAAAAACAAAATGGCATCTCCTCCTTCCAGATGACGGCCACCCGGACCAGTGCCCCCTCGGGATCCGTGGCAGCCGACCCGACCACAGCAGCACCCAGGTCCAATGCCTAGGCTGATAGACTGTTTCTCTTTGGAAGAGGAGGACCCACCCAACGCAAGGGTTATGTCGGGGTACCCTGTGGTGGCTGTAATGTGTGGTTGAGTCAGTGGCGGAACTGAGCGAGAGGTGAGTGTTGTTGGCAATTGGCCTGAAGGAGTGGTAGGGAAGTCGCAGGTGAGATAAACACATAACACATAAAAAAAATAAAAAAAAAAAAAGAATCCGCCATGGCTTTGGTAAATGCTTTAACTTTCTATATTGTATATCCTGATGGTGAGAGCTGAATCATGGTATTGATGGCAGAAAAATCAACAAATCTGCCATTAAATTACAATAGCCTCCATTTTGTAAGGGAACATTCTCCAACAATATGCATTGCTTGATAAAGTTACACATTAGCCTTACTAACAAACCTTGCACCAAAGAGCATTCTTTCCATAACACAAGTACCAGTCTGTTCAATTTTTGTAAAATTGCAAGGCCCTTCTGTTCCCCAAGCTGAAATTCTTTAATTTAATTAGGCTTCTTTGGTTGGTCCAGTCTAGCGATTCTAGTAGCAGTGGTATGTCACCAGTTAATGAAATTCTTACATTAAGTTTCAATATACAGGGCATATCGAAATAGTACAGTATATTCCCTCAATGTGTATGAAAAAAAGGTTCAGAGAACTTAAATCAAGTGTGATGAACTTTTCTGCATAAGCTTTCTTCAACATCTGATACCAGAGAATAGTAAGGCTGCCAAAGGATTGCAGCAGCTATCCATTTGTTTGGGACCTTCCACAATGACCTGAAGCTGGGTAAGTAGAGTTCCTTCTTCTTGGGTGGAGAGCAGATCCTGGCATCACTTTAGGAGGGGGAATCACAGGGGCCAGCTGCAGGGTGGTGGCCATCTGAAGAGGGGCTGAGCAGGGTTAAAAGGAGCTGAGGCCAGCAGCTCCACCTCTTTTCTTTTCCAGCTTCTGATCCCCATGTAACTCACCCTCATAAAAGCAAGGTTAGGTTCAGCCAGGTCAGACAGGGAAACCATTGACCCAGTAGGGGTGACTGTAATAGGGGTCGGGGAGTGAGTTTTCCCAGTTTTCCCAGTAGAAGTTTTTTTCCTGGTTTTTCACTTCCTCCAAATGGATAAAATTTAGGTAGTATGAAGAAGCTTAAAACTGTTGCAGCCATAACCATAATGGCTTGGAAGCATCACAGACTGATGGTACAGGGGAAAGGGGGAGTGGGAGTCAAATTCTTCCAAAGGACTCATCACCTACAGTCGGCATGAGGCCTGGAGACCACAAGACACAGATCCTGGTTTGGGGGGGAGGAGTCACTCTCCAACCATATCATGTTAACCTGCGAGGGTGGTGGTGCCAGACAGGGGGCAGCCACAAGCCACTTGGTCACATGAACTCCCCACTCTTTGGGGAGGGTTCCGACCCATAAGGTGCATCTATTCCTTGACCCACACAAGTGCTGGCACTTCCAGTGATGGCAAGTGTGGGGCCAGAGGAGTCTGCAAATTCTCCAGGCTGCACATGCTACTCCAGTAATGTAATGAGTTAAATAAACATACGGCTGTGGCCATTTCCTCTAAAACCTATGTCAGTGTATTTATTCAGGGAAGGGGATGTGGGGGCTACCAAGACAAGGCTTTTGTTTTCACAGCATCTGTCTATGATAGTTTGTTTCTCACTCCTCTGAGGTGAATATAACTATTCTGTGCTCCATGGACTTCACAATTCATCCAAAATCAGCTGGCACATAATTGGCACTTTTCTATATATGGCATAAGACAACAGCAAAGAATGTTGCCTGTCTCTGATCCACACTGAGCAAATAGATGACATCTGTTCAGGAATACCATCATACTAATGCAATTTGGAGAAAAAAAAATCTACAGTTACACATAAGGTATGTGATGGCCTGTTACAAAGTTCTAGATACCCCTTAGTTTTTCTTTAAATGTGAGGTTTTCAACTCATACGCGCTGCAAAGTGAGAATTCCTTGTATCTCACTAGGTCACAAAACGGTGGCAATTTTTTTGTTGATGAAATGCAGCCCCTAATAAAAAAGGAAAGGTGCGATGAGACGGTGCATTTGTTCGTTTCTGCCCTGCATGTTTCATCACTATAGTGATAGTTTTACAGTACGCAACACTGATGCAATGAACAAAGGGGTAATGCTGTGCTGAGTTTAGTAGTTAACACGAATGGTAAAGTGTGTGGAAATCTAAATACTTTCTATTTTAAGATTTGAGTATTTTCTCACCTATGAATGATGGCAGGACAAAGGGATAACATTTAGGCTCCTTTAAACTTAAACTCCAGCAGCATCTTCTTACTTTAAACAGCTGTGACTGTTCCTAGCACCTACTCCTTTTGCCCACTCATCTGCCCCTACTCTTCCCCCAACTGTACTTCCAGTTGTCCCACACACCCTACCTTCTCTTCCTGTCCCTATCCTGCCCCTTAGTTCACTTATCCCACTTCCACTTTCTTCCTACCCTTCCCCCCCATTTGCTCATCTTCCTCTCCCAACTCCTCTGTATTGGATTCCCTTCCCTCCTTTCTCTTTGTTGCCTCCCTATTTTATTCTGCGTGACAAGGTCCCCTGCACTGCCTCTCTTCTGATGCCTGGACACTCTTGTCCCAATTCTTGCCACTTTGTTTATCCTCTTGCCTCCTCTTAGTTATCTTAGCTTCCTTCTCCCATAAATTATTCCCAGAAATGTTAGCATTTCTCTATACCTGTCCCTTCCTTCCATTGCTTCTCAGTGCTTCTTTACTGGTTATTTACTGCCTCATGCACTCTTACTTATACTGCACTCCTGCTGCCCAATATTGCTCTGCCCGAATATTTCACTGCCTATTTTGCACTATGTGTTGTATCATTGCATTACTGTATTTTTTAGCCTTCCATTGTATACTAACTGTATTTGTATTATGACTATTTTACTCTGTTACTGTTATTTTATGATGTGGAGCCTTTGTAAATGAGTCCCTGACTCAAAGGTCTGCAACTCTGAGATTTTAATAAATAATAAATAAAATAAATTAGTGGGATTTCTGTGGGAAGTTTTGTCCTGTAACTTTTAATGCAGTAGTGTTGTACCGTAAGTTCTAATGCAGTGTCATTCTGTGGAGAATGATATGCAGAATGTAAGTTCCGTCTCATTTCATGTGTTAGAAATCCAGACACAGGAAGTTGATGATGTATCCTTCTCCAGTCTATAGGAAACAAGAAATCCATCTGTGGTTTGTTACAGGTTTTAAGGGCTGTGCAAATGTGAAACCAGAGACATTTATATAGAATACAAATATTTGTCCTAGTCTGTGATGAAAATGACTCAGAACTATCAACTTTCAGTCTAAATACTTTCTCTTGCCCTCATTCCAGCTTTAGACAATCTTCCAAATTATTACCTTCAGTTATAACAAAACCTCATCCTTTTGAGGCCAAACTGTTTGAATTCAAAGAATGTACAACATGCAGGATTTTTAATTTTTCAATATGACAGTAAGCAATATTTTATCAGAAAAGAAATGCTGTGCTTCACTGAATTCTATCAGAAGGTAATTTCATGTAAAAGTCAAGACTGGGCTACCATTGCTTTAATCTACAGTAATGTAATGACCACTGTTGCTTTGATTTTGTATGAGACGTAATCCCCAACCCCACCCCAACTCACGAGTCCGTTTATTAGAGTTATGTCATATAAGTTGCAGTGTACATCTGGTTTTAACATTTTTAGTCTTTGCTCGAAAAATACTTAAATTCCAAATACTTACACCCATCAATTGTTTATTTACACTGGTCTCCTCCCCCAGACTACTCTGCCTGGCCATCCTGACCGAACAATGCAAGAATACCCTGTTCACCCCAACTTGCCTGGTACTCCAAGGTTTGGCACCATGGCAGGACCCACTAGACAGCCAAATTTTGCTTTCCAATAAATGAAATGACAATGTAAGTCTGTGCCAGGTGAGGACTGAGGTTGATGCTGGGTGCTGGCATTGAGGCAGAGACCATGTGGCAGGTAAGTCTGCAATTTTCCTCTTTTTGCGTGCCCCTGATGTCAACATATAACTGCTGGTTATCTGGCACGTATGTATCTAGAACATCCCCTTCCCCACCCAATTTGTCCATGCTTTGAGAAGTTGGCACATAATGTGTCAGGATCTGGGCCCAGCCACAAGGGCCACTGTGAGCATTAGCTCCCCTCTCCTTAGGATGGAGGGCACTACCTAGGACATTACTTTCACCCCTGGTTGCTGACATACAACAGTCCAGGCTCACATCTCTCAAATCCACCATCACAACATGTTCGCTTAGTGCAAACACAAGTAAGAACATAAAAAGACCTATTAGACCTGAACATTTTCCCATCATACAGATGCCATGGGTGTGTTCTGCTAAGATATGGAGTCATTAAAATATATTATAAATAGGTAGGGGATTTGCTGTGTCCTGATTGGTGGAGCTCCGTGCCTTATGTGGTGATAAACACCAGCCCTGGAACCCTTCTGGCAACCAAGAGATAGTACACACAGATATCCATGCCTGTCAGAAATGTTTACATATGGGGGGCTTGTTTATGATGGAGAGCATTTAATGGAATGGGGAAGAAAAAAGTTTGTCTGAACAGAATGTCACTGAAATATCAGAAACTGCCAGAATTGAATCTGACAATCTAATATTTGGTAAATTTGCCATTCATGTTTAAGATCTGTGCACACCCGATTGGGGCACTCAACTGGGACACTATACAGTGAGTAGAGACCAAGGAAACACCCTCATCCCTGTAGCAGCTTCCTTGTGTCATCCCTTCAGTTTAATAATTATCCTTGCTGGTCCTTGTACTGTACTCTTTGAGTTAGTATAATCCCTATGGAGACCAGGAAATGCACAAACAAAACGTTTTACAATGCTGTGCGGAGACATATAGAATAAGAGATAAAGCATAGAATAAAGAAGACAAGAGCAACTGGATAGCTATATTTCCTCCAGGGCCTCTTCCTGGGCCCTATGTGGTGACACTGTCAGCTCTAGCCTTTAGTCTCTGTAACTTACAGTATCACAGGAAAATAAAAGATGAAAGAGTCTCTGTTCTGCTTTGTTAAAATCATAAGCACAGTCATGCACATTCTTACCATAGTTTTAGCTTATGACTTATGTTGGTTTATAGCACCACCTGCTGCACAGAGTGGAGTGAGCCCAAATGAGTTAAGACTCTACCAGGTATATTTTTATACAAAATGCAGTACCATTTTTATTTCATATAACATCTGACATTGTATATATGTGTACATTATCGCATTTGTTCATTCTTTGTTGTTTATTCTTGAAAAGTCTTTGTTACTGTACTTATTCTATATTTGTATATTTGTGAGTTTAAACCATTTAGTTGTTTATGACCAATCAGGTCCATCTTGTAAATGAGCTATGCTCAATGATGTTCGCCTGAATAAATAAAGATTTTGATTGATTCACCAAAAAATGCTTTGAAAAGGCACTACATTAATTTTTCACGATAAGAATTGAACACTAGCAGCCAAAAACTGATAGAAAGAGGCTAGTCCTTAGATCAGATATGAAGGCAGATCAGTAGTCAGGATGTCTCAGGGAGCTTGTACCAGAGAGTGCAGCCATGGACAGAAAATCAACTGATGATAGATTGGTGGTGGTGGTGGTAGCACTGGAGACAGAGTGCTGAAAGCAAGGAGAGGTGCTAAGTGAAATTTTCAGAAAGGTAAGGCAGTGCAAGAGCATGCAATAATCTGAAAGCAAGGAGGATAATCAATTTTCTAATTACAGGAGGATTTGCCAGAGCTCAGCCTCCATGGCTCTAAAATGAACCACAGTAGCACATGCATCACTTTGACTGACTTATAATGGGAAGAGGGGCTCAGTATAATGATAGGACAATCATAAGCCCCATAGCTCCCAAAGTTCATAAACTGTAATTCCAACACTGAAAGCATGTTGTTTTGAACTCTTTGAAATTTGGCAAGCAGGGAGGAAAAAAGTTGGAAAGAATGGAGTTACAGCATTTAAGTAGTACAGACCTGTCAAGGCTAAAGAAAAAAAATGTCATCAAGATGGAAATATTGATTCTTCATAGGAGATTTTGGTATCAAGAAAAACAACTACTATAGTGGCCACTTCTAGGTCAGAGCCTATGATTTTTATGAAAGACCAGTGTTTGAGATTGAGGATGCATTTTTGCGGCAGAGAAGTAGTACCTCAGACTTGGAGGCACTGAGTTTGAAGAAGTTGGATTTATCAAATTTAGATAACCACAGTGCACAAATTTAACAGTCCTATGATGATACAAGGGAATCCCCTGATCATCAGCCCTGACTGACAGTGTTCAATAAATACAAAGAATGAGGAACTTAAACAAGGCATTAAGGAGCTCAAAGCAGGGACGCAAAAATGTAGAGCTGTCAGAGAAGGAATCAAATGATGTGCAGAGATGGTAGTCGTCATCCTCAAAAGTGCTAATCATGGTAAAGCTGGAAGGTGGGTTGGTTTGGAGGATGGACATCCTGTAGATGGCAAAGAGTAAGGGCCTCTTGAACAGAGCAGAGTGGCAATGTCAAGGACACATTTCATAGAACCACAGTACCATAGTATTTTGTGTCAAAAGGTACTTGGGGCCTATCTTGTCCACCCCTGCTACCAAACAGCAGTGACTATACCCACTTTGAGTATGTACACACATCCAAACTTAGTAGCTGGAATGCTAGCCCTACTCATGCTGCATAACTCTCAATGCTATCAGTGATCTCAGTCTTCTGCATACTCAAGAGTATAAACAAGTAGCAGGATATTAGGTCATGCCCTGCAACTCAGATGTGCTACACTCAGGACAACATTAAAGTATACTTCTTCTCCAAGCGGGCGATGAGCCTATGGAATGGCAAAGCAGTAGAGACACTGGATGTGAAGACAGTACAGTCATTTAAGGTAGGCCTGGACAAATTTCTGCTCATCAAGGGGATCACAGCAGGTAACCTGGACAGTGGAGTGTGTATAGCATCTCTGTCACTATGTACTTATGTACCTCCCCTGTGGTAGGGCTTACCTGTGTTGCTCCCTGGAGCCTTCCCCATTCCTCTGGTCACCACCACGGTTGCTCCTGCCAGTCTCCAAAAACATATTAGTGAGGACTGGACCAGGAGAGAAGCAGCAGAGTCTTTGGTGCCTCCTGTGCCATTCAAAGGTGGCTCCCAGGGCACATCAAAGGCAGCTGCTTGCCACCACCGAGGAGCATGCCCAGCACACCCAGTGAGACTAGGGAATCCATCAATCATCAGCTATGCGTAACCACACAGGGCACAGAGGGGGCTCAAATAAATGTTTTCAAGGGCAGGAGCCCTTCAGATACAAACAATGATGCTCATACCTCTGAAAACTACAGCCACAGTAACCAACATTGTCCACCCTGTCCCCCAGAATTATGGCAATTGAGTGAGGGGCTTGTACAATAACTAATCAGGCTGCTATATCCTGCAAAGGGAGACAGAAGAGTCTCTAGGACTCAGAAAGATTTAATACTGATGTGGGTTTTTGACCAATCTTTGAGTAATGGACTTACAGCACTGCTAAGAGTGATTGACAGCTCTAGGAACCAGTTGAGAGTCGGATCCCCCCTCCCCCCCCCACTGGGGGCTGTTCTAGAACATTTTCAGTTTGCATGCAGCTGCCGAAGGAGTCAGACAGGAGTGAACTGCAACTGTTAGCTGAGGGAGACAGAACATGCTTCTGCCAGAGTAAACAGTTTTCCTGTAACCATAAAAAAAGGAGGTAATTATATGCTTGTACAGCACATATTTGTACAGCACAGAGTGAGAGATTAATAAAGACAGTAGAGGTGTTAGCAATGGTAAGCCACACCATGATTATACTCAGGTGTGCAGACAGATACATTTAGTACATCACAGTGCAGTCCTGCAATGCCACCATAGCCAAGGGTTGGTTGTTGCAACATGCTAGCGATTGGTAGCCAGAGCATGGTGTGTTGGTCTGACATGGTTGGGCTCCACAGGCCAAAGTTGCACCTGTGAGCTCAGAGAGCTTGATACCTGCTGCATGCAGGGAGGTGGAGAGGTCTGGTTGACCCTGCAGAGGAGTTCTGCATGCCGAGACAGAGGCTTGAGACTGAGAATAGAGCCAGCCAAAGGAGGGGCTCATTACTACTGTGCAGTTACATCCTGTGCACCTGCTGGTATAGGGAAAGCATGTCCGATTCAAGTTCTAGTCCTTACAGCACCATCACTACTGTTGATAGTTAATTTGGGAATTTATTTAATGAATTAGGCCTTCTGGCCAAGAGTACAAATACCTGGCTTGGTTTTAAGTTTTAGGTGTGTTGCAAACAAATAAAGTAGCTAAAGTGCACCACTACAAGGTCCCAGGTGATAACAGATGACAGGCCTGCACTAATTTTATGGCTGGGAACCCAATAACTCTATCATTAAAGGAGCTCCCTAGTTGCAGGGAGTGGCATATATCTGGTACCATTGTGGGTAGTGAGACCTGGACACTACAGTAGGGTATATGGAATTGGAGTGTATGGTGTGGGGGTGGGCTTCTGATTATATGGGCTGAGCCTGACTGGGCATGGAACAGCCCAGGTAACCCTAATTTAGACTGGGCCTAGCAGGGCACCAGGAGATCAGCTGCCTTACAGTCATGTTTATTGCCTTATCTGAACTGTCTAAACCTTTTCTTCCCCAGCCTTTGTTATTTGTTCATATTTGCTGTGAGCATTGTATTAATGCAGTGTTAATGACTGTGTTTGGTTGAAAACTGTTCTTGCACTGTGTTGCTTCACAGGTGAGCCTGTGGTGAGATAGGTAGGTACAGCATCCTATGGCGTGGTACCATACTTGACACCCGGTCCACTTTAATATCCAGTCTCTGTCTCCCTCTCTCTCCCATGCAATTTAACTTCAGTCTTGGCTATGAACCCACATCAGGGGTTATAGGCCCAGACCCCTCAACCTTATTTGAGCCCATAAGGCAGGGGTAGTAATAGACACCCATGATTACCTGATTGCACATTACTCAGCATACTGGTTTATCCCGGCTTAAGACACGGGGGAGGAACATGATAAACCCTGAGTCCCTTCCAACCTTAAATGACTGTATATTACTATTCTCCCTCTAGTCTGTCCTGCTGGTCATACCTGGATAATCGTGCTGTGAATGCCTGTACAGTATTAGTGTTCACATCATTACTGGGCTGTTCCATATGTAAATCACCCTCTGTATGAAGTCATGCTTTCTAAGGTTTCCTTTTGTCCTTTCCTAACCTCCCAGTTCAGGATTACCGAGGCACAGGAATTGGAGAAGGTAGGCAAACAGATGGAAAGTCAGGGAGCACAGGCAGTTCTACTGGATAAGGTGGCTAACGGTGGTTGCAGTCCAAAATGCTGAGGAGTCACTTGACTGTCTCTCCTTTTCGCTGCTTGAAACTCCGCCTCCTCTCTGACGTCACCCCTGTTCACCCAGCACATCTGGGATTGGCTGTTGCCTCCTTGCTGGTTCAGGAACATGGAGGTACAGGAACCAGAGGAGGCGGGCAAACAGATGGCAAAGTCAGGGAGCAGAGGCAGTTCTACTGGATAAGGTGGCAAATGGTGACTGCAGTCCAAAACGAGTTATGGTGAAATCTTTAAATTCAACATTTATTTTATTATTAATAATGACTGACACCGAGTTGATGTCACTACAAAAATGGTTACTGAAGGCATCAGTCATATCCTGCTCCCTCATCATGAGGTCATTTTTTTGTCATGATTGGATCTACCCTAATAGTGGTGCTCCTAATATGGTTAATATACCTGTAGAATTCGCTTTAATTGCTGGCCTCTTTTCTGTTTTTCTCTTCTCCCTCCTAATGGCATGCATATAGTTCCTCAGTGCCACCCTGTATTTCAATTGAACTTCTGCTGTATTGTTGTTAACAAGGTAAGAGTATGCACACATAGAAACAGACTTTGACAGCAGATAAAGACTGCTTGGCCCAGCTAGTCTGCCCATTTCCCTACCTATTGAATAAGCTGTAGATCCTAGTTAACCAACAGACTACTTCCTCCTAACCCCCACCAGAATTGCTTTATGTCTGTCCCATGTATTCTTGAATTTCCCCACTGTTTTTGTCCCCGCGACACTCTCTGGAAGGCTATTCCATGCGTTCACTCTTCTTCTTCTTGATCATTTTACTGACCTTCATTTTTAACCAAAGTGTTTTTTTGTTTGTTTTTTTGTTACCTTTTCTACTATATAACTTAAATAATGATAATAACTGGGTTTTGGTGCTGCTCATAGAATCAACTTCTGTTCACCATTTATTGTACTTTGCACTTATATCTTGTTGAATTGTTCACTGTTTGCACTTTGCCTTTGGAATGCTTTTCTGCTGCTGTTTTTGATGTATGTTATCCCCTTTCCCTTGGGTCACACCTGGAAACAAGCCCTGATCCTGCATGCCTTTGCTGGTTACCTATTTTTAAATCATTATAGACATTTCAGCACACAGGTCTCTTTTGCTTCTAAAAGTCTGTTTTTAAATTGTTCTCATGCCACAATATGTTTACTCTTTTCCCCTCCATTTTACTGTGCCAGTCTGGTTACAAGTTTGTTTTTGAAACCATCCTCATCAGCCCTGTTATACTCTAATTCACAGTTTCTCCATTGTTTGTATGCATCTTCCTACCAACTGTAAAAGGAACCATTCTGTGATCACTGGTTGCGAACTCCCCTCCAACCATTCAGGAACCAATTAACATCTCACCTGTATGCATTATTAAATCAAGGATGTGACCATTCCTAAGCTATAAGAGAGGGTGCAGGCTGAACATAAGACAGTACTGATCACACCAGAATTAGCAGGTAGGTATCTAAAGGGTGTAAACCCAAGGGAAGGCCAGGGACCAAATTATATCCACTCAAGGATAATAGTAGAGTTAAGGAGTTTGGGCTGAAACTCTTGCTGATATCTTTCAAGACTCTTTATCCCAGATGGAGATAGTACCAGATGATTGGAAAACAGCTAGTAGAATCCCAAATTCAAGAAAGGTGTGAGGGCTGAACCAGGGTAACTATAGACCTGTGAACCTTATCTTGGTGCTTGACAAAGTGAGTTAATCATAATGGATGTGGTGTTTCAGCACATGGAAGAACACTGGATATTCTCTGGCACACATGGAATCACAAAAGGATATCCTTCTAAACCAACCTGGTTTCCTCCTTTGAGTACTGTAAATCTCGTTACTTAAAAGGGGGATAAAGGCTGTGCAGTTGATATAATCTTACCTAGACTTTAGAAAGGTGGTTGATACCATAATGCATAAAAAAACTCATAGAAAGTGGTGTAATATGGACCCCACAGAGTTTGCAGAGGGTGGATAGCAAAATTGGCTGACAAAAAAACAGAGAGTGCTGGTGGAAGGGCACTATTCTGAATGGAAGGATGTTCTATTTGCATTTGCCACCAAGTGCCAGCCTACTCATCTCCTCTTATGCCTTTTGCCAACTGTACTGTCCTTGCCATTAGCCTCACAGGTTGAAGTTCTGGACAGCCAGCCAGAGAGCACCCTACAGAGAAAGCCTCACTCCTATGGTGGGCCCTGGAGAAGGGAGGAAGACTCAAGGCTAGCTCACATTTATCCTCCAGGTGAGGAGGAGTCAGGTTCATACCTGGGACTCTTGGTGTGGAGGTGTGCACAGCAGCATCAGTCCTGTAGATGGTGGCCCATTTGGCTCTACATTTTTCTATCCCACACACCCATCTGAGCTGAGGCAGCTTGTCCATGCCACCTTGAAGGGTGGGACTGGGCATCACATGGTCATCTGCAATATGCACTGTTTCCCCCAGTCCCCCACAAGAGGCATTTGTGAAGCAGAGCACCGTCACCCTCCCTCCTGGGATGGCAGTGTCCCGGAGGTGGGGGGCAGGTTTGCACAGACCACCAGGGCCAGCCACATGGGAGGAAGACATGCTTCAGCAGCACTACCAGGATAATCTTTCACATATTTATTACTGACCTGAAGGAGGGGGCCATTAGCACACTGTTAAAGTTTACTGATGATACTAAAGCTGTGTCTATAGGACTGCATTCTTTGCTGCTATGGTCTGTGTCAGTACTACCCCGGCTTCCTGAGTAGATAGACTTTCATGTTCTCACATGACCCCTCTCAGCACTGATGCAATATGTGCTGGAGAGGGGCTGAGAGTGCCAGGAGCCACTGCAGGATGCTGGGAATGTCCCTGCATGAACTATAGCAAGAGGTACTGCCTGTCCACATGGCTGCTTACACCGCTAGCTCTACAGCACATTCCCAGGATTGAAGTGGCTCCTTGAGATGCTCAGTGACCAACTTACCATGATTTGGTAAATGTTCACACAGCCACTTTTGCACTGTAGCAACCTGAGCACTCAGGTTGCCATGGTGCAAAAGGGCCTTAAATTGGAAAGATGAGTTGAAATGCAGTACAGGTAGCAGAGAGATTAGATGCCCTACATGGGGTACCTACTCACATTAGGAGTTTGGGCAAAGAAATAGATTTAATTTAGGGATATACAAGGTACTACTACACTTTGGGGCTGGGAATTTGGGTCACAAAAACACCTCACTTGGTGCAACAGTGCACATCACAACTAAAGAGAGGGATCAAAAGGTAATTTTGGACAGAAAGTTGAAGCCAGGCAGGCAATGAGCTGCTACATATGACAGCAAAACACAATGTTGGGATGCATTAGGAGGGGCTAAGCCGCAGGTCAAGGAAGGGGATCCTCCCCTGTATAGGGCCTTAGTTAGACCACACCAAGAGTAATGCATACAGTTCCAGCCCCTACAGTATTGAAGTGGGACATTAAACAAATTGAGAAAGTCCAGTACATGGCCACCAAGCTTAGGTGGCAAGAGCTACAATGAGAGACTTAACACATGCAAATGATCTAGTCTATTGAAGTGAAGACTGAGCAGGGACATTATCGTAATGTTCCAGATACTAAAAGGGAGGATAGCATGGAGAATACACATATGTTTATGCTGGTGGGTACTAACAGAACTAGAGAACTTTGCCATCTGTTTGCCTGCCTCCTCTGGTTCCTGTACCTCCATGTTCCTGAACCAGCAAGGTGGCAACAGCCAATCCCAGGTGTGCTCAGTGAACAGGAGTGACGTCAGAGAGGAGGCAGAGTTTCAAGCAGCGAAAAGGAGAGACAGTCAAGTGACTCCTCAGCATTTTGGACTGCAACCACTGTTAGCCACCTTATCCAGTAGAGCTGCCTGTGCTCCCTGACTTTCCATCTGTTTGCCTGCCTTTTCCAATTCCTGTGCCTCGGTGATCCTGAATTGGCAAGGTGGCAGTAGCCAGTCCCATGAGTGCTCAGTGAACAGGAGTGACATCAGAGAGGAGGTGGAGTTTCAGACAGCTAAAAGGAGAGCCAATCAAGTGGCTCTCTACATGAGTGGCTCCTGCTGGAGTCACCAGCAGAAGTTTACAAACGGAGGCTGCGTTAAAAAAAATTTCTGATTTAGTTGTATTAAGTCTGTAACCAGGTTTGACTGTAAAGTTGTATGATTAAGTTTTATTTGGTTGTCTAACACAACTGTTTCTACACTGTCAGTACTATGGCTAAACTTGATCTTACTATGTGGTGTATTTTTATGTTCTATACACATCCAGCTTGTCAAAAACACCACTGGTAATAGTAACTTGACGCCTTTAGATAAAACATATGGGGGGAATAGGAGTTTAGGTTGCTCTGAATTCATATCCTGGGCTGAACCTGTGTCCTCAAATTTGGTAACTGCTAATTAGGAAAGGATGTGGACAAAATTCATATCTATATGTTCCACCCTTCGAAGGGCTTCATTAATATACTCAGACCATGGTATTTTTAAGATGTCAGGGTAAAACTGTTAAGATTGATAGGCTGTATTTATGTAAATTGGCCATGGTGATATGTCTCAGTATTTGTGGAGACGTTCACCCAAATCCTGACCCAGATAATTACACAATTCCCTCCTATACTGCTGATGTCCTTCAAGGGGAGGGTCTAAGTTTTATACATTTTAATGCAGGGAGTATCTCCAATAAAACTGACTATTTTAAGAATGGAAAACGTTGCATACATCTAATGATATAGTAATAACTGAGTCTTGGCTCAATAATAAAATTTCAGACACTTTTGTTAATATTAATGACTTTCAATTGTGGCGTAAAGATCATCCAAACAAAGGGGTGGGATGTTAATTTACACAAATTCTGAGTTGAAAGTGAAAGAACTTGATTCAGGATGTGACTAGGGTAAATCAGAGATACTTATTTTGGAATCTTCTTTTCTAGCTACAAAACATATATTATTGATAGATGTGGTATTGTCTACTTAAAGCTAATTTAGATATTTTCCCTGTTGACAGGATTAACTTATGGATTTTAAAATGAGTCATGAAATATTTTACTGGGTGATTTGAATACAGATTGGAATAAACTTGGAGGAAGTCATGTTTGAATGGATTCCACCTATAGTTTAAGCTTCATCCAGCTTATTATAGGTATGACTAGAGTAAACTTTAAAGACTTAGATGATTCAGCTATTTTGGATATAATTTGAACTTCTCACCCAGAGGAAATTACTTTATCTGGAGTTCTACCTGCCTCCATTTCTGATCACCAGGTGATTTTCTGCATAAGAAATCTAAAAAAGCAAAAAGGACCAGGAAAAACTGTTGAATGTCAAAATTATAACAAATTTGACTATGTAGGTTTCATGTTAGACCTAGAAGGTAAAGACTGGCATAGAAAAAAATTGATCCCTGCAGTCAGTGAAGCCTGGTCCATTTTTACCAGAACTTCATGGACACTTGTAACTCCCATGCACCTCTAAAACAGAGAAAAATCAAATCTGGGAATGCTTCCTGATTTAATTCACACTTACATAAAATACATAAAGAAATACATAAAATAAGAGAGAAAAAGATGGAAAAAGGATGAACTTACTAAGCTGATTGGTTAAATTACAGACAAGTTAGAAATCATTATACTTCTGAATTATGGAATTCTAAGCAAGAGTTTTATAAAAAGGTACTTAATCAGAATATGAAATCTAACCTCTCTCTCTTTTGGAAAACTATATTCAAATTAAAAGGAAACAATAAGACAGGTCTGTCAAACTATTTTGAATTAGATGGACATAATTTCCCCCTAAATGAAGTCATAGCTAACAAATTTAATAGAAATGGGCACTGTAGCTATGGAGATACTCTCTCTTCCATTTTAGCCACTGAATCAAATAAACCTATTTCTGAAGAAAATTTTGCATTCCGGGAAATTTCAGGGGATGTAGTCTATGAAGAAATCCTTAAACTAGATGTAAAGAAATCTAGCAGTCTAGATGGAATCCATGTAAGACTCCTTAAATATGTAGCCCCTTATTGCTCATCCTCTGGCAGATATATTTAATTTGTCCTTGACTACTGTTGACCTGCCTCATAATTGGAAACTTGCTAAAGTCACCCCAACATATAGATCGAGTAAAAAAAAAAACAAGAATAGAAAATTACTATCCAATCTCATTGCTATCAATTGCTTTACAAATATTTGAAAAATTGATTGGAAAACTGGAGAATTTTCTAGAGAAAAATAATGCACTTAATAATTTTCAATCTGGTTTTAGACCCCCTTCATAGTGCCACCTAAGCATTAGTTAAGGTTGCATATGATTTGAAGTGGGCTCTGGACAGGAGGCTGTATGTTGGAGCTATTTTTGTTGACTTATCAAATGTTTTGATATCTTAGATCACAACATCCTCCTGTTCAGACTGCAATCAGTGGGACTGTCTCAGGAAGTAGTGGACTGGTTCAGTTCTTATTTAAAAGGGCATCACCAGCTTGTAGTCTTGGACAATGTTAGGTCTAACCTATCTTCCATTTTGTCAGGAGTTCCCCAGGGCTCAATGTTAGGTCCGATATTATTTAATATCTATATGAATAATTTTCCTAAAATGTCCTCTCAAATCTATTATCTCTGTGCAGATGATACTGTTATATACAGAGGGACCAACAGTGTCACATACAGAATTTGAATTACAAGCAGCTTTAGTCCAACTTCAAGATTATTTTTGTCATTCTAGACTCACCCTTTAGGAGCCCCTCCCCATAAGTTATGCTTTTTCACAGGGAAAAGGGGGTTGATTCTTCCTCCCTTACTTTATGTATTCTAACTTCTGAAAACCAAGAACTACAACAAGTACAGAGTTATAAATATTTAGGGGTGTGGATGGATGACAATTTCAAATGGAATGTCCATATAGACCATATCTTGAAAAACTTGGGAAAATGATTGGGAATTCTTTAAAAACACAAATACTGTATGGATAGGGAAACTAGACAACATGTAGTTAACACCATAGTGTTACCTCTTTTCAATTATGGTGACTTGATGTTCACTGGGATCCAGGTATGGAGCTGGCATGGCTTTATGTAATGTACAATAGATTTGCTCGCTTCATACTCAGTGCCCCTATAGGTCACATAGTTGGGATCTTCTTGGAAGATTAGGTTGGTTGAAATTAAAGGACCAGAGAAATCATAACATAATTATATTTATGTATAAATGTTACAAGAATTTAGTACCAGGTTATTTATTAATGAACCTTGAACTCGGAAAAATCAAGGCTAGTTTAAGATCAGTCTCCGGAATTGAATTTCTTCCAAGAAACTGTAATCTTGAAGTGGGTAGATCCCATCTTTTCACAATCGGCCCAAACCTATGGAATAATTTTCCTTCCCATTTAAGACCGCTAGAGGGTAAAATCATAAAAAGCAGTATTGGCAAATGGTTATTTAGCCAAGCAAAAATTAATTCTGTTTGTTGTTCCAACTTGGTACTGGTTAATGTAGACATCTAATGTATGTACTGTAAACATTTTAAAAAATATATTGCACATACATCATGTATTCTCTGCATAATATATGCTTTGATGCTCTTTTGAAATATTTAATTTTCTCTTCATATTTTATCTTGTTACAAATTTATTCAATTGTATTTACTGTAAAAAGGACCTCATTGAAAATGAGCATTGCTTAACTGTTTCCTATTCATACAAAACATGAATACACTTTTACCATACCATAACCCAGGAGATGATAGTTAGAAAGCTAGAATGTATTAACCCCAGAGAGGCTGCAGGGCCTCACAATATCCCTCTTGGTATAGTAAGGATTGTCAAGCATGAAATAGTTCCCTGTGTGACCTAAATTATGAATAGTTTTCTTCAAACAGGGGATGTCCCTGATGACTGGAAGAAGACCACAGTTATTCTGCTTTATAAACAGGGTGCTAAAACCCCTATGGAAAACTATCACCCCATTGATCTATTGAGTAGCTTGAGCAAACTAATAGAGTCCATTACCATAGATTTTTAACCACCAAAGTCAGATTGATTGGCATTATAGATGATAAATAGCAATGGTTCACTTCCATTAGACCCTGCACCACAGATCAGATAACTTTCTGTGAACCAGCGAACAAGAATTAGGATGAAGAAAATCCATTCTACGTCATTTTCCTTGACTTTGGCTAGGCATTTGATGAACTGCTGCATGCAACAATAATCATCAAACTTAGGGAGTATGGAGTACATGAGAAACTGTCTGTCTTATAGATAGTTGGCTATCTAATAGGAAGCATATAGGCAGGTTGAATGGGACCTTCTCTAAGGAAGGAAATGTGCTTAGCGGAGTGCCCCAGGCATCAGAGTTGGGACCAGTCCTGTTTTAGATCTTTATCAGTGGCATGAATACTTATTTAAAAAAACTGGGCACAGAAGTTCACTAATGACACCTAAATGGGAAGGGCCCAGAAGATAACAATCAAGAAATGGAGTTACAAGACAGTGACACTCCAGCACATTTACCCTGTTTACTGCAGGGTGAAAATCGATTACAGAGTAATCAGTTAATTTGTAATCAAATATTACTTTGCATGTAAACACCAACATCAAGGACTTTGAGACCGATCTCAGGATCAATCCAAGTGCGCTGAACAAGTGTACTGATTACCTGAGCATCGATTATCTTTCTGCAGGTAAACAGAATTGTGCTTGAACCAGTTCCATGTACATGCCCAGTTGTTCAGGTTTTGGTTTTTGTTTTTTGCAATCAAATTTTATTCATTTTTTTCTATAAAACATTACAAGTACCAATACTTTCAGTTAAAACAAACTTGAAAACAAGAAAAGAACAGTTACCAAGGTACAATGGAAATTAAATATCCAACATAAAAAAAATAGCACAATGAATTTAATACATTCAAGAAATGTGAGAAATAGGTAGTGTTATAGACACTACATTAATATGGCAGATCATTATTTCTAAATTAGTCCAGGCCCTCCCCCATAACTACCACCCTGTGTGTTTTCTGGTGGTACTTTTTATCCTCACTGGTGTTTATTCCAAGTGCATCAATTGACCTAGCACCCCAGTTCCCTCCCTGTGCTAGATGAAATTAAAGAAGGGCAACCATCTTAATTTAAATTTTTCCACAGAATTCCTGAGATGTGCTGCCATCCATTCTATACTTACTAACAATTTGTAGTTTTCTAACCATTGACCTTCAGTTGGAGGCCAGGCTTGAAACCATTTTATAGTTATAGCCTTCAGTGTTGTTGCTATAGATATATTGATAGAATTTTTTTCCCTTTGGCCCTTAATCCCTCTGGGGAAGAGTATACCAGATACCTCAAATGTATGGGGACCTCAATTTCCAATAAATCCCCTATAGCTGTGGCTACCTCCTACCAGAATAATGACAGTTCTTGACACCCCCAGAAAACATGTGTTGTGAACTCTTTGATGACAATTTCTCCAGCACTGATCAGAGAAGGATCCCCCAAAGTGGAGTGAAATAGCTGGAGTCGTAAAGTACCTACTCAGCCCCTTACAACACTGCTCTGTCCATGAGTTAGAGGTCATTGTCTTGTTAGCCCCTGCTCAATAGTGCTTTTGCTCTTTAACTGTCAGTGATGTATCCATTTCTATTTCCCACCACTGTTGTATTATCTTACATGCCTCCAACGTTTGCTCCCCAGAGAGATCCTGCATCTTTGACACCAAAAGAGGTATGGTTGGGCTGTCCCAAAAACCACCTATTACCTTTTAGATTGTGCTTCTCTGTTTCACCACTGCTGTTCTCTGTTGCTCTACCGAGAGAAAGTAGTGCAGCTGTAGAAAACAGTAAAAGTCTGTTTGTGGTATTTGGAACTCTTCTTGAAGCTGGGTGAAAGATTTAATGTTACCATTCTCAAATGTCTGCCCCACCATTTTACACCCTACTCTTCCCACTTTCTGTATGTAGGGTTATCCTTCCCTGGGTGAAATCCCTCTGCTAATCTTATGGGGGTGTACCCATAAATACCTTTCATGTCCTCAGCCTGGCGGAGGATTGTGTACCACATCTCAATGAGGGTCCTTGACCATGGATTCTGAGTCTGTTTTATTGCTTGATGAGTGACTGTGTTAAATGGTTTGTTCCTTATCCATATCTTTCCCTCCAAGTTGACCAGCATGGAGCTTCCTTCCCAGGAAGGTGTGTACATGTTGTGGCTGACATGCCTGGTAATACCAAAGTAGATGCAAAAAAAAAAAAAAGATGGGGCACCCCTAAGCCCCCTTGCCCTGTAGACAACAATAGGAGGGTCCAAGCAAGTCTCAGTTTACCCTTTCCCCATATAAATAGGGACCATGCTTGTTCTATTGTTTCCAGGTGGTGCATACGATAGGAAGTTATGCAAACAGGAAAAGGAAGTGAGGAAAGATATTCATCCTTAGAACCTCTATTCTTCAAATTATCAAGAGTGAGAGTGCACCCCACCTCATCATATCTTCATCTGTTTGTCTAAGCAATGGGGCAAAATTCACCTCATATAGGTACTCCAAGTTAATTGGTACAGTATTTGTATTCTCAGATAATGAAAGTGTGATTTCATCCATTTAAAGGGACATGTTTGTTTGAACATGATAAAAAGGGGTATAACTTGCACACAAGACCTCAGGCAAAAATAGTGAGGTGCAGAGATATTTAAATATAAAGTGCATAAGTAAACTGATACAAGAACTTACACTTCTGCAGGAGAGATGGCTGAACCAACCATCCCAATGTTTCACCTCCACATCAAAGCCTTCAACATGTTTGTTTGAAACCTGCAGAGATATTCCCACTCAGCTGACATATCTCTGTCTTGTCTATATTTGCCTTAAACCTGAGGCATGCCCATACAGTGCTACAGTGTCCATCAAGTTGATCAGATTCTTCTCTGGATCCTGCAGGAGTAGTAGTGTGACATCATCATATAGGGCTGTGTGTATTTCCTTCCCAGTCACACTGACCCCTTCTATAGTGCCCCCCAGACTACTATTGGTAATGTCTCAGTACTGAGTGCAAAAACAAAGGGGGGTGATAGAGGGCACCCCTGCCACACTCCTGTTCTATCAGGAATCCCTGGGAGATATTTCCATTCAGCCTAACCTTTGCAGTTGGGGACCCATACAGTGCCCAAACCCAATCTCTAAAATTCCTTTCCCAGGTTAAATCTCCTAAGTGACTCTTTCAAGAATTGCCAGTTAAAGCAAGCAAATGCCTTTATGGTATCTCTTGCTATTACTACATTCAGCAGCTCACCCTGCCTTGTGGTGGAGATGACATTAAGCAATCTGCAAATATTATCCTGTACGTGGTGGCATGGATTGAACCTAGTCTGGTCCGGGTGCATCAATAAGCCTAGGACCATCAGTAACCTATCAGTTAAAACATCAGTAAACATTTTGGCATCCTGGTTCAGGAGTGATGTAGACCTGTATGAACCACAGACTGTATGGCCCTACCCTGGTTTAGGGAGGACTGTGATCAACACCTCCTGCTAGGATGGTGGGGCACCCCTGCCTCCTGCACCATTGTGAACACCTGATGTAAAGGATTAAGGAGTTCTGGAGTGAAAGTATGACAAAACTCTCCTATAAATCCACCTGTGCCTATGGATTTATCCAAGGGCAGTTTTATGACTGCCTGTATCATTGCTTTGGTTACAGGCCTATTAAATTTCTCCCTGTGCTTCTCTGGAAGCTTCAGGAGGTTGGCTTGGTTTAGGAACGTTGTTCAGTTTTTAGTGGCATCTGCTTTGTACCTGGTATTTGAGTCAGTGGGACTTGAAGCATATAAACCCATTCTCGTCTGAGTGGATTGATTGCTGTCCTGCATGTAAACTCAAAATGAGTCATGATCAATTACCTGGAATTGAAGACAAAGTAATTGATTAGCAGTGCATGTAAACACAGTAGGTGAACTGCTACCAGTTCAGAGGCAAATAAATAAGAGCTGATAATTATTGAACTACAAAACAAGTTAACAGATATTGAAACCAAGGCAGACAAAAACAAAATGTGTTTAGTGGGAGTCCTTGGAGTCTGTTATAACAATACTACAGTAGTAAATAAAGTAATAGTGGCTTACTTAGAAACAGATTCTAATAATAGATGTATGGAACACTATCAGGCTCATCGGGTCTTACGTACCAAGCCAGATGAAAATGCCCTACCCAGAGCCATTGTCACCAGATTTAAGTGCTCTAGAGAGAAAAAGATGTTAATGATACAAGTGTATCACAAAAAAAGTACATCAATAATATGGGAGCAAACATTGCTATTTATAATGACCTTCCTCCAGACATTGTGGTTACCAGATGAAAATCTGACCATTCAAGAAACAGCTCTGGCAAAAGCCACTATAAGGCTACTATGATTATGTCAGCAAAATGAAAAGTGATTATGGAGGATGACATTTTGGTTGTTTGAACCAGAAGGAAGCTGAAGAAGAATCAAGGAATAAACATCCACAAGTCTTTACCTGAATGTTTCACCATCTTTTTGGACTAATAAGACCGACACAGGACTATTTATTTGTTTCTGATAACCGGGTAAGTGCACTAGACATCAGAAATGCCTATTTTCAGGCACAACCCAGGAGAGTACAAAGCAACTACAGGCAAACATTACAAAGGCAGGATACCTAAAATACAGTCAACCTACGAAAAGTAAAGAACATATGCAGACACCTGGAGTCAGGTACTATCATTACGTCCAAAGTAAAAGTGGAGATGGCAATTTTACACAGCAATGGCAATACACAAATTAACAACAACAAGAAGATACAAAATAAATTACAGAGGTACATATCTAACCCAAAATGGGCATCAGCCTCAATAAACACTTCAAAAGCAGACATGGTACAAAGGCCTGAGGTAGTACATCACCACCATAGGGCAACATATGATGAGCCAGTAGGGGATAGGGTGTAGAGAGAGTTAAGGACAAATGAATAGCTATGGAAGTGCTAGGAGAGTCATCATGAGGCAGTGCTGGTGGGTACAATATGGAGCCTCAAGGAGGGAAGAAACAGGTACATAGACTGGAGGCTAGGAGGTGGTTATGTAGATTGTGCTTGAAACTGGAATGTGTGGGTGAGTGCTGGAGGGGTGCATGTACAGTGTTCCAGTACTGAGGGGCAAGGAGGGAGAAGGTCTGGAAGCCCATGTTGGTCCTGCATCTGGGGACTGACAAAAGAGTCATATCACCTGATCAAACAGCATAGTGTGTGTTTTGGGGAGTGAGCACACTAGCTAAAGAGGAAGAAGTACCTGACCAAGTGATGCTATTTATCTGAGTACCGTGGGCATAGTACCAGTGATCTTTAGGTGGGAGCCAATTTAGTCTATTGTATAATGATGCATAAGGCAGTGTGAGGAGAGGGCAAATCAACATATATTATTATAGATGGTGTCCCATTTTTGCAGGCAGGCTTTGGTAGCACCAATGTATATCACTGAAGCATAGGTTAGTGCAGAGAGAAGAACACCTCGGGCAATAGCAAATTTGGCAGAGGGAGTGAGGGCATAACTCATCTTGTAGGCCAGGGCAAGCTTGTAATGGACTACTTTATATGTAATAGAGACATGCTGATTAAATTCCAGTAAGGGACCAAGAGTAGCCCCCACATAACTAAATTTATCTACAATTTTAAGGGGCAGATCGTCAATGCAGGAGCTGGACAGTTGTCCTGGGCTTTTGCTTAGTCTTGGAACAGAGCCAAACAGCATGGGGTGAGATTTGTCAGTATTTAGAACCAGCTTATCATTGGAGAGCCAGCTGTGAAGGCAGTGGGAATTTGATGTTAGGGTGTTATTCAGGGTAGCGATGTGTTTAGAGCTATGATTAGGATGTTCAGTAAAATAATGTAGTAGAATGTCCTTTTTATAATTTTCAATGTCTGCCAGAGCTGAGAGCTCCAACGTGTTTAGTATTCATTTAAATATCACATTTCCATTTGAGAGTGCTATGAACTGTGGTATTTTCATAAAAAAAGTCAATTTTATGGGATGCGAAGGGGGATGCATTTGGGGTACACAGTAATGGGTTGTTTTAGAACGACTCATGTTTGAGTTGGTAATCTTTTGGGAAATTGTATTGTTTTTCTGTTTAGTAGTCAAGAGCATCCAGAAGAACTGTAAAAATCAGATGTACATATGGACTCATCAATAATGGGGGGTTGTAACAATAGGTCAGAATACCAATTTTTATTATGGGTACTCAGCTAAGCCTTTAGCTGCATGTCACCAAATTTGCATAAATTATATAAATAATTGTAAGACTGACTCAAATATTTTTTTTATACCTATTGCATATAAGTTCTAGATAACTGGAATTTTTTTTTATCGTGCTCACATGTAATATGTAGAAAAATAGATTTTATTTGACCCTATGCAAATCTTATAATTACTAATATTTTCATAGCTAATAAAACATTGTAAACATAATCAAAAGCAATGTAAACATAAAACAACAAAGGTTTCAGAAAATCAAACAAAATAAACATTCCAGAAAATAAGCAAAACAACAAAGAAATAAGTAACATTCAACATAATGAATAGTACTAGCTGTATACCATGCCTTCAGCATGCTTTTGTACATAGCCCTAATTTTCTGCATTAGAACTTGTAAACTCTTGCATTAGTGTTTTGGACTATACTTCTGTATAAAACTTGTTTCAATACTTTATGCCATGCAAAAATGTTTATATATTCTTCTAATGAGCATAATCTTAACCATACATCCAAGATTCTGTATTTAAAAGGTCATGTTTATGATTCCACCTCCCCAGCTAAACCAAATTAAAATATTATAAAAATTAATTAAAATAATACTCAGACATCTAGTAGAGGTATGGGTTTTCTTTCTTTTAACTTCAAAACATTGGTGAGTTCTTCTCCTCCTCCTCCTCCTCCTCTTGGACGATAAAACATTCTCAAGTGGCTGGACAGGGTATCGTTTCTTTTTTTTTTTTTTTACTGCTCACACTCGAACCCTGGACTTTGGAATCCTCTCTGGCATCAAATCAGCAATGCAAACTTGCTTCTTGACTGATAAACATCAATAGGTAGTATCTGTCCTTTTGTTCTGGTTTTGGCAGAAACTTTTAAAAACAGTCCTTAACAGCAAAAATATCCTCAGCACCAACAAAAGTTTTCACTGCCTCAGGATTTGGAAAATTTTACTGTGAAAAGTTCTTTTTTTTTTTTTCTTGTGGCTGGTTTTGTTGCAGTTTTATTTTTCTTCCAGCCTCAAACCTCAGGCTCTTTACTTTAGCACCTGTGGTATGAACTAAGCAATGAAGATTTGGTTCCTTGCTGGTCCAGTCATCACCAGGCAGGCGTGGCTCTTGATGTTAGGCTTTTGCAGGAGTCCCAAAAAAATTAAATAAACAATACTGGCAGGTCCAGAGGCACAGATCTTTACAGCACAGTGTATAAGCAAGAACTGGGCTGGATTTCCCACTGTTCAGTTTTATAATCTCTGGTCAGAGCATCATCCTGACATAATTTCCTGCAAATTTTATCAATTTCGATTGGATCATACAAATTATGTAGGGGTGGATCTTTACCCTTTTCAAGGACTGCCCTCTGTTCAGAGTTTAGTTTTAAAGCTTACAATTACTTTTCTTTATAACTTCTGGATGCAACATGTTACATTCTTTATATAAATATTTTTAAATTCAGCTCATTAAGAGCAGTCTTTTGAGATGTCTTCCAGGTCTGTGAGACAAATATTTCATGAGATAAGTAAATAAGGACTATAACTTTAGCTCTGAGTAAAGTCTTTTAAAAACAAAGTGGTATTTCTGTTTCTCATGTCCTAGCTTTTGGATGAGGTATATTTTGTCCAGAAAACCCTTTAGGAAAGTTCTTAAAATCATGGAATTCCATTGTAAGCAAATGAGTCTTTGTTCTTTCAAGAAAACACAAACTGTCAAATTTGTTTTTCATACTTATTTCAGACTTTTTTCTATTTAGCAACAAGTTGCACACACAAAAATTGTATCTTTAGACTTGTTATGATGCCATCTTTCATTTAAGATTAAACATGATATGCTTACTTTGAAGATTGTTGTTCCAGGGCATCCATAAAGATCACTCTGGTCCCCCATCAACTACATTTATACAATTTTGGCCAGTCAACAAGCTGCAATGTCATTTACCAACTGTGTAAGTCTCTTGCTGGCAGCATGTTGCCTTTTTTAGTTACAACTAAAATTATTTTCCCATAAGAAAAAAAAATACATTGGTTTTAACTTTAGGTACTTGCATGGTGCCAGCCTAAAACTAGCACAGAGACCAGCTGCACTTTGTCAACTGTCAAGTTTCTGTAATAATTATCTCTGAGCTGGAACTCAAAAATGAAACTTAACATTGTAGAAACTCTGTCAAGAGGCCAGATTCATGATATCTCCCTGCCATAATGAAGAGTTATAGCTGCTATGTCCCTTTTTTATTTAGGTAGGGTGAACTGGAAAGACGTTGTAAAACTAGACAATTTTTTTTCCTCCAAGTTCCACTTAGGCAGGGCATCTTCCCTTTTTCAGAGTTCATGTAAGCAGTTTTTTTTCTTGCTTGTAGAGCTCATGTAGACAAGAATGAGGACCAGATGCCTTAGTATGACCACAGAACTACCCTATTTAATAATTAAGCAATTATAAAGAATATAAAATAGCAATTAAAATAATGTAAAATGATAAAATTATAATAAAATATTTTTTATAACTAAGATGTTGTTCCTACAGGGTGGTTTTAAGATTTTCAGTTTTCGACAATTTGACATGAGTGGGGGAGACAATATTATGCAAACGTGCAAGTTAAATGATGGGACCTAAAATAGGAATACATTGTGCAAGTTTCAATATAAATTGAATTCCCCTATTAAATGTTCCAAGATTCTGGCCTATGTCACCAAATTAAAAGTTGATATATTGTATCTCCAGGAGACTCATCTGGTGAAGGAGGAAATCACAAAACTAAAAAGAAATTATTTTGAGCATCTGTTTTTCTCTACAGGAACAAATAAAAGTTGCACAGTTCTAATTCAAAGAAATATTAACTTTGAATTTATTGATACATTTTCCAATACAATAGGCAGAATAACAGGAAAAATAAATAATAAAATAGTTACAATTGGCTCAGTATATGTCCCTTTCTGAAAAATATAATATTTTCTTTGTGGATATCTAGACTAGCCTAGTTCAAATTAAGGCAGAACATATTATACTGACTGGGTACATTAATGCCTTGATGAATCCTTATGTAGACAAAACCACTAAAGCAAGTAAAGAAAATATATACATTTCAAAACTCCTTCATTCTTTTGTCGAACTGCATGATTTTTAGGATAGTTGGAGACACTTATCCGACTGAGAAGCAAGTCAATAATTTTCATGGTAAAACTAAGACCTTTAGTAGGTTAGACTATTTACTTGTCTCCAAGTTGGAAATCTCCAATATCACAAAGACAGACATATACCCAATCATCATATTGGACCATACAGTGGTTTCAATTTCTGTAATAATTAAAGCACACAAAACCGACCATATTACATTTTGGCAGTTTAATAATGACCTATTAAAGGATTCCATGTTTATTGAAAAAACAAAGTCTGTTATAAAAGAATTCTGGTTTCACACCTATGATGGAAACTGCCCAGTCATTCATCTCTGGGATGACTTTAAGGCTGTGGTTTGAAGGCATACATTTTCCTACAATACTTGGGTTAGTAAAATTAAAACATATTAAAAGAAGTTGAAGTGGATAAAAAACTCAAGGAACTTGACCAAATAAAACCAGTAGACCATTCCAAACATTTTTCAAAATGGAAAGAGGCAGGAAAAACAAAGCTTATTACATGATGAAATAAAAAAAAATGAAATTAAAATGTGCAAAACTGGGAAAATGATAACTAACACTTGCAACCCTCTCCCTTTACCCCTGCCTCAACCTCCTTTCCCTCTCCCCCTCCACTCATGGATCTCACTCTTCCCCTTCTCTTAGTCTTCTTTCCCATTCTACTTCCACCCTTCCTCCACTCTGCCTTTCCTGATGCCAACAGTACACATCATCACAATCTGTTCTCTCCCCAAGTTGCTTTCTATCCCTCCCCCTCTCATCCCAGACCTACTCTTGACCTCTCTACCCTCCCTTCCTCACCTCTCCTTTTTCTTTTTTCACCCTGGTTGTCTACCCTCCCTTTCCCTCAATCAAGAGCTCTTCCATAAGTTCCACCTCTCTTCCACCCCACTCCCAAATCTACTCACTATCAAAAGACCCATAGATCTATTCATCAACTCTTCATCCTGTTTCTCCTCCTCCTACTTGCAGGTGACATTCAAGCTAACCCTGGCCCCTCCTCCCCTCCCCTACCAAAAGGTCTTAGACTCTGCCACCTCAATGCTAGGAGTCTACTTCCTGAGTTAGATGCCCTTGAAGTCTAGGTCACCCAGTACTTTCCAGGCCATCTCTGTGTTTCAGAGACCTGGCTCTCATCCAGAGTTCCTGATTCCTAATTATCCCTTCCTGATTTCCATCTTTTTCACCAAGGCCATGGCAAATGTGATAGCAGTGTAGCCACCTATGCTCACCAGAGTCTATCCTGCTCTGTCTCTTTATGTGAATCCATCTCATCCTCCTTGCATGAGCTCCTTCTAATTAGATTCCCTCCTCCCTCCCCATTTTTGCAACTGTACTATATGCCTCCCCAAAAATCTCTCGCTCCTTGGTTGTTGGAATCGTCTCATCCCTCATCTCCCTAGCCTTCTCTGGTGAGCTTATCATTCTTGGAGACATCAGCCTAAACTGGTTTTCCCTGACCATGAAGTCCTTCATTGAAAAGATTGAATTTTTAAACCTCCACCAGCTAATCAACGAGCCCACAAGGCCCAATCCAATTTCCCAAAACTACTATTTCCTGGACTGGGTGCTCTCCACCCACCCCTACCTGCATTGCTGCTGCTAGCACTCTCCCTTTATTGACCACTACATGACCTACTGTTTTCCTAAGCTACGCATGCCCCACACCCCTCCAAACTACCATTGGCTTAGGTCATTCAGGATGCCAAATACTGAGGCTGTCCTCCATGACCTTTCCTCCTTTGACTGGTCCCTCATATACTCTACCCATGACATTGGCTTCACTCTCTTGCTTTTCTGCTATTTTCTAAACAAAGTTTGGAGTACCCACACCCCTCCCAGAAGGTGCAGAGTCAGATGATCCCGCCTCCCCGTCATCTCTGCTGACATCATTCAACTTTGCAAATCTTGTGACCCTGCCTGGGCAAGATACAAATCCTCCTCCTCCCCTCCCCGACCACCAGCTCTATAGGACCTTCAGAAATGCCTCTACTAAGGCTATACGAGCTGCAAAAGCCCAATACTTTAATTCAACCCTACAACAGAACCTCAACTCCCCCTCTAAATTCTGGCAGGCCCTTCACTCCCTCTTCAACCCCTCCCTAAGCTCTCTCGATGGTGGATGGCTTGCTTGTCTCTAACCCTTCCTCCATTGCCTTGATTCTCAGTTCTATTTTCACTACTTGTGCCCTCCCCTCTAGGCTGGTAAACATACCCCCCCCCCGAGTCTCCCCTGCCTCCTCATCTGAAGGCTTCAGTTTCTCACCTATTTCTGTGAATGAAGTCCTCCTTGCCCTCATCTCTCTCAACCCTCACAAATGCAGCCCAGAAGGCCTAGACCCCTGCATTCTCTGTATCTCTGTCCCTGCTATATATCTTCCTCTCTCCCATCTACTGAACATTTCCTTCACTCTTAGTACTGTACTTCGAGTATGTAAAGTTGCAAGGGTGCTACCCCTCCATAAAGGGGACAATCCCTCTAGTCCTGGCAATTACAGGTCTAAATTTCTTCTCCCCTCCCTGGCTAAAGTGCAGGAGTTCCTAGACTTTCTCAACTCCTCTGGCTTTCTCTTGCCATGTCAGTCAGGATTCATGAAAGAAGAAAAAACACTCTACCATCACCTCCCTCCTTCGGGTCACTGACACAATTCTCAATGGCCACATCACCACTGCTGTATTCATTGAACTAGCCAAAGCTTTTGATTCCTTGTCCCAACCTCTTCTTCTAGCCAAACTCCTCTTGGCTGGGCTCTTCTCCCAAGCCATAGATTGGTTTAAGTCCTATCTTATGGGCCATATACAGTGTGTCCAAGCAGGTAGCACCCTCCCACCCCTTCCCATTCAAGCAGGTAGTCCTTCAAGGCTCCATTCTGGGCCCAGTCCTTTTTTCAATCTTCCTTAACAATGTTTCATCTATCAGCATCTCTTCACACATTCATATGTACGTGGATGATATGGCTTCCATACCTCTGGTCCCTCAACCCCAGAAGTGGAGTCCCAGCTGCAGAGTGACTTCTTCAGAGTGTTAAGCTGGTTCCAGACATATCAGCTCAAAGTTAACACCAAGAAAACTATATCCATGATGTTCGGTACTGCTCAAAAATTAGCCAAACTCCTCCCCCTCCTTTTGTACCCTTGATGGCACCTCCCTTGATGTAGTCCCCACTTTCAAGTATCTTGGCATCTAGCTGGACAGTCATCTAGACTTCTCTCCACACATTGACTATGTCCACATCAAACTCTGCCCTAAACTAGGAGCCATGTAGAGAAATAAAAACTCCCTCTCTCCTGTGATTCACCAAGAGCTCCTTAGCAAAATGATCCTACCTGTTTTTGATTATGCCAATACAGTCTTTGGGTCCACCCTTGCCTTATTCCTCTCCAGACTAGACACTCTTTTTAATGCCTTTTGCCACTTTGCCACAAATGCTTCCCTCCCTACCGTATGCACTACTGCTCCTTCTACTCTTCCCTCTCCCTTCCCTCTCTTCCCTTACACCACCACCACCTTCATTTCCAAATCCTGGTGGGGGTCTCTCCCCTCCTACCTCTCCTCTCTCCACAATTGCATCATCCCCTTCCTCTTATAAGCTATGCTCCAGAGACCCCCATACCTTCGCTCTTCAATATCCCAATTCCAGTTCAGGGCAGGCAGCCTTTTTTTTTACTGTCACCCCTCCCTCTGTAACTCTCTTCCAAGTTCCCTTCATTTAGCTCCTTCCCAACACTCTCTAAAATGTATCCTTTCCCAACCCCTCCTTTCCTCTTGCTCCTGTCCTTCCTCCTCCCAGCAATCAGAGTGAGGCTCTCTCCCTTCACTCATCCTTAATTTTCCCCTCCTGTGCTCAACTTTCCCTATCCACTCTGATTCCTAATGCCAACAGCAATCCCCACCTCATCTTCTTTTTTTTCTTCCTTTGATTTTTGTGCCTACTGCAATGCTTCCAGTGGGGGCATCCAGCTGCCGGCCCCCACTGACCTGGAGGACTGCAGGCTCACTCACTCAATATGCAAGGATCCGGCATGGTTGCCACCAGACCCCCGATGTGATTCCATGACAGGCCTCCAGGTTGGTGGGAACATGGACATCAAGCTGCATGGTCACACCCAGCCTTTTCCACCCTAGTTTTTTCACCCCAGGAGCCAGCAGTGCAATGATGTACAGTGCGTACACAGGCGTCTTGCCGAACTCCTCCCAGTCTTGTATTGCATCTGGTGCTGCTCCTGGTCATCACCAGGGGTCACTCAAGCACAATGCAACCCCTCTAGCCCACCCCCAGAGGAGGGAGAGCAGTCCCAGGATGCTCAATCCAACCTCTCCCCTGCCAGCCCCCAGCAGTCCAAGTCTGTTCCCGAACCTGGGTCACCAGTGTGGTGCAAGGTGTGGCATCCCATGCCTCAACTCTCAGTGCCACTGGGCCAGCCTCACCTCATCCTCTTATGATCTTTCCCTCCGTTCCTGCCTCCCTTACTTTCTGTATTACAGCTGCCTTCCTTTGCTAACTTTGGACTATTTTTCCAGTGTATCATTATTTCATTACTTTTATTTTTAATAATTGTATGCCATATTTATATTATAACCTAACTGTTCACTTATTTCAACCCCCTTTCCCCTGGGTCTCACCTGGAAATGAGTTTCGGCTCAGTGTGCCTCTCCTGGTTACCAAAATGTTAAATAAAATAAATCAATAAAAATTCAGAAGAGCACCACTTTCAATATATTCATTTCTTTGAAATAAATAATATCCTAGACTTTCCAGAACAAGAAATCAGAGGAGTAATTAATTCATTACCAAAAAGAAAATCATCGGGGATGGATGGTTACACTGCTGCATTTTTTAAATTATTTTTCGGGACAATCTGGTTCCATGGTTAATTCATATAATGACAGAGCTGGTGGGTGGCCTCAGGGAACTTCCTACAACAAAGAATGATGCAAAGGTTATAGTAATTCCAAAGGAGGTAAATCAAAGTCGAACCCAGTTAGTTATCACCTTATAACTCTTCAAAATCAGAACTAGTAAATAATTGCCAAATTAATAGCCAATGGACTATTTGCTGGAATCACCAAGGTTATCCACGAGAATCAATATGCACTTATCAAGAATGAAAGAGTTTCCCAGGCCATTAGAAAAGTGCAGGGTGTGATACATCATGTAAGAAACTTAAAGGAGAGCAGTCACTACCAAGGGCCTCCCACTCAAGTGTGGGGCTGCTCTCAATGTGCACTTTGTGTGCAAAAAGATTTTGGTTTACTTATTGTTTACTGTAGTATGGTGGATTGTATCAGACTAATTTTACTTAGTTCTAGGCTGACATCTTCTGTTACTACAAATCCCAGAATCCTCTGGAGCTGACATCAGAGTAGTAGGCAGCAGTGAGAGATTGAATAGCATGCAGTGCATGTTAAAGTTTATATAAGCTACGATCTTTTGTCTGCTGGTCCCACTGTCCTCCCTGGTTTATGCACGGTCACAGAGGACTGTACTTAGCCCCTGGAGAAAAGTAAACCCAGAAAACATCTGATCAATTATAAAAGCTCTAATATGCAATGAAGGCTATTTTATTTATTTATTAAATTTTGGTAACCGGGTAGGCCCACTGAGCCCCAAAGGTTCCTTTTTCAGGGGCGACCCGGGATTGCATCTCCCATTGCTACCTACTGCTCTGATGCCAGCTGCAGAGAATTCTGGGATGTGTAGTAAAAAAAAGATGTCAGCCTAGAACTAATCAGAATTAGTCAGATACAATCTACAATACTACAGTAAACAGTAAATATACAAAATGTTTTTACACACAAAATGTGCATTGGGACCAGCCCTACACTAAAATATGGGTCCCTCTGTGCTGACTTTTCCCTTTAAATGAATATTTTGCCCTTGCCATAAATGTCAATAAAGTCTTGGATCTGGTGAATTGTAAATTCATGATACTGTACTGTGTTTAGAGAAAAGGGGAGTCTTCACTCAATTAAGAAAATTAATTGAACTCTTGTATAAAAACCTTTAGCTAAATTTCAAGTAGAGTTCATACAGAAAATTCTGAAATGTGGAATGCAGTTTACCAGGGAGTCTCCCCTCACTCTAACCTTATTTATTCCCTGCCTAGAACCACTACTTCATAAAAATCTGGCATAATCCTAGAACACAGGGTGTTAAATTGGACAAGGAAGAGATCCAGATCAGCACCTATGTGGATGATGCTCTATTGCTGTTCAAGAACTATAAGAGCTCAATTCATGCTTTTCTTGGGGAAGTGGAAGTTAGCATGGCTCAGTTGGTAGCACATCCACCTCTGGACTAGAAGGTCATGGGTTCTTATCCCACACCAGGATTGGACTTGTACCTAAAATGCTGGCACCCGAGTGCAGTATTGGGGGGTGGTGTACTACTGTGGTGTGCCGTTCTTTGGATGAAATGTTAAACCAAGGTCCCTTCTACCCATCCTGGTGCTGTCCTGGTGGGTGTCCAAGTGGAAGGAAAATAACCCAGGGAATTCTTTGCAAAGAGTAGGGGACATTCCCAGTGTCCTGGCCAACATTCCCCATCCATAAAACAGGTTCATGCAATTGTCCAGTTTGTGTGTGGGTGCTGATGTGTGATAATGTCACTTCACTAGCAGTCTAGCATTGTTTGTAAAGTGCTTTGAGATACACTGTGTATGAAAAACACTATATAAATGTTGATTCTTATTCTTATTCTAAAATTTCTAAAATTTCAGGCTATACCATGAACAACAACAAAGCACTATTAATGCCCATATCTGAAGGTGAAAGGGACAGATAAGGTCTAACACAGGAATTCAAAATGGAAAATGAAATCAAATATTTCAATGTTATCTTGACAACAAACCATCCACAGACAACTAAAATACATTTTGACATATAAGAGAGAAAATAAAACATTAGAATTATGGGAAAACCTGTCCATCTCCCTTTGGGGCAAAGTAGAACTTTTGAAGATTATGACAATGCTACATATTAGTTAAGGGTGAATACCTTAGGCAGGTGGTGCTGGATGGTCACTGTTCACCTTGACTGCTGAGGAGTAGCAGCGTGAGCAGGTTATATGAAAAGTGCATTTAAATAAAAAACAGGTATGCCTATGCTTCATTAACCTTTCCTGTTAATCCTGTGCAGCTATCCTGGTAGTGTGGTACTATTTTGTGTGTGCTTTGTTCCGTGCTAGGAAGAAAGATGCCTACAGTGGAGGTACCAGACCAGTAGTGTGGACAGAGAGTCCTTTGGGGGGCTGAAAATGCTGAGGTGGTCCCACACAGAGTGTTTATTGCCTTGTCCTGTGAGCTGATATGCAGGAGGCTAGAAGTTAAAGACACTAAAGTGTCAGTTTGAAAGAGAGGAGGTTACCTCATATGTTTTAAAAGAGTGCTTCAGATGGATCAAAAGTATCAAGAATTCAGAAACACAGAAGTACAAGAGTGCACTGCAGACATAAATTTACTAATGATAAGTTAAAAATGGGGAAGCTGACAAAGAAATGCTAAGATAGCAATATTAGGATGAGTTTTAAATTTTAAGTTTTTATTAATAATTTTAGAACTTTGGTCCATGTTGAGCCAAGGATTGTCTGATCTGTTTCTAATTTATTCACGTTTTATCTTTGATTTATTTCCCATTTTTGTACCTGGGATTTTTGGGTCTCTGTTCTAGTTTATTTAAAAAACACAACAGGTTGATCTGTTTATGTATATACATATATATTTACCTATTTATAGCTTTACAGATTTATATACCTATTTGGGGTTTAAAAATTCATGCCAGTATATCACATGGCCATTAGATATTTAATGCACAGGCTGATGCAGATGACATTCTTCATAGCACACTGAAAGAAAGTTGAGACCCCTTACGAAGCTATAGATTGTTCAAGAGGGTGTTTTGTTAGCACCCTGTACAGATAACAGCTACGTTTTCCTCCCATCATATTATTTAATTTTTTTTTCCTATGGGTAATAAGTCACTACAAGCTGCTATGAGATGGCCAAGAAAGTAACCTTATGTTTTGCTGTTGTCTGAGAGTTTCCTTATCTTACATATCTATATATTTATCCTATATAACTATCCAATTTATATTACATAATATACATGATATATACAAATACTGCCTGGGACTGATTATATTTTATATGATTATATTTAGAGCAATTTAATAGATTGAGAACCCTAGCAGTCTTTTGACCCAGTGATCTGTGGAATGCTTAAGGATCTGGTTAAAAGAACCCAGACAGAGCTACAGATGGACCATTGATTCCTTAAACAAGAGTGAGAAATGTGCTGCTGATAGACTTGAAAAGACATTAAATTCAAAAGTGGAAAGTCTAAGCAGCTGAAAGTAGATATGCACTTTATTGTTGCATGCTTATACTCTCAAGCACTTTAAAGACTTGAGTACTGTGAGAACATGATTTTGCATGATATGGAGTACACTCCAGAAAGAGTTTTTTTTGTTTGTCAGCATGTGCACTTTATCCTGCTATACTTGAATCAGTGTAAAGACACGTTGTTCATAAGTACTCATTTGGAGAACAGAGCTAACAGATTATTGAGATTGAACTGGGTTGCTTATTTTAGGAGGAAAAAAAATACTTTTTCTGAATATAAATTATATTATTTATATGAACAAACATATTTGTAGTAAAAACATATTTATCATCTCAAGCTCTTATTTGAGTAGAATTACTACAATCATTTATTGGATAGCTCAGTATCTATGGATTTGTAGCAGGGGTTTAGATAGATTAGGTTTTTGCATATACTGCACTTAAGCACTTTATGTCGGGCTGTTTGTGAATTCAAGAAAAAGGGAGAAAAAATAATCTCAGTAAGCACTTTACAGGTTTTACTGCTGTTAGCAACTTGAAGTTAAAATTCATATCTTAACTCTGTTGTTATATTTATTACTATATAAATTCATTGCTATGTATTGCTATTAAGTGTATGTCTAATTGTGCATCTGGAATCAGCAGCTCTGAGTGCGCATCTTAATGCGTGTACTTTAAAAGGTTCCCTGGGGTGTTATCCAAAAGATTCTATATACTAGCTCTCATCTTTTAAATTTTGGACACCTTTTTGTTGAGGTATAACCATGGTAGTTAAGAGGGATCAGTTGAATGAACAATTGGCTGCTGCCAGAGAAATGCATTGTGATACTAGTCGCTCAGACGATGCCACTGGAAAAAAAATTCAAACCATTAGGCTAATCTTAAAATTTCCACAAAACCACAGAAAAAATATAATAAAAAGAATCTTTTGGACAACACATCACAACCGGAGATCATAGAGCATTTAATTATTAAGGTAAAGACAACTCCTATTGAGCTCCATTTAAAAAAATGTTTCTGGCTCTTGCCAGAGTAAAAATAACCTACACATTTAACATCAACTCCCAGAATTAGTTCACAGGTGTTTTGTCCTGCAAATCAGAATATGAATGTAAATAAGTTGTCGGATTCTCTTTTGAAGTCTTCAGTTTTGGCTCCATGGTCTATAATATTAGAATCTAGTCAACTGCTCAATAATAACTCCTATGAGCTACCTAAAAAAATGTGCATTGGTTAACAGTTTCCTGCAGCTACTGAGCTCATCCTTCACTCAGGGAGGTGAGGTTGGGAATATGGAAATACCCAGGAGTAAATCTTCAAAATATATTATGGCAGAGGTCATTTTGGATCTTCGGAATATTATTACTGGGTTGAAAAAATTGGCACCAGCTCTGTGGCACCGAGCGAAGGTGTTTGCTTGGCAAGCTGGTGACCCAGGTTCATGCCCCAAGCCTGGGTGTCAGGAGTGCAGTCCGGTGGGGAGGGAGTTTAGAGTGTCCTTTGGATGCTTCCCTCTGGGGGGGTGGGCTTTGGAGCACTGTTTGTCGGCCCCTGGATGTGGCTTGTGGTGGTATCCTTGGTGGCACAAGACCTTGATGTGCTGAATACCCCCACTACCAGGATGCCACCATGGCTGGCTCTTTGTGGAAGGGGGTGGGCAGACCAGTAGAAAAATGGAAAATCTGCCCTCAGCCGACCAGGATGACAGCCATCGGTCCCTGTCACAATGGTAGCCTGGAGATGTCCATGCCAACCCCACTGTGCCTGGGATGCGTACTAGATGCCTGTGGGCATTTCTCCTCCTCCCCCCTGGTTGCTGCTCCCATGGGGGAGGAGCCCACCCGGCGAAGAGTTGTATTGGGCTACCCAGGGATCATGGCATTGAAGGGGCAATGGATGGAGATGGGGTGGCAGCCATGGGTCTTAGCAGTCTAAAGGAAGTGGTTGACCGGGAGTATGGGGAGGAGCAAAAAGGAAAAAATTGGATAAATCTAGATCGATACAGAGGGAGGTGCGTAGTACTCATGAGCTGCAGCTTGAATTAGATACTAATAGTGAAAGTTTAAATAATTCAGCAGTTGATTCCAAAACAGCTTTACTGTCAAATGGTAAAATTGAAACCCTCCCCCTACTTCCCAACCTACCTGAGTGAAGACATTTGATGAGTAATCCATATGCTGCAAATCTCATGTTAATGGAACAACTTGTTATTATCCAATGTGAGTTTGATACAATAAGGGAGGATTTAGCCATCATCTGAGCTAGAATGGATGACATTTTGAAAGAATTCTATCAGTTACAGACATCAAGAAAGCCATCCTCGGTAGCTACAGTAGAGAGCCTAGAGAAGGTTCCAGAGCCTGTTGGAAGACTGGATTTTAGTTTCATTAAGCTATCTGAACTGAGTCCTCTGATACAGTCACTTAGAAAGAAACAAGGGGGCAAAAAAAGAGGGGGGAGGGGAGTCCCCTGCTGGACTTGGTTGTTCACACCAGGAGCTATGTTACTGGGAAAAGGGCTCTGGTCCTACTATTTCTGATTATGTGTTGGGGGTAAAGCATCAGGTATATTAGTGGAGGCTGTGTCATCTGTAAAGCATATTATGCCAACCCCACAGAAAAGTTATTTGTTGGCATCTAAGATTCAGGCTGCCAGTACTGGTGTTATCACCATTAAAGAAGATTGTGAACTATTGTTGGGGAAGGCTGATGAAACAGGGGAGTCAGTTCAAAAGGTAAAAGAGCCTCTTTCTGGTAAGCCTCGCAAAAAAATACTAGAATCCCCCTTGGTTAACAAGGCCTCACCCTGGGAGTCAGGTGAGTGGAAAAGTACAGTAGAATGTGTTGCCCTGGGTATCACTGATACAGAAGGAGGTGCCTCTTACCCAAGATTTGTGTGCTTTACCTCAGGAACATGGTTTCTTGAGATTATACATTTTTTTGTTTGTTTTTTTTTTTATTTATCCCCGCCGGCTTCCCCCTTCAGCCTGATCGTCTCCCCCCCCCAGCCCCAACATCCCGGAATTATCCAGGCTTACCTTATGTCCAGCCTGGGAGCAGAGTCTGCAGAGGGTCAGGTGTCATCCTCTGACCAGATCCATTTTCACCTCCCTAGTTACCCTGGGACCCTAAGAGTAGAGACGCATGCGTGTAGAGGTGCGCATGTGTACTACAGCCCCAGTGATGGCCCCTTCCACCCAACCATCAGCCTAGTGTCTGGCACTCCCTCTAGTCTGTGCTGCCCCCTGGCCTCCACCATGAGGCAGACAAGAGCTGTGGGATACCACTGTCCCTTCCTGGAGAGGAGAGTTGCCTCTTGGTGGCCCCAAGCAGCTCCGCGCCCTCCCCCCCGCCGACCTCCGATGGCCCGTGCTAATTCCCAAACACTAGTCATCAGTGTGGCACAAAGTAAGGCATTCAGCACTTTAGCCATCAGTGCCACCAGGCTGGCCTTGGGATTATACAGTTTTAATAGAAAGGAGCCTGAGGTGGAGGAATCTAAGGTAGAGTATTGTCACTTCTTTTCTTCTGACCAGGATGGAAGTTCAGATTGAAATGAGTGATACTGTGCAAACATTTTCTGGGCTAGAGATGAGCTTGGATTGGAGTTTATTCAGATCAGTGAGGCTAACCATAGAACAGCACATTATCTATGGAATAATGGCTAGCTACTTGGAAAAAATTTGTATTCTTACATATGTAAACAGAAAAGAGATCTAATTTTCTTAGTTCAGTTGTACAGAATAGTGGACCATTTTCTCTTAGTATATTTGGTTTGACGAAACCTCAAGGGGAAATGGATGCTAAATTAACTAAATCAATCTGTGCATTTTTTGCAAACTATTTACAAGTTCCATTGGGTTATGAGGGGATAATAACTGTGAAAGGAATGGGGGATCATGATGGTGCTCAGGTAGAGGTTTTCTTTAAATCTAGGATGATTGTGAGGAAAGTTTGGGAAAAATGTAATATTTTTTGATAAATTAGTTGTATGTGTAGTGAACAGTTCTGCTCATGAGTCTCAAACATTTTCCCATAGTCGGACAAATGTGGAACAGGATCATGTCCCCTTTATAGTGCCACTTTCTAATAGGTTTCAAGCTCTTGCAGGTTACCAATGACTCGTGGCTCAATCCTCTGCTCAGTCTCCCATAGATGTCTCCAATAGATTGATGCTTGACAAAATGTTAAACCATTCACCCTCTTGGAATATTGCAGGCCTTGGTACAAAATGGTTAGATCAAGAATCGCTAGGGTTTATTTCAGCCTATGCAATTATATGTTTTCAGGAGACCTGGCACTCTCAAGAGCATGATATTCATAATTTCAAACTTTTCTAGGTCCCGGCAAAAACCAAAAATCACACGTTAGGTAGGGCATCAGGTGGTCTAGCATGCTATGTTAGATTGATAAGCAGTTTTCTACTCAGCTTGTTAAAACAATGGACTTTTGCATAGTTATTCAGGTTAGGATAAGTGGTTTGAATTTTTGGCTTCTGAACTTGTACAGTATATTCCACTTGCTTCTTCTTTCAGGTTTGCTTTTGAGGATCCCTGGAGCATCCTGGGGGACCTGTTAGAGGAATTACATCAAAACATCTTGCATGCCCCTGTTCTGATAGTGGGAGACTAACACCAGGATAGGGTCATTTGGCAATCTTTTGGACAATTCTGCTGTTGGGTTCCTGTGTTGTACACAAACTCTACCATGAAGAAAAGCTAAGGATAGTCAGATAAACCATGCAGTTGTTAATTTAATTAGGTTTATGCAGTAACATAATTTCTATCCACTTAATGGTAGATTACCTGGTGAGGAAGGTCAACAGACCTATTTTTCTTCAATGGTGCCTCTATCATTATGCCATCTGGGATGGCCCCATCAAGTCATAGCCTTCTTTTAAATTGATAAATAGAACTGAAAGTGATCACCTACCATTAGAAATTGGATGGGCAGTAACTTCACATTTTACTTTGCCTTCTCCCATAGAGACTCAAATAAGGTATATTGTATTAAAAATATAAATTAGAAATAGAAGAAGGATAAAGTGGCAAACAAAATCTCTGCCAGTATCGTTTGTATTCTTAGACTCACTTTTACAATATAATTGTGATTCTCTTACAGCAACAGGATTGCATAAATCTTTGGAATCTTTGTATGTTGACCTTCGTACCTTAATGTACCATTTGTAATGCCAGTTCTAGAAGTATGAAAGGATTGCTCAACCAGGCTTGAAAAAGCTAAGTAGTTAGCATTGGTTAAGACCACTAAGCTACAGCCCTCCAGAGCTACATAATTGCAGATCCTTGAATAGAGAAAAAAAATTATATAAACATTTTCTTCAGGAGAAAAAGTGCGAGTTCCACAGAAAACAAAGGGAGCTTATGTTTCAGATTATTAGTAAAAATGATTCAAGAATCTTTTGGCTCCTGGTTGCCAAGGGAATCAGATTCGGTAAACTCATATCTCAGCAGATTCCTGGGCAGTACATTTTACCCAGTGTTTCTATAATTCACTGTTAGGCTATACTGTTCATACTCTTATTTATTATCCAATAGCCCCTATTGTTGTAAGTGATTTTTGCTAGTTCTTCTTTAAAATGCAAACAGGCCCCTGGGTTGGACTTAATTAGAGCAGAAGTGTATTTACAGGCACCTTTAATTTGGGCAGACTTTTTTCTGCTGTTTTTTAATAGATGTATAAAAGAGGGTTCTTTTCCAAGCTCCTGGTGAGGTGCAGAAATCGTGCCAATACTTAAAGGGGACAGGAAAGCAGTTTGGGCTCTAATATGGTTTATTGTGTGTTTGTCATGCTGAATAAAACAGTTCTCATACAATTTATTGTGTCTGTGTGTCATTTTTTATGTTTTCAGTACATTTTCTGGCCACTAACAGTGCAGCTAATCCTCCACATTCTTTTACTTCTCGAGCCTTCTGCCTGCTGCTGATGACAACTCGGCTTATGTATTCTACCTGTACACAGCTACCCATTCAGGATCAGCACTATAAACATACTTTCCCTTTTCAAAGCCTCTGGCCAGTTTCACACACACGGTATTTCTTTCTTTATTTATTTATTTCACAATTCGGATTTACAACCTTTGAGTCAAAGACTCATTTACAAAGGCACCTCGTCGCAGGGAGGGTAGACAACAATTGGTGGAGTACATCAATGGATAACATTACAGGTGAGATACAATAAAAGAACATACAAAGCAATTCTAGTGATACAGTGGTGTACACAGGCTTCAATTAGTGGTGTACAAGGCTTTAATTACTTACAATTAGACTGATATACATATAAATAATAAGGTAGCCCTAGAGGTTCTGGGTAGCGATACCTGGGAAGGAGGGGGTGGTTGCTGGGGAGAAAGGCAGTCTGGGAAGACTTTGTCTGTAAATTGGGTCAGGCGGAGCTCTAGGTATGACTCAGTCATGGGCATTTACAGCTCCAAGTGTCAGTGAGGTGATTTCGGAGGGTGATTTTGAAGGGGACGATTTTGGGGATGTTTGTGATATGAGCGATATGATATATATGCGATTTGTATCTCTTATTGCTGAAGAATTTGTTGTATGTGATCCTAGGGGCACTGCAGGGGGCAGCTGGGACCAGTTGTTCAGAGGGGGCACTCCGTATCCCTGTATCACGTCAGGTGATTTAGTAATTTTATTTCATTCTGGCACGTGCCGAGTCCTGATCGTCAATTTGGGCTACTTTGGCAACTTACAACTTCAAGTTACCAAAGAAGCCACCAGCTTCAAAGGTTAAACCATACTGCCAGCAAAACTGGAGTCAGTTAAGGTGTTTTGTTTGACTTTGCACTGCCAGACTGTGTCTACTCCTAAGAGGCTTGAAGAACTTTTATTTTAAATTGTGAAATAGAATTTGTGACAGTGATGACAGAGTAATGGAGAGAGTGAGAGTGACAGTCAGAGGTTGTTGGTTGTTGTTGGTGTTTGTCTTCCTGCACCCTCACCCATGCTCAACAAGTCGACCTGCCATCATGGATTGTCACTTGTCAACACCCCACTGCCTACTCACCTGCGCACCTACTTCTGCTCTTCGTTTGCTTCATCATTCAGCTCATGCTCAGCTCAGATGCTCACTTGCCCAGTATGATTTTGGGGGGGTCTACTTTCTAAACTAATTTCTTCCTCCATACCATCTGGACAGCATAGCATGGGTTACCTTATCCTACTGGACTCGACTGGGCTGGCAGTGGCACCACTGTCTATGGGTTGTAGCAGTGCTGGGCTGGCAATTGTTGGTGGCGGGCTCTCCCTCATAGTGGTCTTTCTCTCTCTCTCTCTCTCTCTCTCATCACCTCCCCCCAACCCCTGATATTTATTTTTAGGTATCAATGATCCTCCATAGTGTCCTTATTTTTGTTGCCTCTATCAGTCAGTCTGTCCGACTATCTGACTAATTGGCGATCACTCTTATTCTGATGGCAGCCCTGTATTATATGATTTCAAAGTGTGTGGGCTAGAAGGGAATTGACACTTTGCGTGGACTTTCACATTTTTGCATGGTCAGATCTGCTCACCAGGAACTTTCCAACCATTATTTTAAAAATGATCGCACTGCAGCATGTCCAAACACTGATTATTACCTTCCATATATTTGAGCCTGTAAGGAACTGTTAGTAAATTTTATTGGTCTTGCACTCTGTAGGTGTATAGGGCTTTCAGTAAAGTCATTTGGGGTCCTATGGTATTTTTCTTATGCACAGATATGTGTATAGGATGTGTACTGGTCCAATTCCTGCTATTGTGAACAACTGGGGGAGGGGTGTATAATATAGCAAACATCTATGGGGAATCCTGTATGATGGGGGTGTGGAAACAAAGTACAGTTAAGAGTAAACTGATGGCCTGCTTTACAGGTCAATTGTTAATTGTTTTAAATAGATATTTTTCTCTGAAGGTTGAGTTCATGTGTCCCAAGCAAACCTGCCTAGATGGTTTAAAAAAAAAAATATTCTTATCCGAAGTCTAGCTGTTTTTTTATTCTGTAGTACACATGACCCAATTATATGAGTTGGTACACCAATAGGTGAGGCTAGGGGGGGACCTGGATAAGTTAGGGTGCCTGAACAATAGACAGCATGGATTCATCCCAGGGAAATCGTGTCAGACAAACCTGGTGGAGTTCTATGACTGGGTGACGAGTGCCTTGAACCTGGGTAGACCAGTTGACGTCCTCTTTCTAGACTTCAGCAAGGCATTTGACTCTGTTCCTCACGTGGGCCTGTTGGATAAGCTGGGAGAAATGGGGTTGGGGAACCAGATGATCAGATGGATAGGCAATTGGCTCCAGGACTGGACCCAGAGGGTCGTAGTTGGTGGGATAGTCTCATCCCCAAGGAGGGTCATTAGTGGGGTCCCACAGGGATCAGTCCTTGGGCCCCTTCTGTTCAACGCCTATGTCTCTGACATAAGGACAGGAATCAGGAGTGAGATGAGTCTCTTTGCGGATGACTCAAAACTGGGGGCGGTGGTGGATGGGGAGGAGGGGAGGGTGGCCCTACAGGGGGACCTGGAGGCTCTGGAAAGATGGTCTAGAAAGTGGAAGCTGAGGTTCAATGCAGGGAAATGCAAGGTACTCCACCTGGGGGCCAGAAACCCGGGCCAAGTGTACACCCTGGGGGGGGAAATGCTACAAGTCTCGATGGCTGAGAGGGACCTGGGGGTGGTGGTGGATGTCAAGATGAACAACTCTGAGACTTGTAGGAGGGCAGCAGCCAAGGCCAACAGGATGCTGGGATGCATCGCTAGGGGGATTACCTCCAGAAGGAGGGAAGTGATACTCCCTCTGTATAACTGCTTGGTGAGGCCACACCTCGAGTACTGCGTGCAGTTTTGGAGGCCACACTTAAAGAGGGACATTAACCTCCTGGAGAGGGTCCGAGGAGGGCAATCAAAATTATTTGGGGCTTGGGGGACAGGACCTATGAGGAGAGGCTCGAAGAGCTAAATATGTACACATTGGAAGAGAGAAGGGACCGGGGAGACATGATAGAGTTCTTCAGGTACATGAAGAGGGTAAATAGGGGAGGAACAGTCAGGGTGCTTCGAAGGAAGGAGGAGGGGGCCACTAGAAGGCATGGGTGGAAGATGGAGGGGGGAAGATTCAGGGGAGAAAGGAGGAGGTGCTACTTCACTGAGAGGGTGGTGGAGCCATGGAATGCGCTGCCTAGGGGGGCTGGTGGAGGCAGAGACAGTGGAGGGGTTCAAGAGGGGGTGGGACAGGTACAGGGGAAGGGTTCTGGAAGCAAAATCCAATGCAGCAAGAATATCCGGAACTGGGAAGGGAGAAGCCAGAGAAGGCGAGGGGGGCAGCAAGGTCAGCAACCAGGGTGGGGGCTGACCAAACGAGCAGACATGAAAGACCGTTAGGCCTATTCTGCTGGCATTTTAGTATGTTAGTATGTAATATCAGAAGCCAACTCAGATACCAGATGCACATAAAATTATATTTGCATTGCCAGATTTTCACCAGCCAAAATACTATGGCAAAGTGTTAAACAAGTTGTCACGTTCTCTTAGAATATGAGCATTGCCTTTTTTTATTACTTATGGATTTTAATGTTAAAAATGATATTCGTCTTTGAATTTATTTGTGTTTATTTATTTGTCTATTTCATTTTGTACGGTGCTCAGAGCCTCCAGGATTGGGCATCTTTTAAATAAAAAATTGCTTTGCCTTGCCAGTCCTTTCACCATACAAACTAATAAATACAGAAGCATTTTATCATCGTTAACCTTGTTGCTGTTATGGATGTCACAAAAAGAAAATTAGACAAACCAGGACACACACATTTTATAATCATAAACACAAACTGCCAAAATCCTGTTAAACTCATGACCACACCAAGTGAAATGTGCAAAATGTTTATGGCTCATGCTACCCAAATTAGTCGCATAAGCAATACATAGCTGGACTTAGAACATTGCAATGTTGTCAACTTGACACATATCATAATATGCAAGTTGAATTGTTACATCTGTGTTTCCTTGCGTCTAATCCTGAAAACCACACAAGCAAACATACACTGGTCAGAATTGCCAATATTACGTGGGAAATGAAAATATGTTTGTCATTTTCTTGGAACAAGTCAGCAGTTGCAAAAAGTGTAATGGTAAAATAAAATTATAAGAAGTGGAATTAACCTCTAAAAATCTACATTATGTGTACCACTGAAAAAACAAATCGATCCATACCCATCTTAAGTAAGCTGTCACAGGCATTACTCATTGTATATTATAAGGAAGAGGGACATGTGGGGAGTGGTGCAATGCACTGGCTGTGGGGCAGCAATTTTCTGGGAAACATTCTGGAACCTGCGTTGCTGCCCTATTTGCAGGCAACTGTCAGCTCTCAGGGAGGAGGTTGCCCACCTCCAGGCTGAACTGGCAAGGACTAAGGAGGACTCCCCCACCAAAGAGCATCAGTTCCACAACCACTGCCTCAGAGGTTGCCATGTGTGAAGAGCAGATGGACCACAGTGGGTTCTGGGAGGGTGAGGATGGTGGAATAGAGGTGTAGCCCCCGAGTTGCACCTCTACACAAATCATAGGTCGGTCTGGCAAATCAAGGTTCCTCTATGATGACACCCTCAATGGAGACCAAGAAGAATGCTGGGGACATCCACAAGGGAGACCCACAAAAGAGTGGCAAGGGACAACACAAGGGAAAGAAACAGCTTCTGATAGAGGACTCAATTGTTAGGGGTGTAGACCTGGGGAAGGGAGAGGAGAGGGAAGTAAGGTGCCTGCCTGGTGCCATGGCTTGGAAGGACAGGAAGCAAGTCCTCAGGATTGCAGAAGCAGCATCACAGGAGAGGAAACTAGATATCATTGTCCACCTCGGGACAAATGACCTAGCTAGGCATGAGAATACTGCAGTGCAGGATGAATTTGTGGAGTTGGGGACAGGCCTCAGGTAGCAAGCACGGTAACCTTCTCAGAGGTGCTGCCAGTCCATGGCAGGGGTGAGGCTAGGGTACTGCACACCATGCTGTTTAATGAATGGTTGCAAAACTGGTGCAGAGCACAGGGCTTTGGCTTCATTGGGGACTGGGGTCCACCTGGAGAGATGAAGGTCTATACTGGCATGATGGTCTGCATCTGTCCAGGAAGGGAAACACGCTCCTAGGTGACAGGTTTAAAGGCTTCATTGGCAAGCTTTTAAACTAGCCAAGGGGAGGTGCTGATAGGAAACAGGAACGTTCAAGCCTCCCCCCACAAAGCATGGCAGGTAGTAGGGTAAACACTGAGGTACAGAGCTTGACAGAGGGCAGGACAGGAGTGAATGGAAAATGGACAAGGGCAAGAGCAGGGATGGGGTAAAAAGGATAAAGCCAATGTTAAATGGAGGCAATGAGTACCAATGCCTGTGAGTCTAGAAACAAGCTTCCAGAGCTAGTAGCCCTGATGGAAGTGGAACACTTGGATATTGTGGAAGTCACAGAAACATGGTACACAGAGAACCATGACTGGGATGTCAACATACCAGGGTACACAATCTACAGAAGGGACAGGGAGGGTAAAAGAGGAGGTGGAGTAGCTCTCTACATAAGGGAAGGGATCAAAGTAACAGAACTAAAAGGTAAAGGGGGAGGACAAGAGGAACTCTGGGTCACATTGGAGACAGGGAATGGCATCACAATCCGCACAGGGGTTGTATACAGACCCCCGTCTCAAGGGGAGGAAATGGACAAGAAAATGATAGAGGGCATTCTCAAAATGGCTGAAAAAGGGGAGATACTGTTGATGGGGGACCTGAATATGCCAGATGTTAACTGGGCAACATGGACTGCAGCCACATCCAAGAGCAGGGTCATTCTCGATGCCCTACAGGGAGCATGCCTTAGACAGCTAGTGGTGGAACCCACTCGGGAGGGAGCAATATTAGACCTGGTACTCTCAAATGGAGAGAGGATCACAAACTTAGAAGTCAGTAGACACCTGGAAACAAGCTGACCACTGCACAGTGTGCTTCACAATAAACACAACCATGGAGACAAGCCATACAAATACAAGGATACTGGACTTTAGAAGGGCTGACTTTGGCAAATGGGTGAATACCTGAGGAATGCAATAGCAAATGGCCAGAAAGGAGGGTGGAAGAACAATGGAGAAAAATCAAAACTGCCATCATGGAGGCAACAAGCTTTTGTGCGAAACAAATAAAGAAAACAAAGCGGAATAAAAAACCACTATGGCTCTCAAAAGAAGTGTCAGGGAAGGTTAAGGAGAAAAAGGCTGCATTCAAAAAGTACAAAGAATCACAGACAGAGCATGACAGGGAACTGTATCAATTAAAGCAGAAAGAAGTGGGGAAGGCAGTCAGAAAAGCAAAGGCCCAAACCTAGGAAAGGATAGCCAACTCAGTTAAGAAGGGGGATAAAACCTTTTATAGGTACATTAAGGAACATAGAAAGGTTAAGGGAGGGATAGGGAAGATTAATAAAGGAGAGGGGAGGTGGGCAGAGGGAGACAGTGAAAAGGCAGAGATAATGAATGAATACTTTTGCTCAGTATTCACAAAAGAAGAAGAGGAGGAGTTACCTAAACCAAACAGTAGACGCACTCTGGATAGTGGGGGTTGATACCAGTCCATTTAAAGAAGAAAGAGTACTGAAAGAACTTCTAAAACTCAAGGTGGACAAAGCAATGGGGCCTGACGGGATTCATCCTAGAATCCTAAAAGACCTAAGGGAGGACCTAGTGACACCACTAACCACACTTTTAACAAATCATGGAATATGGGGTGGTACCTGAGGACTGGAGGAGGGCAGATGTGATTCCCCTTCACAAAAGTGGGAGCATGGCAGAAGCAGGAAACTACAGACCTGTTAGTTTGACCTCAGTGGTGGGGAAAATGATGGAATTACTTCTGAAAGAAAGAATTGTTCAGTACCTAGAGGCCAGCGGGGCACTGGACCCAAAGCAGCATGGATTCACAGCAGGAAGGTCATGTCAGACAAATCTAATTGATTTCTTTGACTGGGTGACCAAAGTAATAGACCAGGGAGTGGCTGTGGATATGGCCTACCTAGACTTTAGCAAGGCATTTGACACAGTCTCGCACAAAAGATTAATAATCAAGTTAGCCAGCCTGGGAGTGGGTCCCAGGGTGGTAGCCTGGGTAGAAAACTGGCTGCACAACAGGACACAGAAGGTAATAGTGAATGGAACACATTCTGAAGAAAGGGGGGTTACTAGTGGAGTACCTCAGGGCTCAGTACTGGGTCCAGTCCTCTTTAATGTCTTTATAGGTGACATTGCAGAGGGTCTGGAAGGAAAGGTATGCCTCTTTTGGATGACACAAAGATCTGTAACAGAGTTGATACACAAGGGGGTAGAAAGGATGAGAAGGGACTTGGCAAGGTTGGAGGAATGGTCAGACATATGGCAACTTAGATTCAATGCAAAGAAGTGCAAAGTAATGCACCTGGGAAATAAAAATCCAGGAGAAGAGTACACAATAGCAGGGAGGTACTAACAACAACAATAATGGAAAGGGATCTGGGTGTAGTCATATCAGATGACCTAAAGGTGGGTATGCAATGTGAGAAGTCAGTAGGGAAAGCCAGGGGATACTGGGATGCATAGGGAGGGGCATCACAAGTAGGAAAAGGGAAGTGGTTATCCTTCTATACAGACAGTTGGTGAGACCCCATCTGGAGTACTGCGTGCAGTTTTGGAGACCTCATCTACGCAAGGACATAGACAGGATGGAAGCAGTCCAGAGGAGGGCAACTAAAATGGTGCAGGGTGTACATCAGAAACCATATGAAGAGAGACTGAGAGAGCTTAATATGTATACCCTTGATGAAAGGAGGGACAGGGGGGACATGATAGAAACATTTAAGTACCTCAAGGGAATCAACAAAGTCCAGGAGGGTAGCATCTTTCAGAAAAAGAGATGTGTAAGAACAAGGGGGCACAATTTAAAGTTAGAGGGGGGACGGCTCAGGGGTAATGTGAGGAAATTCTTTTTCACGGAGAGAGTGGTGGACGCATGGAACCGCCTTCCTGGAGAGGTTGTGGGGTCTAAAGCAGTGGAGGAATTCAAACATGCATGGGACAGACATAAGGCAATTATAGTGGGGGGTTGCAGGAAATAGGCTGTTGGTTAACTAGAATCTGCAGCTTATCCAGTAAGTAGGGAAATGGGCAGACTGGGTGGGCCAAGTGGTCCTTATCTGCCATCAAAGTCTATGTTTCTATGTCTCCTTGAGTGATTTGCAGTCATAGTAACAGTCACAGGGGTTGCAGCACCATCGCTGTCAGGTGCTATACAGTACTTCAGCTGTGAAATGCTACAGCCCGGGACTCAATTATTTTCATTTCACCTTTAACATACTGCAGTTGGTGCCAGATTGATCTTTCTAATACAAAAAACCATCGAAGCAGGGGACAGCAACTGTCATATTTTGTAATTGTACAAGCCTCACTGAAAGCCCCCAGAGGGTTCTGGACTGAGTGCTCCTTACTGCCAAGAGGGTGGAACCAAAAGTAAAAGAAACATTATTGTACAATGTGGTATATCCAATGTCCCAAATACTGCATCCTGATTGGTTGGCTGGCACCTTTCCCAGCATGGTAAATCCTCCAGTGTACCCACGGGAAAAAGTGCCAGCCAACTTTATCTCGTGCCAGTCCGGTCGCTTTCACTTTAATGGAAATTGCCGCCATTTGTCCTGTCACCTCTTCGCTAAAATACTGCGGTAAATATTAAAAAAATGACATCCTTCTTCCAGCCGTATGGACCTCAGCTACAGTAGTTACAAAATATATAAAAAAAATAAATAAAACAACATTTGCCATTGTATAATATCAATTTATCCCTCCAGGGTGTGAGTATACTGGAGGACCTAACACGACTGGTGTGGTTCGGTCACTCGGCTGTGCCTCGTGACTGAATCACACCAGCCGTGGTAAATCCTCCAGTATACCCACACCCTGGAGGGATAAATTGCTTAAGGGAACAACCCAGACAACAGCCTAATGCTAGGCAGGATAATCATACCAGAGTTCCAGATAGGCACGTGTTAGCTTGTAGTGGAAAATCAGATCTAGTATTGGTTCAGTGCTGCTGGCAAACTGACAGGAGAGAGCTGCGAAAAGGTGTGGAGATTGACTACCCAAGTGATAAAACACTCCCTTTCACCTTGTGGTGGAGAAGATTAGTAGCATTCAGCTCGTATGAGCAGCGGATGACACCTTCAACAACGGACAGCTTCTTCAGCCTTCAGGGTGTCAGTAGGGGAGGGACAGGAATGGGAGCAGAGACAAGAGATCATCTACTGCACTGTTTGACTTTTCAGGTCTCTAATTGCTGGACATGCTGACTTCTGTTTTATGTAACATCCAGCTGCTAGCAGTTAATCTGTTATTCTCTTGCAAGGCAGGCAGTTTTCTTTTGTAGCTTACAGTCTACCAGTTTAGGTATTTTATTTTCTAAAAGACTATGCTTACATTTACTGGAGCAGGGAACTGTGGTAGAGCTCGGGAAAATCCACTTGTGTGTGTGTGTGTGTGTGTGTGTGTGTGTGTGTTTTAAACTACTGCTAACCATTTCATTTTTATCAAATTGAAAGGTAGTTTGATTGGTGCCTAAACCATTAGACAGCACTGAAAAAATACTGAATGCTTGGCGTGAGTACAGCAGCTGACGACAAAGCTCAATCAGGCACGTCATGACTGACATGTTCGCTGCTCCTTAGTGAATACCAGAAAGGTTAGTGAAGGGGTTCCAGTAACAGCCATACTGTGAAAATCTATTATTAAAATAAAAATAACAAGTAATATTTATTTTCAGACTACTATTCAAACCAACGATATACGTAATGGTGACAGGACTCATTTCCTAGGACAAGTATTTGTTACTTCCTGTCCTCTTTAAAAAGGGCAATAAGTCAGATCCTAAAGCGTGTCATCTGATTAGCTTGTTGGATATTTTAGAGAAAATATTGTCAAGAATTATTTTCATGTGTCTACATGAGCATCTTAATGCCCTTGGTGGACTTTCTCCCTTACAGTACGGTTTTAGGGAAAATTGTTCAACTATAGATAGTTGTTTTATTTTAAGACATCTTTGGGAAAAAACATTGTTTGATTTGTGGCCAGAAGCTGTATGTGACTTTCACAGATTTTTCTTTAGCTTTCAATTCCTTCTCATGAAATAAACTGTGGCAGAGCATGTTGGACAAACACATTGATTACTCTTTGATGTCTATCATCTTTAGGTTATACAGTGAGACCTGAGTCCAAGTGAGATTAGGACCTTAAGGTAATATTTCAAATAAATTTCTGATTAATAAAGGGGTACGTCAGGGTGTCTTTTAGTGCCTACTCTTTTTTTAAAAATTACATGGATAATCTGCTGGAGGCTCTTGGGCCGGTATTGTCTGATTCGCCTTTAAAATTGGAGTTCTGGACATGCTGGCTTCGGTGTATGTGGATGATTTACTGCTTTTGTGTCTGTCACAATCAGGTTTATAAAGAAAACTGGACTGTTTAGCCAGGGAGTCACAAAATGATCTCTAACTATTAATCAGGACAAAAGTCAGGTAATGATTTTTAGCAAAGGGAATTCAACCATATCTAAAAATGGAAAATTGAAATTTATATATATATATATATATATATATATATATATATATGTCTATTTGGGTCTGTTTCCTCTAATGACTTGTGGTGTTCTCATAATATGAGTACTAAGGCTAAAATAAAAAAACTGCATTGGGTTAAAAAATGTAATTACAGATATGGTGGAAATAGTGTCAGACCTTTGGTCTAAGTTATTTCTTCAAAATTAAATCCACAAGTTGTTTTTGTGACAGAAATCTGGGTGCCATATATGGTCACAGAATTGGAGAAAGTTTCCATACAACTCCTTAAGTCTTCTTTGGGTTTAAATAGATCTACTCTAGCATCCTATATTAGGGCAGAACTTGGGTTAGACAGCTATTAAATTCTAGTTGATTCTCTCATACTGGGTTATTGGATTAAATGTACAAGAACTCCGCCAGGTAATTTTCTATGTGTTTGTCTCTAGGAGAAAGAAAGGCCGGGGTTGATTGGCTATAAAAAGTCCACATGGTTATCCTATGTGTACATTCTAATGAGAGAATACAAGTTTATTTACCTACATAATTACCTCCAAAATGGTATCATTATTAGTTTAAAATACAAACATTTAAGAATAAAATTAGAATTCACTACCAGGATGTGGATCTGGACTCCATTGCAAGGTCCAGATTCTCACCTTGGTATGCATTAAATGAGGCATGGTTTAGCTAAAGATTTTATATGGATTACCTCCTGGATTCAAAAAGTAAAAATGCATACATTCTTTATAAATTTGAGACCATCCCTAGTACTGTACATCTCGCAAGATTTGCTAATATTCCTAATGCTTCTAAGACCTTCTACTCATGTTCCATAAAATATTTATACCATGTCCTGTTTGAATGTTCATGGTATGAAAAGCTAAGTGCTACATGGATATATAGTATTTGACCAGAGTTAAGCTGTATTCCAAATGACCCTTTATATTTCCTATTTACTGTACAAGATATAACTATTGTTAATAAACTTGTGGAATACTTTTATAGTATTAAAAAGGATTATAATGAGCAAATCTTTCAACTATTAAGATCAAGTTTGCTGACACTGCAGGATTTCACTAGATATATTTTATTATAGTGGTGCAATAGCACTACTATAGTTAGGGTTGAGTAGGCAGTTTAATGTTAAACTCCAATTTTTGCACTTTAATAACTTTGCAACCATTTAACTGATTTGCATGGAATTTTACATGTGTGACCTTATGTAATAGGTGTGAAGTTCCATTCCAGTTGAATGTGTGGATTCTGAATTCTGAATAGTGCAAAAAATGAATTTTTGGGAGTTTTTCCCTTTGGTTTTGCAAGGTTTTCATCTGACACCCATAACACCCAGACAGTTTGGAATTGTGGCCTGAAATGTTCAAGGTGAAAGGGCTGGCTCACAGATGTGTCTTGTGCTTGTTTGGTGAAAAATATTAATCTATTCCAAAGTTATTTCATTTTCAAATTTTGAAAAATTGGTTCAGCACTTGCTCAGTAAGCACTTCAAAATACTGTGGCTGTATGAAATAAAAAAAAATATTTTTTCCTTTTTGTTGACTCTTGTTATGCTCCCACCTATTGGAGCATCTCTCAGGAATCCACTCTCGGTGATAAGTACCTGACTACCCAGCTGAACTGTGTCCACCCGACTACTACCTTGGGTTCAGGACTCCAATCTCTGTGGCCTCTTGATAGGCCCAGAGTCCCCAAGGGTGCTGCTGGGTTTCTGTGGCTGACATTGGGCATGTGGATCCAGGCCACTGGTGCGTCAGTCGCCTTCCTAGAGGTATGGGATTTTTTTCTTGTGTGTCCCTCGGCCCACCCCCCCAGAGCTCGGTCATGCAATGATGTCTGGGGACGTCTGCCACAGCTCCACCCCTCTGCATTGTGCCCCAACATGTGCAGATCCCACTGGCTTCCACCGGGGGCCACTGTTGCATCGGGCAGACCCTGGAACCCTCCCCAGAGATAGGAGAGCAGTCTATGGATACTCAATCCTCTCTCTCCGCTGCCGACATGGGCTCATTCCCGAACCCAGGTCACCGGTGTGGTGCAAGGTGTGATGTCCAGCACCTCAACCCTCAGCACCACTGGGCTGGCCCTTTTTTCCTTTTGATGTCATCCTTTTCAGAGGGTAAAATCCTATTTTGCTTGCCGTCATCTTGTTTTCTGTTTTCCCCTACAAATTCAAATTTCAAAAGCCACAAAAATGACATTCTGGAGAGCAACCAACACATGTATCTTGCTTATTGAGACCCCATTAGCTGAATTCTGCACTTAACTGTTGGAGAAATGCCCTTGAAATGTTCTTTTTTGAAGATTATAAATCTTGTTTCATGACTCATGATATGAAAAAAGAATCTTTTTTCGTATTCATGTCATCCTCTTTTGTGAGGGCAAAATTATTTTCCATTTACCGCTTTCTTGTTTTTTTTGGTTAAAAAATAAATAAATAAATAATTCAAACTCCTCAAAAATGACAGCCTGTACAGACATCAACACATGTATGTTACTCATCAGGACCCCATAAGGTGGATTCTGTACTTTATTACTTTTAAAATGACCCCGAAAAGGTTGTTTTTTATTTTAAATCCTTTTCTGTGACATGCTTCTGCTTTTTCTGTATGGCCATATGGAAACAGAATTCTGCCATATGGAAAAGGATCCCTTTTATATATTTCTGTGGTGTCTAGTGACATCCCACCACCCTCCTATTGCTGTACCCATAATTAATTATTTCACTGGTGTCTAATGGCACCCCCCCACACACACACCTTAAAATTGATATCCCCATACTTTTTATATATTTTCCAGGTGTCTAGTGGCACCCCCACCCTCCAGTCATGTCCCCATAATTTTCACATATTTCCCTGGTTTCTAATGGTACCCCACCCTCCAATCAATGTTTCTGTAATTTGTATATATTTCCCTGGTATCTAGTGGCACTCCCCACCCTTCGATCACTATCCCTGTAATTTTAATATATTTCCACTGCTGTCTAGTAGTCACTGTCCTGATATATACCCTGTAATAAAGAAAACCTTCCCTCAATGTCTTTTTTTGTTTTGTTAAACCTGAAACAAAAGTCCCTCACCAATCAGACACCCACAGTCCGACTTCCCACTGAGCACCCACCACCATGCAACCCCTCCACATATACATATATACACACACACACACACACACACACACACACACACACACACACGAACAGGTCCCAGGGTCAAGATCCATTCCCCAATGGAAGACACAACTTGCTGCTGGAACCACCAACTTTAATATGAGATGTGAAGGTAAATGCTGTTCAATGTATTTCAATGGGGTTTTGAACTTTGATGCAAAACTTTGACATTTTTGCATCTTTTGACTCCAAATTTTCAACATGCCCTTTCTGAGGCCCCATCTCATAAACAACGTTGCTGGAATTATGCAAACCTGCCCCACAAAGTGAGTGTACAATCGCTTGGTGAAATCACCTTTCAGGTAGGATTTGAAAAGTGTTACCACCCTTGTTCATGAGGTGGGGTCATAAAAAGGGTATGTTGAAAATTTGGGGTCAATGTATGTAAAAATTACAAAGTTATGCACATCCGTTGACATTTTGCTATGCTCACTTGTGACTTTGGCAATTTTAAATATTTTGACACCAGATTGTCAACATAGTCATTTTTTCACCACCTCATGAATGTTATAGATGTCACTTTTCAAATCATGGCCAAACTGTCTTTTCATGCCTGTGGCATGGATTGATGTTGCAGTGGCACGGAATCATATTTTGGCAGGCGATTTGAACATGTTTAGTACTGGGCACATGAGTTTGGGTAATAATAAGGCTATGCTGACAATTTGATTGCTGCTGTTCTACAAATGGAAGTGCAGGGCCCTCCACAGCAACATACATACAGTATACACATCTATGGAAGGATGACGGCACAGGGCCCAGAGGACCCTGTGCTCCCACAGGCAAGTAAGGATATGATTACATTATCTCAAAAAGTATGGATGGATGGCTGCAGAGCACAGGGGCCCAGAGGATCCTGCATTCCCGCAGGCAAATAAGGATACAATTATACTATCTCAAAAGGTAATGAAATTCATTGCAAAAGAACTTTGTTAATGTACCAGTTAGGGTTAGAGTGATAAAAGAAGGGAAATATGGTATTAGGGTTTTCAACCTTAGCTTTCCACCTCCACCCTCCATATAGCAACAGGCGTGGGGTGGGCCTTGGGGTAGTCAACACTAATGCTCACCCCATTCTCATATACGTTGTCCATCTTAGCTTATTTACTCATGGAATGGGGTGAACATTAGGGCTGACATCCCCAAGGCACACCCCACACCTGTTGCTGTCTGCAGGGTGGGGTGTTAGGGTTGGAAACCCTAATGCCAAATTTCTCTACTTTTGTCCTTCTAACTCTAACAAGTGCATTAATGAAGTTTTTTGCAATTAATATATATTTATATTTTATTGTTTTTTTGTTGGGATTGATGTGTGTTTGAGGATTGTTAGATGTGTATGCTTTTAGCTGTGATGGCATGTGCCCATCAATAAAGCTTTTTGACCGATTGATATTAGTTACATGATTCAAGCAATTTTTGGGGTACCTAACAATTAATGCTTGTCAGAACACATTCCTGTGGAAAGGGAATAAACCTCAAATTGCTTGGGCCAAAATTACAGTACAAAGAGAAAATGGTGGCTTGACCAATTGAAATATTACTATAGCCAAATATCAGCCACAACCTGGGAATCAGCTATTCTTTTTTTTCACGCCTCCCCCTGCACCTCAGCTGGCCTCTCCTTCAGGCTGCCTGGGACCTACTCATCCCAGGCAACCCCCATCACCAACTGCCACCCCATACTGCAGTCCCCTCCCAGGGTAACCAGATGTATCCCTTCATTGGGCAGGTCCCCTCCCTCCAGAGAGAATGTGCCTTACTGGCTTCCTTGTTGGCCCTGGGTGCTGCTGGTGTCAGTCCTGGCTGTCCAGGGGCTCCATGGTGGTGAGGGTCCAGTGGCCATCATCCGGTCAGCCAAGGTGCCTTTTTTCCATTTTTCTGTGCCCCGCCCATCAAGTTCTCAACTTTGCATGCATCAGCGTCCTCAGGTGGGGGCATGCAGGGGGCATGTCAAGGCATCACATCTTCCAAGCATGCACCCAATCTGCTCTGAGGTGCCCAGGCAGTTCCCACTCCCCCAGGAGGGAAGCGTTCAATGGACGCTTCTGCATCTCCTCCCTGCTGGTATCCACTCCTGGCACCCAGGCTCGGGGCATGAACCCGGGTCACCAGCATGAGCAGCGAACCCTTTCACTCTGCACCATGGAGCTGGCAATCAGCCTTTTATATAAGATCTGACCATGCAATGAATGCACAGATTTTACAAAACAACTGTCCAGAATTAAAAGTCAAATTATGCTCCTAAAGAATGTGCATCAGAAAGCTGAGAATTTTTTTCTAAAAACCATTCTTAATGGTTTTTAACAAAGCAATATAGTACGTATTACTAGAAATGGTACCATGGTTACACTCAGATGTTGAAATCATGGCTGTTTTTGGCCAGCCTATTCTTAAGAATCAAAAACAAATTAATCAATCTTGTTTTTACATTCTGGATATATGCATTGCCTGATGGGTTATTAATTGCATTGAAGCACTTTTAAAAAGGGAATAACTATAGACCAAATATTTTTAGCTACTACACTTTGTTTCATAAGTCCAAACATCTATGCAGCTTAATGGGAGGCAGACATTCTTGAAACTTTCTAAGAATAATTAAATAGAAAAATAATTTAATTTGTTATAATTAAAGGATACTTGCAAAATGTTATGAATTTATGCAGAAGAAACAATAAACACCATGCAAAGGCTGACAATAAATGGAAAATTGAGGCTGAGGGCACAATTTTCAATCATGATGCGGCTGCCACATTAGACTTGCGGCCGAGAGTTAGCTGCAAGTGGTGACTTGTGGCAAACTGTGCCACAAGTGGGATTTTCAAAGACAAGTGCTGCCACAAGTCTGTTGCGGTGCCACAGCTCAGTTCTGCCAGTTCCCCCCGGTGTACCTTTGCGTCTGTTTTGGAGCCAGTTTACGGGGCTTGCACCACAGCTTTGGCACAAGCTGCCATAAAATGAGGGAAATGTCACATCTTGTATCCCGAGTTATAAAATCAGGTGCAGGTTGTGCAAACCCTTGGTCACAGGTGCAGCATACTTTGCAGTGACGCAGGGCTTTGCCACAAGCCCTACATCCCTGTTTGAAAATCATGCTCTGAATGTCATTTTTAACAGAAGCAAGGTTACAATTTTTTAAATGAGGGCAAACAAATCATACTACTCTGCAAAAAACTGATCATCCAACAGAAAATTCTCAGCCTAGCAGATTTTATTCCTGTTGTCTTAGCTGAAATTAATAAATCTATGTATGTTATGGCATGGTAGAGTATGGCAAGGTAATATTTTATTCATATAAAATATAAACAGGGATAAAAACTCAGTTTAGCCTAAGCTCATTTACAGTGAGGTCCCATTAGCATTCAGTAAGAATAAATACCTCACAATAAGTTGCATCATTAACAAGAAACAAACTGATATGTCAACACAATTCTATATACAAGATACATAAATACATTAAAACATAGTATTGACAAGGTATAATCTGTTGCATAAAAAATTATTTGTGATTTAATACAAACTACAATATACATGGGCAACAGATAATTATTAAGAATAAATGACCCCTCATTACTCAGACAACCCTTTTTTTATCATTATTATGTAAACAGTCTTTTATAGTTATTAGGCTAATTTTCTCATGTACTGGTCATAAATTACATGGGATTGCATTCCAAGCTACTGACTACAAATAATAAAAAGCCGAAATTCCAATTGTTTGATGGAACTATAAGCTCTAGTCCACTCGCAGACCTTAATGATGCTCTCATTTGGTGAGCAAACTTACCCCTAGGCATTGTGTATCTAAGTCAAAAGATGTTCATTCCTACAGTCAGACAAATGCAACCTCCCGAAATCAAGATATAGTTTGCAGTGGTGCATCACATGGGGGCATCGAGCATGAAGTGAGTAAGCTTGTTATAATGTACATCCCCAGCTCCATCCTTGACACCCCAGTATATAGAACATCTCCATTGTCCAATACTGGAAGTGCCATAGATGTTATCACTTCTGTCTGACTTCCTTGGACATATATTTCTTAACTCGATGAAGCATACTCGGTCTTCTACTCAACTTTCCTGCTAATTGGTCTATATAAGTATCCCACCTCAGCCCCTTATCAAGCCATACTCCTATACATGAATAGGAGTTACTTTTTGTAACATTATATGGGCAAAGTAATACCCCTTTAGTAAGGATTAAATAGGCTGTTTAATGCTGAACCCTAATTTTTGCACCTGAATAACTTTGGTGCCATTTGATGAAATAGCCCAAAATTTGGCATCCTTGGTCAGGCTGTCACAGTCTCAATACATGACAAATTTCATGATGACATCTTGTTCAGTTTTTGAAATATGGAGTGCCAAATAAAAAACAAGAAGAAAAAGAAAACACCTTTGGTTTCTTATACTTAACAGTGCATATTATTTGTTCTCACCTACAACCCAGACGGTGTGGAATTGTTTCATGAAAGGGTTGAAGGAGCCTGTGGCCAAAGGTGTGCCTTTGGAAGGTTTCCAGAAAAATGTTACATGGTTCCAGAGTTAAGGATTCTTGAGTTAACTGACAAATGAGAATGGTCAAAAAAAAAAAAAAAAACTATCGCGATTGCTTATTTTCATGATTTACTTGTCATGTGGGAAAAAAATACTGGTTGTGTGAAAAAAAAAATACCTGCTGTGTTGACAAAAATACCAATTGTGATGGCTGCCATTATTTTCATTTTTTTAAAACTCACTAACATTGAAAATGCATATATTTTCAAAAAACAAACACCTGAACCTAACTAAACTGAACCCATTTAGCTAGATTCTGGAGTTTGTTTTTTGAAAATTACACTGGGAATACCTTTTCTGGACACCCAAAAATCCAAAATGCCCAGCTTAGTGAGATGAACCATTCACTCACATCATCTGTATGAGAACAGCGGGACTTTCTTAAATACTGAGGCTGCAGCTGGAGTCCTGCTGCCAGCTTCAGTTTAAGCAGTGCACAGGCAATCCCCAGCTCTTTCTGTCTGTGTCTCTTTCTTTGTCTATCTAGCTATTAAGTTGTTTCTTTATCTATCTACCTATCTGTCTATTTAATTATTTATTAAAAGTACTGGAGTGCCCTCCCCCGGTACCACTTCTTTCTCTCCCTTCCCTCCAGGTCATTCACCCATCCCAATGTTTATATAAGCAGATCAGGGTGCCCACCCCCCGTAGCACTTCACTTCACCCCCTCCCCTCCAGGTTGCCCACCCCTGTTCCTCCTGTGTATAGGCAGCACCAGGGTTCCCGCTCCTGGTGCTGCTGAACATGAGCCCAACATGGTGGTGACCAATCCCCGGCGTCTGAATATCCTGAAATAAAGAAAAACATCTCTCAATGTTTTTTTTTTTACATCCTGTAAAAAGAAAATGGTCCCTCACTGATCTGACCCCTCCACACCCCAACCTCCCACCACCCCACACCCCTCACTCACCGGAACATGTTTCATGGCATAGATCCACTTTCTGATCGAAGATGCATCTTACTGCTGAAACTACCAAATGCAATATGAGAAAATAGGCAAGTGTGGTATAATGTATTTCAATGGGAGTTTGAACTTTAATTCATAACTTTGCTATTTTTACATATTTTGAGCCCAGATTTTAAACATGGCCTTTCTGGGACCTGAACTCATGACCAATTGTGGTGGAATTATGCAAATGTGGCAAGAAAGGTGCTTTCTTGGTTGCATTGTGAAATCACCTTCCGGGCAGGATTATAAAATAGTCACCACCTTGTTCGTGAGGTGGGGTTATAAGAAGGCTATGTTGAAAATTTGGGGGTCAAAATATGCAAAAACAACAGTTATGAGCATACATTGAAATTTTTCTATGCTGGCTCATAACTTGGGAAATTGTGAATATTTTGACCCCAAATTTTCAGCAGCCCCATTGTTTCACACCTCCTCACGAACATGACAGTGGTCATTTTCCAAATCCTGGCCAAAATGTGTTTTCACACTTGTGCCATGTCATGACATTTTGATAGTGTGGAATGATGTTTCAGCGAGGATTTAAAATTTTTCACCTACCTGGTTCATGAGGTGGGGTAATAAGAAGGCTACACCAATAATTTGCTGTACAAATATGGTAAAATAAATAGGTAATGAGTGAACATTGCAGCATTTCAATGTTCACTCATAACATTGCTAATTTTCAGTATTTTGACTCCAAACTTTTGATATAGCCCTTTTCCCACACCACCTCATAAATGTAAAAGGTATAATTTTTTTAAATCCTAGATAAGATGTGTTTTTGCACTTCTGGTTTGAAATGACATTTTATACCATATACTATATATGCTACATGTCATATTTATAAGGGGAGTCATAATATGACTATCTTGAAAATCTGGGGTCAAAATAAAAAATATAAAAATAATTAAGAAACTTTGCGTGTAGTGCCTGTCTTGACACCAACAGGTATGCTTTGTGATCCCATGCCAGTGAGCTGAGTTTGACAGTGAGCTCCATGACCCAACTGGATGGGTTGGATGGGGATGGCGTTGTTATGTGACACCCCCCCAACCAGTTGACTGAAAGCTGTAGGGTTGTTCACACAGGCCTGGATGCCATATAGTTAAGACTGTGTCCTCTTGGCATAGGGCTCTGCACCTGAGGGTGGCAGAGGGCCTCATGTAGTGGCTGACAGATGGACTCTTTGTCCTGTGCTTCTCTATCTGCAGCCACATGGAAGTGCAGGGACCAGAGGGCCCTGTGCTTCTGTAACCCACCAGACAGCTCCATGAATTATTGACATTTGTCGCTGCATGGAAGTGCAGGGCTGTTCTTTAGGCAGATGGAGTTTTCCCCTTGTTGCAGGGTGCAAAGGGCACTGCGCATCTGCTTATATTGGGATCTGCATGTATGAGGCTAACAGCGCTGCACATTACCATTTCATATAGCGGTGTAAGATCATATTGGTGCAGCCTACTTTACCACATACATTACCATCTCATAGAGTGGTATAAGACCACACTGGTGCAGCCTACTTTGGCAGCATCCTACCTCCTTTTAAAGTACCAGCTACCGAGGGAGACCACACATCTTCAGTGATTGTATGGCTTGGTGCCATCTGCTATCTTGCTCAGCCCTGTGAAGTCCCCAAATACCTGCACACACCGACCTGTCTTGTTCTGTCTGGCGATTGTCTAGGAGTCTGTAATCCAGCTATGCCATCTACAGATAAAAACACTTTGCTGTAGTCATAGCTTACTATTTTTCACTATAAGGCGTGTCAACATGAGGGCTGCTACCTGGCTCCCTCTCTTCATCTTCCTATGGCTGGTGCCTTATGTAGTGTATCATCCAGGCCAAAATAACTCACAGGGGGAGTTGGACCCTCTGTCACAGTGCTATTTGTACAGCAACTCATCTCATAGCTTTTGTTGCAACCCTGCGCTCCCATACTTGGATCAGTCTGAGGTAGCTTCTGGGGGTGGGACCTGTACCTCCCTACCCACACAGGGTATGCCCCCTATATCCCCCAGTAATAATGCCACTTGGTGCCATGTGGCAAGGGATTTAGTAGCTGCATCCTTAGGACAGCACTGTGTAAATAGCAGGGCCCAGCACTCTAGTTCTGTCATTCTAAGCAGTCATGGAAGAATTAGAGCTTTCAAATTATCTCTGGCTGCCCTAAAGAAAATTGTGTTTCTCATCCTATTGTGCTCAGGCAATGTTGAACTTAACCCTGGTCCTACAGAAACCTTGTCATCCCCGTCCGACCTTACAAGACTTAGAGGAATGAGCTTTATGCACATTAATGTTTGCAGTCTCTTAAAAAAAGCTTACATCGATCCAGAACTGGGTCATTCATACCGAACCAGATGTGCTGGTAGTCTCAGAATCCTGGCTCATATCTTCTACCCCTGACAGGGAGGTTAACATCCCTAAATATTGGCTGTTCAGAGCCAACAGGCAGACTAGGGGTGGTGGGGTAGCCATTTATGTCAAGGACAAATATACGGTCACTACTATTGACTCCTCCTCTATCGCAAATGGCTTTGAATGTCTGTCCCTTAAGGTTGAAACATCCCGCTCAATGGCTATCAGGATTATAGGATGTTACAGGCCTCCATCTGCTGAGTCCCAGCTCCTGTCTCACTTATCGACTATTATGGGACATGAGACCCTCAAAACTATTATTCTAGGGGATCTCAATTATGACTGGTTATTCAAGGCTTCCTTACCCCTCATATCCTTCTGTGATTCTCTTGGGCTCACACAACTCATTGAAGAACCTACACGTCCTAACAAGAAAACCCCAGGAATAGCACCCTATTGGATGTCCTTCTTACAAGCAAGCCACAGTCCTTTTCCTACTCTGGAATTTTTTTCAGATGTCAGCGATCACTGCTTCATCGCCACTGTAAGATCTGACTCCAGTCCCCCCTCCACATCTAAGTTCTCCACCAGAAGGTCCAGACGCAACTTTGACCCATTTGCCTACATTGATGAGCTAAAATCATCTGTACATTGGCAGAACTTTTACCTAGCCAAATCAGTCAGTATGGCATATGACATTTTTCATGAAATAGTGTCTTGTGCCATACATAATCATGTTCCCTTGGTAAAAGTCCGCGTAAAGACCAGAACTTGCCGTTGGTTCTCTGCTGAACTCAAGGCTGCATTACTAGCAAGAGATACACTCTGAAAAAAAGCCCACAAATCAAAAACTGCCAAGGACTGGTGCCACTTCAGGAAGGTTAGGAACTCCTGCACCAAACTGGTTAGAGAGGCTAAGGCGAACTTCTACCGTTCTGAGCTTGACTCTGCCTCAAGGTGCCCAGTTAAATTTTGGTCCATAATCAAAGAGCTGTCTGGTCATACAGCTGGAAATGTACTTCCCTCGAAAATAATCTCTGACAATGTTACTATCAACGATAGCAAGGAGATTCTCCAGACCTCCAACAACCACTTTGCTACGGCAGGCCTAGCATTCGACAATTCACCAGCATCCGTGTTATGTTCTCAGGTTAGTGCACAGATTCCTGAACATAGCACCACTAATGCGGTCTTCTCATTCCTTCCTGCTTTGTTGAAAGAGGTCGAAGACTTCCTTCTACAGTTGGACACCAAGAAAAGCACTGGTGCTGACTCTCTCAACCCCTACTTCTTAAAGATTGCATACCACTTTCTAGCTGTACTAATCACACACCTATTTAACTTGTCCTTGTCCCAGGGGACTCTTCCACACCTATGGAAAATTGCCCACGTCATTCCTCTGTTTAAATCAGGGGATCCCATTGGAAGATATGTTGGTCACTAGAGGAACTGTACATCTCAGCTTGGGACTTGGGGTTTTAATAAAGAATCAAGGCAAACCTGCAAGTCAGGGAGAAGTTGCAGAGTGATCCCACAATCAAAGGATCAATCTATTTAGTCCTCCCTTAAGAATGTGAAATCAAAGGAGCTCTATAGGACGGGGGGAAGCTTCAATGATCTTGTATAACATAGAGCTAAGTCCCAATGTATTGTAATGACATAAACTACATGTATAAGTTGTATATAAGATTTATGAAATAAAAATTGAGTTAAAAAAAATTAATCGGGATCCTTGCGACCTAAATAATTACAGGCCGATATCTCTCCTACCAATATTGTCTAAACTACTGGAAAAAATTGTGAATGCTCAGTTGAGAACCTACCTAGATAACAAGAACCTTTTAAACCCTATGCAGTCTGGTATCAGAGCCAAGCACAGTACCATTATGGCTCTGGCCAAAGTCACGGATGACTGGCAATGAGAGCTGGAAAACAAAAAATTTGTATGTGCCGTGTTCCTGGACCTTAGCAAGGCCTTTGACACTGTCGACCACTGCCTGCATCTTTCCACACTTAAAGTGATAGGTCTGAACCCAACCTCTCTGTGCTGGTTCAATAATTACCTTACAGATAGGCTTCAGCAGGTCAAGGCCGAAGGGGCGCTCTCTCCACTCAAGCCACTAAAAAGAGGCATTCCACAGAGATCCATCCTGGGGCCTCTGTTGTTTACCATTTATATAAACAATATTGATGTTGGCATCAAGGAGGCCAATATTCATCTTTTCACTGATGATATGGTGCTGTACCTAAGCCGCCCAACTCCAGAAGCCACATGTGGAGATTTACAAACAGAATTCAACTTGTTGCAGAATCAGCTCCTGAATAAAAAACTCTTACTCAGTGCCAAAAAAAAGAAAGCTATGCTGTTCTCTCCGGCTACTCATTCGGTGAACCCTGCTATCTCTGGCTCCTTACCTCCCACAAACACTTTACTAGGAGAGAGGTTGGAATTTGTTATGCAATTCAAGTACCTAGGGGTCTGGCTAGACCACAGACTCTCCTTCGTGGAGCATGTCAAGGATCTGCTGAAAATGTTGAGGTAGAGGCTTGGTCTCTTCTTTAGAATAAACCACCTCCTGACCAAAGATGCCAAGATGCAGTTAGTTCAATCCACGTTTCTATCTCTAATTGATTATGCTGATTTCATTTATGGTCAGTGTAATGCCTCCTCTCTTACTAAACTGGACACCTTATACCACAGAGCCTTGAGATTCATAACTGGCCTACTTATCACCACCCACCACTGCTCCTTACATGCAGCTGTGGGGTGGACCTCCCCTCAGTACAGAAGGAATAGAAATGCGGCTTTCTGAACTTACAGAGCTACAGTATTACCAACAAATTACCACAATATATTTCCGACTGTTTGCCGTTATACGTGGTAGGCAACTACGCACTGAGAAGCTATTCTCTGCTTCTACTGAAGGTACATAGAGCCAATACATGCTTTGGGAGAGCAGCCATAGGCTTTGTGTTGCCCTCATTCTGGAACAAACTACAGAAATCTATGAAACTGAGCCTCCCTGATAGTCTTACCACCTTCAAGACCTTGTATGCCAAGGCTGTCAAGGAGCTATGCAGCTGTTTCCATCACGCTTAGCATGCTAGGGTGCCTAATGCTTACCTGCCCACTACATCTCTACCTAACCCAGCCCATTGATTGTCTCCACCTATACCCCCCCTTTTTTCTGCTAATCCACTACCTTTCTTACCCTCAGACTCCTAACATATATGTCCCCAGCCCATCTACCGTAGCACCCCTCCTAGAACAGCTGCAGTCCTGTACCCTTCCCCTCCATATCTGCCCCTTAAGTTTGTATATGTCCTGACCAATGGTATGCCGTGCTGTTTGAAAATGTTTTAATATGCTGGCTGTTTCAGAATGTTTTAATTCCCCTTCTCATACCATTCTCCATAACCTTGTTAACCCTATACCTGAAATACTTGTTATTGCTCTGTGTATTTTTTTCTATTTCTGTATAATTATGTCTATTTATTATCTGTACATAAAAGTGTTATTCTTGACCTTGTGTAACACAGGTCCACCTTGTAAATGAGCCTGCTCAGTGGTGTTCGCCTGGATAAATAAAGACTTGATTGATTGATTCCACTATCTCAAAAAGAAAGGAAATTCTTTGCAAGAAACTTTGTTAATGAACCAGTTAGGGTTCAACTTAATGCCACAAAAGTAGGGAAATGTGGCATTAGGATCTCCAACCCCAACACCCCACCCCCACCGCCACCCTCCAAGCAGCAGAAGGGAAAAAAAAATTAGAGTTTTTGGTCTCCATAGTCTTGGCAAATCAGTGGTGGGGTCTTCCTTGGGGTTGTCAACCATAATGGCTACCCTGTTCCCTGAGCAAACAACATCAGATATGATCTCCTTTCTTCATGTAGGGCCCACAGGGTCCTGCATGAAGAAAGGTACAACAGACTGTGTTGACAATATGTGGTGAGGCATACTTCTTTCTTTGAAGAGTGTATCACTGCAAAGCTTTGGCTTGGAGCTATGCCTTGTGCTTAAGACAGGAGACAATGGGATGGGGGAGGGGGAGCATTAGGGTTGACAACCCCAAGAAAAACCCCACCACTGATTCTCCAAGACCCCGGAGATCCCAAAACCTATTTTTTTTTATCCTTTTGCTGCTTGGGGGTAGGATGGGGAGTTTGGGTTGGAAACCCCAATGCCAAATTTCCTTACTTTTGAGATGTTAAGCAGAACCCTAACTTGTGTATTAACAAGGTTTTTTTGCAAAGAATAATATTATGCTCAGTTTTGCTTGTAATATTATTTTTCAACCTGTTTTTTACCCCTGCTAAATAATACTGACAGTCTTTTGGGGTTCAGAATGAGTTTACACTTCTTAAAAAACATTGTATATTATCAAAAGCACATTGCAACTTTTCTTGCATCTGATTTACAAATTACTTGCTGTATAGAGAATTGTATAGTCTGCATATAAAAATTAGATGCATCATTGAAGCACAAATCATTTGTATAAATATTAAAAAGAAGTGGCCCAGGATTAACCCTTGTGGCACGCCAGTGGTATTCACAGCAAAGCTGGATCTGTGATTTCCTATGGCTGGATGATATTAGCCTGCATGGTTGTCACCATCAGAGTACTTTATGCCATAGTATTTGGGGATGCAAATTTATACAAAGTTGGTGGGTTTTCATTGACAATTTCCATTCAGAATTATTAAAGGTAGAAATACCTATATGTCTTTTGGCCCTGGTTTTCAATAATACTGAGTTAACGTTAGACAAAAAATCAAGGACAAATATTGTCTCTCGACACAACAGCCACAAAAAGAACAGTTACTTACCAGTAACAGTAGATCTTCAAAAGAATCTTCTCCATGCCTTTGGAACTGTAAGGTGTTGGTGTCAGGACATTCCAAAACTTTTTGCTAGCTGTGGGCCACCCACGATGATGTGCAACAGTGTTGCTTATAAAATGTAGGCAGCCCCATTGCTCCTTAGTTCCCCACCAGAGACAAGCTCGGAGGGCTTAGTACCATGAGGAACCAAGAAACTAGACCAGTACCAGGCACACAAGGAGAAGCATGGGACTGGGCAATAATAGACACAAGGCACTTATGGACTCCAGACAAGGCAGTGTACAACAGCCAGCAAATAACTCAGTAACAGAGAAAGGGGGAAGGATGGGTGTGCTATGGCCCAATGGAGATTCTGTTGAAGAGCTACTGTTACTGGTAAGTAGCTATCTTCATCAAGGATATCTTCTCCATTAGGCCATACCTTTGGAGCAATTCCCCAGCAGTACAGAAGGTACCCAAGGAGGACTGCAGACCTGGATATGCAATCAAGGCAGTAGGCCTTGCAGGATGATGAGACTAAATCCAGCCCATCTTTGAGAGATGATGCCTAGCCTATAGTGTTTAGTGAAAGTGTGCACAATGCTCTGTGTGGCAGCAGCACATCTGTGAGAGATGATGTCTAGGCTGTAGAGCTCAGTGAAAGTGCGCACAATGCTTCATGTGGCAGCAGCACATATTTTGGCTGCAGAAACATTCTGAAAGCAGACAACAGAAGTGGCCACACCATGGTACAGTGCTCATGCAAAGCGCCAGAAAGTTTCTTACCATACTTCCTATAATGAAACTCAATACAGTGAGACAACCATTTGGACAGGCACTGTTTAGGCACAGGGCCACCCTCTTTCCCATGAGCATATGAGACAAAGAGCTGAGAGGACTTCCTTCCATCCTTACAGTGGTCAAGATAGAAACACGGTGTCCTGTGTACATCAAATGTATGGAGCAATGCCTTACCTCTGTTAGCATGCTCAAGGCAATACACAGGAAGCCTGAGAGTTTGATTCAAAGTGAAATCAAAACTACCTTAGGTTACAAACCATGGGTAAGAATGTAAGGACATCCTGTCCTTGTAGAAAATCAAGTAGGCTCATCCAGAAGGGCCTGAAGCTCAGAAATCCTATGAGAAAAAGTAATGGTGACCAAAAGTAGTGTCTTCCAGGTAACAAAGTGCAGTGTACAAGTCCTGGTACGCTCAAATGGAGTCAGAATCAACTTTTCAGGTATAATATGAAGGTCCCAAGGCAGAACTGGTTTACAAGTCAGGGGATGCATGCGCAGAATACCCTTAAGGAACATTTGTTCATGTAATTTAATTTAATTTTTATTTTTTATACTTGTAATCCAGATGAGCAAATTGCCCATTTTCACAGGTGAAAAGTTTAACATACATACAAAAAATGACCATATAAATGACAGTTAAGAGACATACAACTTCAATCAATGTATTATACAAGTACATTCGTTTTGAGTTAAAAGCCACTGTTTAAGGTGAGTTTTGAAACACCAAATACAATTACATTCAACAATTTCAGTGGGGATGGAATTAAAAAAGTTGGGTGCCCTAAACAATAAAGATCTTTGCCCAAAGGTTTTTTTTTTAAAGAGAGGGTTTAAAAGTAAATCTAGACTGAGAACTAGTGGAAAAAGAATTGACAAACCTGGGAAACAATGCAACAATAGAGGAAGAGTAGAGCCCTTTTATAACTTTATAGAAGAAAATACCTATCTTATATAGAACCCCATTATCAAAAGATAATGTAGAAGATTGTTCATATAAACTGCAGCGATGGGTATGGTTGGGAAGATTTAACCAAAGTCTAAGTACAGAATTATACGTAACCCTAAAACTATTTGAAGTATTACTGCTTGAAGAGGAATAGATTAGCAACGCTTAATCCAGGATACTGAACATGAAACTATGGGTTAGAAGTTTTCTAGAATCAACAGTTAAGAAAGACTTTATCTGATATAATAATCCCAACCTTTGGTGTAAAGTCTTTCTTAAACATTGTATACAAGGTTCAAACATAAACTGATTATCCAGAAAAATTCCCAAATACTAATTGTTGTCAGTAATGAATGGAAATTCAGTAAGAATGTACTTTTTATGAGAAAATACAATTGCTTTTGTGTTTTTTAGAGTTAAGGACCATATGGCTGGATGATAATCAAACTTGAAAATGATCAAACTATATCTGAAGATTATGAAGAGCAGTTTCAGGACTAGGGCCTAAACTATATAAAATGGTGTCATCGGTGTAGAGAGTCATTCTGGTCTGTGTACATATATTAGGAGTGGAATCCACGTATAATGAAAAAATTAGTGGCCTCAGGATTGAACCATGGGGCACACCACAAAAAGTAGATATACCTGTAGGCTGAGAAACAGAAGTTCCAATTACTGTTCTACGTTGCCTGTTGAACAGGTAATCACAGTACAGTCAAATGACTCCCTCAGAAAAATGGAATTTCTGAAGGATCCCAGAGAGCAGATCATGTTTGACCAAATCGAAGGCCTTGGTGAGGTCCATGAACAAAGCTGCACCAGAGTGACCTTTATCAAGGGCATCCTGAATGCTGCTTGTGAACCTCACCAAGGACATCTCAGTATTGTGTTTTGGCTTAAAGCCACGTTGATGACTAGTCAAAAGGGAATATTTTTCAAGAAAATCTAGAGTCTACAGGACACTTTAGCTGTGCCACTGTACACCTATCAATAGGAGCATGGAAAGCCAAAACAACAGCTAAGTGCACCTTAATAGGTGAGTACTGGAGACCAGAGTCTGACAGGGACAGGAGGTAGACAAGTACAGTTTTGACAGGATAGGTAAATGGGACCCCTGAATGGGAAGCACAACACATGGAGAAACGCTTCCACTTCAAGGAATAGGTATGTCTTGTGGAAGGCTTTCCTGCCCCCAGCAAGACAACAGTCAACTGGGGAGAAACCCTGAAATAAGCAATGGCTATGATGGCTTCAGGAGCTAAAGTATGTGTTCAGATGCAGGAACCATAGGTTCTGATGGACCAAAACCCCCTGTCATGCAACAGAAGACCATGACACAGGGCAGCCGAACAGGCATACACACTGCCAGATGATGTAGCAGTAGAAATCATATCTAGTGAGGCCAGAAGGGAGACACAAGTATCAGGGTGGCCCTTTCTACCTGCAGCTTCAATAGAACCCTCTGAATGAGAGGGAACAGAGGTAATGAATAAAGGAACCTCTCTTTCAAGGTGAAAGATAATGGGTCTCACAAAAAAACTCCAGGTCCTGGAGTGAATGATCCCAAAGTGAATAGTGCCATAAACCAACAGTGTAGGGTTGGTGCTAGGTCAGAGGCAGCCAGCCCCAAATCAAGGTCAAAATCCAAAATTACCAAAACTCATGAAACAAACAGGTCCTGGGTCAAAGACTGCTGCACAGTATATAATTTTAATGCAATTGTGACCCCAAACGAAGACTCTGCTGGAGTTGAAGCACTGGGGCAAGTTGCTCTATCCCAGGCTGCTTGTTGTTTTTTGGTAGTGCACAGCTGATTTACAGCATTTATTACTTTGTTTCTGCATGGCATGCAGTTTGTGTTACAACTGCAATAAATATACGTTCTGTGCAGCAGTTCTTGACCCTGGACCTGTTTGTTTCACAAGTCCGGGAGTGAGCAAGCAGAAATATGGCAGTTTCACATTGCATAGTGTTGTCAAAAAGGTTCCATTGCAGAAAACCCCATTTTACAAAGAGGTCATTTATCACAGAGGTCAGCAGTTCCCACTCATGTACCCATGACTGGGACTGACTTAGCCTGTCTGCAAAGACATTTTGGACACCTGGGAGAAACACAGCTGACAGATGCACGCTGTGAGACAGTGCCAGTACTGTACTCTCATTGCTTCTCTACCAAGGGGGTAAGAGTGAGTGCCCCCTCACTTGTTGATGTAGTGCATCACTCCGACATTGTCTGTTCTTATCAACAAAAGACTGGGACTGAGGTGTTCTGCAAAGGCCTAGAGACCAAGTAGAACAGCCCTTATCTCCAGAACATCAATGTGGAGATCAGAGTCCAGGTTGGTCCAAAACACCTGGGTCTAAAAGGACCCTAAATGAGCACCCCATCTTGAAGTGGCTGCATCTGTTGTGGGGACCTTTACTGGAGCCGGGGACAAGAATAGGATGCCTTGCAATAGATGCTGGCATTCCATCCACAGCTTTAAGGTGAGACTGACTGAAAAAAATAGTTGTACTCAAGAAATAACTGTGCATGCTAATGAGTTTTACATTGCTATATTTTGTATTCAGTGTCTAATTTAATGTACTTGTTGAAAGTGAAAATGGGCAGTTTTTGCTCACCTGCTAATACAGTGAACTCCACATAATACGGATACGATTTATGAGGATAGTCGGTTAACGCGGACAATTAGCGCTGCCCCAAACCAAACTGTATTGTTTCATTTAAATTTTAGCCTGTTTAAAAGGACTTTATCGATTGCTTAGGTCTGTCAGATTTTAATGGGTAGATCATGGCTGTTGAGCAATTAGTGTCTTTTCAGCCTACTTTCACACAGCACTAATTGCTGTTGATTCCACTTCAACTTAAGCGCCACTGTGGACTCCCTCGTCAGATTCGCACATCCATTCTGAGACAGCAACTAAAAAATGCGCTGTGTTTGGTGAAGAAGGTTGAATTGATTTGTCAGATTGAATCTCTGCTGAAAATGAGTGTTAGAAACATGGCTGTACACCTTAACTTACCCATATCCACAGTCTCAGATCTTTTGCGACGCAAAGAGGGATTGCTCGCAGAATGGCATAGGAACCACAATCGAAAAGGAAAAAGGGAAGGACAGCAAGGTGGAAGAAGCTCTTCTAGAAATATAGAAACATAAACGTTGATGGAAGATAGGGACTGCTTGGCCCACCCAGTCTGCCCATTTTCCTACCTATTGGATAAGCTGCAGATCCTAATTAACCAACAGCCTACTTCCTCCTGTCCCCTATTAGAATTGCTTTATTCCTGTTCCATACAGTCTTGAATTTCCCCACTGTTTTTGACCCCACAACCTCCTCAGGAAGGCCGTTCCATGCGTCCACCATCTTCTCCATGAAAAAATACTTCCTCATGTGAGCCGTCCCCCCCCCCCATCTTCAAAATGTGCCCCCTTGTTCTTGCACATCTCTTTTTCTGAAAGATGCTACCCTCTTGGACTTGTTGATTCCCTTGAAGTACTTTAAAGTTTCTATCATGTGCCCCCTCTCCCTCCTTTCTTCGAGGGTATACATATTAAGATCCTTTAGTTTCTCTTCGTGTGACTTCTGGTGCAGACCCTGCTCCATTTTAGTTGACCTCCTCTGGACTGCCTCCATCCTGTCTATGTCCTTGCAGAGATGAGGACTCCAGAACTGCATGCAGTACTCCAGATGGGGTCTTACCAATTGTCTGTACAGAGGGATAACAACTTTTTATTTTCTACTGGTGATGCCTCTCCTTATGCATCCCAATATCCCTCAACCCTTCTTACTGCTTCTCACATTCCTTGCCTAACTTTCGGTCATCTTATATGACTACCACCAGGCCCCTTTCCATTTTTGTTGTTGTTAGTACCCCCCCCATTGTGTAGTCTTCCCCTGTATTATTGTTTCCCAGGTGCATTACTTTGCACTTCTCTGCATTGAATCTAAGCTGCCATACTTTTGACCATTCCTCCAACCTTGCCAAGTCCCTTCTCATCCTTCCCCTCCCCTCCTTGTGTATCATCCCTGTTGAAGATCTTTGTGTCGTCTGCAAAGAGGCATACATTTCCTTCCAGTCCCTCCACAATTTCACCTATAAAGACATTAAAGAGGACAGCTCCCAGTACTGAACCCTACTAATAACCCCCCTTTCTTCAGACTGGACTCTGTTTACTATTACACTCATGTCCCTGTTGTCCAGTCAATATTTTACCTAGGCTACCACCCTGGGACCCACTCCCAGGCTGGCTAACTTGTTTATTCATCTTTTGTGTGAGACTGTGTCAGATGCCTTGCTAAAATCAAGGTAGACCATGCCCACAGCCCCTCCCTGGTCTACTACTTTGGTCACAGAGTCAAAAAAATCTATTAGATTCATCTGACATGACCTTCCCACTGTGAATCCATACTGCCTTGGGTCCTGTGCCCCACTGGCCTCTAAGCACTCAACAATTCTTCCTTTCAGAAGTGATTCCATCATTTTCCCTACCACTGAGGTCAAACTAACAGGTCTGTAGATTCCTGCCTCTACCTTGCTCCCACTTTTATGAAGGGGAATCACATTTGCCATCCTCCAGTCCTCGGGTACCACACAATCCTCCCATGATTTGTTAAAAAAGGGTAGTCAGTGGTGTCACTAGTTCTTCCCTTAGTTCTTTTAGTATTCTGGGGTGAATTCCATCAGGGCCCATTGCTTTATCCACCTTCAATTTTAGGAGTTCTTTCAGAGTCCTTTCTTCTGTGAATGGACTGATATCAACCTCCCTATCCAGAGTGCTTCTATTGTTTGGTTTAGGTAACCCCCCTTCTTTTGTAAATACTGAGAAGTATTCATTCAGTATCCCTGCTTTTTTACTGTTACCCTCTGCCCACCCCCTCCCCTTTATTAAGCCTCACTATCCCTGCCTTGGTCTTTCTTCGCTCCCTAATGTACCTATAAAAGGTTTCATTCCCCTTCTTAACTGAGTTGGCTATCCTTTCCTCAGTTTGGGCCTTTGCTATTCTGACTTCCTTCTGTTTTAACTGGTACAGTTCTTCTCTGTCCTGCTCCTTCTGTGTTTCCTTATACTTGCTGAATGCTGTCTTTTTCTCCCTAACCTTCCCCGCCACCCCTTTTGAGAACCATAGTGTTTTTTTCCTTCATTTTGTTTTGTTTATTTGTTTCACACAAAGGCTTGTTGCCTCTGTGATGGCACTTTTGTTTTTTTCCCATTGTTCCTCCACCCCTCCTTCCTGCCCGTTTGCTAGTGCTTTTCTGAGGCACTCTTCCATTTTGCCAAAGTCAGCCCTCCTAAAGTCCAATACCCTCCCTTTTGTATGCCTTGACTGTATCCAATGTCCCCAATCTCCACAAAGACATAGACAGGATGGAAGCTGTCCAGAGGAGGGCAACCAAAATGGTGCAGGGTCTGCACCGGAAGACATATGAAGAGAGATGAAAGGAGCTTAATATGTATAGCCTCGAGGAAAGGAGGGAGAGGGGGGGTCATGATAGAAACGTTCAAGTACCTCAAGGGAATCAACAAAGTCCAAGAGGGTAGCATCTTTCAAAAAAAGAGGTGTGCAAGAACAAGAGGGCACAATTTGAAGATGGGGGGCGGCTCATAGGTAATTTAAGGAAGTATTTTTTCACAGAGAGGGTTGTGGATGCACAGAACGGCCTTCCGGAGGAGGTTGTGGAGTCAAAATCAGTGGTGGAATTCAAGCATGCATGGGACAGTCATAAGACAATTCTAGGGGTTGGGGGTAGGAAGAAGTAGGCTGCTGGTTAACTAGGATCTGCAGCTTATCCAGTAGGTAGGGGAAATGGGCAGACTGGGTGGGCCAAGCAGTCCTTATCTGCCATCAAATTCTATGTTTCTATGTTCTATGTTTCTATGTATGGCTGTGTTTATTGTGAACCACACTGTTTGGTGGTCACTTGTTCACAGATGGCTACCCACTTCTAAATCTGAGATCCTCCCTCCATCCCTGTTTGAGAGTACCAGGTCTAAGATTGCTCCCTCCCGAGTGGGCTCCAACACTAGCTGTCTGAGGCATGCCCCTGTAGGGTATCAAGAATGAACCTGCTCTTAGATGTGGCTGCAGCTACGGTGCTCCAGTTAACATCTGGCATATTCAGGTTCCCCATCAACAATATATCCCCCTTTTCTGCCATTCTAAGGATGCCTTCTATCATTTCCTTGTCCACTGCCTTCCCCTGAGACCGGGTTCTGTATACAACCCCCATGCAGATTGTGGTGCCATTTTCTGTCTTTAGAGGGACTCACAGTGCCTCCTCTCCTCCCCTCCCTGTTTACCCTTTAGTTTCATTGCTTTGATACCTTCCCTTTATGTACAGAGCTACTCCTCCTCTTTTACCCTCCCTGTCCCTCCTGTAGATTGTGTACCCTGGTACTGTATGTTGACATCCCACTCATGGTTCTCTGTGTACCATGTTTCTATGACTGTCATGATATCCAGGCATCCCTCTTCCATCAAGGCCACTAGTTCAGGGAGCCTATTACCCAGACTATGGGCATTGGTACTCATCCGCCCTACATTTTTTGATGGTCTTACCCCTTTTAGCCCCATAGCTGTCCTTACTGCCTTTATCTTTTTCTCCACTTACCCCTGTCCTCCTATCAACTTCTCTACCTTGATGTTTACCTAGCTAACTACCCTGTTTTGTGAGGGGGAGGTTGGGATTCCCCTGCTCCTTTTCAGTGCCTCCCCCCCTTTGGCTAGTTTAAATGCTTGCCAGTGAAGCATCTAAACTTATCACCTAGGATGCTGGCTCCCCTCTCAGACAGATGAAGACCATTGCACCAGTATAGGTCTGTATCCCTGCAACTGGACCCCTAGTCCCCAATGAAGCCAAAACCCTGAGCGCTGCACCAGTTTTTCAGCCATTCATTGGATCCCAAGGTGCGGAGTACCCTAGTCTCATCCATGCCATAGACAGGGTGCACCTCCAAGCAGGTTACCATGCTGCTACTTGTCTAAGGCCTGTCCATAACTCCACAAACTCCTCCTGAACTGCTCTGATCCCATTACCAGCCAGGTCATTTGTCCCTAGGTGGACAATGATGTCCAGTTCCCTCTCCCATGCAGCTGCTCCCACGATCCTTAGGATTCACATCCTGTCCCTCCAAGCCATGGTGCTGGGCAGGCACCTTACCTCCCTCTCCCCTCCCTCCCCCAGTTTTAGCCCACCTAATGACTGAGTCCCCCACCAGGAGTTGTTTCCTTCCCCTGTGGGGTCCTGTGCCAACATCCTGTGGGTCTCCTTTGTGGAAGTTCCCAGCATCCTCCTTGGTCTCCACTGTGGGTGCCTCCATAGAGGAACCATGCTCCACCAGAATGGTGTATGAATTGTGGACAGGTACAACTGGAAGGATGCCCTTCTGTTCCACCGCCCTCACCCTCCCTGAACCCACCGTGGTCCAACTGCTCCTCTTTCTTGGAAAGCTCTGAGACAGCAGCAGTGACCCTGGTGGCCCATGGGTGGGGGAGGAGAGTTTCTGAATCCTTGCCAGGTCAGCCTGGAGATGGTCAACCTCCTCCCTCAGACCAGAGAGGTGCATGCAAATAGGGCAGCATCGCAGCCTCCAAAATGTCTCCTGAAAGGCTGCTGCCCCACAGCCAGTACTTTGCACCACTCCCCACATGTCTCTCTCCCTTCTTGTTTAAATTTTTTTTATATATTTTTTCTCTTTTTTGTTAGCATGTGCGAGCATATGCATGTGTTTACCTCCTATGTGGCATGTTGGGCTGTTAAGGATATGACAGGTGTATATCCTTTGCCCTTTTGGGGAAGTGATGTCAGAACCCCTGGTATGAAGGAAATGATGCACTTTGGGTGGGCGGGACCAAGTCCATGCCCTCTAGAAACAATCAGCTACAGCTCTGATCCACTACCCCGTGAGTGCTTTCCTTCCTTTCAGCAAGACAACCTGCACAATAATTTAACAGAAAATATACCCTGCAAAAAACAGTTTCAATCAGAGATTCACTTTCACAAACCCTGCAAGTCAGAAATGAAAAAAAAAAAAAATAAATCACCTCTGCTGTGTAGTTTTTTTCAGCTTTTCTTAACTGAACTCACAGCCAAGATCCCATTTTAAGCTCTTCTCCTCCTGTAAGCCTGCTTCAGCCCCTCCTCCAAACACACATCTGCTTCACAGATTGTAAACTGTCCTGGCCCAGCAACAAGATACTGGATAATGGTCTGCTAAGTACAGTAGTCCCCTTCTATGCTGGTTCACAGTAGTAAGGGAGAAAGAAGCTTTAATTAGTAGGCCTTCATTGAAAGGAAAATCTAAGCAACTCACTACTGCACTGGGGAAAGAGGACTTTATTCCTATACAGTATAACATTTGTTATCACCATGCCCATGGGGAGAAGCTCAGCGCTGACAGTAGTGGGGCTAATTCATGGCTCACTGATGTCCTGACTGATGTGTTAGCTGGTTATGAGCCTGTAAACATATTCAGTGCAGATGAAACAGGTGTTTTCTTTTGTTACATTGGATGTGGGACCCTGACATTTAAGGACTCAATCCCTCAGGGCCAAAAAAAAGCTAAAGAATACCTGTCAGTCCTTACCTTCGGCAATATGGCAAGGACTGAGAAATGTGAATCATTAGTGATAGGTAAATCTGCCAGACCATGCTTTTTCAGAAATGTAAACCACCTACCTGTGCAGTACCATAGCAATAGCTCAGCGTGGATGACCTCAGATATTTTTTTGAGAATGGGTTAAGAACTGGGATCGCAGACTGAGAGGCAGAAAAATCATCCTATTGCTGGATAATTTTAGCAGCCATTCAAATGTTGCAGGCTTATAGAACATTCAATTAGTTTTCCTACCCCCCCCCCAGACACCACCTCAATCATCCAGCCTTTGGATCAGAAAGTGATTTATGCCTTTAAGAGGCATTATGTTTGTGCTATAAGAGAAAGGATTCTAGCTGACCTGGATGTGGAAGGGGCAGAGATTAGTGTAGCTGATTGCGTGTGCAAGATCTCAGTGCTGGATGCTGTAAGAATGATGAAGATGGCATGGGACAGTGTCACTACTGAAACCACACTGCACTGCTACCAAAAGGCTGGTTTTAGCTTTCCTGATCCACTAGCCATCAGAGAGGGAGGTAAGCAAGGAGATCATATTGCCACCTATCGGCCTTACAGAGACAGAATTTGAAAGTCTAGCAAGACTTGGTAAAAATTATCCTGAGCCTATCATCTTGATGATGTCCAGGTGGTATTAGAATCCATGCAACCAGAAGCAGAGCCAGAGACAGACTCTGATGATGACGAGAATGAGCCACAACCCCAATCTCAAGCTCCCAAGTTTGGCAGGCATTAAGCACGCTACACCATGCAGTGGAGCAACGTTTGGATAGTGTTCCAGATTGGAACATGTTCAGAAGGACAGAGGCAGACTGCAAGCCATACACAGCCAGAAAAGAGATGCAGACCAGTATAACAGTCGTTATTGATAAGACTCCCTCCTCAGAAATGTAACAGAAATGTGACAAAAAAACAAATCACAAGCACGAAAAACTTAGCACTGTTTTTATCTAGCAGCACTTAATAAACGTTACATTTTAAAATGGCATTTTACCTGAAGTTCACACAAGTTTGCAGAAGCATAATCCATTTCACAAATCCTCCTTCGAAAATCATGACCCTTCACCCAGATACATCACATAACTCCCATGCCTCCCACAGTGCCAATCAATGAATCCATACTACAAAACAAAGTACACTACAGTATGCAGCAAATAGTAAACACAAAACAAAAGGAAATCACTTAAAAAGCTGCAACTTGTCAGACAACTTGTCAGTACAACTGCAATAAAAACATTACAGCAGTTCCATAAAGATAGAATGTGTGAGGGGGGGATCGCGAACAACATTAAACTGGTGTGCAGTAGACCACTTTAATCTACTGTGGACATCGGTTACTGTGGACAATTTGACAATACATAGATTAGTCCACTAAAAGAAACTTCCACTGTATGTGTAAAAAATAAATCTGATCAAACTCTGTCAGACTATTGCGATAAGAGGATGTGATGAGAATCATTTTTTCCAGCTCATCTTTCAGCTGATCCCACTGTACCCCAGGTATCCATTGTGGTATGTGCATGTGAAGGCAGGATAATGGCAGCTGCCATATGTGCTAGGAGATGGAGCATTGTCCAGGTAGACACATAATGACTTCTGTTTAACAACCGGGCCTGAGCAGCCATGGCTTCAGCTCTATCTACAGGCAGAAATACAGTGCCCACTGTCACGTCCAGTACTGCACAAATATATTGGAGGCACTGGCATGGGACTAGTATTGATTTCGGTATGTTGACCATAACACACAAGTCCTTGAACAATTGCTTCACTTGGGACAATCTGTACTGAACTACTTCCCTGGATGGGCCCTTCACCAGCCAGTCATCCAGATATGGGAATATATAAAGTCTTTCCTTCTGGAGAGCTGCTGCCACAACCATGAAACATTTGGATGAATACCTGTGGTGCCAAGGGTAAGCTGAAGGTAAAACTCAGAACTGATAATGGTTGCCTTCCAGCGAAAGCAGTGGTACTACCCATGGCATTTTGTTATCTTGACATGAAGGTAAGCATCCTTCATGTCCAGGGTGCAGAGCCAGTTCCCATTTTGCAGTAGGGGGATGAGAGGGCCTCAACAGACACCATGCAAAACTTTCTGTATTCAACAAATTTGTTCAGGTCTCTGAGGTGCAGCACAGGACACAGGTTTTGTGTCCACTTGGGAACCAGAAAGTATCTCGTATAGAACCCTCTGTTCCTTTACTTGGGAGGAACGGGTTTAATAGCTTTCTTTAGAATAAGTGATTGCACTTCTTCTGTCAGAAGGGACAAGTGGCCTAGAGGATGATGAAAAGGGGGCAAAGGATGAACTGGAGGGGTGGACAGAAACTCCAGAGCATGCTCTTCTCCACTGTTTCCAGGACCTGCTTGTCCATGGTGATCCCCCCCATTTTGACTAAAGGGATATCCTTCCCCCTACTTGAATACCTGGAGGCAACAGTGGATGGGGAGGAGGTGGGGAGTCGGAAGGTACCGCCGGCAACTAGGTTGACTGAAACAATACTGCTGGATGCCTTGGAATGAGCACCAGGGGACATGGGATTTAACAGATCTTAAAGTCATTTTGGATGATTGAAGCTCCCTAAGGGCATTGTCAACATCCAGACCAAACAGCTTGGAGACCCTAAAAGGGATCTTCAGCATGGTGTATTGCGCATTGGTGGAAAAGCCAGTCACCTTGAGCCAGGAATATCTCCAAAGGCAGATGCTGGAGGCAGCAGCCCTGATGGAAGCCTTTTAGGCATTATATGCTGAGCATAACAGATGCTTACAAGAATCAGTACCAACTAAAGCAGGTTTAAGCAGGTTACACTTGGCAGGGCAGAACAGACAGGCATAGCCTCAATAGTGGTCAAAGCACATTTCCACAGGCTATTCTGATATTTTATCCTGGTAATTAGCAAATCTTATGCCTAATGATGCAGTAGCATAAGTCCTTATGCTCATAACATCCAGCCTCCTGGATTCTGTGTCAGAAGGCTAAGTACTCATGATTCTGGTCACCTACAGTGACCATATTCTGAAGACTGAGGTGCTTCCTCATTAGTACTTGCCTATCTGGGTTGAGGGCAGAGTTTTATGGACTCCTGGCTAAACTAGCAAGGGTGTAGAGAACCTTCTGCCTTACCCAGAGGTGACCAAGTCTGGCACCACTCCCCCAGGGGATGCTAGGGCAGAGGCAGAACAGCTGGACCTCGGTGGGCTCTGGGAGGGTGGAGGCAGTGGGAAGCAAAGGGAACACACTCCTCAGCCTATACCACTGCACACTGCCTTTGTCATACTTGCAGGACAGCCAGCTGGAAGAAGAAACCTACAGCCATGGGAAGGAAGGAAGTGGGGTTACTCAAAAGAGGAGGCCACAAGGAAGGAGGAAAAGACCACCAGCCAAGGAGGAAGCAGCTGTTGGTGGGGGACTTTATTGTCAGCAGAATAGATTTGGGAGCAGGGGGAAGAAGGGAGGAGTAGGTAAAGTGCCTCCATAGTGCTTTGGCTTAGAGGTATGAAGCACAGATCAAGGGGATTGCTGGGGTGGCAGGCGATGAAAGGGAGCTAGATGTCATTGTCTACCTAGGGACAAATGACCTGGCAAGGGATATGATAGCGGTAGTGCAGGATCATTTTAGGGAGCTGGGGAAGGGCCTGAAGCAGGTAATATGTATGGTGGCATTTGCCAAAGTGTTACCTGTGTACAGCCGAGGTGATGAAAGGGCACTGTGCACCATGGCTTTAACAATTGGTTGAAGGCTTAATAATTAGTTGAAGGCATGTGGCTTGGATGAGGGGACTGGGGACTTGTCACAGAGGCATAGGTCAGGAAGCATAGGCAGACCAGGAAAAGTTATAACATTTGCAAGTAGCATTTCATTATTTATCAATCACAGTAAAACAGCAAAATAAAATTGCACAGGTAAGCTCTTCTTAAGGACAGTACAAACAAAAAGTTCTTCATCTGAGTCTCTCTTTCAATGTAAATCTCAATCTCTCTACCTCTAAACAAAACATTGCCCTAATTTTATAAGATGTATTTTCCTGGCAGTTTAAACTCTGCATCCTGATTGTTGTAAGTTGCACCTCTTGTTTCTCATAAAATATATCAGAACTTTGTCAATTTCTTTCCTGAGGCCAGCTTTAAGAGCACATAATCTTTATCGATCACATAATACATAGTGTGAGCATTAGGGGACCCCCTTTGAAATGGGAGGGTAGCTGTTTCATAGTTGAATGTTTTAACACCTCTCTTTCTGACATACCAGGAGGGGTGGGAGCAGCTGTGCTCTGCCCTTGTAATATTCTATACTCATTCACATGTGATACATGGGCTTTATCTATACAATGTTTTTATTCATTAGTGCCCATACCTAACAACAACATTAAGAAACCAGCCACCATTGGTTTGCAAGGGAAACTTAGCTTTGCTATGGTACACCCAGTGTGAGGGGGGTATATCATGTTCTTGTTCTTATTCAGTATTGTTCTTACCCACCAGTTTGTAGTGGGACAATGTTTTTTTGCTCAGGTGGCAGGGGTATGATTTTGTGAGACTGTTGGGTGCAGGTGGGAGGGATAAATATGGGGAAAATGTTTGGTTAATGCAATGACTGAATCTCTATATGATAATACAGTTTTTCTATATGTGTAAGCAGTTGATCTCTAGCTGGATTAAATCTCCGGCTGCTACACGGTTATTGAAATGAATATCAAATGGCTGACATAATAAATGTTTCCACGTGGAATGCTAATGGGCTTAAAAATTTTATTAGAAGACAAATAGCTGCAGAGGTTAAAAGAACCAGGTAAAGGTCCTACTAATGCAAGAAATCCACATATCTAATGTGGTGGCTGGTAAAATGAGTGTTAGTATGAGAAGGTTGTGGATCACCTCATGCTTCTCCTCCAAAGCTAGGGGGGTGATCATTTGGTTTCCCTGTGGTATGCCAGTTACTATACATAGAAAGATGTTGGATTCAGCAGGTAGATGTGCCTTGTCCCACATTACTCTGACTGGTGTGAGGGATATCTCGGTGGGATCCATCTATGCCCTTAACATTGAGGACCTAGGCTTCTTTCAGAAGTTGACCCTGGATCTGGCTTCTATGCAAGGTCCATGGATCCTAGGGGGCAACTTCAATTGTGTGCATTACATGATCCTTGACAAATCACACACCACTGCTGTTCCACAGCCCAAAAATGCAAAGGCCTTGGGAGATGTGGAAGCCACATATAACTTAGTTGATGCGTGGAGATACAATCATCCCAGCAGACATGAGTATACAGTAATAGCCACAGACATTGCCAGCTATTTCCAGATATTTTGCAAAATTTCTGAAGCATTTCTCTCTGCTGCCCCTACTGTGGAAAAACAGAAAGCAGGAGATATTTCTGGAAATATCTCAGAAATTTCGGGAAATGTCTGGCAGTGTCTGTGGCTGCTACTGTAGCTTCTTTTCTTATGCTTATCACTCATACGCTAGGCTGGACTGGCTATTGAACAGCCCACCTCTCATCCCCAACATACATGCCACTGAATATTCCCCCATTCTGATCTCTGACCATGCCTGCTTAACAATGGCAATCTGGCCATTAGCTCAGACCATGTATGCTGCCCTTGGTTACTGGATCCCACACTCCTTCGAGATAAGAAATTTATTGCTTCCATTTCTGGCACCATTAGGGAATTCTTGCTTCACAACAAAAAAAAGGTGATAAGTCACAAGGTTGCTGTTGGGAAGCACTCAAGGCATATAAATTCAGGGGCAGGCCATCGCATATGCTGCTCATTCAAACAAAAGTTCTGACACTGAGTCTGACCAGCTTGGAGTTAAAGAGGGACTTTCATCAATAGGGTTTCTTAATGTCTGAAAGACCATAAACAACTAACTTGAGTGAGCCATTGTGTTTATCTGTGAGTCTTTGCAATCCAGAGTTATTCATATGTAAATCAGCCTGTAATTAAGGACTGGGGCAGGCATATGTTTTAGGCTCCTGATAGGAAATTATGTCATCGAGGATCTTGGCCCTCCATTGACTATAGGTTAAATAGGAAATTGTCTGGTTTATTGTTTTGTATGTGCATTGAAACTAGTGAGTTATCACCTTTACATTTTAAACTGTTAGTAAAAATAATCAATTTTTAAGGTTGCTTTAGCCTCTAGGCTATACTGCCAGCTGATCATCAAAAACTACACATCTCAAGGCTGGCTCTGTGGTGCCAACAGGTATTGGGGCCCCATATCATACTGAGTTCACACCCAAAATTGTAAGAGAAAAGGCTGTAAGAGAGAGAATGGGAAAAGACAGAAGTTGGTACTGTGTCAGGCCCAGAAATATGTACTGACATGAACACAGACAGGGTTTAGAAATCCTGACATGGGACCCCAATACCTGTTGGCACCACAGAACCAGCCTTGAGATGTGTAGTTTTTAATGATCAGATGGCAGTATAGCCTTTGGTTAAAGCATTCCTAAAGATGGAATATTTTTACTAACAGTTCAAAAATGTAAGGGTGATAACTCACTAGTTTCAATGCATATACAAAACAATTATAATTAATGGGTTGCATTTTTTCCCATTGAAAAAGGAGTGTATTAAATGCCATAATACACACATATGTGTATTATGGCATTTGTTTCATACACGGCTCCTTGTGTCAGACTGTTGGCGGTATCTGAGAAGAGCGAGTGGTCTGGATAACTACTGTGCACCAAGGTTCTCTATTTGTTTTATTATTTTAAAAATAGCTTTGGTCCCTCTTCATCAATCTCTCACACTCCGTCAGGCCGGAAGAGACAGGAGAGTTGAGAGCAGCAAGGCCCCCAAGTCATCCCTCCTACTGCCTGTCTCTTGCACCCCTCACCAGCCAGCATATCTTGCCTTCTTGTCCTCTAACTTCACCCCAGGCCAGGGCGGTGAGTAGGCGGTAGTACCACTGGCCAGGTGCTCACTGCCTGGATCAAAATAATTAACTTTATATTTCTGCACTGCACAGTGAGGGCAGACAGCAGTAAGCAAAAAAACACAACCCCTTAAAGTATATAAAACAAAATATGGGGTACAGTGTATACAATCAAATTTAATACACACCCTCGTTGTTGGATGGCTACCACAAACCCCTCGGTCTTCGCCCTCAGGGTTTAATAGCCATCCAACAACTCGGGTGTGTATTAAATTCTCATAACACACTGCATCCCATACTTTATCCTATATTATAAATGTAGAAAGTGTTGTAATAATACCTTAAAACACACTTAATAAAACAGACCATTTCCTATTTAACCTACAGTCAATGGAGGGTCATGATCCTCAGTGACATCGTTTCCTGTCAGGAGCCTAAAACATATGGCTTCCCCCAGCCCTTAATTACAGAATGATTTACATATGAATAACTCTGGACTGCAAAACCTCACAGATAAACACAATGGCTCACTCAAATTAGCTTTTTATGGTCTTTCAGACATTAAGAAACCCTGTTGATGACAGTTCCCCTTTAAAATAGCTGCATGCAAGAAAGCTTATATGCCTAGGCTGACTCCCTCCCTATATAGAGTACTGCAAAAGTTAAAATGGTGCTTCAGTCAGCTTAGTAGCTCCTGTATTGAGCGTTCAGTTCTGCTGGTTCAAGCAGGAGCTTATTTTGATGGTGATATAGGTGGGAAGTATCTTGCCTGGCAACTACGTAAACGAGATGGTGAGAGAAACATTGGTTAGATCATGGATCAGTCTGGTTTATTAACTATGAATGTATCTAAAATTGGTGCTGAATTTGGAAATTTCTATAGATCTTTATACACCTCAGAGGTTTCTCCTACTGCCTATCAGTTAGATAGATTCTTTGAAAAGACCTAGATCCAATCTATAAATCCACATGAAACTAGTACACTTGAGAAGGAGCTCCGACAAGCTATCAAGGTGCTAAAAAGTGGAAAAGCTCCAGGTTCAGATGGACTGCCTATTGTTTTCTTTAAAATCTTTGCCTTTCACCTGATTGAATCACTACTAGACATGCTCACAGAAAGCATGGTACGCAGTATACTGCCCCCCTCCACAGAATCTGCCATGATTACTGTCCTTACGAAATTGAGCAAGGACCCCACATTATGTACCTCTTATAGGCCCATTTCTCTCCTTAATGTGGACTACAAAATCCTAGCTAAGGTCACTGCTACTTGTATTGAACCAATCCTACCTAGTATCATTCACATAGACCCAGTTGGATTTGTTAAGGGCTGACAAGGAAACACAATATTCATAAAACCCGAAATATCATATATAAATGGTCTAAAACAAAACTACAGCACAGGGTGGCAGTCCTTGCCTTAGACATAGAAAAAGCATTCACTGCGTGGAGTGGGGGGTATATGCTGAAACTCGTTGGATGGGTCTGGGGCCACAGTTACTCAAGTGGGCATGGGTGATGTATTCATCTCCCACTGCCCAAATTGTGGTCAATGGGGAGCAGACTCCTTCCTTCTTTCTACCTGGGACAGGGTACAAGGCAGGGGGTGTCCCTTATCCCCTCTTCTATATGTCATGTCCATAGAACCACTGGATGTGGCCCTCTGGGATCATCCAGGAATCCAAGGCTTTCAGGGGGGGAGAAGAGTATAAAAGTGCCCTCTTTGCTGACGATTTACTATTATATTTAATCAATCCCTCTTAGGACCTGCTCAAGGTCCATTCCCTTATGCATGAGCATGGGTCCTTCTTGGGACACAAAATAAATTGGACTAAAAGCAAACTATTGCCTATTGGCAGGCTGTAAAGAGCTCAGCTTGTCACCAGCCTTGGGAGCTTACAAATGGTGGATCAAATGAAATACTTGGGAATACATCAAACATTATAACCCCCTTATCCTTCTGCTATGTGAGAACTGTGAACGATGGACATCCCTGCACTTATCTCTGCTTGGCCATATCAATACTGCTAAAATGTCTTGTTTTACCTAGGTGCTTATACCTATATCAGTCCTTATCCATACAAGTGACACAAGTGCACTTTATACAAATTAACTCCATGTTACACAAATTCCTGTGGAAAGGGAAATCCACCCGCATCAAAAGGAGCATTTTGCAATTACCTTATAAGCTGGGTGGGGCAGCCTATCTCATTTTTAACAATATTACTGTGCTTCACATTTAGCATTTTTACCGGTAGGCAAAGGGACTCTTAGGCCTTCATGGATGCTCATCGAGGAAGAACAGTTGGGAGGAGATATTTATTCAGAAAATTTATCAAGGTCACTGTGGTTGCTCACTCCACCTGTGGTAACCAACCCGTTCATGGCAACTCTGATTAAAGTTTGGATTGCCTCCCATAAATACATCAGCCATAAATAGATGTCATCCCCATATACTGATCTCATAGCTGCTATGAAATGAAAAAGTCCCTATAAGGTGCAGCTGCACCAGAGCCTGCTTAAGTGGTATCGAAAAGGCCTAAAACATATGGCTGGGCTGGGCTGATCCCTCTCTGTTTGAACAGGAATTTTACAGATCCCAGCCATGTAATAAACCTCTTACACCATTCTACCATACTATCCAGGGAACTGATGACTTTCCTGTAGCAGACATCAGGAATAAGTGGGACCAGGACCTATCCATCCAAATTGATGCAGCAACATGGAGACTTACATAGAAACACAGAGTTTGATGACAGATAAGGACCGCTTGGCCCACCCAGTCTGCCCATTTTCCCTACCTACTGTAACACCACAGACCCTATTTGATCGCTGGCTTTATCCCCTACACTTTCCCTATTGCTAAGGTTCCCCTTTGCCTATCCCATGCCTTCTTGTATCCCATTACAGTTTTTGCCCCTACCACCTCTGCTGTGACTATTGCAGGCATCCAACACTCTTTCTATGAAGAAGTACTTCCTTATATCTCCCCTGAGTCTACCCCCTCCAGATTCATAGTGTGACCCAGTGTTCTCAAACATCTTTTACTCTGAAAAAGGCTTCCATTGTGAACCTTATTCACACCTGTGAGACATTTGAAAGTCTCTACCCATATTCCCTCTCTCCCTCCTTTCCTCTAGGGTATACATATTGAGGTCCTTCAGTCTCTCTTAGGGCTTTTGATGCAGACCCTGCACCATTTTAGTTGCTCTCCTCTAGACCACCTCAACTCTGTCTATGTCCTTCCTGAGATGTGGGGTTTGATTCACAAAGCTTCCCTGAATGGCACACAGTGTGGCTCGGGCCAAAAGATGTGCTGGAAGCAATTCACAAAAGCAGCCAGCATCAAACGCAGGCTGCATGCTACTAGGGGCTTGCGCCACAAACTGGGTTGCAGAATGGTGCTATGGGGCTTGCAGCAGATGCAAGCTGCCATATCCCCTAAATTGGGATTCACTAAACCCTCCCAGAGAACACACTTCTAAGTACCCTTAGACCAGCCAGGGCTGGTCTAAGGGAACTTAGAAGTGTGTTCTCTGGGAGGGTTAGTGAACTTGCGTGATTGGCTGCAGTCCCTCCTCCCCAGCCCTGATCCCCTGTTTGTGAAAACAAATAATGTCCCTGGTAGCTAGCAGTCCACCCCCCAGCCCTGATCCCCTTGTAATAATAAAATCACATTCGTGATGGCTAGCGCTGCCCCCAAGCCTCAGTCCCCTTCTTATTACCGGAACCATGTCTCTGGTGGCCTAGCAGACCCCCTCAATATCCCCAATCTGCCCATATAATGTAAATATATCCTTCCCTGGTGGTCTAGAGGACCCCTACTCATCCCATCCCTGAGCCAGTGACAGATACAGCCCTCCACCCTCCACCATGGTTGGCCGCGAACTGAGTTATCAATGTGCACATACTTAGAGGGAGAGTTTTTCTGTGAACTGAACCTGAACTTTTAGATTTTCACCTGCTCTGAACCAAACCTGAACCCTAAAAAAAAAAATAGATGAACCCGAAACCAAACTCAAACCCAGACAATGTGAGATGTGGAGAACCCACATGGAGGCAGTAGGGAGACACCTAACTCGAACTCAAACTAAAAATTTACACACACACACACAAAAAAAAAAAAAACGAGCTGAACTTGATCCCAAACTTCTACTTATCAAATCGAAATGAACCGAACTTGAACTATACCCTGTCAAACCCGAACTGAACTAGAATCCTAGAAAACACATTGAACCCTTCCATTACTCGTACTGTATACAGTACATGCTCACTGATTGACAGAGCTGTCAAACAGTGAGTGCATACTGTATACAGTACACACTCCTTGACAGCTCAGTTGGCGGCCAACCATGGTGGAGAGAGGAGGGTTGTGTCAGTCGCCAGCTTGGGGATGGGATGGGATGGGGAGCAGGTGGTGGGTGGGTGGGGTCCAAAAGACCACCAGGAAAGGATATATTTAAATGATATGGGCAGATCAGAGATAGGGAGGGGGTCCACTAGACTACCAGGGATGTGATTACAGTAATAAGAAGGGGATTGGGGCTGGGGAGGTACTAGCCACCATGGAGGTGATTTTTTGTTTACTACAAGGGACTGGTGGGGCTGCTAGCAACCAGAGACATGAGATGTTCTATTAAGATTGGGATCAGAGGGGTGCTAGCCATCAGGGATGTGTTTTTTTTTTTTTAATAAAGGAATTGGGGCTGTGGGGGGGCCACTAGCCACCAAGGACTGCTAGCCATCGTTCTACTTCCGCACAACTGTCCCATGGCTCGTGGCACACCTTCCAGATGTGCCATCTGTTTGGCTCAGTGCCACAGTTGCTACAAGCTGCGGGACTTTGCCACCGGGACCATACCCGATACTTAGCGGGTGCAGGGTCCCTAGCTGCCTTCTGTGCAGCATACACCAACCTTTGTGAATCAGGCCTGTGGTCTCCAGCACTGGTCACAATACTCTAGGTGAGGTATTACCAGTGATATATACAACTGTATCACCACCTCCCTCTTTTTACTGGTGATACCCCTCCCTATGCACCCCAACATCCCACTGGCTCTCTCAACTACCATGTCACACTGTTTGGCAACTTTTAGGTAATCAGGTATGATTAACCCCAGCTCTCTTTCCTGTTTGGTGGTTGCTAGTACCACTCCGCCCATTTTATACTCCACCCCTGGGTTTCTGCTCCCCCAGTGCATGATTTTGCACTTTTTCACATTGAAATTTAGCTGCAATACTCTTGACCACTCCTCAAGCTTTCTTAGATCCCTCTTCATTTTTTCCACACACCCCCAGAGTATCAACCCTATTGCAAATCTTAGTGTCATCTGCAAAAAGGCATATCTTCCCTTCTAGTCCCTCTGCAATCTCCCTAATAAAGACATTAGAGAAGATGGGTCCCAATACTGATCCTTGTGACACCCCACTGGTCACCCTCCCTTCCACAGAGTGAACTCCATTTTCCACCACCCTCAGTCTCCTATCCCCCAACCAATTTCCTACCCAGTTTACCACATTTGGACCCACTCCAAGTCTTCCCAGCTCCATTTACGAATCTCCTACTTTACTTAAATCTAGGTAGGCCACAACCACTGCTCCACCCTGATCCACTTTCCCTGGTCACCAACAGACAACTATCACATTTGTTTGACATGACCTACTGTATGGGAAGCCGTTCAATTCAAAATTACAGTTTTCAGAGTAGAATTAATAGTGAAATGTCTATGACTAACAACAAAATGTTTACAGCATAATATTATGAGAATGACAAACATGAAAATGACTATATCACACACCAAAATGGTAATGAGACCTTCTGAAATGGGGATGATCTATACCAAAATATGTATGGCGCATACCAAATTGGATATGACATACACCAAAATGGATATGACATACAACATGATAGAAATAACACTTATCAAGCTAAGTATGACATATACCAAAATGGCTAGGAAACATACTGAAACAGGTAAGACGTATACCAGAATAGATATGACACATACCAAAAATGGGTATGACATGCTCAAAATGGGTATGGCACAAAATGAAAAGGATATGCTGTACCAAAATGGGCATGATGCATAAATAAATAATTATGACACATATTGAAATGAATATGGCCTATGCTGAAGTGAATGACACATAGTAAAATGGGTATGATATATCAAAATGGGTACAAGACAAACCAAAATGGGGTTGACACTAACTGAACTTAATGACGACACTCACTGAAAATGGTATGACACACGCTGAAATAATAATGACACACATCGAAATGTATGTGACCTATACTGAAATGGCTATAACACATAGTAAAATGGGTATTATATACCGAAATGAGTATGAGACAAACTGAACTGGACATGGCACACATTGAAATTGGTGCTACACACACTGAAATAGCTATGACACACAGCTAAATGGATATGACCTGTAACAAAATGGGTATGACATACACCAAAGTGGTTATAGCACAAACTGACATGGATATGACACACACTGACATGGGTATGACAAATACTGAATTCATCATAACATATACTAAAATGGATATATCACATCTTGAAATGGATATGACACATGTTGAAATGGGTATGACACATACCAATATAGGTAAGACACTCACCAAAATGGATATGACAAGAAACAAAATGTATGCGACATGCACCAATATAGATATGACACTTAATGAAATAATTGTGACATATACCAAAATGGATATGACACAAACTGAAATGGTTATGACACATACTGAAATAATTATGACATGCTGAAATAATTATGACATGCTTAAATGGATATGACCTATACTGAAATGGATATCACACATAATAAAATGTGTATAACACATACTGAAATAATTATGACATACCAAAATATGACACATGCCACAATATAATGCAAAACTTCCTGCAGCAGCTGGTCAGGGAGCCCAGTAGTGGGGCAACATACTTGACGTGGTCCTCACAAATGTGGATAGTGTTGAGGGAGTGGGGTTGGGGGTGGGGGTCTGCTTAGGAAAAAGTGACCATAACACAGAGGGCTTCAGGGTTTCAGTGTTAGAGCAGGGTATGAAGCGAGTCAAACCATCACGAAGGTCAGGGACCTCCGGTGAGCAGATTTTCCCAAGATAAGGGAGGTATTCTGGATTGAAATGAAGGGGATGGAGGAGATGGGGATTGAGGAACTATGGAATAAGATCAAGGGGGGCTACTTAAAGCCACAGATAGCTGTATAAGGAAGGTGAGAAAGTGCAAAAGAAGGAGGAGACCACTGTGGTTCAACAGGGAAGCGAGAGGGGCAACAGGGAAGAAGAAAAGAGCTTTCAGAGAATATAAGAGGACACAGGGGAAGGAGGCTAGGGAAACTTACAAGGAGAAACTGAGGGTAGTAGGGCAGAGGATTAGGAAGGCAAAAGCATAAACAGAGGAGAAAATTGCTAGGTAGGCCAAAAGGGGGGACAAGACTTTCATTCGATACATAGTAGAACAGAGGAAAGCAAGGCAGGGGATAGTAAGAGTAAACGGTGAGGGGGGATTACAAGTGGACGAGGACTTCAAGAAGGCTGAGGTGCCAAATAGATACTTCTGATCAGTCGTAACAATTGAGGGCAAACGAAAGGGACCAGTGCTAGGGGGAAAGGGAAGTGGGGATGTAGGGGTGGATCCCAGTCCAATCAGTGAGGGCAGGGTAGGGAGGAAGCAAGTACCTTGAAGGTAGACAAGGCTATTGGCCCAGACGCCCTGTACCCTAGGGTGCTCTGGGAGCTAAGGGAGGAACCGGCATCACCACTAGCCAGATTATTTAACTTGTCCTTAGATACAGTACAGGGTGGGTGCCAGAAGACTGGAAGAGGGCTGATGTGGTACCACTTCGTAAAAGTGGCAGCAGGGAGGAGGCTGGCAATTATTGCCCAGTCAGCCTCACATCGGTAGTTGGTAAGGTGATGGAGGTGATATTGAAGGAAAGGGTGGTTCGTTACTTGGAAGATGATGGGCTGCAGGATATCCATCAGCATGGCTTCACTCAGGGGCAGTCATCTCAGACGAACCTGATTGAGTTCTTTGATGGGGTGATGAGGGTGTTTGAACAGTGGGGGTCAGTGGACATGGCCTACATGGACTTTGGTAAGGCCTTCGACATTGTGCTCCACAGACAATTGGTTAATAAGCTGGAAAGTTTGGGATGCGACAGAAAAAAAGGTGGGTGAAGAGCTGGCTGTTGAGTAGAAGTCAGAGGGTGGTGGTCAATGGGGTGCATTCTGGGGAAGTAGGGGTGATGAGCAGGATCCCCCAGGGTTCAGTGCTGGGGCCTATTCTGTTTAACATCTACATCAGTGACATAGCAGAGGGGCTACAGGGGATCGCCTGCCTTTTTGCAGATGACACGAAAATCTGCAATGGAGTAGACACCCCAGAGGGAGTGGAAGCTATGAAGAAAGTTCTAAGGTTGCTGAAGAGGTGGTTGAATACACAGCAGCTGAAATTTAATGCCAAAAAATGAGCGATGAACTTGGGGCAGAAGAATCCACAACCCACATACTGTGTGTCTGTGTGTGTGTGAAAATGGTTGCATCTGAGCAGAAAAAGGATTTAGGAATCATAATCACTGACAACATTAAGATAGGGACCCAATGCAGCAAGGCGGTGGGCAAAGCAGACAGAACACTGGCGTGTACAGGAAGGGGGATAACTAGTAGGAAAAAGGAGGTGCTGATGCCACTCTACAGTTCCATGGTGAGGCCACACCTGGAGCATGGAGATCAGTTCTGCAGACACCACTTATCCAAGGACATGGATGGCATGGAAAGGGTACAGAGAAGGGCCACTACAATGGGGCATGGGGTAAGTGGGAAGTCATACGAAGCGAGGTTGCGGGTGTTGAATTGTACCCGCTGGAAACCAGATGCGGGGGGGGGGACATGACTGAAACATTCAAATATATGAAGGGTATCAATAAAGTGGGAGAAAACTTATTCTCAGGGAAGGTAGATGCAAAGACTAGAGGGCATGGACTGAGGGTGGAGGGGGGGTAGGTTTAGGGGAAACTTAGGGGACATTACTTCACTGAGTGGGTGGTGGCATCCTGGAATGGTCTGCTGGACGAGGTGGTGCAGGCCAAAACAGTGGAGGGTTTTGAGATGGCATGGGACAAACACAAGGGGGTGACAAGGGGAAGGAGTGTGGAATTTGTTGAGGGGGCAAGTAAAGAGGGAGGGTATGACACATTTTAATATGAATATGGAACCCTTCTGAAATAGATACGACCCATATAGAAATGCATATGAAAACATACCAAAAATTGATACAAAAATACTGCAATGCATATAGCACATACCAGAATGAATACAACACACACTGAAATGGATAAGACTCGTACCAAAATGGTTATCACATGTACCTAAATCATTAAGATACTTAAATTATTATAATGTATACCAAAATGAATGACACATACTGAATTGTAGATCATATTCATTTACATATTGATACTCTTGCTGAATGTGTACTGTAGTAAATAAATAAAATGATTATGAAGTACTGAAAACAAAATGATATATTAAAACGTGTATGTTGCACACTGAAATGAGCATACAGCAAACTGAACTGTTGCCGAACTTGCAAGGCATAGATTGAATAGAGTGCAATATGTGCCAAGGTGTCGATACAGCAAACTGAAATGTTGTGATACACCAAGATGAGTGTAACACATACTGAACTGAGTAGAAGGACTGACTTGGGTAACCAATCAGAGTGCAGTATCTTCAGTTTCACTGCAGGTAAGATCTCCTTAAATTGTGTGACTCAGGAATATGCACAATGTATATTATTAAATTGTTAGTTTGTCACTGTACCTGTTTTGGTTTTTGGCATTACCAAAAAATAAATCCGTAGCTCCAGGATTAGCTCATTCCTGCATATTTTAACTGACTTTCACCAACTTACTGAAGGTTAGTTTTTCTTTGCTGCCTTTTGAAAACTACTGTCAGTATTTTACCAATTTAAGAACAGTAAAGGAAATTAATCAGCCATTTATTCTGTGCTAGAAACACGTGTTATATCACTTATTATTACAGAATAAATGACTGATTAATTTCCTTTACTGTTCTTAAATTGGTAAAATACTGACAGTTTTCAGAAGGCAGCAAAGGCAAAAACTGTAACCTTCATCAAGTTTTTGAAAGTCAGTTAAAATATGCATGAGCTAATCCTGGAGCTACAGATTTTTTTTGGTAATACCCCTTCTTTTACAGGGCAAATAAAATATTACACAATATACTGTATAACTTTGCAAAACAATGGACAAAGATAAGTACAGGATGAGTTTACCTGGTGTTAAGTGTAACCTTACACAAAGAACACATATAACAGTATGTTTTGTTGAAAGCCCCCAAAAAACTTTTGAAAACAAAGATCATCTTAAAAAAAAAAGCTAAAAAACTAAAACAGGTGTAACCCCCTACAAATGGGGGTTCCCGAAAAGTCTTCATCGAGCTTGCCTAAATGCTCACTGCCAGGCTGGTGTTCTGTGTTTTAGCAGTTTAAATGTATTGCCAGAGAGTGCCTGTATAGCCTCTGTGTACTGCCTCTTTAAGAGCTGCCTGGATTGCAGTTATAATTAATCTGGGAGAGGGCTGAGTGTTTCTATGCTCAAGCCCTGCCCAGGCTGCCACATAGTTGCTCCGTTCTGCCATCGCTATTTGCGCAGAGGGAGCTCTGTTATCAGATGTGCTTATTTGCTGAATATCTATTAAAATAATAATATTGCAGTTTGTTCTAACCTGTTTTTTTTGCAGCAAGGACTGTTCTGTTTATCTCCACCAATCTGGCCCAGGACTGCCAGAATGGGCCAATCAGTATTGTTGGGACTCTAAAATGGAGCCTGCCTACAGGGGCTTGGGTGGGGTCAAAACTTGTAGGAATTGTAGTTTTCGCATTTTGGCACCTACATGAACCTGAAGGAGGAGCCCTTGTTGTGACTGACAGATACATCAGCCAACCAAACCTTTCGGATCTTGGGGAAATTCCCAGACTGCTTACAGTTTTCAGTTAGTTCTGAGTTGGGAGGTGAAACGAGTAACAGCTCAAGTGATTTAAGCAGCAGTTATGTGTAGTTTTGCGTGGGTGAACTGTGAAAGGGCTGAGTTTTGGCCTTCTTAGCAATTTTCTCCTCAGTTTCTGCTTTTGTCTTCTTAATCCTCTGCCCTGCTATACTCAGTTTCTCCTTGTAACTTTCCCTATCCTCCTTCAGCTGTGTCCTCTTATATTTTCTGAAAGCCCTTTTCTTCTTCCCTATTGCCCCTCTCACTTCCCTGTTGAACCACAGCAGCCTCCTCCTTCTTTTGCTCTTTCTCACCTTTCTCATACAGCTCCCTGTGGCTAGGGTTACCACCTTTTAAGAAGCCCAAAGTGGGACATTTCTTACTGAAACATGATTTTTCGCAGGATAGTACGTAACTTCGACCGATGCAACAGACTTGTTTTCTGTATATAATCAGAATTAAGGCTAAGTGTAGTAGTTTCCTAGTTGCTTCTATTGTTTCTTATCATTTTAAGGTGTTTTAGTTAAGGTATTGTAGTTGTCTGCAACATTTAGTGGAAGGTTAGAAAATATTTTTTCTACTATAAAATCAGGACATTTAGTACTTTTCATGTTTTCTTGCACAACACAGCTGCCCAAATCAGGACAGGTGGAAACCCTACCTGTGGCTTTATGTAGCGCCTTGATTTTATTCCATAGTTTCTCACTCCCCATCTCCTCCATCCCATTCATTTCAATCTGGAATACCTTCCTCATCTTGGGGAAATCTGCTCGCCTGAAGTCCATGACCTTCGTGATGGTTTGACTCACTTCATACCCTGCTCTAACCCTGAAGCCCACTGTGTTATGGTCACTTTCTCTTAAGCAGACTCCCATCACCACTGCCTCAACACTATCCCCATTTGTGAGGACCACGTCAAGTATGTTACCCCACTACTGGGCTCCCTGACCAGCTGCTGCAGAAATGTTTGCATTATATTTTGGCATATGTCATAATTATTTCAGTATGTGTTATACACATTTTATTATGTGTCTTATCTATTTCAGTATAGGTCGTATCCATTTCAGCATGTGTCATAATTATTTCAGTATGTGTGATAACCATTTCAGTTTGTGTCTTATCCACTTTGGTATATGTCATAATTACTTCAGTATGTGTCATAACCATTTCAGTGTGTGTCATATCCATTTTGGTGTATGTCATAATTATTTCAGTATGTGTCATACCTATACTGGTGCATGTCACATACATTTTGTTTTTTGTCATACCCATTTTGATGTGTGTCTTACCCATATTGGTATGTGTCATACCCATTTCAAGATGTGATATATCCATTTTGGTATGTGTCATAATGAATTCAGTATTTGTCATGCCCATGTCAGTGTGTGCCATAACCTTTTCGGTATGTCACACCCATTTTGCTATGGGTCATATCCATTTACCTGTGTGTCATAATTATTTCATTGTGTTGCACCAATTTCAGTGTGTGCCCTGTCCAGTTCAGTTTGTTTCATACCCATTTCAGTATATAATACCCATTTTGCTATGTGCTATAGCCATTCCAGTATTGGTCATATCCATTTTGATATATGTCATTATTATTTCAGAATGTGTCATACCATATTCAGTGAGTGTCATATTAAGTTCAGTTAGTGTCAACCCCATTTTGGTTTGTCTCATACCCATTTCAGCATATCATACCCATTTTACTATGTGTCATGTTCATTTCAATATAGGCCATATCCATTTTAATATGTGTCAGAATTATTTCTTTATGCATCATACCCATTTTGGTACAGCATATCCATTTCATTTTGTGCCATACCCATTTTGAGCATGTCATACCCATTTTTGGTATGTGTCATATCTATTCTGGTATGCGTCTTATCTTTTTCAGTATGTTTCCTAGCCATTTTGGTATACGTCATACTTATTTTGATAAATGTTATTTCTATCATATTGTATGTCATATGCATTTTGATGTATGTCATATCCAGTTTGGTATGTGCTATACACATTTTGGTATAGGTCATCCCCATTTCAGAAGGTCTCATAACCATTTCGGTGTGTGATGTACTCATCTTCATGTTTGTCATTCTCATACTATTATGCTATAAACATTTTGTTGTTAGTCATAGACATTTCACTATTAATTATATTCTGAAAACTGTAATTTTGAATTGAACGGCTTCCCATAATTACCTGCCTCTTGGTAATCCATGCGATTTCGGAGCTTGTAAGCCACTGGATTCAAGGTATTCTGCAATCCTTTCATTCAGTAGTGATTCCATTAATTTCCCCAGCACAGAAGTCAGGCTGACTGGTCTGTAATTGCCAGTGTAACCCCCCCTCTGGGGGCTTACCTGCAGTTGCCCCCTGTAATCCCCATTTTGCTGGCACTCCTGGTTCCCCCACGTTGTTTCCACACCAGCATGCTGTTTTCTGCCCTTTCAGGTGTGGGTCCATGGCCATGAGCTGCTGGCATGCTTATTTCAGCTGGCACTCGCACATGTGCTCCCAGCACTTTGAAGTTGCCGACCGCCATTATGGTTGGAAAATGGGGAGTTGGTCTGTGGGCCTGGTACCCCTCTCAATGTCCTTGGGGATCAGAGATCTGAAGGGGATCAGGCAAAAATCAGTAGTGGGGTTAAATTGAAAGATTAAACAGCGAGGCCATTCGGGGGTCATGAATATTAATGAGCGGCCCCATGAATATTGATGAGTGTTGCCTGCTGCCTGGGGGACAGAGTTTCAGCAGTAGCAGCAATGACTAAACTGCTGGGAGCGCCTTAATCAGAGTGGGCTAATTTGACAGGGGGCAGTTGAGGCTATATTCCGGTGGGATGTCTATGTAAAAACTGTATGGACTGCATAGATATGAATGGGAGCTGACATATTGGTGACACTTAACCCCAAAACTGCAGTCGATCAGTGATCTAGGCACCCAAACTGGACTCGAAGGGACTCTCAGGAGGAGGGGACTAATTCAGACTCCTAGATCATGCCTCAATCAATGAGTAGGAAATATTGATCTCTATGGTTATTGATTATTAAAAGGCTTCAACAGCCAATCAGAATGCTGGGTTTTTGGCTGAAATAGTGTGGACTTTCTGGGATTTTTTCAGTCTGTTCCCGGGCTCTGTATGACTCAGAACTATTCTGCAAGAGTGGACTGTGGACTCCAGGGGCTTACTCAGGCCCTTTTTGAGGATTGCTGTTGCCAGACCTGGATGGAGAAGGGGAAAGAGAAGAAAGAGATTGAGCTGAGATTCTGATTCCCCAGGTGCTTGTTGCAGGACTGAATTGTGAAGAAGAAAGAAGGAAAGAGACTGAACAGTAAACCTGCTTTCCCCAGGTAATGAGAAGTTGCTTTGCTATTGTGGGGAGAAAACTAAATGCTGCAGAAACTCTGCACCGAGAAGTTGAACTAGCTGAGAAGACTGCAGATTATCAGTAGTGCTACAGTTATTGCTGAGAGGTTGTTTGCTTGTGTGGGACTGAAACTGCAATTCTGAAGAGGCAAAGCATCTCTGGTCATCGAGGTGCTAGCCGAGAGCTGTGTGTCTTGTGTGAACTGAATAAAGTGGCTGAGAGCTGAGGCCCAGCTGCAGCCAAAGGAAAGGGTTGGACGTTGCTTAACTGGAAAGTGTGAACTGGTGTGCAGGGGGTTGTTGTTCCTGGTTCCCCCCCCGTTGGATTGCACCTGCACTCATCGTAATAGAGGCCAGCACCCACTCACATTGGCACTGGACTTTATTGGAGCGACTGACTGAAAACCTTACTTGCTTTGAACTCAGTGCAGGGACTGCAGGAGGGCCCCCACCATTTGGGAGACTTCACCCACAACCAGGGAGGGAACTTGCTAACCCCTCCCAAGTGGAACTCGCTGTCTCAGGAGGTCACTGGTGCTTGCTGGAATGCCAGGGCACCTGTGGCCCATCGGGGGAGCCAGGCTGTGGAGCCAATCCCGGGTCTGGGCCTTCTGGGGCTGGTGTTGTCCTGCCACAGTGCTCTGCAGTAGGCTAGAAGCAGCTGAAGTGACAAGCATCCAGAACTACAATCAAGGTGACCAGCTTCAATATCCTCGAGCAAGTTCCATCCAGTCAGTGGGATCCTGGTCGGTCTGTTTCTGTTTTGCTGCGCTAACCCATGGAACTTCATTTTCCCCAGTGCTGAGATCAACAAACCATGAGTATTCAGGACCTGGTTCCTGGAAGGGGAACGGGGAATTGGTCTGTTTTTCAAAATCTAAGTTTTCTACAATATTTCAGGGCCCCAGCAGCTGGCCAACCCATGGCACCGATCAGGCCTGCATCTAGTGGGTACTCCTAGAGACAATCTGGGGACACTGGTGCCAGTGGGGATGAACTTGGCCTGCGGGCCCAAATGTTCATCACTGTTGTTTATTCCACTAACTTTTCCCTTTTTCCACAGCCACCCTATGTCCTAATATCCCTTCCCTAGTCCTTAACCCCTGAATAAAGTTGTGAATTTGTTTATTGAAACTGCTGTGTTAGTGAAATTCAGTGCATGCACTTACTGCTGAGCTATATGGTTTATGGTGGAAAAAGGTATTTGGGGACACAGTGTGCAGAGTGGTTGGTTGGGGAGGTGGGGAGGTACAGTATTAGAGGGGGCTGTACCTAGCTTATACCCGGCCCACTAATACTTTACTCTGGGTGGAGACACTGCGCTATTATCAATATTTCTGGGAATGAACCCCCAGTTGTCACCATAACAGGACCCAGGCCCCTTACCTGGCATCAGGGACAGCTGGCAAGGGGGGGATAGCTCACTGGCATACGGCACTGGGGTTACATCTTGGAGGTACCGCTGGGATCTCCTGTTCACCAGCCATGTCTGCCCTGGAAAATCTGAGTGCTGGGATCCCTGACGGGTCCCTGGGCCCCAAGCTCACTCTGCCCCAGCCCAAGTTTACACCTACTGAGGAAGATAAGATGAGGATGGTGGAATGGAGTGGGGGGATGAAAATGGATCCGCAGAAGTCTTTTCTTTTGCTGGGGGTACCCCAGAGATGGAAGAGGGGGATGTTGAAAAATGTGTATCCACCATAAAGAGACTGGGAAAGGTAAAAGTACAAGAAAAATTTTGATTCAGCTAGGGGTGCATTGACTATGCTTATAGAAAGTGCTTACGCCATAGAAGCCAGTTGGATGCCTGGGGCCTTGGTGGTGGAGGGATTGGATGAGGCTCTACCTGTAGTAACGTCCTTTACTGTGACCTCCCAAGGGGAAGGGGGTCAAGGAGCGGAATCTGTTCCTAAGGTGCCAAAGTTTGAGAAACCCCAGCCTGGTTCCATGCCTGTGGCCTTCGAGTTGTACCATAAATGGAGGATGTTTTCAGGGGTAAAACCTATCCCAAATAGTGAGGATGACTTGGAAGCCTGGATGGACAGTGCCACCCCTTTAGTCCAAGACTGGCAGTGTTCTGAAGTCAAGAAGCAGAAACAATTAGTGGAGAGTTTACAGGGTCCCACTTTAGAGGTTGCACATTCTTTATGAGCCACAGATCCTGAATCCCCAGCCCAGGTTTATCTCATGGCTTTGGAAAGCGTATTTGGAAGTCCCAAAACCTGTGAGTATCTCATGTGGAAGTTTAAAACCACTAGGCAGTGGGAGGGGGAACTGTTGTCTGCTTTCCTGGCCCGAATGGAAAGGGCATTGCAGAGGGTGTTTTGAAAAGGGGGGGTAGTAGCCCAAGATCTAAATTGGATCAGGCTGGAGCATGTAGTGAAGGCCACTTGTTATTCCCCTTTGTTGGTTTTACAGTTGCATTTAGCAGACAGGAAGAATAACCTCCGCTCCATATTGGGTTTTGGTATGGGAGGTCTGGGAGGCTGAAGAAGAGCAGGGTCACTGGGGTATGCATAGAGCCTCCATGGTTGTGATACAGATGAACTGAGAGGCACCCCCTGGTGAGGTACAGGAATTAAGGACTTTGTTGAGGGAGTACAGGAATGTAGTCATCCCAGCTAAACTAGCTGTGGGTTCAGGTTCAACAGACTCCCGGGGATGAGTGGTATAGTCCCTAACGTGGGCCTGAAAATGTTTGGCACTGGTTCCCCTGCCCTAGTAACCCCCTCTGATGCAGGGGTCAAGGCTCAAGTAGAGGAATTAGTCCAGAAGGTAGCTGAGCACGAGAGGTTGTGGGTGCTGGTTGTTGCCCAGGGGAATGAGTGGGTCATAGAATGGAATCACACAGCTCAGAGTGCCCCAATGGGAATGCCTGGGGCCCGTCCAGCACCAACAGACCAGTCGCAGCCCCAGGAGCATGTCATTTGCCATAGGTGTGGGGGAGAGAGAGCCATATACAGAGGGGGTGTAGGGCACCCTTAGACTGTTCATTTAACAGAGATAGGGCATCTGCAAACATAGCCAACAAGCAGGGAAACTACAGAGAAGCCCAGTAAAGGAATGCACCGGGTCCCCTAGCAGGTCCAGTTCCATGGCTCAAACAAGAGCTTCATCTGGCAGAATCAACACGTCGGTGCCAGTAGACATGTGAAAGTTAGTGGGACTGACAACCAAGTCTAACATCACCATCAGTTGAGTCCCTACCCAGGCTGTTCTGGATAGCAGCTCCCAGGTTACTATTATTTTTAAATCTTGGTATGATCAGCATTTACCAGACGTGGAAATACAGCCGCTTGAGGGACTGCACATGTGGGGCCTCAATGAAAAGGCATACCCTTATCTTGGCTATGTCAAAGTATGGATGGCATTCCATACTAAAGTGACTGGAGTAAGTGAAGCTGTAGAGACCCTAACTTTTGATTTACCCAGATGCTAACATCTTCGATGGAGTGCCTGTATTAGTGGGCACAAAGGCCCATATGTTTGGATGTCTGGCCCAGCTGCTTCATGCTCAAGTGGCTGAAAGAAGTGGAGAGAAATACCCATTACATCCCCTGGTCTGGGAGGCTTACAGAAGAAAGGGGCAATCCTCTGTTGAGGAGCTTGATGACCCAGAGGGGATGGTGTGAAGAGACAGATGAAACTGTGCTCTCGCCACACGTGGAATACAACATTGCCAGTGTGGTGAGATTAAAGAAGGATGTCAAGAATCAGATATTGATGTTGGATGCTCCAGATGAACATTGCCAGTGGGACTGTTAATCAAGCCCAGCATTTTGCCAGCCAGAGTGCATGCGTATGTTTGAAGGGTGAATGTGCAAATGAAGAATGTCATGGACAAGGAAGTGGTGGTGCGGAAAGAGCAGATTCTGGCTCAAATAAATTGTGCTGACGTGGCAGTGCACACTGCTGCAGCAAGCAGAAGCACTGCAGTGTAACTTGATCCAAAATTGTTTGATCTGAGTGATTCCCCCATCCCGGAGGAATGGAAAGAGAGAGTGAGGGAAAAGCTGGCTGCTCAGATGGATGTTTTCTCCCTGCATGAGTGGGATGTATGGTGTGTGAGTGAAGAGCAGCACTGGATACGACTCATTGATGACAAGCCTTTTCGGGAGAGGTCAAGGCGACTGGCCCCAGCCAATACTGATGACGTCTGGCAGCACGTGCAAAAGATGCTGGCTGCGGGGATTATTCAGGAATCCAGGAGCCCCTATGCATCGCCAGTTGTGGTGGTGAGAAAGAAGAATGGGGCCATATGAATGTGCATGGACTACCGCACCCTGAATAAGCGGACGGTGCCGGATTAATACACCATGCCCAAAGTGCAGGATGTACTGGACTGTTTAAATGGAAGCCAATGGTTCTCAGTTTTGGACCTACAGAGTGGATACTATCAGCTTCCGATGGACCTTCAGAATCAGGAGAATATGGTTTTGATATGTCCCCTTGGCTTTTACGAGTTCTTGAGAATGCCCCAGGGGATCTCTGGTGCACCTGTCAGCTTCCAGCACCTGAAAGAGAAAGCCGAAGGGGATATGAATTTGCTAGAGTGTTTGGTCTACTTGGATGACATCTTCATGTTCGGGAAAACCTTGCAGGAACATGAGGCCCAGCTGATGAAGGTGTTGGACCATCTAGAAGAATTTGGACTGAAGCTGTCCATCGATAAATGCCAGTTCTTCCAGACCTCGGTCAAGTATGTGGGGCACATCATCTCAGAGAAAGGTATACCGACTGACCCCAGCAAAGTTGAGGCCCTTACCACCTGGCCTAAGCCACACACTCTGAAGGAATTACAGCAGTTACTGGGTTTCTGCAGTTATTACAGAAGATTTGTAAAGGACTACACCCAGGTGGTGCAGCCCCCTTTTGAATCTGTTACAGGGGTATCCACCCACCAACAAAAGTAAGAAAGCTGCTATGCCTGGGGACTCTGCTAAACCCACCAGCTATTTCCGCCCATCTGAACCATTTGGTGAGAGGTGGAATGGGGACTGTGATAAAGCTTTTGAGGACATCATCTATTGCTTGACCCATGACCCGGTGCTGGCTTATGAGGACCCGCAGAAACCCTACATACTTCATACTGATGCCAGTTTTAGTGGATTGGGAGCTGTGTTGTATCAAGAACACCCGAAGGTTTATGTCCAGTTGCATTTGCCAGCTGGAGTTTAAACCCTTCAGAGTGGAGATATTCTGTCCATAAGTTAGAGTTCCCAGTGTTGAAGTGGGCCATAGTCGATCAGTCCCATGACTATCTGTATGGAGCCAAGATCACCGTGAAGACAGATAATAATCCACTTACCTACATGCAGACCACTGCTAAGCTGGATGCAGCTGGTCATAGGTGGCTGTCAGCCTTGTTCGCCTATGATTACTGCATGGAGTACTGCCAAGGCCTGAATCATGTAAATGCAGATGCTTTGTCAAGATGGCCCCAAGCCAGCAATGATGAGAGCTCCAGCTGGATATGAATTTCGGAACAAACTGTAAAGGTCTTGTGCAAGAAACATGTTCGTGAAGAGATCCTCCTCCAAAGGATACCCATTGCTTGGTAGAATATCTGAGGGTCTCAGGAGACTGTCTTCCAGTTGCCTATTGCTGGCTGGCCACCCTAGATGTAAGATTCCTCCCACAATTAACTACCCAAGACCTGCAATGGGATCAAATGGCCAGCTCAGTCGCTGGGCAGATCATACAAGCGCTGCGACAACAGGAGAGCCATGAGTCAGTGGACACCATCTACACCCTGGCATGGCTCCTGCTATGCAAATGGCCTAAGCTGTTGCTGAAGAAGGGGTTGCTGTACAGAGTGACCCAGAACCAGCAGGGGGCCCCTCGAGAACAGTTGGTACTCCTGGAGAAGCATGTTAAGACTGTGTTGAAGGCTCTGCATAAAGATATGGGGTACTTGGGTGCTGAACGCACTTTGGACCAGGTTAAGAGTCGATTTTATTGAACAAAGATGGGGGCAGATGTGGAGATGTTTTGCAAAAGCTGCATGAGATGTATAAAGCGGAAGGTGCTCCCCCAGAGGGCTGCTCCCTTTGTCAACATCAACACTAGTGGCCCTATGGAATTGGTATGCATAGACTTCCTTACGTTGGAGCCGGACTCATGAAATATTTCCAGCGTACTAGTTGTTACCGACCATTTCACCAGATATGCTCAAGCTTATCCCATCAAGGATCAAGGAGCTTCCACTGTGGCCAAGATATTGGTGGAGAAGTTTTCGTGCATTATGGTGCCACCCAGAGGATCCACTCAGATCAGGGCCGTGATTTTGAGAGTCAGCTCATCAAAGAACTACTACTGTTGTGGGGCATCAGGAAGTACCAGACCATGCCTTACCATCCCAAGGTGACCCTCATCTGAAAAGATTTAACAGGAACCTGTTAGATATGCTGGGCACCTTGGATCCTTGGGACAAGCACACATGGAGTCAGTAGGTGAGCACCCTGGTCCATGCCTACAACTGCACACAAAATGATGCTACAAGGTTCTCTCCCTACAAGTTCATATTTGGAAGGGAAGCCTGTCTGCCAGTGGACTTGTGCTATGGAGTCTCCTCAGATGGTCTGGGGGCAGGAGACTATTTGCAGCATGTGAAGAAGCTGAAACAACAACTAGATGATGCATACCGTCTTGCTTTAGAAATGGCCACGAAGAGGAATCAAGCAAATAAAAAATGCTATGATAAAAAAGTGTGAGCCCAAGACTTGGAAGCAGGTGACAGAGTGCTACTATGATGGCTGGACATACCAGGGAAGCATAAGATAGCCGATAGATGGTGAGACACTCCATATATTATCTTGGAGAAGCTTGCAGGCCTACCGATGTACAAGATTTGGCCTGAGGGAGAGACTCAAAGGCACAAGGTTATTCATCGTAAGCACCTGCTGCTTATTGGAGACAAAGTAGTAATTTCCAAAGATGTTGTGGAAGATCCTTCAACACACCCCACCACTCGAACTGTTGCATGCAGAAGACAGAGGCGGAGAGGAAGTGATACCATGGGGACTGGGTAGAAGGGGTCTCAGATGAGGGCAACACTGATGATGAGGTTGCAGGGGAGAATGATGATACCCTGCATAGTCATTACCCTATCCCAGAGTTGGCCAGGGTATTTCAGGGACTGCCCCTGATAAGGGATATGCCTAGGAGACAGGGTAGGGTCAGGGAATCTGTTCCGGCCGTGCCCCTCGGGGGGGACCACTCTGGACTTGAATACTGGTCTGGCTGAGCCACTTGAGTTGTACTGGAGCAGCTGTTCTGCAGATACATCCAGGGAGTGGCCACAGGGTGGTTCTGAGGTTCAGGAAAGCGGGGGGGGAAGAAGCGTCTTTTGCAGGGCCCACATCAGAACTGAACACTGATCAGACTGTGTCCTCTGAAGGAGCCCAGGTTAGTCCCCCTAGAGCTGTGGATGATGTCAGAGAAGTGTTGGAATCGTTCACCCCACTAGCCAATGAACAGGAGGAGGGTGAAGAGGAAGAGGGACTCACCACTGACCAAGGGGTAGGCAGGGGTGCAGGTATTCAGGAAACCCCTCGAAGGACAGGGAAGACGATACAGCCTGTTCTTAAGTTGACGTATGATGCCCCTGGGGTACCTACAGACTTACCTTTGTTTGTAGTACATAAGGGAGTGTACATTACTACTAGGTCCCTACAGAAGATTATATGCCCTGTTGATGCTAAGCCCCTAGGTCTGAGGAAAGAATGACCAGAAGAAGAAGAGGGAGGGTACATAGAAAGGTTGAGGAAAAGCAGTGTGTTCTGTGGGACTTAAGTATCCTGTGGATGATGGGTCAATCTTATGGGGCCATTTTTTCATGTGGCCAAAGGGTCCAAAAGGGGAAATGAATTTGCTAAGAAGTACATGTTTGAATGTCTTATGGTTATTACATGTTAGATAGGAATCAGGTGTACAGTTAAAAATGTTATTAATGTTGATGTTCCCTATTGGGTATTTTTCCTTTACGCTTGTCGTGGAAGCCAAGCATTTTGGTGGGAGTGGTGTAACCTGCAGTTGCCCCCTGTAATCTCCATTTCTGCTGGCACTCCTTGTTCCCCCGCGTTCTTTCCACACCAGCATGCTGTTTTCTGCCATTTCGGACATGAGTCCATGGCCATGAGCTGTTAGCATGCTTATTTCATCCAGCACTTGTGCATACACTCCCAGCACTTTGAAGTAGCCGACCGCCGTTGCGGTTTGAAAACAGGGAGTTGGTCTGTGGTCCCGGTGTGCTTTCCAATGTCCTTGGGGACCGGAGACCTGAAGAAGATCGAGCAAAAGCCTGTAGTGGGGCTAAATTAAAAGATTAAATAGTGGGGTCGTTTGGGGGTCATGAATATTAATGAGCGGCCCCATGAATATTGATGAGTGCTGCCTGCCACCTGGGAGAACAGAGTTTTGGCAGCAGCGACAACTAAACTGCTGGGAGCACCTTAATCAGAGTGGGCTCATTTGACAGGAGGCAGTTGGAGCTATATTCTAGGGGTGTCTATGTAAATAGAGTATTGTGTTGGACTGCAGTTGTACAATGAAGCTGGGGAAACTGTATGGACTCCATAGATTTGAATGGGAGCTAATATATTGGTGAAACTTAGCCCCAAAATTGTAGCCAGTCAGTGATCTAGGTGTCCAAACTGGACTCAAATGGACTCCTGGGAGAAGGAGACTAATTCAGGTGCCTAGATCATGCCCCAATAAATGAGCAGGAAATATTGATCTTTATGTCTTACTGATTATTGAAAGGCTTCAACAGCCAATCAGAATGCTGGATTTTTGGCTGAAACAGTGTGGACTTTCTGGGATTTCTTCAGTCTGTTCCCGGGCTCTGTATGAGTCAGGACTATTCTGTGAGAGTGGATTGTAGAATCCGGGGGCTTACTCAGGCCCTTTTTGAGGATTACTGTTGCCAGACTTGGATCGAGAAGGGGAAAGAGATTGAGCTGAGATTCTGATTCCCCAGGTGCTTGTTGCAGAACTGAATTGTGAAGGGGAAAGAAGGAAAGAGATTGAACAGTAAACTTGTTTTCCCCAGGTAATGAGAAGTTGCTTTGCTATTGTGGGGAGAAAACTAAATGTTGCAGAAACCCTGCACTGGGAAGCTGGACTAGCTGAGAAGACTGTGTGGATTATCAGAGTGCTACATTTATTGCTGAGAGGTAATTTGCTTGTGTGGGACTGTAACAGAAATTCTGAAGCATCAGAGCATCTCTGGTCATCGAGGTGCTAGCTGAGAGTTGTGTGTCCTGTGTGAACTGCTTAAAGTGGCTGAGAGCTGAGGCCCAGCTGCAGCCGAAGAAAAGGGTTGAATGCTGCTTAACTGGAAAGTGTGAACTGGTGTGCAGGGGGTTGTTGTTCCTGGGTGCCCCCCCCCCCCCGTTGGATTGCACCTACACTCATTGGAATAGAGGCTAGCACCCACTCAGATTGGCACTGGACTTTATTGGAGCGACTGACTGAAAACCTTACTTGCTTTGAACTCAGTGCAGGGACTGCAGGAGGACCCCCACCATTTAGGAGTCCTCACCCACAGCCAGGGAGGGAACTTGCTAACCCCTCCCAAGTGGGACTCTCTGTCTCTAGAGGTCATCATCGCTTGCTGGGGTGCCAGGACACCTGAAATCAATCAGGGGGAGCCGGGCTGTGGAGCCACTCCCGGGTCTGGGTCTTCTGGAGCTGGTGTCCTGCCACAGTGCTCTGCAGTGGGCCAGAAGTGGCTGAACGTGACAAGTGGCCAGAACTACAATCAAGGTGACCAGCTGCAAGATCCTTGAGCAAGTTCCATCCAGTCAGAGGGATCCTGGCCAGCCCGCTTCTCGATTTGCTGCTCTAACCCAAGGATCTCCATTTTCCCCGGTGCTGAGATCGACAAACCGTGAGTATCCAGGACCTGGTTCCTGGGAGGGGAAGGGGAATTGGTCTGTTTTTCAAAATCCAAGTTTGCTACGATATTTCAGGGCCCCAGCATCTGGCCAACCAGCAGCACCGATCAGGCTTGCATCTAGTGGGTACTCCTAGAGACAATTTGGAGACACTGGTACCAGTGAGGGTAGGCTTGGACTGCAGGCCCAAATGTTCATCATTGTTTATTTCACTAACTTTTCCCTTTTTCCACAGCCACCCTATGTTCCGGTATCCATTCCCTAGTACTTACCCCCTGAATAAAGCTGTGAATTTGTTTGTTGAAACTGCTGTGTTAGTGAAATTCATTGCATGTGTTTACTGCTGAGATATATGGTTTATGGTGGAAAAAGGTATTTGGGGACACAGTGTGCAGAGTGGTTGGTTGGGGAGGTGGGTAAGTACAGTATCCCAGGGGGCTGTACCAAGCGGATATCTGGCCCACTAATATTTTATTCTGGGTGGAGGCACCGCACTGTAATCAATATTTCTGGGAATGAACCCCCAATTGTTACCGCAGCAGTACCCAGGCCCCTTGCCTGGCATCAGGGACAGCTGGCAAGAGGGGTAGCCCACTGGTATACGGCACCTAGGCTACACCAGCCTCCTCTTTGCTACCACTTTTGTGAAGTGCAACCACATCTGCCCTCCTCCAGTCCTCCGGGACCACTCCCATCTCCAGTGAGTGGTTGAACAGAACTGTAAGAGATGTAGCCAGCACCTCTCTGAGCTCCCCCAATATCCTTGGATGTATCCTGTCTGGCCCCAATGCCTTGTCCACTTTCAGATTTGCAAGTTCCTTTGGGACTCTCTCCTTTGTAAATGGACTAGTGTCCACCTCCCTACCATTGATGTCCCTGACACTTATCTGTGGATTCCTGCTTTCCCCTTCCTCTGTGAACACTGAACAAATGTATTTGTTCAGGATGTCTCCTTTTTTCCTGGTCCCCTTTCACACACTCCCCCCTTCCCTCCTTAACCTTACAATTCTTTCTCCTTTCACTTACATACCTGAAAAATGCCTTGTCCCCATTCTTTACTGCCCATGCTATTTTCTCCTCCATTTGGGCCTTAGCATTCCTGACTGATTTCCCTGCCTCCTTCTGCTTCCCCTGATACACGGCCCGATCCTCCTCCCTCTGTCTCTCCTTATACCTCCTGAATGCTGACTTTTTTGCCTTTACCATCACAGCCACCTCTTTTGAGAACCACAGTGGTCTCTTTGTTCTTGCTTTTGCTCACTTGCCTGATGCAGAGGTTTGGTTGCCTTCCTTATCCCTGCTTTCAGTTTTGCCCCCTGTTCCTCCACTCCACCTAAGTCCTCCCTCCCTGCCAGGACATTCCTGAGGCATTCCCCATTATTGTAAAATCTGCCCTCTTGAAGTCCAGGACTCTCGCCTTTGTGTGGTTCACTTCTACAACAGTTCTTATATCGAACCACACTGTATGGTGATCATTAGCTGTGACTTCTGCAACTCTGTTCTCGTTAGTAAGTACTAGGTCCAAAATTGCTCCCTCACAAGTTGCCTAAGGAACACTCCCTGCAAGGAGTCCAGGATGTACTTACTCCTTGCTGAAGCTGCATCTGGGATGCTCCAATCTACATCCGTCAGATATAAGTTCCCCACCAGCAGCACATAAGCCTTATTTGCCATCTTTTAGATGGCTTCCAGCAGAACCTTATCCATCTCCTCCCCCTGTGCTGGAGGTTTGTAGATAACATCAGTGTGAATAGCTGCTCCATTCCATATCTCTAGGATGACCCACAGTACCTTCACCCTACCCTGTGTTCCCTGTATCTCTGTTGCATTTATGCTATTCTTTATGTAAAGAGCCACTCCTACCCCTTTCTTACCTACCCTGTCCCTCCTGAACAGAGTATAGGCTGGTATGACTATGTCCCAGTCATGGTTCTCACTGCACCATCACTCGGTAATGACGACAATGTTTAAGCCAGCTTCTGCCATAATGGCCACTAGGTCCGGGATTTTATTTCTCAGACTTCAAGCATTTGCACACATGACCTTCTACATTCTGCTACTACCCTGCTCGTCAACCCCATCTTTAACATTACGCCTTTTCTCCTTACCCTCTCTGCCCTCATTCCCATCCCTCGTCATTTCTACCATTTTCTTTTTGTTATTAGATACCTGCGGATTTCCCTCTCAGTGTACTTCCTACTGACTACTTTCGCTTGGGGAAGGGGGAAAGACAATTTATGTCTCCCTGTTTCCTTCCACCCCCACAGGCTAGTATAAATGTTCGCAGATGAAATATTTAAACCACTCACTTAGGAGTGTGGTTCCCCTCCTGGATGTATGCAGGCCATCTTCCCTGTATCGGACTTTATCCCTCCAGGTATGACCCTAGTCCTCAATGTAGACTTGCAGTTGCACATTTTCAAACTTGCTCACATAGCAATAAATTACGACAAATTCAAATTTTATGTAGAGTGTGTATATCACCCCAAGAAAATTACATACTATTAGGCCAGAAAGCTCTGCAGTATGCTCCCATATGTTGTTTAGAAGATGCTGATTTTCTGCACGTGGCCATAGCATGCCCTAAGTCACTCCTTTTTGGCATGAGATGCATCACATCATGTGCAGGGTGTTAGATTATACATCCACTAGATCACCGCAGTAGCTTATGTTGGGGACGGGCCTATATTATCCCTGGGGGGTAGTGGTAATACAGCATTCTGGTCCCTTGCCCTGGTCACAGCCAGGAAACCAATTGCCCAGAATGGATGTCAACCAAACCTCCCTTTATTCAACAATGGGCCTTAAATTTAAGAACACGTATGAGCCTGGAATGGACACAGCTAAATGACAATGGCTCACCTGAGATTTTCTCAAAAATGTGGTGTCTTTTAATCACTACAATAGACCAGTGTACTTTTCCCCCTGTAATTAGATGTCTTCAAGTGGTGTGATTTAGGCCTTGTGACCCTCATAAATCTCTGCTACAGAGTGATCTTCATGTGCCAGTTGATTTTAGCCCTTAGCTAGTCCTATGTATAGGTAGCCATTATTACCATATATGTGTATGATGCATGATGTCTTTTCATTTTTTTTAACAACCACTGTACTTAACTGTATCAAGTTACTATTATCAAATATCTGTCAAACAGCCAAATGCTTGTGTGTTTGTTATACTTTTCAATAAAAATATATGACAAAAAAAGAATGCCTTCTGATTCTGATACTTGCAGTCATACAGCGGGCTGTTGCATCAAAGGAATTCATAGAGACCTTTAGCTGGTGACTGTTGGATTCAATGCCATGGGTAACGGGCAGTTGCATTTCTTGCTTAGCCTCTGTGTCTGGTAGGGCCTCTTCCAGTGACTTAAGCTTGCACCCGAGGGCACACTCATATCTGGAGAAATTGCCTCATCATGCCTAGGATAGCTGAGGCATGGACCCACTTGCCCATGGTGTCTACCTCTATGCTGCATGACTCTTTGTTAGTGAAGTGCATTGTGACCTTCTTGGGCACCATGACATTGTTATTCTCAGCCGAAATGACAATGGCATAGACAATTGGCTGAGTGAAATACATGGATTTAGACTTTGGAGCCATGTATTTTCTGTCCGCCTGTTTGGCAACAGCTGCCACAGTAGCAGGCCTCCTCCATGCCACCTCTGAGAATGCCTGAAGGGTTGGCTGGATGGGAGGAGTAATGGAGAACTAGATATTATGCACATTTAGAAACTCAAGTTTGAGGCAACAAGCATGATCTATAGCTGCTGTCTCAAAATTTAAATGCTGTGCAAGCTTTTGAGTACAGCTTGAAAGGAAAGATCCACGTATGGTACAGTAACGGGAACAGGTTCAGAGTTCTTTGAGCTGCTGACAATGTTGTCCTCATCCCCGTTAGTAATGATATGGTCCCAATCCAACTCGTCATCTTCTCCCGGTGGTTAAAAGGGGACCCTAATGGGTGATGGCACTACCTGCAGCCTCAGCAATACCAGCATCACCAGCCCCAGCCCTAGATAGGGTCTCAGAAATAGCACTGGTGTGGGCATCGAGGCAGGTCTTGAAGAGCCCCACGGCACCATCAATGCATGTTGGGGGTCCCACCTCAGTTCTCCTGCTGGAGACCCCGGTATGGTCAGACAAAAAGGGAAAGAACCAAGGCTGTTTCTCATAACAGAGGAAAGCAGAGAAGCCAAGAAGAGAAGCAGCAATTGGGGTAGGAGGGAGGAAAAGCAGCACCTGCTGCAAGAGCTCCTCTCGAAGATTACTGTTACAGTAAGTTCTTACATAACTGTACTACCTTACTTTGAGGTGGCTCTTGCAGCAGGCAACACTGGTAGGACTGAGTCCCAAGCAGTATCGGAAATGAAACGGTCAACAGGGAGGAGGAAAGAACAGACATACTGTAGGCATAGGCCATTAGGAAAGAAGGCCCTGAAGGACTGCAAGTCCAAAGCCGGCCCTATGCCTAGAGACAATATCCAAACTGTAATGCCTGATGAAGGTATGAACAAAACTCCAAGTGGTGGCTACACAAATGTCTGCTGTGGACACATTCTTGAAAGAGGCGACTGAGGCAGCCATGCCTCTGGTAGAATGGCCTTTGACTGGTCCCAGTAAAAGCTTGTCGTACTTGCAATAGCAGTAAACAATAAAATTGGCTAACCACTTAGACAAACATGGTTTGGAAACAGGGACTCCTCCTCTCCGATGAGCAAATGAAACAAACTGATCAGACTTTCTGACAGTACAGGTGCAATCCAAATAACACCTGAGCACCCAGTGAACCTCTAGAGTATAAAGTAAGGCCATCCCCTGATTAGAATACTCAGAAAAATACACAGGTAGGTGGATGGATTGATTTAAAGTAAACACAGACACCACCTTAGGAAGAAACTTAGGATGGGGCAATGGGCTCTATGGTCCTTTTGCATATTAGGGCCTGAATTTCCTCCTGAATTAGGAGAACGTGGGCCTGAGGGTAATGTGATTGGATGGGAGGGCTGTCTGGAAGGATGCCCAGAAATTCCAGAGTGTGCTCCCTTTCCCACCATCTGAAGGACCCATTGGTCTGAAGTTACAGTGCGTCACCCTTCAAGGTATAGGGAAAAGCGACCCACCACTGCCTACCCCCCCAAGGCTTCTGCTGGAGGAGGGGGGGTCGGGCAAGGTGTCCAGCAGTAGTACCGGGGGTGGGCAGAGTGACTGGGGATACTCTAGGGGCCCTAGGGGTGGAAGCTCAAGCCAGTTGGGTGGAAGCTTTGTGCTTAAAAGCACTTCTGGGCTGCCATCTAGGGGCCAGATGAAAGGACTGACATTGGTTGGACCTGGGCTGAGAATGGTACTTAGATTGCACTGATCGCAAGGCTTTGCCTGATTCCTGTAGGCAGGAAATAATGTCCTGGGCATCTGACAAAAAGGACAGATCCCTGGAAGGGAGCATCTAGGAGTTTCACCTGCACATCTGGCATGAAACCAGATACCTGGAGCCAGGAATGGTGGCAGATGCAGATGCCAGTAACTGCTGCTTGACCGGCTTGCATCCATAGTATCATAAGTGGCCCAGAGGACATGGTTGCCAATGTCTGAGCACAACTTAAGGAGCTGGACCAATTGGGTTTTTGTGGAATCCTTAGCGAGGGCCTGCACAAGATCCAAAGCCTTGTCCCACAAGGCATTTTGATATTGCACCATGTGGGCCAGGTAATTTTGAGTCCTGATGGCAAGCGAGGCCGAAGCGTACTCCCACTTGCCAAATTGGTCTACCTGTTGAGACTCCTTACCAGGAAGATGGGTTCTGAGGTGCCTAGGTTTCTTCTTTTTTTTTTTTACTATTTCTTTATCCTCCTCCTACTGCCATTGATCCCTCTCTCAGAGCTCCCCTTGCTGATCCCAATTACAGCCCCAAGGAGTCTGCCCCTAGAGTGCTAACACTGCCTATGTACCTTCAGGTCCTCGGATTACCCTCTGGGCAGGGCGGAGGAGATCCCCTCATCTCCCCCTGAGCATTTGCTGGGAGTGCGCACAACAGAGTCTGCTTCTCGATTGCTGCCTGGAACCACCGCTGTGGCCCATCACCTACATCAGGGCAGGGTTTTTTCTGGTGTTCTGATGGATCCCCGACGTAGGCATGCAATGAGGAACAAGGCTGCCGGCATGCATAGAGATGCACATCAAAGCCGCTCCTCTGCCAATGTCTACCCTTACGCCAGAATGCCTCTCAGCTGCACCGACCACCCTGAGGTTCCCCCAACAGGTGGCAATATCACAGCGGAGAGTGCGGCCCCCCCCTCCCCGGAGAAGGAGAGCAGCCATTGGGTGCTCAATCTTTCTCCCGACCGACCGACCCCTGTTGACCCGGGTTTGCTCCCGAACCCGGGTCACCAGTGTGATACGAGGTGTGGCATCCAGCGCCTCACCCCTCAGCGCCACTGAACCAGGGTGGTGCCTAGGTTTCTTGATGCGGTCAAGAGCCGCATTCATGACCACTGAGTCCACCTCTGGCTGTTCCCCCAAATAGGATTTGCAAATGGGGGCATGATAAAGGCAGTCAGTTTTCTTGGCCAAGGCTGAAGTGGAGGAGGGATGATTCCAGGTGGCCTTAGTGACATCCTCATATGACTCAATGAGGGGTGACACCACTAAGGGAAGAGTCTCTTTCCTGCAGAGATAGACTGCCAGACGGCAATGTTCGGGGTCTAGTACTTCCATCTCCCAGCTCATCAAGGATTGAATATTCCTCATGATGTCCATGAACATCGGATCATCAGGAAGGGACCTAGGGGTTTCCTTGGGGGTTTCAGGATCATTAGAAGGCCTCCTCTGGAAGTGTCAGAGTCCTCTGAAGAAGAAGAGGAGGAATCCCTGCCAGACGGGTCACTGTCTGGGACTGGTGTCTGTGAGCGACGTTCCTCCTTGTATTGTCTGTGCGAGCTGAGGAGGGTTCTGGAGACCAGGGTTGACTAGGCCCAGCCTGGACAGAGTCTCGAGGAGGAGGAGGATCCCTAGGAGGAGGAGGAGTGGAGGGGCTCTTGGGGGTCTACTTATTCTTCATGAAAGCCCACCAGGTAGAGAAAAGTTCATTGCAATCCACTAGAGGAGGTGGGTATGGATGCTGAAGAGGTGGCATTGGGTAAACCAGTGTTGGATATCCTGGCATCAGTCCCTGGGATGTGGTGTACCCTGGTGCAGGTCCAAAAGGTGCCGGGATACCAGGCATAGGCCCCTTAGGCACCAGGTTCTCTGGCACTGGTCTCTGAGGCATCAGGAATCCTGGCGCTGGTCCCTCAGGTGCTGGCTGGTGATTGCCCAAAGGACCAGCCAGCATTGGCTGAGGTAGAGGTGATGATGCTTGAGGCGTCATCGGTGTCGACACCAGCAGAGCAGACATCGGTCAAATGGGTGAAAGCTGATGCCAGTCCAGTGAGACAGGTGCCGTCTGCCCAGAAGAGGAGGTGGGAACCTGCATGGGGTAGGTAGCCCCCAATGGAGACAAAGGCGATGCCCGTGTAGAGGAGGTGAGCACTTGCTTCGGGCATTGCAAAGAGGCTCCAGTCCCAGAGTGGGGAACCGACATTGGCAATGCCAGGACCAGGGGAGCGATGGGCAAAGACCCACTGCCCATGGAACAGAGCCCGGTTGAGCCTCCTGGCTGAGGACCCCTTGGGTGTAAGGGCCTGAGCATTGGGGCTGGGGGGCAGTGGACGAAGTTTGGAGCCCCTAGGAGCCACCACCTGAGACAGAAATGAAGGCAGGTGGCTGAGAAACAAGCAGCCCCAAGGAAGAGAGGGCTGCTGGAGGTGGGGGGGCCGACCTCCTGTGGGAGAACCCAGAGTTTGTTGACAACTTGTGCAGGGACCAGGAAGCTGACCGGGGATAGTCCTTATGCTTGTCCCAGTGCTTATGCTTTCCAGTAGATTTCTTCTCCTTTTGGGAAGGAGAAGTCAAAGCCCCAGAGACCAGGGAAGAGGAAGAGTCCTTGCCCTGGAGCTCCATCGTTGCTAACTTCTGCTGCAGTAAGAAGCCTTGGAGGGTTTTCAAATGGCGTCTCTGTGTGGCCTGGTTGAAATCCTGGCAGTGCTGGCAGGCTTCTGTGTCGTGTTCAGGGCCTAAGCAGAGCAGGCAAGAAGAATGGCCATCCTTGGAGGGAAGCTGCTTGCCACAAGCACGCTTTGTACGTTGGTTGGAAGATGAGGCTGGAGAAGAAGACATGCACAATAAAATAAACTCTTATTGTGTATAAAATGAAAATAAAGAAAAACGCAGAAAAGTGAGAAGCAAAATGGTGGTCGACTGACGCAAGCATCCATGAAGGTCCGATGTGCGTGGGTTGGTGGCGGGAAAAGAACTGAAGTGGAGCAGGGGGACTGCCCCATTTATATCATAGGTGGACGTCATCGTGCCGACGTAGTCTGCTAGCTAGAAGTTTTCCGTGTGGTCCTAGCACCTGGTGTCTTAGTCCTGCTGGTGTTGCCTGCTGCAAGAGCCCCCTCAAAGAGCTAGAATTCCAGGGAGACAGCAGGGGCCTGATTTTCAAAGGGCCTGACATGGTGCAGGGAATAAATCCATGTAAGCAACTCCCCAGTGCAGGGAAAACTCCCTGCATCTGTGAAAATGCTATTTTCAGCATTTTATGCACACAGCAGCATATTCCCTCCCCACACACACACACACAGCTGCGGAAAAATGCTATGCCTGGTAATATTAGATGTAGCATGTTCCCACAGCTGCACCAAAAAAAAAATTTTGCAAGCTGCCATAAACTGTGGAAAGGTTCCACAAAGGCAAGCTTTTTGAAAATTGAGCACATGCACAAAAAATACCTGTAATTGTAGTTCATGTCCACGTATTGGTAGTTCCACTGGAAAGTGCTGATTCCCCAGAATGTTATCAAGCTAAGCTCCTCCCACCACATGGGCAGTATACCGCTTGGCTCCACTCTTTGACATCAGGTCTTGCATGCTGGATGCAGGAATCCATGTGCACTTGCTAGGGGAGGCTGGGTGGATGGTGTGGACATGAGCTAAATACCACTCCTAGAAAGAACAGTTACAGATCTTCGAGGGGATCTCAGTCATCAGGTCACACCATAGGAACTTCACCATCTGTAAAGCAGGATCCACATGGAATATTTTACAGCTGTACAACTGGGGCTGCCCACACTGATATCACCTGCCAACGTCGTCAACCGTATAAAGGAGTGAGTGTCCCTGCTCCCTCCTCAGTTCTTTCCCCCAGAGACTAAGGGAACATACTCATGCCATGGGGGACTGAGGGGGAGAGAGAGAGATAGAGGTGCCCAGGCCAAAATAACAGGCTGGATACACAAGTTAACCAGTTCTGAGAAGAGAAACCCACAAAGGGGGATGGTGGGAGGGAAGGCAGACCTGGTGACTGAGATCCCCTCGAAGATCTACTGTTACAGTAAGTTCTTACATACCTGTTCTATCTTCTTCGGGGGTAACACTGTCATCAGGTCACACCGTAAGAACATGTTCCAAGCAGTTACAGGTGTAACACAACAGCCTGAGAGGGAGGCCAACCAAAGCTTATGACAAGAGGCCCTGCAGAACAGCCCTGCCAAAACCTGCATGGGCTCTAGAAGCAATGTCCAGACTGTAATGCTTGGTGAAAGTATGGACAGTACTCCAGGTGGCAGCAGTGCAAATGTCAGCTGCTGAGACCCATATGAAACAGGCCACAGAGGTAGCCATGCCCCTTGAGGAGTCGGTTTACACTGCCGCTGGCAAGTCTTTGCTATGCTTGTTGTAATAGAACACAATACAATGTTCCAACCATTTGGACAAACATTATTTGGAAACCTGAACTCCCTCTCTTCCTGGGGCAACAGAAACAAAAAGCTGCTTAGACTTTCTGCAGTCCTTGGTATGGAACAGATAATATTTCAAAATTCTGCACACATCTAATGTATGGAGCAGTGCTTCCCCTGGATTGGCATGCTCAGGAAAATAAACTGGTAGGTGAATATATTGGTTCAGGGTAAACTCAGACACCACCTTGGGGAGAAACTTAGGATCTGTGCTCAAGAAGACCCTGTTTTTGTGAAAAATCAAATAAGGTTCTTCACACTAGAGAGCCTGAAGCTTGGAAATCCTTCAAGCAGAAGTAATAGCAACCAAGAAAAACAGGTTACTCACCTGTAACAGTAGTTCTAGGAGTGGTATATGATGTACATCCACACTTCCGGCAGTGTCCTTTCCCCTTTAAGGCTTGCCAGAAAGTCTTCAAGGTGGCTCCTCTTGGCACCACCCCGTAAAGTCAGATCTTACCTGCTGGAAGCAAGACCAGTGTGCCACTTTCCAGGAGAGGTCGGGTGGATCATTTTCATTTTTTGCTTCATTTTTATTTTGTTAACCAGGATACGGCACTATAACAAGTCCTTTTGCAGGCCCGGCCTGACAAAAAAGTACAATACAAATACAAGAACAAGACATAACTTACCAATTTACAAAAAACGACAATTATCCATAGACATTAAATATTGCTTCATGTTAAAACTCTAAAATGAAGTTGCTGCACGAAAATGATCAGGTAAATTATTCAAGAACGTAGGAGCTGATACTGAGTCAGTGTGTATGTACATCATATACCATTCCTAGAAAGTACAGTTACGTAAAAACTTACCGTAACAGCAAATCTTTGAGGGGTATCTCTTGCAGCAGGTAATACACTTGGATCGTTGCCAGAGGTCGCTGTGGTGCACGACAGCTCTTCTTGCAGTCTTTTCCAGGAGCCTCCCACACATGACATCACCTTCCTGTTTCCTATATAAGTGTGGGCGGTCCCTGGTATCTTCAGTTTCCCCCATCGGATTCAGCTTGCAAAGCGAGGACTGAGGGGAAGCCAAGGTACCATAGGTATCCCAACCCATAAGTCACTGGAGCAGAATCTGTTCTCCTAGAGAAGGAAGGGATGGAGGGCTGGATCATACTTGCTGCAAGAGATACCCCTCAAAGATCTACTGTTACGATAAGTTTTTATGTAACTGTACTATCTTGCACGGGCTGATCTCTTGCAGCAGATAATACACTTGGGATGAATCCCAAGCAGTAAACCCAAGAAGGGTGGAATTTTGACAGGAGGCCTTGTAGGACAGCTCGACCAAAGGCCATCTTATGGCATGAAGCAACATCTAAGTTGTAGTGCTTCATGAAAGTATGAATTGTGGACCAGGTAGCTGCATTGCAGATATCCGTGATAGAGGTTCCTTGAAAGCAGGCCGCTGTGGTGGCCATAGCTCTGGTAGAATGGGTTTGGACAGGCCCTGGTAATTGCATGTTATATTTTGTGTATCAAAATGTGATACAGTGTGCCAGCCAATTGGAAAGGGTCCGTTTAGTGACTGGGAGACCTTCCCAGTTTGAGGTGAAGGTGGCAAAAATTTGAGAGGTCTTCCTAATCGATTTAGTTCGGTTAGTATAGTAACATAATATGCGATGGACATTTAGAGTATGTAGGAGGTATTCTCCTCGACTGGAGTGTTCAGGGTAATATACTGGTAAGTCCAAGGATTGATTTAAGGTGTGTTCAGACACTGTCTTAGGTAGGAAAGAAGGGCTGGTAAGGTTCTTTACACATGAGGGCACGAAGCTCAGAGATACGCTGAGCTGAAGTGACAGCTACTAAGAATAGTGAAGAAAACGGAGGTCACAAGTGGCCGCAGGTTCAAAGGGTTCAAGAGTTAATTTCTCTATCAGAAAACTGAGATCCCACGGAGGAGTGGGTCTTCCGATAGGTGGCTTAATATGTAACATTCCTCTTAACATTTTGGCTAGATGATGTTGATACAGTAATCTGCCACCAACAGGTTCATGGAAAGCCGAAATGGAGACCAAATGGACTTTGATAGAGGAATAGCTTAATCCTGTCTAGGCAATCGAGGTCAGATAATCCAGTACTTTCATCAGTGGACAAGATAAGGATCCAATGACTGGAAAACAGCCCAAATGGAAAAGCATTTCCATTTGGCATTATAAGTTTCCCTGGTCGCTGGTTTACATGAGGCCAGTAAAATATTGGCCACAGGGGAGGACACTTGGAGATGTGCTATGAAAGCATCCTCAGGAGCCAAGCATGAAGGTGTAGTGACTTCAGGTTGGGATATAGGAGTGTCCCTTGATTCTGAGTCAAGAGATCTGGTCTTATTTGTAACAGAATGGGTTCCTCCACTGAGAACTGTTGAAGCAGGGGGAACCACACCTGCCGAGGCCACAGAGGGGCTATGAGAATCGTGGTGGCATATTCGAGTTGTAATTTCAGTAGAGTCCATTGCAGGAGAGGGATGGGGGAAGCATATAAGAAGAGTCCTGTCTATGATTGGGACAGGGCATCTATAGACCGTCACTTTTTGCTCGGGATAATGGAATAGTATCTAGGGAGATGGTGACTGACTGGGGAGGCAAACAGATCCAGTTACGGGGTCCCCCACAAATGAAAAATTTTCTGAAGCACTTCGTGATGAAGTGTCCATTCGTGTGTGGATGACTGGTGACTAAGAAGGTTGGCCAGGAGATTGTGATGTCCTGGTAGATGGATGGCTGTCAGTACAAGGTGTTGCTGCATGGCATCCTGCCAGACCGCAATTGTCTCTCTGCATAGAGAACAGGACTTCGTACCTCCTTGTTTCTTGAGGTAGAACACTACTGAGGTGTTGTCTGATTGAATCAGCAATGGTCCCGGGGACAAGCAAGGTTGAAAAGCCTGGAGGGATAGGTGGACCGCCCTCATCTCCAGGAGATTTATGTGGAGAGGAGGGGTAGAACTGGTCCACTTGCCTTGTGTCCTGTAATGACCCAGGTGCACACCCAACCCTTCTAGGGATGCATCCATGGTCAATGTCTGCTAGGGTGGGGGGATTGGAAGGGCATGCCTTGACATAGACTGGCTCAGAAGGTCCACCATTATTGGGTGGACCACAACATGGGAGTGTGACTGATTTTGTCTTTGAAATTTCCTGTTCTTCGAGACCACTGGTTCTGGAGAATCCACTGGACTGGTCTCATGTGAAGACGGGCAAGTGCTACCGTAGGGATGGTAGTGGCCATGTGTCCTAAGAGACATAACATATATCTGGCTGTGACTACTTTCTGGGTTTGTATCTGAGAAGCCAGAGACAGAAACTTGTCTTGTCTGTCGGCCGGGAGGTAAGCCCTGGCGGGGACTGTGTCTAGGACCACTCCTATATATTGAAGAGACTGTGTAGGGTTCGGATTGGACTTCAGCCAATTGACTGTACTCCCTAGGGCATGGAACAGAGTTAAGGTTGCTTGAAGGGAGGAAATCAGAGAGGTTTTGGACCCTGCCTTGATGACCCAGTCATCCAGATATGGGAATACAAAGTGCCCGTCCCATCGTAGGGCTGCTGCCACTACAGCTAGGCACTTGGTAAACACTCTTGGGGCAGATGAGAGGATGAACGGGAGTGCTCAAAATTGGCAGTGTTGTTCCAACAGGTGAAAATGAAGAAACCTGTGGTGGGCAAGATGGATGCGGATATGTAAGTAGGCATCCTTCATATCTAGGGCACATAGCCAGTCCCCTTGTTTCAACATTGGCATGATGGAATTTAGGGTGACCATGCTTAACCTTTTGTACTGGATGTGAAGGTTCAGTTGTCTGAGTTCTAGTATCGGTCTGAGATCTCCAGTTCATTTGGGTACCAGGAAGAAATAGGAATAAAACCCCTTTTGGTGTTCTGCCGGGGGAACCGGATAAATGGCCTTCTTGGTCAGAAGAGCCTGGAGTTCCTCCTGGAGAATAGGAATGTGGTCAGGTGGGTAGTGGACAGAGCGGGGGATGAGGGGGAGATATGGAAATAAGTTCCAGAGTGTGACCCCCTCTGAATGATCTGAAGTACCCACTCATCCGATGTGATCATTTGCCAGGCCTCTAAATGGAGGGCAAAATGACTGCCACGGCTTCCGAGGCTTAGTTGAAGAAGCACAGACAGAGCCCCAGTTGGTCACTGGGAGGCGGGCTGACCAGCTCCACCAGGAGGGTGGGAGTGGGAGCCCTTGGCACCAGAGGTGTTGGTTCTGAAAGACTGGGAACAACTTCAGGATCCACCTCTATGTAAGCCTCTGTATTTTTCACCTCTTTTACAATAAAAGGAGGATTGAGGATGATATGAAGTCTGGGAGGTATGGTACATGCCATGTACCATACGTAGTGTCCATCCTGAAGACTGGAGATCATCCATCAAATGTTTGAGTACCTGGGCCAAAAAGTTTAGACCCATTAAAGGGGGCATTGACCACTCTATGCTGTACATCTTGTGTAAAGCATGAGACGTGAAGCCAAACATGGCTACACAAGGTAATGATGGTTGCTGACATGCGGGCCAAAGTATCACCCGCATCATATCCCAAATGACGTAGGGGTCGGGAGATGGAATTGCCAGTAGATATTGTAGCCAGTAATTGATCCCTTTCCTGCAAAGGAGGGAGTTTGTTGACGAATTCTATGGCAGATGACCAGAGTGTACGCTGGTATTTGACCATATGTCCCATATAATTTAGGATTCTGAAAGTCATGGTACCTGCTTGGAGTACCTTTTTTCCAAGATAATCTTTCCTATGGGAATCTTTATCAGGAGGTAAGGTGCTCATGTGTTTCGGTCGTTTAGTACGATCATGAGCAGCAGCAATCACCACTGAATCCACTTCAGGAGTAGTGGACAGAAAAGGGTGATCCAGAGGAGCCTGGTAGGGCAATCCACCTTTCAGGGAATAGCCGTCACAGTGGAAGGCTGATTCCAGACTGCAAGCATAGCATTTTGGTAGGTTTCTATAAGTGGGGGTACCACTAGGATTGACTCCTCTGATAGTTCTAGATAGTCTGCCATATCCTTTCGCTGTTTGTCATGTTCGGTAGTGGAGAATCCCATGACTTTGAATTTGGATCATCATCTCATGGAAGGATGGGTCATCAGGAGGAGAGGCAGCCACCTGGTGAGATAAGTTCTCATTTAAGGAAGAAATATCCAAAAGAGGGGACTGGGGTTGGAAATCCAGATCTGAAATTCCTCATCCTCCAGATCTCCGGTAAAATCTGCTAGAAATTCAGCCTCGTCTGATAGGTAGTCATCCATGTACGAGAGAGGTGAGCAGGACGGGGAACTGTCTCTGTCACCCTGGAAACATTTAGGTGGAGAAGAAAGGGAACAAGATGGATGACTTGGCTCCCCTGGATTGGAGGGCTGAGTATGCCAAATGGCATGCAAAACCTGCTGCACCACTGAGGCAATGTCCATGGAGGGAGGGGGAGTAGGGAGGGGGGGGCTTCTGGGAAACCAAGGGGATTGTTGTGGGGATTGGATGTGCGGTATGAGCAGGTCTTGCACCTGGGTGGTAGAGCCCTGGGTTCCAATCCCTGTCCATCTGGCACCTATGAGAATACACCTGTGAGGGAGGAGGGGAGGCATGTTTAGCAAATGCAGTAGGTTTCCCCATTGGAACACGATCCCTCATCAACAGGGCCACCAGGGAAGTAGTAGTAGAATGTTGAAATGAAGTCACCATCGACAGAAGATAAGCCCCAGTCAAAGGGACATTAATGGAGCCCACAAAGGGTTCATCACAAACTGCTGTGAGGGCGCTAGAAAGCACCATCAATGCGAGGGTGAAAACCCCTGTCAATGAGGAGGCAGTGTGTGAATGCATCATCGATGGTGGAGCACCTGTAATGGTGGCAGTCAACAAGCGTTTAGGCACAGAGGTTGAGGAGAGCTTCTCCTTCTCTTTTTGTACCATTTGTGAGAATCAGTGGATGGGGAGCTCTTGGGATGAGCCCCCTGATTCTCCAGTAGAGACAATTCCTGCTCCATTAAATATGATTCAATTTCCTGCAACCATAATTGATGGATTGCCTGCAAGAGTTGAGCTCTGCCTCAATGAAATGAATCACTTGCAAAGGTGCAAGTTCTGACTTGAACTCACTGACCAGGAGGCCAAGGGACACACAGGTCTGGAGGGTCAGATCCCTGGACTGCTCCACCTCCTCCCTGGAGGGACCCGCTATTAGCCAGTCATTCAGGTAGGGGTATACCTGGACCTCTTGGTGCCTCGGATATGCTGCCACCACTGCACTGAGGAGAGGCCAAAGGTTATGGCCTGGAAATCATAGAGCATCCCCCTCCACATGGAACTGGAGGAACCGGCGGTGGGATGGACGGATTGGGACATAGATGAATGAATCCTAAAGATCTAGACAGCAAAATCACATGTTCTGCTTCATAGATGGTATGGTCCAAGACAGAGTGACCATCCACAAAGTGCACGGCTGACAAAATTTGTTCAGATCGTGCAGATGATCTAAGATGGGACACCAACCCCCGTCCATTTTGGCACCGGGAAGTACCTGGAGACAAACCCTTGGTGTACTGGAGGGTCCGAGACAAGAGTCATGACCTCCTTCTGAGGAGCTGGGTAATGTCTTCCCAAAGGGCTGACAGAATGTCAGTGGACACCATGTCCTCCAGTGGGGCACAGGCTCAGCATGGCGGGTAAGCCTTGAATTCCAGAGGCAGACCCTGACTGACCATCTCAAGGATCCACCTGTCTGTGGTAACAATGGACCAGGTAGAAAGAAGTGGAGGAGCCATCCCTCCAGAGGACCACCTGGGGAGTCAGGATGGGCATGGGGAGGCACCCCCCCATCCTGTCACTGGGCAGGTTTGAAGGGGGAGGAGGGACCAGCTAAAGAACCACCAGGACCTTGACCTCCTGGCTTCCGGATGACAAACAATGGACTTCCGCCATGGATGCCAAGCCTGGGCCTGTTGCCCAGCTGGAGGCTGGGACAGCTTGGCTGCATGGCAGAGAGGGGCTGAAAGGGCTCCTTCTTTTGAGCCTTAGAGCCCTTGGGATCCTGCTGGGTGGAGGTGACCGAGTTCAGGGTGGCATTGGACTTCTCGATACGAGTGAGGTGACCTTTGATCCCTGGCCCAAACAAGTTGGTGCCCAAGATGGGAACATCCGCCAACTTGCGTTGGGTATCCACTATAATGGTTGAGATCCTCAACCAAGCCCTGTGGCATATGGCACCTCCGGCCAACATGGAGCAAGCGCAAAAGTCACCAATGTGTATGGCTGTCTGAAGCTGCTGCTTAGCCATGGCTCAGCCCTGATCCAGAACCTGCTTGTCCATAGTCAGTAAGTCTGCCAGGAGCTGGGAAAGCACCTCATCAAGCATACCTAAAAGAGCATGAGCAAAGTGGGCCATCAAAAGGGCCAAACTCACCTGCCAAATGCCGAGAGAGAAGGCAGCATAGATCTTTTGGCCATGTAATCCAATTTCTTGGATTCCTTGTCAGAAGGCTTATCCATGTCCCCGACATTGCTGGTATGCCAGAAGACAGAGTTGGCCATGAGAACCTCAGCTGAGGGGTGTTCAGTGAATATCGAAAGGGAACCGGTAGGGATTGCATACTTGTGGGCCATCAAGGCCAAAGGTGCAGGGCAAGAGGCTGGATGTTGCCAAAGCTCCAGAGCGGGGCCAAGAATTGCCTCAGTGACCAGGAAGGCTTCCTCAGCGGGGTCACCCCAGTCAAAAATCTTGGTGAATGGGTATTTAGCTCATTTCTGGATGAGCTACATCAGAAGACCCATCGACTCTAGGATAAGTCGGAGAAGGCCCAAGAAAGTGGTGGGACCATGCTCCACCAACAAATCCTCTACCAACTCTGTATCCAATGGACAGGGGTGCAGTAAGGAGCCCTCAGACTCTGAGGGTTCCTCAAACAAAGGTCAACCGCCAGAGTCCCTGCTAACCATTTGGGGTCTATCAGGTGTAATGGTAAATGACAGTGGATGAGGAAGCCCTGGAGCAGTACAGGCATCCTTTATGAGGGGGGCCCTCCTTTGGCTGTTTAGGTGGATGCTCCACCAGGATACATGGAGATGCCGAGCCAGTTCTGGCCAAGTCGGGGTAGGCTGGAGCCTCAGTGGCGGGAGCCATGTGATAGCTGGGGTGGTGGCCAGAATCGGCTTAACCCTGGTGAATGTGAGCTGGTGCCACATAAGTTCCTCATAGCGCCGACGCATCTTGTGGTGGAGCATCTTTTTATCTGAGGAGGAAGAAGAGCAGGAATAGCAGCAATGCTGCTTGCCTGAGTCGAGAGTGGGAGCACCGATGTCTATGTTGGCTGCTTGACTCAGGACTTCAGGATCGGGACTGTGATCTCGACCATCGGGGCCACCAACAGCAGGTCTCAGAGGGAGCCAGCAAAATCCGAGGATCTGACGTGATCACCAGATCCTGAGGAGGAGAGAGCAGATCAGCATGCTGGTCCAACCCATCCTGGGAGATAAGAGGCAGGACTGGAGTCCTAGAGAGGGAGGTATCAGCCTCATCTGGCAACAATGAGTTGACTGGCTAAAGAAACATCTCAACAGGTTGCTCAATGGGCATCTCAACCAACTGGCCTGATGGGGAGACCATGGAACCAGCAGCCTGGGCCAAAGGATAGACTGTAGTCAGAATCTCCATAGAAGCGTAGGAATCCGAGGCTCGCGAGCACTCATTATCCCACAATCAACAGCAAGATTTCTTTTCAGTCTCTTTTTTAGACTTAGATTGTGTGCCCGAAGATGAGCCCTGCCCAAAGGTGGGAAGGGCCTGGCACAAATCTTGAAATGCCCCGAGAAGGTGGCACCTAAAGGGAGCTGCAAAATTACCAAAGCCAAAGAAGCATACTCTGTGGCCGGTGCCACAGCTTCTTCAAATGCTGCAAATTGTTCAGCAGACCCCGCACCCAGGGAGACCACCTGACTGGCATCTTTAGATTTAACGTGAGGATCTCGTTCATCAGGGTGCCCCAGAAGAAGTTAAGTGTGCCGGACTTCCAATGTAGTAGGATGCTAGATACGACACAGGCCACATGCCTGGGGATCATGTTCATTGCATAGCCAGCAGCCGCACATGGTGTGCAGGTCCATCTGGGATGGCATCTGCCTGCAAGCACATTTTTTGAATCCTGATGCTGACTTCGAGTCGTCCATCATGGATGAGGTGAAGGAATCACCTGAAGACAAGATATTCACAATGCAAAATATTTTTAGAAGCAAAGGGCCTATTCAGTGCAAGAGTGGTAAGGAAGGAACCTTTTTCCAGCAGAAAGAAAGATCTGACATCACAGGGCAATGCCAAGGGAGTTACCACCTTGGCGGGTGGGAGGATCCAGCTTGAAGACTTTCCAGCAAGCTTTAAAGGAGAAAGGACACTGCCAGAAGTGTGAATAGTACATCATATTTGTGTCCCTAGAAATAACGTTTTCCAAGAAAGAAAGTGTAGTTTGCAAGTAGCAGCTGGCTAAAATGGAGACAGGGTCAGTTTCTCCAAAACAAAATTTAAATCCCAAGCCGGGATGGGGGAACATATTAGAGGTTTCAGTTACAAGATGCCCTTAAGAAAGGTACGGGACACATCTAGCTGAGCCATGGCACGTCCCCCACAGGCTCGTGAAAGGCAGAAATAGCCGAAAGGTGCACCTTGAGAGACTAGTACTGGAGACCAGAGTCAGACAGCCAGATCAGATAGTCCAGAATCTGGCTCACTGGATAAGTGAAAGGATACCGATGATGTTTGGCAGCCCAGATGGCAAACCTCTTCCACTTCATGGCATACATGGCTCTGGTGGAGGGCTTCCAAGCTGCCATGATCAGAAGGACCAGGGTCCCCTGAGCCTGCATCAGCAGATCCCTGCAAAGGGAAGGGGAAACGGAGGCTCCTCCACTAAGTGTTGTAGTAATGGAAACCATATCTGCCATGACCAGTATGGTGCAACCAGGATCATGCTGGCCCCCTCCATCTGCAGTTTGATTAGCACCCTCTGAATAAGAGGAAATATAGGGAAGGCATAAAGGAACCTCCTGCACTCCAGGAGAGGGACAACGTGTCTCACCAGATAACTTCAGGTCTTAGATCTAGTGAGCAGAAATTGGGCAGTTTTGCATTGAGTGGGGATGCAAAACGGAATATCAGTTGGGTACAAATCGGTATTTTTACTTCAACCAGCTAAGAAGTCTGCACAATAAGGACTATAAAAGATGAGAGGGGGCACCAAATAGCAGAGAGATAGAGCAGGCTCTGTTGAGAATATTTGAAAGTAAAACAACCAAATTATTTGTCTGGCTGATGAGCAATCTTCATAAGCCATATATGTAAATTTACCAGATAATCCAAACAAGCATTTGTCAATGCGGAATGTTATCTTGCTGGCATTGGCATTGGTAGTGCAGGAGTTAGAGATGCATAATAGGAATGGCAGTGAAGTATTGAACTGACACCAACCCCACCCCCACCCTGCAGAGACTGACAGGCGTTGGGATGTGCTTTTGGGTTGTCAGCTATAACACTCATGCCATTTTACCTCACCCTACCCTGTAGACACTGACAAGTGTCATGGTGTGCTTTGGGGTCTTTGGGCCTTATACTTACCCCATTCCATAAGGAAATACACTGAGACGGGTGCAGTATAGGAGAATGGGGTGAACTTTAGGGCGAACACTGCAAGGTACACCTGATGCCTGTCACTGGCTACAGGGTGGGGTGTGGGAGGAATGGCGTGAGCATTACAGCCAGTAATCCCAAGTCACACCCTGATGCCTGTCAGTCTCTCAAAGTGAGGTATTGCGTGAAACCCTAATGTCATAGGCGTTTGTTGGTATTTTCACTCCAAATTTTCAACATAGGCTTTTGTGACCCCACCTCATGAAGCGGCACAATCAGTTTGTTAGCTGAAAGGTGGTTTTGCACAGCGGCTATGCCATTTGGCAACACAGGTGCAGAAACACATATTGGGCAGGCTGTGAAAAATGACAGCTGTACTGTTCACAAGGAGGTATGAAAATGCCAGTGTTGAAAATCTGCCATGAAAATATTGCAAATTTGTGAAGTTACAAGGGTGCATGGAAACCTGCAATGCACGCTTGTGACACAGTCATTTTATGGACTTTTGTCACCAAATTTTCAACATAGGCATTTTAGGACCTCTGCTCATGAACAGGGTCACCATCATTTTCTCAAACTGTCCCGAAAACTGATTTTGCACAGCGAACTTGCTATTCTGTGCTGAACATGTGAAAACACATTTCGGCCAGGTTATGTAAAATGACAGCTGTACTGTTCATAAGGAGGTGTGGAAAAATGCCGATTTTGTAAATCTGGAGTGAAAATATTACAAATTCACAAAGTAACAAGGGTGCGTGGAAACTGCGCAATGCACACTTGTAAAACAGCCATTTTTTGGATTTATTCACCAAATTTGCAACATAGGCTTTTTGAGAGCCTCCCTCATGAACAGTGGCACTGTCATTTTGTTAATCGGTCCCGAAATGTGATTCCACGCAGTGACCATGAAATCACCTTTTGGTACCGAATAATGCCATGTCAGTGTCTGAATTCATGAAGAGGGGTCCCAATAACCCCGTGTTGAAAATTTGGTGCCAAAATTCCCAAAAATGGCTAAGATATGCACCAAAGTTGTAAAAAACCTATTTATGCCATTATATAGCTTACCAGCATTTCTTCAGTTCGCGGATGGCTCTGAAGAGTGCTGACATGTTCCCAGTCTACCGAAGATTGTCACACCGTGCTCCAGAGGCAAGTATGGGGTGTGGGAAGGAAGGGTGCGCAAAGGGAGGGCGCGGGTTGGGGAAGGGACCGTTTTCTGGTTTGCAGGTTGTAAAAAAAAAAACATTGCGGGACCGTTTTCGTTTTACAGGGGCATTTGGCATACTGGGGTGGGCTCCAAGCGTACCATCTGAGTGTTTTTTTTGGGGAGGTCTGTAGCCGATGGGGGATTGGGCACCCCTGTCAGCACACAACAAATTGGGGGGGACATTATGCCGATGGGGAGTGGGCTCCCCCATCGGTAAATTAAACTGGTAAGGGGGGACATGATGCCAAGAGGGATTGGGCACCCCCTCAGTACATACTTTAAATGGGGAAGGGGTGCATTATGCCGATGGGAAGTGGGCTCCCCCATCGGCAAATGAAGTGTGTTGAGGCATGCCAACAGGGGGATTGGGCACCCTTGAAGTCAGCAGTCAGCGCCACCATGTTTATTGAAGGGCTTCACCAGGAAAAGCACATAGGGAGGACATGTTTTGGTGCCGCTGCATGACGAGCTTGGCTCTCATTGCAGTGGACATTTTCTTAGATGTACTCACCACATTATGTATTCCTGGTGTGGTGCCTGCATGCTGGCTTATTTGGGAATGAGGGATGCACCTACTGATGTGTGCCTTGCATTCGCCCAACAGTGACCGAGCCTCCAAATCTGCTACTAATGCAATATGTTGGCACAGTGTAGCTTACGAGCCAACATAAAAATGGGACAAAGAATTACATTACATATGTACAGTTTAACAATGGGGTTTGGCCTGTAATGCAGTCTGTCAGTATAAACTGACTAGAGATCGGGTTATTCAGTATAACATTGTCAACAGGACTTATTACTCCCTGTACAGACTATACAGGATGAAAGTGGCAGACGACAATCTCTGCTGGCACTGTAAGACATCCAATGCTGATTCTGCATGCCTTCTGGGAATGTAAATTAAGTTTTAATTGGTGGTCAGCTGCTTTTGCAGCTTTATGCCAAAATGGCTTTAAATTTTCACTCTGGAATGATCCAAAATTCATAATTTTAGAAATGCAAAATATTAAAGGGCCAAAAATGGAAGATAGAGTAATTCTTAAAGCCAATATAATAGCGGTCAAAAGACAGATATTAAAAAATTGGAAATGTGATAACTGTTCCATTCCCTTTCCAAAGTATTAATGGAGACAGTTATTTTTGGCAGCATTTTATAATGCAGGGTATTTTTATGATTTTGAGCCAGTGTGGAAATTGATTAATAAGGAAATAGAGCAATGGTCCACAAATGATTTCTTAAAGTAAATTAAATAGAATTAATAAATAAAATATTTATTTTCCTGTGGATACAGCCCTTCTCACTTTCATAGTAGCACCTTTGCAAGACTACTGTATGAAATTTTTATACCATTTTTCATCTCTTACTACCCTTTTATGAGAATTGTAAAGATATGAACTTCTTTATTGATAACCCCTTCTTCGCCTGTTTGTATGACTGATCGTATGTAATGATATTTCTCAATAAACATTTCTACTTATAAAAAAAAAAAAAAGAAAAGAGTAGGGATGCAAGACGGTCCAACTCTGGATGACCCCATTTATCAAACAGATCTTCTGTGACAGATGAGAGAAGTTACCATTCATGCATGCTGGACTGAGTCTGGCTGAGACCGTCCGCTAGCTTGTTGAGCATGCCTGGGACATGGATTGCCGAGAGGATGAGGCCATGGTCCAGTACCCAGTACCAGACTCTCATGGCCTCCCTGCACGGGAGTATGAGTGTGATCCACCCCCCTCATTTGTTGATGTAGTAGACAACACTGAGGTTGTCTGACTGAATCAACAACTGGCCTAGAAGGAAATGGTTCTGAAAGGTCTGCCTGGCATACAGGACCACCCGCACCTCAAGGATGTTGTTATGAAGAGACGCCTTTATCTGGGACTATGACCCCGAGTCTGAAAAGGACCCAGGTGTGATCCCAGCCAGAACAGGAGGCATCCATAATGAGAATCTGCTGGGGGAAGGAGATCAGGAATGGAATTCCTTGTAACAAGTTCCGTCGGTCCATCCACCACAGGAGCACCTTGCAGACTGGAGAGAACACCAGCACTGGCTGCTCCAGATCATCTGTGTGTTGGTCCCACTGCACCTGGAGTGTCCACTGGAGCACCCGCATGTGCAGTCTGGCTAAGGGAGCCATGGCAACAGCTGCAGCCATGAGGCCTAACAGCCTCAAGTACACCCTTGCAGGGACATAATGACTCTGGGCAACCTCCTGAGCCTGTGGAATGAGGCACTGTGATCTGTTTTGAGGCAGGAAGGCCCTGCCCTGAGTCCAGGACCACCTCTATATACTGCAGTCTCCAGGATGGGATCAAGATGGACTTGAGCAGATTGACAGTGATGCCTAGGGAGTGGAACACCTGGAGAGTCCTCTCCAGGGTTCAGAGGAGCAAATCTTTGGACAGAGCTTAGAGAAGCCAATCATCCAGGTATGGGAAGATGTACAGACCTTCCCTCTGGAGGGCCACAGCTACCACTGCTAAGCATTTTGTAAAAACCCAAGGTGCAGGGGATAAGCCAAAGAGCAATACTTAGAATTGGTAGTGTTCGACCTGAAAAAGAAACCGGAGAAACTGCCTGTGCAGAGGACAAATTGAGATGTGCAAGCAAGTATCTTGCATATCCAGAGAACACAGCCAATCAACCTGCTTAAGTAGGGGCAGCAGGCCCTGCAGCATGACCATGCAAAACTTTCTGTCCACTTCAGGGCTATCTTCAAACAAGAAACCTACAAATTACTGAAGCGCCTCCCCAACCAGGGCAGTCCCGGTAGTGATGGACTATACCCCTGCTTCCTTAAACTCATAGTCTCCTGTATCACCAAACCCCTGACCACAATCTTTAATCTTGCCCTCTCCACTTCAGCTATGCCCACCATATGGAAAAATGTTAAGGTAGTCCCCATTTCAAACCCAGTGATCCTCTGTCAATGGATAATTACAGGCCCATCTCTATCCTGTCTTACCTGAGCAAGCTCCATTAAAAAAAAAGGTTGTCAACTACCAACTCTTGGAGCATGTCAATAAATATAACCTCTGTCCTCACCAGCATGGTTTTTGGAAACACCACAGTACTACATCTGCCCAGGCCCTCTTTACAAACCATGTTTTCAGAAACATGGATATAGGGAATCTCACAGGTGCCATCTTCATTGACCTGACCAGAGCCTTTGACCTGGTTGACCACAAATTGCTCCATGGCTTGTTAAAGAACCTTGGTTGCTCTGTGGAACAGCTACCTGATTTCAGAATTACTTCTCTGGCAGATCCCAAATGGTTAGCGTTGGAGGTGCCACCTCCATGGCTAAGTGACCACTGGTGTCCCCCAGGGCTCCATCCTGGGTCCGCTCCTCTTTTCGCTATTCATAAACCCCCTACCCACTGACAGCCTCTCATATGAGGCCATCCTGTATGCAGACAACCTAGTGTTGGTTCCACACTGCAGAGTCACTAACTAGTCTCTCCAACACACTAACCCTGAACTACGGAGCAGCCCATAACTGGTTCCTGAGAAATAGGCTCCTAGTAAACTCAAATAAAACTAAGACCATGCTTCTGGGGTCTAAACCCAAGATCTCTAAGCTGACCAATACTCAAATCACCCTGACTGTTCTATCTCCGGATGACTCCCCCTTGAAAATGTACCCTGCTTCAAATACTTGGATGTCACCCTTGACCCCACCTTAACCTTCTCCATGCACATCAATAACACCTTGCAGTATATCAACCAGAAACTGGGAGTGGGATTCTGACTAAAACACTATCTGACCCCTGAGGCCCGGCTTGTCATTGCACAAAGTAACCTCCTTCCTCTTATGGATAATTGTGCCCCCATCTATACACATACCTCCTCCCAACTCCTCACTAAGCTTACTACTACCTACAATAACATTGTAGATATGCACTGATGGCACCCTACTCCATGCACCATTGCTCCCTATACCAGGCTCTGGGCTGACTCTTTCCTCCCCCCGGCCAGAAACAGCTACTTCCTTAGCTGCACCATAAATAATGCCATCTGCTCAAAAAATAAAACCTGCCCCTGCAACCTTTGGAACTCCAGTGTCCTACCTTTAGGGGTTTCCCAGGTGTACACCTGCCTGGGCAGCAAAGCCTTCCACCTTTGTCACACCCAATCTGTGGAACAATCTAACTGCCTCTCTCCACCCCCTAGACTCACACCTTTCATTCATATCACACTATAAAGCAGTCTTGACGACCGCTGCCATGTGTGCCTGCCCCTTCGGGTGAAAAATGCTGTTTCACATTTCTCCTGTGGATTCTTCAAATTACTGTACCTACGTCTGATTGATCCTGATGTACTACACTGAACATTTATTGCCGTTAGCTTGCTTTCTATATGTATTGCACTTGCACTTTATATTCCTATTCCAATTGTCCTGTTTTCTGTACCACCTGTACCTGTGTAATTGTATTTCCTAGCTGTATTACCTATGTGCCATTTTTATGGCCCGGGTCATGCCTGAAAGTGGTCCATTGGATCAGTATACCCACCCAGTAAACAAATACAGCAATAAAGATTGAGGTCCTTGAGATCTAGAATGGCCTTGAATCTCCAGTCTTTTTGCGGACCAGGAAGAACCTGGAGTAAAAAACCCTGTTCCACTGCCACCTGGGCACTAGCTCTATTGCCTTTTTCCACAGGACAGACTGTACCTCTTCCTGAAGAACCATTACATGGGCCTGAGGGTAAATGGATGGAACCAGAGGGGTCTCTGGAGACTGCTCTCTAAACTCCAGAGTGTGACCCTGTTCTATGATCTGAAGAATCCAGGCATCTGAAATTATGGTTTTCCATTGATTGAGATGGAGGGAGAACTGATCTCTGACCAACACCTCTTGGTCAGGGACTGGAAGAGGGGGTCTGGCAAAGAGTCAGGCAGAGGCATATCTGGCCACTAGGGCTGATCTGTCACCTCTGGGGCACTTGGTGGCCAGGCCAGAGGAGGAGGGGGGTAGGGAAGGCCGAGGAGGCTTTCCTTTTTCCCTGGGGATGGGAGCCTGCTCTAGATTTGTGGGACACCTTGCAAAAGGATGGGTGTTGTCTGCTCCTAGGTTGGGTATGGTAGAGTGAAAGGATAGACTTAATAACCCTGCTAGGTGCCTGCAGATTAATAATGATAGAAATCTGGCCAAAACAACTTTGAGCCACTGAAGGGGGCATTCATTACTTTCTGCTGGACATCCACTGCAAAGCCCAAAACCCTGGGACCAGGTGGCACAAGAAGGCAAATGCCAGTGGCAGCAGCCCTGGCACCAGTACCAGAAATGTCATGCAAGGCCCTAAGGAGATGTTTACTGATGCCCTCAGTGGCCTGCAAAGATTTGAGGACCTCCTGTTTTTATGAATAATCTGGGTGGGCTCAGTCAGCTGCCTTGCCCTTCTTCCAGATAGAGTTTTGGTACTTGACCATGTGAGAAAGATAGTTGGCAATCCAAAGTCCCAGAGTGGAGGATGCATAAACCCTCTTACCCCAAAGGTCTAGCCTTCTGCACCTTGGATCTGACATGGGCCAATTTGATGACAACAGAGTTGGTCTCAGGTTGGGCAGCATAATAAGGCAGGCCCTGAGTGGCATGAAAGAGTTTATCTGCCCTACAAGGCATGACAGGAACCATGTCTGGGCAGTGCCAATCAGCAGTGGTGGCATTCCTCAGAGTTGTCAGAATAGGAGGAATGACCTTAGGAGAAGATTCTGGGATCTCCAATAAGTCAACCTGATTTCTCCTGGTGGCATCCTCTTCCTCAGTATGGAAGCCCATAGCTGTAGACAGCTGCTTCATAACACTGAAAAGGTAGAATCCTCAGGAGGGGATCTAGGAGTATGCTTGACAGAGTCCTCACTCACTGAAGAGGCTGTAGACCTATCAGATGAAAGAGGTTCCTCCTCCTCTTCCTCAGGGAGGATGAGGTCAGGGTGGTACTCCTCTTTGACACTGACCTGTTCTAGCTCAAGGTCTGACAACCAAGGTCTTACCAACAGCTGATGGGGCGCAGCCCGAGAAGGCCTAAGTGGCATCAGCAATGACAGGGCCATCGATGATGCTGGGGAGCCAGGCCTGTAAGAGCCCAACTGATGTACCAGGGCTGTGATTATCTTGGCTAAAATACTATTAAGGTCAACAGGAAGAGAAGAGTGCATCAGCTGTGGAGGGGTTGCCGGTGCAGGGTGCGATGAACCATCCGTCAGGTCTTGAGAACCTGAGAGTTTGGACATCTGAGGGACTGGAGAAGCATCAGGTAGCAATGGAGGGGGTGTCATTGATGACCTGAGGGTTGACAAACAGGGGGACGACGACCCGAGGGTTGACAGTCAGCCATCCATAGAAGCAGAAGGAGGTGCTGTCAGTAGGGGCCTGGACAGCAGAGTGCATCAGTGCAGCTACAGCTGGAGTACCCCCAGAGGAAGAGGAGGGGATGGGGAGCATCATGGGGAGTGGTCCCAGTCACAAACCCACTCCTGGGGGTCAGGCCCACTGAGCTCACAGTGCCCATCCTTAAGTGCAATCCATGGTGAGGGGGGCAGTGATACCCTTCTCATTCTTTAGAATGTTCACCGAGGTCACAACTGCACCTCTGCCACGAGGATCCCAGGCATCTCTCTAGCTCTGGATAAGGGCACAATACCAGTCTCAAGTCTTGTGGCCAAATATGAACCTTTCCTTGGTGTGGAAGGCTTAAGGGTTACCAAAAGACGCTCCAGAGACGGAATAATCTTTACTTCTTTATTCGCAGGAATCAAACGAATACTTCTTAGCAAAATAACAAACAAAAATCGAACTGTACGTTTTACAAAAAAAATAAATCATCAGAGAAGTCAAACAGAAATAAATATTAGGCCAGTAGTAAATACGACTTTCACCTCAGAGGTGCTCACACTTCAGCACCCAAAATACATCTGACCTCATAGTCAGAAATTCTGGCATATAAAGGGTGCAAAAGGCCAGGATTGGTCCTGGCAACACTCAATCAACAGAGCACTCTCTATTTTCATAAAGCATTTCTTTTTATACATTGTTTATGTCTCACAATATCTCTCAGTTAATATAATAGACAGTCTGTTGCATACTTTCACAAAAAGGATACATTTTAATAATATTTGAACCCTGCTTTGGAAACAGCGTCAGGAACAACCCCATCTCTTCTGAATAAAGGAATGACGAAAAAGGCCAGCCGGCTCTTAGAAAAACAGAAGAGAAGCAGGTAGCTGCGGCGTTTCAAAACATAAGGTCACACCATAACATTATTCGGAGCAACAATATTCCCTAGAGACAGGCATCCTGCCCGTTCCCAAATTAAGGTATGCACATTCATTTTAATAATAAAAGAAGTAGGCTGCCTAACTCAAATGGTTTTCAAGTATTTACACGGGAGAAAAACAGCAGCACGAATGTACGCACATTTGTGCAGGAACAGCGGTCGGGAGAAATGTAAACGGCTAGCGCATACATACAAGACGTTACTTCCCTTCTCATGTAAAGCGCCATTTACTTCCCAAAGTATTTCTAGAAGCCTTCAGGAAAAAGGGCTCTAGCGTTTTGGAGAGTCCTCCTCTTAGAATCCCTCGAATGGTTCAATCGTGGGAGAGCCCTTCTCTTAGAATCTCCCGAATGGTTCAATCGTGTGTCCAGAAACCGGTACCTTTAATTAAACATCAGATCCATTAAACGCTTCTGTCTTACGTATTTACTATAATATTTGAGATCTAGAACGAATATTCTATTTATACATCATTTATTAAATGCAATCCTAATACGGGTTGGGGGGTTTATTAACCTTGAACAAGATTTGCCCTGATTTAAAATGTAACTTGTAACGCTCTTAAACTGTATACAGGTTCCTTTTTTTCTATTGACATAAACATAAGATTTACTTGGATAGTGGGTGATAGATGGCCAATCTATACACCACTATTCAGACATACCAGACAAAACACAGAAGGACAGCATTCACTCTACAGGACAACGTAAAACATAACAATACAATAAAACTGAGAAGGGGGGTTAATGCCCCTTTCACATACTCCTCCCCCCTTTTGATCCAAACTCTAGTGTTTGTCATAGGGTTTTTCAAATATTACAGGAAGGGAGTGGAACCACAGCCCACCCTCTCCATGGTTCCACCCTGGGGTCCCTTATAATTTAATTACTCTAACAAGTAACAGGAAGATTAACATCTTCCATATCTTTCATCTGCATCACCCCGGGGTTTGTGGCAATAGGATCATTCATCCCATATCTGGATAGGAAATCTGCATTTCCATTTAATACCCCCTTCCGATGTTTTATTGAAAATCGATAAGGCTGTAGTGAAAGGTACCACCTCATAATTCGTGGATTTTTATCTTTCATATGTTGCAGCCAGCATAATGGATTATGGTCCATCCAGATTTCAAATTCAACACCCCATAAATAAAAAAGTAAAGCTTCAATAGCCCATTTAATAGCTAAACACTCTTTTTCAATAGTGGCATATTTAATCTCACGTTCGTGTAATTTACGGCTAATATACATAACCGGGTGTTCTTCACCATCTATAGTTTGTGTTAATACTGCACCAATACCTTGATTAGAGGCATCAGTCTGTAGTATGAAGGGATAAGAGAAGTTAGGAATATGGAGTACTGGTGAAGAGCACAGTTACGCCTTTATGGAACAAAAAACTTCTTCACATTTGGGGTTCCATATTACTTTTTCTTGCTGTCGCTTTTTTATTAAGTCAGTTAATGGTCCAGTTATAGTTGAAAAAGCCGGGATAAAATGTCTATAGTATCCAGCCAAGCCCAAAAAAGCTCGAACATCTCTCTTAGTTCTTGGTCTTGGGCATGAGACTATCGTATCAATTTTAGTTATTTCTGGCTCTATGCACCCTCGCCCTATTAGAAAACCTAAATATTTAGTCTCTTGCATTCCCATGGTGCACTTTCTAGGATTTATAGTAAGACCTGAGTTGGAAATAGCCATAAGAACGTTTGATAAATGTTGTAGGTGATCTTCCCAAGTAGGACTAAATATCACCATGTCATCAAGGTAAGCTGCACTATATGTAGCATGAGGGGCTAGGATCTTATCCATGACTCTTTGGAAGGTGGCAGGGACACCATGTAGTCCAAAGGGCATCACATTAAATTGAAAAAGGCCAATGGGTGTACTGAAGGCTGTTTTGTCTTTGGCTTCACTATCTAAAGGTATTTGCCAATATCCTTTAATAAGATCAATAGTGGAAAAATACTGTGAATTACCAAGATGATCTAGTATATCATCTATATGGGGCATGGGGTAACTATCAAATTTAGAGATAGCATTTAGGTGTCTGAAATCTAGACATAGATGTACTCCCCCCTTCTTTCTTCTGTACAACCACTAAAGGAAAGCTCCACTCACTGTGGGAGGGTTCTATAATTCCCATTTCCTGCATTTTCCTTAGTTCTTGAATCACAGCCTCCCTTACCTTTTCGGGGAGGCGATAAGATTTTTGATGAAACAGACTATTCTGTGTTAGTATAATGTTATGTTTTTCCCCTTCAATTTTTCCTTGCATTCCTCTAAAAGTGTTTTTATGTAATTGTATCGTAGCCAACAGTTCAGCAGTCTGTTGAGGTGTTAATTCGAGGTTTATTTTAATGTCTTTGATGTCCCCATTCATTTCTAGTCTTTGATATGCAATGTCTAGCTAGCTACTTCTGGTTTCAGGGTAAACATAACTGTGTAGGTTGGGTACCCCTCTTCACCCAAGGTTTTAAAAGATTAACATGGTAAATACGTTTTTTATTAGTTTTGTTATGCATGTATATTTCGTACGTGACAGGCCCCATTCTCCGAATTACTTTATAAGGGCCCTGCCACTTCATTAGTAGTTTATTTTCAGATGATGGAAGAAGTAATAGTACTAGGTCTCCCTCAGAAAATTCTTTAACCCTTGTGCCTTGATCATACAATTTCTTTTGTGTAGCTTGTTGTTTTTGATTATTTGCTTGGGCTTGCTGAGTATATTTCCTTATCCGATCTCTTAAATGCTGTAAATATTCAAGGGGGCATTTCTTTTGTGTACCCTTACTATCCTCCCACCATTCTTTTACAATATCTAAAGGTCCTCTCAGATTCTTCCCATACAATAGCTCAAAAGGGGAGAAACCAGTAGAGGCTTGTGGCACCTCTCGATAAGCAAACATTAAATAAGGCAGGTATTGGTCCCATTGTCTACCTTCATCCTGTATGAATTTCTGAATCATTTTTTTCAGGGTTTGATTGAAGCACTCCACCAGCCCGTCAGTTTGTGGATGATATGGAGTAGTTCGGATTGCTGCAATACTTAAGGTCTGGTAGAGACTCTTCAAAACCTGAGAGCAGAAATTCGTACCCCTGTCGGTTAATATTTCTTGAGGAATGCCTACTCTACTAAATATTTTCCCTAATTCTTCAACAATTCTAGGGGTGATGATAGTTCGGAGGGGTACTGCCTCCGGATATTTGGTGGCATAATCACACACCACCAGAATGTACTGATTACCTTTCGTGCTTTTATGGACTGGACCCACGATATCCATTGCAATTCTTTGGAACGGAGTACAAAATAAAGGCATAGGTTGCATTGGCACTTTATCTTTCTTTACCACCTTTGCTACTTGTTGACATTCTGGACAACTCCTACAATAATCTGCAACTTGTTCATGTATTCCGGGCCAGAAATATCTAGTTAATAGTCTGCTTAATGTACAATCCCTCCCTAAATGTCCGGCCATCGGAATGTCATGAGCAAGTTTCAGTAGTAATGTACGATATTTCTCAGGAACCAGTAACTGTTCAACCCTTTCTTGTGTTCTATGATTATCACACAGTCTATACATCAACCCATTTCTCAAGTTATATTTCTTTTCAACTCCAGGAGTTTTCTCCTGGGAGGTGAAAAGTGACTTTAAAGACTCATCATTTCCTTTGTGATTCTGCAAAATTATTCTTTTCCCCTTTTGTTATGTTCCACACTGTTTTATTTTCAAAATCAGTCTGGTGTTTGGTAGTCCACTCTTTCTTATCTTTCCGTCTTTGTCTCCTGGTTTTTGTTTCTTTCTCATGTTCACCAAAGATGTCCTCATCAAAAGGAAAATGTTGTTCTAATGGTGCCAGAGGTTTCTGTGATCTAGTTACCATGGCACTTAAATTATTAGACATCAAGGCCTGGAAAGAAGGGCAATCATGTCCGATAACCACTGGGAGGGGGAGGTTAGGTACCACACCTACTTGCATGGTCTGTGTCTGACCCTGTATTCTTAATTCTATGCTCGTTAGAGGATAACAATGGGTGTCCCCATGAATACAGGTCACTTTAGTAGTCAGACTATTCAAAGCAGAGGGTATACTTGATAATTGGGGATGTATCAGGGTTTGCTTACTCCCTGAGTCTAGCAGTCCGGTAACTGTATGCTGCCCTATTTGTACTGGTATCATAAACTGTCCCCAATTAGCCAAGGCAAGATGTATTTGTTCAGGTTTCTGTTTAGGGCAAAATCTGGCTATGTGTCCTTTTGTTTTACACTCATGACACACAATGTCCGGGTTATTCCCTTTTCCTGTTCTGCCAGAGCTATGTATGGTGGCACTAGTAGTATTTCCTCCAGTGGTATTATGAAGTTTTGTTAGATGTCCCTGTGATTGTGATAATGAGTGGTAGCTTCTCTGTCTCTGAGGTCAGGCAGCAATATAGTCCTCAGCCAACCTTATAGCCGTATCTGAGGCCTCTGGCCCGTGTTCCTTTACCCATAGTTGAACATCGGGGGGAAGGACCCGCATAAATTGTTCTAACACTATTGATTCAATAATTTGGTCTACAGTCCGGGTAGTAGGTTGCAACCATTTGACACATAGATCTTTAAGTTGAGTAAAAGTGTCCTGTGGATTATCAACAGTAGTGTATCGAAATGATCTAAATCTCTGTCTATAAGTCTCGGTATTAATATCATACCTCTTTAATATGGCCTGTTTGACTCGTTCATAGTTATTAATGTCCACCATCTCCACTCGGCTATAGGCGATCTGTGCCTTCCCCATTAAATAGGGTGCTAGGCGAATTACCCACTGGTCTCTGGGCCAATTACAGGCCATCGCTACCCTTTCAAAAGTTAACAGATACGGCTCAATATCATCACTGTCAGACAACTTAGCCATTTTGATATCTTTCTGTCCAGCTCTAGGAATGACTGGAGGCCCTCCAGTCAACATTGATTGGAAGGCTCGTAGTGTCTCATTCCATCTAGCCTTGTACTCCCTTCGATCCCGGTCTCTCTGTCTCTCCATTTCTAATTGTCGGGCACAGAGCCATCTCAACAAATCCTGTGGCTCCTCGGGTAGGCGTTCTTCTTCACCACCTCCAGTCGCTTGTGCCACCCCTTCCTCCTTTGGGTCCGCTATCTGGTGTGTGAGGGGAACTTTTCTTCTGGTCACAGGCTCTACACCAGGGAGTAAAGGTACCTGATATTTGGCGGTCACTGTTCTGGTCTGTATTCTCCACGCAAGCTGTTGTTCCTTCTGCTCTACATCCTCTGGATCCTGGAACATCAGAAATCCAATTGACCTCGGTACAGGTCTTCTAATTGGTCAACCCCAACTAGCCTTTATCCCACTTCTGACACCAATTGTGGAAGGCTTAAGGGTTACCAAAGGACACTCCAGAGACGGAATATTATTTACTTCTTTATTCGCAGGAATCAAACGAATACTTCTTAGCAAAATAAACAAAAATCGAACTGTACGTTTTACAAAAAAATAAATCATCAGAGAAGTCAAACAGAAATAAATATTAGGCCAGTAGTAAATACGACTTTCACCTCAGAGGTGCTCACACTTCAGCACCCAAAATACATCTGACCTCATAGTCAGAAATTCTGGCATATAAAGGGTGCAAAAGGCCAGGATTGGTCCTGGCAACACTCAATCAACAGAGCACTCTCTATTTTCATAAAGCATTTCTTTTTATACATTGTTTATGTCTCACAATATCTCTCAGTTAATATAATAGACAGTCTGTTGCATACTTTCACAAAAGGATACATTTTAATAATATTTGAACCCTGCTTTGGAAACGCCGTCAGGAACCGTCCCATCTCTTCTGAATAAAAGAATGACGAAAGAGGCCAGCCGGCTCTTAGAAAAACAGAAGAGATGCAGGTAGCTGTGGCATTTCAAAACATAAGGTCACACCATAACATTATTCGGAGCAACAATATTCCCTAGAGACAGGCATCCTGCCCGTTCCCAAATTAAGGTATGCACATTCATTTTAATAATAAAAGAAGTAGGCTGCCTAACTCAAATGGTTTTCAAGTATTTACACGGGAGAAAAACAGCAGCACAAATGTACGTACATTCGTGCAGGAACAGCGGTCGGGAGAAATGTAAACGGCTAGAACATACATACAAAACGTTACTTCCCTTCTCATGTAAGCGCCATTTATGTCCCAAAGTATTTCCAGAAGCCTTCAGGAAAAAGGGCTCTAGCATTTTGGAGAGTCCTCCTCTTAGAATCCCTCGAATGGTTCAATCGTGGGAGAGTCCTTCTCTTAGAATCTCCCGAATGGTTCAATCGTGTGTCCAGAAACCGGTACCTTTAATTAAACAACAGATCCATTAAACACTTCTGTCTTACATATTTACTATAATATTTGAGATCTAGAACGAATATTCTATTTATACATCATTTATTAAATGCAATCCTAATATGGGGGGGGGGTTATTAACCTTGAACAAGATTTGCCCTGATTTAAAACGTAACTTGTAATGCTCTTAAACTGTATACAGGTTCCTTTTTTTCTATTGACATAAATATAAGATTTACTTGGATAGTGGGTGATAGATGGCCAGTCTATACACCACTATTCAGACATACCAGACAAAACACAGAAGGACAGCATTCACTCTACAGGACAACGTAAAACATAACAATACAATAAAACAGAGGGGGGTTAATGCCCCTTTCACACTTGGTTATTACACAAAGGAGGAAGACCCAGGTGTCACTCTCTTCGGGGTAGCAGCGTAACACCTGATTTGGCCTTCTCCCTACGGGACATGCAACAGCCTGGTTCAAAATCTTTGTAGACTCGGGTATTCTCCCTATCCTTCCAGATGTCCCTTTACAGACCCTTTTCTCAATTTGGTTACTTATGGTGGCCCCACTAAACAATTAACAGTTGTCACAGAATATTAATAAACCTTCTACAGTCACACATACAATATAATAACTTTCATATGGGCAGAATTTCTGTAGAGAAGCAAACATTTTTACTAAAATAATTAAATAAATGTGGTTACAACCAAAAGAAAATATATACTAAATTATGTTACAGTATAGGAAACAAAATGGAAAAGTATACAGAAAAACGCGCTAAGACAGGTTAGCTAAGTCTACCTGAGGTACGAAGATTTAAAAGTCCAGAGAATCACTGGTTTGCAAAATGTTCATCCTTTCTGTAGCCTTTGGTTCTTAGGCAGTCTCTGTGCTGACAGGTGTTCTCCTTGGTCAGGAGAGTTCAAGCAAAATGTGTAAAATGGCCCTGAGTGTCTGTGCTGGAGAGCTTAAATAGAAGACCCCCCCAGTCTGTGAATAGAGACTGGCCCTTCCAGGTCAGTGAATAGAGGTTGGCCTTTCTCTTTTAGGCCAACAGGTGTCACTCTTGCACTTCCCCGAAGTTTTATTTTCCTGATAATCTTTGATGTCATATTCCTATAGGTAACACAGGGTTTATAATCATAACCCTTGTAAGTGGAATTTCACACAGGAATGCTACAAGGATTTTTTTTTTCTATTACCTCACACAGGCCTGTTCAATGGATCTTTCCTGGCTAAAACATCCTGGGCTTTGAACTGGCTTAATTTAATTAGCAACAAGGAAGATCCTGTAAGTTTAAGGAAGATTCTGTAAGTTTTATGATTATACAGGTGATTTTATTACTTCTGTTTCCCTTGGTCAGTTCCTATTGGAAATATCCCTTTATTTATTTATTTATTTTATTTATTTCAGTCTAGGATTACAAATACCTTTGAGCCAGGGCTCTTTTACAAAGGTTCCACGTCATATGGTACAAACAATACAACAAGGATGACATTATGACAAATAATCACTTATCTATACATAAACAAAGCTAGAACTAAGGTAGACAAAGTTAGAGGGGAAGGGCAGGAGATGAGAGAGTGAGGGGAGGGGTGATGGTGGGGCACAGAGGTGTAGTTAGGGGACAGAGCTGTAGTTAGAGGAAGGCTGAGGTGGGGGGGTCGGGTGCCACCCGGAAGGCATTGCCAAAGAAACAGAGATTAGCAGAGGGTGCCCAGATGTTAGCAAGAGTTAAGGATAGTGGCCATCACCCAGACAGTAGGGGTTTGCATATGGTCAGGCTGGCATAGGTGATAGATGATTCAGTTATGATCAATGGCAGTCACAGGCACTCGAGGCAGTGAGAGACTTGTGGAGGCTGGATTTGTAGGAGCTGAGCATGGTGGTGGTGGTGGTAATATCACTAGAGAGTCCATTCATCCAGCTCAAAGCTCTAAAGGCAAAGGATCTTTGACCTTGTGTAGTACGGCAGAGGGGAATTTGGAGTAGCTGTAGTTTGTTCCCCCTGGTGTTGCGGCTGCAGTTTCTGGGTTGTAGGAGGGGACAGACTCCAGAAGGTGCATGGGCCATCAAAATTTTCTTTGCCATCATGCAGGTTTGATATTTTATTCAATTTTCTAAGTGCAGCCAGTTGGTTTGGGTATAAAGGTCACAGGTGTGAGTAAGGCGTTGAGCACCTGTGATGAGTGACAAGCTTTGTTGAGAGAGGTAGTTACATGTTTGAGTGCAGTAGCAGTGGCAGAGACATAGATTATAAGGCCGTAGTCAATGGTGGTAATGACGGAGCTCTGGACAGCAGCACCCAGTGCTTCAGGGGTAAGGTGTTGTCTGTGTCGGAAAAGCATGCCTAGTCTGGAGTTTGCAGCTTTGGCAACATTATTTATGTAATCAACATAGAGGTGTGAGTCAAGGGTGATCCCAAGGTATTTAAATGATTGGACCTGTTCCAGGGGGTCATCATGTGTGGTGTTTATGGTGAGGTTGTGATCCTTATACTTATTGTGGGTGCTGCTGAAAATCATGGTTTTTGTTTTTTTCTGGTTAAGGATCAGTTTATGCCTTATGAACCAATTCTTGACCGAATTGAAACCCTGCTGGAGACTGTTTTGCAACTGATTTGTGTCCAGATGGGACGCAAGAATTACTGCATCATCAGCGTAGAGTATCATTTGTTCAGTGCAGGAGTCCAGGAGGGTATTAATGAACAGACTGAAGAGGAGTGGGCTAAGAATAGAGCCCTGAGGGATGCCAGAGTTGACAGGTTTGGTATCAGAGAGCACATCTGTGATCTTTACACGTTGGGATCGATTTTCAAGGTAGCTTTTGAACTAAGTGACTGAATCAGCGGAGAGACCAGAGGACTGAAGTTGGCCAAGTAGAAGGCGGTGGTGTACAGTATCAAAGGCCTTTGTGAGGTCCATATAGATAGCTCCAGTAGGTTTACCATTGTCCAGGGAGCTGTGGATAGCACCTGTGAATTCCAGGAGGGCGGATGCCGTACTATGGCTTTTTCTGAAGCCATGTTTCGCCGGCAGAGAATATTATATTTGTCCAGGTAGTCAGTGAGTTGGTCAGCAACTATACATTCCAATGCCTTTGAGAGAGGAGGTAGAATAGAGATTGGGCGATAATTGCCGTGTATAGTCTTGTCACCACTTTTACGGACTGGGGTGACAGTGGCTGATTTCCATTTGTCCAGGAACTGGCTGAGGGACAGGGAGAGGGAGAGATTAAAGATCCTGGTGAGAGGCACTAAAACTTCTTCTAGTGTGAGGGATAGAAGCTTGAGGTTGAGTGAGTCGCTGCTGGTTCTGGATTTGCATAGAGCTTTGATGATGTACTTGCGAACATCATGCACCCCTTTATTGCCTTAAAGTAGAATGGAGGGTGTTTGGCAGGGAGGGTATGGCTGTGGGGGGGGTCCTCATCTTTTTAGAAATCAGGGGGAAGCACACTGGTAAGGTCGGTGAATGCCTCATTGAAAGTGTCAACAATGCTTTTTGGGTCAAGTAATGTGCTCCCATTTACCTTGATCATGGCCAGTGATGTTTTGGGTTGCATCCCCGTGACTTCTTTTATGTTGTTCCATAACTCTCTCCCATTTCCCCAGGTGTTGGTTAGGGCTTTCTTGTAGTAGTCGGACTTCTGTAGCCGAATGGATTTAGTGCAGTCGTTGCATGCACATTTATAGTTCAGGATGTCCGCTTGTCTACCAGTAGATCTGGCCAGTTCCCACAGGTTGTCCCTAGATTTCAGCTTTATAAGGAGGTCTGCTGATAGCCAGGGGTTGCAGAGAAATTTAACTTTGCGCTTCTTTAGGGGGAGTAAATTTGTTGCAGGCTTCATTAAATATGTGTATGAAATCATCCAGAGCGGAGTTGGTATCAGTTGCCCTGAGAAAAGGTGTCCAGTCCTGATGGAGAAGGTGGAATTTGAGGAGTGGTAACTGACCACGATGTAGAGCTCTGCTGTAGAGGGTTTTGGGGGTTTACAAAATGTGTGGGACCAGGTACAACAAACCAGGGAATGGTCACTTTGTGAGTCAAGAAGGTTTGTGATTCTGGTGGGGTGAGTGGTCAGGATCTAATCCAGGAGGGTGCTGGTCCCTGTTTTATAGTTCTTTCTGGTAGGGGAGTCTAGCACCTGTGTAAGATTGGCCGATATGACAGAGTCTGTAATAGCCCCAGCATCAGCTGCAAGCCAGTTGATATTAAAGTCTCCAAGCAGGATGGTTTCAGAGTCGGGTGGTTGTGACCTGATGAGGTCCAGTACCGCGGACAGTCCCAGTCCTTGCTCTGTAGGAGGAATATACACAGTAACTATTGAGAGAGCCTTATTGTGAGCCCATAGAAGGATTCTAATGGGAAGAATCTGTACCCGGGCGGCTGGAAGGGCAGTATCAATGGGGTACCCCAGGAGTGTGTCTTTCAGGTATAGTGCACAACCTCCACCTCTTCTTGATGTCTGATCCAGTCGAAAAACATTGTAGCCTGGGAGGGTGATTGTGTGGTCCAGTACCGAGGGGGTGAGCCAGGTTTCAACAACTGTCAGGATATCAGGGTTGTGTAGGGTTACAAAGGCTTGGAGTGAGTCAAACCTGGGGAGGAGACTGCAGATGTTTAGGCATATCATCGAGAGAGTGCCAGAAGGTCTATTTTGGGTGGAGACCTTGGTTTTGTTTGGGCCAGGGTTGGGGTGGATATTTCCTGATAGCAGTAGGATGAGGAGCAGGAGCTTCAGGTTGCCCAGATGTACTTCCTTGATGGAAAGCTTGCATTTACTTTTTGGGCAATATCGTGCAGTAGTGAGGGTGTGAAAGTTCAGCAGTAAGGTTGTGTGTGGGGTAGGTGTGTGGATCCAAAATCCACAGGTGAGAGCGGGAGGTATTTTTGAGAGGGAGTGTCCCGAGGGGGTATAATTTACCTCATGTGGAAGAGTACCAGAGCTGCGATATGCGATGGTTAACTGGAAACTTAGTGGGGGGGGGAAGGAAAGGTGCTCCAAGAGGGAGGAGTAGGTGGAACAGGGTAAAGAGGATAAGGAGGAGGAGTGACAGGGAGGAATGCATGATAGAGCTGAGAAAGGGCAGAGGAAGAAGAGGGTCTAGAGGCAGTAAAAAATTCAGGGATGCGAGGGCAATGACAGGTGGGGTGGGGAGGGCCCAAGCAGGAGACCAGTGATGTGCTTTCTAGGGGGAGGAACCTTGGGTGGGCGTGGTGATGGTCTATTTAATTACAAAGTAGGGTGGGGGGCGGCATAAAAACTGGTGCTTCCCAGTCAAGTCAATGGGTGCAATGGCCCATAGCAGTGGAAAAAATGAGAGTGCGATGAGCAGCCAATGAGTGCTGAAAGAGAACGCAGTGGTCCAATCAGGGTTCACTCAGGGAGCTTTGGGCAAATGGCGGCAAACCACTGCTTCCCCAGCCAGTCTAGCAGATCTTACCCAGCTGGGAGGTCCTGAGTATTGGCCTGGAGGTGAGCGGCAGTGCGGCTGGCTCTTAAGCTGCAGCCACGCCGGCGAAGGGCTGCAGACGCCTGATCAGGGGCAAGGTCTAGAGAGGGAAGGAAAAGGGAGGGAGTGTGAGTGAAATAGTGCTGAGACAAAGGAGGATGACATGAGGGCTTAATCGGGGGCGTGAAGGCAGAGAGCCAGAGGCGAGGGGGTGCAGACAACCAGAGACAGGTGCAAAGTGGAGCTTGACCTGGTGCCACGTGGTGGGGGGGGAGCTGAAAGGAGGGCAGAGGAAGAGAAAGAGAAAAAAAAAACACAGATCAACAGCAAAAAAAAAAGGAACTAGGGGTAGCAGCAGGATTAACTTACTGTGGAGGAGAGAGAGTGATGAGCGAGGGAGAGGTGGGGTGGTTCGGGCCCCGAGACTGGGGGGGGGCGGTCAGAGGTAGAGACAGAGGTAGAGGATCATGTATCCACAAGTTTTTGGACAAGAACTTGTTAGATTCCTGCAAGCAACCAGCCTCTCAGGTTAGAAGAAGATCAAAACCCTTTTTAAAATAAATCCAGTCTTTTCTGTGTATGCATTTGCTGACACTGGCATGTACATAGAATTACAATTAAAAAAACATATATACAACAGAATAATATCTACAAATAAGGGCTAGCAGCCAGGCAGCTCATCACAGTTATGTTCACGGTCTTTTATATGACTTTTCCCCAAGGACCTGTCTCGGGCTTTCAAGGCCTGGGAGCTCGATGAACCCACTGGCGACTGGGAAGGAGGGATCCCTGCCCAGAACTGGCTACCTGTTGTTTTATGAGGAATTTCTTCAAAGCCTTTTTGCATTGCTTAAGGGTTGTAAGATTAAACTTCTGGCAGAGCTCACAGAGGCGTCGTGGTCAGGCCCAACACAGCAGACACAGAGGCTGTGGTCATCTAAAGAAGCTAACTTCTTTCTGCAGCAGCAGCGATGGAAGAAAGAAGTTGAAGGAGTAACTCTCAACATAAATGAGGTAAAAGAATCTCTTATTTATAAGAGATTCTAAAAACTAGGATAAGAGAAAAATTCATAGGCAAAAATGGCACAAACTGGGTCGGAGCTTCTGCAGAGACCCATGCGAACAGAGTCGATGGCGGGAAAGAACTGAGGAGGGAGAGGGGCCACTTGCACCTTTATAGGGTTGATGATGTCGGCAGGTGATATCGGCATGGGCGGCCCCAGTTGTACTGCTGGACAATCTTCCATGTGGATCCTGCTTCACCGACGGTGAAGTTCCTATGGTGTGACCTGATGATTGAGATACCCCGAAGAAAATCTACAGTTATAAGAGAGTAACTTACTTTTCCGGGGGCATGGATATAGTTCACTAGCCACGCATTGGTAGACTTCCAGCAGTTCTCTGGGAGGAGGGGGAAAGACACCCCTATTTGGTGAACAGAGACTAAAGAACTGAGGTCCCAAAGGCAGTATTCCATTGAAACTTGAAGTTGATGCTATAGTGGGTGATTAAGGGGTGTGCTGACTTTACAGGTAGCAGCTCTACAGATCTCCTGAATGTGAATGTTTCTAGAAGCAGCCACCAAGGCAGCGATATGTCTTGTGGAATGAGCCCTAAGCCCTACAGGAGGCTCCCTACCAGTCAACCTATACCAGAGGTCGATGCAGCATAATATCCACCTGCCAATCATCTGCTTTGCTGCCAGTCTGCCAGGAATGGCTTCAGCATATGTCACAAACAGCTGGCAAGCCTCATCTCGAACTCCAGCCATGCACACCTTATAACAAGAGAGCACCCTCTGTAGGTCCAGAGTATGGAGCCTGTGGTCGGCCTTCAAAGAAGGGTTGGAAAAATATACTAACCAGTTTATTACCTGGTTATGGTGGAACTCCATTACAACCTTCTGGAGTAACTTCAGATGGGGGTGAATGACAACCTTGTCCTTGTGGAAAACCAGGCAAAACTCCATCAAGAACACCTGGAGCTCACTAATCCTTCTGGCAGATGTGATATCCACCAAGAAGGCCATCTTCCATGACATCTCACACCTGTGTATAGGCTCAAATGGTTTGCCCATGAACACAGCCAGCATCAGCAGTAGGTCCCAAGGTGGTGGTGGTTCACACACCAGCGGGCAAAGATGGTCAAGGTCCTTGAAAAAGCACCTGACAACCTTCTGCGCCACCATTGGCATACCAACATGCACCCGGCATGCAGAAATGGCTGCCAGCTGCACCTTGAGGTTAGTCACTCACAGCTCCAGCTCTGAGAGGGACCAGAGGTACTCAAGTATACTAGCCATGGGACAAGCAAGGGGATCAAGCTTATTGCCCTGACACCAAATGGAAAACCATTTCCATTTAAAGGCATAGCACCATTAAATTGACTCCTTTCAGGAGGCCTCACAAAGTGAAGCACTTCCTCCAAAACGAGTGCCTGGTAACTCTAGTCACTCAAGAAACCAGTCTGAGAGGTGCACAGACTGAAGACCTGGGTGCAGGACCATCCTATGTTGTCTGGTCAGGAGGTCCAGACAAAGAGGCGACTGCCACGGAGGTCTGCTACTGAGGCTGAGGGGATCTAGGTACTAGAATTGCCTTGGCCAGTCTGGAGCTATCAGAATCATCTGTGCCTTGTCCTTCTTGGCCTTGATCACCACCTTGTAGATCAAAGGGAAGGGAGGGAAGGTGTACACAAAGCATGGGGTCAAGGGCCTCAGAAAGGCATCCTCCATCACTGCCCTGGGCTGAGGGGGGGGGTGGGCATAAAAAGAACTGTTATGCAAGAAATTACCATAACAGTAGATCTTCATGAGAACCTCTTTCATCAGGCCACACCTTTGAAACTTACTCTGCATCAGCATTAGGACTATACAAACTTTTGCAAGCAGTCAGCCAAGGACAACCCACAGTAACATCATGTGTCAGCATCTACATAAACATGCACCACCCCTCCTTTCCTCAGTTCCCTGCCAGAGATCGTGCTTGGAGGACCTCCCTCTAGGGAACCAGGAGAGACTCCAGCACACCACATACCAGGCAAGACAGAGTGCTGGAAAAGACAACAATGGAGAAAGCAATACATAGATGCTTTGTCACAACCCTGAAAGGGGTGGGACAGCATGGCCCGATGAAAGAGATTCTCTTGAAGATCTACTGTTATGGTACATTCTTATGTAACTGTTCTATTTTCTTCGAGGATATCTCATTCATCAAGCCACCTTTGGAACAAGTCACAAGGAGTACTAAAAACTAACAATCTGGGTGGCTGGAGCCTGTAGGCTTATGATAATATGCATTGTAACATAACTAGGCCAAACCCAGCTTATCTACATGGGACAATGACCAAACTGCAATGTTTAGTGAAGGTGTGGACAGTACCATGTGACAGCTGCACAGATTTCTGCAGCAGAAACATTCCGAAAGCAAGCTACACGAGTGGCCATGCCCCTAGTGGAATGACCATGATCCACATCAGGAAGTTCCTGACCGTATTTCCTGTAACAGAACACAATACAATGTGCTAGCCATTTGGAATAGCACTGTTTAGAAACTGAGGCGTCCTCTTTCTCAGGAGCAAATGAAACAAAAAGCTTCAAGGACTTTCTGCAGTCCTTTGTACAGTGTGTATAGCACCTGAGTATTCTATGCACATCTAAGGTACGGAGCAATGCTTCCCCTGGACTGGCATGCTCTGGTACTGTAAGTGGATGGTTTGATTTAAAGTAAACTCAGATATCACCTTTGGTAGACACTTAGGATTAGTATGCAAAGACACCCTGTCTTTGTGGAAAGCAGGCTCACATTAGAGCTTACAGCTCTAAAATCCTTCAAGTGGTAGTGATATCAACTAAAAATAATACCTTCCAAGAAAGTATAAGCCACAACTTATGGTTGGCTCAAGAGGAGCTGAAGTTAGCTTTTCCAAAATAAAAAAATGCCTCTGAAGAACGTATGGGCTACCTCCAACTAAGCGACCATACAGCCATCCACCGGCATGTGGAAAGCTGATATAGCAGCCAAGTGCACTTTGATTGAGGAATACTGCAGGCCTGAATCCAATAAGGACAGCAGATATTCTAGCACCTGATTGACTGGGCAGGTAAATGGATCCAGGTTATATGAAGTGCCCCACAAAGCAACTCACTTCCATTCCACTGAGTAGGTGTGTCTGGTGGATGGTTTTCTAGCAGCCACCAGAACATCCACCATGTTTTGCGATACACCAAAGCTAGCCATGGCTATGTCTTCAGGAGTCATGCATGCAGATGTAGGGACTTCAGGTCCAAATGGACCAGGGTTCCCTGTTCCTGTGACAGTAGATTCTTGTACAGGGGCAGAGGTACTGGAGGCTCCACTGCCAGCTGTTGCAGCACGGGACACCATATCTGCTGAGGCTATGGAGGGAGCAATGAGTATTAGAGCTGCCACATCCATCTTCAGCTTTATTTTATTTATTTAACAAATCAGAAAGACCTTTGAGCCAAGGGCTGTTTTACAGAGGTTCAACATCAAGTCACAAGAATAGCAAATTACAATGGTTTCAGTAAGTAAAGCAACATGAGTAAAGTAATTACATAAACAAAAGAACAATATGGCAAGATAAATATTGTGTCAAGTGCAGCCAGTGGCCTTGTCTGAAGAGGGGTGAAAGGGATTACAAGGAGAGAAGTACAGGGGGTGAATTGGGGGGCAGAAGGAGCAAAATGAGAGCAAGGAGGGAGATTCCACAATGAAGCTTAAGCAGGAAAGACCCATGGGGGCGGGGGGTAGAGGGAGACAACAAGGTGAGAAAACAGAGGAGAGAGGGGAGAAATAGGAGTGGAGGAGTAAAGGAATAGGGGTTGAGGTAGGATGGAAAGAGGGCAGGAATGGGAAAGAGATAAGGGAGTAAGTGCTGTGAGTGGAATAGTGCAGCAACAGGATAGGGCTATACAGGGGAAAATGGTAAAAGAGGGAGGTCCCAGTACATTTAGCTGTCAGCAGAGATTAGGTATAGCAGTCACAAGATGCTGCGGAACCTAGGAATCGATGCAGCTTCCACTTAAATGGTCCCAAGGTTGCAGTCATCGCAATCTCAGGAGGAAGGGAATTAAATAAATTAGCAGCTTTAACTGCAATGGATCACTGTCGGAGCGAGGTTTGACAGCGAGGAACAGTAAAAGTTTGGCTCACAGAACTTTGTGTGCTCCAAGTGCCCCGGAAGGGACTGAAAAGCTGAAAGGAACCTGGTGGTAGGAGACCAAGATCTGCCTTCTTAGCCAGAAGGCAGGCTTGATATTCAATGTGAGCCTGGAGTTGAAGCCAGTTTGCTTGTTCGTAAAGGTCACAAGTGTGAGTACGATAAGCTGCAACAGTTAGTAGACGGCATGCCTTATTCAGAGCTGTGGTGAGCAGACGTAGGGTTGTGTCTGTGGCAGAACCATAAATGACCAAACCATAGTCAATAATAGACACAATTGAATTTCAGATAGCCAATCTGAGGGCTTCGGTAGTAAGGCAGTGTTTATGCCTGTGTAGAAGGCCTAGGTGAACGTTAACTGCCTTGGCAACATTCTCAACATGGTTGGAGTAGGACAGTGTAATATCCAGAGTAACTCCTAGGTATTTAAAAGATTGAGTCTGATCAAGGACACCACCAGCACTGTTTTTAATCACCAATTGTTTGGCTTTGTGCTTGCTGTGGGTACCATGGAAGAGCATGACCTTTGTCATGGAAGAGCATGACCTTTGAGTAATGAATTAGCGGAAAGGCAGGAAAGGCATACAGGAAACTCCCTTTCCAGGAGAGGGACAACACGTCTCACCAGAAAACTCCAGGCCCTGGAGTGAGCAAAAACACGGCTGTGTTGCATTGTGTGGGGACACCAAAAAGGTCCAACTCTGGATGACCCCATCTTGTGAATAGGTTGTCAACCACTGAAGTCAGCAGTTCCCAGTCATGCATCCTGAACTGTGACTTGCTTAGCTTGTCTGCCAAGACATTTTGGATGTCTGGAACATATACTGCTGACAGTTCTAGACTGTGTTCCACAGCCCAGTACTAAACTTTCATTGCTTCCCTCCACCACCTCTTGATTCAAGGACCACTCATGTGTTGTCTCTTCCATGTGGCTGAGAACATCCGCCAGGAGATCTGCACACAGGCTGCACATGAGGGTCCAGGTGTGGAGGGCCTCCTGACACAAGGGAAGGGAATGAGTGTCACCCTGCCTGTTCAGGTAGAACACAGCTGTGGTGTTATCCATCTGGACTTGTACAACCTGAACACTGGCCAAATGAACAAATTCCATCAGAGCTAGCCATACTGCATGGAGATGCAGCAGATTGATGTAGTGATGTGACTCCACAGATGACCAGAACCCTTGGACTCCATGGTCCACCAGGTGCACTCCCCAACCCACCAGAAATGTGTCCAACATGAGAGTGATGGTTGGCTCTGGGCAGGTAAATGGGACTTCTTCCAGATGTTCTTGGATCTGTCACCATTGGATGTCATCCCACTTTGGCTGCTTCACTATGACTGTCTGGTTCAAGTGCCCTACATGCTAGGACAACTGACAGCCCAACTGCCACTGGAGGTGGTGCACCGGTCAATGGGCCCACCAGACAATGCTGCTGCAGGACACCATGCATCGCACCAGCTGCAGGAAGTCCTGGACAGGGTGTGAGCACCCAACCTGAAATGATCAGGAGGAGGTAAGATCCGGTGTCTGGTCTGCAGGGAGGTGAGCCTTGGCCCGAAGGGAGTCTAGCTCTGCCCTGATGAAGTGAATCACTTGCAAGGGAATAATTTCTGACTTGTCAGGTTGACCAACAGGCCCAAGTCTCTGAAGATCTGGAGGGCCAGATCACTGAAACATTCCTCAGCCTCCTTGGATGGCCCAGCAATCAGCCAGTTATCCAGGTAGGGGTACACCCTGACACCCTCACACCACAGGAAAGCTGCCACCACTGCCATGCACTTGGTGAAGACCCTGGACACATTTGAAAGGCTGAAGGGCATGACCTGGAATTGATACAGAATCACTTCTACGCAGAACTGAAGGTACCGCCAGTGGGACAGACGGACTGGGATGTGGAAGAATGTGAAGAATGCATCCTGGAAGCCCAGGGAGTAGAACTACATGCCCTCCTTTAGAGATGGTATAATCTGGTTTAGGTTTGTCATCCAAAACTTATGCTTCCTCATATATTGACTGAGAGCGTGCAGATCCAGTATGGTGGACCAGCACCCCCTGTCTGTTTCGGGACCAGGAAGTATCTGGACACAAACCCCTAACTTAGCAGGGCATCAAAGACATGGGTTATGGCTCCTTCTGCAAGGAGTTGAGTGATGTCCTCCCCCAGAACAGGAACCACAGGTATCGCCCAACAGTGCTTGGGCAATCAGGCAGTCTGTTCTGTCCAAAGGAAGAAAAGCTGAGCCCTGGGCTGTGTCCAGGACTGCCCTATGTACTGCAGTCATTGACAAGTTGCCAACACTGATTTTGATATGTTGACTGTCACTCCCAGAGCATTGAATGACTGTCTGGTTTGAGATAAGGTCGTCAAGAGCTGGTCCCTAGAGAGGGTTTTCAATAGCCAATCGTTGAGGTAAGGGAAAGCATAACAGGTCTTCCCTGTGAATAACTTCTGCCATCACTGCCAAGCATTTGGTAAAGACCCATGGCTCAGGAGACAAGCCAAAGGGTAACACTCTGCATTGGTAATGCTCTCCTTGAAGCCGGAACCTCAAGTATTTTCTGTGAGGTTTCTGAATCTTAGTATGGAGGTATGCATCCTTCATATTCAGGGAGCATATCCAATCCCTGTTTGCTGTAACAGAAGGAGACACTGCAAAGTGACCATTCTGAACTTGTATTCTATAAAGAAGTTCAGATCTCTTACATCCAGGATAGGCTTCAGGTCTCCTGTCCACTTTGGGACAAGGAAGTACTAGGAGTAAAAACCTGTGTTCCTATTTTCTATTTCTAAAGGCACAGGTCCTATGGCCCATTTTTGCAGCAGTCTGTAGTTCCAGAGCATGCTCCTTTTCTATGATCTCCAGAACCAATGCATCTGTAGTCACCTCCCTCCAGTGGTCTAACCTAAGGGAGAGGTGGTCCCCCAGAAATACCCCTGGAGGTAAAGATGGTTGGCGGGTGGACAAGGAGTCAAGACTGAGTCGGTGGGGACAGCTCCACCACCTTCAGGTGCTTCTGAATGGGCACCTGGGGTAGTGTGAAATGGCAATGCCCCAGCTCCTTTACCCCTGCCCTGCAGTCTGGAGGCTGGTCACTGTTCCCTAATTCCAGCTGGGTGAATGGTACCCCTACTCCTACCCCTAGGTTGGGTATGGTAGAGGGAGTGTACAGATTTCAATGTCCTGCCCAAGGCTTGGAGATCTTTGAGACTGTCTTGCACCTGGAGACCAAACAACTTTTGCCCTCTGAATATGGCATTAAGAACAGTTTGCTGTACACCTGTGGCAAAGCCTGCTACTCTAAGCCATGCATGTCTCCAGAGACAAATGCCAGAAGCTGCAACCCTGGCAGAAGTATCAAAAACATCACAGGCCGTACAGAGCAAATGTTTGCCCACATCATCCCCAGCTGTCAAAGATTAGAGGTGCCCTCAAGCAAGGCCTATGCAGCAGCCTTAGCCTTCCTCCAGAGGGTGTTCTAATACTTCATCATGTGGGTCTGTTAATTAACAATATGAAGGTCCAAGGATGCAGAGGGATACATTTTCTTATGTATGACATCCAGCCTCCTAGATTCCCATGTGGAAGGGAACTCAGGTGTTTAGGTGCCCTAGACCTGTCAAGGGCAGCATTAATCACCTCCAAGTCAGTCTTGGGTTGTGTGGCACAAAAAGGTTTTCCAGAAGGGGCAGAATACATTTTATCTGCTTTGCTGGGGACAGCTGGTATATTGTTTGGTCTATACCAAGTTGCATAGCTGACATCCTCTAAGGCTGGGAGCAAAGAAGGCACCACAATGGCAGGAGATTCTAGGAACTCCAGTGGGTTCTTTTTAATGGTATCCTGCTCCTCTCATGCAAATCCCATGGCAGCTTGCATTTGCTGCGTCATGGTGAAAAATGCAGGGTCCTCCGGAAGGGAACCTAGCTGTGTTCACCAGAGTCTTCACTGCATGTGGAGACTATAGAGCTAGTGCCAAGTTCATATTGCATCTCAGCATAGTCTTCAGCTTCATCCTCCTCTTTCTGCAGCATTAGATCAAGATTGTACTCTTATTCATTGTCAACTGAGTTGACAGAATGAGAGACTGAGTTGGCAACGTCGGCAGCAGCATAGGAGGTAGCTGTGGCAATGGAGTTCCTCGCAGCATCGATGGGGGTTGGTAGGAGTCAGAAGTCCAGGAAATGTGGGTAAGATATTTGTTATTCAGGGTCTGGTAGATGTCCCAGTAAGATATTTGTTTTCCGGGGGCTGGTAGGTGGATATAATGCAAAAGTCAAAGAGCAATAGCCAACCACACCTTTCAGTTTTTCAACAACTTTTTCTTTATTTTCTTTTATTCTGCTCAGTGAAGGCTGCCATGAGGTTGATTGACCACTGATTCAAACTGTTTTTAAATATATAAATAATAGTATAAGTTTTTATACTTTAGATATTGAATAATAGAGTATGGCAACATGACCATTGTGGCATGAACTTATAATAATTTCAAAAAAAATGTGTTTGTAAAAATTGAGGTTGTCAGTGTGAGAAACTGAAGTTATCAAATTCAAAACGCTAAACATGACTTATGTATTATTTAAAATTAGATCCTTTCCCTGAAGAAGCCTACTAAGAAACATTGGGTCATAGAGGATCTATTGTAAAGAATAAAAGAAAATAAAGAAAAAGTTGTTGAAAAACTGAAAGGCATGGCTGGCTATTGTTCTTTGACTCTTGGATTGGTAGGAGTCCCTGTAGATGAGTCCTCTGGAAGAGGGAGGCCAGGCAGTAGCAGTCTTATGTCTAAAAAAAAAACATGAGGATTGCCTGAGCATTGGCACCCCTTTGGTTGACCGGCACGATCGGAGGAGTCAATGGAGGAAGCCAAGTCCCCAATTTTGACTGCGATATACTGGCTGTAGTAGGCTCGGTAGTGCCTACGCCAAGCCCAGACCTTGGTGTCATGTCGACAGCCGGGGGGGGGCAGTTGACGACACCACCAGAGTGAATGGCATCCAAGTGGAGGTCATCACTGTATGGTGCATGGACGGCCCAGAATGTGCCAGAGAATACTTCTCCTTGTCAAGGTGCTTGTGTTCGTAACTACCATACATTTCCTGCTGGGATTTTGACAACCGCGATTCATTCAACAGAGCCGGTGATGCAAATTACTGCTGGAGGTAATTCTCCATTCTCTCTACGATCTTTTGGAGCAAATATTTCTCCGAAACTCCCTTTTCAGCATCAGCTGGTTGCAGTGTTAAACCCCCAGTAGATTTCATAGGCTTTCACATTGTGGCTTAGCCCTAGGCAGCAGACACAGACATTGTGGGAGTCGCTAGCGTAGATTTCTTCTTCACACTCACAGTACCGGGAAAGTTTAGACTGGTCTTTTGATGGCATACAGGTCACTGAAAATCACTCTAAAAGTAATTACTAATTAGGAATAAAGAAAATAAAATGGCAGCTATAGCAATGACATTTTATTAGCAGTCTGATGAGTTCAGATTGACGCTGGGAAAAGAACAGAGGAGAGGAGGAACCACCCATGTTTATGTATACAATGACACCTGACATTGTCATGAGCAGCCCCTGGAAGACTGCTTGCAAATGTTTCCATGTGGTCCTAGTACCTGCCGGCTATAAGTTCCAAATGTGTGGCCTGATGAGATACACAGAATAGTTATGCAAGAACTTACCATAACAGAAGATCTTCAAGGTAATCTCTGTCATCAGGTCACACATATGGAACTTCATTGTCAAGCATCAGGATCACATGGAAGCTTTTTCTGCAGCAGTCTATTAGGGGCTGCCCATGCAGACATCTGGCTCTTAGGTTACATTCCCCTATATAGTATGGGCGGTCCCACTCCCTTCTCAGTTCTTTCCTTAGCCAAAGACCATAGGAGACAGGGGTCCCACCAGGGAACCAAAGAGAGAGAGAGAGAGAACGTGCCCATCTAGCAGAGGGCTGGAGCAACAGGACAGCTGAACTGTAGAGAGAAAAAGAAAAGGGGGATGGAGGGATGGCATGACCTGATGACAGAGATTCCCTCAAAGATGTATTGCTATAGTAAGTTCTTACATAAACAACAGTTACGTACCTATCATAACAGTAGATCTTTGAGGGGTATCTCTTGCAGCAGGTAATACACTTGGGATGATTCCCAAGCAGTAAACCCAAGAAGGGCAGAGTCATGATAGAAGGCCTTGCAAGACAGCCCGGCCAGAGGTCGTCCTACAGCGTGAAGCAATATCTAGGTTCTAATGCTGCATGAAGGTATGTATTGTGGACCATGTGGCTACATTGCAGATATCTGCGATAGAAGCTCCCTTGAAGCAGGCCGCTGTGGTGGCCATAGCTCTGGTAGAATGGGCTTGGCAGGTCCTGGCAATGGTTTATCATATTTTTTATAACAAAACATGATACAGTGTGCTAACCAACTGTAGAGGGTTTGTTTAGTGACCGGGAGACCTTTCCTGGTTGAGGCGAAGGTAACAAAAAGTTGAGAGGTTTTTCTAACCAATTTAATATGATTAGTATAATATCGAAGAGAATGGTGAATGTCTAGGGTATATAAGAGGTAGTCTCCCCAATTGGAGTGCTAAGGGTGATAGACTGGTAACTCTATGGACTGATTTAGGGTGTGTTCTGAGACCACCTTAGGAAAGAAGGAAGGATTTGTCCAAAGTATCACTCTGTCTTTGTGAAAAATTAAGTAAGGCTCTTTACACATGAGGGCATGAAGCTCAGATATACACCAAGCTGAAGTGACAGCCACTAAAAATAATGTCTTCCAAGAAAGAAAACAGAGGTTACAAGTGGCCACCGGTTCAAAAGGTTCAAGGTCAGTTTTTCTAAAAGAAAATTTAGATACCACGGAAGTGTGGGTCATCTAATGGGAGGTTTGATACGTAACATTCCTCTTAGAAACATTTTGGCTTGATAATGTTGATACAGTAATCTTCCATCCAGGTTCATGGAAGGCTGAAACAGAGGCCAAATGGACCTTAATAGAGAAATAGATCAACCCTGTCTTGGCGAGCGAGGTCAGGTAATACAGGACAGCAGTCAGTGGACATGAGTAGGGGTCCAACGACCGGAAAGTGGCCCAAATGGAAAAGCATTTCCATTTAGCATTATAAGTTTCCCTGGTTGCTGGTTAATGTGAGGCTAATAGAATACTGGCCACAGGTGAGGAGACCTAGAGATGGGCTATGAAAGCGTCCTCAGGAGCCAAGCGTGAAGGTGTAGTGATATCAGTTTGGGATGAAGGAGGGTTCCCTGATTCTGAGTCAACAGGTATGGCCTGATTGGTAATGGAATGGGTTCCACCACTGAGAATTGTTGAAGGAGGGGAAACCACACCTGCCAAGGCCACAGAGGGGCTATGAGGATCATGGTGGCAAGTTCGAGTTGTAGTTTCAGCAGAGTCTGTTGTAGGAGGGGGACACATATAAGAAGAGTCCTGTCCATGGCTGGGACAGGGCATCTATAAACCATCCCTATTTGCTCGGGATAATGGAATAGTATTTGGGGAGATGGTGATTGATGGGGGAGGTAAATAGGTTGAGGTACGGGGTTTCCCCACAAGTGAAAGATTCTCTGAAGAACTTCGTGATGAAGTGTCCATTTGTGCATGGAGGACTGACTACTGAGAACATCGGCCAGGGTACTGTGGCATCCTGACAGATGGATGGCAGTCAAAAGGTGTTGCTGTATGGCTTCCTGCCAAACCGCCATTGTCTCTCTGCAGAGAATGCGGGACTTCGTACCTCATTTGTTGAGTTAATATACCACTATGGTGCTGTCTAATTGGATCAGCAGGGGTCCCAGGGAAAGTTGGGGCTGAAAAGCCTAAAGGGCTAGGCGAACTGCCATCATTTCCAGGAGATTTATGTGAGGATAAGTGGAGGATCAGACCACCAGTCCTATATACTGTAGGGACCCAGGTGTGCACTCCACCCTTCGAGAGAAGCATTTGTGGTCAACATCTGCTGGGATGGGGGAGATTGGAATGGCATGCCTTGAGAAAGGTTGGCACATTGGGTCCACCAGGACAGTGCCGACCACAGAGTGGGTGTGACTCTGAATTTGTCTTCAAAGTGTCTGGTTCTTTGACACTATTGGTTTTGGAGAGTCTATTGGACTGGTCTCATATGTAGATGGGCAAATGCTACCATAGGGATGGCAGCAGCCATGTGCCCTAGAAGGCATAAAAGACATCTGGCTGTGATGACTTGTTGAGTTTGTATCTGGGAAGCCAGAGATAGATGTCTGTCTTGCCAGTGGCAGGGAGGTAAGCCCTGGCAGAGGCAGTATCTAGGAATGCTCCTATATATTGGAGGGACTGGGCAGGGGTCGTATTGGACTTTGACCAGTTGACTGCAATCCGTAGGGAGTGAAACAGAGTAAGGGTTGCTTGAATGGAGGAAAGCAGAGAGGTTCTGTACTCTGCTTTTATGAGCCAGTCATCTAGATATGGGAAGATGAAGTGTTCTTCCCATCATAGGGCTGCCGCCACTACTGCTAGGCACTTTGTGAACACTCTCGGGGCAGATGAGAGACCAAACAGGAGTGCCCAAAACTGGTAATGTTGCCCTAGCAGGTAAAAGCAAAGGAGCTGGTGGTGGGCAGGGATATGTGGGTAGGCATCTTTCATGTCTAATGGAAATAGCCAATCCCCTTGTTTTAACATCAGCATTATAGATGTTAAGGTGACCATCCAGAACCTTTTGTACTGAATGTGTAGATTTAGTTGTCTGAGGCCTAGTATAGGTCTGAGATCTCCAGCTCATTTAGGTACCAGGAAGAAGTGGGAATAAATCCCTGTTGGTGCTCTGATGGAAGGACTGGATAGACAGCCTTCTTCAGCAGAAGAGCCTGGAGTTCCTCCTGGAGAATAGGAATGTGGTTGGGTGCGTAACAGACAGAGCAGGGGGAATGAGGGGGAGGCATGCAGGTGAGGTCCAATGTTTGACCCCTCTGAATGATCTGAAGTACCCACTCATCTGAGGTGATCATACACCAGGTATCTCAATGGAGGGCAAAATGACTGCCCATGGCTTCCGAGGCCTGGTCAAGGAAGCCTGGACAATGCCCCAGTTGGTCACTGGGAAGTGGGCTGGCCGGCTCCACCCAGAGGGTGAGAGTGGGAGCCCTTGGTGGCAGAAGTGGTGGTCCTGGAAGAGGGCTGGGAATGACCATGGGATCTGCCTCTGTATGAGCTTCTGTATTTACCACCTCTCTTTGTATGAAAGGAGGATTGGGGGTGGTAAGCATGTTGTGAGCTATGGTACATGCCATGTACCATATGTAGGGCCCATCCTGAAGACTGAAGATCATCTAAAAGCATTTGGATACCTGGACCAAAAAGCTTGGACACATTAAAAGGGGCAGTGACAACTTTATGTTGTACATCTGTTGTGAGCCCTGAGACATGAACCCAAGCATGGCATCTTAGGGTAATCCCCACGGCTGACATGTGGGCTGAAGTATCGACCACATCATAACCTGAGTGAAGTAGGTGTCAGGAGATGGACTTGCCAGTGGTTATTGTAGCCAACAATTGATCCTTCTCCTGTGAAGAAGGGAGTTTATTGACTAGCTCTACAGCAGAGTGTCATTGAGGCACAGGTCAGGAAGCATAGGAAAAAACAGGAGCAGTTGTAGAATTCTCAAAAAGTGTATATTAGTACTAGCACTAACATAAAAAAATTAACTTATTCAGTATAACTATTTACAAGCCCAAATAGAGAAGATCCATCTTAGTTTTACTTCAATCTCTGTGGCTCTCTTGCAAGAAGTTGCAGCTCTGTTTTCATAAGTCTTTGCAACCCCCCTTCTTAACAAGCATCCTGTTTCTTTCTAAAATGTTCTTGTAAATTTCAGGCAGGTGCAGCTAGAACGCTATGTCCCAGAACTGAGGGCCCTTCCCCACAGCTTCTGCAAAAGGCTTAACAATTGCATTTCAGGTTAACCCCTTGAGTTCCAAATAGCTTTGCAATCATCTCAAACTATATATACATTTCAACAGTAACACTATATAATTTATAAACAAAGGGATCCCAATATCAGTTACATTTCCACACAATGATTTGCATATATTTTTATACCAGCAGATATGCAAGGGAGGAAAGGACAGAACAGCAAGGGAAGACTGAGAGACGTGGGAGGCAAAGAATTGTGAGACTCTTGGGATGATCAAATACTAGGGGTCTCAGGAAAATTTGGTTGTGCAACCAGACAGAAAAGACAGGAAAGGAAAGAACAGATCCCTACATTCAAACTCCATAACAACTGGGACAGGGTCCTATTCAACTCTGTCACATACACCCTCACTCCTTAAGAGGGAACCTGTTTTATTAAACAGGTTTCCAAAACTTTCTATTAATTATCTACTAATATTAGCTTCCAACTTTCAGAAATTAAGCACATGTGCAGTATCCTTTTTTCTATAACAGTACAGCAAACAGTAAACTTTAAACTCATACATTTGTTTTTCAACGTTCAGAACCCTCAATTCCTGATCCATATCTTGACAATCAGCATTGCTATTCTCTTTACCAGATTTGTGTATCATATTGAATTTAAATGGCTGTAGTGCCAGGTACCACCTTGTGATTCTGCAATTTTTTATCTTTCATTTGGTTAAGACAACAGAGAGGATTGCGATCTGTTATAAGTACAAAGTCAGTTCCTAGCAAATAAAACGTAAGGGACTCCATGGCCCACTTTGCCGCTAAACATTCCTTTTCAATTGTGGAGTACTTTTTCTCTCTGTCATGCAACTTCCTACTTATGTACAGAATAGGATGTGCCATCCCACCTATATTTTGACTCAGGACTGCACCTAGGCCTACCTCTGATGCATCAGTGTGTAACAAAAATGTTTTCTCAAAGTCTGGGCTTCTTAAAACATGGGCTGAATATAATGCAGCCTTTATTATTTCTGGTACCATTTTTTCGTGAGTTCAGTGAGGGGAATAGCTAACTCAGCAAAGTTGAGAACAAATCTCCGATAATAACCAGCCAGCCCTAAAAATGACCTGACATGTTTCTTGGTTTTAGGGACAGGGCTGTTAGCTACAGTTTCTATCTTAGAAACCACAGGCTTGACTTCTCAATTTCCCAAAACATAGCCCAAATATCTGGTTTCCTGCATGCCCAATGCACATTTGGTAGGATTAATAGTCACACCTGATTTTTGATAGCTTAGATAACTGCTCATAGGTGTTCCAGGTGGCTTTTCCAGTCTGGACTGTACACTGCAACATCATCCAGGTATGCAGCACAATAACCAGTGTGAGGTGATAAAATTACATCCATGTACCGCTGGAATGTAGCTGGTACACCAAGTAAATCAAATGGCATGGTGGTAAACTGATAGAATCCAACAGGAGTGGCAAATGCAGTTTTGTCTCTGGATTCTTTAGCTAAAGGGATTTGCCAGTAACCCTTGGTGAGAATGAGGGTACTAATATACTTTGCACTACCCAGTCTGTCCATCAAACCATCTATTCTGGGCATAGGATAATACTCAAATTATGACACTTGTTTCCTAAAATCAAGGCAGATTCTAACACCCCCTTCTTTTTTGCTTACAGTTACCATTGGAGATGACCAAGCACTCCAACACTTCTATGATATCCAATTATTTCATTTTTTGTATTTTCTTAACCATATCAGCTCTTAACTGCTCCGATAACCTGTATGTTTTTTGTCTAATAGGATGAGCATTCCTTGTCACTATTATGTGCTCGACCCCTTTTGCTCAGCCTGGTACTGTGATAAAGTACTTTTAAATGTCTTTAGCACATTACAAATTTCTGTAGTTTGTTCTGAGGTTAAGGAAACATTCACCTTTACAGCATCAGCAGTTACAGTTTGTTCCAGTCTATCATAAGCTACATCAACATCTTCTTTATCAGTTTCTGGTAAAACTAGCAAAGCAGCTTTTGGCATTTTTTCAACCCATTTCTTGAGGAGGTTAGCATGATATATCTTAGTAGGCTTTTTCCTGTTGGGAGTCTCAATCTCGTAGTTAACAGTGCCAGTACATCTAAGCACTCTATAGGGCCCTTGCCACTTCATTAACAGTTTCTTTTCTGTTGTGGGTAACAGTAGCAAAACCTTTTCACCTGGCTCAAAAACCTTTTATTTTACCCCATGACCATAATATACCTTCTGCTGGTTTTGGGCCTCTTCCTGATTACTATGGGCAATTTCAACATATTTTGCCAGCTTTTTTCTTATGGCACACATATAAGATGTTATAGATTGTTTCGGAGTGGGATTATCTTCCCATGTTTCTTTTATCACATCCAGTGGCCCTCTTGGCTACCTATCATACAACATTTCAAATGGTGAAAACCCCATTGATGCCTGTGGCACGTCTCTGAAAGCAAAAAGTAGGTAAGGCAAGTATTGGTCCCAGTCTTTCCCTTCCCTTTTTACAAACCTTTTTAACATGTGTTTTAGGGTTTGGTTAAAACGCTCAACAGGACTGTCTGTCCGAGGGTGATAGGGGGAGGTTCATATGGCAGTGATACCTAGTAGTTTGTACAGCTCCTTAAGTAATGCAGCACCAAAATTACTACCCTGATCAGTAAAAATTTCTTTAGGTATGCCCACCATGCTGAACATTTTTGCAAGCTCTGCTGCCAGTTTTGAAGCTGTGACAGTATGCATTGGAACTGCTTCTGGGTATTGAGTAACATAGTTGCATACTACCAGGATAAATCTATTACCCTTTTTACTTTTGTCTAAAGGGCCAACCACATCCATTGCAATTCTCTCAAAAGGCACATCTATCAAGGGTAGGGGCACCTTGTCTTTTCTAGTGACTGGGGCCACTTTCTGACACTCAGCACAGGAATTACAATAGGTAGCAAAATCTTCAAAAATTTCAGTCCAGTAAAATCTGTACAGCAATCTAGTAAGGGGTTGATCCCTCTCCAAGTGACCAACCATAGGACTATCAAGTGCTAGCTAACAATTCAGACCTATACTTTTGTGGTATAACCAGTTGTTCTAGCTGGTCCTGTCTCTTGTCTGTCTGGTTGCGCAACCAAATTTTCCTGTGAGAGCTAGGATTTGATCACCCCGACTGTCTTACAGTTCTTTGCCTCTCACTGTCACTCAGTCCTCCCTTTCTGTTCCATCTTTTCCTCTCTTGCATATCTGCTGGTATAAAAATATATGCAAATCATTATGTGAAAATGTAACTGATATTGGGATCCCTTTGTTTAGAAATTACATAGTGTTACTGATGAAATATATATAATTATAGTTTGAGACGATTGCACAGCTATTTGGAACTCAAAGGGTTAACCTAAAATGCAGTTTTTAAGCCTTTTGCAGAAGTTGTGGAGAAGGAGCCTCAGTTCTGGGACATTGTGTTCTAGCTGCACCTGTCTGAAATTTACAAGAACATTTAAAAAAAAAACAGGATGCTTGTTAAGAAGGGGGGTTGCAAAGACTTATAAAAACAGAGCTGCACTTTCTTCTCTTTTCTGCTACTTCTCTTCTCTCCTGCTCCTGTCACTGCATCTCTTCTCTCGCCTCTGTGCTTCTAAATGTTGAATTTATTGTTCTCCCTGCTTCTCCATCTCTTTTTTGTTGTATAGCCCACGATTTGAAAAAGTCCATCAGGCTTTCAGGTTCTGTCACTGCCTGTTCTTTTTCCATAACTTGTGCTGGCTGTATAATCTCAGCTTGTACTTAGGTCTCTGCTAGTTTGGCTGCCATTTTCCTGGTAACCACTCTGGACTTGCTGCTGCAGAATCCATACCTTTCTCTGTGCTTCCCTGGTACTAGGTCCAGTGCCCACACAGAAAACACCTGGCTTAGAGTATGCACAGCGTAAATCCCACTTAGGCTGACACCATCTGTCATCGTGGGACAGGCTAGGAAGCATAGGAAAAACAACAAGCAGTTGTAGAATACACAAAAAGTGTTTATTAGTACTAGCAGTAACATAAAAAAATGAACTTGTTCAGTATAACTATTTACAAAGGCCAAATAAACAGAGAAGATCCATGTGAGTTTTCCTTCAATCTCTGTGTCTGTCTTGCAAGAAATTGCAGCTCTGTTTTTATAAGTCTTTGCAACCCCTTTTCTTAACAAGCATCCTGTTTTTTTCTAAAATGTTCTTGTAAATTTCAGGCAGGTGCAGCTAGAACACAATGTCCCATAACTGAGGCCCCTTCTCCACAGCTTCTGCAAAAGGCTTAAAAACTGCATTTCAGGTTAACCCTTTGAGTTCCAAATAGCTGTGCAATTGTCTCAAACTATAATTATATACATTTCATCAGTAACACTATATAATTTCTAAACAAAGAGATCCCAATATCAGTTACATTTCCACATAATGATTTGCATATATTTTTATACCAGCAGATATGTAAGGGAGGAAAAGACAGAACAGCAAGGGAAGACTGAGAGACAGTGCGAGGCAAAGAATTGCAAGACTGTCGGGGTGATCAAATCCTAGATCTCACAGGAAAATCTGATTGTACAACCAGACAGACAAGAGACACGAAAGAAAAGAACAGAACAGATCCCTGCATTCAAACTCTCCATAACAACTGGGACAGGGTCCTATTCAGCCCTGTCACACAGAGGACCAGAGTGTATGCTGGCACTTGACCAGGTGTCCCATATAGTTTAGAATTCTGAGATTCATGGTACCTGCTTGGAACACTGTTTCCCTAGGTAATCAATCCTATTGGATTCCTTATCAGGAGGTAAGGAACTCTTGTGTTTTGGTCATTTAGTACACTCATGGGCTGCAGTGATTACTACCAGATCTGCTTCAGGGGTAGCAGAAAGAAAAGAATGATTAAAAGGAGCCTAGTAAAGGTGATCCACTTTCCTAGGAATGGCCAGAACAGCTGAAGGGTGGGCCCAGGCCACCAGCATAGTGTTTTGATAGGTTTGTATAAGTGGGGGTACCACTATGACAGGTTCCTCAGGTGGTTTGAGATAGTCTGTCATGTCCTTTGTTTATCATGTTCAGTAGTTGAAAATCACATGATGTTTTGGATTTGGACCATCATCTCATGAAAAGATGGGTCATCTGGAGGAGAGGCAGCTGCCTGGTGGGAGTGGTCTTCATTTAAAGAGGAAATAGCAGAAAGAGGGGACTGGGGATGGAGTCCAAGTCCTGCAAGTCCGCATCCTCCAAGTCTCCAGTGAAATCAGCCAGAAATCCAGCCTCATCTGACAGGTAATCATCTTTGTATGAGGGAGGTGACCAGGTTGAAGAAGGGTCCCTCTCACCCTGAAAGCGTTTTGGTGGAGGGGTAGGAGAATGGGAAAGATGACTCGGCTCTCCCAGATTGGAAGGCTGAGAATGCCCAATGGTTTGTGGAACCTGCTGTACCACTATAGCTACGTCCACTGAGGGAGGGGGTAGGAAGAGGAGGTTTATGGGAAACCAGGGGAATTGTGGAGGAAATAGGACATGAGGTTTAAGCAGGTCTAGCCCCTGGGTGGTAAAGCCCAGGGTCCTGATCCCTGTCCACCTGGTCCCTATGAGAAAATGGTTGTGAAGGAGGAAGGGCAGTATGTCTTGCAAAGGCAGTAGGCTTCCCCATGGAAATGAGACCCAGTGCTGATGGGGCAGCAAGGGCAGAAACATTAGAATGCTTAAAAGAGGATATTGTCTATGGTAAATGATCCCCTGTTGGCACAGCGTTAATGGAACCAACATAGGGTTCCTCAGAAACTGCAGTAAGAGCACCAAAAAAGGACCGTCGATGAGAGGGTAAAAACCCCCATTGATGAGAAGGCAGTTTTGGAAGGCATCGTCGATGGTGGAGCACCTGTGATGGTGGTCGTCGACGAGCGTTTGCCCGAGGAAGATATGGAGGGCTTCTCCTTCTCCCCCTCTTGTGCTTCTTGTGTGAAGCAATGGAAGGGGCGCTCCTTGGGATGGGCCCCCTGGTTCTCTATTAGAGAATTTCTGCTCCATAAGGTAGGATTCTGTCTCCTGTAGCCGTTGTTGATGGGTTGCCTGGTTGAATTTCTGGCAGAGAATGCAGGAGATGTGTTGTGTGTGGGTCCCAGGCACCTAACACAAACAGCATGATCGTCAAAGAGGTAGATCTTCCTATCACAATGACATGAGCAAAATAACACTGACTTGCTTGTAGATTCTTTGGGCATCTGTCAATGTAATACATGAAATGAAAAAATTCTGCTTCTAGCTCAAATTCTCATTGATGACTGCTGCTCTCTGCATTAGCTGCTGCGTGTGAGCTGAAGACGGCGGGAAAATGAACTGAGGATATGAGGGACCACCCACTCACATAGGAAGCAGGAAAATAATGTCATGTGTGGGCAGCCCCTGGAAAAGACTGCTAGAAGAGAGGTGACATGCACCACAGCACCCTCTGGTGATGAACCAAGTGTATTACCTGCTGAAAGAGATTATCCCCGTGAAGGATCCATTCCATCTTCTTCAGGGATATCTCGGTCATCAGGTCACACCTATGGAACGAGTCCAAAGCAGTGTTAAGTGCAATGCAGTCTGGGTGGCAGGAGATCAGAGCCCTAAGAAAGAAGGCCCTGAAGTACAGTTAGGCCAAAGCCTGCCCTTCTGGAGACAATGTCCAGACTGTAGTGCTTGGTGAATGTGTGAACAGTACTCCAAGTGACAGCAGCGCAAATCTTGTCTACAGACATGTCCCTGAAACAGGTGACTGAAGTGGCCATACCGCTGGTGAAATGGCCCTTAACAACCCCAGGAAGTTCCTTACCCTACTTCCTGTAAAAACAAAACAAAAAAAAAAAACAATACAGTTGTCCAACCATTTGGACAAGCACTGTTTCAAAACCGGAGCATCCTCTCTGCCAAGGGCAAAATAAACAAACAACTGAGAGGACTACCTGCAGTCCTTTGTACGGTGTGTGTATAGTAACGCAGAATTTTATGCACATCCAAAATATGAAGCAATGCTTCTGCTGGATTGGCATGCTCTGGAAAATAAACAGGCAGGTGGATGGATTGGTTTAGGGTAAATTCAGACACCACCTTAGGAAGAAACTTATGGTTAGTATGCAAAGAGATCCTGTCTTTGCAGAAAGCCAAATAAGGCTGCTCACACGAGAGCCTGTAGCTCTGAAATTTTTTGAGCAGAAGTAATGGAAACTAAAAATGCTTTCCAAGATAGAAAGCATAGCTTGCAAGACACACCTGGCTCACAAGGAGGCAGGGTCAGCTTCTTGAGCATGAAATTGAGGTCCCAAGCCAGGACCAGATTATGGATAAGAGGCTTCAAGTGGAGAATGCCTCGCAGAAAAGTACAGACCACATCCAGTTTGGACACTGTACAACCATGAATAGGCACATGAAAGGCTGAAATAGCCAACAAGTACACCATGATGAAGGAATATCAGAGTCCTGCATCCGATAAGGAAGGAGGTACTCTAGAACTTGGTTGACCGGACAAGTACAATGGTCTAGGTGATGGGAAGTGGCCCATATAGCAAAGCGTTTCCCACATCGAGTAAATGGCCCTAGTGGAAGGTTTCCTTACAGCCACCAGGACATCAGCCACCTTCTGAGACACCCTGAACCAAGCAATGGCTTTGTCCTCAGGTGCCATGCATGCAGATGGAGGTAACTTGAGATCTGGATGAACCAGGGTCCCCCGAGCTTGAGTCAACAGGTTCCAGCAAAGGGGCAGAGGAAAGTACAGTTGCATACTTACCATAGTGGTAGATCTTTGAGTGGTATCTCTTGCAGCAGGTAATACACTTGGATCACCACCAGATGGCACTCTTGTGCATGGCAGCTTTCTTCTAGCAGTCTTTTCCTAGGGGCCGCCCACACGATATCATTATCCTGCACCTATATAAGAGTGGGTGGCCACAGGCATCCCCAATTCCCAGCCGGATTCAGCTCACTAAGTGAGAACTAAGGGGGAGCTGAGGTACCTTAGGTATCCCTTCATGTGTATATATATATTTGGATTAGTAGTTCTCTTAGAGAAGAAGGGGGATGGAGGGAGGGATCGTACCTGCTGCAAGAGATAACCTCAAAGATCTACTGTTACGGTAAATACACAACTGTACCATCTTCCATGGAGATAATCTCTTGCAGCAGGTAATACACTTGGGATGACTCCCAAGCAGTAGACCCAGGAAAGGCGGAAGAGTTATGATAGAAGGCCTTGTAGGACAGCGCGATCAAAGGCCATCCTACGATGAGAAGCAGTGTCTAAGTTGTAGTGCTTTGTGAAGATATGTATTGTGGACCATGTGGCTGCACTGCAGATATGTGTGATAGATGCCCCTTTGAAGCAGGCCACTGTAGTGGCCATGCCTTGGGTAGAATGGGTAAGGGCATGTTATACTACTTATAATAAAAGGTTATGCAATGTGCCAACCAGTTGGAGAGAGTCTGTTTAGTGACTGGAAAGCCTTCCCTGGTTGGGGCAAAAGTAACAAAAATTGGAGGAGTCTTCCTGAAAGATTTGGTACAATTTATATAATCTCAAAATCCAATGAACATCTAAAGTGTGCAGTAGATATTCTCCTGAATTAGAATGCTCAGAAAATAGACTGACAGTTCTATAGACTGATTTAAGGTCTGCTCCGAGACCACTTTTGGTATGAAGGGACACACTGTCTTTATGGAAGCTTAAGCAAGGTTCTCTACACATTAGGGCATGCAGCTCAGATATACACTGAGCTGAAGTGACAGCAACTAAGAATAATGTCTTCCACGCTAGAAAGTGGAGGTTGCAAGTAGCCGCAGGCTCGAAAGGGTCAAGGGTCAGCTTTTTCAATAGGAAATTCAAGTCCCATGGAGGGGTGGGCTGTCTAATAGGAGGTTTGAGGTGTAACATACCCCTTAGAAACATCTTGGCAAGGTGGTGTTGATAAAGTAGTCTCCCTTTTAAAGGTTCATGAAAGGCCGCAATAGAGGCCAAATGAACTTTGATAGAGGAGTAGCTCAAGCCTGTCACGGTGAGCAAAGCCAAGTAGTCCAATACCTTAGTCAACGGACATGAATAATGGTCCAAAGACTAGGAAGCAGTCTTTATGGAGAAGCGTTTCCATTTGGCATTATATGTTTCCCTGGTAGATGGTTTGCGTGAGGCCAAAAGAATACTGGCCACTGGTGAGGAGACTTGAAGGCAGGCTATGAAAGCGTTCTCAGGAGCCAAGCGTGAAGGTGTAGTGACTTCAGGCTGGGGTGAAGGAGAGTTCCCTGATGCTATGTCAACAGGTCTGGCCTGATGGGCAGCAGGAGTGGATCAGCCACAGAATTGTTGAAGTAGGGGAAACCACACTTGCCAAGGCCACAGACGGCCTGTGAGGATCATGGTGACAGGTTCAAGTTGTTATTTCAGTAAAGTCTGTTGAAGGAGTGGGATGTGGGGGAAAGCATATAAGAAGAGTCCTGTCCACGGTTGGGACAAGGCATCAATACAGTCACTTTTTGTTCGGGATAATGGAATAGTATCTGGGTAGGTGGTGATTGTTGGGGGAGGCAAAGAGGTAGAGATGCAGGGTCCCCCACAACCAAAAGACCATCTGAAGAACTTTGTGATGAAGTGTCCACTTGTGCATGGAGGTTTGGCAACTGAGAATGTTGGCCAAGGTATTGTGGCATCCCGGTAGATGGACAGCAATCAATGATAGATGCTGAAGTATGGATTTCTGCCAAACTGCTATCACTTCCCTGCAGAGAGCATGGGATTTTGTACCTCCTTGTTTGTTCAGGTAATACACCACAGAGGTATTGTCTGATTGGATTAGTAGGGGTCCTGGGATGAGGTGGGGATGAAAAGCCTGTAGGGCGAGGTGGACCGCTCTCATTTCCAGTATATTTATATGAGGAGGGTTGGAGTACTGGAGCCACCTGCTCTGGGTCATGTAAGGACCCAGATGAGCCCACCAGCCGTCGGAGGAAGCATCCATGGTCAATGTCTACTGGGGTGGAGGGGACTGGAAGGGCATAACTTGAGATCGGTTGGTACGATTGGTCCACCAGTCTAGGGAAGATCAGAGAATGGCAGTGACTTGGATTTTGTCTTTGAAGTCCCCTATTTTTTGCCTCCATTGACTTTGAAGAGTCCAATGGATTGGACTTATGTGTAGATGGGCAAAGGCCACCACGGGGAGGGCTGTGGCCATACGTCCCCAAAAGGCATAATAGGTGTCTGGCTGTGATAAATTGCCGAGTTTGTATCTGGGAAGCCAGAGATAAAAGTCTGTCCTGTCTGTTGGCAGGGAGATAAGCCCTGGCGGAGGTGGCATCCAGGATGGCTCCTATATACTGGAGCAGCTGTATAGGATTTGGATTGGATTTGGGCCAGGTGACTGTAATTCCTAGGGACTGGAATAGATTGAGGGATGCCTGGAGGGACAAAAGCAGAAAGGTTTTGGAATCCACTTTTATGATCCGGTCGTCCAAACATGGGAAGATGAAATGTCTGTCCCATCTCTGAGCCACCGCCATCACTGCTAGGCACTTGGTAAAAACTCTTGGAGCAGATGTGAGACTGAATGGGAGTGCCCAAAATTGATAATGTTGTCCTAGCAGGCAGAAACAAAGGAACTGGTGGTGTGCGGGGTGTATGGGGATATGTAGGTAGGCATCTTTAATGACTACTGCACATAGCCAAGACCCTTGTTTAACACTGGTATGATGAATATTAAAGGGACCATCCAGAACCTCTTGTACTGGATGTATAAATTCAGTTGTCTGAGGTCTAGTATAGGTCTGAGATCCCCAGTGCATTTGGGTACCAGAAAGAAATGGGAGTAGAATCCCTGATGGCACTCTGAAGGGGGAGCCAGATAAACTGCATTCTTGTGAAGAAGTGCCTGGAGTTCTTTGTAAAAAATAAGGATATGGTCGGGTGGGTAAGAGACAGAGTGGGGAGGACGGGGGGAGGCAATGATGTAAGTTCCAGTGTGTGCCCCATCCGGATGATATGAAGCACCCACTCATCCGAGGTTATCATGTGCCAGGCCTCTAAATGGAGGCAAAGCAAATGCCCACAGCTTCTGAGGCTTGATTGAGGAAGTCCAGGCAATGCCCCAGTTGGTCACTGGGAAGTGGGCTGACCAGCTCCACCCAGAGGGTGGGAGCGGGAGCCCTTGGAGGTAGGAGTAGTGGTCCTGGAGGATGGCTGGGAATGACCATGGAATCCAACTCTGGAGGTACCTCCACGTTTACCGCTTCTCTTTGATTGAAAAGAGGACTGGGAGCGGTACTGGTAAGATGGCTGTGAGGAATGATACATGCCATGTACCATACGTAAGGTCCAACCTGAAGCATGGAGATCATCCAGAATCGTCTGGGTACTAGGACCACAAAATCTGGATCCACTGAAAGGGGCATTTACCACTTTATGCTTTACATCTGGTGTAAATCCTGATTCATGTAACCAGGCATGTCGTCTGAGGGTAACACCTGTGGCCGATACATGACAAGCATCCACCGCATCATACCCTGAATGGAGCAAATATTGAGAGATGGAGTTGCCATTGGAAACTGTTGCCAATAATTGGTCCTTCTCCTGAGAGGGAGGGAAATTATTGACTAGTTCTATAGCAGAGGACCAGAGGGTGCATTGATATTTAATCATGTGTCCCATATAGTTTAAAATTCTAAGATTCATGGTACCCGCCTGGAATACCTTCTTCCCAAGGTAATTGAGATGGTGGGATTCCTTATCAGGGGATAATGAACTTGTGTGCTTTGGTCGTTTGGTACGATCATAAGCCATTGTGATCACTACCGAATCTACTTCAGGGGTAGCAGAAAGGATGGTCAAGAGGAGCCTGATAAGGGCAATCCACCTTTCTAAGAATAGTATGACAGTTGAGGGTTTGTTCCAAGCTGCCAGTACAGCATTTTGATAAGTTTGTATAAGTGAGGGTACCACAACAAGAGGCTCTTCAGGCAGTTCAGGATAGTCTGCCATATCCTTTCTTTGTTTATCATGTTCCGTAGTTGAAAATCCCATGATGTTTTGAATTTGGACCATCATCTCATGAAAGGATGGGTTATCAGGAGAAGAGGCAGCAGTGTGAAGGGAGGCAACCTCGTGCAAGGAGGAGATAGTCAAAATAGAGGATGGGAGTTCAGGTCCTGGAACTCCAGATCCTCAAGTTCTCTTAGAAAACCTTCGGGAAATTCTGCCTCTTCTGGGAAATACTCTTGCTCATAGGAAGGAGGGGGCCAGGCTGGAGAGGGTTCCTTGGAAGCATTTAGGTGGAGAGGGTGGGAGAATGAGAAGGGTGACCCACCTCTCCTGGAGTGGGAGGTTGAGAATTCCTCATCACTTCCAAAACCTGTTGCACCACTGCAGCCACATCCAATGAGGTAGTAGCAGAGGGTGGGGTAGGTGGCTTCTGGGAAACCAGAGGAATTGTGGATGAAATTGGGCATGAGGTATAAACAGGTCTGGCCCCTGGGTGGTAAATACCAGAGTCTTGGTCCCTATCTGGTTGGCCCCTGTAAGAGTATGGTTAAGGAGGAGGGGCGGTAGAAATGGCAAAACCAGTAGTTCTCCCCATGAAAATCTGGTCCGTCGTCGATGGGGCAGTAAATGGGGAGGCAGTAGAATGCTTAAAAACAGACATCCATGGGAAATGAACCACCGTCGACAGGGAGTCACTGGAACTTACATAAGGTTCCATAGAAACTGCTGAAAGTGCGACAGAAAGCGCTACTGACAAGAGAGTGTAAACTCCCATTGATGAGGTAGCAGTCCTGGAGGGCAACACTGACAGTGGAGCACCAGTAACAGTGGCCATTGACGAATCTCTGCCCGATGAGGATGATTTATCCTTATCACGTTTATGCTTCTCTTTTTTTTGGTCAACTTTCTTTAATCGCCCCTACTCACCTTAATTCTCTCTAGCGTCCCTCTCTCACTGCCTCCCTTCTACCAGCCTGTCTGAAGCTCTCCTATCCAGGAAATCTGGGACAGATACTCCCCCTACCTGTCTGGCCCACCGACCTGGGAATGCAACCATCAGTGGACCAAGGCAGTCAGGGGAGATCGGGAGAGCTGGAGGATCGAGCCCAATCTTGGGCATGTGAAGGTGGAGGCCCTGGAGGGTGCCATCACCTATCTGGGAAGTGGGGGGGGGGGTTCTGGCTTTTGTCTCTGGAGCATGGTTTTGCAATGGTGCCTGTGCACCTTGCGTGCTGACGCCCACCGCCACTCCACCCCTACTTGTGGTGTTGCTAACTGCAGTGCCCCGACCTCCACCGGGGGGGACCTGAAGAGTGGTGTGATATGCACTACCCACCCTGGGAAAGTAGAGCCGTCCTCTGGACACTCAATCCTCACCCTCCCCAGCCGAGCCCCAGCGACCTGAATCCATTCCCGAACCCGGGTCACCAGTGTGGCGTCCAATGCCTCAACCTCAGCGCCACTGGGCCGGCTCGTTTATGCTTCTTGTGTGAAGCTGCAGTGGAGGGCTCCTTGGGATGGGCCCCCTTCTCCAAGAGAGACAATTTCTGCTCCATTAGGTGTGATTCAATCTCCTGCAGCCATTGTCGACTCATTGCCTGATTGAATTCCTTGCAGTGTTTGCAGGAGATGGTGACGTGTGCGGGACCCAGACACCTAACACAAATGGTATGGTTGTCGTAATGGTAGATTTTCCTACCACAACAACATGACCGAAATAGTGATGACTTGCTTGTAGATTCTTTGGACATTCATCAATGAAAATTGGAAATGGAGGGAAAGTCTGTTCCCAGCTCAAGTTCTCGTCGGTGACTGCTTCACAAGCGCTAGCTGCTGCGTGTGAGCTGAAGATGGCGCGAAAATAAACTGAGGATGCCTGGGACAGCCCACTCTTATATAGGTGCAGGATGATGATGTCATGTGTGGGTGACCCCTAGGAAAAGACTGCTAGAAGAAAGCTGCTGTGCACAAGAGCGCCCTTTGGTGACGACCCAAGTGTATTACCTGCTGCAAGAGATTATCCCCCATGGAAGATCTGGAGGTTCCATAGCCAACTGCTGCAGTAATGGAAACCATATCTGACAAGACCAAATGGAAACCACCAGAATTAGGGTGACACCCTCTATCTGGAGCTTGATGAGCACCCTCTGAATCAGAGGAAAGGGAAGGAAGGCATAAAGAAACTGCTCTTTCCAGGAGGGGAACAATGCCGTCTCACCGGAAAACTCAAGGCCCTGGATCCAGCGAGCAGAAATGTGGCAGTTTTGTATTGAATGAGGAAGCAAAAAGGTCCAACTCTGGATGACCCCACCTGGTGACTAGGTCATCTGTGACCAAGGTCAGCACTTCCCACTTGCTGAGGCTGTCCATCAAGGTGTTTTAGGTGCCTGGCACATGGACGGCTGACAGTTCTAGACCATGATCTGGAGCCCAGTACCAGACCCTCATTGTTTCCTGGCACAGGAGGTAAGAATGAGTCCCTCCCTTGCTTGTTGATGTAATAGGCTGCACTGAGATTGTCCAACTGCACCAGCAGAGGTCCCAGAGAGAGATCATTCTGGAAGGGCTAAAAGGCTATATATATATATAGAACTGCCCTAATTTCTAGGATGTTTATGTGGAGGCGAGACTCCCACTGGGATCAGAGGACCTTGGTATGATGGAACCAAGGTGGATTCCCCAACTCAAACCCAAAGTATCCATGGTGAAGATTTGCTGAGGAGTGGGGATAAGGAAGGGACCCCTTTTAAGAGGCTGGTTGGGTCCATCCACCACTGTAGCACTCTGTGGACTGGGGAGGAGACAAAGACCCACTGATCTAGATCATCTGAGTGCTGATCCTGTGGCACCATCATGTGCAGCCTGGCCAAAGGGATCGAAATGATGGCCACTGTCATTAAGCCTAATAGCCTGAAAAATGTCCTGCCTGGGACATGCCGATTCTGAGCCACCTCCTGGGCCTGGATAATGAGATAGTCTGCCCTGTCTTAGGAAAGGAAGGCCTTGCCCTGAGTAGAGTCCAGAACTGCTCCTATGCACTGTAACCGCTAGAACGGGGTCAGCACAGACTTGGGCTGGTTGACTGTGATGCCCAAAGACTGGAACAAATGCAGGGTATGCTCTAGAGTTAACAACTGCAGCTCCCTGGATTGGACTTTCAGTAACTAGTCATCCAAGTATGGGAACACTGAGGACTTTGCAGCATAGGGCTGCTGCTGCAGCTGCTAAGTACTTGGTAAATACCCGTGGAGCAGAGGATGAGCCAAAGGGCAATGCCCTGAACTGGTAATGTTCTCCCTGGAACAGGAACTGCAGGTATCGCCTGTGAGGAGGGCAAACTATGATATGAAGATGGACATCCTGCATATCGAGGAAGTATAGCCAGTTGCACTGCTTGAGCAGAGGAAGAAGGCTGTGCAGAGTGACCATCTGAAACTTTTTGTACTGGATAAAAAGACTCGGCTCCTTGATGTCTAGAATGGGCCTCAAGTCCCCTGTTCTTTTGGGAATCAAAAAGAACTTGGAGTAGAACCTCTTGATCCTTTGATGCCTGGGCACTGGTTCTATGGTCCTTTTGCACAGCAAGGTGAGTATCTCCTCCTTGAGCACCTCTGTGTGGTATGGAAGATAAGAGGTGGGGACTGGGGAAACGTCTGGAGGCTGCTCTATTCATTCTAGAGCATGGATCTGTTTGATTATCTGCAGGATCCAAGCATATGTAGTAATGGTTCTCCACTGAGACAGAAGGAGGGAGAACCAACCTACGACCACCATCTCCTGGCTTGGAACAAGAGGAGGGGGGTCTATCAAGGAGTCAGACTGAGACTGAATTGGCTTCTGGGGTTGTACCTCCTCCTCTGGAGTACTTAGCGGGAGAAGCAGAGGTTGAGGAGGGGGCAGTCAAGGCTGAGCTGGCCCTGTGCTTGCCCTGGAGCTTGGTTCTGGAACCAGACTTGAGACAGACCTTACAATAGGAGGGCATTGGTTTACTTCTAGGCTGGGTATGATAAAGGGAGTGCACAGATCGAATGGCCATTGATAAATATCCTGCACATCAGGACCAAAGAATCTGCGATCCACAAAAGGATCATTCAACACCTTTTGCTGGACATCAGCTGTAAAGCCTGGGACTCAGCCAGGAGTGCCTTTCAAGGCAAATGCCGGAGGCAGCTACCCTGGCTGTAGTATCAGCAATATCATAGGTGGCTCTGAGGAAATGCTTACTAACATCTTCCGAGGTCTGGAGAACTTTACATAGAAACATAGAATTTGACAGCAGATATGGACTGCTTGGCCCACCCAGTTTGCCTATTTTCCTACCTAATGGATAAGCTGCAGATCCTAGTTAACCAGCAGCCTACTTCCTCCTACCCACACCTCGTAGAATTGCCTTATGTCTGTCCAATGCATTCTTGAATTCCCCCACTGTTTTTGACCCACAACCACCTCAGAAAGGCTGTTCCGTGCATCCACAACCATCTCCATGAAAAAATACTTCCTCACATTACCTCTGAGCCATCCCCCTTCTATCTTCAAATTGTGCCAACTTGTTCTTGCACACCTTTTTCTGAAAGATGCTACCCTCTTGGATTTTGTCTATTCCCTTGAGGTACTTGAAAGTGTCTATCATGCCCCCCCCCTTCCCTCCTTTCCCCGAGGGTATACATAGTAAGCTCCTTAAGTCTTTCATATGTCTTCTGGTGCAGACCCTGCACCATTTTAGTCACCTCCTCTGGACTGCCTCCATCCTGTCTATGCCCTTGCGGAGATTTGGTCTCCAGAACTGCACGCAGTACTCCAGATGGGGTCCTCACCAGCTGTCTGTACAGAGGGATAACAATTTCCTGCTTTCTACTGATGATGCCTCCCCCTATACACCCCAGTATCCCCCAGCCCTCCTTACTGCCCTCTCACATTGCTTGCCCACCTTTAGGTCATCTGATATGACAACCCCCAGGTCCCTTTCCATTTTTGTTGTTGTTAGTATCTCACCCCCCATTGTGTACTCTTCCCCTGGGTTTTTGTTTCCCAGGTGCATTACTTTGCACTTCTTAGCATTGAATCTAAGCTGCCATACATTTGACCATTCCTCCAACCTTGCCAAGTCCCTTCTTATCCTTTCCACCCCACCTTGTGTAACAATCCTGTTGCAGATCTTTGTGTCATCTGCAAAGAGACATACTTTTCCTTCCAGTGCCTCTGCAATGTCACTTATAAAGACATTGAAGAGGACCGGTCCTAGAATTAATTGAACCCTGCGGCACTCCACTCGTAACCCACCTACTTCAGAGTGGACTCCGTTCACTATTACCCTCTGTGTCCCGTTCTCCAGCCAATTTTTTACCCTGGCTACCATCTTGGGACCCACTCCAAGGCTGGCTAACTTGTATATTAATCTTTTGTGTGGGACTGTGTCAAATGCCTTGCTAAAATCTAGTTAGGCCATGTCCACAGCCCTTCCCTGATCTACTACTTTGGTCACCCAGTCAAAGAAATCTATTAGATTTGTCTGACATGACCTTCCCGCTGTGAATCCATGCTGCCTTGGGTCCGGTGCCCCCTCTGGCCTCTAGGTACTCAACAATTCTTTCCTTCAGAAGTGATTCCACTATTTTACCTATCACTGAGGTCAAACTAACAGGTCTGTAGTTTCCTGCCTCTGCCCTGCTCCCACTTTTCTGAAGTGGAATAACCTCTGACCTCCTCCAATCCTCAGGTACCACCACATCCTCCCATGATTTGTTAAAAAGGGTAGTCAGTGGTGTCACTAGTTCTACCCTAAGTTCTTTTAGAATTCTGGGATGAATCCCATCAGGCCCTATTGCTTTGTCCACCTTCAGTTTTAAGAGTTCTTTCAGAACCCTTTCTTCTGTGAATGGGCTGGTATCAACCCCCCTATCCGGAGTGTTTCTGTTTGGTTTAGGTACCTCCCTTCATTTGTGAATACTGAGCAAAATATTTGATTAGTATCTCTGCCTTTTCACAGTCACTCTCTGCCCACCCCCTTCCCCTTTATTAAGCCTCCACTATCCCTCCCTCAGTCTTCCTTCGGCTCTCTGATGTACCTATAAAGGTTTTATCCCCTTCTTAACTGAGTTGGCTATCTTTTCCTCGGTTTCGGCCTTTGCTGTTCTGACTGCCTTCCCTTATAACTTCTGCTTTAACTGATACAGTACTCTGTCCTGCTCCTTCTGTGATTCCTTGTACTTCCTGAATGCTGTCTTTTTCTCCCTAACATTCCCTGCCACCTTCTTTGAGAACCATAGTGGTTTTTTACATCGTTTTGTTATTGTAACCCCCAGGTGTCACTACCCCAAGGGCTACTACCCCGCCTGCTTGACTACTGACAGGTTGAGGGGCCTAGGTTCTATGGTGGGTGCCTCCACCCAGAGGTCAGGGTTTGTAGTGGTTAGACTAGTTCGATCACAGCCCTCTGGGATACCATGACCCCCTTTGGTTCCCTCTAGTGGCTCACACAGTACACAGGAGTTACAGCCCCAATACCCCATGTATACACACTGTTCACTCTTAAAGCACCACTTACCCTCGAGACTGATTCTGCAGCATGTCTCGGAGGACCCACTGTAAAATAAGGTTAAACAACATACACAGCAAAATACAATACTGTTTCCATAAGTACCAACACCACAGACAGTATATAGTAAAACAACAACAAATCTGATTTATTTAGGGGACAGTAACACGGGAGGGGGAAATCAGGTTACTTGGTGGCATTAAATCACAGTACTGTGCACACATACAGGGTCTGAAAAGTCACACTCTGGGTACCCAGGTTGGGGGGGAAGGCTAGCCAGGTCTGTTGCCCGGGGTTGGCCGGCAGGTGCAGATGGATAGGGCCCTGTAGAAGGAAAATATGCACAACACCCAATTGTAATCCGGAGCCAGATGACTCAGTCCATGAAGCAGTGAAACAACAAGAATTAGATGACACACTTGTGACTGAAAACAGGCTGTAGGGGAATACCCTGACTTGTACTCACAATACCCAAGCTGAAAACCGGATGGTGGATGTTCTTCTGGATTGTTAGGACAACAAGGCATGGAGACAAAGCCCTTGTGACTGGACCCCACTGCAGTTGATAGCAAATGGATTTAGTCCAAGACAAGCTGGAGTTTGCTTCCAGTTTCAACACACAGCACACAGCACTGGGGATTGGAAATAGCTATTCCCCACAAGCACTACGCATATTCATATGTAAAAGGAAAGTACTATACCAGGCAGGCTGCTCCTCAATCCCGATCGCAATTACTGCAAAATACCCGGGAGCACACACAGCAGCTTCAGTTCCTGACAGACCGAGCACGATTCAGCAATTTCATACAGTCTTCTACAGAGTGAGCCTGGTTTCTACACTTCTAGTGCTTCTTTCTCCTCATGACTCGGATTCCGTCCAAACTGGCACCCACAAAGGCTGCAGATCAAAACTCAGGGCCTCACATGCGCTTCCCGCGTGAAACTATACACCTCAGAAGCACAGAGTTCCTTCTCTCTTCACAGTCACAACTGATCTAATCTTTCCAGTCACAGAGCAGGGCATTTCCTTTAGCTCCACACCATTCTGTTGGCTGGTTCAGCTGTCACTCACAATAAGACTCCCTCTGTTGGTGGAAAAAGGCACCAAGGTTAAAACTACATTTCCCAGAGTCACTGCCCATACAATCCCCTTGTAGCTGGCTCAAAATTGAGAGTCCAAGTTCCGATTCGTCCACAGGCTCCATTTTAGGGTCTCCCTATCATCCTGATTGGTCCAAGTCAGCTATTCAGAACCAAAATGAAAGAGCTACACTGAAACAGTTCATGCTGAAATGAAGACAGGTTAGACAAACTATATTTTCTCAGTCATTCTAAATAATTTCTGGCAAACAGTTACTGTATATCTTTCAACAAGGCTCCCTCTGCACAGGTAGCAACAGCAGAAACAGAGTGAATTGACAGCAGCCCGGGCGGGATTCGGGCATTAGAACACACAGTCCCCCTATACAAACTAATTAAGTCTGCAAGCAGACAGCTCTTAAAGAGACAGTACGTGGAGGCTCAAATAGCACTCACTTGGAACCACATTTAAACAGCTCAGACGCCAAACACCGCCCAGACTTGGAGCATTCAGGCAAGCTCCTGGAAGACTTTGGAACCCCATTTGCAGGGGGTTACACCCTTCCTGGCCTGGAAAAACTGTGCGGCGCTAGCCAAGTAAGTACTCTAAATTTCAACACAACCATGTACATTTACATCAATATCACATTAGGCTTATACATGTAATCATCAGTCAACATATCACCTTACCAGAAACACATTTCTGAAACTTTTCAGTACATCACTTTTTACACAGTATTATGCACACATTGTACCATAACTCAGGTTATTACCTCCTGTACATGAAACCTGAAGAGAGGGGGCCCTTCCCTATCAGCTACCTTGGGGCTGGATGGGGCAGGGGCACCATACCTAGAGGGCAACACAAGTAACTTAGAGTTAGCACTGATGTTCAGTTTGAGCAATGAGCTCAGGGACACATACACTCCTTTATGGACAACATTGAGAGGCAAGTCCACAGGTCTCCCAGGGGAATCATAACTGAGGTGCGCCACAGGCTTTACAGCTCAACCAGTCTTTCTAGGGGGAACTGTTAGTCTCTGCACCCTGAGCCTCATTTTCAGCATTGTCCTCACTTGTCAGAGGAGTCTCCATTGGGGTAGAGAGGCTAGAACTTGGGGCACTTTCAGCTCCAGAAGTTACAATCTCTGAGTCCACAACACTTGGCTCACATGGGGAGTTTTCTGACACGGGTAGTGAACTATCAAGGCACTCAACACACACTTCTTGTTCTGGCATATCACCATTTTGTCCCAGTCAATCATTTTCCTCCTTTGAAAACTCAAACAGTTCAACCATACACAATGATTCCATATCATCTGACTTGATGCTTTGCACTTCACTTTCTGGGAGCATTGGCTCCAGGGACAAAGCTGGGGGCTTAGACAGTCCAGAAGGCCCAGCTTCATCTCCAAGAAATGACTAGGGGATTGCCCCGAAACAACTGACTCAGTTCATAAGAGCGTAGTATTCAAAGCACACTCACTTTTCTCTGACATGGACTGACAGTCATGTTCAACTGGGACTTGTGAGGGGAACACTTTAACTCAGCTTCTGTAGGTGCAGGCTTTCTTGATTTTGGCTTAGCAGCAGCTCTAGTCACTGGTCCAGAGAGGGCCTTTTCTAGGGGCTCAGACTCCATCAAGATTTGTCCAATGGGCAATAAGTGATTTCTATGCATTGTTTTAACATTTTTTGAAATATTCTCAAGCCTTACTTTGCACACAGGCAGACCATCTAGTTTGCCTACCACAATGTGGGGGAGATGGTGCCACCTATCAACAATCTTGTGTTTGCCATGCAGTCCCAGATTTCTTAACAATACACAATCTCCCTCCTGGAGTTCCTGTGCTTTCACCTTATCATCATACCTTTCTTTGTTGGCCAGATTTCTTTTGGCAGCCATGGTTTGAGCCAGTTGATACGCATGATTTAGCTGGGCCTTTAACTTTTGCACATACTGGAGATAGTTATCAGCTCGAACCCCATCAGGAGAAACTCCAAAACAAACATCTACTGGTAGTTGGGCCTCTCTTCCAAACATCAGGCAGTAGGGAGAGAACCCAGTGGCATCACTTTTGGTGCAGTTGTAGGCATGTACCAAGGTGCTGATTTGTTGGCTCCATCTAGGCTTGTCCTTGGGGTGGAGGGTGCTCACCATATCTAACAGAGTGCGGTTGAAACGTTCAGGCTGTGGGTCCCCCTGAGGGTGGTAAGGAGTGGTTCTGTACTTTCGCACCCCCCACAGAGAAAGCAACTCTTTGATTAAACGACTCTCAAAGTCCCTCCCTTGATCAGAATGGATTCTTTGTGGAGCCCCATAGTGAACAAAATAGTTTTCTACAAGCACTTTGGCCTCCACAGTGGATGCCTTCTTGTCCTTGGTAGGGAAAGCTTGGGCATATCTCGTAAAATGGTCAGTAACCACTAGCACATTGCTAGTATTTCTTTGATTGGACTCCAAACTCAGAAAATCAATACAGACCTGCTCCATGGGGGCACTGGTGGTGATGATGTTAACAAGGGGGGAAGCCCTCTGGGGCAAAGCTTTCCTCTGTAAACAGCGACTACAAGTTCGAATGTGTTGCTCAACATCAGCCCCCATCTTAGGCCAACAGAATCTGGATCTCACCAAGTCAAGTGTTCTGTCTATACCAACGTGCCCCATGTGGTTGTGTAAGGACCTCAGTACTGAGTCTCGAAAGGCAGTGGGCAGCACTAGTTGTTGTTTGTCTATTTGTCCCCCTCTGTCTACTGTTTCTCTGTATAACATTCTATTAATCAGTTTCAACTTAGAACCTTCCTTGTATAACAATGCAGTTCTCAAATCAGTGGAGCGTAACTTGGACACATCTTTCCCTGTGTACAGGGCTTCTAAAGCTGGGTTGATCATAGGATCTCGGGATTGAGCCTGACGAAGGCTGTCATTATCTAGCTGAGGCAATGCACCAATGTCTAATGCAGAAAAGTGGCAATAAGCAGCAGGTATGCAATTCTCAGAAGGCCCCAAACAGTCTACTAAACAGTCCACTGTGTCTGTGGCCACTTGTTCCTCTCGGTCAAACTTCTGGCAGAGTGCTCGAATATCAGGTTCTGACAGTCTGACCCAGTCATTTTGGGAAACAGACCTCCGGGAGACAGCATCAGCATCTATGTGGTTCAGTCCTGCTCTGTATTCAACAGCATAGTCATATGTAGATAATGCAGAAAGCCACCTATGGCCAGTGATATCCAATTTAGCTGAAGTCTGCACATAGGTCAAAGGATTATTGTCAGTTTTTACTAGTATCTTAGCCCCATACAAGTACTCATGGAATTGGTCAACAATGGCCCACTTCAAAGCTAGGAACTCTAATTTATGTACAGGATAGTTCTTTTCAGATGGGGTCAGGCTTCTACTGGCAAAGGCCACTGGTCTCAGTCCATTCTCATGCTCCTGGTACAAAACAGCCCCCAAGCCCTGCAGGCTAGCATCAGTGTGCAGGACATAGGACTTCGCTGGATCTGCATAGGCAAGGACAGGAGCGAGGGTAAGTTGATATATAATCTCATGAAAAGCAGCTTCACACTCAGGTGTCCATCTGGCTCCAAATACTGAATTAGGATGGAAATACACTTTCTCAGGCTCAGAAGAAACCGACCTCTTATATTTTTTGTTAGTAGGAGGGTAACCTTGAGTAAGATTAAGTAAAGGATGAATCACTCTTGAATAGTCCTTGATGAACCGGTAATAGCACCCACAGAATCCCAGGAATCTTTGCAGTTCTTTTAGATTGTGGGGCTGTGGCCGAGGTGGTCAGAGCCTCAACTACTGGTCTGTTTCTATTTCCTCGGTGGATACTATGTGTCCCCTATACTTTACAGAGGTTTGGAAGAACTGACATTTATCGATGAATAGTTTAAGGCCAAAGTCTTCCAGTCGGTCCAACACCTTGAACAATCTGCTCTTATGTTCCTCCAGTGAGCTGCCAAACACAATATCATCATCTAGGTAAACCAGGCACTCTAACAAGGTCATGTCCCCCACCACATGCTCCGTCAGCCATTGAAAAATGGCTGGAGCACCTGAAATCCCTTGAGGCATCCTCATGAATTCGTAGAAACCAAGCGGACAGATAAAGGCCGTCTTTTCACGGTCTTCTGGGGCCATCGGGATCTGGTAGTACCCACTGCGAAGATCCAACACTGAGAACCACTTACTACTGTTCAGGCAGTCTAAGTCATCCTGAATGTGGGGCATTGTGTACTGATCAGGAATAGTCCGCCGGTTCAAGGTGCGATAATCCACGCACTTCCTTACTGTCTCATTCTTTTTCCTCACTACCATGATAGGTGAAGCAAATGGGCTTCTGGATTCTTGCATTACACCAGCAGCAAGCATCTCTTGCAGATGCCATCTCACATCATCTATGTCAGCAGGTGCCAGGCGTCGAGACCTCTCATGAAATGGCCTTTCATCATGCAGCCAGATGTGGTGCTCAGCTCCTTGCACACATCCTACATCCCATTCTTTGAAAGAAAACACCTGGTCTCTCTGGGCAAGCTTTCTACTGATTCTCATCTTCCATTCGACTGGCAACGGGGAGTCACCAAAATCAAACAAGTCAGGCGTCACTCTGTCATTTCCCCCCAAACACTTGTTACTGGGTAGCACTGCCGTATCTGCACAATGTACATTAGCCAGGGTGCAACCTCTATTTACTCGAATCTCTCTATCAGACACATTATGAACTTGAACCATTACCCGTCTGGCATAAGCATGGGCTCTGGCAGGCAAAATACTTGGCTTGACCAGCAGTCCTTCTCGCAATTTTCCATCACCTGGTGCATCCAGAATGAGGATTTTATTCTTGACATCCTTTCTGATATGGACTTCCCCCTGTAAGGTACACTGGGCATTTGGCACCAGGATCAGAGACTCAGGATCCTTCTTCCAGACAATTCCAACCAGTTCCTCCGAGTCCACTCCTTCAGCATCTCTCTGTGCCTCATAGGCCTTCTTGATCAAGGCTGGAATTCTCAAAGCTCTACCAGTCCTTGAACCCTGTTTCTCATAACACAACTGCACTGACCATCCAAACACATGTGCATTTGTCCCAATTAGTAGAGGAATCCCATCATACAGTCCAGTAGGGGGACACACTAAGGCCAGGGTCTCTACTTGCTCTGCCATTCCAGCCACAGAGGTAGGGAAAGATAGCCAAATTTAGATATACCCGGAGTAGGGGTAGGCCTTCTCACTTAACCCCCATACATGCAGTCCTTCCAATGGTTGTAAGGGTACATCTGACAAATGCTTTTGATACCAATCCTGGAACATAATTGTCACTTGGGAGCCACTGTCCAACACAGCTCTGATGGGGACACCATTCACTTTTACTGTAGCTTCCATTGAAGGGCCCACTATTCTGGACCAGTCTGGAGATGCAGTAGCAAGGGCCTGGGTAGATGATCTAGCCACAGAAGGGAGTGAGTTAGCATTTTTGGGACCTTCACTGCAGTCATTTCGTGCACTTCTTAACCACTGTTTTGTGCTCCAAAGCTCTCCTTATAGCCAGCTCACCACTCTCTCTAAGTCTTTCCGAGACCGGCATTCCCTCTTCATGTGCCCATCCTTCCCACAATTATGGCAAAATATGTCTGCTGAAGTTTGGGGGTGACTGAGGCATTACATTGGGGGCTGTGGCATTGGTACTATCAATAGAAAACCTTGGTGCCACCTCAGCCGGCGGTGGGTTGGACATTTGGAGAATTCTCTTCAGCTCTCCCACTTCCATAGTCAAGATATCAAGCTTTGAACTGCTGTCAGCAGGAGATGTTGGGGAGGGACCCCCACCCCCATAGCGGATGCAGTCAAGTAAGAGTTGGGGCCTGTACTCATAGGAGGAACCTTCATAAAGAGACTATTTATTGCTTCCCTGAACTTCCTCAGCAGTTCATCCCATGGCAGAACATCGGTAGCCATCCCTCTCTGGCTGGGCCCTCCTTGGCTGACATCTGGATATCGTGGCAGTCACAGAAACATGGAACAGACAAAACCATGACTGGGACATAAACATACTAGGATACACTATCTACAGGAGGGACAGGGAGGGTAAAAGAGGAGGAGGAGTAGCTCTTTACATAAGGGAAGGAATCAAAGCAACAGAACAAAAGGGTAAACAGGGAGGAGAAGAAGCACTGTGGGTCAATTTGGAGACAGGTAATGGCACCACAATCCTCACAGGGGTTGGATACAGACCCCCCTCTCAGGGGGAGGAAACGGACAAGGAAATGATAGAAAGTATACTTAGAATGGCAGAAAAAGGGGAGATATTGCTGATGGGTGATCTGAATATGCCAGATGTTAACTGGAGTGCAGTTGCAGCAACCACTTCGAAGAGTGGGGTTATTCTAGATGCCCTACAGGGGGCATGCCTTAGACAACTAGTATTGGAACCCACTCAAGAGGGAGCAATCTTAGACCTGGTTCTCACAAATGGAAATGGAGACAGGATCACAGATGTATAAGTGGGTAGCCATCTGGGAACTAGCGACCATCGAACAGTATGGTTCACAATAAACACAGCAATAGAGTCAAGCCATACAAAGGCAAAAGTACTGGACTTTAGGAGGGCTGACTTTGCCAAAATGGGTGAGTGCCTAAGGAAAGCACTAGCAAATGGGCAGGAAGGGGGGTGGAAGAACAGTGGGGAATAATAAAAACTGCCACCACAGAGGTAACAAGCCTTTGTGTGAAGCAAATAAAGAAAACAATACAATGTAAGAAACCACTATGGTTCTCAAAGGAAGTGGCAGTGAAGGTTCAAGAGAAAAAGAAAGCATTCAGGAAGTACAAGGAATCACAGAAGGAGCAGGACAGAGAACTGTATCAGTTAAAGCAAAAGGAAGCTGGGAAGGCAGTCATAACAGCAGAGGCCCAAACCGAGGAAAAGATAGCCAACTCAGTTAAGAAGGGGGATAAAACCTTTTATAAGTGCATCAGGGAGACGAAGGAAGACCAAGGAGGGATAGTGAGGCTTAATAAAGGGGAGGGGTGGGCAGCTGGGTGACTGTGAAAAGGCAGAGATACTAAACAAATATTTTGCTCAGTATTTACAAATGAAGAGGGAGGTACCTAAAACAAACAATAGAAACACTCTGGATGCAGAAGTTGATACCAGCCCATTTACAGAAGAAAGGGTTCTGAAAGAACTCTTAAAACTGAAGGTGGACAAAGCAATGGGCCTGATGGGATTCATCCCAGAATTCTAAAAGAACTAAGGTGAGAACTAGTGACACCACTGACTACCTTGTTTAACAAATCATGGGAGGATGGGGTGGTACCCGAGGACTGGAGGAGGGAAGATGTGATTCCCCTTCACAAAAGTGGGAGCAAGGCGGAAGCAGGAAACTACAGACCTGTTAGTTTAACCTCAGTGATAGGGAAAATGATGGAATCACTTCTGAAGGAAAGAACTGTCGAGTATCTAGAGGCCAGATGGGCACAGGACCCAAGGCAGCATGGATTCACAGCGGGAAGGTCATGCCAGACGAATCTGATAGATTTCTTTGACTGGGTGACCAAAGTAGTAGATCAGGAAGGGGCTGTGAACATGGCCTACCTAGACTTTAGCAAGGCATTTGACACAGTCCCACACAAAAGATTAATATACAAGTTAGCCAGCCTGGGAGTGGGTCCCAAGATGACAGCCTGGGTAAAGAATTGGCTGGAGAATAGGACACAGACAGTAATAGTAAATGGAGTCCACTCTGAAGAAAGGGGGGTTACTAGTGGGGTACCGCAGGGTTCAGTATTAGGACCGGTCCTCTTCAATGTCTTTATAAGCGACATTGCAGAGGACTGGAAGAAAAAGTATGTCTCTTTGCAGATGACACAAAGATCTGCAACAGAGTTGATCACAAGTTGGGGTGGAAAGGATGAGAAAGGACTTGCTAGAGTTAGAGAAATGGTCAAATGTATGGCAGCTTAGATTCAATGCTAAGAAGTGCAAGGTACTGCACCTGGGAAACAAAAACCCAGGGGAAGAGTACACAATGGGGGGTGAGATACTAACAACAACAAAAATAGAAAGGGACCGGGGGTAGTCATATCAGATGACCTAAAAGTGGGCAAGCAATGTGAGAGGGCAGCAAGGAGGGCTGGGGAACACTGGGTTGAATAGGGAGAGGCATCACCAGTAGAAAACAGTAAGTTATTATCCCTCTGTACAGACAGTTGGTGAAACCTCATCTGGAGTACTACGTGCAGTTCTGGAGACCCAATCTCCAAAGAGACATAGACAGGATGGAAGCTGTCCAGAGGAGGGCAACTAAAATGGTGCAGGGTCTGCACCAGAAGACATATGAAGAGAGACTAAAGGAGCTTAATATGTATAGCCTCGAGGAAAGGAGGGAGAGGGGGGACATGATAGAAACTTTCAAGTACCTAAAGGGAATCAACAAAGTCCAAGAGGGTAGCATCTTTCAAAAAAAGAGGTGTGCAAGAACAAGGGGGCCCAATTTGAAGATGGGGGGCGGCTCAGAGGTAATTTAAGGAAGTATTTTTTCCATAGAGAGGGTTGTGGATGCATGGAACAGCCTTCCGGAGGAGGTTGTGGAGTCAAACACAGTGGTGGAATTCAAGCATGCATGGGACAGTCATAAGGCAATTCTAGGGGTTGGGGGTAGGACGAAGTAGGCTGCTGGTTAACTAGGATCTGCAGCTTATCCATTGGGTAGGGAAATGGGCAGACTGGGTGGGCCAAGCGGTCCTTATCTGCCATCAAATTCTATGTTTCTATTTGGGTCTCAGGTTCTGTCATGTGATTTTGGTGATTCCAGACCATCATCGTCTGACCCCGCACCTGGAGCAGGGGATGTAGCAGCTACGACTGCACAGGGCTCTGAAAAACCTTCCTCCCCCTCAATTTCTCATACATCCTTCATCAACACACGGAAAGGCAAGGGACTAGATTTCCTTTGATGCAGTTGCAATTTGAGCAACACCCAGCTAGAATGCGGGGCAGAGCAGAGTATATGATCCAGTCTTACCCGGTCCACTTCACTAGAGGTCCAACCCCCCTTTCAAAACATGGTTTGCAATATTCCTTCTAATTGATCCATATAGGCAGATAACAATTCCCTCGGCTATTGTCTAACATCTTTAAGCTTCCATTTCAAGGCCTCAACACTAGTGGTGCCCCAAAACACATTTTCAAAGGCAATTAGGTACTCTTTGCTTTGGTGTCAGGCTCAGGGAGCAAAAAGTATGTTGGGCAGGTCCCTGGAGGCTCTCCCACAGGCGAGCCCTTTTTTCTGCCTCGGAGCATTGCCAGTCTTGTACCGCAGGGGTACCAGAGTCTATCCAGGTTTCCAGATCGACCTCCCCATTTGGAGTAGGGCGGATGCCAGAGAATACTTTGAGCTTGTGGTAAGAGTCATGACTAATGGCAGGTACAAACATAGGGGCTAGCACTGGCACAGGAGGAGGGGCAATAATGGGTGCTGGCAGGGAGAGGGTATTGGGGGAGGAACGCCCAGGTGGCAATTATAGTTTCTTTAAATCCTCCATGCTCCACTCCTCCAGCAACAATTTAGCAAATTTCTCCTCAAAAGTTTCAGATAGTGGGGGCCATTCTCGCATCTTACTGTCCTTAGTTATCACTCTCCAGGCAGTGAGGTTCCCTCTTCTCAACGTCTTGGCTCCACCCCTTTGGGGTGGGAGTTGGTGGTTGCGCCCTCTTCTTTTCTCTCTCTCTCTCTCTCTTCCTCTATTCTCCTTCATTCTTGGCCGTAGGGACTCATCCCTCAAAATTAATTTTAGAACTTTTGTTTCTCGCCTCCAGATACGTGGTTTCAGGGGGAGGACAACCCTGTATCCTGTCTTTTCTTCCAGAATATCCGCTTCTGCTCATGTCGGAGTTTATTGCCAGTGATTCTGTGCCTTGAATTCTTGCAAATCAGTCTTCTGGCTACTCCTTCGCAGTTCCTATACAGTCTGGAGACAGGTCAAAGGTTCACAGTATGCCCTCTCCCTCCCTATTTCTAGTTTTTCCCTCCCTCCTTCCCTTTTCTTTCTTCTTCCAGAGATTGGGGCCCTTTCCCAATCCCCTTAGATTTTCTAACTCTCCTTCTATCCTCTGTTTATTTCTCCTTTTAGTTTGTGTATCTTTTCCTTTGTCTTTCCCTTGGACTTCCTTGTCCCTCCCTCCCAACCCTTTCTTACTCTATGATGACTCAGAACTGGCGGGAGGGTGGGGTCAATGACACCTAACGGCCAACCTGCGAATGCCATGCAGTGCGTCGGCCTCGAGGGCGGCACCATCGGTGCGTCGACTCTACCCATCCAAAAAGAAAAAGCTCCTGTGGGGTTGTGACCTCCGGCCAGAACCCAAGGGTGATTAATGGTGAAGACTGACACAGATAGGATCACTAGATTGGTACGAGGGAAATGGGCAGCAACCTTGTATGCATGTGGGCTTTGGATAGCAGATAAAAGGGTTAGCCAAAAGCGAGACTTCCTTGCAAACAAGATGTCACAGAGCATCAGTCCAAAACAATATATCAGTAACCAATGAAAACATATTCATACTACCATTAAATATGTATATATCATCTAAATAGTCAAGCTGTCGCACCATTTTGAAAGAGGTCAATAACAGGCACGTTATTGGTGCAAGTGACATCACTGGGTTAAGAAAATCCATGTAGGAGTAACAATGTGCCACTCTCCCAGGTTCTCACCAACTCAGCTGGAGATAACTGCCAGAGCATGGCCACTAAAAACATGCCAGCTAATGAGCAGAAAAGAAAACACTATATTAGCATATAGCAAATAAAATCTACAGCAGCAAAACCCAGATAAGACCTTGAAACCCTTCCTGCAAGTGATAAGGGGGCATCCTTAGCTGGAGATGGCTGCTCCAGACAGATTTCATTTGATGCTACAGCACAGATAGGGCCACTATCAGGTGGAGTTAGAACTGGATAGCAATGAGTGAGTGAAAGTCACATTTAGCAACTAACAGGGGTATGCACCAAGGCAATGGGGATGTACCCTAGGCAGAAAAGAAATGCAAACTTTTTTTTTTTTTAGTAATTTTTTTTTGTTTTTATTCATGCACAGGACCAGACAGAGAAGGCAACAAAACAGAGTGACATTGTGCAAAGAACTATATAGTGCATGCCACAGAGTGAACTGCACATAGGCCCTGGCTCAAGACAGAGAGGGGGTGAGGGTGGGTAGGTGTAGTTCACAATGGAGAAGATATTCTGGAACATCAGCTGTTATGGTAGGTATGCAACTGTTATCTTCCCAGAATCAATCTTCTCCATTGAGTTTCACTAATAGGTCAGAGTACCAAGCTTCTCTACTAAACAGGGGAGAAACTTGATCACCCTGAAGGTACAGAAAAATATCATTAGCCCTTTGAGTGGGGGGGGGGAGAAGAGCACCTGAAGGAGTGGGCTCTTCTAGGTTTAGAGAGACATGTAACTGGTCATGTCCAGATAGGTGTGTGGCGAGCTACCCAACTGCTAATCTTTATTTGTAGATATAATTCTGTTGTGTATGTTTTTTATGTAATTCTATATATGTACATGCCACAAAATGCCAGTGTTAATTCAAAAGGGGGCCTAGAGAAAAGACTGGATTTTTTTAAAAAAGGTTTTGACTTTCCTTTCACCTGCAGACCCACTTGCTTGCCAGGAATCTGACAAGTTATTGTCAAAGGCTTTGGGGATAACTAATCAAAGGGGGATTTCCAATAGTTAACTGACCAAGGGAAACAGAGGTGAATAAAATGTTCAGGAGATGGCCCTTTTAACTTCAAAAAGCAGGATGCTGTGTTCCAAGGTATTGCCTTTGATGAGATGAAAGTAAAAAACAGGAAACATCCTTTTAAAAGTCCTGTGTGAGACTGTAATGTCAGGTGTCATAAATGTAGGCTAGGTGCATCACCGTATGGCAGAACATTGTGTTGGGGAAGCTCAGGAGTGATACCGGTGGCCTAAAATGGAAAGGTCAGCCTCTATCCACAGACAGGTATAAATAGCCGCAGATCAGGGCATTTAAACATACACATTTTCATCTGGACACTATGCTTGACACACACCAGGAAAAAAACTACTGAGACCCAGTGTGGCTGCCACAGACTAAAGTAACTGAGAACCTTCATCTACTTTTCTGGACTTCAAGGTACTGCAAATATAAGATTGACTTTCAGCTAACAGTTTTAGTGCATTTTTCTGTATATATTTTTCCCATTTTGTTTCTGCATTCTGTAACTCAAATTAGTATATTCTCTTTTTAGTTGTAACTGTAGTTAAGTATTTTAGTAAAAACATTTGTTTTTTTCTAAAGAATTCTGCTTGTGTGAGATTTCTACATGTGTGAGACTGTAGAAGGTTCATTAATAATCTGTGAAAACTGTTTTTGCCAAAAGGGGTCTCGTCAATAGCAACCAAATTGAGTAAAAGGGTCTGCAAGGGACATCTGGATAAGGACAGGAAGAATACCGAGTCTGCAAGGATTTTAAACCAGGCAGTTGCATGTCCTGTAGGGAGAAGGCCAAATCAGGTTTTACACTGCTACCCCCAAAGAGTGTGACGCCTGGGTCTTCCTCCTTTGTGTAATAGCTAAGGAAGGGTTCATATTTGTCCACAAGACTCAAAACTGGCATTGTGCCCTCATCCAGAGCTAGAAGGATGCCCTGGGTCTTCATGGCAGAGGTGCAGTTGTGACCTCGGCAAACATTCAAAAATGCCGAGGAGGGTATCCCCGTTTACCCCATCATCACAGATTGCACTTAAGGGTGTGCACTGTGAGCTCAGTGGACCTGACCCCATGAGTGGATTCATGACATATCTGGTGCGCAGCAGTAGGATCCGAGAGATATTGGTGGCAAAGGAATAACAGTTGGATTCAAGCCCAGTGTATCAGATTGATAAACTGTAAACAGTCCACACACCATCGAGGCAGAGATTTAAATAATATATATATATATATATATATATTTGCTTACAGTAAAAAGTTCCTTACCCATTTTTTTTCTTCAGGTGTAAACTAGTGTAGTAGTAATTAGGGAAGAAGATGGCTTCCATCTACAGCAAATACACTGCAGACTACCTAAAGCAGTTCTGTCAGGAAAGAGGAGTCCAGTGTGAGGGGCGAACTAAAAAACACCTCGTGGAGGCTCTTGTGGCAGCTGATGAGCTAGTGACTGCCCAGGACCTCGAGTCACAGTTGGTGGCCGAAAGGGACCAGACCTCTGGCGTGGGGGTGCCAAGGGGCACCGCAGAGTCCAGTCCCAGGGAGGAGGACAGCGAGACCAGAGGGAACCCAGAGCCACAGCGCCAATGGAGAGTCACCACAAAGCTGGAGCTGGAAGGGATCAGGCTGCAGCTAGAGTTGAGGAGATTGGAGCTGGAATTTGCGTAGAAAAAGTTTGAAGCCCAGCAGCAGAGGGAATTTGAGCAGAGGAAATTCGAGCTGGAGATGCAGGAAAAAGAAAACCAGAGTCAGAGAGAGGCCAATGAAAAACAGCTTCAGAGAGAGGCTGAAAGAGAGGAAAGAGCGCTAGCTGGAATTAGAACCGGCGAAGCTAAGACTCCAACTACCAGCGCCAGAGGAGGCAAGTGGTAGGGGTGAACGTGGAACTCCAGAACTGGGGTACAAGTTAAATTCTAAATTAATAGCCAAATTTAAAGAAGGGGAGGATATGAATGCATTTTCAAATTCATTTGAAAAGGTCTGTATCCAAGTTAAAATACCAAGGGAATCCTGGAGCTTCCAGCTATCCCTGCTGCTTACCGGGAAAGGGCGTGAGGTGCTAGGCCAAATGGACAATCAGGACAGTAGTAATTATGAGAAACTTAAAGCTGCATTGCTTAAAAAGTATGAATTAACACCTGAAGCATACAGGGTTAAGTTCCATAAGCTCCAGAGAAGCCCCGACATGAGCTATGAGCAACTCACCACAAAGCAATGTTAGTTTTTGAAACATTGGTGGGAGAGAGTGGAAGCAAACTCTGTAGAGAAAATTGAGGAGGCTGTACTTCTGGAGCAATTGTTTTGTGCTTGCCCAGCAGAGCTAAAAACCTGGCTAGAGGGCCAAGACCCCAAAACAGCACAGCAGGCTGCTGAGCGCTCAGACCACTATGCCAGGAACAGGCCTGCTCTGAAAGGGAGTGGGGCGGGTGTGGCAGCGCAGAAGGGGAAAAGCTTGTCTTCAGGGCAGCTAAAACCCTCACTGCCTCCACAGAAAGGGGGAAGCTCCAGGGTACAAAAAAGGGATTTATCGGATAAAAGAAATGATTGTTGGTTTTGAAAACAGTCAGGGTGCTTTGCCAGACAGCATCCTAAAAAGGCACAGAGTGGGCAAAGTGGTGCTCAAACAGACTTGGGTGCACTGTGTATCCCTGAAAGCATGCCTATAAATATCAGGGAGCACATACAGCTGGTTACTGTAAATGAGGTGCAGACCCATGGGTTATGGGACATGGGGGCGTCTCTTACCTTACTAAAAGGGGATTTGATTGGGCCTGAACAGCCTATACCTAATCAGTTTGTAACAGTGAGGGATTCACTGGTGAGGAGAAAACACTGCCACTTGCTAGTGTTCTCCTGGACTGGGGTGAGACAGGAGAGAGGGTACAAAAAGTGGCTGTGGCAGACAACCTTGTCCTGGATGTGATTACAGGGAACAGTCTCCAGAAGGGTGTGGTGTGTGCAGTTACCTGCAGTCAGATGGCAAAAGCAGACTGTAGTTCCCTGGACCCCATAGAAGACCCCTGTTTAAAACAATGGGAGACTGGTTCCCCAGCCTGGGTCTCCTGAAATGGAGAATAGTGAAAGGGAGGGTAGGACTTCCCCACATAGCAGTCGACAAAACAGCTACAGAAGGTTACTCGGAGAAGGAAGGGGTAACCAATGGTCAGAAGGTTAGGGATGGCAGTGACCCTGAATGCCCTGATGCTAGAGCTATGGAACTCAGTTTAGGAACTGAAGGGGACATGTCCCATGCCTTGGGAAAATGTGAAGAATTTGCAGCTGCTCAGAGGACTGATCTTAGTTTGGGGAGGCTGAGGGCTTGTGTAGAATTCTGACAGGGCACAGGGAGGTGACATGAGATAGAGTATTTTGGGACAGTGGCCTATTGTATATGCAGGGTGTAAGGACATAGGGAGGGGTGATGGGCAGGCAGCTTGTCGTTCCTCAAGGGTACCATGAGCAGTTGCTCAAGATTGCTCAATCATCTCCATGTCCAGACATCTGGGAATCTCACACACCACACAGCGATTGGCCCAGAATTTCTATTGGCCCAACTTGACCCAGCAGGTGAAGGAATATTGCAGGTCTTGTCACTGGTGCCAACAGATAGGAAAGGCAGGTAATAAAACAAAAGCTGTCCTACTTCCCTTGCCCATTGTGAAGGAGCCATTCCAGAGGGTAGGAATGGATATTGTGGGACCTTTGAGTACCACAAGGTCCTCCGGGAAGAGGTTTATCTTGATAGTAGTTGATCATGCCACCAGATACCCAGAGGTGGTTGCCTTCTCCTCACTTAGGACAAAGTGGCAGATGCCTTGCTAGGGATTTTCTTCTGTGTCAGGATTCCACAGGAGGTCATCACTGATCGAGGGGGTACCTTCATGTCAGACCTGATGAAGTGTTTGTGGGAGAAGTGTGTGGTGGTGCAGAGATGCACAATATCTTATCAACCACAAGCTAATAGGCTCATGGAATGGTTTAATGGCGCCCTAAAATTGATGCTCCAAGCGTTTGCTGAATAGCATAAGAGGAGAAAGAGAAATACCTTCCCCACCTGTTCGCATACAAGGAGGTGACCCAAAAGTCAACAAGGTTATCCACCTTTCAACTCTTATACGGCTGTAGGGTGCGAGGACCCCTAGACTTGATCTGGGAGGACTGGAAAGTCAAGCATGCCACCCAGGGAACTCCCATAGTGGAGTATGTCCTAAAGTTTAGGGAAAAGCTGAAGGAGCTCATGGGAGCACCCCAGAGCAACCTGTCAGCTTTCCAGCAGAAGCAAAAGATCTGGTACGACGGCAAAGCCAGAGCTTGCTCGTGCAGTGTAGGTCAGGAAGTCATGGTCTTAATTCCGGTCTGGAAGGATAAGCTGCAGGCTGAGTGGGCAGGACCATACAAGGTGGTCCGATATGTTAATGATGTGAACTATATTGCAGAGCTTCCTGACACAAGACATACCCATAGAATGTACCATGTCAACACGATGAAGTAATATGCAAATAGGACAGACATGGTATTTGCATTGTGTAGTTCTGGGGACGGGATGGATGAAGAAGACCCTCTACTGGACTTGCTGGAGGAAATCAAGCTGGAATCCTTGGTGGAGGCAAACTGTCGCCCCAGTTGACCCTGGAACAGACCCAGGAAGTGAGGGAGGTTTTAGCGGACTTTGCACTTGTTCACAGCCAAGCCTGGACTAACCCCTTAGCGACACATGATGTAGACACGGGGACGCAAGTGCCCATACAGCGGACAGCTTACCAGGTGTCTGAGACTGTCCTAAAGGACATTAGGAGGGAGGTGGAGGAAATGCTGGATTAAAGGGTAATCCAGAAATTCAACAGCCCCTGGGACTCACCGCAGTCCTTGTTCCCAAACCGGATGGTTACACTCACTTTTGTGTGGACTATCATGGACTCAACACAGTCACAAAGTCTGACACCCACCCAATGCCACAGACTTATTCGCTATTGGACAAGTTAGGAGAGGCAACATACCTTACCACCATTGACAGGACAAAAGGATATTGGCAGGTGGAGTTAACTGCCAGAGCTAGGTAGAGGTCAGCCTTCATCACTCCAACAGGATTATTTGAGTTCAAGGTAATGTCTTTTGGAATGAAGAACACCCCTGCCACCTTCCAAAGGTTGGTCAACCAGATGTTACATGGTACTGAAGAGTATGCAGTGGCTTATCTGGATGATATTGCCATCTTCAGTACCAGTTGGAAGGAACACCTGTCCCACTTGAAGGAAGTGTTGGGCAGGATACACAGGCCTGGACTCACTGTCAAGGCTGAAAAGTGCCAGGTGGCCATGGCGAAGGTGGCATACCTAGGACATGTAGTAAGGCGGGGGTAGCTCCATCCCAAATGAAGCCAAGACTGAGATGACAGAGGCATGGCCCAGGTCAAAAACCCAGAAGCAGGTTCTGAGTTTCCTAGGGACTGCTGGGTACTATTAAAAGTTTGTACCAAATTACAGTACCCTGGCAGCTCCCCTCTCTGGCCTGTTAAAGAAAAGAATGCCCAAAAAGGTAAAATTGGAGCCAGCCTGTGAACGAGCCTTTGCACGGCTAAAGGAGGAACTGTGTAGTGCCCCTGTGTTGGCCAGTCCAGATGACAGTATGCCATTTGTAGTCCAGATAGATGGCTCAGATGTGGGGATTGGAGCAGTCCTCAGTCAGACATTTAACCAAGGGAAAGATCATCCAGTAGTGCACCTTAGCAAAAAGTTGTTTCCCCAGGAGCAGGCCATTTCCACAACTGAAAAGGAATGCCTTATGCTGGTGTGGGCCCTGAAGAAATTAGAGCCGTATCTCTACGGGAGGCACTTTGAGGTACAGACCAATCATAACCCCCTGGTGTGGCTATACGCAGATGGGCAAAATGAATGGTCATCTCTTAAGGTGGAGTACTGCCTTACAGGGCTATGATATGACCACTACTCACAGGGCCAGATCGTCCAATGCCAACGCAGACAAGCTATTTCACCAGTTAGAGCAGTGAACAGAATTTGTGAAAATCATAACATGCATAAGGATGGATTCCCTGTCTGCAGGTTCGAAGTGCGTTTTCACAAGTTAAGTGTGACAAGTTTGCTCGATTCTTTGCTGATAAGGTGGCCAACATCAGGGCCGAGATCTGACCAGCTCACTCTATGGGGGTTGGTGGTGGTCGGTGCTTGGTCACCTCCCCTCGGTCATTTTGGACATCCTTCGACTGGCTGGAGACCACGAATATCATGTGGATTGTCCAGAGTATGCGGCCAACGTGCTGTAGTTTGGACCTGGGCTCAACATGCCTTATAATGGAGCGTGTGGATTTCATTGGCACGGTCCTTGCTGAGATTGTTTGGTGCTCTTCAGAGACAGGCGAGTTCCCTAGCTCCCTGAAGGAGGCTGTGGTGATACCACTCCTTAAGAAAGCTTCTCTTGACCCAAACTTCTCTACTAACCACAGGCCTATCTCTAACCTTCCCTTTGTAGGGAAGGTGATTGAGAAAGTAGTTGTGCTGCAGCTAGAGAACCATTTTACTATCCATATCATCTATAATCCTCTCCAGTCTGATTTCCAGAAGAGTCACAGTACTGAGACTGCTCTTGTTCATGTGCTTAATGATCTTCTGATGGCAAAAGATCAGAAACACTGTTCCATCTTGGTGCTTCTTGATCTCTCTTCAGCTTTTGACACCGTGGAGCATGGGGTGCTGCTCAAGAGCCTGAGGGTCATATGTGGCCTGGCAGGTTCGGTCCTCAGATGGTTTCAATCATTCTTCACTGGCAGATCTCAGAAGGTGGTGTCGGGGATGTTTTCCTCAAACTCGTTCTCTCTGTCCTGTGGGGTCCCCCTGGGCTTTGTGCTGTCCCCAATGTTGTTCACGGTGCATATGCTGCCTTTGGGAGACATTGTGAGATGGCATAGGCTGAGGTTTCATTGTTATGCAGATGATACACAGCTTTATCTGTCTTTTGTACCCGAGCAGGATAGTGAGGTCTCAGTCTTTAACAGCTGCCATGTAGAAATCCAGGACTGGATGAAGTCCAGCTGGTTGAAGTTGAATTTCGATAAGACTGAGGTGCTGGTAGTGGATCCAGGTCACCGGATAGAGGGGTTGGTGGCAGGGTCCACCTCTGGGCTTTGGCTCGGGGGTAACCAGCCGCTTTCCTCTGAATGGGTGCAAAACCTGGGGGTGATTCTTGATGGGTTGACACTGCATTCGCAGGTATCGGCAGTAGTCAAGTCCTTGTTTTATCATCTGAGGAACATCGCCTGGGTCAAGCACCTTGTTCCACCAAGTGACCTGATCCATGTCTTCGTGAGCTCGCGCCTGGACTACTGTAATTCCCTTTACCTAGGGCTTCTGGGGGTTGCTATCCACCTCTTGCAGCTGTTGCAGAATGCTGCAGCACAGCTGTTGATGTGGGCTCCTCACTCAAGCCACTTCACTCCTATGCTGCACGAACTGCACTGGCTGCCTGTACAGTGGCAGATCACTTTTAAGGTCAGTCTTCTGACCTACAAGGCACTGCACGGACAGGGTCTGAGCTACCTGGAAGAGCTCCTGAATCCTTACTGTCCCAGCCGACCACTCCGCCCAGCTGATGAGGGGTTGTTAGAGATTCGCAGGGTACGGCTGAAAACCTCTGGGTCCTGAGCTTTTATGTACGCAGCCCCTACCTTGTGGAGAACTCTGCCTCACCAGATTCAGGGGTGCTGGTCCATGGAGAGCTTCAAGACAGCCTTAAAGACCCATCTGTTCCATCTGGTGTATGGAGATTTTATATAATAATTCTGTTTTTATATTTTTTATGTAACCTGAAATTGGATTGTTCTATTATCTCACTTGTTTTAATATGTTTTTATTGATAATTCTGTACAGCGCTTTGGTTTTGGAATTATGCTTTAGAAATAAAGTTTATCATTATTATTAAATTCAGTCTAGGAGGGAGGGATGTTGCAAGCTACCCAACTGTTAGTCTTTATTTGTAGATATAATTCTGTTGTATATATGTTTTTTATATCATTCTGTGTATGTGTACATGCCACAAAATACCAGTGTTAATTCAAAAGGGGACCTAGAGAAAAGACTAGATTTAAAATGTTGGTGTGTTTCTTTGTTCCTTGCAGGTTCATTTACAAGCACAAGTACCTTCTCTGGCACAGGCAGCAATGGTTGGATACCCAAGAGTTTGTATAGTTAGTACAAAATGCTTGTTAGATTTTTTTTTAACATGCAACTCGTTAAAGTTACCTATTTCTTTTTATTATTCATGCTGCACTTTATTTGGTTGCCACTTTATCATATATAGTGAGGGTGTTTATGTGCAATTAAATATGGTCTTGACTATGAAAATTAATTTTATTAATAACATTAGAATGATTGCTGAGCACTGAGCACTTACACACTCTAAATGTGTAACGGTGTAATGTACTGTCACTTTAAGAGATGTGTTTTAAATACTGTGATGTGATGACTGGTAACCCATCCCCCTGAGGACGTACGAAACTGATTGGGGTTCAGTCTGTTTGCCTGTTCCACATGATATGGCGGTCTTTTTAAACGAATAAAGCCTTTTTTGTACAGCTGAGGACTGCATAGTTCTTGCTGTGAGTACTATCTAGACCGTGGGCATAACAGCTGATGGCCTGCTTGCCTGTTTCACATGGGTGCAATGCAGCTAAAGGGCTGTGCAGCTGCAACCATATGTGATTTTTGTATGTCGCCATATGTGTCCAATTTGCTAAGATGCACATAAGGGTGCATATTGAGGTGAAAAGCTTCCTCCTAAGAGAGTCTGTGAGAGCAGAATCCCCATCTGATAGTTGGTTGCCCCTGACTCACTGTGGCCCTGACAGGGTCTGCAGTACTTGAAGCCCTGAAGGAGGCTGAGGAACATCTCCTGCAGATCCTGTAGGTGAGTGATACTGCAAATGGAGGTTCCTGGGGATAGCAGAGATAAGGGTGGGGGGGATCGCCTCCATAAGGCTCTGGATGCCTTCTCCATGGTTGTAGGCAATGAAGAATTGACAGTAGTGTCTGGATTGGGAACTCCTAGGACTCCCAGTAACAGGGATGCCAGATCACGGCTTGCATAAGCTGAAGCTCCAGCATCTAGACCATCTCCACCAAAAATTGTTGGTAATCAGTGTACTCAGCAGATGAGGCCATGTGAACTGGAGATTTATTGTCCTCTGAGAAGGACAGAGAGAGTAGATGCTGGCTTCAGAAAGGGGTGGTACAGGAGATGAGGCCCTGACTCCCTGCACCACTGATCTATGGTGTGACCTATGTCTGGTGTTGATCCCATGTCAGCATTCCCAGAGATCCATAGAGTGATAGCAACCATTAAAATATCTGCTGGAGTCCTTATTACGGGCAGACTAGATGGGCCAGGTGGTCATTATCTGCTGACAATTTCCATGTTTCTATTGAAGGGAACTGAGGCTCCTGGTCTTGAGGGCCAGGGCTGCAAAACTCCGGAAAGGACCTTACCCTAGGGGAGGGTCAACCACAGTTGCCCGATAGTGGTCCACCTGTGTCTGAGGAGTGTCCAGATCAGTGCCTGTGGGTGAAATCCCCAGATGAAACTATAGTCATGCAGATCCCACAGGAAAAATCCCAGTCCTCACTGGGACTGACATCAAGAGGTGGCTCCTGCAAGAAGCCTATCCCCAGATCATCATCTGTCCCCGACTCAGTGCCACCTCTGGCATCTGGCTCAGGACTAACAATGACCATGAGGACAGGAGTCCCTATATCACCATACTCATTGGAATCATCCTCAAAACTGTGCTCACCACTGACATTGGTCCCCATGCTGTCTCCATTCTCGGTGTCACAGACAGGCACCAGGATGACATGTCTGTCAGCAACAGACTTGGTGCCAGACCTATGCCTGGCACTGTAGCTATCGCCAGACTCTGAGCCATCCTATTCCTCAGTGTCAGGAATAGGCCCCCCTGAGCCAGCTGTGGTACCAACACTGGCCTCTGTGCTAGGCCCTCCACTGAGAGTAGTTTTATGGAGGCTTTGCACCATCTGTAGCATTGTCATCACAAATGGTGATAACTGCATGAGCAGTGCCAGAAGATGGCACTGAGGTCTCCACTAGTGTTGACCAGACATAAAACCTAGAGGACATCTGTCACAGAGGGTGAACAGACTGAGGAAGGTGCTCAGTCAGCTGTCTGCCAGACCCAACCATCAGGGACTCAGATTTCTCAGCACAGTGAGGTTAAGGAGGACCCTGCATTTCCAAGGAGTCAGATGGTCCTGGAAGAAGCCTTGGGGAATGGCCTTAAGACCTTACTTTGGAGCTCCCAGTGAGTCATCTGTCTCCGAAGGTAGGGACTGGTCAACCCCACCCTTAAGAATAGTTAAAGTACAGTTACATAATTATCGTAACAGTAGATCTCCGAGAAGAGCTCTTGCAGCAGGTAACACCATTAGGACTATGCCGCCAGGCACTAGGACCCCACGGAAAAATTCTAGCTAGCAGTCTAAGGTGGAGGACCGCCCTCTGATGTAGTCCCGGCCCCCGTCACCCATGGTATAAAGGGGTGGTCCCCCAGCACCAAGTCATTTTGCCCACCCGAGACCCAGGTAGCATAAAGAACGGGCAACTGAAGAGGTTCTCACATCCCCCAGAGAGAGAAAAATACAGTTACATAACCCTGGGGGGGTAGGAGGGAGGGAGGGAAAGCATACCTGCTGTAAGAGCTCTTCTCGAAGATCTACTATTACGGTAAGTTCTTACGTAACTGTACTATCATACTTCGAGATAGAGCTCTTGCAGCAGGCAACACCATTAGGACAGAGTCCCAAGCAGTACAAGGATATAATCCAGGTCAGAAGGGCAGTGGTTATGAAATTTTGTAAAGCACTGGTACTCCTAAGAGAATAGTCCCTAGAGGACGGCGAGGCCAAAGCCTGCTCTCCTCCATGAAGCAATGTCCAGACTGTAGTGTTTTAAGAAAGCATGGACTGAACTCCAATTAGCTGCACAAAGATCTGCTGCTGAGATGTTCCATAGGAATGCAAAGGAAGTAGCAACACCCCTAGTGGAGTGACCTTTAACCAATCTCAGTAAAGGTGTGTCGTACTTCCGGCAGCAGAACATTATGCAATTGACCAACCATTTGGCCAATGTCTTTTTAGTCACTGGTGCCCCTAACATTCAATGAGGAAAGGAGACAATCAACTGGTCTGTCTTTCTGGAAGATCGAGTGTGATCTACACAGTAAAGAATTCTGTGAACATCCAGAGTGTGCAACAGGGCCTCTCCTTTGTTTGAATATTCTGGGTAATAAACTGGTAGTTGAATGTCCTGGTTAACAGTGAACTCGAGCACTACCTTTGGAACTAACTTGAGATTCTATCCCTGTGAAAAATCAAGTAAGGCGCTTTACACATCGGAGCCTGAAGCTTGGAAATCCTCCAAGCAGAAGTAACTGCAACCAAAAACAACACTTTCCAAGATAGGAAGCATAGCTTGCAGCTTGCAACTTGCGGCTGGCTCAAAGGTAGGCAACGTAAGTTTTTCCTAACATAAACAAAAGGTCCCAATGGGAGGCTTGATATGCATGATGCTGCACAGAAAGGTCTTGGACAAGTCCAACTGTGCCAGGATCCTGCCCTCCATAGGCACATGATAGGCTGACAGTGCAGAAAGGTGTACCTTTATGGACAAGTAGCTGAGACCCTTGTCAGATAGGGAAAGAAGGTATTCCAGTACCAAATTTACCAGGCAGGTGAAAGGATCTAGGAAATGGGAGGTCGCCCACAGGCAGAAGCATTTTCATTTCATGGCGTATGTGGCCCTATTTGAGGGTTTCCACGCGGCTACTAGGACCTCCGCTACCCTTGAAGACACCCCAAATCTGTCCCTTACTAGGTCTGCAGGAGCCATGCATGCAGGTGCAGAGACTGAAGATTTGGGTGTACCAGAGTTCCCTGTTCCTGTGAGAGCAAGCGAGGAGAGAGGGGCAAGGGGATTGGAGGTTCCGATGCCAACTGTTGGAGCAGCGGAAACCAGCTCTGCCATGGCCAGAACAAAGCTATGAGGATCATGACAGCTTGCTCCGCTGGTAGCTTGAGCAACACTTTCTGAAGTAGTGGGAAGGGAGGAAAAGCATACAAGAACCTCCCTGCCCAAGAGAGGAACAATGCGTCTTGCCAGAAAACACCAGGCCCTGGATCTAGCGAGCAGAAACTGGGCAGTCTGGCACTAAGTGAGGACGCAAAGAGGTCCAGTTCTGGAAGGCCCCACCTTTCGAAAAGGTCATCTACTACATCCTGTAGTAGTTCCCATTCATGAGCCTGAGACCGAGAGTGACAGGCTGTCGACTAGGGTGTTCTGAACTCCTGGAACGTGAACTGCTGCAAGTTCCTGGTTGTTCTCTACTGCCTAGTACCAGACTCCCATGGCTTCTCTGCAAAGGGGGTAAGAGAGTGAGTGCCCCCTTTGTTGATGTAGAAGACCACTGGCATGTTGTCAGACTGGATCAGTAGGGGCCCTGGCAGGAGAATTGTCTGAAACACCTGTAAGACATATAGGACGGCTCTCATCTCAGACACGTTTATGTGGCGATTGCGTTCCAGATAGTTCAAAGTCCCTCTTGTTTGATGAACACTGAAATGTGCCCCCCCCCACCCTAGTCCTGAGGCATCTGTGGTCAGGATCTGCTGAGGACTGGGATTTTGGAAGGCAGTCCTGGATTCTAACCGGTAAGGGGGTGAGCCACCATTCCAGAGTCTGACACACTGTTTTGGAGACTCAGATTGGCTGTTCAAGGTCGCCCAAGTGCTGGTCCCATTAAACCTTGAGGTTCCACTGGAGAACCCTCCTGTGCAGATGAGCTAAGGGGACTCTTACTATGGTGGCTGCCATTTGGCCCAGCAGCTGCAGTACCATTCTGTCTGGAACCTGTTTTATGGAGACAACTCTCCGAGCCAGCGCTCTTAGTCGATCTGCCCTAAGACAAGGAAGGCTCTCCCCCTTGGACAGTGTTCAAAACTGCTCCTCTGTACTGTAACCTCTGGGTGGGCTGGGAGGATGACTTGGGCCTGTTCAAGGTAACCCCAGATGTTGGAACAGATGAAAGGTGTCTTCCAGAGAGCGACACAGTTGAGCTTCTGTGGGAGCTGTCAATAGCCAGTCATCGAAGTAGGGGTAGACATAATGCCCCTGCCTCCTGCTACTACTGTCAGGCACTTGGCGAAGACCCTGGGTGCCGAAGAAAGGCTGAATGGCAGTGCCCTGAACTGGTAATGCTCTCCTTGGAAAGCAAAGTGGAGGTATTTTCAGTGGGATGGCACTGTCTTTATATGCATGTAGGCGTCCTGCATGTCCAGGGAGCATAGCCAGTCCCCTTGGCAAAGCATGGGCAGCAATCCCTGCAGTGTCACCATCCTGAACCTTTTGTATTCGATGAAAGCGTTCATTTGACCGAAGTCCAGGATGGGACGGAGGTCCCCTGTCTTTCAGGATAAGGAAGAAGTGGGATTAATATCCCTTTCCTCTCTGAGGCAGTGGCACTGCTTAGATTGCCTTCTTGCTCAGAAGGGCCTAAATCTCTGCCCTCATAAGGTCTGCGTGGGATGGGGAGCAATGAGAGGGAACAGGAGGGTTTGTCTGGAGGGATCTGGTTGAATTCCAGAGCATAACCTCCTTCTATGATCTGGAGTACCCACTGATCTGCGGGGATGTTAGACCAGCCATTGAGGTAAAGGGAGAATCTCCCACCTACTGCCTTCTCCCTGCAACTCTACCGGAGATGGGGGGGGCAGGTATGAAGTCATACGGAAGTTGTGGGAGAGGGCAAGGGAGCCCTGGCATTAGCGCCTTTAGGTCTGTTCCCTGCAGAGAAACTTTTTTTTCTTAGAAATTCTTTGATGCTGTCTCCTTCTTTGATGGCCCTACTACCTACAAAAGGAGCGACGCTTGGATGTGGATGGTTTGGATTTGTACATTTTGTGTACCTTCGACACTGTTTTGCCAGAGTTCTGTAGATCAGTAATCAGCTTTTCAGCCTCCAGGCCAAATAGGACTGCGCCCTAGAAAGGATTATCCAAGATGGTGTCCTGTAGGTCCTGTCAGAATCCTGAGACTCTCAGCCAGGAGTGGCGCCTGAGGCATATTCCGGTAGCCGCAGCCCTGGCAGCAGTGTCCACTGAATCGTAACAGCATTTAAGGATGTGCTTGCTGACGTCAGCCCCAGATTGGAGGATTAACAGGTCAACCTTATTGTCCAAATCCGGTTGAGTTTTGGCCAGGTCCATGGCCCTATTCCATGTCTGTCAGGAAATTGTGACCTGACCACACAGGTGGGCGAGGAATTTACTTTATGGCCTAGATGGTCCAATTTTTTTTTTGGACTCCTTATCTGGTGTTTGAGAGTTCATATGCTTTGGCTGCTGAGTTCTCCCATGGGCCACCGTTAAAATTACTGAGTCCACCTTCGGCTGTTCACTCAGATGTGGTTCTACCCTTGGAGTCTTATACAGTCAGTCGGCCTTTTTTGGGGACCACTGAGGTCGTAGAGGGATGACCTCCAGGCTATCTTGGTAACATCCTGGAAGGGTTCTACTAAGAGTGGGACGACCAAGGGTTCTGAGTCAGTGGATCCCAAGAATTTTGCCAAGCGGCACCTTTCGGGGTACAAATCCTGTGTCTTCCACTGATTCAAAAACTGGATATGCCTCATGATTTCCAGGAAGGAAGAGTCGTCCAGCGGGGGTCTCGGGGAGTCCTTCCTATGGTCTTAAGGCAGTAAGGACAGGTCATCCTCCTAAAAGTCGTAGGAGGAGGAGCCTCCTAACGAACATTCTGAGGATGTATAACTGTGTCCCCTGGAGGAGGACCTGGACGATGGGTGGCGACTGTGCCACTGTCATATGGGTGACCCATGCTCCTCATCCCGACAGATGGTCTAGCGTCAGAGGTGGGGGAGGCAGATGTTGGGGGAAGGCTGTCTAGGTGGAGCCAGTGCCAGGATTGGGCCTGCTCCAGGGACATAGGCAAAAGGTCCCTTTTTATTGTGTTCCACCAGCTGGTAAACAATGCCCCAACCTCAGCCAAAAGGGATGACCGGGCTTGACTAGGGAGCTGGTATCAGGATAGGGGCATTAGATACCTCTGGCATCAGCCCTTGCAGTACAGTGTCCTCTGGCGTCGGGCCTAATGGCACCTTTTTCTCTGGCGTCAGCCCTTGCAGGACAGTGTCCTCTGGTGTTCGGTGCTCTGATGTCTGGTCATCGGACTCCCAAGGAGGTGACAGCGGAGAGGGTGGCACGTGGTCTTGGATGTCCCCGGAGGTGGGCATCTGGTTTCCTGATGTCTGGTCTGGAGTCAGGTTCTCAACGGGGCCCTATGGAGCAGACGGCGGCCTAGAGGACGGCGTCTGGTCCTGCTCTGTGGTGGAGTCAGAGGGCGTTAAAAGCCAGTCAGCCTCGGTCGACGTCCACCTGGAAGGCGAGTGATGCTTCTTCTTCTGGTGCTCGCCTTCCTGGTGCCTCCTGGAGTCATCTGACCCTGACACCCAGTCAGATGATCCAGAGACTGCAGTCTTGTGGACAACAGGCTATGACCTGTCACCTGAAGAGTGTGCTTGTCCAACTGACAGATTCTAGAGCAAGCTTGTGGGGTTGGATAGCCAGGGACATGGAGGCCTGTGACAGCCCGAGCCCGGAAGACTCCCCGCATTGAGCCTGAGAAGGGGCGGGAGGGGCTTCCTCAAGTGTGTGATCCCGGGAGAGCCAGAGAAACTGGGCCCCCAGTCTGACCTCACACGGTGGTTGAAGCCTTCAAAATCTTGTGTGGGGACCTTGAAGAGATTCTGACTTGGACCTGTCCTTGCCCCGAAGATGGTGTTTCCTGGTCGACTTCTCTCTGGGGGAGGAGTCCTTCGCTGTGGATTAAGACGAGCTGTGCTCCAACTGGGTCTTCCGCATTGTGGCCACTTGCTGTTCAAGAAGCTAGGCCTTTAAGGTGTTTAGGCAGTGGATCCTGGTTCTCTGGTTGAAGCCTTGGCAATGTGGGCAGTCGTCCGGCCTATGGTCAGGGCCTAGGTAGATTGGGCAGGCCGAATGGCCATCTTTCACTGGGATCTGCTTGCTGCACGCACACTTCAATTTCTACTGCTGTGAAGATCAAGACGGCTGTGAAGACATACATGAATTTGTAAAACGGGTGAAAAATTAACGGCACGAAACATGAAAATGGCGGTTGACTGGAAGGAGGAGGAGTCTGTGGAGCAGATATGCATGGGGTCAACAGTGAAAAAAACAGGTGGTGCCGGGGCCGATGTCAGGAGGCAGTCCCACCGCCTTAGACTGCTAGCTAGAATTTTTCTGTGGGGTCCTAGTGCCTGGCGGCATAGTCCTAATGGTGTTACCTGCTGCAAGAGCTCTATCTTGAAGTAAGATCAATAGCTCTTTGACAGAATCTCCTCCACTGAGCTACATCATGGAACGATTCCCAAGCAGTACTAAGCACTGAGGGAGGAAGGCAGGATCTAAGGACCCTGAGCATAAAGGCCTTCCAGGTCAGTAAAGCCAAAGCCGGCACATCTATGAGAGACAATGTCCAGACTGTAATGTTTAGTAAATGTATGAACAGTACTCCACGTGGCAGCAACACATATGACAGCAGTGTACACACTGTGAAAATGAACCACTGAAGTAGCCACTCCAAGAGAATTGAGGGAGCTCACCATTCTAGGGGTGAAAGTCACAAATAGGCTCAGCAACAAGTCATAAAGATAGGCAGCTACCCAAACACTGACAAGGGATGAAAAGACAAACCTTGGTCGTAGGATGACTTTAAAAGATTTGTATTTTACAAAAAAATGCATCACTCTCACCTGTCCCACTAGACGAATATTTTCGTGTGCACTCATGCTTTATCACTTGTCTCGATAAAGCGCTAGTTAGCATGAAAATGTTCGGCAAGTGGGAAATGGGAGTGCACTAATTTTATTTTGTAAAATACAAGTCTTTTAAAGTCATGCTACTACCAAGGTTGGTCTTTTCATCTTGTATCAGTGTTTGGGCAGCCGCCTATCTTTATGACCTGTTGCCGAGTCTTTATTTTTGAGTTGGCTCCAAATGTGGATCTCCTGAGCAGCCTCCTTGTGTGGTTTAAAAGTCACAAGTAGTTGTCAGGATTTTCTACAATCCTTAGTATGATCCAAGTAATAATGCAGCATCCTGCGGACATCCAGCATATACAAATAACATTTCCCACTATCCATGTGAGTGGAGAAATAAACAGGAAGGTCTATGGTATGATTTAGTATTCTGTCTCACACGACCTTCAGAAGCAAACAAGGATTAGTATGTAATGTAACTCTTTCTTTGTGGAAAATAAGAAAAGGAGGGTCTGCAACCAGAGCCTTTAACTCAGATATGCATATAGCAGATGTCACAGCCACTAGAAATAGTATTTTCCAAGAGAGGAAGTGCAGTTCACAACTAGCAGCAGGCTCAAAGGCAGGCGCAGTAAGGGTCTTTAGGACAAAATTACAGTCCCACACCGAAACCCAATCATGGACCAGGGATGCAGAAGTAGAATACCTCTGAGGAATCAATGAGAAACCTCATGCTGGGCCTCATCTTGCCAGCTGTCAGGGCATGGAAAGCCAAAACCATGGCCATGTGGCAAGGCAAGGCAACTTTTATTTTTCAGGTGCCCAATCCCAGAGGCTGTGGGTGCCGTACAATAAAAACATCAGAATTAAACATTATAAATAAGCAACATTCAATTAAAACTTCATATCATTAAAAAGATCTGAATTATCGGCAAAATTCAATGCTGATAAATAACCAATACATTATCTACAGAACAGTGTCTGGGAATGCCTGGCTAAACAAGAAAGCCTTGAGGCGGGCCTTGAACACTTCCACTGAAGGGGCCCCCCCTTACTGATGGAGGAAGCAAATCACACAGTATGGGGTTGGCGACACTAAAAGCTCTGTCACTGGCAGATCTTAACCTCGTCCTGGGAATTGCCAGGAGGCCCCAAGAGGAGGATCGGACCAGGGCAGCAGGTGTAAAAGGTCCAACAGGTAGCCAGGGCCCAGTCCATGTAGGGCCTTAAAGGTAAGCAAGCCCACCTTAAAGAGAACCCTCCATCGAACTGGCAGACTGTCCAGTCAACATGGCAGCTGCGTTCTGCACCAGCTGCAGTCGACTGAGGGTACCTTCAGAGACCCCGAGGTAGAGTGTATTACAGTAGTCAAGGCTAGATGTCATGAATGCATGCACTAAGGTGGGGAGGTCCGGGGCGGAACCAGGTGTTTGATCCTCGTGATATTCCTCAGATGGAAAAAGCTGGATCGGACAAAAGACGACACCTGAGATTCAAATGTCAACCTGCTGTCAAGGATAACACTGAGGTCGTGCACCCCAGAGGAGGCCTTCAATGGCACAGATCCCAGAAACAATCCAGTCTCTGCACCAGAGGCCATCCTATCACACCTCCTGTTCGACTCCACCATCAGTATCTCAGTCTTATCGGGGTTCAGTCAGAACCAGGTGGAGGCCATCCAGTCAATCTCGCCCAGGCAGTTAAGTATGTCCACCACATTGGATGTTCCAGGGGCAAAGGATAGATACAGCTGGGTATTATTGGCATAGCAATGAAACTCCAAACTGTACTTCCTAATGATCCCCCACCCCAGGGGCAGCATATACACAGCAAACAATATCAGTGACAAGATCGAACCCTGAGGTACTCCATAAGATAGAAGGCTCAGGGAGGAGGAGAAATTTCCTATCACAACCCTTTGCTTCCTACTTGTGAGACAGGACTCAAACCAGCAGATGACCATGCTGGTGAGTCCACAGAATTCCCTCAGTGGGTCCCAGTAACACACAATGGCCTGCCGTGTCAAAGGCTGAGGAGAGATCACGGAGAATGAGAATTGTCCTCACCTCGATCCCTTGCCCTGAGGAGATTATTATGCACCGGAAGTAATGTGGTTTCTGTACAATGTCAGGCATGAAACCCAGACTGGAGCGGCTCGTAGATGTCAAAGGCCTTGAGATGCTCTCCAAGCTGCTGTGCAAGACTCTTCTCTACAACCTTACCTAGAAATGGCAGGTAATTCGCCATGACATCGGGGTCTAAAGATGGCTTCTTCAGAAGGGGTCTCACCAGTGCCTCCTTCAAGGCATCTGGGAAGACCCCCTCTGACAAAGAGCACTGGACAATCAAGGCGAACACTGGGCCAACAGCGTCAACACATCCCATTAAGAAACGTGTTGGCACTGGATCCAGTTCACAATATGTGTGCTTCAGCCTTGAGACAACCTCAACGACCTCAGCCACCTCCACTGGTTTAAACTCCCCCCAACCAGGTGGAGTGCACCTTGGACAATCCAGGCGACCACTGTTGGCCACACTGTGGCTCACTGGTGGAATCTCCTGCCTGATGGTGGATACTCCGTCCGAGAAGAACCAAGCAAACTCATTGTATAATGCATCAGAAAACACTTTTTTCAGCTGTGGACAGGCTGGATGTAATAGCCTGTCCACAGTCTGAAAAAGCATAGCTTGTCGGTTCTTCCCGGCGACAATCTCTCTGGACAGGAACACTGCCTTCTTACGGCTGACTGCCCCAGTACACTAGTGTGCAAGCAGGTCCAGCCTGTCTGTCTCTAGACCAGTCCTCTGCCAGCAGCGTTCTAACCTCCGACCCTTGATCTTCATCACCTTGTGCTCCCCATTAAATCAAGGGGATCTCAAGTGAGAGGATCTGGGTCGTACATGGACCGGTGCAAGGGAGTTGAGTGCCCCAGACATCACCTCATTGTAGGCAGCGACTGCTTCACCCACACTCTTCATGCATGCACTGCCCACACTAGAAGGATCAGCCACCACCAGAAAATCCTCCGGGGTCAAACCCCTCAAAGGACAGTAGCTACCATCTCTGCAGGGGGAGAGCTCACGGGGGGGGGGGGGGGCCTGAGCAAGAACTCTACCATGCAATGATCGGACCAAATGACTCGATCAGTCTTGAGACAATCAATCTCAAGCCCCAGTGAGAACACCAAGTCCAACATGTGCATCGGAGGCAGGAGGGGCACTGGAGCAGGCTTTCCTGGTAGCTGCAGTTGGCGGCGGGCCAAGGCTGGAGGAAGAGGAGCTGCTTTTACCAGGAGGGCTGAGGACCAATCAGCAGCCAGGGCGCCAAGTTTGAACTCGCGGCTGGGCTATAGGACAGGCCCAGCCACCTTCATTCACTCTAGACAGAGAGGAGCTGTAATGGTTTTCCCACACCACCCACCTTGGCCCTGACCTCTAGTAAATAGCTGGGGGGGGGGGAAGGAGTCCAGGGACAGGAGTGGCCTGATTTAGTAGTAAACTTTTTTAGCTACTGTAGCTCTGATCAGTGTGTAGGCACTGTAGAGCTGATCATTAGGGAACATGGTGGGATTCACTCAGTGAAATCTATTATGAGGGTGATGGGACCACACGTCATTACAGCAGGCATCTTTGGGAGGTGGCCATGGTGCTTGACTGGGCTTGGAAATTTGGTGGGTGCCCAGTGTGGTACCAGCTGGCACAGCTCGGAAAGGAGGTGGATGGGATTAGGAGGCAGCTAGGGGATTTTGGGGAAAGATATGGTGGGGGAAATGGGAAAGGGGTCACCTGTGGGGCTGCACCAAGTACTAAAGACATTGGCATAGGGAAAGGAGCACAGGAGGGCACATGGGGACTCAGACAGAGGGGGTCCACATGGAGGAAACTCCCAAAGAAGCAGGCAGGCATCTGGGGTTGTACAGAGGTGAACCAGGATTGGGGGAGTAGGATGGGAGAGGGAGTCTTGGGGTCTGGCAGTAGGCTCAACAACCGTTTCAACCCCCTACATCTGGTAGTAGAGGAGGGGGAGCGCTGGGGGGGGGAGGATGCAGCTATGACAGAGAAGGAGAGGGGAGGAGGGGACAAGAGGCAGGGACTGGAAATCAGGAAGAACGGGGGGGCATGGAGTGCAAGAGGATGCAGCTATGATGAGGGTGGATAAGGAGAAGAAGGGAAGAGGGGACAAAAGGCAGAGCTTGAAAATCAGGAAGAACGGAGGGGGAGGCACGGAGTGCAAAAACGGGAGGGAATCAGAGCAGGCTGAGGGGCAGGGGATAGTGGGGGGAAAAGGGCGAGGAGGAGCAGGGGGACAAGGGTGAGGGTACAATAAATGGAGTCGAGGTTTTGGGTCGGGGGGCATGGCAGACAAGGAGGTGTTAGATGGTACAGATGGGAGTACGAGCCAGGCTAGGCCAACAGATAGGGTGGAAAGACCAGTCATGAGCAGGGATGGGGGAGTAGTGACGCAAAAAAGGATACTCGGAAGGGGGGGATGCCCAGGAATGGAAGAGAGGGGGTGGACAGTGTCGATAGGGAGAGGACAGCATACGTCACACAGGTAGTGGTAGCAGCGAGGAGCCGACGGGGGGAGGAGCCGGAAAAAAGGATGAGGAAGGGCATGGAGGGAGAGGAAACCTGGGGGGTGAGAATGGAGGCAAGGGGGAGGTCAGAGTGCTCCTGTTGGGGGATTCCATGATCAGGGGTATCAAATGGGATAGGGAGGGTGAAGCCTGTCCGGTTAGGTCCAGATGTTTCCCTGGCCTGACTGTGCACAAGGCCAAGCATGAGGCATACTCAATGGCAAGGGAATGTGGCAGTACCCCCAACATATTGGTTCACCTGGGTACAAACGACAGAGAGGGAAATAGTGAACTGGAGATGCAGGCAAGGTTTCGGGAACTAGCCAGGGTTTGCCATTCCATAGGATGCTCAATTTCCTTCTGGAAATCCTGCTAGTGGGGAGAACAAGCAGAAAATTATGGTGGTAAACCAGTAGCTCAGGGAGTGGTGTGAGGCAAGTGGGCATGGGTTGATGGGGGACTGGGGGGCAACCTGGGAGGATAAGGGACTGTACGCAAGGGACAGGCTCCACCTCAGCTTGGAAGGGAGGGAAATCCTTAAGCTGAAAATAGAGGGGTTCGTCAGTGAAAGGTGGGGTTTAAAATTGTGAAGGGGGAGAAAAAGGAGCAGAGGCTGTTGTGGGGGTCCAATAAAAGAGGGACTTTGTCTCCACCTCCCTAGGAAGCTGGAGGAATATGGAAAAAGGCCAACAGGTAGGGGTTGGAGGGGAGAGCATGCGGTCACATGGGAGCATGAGAAGGGGGAATGGGAGACTAGGGAAGGGATGAAGGGTGGTCCTGCTAAATGCCAGGAGCTTATAAAATAACATGCCTGAGCTCCAGGCAATGCTAGCTGAGGGGGAAGTGGATATGGCAGCTGTCACTGAGATCTGGGCCACCCCAGGGCATGACTGGGACCCGAACCTGGAGGGCTACACTATGTTCAGGAGGGACAGGGAGGTGGGAAGGGAAGGGGGCAGCATTGATAGTCAAAAATAGCATTGGTATAGGAGGGGTGGAGGAGGCAGAGGGGACCGTGGAGGTGATTTGGGTGACCCTGAAAATGAAAGGGGGCAAGACAGTAAAAATAGGAGTGGTGTACAGACCCCCTGCATTGGCAGAGGAACTGGAAGTCTCTCTGGTGGCAGATGTTAGGAGACATTGCAGATTGGGCAGGGGAAGGGTGGTGGTGCTGGGTGACCTAAACATGCCAGGAAAGGACTGGTGAACTATGACATCATCAGTGGCCAGGAAGCAGAGGTTGCTGGATGTCTTCAAGGACACGTTCCTAACCCAACAGGTAGGGGAGCTGACTCGGTGATGGAGGGAATTATCAAAGATGGGCTGTTGGGGGGGGACTGAAAAAGTCGGGGTACCTGGATGATAGACAGCATGGTTTCATCTGGGGAAATAGTGTCAGACAAACCTTGTGGAGTTCTACGATTGGGTGATGAGTGCCCTGGACCCGGGTAGGCCGGTGGACGTCGTCTTTCTTGACTTCAGCAAGGCGTTTGACTCTGTTCCTTACAGGGGCCTGTTGGATAAGCTGGGAGAAATGGGGGTGGGGAAACCGATCAGATGGATAGGAAACTGGCTGTCGGAGCGTACCCAGAGGGTTGTGGTTGGGGGGATAGTCTCATCTCCAAGGAGGGTCATTAGCGGCTAGGGCCCCTCCTGTTCAATGCCTATGTTTCTGACATAAGGAAGGGTATCAGGTGTGAAATGAGTCTCTCTGCAGACAACTCGAAGCTGGGAGCAGTGGTGGATCGGGTGGAGGGGAGGGTGGCACTACAGGAGGACCTAGATGCTCTAGAGAGGTGGTCAAGGAAGTGGGGACTGAAGTTCAATGCAGGGTACTGCACCTGGGCATCAGAAACCCAGGCCAAATGTATACCCTGGGGGGGGATGCTACGTCTTGATCGCTGAGAAGGACCTGGGGGTGGTGGTGGATGTCAAGATGAACAACTCTGAGACTTGCAGGAGGGCAGCGGCCAAGGCCAACAGGATGCTGGGATGTATCGCTAGGGAATTACCTCTAGAAACAGGGATGTGAAGAGCCCTCTGTATAACTACTTGGTTAGGCCGCACCTCGAGTACTGTGTGCAGTTTCGGAGGCCGCACTTAAAAAGGGACATTGCACTCCAGGAAAGGGTTCAGAGGAGGGCAACCAAAATGATCTGGGGCTTGGGGGGGGGGAAGAAGGACATGGGGAAAGGCTCAAGGAGCTAAATATGTACATGTTGGAAGAGAGACGGGACGGGGGGACATGATACAGGTTTTCAAGAACATGAAGCGGGTAAACAGGGGAGGCTCAGTTGGGGTGCTCTGAAGGAAGGAGGGGGGCAACCAGAGGGCATCAGTGGAAGCTGGGGGGGGGGAGACACAGGGGGGAAGGAGGAGGTGCTACTTCAGAGAGGGTGGTAGAACCATGGAATGCGCTGCCTTGGGGACTAGTGGAGGCAGAAACTGTGGAGGGGTTCAAGAGGGGTTGGGACAGGTACAGGGGAAGGGTTGTGCAGGCAAAGTTCAATGCAAGGGAACTACCCTGGTCTGGAAATGGAGAATCCTGAGAGGGCGGGGAGACAGCAAGGTCAGCTCCCAAGGTGGGGGTTGACCAAATGAGCAGACACGAAAGTCCGCTAGGCCTTCTCTGCTGGCATTTTAGTATGTGACCACCCTGTGGACCTTAACAGAGGCATACCCTAGTCCCATGTCCTTAAGGGACATGAGGTAGTCCAGCACTAGATTTACTAGACATGTAAAGGGATCCAGAGCATGCTTGTCACACCAAACTGTCAAACAATTCCATTTTTGTGAGCAGGCGTACCATGTAGACAGCTTCCCAACTACCAGCAGAATCTCAGCAACTGCTGGGGAAACCCCAAAGCGAGACAGCTCTTTGTCCTCAGGAACCAGACGTGGAGATGCAGGGATCAAAGATCTTGATGCACCAGAGCACCCTCCTCCTGCTTTAGAAGTCTCACCCACATTGGGAGCGGGACTGGAGGTTCCACTGCCTATTGCTGAAGCAGAGGGAACCACATTTGTCTGGGCCAGTATAGGGCCACCAGAATAAGGGTGGCCAACTCGACCAGGATTCCCTGTAAGAGAAGGAAAGGGGGAAAGGCGTACATGAACCTCCCTTTCCAAGAGAGTAACAACACATCTCACCACAAAACGTCAGGCCCTGCAGCGAGAGAGCAGAAAAGAGACAGTTTTACACAGGACAGAGATGCAGACAGGTCTATGGACAGAGACGCAGATAGGTCTATGTCTGGGTGACCCCATTTTATGAAGAAGTCCACTACTGAGTCCAAGAGCTCCCACTCATGGCAGAGTGCTTGAGGCAGACTTGGAAGATCCACCAGGGCACTGGGAAGAAACAAGGCTGACAGAAACCTGTCATGTTCCACCACCTAGTGCCAAACTCATTGCCTCTCTGCAGAGAGGATACAAGTATTGCCTGTACAGACCAGCATCTGATGCCCCAGAAGAGGATGTCAAAGCCCTGTAGGCCATGCAGAACAGTCCTTATCTCCAGAGTGCTGCTGTGCAAAACTGTACCCAAGGGGGTCCGCTAGCCCAAAGTTCAGAAGGAGACAAGATGGGCACCTCAGCCCAATTCAGAGGCGTCAGTCATCATCACCAGGAGGGAGAACAGATGAAGAAATGAAGAACTTGTCTCGAGGTTGGAGTGGTCCAGCCACCAGAGCAGGAGCGACAGAGTGGATGAGTCACTACTATTAAACACTCCATCTCATCCGAATGCTGTTCTTACTGTGCCCAGAGGAACCATTACGGGATCCTCAGGTCAGATGTGCCAGAGCAACAGTCAGTATGGCAGCAACCATGAGGCCGTTACATCATAGCAGGCATCTGGCCAAGACAAAGTTGCTGGAGGAAACCAGCAGAGTCTGGGCCACAAGGGCTGTGGCACAGTCCGCAGGCAGAAATGCCTGCTCCAGCCCTACGTCCAAGACATGACTATGTATTGGAAATACTGGCACAGAGGGAGGATTGATTTCAGCTCATTCAGAGATACCTAGCTGGTTGAACAGCTGGCAGGTCCTAAACAGGGTATATATTATGGCCTCCTCAACGATGCCTTCAGAAGTCAGTCATTGATATATATGGGAAGACAGAGGCCTTCCTAGAGGACGGTGACTACAACCGCTACAAAACACTTTAGGTAAAGACGCACTGAAGACAAACCAAAGGGCACGATATTATTTCTTAACCAACAGTGTAAACCCTAAAGCATGAAATGCAGGTACTGTCGATGAGACCTGCTTATCTTTATACTAAGGTACGAGTCCTTCATATCCAAAGGATTCATTCAGTCCCCTTTTAATAAGAGGAGGAGGGACTGCAGAAAGACAATTCAATACTTTTTGTATTCAATGAGAAGATTCAGGCCTTGAAGTTCTAGTACAGGCCCTAAATCACCAGTCCAGTCTGGTACCAGGAAGAATAGCTCAGATTTTGTTTTGAAACTGAGACATGCTCTACAGCCCTCTTGATGAAAAGGGTTTAAACCTCCCTCAGCAGCAGAGAAAGCCAACTCGGAGGGTATCGGTTTGGCAAAGGTGGGGTTCATAGGAACTAAAAGGAGCTCTAAGGCATGTCCATGCTGAACTACTTCCATGACACAAGCATTAGTTGTAATCTCCCTCCACTTTGGCAAGAAGAGGGAGATGCAGCCTCCCACCAGAACCTCTGTATATATCGAGGCGGGAGAAAGGGAAAGTGAGTCAGGAAATGCCAGGGATGGTGGGGGCACCAGTGATGTCCTGACCTAAGAGTCTTGCAAGGGAGGCAGGTTTACAGGCTGGGACTGGGAAGGCTGAGGTCACTGTGAACCATGTCCCTGACCTCTTGAATAGCCATGGCCTGGACAAGCATAGGGCTGGCAAAATCAGCCTCTGCACCAATCATGGTGCTTTGGGTTCAAAGTGTGAAGGGATCTCGGGGTCATGAAGAGCATTCTCTACAAAGAATTCAATCAGCTATTTCCCTCTTAAGGGTGCACTGGGAACCAACTGTTGTACATCAGAGGCAAAACCTGTGACATGCAGCCATGAATGGCACTACAGGAAAATCCCAAAAGCAGCAGCATGGACAGCAGCATGTGAGGCATCATATGCAGATGTAAGCAGATGCTTTCCAGCTTCCAAGCCATTAATAGCTGTCTGTTAAGACATGCTTTGGTCTGAGCTAGCAAGCAGTTTTTCAGCTAAGGAGTCCATTGACATCAAAAGGCAGTTTTGATACTTGATCATATATGCCTTATAATTAGCAATTCGTAGTCCTAGGGAAGCAGAAGCCAATATTCTTTTTCTCATCACAACCAGTGTTCTCCATTCATCATCAGGAGTGAGAGAACACGTGTGCTTAGGTGCTTTTGACCTATCATGAGCAGCCATTGTGACAACAGTGTCTCAGGCTGAGAGGAATAGTAGGGCTTGGCAGCAGGGTCAGGATATTGTAGACTAACTTTGCTTTTTTTTCCTCTTTTAGATAATTCCTGAAGACCACCCAAAGTCAAAACATCAATTTCAACTATTTTCAGCATGCATTTAATATTACCATTTTATTTACTTTTCAGACCACACGCTGACACACCTTTTTTTTTTGTTCTTAAATATTGTTTATCTGCCTTTTTTAGGGACAATAGGTAGTGCAGCAGGTCTATGCTAGGCACCCAAAGGGGTATCCTCTAGTGCTGAATGAACAGGCAGTATAACAACTGTTGGTGAGGCAGACACCTCCTGGAACTCATACAGGTTCTACATGGAGGAATCCTCCTCCTCAGTGTCAAAACTTAATTTGGGCTGAACCTGTTTGAGTAAGACTTAAAAGAAGGCATCATCAGGAGACCTTGGCGTGTTCTTTACACTTTCCTCTGCACAAAAGGACAGAGCAGAGCTGGATCTAACCACTTCCAGGACCTCAAACTCTTCATCCACGAATTCAGGATTATATTCAAAATTGTCGTCAATGTCAATAGTCACTGGCATAGGGTCGATGGGATGAGGAGATAAGAGTAGGAACAATCAACGGCGATCGTTCAGGACCCCGCATGACGGCGGGCACAGTGAATTCCTACGTCATCAATGAAGTCAACATCTCAGAAGGCACTGATGACTGAAGTTAACAGCATAAGATGCTGAAAACAACTCTGACAAAGTCTGGTATAGGAGCAGAGCGTCGACGGGCCCCAGGTGGACTGACGGTGGAACGGGAAACAGGACAGTGCCTGACGGGGTATGGATTGCAAATCCCCCGGTAGGGGAAGTGAGCCTTTGCCAGACTACAACTTTGGTGTCTATAAGACTGTCGGGGGTGCAGTAGGACCAGAGGCCTTGTCCTGGGACCTGTCTTTTTAAACAGACTTGCTTCTTTTCAGAGGAGATCGTGACCAGTCTGGAGAAGCAGCCTTTTCCGTATGACGTGTCTCCTTTCAGGCTGTGATTTCCACTGACTTTGTGGACTTATCTTTATTTTAAGTGGAATCAGCAATGTACGCAGTCAACCACAGTGAGCAGTGGTTGATATCTGTGAAGCTGCCACTGATACAGCCCATTTCTCTTTCATTGCTTTTATTTTAAGGTGAAGCTCTAAAGCTTTCTTCCAATGTCTCCTGGTGGCCTGATTAAAGCCCTGGCAGATAGTGTGGGATTTAACGTTGTGAGCGAGGCTTGGCAACAAATGCATGGAGTTTATTTATTAGTTTCTCCAGGAAAGGCATACTGAGCTGGGAGCTCATTTCCAGATGCGTCCTGGGGTAAAAGGAAAGTTGTACAAGAGGGACTTTGGTAGCACAAGAGCCTAGATACATATACATGTTGCCAAACCATATTTACAAAGTAGAGTAGCGCGCAATCAAAAAAAGACGTAACAGGGAAATCAGTCAGCAAATTCATATACAGCGCAGACAACACTAGAGTTAATAAAAACAAACATAAGTCGGTAATCATTTACAGAGCAGCAATGCAACCCAAGTTAACGCACATTTGAAAGAGGCAAGTATAGTGCATGATTAAGTCAGAACATAAATGCCTAATTATAGTGGTTACCCACTAGAAGTCAGACGAGAGCAGGTGAGGGGAATTAGGAGCAACTGCAGAAGGGAGAAGCAAGACCTCTGAGGTGGTTTGAAAGGGCCCAGGGGTAAGAGGACTGGCAAATGGCAGGGGGGAGGGAGTTCCAGATTTCAGGGAAATGGTAGCTGAAAATGACTTTGCAGATGGTCGTGGAGACTGGTGGGACTACTAATGTAGGAGTATTTGATCTTCTGAGGGTATGGGAGTGGGGGGGTGGTGGCAGAGGGAAGCGGAGAGGTAGGAGAATAGGAAGCCGAACCAGAATTTGCCTATGAAGCTGGCACAATGGGCATGGTTGTCTGTCCAGAAGAGAGAAAAGAGAGAGGCTGATACACAGAGCAGTGATGAGTGCAAGGGAGACAGTCGAGAGCGTAGTGACAGAAGGAGTTGAAGAGGGTGTCCAGTCTGGCAAGGGTTGTGACTGGGGCAGCGCTGTAGACAGTGTCACCATAGTTGAAGATTGGGAGGATCATGCTGTAGATTATTGCACAGCATGCCGGTAGTGGAATACAGTCACTGTTCCTGTATAGTGCACCTCACTTGGGGTGCAGCTTTTTGACAATAGCATCCACGTGGTCAGAGAAGTTTAGATGCTTGGTCAAGCCAGATACCTAGGTATCCAAAGGTGGTAACATCATCCAGAGAGGGGTCCATCCAGGGTGCGGAAAATAGGAAGGGAGCCTAGAGAGTCTCTGCCTTGTACCAAAGGATATGGAGACTGTCTTCTTGGCATTGGGGAAAAGCTGATTAGTGTGTAGCCAGAGCTGAACTTGATCAAAGTTGTGCTGGAGTCTGAGCGCCATGTCATCAAAGGAGGGGCCTGCTGTGACAAGAACTATGTCATCCGCATACATATGAATGGATGTGGACGAACATATTGGGGGGGGGAAGAGGAGATCATTGAGGAAGATGGAGAAAGTAGAGGGCCTAGCACAGATCCTTGTGGGACCCCAGTGGATATAGGCAAGGGAGGGGAGAGGGTGTCACCAATTTTCACTGCCTAGAACCTACCCATGAGGTAGAAGCAGAACCAGCTTCGGAGCAGTAAAATCGGGAGAAGGGCAGGGGGTAAATGGAGAAAAAGACAGTAAGGACAGGGATGGAGCAAAAAGAAATAAAGCCATAAAATGGAGGGTAATGAGTACCAATGCCTGTAGTCTAGGTAAAAAGCTCCCCGAAATGGTGGTCTTGATGGAAGAGGGATGCCTGGATATCATGGCAGTCACAGAAACATGGTACACAGAGAACCATGACTGGGAAGTCAACATACCAGGGTACACAATCTACAGGAGGGACAGGGAGGGAAGAAGAGGAGGAGGAGGAGTAGCTCTCTATGTAAGGGAAGAGATCAAAGCATCAGAACTAAAGGGTAAACAGGGAGGAGAGGAGGTACTGTGGGTCACCCTGGAGACTGGAAATGGTACCACAACCCACAGAGGGGTTGTATACAGATCCCCCGTCTCGGGGAGGAAATGGACAAGGAAATTATGGAAGGCATCCTTGGGATGCCTCAGACAGCTAGTTTTGGAACCCACTCATGAGTGAGCAATCTTAGACCTGGTACTCTCAAATGGGGTTGGAGAGAGGCTCTCCGATCTTGAAGTGGGTAGCCATCTGGGAACAAGCGACCACCAAACTGTGGTTCACAATAAATTTAGCTGTAGAGTCAAGCCATACAAAAGTGAAGGTACTGGACTTCAGGACTACTGAGTTTGTCAAAATGGGAACGTGCCTCAGAAAAGCACCAGCAAACAGGCAAGGAGGTGGGGTGGTGCAACAATGGGGAAAGATCAAAACCACCATCACAGAGGGAACAAGCCTTTGTGTGAAGCAAATAAATCAAAATGAAAGAAAAAAACACTATGGTTCTCAAAAGAAGTGGCGGGGAAGGTAAGGGAGAAGAAGATAGCATTCAGGAAGTATAAGGAAACACAGAAGGAGCAGGACAGATAACTATACCAGTTTAAGCAGAAGGAAGCGGGGGAAGGCAGTCACAATAGCAAAGGCCCAAAATGAGGAAAAGATTGCCAACTCGGTTAAGAAGGGGGATAACACCTTTTATAGGTACATTCAGGAGCAAAGAAAGACTAAGGCAGGGATGCTGAGGCTGAATAAAGAGGAAGGTAGTTGGGCAGAGCGCGACAGTGAAAAAGCAGGGATACTGAACGAATACTTCTGCTCAGTATTCACAATGAAAAAGCAGGGGGGATGCACAATCCAATCAACAGAAGCACTCTGGATGGGGGCTGATATTAGTCTTTTCACAGAAGACAGAGTTCTGAAAGAACTTTAAAAACTGAAGGTGGATAAAGCAATGGGGCCTGATGGGATTCACCCCTGAATTCTAAAAGAACTAAAGGAAGAAACAGTAACACCACTGACTACCCTTTTTAATAAATCATGGGAGGATGGTGTGGGACCGGAGGAGGGCATATGCGATTCCCCTTCACAAAAGTGGGAGCAAGAGAGAGGCAGGAAACTATAGACCTGTCAGTTTGACCTCAATGGTAGGGAAAATGATGGAATCACTTCTGAAGGAAAGAACTGTTGAGTACCTAGAGGCCAGTGGGGCGCAGGACCCAAGGCAGCATGGATTCACTGCAGGAAGGTCATGTCAGACAAATCTAATTGACTTCTTTGACTGGGTGACCAAAGTAGTAAACCAGGGATGGGCTGTGGACATGGCCTACCTAGACTTTAGCAAGGCATTTGACAGTCCCGCACAAATGATTATTAAACAAATTAACCAGCCTGGGAGTGGGTCCCAGGGTGGTAGCCTGGGGTAAAACACTGGCTGGACAACAGGACACAGTGGGTAATAGTAAAAGGAGTCCACAGTGAAGAAGGGGGAGTTACTAGTGGGGTACCGCAGGGTTCAGTACTGGGGCCGGTCCTTTTTAATGTCTTTATAAGTGACATTGTAGAGGGACTGGAAGGGAAAATAAGTCTCTTTGCAGATGACACAAAGATCAGCAACAGTGTTGATACGCAAGGTGGGGTGGAAAGGATGAAAAGGGACTTGGCAAGGTTGGAGGAATGGTCAAATGTATGGCAGCTTAGAGTCAATGAAAAGAAGTGCAGAGTAATGCAACTTGGAAACAAAAACCCAGGGGAAGAGTACACAATGGGGGGTGAGATATTGACAACAAAAATGGAAAGGGACCTGGGGGTAGTCATATCAGATGACCGAAAGGTGAGCCAGCAATGCGAAAAGGCAGTAAGGAGGGCTGGAGGGATACTGGGATGCATAGGGAGAGGGTATCACCAGTAGAAAACAGGAAGTTGTTGGCCCTCTGTATAGACAGTTGGTAAGACCACATCTGGAGTACTGTGTACAGTTCTGGAGACCCCATCTCCGCAAAGACACAGACAGGGTGAGGCTGTCCAGAGGAGGGCAACCAAAATGATGCAGGGTCTGCACCAGAAGACAAATGAAGAAAGACTAAAGGAGCTTAAGATTTATAGCCTCGAGGAAAGGAGGGAGAGGGGGGACATGATAGAAACTTTCAAATACCTCAAGGGAATCAACAAAGTGCAAGAGGGTAGCATCTTTCAGAAAAAGAGATGTGCAAGAACAAGGGGACACAATTTGAAGATAGAGGGAGCGGCTCAGAGGTAATGTGAGGAAGTATTTCTTCACAGAGAGGGTTGCAGATGCATGGAACGGCCTTCCTGAGGAAGTCATATAGTCAAAAACAGTGGGGGAATTCAAGAATGCATGGGACAGACATAAGGCAATTCAAGTAGGGGGTAGGAGGAAATAGGCTGCTGGTTAACTAGGATCTGCAGCTTATCCGTTAGGTAGGGAAATGGGAAGACTAGGTGGGCCAAGAGATCCTCATCTGCCATCAGATTCTGTGTTTCTAGTAGAGGGTAAATATTAGCATGATAGCTGGGGTATAGTTATAGAAAGAAAAGGGGTGGGAGTGTGGGGCAGTCAGTGAGGTGGCCGGACTGGAATGTCGATTTGGGGGGAGAAGTAAACTTATGAGAGAAACAGATATATGGGGGGCAGGGATTGAAAGTAACAGAGAGGATACTGAGGTTCTGGGTGACTTTTACAAAACAGGACTGCACCATGACAGGATGTAATGGGGGATACCAGAGAGTCTAGTAAGAGGTCTTAGAACTCAGAGTGGGGAAATGGACTACACCAAGTGTAGAGGATGGAGGGTGCAAACTGACTTATTTGCACCACCCTAGAAAAGGAGAACTAGCTTAGGGTGGGTGGGGGTGAGATGAAACTAACTGGTGCTGAGCAAAGTGTAGCTCCACCACTGAGCTGTTTGAGAGGTTATGTATCTGCTGTGATTTTCAGGCTTCTATGGAGCAGAACGCCATTCCCGAAGTGGTTACTGTGGTAGGGAGAGCTGAAATTAACTTGCCGTCTTGGCCCAGAGTGCCTGCTGCTGTGATTTTCAGGCTCTTACGGAGAGAAACGCTGCTCATGAAGTGGTTACTGTGATGGGGAGAGATGAAATTAACTTGCCCTCTTGGTCCGGAGTGCCTGCTGTGGAAAGTCATCATCCTTGTAAATCTTGATGCTGATGCAATGGTAGTATTGGAACAATGGTTACTTCTCTTTCGGCAGCAGCATAAAAGTTAAACTTCAAGAAGTAGTGTTAGCAAATACTTGCAGAGTTCAATGGCGTTCTTCAGTGGTGACGGACCAACAAGTGGTTGACGGTGGGATAAAAGAACCAAGGCATGCTGGTGACACCCACGTTATACAGGTGCTGATGAGGCATGTCAACATTGGCGGCCCCAGATAGCAAATATTCCCAGGTGGTGCTGATGCAGAAGGCTTACAGTTCCATGATGTAGCTCAATGGAGGGTGATGGCCTTGAAGATCATGTGGTTGTCTAATGTGTAGCGATCCACAAAGAAGCCGGCATCACAGAAGTCCATATCATGCTGTGGTCCAAGTCGGGTACATCACAACTGATGCTGTTCCATTGTAACCATTCTGTTCCCACAGGGGCACTGAAACATAATGGGTAACTTTTTACTAATGGCTCACTTGGACTTTGGCACTGTGTAAAATAAAAAATGAAGAACAAAACGTGCAGTTAGCAGAAAAACAGCAGTGCTAGAGTTGAAAAACTGAGGTGGCTGCTCCCACAGTGTGCACTCTTTGGCAAGAACAGAACTGAGGTAGGTCAAGGAGCCGGTGACAGTAACTGCCAAGTGTGTGGCACCAAGTGGGGGATGCAGACAGCACAACCAGTAGCTGTTGAGAGTCCCCTGGCCAAAGATTTGCTCCTGTGGAGTCTTAGTTACTCTGACCCACAGCTATTGGTTGGACTCAGTGGAGAAGATTCTGGGAAGATCCTAGAAGAGTCGCGGCCCAAGCTGCTCCACAACCAATTTAGCAGATTTCAAGGATAAATTCAGGATTCACCTGCATAATATGATGTACACCACACCCAAGGGTCTCACGGTTATCTTAACAATGCAACCCAAATATTATTTATTTGAAAACTGGTGACCGGGAAAGGCATACTGAGCCCAGGCTCGTTTCCAGGTGTGACCCAGGGAAGGGAAGCAAAGATAAAGCGACAAACCAAAAAAAAAAAAAAAAAAAACAGTACACAGCTTAGGTAGTACACTGTTACAAGAAGAGTGCAATGTCTTAGCACACAAAGACCAATAAAGTGTATAATGATCAGTCTCAGCTGATGTTTGTGGAAAGAGCACGTGTGAGTTTCCCCATCTCCCACACAAAAATAATCAACCGGCACCTCATCCCTATCTGGGGTTCAATTCAAGATAGCCAATTCTTTGTAACAGTTTTCTTGGCAACTGTCAGCATTACAGCAACCAGGTATCCATGAACTGCACGCAGGAAGCCCCATCTTAGATCAGGTACAAGCTAAACCTAACTATTTTGATCTCCTCCGTCAGTAATCCCAAGTATGTTTGTAATATAAGGCAATACTAAAAAATATGCATGTGTAGATGGCTGAAGATCCCCCACTCCCTCTCTAAAGTGGTCCGTTTTTGACAGCAAAAAGTTGATGTTTGGTAGTGGTCCCAAAGTTTCATGCATCACACGTGAGCTACCTCTTTGCATATAGTATATCTCTAAAAAAAAAAAAAAAAAGCCTTCTTGCATGCATTACAGAACTTTTTAAAATAAATAATGGAAGTTAAAAGCCAAGAAAAGTATACTGGAATAGAGGAAATAAAGCAAAAGGAGAATTTGGGAGTAGGGATTTTGAGAAGTATTTCAAAATTCAATGAGTCGAAAAAAGAGCAAAGACAGTAGGGCAGTGACAGGCATCACAAGTGAAAGATGGTTAAGAAAACATGTTTTGAGGAGGGTTAAGAAGCAAATTTAAGAGGCAGTGAACTACTGTAAGATTAAAGATTAATGATAGGAAAGCCAGGTCAATTTACTTTCTTTATTGCCATAAAGATGTACAAAGTATTGTCAGTAATATTCCTAATGTTAAAATAACATTAGAAAAGCATATTTCTGTGACAGAAACGGTACAGTATATCAAAATGTTACATTTTCAACCTAAATGGGTAGTTAAATAACCAGCAAAAAGTTCAGTCATTAAGCCATTTCCAAACATAGCTTCTTAAAAACAATTTCGGTAAGGTACATAAAAAAAGAGAAATATACAGAAAAAACTGTAAAAGTTAAGTACAGACAACCTTATAATACAGCCAAACATAAAACAGGACATTAAAAATGTACTAATATAATAAAAAACAATGTATTAAATTAACAGAAAAAATAAATAGCATCATTCATTTTATTTCTTCAGTTAATTCATCTCTCTTACCAATCCCACTACATTCAGATTTAAATTGCAGATAAATTATGAAATATATGGTGCAAATAGACCAGACGCCAATAAGTGATTATGGCTCACTATTTTCAGTGTCTGACAATGACTGCAGTAACTGTTTTTTTTCTCTTAGCTTTGGCTACAAAATAATTATTTCAGTTAAATTAGGAACAGAAATTGAAATGACCACAGTGCTATTAAACATTTTCTTCTACATTTCTCAGGATTCTGTTAAAACAGTTTAGTGTCGATGGAGTTTTTTTTTAAGAGTGTGCACAAAAAACCAGCCTAAATTGTTGTTACACATGTTAGAATTCATCAGCTAAGCATTATACACACGCGCACACACACACACATATAATGTACTTCATTTGGTTCCCGTGTTACAGACAATTAGCAACAGTCTCCTGGATGTGGTGAAAAGTGGAAAATTTTAGTTATGTGTATACAAAGCGACAAGTGTACCAGTGCACTAACAAGACAACAGCACTAAGGATGAGTGCTGCTCCTATATACCTTACCTACTGGCCCAACCTTTTCTTCAGGGTTAAAGAAAGGGATTCTTTTTAACAGACATTTTGACTTTCCACGTATACTCTAAGATTTTCACTGTATCACTTCAGTTCACATAAAGGCCTACTTTGCTAGTAAATCTGGACAAGTATTTTAAATGCCACTGGTCAAGGTGGACAAATGACTAAGTGGAAAGACAATATGACTGAAGATATTTTCAGGGTCAGATCTCCTGTGACTTTTTTTTCCATTAAAATCAAACCAATCTAACCTAACAAACAAAACCTGACTTTGGTAAAAGATGCATCAATTCTACCCCTCATCTTCGAAGGCAAAATATATACTTTTGGCCACAGTGAGGTTCCATTCAAAAGAATGGATTGGTTTCATATGCCTGGAATAAAATTACAAGCATTTTCAACTATCTGAGGCTACAAATGTATTTTTTTCCAGTGTTGCCATTCTACCTGCCATTTGTAGAATGGACAACGGTTCTGACTATAGTAAAAACGGCAGAGCACATGGAATTTTTGAGCTCTTAATCTCAAGTAAGGCGTCTCAGCCTTGATAGAGAGTACCATTTTACCTGTTACAGTACCTTTCCAAGTCTCTGAATCCACTGTTTGTAATGGATTCTTGTGGCCGAATCAAGATTGGGAAACTTTTAAGTAACAGTAAAGATGAAAAATTAGAAGCAACATTGTCTATTCCACATTTGGTCTTGACCAGTTACAATACCACTGCAAATGACCACAAACACCCGATTAAAAGACTAGTCATACTGCTTCACAGAAGACCAGTAGCACTGTTCCCTAAATTAACTATTATTGATTCAATTCTGTGTAATATTAAATGTGTTATCTTGGTCATGCAAACAGCTATGCATAACATATTCACTCCATGTAAGAAGTAATTCGGAGAATACACCATGATTTTCTGTGGCATACAAGTTTAATCCTTTGCATTGGGACCCACGGAGCTATCAACATTATAAAATAGGGGTAGTGGGAGGCACAAAGGTACTAGAGGAAAGTAGTGCAAATTATTCCCTTACAAAATCAGGATATTCCCAGTTCATTCTCTGGTTTTGAAAACGTGAGCCAATTAAATGTAAGCAAAATACAAAAGTCCATAACAAAAATAAAAAGTAGTGGGGATCAGATTTTCTTGCCACTCTCTAGTTCCTTCTATTTATAACAGTACTGTGGAATGAGATATGGTAAAAACACTCAAGCACATGCAAGTACCAACAATGGTCCTATCACTGGGACAGCTTCCCAAATTATTTCTCCTTTTAAACTACTAAAGGGGCAAGTCATTGTTTTAAAATGCTCTACTTCAGTAAAAATGGTTTGTAGAGATCTTACTTCGAGGAAGGCTCTTGCAGTAGGCCACATCGGTAGGACTAAGCTGTCAGGCACCAGGACCTCACGAAAACTTCTAGCTAGCAGTCTACCACAGGGGATCACCCACCGTGGACGTCAGCCTAGCCTATAAAGGTGGGCGATCCCCCACACCTACCTAAGTTCTTTTCTCGCTGTCAACCTGCACATGTCAGACTAAGTGGACACTGCAGTTACAGTCGACTGCCATTTCTCACACCTGCCACACTTTATTTTTCATGCTTTCTTAGTCTAAAACACTGAGTTTTCGGTGTTGTCATTGATGAGTTTATGTCTTCGCCACCAGCTTCGTCCTCCGACAGCTCCTCGAAGTGTTTATTTACTGAAATCTAGGAATGAATACCTTTCAGCAAAGCTCTTTACATAGGTTCCATGTCATAAGATTACTGTCAGGAAGGCAAGTACAAAGTAAGGTTACACTGCAAGTGATTCCAGGTCTAAATACATTCATTGTTACTAAATGGTACCTATAATTAGTACAGAAACTTGGTACATTCAGAGACACAACTTTGGCCTTAGGTGAACAAGGGGATACACAGAGGAGTAGGGGGTGCTGACGCTACAAATATCAGACAGAGTAGGGGAAAACAAGAAATAAGACATTCAGTTAGCGAAGGTAATTACCGTGCCTGAGTCAGGATGAGTTACAGGGAGGTAACATGCCGTAGAGCAGGGGGAGGAGGGAAGAGACAGAGGGGGAAAGATGTGGGGTGAGAATGATGGGGAAGACAGGGTAACAAAGTAGTGCAGGCAAACAGATCCCTGAAAAGGATAGCCACTCTGCGTCTCTCATTCACTTACTCGGTGAATCGGGTGTTGGAGTACCTTCTTTCCCATTCGGATTCAGGCTTGGGGTACTCCACACTCAAGGTGCACCTTTCCACCATCTCTGTGTACCATGCACCTTCTGAGGGCAAGACTTTTGCCCAGTTCGAAGTGTCCCACACTTTCCTACAGGGCATTTTGCATCTGAAACCCTCCATTTGGGACCTGGTCCCTCCATGGGACCTCAACTTTATTTTGCAGAAACTCACTTTACCTCACTTTGAACTGGCTGCGAGTTGAGAGCTGTGCTTTCTGTCATGGAATGCACTCTTTTTAGTTGCCATTACTTCTGCTCGTCGGAGTTCTGAGCTCCAGGCTCTTATGTGTGGTTTTTCACAAACACAGGGTGCCTTTGTGTACTAATCCTAAGTTTTTAATGAAGGTGGTGTCGGAGTTTCTTTGAATTAATAAATCCACCTTCCAGTTTATTTTCCCCAAATATTCTAATCAGGGGGAGGCCTTGCTCCATACTTTGGATGCACATAGGATTTTGCGGTATTACACAAACCACACAAAATCCTTCAGGAAATCTGACCAGTTTGTTTTGTTCGCACCTAAGAGAAGCCACTCCGGTTTCCAAACAATATCTGTCTAAGTGGTTAGCCAACTATTTATTTAAAAGTTTTACCAGGAAAACACACTGAGCACTAGTGTTTGATTCCAGGTGCGTCCTGGGGAAGGGGCATAGGGAACAGTACACAGACATTGGGCGATAGAACAAAACATACATGTAATGAGCACAGGGTAATACTGTACATGAATTAGGCAGGAATAATACAAGTTATACAGAAGCAGTATATACAGAGCAGATTAATCACAACAAAGCGGGATAAATTTAAGGGGTTGGGAAAGAGAGGTGGAAGCATAACAGAAGGGGAGGTAGGGTGTTGGGCAGACTAGATGGGCCGTGGGGCCTTTCCTGCTGTCACATTTCTGTGCATCTGTGTAAAGCGCATCCAGTAGAATGAAGATAAGTACATGACAATAAGGAGCAGCGAACAAAAATTCAGGCAGCACAACCATGCGGTAGAGTCCAAAACCACTACATGGGAGAGTATATGCCCTAATAGTAGGACTCCCGGTTTACTTTTATTGTTTTAGTCTCAGACTACCCATAGGCACATGACGACATGAAATGCGAGTTGATGAGGGAGCTGAAATGCATTGCCTGGGGCATATGCCAGACGATAGTAGGGAGGGAGTTCCATAGTTTGGGCATCCGGTATCTGAAGGATGCTTGACCACGGTTTGTGTGCCTATGTTCCAGAGGGAGTGCACAGGAGGGGTAGGGACATCCATCACTGAGGGAGTTAGGGAGGCAAGGACTAGTACTTGACAGTGGTGGAGTGAGGGAAGAGCGAGAGACCGGTAGAGCATACAGTGGTGAGTGGAGGGGTGCTATCCAGTGTGAAGCGGCAGAAAGAGAGGAAGAGAGGGTCCAGTCTGGCTAGGATGGACTTGGGAGCTGCACGGTAGACTACGTCTCCATAGTCAAATATTGGGAGAATCATTTTCTGTACGAGTGCATAAGCTGGCAGCGGGATGCAGCCACAACTCCGACAGAGGGCACCCAGTTTGAGGTGGAGCTTTTCGTGGACAGCATCGACATGTACAGAAAAGTTGAGGCGCTGGTGAGCCATACCCCGAGATATCTGAAGGAGGTGCAGCCCTCCAGAATAGTGCCGTCCAGGGTGTGGAAGGAAGGGGTTGCAGGGAGCCTAGAGAATCTCTGCCTTGTGCTGAAGGTCAAGGAGACGGTCTTCTTGGCGTTGAGAAAAAGCTGGTTTGCATGGAACAAGAGCTGAACATCACTGAAGTCCTGCTGTAGTCTGGTCACAACATCAGCTGATGACAGACCAGATGTATACAAGCCCGTATCCGTCTGCGTACATATGAATGGATGCATATGGACAGGCGGAGGGCAGATCATTTAGGAAAATGGAGAATAGGAGCGGTCCAAGGACAGAGCCTTGAGGGACCCCTGAGGTAACTGGGAGGGAAGGCGAGATGGAACTTTCAATTCTAACAGCCTGGGATTGGCCGACCAGGTGGGAGCAGAACCAGCTGGTGACCAAGGTAGACAGCACAGCCCGGGAGAGCTCGTCAAGGAGGAGGCCATGGGAGACCATGTCCAATGCCTTTGCCAGGTCAACGAAAATGGTTGCGGTGATAAGGCCCTTGTCAATGCCATCGAGGATGGAGTCTGTGAGCCTGAGAAGCAAGATGGCAGTGGAGTGAGATTTCTTGAAACCAGACTGGTAGGGTGAGGAGGAGGAGGTGTTAAGAAAGGCGGAGGGTTGAGAGAGGACTAAATGCACCTGTAGCGTAGCTGTAATAGGTAGGAGGGAAATGGGTCTGCAGTTTCCAGGGGCTGAGGTATCACCCCCCTTATGGAGTGGGATTACTGTTGCATGCTTCCAGTCCTGGGGATGGATGCCAAGGAGAATGAGAGATTTAGAAAGTCGGCTGGGGGCATCAATAGCAGGGGCAGCCAGGTGGAGCATTTTTGAATCCAGCCCAGAGGGGCATTTGCCTTTGTTTGGGTTTAAGAAAAGCAAGGCATGATAGACTTCTGGCTGGGTGACCTGCCAAAAGGAGAAAGAGGGAGCCGTAGGAGGAGGAGGATGAGAAGGGAGGCCAGGTGTGGAGGGGTTAGGCTGGAAGGGGGGGAGGATTGGAAAGCAGAACTGAGGTGCAGCTGGTAAAGAAGGAATTGAATGCAGAGGCAACTGCATGACGGTCAGTTACGACAGACCCGCCTATATTCAGTGCCGGGTTGTGAGGCTGGGAGGGTGGTGAAAAAAAGGACTTAACCACCTTCCAGAATTTCGATGGGCAATTTAGGTTAGCCTGGAAGGAGACATTGAAGTAGTTTGCTTTAGCTAGCCTGATTTGTCTTGTGCAGATGTCTTGTAGGGTGCTGTATTTCTTTTAGTTGACAGGGGCTCCGGAGGCTTTGGATGACTTCCATGCCTGGTCTCTGGCTTTAGTAAGGGACAGGATGTCGGAGGAGATCCAGGGCAAATAGGAACCCCTCACCCGTGTACATCTGAGTAGGACATGGCAATTCCAAACAGCTAAGAATCTGAGCTTGAAATAATCCCAAACTGCTTTGACAGAGGTTGACGTGGGAATAAAGGACCAGTCAGTGGTTGTTAGGAGTGAAGCAAGGTTCAGGGATTTGTATGATCCTGTGAGATGGGGCTTTGGGCCTGAAGATTTTATGGACAGAATAGATCATGTGGTGGTCACTGAGTGAGTCAAGCAGTATGCCAGAGACTACAATTCGGTGCTGGTGGGAGGTAAGACACCAGTCAAGGAGTGGGTGGTTCAGTGATTTAAGTTTCAGCCTGGTGGGTTCAGAGATCAGCTGTGACATGTTAAGGGCGGCTACCTGACTCCAAAGCTTCGAGGTACCTCTGGCAAGCCAGTTCACACTGAAATCCCCCAGTATATGAATCTCGCCCCCAGTGGCAAGGGATTTCAGGGAGCTCAAAAGGTCCAGGGTGGTTTGCGAGGGGAAGGGGGGACAGTAAGATCAGTCTATGAAGATGGGGGTGGAGTGGGGAAGGGAGAATTTAATCATCACGGTATCAATTGCCTGCGGGGTCGTAGGTGTACTAACTAAGGTGTACTGGAGGGAGGACGAGATGCACATTGCTATGCCACCACCCTTTTTTCTGCCTGGGCGGTCATGACGGATAAAGGAGTAGCCAAAGATGGAGAATTCGGGGTCACTGTTGTGGGGCTTAAGCCAGGTTTCAGTAGTAATCAGAATATCAGGCCTTAGTGAACAGACCGTTTGCTTGTTTACTACTACCGCAAATACAACAAGACCCTTCTGAAGTGGTCAAGGGTCATTCCACCAGAACTATGACCGCCTCTACAGCTTCCTTCAGATATGTGTCTGCTGTGGAGATCTGTGCAGCTCCCACCTGGAGTTCTGTATACACCTTCACCAAGCATTACAGCTTTGACATTGCCTCCTGATGCAGGGCCAATTTCGGCCTTGTAGTCCTTCAGGGTCTTCTCTCCTGAGCTCTTGGCTGCTGATCTGTTCTCCTCCCAGTGCTACCCAGCACTGCTTGGGACTCAGTCCTACCAGTATGGCCTACTGCAAGAGCCTTCCTCAAAGAAAGATGGTACAGTTAGGCAAGAACAGCAGATCTTTGAGAGAAGCTCTTGCAGCAGGCCCTGCTTTCCCTCCCTCCCTCCTTCCCCCTGCTAATCTTTTTCTTTCGCATTACTTCTGCCTTTTTTTTGGCTCTTGGGAAACCTCCCCATTCTCCATTTGCTGCCCGTACAGGTTCTCTGGTGTGAGAACTGAAGAAGGTGTGGGGGAACCCACACCTTTATAGGCTAGGCTGTCAGCTGACAGATGTCGGCAGTCCCCCGTGGTAGACTGCTAGCTAGAAGTTTTCCATGTTGTCCTGGTGCCTGATGGCTTAGTCCTACTGGTGTGGCCAGCTACAACAGTGTCTCCTGAAGGTCTATGGTTACTGTAAGTTCTTGCATAGCTATACTTTATGTTGTGGTGTTCTGCATCCCACCGAGGGAGAACAGGATTTAAGGGACAGCAAAGCATGCATGTCTTCCTGCTGTGTCATTACGCTATAGATGAGTGTCAGACTGGGACTCAATGATCTCTTGCAATCTGGAAGCCGTGAAAACTTCTGGGTATCGTTTGCTGGAAGGCATTTAATATAATTTTCCCAGCTAATTTGAATAAATGTGTACAACACAGAATTCATGGTGTATGCTGCTACACCCTATGTTTTGTTCAATTTATTTGACATTCGACATTGGTATTTTTGTAAAGTCATCAAAAACAGACATCCATTGTGTTAGCCTACACATATAAAGGGACAGTTTTCATGAAATAGAGGTTAAATGAACTGAGACAACCACTATTTTTTTAAATGGTATCGCTGCTATAAACACACATTAAAGGCTGCCTATAAAACAAACAGTACACACAAGTCCTTGTCCAAGTATAGTTATTCAGAGAAAGATAAGTTAACTTACCCAGTTAACAACGAAAAAAATTAAAAAAATAAACTTGGTACATGTGAATAGACTAAATCTTTATAATCTCATGTCTGAACAGACTGATGACATTTTTGCTCATCATTTAAATCTAGAGATGGGTGAAGCTGGCAAAATTTGCTCTGCAAATTAATCCATGAATTTTGTGTAATTCGTAGAGCACAGATTGATCGCGAAGTGCAGAATTTAGCCCTCAAAGACCTCGTAGCAAAAACTTTGCAATTTGGGAAAAGTCGAAGTTGCTGAGGCCTGGGAAAACTTTGTAAAGCTATGCAAATGCGAATTTCAGCAACTTCGCCAGCGAATTAAAACTTTGCCACATCTCTATTTAAATCTGAGCAAGGAAGTATGTCCATATTAACATATACAAGGAAATAGATATCATCCAAATATGAATAATCTATCTATCCAATTGGTGATGGCCAGAGTTACTTTATAAAAGATATCTGGTCATATTACACCCATACTCCACTCCCTTCACCTTTTGCCAATCATGCAACTGACTGATTTCAAAATGATCCTTACATATGACCTTGGTCCTATACAACTCAAAGAAATGGTGTCGCTCGATAGACTGCTTTATATTATACACTTCTCCATTTGTCATCTTCCAAGGGTTCCTCATTTTGAGCTCAAGAAAAGTGAAGCTTGACCTTTTTGTATTATGCTCCTCAGCTTTGGAATGACTCATCAACTTTTATCAAGGATACGGTCTCCTACTAAAAATGTAGACCAAAAAAACACCTTTTGGTCAATTTTTTTTAAAAGGTTTTTAATGCTGATAATTTTTAATGTCATGCATGTTGAGAAACCTTGGTTTGAAATGTTTCATTTTTTTTTTTTTTTTTTTTTTTTTTTAACAGAAAATGGTATGGTATGGTTATTTTTGGTTGGGGTAGGGAAGGAGTCAGTACAGTAGTTCATAAATGAATTGACATACAGTCATTCCACTGTGTAGCCAAGGCTCCATTTACACATTTAGCCAAAACTCAGCAGGCAGCAGCATGGTAAAAATACTTTCTTAAACAATGCCTACAGAAATCTCTATATCAGCTACCCACTTCATTCATACCTACCCAAGTCTGATAAATAGTTTCTACAGAATGTTCAAGTATTGGGTTCATAGGTAATTTCTTTTAATCATTGCAAACTACCTTAGCTAAAAACAATGTGAACATCAAGAGGGACACACAGAGTCCATACTGTAACAAAAAAAGAGTGAAGTCAGCACAGCTTCAAATACGATGGCCATACTCAAAGCATATGGAAGAACTGAAATTTACTGAAGTAAGTGTAAGGCAAACTGCAGCACAGCATATTTAGGATGAACAGGTCCAGGGCTGTTGGCTCTAGTTCTCTAGATCCCTGATACTGCAGACTCCAAGGTTGTTCCGCTTCCCTGTATCTGAATGACAGAAACCTCATTCAGATGCAATGCTATGGGACGAGATGGCCATTCCAGTTCACATTTTCTTATGGTGTTTACATGGTATCTACTGCTAAAATGGAGGAGAGGACTCTTCCCAAAAAATTTTACACAGGAAAAAAATTGCTGGCATGGCATCAAGCCCCTAAACCATTTAACGATGGGGTTACAAGGAAGTTGTTTTAAAGAGGTTTCTTACATCTAAGAGAAACAGTTAAGGAGCTGCTAACAGACTTCAATTATGAGCATTTAGTTTAGGAGAAGGACTGCTGTTCTGTAACCATGAACTAGCCATGGACTCTGGCTCATACCTGGCCACTGATGTTTAACATCCTCTTTTCGAGCAGGGCATGTAGCAAAGCAACCTCCTGCACTATTTATAAATTTCCTCTTCCCTTTACACCAACCACACAGTTTGCTGGGATCAAGAAGCTTGCTAACACAGATAGGCTACATCAACAGCATTTCCCCATGGGCAGGATTTATTAGGGACCATGGCTCAGATGCATCCTTTCTTCTCCTGCTCCTTTCACCTGACATTTAGAGGCAGCTAGACAGCACAGCTACAATGTCGGTCTAGAAAAACTCAATTAAGGCAGGCTGGCCTTATGACACGGCCTCCAACTCAGGGTCTACTACTGAAATATCAGTCATGGAAATTGCTAGAACACAAAAAAATAGCAGCTCAACGGAAGACAAAAAAAGTGAGTAAAGTCAGCAGTCCTTGTACTTCCAGATGGGAAAGTCCAGCCTATAGTTCTAGCTAAAGGCAGAATTCAGCACTCAATAAAAATATATAAAGTCTATGAGTGGAATTTGGTTAATTTTGGAAGGCACCTCAATAAGGCTATAAAGGTTTATTTATTTTAAAATCCACAAAGCATTAAAGTTATTTGAACAAAAAAAAAAAAAAAACACCTTTATTGCTGCTATCCAAGTAGCAATAGGAAAACTTCTCCCTTGTGTGCTTCAGTCCAAAACAGGAATCTCCCTCACTGAATCATTCATCTAAGTAAGAGAATCTGAGGATAAACTAAAAGGGTCCATGATCTTTGAAATGCAGTCACGTTTTCCCTTAGGTGTACTTTTATGTAACTAGAAAATGTGAAAAAAAACCCACCATGGTCTAAGATTCTGTGAAGTAAATTTCCTAGAAACTCCTATTTTTCCCACATCTAGCTACCAAAGTACCATCTCTTCAGGACTGTACACTGTGCTGTAACATTAAGAGTAAAAGGTGAGGACACTCTGGTGGTTGCCACGGACGAGGAGAATAGGTGGCAAGTCCTTGGAGAGGGCTTCTAACCAAGCCATGTAGAGTGCGCTGGATACAGCACCCTTTCGGGCAACAGGCAGGCTCCTGCAATCCAAAACACATACAAAAAAAAATGAGAGAATGCATGTCATGAAACCACTGAACTACATTACAGAATAGTCGACAGAAAATGGGCATGTACTGTTGCTCAAGAAAAGGTTAAAGGAGTAGTACAGTCAGAATTTGCAAAAACATATCTTGTGTGGAGTGCTACTGTGTTCTTCCTCCCCATGACTGCCACTAGGATTTTTTTTTCTAAATTAGCCAGCTAGTTTTGCGGTCCCTGGGGATCCCCATCTTAGCATGATTTATTGCTCTTCTTGTTTCTAAAATGCCTCCTGTCCCATGTGACAGTGATGTATCTGGGACCGTGGATTCACCAAATATTGGTTTAGAGTCCGTTTACAACAGCACAGTTGTGGTATTAAAGAGGGACTCTTGCCAAAATTTGGAATTTGGATCAGCATATCCTCAATCAGCCTCATGACAAAATCAGATCTCGAAGTTATTTAGTTTAAAAGTTACAAGTCATTTTATAACCCTTAATTCATTACCTGTTCAAAAAAGCCAGTTTCAGTGAAGAGCTGCTGCTGATGTCATCTCCTAAACTCATAACCTAGTCCCTACAAGCTACCTTATATGACTTATTTCTCCTGTTACTTAAAACTGCAGGTGTAGTTAACATCTGAAAAAGGAAAACTGACACTGGGTGGGTCAGTCCATGCACTTACATATTGTGTATAAGTAAGGTACACTACTTCAGAATGCGACAGGGGTTTGGAATGAAGCAGCCAACTAGGATTTAGAATGACAAAGTTGTGTGCAATTTTTAGAATACTGCAGATTATGAGATTTCGAAATGTCATGAGATTGCTATTGTGGAATACAGCAATGAAAATCTCAGAAAGTAGCTGGGACACAATTTTGGAATGTGTAATTCTACACTCAGTGTTGGACTTTGGCAGGAAGGTACAATTGTAGAATGTGGCAATGAATCTCGGAATGTGGCTGTGATGCACAATTTCAGAATGTGGCAGTGATGCAGTGTTTCGGAATGTGGCTGTGATGCACAGGTTCAGAATGTGAGGGTGATGCACAGGTTCAGAATGTGAGGGTGATGCACAGGTTCAGAATGTGAGGGTGATGCACAGGTTCAGAATGTGAGGGCGATGCACAGGTTCAGAATGCGAGGGTGATGCACAGGTTCAGAATGTGAGGGCGATGCACAGGTTCAGAATGTGAGGGCGATGCACAGGTTCAGAATGTGGCGATGACTCACAGGCTCGAAATGTAGCGGTGACAGGCTTGGAATGTAGAGGTGACAGGTTCGGAATGTGGTGGCAACACAGGCTTGGAATGTGTCGGTGACGTTCAATTTCAGAATGTGGAGGTGATGCACAATTTTGGAATGTGGTGGCGACACAATCTGGGAATATGGCACTGACAATTTTGGAATGTGACACACACAATGCTGGTGCCGGCCCGGTGGCGCTGAGGCACTGGATACCACACCTTGCACCATACTGACGACCTGGGTTCGGTGACTGACTTGGGTAGCCGGGGGTCGGCACGGGAGGGAGAGGATGGAGCATCTGGAAGACAGCTCTCCTCTCCCTGGGGAGGGATCCAGGGATGCTCGGTGTTCTGACAACCCCCGATGGAGATCAGGCTTACTGCAATTACACCAGCCGACGTAAGGGGTGGAATGCGGCAGACACTAGCAGGGTAGCCATGCACAGGCATCACTGCATGCTGCACTCTGAGGGAGAACCGGAAAAAAACAAGAAAAAAATCCTGGCACCCGGGTGAGGCAGGGGGGTGCTATTCAATTTTTACTGTGTGCTGTGTACCTGTTATGGACTAAGTATTAAAACTTTTTGTTTACTTCTCCATTTATCGTGTCCAAACGAAGTGGTCTTTTTGCTGAAACCTGAAGGGAAGACGTTTTGTTGTGCTTGCTGTGTTTCAACTGATTATTGCTCCTTCTAATATGCCCTGAGCCACTGTAGCTTGTTCTCCTCCTGTGTGGGCTGATGGGAGAGGAGGGGATCCCGATACTTTGGTCGGAGGTGTTGTTCAGGTGAGCGGTTAGGAATGGAAACCGAGCGAGCCCGCCTGAGAGATGCCCCGGACTGTCAGGCGAGAAAGAGTGAGGGGAAAAAAAAAACAACAAAAAAAAAAAAAAAAACACAACTTTGGAATGTTGCGGGGATGTGTAAATTTGGAATTTAGTGGGGATGCGCCATTTCAGAATGTGGCAGGGATGCATAATTTTAGAATGTGGCTGGGATGCACAATGCTGGAATGTGGTGGGGATGTGATGCACAATTCTGAAATGTGGTTCGTGCATAAAATTCTGGAATGCTGCAGGGACAAGCAATTTCAGAATAATATGGTGTGTCCTGTCACATTCCAACAGCATGCATCCCCACTATATTCTGAAATTGTCAGTCCCCACCAAATTCCTTGATGTGTGTCCCTGTCGCATTCCGAGATTGAGTGTCCCACGACATTTTGAGATAGTACATCCCTGTCACAGTCCGAGATTGCTTGTCCCGCAGCCCTCAACATTTTATTGACATTCTATACCTTGGTTCAGCACTGCATTCCAAAAATCACCTCTTGATATGTTCCAAAGTACAGTACATTTTGGAAACGCAAGAACTGCAGCCAACCCTATGTCAGTTTTTTTTTTTGTAATGATTACTACAGCTACAGTTTCTTCAGCTTTGGAGAAACAGGTCCTATAGGGTTGCTGACAGGGAGGACTAGACAGAGTTCAGGTTATGACCATCAGTGGCTCTTCACTGAAACTGGCTTTTTTGAATATGTAGTGAAATCAGGGTTACAAAATTGTGCAGAACTTTAAAATGAAGTAACACAGAAATACAGGTTACTCACCTGTAACAGGAGTTCTAGGAATGGTATATGTTGTTCATCCACACTGTCTGGCAGGTTCCTTGCTGCTTTAAATCTTGCCGGAAGGTCTTCAAGCTGGCTCCTCCACCCACCGGGTGGTAAAACTCTAAGCTCCGCCCCATGCGCCAGATCTGCCCGCTGGAAGCTCAGGTTGTGCATCGGGCCGGGAGGTCGTAGGGAGCCTGTAGGGATGAACAACATATACCATTCCTAGAACTCCTGTTACAGGTGAGTAACCTGTATTTCTAGGGACATGGATATGTTGTTCATCCACACTGTCTGGCAGACTCCTAGCAGTTCTCTGGGAGGAGGGAGGCAAGGCGCACACCCCCTACTTAGGGAATAAAGACCGGAGAACTGAGGCCCCAAAACCAGCATCCCGGCGTGACTCAAGGTCGATGTGGTAATGGGTAATGAAGGTGTGTGCTGACTTCCAGGTAGCAGCCCTGCAGATTTCCTGGATAGGGACGTCCCTGGAAGCAGCCACCGATGCAGCAATGGGGACGGGTAGAATGAGCTCTTATCCCTCTGGGAGGCTCCATGCCCGCCAACTTATAGCAGAGATCTATGCAGGAGGTGACCCACCTGCTTATCGCCTGCTTGGCTGCAGGTCTGCCAGGTGCGGCTTCAGCGTGGTGACAAACAGCTGGCAAACCTCTCCCCGAATTTCAGCCGTGCGCTCCTTATAATAAGCGAGCGCCCTTCTAGGGTCCAAAGTATGGAGCCTGTATTCGGCCTCCGAGGTGTGATTGGGGTAGAACACCGGCAGAGTCAACATCTGGTTAAGGTGAAACTCCGACACCACCTTCGGAAGGAATTTCGGTGGGGCGCAGGACAACCTTGTCCCTGTGGAAGACCAGGTAAGGAGACTCTATGCAGAGCGCCTGGAGTTCTCCCATCCTTCTGGCTGACGTGATAGCCACCAAGAAGGCGGTCTTTCACGGACAGGTGAAGAGTTCACACCTGTGCATTGGTTCGAATGGCTTGCCCATGAGCTTTGCCAATACCAGCAGTGATCCATGGAGGTGGAGGTTCTAACGGAGGGAAATGTGATCAAAGGCCTTTAAAAAGCCAGACCACCTTCTCCTGCGCCACTGACTGCTCCCGGCCCCGCCCGGTAAGCAGAGATGGCTGCCAGGTTCCCTTTAGGGTCATCGACCTAAGCCCTTGACTAGAAAGGGACCATAAATAGTCCAAAATGCTTGCCAAAGAACAGGAGGAAGGGTCCAAGCCCTTGCCCTGACACCAGATGGAAAATCTCTTCCATTTGAAGGCATAGCATTTCCTGGTCGACTCCTTACGGGACGCCTCAACAACACTGAGGACCTCGTCGGAAAGACCCAAGGCCTGGAACTCTAGCCGCTCAGGAACCAGGCCGTCAGGTGCAGGGACTGAAGGTCCGGATGGAACACCTTCCCCTGATTGACTGAGAGCAGGTCCGGGCGAGCTGGAAGCTGCCACGGGAGCCTGGAGCTGAGGCTGAGGAGATCTGGGTACCAGGACTGGCGGGGCCAGTCTGGGGCTATCAGAATCACCTGCGCCTTGTCCCTCCATGCCTTGAGAAGCACCTTGTGGATCAAGGGAAATGGGGGAAAGGCGTAAAAGAGGCCCGGGGTCCACAGCCTCGAGAAGGCATCCCCCTGCAGCGAGCCCTGCTGAGGGGGGCGGGCATGAAACAGCCTCAGCTTCGCGTTCTCCCTGGAGGCAAACAGGTCCACCTGAGGTGTGCCCCAGTGGGAGAACAGATCTTGTACTACCTCCGGCAGGAGAGACCACTCGTGAGATGCAGCCCCTATCCGGCTCAGGGCATCGGCCAGGGTGTTGGAGGCTCCTGCCACATGAATGGCTAGGAGATCGGCCTCCAGGCTGTGCACGAGTGACCAAATGCGGAGAGCTTCCTTGCATAGAAGCATGGAACGCATCCCGCCCTGGCGGTTTAGGTAGTACATGGTCGTGGTATTGTCCGTCTGGACTCGGACCACTTGACCCCGGAGAAACGGAGCAAAGGCGGTGAGAGCTAGGCGGACCGCTCGGAGCTCCAGCAGGTTGATGTGGCATCGGGACTCCCCCGGGGACCAGAGGCCGTGAGCTTGGTGTTCCCCCAGATGGGCACCCCAACCCATCAGAGAGGCACTGGTCGATAGAGAGACCGTCGGCTCGGGGTGGACAAACGGGATGCCCTCCTGCAGATGAGATGGAACGGTCAACCACCGGAGAGCGTTCTACATCTCCTGGGTCACCATCACTAGCTGGTCCAATGGATCGCAGTGCTGTGACCACTGGCTGGCCAGACCCCACTGAAGGGGGCGCATGTGCCAGCGTGCCCAATGGACCACGCTGGTACAGGCCGCCATGAGACCCAGGAGGCGCAGGAAGTCCCGGGCAGGGCGCGATTGCCCAACCAGAAATGATTGGGCAAAGGAGGTAAGAACCTCGGCCCTGTCCGCCGGGAGCCGTGCTCTGGCTCGAAGAGAGTCGAGCTCTGCCCCGATAAACAGAATCACCTGCTTCGGCTTGAGTTACAACTTGGCTTCATTGATGAGAAGGCCGACCTGAGAGCAAACCTGGAGGGCCAGATCTCTGGACCGCCCCAACTCCTGTCTGGAGGGGCTGCTATCAATCATCGTCCAGGTAAGGGTACACCGGACCCCAGGCGCCGCCAGAACTGTCACCACTGCAATGCATTTGGTGAAGACCCTGGGAGCTGAAGACAGGCGAAGGGCATGGCTCGGAACTCGAAGAGGATCCCTCCACTTCAGCGAAGGAATCTCCGATGTGACGGACAGATAGGGGCGTGAAAACGCGTCCTGCAGGTCCAGAGAGCAGAACCACACGCCGTGTTCCAGAGATGGTATTATCTGCGGAAGTGACCATCCTGAAGGTTCAAGACCTTAGGAACTTGTTCAGGTCGGTAGAATCGAGAATGAGCGCCAGCCCCGTCCGTTGGAACCAGGAAGTACCTGGACACAAACCCGGGTCTGAGGGGATCCGCTACCTCCTGATCACCTCCTTTTGGAGGAGGAGGCGATGTCGGCCAGCAGAGCGGCAAGTGAAGACTCGCCGGACCCCGAGGCCCCGAGTGCGATGGCTCTGAAGGCGGGGCCTGCTCGAATTCTAGAGGCAGGCCTTTTCCCACCACCTCAGTACCCACCTGTCCGTGGTAATAATGGACCAGGCGGAAAGGAAGTGTCGAGCCGTCCCCACGGGGGAACCAGGGGTGGTGGACGGGATGGGGCGACACCCCTCAGCCAGTCACTGGGCAGGCTTGGAGGAGGAACCGCCGAGGGACCTCCTGGGCCTTTACCTCCTGCTTCCTGTTGGAGGAAGCCGGCGGCTAGGTTTGGGATGCCAAGCCCGAGCCTGCTAGCCCTGGCGTTGCTGGGCGGGCGCCCGGGCGCAGAAGAGCCGAAAGGGCTTAGGCTGAGGCTTGCGCCTTTGTCCTTCTGAGCGGAAGAGACTGAGTCAAGGTTGCATTGGACTTCTCGATCCTCTGCAGGTGACCTTCCACCCCAGGGCTGAAGAGGTCAGTCCCCAAAAAGGGAACGTCCGCCAACTTGTGCTGGGTATCCGAATTAAAGGTGGATATCCTCAGCCAAGCCTGACGACGCATGGCCACTGTGGCCGCCACAGACCTGGCACATGAGTCCCCAATGTCTAAAGCAGTCTGGAGCTGCTGTTTGGCCACTGCCCTGCCCTGGTCCCACACCTGCCTGACCGTAGTCTGCAGATCCAGCGGGAAGATGAGGGACGACCTCATCCAGGGAGCCCAACAGGGCATGAGAAAAATGTGCCATGAGGACGGCCGAACTGGCCTGACGAAGGCCGAGAGAGGACGCAGCATAGACTTTTCGCCCGGCATAATCCAATTTCTTGGATTCCTTGTCGGGAGGTTTGTCCACATCCCTGGCGTTCCCGGCGTGCCGGAAAACGCTGTCGGTAACCAACCCCTCAGCAGAGGGGTGTTCCGAAAAAACGGACAGGGAACCGGTAGGGACCGCATACTTCCTGGCCATCCTGGCCGGCGCAGGCGCTGCCAAAGCTCAGGCGGGCCCACTGTAGCCTCGGCCACGGAAGGCCTCCGTGGGAAATCCCTCGGTCCAGAATCTCCGTGAGGGATACCTGGCCCGTTTAGAAGCAGGTTAGAGCTTCATCCGGTGGACTCCGAGATGAGCCGAAGCAATCTAGAAAGCGAAGGGCTCTCGTCCACCGACTGTCCTCCTGAGGACTCCAAGTCCATTCGCTTGGAGAAAAGGAGGAATCATCCTTGGACTCGGAAGAGTCCTCAAAGAGCTACCTGGGCTGAGCCACCTCCACCTGCCGAGGCTTATCGGAGTGAGGTGACAGACAACCTCTGAGGGCAGTACCTGGCTCGACCGAGAAATTTTGGTTGGAGCCCCAAATAACGGCTGTGGAGGTGGAGGTTCCACCAGAATCGGTGGGGCAGCTGGAATTTGCCGAACAACCAGCCTGGGAACAGGCTCCTCGGCTACTACGAGGGGTTGTTTCGGCCGCTCCGGTGACAGCCACTTAATGGCCGGGGAAGACGACTGGGTCGGCTTATTCACGGTCAGAAGGAGCTGTTGCCACATGAGTTCCTCATACCTCCAACGCAACTTGCGCCGAAGTCTCCCCTCGTCTGAGGAGGAGGAAGAGCGGCGGCGCCACTTGCCGCGGTGCTGAGACCGAGACCGCCTATGGCGGCGGGATCGGCTGGACCGCGAGGACGTCTGAGACCGAGAACCTCAGCTAGGCCGAGGACGGTGCGGGGAGGTGTCGGGAATCAGCACTCCCCTCGGTTTGGAAGATTCCATCGAAGGCTTCGGAACCGGAGGCACAGACGAGCCGACGGGACCCTCAACTCCCACCGGGGGAACCGGGGAGAGGGGATTCTCAGCTTCTCCAGCCGACAACCCGTCCAACAGGTCGAGAAAAATCTCGACCGCGTCGACGAGAGTCTCGGTCAACTGGCCAGACGGGGACACCGTGAAGCCAGTGGCCGAAGCCGAGGGGTCGACCGAAGTCGACTGTCGACTACTGGGGGAGGGGGATCTTTCCCGCTCCCAAGAGCGTCGACGGTGAGACTTACTTTTGCTCTTTTTGGACTGAGAAAACAGTCCAGAAGAAGTTGGACCCTCACCTTTCGTCGAGAGGGTCAGGCAAAGCTCCTTAAAAGAAGCCGAATACGAGGCACCGAGAGAGAGCGGGACAAATGCCGCAGCTGAGGGTAGAAGTGGCCCGCGCCTCCTCTTCGGCGATCATCTGCTCGAGCTGATCCGCCGAGCCGCCGCCCGGACACCACCAACCGGGCCTCTTTGGGCTTAACGGAGGAAATCTTTTCTGGGGCGCCCCAGCTGTAAATGGGCAACCACGGTCTTGAGGGCGTAGAGGCCGCGAAAAAGAAGAGCACAGGCCATAAACCCTGCGTTAGGTCTCAAGGCCTAAGCAGTAGGCGCCGTGGGTGCAGATCCGTCGAGACATCTTCTGCCCAGCAGGGCATCTCCCAAACCGGAGTCGATTTGTCCATCGAGCAGAGGAGAGGGAGATCAAAGTCTTTTTGGTAAAAACTTTAAATTTCAAGATTCAAGAATTAGAACTCAGTCTTATACGCAGAGCGTTAGGAGGGAGGAACCTGAGCTTCCAAGCGGTAAGGAAGATCTGGCGCCATGGGGCAGAGCGAGAGTTTTACCACCCGGGTGGGTGGGAGGAGCCAGCTTGAAGACCTTCCGGCAAGATTTAAAGCGGCAAGGAACCTGCCAGACAGTGTGGATGAACAACATATCCATGTCCCTAGAAACCTAATTTTTGGTATGTTATTTGTTGGTGGTATGCTTATTCTATCTAATTCTACAGTGCAGCACTTTTGGCCCCAGTCCCTCTTTAAGTAACTGCCCTTACACAGTGAGCATTAAAGGCTACATTTACAGTTTCGCAAACACTTGACGGCTGAGTGGGTTATTCTATATATAAAAAAAAGTATTTACTAATTATACAGCTGATGATCTGGGGTGATTTGCATGCTTTTATGGCTCTGTATAGTTAGATGAAATGAAAGTTTTAAAGGCAAAACATTTACTCCTGCTGGCTAAAACTGACACACAGAAAAAAAATACTGAATTGATGCTACAGTGCTCCCTCACTATAAAGAACCCCTCTATTTTTTTTTTATTTAGTTAGGCCAGAACATCAGGCTGCTATCTCTAGTACTTGCTGAATCAGTGGTCGTGCATGCAACGTATGAAAAAGAGGAGCAATAAAGCTTGCTAAGATGGAGATCCCCAGGGGCCATAGAACTAGCAGGCTAATTTAGGAAAAAAACAAACAAAAAAAACCCCACCTCAACAGCAAACACAGGGAAAGACACACCAGGACTACACACACACAAATCAGAACACTCTGTACAATGTATGTTTTTGAAAATTTTGACTCCAAATACCAGGGGATCTTTACAGCAAGAATTTAAAAACCCATTTTCTATATAACCAAAATTATTTTACCTAAGGAGATGGGAAGCATTACAGCATTACCCATTCATTTCGCCTACCCCAGTTCTCTTTCTGTACATCTTTTTCTGTCTTCCTAGTAAATAGCACCTTAATACGTCATGATACAGTGGTAGCCATCCTAATCTGCTTTATCACAGAAAAGATTACCACATTAAGGTAGCATGATGCAGCATTTCCCTTTATAGCAGTATATACAAAGTACCACATTCGCTGAAGCGTTACTTTATTGTGCCGACTAGGCAAAATAAAGTAACACTTCAGCTTATGTGCATCTTGCATGATACTGCCATTAAGCAGGAAGTGTTGTACTGCAGTACCTCAAAGTGGTACACTGTTCTGTGGAAAGAGGAAGATTAGGATGGCTACCTACTATATGTGTTCCAACAAGTGACATCAGTTGTAAAAAGGTCAGACGCCAGGTATATCACTACTTGCATAAGTTACTGCTTCAGTGAAAGTTGACAACATTGAGGAACTGTTCTACTCTGTTAATGTAGCAGCCAATGGAAAGAAAAGAAAACTTACTTACCGTAACTTGCGATATACTTTGGGTTTGGGGCCGGAGACTCTAGGACCCAATAGGAACTAGAACTACTGGGCTGACAATGCTGGTGCATGCCACTGACACAGGGTGCCTTGTGCACACCTGTTATATATATAAGATAGGGTCAGTCCCAACTGATGTCGATCCTGCCTGGAGGGTGGCAAAGTTGACAAATGCGGAGACTGACTCTTCTAGTTGAGGGGGATCGGGACCATCAGTGGCTCATTCAGCACGCAGGTTCTGAGTAGACAGTGTGCTTTGGCAGGGATACCCCAAGGGGTCTCAGAAGTAAGACCGCCAAGGAGGCATCTCCTGAGGCAGCTCGGCCGGGAGGCACAAATTCAGGCGTGTTCTCCAGGATCTGTGAGATAGACTCCTTGTCAAACTCTGACAGATAGGTGACCGGCTTGAGAAAAATCTTGATGGGCTGATGAACCAGAGTTGGGATCAAATGATCTGGTTGGGTTATTGCAGGAAACTCAACCAGCCCCTCAAAAAAGACCGTATGGTTGGAGGAATTGGGGAAGTGGGAAAAGTGCGATTGTTCAAGGTCCCATGACCTTTGAGGATAATGCTTCTTTTGCCTCTTGTGTTGGGACGGGCTCTCCCTGTAGGTCTGGAGGGCCAAGAACATTTCATGGAATTAATTAGTGAACAGTCCTCTGTGGTAGCCCCACCCCAATCAGTCCACTATTTGGACTAGGATCCAGAAATGGCAGGCATTAGGACTCACAGGGAGTCCAGGAAGTCAACCCAGGCTGTAAAATAAATGGTACATGAGTTTTGCTTCCACTGATTTCTCCCCTTCCTCCCTCCTTCCCTTTGGCATGTGCAGAGCTCCGCAGTGCTTCAACTGCATACAGCAACATACTGTTGAGGTAGCAAGGCCCCTTGGCCCAATGCATTAGTTGCTGCAGCACCAGTTGCCCAGTGTTATTCCTGCCAACTGAACTGCCAAGCGGCTGCTGCTGTAGTGTTGCCTGCTCCGCAATCTGACATTCCAAGCTAGTGTCGAACTTGGGTCAACTGCACAGCATCACAACACTGCCACTAGGGCAACCTGCTGAGGATTCTTCTGTCAGAGTGAAGCAACACTTTCTTGGGTTCTCCTGCTTCGGGAAGGATGCTGAAAGCATTAACGATTGGTTAATATGGAACTCAGACACCACCAGAGGTAAAACTGTTAGTGTATGTACACAGAAAAAACAGTTACGTAAGAACTTACTGTAACAGCAGATCTTCGAGAGAATCTCTGTCATCAGGTCACATCCATGGAACTTCACCATCAGGCACTAGGATCCCATGGAAGCTTTTCTGCAGAAGTCTATTAGGGGCCGCCCATGCCAACATCAGGTTCTAATGTCACAGCCCTATTTAAGCAGGGGCGGCCCCACTCCCCCCTCAGTTCTTTCCCTAGCCGGAGGCCAGAGACAAGAGTCCCACCCAAGAAGAGAGAGAAGGTGCCAAGCTAGAAAAAAAGGCCAGGGGAAAAGGACAGCTGAGCTGGAGAGAGGGGAAGGAAGAAGGGAGGGACGGCATTACCGGATGACAAGAGATTCCCCTCGAGGAGCTACTGTTACAGTAAGTTCTTAAGTAACTGTTCTATCTTCCTTGGGGATATCCCTGGATTCGGGTAAAACCTATGGAACGAGTCCCAAGCAGTGCTAAGCGCAAGACAGTCTGAGTGGCAGGAGGCCATAAGTCAAAGAAAGAAGGCCCTGAAGCACAGCTAGGCCAAAACCTGCCTGTCTTCTGGAGGCAATGACCAGACTGTAGTGCTTGGTGAATGTGTGAAAAGTATTTCAAGTTGTGGCAGTGCAAATCTCGGCTGCTGACACGCCTCTGAAATAGGCAACTGAAGTGGTCATGCCCCTAGTAGAACGACCCTTGACAACCCCAGGAAGTTCCTTATCGTACTTCTTGTAACAAAAAACAGTACAGTTGGCCAACTATTTAGACAAGCACTATTTAGAAACTGGAGCGCCCTCTTTGCCAAGGGGGGAAAGAAACAAAGAACTGAGAAGACTTTCTGCAGTCTTTAGTACGGTGTGTATAGTACCTGAGAAGCCTATGCACATCCAAAGTACGGAGCAATGCTTCCCCTGGATTGACATGCTCTGGAAAATAAACAGACAGGTGGATAGATTGATTTAAAGTAAACTCAGACACCAATTTAGGAAGAAATTTAGGATTAGAACGCAAAGAGACACTGTCTTTGTGAAAAATCAAATACGGCTGCTCACACATGAGAGCCTGTAGCTCTGAAATCCTTTCAGCAGAAGTAACGGTAACTAAAAATAATGCCTTCCATGACAGAAAAAGCACGTAACATGCGGCTGGTTCAAAAGGAGGCAGGGTCTGCTTTTATAGGACAAAATTCAGGTCCCAAACTGGATTACGGATAGGAGGCTTCAAGTGGAGAATGCCTCGCATGGAGGTATGGGCCACAGTACGGCCATGAAAGGCTGATATAGTTAGTTAAAACTTTTTTTTTTAATACAGGATAAAACTGTCGGTCCGAAGGTTCTATTTACAAAGTTGTCTTGTGTACATTTAAAACATATTAGAAGACACACAATCAATAAGATCACATAAGAGCATATACACAGAGTATATTGCACAGACATTTTACACTAACTGCATTGACGTTACCTTGATGGCCAAGTACAAACAATGAGATACAGAGCAGACCAACATATTTAGTAACAAGTACATTCTTGTGTAATACTCTTATTCAATTAGGCTTTAAAAGTTGATACTTTTGTCAGATTCCTTATTGTTGTTGATATCTCACTCCATATAGCAGACAGGTTCACCTTAACAGAGGAGTATTGGAGTCCTGCATCAGACAAGAACAGAAGATACTCAAGGACAGGGTTTACTGGACAAGTAAAGGGATCCAGGTGATGAGAAGTGGCCCAGATAGAGAAACTCTTCCACTTCATCAAGTAAGTGGCCCTGGTGAAAGGTTTCCAGGCAGCCCCCAGGATATCAGCCATCTTCTGAGATGCCACAAACTGAGCAATGGCTATGTCCTCAGGAGCCAGACATGTAGGTGGAGGGACATGTGGTCTGGATGGACCAGGCCCCCCTGTACCGGTGTCAACACAATCTGGCAAAGGAGCAAGGGGACTGGAGGCTCCACAGCCAATTGTTGCAGAAATGGAAACCATATCTGATGAGGCTAGAATGAAGCCACCAGAATTAAGGTGGCACCCTCCAGCTGTAGCTTATAAGCACCCTCTAAATCAGAGGAAAGGGTGGGAATACATAAAGAAATCTCCCTTTCCAGGAGAGTGACAACGCGTCTCACCAGAAAACTCCAGACCCTGGATTTAGCAAGCAGAAACGCAGCAGTTTTGAGATGAGTGATGATGCAAAAAGGTAAAACTCTGGACAACACCACCTGTCGAATAGGTCTTCTACGACCGAGGTCAGCAGTTCCCACTTATGCACTATGGACTGTGATCGGCTGAGACTGTCCACCAAGGCATTTTGGGCACCTGGTACGTGGATGGCTGACAGCTTTAGACTGTGCTCTAGAGCCCAGTACCATACCCTCATCACTTCCTGGCACAGGTAGTAGGAATGGGTCCCCCCCCTTGCTTACTGATGTAACAGAACACACTGAGGTTGACCAACTGCACCAGCAGAGGGCCTGAAGAGAGATGGTTCTGAAAGGCCTGTAAGGCATACAGAAATGCCCTCATTTCTAGAATGTTATTGTGGAGGTGGGCCTCCCACTGGGACCAGATGCCCTGGGTCTGGTAAGGACCTAGGTGGGCTCCACAACCCAAGCCCAAAGCAACCGCTGATGGGGGACCTCCCACCCGACATCAGCGTGACTGTCTATAGTAGGTGGTCCCCACACTCGCCCTTCAATTCTCCAACCAGAGCCAGGAAGACGCCTGACAGCAGGAGCTAACAGGATTTGGAGTCCCAGCAAAACACAAAATGAGAGGAGGGAAAAATATGACCTACTGAAGGAAACTCTCTCGAAGATCTACTGTTAATGTAAGTTCCTACATAACTGTACTATCTTACTTCGAGAGGGTTCCTTCAGTAGGTCATCACATATAGAACAGAGTCCCAAGCAGTCCCTCCAAAGAGAGACAGAGACACTAGAGAGGAGGAGAAATAACCAACAGAAAAAAAATGGAATCCAGAATGGACCCAGCCTAGGACAGAAAGCCCTGTAACACAGCTATGCCGAAACCAGCCCTCCGCCTAGAAGCAATGCCCAGACTGTAGTGTTAGGTAAAGGTATGGACAGAACTCCAAGTGGCTGCGGCACAGATATCCTCCACGGAGACATTTTGCAAAAAGGCAGCAGAAGCAGCCATGCCCTTAGTAGAATCACCTCTGATGGTACCTGGCAGAGGTTTTTCGTACTTCTGGTAACAATACCTGATGCAGTTGCCTAACCATTTGGAAAGACCCTGCTTAGAAACCGGTTTGCCCTTTGACCTGGGGCCAAAAGAGACAAAAAGCTGATCACAGGTACGGAATTCTTTAGTCCGGTGAGTATAACACCAGAGAATCTGATGTACGTTCATAGGATGGAGGAGTGCCTCACCTCTGTTAGAGGAGGACGGATAGTATACAGGAAGCTCTACTGATTGGTTCAGCGTGACTTCGGACACCACCTTGGGAAGAAAGAACAGGTTACTCACCTGTAACAGTAGTTCTAGGAGTGGTATATGTTGTTCATCCACACTCTGGCATGTCACTTTCCCCTTTAAATCTGGCTGGAAGTCTTCAAGCTGGCTCCTCCCACCAACCCGGGTGGTAAATACCTCGGCTCCGCCCCATGACGCCAGATCTTTGCCCACTGGAAGCAAGGTTGTGCGCCTAAAGCCAGGGAGGTCGGGTGGGTGCGTGTGGATGAACATGTACCATTCCGAGAACTACTGTTACAGGTGAGCAACCTGTTCTTCTAGGAGCGTGGATATGTTGTTCAGCCACTCTCTCTGGCAGACTCCAAGCAGTTCTCTGGGAGGAGGGAGGCAAGGCGCACACCCCCTACTTGGGAAATAAGATTGGAGAACCGAGGCCCCAAAACCAGCATCCCGGCATGACTCAAGGTCGATGTGGTAGTGGGTAATAAAGGTGTTTGCTGACTTCAAAGTAGCAGCCCGACAGATTTCCTGGTTAGGAATGTCCCTGGAAGCAGCCACCGATGCAGCAGTATGGCGGGTAGAATGAGCTCTTATCCTTCTGGGAGGCTCCTTGTCCACCAACTGATAGCACAGATCTATGCATAATGTAATCCACCTTGCAATGGTCTGTTTGGCTGCAGGTCTGCCAGAAGCGGCTTCAGCGTAGGTGACAAACAGCTGGCGAACCTCTCCCCGAATTTCTGCCGTCCTCTCCTTGTAATGGGAGAGAGCACATCTCAGGTCCAAGGTATAGAGCCTGTACTCGACGTCAGAGGTGTAATTAGGGTAGTATACCAGCAGAGTCAACACTTGGTTAAGGTGAAACTCTGACACCACCTTCAGAAGGAATTTCGGGTGGGGGCGCAGGACAACTTTGTCCCTGTGAAAGACCAGATAAGGGGAGTCCACCGAAAGCGCCTGGAGCTCCCCTGTCCTTCTGGCTGACGTGATAGCCACCAGGAAGGCCGTCTTCCATGACAAGTGTGAGAGCTCACACTTGTGGATGGGTTAGAATGGCTTGCCCATGAGCTTTGCCAAAACTAGCAACAGATCCCACAGAGATGGAGGTTCACGCACTGGAGGGGATATGTGATCCAGGCCTTTGAAGAAGTGCCCGACCACTGTCTCCTCCGCCGATGTCGGCTGACTGGCCTGTGCCCAGTAAGTAGAGATGGCTGCCAGGTGCACCCTAAGGGTCGATGACTGTAGAGACCCCCTTTGGAGAGAGACCAAAGGTAGTCGAAAATGTTAGCCACAGAGCAGGAAAAGGGGTCCAGACTCTTACCCTGACACCAAATGGAAAATCTCTTCCATCTGAAGGCGTAACATTTCCTGGTCGATTCCTGACGAGATGCCTCCACCACGGTGTAAACATCCTCGGAAAGACCCAGAGCCTGGAACTCTAGCTGCTCAGGTACCAGGCTGTGAGGTGCAGGAATTGAAGGTCCAGATGGAATACCTTCCCCTAGTTCAAAGATATCAGGTCCGGCGTGAACAGAGCCACTCCGGGGGCCTGCAGCTGAGACTGAGGAGATATGGGTACCAGAACTGGCAGGGCCAGTCTGGGACTACCAGAATCACCTTCGCCTTGTCCCTCCTCACCTCGAGTAACACCTTGTGGATCAAGGGAAACGGAGGGAAGGCGTAGAGGAGGCCTGGGGTCCATGGACTTGAGAAGGCATCCCCCTGCAGCGAGACCTGCTGAGCGGGCGGGCATGGTACAGTCTCAGCTTGGTGTTTTCCCTGGAGGCAAACAGGTCCACCAACAGTCTGCCCCATGGGAGAACAGATTGTAAGCTACATCTGGATGGAGAGACCACTTGTGGGACGTTTGGCCTATGCGGCTGAGAGCATCCGCCAGCTGGTTTGAGACTCCTGCCACATGGATGGCTAGGAGATCTACCTCCAACCGGCTTACAAGGGTCCAGATGCGGAGCGCCTCCTTGCACAGCAGATGGGAGTGCGTGTCGCCCTGTTTGTTGAGGTAGTACAATGGTCGTGGTATTGTTCGTCTGGACCTGAACCACTTGACCCCAGAGCTGAGGAACGAAAGCTGACAGTGCCAGTCTGATCAACAGATTGATGTGGCATCGGGACTCCTCGGGGTTCCAGAACCCGTGAGCTCTGTTGTCCCCATGTGGGCTCCCCAGCCCATTAGAGAGGCATCGGTCGTGATAACAACCGTTGGCTCGGGGTGGACAAACGGGATCCCTTCCTGCAACCAGTCTGGGACAGTCCACCATTGGAGAGCATCCCACATCCTCTGGGTCACAGTGATCAGCTGGTTGAAATGACCGTGACGCTGAGTCCACTGAGCAGTCAGCTCCCACTGGAGAGGTCGCATGTGCCACCTGGCCCAACGGACCACTGAGGTGCATGCTGCCATGTAACCCAAAAGGCGCAGGAAGTCCCAGGCAGGGCGCAAGTGCCCAACCAGAAATGACTGGGCAAAGGAGGAAAGAACCTCTGCCTGTCCACCGGGAGCCGGGCTCTGGCTTGATGAGAGTTGAGCTCTGCCCTGATGAAGCCCATCACCTGAGAGGGCACGAGTTCCGACTTGGCCTCGTTGATGAGGAGGCCTAGATTTGGAGCGGGTTCGAACAGCCAGATCCCTGTATCTCTCCACCTCCTGGAGGGAGGAACCTGCCAAGAGCCAGTCATCGAGATAAGGGTAGATTTGAACTCCTCGATGCCGGAGATGGGCTGCCACCACGGCGATGCACTTCGTGAAGACCCTCGGGGCAGATGACAGACCAAATGGCATGGCTCGGAACTCGTACAGGGTCCCCTTGACCCTGAAGTGGAGAAACCGCTGATGGGATGGACGGACTGGGACGTGAAAGAACGCGTCCTCTAGATCCAGTGAACAGAACCACAGGTTTCGCTCCAGGGATGGTATGATCTGGTTCAGAGTTACCATCTGGAAGGTGCGAGACCTGAGATACTGATTCACGTCGTGGAGATCTAGTATGGGGCGCCAACCCCCCGTCCGCTTGGGCACCAGGAAGTGCCTGGACACAAAGCCTGGGTCTGCAGGAGGATCCGGCACTGGAGCTACCGACTCCTTGCGGAGGGGCTGAGCTATGTAGTCTCGAAGAGCCAACTGAGTGCAAGCTGAGATCCTTTCCTCCCGAGGGGCGCGGGCTCGGCTGGGAGGGTACTGCTCGAATTCCAGAGACCGTCCCTGGCTGACCACTTCTAGAACCCACCTGTTCAAGGTGATATTGGACCAGGCGGAAAGAAAGTGGCGGAGCCTGCCCCCCACGAGAGGACCTAGAGCTGGCGTGAAGGGTGTAGGGGTGGCAACCCCCGACCCATCACTGAGCAGGCTTAGAGGAGGAGGAGGCTCCTGGATCAGCACCTCGACCTCCTTTTCTTGGCTGTTGATACCCTGTTTGGGCCTGGGGCGCCAAGCTTGAGCCTGCTGTTGCTGCTGTCCTCCTTGATAGGAGGGCTACCTAACTGCAGGGGAAGAGTGCAGAAAGGGCTTCTTCTTGAGCTTCTGCTGGTTCTTGTCTGAAGAACCCTTCGCAGACGTAGCAGCCAAGGTGGCAATGGACTGCTTTATGCGCTGAAGGTAACCAGGCACTCCTGGACCGAAGAGGTCGGTACCTAGGAAGGGTACGTCAGCTAACTTGTGGGGTTGGTTCATTCGATCGGGGGACACTGGAGTCGGAGAAAACAGAGGATCTGGTACCTTTTCCTCAATGGGTACACCCAAGGGCAGTGTCTCCTCATCGGGAAAGGAAAGGACAGGCATCCTTTCTAAGGAATCGTCGACCGGAGTCAGCGACAAAGGCTCGATTAGGTCGAGAGTAATCTCAGCCGGTTCCTCGGTCTTGGTGCCTTGGCCAGACAGATGGTCTGTGAAGCTGGCGGCCGAGGAAGCGATCTCGACCGAAGTTGAGACCGCATGTTCTTGGGACACTGACCTCTCTCAATCCCAGGAGGGTCTCCTTGGAGAAAAAGATTTGGGATCCTTATCCCCTCTTCCGAGGCGAAGTCAGAGCCAGGCGCCTCACCCTGGTGGGAGAGACTGGCACAACTCCTAAAGGGCCCAAAAAAGTAGAGCCAAGGTTAAGAGGAACGAAAAACCCACGACTGACTGAAGCATGAGCCGCTTCCTCCTCAAAAGCAGCTATCTGCTCTAACTACTCAGCGGAACCCACGGCCGCGGAAACTGCCCACCTGGCCTCCTTAGATTTCACCAGTGCGTTTCTGAGCTCCAGTCTCCCCCAATTTTACGCCCGCCTTGCGGTCGTCCAGAACGTTGGGATGGAAGGCCAAACAGAAGGTGCAAGATGTTGTATCATGACTGACACCTAGACAATAGACACACGAGAGGTGGGAATCGGTGTGCGATATTTTCTGGCTGCAGGCACACCAGTGAAATCAAGGGGACGATTTGTCCTCCATGTCTGATGCGCTGTGATCGGAATCGTGAACTCTAACGAGTTTCAGGGTAATTTGTGGTGAAGACAGACGCTGCGAATTGCTAAGTAGCACGAGGGAACCTGAATCTTCCAGCGGAAAGGAAGATCTGGCGTCATGGGGCGGAGCCGAGGTATTTACATTAGACTATGATGTACTCATTATTTGCTATTTCACTTATTTTTTGTATTATGTTCTTTTAAAAATTTGTACGGCGCCCAGAGCCTCCGGGATTGGGCGTCTTTTAAATAAATTTGACTTGACTTGACCACCCGGGTGGGTGGGAGGAGCCAGCTTGAAGACTTCCGGCCAGATTTAAAGGGGAAAGGGACATGCCAGAGAGTGTGGATGAACAACATATCCACGTTCCTAGAACTACGGATTCATTCCGAGGACCGCCCAGTCCCTGTGGAAAATCAGATAGGGCTCCTTACAAACCAGAGCGTGAAGCTCTGAAATCCTCGGACCCGACATGATGGCAACCAGGAACGACGCCTTCAAGGAAAGAAAGCACAAATCACAGCTCATAGATGGCTCAAAAGGGGGAAGGGTGAGCTTTTCCAAAAGTCCCAAGGAGGAGTTGGGCTGCGGATGGGGGGTTTCAGATGGAGAATCCCTTTCAGAAAGGTTTTAGAGACTTCCAACTGAGCCAAGGGTTTGCCATCCACTAGCTCATGGTACACCAAAATAGCCGAAAGGTGGACCTTCAATGACAAATATGAAAGACCAGAGTCTGACAGGTGAAGGAAGTATTCCATGACTAGAGGGGCAGAACATGAGAAGGGGTTCCAACCCTTGGCAGTCGCCCAGATGGAAAACTCTTTCCACTTCATGGCATAAGTGGAACAAGTAGAGGGTTTTCTGGCCTCGATGAGGACTTGAGCACAGGAGAAGACCCCAAAGTGAGATATCGCTATGTCTGTAGGAGCTATGCATGAAGATGCAGAGTCCTGAGCCCCGGATGTAGTAATCGACCTTGATCCTGAGTCAGGTCATCGTGAGTCATTGGAACTGGAACCAGTGGTTCCCTGGAAAGCTGTTGGAGCAGCGGGAACCAGATCTGTCTCAGCTAGAGAGGAGCGATAGGAATCATCTTTGCCCTCTCTGCTTGAGGAGGACCCTCTGGAGAAAGGGAAATGGAGGGAAGGCGTACAAAAATTTCCCTGCCCAAAAAAGAGACAGCGCATCGTGCCAGAAAGCACCATGCCCTGTAACGAGCGAGCAAAAACTGGGAAGCTTTGCGTTTGAATTCGGAGGTGAAAACATCGATTTCCAGATGCCCCCAATGTAGGAAAATGGATTCCGCCACTTCCTGATGTAATTCCCACTAGTGGGCTAGGGTCCGAGATCTGCTGAGACTGTCCGCCAGGACTTTAGAACACACAACACGTGCAGCCATGAGGTCTGGAGTGTGCTGGACCCAGTTCCACACCCGCATCGCCTCCCTGCACAAGGGGTACAAGCGGGTTCCTCATTGTTTGTTGAGGTACCAAACTACCGTCACGTTGTCCATTTGGACCAACAGTGATCGCTTGGGAAGGAGGGTCTGGAGAGCTTGCAAGGCGTACAGGACAGCCCTCATCTCCAGAACGTTGATATGTAACCAAGTCTCCAAGCTGGACTACAGTCCTTGGGCTTGATGCTTCCCTGGATGTGTTCCCCATCCCATGTTTGAGGCTTTCTGTGGTTAGGGATGCTAAGGGAGGTGGGTTCCTGAAGATAAGACCCAAAGAAAGATTGCGGGGATCCCTCCACCAAAGCAATTCCTTCTGAACCGCTGAGGAGACCAGGACTGGATGGTCAAGGTCGTCCAGGAGTTGATCCCACTGCACGCTCAAGGACCACTGAGTGACTCTCATGCGGAGCCTCGCCAGGGGAACAGTGGTGATGGAGGCCACCATTAGGCCGAGAAGGCGACGGATCTCCCAGGCCCGGATGGTCCTGGAAGAAGCCACTTGGGAATCCTCACAGATCAGTGTCTCCACCCTGTCTGGAGGGAGGAAGGCTCTGCAGTGGACCGTATCCAAAACTGCCCCAATAAACTGAAGTTTCTGGGTAGGGATCATAGGGGACTTGGAAATATTGACAGTAATCCCTAGCCTGTTACAGACCAAAGGAGAGTGCCCGGAACTGGAAGTGTTCCCCCTGGAACTGAAACTGCAGGAACCAGCGGTGGCTGGGGAAGATGGGGATATGCAGGTAAGCATCCTGCATATTCAGAGCACACAACCAATGGTTCTCCAGAAGGAGTGGAAGGAGGCCCTGGAGAGTCAGCATCAGAAATTTTTTTGTACTCTACAAACTGGTTTAAGTTGCTTAAGTCGAATATGGGTCTGAAATCCCCCGACTTTTTTGGAACCAGGAAAAAATGGGAGTAAAACCCCTTTCCCCTGTGCTGAAGGGGAACGTACTATATTGCTTCCTTGAGCAAGAGACTATTCACCTCTTCTATGATGAGAAGAGCGTGATCCCTTGAATAGGAGGATCTTCTTGGTGGAGTTTCTGGAGGAAAGTCGAGAAACTATCGTGTGTCCAACGGACACTAGCTGCCGGACCCATTCATCGAAGGTGATCGCCCTCCACTCCTGCGCATGGCAGGAAGAACCCCCCCCCACCTGCTCCTCGTCGGGAGACTCAGGAGGCAGTGGGGATGGGAAGTCAGGAAGTGGCCGGACGTTCAGGGGGAGGACCCCCCTGCACGTCTCTGGTTCTTGGAGGCAGGAGGGGTGGCTGAACCCGTGGCCTTACACGTTCCCTGACAATGTGCCGGGGCATAGTTTCTTTGTCTCCAGGTCCTTTTCCAAAAGGGCTGCTGCTGTTGGTTGCTCAACCAGTACATGGACCTCACCGACCTGAGGGCAAGACCTCTGTCCTGCAGGTCAGTGATAATGTCCTTGATGTCCCCACCAAAGACTACAGAGCCCCTGAAAGGGGCATCTTAAATCACCAACTGAACCTCATTAGCAAGTCCAGAAAGGCGAAGCCAGGAGTGCCTTCTAAAGGCAACGGCAGTTGCCGAGGTACGAGCCACAGAATTGACAGTCGTATGTAGCTTGCAAAGCATGCCTACAAGAGAACTTAGAGAGGCGAAGATCCTTGAGGAGCTTCTCCTTTAAAGTCAAGGGATCCATAGCCTGGACCCGAGCTTCTAACCTGGCCAAGGTAGCTTTCTGGTGAGACACCATATCGGCCACATAGTTAAGGGACCGGAGATCGCATGTGGCCGAAGCCTAGATCTTTCTCCTGAACTGGTCCACCTGCCTTGACTCTATGTCCGGAGGAGAGGTGCTCATGTGCTTGGGTGCATTGGAGTGGTCATGAGCAGTAGAAATGACAACAGAGTCAGCCTTAGGGTGCGTTTTCAAGAACGGGACATCCTTTGGCATCCGGTAAAGTCTGCCTGCCCTCTTGGGGACAGCCGGTAGGGAATGAGGCATCTGCCAGATGGTAGAAGTGAGGTCCTGATGAGGTCCAATCCATGGAGGAACGGGGATCGGAGACAGGGACTCTAAGTCCAGATGCTCTGCGAGACTGTCTCATAGGGTCCTGATCCTCTGACTTCCAGTCAAAGAAATCCTTCTTAGACCTCAGAAGGTCCGAAAAAGCAGGGTCCTCTGGTGAGGATTTCAGGGAAACCTTGCTTGACGGGCCCTCAGGCTCCTCCACGGTCTCCTCCGTAGAATCGTCGGCCCCCACATCATCTTTGTCCTCATCGTCTGCCCCTTCGTCAGGACGATGTCGGATATCAGGAAGTGCAACGTCCTGACGAGTCTTTCCCGAGATGCGCACCGTAGCCACAGAAGAACTGCTTGGGGAAGGGGACCTAGGAGACTGTGGGGGAGGGAATCTCGTCTCCAGGTCCGACACCAACTCTGACCAAGCCCCCTGCCACCAAGACTGAATCAGAGTCTTGAAGTCTGGTGTAACTGGAGGGGGTGGCGGAGGAGGTTGAGGCTGAGAAGGTGGAGGTGGCATTACCGGTGGGGTTGGGTAATGATAGCCCTGGAATCCCTGGTAATGAGAGTAGGGATTGAACCCAGGGTAGAATTGTCTGTAGTGGTGCCAGCTGGGTAGTGGTCCCCAAGGAAACCAAACAGGTAGTGGGGGACAGTTCGGGGTCTAGAGTAGATCCCCGTCTTCAGGTCTGGCGGCAGGGGGACCCACGTTGGACCTGCCATTGCATATAGGCTGGGGTCTGGCGTCAGGACATTCCACATCAGGGGAACCGATGTCGGAACCGGCACCACCCAATCTGGTGCCAAAACGGGCCGGGCGTTGAAACCAGATTTGGGCCCCGATTGCAGATTGATTTAAGCGTCAAGCAAAGACTGAGGCCGATCGACACGCCCTGGCTGAGAACCATTGTCGGGACGTCCAGCGTCAGGTCAACGGCTGAGGCCGATTGCTGGGTCCCGTTTGAGGAACAGTAGTTGGGACATCCGGCGTAGGATCAGGGTTCGCTGGGCCCGCTGGCGGGATCTTGGCTGGGGTCGGCTCTACAGGGATCCTGCCCAGAGAGGGGCCTCCACAGTAAGGCCAGCTGGCCGAGGAAGGGCCTCCTTCCCTTTGACCCCAAGGGGAAAGCGTGGAGTAGACCCCGCAAATTGACAATGTCGGTTCTCCGCTTTCTTCGCAAGTACCATGGTGAAGTAGAGGGCAGAAGCTGAAGGAAGAGGGGAGAGGGACATTTCTCCTTGGTTCCCTCAGATGTCGGGTGAGGGTGCCGTTGGGCCGACAGGGAACCACACTGCGGCCATAGGGATGGGCGCTTAGCAGGTGGTGTCGTGTGGGGGAGGAGCCCCCGACCGACTTATCAATGGGTGCCGGGCAGGTCCCCACAGGCGGGGAGCTGGTTTACTGGCTGCTGCGTGATCCCCAGAGAAGCCGGGGGCCAACTTATCATCTGGCATGGTGCGGTCATTGGAGGAGCCGATGATCGACTGTCCTGCTACAGTTTTACCAGACTTACTGTCCGATTTCCTGGGAGGCAGCTGGTCCTTGCTTGTCGAGGGCTGTGTGTCGTCAGTGGAGCGCTCCCACTCCCTAAACTTCTCCTTATGTTTCTTCGAAGGAGAAGATTTATCTGCAGAGGACTCTCTCAAACAGTCCATCTTCTTCTCTAGAGAAACCTATCGGGCTTTCAAGAGATGGGCCTCCAAAGCCTGCCGTCTCCTTTTCTTAGTGGCCTGGTTGAAAGTGTGGCACTCCGGACAGGAGGAGACAGGGTGGTCTGGGCCTAAACAGAGGACGCACTTGAGATGACCATCCTTGTGCAGAATCTGCATGCCACAGGGCGAGCACTTCTTCTTGGGTGAAGACATCAATGAAAACAAAATAAAAGTACAGAATTTCAGCGAAGGAAATTCCGACACGAAACACTTTCACGACGATCGCTATATGGAAGTCTGCAATGTGACTGACATGAGGCGACAGCAGGAAAGAACTGGAGGGCGGGCGTGGGGACCACCCACTGTATACAGTCACACTGATGTCAGTCATGTGATGTCGGGTTGGCGGTCCCCCGTCAGGGATTGCTAGAAAAGTCTGCCGTGCGGCCCAACGCCAGGTGGCGCCAGTCCTATATGTGATGACCTACTGAAGGAACCCTCTCGAAGTAAGATCCGTAGGTACTGCCTGTGGGTGGGGGGGGAGAGATCATGATATGAAGATGGGCATCCTGCATGTCGAGGGAGCATAGCCCATCACCCTGCTTGATCAGAGGGAGAAGGCCATGTTAGTCACCATCCAGAACTTCCTGTACTGGATGAAAAGATTCAGCTCCTTGAGGCCTAGAATGGGCCTCAAGTCCCCTGTTCTTTTGGGAACTAGGAAGAACTGGGAGTAGAATCCTTTGTTCCCTTGTCACCTGGCCACTGGTGCTATGGCCCTTTTGCATACGTCCTCCCAGAGCAATGCAGTGTGGTCTGGAGGATATGACGTAGGAACCGGTGCAACATCTGGGGGATGTTCTAGAGTATGGCCCTGTTCAATTATCTGTAGGATCCAGGCAACTGTAGTGATGGTTCTCCATCAGGATAGATGGAGGGAGAACTAACCTCCAACCACCACCTCCTGGCTTGGGATGGGGGGGGAAGGGGTGGTCTGGCAAGGAGTCAGGCTGAGGTGGACCCAGCGGGCTGCTCCCCCTCCTCTGGAGTGCTTAGCAGAGGAACCAGTGGTGGAGGAGGGGGAAGGAGAAGCAGAACTCACCCTGCAATTGCCTTGATGCTTAGTTCTGGAGCCCGACTGTTGAGAGGTCTTATGAAAGGAGGACCTTGGTCTGCTTATGGGCTGGGTATGAAAAGGAGTGGACAGACGAAATAGCCCTGTAGGTCATTAACGATATCCTGCACATCAGGGCCTAAAAGTCTGTGACCCATAAAGGGGCATTCAACAACTTTTTCTGGACAACAGCAAGGCCACAGACTCTCCAGGAGTGCCTTCTAGGGCAGATGCCAACGGCAGCTGCCCTGGCTGCAGTATCAGCAATATCATAGGTGGCTCTGAGGAGATGCCTACTGACATCTTCAGAGGCCTAGAGAACTTTGAGAAGCTCATGTGTCTGGGAACCCTCAGGAAGGGCCTGAGCAGCAGCTTTTCCCTTCCTCCAGAGGTGTTCTGGTACTTAGTCAAATGAGCCAAGTAGTTGACAAATCTAAGGCCTAAAGTAGCGCTTGGATGCCTTGGGGGGGGGGGTAGAGACAGCAAGGTGCTTTGGTGCCTTGGTCCTGGCATGAGCGGCCTCGATTACTACCGAGTCAGTTTCCGTTTGGGCAACAAAAAAGCCAGTCCCTGAGGTGTGTGGTAAAGCTTATCAACCTTTCTGAGCATGGCTGGTACCAGTTTGGGCCTGTGCCAGGCAGAAGTGGCAGCATCATTCAGTGTTGGCAGCAGAGGAGAAATAACCTTGGGTGGAGATTCTGGGATCTCCAAGAAATCCACCAGGTTCCTCCTTGTGACATCCTCTTCCTCAGTCTGGAACCCCATAGTAGAGGACAGCTGTTTCATAATGTTAAAGAAAAAGGGGTCCGGGCCTGAGGTGTGTTTGACCCAGTCCTCACTCCTGGAGAAGACAGCAGACCTGTCAGAGAAGGCAACCTCAATGTCCTCCTCCTTATCCTCTTCCTCCAGGATGATGAAATCAGGTTGGTATTCTTTCTCGAAATTGGCCTGTTCTGAAGCAGGGATTGATGGCTGGGAAATCAACAGCTCACTAGAAGGCATGGGATGGACGGGTCAAACTGGCGTCGACACTGAAGCAGTACCCAATAGCACAGGCAATGATAGCCCAGGCCGTGGAATAAGTTGTTGTATGAGAGCCAAGGTTATGGAAGACTGAATAGTGTTAAGGTCGACGCAGGAAAAGGGATTATCGTTAAAACAGGTAATGAGAGAAAGCACATGGCCCAGCTCCAACGAACCGCCCCACCACTAGCCATAGCAGAAGCAGTGGGGCGCAGCACCGGTGGACCTTGAGAGTCAAGAGGTCTTGACAGTGGGGCTGGAACTGATGACCCAGAGGCTGATGGTCCCTCTGCAGCCCTGAGGGGGGCTGGGAGAACTCTCCTCCCACAGGCCTGGTAAGAGCTGAGGCCTGCACAGAGGGGGGAGTAGATGCTGAAGTGGTCAACGAAGCTATCCTAGGAGAAGAGGAATCCAATGGGGATCAGGAGCACTGTTTGGGGGGGGAGAGATGACGGTCCTTAGGCTGGTCCTTATCCCAAGGAGAGTGTTTCTCCAAGGACTTGTCCCAGGCCTTGGTGGCCTGAGAGCCCGAAGAGGATGCCAACGACTGGGAGGGGAGAGCCCTGGAAGACCCCTGCTCTCCGCTGGCTGCCTGTTGCTCCATGAGGAACTTAGGCTGGCATTTCTTTCACTGGCACCGGGTGGTGAGGCTGAACTTCAGGCACAGATCACAGGTGAGAGCATTGTGACCAGGTCTTAGCAGACATAGAATTTGTGGTTGTCAGTTGAAATCTTTCCACAGCGGTGGTAATGGAAAAGAGCTGATGAAGGCGACGTTCTCGACATACAAAGACAAAAATAATCACTTTAAAATAAAGTGATTCAGAGGCTGTTACCAAACAAAAAGGTAAGTAATTTTGGCAGTTGAACTGAGCGAGGAAGTTTCCTTGGAGTCCGTGTGCGAATGGCCGATGGTGGGAAAGAACTGAGGAGGAAGCGGGGCCACCTGTGCTTATATAGGACTGTGATGTTGGAGCCCGATGTTGGTGTGGGCAGCCCCTGCTAGACTGCTGCAGAAAAGCTTCCATGGGACCCAGCGCCCGATGACTAAGTTCCATAAGTTTGGCCTGATGAAGATCTGGAGGTTCACAGCCAATTGCTGTAGTAATGGAAACCATATCTGACAAGGTCAGAATGGGGCCACCGGAATTAGGGTTGCTCCCCTCCAGCTGTAAAGTGATGAGAACTCTCTGAATCAGAGAAAAGGGTGGGAAGGTGTAAAGAAACCTCTCTTTCCAGGAGAGGACCGACAAGTCTTGCCAGGGAACTCCAGGCCCTAGATCTAGTGAGTAGAAACGCAGCAGGTTTGCGTCGAGTAGGGATGCAAAAAGGTACAACTCGGGACGATCCCACCTGTCGAACAGATCTTCTATGACCGAGGTCAGCAGTTCCCACTCATGCATTTTGGGCTGTGACCAGCTGAGGCGGTCCACCAAGGCATTTGGGGCACTTGGCACATGGACGGCTGACTGTCCTAGACTGTGATCTAGAGTCCAGTACCACATTCTCATGACCTCATAGCACTGGGGTAAGAATGGCCCCCCCTTGCTGGTTGATGTAACAGATCACATTGAGATTGTCCGACTGCACTAACAGGGGGCCTGGAGTGAGATGATTCTGGAAGGCCTGTAAAGCATACAGAACTGTCCACAACTCTAGAATGTTTATGTGGAGGTGAGTCTCCCAATGGGACCAGATCCCCTGGGTTTGATAAGGGACAAAGTGCGCTCCCCAACCCAGACTTGAAGGACCCATGGTGAGAACTTGGTGAGGGGTGGGGATAAAAAAGGGGACCTCTTTCAAGAGATTGTCTGGGTCCATCCACCACTGAAGCACCCTGCATACCGGGTAGGAGACAAGGACTGGCTGTTCCAAATCTTCGGAGCACCGATTCCGCTGGACCTGGAGGGTCCATTGTGGGATTCATATAAGCAACCTGGCCAAAGAGACCATAACAATGGCTGCGGGCCATTAAGCCCAGCAGCCTCAGGAATATCCTGGCTGGAACATACCAGCACTAAACCACAGCCCGGGCTGGAGCTATGACGCAGTCCTCCCTGTCTTGTGGTAGGAAAGCCTTGGCCTGAGTAGAGTTCAGAACCACCCCTATGTACTGCAACCACTGGGATGAGGTCTGCACAGACTTGGGTAAATTGACAGTGATGCCCAAGGACTGAAACAACTAAAAGTGCATTCTAGAGTCAGCAACAGGAGTTCCCAGGACTGGGCTTTCAGTAACCAGTCGTCCAAACACAGAGGCCTTGGTGTCGGAGGGCTGCTGCTACAGCTGCTAAGCACTTGGCAAACACCCATGGCACAGAGGATAAGCCAAAGGGCAACACTCTGAACTGGTAATGCTCTGCTTGGAAGAGGAAAGTACAGTTATGCAAGAACTTACCGTAACAGCAGATCTTCGAGAGGAGCTCTTGCAGCAGGCTATTACAATTAGGATTATGCTGCAGGCACTAGGACCAATGGGGGGCTGCCCCTGACATCGGCTCCGCCCCGTCAGCCAATGGTATATCAGGAGTGCGGTCCCCAGCCACACCTCAGTTCACCCGCCGGAGACCTGTGGAAAACGCCTGGTAGATGCAAGCTTGCCATAAAGAAATGATGCAACACAGCTCACCAGGGGGAAGGAAAGTGGGAAAGCAGTGCCTGCTGCAAGAGCGCCTCTCGAAGATCTACTGTTACGGTAAGTTCTTACATAACTGTACTATCTTACTTCGAGTGGGAGCTCTTGCAGCAGGCTATTACAATTAGGACTGAATCCCAAGCAATCCCGCAAAAAGGAACAGGAAACCAGAAGGCAGCTGAAAGCACCAGTGCCAACAGGGCACTTCAAGAAAGAAGTCCCTAAAGGACTGCTAGGCCAAAACCAGCCCTATGCCTAGAAGCAATGTCCAGACTGCAGTGCTTAATGAAGGTATGCACTGAGCTCCAGGTAGCTGCTGCACAGGTGTCTCCAATGGAGACATTTTGCAAGGATGTGAATGAAGTAGCCACTCCCCTGGTAAAATGACCCTTGACTGAGCCCGGTAGGGTCTTGTTATACTTGTAACAATAAACAATGCAGCTGACCAGCCATTCTGAGAGAGTTTGCTTTGACATCGGAGTGCCTTGGCATCGAAGCGTAAAGGCTACAAACAGCTACTCCGTCTTTTGGTGTGGAGCAGTGCGTTTTAGATAGTACCCCAGTGCCCTGTGGACATCCAGAGTATGCAGGAGCGTTCCCCCCCCCATTTGAGTGGTCTGGGTAATACACCAGAAGGTTGGCATCCTGATTCAGTGCCAGTTCAGAAACCACTTTGGGCAAAAACTTAGGACTGGTTCTCAGGGACACCCTGTCCCTATGAAAAATTAAATAAGGCTCCTTACATATCAGGGCCTGAAGCTCGTAAACTCTCTGAGCAGAAGTAACTGTAACCAAAAATAACACTTTCCAAGAAGGGAAACGAAGCTCTCAATCTGCATCATGCTCAAAAGGGGGAGGGGGAGCTTCTCCAGCATAAACAGGAGATCCCAGGGCGGTACTGGATCTTGGATGGGAGGCTTGATATGTAGAATGCCCCTCAAGAAAGGACAGGACACATCCAGTTGAGTGTCTTTCTCTCTGTCGGCACAAGGTATGCAGAAACTGCTGAGAGATGTACCTTTATGGAGGAGTAGCTCAAGCCTTGATTTAACAAGGAGAGGAGATACTGTAGAACCGAGTTCACTGGGCAGGTGAGAGGGTCCAAGTGACGGGGTGAAGCCCAAAAGCAGAAACGCTTCCACTTCATAGCATAAGTGGATCTAGTAGACGGCTTTCTTGCTGCCATGAGAGTGTCCACCACCTCCTGGGAGACCCCAAACCTGGATTTGACACAGTCTACAGGAGCCAGGCATGAAGATGCAGGGATTTGAGGTCTGGGTGGACCAATGTTCCCCGGTCCTGGGACAGTAAGTCCGAGCTCAGCGGCAGCTGAATTGGAGGTTCCATTGCCAGCTGCTGAAGTAGTGGGAACCTGTGGAGGGGCTGTGGGATAACAGATGGACCAGACACCGAACTTCAAGTTCAACACAATCTCTGTGTGACGTTTATTCAAAATGCATCAGATAACCTTAAGCAATGGCATATGTCCTCTTCAGTACATCAGTTTGCAGTAACAGACTATGTATGTCCTTTCTCTGCACTTAGCTAGCACCTACTGACTCACTGATCTCTGATCTAACTTAGCAGTTGAGATTCAGCCTCCACCCCTATGCGGGCCTCATTTGCTTGGGTGTTTTGGGGGGGGGGGGCTCAAAAGGAAAAAACAAAATAAGCTACAGACAAAGAACCTCAGTGCAGAAGCACTGAAACAAGGGTTATCCCAAAGGACATTGACAATAAGCTAAGTTTCAAAGAAACAACATCACACATACTGACATAATGCAAAGCATTCTGGGATATATGCAAATCACCATGACATTTTAGACTGGTTCAGTTTACAGCAATGTTCATGCATTTTAAATAGCACAACTAACTTATTTTTTATAATGCATTGCCCTAGTAACTTTTTACCTTTATCAGAAACACCTAGTACCATGGTATTTTCAACATTTACAGGTTTTATACACATAAGGTATATACATTAAAGTATTTTATGACATAGTGCCATTGCATACTACATCCAACGAGGAACACAGTTTGTTTTACATCAGCTCGGAGCTCACCACAATAACCTCCCGGTATGAGGACCTGAGAGGGAAAAGGAAAATTAAAGAGGACACTATAAGCATAGCCAAGAAAGGGAAAGGGGTGCCCATAGGTGGCCAACCTTATGGACTACAAATTGTAAAGGATAGATTAGGCTAAGAAATAGAAAAACTGTTATGCAACAGATTTAAGAAACGGTCAGTCTTCAGGAGTTGCAGGTGCTCCCTGTCACATATCCCCCACCTTAAGAGGGAAGCAGTTATTGCAGACTGCTTGCCATCTTCCTGACCCAGCAAGGGAATGGAGCTTCCACCCATCCATCCTCAGAAGGCTCCGTCTCAGGGTCCCTATTAAACATAAACATTCCATCACAAACATAGTGGATATCATCATTCTTTACCCTGAGGCATTAACACGTTTCTCAACAGAGATTAACGGTACCTGTCTCTGTATTATCTCATGCTAGGGAAAGTCAGTCATTTTATTGACTGAAAATCTGGACAGCTGTAAAGTCCAGTACCAAAGAAAGACTTTCTCTGGTGTGAGTAATTACCTGCTCCAACCCCACCAGACATGTCAGTTTTATGTAGGGGCCCAGTCCTGGGTTCAACCCCTCTATATAAACCCACTATGTGTCTCGATTCATTAATTTCACTTGCTACTGATACAGACACCTGAGGGTAGACACTTTTGGTGTTACTGCAACACAGGTTCCAATCCATTTTCCACCCACCTCCTGGATGTTGTCTTCGCACCTCCGGTCTGCCTTGACCCCATGGTAGTTCATTTCTTCATCTTCTTCAGGCTTGGCCTTCCTCTGAGCTCCCAGGTCCAGTCCAGGCCACAGCTTCTCTCCATCTGTCAGCCATGGTTCTGGTCAGAACTCCACGTACTTTCTTCTCCATGTTCTCCTCTGGCAACTCCTGGTGCACTGGTCCACCTGGGATATCTGGGTGATAGCCACTGGAAAATGTCCCTCTTCAACCAGTTCAGACACTTCCAGCAAGTTATCCCACTTCTAATACCAAGTCTGTCGAGGGGCTGTGGGATAACAGATGGCCCAGACACCGAACTTCAAGTTCAACACACAATCTCTGTGTGATGTTTATTCAAACTGCAAGAGACAACCTTAAGCAATGGCATATCCCCCTCTTCAGTACATCAGTTTGCAGCAACAGACTATGTATGTCCCTTCTCTGCACTTACCCAGCACCTAATGATCTCTGATCTAACTTAGTTGAGATTCAGCGTCCACCCCTATGCGGGCCTTGTTTGCTTGGGTGGTGGGGGCTCAAAAAGAAAACAAGCAACAGACAAAGAACCTCAGTGCAGAAGCACTGAAACAAGGTTACCCCAAAGGGCACTGACAATAAGGCAAGTTTCAAAGAAACACCATATCACATATACTTCAATAATGAAAAGCATCATGGGATATATATACAAATCACCATGACATTTTAGACTGGCTCAGTTTACAGCAATTTACATGCATTTTAAATAGCACAACGAACAATTTTTTATAATGCAGTCCATTAGTAACTTTTTACCTCTATCAAAAACACCTAGTACCATGATATTTTCAACATTTACAGGTTTTATACACATAAAGTATATACATTCAAGTATTTTATGACATAGTGCCATTGCATACTAAATCCAACAATGAGGAACACAGCCTGTTTTACATCAGCTCAGTGGTCACCACAATAACCTCTCTGTATGAGGACCTGAGAGGGAAAAGGAAAATTAAAGAGGACGCTATAGCATAGTCACGAAAGGGAAGGGGGTGCCCATAGGTGGCCAACCTTTTGGACTAGAAATTGTAAAGGATAGATTAGGCTGAGAAACAGAAGAACTGTAGCAACAGATTTAAGAAAAAGTCAATCCTCAACAGTGGCAGGCGCTCCCTGTCACAGAACCAAATCTGCCGAGGCCAGAATGGGGTGATGAGGATCATCTCTGCCTGAAGTTTCAGAAGAACCCTCTGAATTAACGGGAAGGTGTACAGAAACCTCCCTGTCCAACAGAGGGACAACGCATCTGGCCAGAAAACACAAGGTATGGGCTCTCGCGAGCAGAAGATGGGCAGTTTGGCGTTGAGTGGAGATGCAAAGAGGTCCAACTTTGGACGGCCCCACCTGTCAAACAGATCTGCTACTGACTGGAGGAGCTCCCACTCGTGAGCCTTGGACCACGATCGGCTTAGGCTGTCGGCTAAGACGTTTTTGACACCTGGAAAATGAACAGCAGTGAGATCTAGGCAGTGTTCCAGTGCCCAATACCAGACTCCCATCGCCTCCCCGCATAGGGGGTAGGAGTGTGTGCCCCCTTGCTTATTGGTGTAGAACACTACAGACGTGTTGTCCGTCTGGATGAGAAGAAGGCCTGGTGAAAGGTTTGTCTGAAATGCCCGCAAGGCGTTCAGAACCGCTCGCATCTCTAGAATGTTGATATTAAACTGTTGCTCGTCTGGAGACCATGTCCCCTGGGTTTGATTTTCTCCTAGATGAGTGCCCCAGACAAGACAGGCAGTGTCTGTGGTCAGGATCCGTCTTGGGGGTTCCTGCTGAAAAGGGACGCCTCGTTCCAGGTGGGAGGGTCCAACCACCAAGAAAGAGTCCTTCTTACTGGGTTGGAGATACTGACCGGCCAGTCCAGATCATCTGATCTCTGGTCCCACTGCACCCTGAGCATCCACTGTGGGACGCTCATGTGGAGGCGAGCCAAGGGAACTGTGGGGGATGGCTGCTGCCATGTGCCCCAGAAATCTGAGGAAGGTCCTGGCTGGGACCTGTGGGACCATAGATACCGTTCAGGCTACAACCTGTAGACGATCCCCCCGTTCTGCGGGAGAAAGAAGAAGAAGAAGAAGAATTAGCATTTATATAGCGCTTTTCATACACAGTATCCCAAAGCGCTTTACAAGCAATGCTAGACTGGTAGTGAAGTGACTGAATGTGTGGTGTCAGCCATATCGCACATCATCACCCACACACAGCCTGGATAATTGCATGAACCGGTTTATGGGAAGGGGAATGTTGGCCAGGACACCGGGAATGTTTCCTACTCTTTATGAAGAGTACCCTGGGTTCTTTTACTTCCACCTGGACAACCACCAGGACAACACCAGGATGGGCAGAAGGGACCTCGGTTTAACGTCTCATCCAAAAGGACGGCACCCCCCAATACTGCACTCTAATGCCAGCGATTTTTAGGTGCAAGTCTATCCCAGTGTGGGCCGAGAACCCACGACCTTCTGGTCCAGAGGTGGATGTGCTACCAACTGAGCCACGCCATGCCCTGAACTGTCGAGGACCACTCTTATAAAAAGGAGTCACTGACTGGGCTCTGGGGAAGACTTAGGAAGATTCAGGATGATCCCTAGCTCTTGGAAGAGAATAAAGGTGTCTTCGAGAGTGCGCAGTAGTTGCACTCTGGATTGTGCTGCCAGAAGCCAATCGTCTAGGTAAGGGATGATGTAATGGCCCTGGCATCTGAGCGCCACAGCCACCACTGCTAGGCACTTGGTGAAGACTCGTAGAGCAGAGGAGAGGCCAAACGGTAAGGCCCAGAACTGATAATACCTCCCATGGAAGCAGAACCTCAGAAACTTCCAGTGGGAAGCAAAAACCTTTATGTGCATATAGGCATCCTACATGTCCAGGGAGAAGAGCCAATCCCACCGGTGCAAGAGGGGAATGAGGCCTGGCAGAGTGACCATCCTAAACCTTTTGTATTCTATAGAAATATTTAAGAAGCTGAGGTCCAAGATAGGACAAAGATTCCCGGTCTTTTTTGGGACCAGGAAGAAGTGGGAGTGGTAACCTTTCCCCCGTTGTCCTTGAGGAACTGACTCTATTGCCGGTTTTTGCAGGAGGGTCTGTATTTCTCCTTCTATTAGAGGAATGTGCGAAGGAGGATAATGGGACAACCTAGGTGGTTATTCTGGAGGAATCTGAGTAAACTCTAAGGTATGTCCTCTCCTTATTAGGTCTAGAACCCAGAGGTCTGTCGTACTGTTGCTCCATCCCTCTTGGTAGAGGGAGAAGCGACCCCCTACTGCCTCCCCCATGATCTCCGCCGGAGGTGGGGAGGGTCAACAGCGAGTCATTGGGTAGCTCTGGGAGTTGGCAGGGAGGGCTGGGAGGACTTGGGGTCTCTAGAGGTAGAGCTCCCAGAATCTTGGGTTATGGCTTTCCTCTTAAAGCCGCCTCTCTGCGGAAACTGGTCATGGTTATTCTGCCCTGAGGGCTTACGAAATGGCCATTTGCGGAATGGCTTCTGGTCCCCTTCATATAGTTTTCGGATGGACCAGAGATGGACTTCCCGGATTTTCGGAGAGGAGTTTCTCTGTCTCCTCCCCGAAGACGACGGAAACCAGGAATGGGAGGTCCTGGATTCTGGACTGTAGATCCTGGGAGAATCCTGAAACTCTAAGCCAGGCATGGCATCTAAGACAAACGCCGGAAGCCGCTGCCCTCGAGGCCGTATCTGCAGTATTGTATGAGGCCCTGAAGACACGAGTGCCTACGTCCGAACCAGATTTCAAAGTTTCCAGGAGCTTGGGTCTTTTGTGCTGAGTCTGGCAAGGCCTGAGCTACTTCCAAGCCCTTCTCCCACATTGCATTTTGGTATTGGACCATATGTGTGAGGAAGTTTAGAGAGCGAATGGAACAGGTGGAGGCAGAATAGACCTTCTTGCCCACCTGGTCCAGGTATCTGGACTCTACATCGGGACGCTGGGAGCTAAGGTGTTTAGGTTGTTTGGATTTATCATGAGCAGCTGTAATCACCATGGAGTCCACCTGATTGTGTTCTGCCAGGAAAGGCTCTTCCCTCGGGGCTCTATATAGCCTGTCTGATTTCTTAGGAACTGCCGGGCAGGTAGAGGGATGCTTCCAAGTAATCCTGGAAAGGTCTTGGAAGGTATCCACAAGAGAAGGGACCACTAGAGGCTTTGACTCCTTCTGCCTCAGGTATTTTGCCAACTTCCGGTGTTCCAGATCAAAGTCCTCTGTCTCCCAGCCGTTAGAGGACTAGATATGCCTCATGACGTTCATGAATGTGGGATCATCAGGAAGGGCCTGTGGGGTGTCCTCCTCGTCGGGGAACACTCTTTCCCTGGAGAGGGAATAGTTGGACCCAGAGGAGCTGGGATGCGAACCATGGCCCTCTGAATAGGAGGAGGCTGATTTTGAGCAGGAGTAAGAACGGCTTCTTTCCTTTGAACGTCACCTACTGGAAGACCGACGTTGGCTATAGGACCGACAACAGCTAGGGTCCAACAGTGGCTGACTGAACGCATGGAACAGCTGTCAGACCGGTGTCGGCTACTGGACCATCTCTTGCTCAAGGAACGACAGCGGCTGGTAGAGCGAGAGCATTGCCGGTGCTGGCATTCCCTGTGTTTAGATCGGCTACAGGCATCTACCTGAGTGCGTGACCTGGATTTCAGTTTAGGCTTAGTGGGGGAATATTTAGGCACAGGGGAAAAAGGCTTTTCATCCCTACTTTTATCCCTAGTTTTCTCCAGAGCAGGATCTGGTTACGGCAGTAAAATGTCTTTTGAGTTGGCCACTCCAAAACTGAAAGTTTGGTGAGCTCTTTATTAAATTGTGCTGTGGCAGGACCCATCGGAAGGCTGGGTTTGTCCAGCAAGCAAGGAGGTATGGGTGAAGACGGCAAATCAGGGAGGTCCCTGGGTGAAGAATCGTCTGAGGTCCTCAGGACTGGAGGCCCCATGGACTGGCGAATGGTCAGTATCTGTTGCCTTCACCAACGTCCGCGCTGGGTCCTGTGCATTTTACGGTTTGGAGCCATCTGGCTTAGCCGCCGTCGGCTCTGGTTTCGTCAGTTGGGCTGTAGAGGGTCGGTGAGCCGGTGCTGGCTTTGAGCCTTACTCCCATTCCTTCTGAGGTTGGGCTTTACAAGGAGCCCTGGGAACAGCCGCGGACAGGGTTTTCTTCAGTGGGGCCGAGGCAGATGCCTAAGAGGAACCAGAGGTCCCAACTCCCAAGGTGGAGGGTGGCCACAAGGGCAGGTCTTTCACCTTCGAGGTGGGGGGCGACGGTACAGAGACCGGGCTCAGACTACCATTACCTGACGCTGGTGTCTTGGCGTGGATGGTAGCATCCAACTTACCGTTAAGAGTGCCGTTAGTGACTGGCTCCAGTCCTTTTTTCGGGACTTGTGGCGGTCAGAGTCCCGCTTTTTCTCCTTATGCTTCGAGGAGCAGGGTGTGGAAGACGACTTCTCACCGGGAGAGTGCTGCATCACGGCCACTTGTTTGAGGATATGGGCCTTTAACACCTTAAGGCAGCAGATCCTAGTCCTACTTGTAAAGCCGCGGAAAATTGGGCAGTTCTTGGTGTCGTGGTATGGCCCGAGGCAAAAGACACAGGCCTCATGGGAGTCTTTCGCTTGTATCTGGCAGCCGCAGGAACACTTTGTCCTTTTCTGTCCAGATGAAGAAACTGACAACAATGAAGTCAACATGCCGATGAATGAGAAGAACGAGAAATGAACTTCGAGAAAAAAATAAAAAAATGAAGAAATACTTTGCTGAGACTACTAACAGGTTCTAAAGGCAACCAAAGAGCCAATGGAAGTGGGTCTGCGGTGGGAAAAGAAATGAGGTGGGGCTGGGGACCGCCCCATGATATACCATTGGCTGATGTGGGGGTGGCTCCGACGGGGGTGGGTACTGCTAGCTAAAGGTTTCCGATGGGTCCCAGCGCCTGCGGCATAGTCCATATTGTAATAGCCTGTTGCAAGAGCTCACACTTGAAGTAAGATCTGTTGGTACCGCCTGTGAGGGGGGCAAACCATGATATGTAGATAGGCATCCTGCATGTCGAGGAAGCATAGCCAGTCGCCCTGCTTGAGCAGAGGAGGAAGACCATGTAGAGTCACCATCAAGAACTTTCTGTATCGAATGTAAAGATTCAGCTCCTTGAGGTTTAGAATGGGCCTCAATTCCCATGTTCTTCTGGGAACCAGGAAGAACTGGGAGTAGAACCCTTGGTTCCTTTGCCACTTGGGCACTGTTTCTATGGTTCTCTTGTGCAGCAAGGTAAGGACCTCCACCCTGAGCACCTCTGTGTGGTCTGTAGAATAAGAGGTGGGAACTGATGTTACAGCTGGATACTGTTCTAGAAGTTCTAGAACATGATCCTGTCTGATTATCAGCAAGATCTAAGCATCTGTGGTAATGGTTCTCCATTGGGACAGATGGAGGGAAAACTGACCTCTGATCACCACATCTTGGGCTTGGAACAAGAGGAGGGGGCCTGGCAAGGAGTCAGGCTGAGGTGGAACCAGCTGCAGGGGCCAATCTCCCTCCCTTGGAGTACTTAACAGATGGACCAGTAGTGGAGGAGGGGGCAGGCAAGGCAAGGCAGAGCTGGCCCAGCGTTTGCCCTGGAGCCTGGTTCCGGAGCCAGATTTGTTAGAGGCCTTACGAAAGGAGGTCCTTGGTCTGCTCCTAGACTGGGTATGATAAAGGCCGTGGACAGACCTAATAGCCCTGCCAGAGGCCTGCAAGTCATTAATGATATCCTGCACATCAGGGCCAAAAAGTTTGTGACCCACAAAAAGGGCATTCAGCATTTCTGCTGGACATCAGCAGTGAAGCCAAACACTCTAACACAGGAATGCCTTCTAAGGAGGATGCCAGTGGCATCTGCCCTGGCTGTAGTATCAGCTATATCACAGGTGGCTCTGAAGAGATGCTTACTTGCACCTTCCGAGGCCTAGAGAACTTTGAGAAGCTCTTGTCTGTGGGAACTCTCAAGAAGGGCCCGAGCAGCAGCCTTACCCTTCTTTCAGAGCGTATTCTGGTACTTTATCATATGAGCCAAATAGCTGGCAATTCTAAGGCCCAAAGTGGCTGAGGCAAAAGTCCTCTTGCCCCAGAGGTCAATCCTCCAAGATTCCCTGTCAGGGGGAAGGGAGCCAAGGTGCTTGAGCACCCTAGACTGGTCACGAGTGGCCTTGATTACCACCGAGTCAGTTTCTGACTGGGCCACATAGAAAGGCAGGAACAAAGGTGCCTGGTAAAGCTCATTAGCCTTTCTGGGCATGGCAGGTACCAGGTAGCACTGGCAGCATCATGCAGTGCTGGAAGCAGGAGAAGGAATAACTTTGGTTGGAGATTCTGGGATCTCCAAGAAATCCACCAGGTTCCTCCTTGTGACATCCTCTTCCTCAGTCTGAAACCCCATGATGAAAGGGAGTCGTTTCATAATATTAGAGAAGGATGGGTCCTTGGGTTGTGTTTGACCAAGTCCTCCTTCTTGGAGGAGACAGCAGACCTGTCAGAGGAATCAACCTTAACCTCTCTCTTCATCCTCTTCATCAGGAAGGATGAGATCAGGGTGATACTCCTATGTTGGCCTGTTCTGCAACAGGAACCAATGACTGGAATACTGACGGCTCTCTAGAGGGCACGTGGCTGGTTGATCGAACTGGCACTGACAATGAAGCAGTGCCCGACAGCGAGGGTGATGAAGGCCCAGGTCATAGAACAAACTGTTGTACGAGAGCCGAGGTTACAGAAGTAAGAACTGCACTGAGGTTGATGGCAGAGTAAAGAGGTATCGTTGACACAGGTATCGATGGAGAGGACGAAGAACATAGTTCCAACAAACCACAATTAACCATAGTAGAAGTGGTGGGGCCCAGCACTTATGGACCTCGCAGTTCAAGAGGTCTCGACGGCGGGGCTGAGGCAGATGACCCAGAGACTGACAGTCTCTCCACAGTAAGGTGCCTGACAGAAACAAAGGCCTGCAAGGAGGGCGGTGTCGATTCTGACATTGAAGCGTTAGACGGTGCAATCCCAGGCAAAGAAGATTAAGAATGCAACGGGGACCAGGATCACTGCCTTTTTTGTGTGTGTGTGTGTGTGTGTGTGTGTGGATTGAGATGGTCCTTAGGCTGGTCCTTGTCTCAATGAGAATATTTCCCTGGGGACTTGTCCCAGGCCTTGGTGGCCTGAGAGCCCAAAGAGGACATTGGCAACTGGGAGGGGGGGAGCCCGGGAAGACCCCCTGCTCTCCGCTAGCTGCCTGCTGCTCCATAAGGAATTTCTGCAGGGCTTTCTAGTGTTGTCACTGGATGGGGAGGATGAACTTCAGGCAAAGCTCACAGGCAAGAGCGTTGTGACCAGGCTCGAGACAGCAGACAGAAAGTTTGTGGTCGTTGGTTGAAAAAATCTTCTTCCGGCAGCAGCAGCAATGAAAAAGAGCCAACAAAGGAGTAGTTCTCGACATACAAAAATAAAAGGAATCACTTTAAAATAAAGTGATTCAAAACTGTAACAAAAGAAAAGGTAAGTAGAAATTTGGCAGTCGACTGAGCAATGAAGCTTCTGTGGAGTCCATTTGTGAATGGTCGACGTCGGGGAAGAACTGAGGAGGGAGTGGGGCCACTCATGCTTATATAGATCTTTCACATCGGAGCCAGACGATGGCATGGGAGGCCCCTACTAGACTGCTGCAGAAAAGCTTCCATGTGATCCTAGTGCCTGACAGTCAAGTTCCATAATTGTGAACTGATGACAGAAATATCCCTTAGGAAGATCAAGGGTGACTCCATCATTCCTCAGTTCCCAGCCAGAGACTGCTTGGAAGGTATTTCAAAGTAGCAGGAGCCAGGAAAACCAGAACCACAACCAGGCACAAAGGAGAGGAGAAGGAACTGAATAATGTAGCCCTAATAGGGCACAGGAATAGTACAGGTCACGTGAGGGCATGCAGGACTTCCAGTAAAATCTCCCCCACTAAATAGCAGGCACCTCTCACACTGCACCAAACTTGCTTCCAAATTCTGCTTGGGGGAACTCCCTACCTCACCTCCTCTCTCTCAACCCTACCCCTACCTACCCAATCCCTCAGATCTTCTGATACTCGAACTCTGGTGGTCACTCCTCACTCCACATGCATTGGACAGTCTGCCTTCTCCTATAGTTTCCCTAAAGCCTAAAACTCCCTCCCCCCACAAATATGCCACTCTGCTGCTGCCTCCTCGGATCTGCCCTACACAATTACCTCTCTTCTAGCTGCTCCTGCTATAATCCACCTTAACCTTCCCCCAATAATAATTCTCCTGTTTTTACTTCACCCTCGCCTCTCCTGTTACTCAAACCCTGTCTCCACCACTCCTTTCCCATTTCTCCCTACCAACCCTTTCTTTCTTCCTCCCCATTGCTCCCCCTTCCTTTTTTCCTACATCCCCTCCTCTAACATTGCCTGGTTCATCCCCTGGCAGTGTTCTTAGCATCCTGGAGGGGCCAGATCCCTGGCATGCCGCTCTCCTCCATCTACCTTCCCCTACTCCCTCCCCCGCTCTATCACCCCTCATTAATCACATAGCCCCAAACTCCCAATAGCACTTGTAGTTTAATCACACTTTTGTTGTAACATAATAAAGTGAACTGACTGCACTCTGCTTACTAGCTTGTCTTAGTTCAACTGTTTATCTCCAGTCATTGTTTACGTATACAGGCTATGTGCTTCCGAGCTGCTTGCATCGATTGTTGAATTTTGTGTTCTGTAACTACCTGAGTAGTCAATCCCCTTGTTTCTTAGTTAAAAACTGTTAACTTTTGTTCAGTCATTGTTTACTTTATAGTCCAAATGCATCATTGTTATATGTACTCATTGTATAACTGTTGAGCTGTGGCTCAACTGAGAAGATTCTCTTGAAGATCTACTGTTACGGTAAGTAACTGAACTCTCATTTGAGGACATGTCCTTCTACTGAGTGCTTCCCTGCAGTGGGGACAGGAGTGAACAACTCCTTGTTTGCTAATGTAGTGCATCACTGAAACATTTTTCATCTGTATCAGCATTGTTTGACCCCACAGAAGGTCAGCAAAGGCTTGTAGGTTATGAAGAACAGCCTTCATTTAAGGAGTGTTGCAGTGGTGGCAGAAATCGAGAGGGGATCAAAGACCTCATACCAGGAGAAAAGGTGACCCTTTGCTGAGGTTAGAGTGGTCCAATCAACTGAGGAAAGCAAACAATGCCAAAAGTCACTGCACTCCGGAACCCAAAAGGTGACCACCAGAATGAGAGACTCCAGGTCAAAGTATCCCAGAATAAGGATTTTGTGGGTCACGAACATGTAAACTGGGTTGTATAAATATGCACCTTTTGCACTAGTAACCACCTCCCATATGAAGCCCCGTACGCAGTGCACTACATAAGGGTGTTGGCACAGAATCTGACTTTTGGCAAACAAATTGTTTAGAACAACATCGGTATGTGCGCTGCCTTTTTTTTTTTTAGGGTATCCTATGAATACAAGTCTATTTACATCAATGTTGAGCACCTTTAGATGTGAGAGTGCTCTGTATTTGTTTCTCTGTTGCCAAAGAAATCCTCACGTACAGGCATGCCAGCAGGACAGCAATGATGGCCCTAGCTATCAGCCCTATCAGTCTGAAAAAGCATCTTACTAAGTCATAGGCACTGGAGGATGCTAACTGTGCCTGGGCAACCAGAGCAGTGGCACAATCCTTCAAGAAGCAAGGCCCAGCCAGCAAATGTGTCCAGGAACTAGAAGGGGGACAGGATCAGATCTACAGTACAGTAGCTTCTTGTTGTTTTTACATTGTTTCTTGTGGATTCTACTTGGTAGAAGGTTATTTCTTTTCTTTCTTACTACTAAGGGGCTAGCAGGGTATTGTTTGGGGCGGTTGGAATTTTGAAACCTGTTTTGGTAGCTATAAGTGGGCTCATTTGTTTGATTCACTGTGTGGCAGGCTGCATTTGTAGAGGCCTATTTCTTCTGTTTAAAAACATAATTGCTGTGATTTAACTGGGTCTGTTTCTTTGAATTGGAGACCTATATCTTTTAATTCCAAGCCTATTTTGATGTGTTGTTGGTGAAGCTGTTTGAACTGGAGTCCTGTTTCTTTGGGCAGCAAACCTATTTTGGGGGCTTTGAGTAGAATTGTGATTCATTGTTGCTGGCTTCACTAGCTGCAAAGTTATAGTGCAGAGTGGGGGAAGGATGCTAATGGTCTGACCAGAGGCCTCAGCTACCTGATTGTTTCTGGAAGACTTGGGCTGGTCGCACCTCCAAACCCCTCACCCCACCCACCCCTGGTTCATTATTTCCTATACCAGGGTTCTGACATCACTTCCTCAAGCGGGCAAAGGATATGCACCTGTCATAGCAGAAGCAGACATCCAGGAAAGGAACAGCAGCAAGGGAAGAGGTGACTGCTATCTCAGAGGAAGGGAAGTAAATGCAAATCTAGGAGCTTTCATTATTACTTCTTTGCATTGATATTGCATTGGGGAAAGGAGGAGTAGGAGTTTGAAGAATGTTGTGCAATGGCTACTTAAAATCTCTTTCTGAGTGTGGATAGGAAGGATAGGAATATAAAAAGCAGTTGCTCAATATATCTAAATGTGTGCAACAAAGGAGGTAACGGAAATATAGAAAATGTTTTGCACTGATAGAGAGGGGAGAGGGGAGATTTGGGGGAGTGTTTGGCATCCTGCATCTGGAAGGGTGGGGGGTTGCTGGTGGGCAACGACAGCAATGGGTAAGGTGGTAGGCTGCAACAACTGCGGTGCACCAATCTTTCTAAAATTGCCTGGAGTGTGGGAGGATGTTTAGTGTGCAGCCACATAGAAAAACTCAGAAAGGAGATTGAGAGTCTGCAGGAGGAACTAAGACAGGCAAGGCAGATTGGGGGTGGGTTTAGCCCAGGGCGATTTAAGCCAACAGTGGTGAGAAGAGGGTCAGAAGAAGGGAAGCAGAGACAAAGGGGCCCAGGTCAGGAAGAACGATTGCCGGGGAAACCAGGTCAGGAGACAAAAGACAAATGGAAGGAGGAGATAGGGACTTGTGAGGGGAGGCGAAGAAGTGGCAAAAGTCATGGAGTGGAAAGGAGAGAACAGGTTACTATGAAGAGAGACGGAGCGGGCATTTGTGAAGGGTCTTCAGAAAATAGTTGTGCACTGCTAGAGAGGAAGAAGGTGGAGGAGGGAAATGATGAAATTAGAGGAGTAATTGATAAATGCCTGGACCAAACTGGAGCGGGGGGAAGTTCTGCTGGGAGAATTGCAACAGGGGTAAAAGGGGGAAATAATGTGCAGGAGGAAGAAGAGGAGCTGGAAATGAGAGAAGGAGATGAATGGAAGCAAGCAGGGAGTAAGAGGGGTGGAATCTTAGTGCTGGGGGACTCAATACTAAGAGGAGTCAGGTGGGGTAGCAAGGGGAAGAGACATAGTTGCATTTGGGTGGAGGCCATGCCAGGAATGACAGCGGAAAGGGTGGGACAATCTGTTCTGAAATATGCTAGAAGGGGTAGGGACAAGCCTCATTTAATTATACATCTTGGGACAAACGACCTGGCTGACAAGACAGTAGATAGTCCAGAGGAGGTTTGAGGAACTAGCACAATTATGTGAGGGGCAGGAAGATCAGTAACTTTTTAGAGATACTTCCAGTGCCCAAGACAAGCACAACAAGAAAGCTTGAGAATAGAGGAATTTAATGGATGGCTAAGAGCCTGGTGTTGTGCTAAAGGGTATGGGCTGTTGGGGGTGGGGAGGGACCTGAGAGGACAGTAGTCTCTATGCCAAGGACAGACACACTTGAGTGAGGAGGGAAAGAAAGTGTTGGAAACAGAGGATGGAGGGAGCAAAGAGGAAGTTGGGAATTTAAACTAGGAGTGGGGGTGGCAGTTGGGGAAGAGATATGCAGAGACCACAGGTTGGGAAACCATATGAGCTTACCCCCCATAACAGTGACAAAGGACAAATGGCAAGTACTGTTGGTGATGCTAGGAAAGGAGGGCAGGATGGGATGGGGGGAAAGGGTGGAAGGTGGTTACCCTTAATGCTAGGAGCCTTGGGAGGAAAACTGCAGAGTTACAGGTTCTCATGGCAGAGGGAGAGGTGGACATTGCAGTCATCACGGAAACATGGGCCACCCAATACAATGACTGGGACCTGTCTGTACCAGGGTACAGGTTATTTCGTGGGGACAGGGTGATTGGGAAAGGAGGGGTGGCACTATGAAGGAAGGACTGAAGTGTGTAAGGGAGGAAGGGAGGAGGGTAGTACAGAGTCACTTGGATGCAAATCCAGGATTCCAAGAATAGGATTCTTAGAATGGGAGTGGTGTACAGGCCACCATCTCAGACGGAGGAGTTAGCCAGGAACTAGCGGAACAGATCAGGAGGACCTAGAGAGAAGGGTAGATGGTGATTGGGGGGACTTCAACATGCCAGGAGTGGACTGGAGCACCCCAACAACCAGGAACAGAAGGGAGCAGGTACTGCTGGATGCCTTCCAGGACAGCTTCCTGCTGCAAATGGTCAGTGAACCAACCAGGTTAGGGAATACCCTTGACCTTGTGCTGGCAAATGGGGACTTTGTGAGAGAACTTACAGTGGAGGAACTGCTGTCAGGGAGTGACCACCACTCAGTATGGCTCACATTGGATATGGGCAAGGAAGGAGTGGAATCTGGCACAAGAGAGCTGGACTTCAGGAGGGCCGACTTTGGGAGGATGGGGGAAGTGGTAAAAGGGTACCTGGCCAGAATTCAATCTAGTATGGACACTAACCAGAGGTGGGAGCTCATAAAGCTGGGGATAGTGGAGGCAACTAAAACCTGCTGCAAAGCCCAGAGCAAGAAGGCTAGGGCTAAGAAACCGAGCTGGTTGAGCAAGGAGGTCATGGAAAAGGTAAGGAGGAAAAGAGCTGCCTTTAGGAAGTACAAGAAAACAGGGAGGGGGAGGGACAGGGAGGAGTACTTGACAGAATCGAAGGATGTGACAAGGGCAGTAAGGAGCCAAAGCATCTCACGGAACTCAGGTTGGCACAAGGCATTAAGAAGGGGAGAAGGACTTCTTTAAGTACATCAGGAGAAAAGGAGTTGTAAGGACCACATAGTAAGGATTAGGAAGGAGAGGGGTTGGGTGGAAGCAGGGTGCGATAAGGCAGAAGCTGACTAATAAGTACTTCTGCTCAGTATTTACTAAAGAGAGAGGTGGTGACACCCAAGGTGGGAGAAATGGCAGAAGCAGGGAAGTGGTGACAGATGGGAAATCATGGAGGGCAGAGTTCGAGAGGGTTTGAAGGCACTGAGGGTGGACAAGGCGCCAGGCCCAGATGGCATCCACCCAAGGTACTGAAGGAGCTGGCAAGGTCCTTGCAGGACCTTCTTGCAGACCTATTTAATGCCTCACTACATTGGTGTGTACCTCAGGACTGGAGGATGGCTCATGGTGCCCCTCCACAAGAGTGGCCCCAAGGATGAACCGGGAAACTACAGACCAGTGAGCCTCACATCCATCATGGGTAAGCTAATGGAGACTATCCTGAAGGAGAGGCTGGTGACCCTCCTAGAGGCCAAAGGACTACAGGACAGCAGACAGCATGGCTTCATACGTGGCAGATCCTGCCAAACCAACCTGGTTGAGTTCTATGACTGGGTAACTAGGCAACTGGACAGGGGCCATGCAGTGGATGTCCGGTATCTGGACTTCAGTAAGGCATTCACTCGTGCCGCATGGAAGGCTGGCAGGAAGTTAGTAGGCACAGGGCGGGTGCAAAGCTGGTGAGATGGGTAGGAAACTGGCTTCCAGGAAGGCAACAGAGGGTGGTGGTGGGTGGGGCTCTCACACCAAGGGCAGTGATGCGGTGTTCCACAGGCTCGGTGTTGGGACCAGTGTTGTTTGGGATATTTATTGCAGACATATCATGGGACATCAAGAGCAAGATCAGTCTGTTTGCTGATGATACCAAGGTAGGCGCGGTGGTGGATGACCTAGGGGATGGCAGGGGTTGCAGGATGATCTGGCAAAGCTTGAAACCTGGTCAGACACCTGGCAACTGGCTTAATGCCAAAAGTGCAAGGTGCTGCATTTGGGATGAAGAACCCAAGGAGGAGTTACCAGCTAGGGGAGTGCAGCTAGCCCAGACAGAGGAGGAGAAGGATCTGGGTGTGCTCATTACAGGATCAATGAACAACTTGGCACAATGTAGGAAGGCAGCTGCAAAGGCCAACAAAATGCTGGGTTGTATTGCAAGAGGTATATCCTCGGGAGGAGGTGGTGATTCTGCCACTGTATAGGTCATTAGTTAGACCACACCTGGAGTACTGCGTGCAGTACTGGCGCCCGTATCTGAAGAGGGACATTAAGTTACTGGAGGGGGTGCAGCGCAGGGCAACAAAGATGATCAAGGGGCTGGGGGACTTATCATACGAGAGGAGGTTGAAGGAGTTGAACATGTACTCACTGGAGGAGAGGAGGGACGGGGTGACATGATTGAAACCTTTAAATACATGAAAGGAATAAACAAGACGGGTACAGAGGGGCTGTTCAAAGTAAGGGAGGGGAGGGCCACCAGGGGCCATATGAGACTGGAGGGAGGAAGATTCAGGAGGGAGATGAGGAGACACTTTTTTACAGAGAGGGTGGTGGCTGGGTGGAATGAGTTGCCTGCAGAAGTGGTATGCAGTAGAACAGTGGACTGCTTCAAAAGGGGATGGGACAGGACAAGAGGGAGGGCTAATGAAGGGGAAGGGTGGAAGGGAGGGGCAGCTGCAGAATAAGGGGTGCTAGTTGCACATTTGAGCAGACTTGATAGACCTCTAGGCCTTTATCTGCTGGCAAATTTCGTATGTTCGTAGGACAGCACTGATACATTAATGGCACTGACAAGGGGGTCAAAAAAGATGTTGGTTCATTCACAAGAATGTCCAGCTGATCGAATAGCTGGGGAGTAGAAATAATGTGTGAAGGACAGCATCCCGGGACAGGGCTTTCAACAATCAATCGTCCAGATAAAGGAAAATGTATAGGCCTTCTCTCCAGAGCACTGTGGCCACTAATGCTAAGCATTTTGTAAAGACATGCAGTGCTAAAGACAAGCCAAAGGGCAAGACACGAAACCAGTAATGAGGGTACTCCAGCATAAAGTTGAAGTACTGCTCGTCACTGCAAAGCACCTTGATATGAATTAAGTATAGAAAAGCTGTACGCAAAAAATGGTGCAAAACTTCATCAGAGCTTCTGCGGAGACCCATACGATCGAGTCAACGGCAGGAAAGAAATGAGGAGGGAGCAGGGCTGGTCACGCCTTTATGGGGTTGGTGACGTAGACAGACATAGTCAGTGTGGTTGACCCCAGTTGTACTGCTGAAAATCTTCTGTGCGGATCCTGCTTCACTGATGGTGAAGTTCCATCTGTGGGACCTGATGACCGAGATACCCCTGAAGACTACCTTCATGTCTGCTCTGATGGCAGTTCTTTTCCTTGTCAAGCAGAGGAGGATTTTGTAGATTTATCCTACTTCTGCGCTGGGCAATTCTCTGCTGTCTCTTATTACCTGGATGTTGAGTCACTAGAGCAGGTCATCAAAAGCAGTGTGAACGCTGTCCATTCTCTGTTTTCTGCAGCAAGACTTCCAAAACTTTTGACAAGGTCTCACTGTAGCCTGGTTGAATCCCTGGCAATTCGCACAGGATTCAACATCATGCAAGGCAGATGACAAATTGCATGCGCGTTACCATTGTAAATCTTTACTTTGCCGCAATGACACATATTGAATAAAGGTTCTTTCTCCTTCAACGGCAGCATATAATAATACAACTGAAATAAAGCAAAGAGTGAAAGCCTGCAAAGAGATGATGAGTTTCAGTGTTAATTCTCCGTTAATCCCACAAGTAGTTGATGGCAAAAAAGGAAATGAGTAATGATGGGGTCATCCACATTACATATGACGTCAACGTAGCCAGAGAAGTAGTAGTAAATGTTATGTAGCGCCCAATCCCAGGGGCTCTGAGCACTGAACAAAAATTCTAACATAATAGTGAAAATTTAAACATTTCAGAATACACCACTATAATAAATAAAATCTAAATAATATACATAAAAGCTAATAGCACAAAGCTTGTTAGGTGAATTTCTGGATTAAGGATTAAACCGTGCCAAAAGACTCCCAAAACAGGAAGGATTTCAGGCCCTTCTTTAACGCCTCTAATGAGGGGGGCTTCTCTCAAAGCCCTGAGAAGCCTGTTCCAAAGGGCAGGGCTGGCAGATGAAAATGCCCCATCACCAGAAGATTTCAGCCTAACCCTTGGAATGGCCAGCAGGCCTACCTCGGAGTACAGCGGGCAAGAGGTCTGACAAGGAGTCAATAGGTCATACAGGTAGCCAGCACCCAGTCTGCACAAGGCCATATAGGTCAGCAAGCTGACCTTGTAGGTGATATGCCACTTCACCGTTAGGTAGTGCAGTTCACGCAGGACCGGTGTTATATGACATGACCTGGGGAGGCCTGTCAACAACCTGGCTGCTGCATTCTGCACCAGCTGCAGACATCGTAGGACACCTCCACTCACTCAGCGGTATAAAGCATTGCAGTAATCAAATCTAGAGGTGAGGAATAAATACACCAGTGAGGACAAGTCTTCTGGGAGGATAAAGGTTTTAATCCAGGTGATGTTCTGAAGATAAGCGCCATTCTGGATTACAGCAGACACCTGAGACTCAAGTGTCAGCATCTCGTCCAGAATGACCCCTGAATTCTTAATGTTAGGTCAGGCCACCAACCCTGAGGAACACAGCCATAAGCCAGTTAACCCTCCCCCCAATCAGTGGCCCCTATACCCACACCCCCTTTCCGACTAGGCTTAATCACCAATACCTCCATCTTGTCCAGAATGAGTCACAACTAGCTTGATGAGAGCCAGTCCTGGATCTTAGCCAGGCACGAATTTATTACCTGAACGGCACCAAGCGTCCCAGGCGCAAAAGACAGGTACAGATGGGTATTATCAGCACAGCAATAAAAACGCGGACCATTTCATCTAATGATCTCTCCCAAGGGCAGCATATACACTGCAAACAACATGGGAGACAGAATAGAGCCCTAGGCTGTGGCACTGGGAGTTAGGTGAAAAGTACAGTTAAGTAAGAACTTACCGTAACAGTAGATCTTCGAGAACAGCTCTTGCAGCAGGTTACACCATGAGGACTGAAGCTGGCAGGCGCCAGGACCCCACAGAAATTTTCTAGCTAGCAGTATTCAGCGGGGACCGCCCCCGACGTCAGGCACAGTACGTAAGGGGGCGATCCCCCATAATCCCCAGTTCTCCCGCCGCAGACTCCCGGCCACAGTATGACATCAGAAAAGGAGACTGAGGACCCGCCATCAAATGGCAGTCAGAAAGTTGCTGAAACACCTGATCCTAGGAGAAGGATGTTGGAACTTGAATCTACCTCCAGCAGGGATGGTGGGAGGGAAAGTACCTGCTGCAAGAGCTGTTCTTGAAGATCTACTGTTATGATAAGTTCTTATGTAACTGTACTATTTTACTTCGAGAAACAGCTCTTGCAGCAGGTTACACCATTAGGACTGATTCCCAATCAATCGTGGAAATCCCACACCATTGGGAGGAGAGAAGGTAGAAATCCCTAATAGAACGGAGGAGGTTGTGGAGTCAAAATCAGTGGTGGAATTCAAGCATGCATGGGATAGTCATAAGGCAATTCTGGGGGGTGGGGGTAGGAAGAAGTAGGCTGCTGGTTAACTAGGATCTGCAGCTTATCCAGTAGGTAGGGAAATGGGCAGACTGGGTGGGCCAAGCGGTCCTTATCTGCTGTCAAATTCTATGTTTCTATGTTTCTAACTTGAACCTAGGACAGAAGTCCTTGAAGGACTGCTAGACCAAAACCTGCTCTTCACCTCAATGCGATATCCAGGCTATAATGCCTGACGAAAGTGTGCACAGAGCTCCAAGTAGCTGCAGCACAGATGGCCGAGGTGGACACATTCTTAAGGGCTGCAAAGGAAGTAGCCGCCCCCCCCTTGTGGAATGACCTTTAACCGAGCCCGGTAAGGGTTTGTAAGGGTTTGTAGCGCTTCTGGTAACAGAACGTGATGCAGTGAATGAGCCACCTGGACAGCGACTGTTTGGAAACAGGAGCTCCCATCATCCTGTGGGCAAAGGAGACAAAAAGCTGGTCCAATTTCTGGTGGTTTGGTTCTGGTCAGGTAGTATCTGAGACACCTATGCACATCTAAGGTGTGCAACAGGGCCTCTCCATGATTCGAATAGTTGGGAAAGTACACTGGTAAATCGATATCCTGATTAAGGGTGAGAGCTGAGACCACCTTAGGCAGAAATTTGGGATTAGTCCGTAGGGATACCCTGTCTTGGTGAAAAACCAAATAAAGCTCTTTGCACATCAGTGCATGGATTTCAGAAATTATTCTGGTCGAAGTAATGGCAACTAAAAACAATGTCTTCCAAGTGAGGAGACGTAGCTCGCAATCTGCAGCTGGCTCAAAGGGTGGCAGCGTGAGCTGCTCCAGGACAAAGGGTAGATCCCACGGCAGAATTGGATCCTTAATCAGAGGTCTAAGGTGGAGAATACCTCTCAGGAAGGCTTGTGCCATGTCCAACTGGGATATGATGCGTTGGCCTATTGGGCAATGATAGGCTGATATGGCACAGAGGAGTACCTTGATCGAGGAGTAGGCCAAGCCTGTCTGAGAGACAGGAGGTAGTCCAAGACCGATTTTTCTGGACAGTCTAGAGGCGAAAACCCCCATGCTTGAGCCCATAGGCAAAAACGGCACCATTTCATGCCGTAAGTAGCATGAGTGACCGGTTTTCTTGTGGCCACCAGAACGTCAGCTACTTCATGCGAGACGCCGTGTCGCAAAATGGCTATGTCTCTAGGAGCCAAGCGTGCAGACTCAGTGAACGAAGGTCCAGATGGACCAAGGAGCCTTCCTCCTGAGACAGCAAGTGAGAGCTGATTGGCAGAGGCACCGGAGGTTCCCGGGATAGCTGATGCGGCAAAGGGAACCAGATCTGCCTGGGCCAGAAAGGCGCGATGAGCATCAGCATCGCCTGCTCTCTGTGAAGTTTCAGAAGAACCCTCTGGATCAACAGAAAGGGGGAAAGGCACAGAGGAATCTGCCCGCCCAGGAGAGGGACAACGCGTCTCGCCAGAAAACACCAGGCCCTGGATCTAACGAGCAAAAATTGGGCAGTTTTGCATTGGATGGGGACGCGAAAAGGTCTAACTCTGGTGTACCCCATCTGTGAAACAGATCCTCTACTACCTCCTGGAGTAGTTCCCACTCGTGGAGTCTGGCCTGAGAGCGGCTCAGGCCGTCTGCGATGACACTGTCCACTCCTGGGACATGAACAGCAATGAGGTTTGCGCCGTTCTGCAAAGCCCAATCCCACACCCTCATGGCCTCCCTGCAAAGCGGGTAGGAATGGGGGCCTCCTTGTTTGTTGAGGTAATACATCACTGCGGAACTGTCTGTTTGTAACAGAAGAGTACCCGGTGGAATCTCTGACTGGAAGACCTGCAGGGCATAAAGAACTGCTCTAATTTCCGGGATGTTTATGTGGAGATGAGACTCTTGGGTTGTCCACAAGCCCTGAGACTGGACACCGTCGAGGTGTGCTCCCCATCCGTGCCCTGAGGTGTCTGTGGAGATTGTCGCAATCGGAGACAGCGCAAGGAAGGGGACCCCTGCCGATAGATTCTTCGGATCTAGCCACCATTGCCAATCCCAGATTATGGTGTTCGTGATCTGGATTGGAAGCTGCAGATGGTCTTGCTTTTGATCCCACTGGACCTGTAACATCCACTGGGTGACCCACATGTGGAGACCAGCAAGCGGGACTGTTGCAATGGACGCAGCCATGTGTCCGAGCAGGCAAAGGACCAATCTGGCAGGAATGGTCTTCTTTGCCGAAATGTCCCTGATGAGGGATCCGATGTGTTCCGCTCTGTCCTGGGGAAGAAAAGCTTTCCCTTGGACGGTGTCCAGAACTGTGCCTATGAACTGCAGGGTCTGAGACAGAACCAGACAAGACTTCTCTTGATTGATCAAGATGCCCAGCATCTCGAACAGAGACTGAGTATAGTGAATGGCAGACATCAAGGCCTCCCGAGAGGGCGGCATGAGAAGCTAGTCATCCAGGTAGGGGAACACGTAGTGGCCTTGCCTCCTCAGAGTCGCCGCTACAACCGCCATACACTTTGTGAATACCCGAGGTGCCGATGATAGTCTGAAAGGGAGGCTCGGAACTGATAATGGTGGCCCTGGAACTCGAAGCGCAGAAACTTCCTGTGCACTCGAGCGAAGGGTATGTGCAAGTAGGCGTCCAGCATGTCCAAAGACGCTAGAAAGGCGCCTTGCTTGAGCATGGGAATCAGACCTGGAAGGGTTACCATGCGGAAGTGTTTGTACAGGACTGACTCGTTGTGGTCGCTGGAGGTCCAGGATCGGATGGAGGTCTCCTGTTTTCCTGTTCCAGAAAGAAGTGTTAATAATATCCTGCGTCCCTCTGGTTCCTTGGAATGTGCTCTATTGTTTCTTTTTCCAGGAGCGTGAGCACCTCCTGCCGTATAAGCAGGGAGAGCTGACCCGAGTAACGGGAAAGCAGGGGAGGTTTTGCCGGTGGGTGGTCAAGAAATTCTATGAAATGGCCCTTCTTGACCAACTGGAGAACTCACTGGTCGGTGGTGATCGACTGCCACCCTGAAAAGAGGCGAGTGATGCAACCCCGACCTTTTGCACCTGTTGATCCAGAGGAGGGGCGGGAGCCGGGAAGGAGTCATGCTGTGGCAGCATTGGTCCCTGCAGGCTGGGCCGGTTTAGTATATCGTTGGGCTCTGCCGGGGGACGACTTAACTTGGGCTTTTCGCTGAAAGAAGCCCCTTTGTTGCTGGCCGGAACGTGGCTGTTGTCTTTGTTGCCGGTTGCAAAAACGGCTCTGGTTCCTATGAAAGGAACCGGGCCTGGGACTGTACATGGCCTGTACAGACCTGACTGCCTTCCCAACGTCCTGAAGTTTGGTGATCACCTTCTCCGAGGGTTCACCAAAAAGTACTTCTCCGTTGTATGGGACATCAAGAATGTTCTTCTGTACGTCCGGGGTGAAGCCGGAGACGCGGAGCCAAGAGTGTTGCTGGAGACAGACGCCTGAAGCTGCAGCTCTGGCGGACAAGTCTGCAGAATCGTATGCGGCTCGTAGTACCTGGGTCCCCACATCAGACCCTGTGTGGAGGAGGTTTAGAAGCTCCGCATTCTGCTCACCATCTGGAAGTTTATCGACCAGGTCCTGGCCCTGTTTCCATAGGGCATTCTGAAACTGTATCATGTGAGTTAGGAAGTTCAGGGACCTGATAGAGCATGTAGCAGCCGCATACATGCATCTCCCCAGGGCGTCCAATTGTTTGGATTCCTGGTCCGGTGTCCGTGTCCTCATGTGTTGCGGTCTTTGGGACCAGTCATGTGAGGCCGTAATAACCAGGGAGTCTGCCAGAGGTTGTTGAGCCAAGTACTGGTCCTCTCTCGGGGCCTTGTACAGGGAGTCAGCTTTCTTCAGCACCGCAGAAGTGGAGTGCGGACGTTTCCACGCAGCCTTGGTGACGTCCGCGAACGTGTCTACCAAGGGTGGCACTACCACAGGCTTTGGATCTTTCTGCCGAAGATAATGGGCAAGGTCTTGTCTTTCAGGGTCGAGTTCTTCAGCATCCCATCTTGTCCCGGATGTGCCTCATGATCTCAGAGAAAGAGGGGTCATCCGGAGGAGACCTGGGAAGGTCATGTGGGTCAGGTGATGAAATGCTGAGTGGAGAAGGAGATCTGGAGTAATCTGAGGTATCCGATCTGGAGTCCTCCCCCGATGGGGTATAACGCCGACGTCTGGGTTGCTTGGGGCTGGGAAACCCCGATGGGGATCTTGAGGGAGGCCTTCTCCGATCCTGAGATCTACCCCTAGGAGGTAGAGTCTGCTCCTTGGGGGTTGGTGGTCGTCCTGCTGGCCCCTGTGGTGGAGGAGGGGGGGGGGAGGAGGAGGAGGTTTCACTGGGACCACATCCTTGTGGATGATGTCCCACCAGAAAGTAAAGAGTTCCTTTACTTCTTGAATGTTCATGCCTGATGACGGGCCTGGCGCCGGTGGTCTGTCGCCGGGTCCTCGGGTGTCTTCAGGGTGGGGTGGGGGGGAAGTACCCTCAGAAGCCCGGCATCCTGTGGGTTGCCCACCTGGTCTTCGGGCAACGCGATGTCCTCCTCCGTGGAATCCTTGTGACCAGTGTCAACCGGTGATTGGGAAGCGGTCTTCGGCTCTGGTGAGGCTGAAGTCGGTCGCTTAGCGGACAACTTTGGGTCTGGTGAATGCCCGGCTGGCGTCTGCTGCTTGGCCGATGTTCTTGGCTCTGGCGAACGCCTGGCCGACGTCAAGTCCGTCGTCCGCTTGAGGGACGACAGGTCCTTCATCTTCCTTGGTGGAAGGTCCAGGCCCCGAGGGGGCTGGGAGACCGACCTGGAGTCGGGGTCCCAATGTCGGGTGGAAGAGGAAGACTTGTGGCGTTCCGAGGACTTTGAAGAGGCCCGAGAGGAAGCAGAGGAAGCCAAGGGCCAAGAGGTCTTAATAGGCTGAAGAGCTGAAGAGCCTCCAAAGGCCCGGACCTTGACCGGAGAGGGCTGAGACCTAGCCCTGGAGAGAGAAAGAGAGCAGTCCGATCGGGTGGAGCCTGAGCTCTGTGAGTCCGAGGCCCGGTTCAGGGATCTGGACTTTGCCTTCTCCCGGTGCTAGTCCTGGTGTTTGTGGACCTTGGAGGAATAATCTCCCCTGGAGGAAGGTTCCTTGTCCATCCTGTTAGGTTTTTCCTCTAGCAGGTAAGCCTGAAGTGCCTTCTGATGGCGGATCCTGGTGTGGCTGTTGAACCCCTGGCAAAAGGTGTAGGCCTTAGTATCGTGATCCGGGCCTAAGCCACGCACGCAGGAGGAATGAGGACCCTTGAAAGGGATCTGTTTTCCACAGGCATACTTTGAATGGTGACCCTCAAAAGAAGGAGTTGGAGAGGACATTAGTCGTATAGAAAAATCTGGAAGTTCTAAGTCGTCGTGCGCTAGGTAGAGACTGAGAGGCCGATGCTGGCAAGTCGACGGCAGGAAAAGAACTGGGGATTATGGGGGACTGCCCCCTTATGTACTGTGCCTGACGTTGGGGGCGGACCGACAGGTCCCTCGCTGAATACCAAGTACTACAAAAATTTCCATGGGGTCCTGGCACCTGCCGGCTTCAGTCCTAATGGTGTAACCTGCTGCAAGAGCTGTGTCTCGAAGTAAGATCTCCCCATCACCACCCTGTGTGTCCTATCTCCAAGCTTGGACTCAAACAAGCAGATGGCAGTGCCAGTGTGTCCACAGTTCTCCATGAGATGATCCAAGAACAAACCATGGTCCATGGTGTCGAATGATGGAGAGATCAAGGAGCACATGAACTGACCGCTCTCCTCAATCTCTAGCACTGAGAAGATCACTCTGAACCCTGACCAATGCTGTCTCGGTACTATGCCTTGAACTACGCCCGGACTGGAAAGGCTCACAGATGTCCAAGGTCATGAGGTGTTCTGAAAGCTGCCGAGCTACTACCTTCTCTATAACCTTGCTCAAAAAGGGGGAGGTTAAAGACAGGTCTGTAATTCGCCAAACACTCCTGGTCCAAAATGGCTTTTTCAGAAGGGGTCTCACTAAAGCCACTGTCAGCACCCCAGAAACGACCCCTTCCAAAGGGAACACCAGATCAGTTTGGCAAATGCCACACCCAGAAACCCAAAATACCCAATTATTAGGCAAGTTGGTCCAGGTCCAGCTTACAATGGGTCAGCTGCAGCTCTGACACCATCCCACAAACCTCTCCATCGTGGGTGGCACAAAATGGCAAAATGTTCCAGGTGATGCTGATGGCTTACAGTTACACAGGTGTAGCTCAATGGAAGGAGACGTCCTTGTAGAAGATCTTTCAAATGAGGACACACACAAGAAGCAAGACATTATGAGAAAAAAATAACACTTTGTGCAACAAACATTCTGCATTAGCTCTATGTTTACATATCCAGACATCTCAGAGGATGCAACTGTAGACAATGATCTGAAGTTTTGGTTTTATATCTTGCACTTTTTCAACAGAAGAAAGGCAACAAAGGGGTCAAAAGACATCTAGCACTACTAAATTAAATGTAAAAAAAACTCTTCCACATTGCTGTTGCTACTTACATAACAATTAGATTTGCTGTGCTTGAATGTTCCTTTAACAGTTCATTAAATCTCAACTGGCGATAAGTCTGAAAATTAAAAAAATACAAACCTGTTACAGATGCAATATCTCATTTTACATTGCAAAACACTACATGCAAAATCTCATCTAATATACTGGAGGTAATATAGCTGTTACGATACCTTCTGGATTATCAACTGTCATGACTGCCAATCAGATTCATGGTCATTATCTCCTAATGAGCATTACATTTTTCATGTTTAATGTATTTATTAAACACACTAGATCATTTCATCTGAACTTCCATGAAAATTCATGGCTATTTTAGGAAAGGCCAAAATTCATGGTTTCCATGACAAACTGTCATTCTTATTCATGGATATAGTATTTGCATTATTTTCATCTTCAATTCTGACTGGAAAAACTCGAAAGAACTAATGCTAAATTTTTTTTAAACTAGCCATTTTGCACCTCTGACCTGCCAATCAGACCCCACACAGCTCTTAGTGCCCCTTCATCTTAAATCCAACAGCTGCCACCCCCCGTGGCGGGTGCTTCGGGAAAATCAACATCCATCTGTCCTTGGCTAGGATATTGGAGGAATTTATGGCTCGAGGGTTGTTTTCCAATGGTAAAGTCCCCCAACTTCAGTCATAACTGCCATAATTTATTTATTTATTGAAATGTTTCACCAGGATGGCACACTGAACAACAAGTTGCTCGTCTCCCGGTGCGACCTGGGGAGAGGGGTTACATAGGGTTGTGAAGGATGATCAGTTACAATAGTATGTGAGTAGTACAAACAATACAACATTGTGAGATTGTGCAATAGTTGGAACACAAGGTATTGTGCAACAAACAGTAGTGGAACATTGGACAAATTACATGTCCAAAGTCATACAAAAGAACATATGAATGTAAAAAACAGTAATAATGCGATAGAACCATTTATAGTGCATGAGTATACCAGGAGCAGGCTCAAGGTAATACGCAAGTGCTGTGGAGTAAAAAGGATGGGGTTAGGCTGTGCACATTGGTGACCCAGAAGGGCAGGAGGAGAAGGGGAAGGGGGGAGAGGCAAGAACTGAATATGAGGAGGACAGGGTAGTCATTTCCGATTTACCTTCAGGTGTTGAGATCCCTGCTTTGGGGGTGTCATGGTAGGAAGGAAGAAACTGGGATAGGTATTAAGGTGGGTTAAAGCAGGAACAGCTGAGGGAAAGGTAATTCTGTGGGACAGAGGTAAGAGAGTAGTTGGAGGAGGAGGACGTATTTCGGGGATTCAGATTTTAGGGAAATAAATGGACAAAACCAGTCTGACTGATGAGGGTGGAGCGGAGGGACCGTCAGGTCAAGGGCATCATTTGATCTGAGAGAGTGGGTTGGGGGGAGGAGGAGTGTAGCGAGAGGATGAGAGATAGGAGGGAAGCCCCCCGAACCAGAATTTGGAGGTTAGTTTGGCACAGTGAGAGATGCATCTGTGAGACAGTGGAAGGAAGGTTAGAGAGTGACAGAGTTCGCAGTGGTTGGAACGGGAAGGGGAGTCGATAGTAAAGCAGCAGAAGGAGTTAAAGAGAGTGTCCAACTCGGTCAGGGAAGATTTGGGAGCAGCACCATAGACTACGTCACAGTAGTCAAAAATGGGGAGTATCATCTTCTGGAAAATTCTGCGCCTCGCAGTCAGCGGGATGCAACTATGATTTCTGTACAGAGCACCAAGCTTGGGGCGCAGTTTCTTCAGGATGGCATCGATATGCACAGAGAAGTTGAGGTGCTGGTCCAGCCAAACTCGCAGATATCAAAATGAGGCGGTGTCCTCCAAGACAGTCCCATCAAGGGTGTGGAAGGTGGGTAGGGCCAGGAGCCTAGAGAGTCTCTGCCTGGTGCCAAAGGTCACTGAGACGGTCTTCTTGGCATTTAGAAAAAGCTGGTGAGAAGTAAACCAGAGCTGAACTTGGTTGAAGTCATGCTGTAAGCTGGTTTGCACAGCAGCAGGGTTTTTGCCGGGAACTGTACAAAACAGTATCATCAGCGTACATGTGGATAGAAGAGGATGAGTAGGCTGTGGGAAGATCATTAAGGAAAATGGAGAAGCGTAGAGGACCAAGTGCTGAGCCCTGAGGGACACCAGTGTTGGTGGGGAGTGGAGGGGAGATGGAATCAAGGATTCTCACCGTCTGGGTCCTGCCAATGAGGTAGGATTTAAACCAGTTGGTGACTGACAGAGCAAGGCCAGCGAGAAGAGTGAATCAAGAAGCAGGGGATGTGAAACAGTGTCGAAAGCTTTGGGCTAGGTCGACAAAGATGGCCATCGTCCATCCCTGAAAGGATGGAGTCAGTAAGCCTGAGGAGGGAGGTGGTTGTTGAGTGGTTCTTCCGAAAACCAGATTGGAAGGGGGTGAAGGAGGAATCAGAGAGGAAGGGTGATAGTTGAGAGAGAACTAAATGTTCTTGAAGTCTGGCAAGGGCAGAAAGGAGAGATATGGGGCGATAGTTGCCAGGAGTGGATGTGTCACCACCCTTGGGGAGAGGAAGGACTACAGCGTGTTTCCAGGATGAGGGTACTTGGGCAGAAATGAAGGACAGGTTAAGGATTAGGGAGATAGGATAAGCAATTGCAGGAGCAGAAAGGTAGAGAAGTTTAGGATTGAGATCATCTGGTGAGGAGCCTTTAGAGGGGGCGAGGGATAGGACTGCATTAAGAGATTCGTCAGGGGAGACAGTAGAAAAGGTAAATGGGGAGGGGTAGGCACTGGCTGAGGCGAAGGGCTGAAGTTAGTAGGTGGCAATGAGGAGAGGAACTTTAGAAGAGAAGTGGCGCATCTAAGTGTAGGTGGCCTAAATTCCATTGGCCACGGAGCTAGGGTCGGAACACAGGTTACCCACCTGTAACAGGAGTTCTAGGAATGGTATATGTTGTTCATCCACACTGTCCGGCAGGTTCCTTGCCGCTTTAAATCTTGCTGGAAGGTCTTCAAGCTGGCTCCTCCCACCCACCCACCCGGTGGTAAAACTCTCGGCTCTGCCCCAAGATGCCAGATCTAGCCCGCTGGAAGCCAGGTTGTGTCGGCCGGGGAGGTTGGAATGTGGTGGATGAACAACATATACCATTCCTAGAACTCCTGTTACAGGTGAGTAACCTGTATTTCTAGGGACATGGATATGTTGTTCATCCACACTGTCTGGCAGACCCTAGCAGTTCTCTGGGAGGAAGGAGGCAAAGCGCACACCCTACTTGAGAATAAAGACTGAGAACCGAGGCCCCAAAACCAGCATCCCGGCGTGACTCAAGGTCGATGTGGTAGTGGGTGACGGTATGTGCTGACTTCCAGGTAGCAGCCCTGCAGATTTCCTGGATAGGGACGTCCCTGGAAGCAGCTACCGATGCAGCGGTATGGCGGGTAGAATGAGCTCTTATCCCTCTGGGAGGCTCCATGCCCGCCAACCTATAGCAGAGATCTATGCAGGAGGTGACCCACCTGCCTATCGTCCGGTTGGCTGCAGGTCTGCCAGGTGCGGCTTCAGCGTAGGTGACAAAGAGCTGGCGAACCTCTCCCCGAACTTCAGCCGTCCTCTCCTTATAATAATCGAGCGCTCTTCTAGGGTCCAAAGTATGGAGCTTATATTCGGCCTCCGAGGTGTGATTGGGGTAGAACACCGGCAGAGTCAACACCTGGTTAAGGTGAAACTCCGACACCACCTTCGGAAGGAATTTCGTGTGGGGGCGCACGGCAACCTTGTCCCTGTGGAAGACCAGATAAGGAGACTCGATGGAAAGCCCCTGGAGCTCTCCCATCCTTCTGGCTGATGTGATAGCCACCAAGAAGGCGGTCTTCCACGACAGGTGAGAGATGTCACACCTGTGCATCGGTTCGAATGGCCTGCCCATGAGCTTAGCCAATACCAGCAGTAGATCCCATGGAGGTGGAGGTTCTCGCACCAGAGGGCATATGTGATCAAGGCCTTTGAAAAAACGCCCGACCACCTCTTCCTGCGCCACCGACTGTTTCCTGGCCCGCGCCCGGTAAGCAGAGATGGCTGCCAGGTGCACCTTAAGGGATTGTCGACCGAAGCCCTTGCTGAGAACGGGACCACAGGTAGTCCAGAATGCCTGCCAAGGAACAGGAGGAAGGGTCCAGGCCCTTGCCCTGACACCAAATGGAAAATCTCTTCCATTTGAAGGCGTAGCATTTTCTGGTCGACTCCTTACAGGACGCCTCAACGACGTTGAGGACCTCTCGGAAAGACCCAAGGCCTGGAACTCTGGCAGCTCAGAAACCAGGCTGTCAGGTGCGGATTGAAGGTCCAGATGGAATACCTTCCCTGATTGACTGAGATCAGGTCCGGGCGGGCTGGAAGCACCTCAGGAGCCTGGAGCTGAGACTGAGGAGATCTGGATACCAGAACTGACGAGCCAGTCTGGGGCTACCAGAATCACCTCGCCTGCCTCTCGCCTTGAGAAGCACCTTGTGGATCAAGGGAAATGGGAAAGGCATAGAAGAGGCCCGGGGTCTACGGCCTCGAGAAGGCATCCCCCTGCAGTGAGCCCTGCTGAGGGAAGGGGGCATGAAACAGCCTCAGCTTCGCATTCTCCCTGGAGGCAAACAGGTCCGCCTGAGGCGTGCCCCAGTGGGAGAAGAGATCTTGTATAACCTCCGGCAGGAGAGACCACTCGTGAGACGCAGCCCCTAGCCAGCTTAGGACATCGGCCAGGGTGTTGGAGGCTCCTGCTATGTGAATGGCGAGGAGATCCGCCTCCAGGCTGCGCACGAGACACCAAATGCGGAGAGCTTCCCTGTACAGAGGCATGGAGCGCGTCCCACCCTGGCGGTTCAGGTAGTACATGGTCGTGGTATTGTCCGTCTGGACCTGAAGCACTTGACCCCGTAGAAACGGAGCGAAGGCAGTGAGGGCTAGATGAACTGCTCGAAGCTCCAGCAGGTTGATGTGGCATTGGGACTCCCAAGGGGACCAGAGGCCGGCACTCTGTGCTCCCCCAGTTGGGCACCCCAACCCATCAGAGAAGCATCGGTCGATAGAGACTGTTGGCCCGGGGCAGACAAACGGGATGCCCTCCTGCAGATGTGCTGGAACGGTCCACCACTGGAGAGCGTTCCATATCCCCTGGGTCACTGTCACTAGCTGATCCAACAGATCGAAGCGCTGTGACCACTGACTGGCCAGTCCCCACTGAAGGGGACGCATGTACCAGAGGGCTCAACGGACCACGCTGGTGCAGGCTGCCATGAGGCCCAGGAGGTGCAGGAAGTCCCAGGCAGGGCGCGATTGCCCAACCAGAAATGATTGGGCAAAGGAGGAAAGAACCTCGGCCCTGTCCGCCGGGAGCCGTGCTCTGGCTCGAAGAGAGTCAAGCTCTGCCCCGCTGAAATGTATCACCTGCTTTGGCACGAGTTCCGACTTGGCCTCGTTGATGAGGAGGCCAATCTGAGAGCAAACCTGGAGAGCCAGATCTCTGGACCGCTTCACCTCTGCTCTGGAGGAGGCTGCAATCAGCCAGTCATCCAGGTAGGGTACACCGGACCCTTCGGCGCCGCAGGAATGCTGTCACTATTGCCATGCATTTGGTGAAGACCCTGGGAGCTAGGAAGAGGCCGAAGGGCATGGCCCGGAACTCAAAGGGATCCCTCCGCTCTGAAGCGGAGGAATCTCTGATGAGACGGACGGATTGGGACGTGAAAGAACGTGTCCTGGAGGTCCAGGGAACAGAACCACACGCCTCATTCCAAGGATGGGATTATCTAAGCCAGAATGACCATCCTGAAGGTCCGAGACCTTAGGAACCTGTTCAGGTCATGCAGGTCGAGAATGGGGCGCCAGCCCCCCATCCGTTTGGGACCAGGAAATACCTGGACACAAACCCAGGTCCGGAGGAGGATCCAGCCACCTTCCTGATCACCTCTTTTCGAGGAGCAGGGCAATATCCCGGCAGCGACCCGTGGCCCCTGAGGGGCGACGCTCGAAAGTGGGGGTCTGCTCAAACTCCAGAGGCAGGCCCTTTCCTACCACCTCCAACACCCAGCGGTCTGTGGTGATAGCGGACAGGCAGAAAGGAAGTGTGAGACTGTCCCCCACGGGGAACCCAGGGGGGAGTAGCGAGGCTGGGGCGACACCCCTCAGCCCGTCACTGGGCAGGCTTGGAGGAGGGACCGGCCGAGGGACCTCCTGGGCCTTTACCTCCCTGCTTCCTGTTGGAGGAAGCCGTGGGCTTGGGTTTGGGATGCTAAGCGCGAGCCTACTGGCCCTGATGGTGGTGCTGTTGGGCTGGATGTGCCGCAGGTGCAGAAGGACGAAAGGGCTTGTGCTGCTGCTGACGGCGGCCTTTGTCCTTCTGGGCGGGTGGACCAAGTCAGGGTGGCATTGGACTTTTCGATCCGCTGGAGGTGACCTTCCCTCCAGGGCCGAGGGTCGGTCCCAAGAGGGACATCTGCCAACTGTGCTGGGTATCCGCCCGTGAAGGTGGATATCCTCAGCCATGCTCTCAGGCGCATGGCCATTGTGACGCAACCGATCTGGCACAAGAGTCCCCTATGTCCAGAGCTGTTTGGAGCTGCTGTCGCCACCACCCTACCCTGGTCCCGGACCTGCCGGACCGGTGGTCTGCAGGTCGGCCAGGAGATGAGGATCACCTCATCCAGGGAGCCCATGAGGTGTGGGAGAAGTGTGCCATCAGCATGGCGAGCTGGCCTGGCGGAGGCTAAGGGGCATGCAGCGTGCACCTTGTGCCCGGCATAGTCCAGCTTTTGGACTCCTTGTTGGGGGCTTGTCACGTCCCTAGCATTCCCGGAATGCGGAAGCATGTCGGTGACCAACCCTCGGCAGAGGGTGCTCAAACTCCAGACAGCAAGAGCATTGGGACCCAACTGCCTGGCCATCCTGCCGCGGGCGTGGGACAGGAAGCAGGCTGCTGCCAAAGCTCAAGGCTGGGCCGAAATGGCCTCAGCCACAGGAAGAACCTCCATGGGTGAATCCTTGGTCCAGTATCTCAGTCGGGGGATGCTTGGCCCGTTGGATCAGGGCTCGAGCTGCATCCGGTGGACTCTGAGATGAGCGGAAGCAGACCCATGAAGGATGATGGGCTTCGTCCAGTGACTGCCCCGAGGACTCAGGTCAACCTGCCTGGAGAACAGGGAGGAGTCGTTGGACTCCGAGGAATCCGTGAAGAGCTGCCGGGGAAAGGGACCTCTCCTGCTCCCACGAACGCCGACGATGGGACTTATCCTTGGGATCCTTCTTTTTGGACCGATAGGAATGTCCCGATGGCCCCTCTCTTTTCGTGGAAAGGGAATGGCAAAGCTCCTTGAACGAAGCAGAATACGAGGTACCCAAAGAGAGCGGGATAAATGTCGCAACCGAGGAGGAGGAGGAAGATGCGGCCTGGCCGCCTCCTCCTCGAGGGCGATCATCTGCTCAAGCTGCTCAGCCGAGCCAGCAGCTGCAGTAACGTAGCAGACCTCTTCCGACTTTACGGTGGATAAAGCGCTATAAAACCCAAGCTTCAGCCGGGCAGCGCGGTCCTCCAAGACACTGACCGAGAATGAACAGCAAGATCAGCAGGCCTCGGGGTCGTGTTCTAGGCCGAGGCAGTAGCGCACATGGCGCGGATCCATCCTGGACATCTTCTGCCGCAAGGGCACTGCGAACACGGAGTCAATTTGTCCACCATGAGCCTGAGGAAAGGGAGACAAAGTGTTGAGATATTTAAAACAAGTTTCAGACAAACCGAAGAGTTAGGATCCAGTCTATCACGCAGAGCGTTAAGGAGGGAACCTGAGCTTCCAAGCGGTAAGGAAGATCTAGCGTCACGGGGCGGAGCCGAGAGTTTTACCACCCGGGTGGGTAGGAGGAGCCAGCTTGAAGACCTTCCGGCAAGATTTAAAGTGGCAAGAAACCTGCCAGACAGTGTGGATGAACAACATATCCATGTCCCTAGAACTAGGGAGTTATTTATTGTGAGAACTGGAGGTGGGGGGAGAGAACAGGGCATGAACTACCCTCCAGAATTTAGATGAAGAGTTGGTGTTAGTCAGGAATGAGGAGCTGAAATGAGCTAGCCAGTCTAGTAGCTTCTTTTGTAATTAGCATTCTGTATAGCGTAGTCATTTGGATGTAGTAGATTTGTGTTTTCTCCAGGCCCAATCATGCTCCTTGCGGCAGGCCAGGAGTTCGGGGGTGATCCAGGGGAGGTGAAGCCCATGCACTCTGGTCCGTCTGAAAGGAGGAAAGGCATTCTAGGTGGCAATGAATTTGTCCTTACAATAGTCAACTGCATGGTCAACAGAAATGGCAGTGGAGAGGGGGGGCCCAGTCAGTGGAAGTGATTGCAGAGCTGATTGGGGTAAGGTCTAAGGATTTAAAGGACCAGAGGTGTATGATTTTAGGGGGAGGTTTGGGACGATGAACCTTATGAACAATGAAAATGGGGTTGTGGTCACCAAGGGCATCAGGGAGGAGACCAGATATGACGTGGTGCGGGTGGGTTGTGAGTGCCCAGTCAAGCAGGGTGTGGCTTTGTGTTTTGGGATTAGGGCATGTGGGCTCAAGTATAAGTTGAGTGAGGTTTAGAGTAGCGACATCACTGCTTAACTTGTTAAACTGGGTTGACAACCAATATAGATTCACGTCACCCATTATGAAAAGTTCACCGGACTGCGAGAGGGAGGTGATGTTGGCAAAGAGTTCAGCAGTGACCAAGGGTTGAATGCTTGGGCAGCAATAGGTGCCCTCCACAAAGTGTGGGATTGAGAAAGGAAGGGTAATGCAGGTGACAAGGGCTTCCTAGGTAGCTGGGATGAATGTGAATAGGGTGGTAGAAAACTGCAGAGAGGACAGGATATACATGGCCAATCCCCCTCCATGACCCAATCAATCTTGTCTGGAGATGGAATACTCAGGGATAGCAATGGCACGTCAGGGGTGCTTTTTTTGAGCCATGTCTCAGTAATAATTAGGATAGCAGGGGTATGTGAAATCATGAGAGTTTGTACGAGGCCGATTTTAGGTAGCAGGCTGCAGATGTTTAGGTGGAGGAGCTTCAACTCGTTAGGGAAGGTTGTAGTGGGAGTGGGGTTTGGAGAGATGTTATTTGGGTAAGGAGCCTGGGTAGGAGAAGAAATAGGGCCAGGGTTGGGGTGGATGTTCCCTGATGAATGAAAGACGAGGGCAAGGACGAAATAGTGAAGTTTAGGACTTTTGTAATTGGAGTTGGAAATACGTGAGGGAGGGGTGGAGAGAAGGAGATAAGGAAACGAAGAAAGGCAAAGTGACTAGGAAGGGAAACAGAGATGCTGGAGGGTAGCAGGGAAGTGGGGTCTGCTTACAAGGGGGGCTGAAGGGGTGACTGACAGAATGAAGGCGGTATCTGGAAGAGAAGGGGAGAGAGAAGTGGAAATAGGTGTAGAGGGGGAGACTGGGATAAGGGTTAGAACCAGGAAGGGTGTGAATAGGAGGGAGATGAAAACCATCCTGGGTAGGGTAGTAGAGTCTTTGTACAGGCTTACAGAGTCAGATCACACCACTGAATGTGAGGATGTTGATTATTTACTTTAGGTATGAATGACCCAGGACTAGAAGTGTTCGGGGAGACTAGTGGGTAGAGGACTGCAACCTATATGGGTTGTTGCCCTCTAGTGGCTTTACAGTATAACTTGCAAATGGAAAAGTGAAAAAAAAAAAAATTCAACAAATCACTGACAGGCCAGTGCAGGTTACGCAAGTCAGTGCAGGTTACGCAAATGCTGCTCTGCAATGAACTGCTCACAGAAGTGTGCAACTGACTGAGCTGGCATGCAGAATGATCAGGGCTTCTCTACACAGCTGCTAAAAGGAAGAAACGTCAAAGTCAGTGTTTCTCAGCAGTCTTATGCCCTAGTCCAATGATTTCAGCACTGGCTTCTGTGTTGGGCAGGAAACCAATGTCAGTGCGCCGGGCCATCTGGAACCTTTCAGTTCCCACTGGGAGGAAGGCTCAAATATCCTCTTTCCCTTGTTCAGGGTCCAGGACCAGATGTTACCTTATGGGCCAAGGAGGAGCATGGGCAGCAGGCGCCTTCTGAGCCTGTCCTAGGCAGGTGAGTTGCTTGTGGAGGGGACCGCATCAGCGGTACCAGCCCAGTGGGCTCCGATCAGCTTGAGAGAAACAGAAGAGATGGCAGTTACAAGCCTTGATGGAGGTCAGGGGGAGGGGTCAGGGCAAGGAGGAATGAGAGAGAGAGAGAGAAAAAAAAATTAACAGTTGAAAGGACTTGGGATGATGGGGAGGGGGTTCTATTACAGACTCTGGCTAGGTGCTAGCAACAAACTGTAGCACAGAGTTCAAAAAAAGGGTGTTAAATGGGGGCATGTATCTGACCTGAAATGTTTGGTGCCAGGTCCTTAGGGGCAGGTCTAGTAGCCAGACAGATTAGAAATGCAGAAAAAAAGACAAACTTTAAAAGAACAGTTCAGAAATTACCATCAGCAATCTAATATGCAATGTAACCACTGTACAACTTAAAACTAGTTCTGAAAGTCAACTCTACAGTCCATTTAAGGAAACCCTAGTAGCAGGATTGCCATAAATAATAATAATAAAAAAAAAAAAAAAACAACAAATCACTGATCACACTATCCATAGAATCACAAGGGCAGAGGACTCGAAATCAAGGTTGCTTTATCTTAGCCCCCCGGGAGCGCTCGCCAAGTGAGCTAATCAACACTTTGTTCTAAATGCAGTATCAACATTAAAACCCTCCAGACCAAGTATATACTAACAGGTTACGGACTTTTGTAAGGTACTGCCAAGTGACTGAGCCATAATTGCCACAGTCATCATCCTACTTCTGTATATCCACCCCCATTGGCCAAAGGGTAAAGTTCAACACTTTGGGCGTTGCATGGCAGGTACATCAGAGAGACTGGAAAACTCAAGAAAAAGGTGAACAGCAAAAATGAGAAACCGAACACAGCATGATCAGCTAAGTGTCAATTAATAAGCAGAGTGGAAATGGGGTGTTTGTGTTTATATGTGGCTAAGTAGAGCTGCACGGAATGAGAAAATTCTGAATTCTTGGAATTTCATGAAATTCTGTGAAATGTGGAATTTCACTGGGAATTTATTAACTTTGTCAGAACTCAGATGTCGACTGAGCCAGAGATTTGAAATCTGGTAAGTTTACTTGGTGATAGGTGCTTTAACAGTGGGCTAAATATGACATTATGATGCATCATTTCAAAATTAGAGGCGCTCAAAGTCAGTCAACTTATTTTTTGTGGGAAATTTCACAAACATTTTTATCTGCATATATATTCAGACACCTTTGGAGCTAGAAATCTGAAATTAGGGACATATATTAATGTAGTAACAACCCCTTATACCTGCAAAAGCTTATAACATTTCGATGAATGTGTTAAAAAGTATACTAAAATAATACACAGAAATGTTGGCAACATGTTTGGCTACCTATGGCACAGCACCCTTTAAAACTTGAGACTTAAAACTTGGTGCACATAGCCATGTTTCACGTTTCTCTAAATCCTGAAACTGTGGGGAAATTTGGATCAGAATAGATGGAAAAAAACGGAAAAATGTATTTTGATTAAATGTTTGGCCACACATAACTTGGCTCCCCCCTTTCAGCCAAGGGGCCTGAAATTCAGCACACGTATGCAAGTCATTAGTACCTGAACATCTGCGAAATATGGTATCATTTGGATAAGTACCTGACAAACTAGACCAAAAAAGGTCGGCCCAGTGGCATGGAGGGCTGAGGTGCTGAGCACCTTACCTCCTGTTACGCCAGCTAACAAGCCTGGACTGCTGGAAGTTGGTTGGGTGGGGGAGGGAGGAGCAGGGAGAGTATATAGGGGCCACCAGGCAGCTTTCCTTTCCTGGATTGGAGAGGCTGTCCATACCGGCTCTTGGCTGCCACCAGGTGGAGGCCTGGTGGTAAGCCTACAAGCATGTCAGGGGGCAGATATAAGTCAGAGGGAGGAAGTCATGGCCTAGAGATGCATGTGAGCCTCCACTCGCATGCACTCTCTGAAAAAGATGTGACTGGGGATGAAAGGGGAGAAAACCAGGAGGGAAATGGCAAAGCATGGGAGTATGACACCCGCTCGATGCACACCCACCCACCTGATCACCCGGGGTGACCTGCAGTGAACGACTGGATTTCAGGCATGGGATGGATGGCCCTTTCCCTTCTGACCACACCATGAGGGTCAATTTGTGAGGGCTCGAGCCACAGGGTGAGTGTCGGGGAAGACTAGAGATGGTGAAGGAGGCCAGCGAAGCCGTCAGAAAATGGAGCCTTCCCCTGCTGTGGACAAGGAGGATAAACAGTTCCATAACCAAAAAACACCTAGAACAAAGTAACTGAAATTTAAAATTTGTTGAAATTCCATGGAGTTTTCATGTAAATTCTGGGAAATTCCATGATTCCACATAGCTGTATGGCTACTCTATGGAAATTAAAGGTGAGAAGATAGGGAGATGAAATGGTAAGGAAAAAAATAACCCGCCATCTGAAACAGCAGCACACACCAAGCAGGTTGTGAAGCCTAAGGAGCAGCAAAGGGTCTTTGACCATCTGGGGTGTGTGGTAGTTATGATGTTGTCACAACCCAGCGTGTTATTCCACTTATAACATCTGTAAAAAAAGTAAAGCATGTTCCGAGATGAGTTAACCTACTTTTATCTTGTACACCTCCAGTTCGTTATCCGTGATCCTCCAAGGTTCCTCAGCTTTCATTTTATCTGCTGCCTCCTGTTCCATGTCATCTTCATGAAGTCTGTAGGGCTCCACCATCTCTTCAAAAGCTATAATGCTAATTGTGGGGAATTAACAGTTAGCACACACAGTGAAGTACTGCTGAACACCATCAGAGTTCTCTGGAACACTAATCATGCTACAAGACATTGCTGAAGGAGTTACCTGTTGACCTACATACTTGTACACAGCTAAAAGACAATGGGCAGACTAGAGGGACCTGGTGGTTTCCTGCCGTCAACTTGTGTTTCTATGTTTACAACTGCACCACTGTTTCCCAACTTGCCTCTGCTTGTCCTAGACCAACTCCTACTTTTGCTTTTTGTCCTGTGGTGGTATATTTTTGTACCATGTATGCCTGTTCAATTGGTTAGTATTTTGTAAACCTCCCGAGTTGTTTCTGAAAATAAGCATTTCTCTGTTTAGTGTGCATACGGGTCAACAAAAACTAAATAAAAAAACAAATACGTTGTGTGGGCAAGCAGCAAAAAACATTACAAAACAGGAAGTTATGATTGTAGCTACAGCCTGATGGAGTCTTTATAGTAAATCTCTTTACCTCAGGTTTTTGTTTCTTCTTTTGATCTGCTAGTCCCACCCTAAACATGATGCCTTGTATTCAGAATTAATTGAAATCTGCTTAACTGGCTGGAGATATTAGAAAACCAAATTAGGAGCCAAAGTCTACAGTTAGTGGGATTAACGGAGGGGGCGGAAGGAGACACTGCTTGCTTATTTGCTAAGGAATGGCTAATAGAACAATTTCAATTGCACCTGAAAGAAGAAGAAATACAGGTAGTAAAGGCTTACTGTGTGCCACACAGATCTAAACCACCGGTAGAGTTTGCGAGGGTCCTAATAGTGGTAAGTAGACAACGTGGCATCCAGAGACAAACTGCTGAACTTAGCAAAGAGACATGATCCGCTTTCTTTTGAAAGTGCCCCAGTCCACATGTTCCTGGACATATCATATGCTACCAGACTTAGAAAAAAAAAAAAATTTGATGGGGTAAGAAGGACACTGAGAGACTTAAACATACCCCATAAAATCCAATTCCCTGCCAAACTCAGGATAGTACAAGATAGCAAGGTCTACCTGTTTACAGACCCTTCAGATGCCGGGAAGTGGGTGGCGAAGATGGTGGCGGCCAGTGACGCCACAAGGGATGAAGAGACTGCTGAAGGAGAGGAAGAAGGCACTTGAGAACTGTGACTTATTTTTCTTTCCTTAAAACAGTCAGACTGCTAGAAGTACTAAATATACATGTAGCCTTGATACTGAGAGCATGAGCTCAGCAAGGTAATAATATAATAGTACCGCCCCGAAGGTCTAAATTTTGTACTCTCTTCCTTTCATTCATTTTCTTTTCTTTCTAAAAATGTATATACAAGTTGAAAGTTTTTTTGGTAGCACAATGGGGGGATTACCCCCAAATAACATGCACAAAGTAGTCAGCATCAGAATAGTAGGTTGCCCATAGTTAGAAGGGCGTTTGTTTACATGTTGGGATATGTTTAAAGATACTGATGCATTTTTCCCTAAATTACTGGGTCTCAGAAAGTTAACAGTACCCAACGACTGAGCAATTATAGAGTTGGTTTTCCAGCATATAGGAATTTGCATGGCACCAATAGCCGATGGAGCAACAGTTTCACATGCTAAAAAAGTTATGTAAAAGATAATGACCATGTGCTCTTGGGGTAGATTTTCAGCATTCAGTAGAAATTTGTGGTAAAATGATAGACATCTTGTAAACCCTCTATAGAGGTTCATTAAGTAAGGTACACGGACTCCTGTACACAACAACGTTTTTTATCTCTTCATGAAGTATTTATCACTTATGGTTGTTCCTTGCATAGGACAGTGCATATGTCTGCATGCAAGTTATTCTATAAAACTGAATAAAATATAAAGTAAAACAAGCATTTGTCAATGCCGAATGTTTGCTTGCTGGCATTGGTAGTGTAGAAGTTACAGAGCTGCATAACAGAAATGGCAGTGAAGTATTGAACTGAAGCCAACCCCACCACCACCCTGCAGAGAGTGACAGGCATTGAGGTGTGCCTTTGGGTAGTCAGGCATAACGGCCATGCCATTTCATCACACCCTACCCTGCAGACACTGACAAGTGTCACGGTGTGCCTTGGGGTCTTTGGCCCTTATGCGCACCCCATTCCATCAGAAAATACAGTGAGATGGGTGCGGTATAGGAGAATGGTGTGAACTTTGGGGCCGAAGAGTCCAAGGCATACCTCGATGCCTCTCACTGGCTGCAGGGTGTGGAATGGTATGAGCATTACAGGCAAGAATCCCAAGTCACACCCCTGATGCCTGTCATCAGGGTGGGGTGTTATGGTTGGAAACCCTAACACCTCAGGCATTCGTTGGTATTTTCACTCCAAATTTTGAACATGGTTTTTGTTGTTACCCCCACTGAACAGTGGCAATATCAGTTTGTTAGCGAAGCTGCTTATGCACAGCGACTATGGCATTTAGCACCACAGGTGCAAAACACATTCGAACAGGATGTGAAAAATTACAACTATACCGTTCATGGGGAGGTGTAAAAAATGGCAATGTTGCAAATCTGCAGTAAAAATATTTAAAAAACTGGTGAAGTCATGAGCGTCCATAGAAACTGTGCAATGTACACCCGTAATGTAATTAGTTTGGGGATTTTTTACAGCGGATTGTCAACACAGGCATTGTGGGACCTCTGATCATGAACAGTGTCACTGTGATTTTCTTTATCTGTCCCGAACAATGATTTCCCACAGTGACCACGCATCCCTGCGCTGAAAGTGTGAAAACACATTTTGGCCATGTTGTGAAAAATGACAGCTGTACTGTTCATAAGGAAGTGTGGAAAATGCCACTGGTGAAAATCTGGACTGAAAATATTACAAAGTCATGAACTTACGATGGTGCGTGGAAACTGCGCAATGCTCACTGGTAACACAGTCATTTTATGGACTTTTGTCACCAAATTTTCAACATAGCCATTTTAAGACCTCTGCTCATGAACAGTGTAACTATGATTTTCTTAATCTGTCCCATACATTGATTTCGCACATCGACTGTGCCATTGTGCGCTACATGGGCGGACACACGTTTTGGGCAAGATGTGAAAAATGACAGCTGCACTGCTCATAAGGAAGTGTAATAAAATGGCAATGTTGAAAATCTGGGTGAAAATATTGAAAATTCGCAAACTACGGTGATGTGAGACTCTTATAGCATGCGGCTAAATGAAACAGTCATTTGAGAATTTTTCCGCAAATTTTCAACATGCCATTTTAAGCCCTCTGCTCATTAACAATGTCACTGTGATTTTCTTAATGTGTCCCATACATTGATTTACGACAACGACTGTGCCATTGTGCGCTACCTGAAGGAAACACGTTTGGGCAAGATGTGAAAAATGACAGCTGTACTGCTCATAAGAAGGTGTGATAAAATGGCAATGTTGAAAATCTGGAGTGAAATATTGAAAATTCACGAACTTACGGCGTGCGTAGGAATTTCGCATAGCCTTAACGTAAATCAAACAGTCATTTTAGGAATTTTCCACCAAATTTTCAACATAGGCTTTTGAGAGCCCACCTTATGAACAGTGGCAGTGTTGTTTCATTACTCGGTCCCAAAAGGTGATTTCGTGCAGTGACTGCGAAATCACCCTTCGGGGCCGATTAACGCAATGACAGTGAGATCATTCATGAGAAGGGGTCCCAAAAACCCCATGTTGAAAATTTGGTGCAAAAATTTCAAAAAATGCCTGAGATATGCAGCAAAGTTGAAAACCCCCTATCTATCCCATTATACAGCTTACAGGCATTTCCTCAGTTTGCTGTCGGCTTTGAAGAGTGCAGGCGTGTTCCCGGTCCACGAAAATCGTCAGCGCCAGAGTCCGAGAGATAAATATGGGGTGGGGGAGGCAGGGTGCGCAGTGGGTGAGGCGCGGGTGGGGACAGAGACACCGAGGACCCGTTTTTGAGTTTCAGGTGTTTTTTTTTTTAAATGGCGACTAATGGAGCGTTTGCCGCTAGGGTGGGCTCCCAGCGTGGCACAAGAGCGACTGGTGGGGGCGTGGGAGCCGATGGGGATTAGGCACCCGTCCAGCAATAACATATGTTGCCACGCTGGGGTGGGCTCCCAGCGTGGCACCCTACTCGGGGGAACCGGAACCAGTGGAGCCGGCGGGGGGTGGGCACCCCGTCGGCTATACTGCACGCTGAGGGTTGGGCACCCAGCGTGGCATATAGAACTCTGTTTTTGGGGAGGCGCAGCACAACTGGCGGGGACGGGCACCCCCGTCGGCTACAAAGAGTGTGTGTGTGTGTGGGGAAGTGCAATAGTATGCGTGCAGATGTGTGTAGGGGAGCGTGAAGAGCAGGCGGTATATATCGCTGCTCACTGAAGCGTAGCTCCCCCTTTCAACTGTATGCCACTGCATTTTGGACTGGTCATAGACAGCTCGAGCAGGCATTGGAGAACTGCGGCCACGCCTGCAAACACACTGCCTGAACTGGAAGAGGGCTGCCACACCTCTGAAAACTTGGATGATGGCACTATGTTCCTGCACATGCGTGCAAGCAAACATAAAAAGATGTATTGTAATGTAGTTCAAATTGTTGCCCCATTTGGTTGTGCTGTGCCCGATCTACACAGGCGCTCCACAGGTGTGATTACATCATATGGTGTGTAAAGGGGACTGTGGAGGGACTGACAGTACATGGTGGCACTGTCTTTGTTGTCTTAGTAAATGGTTTAATGAAATAGAGTAATGACTTGAGCATAGTTGAAATTAGCCCCCCCCCCAAAAAAAATCACTATTGTTTTGTATATCCACGTCTCTTTAAATAAGTTGAGCTGATAAAACTTGTCCAATTCTTCAACACACACATCCCTCCCCCTTTCCGAGCACCTCTGTCATTCTGTTCCTGCATGAGCACGATCTGAGGATGCGCCTCCAACAACATCCCCAAGCAATCTGAAGTCTCGTGCCGGAGCTAATTTCCACATCAGGAGCATGGTAGACTAAAAAGGGTTTTCGAGAGAAGAATTCATGCTGGACTTAGGAAAGCAATCTGTTTCATGTACCGAGCGCTATAATCATTACAATCCACTGTGGAAACACTGACGTCATGGCTCTGCCCACGAGCACCAGCGTTGACACACGGACGCTGTTGGAGGCACATGCTCAGATCATGCTTGAGCAGGTATGGAATGACAGAAGTACTGGGGGACGGGCTGAAGAATCGGGCATGTTTTATAAGCTCCTCAGGTCGCAAATGGAAACGAATCTCAGCTCAGTGTGCCTTTCCCAGTTACCAAATTTTAAATAAAAATAAATAAAAAAGTCAAGGCAGACACTGGTGCGCATGGGCAGAGCCACAGCTTCAATATTTCCACAGTGGATTGTAAGGATTATAGCGCTTGGTTCATGAAGCGGTTGCTTTCCACGTTGAGCATGAATTCTTCTGTCGAAAAACTTATTTAGCCTACCATGCTCCTGATGTGGAAATTAGCTCCAGCATGACTGTTCAGGTTGCTCAAGGACATTGTTGGAGGCTCATCCTTGGGGGGTGCTGAAGAATCGGGCATATTTAATCAGCTCAACTTATTATTTAAAGAGACATGAATACACAAACCGATAGAGTGAGGGGGGTAATTTTCAACTTGCTCTCAAGTCATTACTCTATTTCATTAAACCATTTACTAAGACAACAAAGACAGTGCCACTCTGTACTGTCAGTCCCGCTTGCACTCCAAATGACGTCATCATGCTAGACGTCCTTTAGGCAGTGCAGTAGGAAATACAAACAGAAGGCAGTACATAGACTGTTGAGTATGTGAGGGAAGTAATCTTAATTTTCTTGGCATTCGGGCAGCACAGACCAGAAATCACCACACAGGACCACAGTGAATCAAACAGCACCACATTGAATAACGTGAACTTTTGCACATGATCTTCAACATTTTTTTTTCTTCTCCGGGGCCCCTGCAGCACCATTCCTTCGGGCCGTCTGCCCATCAGCCCTAACCCCCACTGCCACGCCTGTCTTAGTTTTCCCACAGCTCTGCTGACATTCCCCATTTGTGGTCCAGCTTATCCCTGCTGAGCGCCCCCCCCGGGGGGGGAAGAGAGGAAGTGCCTATAACACAGGAGAAGATTGTTGGAGGCCAGGGGCGGTTCGCTGGGCAGTCTGTGGCATAAGGGAGGCCTACTGAAGGCTGTCATCTGGCACGGCACAGCAACCAGGTTTCTGCTTTTTCTGGGGCACTCACCCACATCGCATAATGTGTGCAGGTGCAATGGCATCCTGGGGGCACACAGCGTGTTACCCATGCCAGAACACCTTTGTGAACCTCCAACAGAAACGCTACAACAGTGGCACGCACAGCCTACCCCAGGAGGCGTCAAAGAACTTTCAACTCCCTCCTGCCGACCTCCGTCAGTGCCATTCGGACTCGGGTATGAACCTGGATTGCCAGAGTGCCAGAGCGAAGCCTCATCACTTGACGCCACAGAGCCAGAGAAATGAACATTTTGAAACTAAAAAGTTCCATTTAAAACCACATTCAAATAAAAATGATAATCAACAACTTCTTTCATTAAAAATGTGTTCACGATTTACTTTGGCAAAAAAAAAAAAAAAAAGGCAGTCCTTTGCATAGGCATTACATTAATTGCTCCAATTACACTAAATCATAAAAAGGCTGTGGCAAATTAGAACACTGGTTAAGTTCCTTTGCAGATCATATGGTCTTCATCATAAATTTTACTATCTTCAGCCATTTAAACTCAGTCAACAGTCCCACAGCACAAAAATGGGAAAGGATAATATATATTAATAAACAAACAAAAAAAAAAGAACACTGTGACCAGTAGATGGTGCTGCCATTTAACATTTTAGTGCTTGCTGCCTCTTTCTCTCTCTCTGACTTGCTTTGTAAAGGATGGTAGTGGTAGCGTTAGTTCAAGCATGCTACCGATAGCACTAGTTCAGGTATGCTGGCGGTAGTGCTAAATCAGGAGCAGTCAGACTGAAGTGCAGTTTTACTTCCACTTTTTTTTTTTTAAACTACAAACCAGGAGATAGTTACAGTCTACAGTCTCTTCCATCCAGCAGGCTCTCTTGAAATGGCCATTCTCCCCTGCAGGAGCACCGGAGCCCTCCTGCTCCATACGGAGCAGCCAGCACACACACAGCAGGCTCTATTGAAACGGCCATTCCCCCTGCAGGAGCAGCGGAGCCCTCCCGCTCCATATGGAGCAGCCAGCACACACAGAGCAGGCTCTATTGAAATGGCCATTCCCCCTGCAGGAGCAGCAGAGCCCTCCCGCCTCAGATGGAGCAGCCAGCACACACAGAGCAGGCTCTATTGAAATGGCCATTCCCCCTGCAGGAGCAGCAGAGCCCTCCCGCCTCAGATGGAGCAGCCAGCACACACAGAGCAGGCTCTATTGAAATGGCCATTCCCCCTGCAGGAGCAGTGGAGCCCTCCCGCCCCAGATGGAGCAGCCAGCATATACAGAGGTATTAACTGTGTAAAAAGGAGACCGTACTTTTACTGAGCGGTCTGCTACCTCAGCTGTTTGAACCAACAGGGATTTCCGTCAGGTAAGGCACGCTGATAGTTTCTGGTCACAGGACTCTGGTCTACTCAGACCAACCGTGGACACTGATCTGCAGGGTTACTTTAACTGGATGCGGCTATATGTGCAAGCTTGTGGTTCTACTTGTAACTAGCTAGTGTTTAGTATCTGCTTTAGTTAATGATCGTTATTGACTGGCGTTTCGTTGCCGAGTCTTTTAGAACCATAAGTTTACTTAAACTGTTTGTCTGTTCTAGGAAACTGCATTTGTTACTATGCTCTGTACTGCTTGTTTTATTACTTGCCTTTCTTCTTTCCCTCTGGACTCTCTCCGCGTGTCCCCAGGCGCCATTGTGTCCGTTTGTCTATCTTGGCTGCGCATGCGCAGTCAGTAGCATCCCTCCCCCATGTGTCTCCTTTGACTGGCCCCAACCTAACCTAACGCGAGTCTCTTCTATCCAGCAGGCTCTCTTGAAACGGCCATTCCCTCTGCAGGAGCACCGGAGCCCTCCCGCCCCAGACAGAGAAGCCAGCACACAGAGGTATTAACTGTGTTAGCCTGACGGCACTGCGCGCCTTTATGTGCTTTTACTGTAACGTGACCGATCACGTGATGCTGGCTTTTTTGCCTAACAGCCCTGTTTCCCCTCATCTGCTCCCTATATTATCTGACCACTAGGAGTCACTGTCTGCACCTACATTTCCTGCTCCCATCCAACCTTTTCTTCTCCGTCACCTTGAATCTTCAGACCTAAAATTCACCCCTGCTCTCCCCTGTTCAAATTTAATATACTTTCTTCAAGCTCAAGAAAAAAATACAAGAGAACTTAACAGTGTTAAGTAGGAGCATGACAGTAGTACATTGCAGATGAGGAAACATACCTTATTGCTCCATTTTTTCAATTGTTACAAACAACAAACATTAAGGCATAAACAGACATGATCCTCCCTCTTCCTCCCCCCTGATCCGCACCACTAACAATATACACAGAAATTACCGTGTACCAGTAACAATTTTGCTAATACCGAGTTACACAAAAGCGTGGTTAGGAGAAAGACCTAACTAAGGGAGGGCAGAGTTATTCATATATTAAAGGGTCAGCAAAGTGTATAGAGGGGCCCACACTCTGTGATAATAACTTGTTCTCTTTGAAAGACTGGCCAGAAGATTTTCAGCCTATAAGGCAAAGAGTACCTCATGTAGCCATTCCGTGAATGTGGGGTGTGTTGGTCCAGCCAGTGGCGCAATAACACACTTTTAGCATATAAGGATATTATAGCTATATGTTTGCGATGGTTACCGATCAGGACGTCACCACAGTCCCCCAGTATATATATCTCAAGTTGGAAGGCATCAGAGGCTGAGAAGGGGGTCTAACTTTGCCTTAATAGCTGACCAAAATGGGGAGGCCTTGCTGCAGTCCCACAATATATGGAGTGTGCCGGGTTGTTCCCCACACCAGGTGCAGAGAACAGTTGAGAGCATCCCCATTTTATGGAGCTTGACTGGGGTGTAATATAGATCGTGAATTATCTGGAAATGGAGAAGGCGATAAGTGTCTCATTTAACATCCTTCTACAGATGGGTCCATATCAGAGACCAGGAACGGGTGGTGGAAGGGGCAGGAGGCAAGACTTGGTCCTACTTGTAGTGAGGTTTCCCTTCCATGTCCCCCAGGAAATCTCGCAGATGATGACAGAAAAATTAAATGAGATGGGAAGAGGGAAAAGACGAGATGACTGGGAGAATGCTCTCCCCTGTTCACCTCAGGTGTCTTCTAGTTGGACCAACCAGGATTCAAACTCTGCACCTTCTGCATCAAAGGCTGACGCACTAACCTCTACTCTATCTGGCAGCCTCAGGAATGTAACACCTTAAGAAAACATTTAACCTCTCAACTCAATTTCTCTATTGTTTGTCCACCTTCCCCCCTGCAGTTATTAACTCACACTCTCCTTCTCCTTCCCATCTGCACCCATGTTAATCTTTCTTGTACTTCTGTTACATCTGGAACCCCTGCATGCATCTCCCAACCACCACCCACCCTCCCTCAATCCCCCCCCACCCCAGCCACTTAAAGCTCATGCCATGCACCAAACCTTTCAGCCCCTCTCGGCCCCACGACCAGCTTTATTCTAATGACCCTTATTACCATTGCTCTTTTCCCTTGTCCCTCCACTGCCCCTTGTGTCACTCCTTTCAGGCACCTGCCATTACAACTAAACGCTGCAACCCTCGTCTCAATTTTCTCCAGAACCCTCATCCTCCTCCTACTCCTCTCCAGCACCATCCATCCTAACCCTGGCCCACAGCCCCTCCCCAATATGGAAAGAAACATCAGCACAGTCCACCTTAACATTCAGAGTCTCCCAGCCAAATCTGATGCTCTACAAGCCTGGGTTGCCTTGCATGACTGATGTTATTGCCTTCTCCGAAACCCGGCTTTCTCACAAAATCTCTGATGGGGAGCTCAAGCTCAGCGGCTACACCCCTGACAGAAAGGACAGAGTAAAAAAGGAGGTGGTTGCATGATGTTGTTCTCCAATAAATTCTCCTTCACTGAACACAACCCCAGCTCTAAGTTTGCCCTACTGGAAACCCTCTCAATCCACCTTCTCTTTGGCCCCAATAAGGCCATCACCCTCACCACCACCTGCCTCTCCCCAGGAACCCCACACTCCGACCTTGAGTCATTGCTAGCCCTCAGACACTCCCTCCCACTGAGTAGAGAGTGGATCCCCCTTGGGGACTTTAACACAAACTGAGACTCCTGCCATGCCGATAATGCTAAATCCTGTATCACAAATCTTGGTCTCCACGAGCTCATCTCCTCGCCCACTAGATACAATTATAAAACTGGCACCCAGACACTTACTGACTGGATCATCGCCTCTCACCCCTGACGCACCACCGACTCGGGTGTCCTGTCTGACTGACTCAGTGATCACAGTGCCATATTTTGTTTATGGTCGGCCTGCTACCCAACCCCCAAAAAACAAAACAAAAAAAAACAAAAAAAACAAAAAAACACACAATTCATTTTTACCAGGAGACTAATGACCAGAAAACTGAGCTGATAACCCACGATCTTGGCCTAGCTTGACTGGTCTTTCTCCGAGGGGCCTGGAGACTACGACTCTATCCTAGAAGAATTCTCCAGGATCCTTGCCAGCGTCTGACAGGCATGCTCCCCTAAAAAGAAATAGGGTCAGGGGTCATATTAATGAATGGGTCTCTCCCGATATCATCAAACTCATGAGAACCAGGGACAAAGCATGGGCCCACTCCGAAACCTGGCACAGAGACCCTGCCCAGCTACCCCTTTACAGGTCACTGCGTAACAAGTGCAAATCAGCTGTAAGAAAAGCTAAAGTCAACTTTCTGCATGACAAACAACTCTGTAGTTCCTCTAACTCCCGTCAGCTCTGGGAACCCTTAACTCGTTATTCGGCAAGTCTAAAAATTCAGATCCCATCACACTGCACCATGGTGACATTCAGACGAACGACCCTACTGAAGTAGCGAACATTTTCAACACCGTTTTCGGCAACCTCGATAAATACAAACCTTCCCCCTCCTCCCCCATGCCCGCCTCTCCCCACCATCACCCCCCCCCCGGCCTAAACCCTGAAGGCAGGACTTTCCCCCATTTCTACCTTAAGGCCCTAAGACCTGCTGACACCTAAAAGCGCAACCTTCAGAACAACCCCAAACCCAGTAAAGGTGGTGATGGCGTAGACTACAAAATTCTTAAACTCTCCATCAGCACTTTGGCAGTCCCCGTCGCCAACCTTCTAAACCGCTCCCTCTGCACTGGCTGTTTCCCCAACACTTGGAAAACCGCTACCATCAGTCCCTTATTCAAGTCTGGTTCTAGAAATGAAGTTGGTAACTATCGTCCTATTTCCCTCCTCGTCCCCTTTCAAAAATCATCGAGAAGGTTGCACACACTCAACTCACTGCTTACCCTGAATCCAACAACCTACTCTCTAGTGCCCAACATGGGTTCACATCTGGGCACAGCACTGAAACAGTCCTAGTTAGGTTCACCAGCGACATCATTAAAACCAACGAAAAAGGTCAGTACACTGGTTCCATCTTTATCTACCTTACCAAGGCATTCAACCTCGTGGACCATGCCCTCCTCCTAAACACCCTAAAAATGCCATAAAATGGTTCGGAAGCTACCTCTCTGGGAGATCCCACAAGACCGTAATTGAAGGTCACTTCTCCTCATAATGTACAATGAAATATGGGGTCCCCCAGGGATCAATCCTCGGCCCTCTTCTTTTCTCACTCTTTATAAACAACCTCCCCTTCATATGCCACTCCACCCAACTTGTCCCCTATGCCAATGACATGGCTCTTTTCGGCAGCGACAAAAACCCCACCACAATGTTCCAGAATCTGCAATCTGATTTCTCAAAGCTGCACTCCTGGTTCTCCGGAAATGAGTTTGGTCCTCAATTCCAAGAAGACCAAGCTCATGATCTTTTCGGGGTCCAGGAAAGCCCCGGCACCTGTTTTTAAACTACTCGACAATTTTGGAAACCTCATCGAACAAGTGACAGGATTCAGATACATAGGTCTCCACCTCGACCCCCACCTCTTCTTCAATCTCCACATTAGTAACCTCATAAAGAAGGTCCATGTCAGGCTTGGTCTTCTCTACAGGATCAGAAAAATTCCTGATCCCTGCATCCAGACTTTGCCTTGCTAGCTCTCTATTCCTGCTTATCGACTACAGATCCACAGTTTTCTCTCCTCCCTCCTCGTCGTCTTCTTCTTCAAACTCAGAACCATATACAACAGCATAGCTCATTTCGTCACTGGTCTCCCCTGGAAAACACACCACTGCTCACTGTATTCCTCCCTTAGCTGGTCCACCCTTGAAGGAAGGTTCCATCTTAAGATGTTATCCTTCCTCCACAATGTTGACCTCAATACTCTTCCCCTAGTGTTAACTCCTTATTCCCATTCACAGCTCCAGGGTGACTGAATAGAGGTGCCTCCAGTCTGGTCTTTGACACTCCTTTCTGCAGGACTAAGCAGGCCCAGAACTCTATCATCTTCATGGAAACAAAGCTCTATAACAAACTGCCCCCTGAAATTCAGCCCTGTGAGTCCATGTACTCTTTCAATTCCATCCTCAAGGATCACCTCCTCTTATCGTCCAACTGCTGCTGCCCTGATAGGCATCCCCCTGGCCCACCCACTAAATCCCACCGGCACTCGCTCCCCCACATGACCTGCACTTATCTCCCCACCTAGTGCACTAAAATCTTTTCTGGACCCGGTACAACAGCCGGCACCTCACTACCCCCAAAATGGATCTCTTCACCCAGGCTACACATCGCTAGTCCACTATCCCCCCCCCCCTTTGCTTTCCATATGTTTGCTCAGTTAATTTCTTCAGCAATTTAGGTCATATAAAAATCACTGTACTCTGATCTGTTTCACTCTTGCACATTGCCCACTCCTTTAAATATATTTATAGTTTGTACTCGTTATCTCATTGTACCTTTACCTCTGTAAATATATGGTATTTCCTATGTTTCTGTTATTTTTATACTTTTTTTATTCCCCCAACTCTACACTGGAGCTCCGCTCTTTCAGGAGACACACATGTATCTGTCCCGCTTCCTGCCGTGTCCATGATCTCTGGGGACCCCCACAGTGCCATGGTTTGCGAGGTAGGGCCTGTACACCCCAATACTTGTCTCATCGGGTCCTCTCGGTGACCAGGCAGGCATGAGCCATCAGGGCCAGTACTGGTGCTCTTTCTCAGCGCTCCGGTGTCCTTTTTCCATGCTCTTTCCCCCCTTCCTGCATGGTTTATGCCCTGACTGCCATCTACCATGCAGCTCCTGGCCCATTCCGCTATCTGCAGGACTTGTACCTCAGGCTTCCACCTGGGAGTCGGACAGGTCTGGACCTCGATTACCCGGAGAAGGCAGGCAGTCCCTGGGATGCTTCAATCTTCTTCCCCGGCCGGCCCTCCAACAACCAGAGTCCTCTCCTGAACCCGGGTCACTGGCATTGCAAGCAGAAATCCAACCACTGCACCAGCGGGCCAACGATTACTATGTTTCTATGTTCTAAGTACTCATATGGTCTATGTAATTTTATTTATTTTAATTTTTTTATAATGTATGGTAAGTGCCTATTAACCAACATATTCAGCAGTCACACAGCTTTGTTATGCACTGTTTAGAATTTTAAAAGTTGTTAACCACACTTTGGAACTACCAAACAGTGGCATAACAAAAAAGAATGCACCAGAGTTCCATAATTCTCACTTATAGAATGAAAACGGTGTTTTTTTTGACCATACACCATAAAAGATGATGGCTGGGGATAGGGTGACAACCATGCTGAAATCACTTCTCGTGGTTGCTAGGGCTACAGTAAACCTCTCGAGGTTTACCATGTTGCCCTAGCAAATCACTCGAGGTGATTACAGTGTGGTTATCGCCCGATCTCCAGCCATTATCCTCTATATTTCGTTTTTGTTGACCGGGTAAGTGCACTAGACAAATCCTGCCTATTTTCAGGCATGACCCGAGGGAGGAGGAGGATAGAGATGAATGCCAACTGACCCTGAACCAGATTCAGCTGTTGGTGGTATTTTTAGTGAATGAGGGAAATTTGGCCAGGACACCGGGGAAATTCCCCTACTCTTTTCGATAAGTGCCATGGGATCTTTAACATCCACCTGAACTACCACCAATCCAGGCAGACGGGACCTCGGTTTAACGTTTCATCCGAAAGACAGCACCTCAGTAGTGCGGCACCCCTCTCATGCTGCACTACAGTATCAGTACTGGGATATTAACTCAAGTGCCAGATGTGGGAACTGAACCCACAACCCTCTGATCTCCCAATAATTGTTTATCGGTTGTATTCCAACACTGGATGTTTGTGAAAATGGGCATTTTTGCTCACATACTTTCCAGTATACAAATATAATTGAAATAAATTGACATGGTCAGGGACTGCAGCCTGTGGTGTTGGCACTCAAAATCCGGTGCTAAGCAACTAAACAGCTGTGAAAGGAGGCGAGGAGAGAAGTTGTTTGTGCAAGGGAAGCAGTGTGCACAACAAGGGAAATCTGGCACACGTTCATCTTATAATGCACAGGTTGTAACAGTGAATTATAACTGAGTTGCATCATAATAGAAAATGCTACCCAGTTATTATATCAGTTTAAAAGTAATCTATTTGGATTAGTAGCAATACATTATTAATGAACTCTAGAAAAGCTTTAAGAGCACTAGGCAACCCTTTATTCAGCTTCCATAAACTGTGTGATTCTTCAGCAAGTCATATACATGACTTCAAAGATAACATTTTTTTTTTTATATATAATGTGCACTGGCAGCTAGAGTGAAGAGGTTTAACTCCAATTATCTGGATACCCTCTGGACTTACTATAAATTTTTTTTAAACACTGTTTCTACACTCGTAACACCATGATAAAATAACAGGATATGACTAGATAAAAAGTGATAACCAAACGTAGAAAAGTGAGGGTGAGAAGGTAAAGACAAGTTACTTATCATAACTCTACATCTTCAAAAATATCTTCTTCATAAAGTCACACCCTTTGGTCTTGGGGCCTGAAGCACTAGGACCCCATAGGAGTCGGTGGTGAGGCTGGTTTTGGCCAAGCTGAGAGGGTCTTCACTGGCTCCGCAGGCGGAAGGACAGTGTCAACCGGCTCCAGAGTTGTCGGCATCAGCCTGGAGGGTGACAGCCAAGTGATGGCTGGTGTGGAAGCTGGAGTCTACTTCGGACCAGCCATTATTAACTGTTGCCCCATTAAGTCCTTGTAGTGTCGACGCAGCTTACGTCAAAGTCTCTCCTCTTCTGAAGACAAGGATGAATGGTGGTAGCACTGCTTTTTAGAGTGCCCCGAGTGACACTTATGGGATTTCTTTGGCCTATAGGTCGAAGGAGTCAGAGACCTCAACTTTGACCATCAGGGAGACCGACAGAGGTGCTCAGGAGGAGCCAGGGAGAACCTCGGCTCTTCTGGGTCAGGGACAGGGACCGTAAAGAGGTTCCCAGCAGGCTGGGTCTTATCAGTGGGTTCAGTCAGGACCGGGGTCCTGAATAAGAAGTTGTCAGCCTCATCGAGCGACAACGGGTTGACTGGGTCGAGGACGCTCTTGATCGGGTCGTCGTCCCGCGTCTTAGCCAGCCAGCCTGATGGGGGTACTGTGAAGCCAGCGGCCGAGGCCGCAATCTCGACTTAAGTCAAAACAGCTGATTCCTGGGACCGAGATCTCTCTCAAACCCAAGAACGTCATCAACGAGATGCACCTTCTCTCAACTCCTAGTCCTTTTTACGGGAGCGTGAGATGTGTGCGCCAAAGGGCTCTCCCCTTTGGCTGGGAGAGACTGGCACATCTCCTTGAAGGAGCCTGAAAAGGTGGAGCCCAAATAGTGCGGGATGAAGACCAACATGGAAGAGGACCATTCAGTGGCCGAGCCACCTCCTCCTTAAAAGATTTCATGTGCTCTAGTTGTTCAGTGAACCCCCATGAAGACCGCCCAATGGGCCTCTTTCGATTTGACCGGTGTGTTCAGTTTCTCCGGTCTGCCAAGCTGAAGTCGTGCGAGCCAATCATCCAGGACATAAGGTTGAAACACGCAACAAAAGTCGCAGGCCTGGATGTCATAGGCATGGCCCAGGCAGTAGATGCATGAGGCATGCGGATCAGTCCGAGACATCTTCTGCCCGCAAAGAACTCAGTGGAGACCGGGTGAGGACTTATCCTCTGCTCGCGGTGCGATCATAAAGCGTCTTGGAGGAAACTAACGAGTTTAATTTTAGGTAACCAAGATTTGTTCGCCACAGCCTACTCAACATGGAAGCAATAAGGAGGGAACCTGAATCTTCCAGTGGAAAGGAAAATCTGGTATCAAGGGGCGAAGCCGAGGCATATACCACCCGGGTGGGTAGGAAGAGCCAGCTTTTAGACCTTCCGGCAAGAATCTTAAAGGGAAAGGACATGCGAAACAGTGTGGATAGAACAATATATCCACGATCCTAGAAGCAGTGTTTCTTTTTCAGTGATGTCCTGTTTTTACACATTATTAGACTGTGTTTACCCAAGAGAGGCCAGCTGAAAGGCAATATTTAATTTTCAGTGCGCTCCCACATTTCGACCCCAAACTTCCAACAGTCTTCTTATGATCTGATATTATGATCTAGACAGCTAGAAGGTTTTAAATCCTATCTGAAAGGTGATTTCGCAGTGTGACTGCAAAACATGCTTCAGACTGGATTTGAAAAATGACACCTGTCATGTTCAGGAGGTGGTGTAACATAAGGAATATGTTGAACATTAGGGGCAAAAATCTGCAAAAATAAGGTTATGCTCCTACCAGGAACATGGAATGCAGGGAAGGTACGATATCTAGGAATTCAAATCCCCAAAAAGTTTAATAATTAGTGCAGTGTAAATTTTGGCACACTAAACAGGAAGTATACTCGGACTTGAAAAGATGGGCACTGCTACCCCTAACCTTCTCGAATAGAACTGATGCCATAAAAATGAATGTCCTTCCAAGATTCTTGTTTCTCTATCAAAGCCTACCAATCTGCTAAATAAGGCATTGAAACATTGTATTTAGGTGTGTTAAAGAAACTGAGAATCAGTTGGGCATTAGTAATGAGAACTGAAACACTGGGTGGATATAGTCTCCTCAACTTCAGAGATTATTACATAGCAGCACAACTAGGAGACATGACAGACCTAGTCAACACCTAGAAGGAAACCTCATGGAAAGCAATGGAAAAAAAAAAAACAGAAATAGGGGCATAAACATAGAAAGTGCAGGATGGGAGGTAAATACAGACCAAGAACTAAGAAAGGTAACAAATAGATGGACCAAACACCTTTAAACAATGGATCTCTCTACAAAAAAGATAACAGACAAAAGATAATTAACTACTGAGGATCCCCCTGTGGGAACAGAGAGGCTTCAGGCCATCAAAATCAGACCTCACCTTCAAAAGATGGGCAACACAGGGAATGGAGTATATAACGCAGTTTTACAATGGAAGGACCCTAAAGTCCTTTCAACAGCTCCATAGGGAGAATCAGCTCCCACACACAGACTTATTCAGGTTTTTCCAGACTATATCATACTTGACACCTGAAGTGCAAGAGGCATTATGGACGGACCAACACCCCTTACTGAAGCAGATTTATATGTTATCACAACAGCAAGACATCAAACACACAATTTCAAAGCTGTATACTATATTAAGTATGGACACAGGTCTGGAGGGAGGTAGCCAGGATTCAGTCACAATAGGAAATAGAGATGGACTGTAGACTGACCCCAAAGGAATGGGGACAGATCTGGGAAGCCTCGCCCAAAATCACCCTGTCTGGTAGATGAAGAGAGTTCAGATGGAAGAGAAACAGTAAATTCTTCCTAATGCCAGACAGATCGAAGCATTTGGGATCAAACACATCTGACCTTTGCCAGAGGGGATGCAGGGAGAGAGGAACACCCACACGCATATACTGGAGCTGCAGGGGTATTGGACGGAGGTTCAGCAACGTATCACCAAAGCCTTAGAAATCCCAACATCATTGGAGAATATTCATATTATTTGTGGCTTATACCCAACGGGCATGAGAGGCAAAGCTAAAAAGTATATGTTTAACATTATGATTGCTGCAGCGCTGAACGCCATAACTCAAACGATGGTTAAGGGCAGAGCCTCCCTTCTCGGACCCCTGGATCCAAAACTGTAAGAAAAGTAAAGATATGGAAGCCATTTAAGCCAGCCAATCTACAAATTGACCTCTTTATAAGGCATAAAAAAGGCGGGTTTGCATCACAATTTGCAAATCAAAAAACGGCAATTGCGAATAAGTTTCGGTTTTGATTCTCGGTAGGAGCTAATCGAATTTTTCCAGGACTGCAGGGCTTCGAATGCGCAAATGGCACTATTTTTCACCATCTCCCCCACATTCTGGACCCCTCTCCCACTGCTAATCAACTTCAACCAGTTGCTAATAATTTTTCATTTTGATTAGGAAAGACCGCTAATCAAGTCTCCGACACTAATTTATGCCTTGCTTTAATACAAGATGGTTACCCTTTATACCTTTAATAGAAGACTTGGAAGGCACAACAGCATTAGAATAATTAATGTATAATTAATATAAAAACTAGATTATTAAAAAATGATTGTACTGCCAAGTAGAATGTTTCGTTTGGTTTATAAGTTACGTAAAATATATGTCGGTTAGTTGAGAGACCGATCACAAGTAGAAGGAGAGTCAGATGAAAGAGATGGAGCAACCAGAAAGTTGAACTAAGAATGTAAGCATAAGACTGGATACTGAATTTGCAATGTAAGAAATGTGTTATGAAAAAAATAACATGTATTGTATGCTGCATCTCACTATTCAATAAAAGTTTTTAAAAAGCCAAATAAGGTTATGAATAAAAGTTGGAACAATCCAACGTTTATTAGTAACTTAATTGTTTTTTCACATTGACATGCCAAATTTTCAACATAGTCTCTTTATGACCTCTCCTTCTGATCAAGACAGGTGTGATTTATAAAACAGTGGCTGAAATGTCATTTCGTGCCACAAATGCAAAACCCCATTTTGGCCAGGATTTGAAAAATGACACTTCCCATGTTCATGACGTGGTGTGGTAAAATGGCTATGCTGAAAATCTGGGGTCAAAATACTGAAAATTACCAAAGCTATACGACAGCATTGAAAAGTTTTGAACGTACCTTTGTTTTTTAAATATACTGACCTTATGACCCCTCTCATGAACCCAGTAGGTAACAATTTTGAAATCCCGACCAAAAGGTGATTTCGTGGAGTGACTGCAAAAAAATCACCTTTTATGCCAGATTTGAGTAATTTCACAGCCCTGGGAGGCAGTATAGTGCTGTGGTTTAGGGCTCTGAGCTGCAAACCTGGAGTACTGGGTTTGAAATCCCACAGCCCCCACTTGCATACTGTGCGACATTGAACAAGTCACTTAGCTTCTTTCTTCTCCCAAGTCACACATGGAAAAAAGCTTCTGCTTAGTGTGCAATTTCAGGTAAACAATCCCCCCCCACCCTTGTTCATGAGGTGGAGCCCCAAAAATGCTATGCTGAAAATTTGGGTGAAATTATGAGTATACTTACCTGGTAAACAAAAGCTAAATAAATAAATAAGTTTAAAACGCATTGAAATACACTGACCGTGCTTATGTGAGGTTGTCAGTTTTCCATCTGGCACTGAAGACTGAAGACAGTCTTCAGTCCAGATATCATCACAGCATTGGCACCCCAGTAGGTAAGTAAGAGGTGGGGTGGTGGGTGCTGAGTGGGTGGGGAGGTAACAGCAGCATTGTCAACATAGATGGACTGTTTTCTTTTTTACAGGGTGTATCAAAATAAAAATAAAAGACTACATGGGACAGTTTTCTTATTTTCAGGTACCAACACTAGGTTGGGTACCCCAGTGTTGGATTAACCTCTGCAGCCACGGGAAGTGACGGGGAGGTGGGAAGGGATACTTTGCAGTTAATGGGACTGTGTGGGGGGGTTAAGCTACCAACTTTCTGAGGCCTAAAACTAAGATGGTCCATCCTGACCAGGACCCCCCCCCCCACCGTGTCACTCCCACAAGCACCACTGCAGACAATGCTGCACACAATCAATTACATTTTGCTGCTTGTGCTGGTGTAACCCCCCTGCAAATGGGGGTTCCCAAAAGACTTCCAGGAGCTTGCTTGAATGCTCCAAGCCTGAATGGTGTTTGGCATTTAAGCCATTTATCAGTGAGTGTTTTTAGAGCCTCTGGTACTGTCTCTTTAAGAGCTGTCTGCTTGCAGACATAATTGGATTTGTATGGGGGACTGTGTGCTTCTCTGAGTACCACTCGAGCTGCTGCCAATTCACTTCATTTTGCAGTCACTAGGAGTGCAAAGGGAACCTATCTGAAAGATGTAACTGTTTGCCAGAAATTATTTAGAGTAATAATGAAATTACAGTTTGTCTAACCTGCTTTCTTTGCAGTCAGAACTGTGTCTGCTAGTTCCCATTCTAGTTTTGAACTGCTGAACTGGACCAATCAGTGTGGGGTAAGCTAGCTCTAAAATGATGCCTTAGACGAATCAGAACTTGGACTCATAATCTGAGCCAGCCACAAGAGGATTGTATGGGCAGTGACTCTGGGAGATGTAGTTTAGACTTCAGTGCCTTTTTGGACCAACAGCAGCAGTCTATTGTGAGTGACAGCCAATCCAGTCAAGAACTGGGAGGAACTCAAAGGAAGTGCCGGTTTCGTCAGTTGGAGTTCAGTTGAGCTTTGGCAGTGAAGAGGGAAGGGCCCTGTGCTTTTCAGTGTGCAGTTTTAGTCCAAAAAAGCGTGTGTAAGGCCAGGTTCGGTCTGCAGCTTGTGTAACAGCTTGTTAGGACTGAATCCATCCTGTGAAAAGAATCAAAGGATCTCTGAAGAGAGAAACCAGGCTCACCCTGTAGAAGACTGGAAGAATTGCTGAAAATTGCACTGGTCTGTCAGGAACTGAATCTGCTGTGTTCTCCTGGTATTGTGCAGTAATTGCGATCGGGATACAGATGCAGCCTGCCTGGTATAGTACTTTCTTTATATGGATGTGTGAAGAGGTTTGTGTACCTCAAGTGAGCCCTGCTGACATTGAAGGACCCTATCTTATTTGGAGGTCGTGAGTACTAATTCAGGGTTGCTCCCTGTTGAATTCCACATTAAATCCAAATGGAATTACTGTACTGCTGACTGTTTAATTCTCCTTTTCTCTGTGTGAAAGGGCCCCTACCAGCTGCCACGGTTTGGACTATCACTGGGGCTTGGGTACCAGGGACAGTAACTGATAGGGATAGGCCTGTGCACAGAGCCATAGGTAGATTATTAGAGTGATAAGCTAATTAACCTGATTTCCCCCTGTCCTTGTTATATCCCCTAAATAAATCAGAGCTGCTTGTTTCAGCAAAGTTATACTGCCTGAGGTATTTGTCTATGTTAAAGTACTGTTGGATTGTTGCACTGTATCTCATTTCACAGGAGGTCCCAGTGCGGAACCAGACCTGGGGGTAAGTGTATACTGTGAAGGTAATTCTGATATATTGTGTGGGCCACTAGTGGGAAGAAGGGGGTTGCAGTGTCCCAGAGGGCTGTGACCAAGTTAGTTTAACTATTGCAAACCCTGACCTCTGGGTGGAGGCACCCGCCATTGGATCCAGGCCCCTCAACCTGTTAGTGGCAAATCAGGCAGGGGTAGTAGCCCCTGGGATAGCGCCATCTAGGGGTTACATCTTGGAGGCTCACCGCTGGGATTGTGTGTCCTCTAGTGGCCATATTTACGAACCACTGTTAAGAAAAAAATGGGTACCCCGACAGAAGTGGCTGTGCACCGGCTGGTGGAGTGGTGTACTGGGGAGGAGATCGACCCCCAAAATGCTATGCTTATCCTGGACATCCCCCTGGGTATCAATACGGACACTGTGCAGGGAGTACTTTCCAAGGTGGAAGGTTTACAAAACCCTGTGGTGGTGGGTCGGCATGCTAATCTGCTCACCCACACTTTCCTGCCCTAGTAGAGTTTAAGGATCCCATAGATAGCTCAAAGTGCCACAGACCATTACCCCAGAGGAGCCCTCACTGCTTGGAGTGATAACTAAGGATAGTAAAGACCGGGGAGAATCAGCCCCACCACTATCTGAAACTTTTGAGGAGAAATTTGCTGAATGGTTGCTGGGAGAGGAAAACTGTGGAGGACTTGAAGAAACTATTCTTTCCACCAGAGGTGTTCCTCCCAACACCCTCTCCTGCTCAGTGCCCGTAATGGTGGCTGAACCAATGCAGACTCCTATTTCTGCACCTGCCATTAGTCACGACTCTTACGAAGGTTGAGGATCTTCTCTGGCACCTCCCACCCCCAAGGGAGGATGACTGGGAGACCTGGATGACTATGTTGCCCCAAGTGCTAGAATGGCAATGCTCGGAAGGTGGCGAAGAGGGTTGAGTGAGCCTCCGAGGTCCTGCCCTCAGCTACCATCCGTGCTAAGCGGGCCAGTAACCCTGAGCGACTGCACAGGCCTATCTTGAGGCCTTGGAGAATGTGTATGGGAGCCCAGATTCTGATGAGGACCTATGGTGGAGAGTAAGAGATGCACAACAGTACCAAGGAGTTGTTGTCTGTGTATGTATCTCGGCTGGAAAAATTGTTGCAAGAATGCCTCAGAAAAGGTAGTTTGCCAGCGATTGAACTGGACCGAACCAGGCTGGACAGGATCCTTAAGTCTGCCCCCTTCTCAGAACTGCTGTTGCTTCAGTTACACCTGGCAGATCGACTGGAATCCCCCTCCTATGATGAGTTAATGAGAGAAATTCGAGGAGTTGAGAAAAGGCGACCTCGGGAGGGACCTGCACCAATAGCTGCTGACTACGACCCGAGTGACTGAGGTGACCCATCAAGTGAAGTTCAGGGCAGAGGTTGGCAGTCAATGAGGTGCTCTGACAAGGAAAAAGATATGTCACAATGGGGCGAACTGTTGAGAGATCCGGGAATTCAAAAACAGTCCCTTTATGAAGGCCACGCCTGCAAATGCAGGCCTGACCTATATCCGACTGCATCTGCTATGGGGTGGGGTACCCACCCATGTATCTCCTGCTGATAACAGCTCGAACTCGATTCCTTGACCATGGAAGTGGAGAAACTGACGAGATGTCTCCAAATGCTTATCACGCACGCAGACAGAGATGGCACCAAGGTTTCCAGTTAGTAATACCCCGCCCTGGCTCCCAGTGTGGCGCCTCGGCCAGCTCAAACTCCAGAAAGTATGTTTTGCTATAATTGTGGAAAGATGGGCACATGAAAAGGAATGCCAGTCCCAAAAGACACTGACAAAGTTGCATATAGGCTACAAGGAGAGCTTGGAGAAGAAATCAGTGGTTAAGAGGTGCCGACATGATCCCAGTGAGGGCACCAAAAATGCTAATTCACGTCCTTTGTGGCAAGGTCAGTTGCCCAGGCCCCACTACGCCTCTCCAGACTGGTCCAGAATAGTGGGTCCCTCCATGGAGACCACTGTAAAGGGTGAGAGTTATCAAGAGCTATATTAGACAGTGGCTCCCAAGTGACAATTATGTTCCAAGATTGGTATCAGAAGCATTTGTCAGACATACCCTTACAACCATTAGAAGGACTGCATGTATGGGGGTTAAGTGAGAAGGCCTACCCTATTCGGGTATATCCGAATTTGGCTGTCTTTCCCCACCTCCGTGGCTGGAGTGGCGAACAAGTAGAGACCCTAGCCTTAGTGTGTCCCCCACTCGACTGTATGATGGTGTCCCTTTGTTGATTGGAACAAATGCTCATATGTTGGAAGGCTGGCACAGTTGTGTTATGAAAACAGGGGTCAAAGACTAGTAGAGCTTTAAGAGTTCGGTTTAATTAAGAAGGCCTATGAGGCACAGAGAGATGCTGAAAAACAGAACCAGAGGAACGGTCGGAATTGTATGGAAGAAGGATCCTGAGTCTCTGATCCTGGCGCCAAATGCCCAGTGTACCTTACAGGGAGAGGTCCGTATCAGAAAGGATGTTAAGAATAAAATATTAATGTTGGATGCACCAGGCGATGAAAATTGCCAGAGGACTGCTGGTCAAGCCTAGTATTTTGCCTGCTAGAGCCCATGCTTATGCCAGAAGGGTAATGGTCCAAGTTCATAATGTGTCTGAAAGAGACATTCGAGGTAAACAGAGGTTGCATCCTGGCTAATGTGCATTGTGCAGACACTGCAGTGCTACCCAGCAGCAAGAGTTCAAGGAAGAATGACAGAGTAGCATCGACTTGTTTGATTTGCGACTCCCGCTGCCAGCTGAATGGAAAGTGAAGATCAGTGAGAAGCTTGCCCAGAGAGACCAGGTGTTTTCTTTAAAGGAATGGGATGTAGGATCGTGCAAGGAGCTGAGCACAATATCCGGCTGCATGACGAAAGACCATTTCGTGAGAGGTCTGACGCCTGGCACCTGCTGACATAGATGATGTGAGACGGCATCTGCAAGAGATGTTAGCTGCTGGTGTAATACAAGAATCCAAGCCCTTATGCTTCCCCCATTGTGGTAGTGAGGAAAAGAATGGAACAGTAAGGATGTGTGTGGATTATAGCACCTTAAACGTGGACGGACTATCCTGATCAGTACACAATGCCCGCATTCAGGATGCTTTGGACTGCCTAAGCGAGAGCAAGTGGTTCTCTTGCTGGATCTCCGCAGTGGGTACTATCAGATCCCGATGGCCCCAGAGGACCGTGAAAAGACAGCCTTTATCTGTCCGCTTGGCTTCTATGAATTCATGAGGATGCCTCAAGGATTTCAGGTGCCCCAGCCACTTTTCAGCGATTGATGGGCGTGCAGTGGGGACATGAACTACTAGAGTGCCTGGTATACCTAGATGATGTTATTGTGTTTGGCAGCTCACTGGAGGAACATGAGAGCAGATTATTTAAGGTATTGGACCGACTGGAGGACTTTGGCCTTAAACTGTCCATTGATAAGTGTCAATTTTTTCAAACATCAGTAAAGTATGTGGGACACATAGTATCCACCGAGGAATAGAGACCGACCAAGTAAAGTTGAGGCCTTGACCACTGGCCGCCAAAATCTAAAAGAACTGCAAAGATTCCTGGGATTCTGTGGTTATTATCGGCGCTTCATCAAGGACTATTCAAGAGTGATCCGCCCTTTACTTAACCTTACTCAAGGGTATCCCCAACCCACAAAAATACCAAAAGTCAGCATCCTCAAGACTGAAAGAGTGTATTTTCATCCGAGTGAAGTATTTGGGGCCGCTGGACTCCTGATTGTGAGACTGCTTTTCATGAGATCATATATCAACTTACCCATGCTCCAGTGCTGGCCTATGCCGATCAAGAAAACCTTCGTCCTGCACACTGATGCTAGCTTGCAAGGGTTGGGGCTGTGTTGTACCAAAGCACGAGAATGGCCTGAGACCAGTGGCCTTTGCCAGTAGAAGCCTGACCCCATCCGAAAAGAACTATCCTGTACATAAGTTAGAGTTCCTAGCTTTGAAGTGGGCTATTGTTGACCAATTCCATGAGTACTTGTATGGGGCTAAAATACTAGTAAAACTGACAATAATCCTTTGACCTATGTGCAGACCTCAGCTAAGTTGGATGCCACTGGCCATAGGTGGCTTTCTGCATTATCACATGACTATGCTCTCGAATACCGAGCAGGTCTGAACCACATAGATGCTGATGCTCTCTCCCGGAGGCCTGTTCCCCAGAATGATTGGGTCCGACTGGCAGAACCTGACATTCGGGCACTCTGCCGGAGGTTTGACAGGAGGAACAAATGTCCTGGGGCCTGTATGGACTGCATAGTGGATTGCTTGGGAGCCTCTGAGGATTGCATACCTGCTGCTTGTGCCACTTTTCTGCAATAGACATTGGTGCACTGCCTCAGCTGGACAATGACAGTATTCAAGCGGGCTCAATCCCGCGATCCCATGATCAAAGCAGCTTTAGAAGCCCTCTATGCAGGAAAAGATGTGTCCAAATTACGCTCCACTGATTTGAGAACTGCACTGTTATACAAAGAAGGTCCTAAGTTGAAACTGATCAATAGACTGTTATACAGAGAAACAGTAGACAGAGGGGGACAAGTAGACAAACAACAACTAGTGCTGCCCACTGCCTTTCGAGACTCAGTATTGAGGTCCTTGCACAACCACATGGGGCACCTTGGTATAGACAGAACACTTGACTTGGTGAGATCCAGATTCTATTGGCCTAAGATGGGGGCTGATGTGGAGCAACACATTCGAACTTATGTCGCTGCTTACGAGAAAGCTTTGCCCCAGAGGCTGCCCCCTTGTTAACATAACCACCAGTGCACCCATGGAGCTGGTCTGTATTGATTTTCTAAGTTTGGAGTCAGATCAAAGAAATATCAGTAATGTGCTGGTGGTCACTGACCATTTCACGAGATATGCCCAAGCTTTCCACCAAAGACCAGAAAGCATCCACTGTAGCCAAAGTACTTGTAGAAAACTTTTTGTTCACTATGGGGCTCCACAAAGAATCCATTCTGATCAAGGGAGAGACTTTGAGAGTCGTCTGATCAAGAGATGCTTTCTCTGTGGGGTGCAGAAAGTCAGAACCACTCCTTACCACCCCAGAGACCCACAGCCTGAGCGTTTCAACGCACTTTGCTAGATATGCTAGGCACCCTGCACCCAAAGGACAAGCCTAGATGGAGCCAACAAATTAGCACCCTGGTACATGCTTATAACTGCACCAAAAGTGATGCCACTGGATTCTCCCCCTACCGCCTGATGTTTGGAAGAAGCTCGACTACCAGTAGATGTGTGTTTTGGGGTCTCTCTGATGGGTTCAAGCTGACAACTATTTACAGTATGTGCAAAGTTAAAGGCCCAGCTAACTCATGCGTACCAACTGGCTCAAACCATGGCTGCCAAAAGAAATCTGGCCAACAAAGAAAGGTATGATAAAAGGTGAAAGCACAGGAACTCCAGGAGGGAGATCGGGTATTGCTAAGAAATCTGGGACTGCATGGCAAGCACAAGATTGCTGACAGATGGCACCATCTCCCTCACATTGTAGTGGGCAAACTAGATGATCTGCCAGTGTACAAAGTAAGGCCTGAGAATAATTAAAAGATGTAAAAACAATGCATAGAAATCATTTACTGCCCATTGGACAAATCTTAATTGAGTCTGAGCCCTAGAAGATGCCCCCTCTGGACCAGTGACTAGAGCTGCTGCTAAGAAAAGATCAAGAAAGTCTGCACCTACAGAAGCAAAGTTAAAGTGTTCCCTCCACAAGTCCCAGTTGAGCATGACTGTCAGTCCATATCGGAAGAAAGTGAGAGTGACTTTGAATACTATCCTTCTTACGAACTGAGTCAATTGTTTGGGCAATCCCTAGTCAATACTGGAGACAAAGCTGGGCCTTCTGGACTGTCTAAGCCCCAGCTTCATCCCTGGAGCCAATGCTCCCAGAAAGTGAAGTGCAAAGCATCAGATCAGATGAAATGGAATCATTGTGCATGGTTGAACTGTTTTGAGCTTTCAGGGAGGAAAATGATAGATTGGGGCAGACTGGTGATACACCGAACAAGAAGAGTATTTTGAGTGCCCTGACAGTCCACTGCCAGTGTCAAAGCTCTCCATGCGAGCCAAATGTTGTGGACTCAAAACTGTAACTCCTGGAGCTGAAAGTGCCCCCAGGTTCTAGCCTCTCTACCCCCATGGAGACTCCCTGACAAGTGAGGACAATGCTGAAAATGAGGCTCAGAGTGCAGAGACTATAACAGTTCCCTAGAAAGACTGAGTGAGCTGTAAAGCCTGTGGTGCACCTCAGTTATGATTCACTTGGGAGGCCTGTGGACTTGCCTCTCAATGTTGTCCATAAAGGAGTGTATGTGTCCCAGAGCTCATTGCCCAAACTGAGCATCAGTGCTAACTCCAAGTTACTGTGTGTTGCCCTCTAAGTATGGTGCCCTTGCCCCATCCAGCCCCAAGGTAACTGATAGGGAAGGGCCCCTCTCTTCAGGTTTCATGTACAAGAGAATAACTTGAGTTATGGTACAATGTGTATGTAATACTGTGTAAAGAGTGGACTGCAATGTTTCAGAAATGTGTTCTTGGTAAAATGATATATTGACTGATGATTACGTATGCGAGCCTAATGCAAATGTATAGTTGCAGTTAGAAACTTATGGGGTACTTATACATATGGGCGTCAAAGCTTTCCCAAACCAGGAAGGTGTAACCCCCTGCAAATGGGGGTTCCCAAAAGACTTCAGGAGCTTGCTTGAATGCTCCAAGCCTGAATGGTGTTTGGCATTTAAGCCATTTATCAGTGAGTGTTTTAGAGCCTCTGGTACTGTCTCTTTAAGAGCTGTCTGCTTGCAGACATAATTAGTTTGTATGGGGGACTGTGGCTCTCTGAGTACCACTCGAGCTGCTGCCAATTCACTTCATTTTTGCAGTCACTAGGAGTGCAAAGGGAACCTATCTGAAAGATGTAACTGTTTGCCAGAAATTATTTAGAGTAATAATGAAATTACAGTTTGTCTAACCTGCTTTCTTTGCAGTCAGAACTGTGTCTGCTAGTTCCCCATTCTAGTTTTGAACTGCTGAACTGGACCAATCAGTGTGGGGTAAGCTAGCTCTAAAATGATGCCTTGGACGAATCAGAACTTGGACTCATAATCTGAGCCAGCCACAAGAGGATTGTATGGGCAGTGACTCTGGGAGATGTAGTTTAGACTTCAGTGCCTTTTGGACCAACAGCAGCAGTCTGTTGTGGTGACAGCCAATCCAGTCAAGAACTGGGAGGAACTCAAAGGAAGTGCCAGTTTACGTCAGTTGGAGTTCAGTTGAGCTTTGGCAGTGAAGAAGGAAGGAGCCCTGTGCTTTTCAGTGTGCAGTTTTAGTCAAAAACGTGTGTAAGGCCAGAGTTCCGGTCTGCAGCTTGTGTAACAGCTTGTTAGGACTGAATCCATCCTGTGAAAAGAATCAAAGGATCTCTGAAGAGTAGAAACCAGGCTCACCCTGTAGAAGACTGGAAGAATTGCTGAAAATTGCACTCGGTCTGTCAGGAACTGAATCTGCTGTGTGTTCTCCGGGTATTGTGCAGTAATTGCGATCGGGATACAGATGCAGCCTGCCTGGTATAGTACTTTCTTTATATGGATGTGTGAAGGGTTTGTGTACCTCAAGTGAGCCCTGCTGACATTGAAGGACCCTATCTTATTTGGAGGTCGTGAGTACTAATTCAGGGTTGCTCCTGTTGGTGCCACATTAAATCCAAATGGAATTACTGTACTGCTGACTGTTTAATTCTCCTTTTCTCTGTGTGAAAGGGCCCTACCAGCTGCCACGGTTTGGACTAGCCACTAGGGCTTGGGTACCCAGGGACAGTAACTGATAGGGATAGGCCTGTGCACAGAGCCATAAATAATTATTAGGTGATAAGCTAATTAACCTGATTTCCCCTGTCCTTGTTATATCCCCTAAATAAATCAGAGCTGCTTGTTTCAGCAAAGTTATACTGCCTGAGGTATTTGTCTATGTTAAAGTACTGTACTGTGATTGTTGCACTGTATCTCATTTCACAGGAGGTCCCAGTGCGGAACCAGACCTGGGGAGTAAGTGTATACTGTGAAGGTAATTCTGATATATTGTGTGGGCCACTAGTGGGAAGAAAGGGGGGTTGCAGTGTCCCAGAGGGCTGTGACCAAGTTAGTTTAACTATTGCAAACCCTGACCTCTGGGTGGAGGCACCCGCCATTGGATCCAGGCCCCTCAACCTGTTAGTGGCAAATCAGGCAGGGGTAGTAGCCCTTGGGATAGCGCCATCTAGGGGTTACACTGGCTATACCACCCCACAGTAACATCAGTAGCAAATATCCAGATTGAAACAATACATCATTCTGCTTTAGCAAGTTCCAAATCATGATGTACAGAAAGTTCATTAGAAGCAAACCTGTGTTAAATTGTGATCAGACATTCAGCTGCATGTATTGCTCCTCCTGATAGTCCCATCCAACCTGCTTATATTCACCTAATTTGCTGAGCAAACTTCACTTCAGTGACTCCCCACCACCACACCAGATTGTTTTTACACACTTCCTTACAGTTGATTAGGTCCTGGTGCCTTAGTTCACTGCTGTCGGTCTCTTTTCTGTCTGGAGTCCCTCTCAGCTGCTGGCAGATAGACATCCACATGTGCTTGTCTGCACTACTACCCAGTCTAATTTAACAGGAAGGAACATGCCTTACTGTGCTCCCACTGACATGCTTGCGGTGCAACACAGGCACAGGGGTTGAAATTGCAAACTGCTGTCCAACCCAAGTAGTGCTACAGTGGTGCTGAAATAACCATCACTCATGGAATAGCAGTCAGCGCAAAAAAAAAAAAAAAAGGACAAAACTGGGACAAGTAAGCAAAAACCAAGACAAAAGTGATATTTTGCAAAACTTGTGGGGACACTCTGCCTAAAATAGGGACTGTTGGTACCTTTGGTGGGGGGGGGGAGACTATGAGGGATAGTTTTCTTTATTTCTGGTACTGACACTGGGAGATTGGGCACCCCAGTGTCTGCGTTGTGTTTGGCAGCACTGGGCTGGGCTCTCCAGTGTTGCACAGTGAAAACATGTGGAAGGGCACTAGCTGGCACCGGGATTGGGCACTCCAATGTTGTAAAATTAAGAAGAGGTAAGCAATGGTAGGTAGGAGGGAACCTGGCAGAGGGTGGGAGGGACTGTTCTACATTGGAAGGGGACCACTGCAAGCTGATTGTGACATTGATCAGCTGTGCTTGCTACACGGCATTATGTAGATCAGGGTTGTGAGCCACCCTATGATTTGGCTGGTTCTTATCTTTGAACTTTATAAAGGTTTCACCCAGCAAGCCCAGAAGGGTGTCATGATCAGCCTGGCTAATAATTGGTCTGATACTGTTGAGCACCTTGCAGACTGTCCTGCACTGGACCAACAGTGACACACCTCTCAAAACCCACTATCACAGCAGCATGTTTGTGCTTGTGCACAAGCAAGTGCAAACATAATACGTTTTCAAAACTAACATAAGTTATGTTAAGGCAGTATGCCTTTTCCTGCATTGACTGGACTAACATGACTACATTTCCTTATTCATGCATCCGCACAAATTGTTCTCGCTTTAGTTAACATTGCACCATCATGCAACTAGTTTGAGTCCTTTATGTATCTATTTTGACATAGATGGTTATGATTATAGTTATTCTTTGCAGTTATGTTGTGTTATTTTCATTAATTTCTGCTATTTAGGACGGGGCACTCATGCAAAACAAGTGTAAATCTCAGTGGGACTTCTTTATTAAAAAATAAACAAGAAATAAAACAAGACAGTTGGACACCTTTGTACACAATACTTACTGTTCTTTCTTTGGCTTAGTGTTGACATCTCCAAGGACCATGATGTCTGAGAAATCTATCCTGAACTTGCTCAGCAAGGTAGCCATCCTGGGGGGAAAAAAAAAACAAAGTCAAGCAGAGTATCTGAATCAAGCGGGATTTTGCAAATGCAAGGCTACTGATGCAGAATATTTCTGTTGCTGCACCTACATGGAGATCACCTGAAGTTCTCAATCTAGATGCATCCTCCTCAGCTGATACTCTCAGACTTCTAAAATCAACAGTAATTCAATGCACCAGACCACTGTAGATGTCAGTATACTACACCTGTGCCTTATGCTGTGTGGATTCGTTACCCAAAGATTTTGAGTTAAAGTTCGTATGTAAACTGTGCGGTGCCTCCACCTGGGGAAAGATTAAATGAGCTAGGTAGCTTCCTAGTATTGTCCCCTAGGAAGCAATACCAAATCATGGTGGTCCCCACTGGCACAGTCCTACTAGTTCCCACAAAATTCAATTAACAGTTTATTCGAATTATAATTATTAGCAGTGTACTAATAATATGACCGCAACACAATACTGCAAACAAATAAAAGGTTTTACTTGGGTATCAGGAAAGAGGTCCTAGGGAAGGTAAGGGTTAGTCTTGGGATACAGTTAACAGCTGTCAGTAGCTTCGCTGGTCGTCCAGTGCCAAGGTGGGACAAACTGGGTCGCCAGATGGCCACTAAAAAAAATAGTTTGGCTACTAGATTTTAAAAGTTACCGGCCAACTGGCTACCTGCTCACAATGTGATATCTGAACCCTTAACTCATTGTCTCCTGGTGGCCATTTTGGGTCAGGCCCAGGAATGGATGGTTCCGACGCCATATGGAGGCTATGGGACCGAAGGAGTTAAAAAGAATAGCCATTAAAAATGTTGATATGGCTACCAGATTTTGAAAGCTGGTGGCCAAACTGACCTCCAACCTCAAAATGATTTGTCCCACCATGTCTAGTGCCCTGCTTGGTACAGCACACAATAAAAATGCAGCCCATCCCCATCAATACACCATACTCCTGGCCAACTGTACTGTTAGGCCGTACCCGTACCCCAGTTCTCACTGGTACTAATAAATTACCCCTAGTCTTGGGGACTTCCTGATGAAGCCAAGGTATTCAGGTGTCGAATCAGTGTATACCAGTTGCACTTACACGTGGTTGGCAGGCTGGCCCGTTGGCACAGCAGTAAAGCTACTTCTGGTGACCCGGATTTGGGAACAAACCTGGACTGTCAGGGGCCAGCCGGGCGGAGGAGGTGGTTCAAGCGTCCCCAACGGGACACTCTCCTCCGGGGGGGGGGTGCCTGTAGATGCTTGGTCGAGATGTGTGTCCGCATGTCTACAGCCTGGACTTCTGTCCTTCATGCTAGCATCTTCAGAGGCAGAACTTCATGGGGAACACCAGTTTAAAAGCCACCACTGCTGTGCAGCGTGATCCCCATAGTTGAGGGGGAACCATGGATGGTCGGTACAACTGCCACCAAGCCCCGCTGGCAGTGGGTGATAGTTAAAAAAAAAAAAAAAAAACATAGTTGACTGGTGCGTCTGAATAAAGCAAACACCAAAGCTGTAATCATGTATGGATAGCCTGTTCAACAACTTAAAAGTTATCTTGGTGTCTGGTAGAAAATATGTATAGGTCTGATGTTGCAGGACCCCAGGGTCCCTGTTTGGTTACACACATTAACCTGAGGCTGGTAGGTCTCTGTCTCCAGCTGCAGTCCTGGCATGATATACTGGTTTCATTCCGTAGTCCAATGTTGTATGTCCAATGGCTCCCTCAGTTCCCTGTCGGTCACTCTCACAGCTACCTCACACACGTTCAGCTGGGCTCTTGCTTGGTCAGTCTCTCAGGCGTTTTACAGGATTCCAGGACTTTTTAGAGGCTGCAGCCTCAGCCAGGAACAGAGACATCCTGGAAGCCCTGCAGGGGGCGTGCCTAAGACAGCTAGTGATGGAGCCCACCCGAGAGGGAGCGACTTTGGGCCTGGTGCTCACCAACGGGGACAGAATTACAGATGTAAAAGTGGGGAGCCATCTGGGATCAAGCAATCACAGTATAGTGTGGTACAATGTCAGAACAGCAGAAGAGAAACCACACGAAAGCAAGGGTCCTGGATTTCAGGCGGGCCGACTTTGCAAGAATGAGGGAATGTCTTACAAAGTCAATGGCAGGGAAGGAGAAAAGAGGGGGAGTGGAAGAACAACTGGAGAATCTTTTTTTTTTTTTTTTAATTTTTAGTAGTAGTAAAATATTTGTTATTCACAGAAATTCATATGAATAACGGATTAACTTGGTTGAGTAAAAACTCATTTTCAGCGAGGTCCGTAGTAAAGTATACAAAAATTAAAAATAGAAAATATTCCATACATATACTAAAATCTGTAAAACATCATAAACATTGTATAAATGAATGAATTCTCATTTGTCTTTTCGTTACAATATAATGTTTAGTTATAAGACAAACAAAAGTATTCAAGATTATGCATAACCCCAGCCAAACCGGCACACTTTCCCTCTACTCTTGTACCTATTCTACCCGGTAAATTCTAGTTATAAATGTATGCAGCACTGCCTTTTATGCTATATCTCTTTCCTGTGCCAGGATTTTATTCCTGCCCTCATCTTATTCACATTTCCCATTCGCAGTTGTGCAGGTATCCCTCTATAGTATACAGACTGGCGGCCGATTTCCAGGCCACATCTAGGTAACTCCAAGTCTGGCACTTTGACAGTTCTTAATGAGCCCAATTTATTTCTTTTAACCAGATTATCCATGATGTAGCCTGGATATCTACCTGCCAGGCCACTGCATATAAAGGTCAGCAGATGTTCATGGCTACTCTCGTTTAATCTCTGCCAGCCCAGCTGGTTATATAACTGACACTTGTGGGTTTGACGAGGGTCACCTAAATATAAATCTGGCAAGACTGCCATGAGAGGCCTCTAATTTTTTAAGATCCCCTTTTTCCACTAGAGTACAGGATATCTCCATAGTCAAACATGGGGACAATCATTGAATTCACCACCCTTCTTCTCACTTCCATACTCATAGATGATCTAGCCCTATAAAGGGCTCCTAGTCTTTTGTTCACATTTTAACGGGTTATTAATATGAGTGCCTCAGTTTAATAGGGTTGTCCACCCACAGGCCCAGGTCTTTACAGGATTGTACTTGCTGGATCGCCCCAAGGGTAACCACCTCAAGACCAAATCGCTCTGCCACTCTTTCGGTGAAATATCATGGTCTGTGTTTTTTTTGCATTCAACACAAACTTACTATCCACTAAGAAAGACTGTAGCTCATTAAAAGCCTTCTGAAGCCTCATTTGTATACTTTCTAAGGTGTTATCTGATGTATAAATAATTGTGTCATCTGCATAATGATGAAATGATGCCTTTGGGTCTGAAAAACATAGACCATTTACATATATATGGAGCAATAAAGTTCCCAGAATGGAACCCAGGGGAACCCCCGATCTAACAGGCAACAAGCCAGAAACCCAGTAACCTGATACTTTCTGACTCCTACTTGTCAGATACGAGTCCAACCACCTCTGCCCCAGACCCACTCTGTTAAGTGATGCCGCCCTGAACAGGAGGACACCGTGGTCCAAGGAATCAAAAGCCTTGGATAGGTCTACAAATATTGCACCCACCTGTGTCCTCCCGTCCAGGGCTGCCTGTACATCCCCCACTACTTTAACAAGAGCCGAGGTTGTACTACAGCACTTTCAAAATCCTGACTGCAAGCCATCGATTAAGACAAGGGAATCCAAATTTACCCTTTTTAAGTTTTTATGGCCCCAGTTTTTTTCATTTTCTGCCAACCCCTGTCCTAGCCGTGAACGCGCATGTAGAGGCATGCACACACCGCAGTACCGGGTCACCCCTCCCACCTACACTTGACTATCGGACCACCACTCAGTGGCAGCAGAACTACAGGGGTGGGCAGAGGGACGAACTCCTGGGAGAGGAGGCTACACTGTGGAAATTGATCACTGCTGCCCCCTCGCTGGCTCTCCCGACGACCTGGAGTCCGTTCTCAAACCCAGGTTGCCGGTGTGACCCAAGGTAAGACGTCCAACGCCTCAGCTCTCTGTGCTACCGGGTCAGTACCACAATAGAAGAATCTTAAGGGAGCCATATCGGAGCCAACAAGCCACTGCATTAGGCAAGTAAGCAAAACAAAGAGAAAGAAAAAAAACACCATGGTTCTCAAAGGAAGTGGCAGAGAAGATAAGAGCGAAAAGGGTGGCATTCAGGAGGTACAAGGAAACAGAGGGAAGAAGACAGGGAACTGTATCTGGAAAAGCAGAGGGAGGCATGGAAAATGTACAGTTATGTAAGAACTTACCGTAACAGTAGATCTTCGAGAACAGCTATTGCAGCAGATTACACCATAAGGACTGAAGTCGGCAGGCACCAGAATCACACAGAAAAATTCTGGCTAGCAATATCCGACGGGGCACAACCCCCGACATCCGGCATCATACAAAAGAGGTGGTCCCCAGCATCTCCCTGTTCTCCAGCTGGAGGCTCCCGGCATAAAGTACAGTTACGTAAGAATTTACCGTAACAGCAGATCTTCGAGAGAGGCTCTTGTAGTAGGTGATTACAAATAGAACTGAAGCCGGCAGGTGTCAGGATCCCACAGAAAAATTTCTAGATAGTCTCTGGCGGGGGAACCACCCCTTTATACTGACGTTGGTCTCCTGGCGTGGGGGCGGTCCCCCGCCAGAGACTTCTACTAGAATTTTCTGTGAGATCCATGCTCAGTTCTTTCCACCAAAGGCCAAAAAGGCAAGGCGAGAGAGAAGCGGATGTTTCCTTCACTGGAAAAGGAGCTGAAAAAGCTTAGGGGGATGGAGGGCAGGAAGGTATTACCTACTGCAAGAGCCTCTCTCGAAAATCTACTGTTACGGTAACTTCTTATGTAACTGTACTATCTTATTTCGAGAGGGCTCTTGCAGTAGGTAATTACAAATAGGACTTAGTCCCAAGCAGTCTGGAACAAGAAGAAGCAAACGGGAGGAGAAAACTACCTAAAAGTAGACCCTCTGGTTGTGAAGGTCTTAAGAAAGAAGACCTTGCAAAACAGCCAACCCGAAGCCCGCTCTGCAGCGAGTGGCTATGTCTAAACTGTAGTGTTTCGTAAAGGAATGGACAGAAGTCCAAGTTGCGGTTGCACAGATGTCTGCCACTGACACATTCTTCAAACAAGCAGCAGAGGCAGTGACCCCTCTGGTGGAGTGGCCTATGACTTGACCCAGCAGGGTCTTGTTTTACTTGTCATAACAGAAAGTGATACAATGAGGCAACCATTTAGATAGGCATTGCTTAGAAACAGCATTGCCTTCTCTTTTACGAGCAAGAGAGACAAACAGTTGATCAGTTTTTCTGAGATCCTTCGTCCTGGTGGTGTAGTATCTCAGAATTCGGTGAACATCCGAAGTATGCAAGAGGTACTCCCCTTGACTGGAGTGCTGCATAAAGAAAGCAGGCAGCTCCACGGATTGATTCAGCGTAGATTCCGCTACCACTTTGGGGAGAAACTTAGGGTTGGTACACAGAGCCACATGTTCTTTGTGAAAAATCAAATCCGGGATTTTGCACATGAGGGACTGAAGCTCAGAAATCCTTCGAGCAGAAGTAATGGCCACAAGGAAGAGAGTCTTCCATGAAAGGAACTTTAGGTCTGCTGAAGCTGCTGGCTCGAAAGGAGGCAGAGTAAGCTTCTCAAGGATAAAATTCAAATCCTGAGGAGGGGCAGGAACACGAATTGGGGGTCTCAAGTGGAGGACCCCTCTAAGAAAAGCCTTGGAGACTTCCAGTTGCGCAAAAGTCCTGTCCCCAAAAGGAACATGGTAAGCCGAGATAGCCACCATGTGAACCCTCAGAGAGGAATGACTGAGACCCAGATTAAAGAGGTGTCACAAGTAATCCAAAAGCCGCCCAACAGAGCATGAGAATGGCTCAAAATCTTTGGAAGCAGCTCAAATAGGGAACCGTTTCCATTCTATGGCATAGGTAGATCTAGTGGAGGGCTTCCTGGCCTCCACCAGAATTTCAGCCACCAGCAGGGAAACCCCAATTCGGGCTTGAGCTACGTCTGCAGGAGCCACGTGTGTAACTGAAGGGACCTGACGCCTGGATGGACCAGGATCCCCTAATCCTGGGTCAGCAAAAGATGCGACAGAGGAAGAGGAAGCAGAGGTTCCTCTGAAAACTGTTGCAGAAGAGAAAACCAAACTTGCCTGGGCCAGAAAAGTGTGATTAGGATCATGCGAGCTCCTTCTGAGCAGAGTTTCTGTAAGACCCACTAAATCAAGGCAATTGGGGGGAAGGCATAGACGAATCTGCCCTTCCAGTCTAGAGATAGAGCGTCTCTCAAAAAAATGCAGCGCCCTGAAGCCAGCGAGTAGAAGTCGGGAAGTTTTGCATTGTGAGGAGACGCAAACAGGTCTACCTGTGGTGTTCCCCAATGTAGGAAGATATCATCTGCTACCCCCTGATCGAGTTCCCACTCGTGAGTGTGAGCAGACGACCGGCTGAAGTGGTCTGCCAACGTGTTCTCGACCCCCAGGATGTGAACTGCCATGAGGTGAAGGCTGTACTGCACTGCCCAATCCCAAACTCGCATCGCCTCCCTGCAGAGAGGGTAGGAACGAGTTCCTCCCCGTTTGTTAGTGTACCAGACCACACACATGTTGTCCGTCTGGACAGCCAGATGCCAGGGAAGCAGATACAGATGTAGAGCCTGAAGAGCATACAGCATGGCCAGAAGCTTGTGCACCATGATGTGGAGTGTTTTCTCGAGCCTGGACAAGGAACCCTGGGTCCTGTGAGACCCCAAATGGGCTCCCCAACCCTTGCCCGAGGCATCTGCAGTCAGCGTCTGGAAGGGAGGAGCACAGCAGAAGGGAACTCCCCAGCAAAGGTTCTCCTGAACCGTCCGCCAAAGCAAGTCCCGAGCCATGGGATTGGAGACCAGAACTAGTTGATCTAGGTCATCCACCAACTAATCCCACGGAGACTGAAGCATCCACTGAGAGATTCTCATGTGGAGCCAAGCGCGAGGGAATGTCGGAATAGCAGCCACCATGAGCCTGAGGAGGTGAAGGACCGACCTGGTGCTGACCCACCTGCGGCTGGACAACAGGCTGACCTGAGCCTGGAGTGTGGCCGCCCTGTTCAGTGTCAGGAATGCCATGCCGGAGGTCATGTCCAGGATCGCCCTGATAAACTGGAGCCTCTGGGACGGGATCAGATGGGACTTGGCCTGGTTGACGGTTAATATCCATGCTGGTGAAAACCTGCAGGGTAAGGGAAAGGAAGCGCAAGAGCTCCTCCCTGGACGAGGCCACCAGGAGCCAGTTGTCCAGGTACGGGAAAACCTGAGCCCCCAGGGTACACAGATAGGTTGCTACCACTGAAAGGCATTTGGTGAACACTCGGGGTGCTGAGGGAAGACCAGATGGGAGGGCCTTGAACCGGTAGTGGTCCCTGTGGAACGAAAAATGCAGGTATTTGCAGTGGGAAGGGCGAATAGGGATATGCAGGTAAGAATCCTGCATGTCCAGAGCGCACATCCACTGTCCCAGCCGAAGAAGGGGCAGAAGACTCTGCAAAGAGAGCATCCTGATCCTTTTGTACTCCACAAACAATTTCAAGGAGTGGAGGTCGAGAATCGGCCTCACATCTCCTGACTTCTTCGGGACCAGGAAGAAATGGGAGTATTAACCTGTCCCCCGAAGATGGGGTGGGACGGGCTCTATCGCCTCCTTCGGAAGAAGAGATGATATTTCTTCCTGGACCAGAAGAAGGTGCTCTGGGAAGTAAGACGACCTGGGGGGTGGGGTTTCAAGGAGGTTTCTGAAGAAACTCTATTGAGTGTCCTTATCAGCTGGCGCACCCAAGTGTCTGAAGTGATCCTCTCCCAATCTGGTAGATGGAAGGAGAATCTCCCTCCTACCAGTTCCTCTGGAAAGCCCAGAGTCTGTGGGAGAGGAAAGAAGTCAGGAGGTGTGGGGCAGTGTCGTGGCTGAAGCCCCTGCTGCTTTTTTGGGTAGGGGGGTTTGGCACCTGGAGGGGCCCCGATGTTTGTTGGCCTGCTTTCCCTGAGGTTTCGCCTTTTGCCGAGAACGTCTGAGAAAGGGACGACGCTGGGCCTGAGGGGGTCTGTACATGGGGTCGATAGACTTAAGTGCAGTACCCTCCTCCTGCAGATTGGTGATTATGTCCTTGACATCGCCACTGAACAGCACTGAACACCGAAGGGCGTGTCCTGGATAGCAGACTGCACCTCCGGGACCAAACCTGACACCCAGACCCAGGCATGACGCTGCAAACCCACGGCGAAAGCTGAGCTCCAACCAGCAGCGTCTACTGCATAGTACATGGCACGAAGCAGGTGCCGACAGGTCAAACGCAGAGACCAGACTAGATCAGCCACTTCCTGCTTTGTCTGAGACTCAGGAAGGTAGTCCAATTTAGCCTCCACCTCTCTAAGGATCGCCTTCTGGTAATCTCCCATATGATCAACGTAATTCAGGGCCCTTATACCCAGAGTGGAAGAAGAATAGACCTTCCTCCAGTGCTGGTCCAGAAGGCGGGTTTCTTTGTCAGGTGGGGAGGAGCTCAAGTGCTTAGGATTAGCCGTCTGGCCATGAGCGGCACTAATCACGACCGAATCAGCTCGAGAGTGTGAATTTAAAGAGTCAACACCCTCCAGAGCCTAATAAGGCCTGTACAACTTCCCAGGAAGGGGGCTAATGCCGACGATTGCTTCCAAATAATGGAGACAAGGTTGTCACGAGGCTCAATCCAGGGTGGCACCAGGGTAGGAGCGGTCTCGGGCAGATCCAGATGCGCAGCAAGTTTCTTATGCTGTGCTGTACCTGATGCCGCTGTGCTCCAAGGAATGCCATTGATGAACTGCCTGGATTTTACGTAGCAACTCCGTAAAGGAAGGATCCTCCAGAGGAGACTTCGGAGGAGTCCTTGGCCTGGGCTTGTCCAGAGTGCGTGGCCCGTCGTCCGGATCAGAACGACCGGAGTCATCCAAGGTCTCTGAGGAAGAGGAAGCGGCGACTCCTCCGGTGCAGGGAGGCGGACCCCTTAGGAAGCCCTCGGGGGCGTGTCAGCCTGCCTGGAACCCGGAGGCTCGCCTCTGGTATCCTGGGGGAGAGGAGTCTAACGCCTCCGACATAGGGGTCTGGAACTGGGACCAGCGTCGGAAGACAGCTCTCTACACTCCTGGTGAGCTGAGGCCTTGGCCTCAGCCACCAGAAGCAAAGAAATCTCCTTCAGGTCCACACGGCGGCTGGGAGGGCGGTGGATGAGGAGGAGCAGGGGAGGAGTACGGATACTGAGGGTTTACGTAGCAACTCCGTAAAGGAAGGATCCTCCAGAGGAGACTTCGGAGGAGTCCTTGGCCTGGGCTTGTCCAGAGTGCGTGGCTCGTCGTCCGGATCAGAACGACCGGAGTCATCCAAGGTCTCTGAGGAAGAGGAAGACGACGACTCCTCCCGGTGCAGGGGAGGAACGGACCCCTTGGGAAGCCCTCGGGGAAGCGTATCCAGCCCTGCCCTGGAACCGGAGGGCTCGCCTCTGGTATCCTGGGGGAGAGGAGGTCTCTCGCCTCCGACATAGGGGGCTGGAACTGGGACCAGCGTCGGAAGACAGCTCTCTACCTCCCTGGTGAGCTGAGCCTTGGCCTCAGCCCACCAGGAAGCCAAAGTCTCCTTCAGGTCCACCGGCGGCTGAGAGGGCAGTGGATGAGGAGGAGCAGGGAAGGGGTACGGATACTGAGGGTATCCATAAGGCACTTATCCATATCCAGACAGCGGGAAGCCTGGCGTCCAGTACTGGGACACTGAGTACTGCGGAGTCGGTAGGCTGGCATCAGGTACTGGGGTGCCGGATACTGCGGGCCAGGGTAGGACAACGCTGGATAAGACGGAGTTGGATACCCAGGTACCGGGGGGTCTGCAGGAGCAGAGGGCCCTGGAAACGGCACAGCGGGTGGACCCGGAATGGGAGGCTTGGCGTAGGGGCGGCGTCCAGCAATGGAATGTCGGGTGTCTGCGCCGGATGATCCGGCGTCAGGTCATCCGGCCCAGCGGAAGGGAGACCCAATGGCAGCGTACCCACCTACTCTGTGTCACTCGGGAAAGAAGGGTTACCATTCCTGGGGTCCAACAAAGGAGACGCTGGCGCCTCGGAATGCAACGAGTGTTGTGGCGAGCTCGGGACGATGGAGAGGTCTGAAGGGTCCAGTCAAGCAGACATCAGAGGAACCTACGTCAGTCTTATCGGTGGGATCCAGGCGGACAGAGGAGCCGGCATCCGACTTATCGGACCCAGCGCCCGAAGGCCACGGAGGGAGGCAGCATGGGGGGCACTTTGGAGGCCATGCGCTGCCCTGGAAGGTCGAGCGTCTTAACAGCTTTACCCAGGCGGGTGTTGGAGGAGCAGACATCCGACTTATTGGGGCCGCTTGAACCAGAAGGCCACATGGCGGCGGCCTTACTGGGAGTGGCTGCCTCCTTAGACCTGGAGGCTCCCACAGGGCCCGAGCGCAAGCCTGATGGGAGGGCTGACGCCATCTTGAAAGCCTCCAAGACAGCCGCCACTGAACTGCCTCCCGGGAGAGGTGTTACCTGCAGCACCACGACCCCAGCCGAGGCCGCGGTGACCGTTGAAGAGCAGTCCTGGTCCTGGTGCTTCTTCTTGTGGTGGCCCTTCCAGAGAAGTAGACGCCAGAGTTTTTTTTCAGCTCCTTTTCCACAGAGGTCATTTTAAGTTCAAGAACGTGGGCCTCCAGGGACTGCTGCCTTCGTTTTCGGGCGGCCGTGTTAAACTACTGGCAGAGCTGCCACTTCGACAGGATGATCGGGGCCTACACAAAAAAGGAACTGGGAATGTCTTCCCTTGTACGGGAGCTGGGCACCGCAAGAATCGCATTTGTTTTTGTGCTCAGAGGGAGTCGGGGACAACATACACGGCAGCTGTAGGTAAGGCTGACGATGATCGAAGAAACTACTGACGATCGACTGCAAAGCAGTGAACTTAACCGCGAGGCAATGCATGAGCTAATGGCTGGAAAGAACTGGAAGGTGGGCGTGGGGGACTGCCCCTTTATACTGACGGTCACCTGACAAGTGGGCAGCCCCCCGCCAGAGACAGTTAGCTAGAAATTTTTCCGTGGGATCCTGATGCCTGCGGCTTCAGTCCTATTTGTAATTACCTACTGCAAGAGCCCTCTCGAAGTAAGATAGGTGACTTCTTAAGGGGAGACTGAGGATCTGCTTTCAAAGGAAGACTCATGAAAACAGTAATCTGAGTCCAAGACGCCAAGTCTGAAGACCAAACCTCCTGAGGAAAAGGTGGGAGGGAAACTACCTGCCTCAAGAGCTGTTCTCAGAGATCTACTGTTACAGTAAGTTCTTACGTAACTGTACTATCTTACTTTGAGAAACAGCTCTTGCAGCAGGTCACACCATAAGGACTGATTCCCAAGCAGTAAGGGAACAAAATACCCTGTTCGAGAGGAGGATAGGAGGGATCCTAGAGTGAACCATATTTAGAACAGTCCTTGAAGGACAGCAAGGCCGAAACCAGCTCTACGTCTAGAAGCAATGTCCAGACTGTAATACCTGATAAAGGTATGTACAGTGCTCTAAATGGCAGCCGCAGAAAATGGCTGACGTGGAGACGTTCTTAAACACCGCGAAAGAGGTAGACACCCCTCTCGTGGAATGCTTGTTGCGTCTTTGGTAACCGAACATGATACACTTAACTAGCCACTTGAAGAGAGTTTGCCTCGATATGGGTGCCCCTTGCATCCTGTGAGCAAATGACAGGAAAAGCTGATCTGACTGGCAATGAGATTTGGTTCTGGTTAGACAGCACCCGAGGATCCTATGCATATCTAATGTGTGCAAGACAGCACGCTCGGTTAGAGTGGTTGGGATAGTATACCGGGAGGTCAACATCCTGGTTGAGAATTAATGACGAGACCACCTTGGGAAGAAACTTAGAATTTGTCCTCAAGGACACTGTCCTCGTGAAAAAAACAGGTAAGGTTCTTTACATATGCACATGAAGCTCAGAAACTCTTCTGGCAGAAGTAACCACAACTAAAAACAGCATCTTCCAAGACAGAAGACGCAGCTCGTAATCTGTGGCAGTGTGAGCTGCTCTAGGACAAAAAGAAGATCCCGTGGGGGAATCGGGTCCTTGATAGGAGGTCGCAGATGAATGAGGAGGTCTCAGATGAGCGATGCCACGCAGGAAAGCGTGGGAGGATTCTAGCTGCGCTGGTGACCTTTGACCCACCGGGGAATGGTATGCGGAAATTGCACAGAAGTGTACCTTTATGGAGGAATAGGCTAGTCCTGATTCATACAGAGACATAAGGTAGTCCAGCACTGACTTCTTGGAGCAGTCAAGTGGGGCTAAGCCAGGGGCCTGAGCCCAAAGACAAAACCTGCGCCACTTCATGGTGTATGTGGCATGAGTGAAAAGTTTTCTTGCCACTACTAAAATGTCCGCCACCTCCTGTGAAACCCCATGTCTGAGGATGGCTATGTCCTTAGGAGCCAGCTGTGCTGGTTCAGGGACCTGAAGTTCGGGTGGACCAGGGAGCCGGCTTCCTGGGACAACAGGTGTGAGCTGACCGGCAAAGGACACAGTGATCCCTGGGCCACTTGGTGCAAGAGTGGGAACCAAATCTGTCTGGGCCAATAGGGCTCCACTAGGATCATTGATGCTCCCTCCTCTCAGAGCTTCATTAGAACTCTCTGGATCAAAGGGAAAGGCGGGAAAGCGTAGAGAAACCTACCCGTCCAGAAGAGGGACAATGTGTCTTGCCAGAAAACACCAGGCCCAGGATCTAGCGAGCAGAAATTGGGCAGTTTTGCGTTGGATGGGAATGCGAAGAGATCTAAGTCTGGTACCCATCTGCAGAACAGATCCTCTACTACCTCTTGTAGCAGTTCCCATTTGTGAGCCTTGGCCTGCGACCAGCTCAGGCAATCTGCGATGGTGTTGTCCACACTGGGGACGTGTACTGCTGTGATCTCTGTGCCGTGCTGAAGTACCCAATCCCATATCCTGCAAAGAGGGTAGGAGTGAGTGCCTCCTTGCTTGTTGATATAGTACATCACTGAGGTTTTGTCTGTCTGTAACAGCAGACGACCTGGTGTGATCTCTGACTGAAATGCCTGTACAGCATACAGGACTGCTCTCATTTTGAGGATATTGATGTGGAGGTGAGACTCCAGGGTCAACCAAGATCCCTGGGTCCTGACTTCTTCCAAATGGGCTCCCAAACTGGACTCCGAAGCGTTCGTGAAAAGAGTCAGAGTTGGAGCAGCACTAAAAAGGGGACTCCTCTGGAAAGGTGCTCTGGGACGAGCCAACATTGCCATTCTCGGATGACAGCATTCGTGATCCGGACTAGTTGATGAAGTTGATCCTGCTTTTGGTCCCATTGAGCTCATAGCATCCACTGGGTAATCCTCAAGTGAAGTACAGCTAGGGGAACCATTGAGCTAGCTGCCACCATGTGTCCGAGCAGGCAAAGGATGGTCTTAGCTGGGACCAACTTCTTTTCCATAATATCCCTGATGAGGGATTGGATGCGTTCCACCCTGTCCTGAGGCAGGAAAGCCTTCCCTTGACTGGTGTCGAGAACTGTACCAATAAACTGCAACCTCTGTAAAGGGACAAGGCATGACTTCTCCTGACTGATAGTAATTCCCAGCGACCCAAAAAGACAGTGAGTGTCTTGGATCGCTGCTATCAAAGCCTCCCGAGAGGGGGCCATGAGAAGCCAGTTATCTAGGTACGGGAACACATAATGGCCCTGTCTCCTGAGGGCCACTGCCATGACTGCCAAGCTTTTGGTAAACACTCGAGGCGCTGAAGGCGGTCCAAAGGGGGAAGAGCTTGGAACTGATAGTGGCGTCCCAGGAACTCGATGCAGGAAATTCCAGTGTGCTCGAGTGATGGGGAGAAGGAGATATGCGTCCTGCATGTCCAGCGACGCGAGTCATACATCCTGCTTGAGCATGGGGATGAGACCCGAAAGGGTGACCATGCAGAAACGCTTGTACAACACAAAGGTTTTGAGGTCACTGAGGTCCAGGATTGGGCACAAGTCCCCTGCCTTTTTTGGAACCAGGAAGAAGTGTGAATAATATCCTTCTCCTCTCTGGTTCTGAGGCACTGGTTCTATGGCATCCTTGTCTAGGAGTGCCAAGGTCTCTTGCTGTATAAGCAAGGCGTACTGATCTGAATAACGGGAGAGTAGAGGAGGCCTTGATGGTGGGCAGTCGAGGAACTCGATAGAGGGTCCTTGATTTACTAGTTGAAGAACTCACCAGTCAGAGATTATCCTCTGCCACCATGAGAGGTGGTAAGAGATGCGACCCCCAACTCTTCCCTCGGATCCAGAGGTGGGGAAGGGGCCGGGAAGGAGTCATGCTGTGGTGGTGGTGTTGGTTCCGGCGGGCTGGGCAGATTTTGGTGTTTCTGGCCCTGGCCTGCGGAGAATTTGGATTGACTCTTTAGGTTAAAGTTGCCCCTTGGTTGCTGGCCAGAACGTGGCTGTTGCCTTTGTTGCTGGCCGGGAAAATGATTCTGGTTCCTACGAAAGGAACCAGCCTTAGGTCTGTACTTGGCTTGTACAGTCCTGACTGTCTTCCTGGCGTCCTGTAACTTGGTGATAACTCTTTCCGATTCTTCACCGAACAGGACCGAGCCATTATATGGGACATCCAAGATGTTCTTCTGGACGTCAGAGGTAAAACCGGAGACCCTCAGCCAGGAGCATCTCCGGAGACAAATGCCTGTAGCCGAGCCCCTGGCGGCCGAGTCCGCTGAGTTGTAAGCAGCTCGAAGGACTTGGGTCTCCACGTCTGACCCAGTGTGGAGGAGGTTCAGAAGCTCCTCCTTCTCACCTTCTGGGAAATCCTTGATAAGGTCTTGACCTTGTTCCCACAGGGCATTCTGAAATTGCACCATGTGCATTAGATAGTTGAGAGACCTTATAGAGCATGTAGCAGCAGTGTACATCAGTCTCCCCAGTGAATCTAGCTGTTTAGACTCCTGGTCTGGTGGCTGAGTGCTCAGGTGCTGTGGTCTTTGAGACCGGTTGTGTGAGGCTGTAATGACCAGAGAATCGGCCAAGGGCTGCTGTGCCAAATAAGGGTCCTCCATGGGTGCCCTGTAAAGGCGGTTGGCCTTCTTCGGTACTGCCGGAGTGGAATGCGGGTGTTTCCACGCTGCCTTGGTGACATCCATGAATGTATCCACCAGCGGTGGGACCACCACAAGCTTAAGATATTTGTGCCTGAGGTATCGTGCAAGGCGTTGTTTTTTGGGGTCTAAGTTTTCCGTCTCCAACCCCATATTCTCTTGGATGTGCCTCATGATAATGAAGAAAGAGGGATCATCATGTGGTGACCTGGGTAGGTCTCATGGGTCAGGTGATGGGAGACTGATCGGAGAGGGTGACCTCGAAGTGTCTGATGTATCCGGCTGTGAGTCATCTGCCTCTGGGGCATTTTGGTGGGCGGTCGCTGGGAGACCTGGACGGGGGGTCTTTTCCTTTTTCGGGATCTGCCCCTAGGAGGTGGTGTAGGCTCCTTGGGTTCAGGAGACACCCTATTGCCAGGTTCCTTAGGAGGAGGCTGCGGAGGCTTGGTGGGCACCATATCCTTTTTGATGGTGTCCCACCAAAAGCTGAAGAGGTCTTTCACCTCTTGTAGATTCAGGCCGGGCGTCTGTGTCTGCCCATCGACTGGCTCAGGCATTGAAACTTGGGGTGCAACCGGGTCAGGCATCGGTTCTCAGGGCAGCCCGCCATCCTCAGTGTCGCCTGTCTGGTCGTCAGGCATGGGGGTTTCGATCTCCTCTTCCAAGGACCTCCAGTGACCGGTGTCAGCCGGCGTAGGTGGGGCTGGCGTTGGTTCTTTGGCCTGTTTTGCGGGCGTCTGGCCGGTCGCCCGTTTGGGCTCTGAGGTCCGCTTGAGGGACGTCAGCTCAGTTGTCTTCCTTGGAGGGGCGTCAGGTCCCCTTGGAGGTTGGGAAACTGAGCGATGTTCGGAGTCCTGGTGTTGGTCCGACACGTCAGCATCCTGTTTTGGGGCAGATTTGGACTTACGCCAGTCCGAGGCCTCAGGCCTGGCAGTCGGGCCGGACATCTAGCTATCCTTCTTAGTTTTAAGAGGCTGAAGAGAGACTGTACTCGAGCCTCCTGAAGACCATACCTTCACCGGAGCGGGTTGAGAGCGAGCCCGGGAGGGGACCTATGTGACCTCGTGGAGCTGGAACTGGCCCTGGATTCCGAAGCCTGACTCGGGGATCTGGTCCTATCCTTGTCCCGATGTTTTTCACGGTGCTTCCCGGACTTATGGTGGGAGGATTCCCCCCTGGAGGAAGGATCTTTTTCCATAGCCTTTAGCTTATCTTCTAAAAGGAGCCCCTGGAGAGCTTTTTGGCGTTGGATCCTTGTCCTGCTGTTGAACTGCTGGCAGATGGAGCAGGCCTTGATATCGTGCTCTGGGCCTAGGCACTGCACACAAGCCGTGTGCCGGTTCTTAAACGGGATCTGTTTGCTTCAAGTGCACTTTGAGTGTTGTTCTTTGGTAGGAGTCGTCTGAGAAAAAGACATGCGGGTCATTTTTAACAAAAATATACTTGATTTCGAGCGTCGTTCGTCTGCTAGAGGCATCCGTGAGGCCGATGCTGGTGAGTCGACAGTAGGAAAAGAACTGGGGGATGCTGGGGGACTGCCCCTTTTGTATGATGCCAGATGCTGGGGCCGGGGCCGACGTCTGGGGTGGCCCCACGGTGGATATTACTAGCTAGAATTTTTCCGTGGGGTCCTGGCGCCTGCTGGCTTCGGTTCTTATGCTGTAACCTGCTGCAAGAACTGTTTCTTGAAGATCAGTCAGGCGCACAAAGGCACAAACAGAAGAAAAAATAGCCCAGACAATAACAAAGGGGGAAAAGAAATTTTTCAGGTACATTAGTGAAAGACAAAAGACTACGGGTGGGATTGTGAGACTAAAAAGAGAAGGAGTGAAGTGTACAGAGGGGGACCAAGAAAAAGCAGAAATCCTGAACAAGTATTTCTGTTCATTATTCACAGAAGAAGGGAAAGGGGGGGAGAGACTAAAATTAGGCGATGGAAGCACCACTGGGAGGGAGGGAGGTGGACACCAGTCCATTTAAGGAGGAGAGAGCTTTAAAGGAACTTGCTAATCTGAAAGTGGACAAGGCAATGGGGCCGGATGGGATACATCCCAGAGTATTAAAAGAACTCAGGGAGGTGCTGGCAGCACCACTGACAGCCCTGTTCAACAGTTCGCTGGAAACAGAAGTGGTCCCAAAGGACTGGAGGAGGGCACATATAGTCCCTTTCCCCAAAAGTGGGAGCAGGCAGATGGCTGGCAATTACAGGTCAGTCAGCTTGACCTCGGTGGTGGGGAAAATAATGGAATCTCTACTAAAAGAAAGGTTTGTGATGTAGTTCGAATCCAACGTAGCACAGGATCCGAGGCAGCATGGATTCACAGTGGGAAGATCTTGTCAAACAAATCTGATACATTTCTTTGACTGGGTGACTAGGGAGGTGAATCAAGAAGGGGCTGTGGATGTGGCCTACCTGGATTTCAGCAAGGCCTTCGACACTGTCCCACACAGGAGGCTAGTAAACAAGCTGGGCAGCCTGGGAGTGGGTCCCAGGATTGTAAATTGGGTCAGAAATTGACTAAGCGATAGAATACAGAGGGTGGTGGTGAACAGAGTTCAATCTGTAGAGAGGGGGTGACTAGTGGGGTCCCGAAGTGATCAGTGCTTGGACCAGTCCTTTTTAATGTCTTCATACATAAGTGACATTGCACAGTGGCTGGAAGGTGCGTCTCTTTGCGGATGACACAAACATCTGTAACAGGGCTGACACCCCAGGAGGGGTAGAGAAAATCAGATGGGACCTAAGCAAGCTTGAGGAGTGGTCAAGGGTGTGGCAGCTAAGATTCAATGCAAAGAAGTGAAAGATCATGCACTTGGGGCACAGAAATGTGGGGGAGGAGTACACAATTGGGAGTGGGGAGGTACTGATGGCCACCAAACAAGAAAGGGACTTGGAAGTAATCATAGCTGATTATCTAAAGGTTACCAAACAATGTGAGAAGGCTGTGAAGAGAGCCTATGGAATGCTGGGGTGCATAGGCAGCGGTATCTCCAGCAGAAGGAAGGAGGTGGTGATGCCACTGTATAGAAAATTGGTGAGGCCACATCTCCGGAACGACAGACAGAGTAGAAGCGATTCAGAGAAGGACGATAAAAATGGTACAGGGGCTGCACTATAAATCATATGAGGGGAGACTGGAGGATCTCAATATATATTCCCTGGAGGAGAGAGAGAGAGAGAGTGGGATATAATAGAGACTTTCAAATACCTCAAGGGAGCAAATAACATACAAGAGGGTAGCATCTTTCAAAAAAAAAAAAATGTTCAAGAACAAGGGGCCATCATATGAAGATTTGGGGGCGGGGGGGGGAGAGAGACTTAGGGATAACGTGAGAAAGTATTTTTTCATGGAAAAGGTGGTGAGTTCATGGAACAGCCTTCCAGCAGAGGTTGTAGAGGCAAAAACAGTAGGGGAATTCAAAAACATATGGGACAGACATAAAAGAACTCTAGTGATAGGAAAAATAGGGTAAGCCGTAGATCATTTTAGGATCTGTGGTATATGAAACAGGTAGGGAAAATGGCCAGACTAGGTGGGCCAAGCGGTCTTTATTAGCAGTCAAATTCTATGTTTCTGTGTTTCTTTGCAGCTCACCTACTATGGCAATTAGCATGCTGGCATTGGGTCCTGCCAGTTCAGTCCGTGTTCAACCCCGCATGTCTGATAAAGAAAGGTCTTTCTCAAGCTGCCCTCCAAGACTCAGCAGCAGGGTGACTTATTTTGACAGATGTCTTCAGCTGCAGACTTCAGTGTCTTTCTCCTTCACTGCTGTGAGCTACAGAATACTTGTTGGTGGCTGTACAAGTACACGTCTCCTTCTGAAGACTCTGCACTGTTTTCTTCTCACTCTACCGGATGAGAGGTTTGCTTCTCTCCACACACCACTGCAGACTCCTCCACACTTACAGATGTGCTATAAGATTTATCAGTCTTCACAAGAGCAGACAATCTCACAATTTAAGGCCCTCTGTCATTCTTCTGGGAGAGTCTGTCTGGCAGTCATTAAGTGGCTGAATTGCTACTTCACTTCTGGACAAATGAAGTCTTCCAAAGTCCCAGGAGTTCTCTGACTCCCTCTACAGGCTTTTAACTCTGACTGGTTGTGTTGATGTATTCTAACCTTGTGGCTGTAGTGAGAGGAGTCAGACGTGAACAATATTGGCTGCTGATTTGTAGTCTAAGTGGTACTGCCCCCCCTCCCCCAAGTCCTATTTTTGTAAAATGCTCCTGCCCACCAAGCATTACTATGCCCCTTGATGTGTCAGTGTGGTCACACTTTGCAGTCCAGTTGGTCCAGGTCAAGTCCTTGTTTGTTACACGTTTCAAAATGCCCCTCCATCAGTGGCATCAGAGATACTTTTAATGTGCAGTGAGAGCTATGGCACTAATGAAGAAGGGGTGCCAAAACAAACCCTGGCACTTATTCAATCCACTCAGACTTCCCAACCTAGCCCAACACTTCGGGGGACGGAGGGAATGGAAACAATGGTGGCAGGAGACTGTGGCTTTGAGGAGCCAAGAGGTAGGCTCCCACACAACTTGGGGAGTGGGTGTTTACAACAGTTCCCTGTGCTCTACCACTAAGCAATCAGACTCACATAGCAGCAACCTGAGGTTTTCAGAGTCACCGTTCTTTCTCTGATTGCATATACTGCAACGAGGAACAATTTAGATGGTAATTAGTTAGCCATGCAGCATTAGCCCCTGCTTTAGCAATCAGACAGAAAGCAGACTGTGGGGAAATGAAAATTACATACTCTCCATAACTGATTATCTTACAGAATATCGTCACCATTCATTCACATTAATGGGTCTTAGGTCCTAGGATTCTGTGAGAGCAAAGTCTTCTGCAGCTACTGCAGAAGAGGACCGATGTCAGCTGGTGGCACTGCTAACGAGGCAGACGTAACGATGTTGTGCAAGTGACTTAGCCAGTAAGCAAAGCTGGCCCCTTCAGTTCTGTTTGCCAGTAGAAGAAACAATTGGAAGACAATAACAGAAGAAGGCTATAGACTTCTAGCTCAAAGGGATAGCAAAAGGATATAAAAATAATAATAAAATAAAACCAGACTACCAACTTAGAAAGACTAAGGGTTGGGCATACTAGGTGGCACAAGGGTAGTGGGTACAAAGAGCTAGAGCCAATTATCAACTACCTGGACAGAAGAGTAGAGATAAGAGAGGTGGGCAGCAGCTCTGGCGTATACAAAGGGACTAGGAAAGATATCCCTGTGTAATTAAGATGGCAAAATGCCAGCTTGAATGAAAAACAACCTTTGTACTCCCAAGAGGACAATATCAATTTAGTAGGGGAAAAAGAAAAGCTCCCAGGAGGAGCAAGACAAAAACCAGTTACCTAAGAAATTATCATAACAGCAGAACTTCGAGAGAATCTCTTCCATTACGCCACATCTTTGGAACTGAAAGCCGTCTGCATTAGGACCACACAAACTTTTTTGCTAGCTGGGGGCCCACCCACAATGACGTGCAGCATCAATGAGTGTATAACGTGGGCGGCCCAGATACTCCTCAGCTCCCCGCTGGAGATTAGCTTTGGAGGGCCTCTAACCATGAGGAACCAGGAGACTAGACCAGTACCAGGCAAAGAAGGAGAGGCATGGGACTGGAAAAAGGATGTATGGAGTAAGGCTTTAGATATAGCATCTGATATAACCCTCAGGATACCGCAGGGAGGGAGGGAGGGTACGGCATGGCCTAATGGAGATTTTCTTGAAGAGCTAGTGTTACGGTAGGTGCTCACATAACTGTTTCCATCTTCATCGAGGATATCTCCTCCATTAGGTCACATGTCTGGAACGACTCACATGCAGTACAAATCAATTCGGGAAAATGGCAGTGTGATATGCTATCAGGACAAAAGGTCTTGTAGAACAGCAAGCCCAAAAACAAGAATGGCTCGTTGAGAGACCATGTCCAGACTGTAGTGTTTAGGGAAAGTATGAACAGTGCTCCATGTGGCTGCAGCACGTATGTCAGCAGCAAGGACAATTTTGAAACAAGCTACAGAAGTAGCCATGCCCCTTGTGGAGTGACCACAGAGAGCACCAGGAAGTGCTTACTGTACGTCCTGTAATAAAACGTAATGCAATGTGCTTGCCATTTTGACAGGCACTGTTTTGATACAGAAGCACCCTATTTCCCAGGGGTGAAAGAAAAAGCTGAAAGGACTTTCTGAATTCCTCGGTGTGAGTAACATATCTCCGTGTCTATGTACATCTAAAGTAAGGAGCAGTGCCTCACCCAGGTTGGCATGCTCAGGATAAAAAACAGGAATGTGTATCATTTGGTTCAGCATAAATTCTGATACAACCTTTGGCAGAAACCTAGGATTTATATGAAAAGAGACTGTCTTTGTGAACAATCAAATAAGGAGGCTCACACATCAGAGTCTGAAGCTCAGAAATCCTCCGAGCTGAAGTCATAACAACTAAAAATGACATTTTCCATGATAGGAAACATAAGCCACAACTCATGATAGACTCAAAAGGAGCCAATTTCAATTTCTCAAGTACGAAATCTAAGTCCCAAGGTGGGACCGGATTACAGATAGGAGGTTTCCTATGAAGGATACCTCTCAGAAAAAGTACGAGACACATCTAACTGGGCACCTGTGCGACCATCAAAGGGGCATGGAAAAATGACATAGCCGCTGAATGCACCTGAACAGAGGAATACTGCAGGCCTAAGTCAGATGGGGAAAGCAAGTATTCCAATACAGAATTCACAGGTCATGTAAAAGGGTCCCTATTTTGAGAAGCAGACCACAGAGTGAAGCGCTTCCATTTTAGGGAACAAGTATGTCTGGTAGAAGGCTTCCTAGCCACAAGCAGGACATTAGCCACCTGAGGGAATACCCGAAAACATGCAGTGGCTATGTTTTTCATAAGCCAGGCAAGCAGCTGCAGGGACCTCAGGTCTGGAGGACCAAGGACCCCCTTGCCCTGTGCCAACATGCCCCGAAAGAGGTACAGGGATTGAATGGCCCACAGTCAGTTGCTGAAGGAGTGGAAACCAAATCTGGTGAGGCCAGAATGGAGCAGTGAGGATGAGAGTGGCACTCTCCACCTGTAGCTTCAGCACAACCCTCTGTATTAGAGGGAAGGGGGGGTGCATATTGGAATTTCCCTTCCCAAAAGAGGGACAGTGCATCTCCCAAAATAGCTTAGGCCCTAGAGCAGGTGAGCAGAAACAGGGCAATTTTGTGTTGTGTGAGGACATAAAATGGTCCAGCTCTGGATGACACCATCTTGGGAACAGGTCATGAATCACAGAGGTTAGCAATTTCCATTCATGAACCACTGACTAGGACCTGTTTAACCTGTCTGCCAAGATATTTTGGAGACCTGGAAGGAACATGGCCAACAGCTGAAAGCAGTGAGACCAAGGCCAGTATAATGCTCTCACTGCTTCCCTGCATAGGGGACAGGAGTGAGTTCCCCTTGTTTGTTGATGTAATGCATTACATCAACATTGTGCTTCTGGATTAACAGAAGACTGGGGCAGAGATGATTCTGAAATGCCTGGAGGCTGTAGAGGACAGCGTGCATTTCCAGGATATTTATATGCAGCTCGGTCTTCACCCTGATCCATGACTCCTGTGTCTAGTGAAGGCGGAGATGAGCACCCACCTGAGGCATCTGTGGTGAGATCTGTGCAAAAGCTGGTACAAAGAATGGGGACAGCCTTCAGTAAATTCTTGCAGTCCATCCACCATAACAATGCTTTATGTACTGGAGATGGGACGAGAACAGTTTGTTCTATAAATAATAATTGCAGACAGGTTAATCAAAAATTGTGGGCGTTGTTCAAACTAAATAGCTGCCTAACATTAGAAGCCAGACACACTGTTGCAAGAAGTATACTGTCACCCATATTAAATTATAATTATTTTTTGTTTGCTTATTTATCTTCTATGTATTTAAATGTCTTTTAATGGGATTTATTGTTTTGCATTAAACAAGTCATACAGTACTCACCATTGTATGCTGTATGCAAATACTGGCTCGCTTTCTCCAAAGCTCAGCAGTTTTTAAAATTTATGCTGTGTTGTGGATAAAACTGAGAACAGCATCCGATTCCCCTTTATTTATTTTACTAGATTTTTGTGAAGAGCGTAGGAACCTTAGATTAGCTGGAAAATGTCTGCTGTCTAGCCCAATCACTCCTTCTATAATGGGTTAATGTGCCTTTTCTGTTTATGCTGCTAAATGTTGGAACAATTTGCCTGATTTTCTTCACAATGCTGAATGTAAAAACAGTTAAGGCTTCACCTGTCAAAACAACTGGACTGTGTGTGTTTTAACTGAACACATCTATTGATGTTGTATTTTTAAGTATTATTCCTGCACATTGCATTATGTATTTTTGTAATGTGGTCACATTTTATGTATTGTCTTGTAGCTGCTTTGTAAATGAGTCTCTGGGTCATTCCTGAAAAAGGGCCTTTGGCTAAGTGTACTTACTTGGTGAACAAAGTACGCAAGTAAATAAACTTGTCTGTCAACTGACCCCACTGGACCTTAACAGTCCACTGTGGTATCCTCATATAACATCAGGCTAGTGGCATAGTTACTACTTAAGCAATAAGGCATGATTTGGGGGATGCGTGCGTTATGGTGGGTAACAGCCCATCTTAGGTGGGCTGAGGCACGAGGCTAAGTCCAGTGCTTCCACCATCCGAGAAGGGCCATTAGCCCACCATAACACATATCCTGGAGTGCCTTATAGCAATTATGAAATGGGTCCATTTTACTAAATTAAATGTATTAAAAAAATATGCTTTGAATTCTACTACATTTGAATAAAGACAATTTCTGAAATGTAAAAGTGTAACAACAAAAAAAATCCAGTTTGAACATGGTAACTTGCCAGCAGGTGGCGCTACTGCTGCATGTAAACAGCAGTTTAGTACGGGCAAAGGCAGGGCAGGCGGTGGCTTCGGACGCTAGCATAGCATCTACTGTATTTGTCCCAGCGTGCGTTCATGAGGCTGCTAGTCAGGTCGGGGCGGTAGTTTTTATTTATGTTTTTTTAATTATAGTGCCAGTTTTTGTGTGAGTGCTGTCGAGACAGAGAAATTCCACAGACTGTGGGCATCCGGCAAGAGAAACGGAAGGGTGAGAGTGGGAAATGCAAGCAGTCTTCTGGAAACAGAAGTACAAGCGAGCAGGAGCCATTACTTGTAAACAGCATTTTGCCAGATGGAGCAAGGAAACAGTGAATGTGGAGAGCGGAGCTGGGCCACTATCATCGGGGGTAAGGTAGGGTCCTGTTGGCCGCGTATCAGCAAGAGCGCCAGGGCAGTCATGTTTGTTGTGGGCATTCTGCCCTGAACAAGGTGTAGAGAGTTTTATATTTGTGTGCTGGGTCCTGTTTGATTGGAGTTTCTTTCATCCGGGCTGTTGTGCTGGGATAATGGCCTGGTTGAAGGTAGCTCTCAGCCAATCAGGATCCAGGGCTCTCAACACCCATTTCATAATAGAAAACATAACATTGTTCATCTTTTATTTCTTGTTCACCAAGTGTGCCAGTGCAATCAGTGTCTGTCCTGGGGCAGGAAGGTACTTCCCTTTTTCTGTGCCCATGACCGCCTCTGCGTACTACAGTCTTTGGCATGGAGTCAACACAGGCTTTGGCGCATTCACCGTTACCACCAAGTTAAACAACTGATGTGTCTGAGACAGGGTGTAGAGCAGAGTTTCCCCTGGAGCTGGCCTTTAGAAGCCAGTCATTCAGAAAAGGGAAAAAAATACAGGCCTTCCCCTGTGAAGGGCTGCCACAAATACTGCCAAGCATTTTGTAAAGATCTGTGATGCAGATGACAAGTCAAAGGGCAATACTTTGAGCTAACAGTGCCTGCCCTCCAGCATAAAGACAGAGGTACTGTCTGTTGGACTTCATGATCTTTATATGAAAGAATGTATCCTTCATGTCCAGTGAACAAAGTCAGTCCCGTTTGTAATAGTGGAATCAGGGCCTGCAAAGACACCACTTAAAGCATTTTGTATTCGATGTACAGGTTGAAGTCTCTTGAGATACAGTACAGGCCGTAAATCTCCTGTCCATTTTGGGACTATGAAGTATCTGGAACAGAACCCTTTGATGGCATGCTTCTGAAATAAGGTCAGTCTCCTCCTTCAGAAGGGACAAGTGGCCATGGGATAAAAAGGTGGTGGTGCAGGATGATCTGGAGGGATTTTTATCAGACCTAGAGCATGTCCCCATGAAAGTACCTCTACGACCCACTTATATGTAGTAATCTCCCATGGTTTCAGATGCCGGGGGTAGAAGAGAGTCAGGCGGAACCAGGGGCAGCTGGGCCTCCGGGGCATATACCTTTAGGTGCCTCTGCATGGGCACCTGTAGAGAGGGGACCACCACCTCTGCCATGGCCTAGCTGAAGTAGACATGATGACCCCAGGAAGCAGGCTTACCAAAACAGCACCTACCACAGCCTCTAGCAGGAGTGGGAGAGAGGGACTTGACAGACCATAAAGTCATTTTTAAAGCTTGAAGGCCTTGTAGAGCCTCATTGACATTATAACCAAACAATCTGGACCCCCTTTAAAGGGAGCATTTAAAACTGCTTGTTGTACAACAGTGGCAAATCCAGCAACTCTGAGCCAAGAATATGTCCTAATGCAAATGCTGCAGCCCTGACAGAAGCATCAGCATCATCATAAGCTGAGCACAGCAAATGTTTGCCAATATCAGCATCAGCAGATAATGTTTCAAGCAAATCAGTCTTGGCAGAGCCATCAGGCAAAGCCTGGGCAGCAGTATGAACAGCTTTCCACAAGCTGTTCTGGCATTTTATCATATGGGCCTGGTAATCTGCAAACCTAAGGCCCAGGGATGCAGAGGCATACAAGTACACCTGCCCAGGACATCCAGCCTCCTAGACTTCTTGTGATCAGGTAAAGTTTAGGAGCTCCTCTAGACCTATCATGAGCAGCCACTAAGACTACAGGGTCAGTTTCAGGCTGGTTAGCATAATAAGGCTTAGCAGATGGGCCAGGATATTGCTTACTGACCTTCCTTGGGACTGCAGTCAGTGGGTTAGGCCTATACCATGCAGCAGAAGTAGCATCCTCTATAGCACAATACACAGGTGGAATAATAATGAAGGGAGAGCAGGTCTTCTCCTGGACCTCCTTCAATGAATGTTCAGAGCCAAGTACATGTGTTCCACGAGGGCAGCCACAGAGGACTGATCCTCCAAAGAAAGCCTGTCTGTTGGCTGGCTACCTTCCCAATGATGCAGAGTAGATACTCTAGTATGGACTATGCATCCAAATCAAAGTCAGGACAGAAGAATGTTGACTACCAACATGAGTTAGGATGGGACGCAGTAACTACCAAGGACAGCAGATGAAGTACAGACTCTGGCCTACAGCCCTGATTAGAGTTCTTTCAGCCAGCTTTGTAGGCTGCATCTCTATCAGTTGCAATAGCACAGGGCCGGGAAAGCCGGAGGAGTCAAGCTCGATTGTTCCAGTGACCAAGCATACTTGGTGGAACACTGCCCATGTGTGGATCATGAACTGAATCTAGGTAGTTATGAGAGTTCCTCCAATTTTCCTACGTTTGCATATGTAACCCACCCATGGGGTTGGGTTTACCATTTTTCCCTCCCCTTGACCATTTTTGGAGTTTAATTTTAATATTTATGTCTGCATCCCTCTGGATGGGGTCTCTGCTGGCTGGAGGTCACTGCCTGGGATGCGGGCTATAAATTTGGGCCTTTTTGGCGTGTGTGGAGAGGTTTCCACACTGAGGTTTTTAGGGAGTGTTCGCAGGAGCAGGGGTGACTGCTTGCTCCTGCCTGTTTAAGATCTGGGTTATTAGTGTGACAGTGAAAGAGTGGCAGCGAGTCCCATTTGTTGGGTGCCCAATTGGGGGGTGGGGGAGGATTTGAACCTCCAGCCCTGGTGGTACCAGTGTCTGAAGGAGCAGCTTGCTGAGCTTGAGAGCTATGTGGAGGGGGGCAGAGAGAAAGAGAGAGAGAGAGAGAGAGAGAGTGAGACTAAGACTGTCCGGAGAAAGAGATCGGGAGGGATCGAAAATTTGCCATCCCTCCCATCCGGTTTTGCTGCCTGTGTCCAGTAGAGCCCTGCTGCCCAGTGTAGGAGATGGAGACTGTGGAGAGGCTGGCCGGTGGGGATGTCCGTTCCGTGGGTTTTAGGGGGAGTTGCCTGCAGAAGTTCAGCTGAGGAGGGAGGTCAAGTTGGAGCCCCTGTCGGAGGGCTTCCGTTGCCTGTCTTCTTGAATGCTCGAGAGGGAGAAGGAGTCTGGCCTGAAGAAATGAACTATAAATATGTTTTGTATGATCAGCAATGTTATTAAATGGGATCCCCTGTTCCAGCAAGTGCACTGGTGTGGACATTCCATTTACGCACCCTTTGTTTCAATGAACCATGACTGTTCTAACCAGTTTAAGCCCCACAGCCTACACCTGGAGAAACAGCACCCCTGGTACAGAAGGACTTACTGTAACAAAGCCATCAGTTGTAAAGGATTCAGGATTACACTTATTGACCTGGTATGTGTTTCTGCCTTGTGACCCCCATCCTCACCCATTACCATCAGGTATACCCTAGACAGGTGGACTGGGGAGGCTTGCAAACATGGGGGCTCATCTGGAATATGATTTTGGGGGTGTCTGTACCCTTGTTTGTCCAGCTTGTGGGTGCCCAGTGAAGATATGGTAATGGACAATATTTTGCATCAGTTTGGAGTTAAGGGATTTTGCACTTTTTGGTATCCTGTAGGTGCCAGTGAGAATGAGGGTTTGCCATCTGCTGTGCTGTACATGTGCCACTAATGCAAACTGTCCCAAGGGAACATTTCTATTGGACTTTGAGCTATGTGGTCGGCACATGACGATTATGAGTGGACTGTGCTTCAAGAGGATAGAGAGGTTTGGAAGTACTGTGACTCTCGCTGTTTTGCCTTTTACAAAAAAAGAGGATCATCATAAGTGGAGATATGACTTCTGCACCCTTGAAGTCCAAGGTCACTGTGCCAGCTGCTATGCTAAAATGGCTGTGGAGCATACCTCTCAACCTCTTGCCTCATGAATCAGGGACAAGGCTTAAAAGAAATCAGGGACAAAGACCTCAAATCAGGTACACATCTTAAAAACTGGAACTATTCATTTAGAAAGCTGATAGCATAAAAGGATTTGTGATGAGATGCATTTTCTGAAGAACAAGTCTGCAACTTTAATATTTGGCATTATTTTGTGCTTTTAATCCCCACTGTTCTGTCACAAAAACACAAATTTTTCGAGGGACAGAGGAAAATGTTGAGGCCAAATCAGGGACATCCCTGAAAATCAGGGACAGTTGAGAGGTATGCTGTGGAGCATTGCGGAAAAGGATACCAATGCCAGGTGCATGTTCTGCCGTGTGGAAGGCCCAGTGGTGACTCTAGAGCCCATCTGCAGAGAGTGTCAGGACAAGCCTCCTGGTATCTACATTCTCAAATATTTCCCCTGGTGGAGTGGGCTGGGGGATCAGTGGTGTCATCAGAGTCAGCTTTGGACACCTGGGATGAATTGGAAGCAGCAGCCACTGCAGCTGTAACTGCCCAAGCCAGCCCCGAGTCTGTGGCCCAGCATAAGGAGACTGCACCTGTATCTAAACCTGGTGAGGAAGCGGAAAGAACTAAACAGTCTGGTAGGGTAGCCCAGTTAAAGCCCGAGGTGCCATTATCTAGTCCTGCTACTCCCACCAGTTGAGGATGAGGCTGCAGCCGTAGAGACGAAATGAAACTGCTCAAGCCTGAAGATTTTTCAAAGCCTGCTCAAGGTTAGACTTCTGTGCTGCTGGATCCCCAAGGTGCAGCCAGCATTAGTTAGTTGGAGCCTGGTGAGGAATCAGAGAGACCTTCTAGTGCTTTCCTGCCATCTGGGAAGCAAGCTAAGCTGTCGGGACTTTTACTGTTAGAAGGTGCTAGCCACATCAGCGACTGGGATTTGGAAAAGGATACCCCCTTTGAACATGAGTTGATGTATGTCATGCCATGGAAGGATCGGTCTAGCCTGGCTGATCAGTGCTGGTGAAAGAGAGAACTGTATGATGGCATGAAGGATGGAGACCCACAAGTGAGACGCTATCAGGAAGGTGTGTGGTTGCCTGATGGCTAGGCTCCACGGTCCAGTGTTCATCAGCTCCCAGACTGGTCCCAGGTGGAGCGAATTATACATAAAAAGATCTGCCAGGAGTATCCTCAATTTATGTACCTTACCTCCCTGAAAAGCTTTGGGACATCACTGAAGAAAATCGTCAGGACTGGGTGTATTGGGTCACCCTGGAAACACTCCACAAAAAACACTGGTTGGGCCCCCGACAGCAAGAGGTATGCCCTACAGAGGATTCAGAATATGGTGAAGTCCAAGTGCGCCACCTACGCCTGGGAAGGACTGACCCTGTTCAAGACCTATGCCCTGGTACAGGATCTCCTTGGGAGGAGTATCAAGGTTTATGTGCCTGGAGTGGACTCTCTTGGTCAGCTGACTACTAAGTCGCTGCCTGGATACTACTTTGCCCTTGGGGGTGGGGGTGGGGAGTCACCTGCTGAAGTTCAGCTGAGGAGAGGAGGTCGAGTGGGAGCCCCAGTGTGGAGGGCTTCCACTGCCTGTTCTTTCCAACATTCGAGATGGAGAAGGTGTCTAAGGAATATAGTGCAGTTGTTCCAGGATGTCATCTAGCTGCTGACAATGTGATGTCACAGCTTCCAAAGCTGCTGCTGTGGAACCCATCTGGTGGCCTCCCGGCCCGGAGATTAAATAGGGTGGAGGGTCTTCATGACCATGAAGAGCCACCAAATTAATTAACGATCTCCTTTGTGGGCTCCAGTGGCCTAGCAAAATTATTTGCAAATATGTTGTCTATGGCCAGCAAAGTTATTAAATGGGATCCCCTGTTCCAGCAAGTGCATTGGTGTGGACATTCCATTTGTGCACCCTTTGCTTCAATGAACCGTGACTGTTCTAACCAGTTTAAGCCCCACAGTCTGCACCTGGAGAAATGGCACCCCCTGGCACAGAAGGACTCACTGTAATGAAGCCATCAGATGGTTAGGATTAAGGATTACATTTATGGACCTGGTATATGTTTCTGACTTTTGAATCCCCCTTCCCCATTCATTACCACCAGGCATACCCCCTAGATAGGGTATAGGTGGCTTGCACATAAAACGTCTGAATGTCATATTAGCGCAAGTGTGGAGTTATTATGGCACCTTTCATATACGCAGTATCCCAAAGCACTTTACTAGCCATGAGGCAAGCACAGGCAGGCTAAAAAAGAAAGAGGGAGATTAAGCAAAGCACAGGAAGAGTAAGAAGCTATAAGCTAGAAAAGAATGATGCAACAAACCAATTCGAAAATATTACTATCCGCACACAAAGAGATAAATTCCAGCAGAAATACACAGTACATGAAGCTTATCAACTCATGGTTCCTAGTTTCCTTTTAATTGGTTCTACCATCCAAATCTACCCTTTAAAACTAAATATGCATATGAGAGTGAGAGAGAGAAAAATGGCCCAGCTATCAAATAATGCAAAGCTCTTCAGACACTTTCAAGTTAACTGCTGTTACAGCTGCCATGTCAGCAAATGAAGCAGCCTTCTAAAATCCATTAGATCTAAGTAAGACCTGGCTTGTCAGACTGAAATCAAAGCGCCCCAAAGCACACACTATGAGCCATTACTTATGCTTCAGAGGTTTCAATTCATTACATTTCCAACAGAATGACACAAAAATTGCAATGTTTTCAGTCTGATTCCTAGTGGGTAAAACGATCAACAGAACTTATGAATACAAAGAGATTACTGAAACCAAAACAAGTCTACATATTAGTAGTCTAGGACCCACAACAGGAATGTGTAACTGCTGGATTAAAGACATCCACCTTTTCAGTGCAGCTTATTAATTTTAAATCAGTAAGTACAGGCTTAACATTCAAAGTGCACTGACAGAGGTGAGACCAGTGCAAAAAAAAATTCTGGTCTGAAGTCCCCCTTGCAAACAGAAAAAATTAAGTGCAGCGACAACAGAAAAACCCCGTTTAACAGTCAAGTGGAATGGTTGTTTGGGGGGGGGGGGGACAAAAAGCATACCTGTAGACTTCATACCACAGAGTAGAGGTGGGCAAACATAAAATTGGCATAGAATGTCTATACTCTGTTGCAGAAAAAAGAACTGAAGGTGATGGGCTAGCCCGCCTTATACAGGTGAAGCCACGAGGTGGGTCAAGCCAACATGAGGTGTCCGGGTCCCTGCTTTGAGAAAAAAATTCCCTTGAAGAATCCTAGTGCCTGCTGGCTCTAGTTAAATGTATTATGGCTCTATGGAGGAGATACCCCCAAAGAAGATTAATCAAAACAACTTTTACAGAAAGATCTGCAGAAAAACAGAACTAAACGCTTCTACAAAAAAAAAAAAAAAATGACATGATACCTGAAACCCCAACGCAGGGCTCTGATTTGTTCAAATGAAATCGAAGATCCAGCTGCTGTATAATCAGGCAAGGGCTGGAAGTTGAATTTCAACACTTCGGCGTTTTCAGTGTCTGGAACTGCACTGAATACTGTATTGCCATGGAGTTGCCAAAGTTTGGAACTACACATTTCCCTGTTTGCTTTAAACACTGTAACAGAGCCTATTTATTAATGGAATCCTGTTCAGATTCCTAATTACCCTTCAAATATACTGACTACAAAAAAAGAAAACTATAATCATCCTCTCCAAATTGAGACTTCCATACAAACTCCTCTTACTAAATTCAGAGACGCTTTTTTGTTTAAAACTGAGCATTTAGCACACCCTTAACAGTAATAATTACGAGTTAAAAGTCAATGCCGTGGGATGTTACAGTATGACATTCGAACAGCAGAGGGCTCTTCTGCCATACATATACTCAAAACAAGGAAAGAGGGAGCTAATGGAATCAGCCCTTTGAGTAGTTTTAGGATGATTTTTTTTTTTTTTTATCAAGTGCATGCCTATTTTATTTATTTATTGATAACTAGGATTACAAATACCTTTGAAGCAAAGGTTGTTTTACGAAGGTTCCGCGTCAACAAGAAAAAGATAATACAGTTGGTTACAGATGTACAGAAAACAATACAAAATGGATACATTTGGTACAAAATGTAAGGCAAGCAAGTGATGCAAAAAGTGAAAATTATACTGCAGTCATAGGGTGCCTGTCAATTAAAGTGCTAGTTAAAGATTATAAAAGCGTACAGGTGTAGGGTAGGAGGCGAGGGGAAGAGGGTGGAAAACAGGTGTGAGAGCCCACTAAAGGTTGAGGGGAGACAAGGGTAGGGGATGAGTGTGGAGGGAGAAGGGGGAGGGAAAGGAGAAAGGGTGAGGAAGGTGGGGATGTATAAAGCCAAGTCATAGGTGGAAGTGACAGGGTATGGGGTTGGGCTTTGGGAGATGTTTAATGTGAACGGAGCAGCTTGCCAGCTTAAGGGGTACAATCACAACTACTAAGTGCAGTGAGGTGTTGATGTAGTTTGAGTTTGAAGGGGCCTAGCTCTGGCTCAGCAGCGACTTTGGGTGGGAGGCCATTAAGCCAAGTAGGCGCTTTGACGCTTATGCAAACTACTTTCACCAGTTTTCAATATTCCTCCTTTGCAGCACTGGAATTACAGGGGGGCTTGCAAGGGCTCAATCCCCCTAGCCCTAAAGTGAGCCTCAGTAGTTCACGCAGCGCTGCCATTGACTTATAATAGGAAGAGGGGCTCAGTATAAAGATAGAGCCCTTATGGGCACCCATAGCTCCAAAAGTGTAATTCCAACAGTGCTCCTTTGCTTGCACAAGATATATTGAATACTCATGGTGGTGGCATGGAAATCAACAACTAGACACTGACTTTATCCTATAATCCCCACTTAAGATCCCCACTTCCGCAATCTGCAAAAGATCAACCTTGGAGACCCTAGAAAATTCTGGGACTTAATCAGTTCCCTCCTAAAACCCGCTCCAGCTACGCTGCACCACATCTCAACTCCCAGGACGGGCTGCTGACTGACCTTCACGATGTGGCCAGTGTCTTCAACTGTAAGTTCATCAACTTATCCATGTAGCTAAATATGCTGCCAACTGCCCAACCTCAAAGCTCAGCCCTAATACCTGACACACTGCCATCTTCCTCCAGCTCTGCCACTCACCTGCAAATACCCCCATTCTATTTTAAAGCCCCTCCATACATGACACAGTGAAGCTACTCAAAAAGTCTACCTAACCACGGCTCCTCCGGATCTGATGAGCTATCTTCAGTCTTCCTTAAGCTGATCTCTCCGGCGATTTCCAAGCCTCTCACCTTCATCTTTAACCCTGCCCTTTCCACCTCCTCCATGGCTGACCCATGGAAGACAGCTAAAGTTATCCTCATTCTTAAATCTGGTGACCCCAAATCCTCAGACAATTACCGTCCGATATCCATCCTCCCTCATCTCAGTAAACTACTCGAAAGAGCAGTCCACAATCAGCTCACTGAGTACATGGGCAAATACACCCTCCTATGCAACCAACAACATGGCTTTCACAAGAATCATTCCACCGCCACTGCCCTCGCCCTTCTGACTGACCACATCCTCTCTAACATGGATAATGGTAAAGCCGCCGGGGCTGTCTTTGTTGACCTCTCAAAGGCTTTTGACATGGTTAACCATGCTCTCCTTACCTCCAAGCTTAGCCTCCTTGGTTGTTCTCAGAAAGTCACTAACTACCTTACTGATCACTCACAATTCATGTGTATTGGTCAAACCTGCTCCCCCACCCTGCCTGTTTCTGTGGGGATCCCTCAAGGCTCAATCTTGGGACCCCCCCCTTTTCTCCTAATTCGTTAATGCGCTTCCCTTCGACTGCCTCAACTGTCACACTCTCCTGTATGCCGATGACCTTGTCCTCTTCCACAGTGACAAATCCACAGCCGCAATCTCCTCAGTTCTCTCGCATAACTATGTTGAGGCTCACAGCTGGTTCTCAACAAATCTCCTCTTAGTAAATGCCAAAAAAACTAAATCCATGCTGTTCGGATCAAAGCTCTTCCTGACCAAAACTAAAAACCATGCCCCCTTACGCAATCTCACCCCAGAAGGCCCAGCCCTGGAGGACGTCAACACCTACAAATACTTAGGAGTACTGCTTAACCCTTCCCTCACCTTCACTGAGCATGCAAATTCCCTTGTCAGTAGGTTCCATCAAAAGTTAGGTGCCGCCTATAGAATCAGGCAATACCTTAACTTTGAAGCCAGACTAGCCATTGTCCAGGGTAATCTTCTCCCTATTCTTGACTACTGCTCCCCTATTTATGCTAGGACCTCAGCTACTGCCATGGCTAAACTCTCCACTGCCTACAACAGTGCCTGTCACTTTGCTTTATTGGCCCCGTTCTCCACCCACCACTGTACCCTCTATAATACCCTTGGATGGCTACTGCTGCAAGGTCGCTGCCTAGCCCTCTGCTGCATGGTGGACAATGTCATCCGTGACGGCTCCAGAATCCCCCCCAACTGCCCTTCTGAAAACCTGAACGCTCCTCCGCTCTAATGGTACCCCCCCAGCTGTTCCTAGGGTATCCACCAACATGGGTAGCGAGCTTGGTCTGCAGCTGCCCCTTTGCAGTGGAACAAACTACCGGCTAAACTCCGTTCCATTGACATATACTCCAGTTTCAAGCCTCGCCTTAAAGTCTGGTTCCTGGCAAACTCATCCTGCCGCTGCTCCCAGGCGTCTGACACCAACCCACACTAGTCAGCTCCCCAGCCCAAGGGTTACCCACCAACCCACACTAGTCAACTCCCCGCCTGCAACTGTTATATTGTATTTTTCACAGTAATATTTGACTTCCTTGCCTGTACATACTGTACATATATTTTTTACTGAGTATTCTGTGTATTACTTGCTCACTAGACGATGCAGTCACACATTGTACACTATGCCTACGATTTGTTTTGTACCAAATCTCCTCATGTCCGATATTGAAATCTTGTATTCACTGTTCTCAAATGGACCTATGCATCAAACTAGTATATTGTGCTTACTATTGTTGCTTGTATCAAATCTGTTTCATGTGTACTTGTACTCCACTGTCACCCTGCTCCATGTATTAGGGTTCGGGTCGCACCTGAAAACGGTCCCTGGGATCAGTGCACTCACCCGGTTATCAAAGTCATAAATAAATTAATAAAAAAAAGATGCATGGTTAATCCTAGTGAAGGGAATTAGGGTGACGGAGGGTATGTTTGCTAGAATACATGACGGAGACAATTTACATGTTTCGACCTGATGGTTCCAAAGGGATGTATATGCTGCTTGAGGTATTTCAGCTGTTCACCCTCCCTGTCCACACCAGGATAAGAGCTGCAAGCCCTCTACTGGAGATAAATGTACCCCCCCCCACTGCCGATACCAGAGTACTTTGTTACAGTATGCCTGCATTCCTAATGTCACTGATTACACTTTTGGATGTATATTTCTTCTATAATGGAAGTCTAATAACTGTACTGCATCTCTATAGAACAGCTATCACTATATGTAGCCACTGTACCATGAACTGTTATACTGTTCTAAGTTAATAAAATCTAAGTTAAAATAAAAAAAATCTTAAGGCCTATCTCCCAGATTTTTTTTAAATGACAGAAGAAGTTGCTTTCCACAGACCACTAGGTGGCACTGAGAGGGGCTGTAGCACAGCTTATATGCAAGTGTTTTCAACCCCAACCCCCCTCTAAATAATATTATCACCAATATAACAAAGGAAGAATTGGAAGTTTCACATTTCACTCCATTAGTAGAGCCGTTGGGTTTTAGTTTACCCCCACCAGGATTTGTGAAGCAATATGTATTGAGAACTGCGTTAGAAGGTTCAAATTCTGAAGCACTGTGAACTATCTGAAGAGGAACTGAGAACTCTGCGAGCAAGTTTGCAAGGACAAGAGTGTTTTAAATAAACCTGCTGCATAGATGGTTTTCTATGCCCATCACGACTGCTTGCGGTATTGGTGGCTGTGTCAGCTGTTGGTGCAACAGCAAGGGTATTTTTAAGGAAAACCACCATTTTGTTAGTTTTACAGGAGGAGTGGGAGGAACAGTCATGATCAGCGTTTGGCAAAATAGACTATTACACTACTACTGTAGTTTCATCAGGTGGATCCAGGGTCCCTGCAGAAAAGGGGGACTGAAAAAAGAACAGTTGCGTACTTCATGTAAAAGTAGATCTTTGAGAGAATCTCTCATCAGGCCACACCTATTTAACTACAAGCCACCAGGCACTAGGACCACATGGAAACTTTTACAAGTAGTCCTCCCGGGGCTGCTCAACACATCTGATGTTGGCCATTACATAAATGCGAGTGGCTAGTTCCCCACCGGAGATCATGCTTGTAGAACTTCTCTATAGGGAACCAGGAGAGAACCTAAAACTCTGCAATCTAGGTGAGGTAGATAGCTACAGGCAGACCATCATGGAGATGGAGACAGCACAAATCAGAATCTAGGACCTTTTGGGGAGAAGGAGGGTGGGACGCATAGCCTGATGAAAGATTCTATCTTCTTCAGGGATATCTCTATTGGGCACACCTATGGAATGAGTACCAAGCAGTACTGACCATGTACAGTCTGGAAGGCTGGAGCCTACAGACCTAAGAAAATAAGCCTTGGAGCACAACTAGGCAAATACCAGCCCTTGTTCGAAAGACAATGTCCAGACCGTAGTGTTTGGCAAAAGTGTGGACAGTAATCCACTTGGCAGCTGCACAGATGTCATCAGAAGACACATTCTTGCAACAAGCAACAGAGATAGCCATGCCTCTTGGGGACTTTACCACAAACCACCCCAGGAAATTCCTCACCATACTTTCTGTAAGTTCAAGTAATACAGTTTTCTGGCCATTTGGACGAGCACTGTGCTGAAACTGGAACGCCCTTCTTCCTAGGTGCAAAAACAGCCGAGAGGGACTTTCTGCAGTCCTGCGTGTGGTGTATACAGTACCAGAGATTACTATGTACATGTAGAGTGTGGAGCAATACTTCTCCTGAACTGGTATGCTCAGAAAAATAAGCTGGCAGGAGGATGAATTTATTTAAAGTGAACTCAGACACCACATTCGGTACAAACAGAGTTAGTATGCAAAAAAACCCAAAAAACCTTATCTTTGTGAAAACCCAAATAAGGAGGCTCGCACATTATAGCCTGCAACTCTGAAATCCTTTGAGTACAAAGGATTGCAATGAAAAACAACGCTAAGAAAGAAAGCGTAGGGCACAAATCATGGCTGGCTTAAAAGGAGCCAAAGTAAGCTTTTCCGAAACAAAATTCAGGTCCCAAGCTGGGACTGGATTATGGATGGGAGACTTCAGATGTAGAATGCCTCTCAATAACATATGTGTCACCTCCAGCTGAGCAACTATATGACCTGCAGTAGACACATGGAAAGCTGAAATGGCAGCCAAGTGCTCCTTGATTGTTGAATACTGTAGGCCTGCATCCAATAGGGATTTTAGATTCTCCAGAACCTGATTTAACTGGACAGGCGAATGGGGTCCAGGTGGTGAGAAGTGGCCCATACAGCAAACCACTTCCACTTTATATAATAAGTGGGTCTGAAGGAAGGCTTTCTGGAAGCCCCCAGTATATCAATCACCTTTTGGGTACCCCCAAACTGGGTAGTGGCTATCTTTCAGGAGCCATGCATGGAGATGAAGAGATCGGAGGTCCAGATGAATCAGAGTTCCCTGTTCCTGCAACAGTAGACCCCCGCACAGGGGCAGAGGTTCCAGTGGTTCTGCTGGTAGCTGTTGTAGTATGAGGAACCATATCTGTAGAGGCCATAGGAGAGCAATTAGTATCAGAGCTGCCACCTCTGTCTGGAGCTTGAATAGCACTCTCTGAATTAGGGAAAGGAGGGATGACATACAGGAACCTCCCTTTCCAAGACAGGGACAATGTGTCTTGCCAGAAAAACTCCAGACCTTGGAGCAAACGAGTAGAAAAGTGACATTTGTGCATTGGTTGGGGACACAAAGGTCCAACTCGGGAGGACCCCATCTGTCGAACAGGCCATTGATGACTGAGGTCAGTAAGTCCCATTCCTGGGACTGTGACCTGTTTAGCTAGTCTGCCAAGATGGGTTGGACACCTGGAACATGCACTGCTGACAGCTCTAGACCATGTTCCAGAGCCCAGTACCAAATCCTTGTCGCCTCCCTGCAGAGTGGGTAGGAACGAGTCCCCCCCCCCCCCTTAATGTTACATTGGCCGTATGGATTAGCAGAGACCCGGGGGACAAGCAGGTCTGGAAGGCCTACAGAACAGCACACATTCCCAGAACATTTATGAGCAGGGTGTTCTACACCTGAGTCCACCTGTCCTGTATCAGATGGGAACCCAAATATGCTATGCAACCCATTACCCAAAGCATCTGTGCTGAAAGTTGGATGAGGGAAGGGATCAGGACGGGGACTCCCTTTTAACAGGTTCTGGTGTTCCATCCACTACTTAAGCCCTGTGTGGACAGGGGATGGAACTAGAATCAACTGTGCTACACTGCCCATGAGCTGATCCCACTGGACTCTTAGGGTCATTGAAAATTGCAGCTCTTATAACAGAATGACAGGCCTGAATTACTTTTTGTAATGTTTATCTCAATTGTAAGTTGTTATTCGTGCATACTCACATGAGTATTAATTTTTGCATAGTATAGATTCTATTCAAACCAGCTGTGTTGCATCACAGCAAGTATTTTTTTTTTTAAACTTTAATTTTTTATTGACATATAAAAAAATGCAAACAAGGGCAGAAATATATTTAGATTCCAACCTGAAAATAAACTTACATAATAAATTAATACAGTAAATCTGAGATGGATTTCAATATAAAATATATACGGTACCTCAGCTATTTTATTTTATTCCATGTCAGTGGCTCAGCAGGTAGCACACTCGCCTCTGAGGCCGGGAGATCAGAAGGCTGTGGGTCCTATCCCCACATCAGGCACTTGGGCTAATATCCCAATACTGACACTGTAGTGCAGCATGAGGGGGGTGCTGCACTCCTGAGGTGCCGTCTTTCGGATGAGACGTTAAATCAAGGTCCTAGCTGCCCCATGGCACTTCTCGAACAAGAGTAGGGGAAGTTCCCCGGTGCCCTGGCCAAATTTCCCCCCATCCACAAAAAATACCACCAACAGCTTAATCTGGTTCAAAGTCAGTTGGCATTCATCTGTATCCCCCTCCCCCGGGGTCGTGCCTGAAAATAGGCAGATTTTGTCTAATGCACTTACCCGGTCAACAAAAACTAACTAAATAAATATTTAGCAGAATAGAATCAAAGGTCTCAGTTGATAAAGCCTCTATAGTTGGGCCCAGACTCCTCCTGTCCACTGCAGAGCAATATTCCCAAAGCCCCCCAGGTGGAGATCACAATCACCACCATAGTCCCGGTTTCACGCTCTACTCATGGGATAAAAGAAGAATCCTTCTCTGAAATATAAAACACCCACTTCCTCCATCTAATCTCAAATTGTGAAGTTCTACCAGTACATCTAGCTATTAGATGTTCCAGGGAGTATATGTCGTTAATAATATGATGCCATTCCTCTAGCGTAGGTGTCTTGGTTTGACGCGAAAGGCGGTTAATTGCCTTTTTGGCTGCTACAATATATGTAAAAAGAAGTGAACTTCGTTCTACACAAAGATCTTCAGGAGGGATGGATAGGAGGACTAGCTCCGGGGTAAGAACCACCTCGTCCCCCACCAAAAAAAAAAGTCCATAATTTGTTGCCAAAATGGAACAAGATTAGGGCATGTACACGAGTAGCTAAAAGGTCTCCACATTGTCTCCAACAATGCCCAAATTGCGCCAGGAGGAACTTGGTCATCACAGCAAGTACTGGTGAGGGTATTTAAATGCTTGTTTTCTTTACTTGCAATGCCCTCTGACGAAGGACTAGGACCCAAAGCGCCGGGGCTAGTGGTTATTGTGGTTGCACAAGACTCAGCACGTTCATTCTAGCAATAAAGCTTTGAAACTTTACTTTGGAGTGTGCGTTGTTTCTGGTTTTGGTGAGTGCAGTCTGTTTGGCATGTTGGACTCTTAGGGTCCACTGGGGGATTCTCATATGCAGCCTGGCCAGTGGTACTGTGACAATGACAACTGCCATTAAGTCGCAGCAGATGTAGGTACATTCAGGCTGATACACAATGGCTACTGTGCACTAACGGTGTGTGGGCTACCAGCCAACTGGCCCTGTCCAGAGGAAGAAAGGCAGGGCCCTGGGTCGTGTCTGGGACTGTCCCTATGTACTGCAGTCTCTGGCAGGCAGTCAACACTGATTCTGGACTGCTGACAGTTCTCCCCAGAGCATCGAACATCTGCTTGGTTCAAGCTAGAGACCTCCTGAGTTAGCCCCTGGAGTTGGCTTTCAAGAGCCAATAGTCCAAAGAAGGAAATACATAAAGGCCTTCCGTGAGTAGGGCTGTTGCCACCACTGCCAATCACTTGGTACTAACTCCCGTTGCAGATGACAAGCCAAAGGACAATACACTGAACTGAAAATGCTGTCCTTGGAAGAGGTACTTCCAGTACTTTCTGTAAGACTTCTGTATTTTGACATGGAGGTAAACAACCTTCATATCTAGGAAGATATCCAGTTCCCCCACCTGCAGCAGCAGCAGAAGACCTGGCAGGGCAACTGTCCGAAACTTCTTGAATTCTAAGAAGAAGCTGAGCTCCCTGTCTTTTGAGGCAATGTCAGGACTTCCTCCTGCAACATGGTGCAAAGGTTCTGGAAGATAGGAAGTCACTGCTGGAGGATGGTCTGGAGGGATATCTACTGATGGAGGGATATCTAGAAGTTCAAGAGCATAATCCTGTTCTATGGTCTCCAGAAACCCCAAAACTTCAAAAGACACTGCCATCTACTGATCCAAGTGAAGGGAGAGGCATCCCCTACAATCACCCTGGGCAAAGGTGGTTAGGGTTTGAATATGGAGTCAGGCAGAGCAGTTGGGAATGGTTCCCTCTGCACCACCACTCTCTAGGCCCCCAAGGGAACACTCGGGATTGACAAGGCTGTTGCTCCCTTGTCTGGTGGGTCGGCATTATCAGACACCGACTAGATGAAAGTAAGCCCTGCTCCTACCACTAGGCTGGGTATGGTAGAGGAGATATACTGATCCCAGAGGCCTACCAGAAGCCTGAAGGATGGAAAAAGTGTCCTGAACATCAGGGCCAGATGACATGTAGCCTTAGAACAGTGCACTCAAAATTAATTGTTGCTCATCAATGGTAAAACACAAAACAAAATGTGTGCCCCTACAATAAGAGCTTTATAGAGATCCTGCATAAGGGCATCTTCTGGTAAGACCTCTATAGCTGTGTTGGCCTTCTACCAAAATGTATTTTGATACTTCATTATATGGGCCTGGTAAGTTGGCTATACTCAGGTCCAAAGATGTTGAGGCATAAGTTCTTTTCTTCCTAGGCCATCCAGCCCCCTAGACTCTTTGTTAGGAAGGTGTGAGCACAGGTGTTTAGGTGTCCTGGACCTGTCAGGGCCAGCATGAATCGCCACTGAATCAGCCTCAGGCTGGGTGGCATAAAAGATTTCCCAGTGTGTCAGTCTTCCTGGGGACCACTAGGATGTCGTTTGGTCTGTACCAAGCAGCAGATGTGGCATCCTTTACAGCAGGCAGCAGAGGTGGCACCACAACAGAAGGAGCCTCTATCCTCTTTTGCTCTAAGTGGGCATTGTGGGACTAGTGCCCTAGTCATAAGAGCTAGCCGCATAATACTCCGGCTCCTCATTCATCATACCACATGCCTAGATTAGGATGGTGTTCGGATGCATTGTCGATCATGTTGACGGGAGGGAAAGAGCACGCTGATGTCGTTAGCGGCAATACTGGGGACCATAGGTACAAGGCTGAGTCTTGCGGCATCAACAGTGTGTTATGTGGAAGACCCTGTCAACAGGTCCCCTGGAGCCGGGAGATAACATGTGCTTTATGTCATGGAATGGACAGGAGAACTGCCTGGGTACCGAAGCCCGTACTGCTTACAGGCATGATGGGACGGGGGAGGTAGAGGCGCCACCATCAACATGGCTGTCAGCCGAAAAAGAGGTTGAAGGAGGAGGCACCACCCATAAGAGGCCTGGTAGAGATTGCCCCAGACCCGGACCTTGGTGCCCTGTCGACAGTGGGGGAGGAGACACTGTCGAAGCAGATGACGCTGGAGAAAAAGTCATGCCCAAAGAGTGGCGGGCCACCTCCTGTCCTTATCCCTGTGCTTGGCAAGCAGGACTCTCATCTTGAGGTCTTGTCCCGGGACTTGGAAGCCCACGAATCGGTGGACAGGGTTGGCACCATGGCTGTCCCCTTTTTGCTGGAGGTCTTTGCTCTCTTCTGGCCACCTTATGCTTGAGAAGGCACTTCTCCAGAGCTTCTCACCGTGATGCCTTTTTCCTGAACCCCTGCAGATACTGCAGGCTTTCCCATTGTGGCCCAGGTGTGAACCCCTGGCAGATACTGCAAGCTCTTCCACTGTGACCTGAGTGTGTTTGGCAGCAGACACAAATGCCGTGGGAGTTGCCAATGTAGATCTGATCTCTGCCTGCACAATAGCGGACAAATGTTGACAGTCCTTTCGCCACTACATAAATCACCAATGACTTAATTAATCAATGCCAGGAAAGAACTGAGGAGGGAAGGGGCCACCCATGTTTATATGGGGGCCTTCTGATGTCATTGTGAGCGGCTCCTGAAAGACTGCTTGCAAAAGTTTCCATGTGGTCCTAGCACCTGGTGGCTTGTAGTTCCATATGAGTGGCCGATGAGAGATATCTTCGAAGAAGATTTAAAGTTACATACTTACCATAATTGTTGATCTTCCTGAATATCTCTACCATTGATCATCACTGATGGATCTAGAACCAGAGGCAGTAGGACAGCGATGAGAAAATGTCTTGCAAGGAGGGAGCTGATGTAGGACTACTCACTGTGCACCTCACGTGGTGCTGCATGCCAGCCAGTGACGCCAGCTTCCTTACACACCTCAGTTCTGTTCATCAGGAGAGAAACAAAGTGGAGAGAATGAGGCGGTTGGGGTTTGGTGACGAAGTCAGCCAAGCAGTGTGAGCCAGTCTCACAGTACCACACATCTGCACAACTTAACTCAGCACCAGCCTTCCTGATAAGTTCTGGCTCCCGCAGGGTCCTAGCGCCAACCATCCAAGACCTATTAGTGTGAATCAATGCTGAAGACACATTCTTGGAAGATGACAAGAGGACTAGATCCTGTCTAGCCCAAAGGTGTAGGGAAAGGATACAGGAATAAAATAAACAAAACAGAACCCAACAACCAATGTAGAATAAAAACAGGGCACGCCATGTGGCATATGGGTAGTTGGGTCTGTAGAAAGCCAGAGCCTCATACCAGTAGTCATAAAGAAGGTGGATAGTGGTCCAGAAAAAAAGAGGATGGCAGCCCTGAGCATATGGTTCTGACAGATACATGACAGAAATATCCAAGAGTGGGACCTCTTGTAAATGAGATAGCACAAAGTACCAAGTAAAAAAAAAATAGACACAGACTCCTGAAGGGGGAAAGCTCCATTCTACAAGACATGATCGAACTTGTGAGTTAACCGTGTTCCTCTTTCTTCACATCAGGGAGAAGAGAGGTGGAATCTTGGCAGATCTGGAACTGCAGGACTGGAGAGTCCAAGGGAAAGAGAGTTGAGATGGGTTTGCTCATCTCTCCATGCCCCACTAATGGTAGTGGGCCAAGACCCAGGAGCACAAGGAGAAAGGAGTGTACCAGTTTAAAAAAAAAAAGATCTGACATAGTCAGACAAAAATACATCAATATGACCTGCTTTCTCCTCCAACCACAGGGATGTACCAGTGTGAAAGCTAGTGGATTGATCCAAAAAGGTGCACAGCACCACCACATGCAGAGAAGCTACCTAGTGGAGTTAGGCTGGATAGTGCATAGGGGCACACGTTGCATTTAGCAACTAGGGATATACCCACTGAGGGGATATACCCCAGACAGGGAGGAGGAGGAGAAGAAAGAAAAAGGAAGGGAAGAGGCCATCTTCCTCAATAAAAAGAACGGATACATACTTACCGTCACAGCAGATCTTAGAGAGAATCTCTTCCATTAGGCCACACCTCTGAACTATACCCGCATCAGCACTAGGATCACACCAAATCTTTTGCTAGCCAGAGGCCACTCACGACGATGTCATGCGTCAGCATCTATATAAACATGGGTGGTCTCATCGCTCCTCAGTTCCCTGCCAGTGAGAAGACTCTGAGCACCTCAAACCATAAGGAACCAGGAGATCAGACCAGCACCAAACATACAAGGTGAGATATGGTGCTGGGTACAACAGCCATGGGTTAGGATTAGCCACAATATTTGATGTAACCCTCACTGAAGCAGAAGGAGAATGGAGGAAGGGACAGCATGGCCTAATGGAAGAGATTCTCTAGAAGATCTACTGTTACGTTAAGTATGTAACTACTGTATCTTCTTTGAGGATATTTCCATTGGGAAACACCTTTGGAATGAGTCCCAAGCAGTTCCAAATGCCACTGGGAGGCTGGTACAGTTTGATATATACATTCAAGACAGTGGGCCTTGCAATACAGCAAGACCAAAGCCAGCATGTCTACGAGAGACCATGTCCAGACTCTAATGTTTAGTAAAGGTGTGGACCATGCTCCATGTGGCTGCAGCATAAATGTCAGCAGCAGAAACATTTCTGATCAATCAAGAGAAATGGCCATTCCCACTGTGGGGTGCACATGAACCACACCAGGAAGTTCCTTCTGTACTTCCTGTAACAATGTGCCAGCCATTTGGATAAAAACTGTTCAGACACAGGGGTGCCCTCTTTCACAACAAAACAAAAAGCTGAGAGGACTTTTGCAGTCCTTGGTGCGATTCACATACTGTACAATCTCAATATTCTGTGTACATCTACAATATGGAGTAGTGCCTCACCCTGAGTGGCATGCTCACTGTAGTAGACAGGAAGGTGACGGCGACAAGTATGATCGACGGCAGGAAAATAACTAAGGAGTGATGGGGCCACCCATGCTTATACAGAGGCTGAAGCATGATGTCGTGGGTGCACCTGGGCTAGCAAAAGTTTGTGTGATCCTAGTACTGACACAGGTATAGTTCCAAAAGTGTGGCCTAAGGGACAAGGTATCCTCGAAGAAGGTATCCATGTTTGATTTTTTTTTGGGGAAGGATGATGAGCGATCTGATAAGGACACTCACCCCTTCTTATGACTGGAGTGATGCTTATCGAAGAAAAGTAAACAGTGGTGCTGTCAGCAACAGCAGGATGAGCTGCCCAGAGGTCCTGGCTCTGGCCGAGCAGGGGATGGTAGGTGGGGGGATGGGGGCAGTCATCAATGGTGAAGATTTTCTGGAAGATCAACAATTAAGGTAAGTACATAATTTTCATATCTTGCAGGAATCAATCTTCACCATTAACTCCCACTGATGGGTCCAAGTACCAAGATTCCCTTTTCTATGAGGGAGTGCGACGGGGTGGAATAGGACCCTGTCCCAGTTGTTATGGAAAGTATTTAAATGCAAGGATTTGTTCTTTCCTTTCCTGTCTCTTCTCTGCCTGGTTGCGCAACCAAATTTTCCGGTGAGATCTAGGATTTGATCACCCCGACAGTCTTACAATTATTTGCCTCTCGCTATCTCTCAGTCTTTCCTTGCTTTTCTGTCTTTTCCTTCCTTGCATATCTGCTGATATAAAAATATATGCAGATCATTATGTGGAAATGTAACTGATGTTGGGATCCCTTTTGTTTAGAAACTATATAGTGTTACTGTTGAAATGCATATGATTATAGTTTGAGATGACTGCAAAAACCTCTTGGAAACTCATGAGTGTACCAGAGTGCAATTTTTAAGCCTTCTGCAGAAGAGCTGTGGAAAAGGGGCATTGGCTCTGGGACACTGTTACTGCCAGCACTTGTCTGAAATATACAATAACACTTTAGGAAAAAGAGGATGCTTGTTAAGAAGGGGGGGGGGGTTGGAAGGAGTTAAGACAGAGCTGCAATTGCTTGCAAGAGGGACACAGAGATTGAAGGAAAACTCAGATGGACTTTTTCTGTTTATTTGATCTTTGTAAGTAGTTATACTGAACAATTTTATTTTGTTATGTTACTGCTAGTACAAATAAATACTCTTGTGAATTCTACAACTGCACCTGTTTTTTCCTATGCTTCCTGACCTGTGCCTTGATGACAGGAAGGAGCTGGCTTACCCTGAGGGAAACAAGATCCCTCAGCACTCTGCATGGAGGAGAACACCTTGGGGCAGTGGGCCCTTATGAGTCTGGTGGGACCACAGACTCGGTTAGGGTTAGGTGGAGGCTCCTGTGGCATGGGATTGGTATGGTGCCTTGACAGCTTTTGCTGAACTCTGTGGGAGAAAAAAAGGAGCCCCTTGGAAATGCAATTTTAGCACCTTACACCAGGCCAAAGGTGCCAGCCTGGAAAGGCAAAGCCATGCCGTCTGCAAGATGCAAGCTGCAGTTCCTACAAACCTGAAGGCCACTACACTGGCATTGTATGATGCCCTTGATTGGTGCCCTGCCAACTCCAGGACTTTAGCAGAAAGGCAAATGGCCTGACTAACTCACTTGGTGGCATTGCAGCTAAGAGCTAACCTAACCAACTACTGGAGCCACTGAAGGCTGTCTGATGTGCAGCAATGCACACCATGACACGTGCTGAGGAAAACACCTTCCTACACAGGGCACCTAACTGAACAGTGTCAGCCTTGGCAAGTTGATCACACCTAGGGCGTTTCGGCCCTGTTAGAGTCTGTAAGACCTCAAACCCTGAAGAGAAGTGAGGTATCGTCCCTGCAGATGCCAAGGGTGCCCAGTACTGTAGCTGAAGGTCCCTGGGGGCTGTAGGGTAAGAGAAGGATGCCTCCAGACCATCCTTGATGAGTCTTCTAAGGCCTGGGCCAAAGAGAGCCTCAGAGGAGTCTCAGCTCCAAGGATATGGGACTGTGACAAGAGTGTCAGCCTACTTCTGGTGCCTCTAGCATGTCTGTCAGGAATCTCTGGTACACAGTGTACTCAGAAGCCAAAGACAGGTGAAGGGTTGATTCATTGTCCTCTGAGGTGGATGTTAATGGAATGGAGGCACTGAAACCAGATAGGAGGTGGCACTTGGGGGATGGGTCTGAAATGGATCCTGTTGGTTTTCCCATAGTGCTGGTGTAAGGCACAGCTGCCCCCTCTGTGCTGAGACCAGGTGACTGGCCCCAGAGGGCCCACGATACCTGGCAGCTCTGGCAAAGATGAAAGAAGGAAAACTGACTTGGGGTCTCTGGGACTCCTGCCTGGGTTGTGACATTGTGCAGGGGACCTCGTCCGAAGGGAGGGCATAGCACGACTGCCAGAACTGGGTCCACCTACATCTGAGGAACGACCCCCTCAGTGCGCATGGTGGGATTCCTCAGGTGGAGAGAATACAGTCATACAGTCCCCGCAGGGAGCTCTGGTCCCCACCAGTAGTGCACGGCTCCAGAGAGAACACCACCCCCTGTCATCCAACTGAGCTGGTGCCACCTCTGGCACCAGGCTCAGGGACAATAGCCCTGGAGACAGGTTCACCCAGTCATAATGACCAGCGCCATTGTTTTTTGCCAGGCCCAACGCTGGGTTTGACGTCTAACCCAGTCTCATCTGCAGCATGGGGCCAGGAACAACTCTGGCATCATACTCAGTATCAGGCCCAGGACTGGCACCATGTCTGTTGCTGGAGGTGGTATTGTCCTCCCACTCCCAACACTGCTAGTGACACTGGGAGAAAGAACCTCCACCCCCTCACTAACTGGACACTCACAGCTGCAGTGTCTGTCCCTCTCCAAAAACCGCGAATGGTGTTGGAAGGGTCCCAATGTCACGGCTACCAGAGACATGCTCACTGACACCATGATCAGTGCTAGTAGCTGGAGCAGCACCAGGCCATGACATTAAGGTGCCCACAGAGGGAGATTGAATGTATAGCTCCGACCTCACTACCGGGGATGTCTGCTGTTCAGGACAGACAGATTGGTGGGGGCTCATGGCCAGTCATACAGAAGGAGCCAGCTGTCCCACCAGACCCACCCCCCAGGGCCTCCAATGCCTTGGCAAGGCTAGGTTGAGGAGGATTCTGTGCTTCGACACCAGAGGTGCCAGGAAGGGGCCCAGGGCAAAGGCCTATAGACCTTGGCTTGGTCTACATCTGAAGGTGGGTATCACTGACCCGACTTCATCACGTGGATTTCAAGTGTACAACAGTCCATAGAGAAGCTGGCATCACAGTTATCCATGTGTTCTGGGCCAAGACAAGCCACGCATGTCCAATGTTGGTCAGTTTTGTTGTCATTTGTTTCCCACAGCAGCATCGATGCATAATGGGAGGCATACAATGTTTCTTAGCCTCCTTTGGTTTACCTAGTTTCAGCATCGGGTCAGAAAACAAAGCAGAAAAGATGACATCATATTACTGGAGGCTGGTGATGCAGCAGAAATGAGGCACTGCTGCTCCCACTGTGTGCACTCAGTGGTGGGAAGAACAGAACTGAGGTGCATGAGTGAGCTGGCATTGGTTATTGGCTGGCACACATGGCACCATGTGAGGTGTGCAGGCGATAACAGTGGCAGACATCGACTCTCACCCTACAAAATAATGGCTTCTGCAGGGTCCTAGTGCCTCCAGCCCCAGACCCATCAGTGGGGATTAAATGAGATAATTAATTCCTGAAGACTGCTAGTTTCTGTGAACTGCATTTCCCACAGTTGATGGTGGGTCTGGGAATGCTCACGTAAGGTGCACAGGCACCATCAGTAGTCAACGTCAGTTACCTCTCTGCAAAAAACCTACTCCCGTTGGGTCCTACTGTGTCTTTGGCCCCAGAGTCATCAATAAGAAATACTGATGAAGATTGATTCCTGGAAGCTCTCCCAGCTTAGGTGAACAGCATTCTCCATGGTTGATGCTGGCGCTGGGAGTGCTCTTGACCTACTGCTACTGTCTGAGGGATTATTTATTTTAATTTTGGTGACCGGGTAAGTCCACTGAGACAATTACAGTCCCTTTTTCAGGGTCGATCCGGGGTCGTAGTTAGTACAACAAGCAGTACAAATGTACAGGAAGTCAAACAGAGAAACAACAGTAGGATATATATTTTTAGTACATTGGATACAACAATTTAGTGCTAGATATAATTGCCACATAAATAACATACATCAGGTTCAAGTTATATACATACATGGTTGCTACATATGAACAATAGGAGAAAAAAATGGATCGAGACACAAGTTAGAGCTTATAGGGAAGAGGGCTGAGTAGGGAGGAGTGAAAGGGCAGGGGAGAAGCAGTCTGGAGGGAAGGGATTAGTAGTAGGTAAGGAGAAGAGGGTTATGGGTGCATCAGTGGAAACAGGAGCAGGATGTATGGGCAGCAAGACAGGCATATAAGTTAGACTTCAATAGAGGAAGAGAGGAGCTATTTAGGATATGTGGAGGAAGGGAGTTCCAGATGGAGATAGCAGCGAATAACAATGATCTCCTAGAGGTGGCTAGATGTAGCTTGGGGAGGACAAGCAAGGGAAGGGAGGCAGAGCGGAGGGTGCGAGGAGACTGCCTGGAGCGTATGGTATCCCTAAGACAGGGGGGCATTAAGTAGTGTACAAATTTAAACACAAGACACATGGAGAAGTACTGCAGTTTAGCTTCATAGGGTAACCAGCCCCGGGAGTAGAGGACATCACAGTGGTGTGAGTGAGCGTTAGCCCCCAGGGTGAACCTTCCAATCCTATGGTAGGCCCGAGAGAGGAGGAAGAATGAGGAGGAATTAATGGAGAGCAGTAGTGGAGTTCCATATGTTAAGAGGGGAACAAGAGACACGGAGGCAATTCTTAGAAACGGGTGAATCCGATATAGCAGGCCGAGTTTTTGATTCATAGTTTTGACAATCTTGGAGACATGAATCTTGAAAGAGAGCATTGGGTCCAAGGTGAAACCCAGGTACTTGAAGGATGAAACCATCTCCAGGGGGTCACCCGTATTTAATGAAATACTGAGGGAGGGGGGAGCAAGCTTAGTGTCGGACTGATGGGAGAATAACATGCATTTAGTTTTCCTGGTATTAAGAACAAGATGTTTCCAGTTGAACCAGTCCTCGAGGGAAGCAAAGTCACTGGCTAGTTCCCAACTGATTTGGTCGATGCTGGGTGAGGAACGATAGATGACTGCATCATCTGCATAAATGTGCACCGTGGCACCACCACAAAGACGTGGGAGGTCATTGACGAAGAGTGAGAATAATAAGAGTCCCAAAATGGATCCCTGTGGGACGTCGTGTGTTATGGGCCTGAGTTCGGAGAGGTAGCCATCCCACTTAACTCTTTGTGAGCGACATGATAGGTAGCATTTTATCCAGGTCAGGGCATCGATAGCCAGGCCAAGAACTTATAACTGGTTGAACAGAAGACCATGGTTTACCAAATCGAATGCTTTAGTGAGGTCAATGAAAATGGCTCCGGTGGCACATCCCTTGTCCACTGCGTTGTATATGAGGGATGATTTCACAAAACAAAATAGCAGGCTGGTAAGCCTCTCTGAATATACCTGAGCAAAGATAAAACAAAAGTGGAGTTTTGTGACTTTTTTTAAATAGTGGAGATTTTCATGGTGTGTGGTGGTAGGGACTGAGTGCTTACTTTTTTTTTTAAATTTATGTTTATTGTATTTTATCATACACATATGCAGTATAACTTAGGTTCATACTAAATCATATCTTTACATTACGTCTTAATACAAGATTTCATCACTTACAATGACCAGGAAATATACTAAACTATCTGGTTATGACCATTTCACCCAGAACAAAAAAAGAAAAAAAGGCTTCTGCCAGACCCGCCCCCCTCAAAAAAGCTTCTGGGAGGCATTAATATCTCAATGCACTATGTCCTGTTTGCTGAAAAAAGTCCTAGACTATTGGTTGTCATCACACAGGTTTGAAATTCTTTTGTACCATCAGGACACAGGACATTCTCTACCCATATTATAACATAAAATATTCAGGTATTCGTCCTATTTATACATGTACTTTACTTTTGCTGCTGGTAAACTACATTTATTATAAGTCTAATTAATTATTCTTGAGTTTACGGACATCGCTAATTGACTGCCTCGCCAGTCTGAAATCTTAGAATTGACCGGCGCGGCAGCCGCTCAGCTCTTCCCGCTAATCGCCACCACAGAAAAACCACACTCACACAACCACAAAAAAGTAATTTAAACACAAATGAAATAAATCATTATTGTGATTAGACTTTTAACTTCAAAAATTACCTCAGAGCCAGTCATTTCCTTTCAATTAATGACTGGCTGGGTGGGGGTGACCCTCAGCTGCACCTCGGGCCACCATTCCCCCCCCCCCACCAGCCAGTTGTTAATCTCCAGGAAATGGCCAGCTCTTCTGTTATTATTGCTTAAATAGTGGCACAAATAATAATAAAAAGCCCATAACTATCCAAAGTAGCAGGGGTTTTTAATATTAAAGGGAATCCGTACATTTCTTTATGAAATTATTGTAAGGGTTACTATGAGGATCCAGTATGTGAATTGCAGTTATATTTAGAAAATGTTTTCGGCAAGACAGAAAAATGCTTTTTAAACAGGGATGTGGAGGCATCTGTTTTGTGGACAGGAAGGGTGTTGTGATGATGTCAGTACCTCACCAGTGTGAACAATGTTCAGTGCAGCAGGTGAGAACAGTTTGACTGTGCTGTCAGGGATTCTATTATATTCTGAGGAACACCCAGGATTTTATGTTTGGCAGAGTGCAAGAAAAGAATCTATTACTTCTCTTCATGATAGCATAGCATTCCTGTCTGTAGGAGCAATTTGTTTTAACCTGCTTAATTGTATACTAGTAGAGCTGCTGAGGCAGTGACATCACCACAACACCCTTCCTGTCCCCAAAATGGATGCCTCCACATCACAATTTTAAATATATTTTTCTGTTTTACTGAAAACATTTTCTAAATATAAACCAGCAATTTACCTACTGGATCCTCATAGTAACCTTTACAATAATTTTGTAAGGAAACGTACAGATTCCCTTTAAGAAACGTGTGACAGCAGGGGCAGGAACGTTGCTAAATACTTGCAAATCCCCTTGTAGTGCATGGATTTCATATTTTGTGAATCAAACACACTTACGCTCTTCTGTCATGATCTATCCTGTTGATTTTTCCACCAATAAACACTCTGATCTTGCAGTCCTTCCACTTCTTTTTGGTGGTGAGTATATAAGGGATCAGCAGAGTCAAACCTGTGTTAGAGACAGCCATTAAAAAATAAAAACTTAGCATGGCACTGAATAAAAATACCCCCCCCCCCAAAAAAAGAACACTTTAAGGTAAATGATAAGCATACTAGAACAGTGTCTCATTGATAATTATGTGTACATGTAGTGTATTGGGGAAGGGGAGACGTTTCCTCACCTCCATCATCAAACAGCCACCACACATCGATTGTGCCTTTGCCTTGTTTCTTCTGGAAGCGAGAACTGGCCTCAAGCAGTTTCTGGTCTACCATGTTAAGAGGAGCAGGACCTTTACCTTCTGAAGGGAAAAACAAAGTTAGCCAACGTTCAAAGCCGTGCATTTGTTATGTTATGAATTCAAATATTATTTCAGAGTTGTATTCACTACAGTCTCTAACACTAATGGAGTGGTTTCTAATTTTAGCAAGCAGACCCCTTCCCCAGCGTGGTAGAGAATGTGCTTTTCTTAAGATAAAAATACAAGGTAAAACTCAATCTGCTGAAGAGGCACAGCTTGGCTCCTGGGCCACATTACTGTTTTTGATCACGCGACAAGATTTTCTTAGTTGGAAAAAAATGTTTCACTAATTTTCAACAATTTGAAGGTTACCAAGCTATTGAAAGTCTGCTGCTTGATAATCAGTCTGTCTAAACAGAACAATTATCTTTCAATGAAGGAGAGAACACATTTCTTCTATGAATGTCCTGCATGGTGATGCCAGACTGAAACGGTCTCCGTTTTTTCTTCGTTTACTGGTTACTGGACATCAGTCCCTTTTTCAATCATAACTCATGTTATCTGATGGCACAGCAGCACACAGATGTAGAAATATTAACATACAAGTACAGTACATCAAGCACAGGCAAAGGTACACGTTTCGACTGTCAACAGCTTTTAACACTTGGTTCTATACTTTACTGTATTGCTTCTTTTACAACTGCCTGTACATATCAATTCCTATCAAACCAGTTCAATACAAAACCGAGCTGTTCTACTGGGAACTTTGGCACTGGTTTCACTTAATGCACTTCCATTCTAAGGTTGCCTAGATGCTACGGTTTCCACACAGTTTGAACCCTCACTCATCACCTATGAGTACATGCACTCTGTACATCCACTGGGTAACCCAAAGATGTGTGCATATAACTCATTATGCAGTAGTCCATCTGGCATTACTGTTCTGGTTATCACTTGGCATCTTTCACGTGCACCAAAAAGCTGCCACTGTTTGTTGACTTCAACTGACTGGCCCTCCAGAAGAAACAAGTCACTAGAAATGTTCACCCCCAAAAATATTAACCTCTCCCAACATATTAACAACCCCACCAGGTGCTCCAGTGGGAGTTCAAAACACTCCCTACTAGAGAGATTCCTCACCAACAGGGAGTGGCAGAATCATCATGGCAACCATTCTACCAGATTCTATCCGTGATCACTCCACCATTTATGCTGTTTGGAGGGCCTGTTCCCAAAGAACTCCTGCTAAGCCGCGCTGCTTTAGGGAATTCTCTATAGCCTGATCAATTTTTTAATGATCTGACCATACTGACTGGTCTTATAAAATGAGTATGGGAAAATCCTGTAGCCTGACTGGTTGACACATATGTATTAGACAGTGCTCTTACTTACTGTAACTGTAGATGTCTGAGAGAATCTCTTTCATTGAGCCACTCCAATGGAACGGTAAGCCACTGGGGTCACGACCACTGAAAACCTCTTGCCAGCAGGGGGCCACACAAATTATTTATTTCGTTTTTTATTATTTATTCAGTTTTTGTTGACCAGGGGAAGGTGGGAGGGTATCAGTAATGAACGGTGAAGAAACAAGAGATCAAGAATTACGGTAGGTATGTAATATTCCTATCTTCTCTTGTCAATCTTCACCATTCATTACTGCTTTGGTGAGTACCAAGCCCCCTACCCCCAGGGGGTGGGGAGAAACAGAGCATCCCTGAGGGAACAAGACCCTCAGCCCTCGGTCGGTGACAAACAGAAGGGAGAGACCTACGGCTGATTGAAGAAGAGCTGAAGGATGGGAGAAACCAGGAGGTGTCCCCCGAAGACGAGGGGACAGAGAAAGCCCCTGCAAAAGCCTCCTAGCCCTGGAGGAGAACAGACTGGTCCCTCGGAAGGTGGAGCATATCACCCTACACCGGGCCAGGAGCAACAACCTTGATATAGACGGGTTATGCCGTCTGTCTAATACAGATCGCCGTCACTGCAAGCCTGGAAGCCACCTCATTGGTGTCATAAGATGCTCTTGCTTGGTGTCTTGCCAGCTCCAGGCCTGTAGCAGAGAAGGCAATGGCCTGTCTAGATTGCCCCGAATCAGGCATTGATGCTAGAAGCTGGGATAGAATTGACCATAAATGCCTGCTGTAGGCAGCATGGTGCACCTGATGTGACACAATGCACAGCATCACACGAGAAGAAGAGAACACCCTTCTCCCCCACCAGTCAAACTGTAGGGAATCTGAATCCGGTGGGCGGTCGTGCGCCAGGCGGCAGCACCCGGAGGGAGTTTCTAGGAATGCCAATCCCGAAGGCGGGTTGGGAAGAGAACCTAGAGACTCCAATGGGGCACAATATCTTCTCCTGCAGTCTGCCGGGGCTGGAATAGGGACAGCTGGTGACTGCCAGCAAAGTACAGTTACGTAAGAACTTACCGTAACAGTAGATCTTCGAGAACAGCTCTTACAGCAGGTTACGCCATTGGGACCGAAGCAGTCAGGCGCCAGGACCCCACAGAAATTTTCTAGCTAGCAGTCTTCAGCGGGGACCTCAGATGTCGGTCCTGTCCCCGATGTCAGTCGTAGTACATAAGGAGGTGGTCCCCCCACAATCCTCAGTTCTCCCGCCAGAGACTCCCGGCCGCTGGATGACATCAGAAGAGGAGACCAAGGATCCGCCACCAGATGGCCAAGACTAAAAACAGAACATCCGATCTTGTAAGATGGATGTTTGGCTACGACCTGCCTCCACAAGAAGGGGGATGGTGGTCGGGAAGTACCTGCTGCAAGAGCTGTTCTCGAAGATCTACCGTTACGGTAAGTTCTACGCAACTGTCACTATCTTACTCGAGATACAGCCTGCAGCAGGGTTACATCATTAGGACTGATTTCCAAGCAATAGTGGCAATCTTACACCACAGGGAGGAGGAAAGGTAGAAGTCTCAACGCAACTTGAGCCTAGGACAGAAGTCCCTGAAGGATGGCTAGGCCGAACCCTGCTCTTTGCCTTGAAGCAATGTCCAGGCTGTAATGCCCGATAAAGGTACGCACAGAGCTCCAAGTGGCTGCAGCGCAAATAGCTGAGGTGGAGACGTTCCTTAACGCTGCAAAGGAAGTGGCCACCCCTCTCATGGAACGACCCTTAACCGCACCCAGTACGGGTTTATTGCGCTTATCATAACAGAAAGTGATGCACTGGATGAGCCACCTCGAGGGAGACTCTTTAGAGACCAGAGCTCCTTTCATTCTAACAGCGAAGGAGACAAACAGTTGATCCGTCTTTCGAAACAGTTTGGTTCTGGTCAGATAATATCTGAGGCACCTGTGTACATCAAGGGTCAGCAGAAGGGCTTCTCCTCGGTTGGTGTACCTTGGGAAATACACTGGTAAGTCGATATCCTGATTAAGGGTGAGGGCTGAAACCACCTTAGGCAGAAACTTTGGGTTTGTCCTCAGGGATACCCTATCCTCATGGAAAACTAAATAAGACACTCTGCACATTAGAGCATGCAATTCGGAAATCCTTCTTGTCGAAGTAACCACAACTAAAAATAACGTTTTCCACGACAGAAAGCGTAGCTCGCAATCCGCAGCTGGTTCAAAAGGTGGCAGCGTAAGCTGCTCCAGGACGAAGGGCAAGTCCCAAGAAGGAATCGGATCCTTGATAGGCGGCCTAAGGTAGAGGACTCCCCTTAAAAAGGCACGAGCAGTGTCCAATTGGGCCACCATCTGATGGCCTATGGGGGCATGGTAAGCCAAAATTGCAGAAAGGTACACCTTAATCGAGGAGTAAGCCAGTCCGGACTGAAAAAAGGGAAGCAGGTAATCCAGAACCAGCTTTTCGGGACATTCTAATAGCGAGAAACCGCGCGCTTGAGCCCACAAGCAAAATCTGCGCCATTTCATGGCGACGCTAGTGGGAAGTTGGTTTTTAGCGGCAGAGTGTACATCTGCCACTTCTTGCGAGACCCCGTATCGCAACATGGCTATGTCTCCAGGAGCCAAGCGTGCAGGTTTAAAGAACGTAAGTCTGGATGGACTAATGAACTCTCCTCCTGAGACAGCAGATGGGAGCTGATTGGCAAAGGAAGTGGAGGTTCCCTGGATAGCTGATGCAGAAGAGGGAACCAAATTTGTCTGGGCCAGAAAGGCACTATCAAAATAAGCGTTGCCTGCTCCCTGCGAAGTTTTAAGAGAACTCTCTGGATCAACGGGAAAGGAGGAAAGGCATAGAGGAATCTGACCGCCCAGGAGAGGGACAACGCGTCTCGGCCAGAAAACACCAGGCCCTGGATCTAGCGAGCAAATTGGTCAGTTTTGCGTTGGATGGGGACGCAAAAAGGTCTAACTCTGGAGTGCCCCATCTGTGAAACAGATCCTCTGCCACCTCCTGTAGAAGTTCCCACTCGTGGACTCTGGCCTGAGAGTGACTCAGACTGTCTGCAACAGTGTTGTCCACTCCCGGGACGTGTACTGCAATTAGGTTTGCGCCATGTTGCACTACCCACTCCCACACTCTCACGGCCTCCCTGCAAAGCGGGTAGGAGTGAGTGCCTCCTTGTTTGTTGAGGTAATACATCACCGCGGTATTGTCTGTCTGTAACAGGAGAGTACCCGGTGGAATGTCCGACTGGAAGGCCTGCAGAGCGTAAAGTACTGCCCTAATCTCTAAAATGTTGATGTGGAGATGGGATTCCTAGGCTGTCCATATGCCCTGAGACTATACACCGTCTAGGTGTGCTGCCCACCAGAGACCTGAGGCGTCTGTGGAGAGTGTCACAGTCAGAGACGGCGCTATGAAGGGAACCCCCGCGGAGAGATTCTCCAGATGTAGCCACCACTGCCAATCCTGAATTGCGGCGTTCATGATTCGAATTGTCTGCTGCAGATGGTCTTGCCTTTGGTCCCACTGCACCTTGGCATCCACTGGGTTACCCGCATGTGAAGCCGCAGCATCGGACTGTTGCAATGGCCGCAGCTATGGTCCAGCAGGCGAGCACCAGTCTTGCCGGGACGGTCTTCCCCACCGACAGGTCCCTGATGTGTGATCTGATGTTCTGCTCTGTCTGGGGAAGAAAGGCTTCCTCCCACGGTGTCCAAAACTGCCTATGAACTGCAATTTCTGGGATGGTACCAGGAGAACTTCGTGAATTGGTGAGGATACCCAAGTGATTGAAAAGGGACTGGGCGATGAATGGTCACATCAGTGCCTCCCGAGGGAGCCATGAGAGAGCCAAATCGTCCAGGTATGGGAACACGAAGGGCCTTGTCTCCCTCAGAGACGCCACGACCGCCATGCACTTCGAAAAACGCGAGGTGCCGATGAGAGCCCGAAAGGGAGCGCTCGGAACTGATAATGGCGGCTCTGAAACTCAAATCGCAGGAACCTCCTATGCGCCTGAGCAAGTGGAATGTGCAGGTAGGCGTCCTGCATATCCAAAGATGCCAGGAAAGCATCCTGCTTCAGCATGGGAATTAGGCCCGGAAGGGTCACCATGCGGAATCGTTTCTAAACGACCGACAGATTGAGGTCGCTGAGGTCCAGAATTGGACGGAGGTCCCCTGTTTTCTTTGGAACCAGAAAGAAGTGCAAATAATACCCTAGCCCTCTCTGGTTCTCTGGAACGTGCTCTAAAGCTTCCTTGTCCAGAAGTGTGAGCACCTCCTGCTGTATGAGCAGGGCGTGCTGACCCGAGTAGCAGGAAAGCAGGGGAGGTCTTGTAGGTGGGCTGCCTACAAAATCTATATAGTGACCTTTTTCGACCAGTAGCAGCACCCACCTGTCAGTGGTGATCGACCGCCACCCTGGCAGGTGACGTGCGATGCGACCCCCGACCTTCATTTCCCGATGATCCTGAGGAGGGGCGAGGGCCGGGAAGGAGTCATGCTGTGGCAGCGTTAGATCCCGCAGGCTGGGCCGACTTTGCAACTCGTTGGCCTCTGCCTGGGTATGACTTGGCCTGGGCTTTTCGGATAAAGGAGCCCCTCTGCTGTTGGCCGGAACGTGGTTGTTGCCTTTGCGTCCGGCCAAGAAAACGACTCTGGTTCCTACGAAAGGAACTAGGTCGGGATCTGTACATGGCCTGGACAGATCTAACTGCCTTCCCTGTGTCCTGAAGTTTGGTGATCACCTTCTTGGAAGCTTCACCAAAAAGGAATTCCCCATTGTAAGGGACGTCTAGGATGTTCTTCTGGACATCCGGGGTAAAACTGGAGACGCGGAGCCAAGAGTGTCTCCGGAGACACATGCCTGAGGCTGCAGCTCTCGATGAAGAGTCCGCAGAGTCGTATGCGGCTCTGAGCACCTGGGTCCCCAAATCCCAACCTGTCCGGAGGAGGTTTAAAAGCTCCTCCTTTTGACCACCGTCTGGAATCTTCTCAACCAGGTCCTGTCCCTGTTCCCACAGTGTGTTCTGGAATTGTACCATGTGGGTGAGGTAGTTTAGAGACCTGATGGCGCAAGTCGCAGCCGTGTATGTGCGCCTACCCAGGACATCCAATTGCTTGGATTCCGGGTCCGGTGGCTGTGTGCTCAAGTGCTGAGGTCTCTGAGATGTGTCATGCGAGGCAGTGATGACCAGGGAATCGGCCAGAGGATGGTTCGCCAGATACTGTGCCTCCCTTGGGGCCTTGTATAGGTGGTCAGCCTTCTTCAGCACTGCCGGAGTCGAATGCGGATGCTTCCACGCAGCCTTGGTGATATCCGCAAAGGTGTCCAAGGGTGGCACTACCACAGGCTTTGGGTCTTTCTGCCGAAGGTAGCGAGCAAGGTGCTGTCTCTCGGGGTCTAGCTCCTTCAGCATCCCACCCCATATTCTCCGGAATTTGCCTCATGATCTCCGCGAAAGAGGGATCATCTGGAGGAGACCTGGGTAGGTCGTATGGGTCTGGGGAGGGAATGCTGATGGGAGAAGGAGATCTGGAGGACCCTGAAGTGTCAGATCTAGAGTCCTCCGCAGATGTGGTGTACTGGCGTCATCTGGGTCTCTTAGGGCTAGATGATCCTGAAGTGGATCTTGAGGGAGGTCTTCTCCTATCTGAGGATCTGCCCCTAGGAGGTGGTGTTGGCTCCTTGGGGGTTGGTGACCGTCCTACGGGCCTCTTGGGCGGAGGAGGAGGTGTAGGCGTTGAAGGAGTCGGTGGAGGCGGAGCCGGAGTAGGAGAAGGGTGCGTGGTGACCACATCCTTCCTGATGGTGTCCCACCAGAAGGTAAAGAGCTCCTTCACCTCTACCAAATTCAGGCCCGACGACGGGCTGGGCGCTGGTGGCCTGTCACTGAGGTCGGGCGTTGGATTCCCGGGGGTCTCCTGCTCCGGGGAGGGTTCACATGGGAGCTAGACGACCCCGGTGTCGCCCGCCTGGTCCTCGGGCTGAGTGGTGTCCTCCTCTGATGATTCCTTCTGACCGACGTCAGCCGGCAACGGTGGTGCAGGCCTCCTCTCTGGGGTAGCCGTCGGTCCCCTGGCCGACGCCCTGGGAGATGAATGCCTGGCCAGCGACGGGTGTCATGCTGTCGCTGGCTCCTGGGAGTGCCTGTACTGCGTGGCCGATGTTGGGTGGGCCGACATCGGGGCCGGCATCCGTTTTAGGGATGTCAGGTCCTTAGTCTTGCGGAGGACCGGCTCTGACCCACGCGGAGGCTGGGACACCGACCTGGCATCAGAGTCCTGATGGCGGGAGGAAGATTTGTGGCTCTCCCCAGACTTGGATGAGGCCTTAGAAGGAGTGGATGAAGCCGACCTCCTGGAAGTCTTGAGAGGCTGCAGGGAGGAGGAGCCGCTGGAGGATCTGACCTGAACCGGGGGAGGCTGAGATTGAGCCCTGGAAGGAGAGCAGTCTGACCACGAGCCAGAGCTTCGGGAGTCCGAGGCCCTCGCCGGGAACCTGGGCCTTTCCTTCTCCCGGTGTTTTTCCCGGTGTTTGCGGGTCTTCCCTGATGACTGCCCCCTGGAGGAAGGTTCCCTATCCATGGTCTTGAGTTTCTCCTCCAAGAGAAACGCTTGAAGGGCCTTCTGGCGGCAGATCCTGGTGCGACTATTGAAGCCCTGGCAGAAGGAGCAGGCCTTGGTGTCGTGTTCCTGGCCTAGACAACGTACGCAGGCTGAGTGAGGATCCTTGAAGGGGATCCATTTGCCGCAGGCACACTTCGATGGGTGACCTTCCAGAGAGGTGTTTGGAGAGGACATCAGATGAATCCAAGTTCATATAAGAAAGAGAGAACGTCGTAGTTCCGAGTCGTCGCACGCTAGAAAGTGACCGAGAGGCCGATGCTTGCGATGTCGACGGCGGAAAAGAACTGAGGATTAGGGGGACCGCCCATACGCATTTCACGCCCGACGTCGGAGGGTGGTCCCCGGCTGAAGACTGCTAGCTAGAAAATTCGTGGGTCCTGGCACCTGACGGCTTCAGTCCCAATAGTGTAACCTGCTGCAAGAGCTGTATCTCGAAGTAAGATCGGATAGATGCCTCCTGGAAGGGAACAGGCCAGGAAGGCACCACCAAATGCTGGGCACTGAATTCACTGAGGAATTCACACATCTCCCGTTCAGTATTGTCTTGTCTAACAAAGGAGATACGAAGATCCCTCACCATCCTCGAAAGGAACTGCTGATATTCAGTGAAATCAGCGTTGGAAGAGAGATGAGCAGGGGGCTCCTCTCCCTCTGAACAGGGAGACGAGGATGATGGGGAGCTCGAATGTCCACTCCTGCGGCGGTGGGGATAGGCGAAACACCCACTCATGCATACATCTAATGTATAAGAGGAAGGCCGCCGCAGTGGCTCTGAGCATCTCCCAGAATAACGGGCCCAAAGGACCGACATGGCCCGGGACAGAGGGAGGTGGCTGCAGAGGAATGGGAGTGGGGCACCTACGACAAAGCAACTGTCCTCTGCTGAGGCTCTGAAATCCGGAAAACGGAATCCAAGCTGGCGGGGTCCCGGACAGCAAACCAGGTCGCAGAACGGAACCCTGAGGATGCGGAGCATGGAAGAGCCTAGTAGGGGATTCTCCCTGTGACAAACCTGAGGCTGCATGGGTTCAGCAGGGCAGCCCACAGCAAAGCCACCAGAGGGATCCCTGGAGCCTGAGAGGGAAAGACGGGGCCCAGCACTACGGCTCCTACCTGCACCCCGAGGGGTGGCAGGTGAAGACCGAGGCGCTTCATCCCAGTCTCTAAACCCCTCGGACTCTGAGAACGCCCTCCTCCTCAACCCCAGTGACAACCCACCCCGGGCAGGTGCAGCAGCACCGGGATCGGCAGCTACCCCCTCAGGAAGATGAGCCCCTCCCCATGCCTCCACATCATCCCCCTCCAGGGACCCCAGGCCACACCCAGCCTGGGAGGCCTCAGGAGAGGACAGCAGAGGAGACTGAGGAATAGGAGCGCTGGGCTGCCTAGCACCTCATCTCACTGGAGACCCTGACTCCGAAGAGTCAGGACGCCAGGATAGGTCCACGACCGAATCACCCTCCTCCAAGGAGGAAGGGACCAGCTGGACCTCAATATTGGCCACCCCAGGGGTCTCCAGAGAAAAGGCGCCGTGAACGACGCCGGTGCCACCTACAGCGCCAGACGGCTTTGATGTACCAGAACCCGGCCCTGACTCACCAATGGTGCCGGTCAGACCCCCATCACCGCCCTCAGTGCCGGGATCCGACACGGCACCACTAGAAGAATCGATTGGGCCCACGGTGCTGCTGGTGGTGCCGAGAGCCAACACGGTGGCGTGAACGGCGCAGCCCTGATCACCGGCGCTGCAAATGGTGCCGGGATCTAGAATGGCACGGGAAGGCGGCGTCGAGAGTCCACTGGTGCCGGGCCAAAAAGATCTGGGCCTCGACACTGGGGGAGCCTGCACCTCCGAAGAGGTGACTGCCGAGGCGGTGTCTCCACCGCGGCCCCGGGTGAGACTGCAGCGTTCTCCCGACATTGCGAAAGAGGCCTCCTCCTTGGCAAGACCAGAAGATGAGGCAGCCTCCTCTCTCCAGACTGTATAGGCCTGGGAGGGAACCCGGAGGAAGGGTCTAAAGATCTTACCTGGGAAGCCCTGGAACGACGTCGTCCCCCAAAAGTCGGCGGAGCCTTGCCGATCTTGAATGCGGGGACTTCTAGGGCGTGACGGTACATCGAGAAACAGGCGTCGCACAAATCCATATCATGGTTGGGTCCCAGGCAATGAAGACAATCATCACGCCGGTCCGTAACGAAAAAAATGCCGCCACTAGGAGCACTAACGCGATAGGGCGGCCCGCTTCAATTTACGCTGCTCACGAACCAGATGATGCGAAACAATATAAAATACAGCAAAGCTCCCAGTGCCATGAAAAGAAAGGAACAATCTTACCAAAATCAACAGCGTTGGGAAAGAACTACTCGGAGACAGGAGTCGCAAAAAGTAGGCCTCTGCGCAGACGAAAAACTTCACACATAGCAGGTGCAACCTCGCGGGAGAAACAGAACTGAGATGGAGAAGGAGTCTGCGGCACCTAACGGTCACCATCACGCTATGCTCATTGAGGCGGCGAGAATGGTGCAGACCCCCAAAGAAAAACTCCTGTGGGTGCGCACCTCCGGCTGACACCCAAGCAGTAATGAATGGTGAAGAATGACAAAGGAAGATCAATAGTTAGTTTTTGTTAACCGGGTAAACATGCTAGGCAACTGAATGCCTATTTTCTGGTGCGACCTGGGAGGTTACAACCAAAAATAGACAGAAATACAATGCATTACAAAAATACAGTGGCAAGAAACAAACACTGAACAAAGCCATGGATCTATAAAGGAAATGCAGTTTTGCAGTGCATTCAGTGACTAAGACAAACATTGAACAAAGCGATACATCTGTAATGGAAATATATAATTTGCCGAGCATTCAGTACACTGTGGAGAGAAAAGAAAAGCTTGAACATAGCAATGCATCTGTAACAGAAAATCCATAATTCGCAGTGCATTCAGGATGTTTAAGTCATGAAACATTGGGGAGAAGGAGTAAGTAATTTTAGACAAGACACACAGAAGAAAGGGAAACAAAAATAGAAGCAGTATTCAGAAACACAAAGATTACATCAATCGGGTGCTATGGGACAATGCTGATAAATCAGCAATTATCACATGAGAGTACCAAGTAGGCACAATGAAGTACACTGATGCCACAAAATAACATGGGTGGCCTCATCATTCCTCGGTTCCCCACCGAAGACCAGCTTGGCAGATATTTTAAACCAGCAGATATCACAGAAAACCAGAACCAAAAGTAGACACACAGGAAATGGGACTGAACAGGTTAACGTAGCCCTAATAGCACAGAAGAAGAGTACAAAGCAGGGGTATTCAATTACATTCTATGGTGTGGCACACAAGGCCATGTCCAAACCCTGGTGGGCCAAATCTCTACATATGCCCATCTGTCCCTGTACTCACACTGGAAAAGCACTGCAAAGCATGCACTCAGGCCAAGCAATGTAATCACGCCAATCACTGACCCAGCTACAAACATCTGATGAAGCGCCCCATCAGAAGTGTACTCACCGGAGCAGGCCTGGTGGCACTGAGGGTTGAGGCTCTGGATGCCACACCTTGCAGCACGTCAGCAACCTGGGTTCGGGAACGGACTTGGGTTGCTCAGGGGTCAGCTGGGGGAGTAAGGATTGAGCATCCGGAGGACTGCTCTCCTTCTTTGGGGAGGGAGGAGAGCGCAGTAGCTGGGTGTTGGCGCAGAAAAACACCACGCAAGGGGTTGGCCCACGTCCAGGGTGACTGACTGCCTCCACGGAGGCAGAGAACAGCCTCCTCGCCCACTGCATGGGCATAGGGTGCAGGAGAAAATGGAGGAAAACTGGGACCTAGCTGGACCCGTGATTGCCCGACAACAACTGTAGGCCAACCCGATTCTGGATTACTGCTGGGGAGAGAGCATGCGACACTCTCACCGCCTGGCGCGGGGAGAATCGCAAGGGAACTCTGGGAGTGGCTATGCAGAGCGATCAGGGGCCGGAGGATGTACCCCTCTGAGGGAGAGGGTTGTAGCCTGTTGGGTCCGCGGAGGCATGGAAAAAACACGTACAGTACCTATGCATAAAAAAAGTGTACTCACCATGAATGCATCCTCAGACACCATGAAAGGACAATGGAAACACAATCTGACCTGTTTTTGGTTCAGCTCACCCGCCCAGTGCAGCGCTGCAAGTTGAACCACAGAACTCCAGTGTGTCCAAACAATAACTCCAATGTGTGTAAACAAGTAAAACAAAATGACCAAACCAGCGTTCCCAGACCAGTGCATGCCCGTGCACAGCGCGCCAATTTCTGATCAGCAGAAGCAGTGCTGCCCCCTCCATGCAGCCTGCAGCAGGTCCACCCTGCTGATCACCACTGCCCAGCAATGTTTCGTCCAAACCCTAAATAAAAACTGCCCCATTTGTCCAATTTCTCCCAAGTGCGACATCCCCCGCTGTCTGTCCCACTTCCCCTCCATCTCAGCCTCTCTCCCATTCTCTCCCTCCCCTTTTGTTACTGGCCTTATCATCCAGTGGGCAAAAGGGAAGGCCATCGTGGGGCGGATCTGGCCCGTGAGCTGCCAACTCAAGAATGCCGGTACAGAGCATACAACAGCAGGAAGGACCACCACATGGAGTGGGGGCAGATGGGGGAGGTCTGAGGGTAAGCTGCCACTAAATGGAGGAGATTCTGTTAAAGAGCTACTGTATTGTTAAGTAATTGCACTATCTTTTTCAAGAACATCTCCCTCCCTCCTTCCAGCCACACCTATGAAACACTTCCTAAACAGCACAGTAGCCACTATAAGAGGCAGGAAGGATTTTGCTGATCTTAAAACAGAAGGCCTTGCAAAACAGCAGTGCCAAAGCTGGCATGTTTGTGAAAGGTAAACAAGTGAACGGTACTCCAACAGCAGGGATCGACAAATTTAAAATTTACGTGGCAGTCCAAGACAACTGACCTATCCAAAAATGGTAGTCCCACTGTTGTGAGTGGTAGTCCAGTGGTCAGATGGCCGTATTTTAAGGGAAACTTATAAAAAATTATGTAACAACAAAGTAAATGGCTGTGTCATTGTATTAATACTACACATAGAGTAGGCTATAGAAAACAGTCAAAATGAAGATCTCTGTTTACAATTTTCTGTTAAATACAGGTTGAGTGATTTGAAGTCAGAGTCAAGTGGTGCCAGTCCAGACAGACTCCAGCGTCCAGTCCCACAGATGCCAGAATGAAGCAGAGAATAATTAGGGCAAAGATAATCAGAACTCAGATTCAGAACTGTCACCAACATCAAGTCTACTGGTGGTAGTGCTAGGACAGGATGATGATGGAGCAGCAGCAGTACTAGGCCTAGCATGAGATACAGAAGCATCAGCTGTACCAGCAGCAGCGTGCCCATAAACATGTAGAGTGCCTGGACCAGACAGCAGCCAGTGGTTTATTGCTGGATCTGGATCAAAGTCGCACAGTTCAGGACCTTCTACTGCTATTTGAGCAAGCGACTGTAGTGAGACATCTGCCAGATGTGTCATTTTTGTCTTTATCAGGTTTTGAATGGAGAACACTCGTTCGCACTTTGCAGTTGACACATTCTTTGCCAGGGGTATTTCCACTAACTCTAGAATGTGAACAATCTGGGGTGTTTTTTTCTTTCAGCAATCTCGTATACACCTGCAGATATGGTTCATCAACTGCAGATTTCAGCTGAGCTTTAAATGCAGCATATTCTGATCTAACATTTTCCTGCTGCTCTTCAGTGAAAAAATTGAAGTATGCTTCTAAATTAGCCACTTCATTGGTCCCAAACTGTGCAAGTTGTTCTCTTGGTAGATCAAACTGTTTAAAATCCAGACAGGTGAACCATTTTAAGGCATCTCTGAGTATTTTTGAAATCTTACATTGATGCAATCTATTGCTGCATCTACTAAAGTCTTCAGTTGTGTATCTGTCCCAGAATTCATTTCAGGACAGTTGCCTTTGAATGTGAAGGGCACAGTCTTCTCAACTCCCTTCTGTGAAATCACATAGTCCATGCATCTATTTTGAGGTTTGTAATGAGCTAGGAAAGAAAGCTGTCATGCATTTCCCTGGCCTTGATTTCAGTTCCAACAGCTGGAGAAGGCAGGTCTCGATGAGATGTGGTACTTTTATTAAATCATCTCTTTGAAACTTTATTGACAGATTTCTAAGTGTGGGCAAAAAATCATGGAGGATATAGAGAGATCTGACAAAGTGCAGACTGTACCTCTCTTAACAGCACCTCTGCTTTTGAACCATCAGCAGCAGATGTACTTTGTTCCAAGTGTTGAGCAACTGTAGGTAGATTCACCTGAACTGCGTGACCTGACCGTGACCTGCTGGCAATCCATCTCACCTGTTTAACTGCACTGAAGTGTGCCAGATCACTGTCCATCACTTGTGCAATTTCTTGCAGCCCTCATTTTCTTGGGACTATAGCGGTAGAATTTAAATATGCCCTTTAGAGTATTTTCAAGCTTTGATATGAAGGGGTTTGTTTTCATCACATCAAGAATCGCTAACTCCAGCTTATAGGCAACACAGTGCATGGCAATGATGTGAGGACAGTGCTCCTGTAACGTTGTGAGAGTTCCACTCCTTTCACCCGTCATTACACTTGCCCCACCAAAACTGGCAGAAATCAAAAGTGGCCCCGGATTGCTTACATTTGTTAGATCAGTGAGAGGAAGAAGTAGTGAATCTAATGCAGTTCTTGTTGTGTTAGATACCTTCAGCATGTGAGCATTCTAAGGGAACAGCCTGGATCAGATATGTACATACATCGTTTGTGTTAGGATCCATGAAATGCATTTTCCCCATTCGATTATAGCCGCATCAATGCTACCATCAACCAAGAACTGTCATATATTTTGCATTTTTAAGAGTCTGTATCTGGGTTTGGGATAGAACAGCAGATATAGCCCTGCAAAAGACCCTGGCTCGCTTATCACTGGTATAATTAGTACAGAGCTTAATACCATTTTTTTTTTGCAATTCACATAGCCAATTCACGTCGGAAAAGGGGTGCAGATTTTTTGCAATGGAGTATGCTGTATTGAACAGACATCTCATCTTTACTTTTGTGACCTCTTCCAACTCTGCAAAGGCTTGATAAATTAGTGACTCAGTAATATCACACACTGAATTGCACGCTGGCCACTTTCCAGAATATGTTGGTTCTGGCATAGCACATGCGGATTTGATTTTTTCGTGTGCACGTAGTGACTCAATTCTAAAATTGTTAGAGCCTGTGGCAAACACATTTGACTTTTTGGAAAATGCTGGTGTTGCAACAGTGGGATACTTTTCACATACTTTACAGTACATCAATTCCCTTTTTTCATCGTATCCCAACCATTTGTAAGTGTTTAACAAGTGAGATTGAAACATTCTGGCCCTATTTAACTGGTCATATTTTTTGTCTTGATAGGGGGGTCGATCCCAGTCCTTTCACAGAAGAAAGGGTTCTGCAAGAACTCCTAAAACTGAAGGTGGACAAAGCAATGGGTCCTGATGGAATTCACCCCAGAATTCTAAAAGAATTAAGGGAGGAACTAGTGAAACCACTGGCTACTCTTTTTAATAAATCATGGGAGGATGGTGTGGTACCCGAGGACTGGAGGAAGGCGGATGTGATTCCCCTTCACAAAAGTGGGACCAAGACAGAGGCAGGAAACTACAGACCTGTCAGTCTGACCTCTGTGGTAGGAAAAGTGATGGAGTCACTTCTGAAGGAAAGAATAGTTGAGTACCTAGAGGCCAGTGGAGCACAGGACCCAAGGCAGCATGGGTTCACAGCGGGAAGGTCATGTCAGACAAATCTAATAGATTTCTTTGACTGGGTGACCAAAGTAGTAGACCAGGGAGGGGCTGTGGACATGGCCTACCTAGACTTTAGCAAGGCATTTGACACAGTCCCACACAAAAGATTAATAGTCAAATTAACCAGCCTGGGAGTGGGACCCAGGGTGGTAGCCTGGGTAAAACATTGGCTGGACAACAGGACACAGAAGGTAACTGTAAATGGAGTCCACTCTGAAGAAAGGGGAGTTACTAGTGGGGTACCGCAGGGTTCAGTATTAGGTCCAGTCCTTTTTAATGTCTTCATCAGTGACACTGCAGAAGGATTGGAAGGAAAAGTATGCCTTTTTGCAGATGACACAAAGATCTGCAACAGGGTTGATACACAAGGAGGTGTGGAAAGGATGAAAAGGGACTTGGCAAGGTTGGAGGAATGGTCAGAAGTATGGCAGCTAGGATTCAATGCAAAGAAGTGCAAAATAATTAACGGGGAAACAAGAACGCAGGGGAAGAATACACAATGGGTGGGGAGGTAGTAACAACAACAAAAAGGGAAAGGGACCTGGGGGTAATCATATCAGATGACCTTAAGGTTAGCAAGCAATGTGAGAAGGCAGTAGGGAGGGCTGGGGGTATACTGGGATGTATAGGGAGAGGCATCATCAGCAGAAAACAGGAAGTTGTTATCCCTCTGTATAGACAGTTGGTGAGACCCCATCTAGAGTACTGTGTCCAGTTCTGGAGACCCCATCTCTGCAAGGACATAGACAGGATAGAGGCAGTCCAGAAGAGGGCAACTAAAATGGTGCAGGGTCTGCAAGAGAAGCTGTATGAGGAGAGACTAAAGGAGCTTAATATGTATACCCTTGAGGAAAGAAGGGAGAGGGGGGACATGATAGAAACTTTTAAGTACCTCAGTGGAATCAACAAAGTCCAAGAGGGTAGCATCTTTCAGAAAAAGAGACTTGCAAGAACAAGGGGACACATTTTAAAAGATAGAAGGAGGGCGGTTCAGGGGCAATGTGAGAAGTATTATTTCACAGAGAGGTAGTGGATGCATGGAACAGCCTTCCTGAGGAGGTTGTAGTCTAAAACTGTGGGAGAATTCAAGAATGCATGGGACAGACAAAAGGCAATTCTTGTGGGGGGTAGGAAGAAATAGGCTGTTGGTTAACTAGGATCTGCGGCCTATCCTGTAGGTAGGGAAATGGGCCGACTAGATGGGCCTAGCGGTCCTTATCTGCTGTCAAAGTCTATGTTTCTATGTCTTTAGAGATCCTGTCTCCTTGCTGATCCAGCAAAGTTAGTTTCTTAGCACCGGAAGCAGATGCTTCCGCTTCACGGTTTATTTCAATTGATAAACATCAGCATCAGCTGCTGTTATGTCTTTTACCATAGCAGAAGACTCACTAAGTGTGACTTTTATCTTGAGAAGACTGTATTTGACTAGTGGCACGGTGATAAGTAAAGGCTGCTGCTGACCACAGAGAAAGAGAGTCTGCTGTTTTTTTATTTTTTTTTATTTTGCATAGCCATATTTTTGTCGTGTTTTTAAATTTTTCAACACTTGCTTGATGTGCAATAAATTTTTTTTTTTTTTTATAATAACTGCGTGTCTTTTCTTGAGTGGGTGAGAAGAAACTGGGAATTGGAGAGGGGGTGGTACTGGGTGGGTGGGTTTCAACTTCAGTAGTACACTCTACACTGTGCACTTTCTTCAGAATGATTTTTATTACTTATTTTACATTTTTCTCTGCATATACACAACACACCGACCCCACCACTTGTTCTCTTTTCAGTTATTTTTTATTTCAATTTCTGCCTCAGCTCCCCCCCCCCGTAGACACACAGGCACTGTAAGCAGTTGATGTGGACTGGATTTAGTCTCTCACACAGCTGCAGCAGCTTAATAATGAATCTTTTTTAATAAGTCTCTTTCAGTTTCTGCCTCTCCTCCCTCCTGTCCTTTACAGTCAGGCACTTGTGATGTGTGAGGCGGGCTCATTCTCAGTACTTGCTTAGTGCCCCAGTGTAGACAGACTCTTTCTCTCTCCCTCCTGTCCTTTACAGTCAGGCACTTGTGATGTGTGGGGCGGGCTCACTCTTAGTACGTGCTTAGTGCCCAGTGTAGACAGTCTCTCTCTCTCTCTCTCTCTCACACACAAATAGGCTTGTTGGGCACTTCCGGCTTTACAGTTGCTGCTTTACTGTTTACTACTAGTTTTATGAAAGGGCACACAAAATCTGACTCCTTCCCTTGTTCTCTCTTCCTCTTTCCTGCTGGTCGCCCAGTGTATCTAATGTCCACCCTTTCCTTGTTCTTTTTTGAATTTTTATTTCACATTTCCATTTCCAACCATATATAGCTTGCCTTTTTATTTAGCTCTAGCTATGCTCACTTCTTGTTTGGTTTCCACTTTCCATCTTTTATTTTTTCTCCAGCGAGAACAAACAAAACACAACAACCCTCTCTGGCTGTCCCTGTGTCCCTCCTTTACCTCTCAGTTCTGGCTGGTGGTCTCGACTGCTGTGGTACACTAGTTTGTTTCTTTTATTATTTTAGTCAGTGCAGGCAAAAAATGTATTTAATAGTTATTGCCTTTTTTCACTTATTCTTTCTTTACTACTTTTTCCCCCAGAAGAGCCCCAAAAAAAACACAAAACCAAACCCAGCCTCACTCCCACACTCCTCCTCGAGTATCTTTCCTTTATTTCTTTAAGTTTTTTTTTTTTTTTTGAAGGGGTGAAGATTAGTTAGAATGACTTATGTTGCATCACACACACACACACACACACACACACACACACACACACACACACACGCACACACACACACACACACGCACACCCCGCCCCCCGCCGAGCAGGTCTTTTGCCTGCAGTGCCTGCCCCTCAGATCTCACTGATCGCCGATCCTGTCTGCCTCAGCCCACCTAAAACTTTTCCTTTTTCAGATTATTTAAATTATTTTCACTTGCTTGTTTTTTTCCAGTCACAACAGGCGGAGGTCTGTATTGTATCGGATGCAATGGCTTACATAAGGGCTTCTCACTGATCAACTTGGTCTCTCCTCTCTACGTGGCTCCCGAGTCCTGGATCCCGCCCTTCCCCTCCCCTGGCTCACCACCACGCAGTCACCCTCCTTCAGACTCTCTCAACCCACTGCCCCCTTTTTATTTTTCCTCCCAATATTTGTCAGCCAAAAGTGGGTAGTAGTAGTAGCCTGTCCTGTCCCTATCCAAAAAGAAATGCTGGTTTTGCCAGTTTTTAATGATTTCCCCCGTTTCTTTCCATGCGCTACAGTGGCCGTCTGTTTGCTCTCAACTCCTTCCTAATCAAGGCTGCATTGCACAAGTGAATGGACAACATTATAATCCCCCTACTACACCAATGCAGCCAACAGGTTGCTGTACCATGCACTGGCAGATCATACTACTGGCGGTACGACCTGCCAGTCACTCTTCTCCCAATCAGATTCCTTTGTTGTCTATGCTTGCTCCTGATCAGAGTTCCCAAACATCGGCGATGCGCCGCCTACCAGCCTGCCAGACAGTGTGCCACCTGCATCACCTGACTGAGCTCCCATCATTCATGTGACACAGAGGGACATAGGACTGTCTGTCAGGCCATCGGATGGCAACTCGGCGCTCCCTGCTGGCAAAACACAAACTGCAAGCAAGGTGCTTTTTTCAGCACTAGTTGTCTGGGACTACCGGAGACATTTAAAATGCTTGTCCCTAACTAAAATCTGAGAGTCCAGGATGTCGGGGCTATCGGATTTGTCAAACCCTGTACAACTGAATGCAAAGCAGATGTCCGCAGTTGACACATTATGGAAACACGTCACAGACGTAGCCATACTATGAGTGGAGTGGCCATGGACAGGACTCGGAAGCTCCTTACAGTGCTTCAGGTAATGGAAAACAATACAAGATGCCAACCACATGAAAAGGCGATGCTGAGAAACAGGGAGCCAACCATCCTGGGGACAAAAGTCACAGAGTTGTGAGGATCCTCTATAATCCTTGGTATGATCCAGGTAGACACATATGTACTACAATATCTAGGGAATGCAACAACTGTCCCCATCTTAGATGGGGAAGGAAAATATACAGGAAGTTGAATACTGTAGTCTGATTTAATGTGAAGTCAGAGATAACTTTTGGGTAAAAAATGAAGACTGCTCCTTAGAGCAACCTGATCCTTGTGTAAAATAAGAGGTGGTGGCTCCAAAACCAGAGTTTGCAATTTGGACACTCTTCATGTCAAAGTAATGGCCACCAGAAACAGAAGTTTCCATAAGAGAAAGCACATTTCACAGGTAGCACACGGTTCAAAAGGAAGTGCCGGAAGGGTCACCAGAACCATGTTAAGGCTCCACACACTGGAATCAGTCTAGAGATTGGGGACAAATATGTAGGATACCTTTTTAGGAACTTGTGGGAAGGTGAGGGCATGAGAAGCTGAAATGGCAGCCAAATACAACTTCAAAGGAGTATTGGAAGAATGATTCCGATATGGAAGTGGTAATCTAAGACACAATTCACTGAATGTGTAAAAGGAAGGCACATCAAATCGTGAAATGTTTCCATTTCTGGGTAATGGTGTGCCTAGCGGATGGCTTAGAAGCCACAAAAATACATCATCAAATGCATGAGAGACCCCAAAGTGGGAGAGTTCTACATCCTCAGACGCCAAGCATGGAGGTGCAGGGAGTGAAGATTAGGGTGTACCAGACAGCCCTGCTCCTTTGACAGGAATCCTGCTTGGAGAGGAAGGATAGACTGTTCTACTGCCAACTGCTGTAGCAGAGGGAATCAAATTTGTCTGGGCCAGAATCAAGCCGCCAGAATCAGTGTGGCCAGTTCCACCTGAAGCTTGATCAAACCTCTTTAAACCAGAGGGAATGTAGCAAATGCGTAAAGGGACTTCTCATTCTAGTAGCAGGACAACATGGCTTGCCAAAAATCTCCATGCCCCGGCGAGGTAACATAGATACACAGAAGCTGGCAGTTGCTTACACTGTCTCCCCACTTATTTAACTATCCCCACTACCCGTCCCATCCCTAACAGCCTGCACCACTTCCTTTGTAGCTTATTTCACATCCACTACCCTTTCTGTGAAGAAATGCTAATGGACAGCCTTTGTCAATCTCCCTCCTGTCAGCTTCAGTGAATTCCTTCTTGTCCTAGTATTTGAAACCAAGGAGAATAGTTCCTTGGCATCTACTCTATTTATCCCATGCAGGACCTGTGTCTCAATCATGTCACTCCTTTCCCACCTTTTCACAAGAGAAGCAAAAACGCTGCAGTTTTGCACTGCATGGGGACGCAATAAGGTTCAACTCTGGACGATCCCATCTGTTAAAAAGGTAGTCTATATAAAGCCCACAAGCTCCCACTTGTGGGTCAGAGCTCAGAACAGACAGACTGTCCACTAGGACTTGAAGGTTACAGGTGAAAACATAGCTATGAGAAACACGCTGTGTTCCATGGCCCAATGCCAACTCCTCATGGCTTCTATGCAGAAGGGATATAGGTGAACATCTCATTGTTTGTTGAGGTAGTGCATCACTTAAGATTGTTCATCCATATCAGCAGTGGTTGTACCTGCAGAATGACAGCAAAGGCCTGTAGGCCAGGCAGAAATGAAAATGATGTGCTCACTGTAATTGTTGACCTTCCAGAGCCTACTAGCCACCTGGCAGAAAGGTGGAGGGTGGGAAACAGCCCTGGCATGCCTAGGGGAGACAAGGATCTCCAATAAGGTTAGGATAGCAGAAGCCAATTTTAGGAGGGTCTTGTTCTCAGAGAGGACAAGACCAAAGAATAAAAAAAAAAAAAGATGGAAGAGACCGAAGCTGTCCAAGAGCACTGCTACTCTCCTCTTGCCACTCCAAGAGAGTGAAGAAAAAGAGAAAAGAAAGAAGAGACCCAGCACCTAGGTGTGGGACAGCATACAACTTGGCAGGCTGAGCATACAAAAATAATAATGACATTTTCTAGCTTATCATCTGTCTCTCCATTGCACCAAAAGTGAGAGCTGTACCTTGTAACAAAACTATGGTGCTAGTTGGCAGAGGCTGGAGACATCTACAAGGTGGATGCGAAGGTCTCAGCAGCTCTGGGGGGGTATCTCAAAAACCTTTAAGGACGAGAGAAAAAAAAAGCAAAAAGGTAAGGTAGGTTTCTTTTTTAAAACCTTCCTTTTTTGTAGGGAAGAAGGAAGAGAGACTCATTCAAATATATTCTATGCATCTATTTTTAAACTGGATAACACACCGGTTAAAAAAAAAAAAAACAGGACAGTGGGAGGGGGCAAGACAGCCCAACTCCTACATGGAAGAAAGGGCTATCCCTTCAAGGGGGAGAGCGCAGTGAGGGAATGGCAAGAAGATGCCAAGTGCCTAGCAACACAGGGTGAGCCGCCCAGAGGCACAGACTCCTACTGAGTGGGCGATGGTAGGTGAATGTGTGGATAAATGGTGAACATATTCTGGAAGATCAATTATTACAGTGAGTATGTAATTTTTATATCTTCCAAGAATCAATTTTCACCATTCATTCACACTTATGGGTCAGAGTACCAAGCTTCCCCCCAAAATGGGAGGAGTTGGCTCACCCTGAAGGAAAAACTATCCCTCAGCCCCCTGGCAAGGGATGACCACTGGAGAGAAGAGACTCCTCACAGATCTGGTGGGATCAGAGACTGGTCAGGAGCAGGCAGAGGCTCCTGTGGCCTGGGAGCATGCGGGCATTCCGAAAACCCATGCCTGACCATGTGGGAAAAGAAGCTAGTCCCTTGGAAATGAAAGTTGAGCACCCTACGTCAGGCTAAGGGTACCAGTTGGAAAAGGCAAAGCCATGCTGTCTGCTGATTGCAGACTGCTGTTCCCACCAGACTGGGAGCTACCTTGTTAGTGTAAAAAGATGCCCTCGCTTGGTGCTTCGTCAGGTCCAGACCCTGAGTAGAAAGGCAAATGGCCTGCTGGTTGCCTTGCAATCTGGCATGGATGCCAACAGCTGACTCAGCATCATCCACAGACACCAGCCACAAGCTGCATGGTGTGTGCCTGATGTGCAGAAATGCACATCATGGTATGTGCTGCCACGAAAAATCTCCTACTCCAAGCATCTATTCCATGGAGTCTGTGTTTGGGTGGGGTGGGGAGACAGTTGTACACCCAGGTGCTTAGACCCAGAGGGGTCTGCAGCACCAAAATCCCAGAGGTGGGATGAGGGATAGAGCATGGAGATCCCGGAGGAGCGCAATATTTACGCTAGACGTCCCAAGGGGCTGGAGAGGGGCAAAGGGACAAAATCAGACATTCCTGGATGCCTCAATAAATGGTGGGGGCCATGGAGGGATGATAGAAGCATCATCCCTGTAGTATCCAAGGAATGATAGCACCAGGGTAGCAGTATGGCTGCCTACAAAATGATGTAGACTCGGCTCCATCATCTCAGATAAGAAGTGCTGGTACCAGGAGTAATCACTTCAGAGGAGAGATGAATAGAGAAATCGTCTCCTTCAGAGGAAGTGGGAGAGGAGGAGCTAGATTCAATTAATGGTGGTACAGGGCCCTAAGGCCTAGAAAGAGCCTGATCTGCTTTGAGGTGGAACTGGCAGAACACACCAGCCACTTACCTACAGTACTCCCAGGACATGGGCCCCAAAGGACACGCAATACCCAAGAAAGCAGGGGGTGGGGGGAGGAGGGCAATGGATGACCAGGCCAGGTCCTCTGCCAGAGTTGCAAGAATGCTCGGGGGAATTTGCTTACGCGTGTGCGTGCGTGTGGGGAGGGGGTCTGGGAAACTCACCCGTTTTAGAAAGACCATCATCAGTGGATTAGTCCAGATGGTGCGGGGGGGGCCACCACATGGGGAGACTGTATACATCCCATGGGATAGCCCCAGTCCTGACCAGTGACAGGGCAAGATGGTCTGCTGAGAAGCTGGGCCCTGGGCTACTGCTGCAACCCCTGTCAGCGTTACCACCATCTCTGAAGAAGGAGTAAGCCGTAGACCCTGTGCCCTGCCTCAACAACTCACCAGAGCTGACCCTGACCATCACCCTGGGCAAGCTCAGAGTCCCCTCTAGAGCCTGTCCCAGACCAGGCATGACAGCCAGCACCAAATCCTGACCCAGTACTGCGAACGGCATCTGAATCAGACACAGCAGCGGGAATGCCACAGGAACCCGAATCAGCACCACAAACAGTACTAGAGGGGTTCCCAACCCTGTCCCCAATGCCAGATTGAGGGGGCAACCCTAGGGGTGACTCTCAGCCTCAAGCCAGGCTCAGAACCATGGACAGGGTGGTCTCCATTCTCACCGGCCCCATCTGCAGGCCCAAGGTTGGCACCATCATCAACTCTGGCACCATCATCAACCCTGGGTCATCCTGCCACTCGGGATGAGATAACAAAAACCTCCTAGACCACAATAGGGTTGGCTCTGTAACACATCCTTGTTCTGGTACTGTGAGCAGTGGCAAACGGGGGCCTGATCTTATGACTGTCACCACATCCAAACACAAGGTCAGAGACTGGGATTCTGAAGAGGGTGCAGAGAAGGGCGACCAAGATGGTCTCCGGCATTGAACATCTATGCTGTAAGGACAGGCTGGCAGAACTGGGCCTGCACTCACTTGAGTACAGGAGGTTAAGAGGGGATTTGTGTTTGCTATTCAGGTCAATATCCAATAATGACCTATGGGAGTGCCTTGGTTTTGAACTTCAGGAGCAAACCTACAATACAAGAGCATATGACCTGCAGCTCCAAGAGGAAACTAGTTTAACTAAAAAGAGAGCAGGATGGTACAGTCAGTGGGTTGTTAGTATTTGGAATGGGCTACCATTAGATGTTATAGGAAGCAGCTCTATGACTGTATTTAAAACAAGACTGGATAGTTACTTTAAGAAGGCAGCAATTAAGGGCTATCCCTTTGTGTAACAGGCAAGTTTTTCATGGGCCTATGGTGCAATTAGCTTTTAAGATATCTATGATACCACCCCACTAATTGTTACCGGCCTTAGTACCAGCAGCCGACATGGCACCAAGCTGCAATGCTGGGGTGCCCATTGGTGTAGATCAAGTGTAGAGCTTCAGCCTCACATCCAGGGGCATAAGTTGCCCTGATGGACTGGGGAGATTGCTCAGCTGCCCCCATTAGGAGCAGACCGTGTACCAGACCCCCCCCCCCCGGCTTCCGAAGTCTCAGCGAGGTGAGCGTAGGAAAGGAGTTGGTTTTCCTCAGTATATGTAGTACTGGGAAGGGGCTCAGGATAAGACCTTATCTTGATGTCCCTAGTGCAACGCCTGCTTCTGAAGGTGCACAGGTAATGGCCCACCTCCAGGCACGCTTTTCAAGGGTGCAGTATTCCATGGAGAAGCAGGTGTTGTACCTGTCCATGTTGTGGTAGTACCAAGGCAGGCCTAGCAGTCATCCTGCTGGTCTTAAACAGCAGTGTGACCCCCACAGGAGCACCGATGCATTGGGGGCATGGTGGTGGTTGTTCTTGGCCTTTTATGGCTTTTATTCTCCTTCATACCGGACATGGTAACTCCAGAAAAACAATGAAAAATACATAAAGAAAAGAATCTGACACCAAACTACACATACAAATAATAAAGCGGCACTATAGAACCCAGTGCCGTCAAGAAACAAACAAATCCTGCTTCGAGGAAGAATGGTTCAGTAAGATGAAAGCAGCTCCCACGGTGTGCACCTGATGGTGGGAAAAACAGAACTGAGGAAAGGAGGGGGCCAGCATCGGTTACTGCCAGCTCCCGAGGACATCATCACATTGTCTGCTGCACGAACAGTGCCGGCACCAATTTTGTTCCCCTAGGCTGCAAAAAACTTTGCTCTGCTGGGTTCCTAGTTCCTCCAACTTAGACCCGTAAGTGGGAATGAAGGGTGAAAATTGATTCTTGGAAGATTAGTCCTCATCTCCAGAGTGTTGCTGTGGAGAGAGCAGTCGAGAGAGGACCAAAGACTTGTGACAAGAATGCCCCAAATAGGCACCCTGACTGGAGCCAGAGGCATCTGTCGTCAAGACCATCAGGGGCGTGGGACAGAGAAAGACAAGACTATTTATCGATGATGGAGCATACAATGAAAAGAAGAGGTCACCAGAATGAGACACTCCAAGCTGAAGTACTGAACCCACTGGGTATGGAGGATTCACGGAGGAATCCTCAATGTGCAGGCATGCCAGAGGGACTGTAATTTGATGGTAGCAGCCGTCAGCCCTATCAGTCTGAGAAGGCATCTTGTTGAAACATAAGCGATGCAGGACACCAGCTGTGTTTGGGCAATTAAGGCATTAGCACAGTCTTCTGGAAAAATGGAACGGTCGGCCAGCAAACATGTCTAGGACAGCAGCCAAGTACTGAAGGTGTTGGCAGTGGTTTGAAATTAATTTTGGTTCACTGATCAAACAGCTTGCAAGTCCGAAATAATGTATGAAGGACTGCATCCTGGGATGGTTCTTTGAAGAACCAGTCATCCAGATATGGGAATACATACAGACCTTCCCCTCCAGGACACTGTGGCAACCACCGCCAAATATTTTGTGAAGAATGGTGCAGAAGACGAGACAAACTGCAAGCCATGAAACTGGTAATGACAGCCCTCCAAGCACAAATTAGACATACTGTCAGTGACTGCAAAGCACCTTGATGCGGAGGTAAGCATCCTTCACATCCACAGCATACATCCAATACCCTTACAGGAGCAGGGACTAAAGAGATACAACACATTCTGTATTCGATGTACAGGTTCAAGCCGCAAAGGTGTAGGTCAGGGCATAGATCCCCTGTCCATTTTGGAACAGGAAAATAGCAGGAGTAATAAACTTGATTTAGTGCCACAGGAGGTAAGGGTTCTATTGCCTGCCTGTGTAGTTCTTCTGAATTTTCTGTAATAGGAGGGACAAGTGACCAGAGGGATAATGACAGGAAGGGGGGAAGATGCATGGAGGGCTAGACAACAGCAGGGCATGTCCCCATTGAATAATATCCAGGACCCATGCGTCTGCAGTTATCTCCCTCCACTCTAGGAAGAGAGAGAGAGAGAGAGAGAGAGAGAGAGAGAGAGAGAGAGAGAGATGCAACCTACCACAAGGATCCCTGAGTCTTTTGAAGGGATATGGGGAGGTGGAGGGGAGTCAGAAGGCTCTACAGGTGGCAGGGATGCCACTGGCACCCACACCCTTGAGGGCCCTGGCATGGGCGCCAGTGGGCATGGGAAGACTGGTAGGGGTGAACCGGGATCCATGCCCCCAGGGCACTGAAGCAGCCATGGGCAGGATGAGAGCAGGTTCTATGAAAGGCATCTCAACCATGGCTATGCATGGAGAGCTTTCAGGGAGTGCAGAGTCATTTTATTTGTGGCCAAACAGTTTTGCCCATAGAAAGCACAATTAAGCTTCGACTACTGAACATCAGTGGCAAAGCCAGCCACCCTAAGAGCTAGGAGTAGCATAAGAGGCAAATGCCAGAGGCAGCAGCATAGGCGGAAGCATTTGATGCTCCATAGGTGGAACACAAAAGAAGCTTCCCAACACCCAGGCCATGGGCTACAGTATGGTGGACCTCAAATTTAGTGGGTCCATCAGGCAGCTTGTCAGCCACAGGCTATTTTGATATTTGATAATCTAAGCCGGATACTTAGTGATCCTAAGGCCATGTGACACTGAGGCATAGGCCCTCTTGCCCACAGAAAGGGAAACTACATGGCATGCCACTTTTGGTGAGTCATGGGCTGCCATAATGACCGCAGAATCAGTCTTGGGCTGAGGCAAGTAGAAGGCTTTGGTGGTCTGAGCCGAATACTGCTTATATACATTACAGGACACAGCAGGAAGGCCACTAGGCCTATGCCAAGCTGCCATTGCGGTATCTTCAGGAACAGGGTGTACTGTAGGCATAGTCACCATAGGAACCTCCAGGAGCTCATACAGCTGCAGTTTAGAAGAATTCTCAACTCCAAGTCAAGTGGATCCTACGTCAGTTTGAAGAGAGCCTGAAATGAGGCATCTTCAGCTGGGAAACGTAGGGTACAGAACACACTATCCTGACTACAGGATGAGAGGATAGAGCTGGAGCTAATGTCTTCATGCAGAGACAGGTACCCCTCTTCCTCCTCAAAACCCCCCTCCTTTTTTTTTTGTTTTGGAAATTCTATTTATGGTCCTACACTGCCTTACCTGGACTCTCTCCAGAGGGTCGCTCGTCTTCAACCATGATCCTGCCCATATGAAGTCCTCATTCCTCCTCCGTCGGCCGCCTTTCTATCCGCTGCCCGATCACCCAACCCCCGGCTCAGAGTCCCCCGAGGTGGGACCGCCTACTCCTTCTGGCACTCCATCTATAATCTAGCAGTGCGACAAGGCAGGGAGGAGAGCCGGAGGCGTGAACAGAGAGACACGGCACTGGGCGTGGTTGGCCGGCCGCTTCACCTTCCGCCCCCGGTGCAGCCGTGTAATGGCATTGGCATGCAGAGTAAGTGAGCCCACTCACTCCCGCAGATACCAGACCCCATCTGCTGTACCCGCTCCAGGTGCAGCATCCCCAGCCTCTGCCAGGAGCCACCGAGTGGGGGAAATCCTCAGAACCCACCTCAGGAGAAGAGAGCAGTCCTCCAGATGCTAGATCTTTTCCTTCCCCTGCAAATAGCCGATGACCCAGGCTCATTCCTGAACCTGGGTCACCGTCGTGATATGAGGTGCGATATCTGGCACCTCAACCCTCAGCGCCACTGTGCCAGTGTCCCCTCCATATGTTTGAGATAAGGATTATACTCCATCTCCTTATTATCAGGGACAGTAGGCTAAAAAGGCTCCCTACAGGGAGTCAGTGTCAATGACATTTGCATAAACAGGGAAGGCACCTGTTTGACGATGGCAGCCAAACCCACAGGACCCAAAGCCAACGCTTATGATGCTGACGGACTGGCCTGAAGCACCAGCATTGTGGAGGCTTTCTGTTGTGTGCGTTTGTGTTGGGAGATGTGAACATTCAGCTAGCAGAATTCCGCAGATGTCTGCATACCTGCATTCCGTCTACTGAATGTCTAGATAAACAGATGATTGACAGCTGGGAAGAACTACTTTTTACTAGTTACTTATAACAAAAGAAAATACTGTTTTTTAAACAAAAAAGTTTGATCCACCCAACACTACCTCCGAAGATTCCAACACAGCCTCAGCGGGTGTGAGCGTGTTGCACCCCACCTGTCTCCGAAGAGTGGGGAGGAGGTATGGGGGAAGGGCTCAACGTCCCACCTTCAGACCTCCTGGTCAAATGCCTGCTGCCAAACGTCAGAACCAGACTGCCGAAAATTGGACACTGAATTTGGAGGGTGTGGTGGTTAAAAAAACAACAGGGGTTACAGGAGTTCATGTTACCGTCTGGTCTGAGGCAGGGGAAACGTACTGAATGCACATCGCCGTGGCAATTTTTTCTTGCTACATGCGCAAAAATTGAAAATATGTAATTCCACTTTTTTTTTGACAACTTAGGTATTTCGAAAAATAAAATAAAGCAAGCAATGAAGAAGCAAACAGGCGAACTGAAGCAACAGCTCGCTCCCACAGTGTGCACCTGATGGTGGGGGAAAAAACAAACGGAGGTAGTTGAGTGGGGCTAGCAACGGTTAACAACAGGTGCACATCACCATGCAGTGTCACCAGGAACCACGGGCTAATGACTGTTGCTGGTCTCCTGGTCAAAAGACTTGCTCATGCAGGGTCCTAGCACTTCCGCTTAGATCCAAGAGTGAGACTCCTTGCTGAAGAGGTATTCTGGGAAGATCTGGTACTGCACTGTTAACTAATGTACTGCTGCTATCCTCCTACAGAGGTAACCACCACATTTGCTATGTACTATATTTAGGGTGGTCATACTACAGCTGCTGCTATGCTTATCATGCTTTGCTTTTCATTGTAATTGTCAATTTAATCATGTTACCTGTCTTGTATAGATGTGTTACCATTGTTTTTTTTTTTATGTTACCACAATTTTTATTGTACTGTACTCTTCCATGCTGTGCCTGAAAACAGGCATCTTTTATACCTAGTGCATTTACTTTGTAAGCAAAAATGAACAGGTTACTCACCTGTAACAGTAGTTCTAGGAGTGGTACATGTTGTTCATCCACACTTATTTTCATGTCCCTTTCCCCCTTAAGAATCACGTCTTCAAGCTGGCTCCTCCCACCCACCTGGGTGGTATATATCTTGGCTCCGCCCCGTGATGCCAGATCTTAGCCCGCTGGAAGCCATGTGATATGCGTTCGCAGCTGGGGAGGTCAGGTGGGTCCGTGTGGCTGAACAACACATACCACTCCTAGAACTACTGTTACAGGTGAGTAACCTATTCTAGGATTGTGGATATGTTGTTCATCCACACTTATTGGCAGACTCCTAGCATTTCTCCGGGAGGAGGGAGGCAAGGCGCACACCCCCTACTTAGGTAACAGAGACTGGAGAACTGAGGCCCCAAAACCAGCATCCCGGCGTGACTCGAAGTCTATATGGTAGTGAGTGATGAAGGTTTTTGCTGACTTCCAGGTAGCAGCCCGACAGATTTCCTGGATAGGGATTTCCTTGGAAACAGCCACCGATGCAGCAGTATGGTGGGTAGAATACGCTCTTATCCCTCTGGGAGGCTCCTTGCCCGCCAATTCATAGCACAGACCTATGCATGATGTAATCATCTTGCAACAGTCTGCTTCACTGCAGGTCTGCCAGAAGCAGCTTCAGCATAGGTGACAAACAGCTGGCAAACCTCTCCCGGAATTTCCGCCGCCCTCTCCTTATAATAGGAGACAGCACATCTCAGGTCCAAAGAATGGAGCCTGTATTCAGCCTCCGAGGTGTAATTAGGGTAGTATACTCGCAGAGTCAACACCTGGGTAAAGTGAAACTCTGACACCACCTTCAGAAGGAATTTCGGGTGGAGGTGTAGGACAACTTTGTCCCTGTGGAAGACAAGGTAAGGGGAGTCCACCGAAAGCACCTGGAACTCCCCTGCCCTTCTGGCTGATGTGATAGCCATCAGGAAGGCCATTTTCCACAAGTGTGACAACTCACACTTGTGCATGGGTTCGAATTGCTTGCCCATGAGCTTTGCCAGTACCAGCAGTTGATAACGCGGAGGTGGAGGTTCACACACCGGAGGGGATATGTGATCCAAGCCTTTGAAAAAGCACCTTACCAAAGTCTCCTGCACCAATGTCTGCTGACAGCCCACGCCTGGTAAACACAGTTGGCTGCCAGGTGCACCCTGAGGGTCGATGACCATAGACCCCCTTTGGAAAGAGACCAAAGGTAGATGAGAATGTTAGCCACGGGACAGGACAGAGGGTCTAGGCCCTTGTCCTGACACCAAATGGAAAACCGCTTCCATTTGAAGGCACACTTCCTGGTTGATTCCTTTCTAGATGCCTCCACCACAGTGTAGACATCTTCGGAAAGACATAAGCCTGGAACTCTAGCCGCTCAGATACCAGGCTGTGAGGTGCAGGGATTGAAGGTCCAGATGGTGTACCTTCCCCTGATCAAGAAAGATCAGGTCCAGGCATGTACAAAGCCACTCCAGGGGCCTGCAGCTGAGGCTGAGGAGATCTGGATACCAGAACTGGCGCAGCCAGTCCGGGGCTACCAGGATCACCTTGCCTTGTCCCTCCTCACCTTGTGGATCACGAGAAATGGAGGAAAGGCATAGAGGAGACCTTGGGTCCATGGCCTCGAGAAGGCATCCCCCTGCATCGAACCCTGCTGAGGGGGGGCGGGCATGAAACAGCTTCAGCTTGGTGTTTTCCCTGGAGGCAAACAGGACTACCATCGGTATGCACCAAAGGGAGAACAGGCTGCAAGCTACCTCTGGATGGAGAGACCACTCGTGGGATGTCTGGCATAGATGGCTGAGAGCAACTGCCAGATTGTTCAAGGCTCCTGCCACATGGATGGCTAGGAGATCCGCCTCCAATCAGTCCACGAGAGTCCAGATGCGGAGTGCCTCCTTGCACAGCAGATGGAAGTGCATGCCGCCCTGTTTGCTGAGGTAGTACATGGTCGTGGTATTGTCCGTCTGGACTTGAACCACTTGACCCCGGAGCTGAGGAGCGAAAGCTGGCAGTGCCAGTCTGACTGCTCTGACCTCCAACAGGATGATGTGGCATTGGGACTCCTCGGAGGTCCAGAGCCTGTGGGCCCTTTTGTCCATGTGGGATCCCCAGCCTATGAGAGAGGCATCGGTTGTGAGAACGACCGTTGGCTCGGGATGGACAAATAGGATCCCTTCATACAACCAGTCTGGGGCTGTCCACCACTGGAGAGCACCCCACATTTTCTGGGTTACAGTGATCAGCTGGTCGAATTGACCATGGCACTGAGTTCACTGGGCGGCCAGCTCCCACTGAAGGAGGCACAAGTGCCACCAGGCCCAATGGATGACCAAGGTGCACGCCGCTATGCAACCTAGACGGTGCAGAAAGTCCTTGGCAGGGCGCAAGTGCCCAACCAGAAATGATTGGGCAAAGGAGAAAAGAACCTCCGCCCTGTACGCCGGGAGCCGAGCTCTGGCTTTACAAGAGCTGAGCTCTACCGCGATGAAGCCCATCAATGAGAAGGCACGAGTTTTGACTTGGCCTCATTGATTAGGAGACCGAGTAGGGAGCAGGTCTGGAGGGCCAGATCCCTGGATTTCTCCACCTCCTGTAGGGAGTGACCTGCTAGAAGTCAGTTGTCGAGGTAGGGTTAAATTCTGCCCCCCCCCCCCACGCCGTAGGTGGGCCACCACCACTGCTATGCATTTGGTGAAGACCTGTGGGGCTGACGACCGGCCGAACATCATGGCTGGGAACTCGTACAGGGTCCCCTGGACCCTGAAGCGGAGGAACCGCTGATGAGACAGACAGATTGGGACATGAAAGACTGCATCCTGCAGATCCAGTAAACAAAACCACATGTTTTGCTCCAAGGATGGAATGATCTGGGACAGAGTGACCATCCGAAAGGAGCGAGACCTGAGATATTGATGCAGGCCATGGAGATCTAGAATGGGGTGCCAGCCCCTCTGGAGACAAAGTCTGGGTCTGCTGGAGGATCTGCCACGGGAGCTGTTGCCTCTTGAGGAGGAGCTGAGCAACGTCGTCTCGAAGCCAACTGGGTGTGAGCGGATATACGTTCTTCCCGAGGGGCTTGGCTGGGAGGTACTGCTTGAACTCTAGAGGCAGTCCCTGACTGACCACTTCGAGAATCCACCTGTCCAAAGTGACAGCGGACCAGGCGGAAAGGAAGTTGTGGAGCCGGCCCCCCACGGGAGGACCCAGAGATATTGTGATGGGAGAAGGGGTGGCAGCCCCCACTCCGTCACTGAGGAGGCTTGGAGGAGGCGGCGACTCCAGGACCTGAGCCTCTGCCTCCTTTACGGGCCTGTTGGGGTCCAGGCTTGGGCCAAGAATGCCAAGCTTGAGCCTGCTGCTGATACTGCTGTCTCCCTTGGAAGGAGGACTGCTGAACTGCAGGGGAAGAGTGCCGAAAAGGCCTCTTCTTCTCCTGCTGGTTCTTGCCCAAAGAACCTTTGGCAGAAGTGGCGTCCAAGGTGGCACTGAACTGCTCTATACGCTAAAGGTGACCATCCACTCCTGGGCCGAACAAGTCGGTCCCAAGGAAGGGCACGTCAGCTAATTTGTGCTGAGTATCCGCTGGGAAGGAGCGGAGCCTCAGCCAAGCCCTGCGGCGAGAGGCAACTGCGGCAGCCATTAAGCAGGCACAGGAGTCCCCAATGTCCAGGGCCGTCGGCCCTGATCTCGGACCGGTTTGATCGTAGTTTGCATGTCCATGGGGAGATGTGGGAGGAATTCATCTAATGACCAGAGGAGGGCATGACAGAAGTGTGTCATGATGACAGCCGAACTTGCCTGACGAAGGCCCAAGGAGGAAGCTGCATAGACCTTCCTCGCCGAATGATCCAATAGCTTGGACTCTTTGTTGGGAGATCAGTCAGTGTCGGCAGAACTGCCAGTATGCCTGAATATAGAGGTGGTCACCAGGCTCTAGGCCGAAGGGTTCTCTGTGAACCCCGCAAGGGACCCCATTGGAACTGCATACTTGCAGGCCATGTGGACAGACGGTGCTGGACAACAGTCAGGATGCTGCCAGAGTTCGGGTGCCGGACCAACAAGGGCCTTGGCTACAGGAAAGGCCTCTGTCAGGGTATTCCCTCTTTTAAGGCTGTCCATAAGAGGGTACTCTGCCTTTTTCTGGATGGGTTCCAGGGGCATCCCTGTGGACTCAGAGATGAGCTGAACGATCCCTTGGAAGGAGGAAGGACCTTCCTCCATCCCTAGGCCAATGGACGACTCATCATCCCCAGAATGAGTGAAGCCCAGTGACATCCAAATCCGAGGAGTTGCCTGCCGCCCAAATCACCCTTGACACTCTGAGGGCGGTCGAGGTAACCATGACCGATAAACGCCGGGGGAGCCCGGTGTCCAGTCTGTCTTCTTTCGAAGGAGCCCCTCCCACGGGCTGCTTAGGTGGTAGTTCCACCACGATGGGTGGAGACACCAGTTTAGGCTGAAGAGGTGGATTTTCTGGCCCCGCAGGCGGGGGAACCAACGATTTCAGCTCCAGAGGGGTCGGCTTCGGCCTAGGAGGCGAAAGCCAAGTAATGGCCAGAGAAGGACCCGGGAGTCTGCTTGTGCCCGGACAAGATCAGCTGTTGCCACATGAGGCCTTCATAGCGCTGGAGTTTCTGCCAGACCCTCTCCTCATCTATGGAAAATGAGGAAAACTGATGGCGTAGCCTCTTCTAAAAGTGCTTATGGCTGTTCCTCGGCCTGTCGGTCGAGGAGGTTCTAGACCTCGACCGGATCGGGCGGGCCGACTCGGTCGCTCCAGAGACACCGGCAGGACTGGTGACTTCTGGGGGTCCGGAACCGGGTCCTTGATGGGAACAGCAGCGGGCTGGGTCTCCTCATCGGGGAAGACAAGGACCAGAGTCCTTTCCAAGGAGTCATCGTCTGGGGCCGGCAACAGTGGGTCAATGGGGTCGATGACAATCTCGACCTCGTCAACTGCATCTTCAGTCGTCTGGCCCAACGGAAGGTCCGAAAAGCCAGCAGCTGAAGAAGTGATCTCGACCGAAGTAGAGACCGCATGCTCTTGGGACTGGGACCTCTCTCGGTCCCAAGAGTGCCTTTGCTGAGATGAAGGTTTACTCTGTTCCTTCTCCCACTTATGGGATTGGGAGGAGTGCGAGCCCGCAGGTGCCTCTCCCCTGGTGGGAAGAGACTGGCACAACTCCCTGAAGAAGCCTGAAAAAGTAGAGCCTAGGTCAAGAGGAATGAAGAAGCCCTGAGTGTTGGCAGCACGAGCCACTTCTTCCTCGAATGCAGTCATGCGTTCCAATTGTTCGGCAGAGCCTGTGGCCATGAAAACCACCCACCTAGCCTCCTTGGACTTCACCGGAGGGCTCCTTTTCTCCAGTCTCCCCAACTTTAAGCATGCCAGGCGGTCGTCCAGAAAGTTGGGATGGAAGGCCAAGCAAAAGCTGCAGGACGAAGTGTCATGGCCGACACCTAGGCTGTAGACGCATGTGAGATGGGGATCGATGCGCGACATCTTCTGGCCGCAGGGACACCGGCAAAATCCAGAGGAAGATTTTTCTTCCATGATCAAAGATGCAAAAGCATGATTGTTAACTCGAATGAGTTTTAATTTCAGTAAATCCGAAGTTTTGAAAGCCAGGGCCTACAAAATGCATGAACACGGGGGAGGCAAACCAAATCTTCCGACGGAAAGGAAGATCTGGCATCACGGGGCAGAGTCGAGGTATATACCACCCGGGTGGGTGGGAGGAGCCAGCTTGAAGACTTCCGGTGATTCTTAAAGGGGAAAGGGACATGTCGATCAGTGTGGATGAACAACATAGCCACGATCCTAGAAAAACAGGTTACTCACCTGTAAAAGTAGTTCTAGGTGTTGTACATGTTGTTCATCCACATTACCTGGCAGTGCCTTTCCCCTTAAAAAGACAGGCCAGAACGTCTTCAAGCTGGCTCCTCCCAACCACCTGGGTGGTAACTCCCTTGGCTGCACCCCGTGACATCAGATCTTGCCCGCTGGAAGCCAGATCGGTGTGCCACTTGGCAGGGGAGGTTGGGTGGGGCCGTGTGGATGATCATCATATACCACTCCTAGAAAGTACAGTTATGTAAAAACTTACCGTAACAGTAGATCTTTGAAGGATGTCTCTTGCAGCAGGTAATACTTTTGGGTTGTCTCCAGGTCGTTGTGGCGCATGGCAGCTCTTCTAGCAGTCTTTTACCAGGGGCCGCCCTCTGATGACATCATCATCCTGCTTCCCATATAAGAGTGGGCGGTCCGTGGTATCAGAATTTGAATTTGACGGCAGATAAGGACTGCTTGACCCACCTAGTCTGCCCATTTCCCTGCCTACTGGATAAGCTGCAGATCCTAGTTAACCAGCAGCCTACTTCTTTGTACCCCCACCCCCTAGAACTGCCTTATGACTGTCCCATGCATGCTTGAATTCCACCACTGTTTTTGACTCCACGACCTCCTCCAGAAGGCCGTTCCATGCATCCACAACCCTCTCTGTGAAAAAATACTTCCTTAAATTATCTCTGAGACGCCCCCCCTCATATCCTCAGTTCCCCACTGGATTCAGCTTGCTAAGCGTGGACTGAGAGGATCCGAAGTGTCCCTTCCCACGAGCTAAGTGGGACAAAGTCATTCTCCTAGAGAAGGAAGGGGAAGGAGGGAGGGAACATACCTGCTGCAAGAGACATCCCTAAAAGATCTACTGTTACAGTAAGTTTTTACGCAACTGTACTATCTTCCATGGCATGGTCTCTTGCAGCAGGTAATACTTTTGGGATGATTCCCAAGCAGTGTACCCAAAGAGTTTGTAATTATGATAGGAGGCCATGAAGGACTGCATGGCCAAAGGCCGTCCTACGGCAGCAAACAATATCTAAATTGTAATGATTCATGAAAATGTGAATGGAAGACCACGTGGCTACATTGCAGATATCAGTGATCGAAGCCCCTTTGAAGCAGGTCGCCATGGAGGCCTGGGTTCTAGTGGAATGGGATTGTACTGTTCCTGATAGGGGCTGCTTGTATTTTTTGTAACACAATGTGATGTAATTAGCCAACCAACTGGAAATGGTTTTCTTGGCAATTGGAGAACCTTCTCATGGAGAGGCGAAGGTGACAAACAATTGAGAGTTTTTTTCTCAAGGATTTGGTACAGTTTATATAGTGCCTCAGAATACGATGAACATCTAAGGTGTGTAGGAGATGTTCACCCTGATTGGAATGTTCTGGGTAACAGACTGGCAATTCCATGATCTGGTTTAATGTATATTCTGGAACCACTTTTGGCAAAAAGAAAGGGTTGGTGCAGAGAACCACCCTGTCCTTGTGGAAGATTAGGTAATTCTCTCTACACATCAGAGCCTGAAGCTCAGAGATATGCCGAGACGAAGTAATGGCCACTAGAAACACTGTCTTCCAAGTGAGGAAGCGGAGATCAGCAGTAGTCGGTGGTTCAAAGGGCACAAGGGTGAGTTTCTCTAGTATGAAATTCAAATCCTGGGGTGCTTTATAGGAAATTTGATATGAAGCATACCTCTTAAGAACATCTTGACAAGATGATGTTGATACAGTAATTTGCCTTCATACAGTTCGTGAAAAAATGAAATGGAGGACAGATGAACCTTGACAGAGGAAAAGCTAAGGCTCTTATTGGCAAGTGAAGCCAAGTAGTCCAGTACTCTGGGTAAAGGACATGAAAATGGATTTATGGAAAGGGAAGCAGTTCATATGGAAAAGTGTTTCCATTTAGCGTTATATGTGTCCATGGTTGATGGTGTTCGTGAGGCCAAAAGAATGTTGGCCACAGGCGAGGAGACTTGAAGACGTAGTATGAAAGTGTCCTCAGGAGCCAAGCATGAAAGTGTAGAGACTTCAAGCTGGGGTGAAGGAGGGTGCCCCACCCCTGATTCAGGAGATCTGGTCTGATTGGCAATGGAATGGAGTCCGCCACGGTCAGATGTTGGAGTAGGGGAAACCACGCCTGCTAGGTCCACAAGGGGGCTATAAGGATCAATGTGGCAGGTTTGAGGTGTAGTTTCAGCAGAGTCTGTTGCAGGAGTGGGACAAGGGTGGGGGAAGCATACAAGAAGTGTCCTGTCCATGGCTGGGACAGGGCATCAGTACACAGTCCCCTTCTGTTTGGGATAATGGGAAAGCATTTGGCGAGTCGGTGATTGTCTGGGGAAGCAAAACGGTCTAGGTGCAGAGTCCCCAAAAAGTGGAAGATCATCTGAAGAACTTTGTGATGAAGGGTCCACTCGTGTATGGGGGACTGGCGACTGATAATGTCTGCCGGGGTATTGTGGCATCCTGGAAGATGGAAGGCAATTATTGTGAGTTGTTGGAGTGTGGCTTCCTGCCAAACCTTCAGCGCCTCCCTGCAGAGAGCGCGAGATCTGGTGCCCCCTTGTTTGTTCAAACAGAACACCACTGAGGTATGGTCTGACTGGATCAGTAAGGGTCCAGGACAAAGTTGGGGGGAAAAATCTGAAGTGCCAGGTGAACCGCCCTCATTTCCAACAGACTTAAGTGTGTTAAAATGATGAATTGAGGCCATTTGCCTTGAGCCCCATAAGGGTCGAGGTGAGATCCCTAACCATCCAGGGAAGCATCCGTGGTCATTTGCTGGGGACGGGGAGCCTGAAAGGGCATGCCCTGAGACAGATGTTGCCGGTCTGTCCACCAAGCTAGAGCAGAGGGATGGAGTGACTTTGAGAATGTTGTCAAAGTTGCCCGACCGTTGGTGCCACTGATTCTGAAGCACTCACTGCACTGGTCTCATATGAAGACGGATATATGCCACTGTAGGGATGTCAGCTGCCATGTGCCTCAGAAGACGCAAGAAACTTCTGGCTGTTATGGACTGCTGGGTTTGAGCATGCAAAGCCAGAGAGAGGAGTTTGTCTTGTCTGTCGACAGGGAGGTAAGCCCTGGCTGAAACTGTGTCCAGAAGTACTCCTATATACTGGAATGACTGGGAAGGCTTCGGGTTGGACTTGGGCCAGTTGATGGTAATGCCCAGATTTTGGAATAGCGCAAGGGAGGCCTGGAGGGAGAGAAGCAGATTCTGTTCGGAATGTGCTTTTATTAGCCAATCATCTAGGTATGGGATGATGAAATGTCAGTTTCTTCTCAGGGTCACCGCCACTACAGCAAGGCACTTGGTAAAGACTTTCAGGGCAGATGGAAGCCTGAAAGGAAGTGCTCAAAATTGGTAGTGATGTCCTAGCAACTGAAACGGAGGAACTGGTGGTGGGTGGGGTGGATGGGGATGTGCAGGTACGCATCTTTCATGTCCAGGACACATAACCAATCCCCCCTCTCTCTTTTTTTTTTTTTTTTTTATAACATCGGTAGTATAGATGATAATGTGACCATCTGGAACCTTATGTACTGAATGTGTAAATTCAGTTATCTTATGTTAAATATTGGTCTGAGGTCTCCATACGTTTGGGGACCAGGAAAAAATGGGAGTAGAATCCCTGATGCAACTCCGAAGGAGGAACAGCATCCACAGCTTTTTTGTGTAAAAGAGCCTGAAGTTCCTCTTGGAGAATAGGTACATGGTCGGGTGGATAATGGACTGAGCGGGGCGGTTGCAGGGGAGGTGGAGATGTAAGTTCCAGTATATGCCCCGTACGTATGATTTGAAGTACCCACTCGTCCAAAGTAATGGCTGCCCAGGCCTCCAGACGAAGGGCAAAATGGCCCCCACAGCTTCTGAGACCTGAAGAAGGAAGTGGGGAGCAAGCCCTAATGGGTTACCTGGCAGGGGGCTGGCCTGCACCACCTGGGGATGGGAGTGGGGTCCCTTCGAGGAAGGCGTGGTGGTCCTGGAGGAGGTTTTAGAACATCCGCAGAAGCTGCTGTGATATGCCCCTCTAGATTTGCCTCTCCGTTTTTGAAAATTCTGTGAATGGGACTGGTATGAGGACTGTGGGGTATGGTACATACCATGCACCATACAGAGAGTGCGTCTTGACACCTGGAGATTATCCAAGAGAGTTTGGGTGCCTGGGGCAAAAAGTTTAGCACCATTGAATGGGACATTAACCAGTTTGTGTTGGACGTCTGGTTGCAGACCTGAGACACAAGGCCAGGCGTGACGGCGGAGGATGATGCCTGTAGCTGTTGCCTGGGCCGAGGTATCCACTGCATCAAATACCGAGCAGAAGAGATGCCAGAAAATGGAATTTCCAGTGGATATCGTAGCCAGTAATTGATCTTTCTGCTGTGAGGGAGGGAGTTTGACTACTTCAAGAGCCGAGGACCAGAGGTACGTTGGTATTTCACCATATATCCCACGTAGTTCAAAATTTGATTCAGTGTGCCTGCTCGAGACTTCTCCTTGTGTAGTCTAGGTGATGATTTCACCTGAGGAAGACCTGTGCTGGGGTGTTTGTATGATTCTGAGGGCAGTACACACTGAATCAGCTCAGGTTTATGAGAAGAGTCAGATAGATGCGGCAAATGTCCCCTCCGATAAAAAGCTTGGACAGTAGAAGTTGATCCTGCTGCGTACCAGTTTTGTATGTTTGATGAGTGGGGTGCCAGAACCAGGTCCTCTGGCAGTTCAAGATAGTCTGCCATGTCCTTTCTCTGCTGATCATGTTCAGTAGCAGAGAAACCCAGAATTTTTTGCATCTGGACCATCATATTGTGAAATGATGGGTCATCAGGGGGAAAAGCCGCTGTATGGCAGGTGGGTTCTTCATGCAGGATGATACAGTGGAAAGAGAGGACGGAGGACGAGAGTCCCATTCTTGAATGTCAATATTCTCCAGATCCTCTGGTATGTCATCTGGGAATTCTAAATCCTTGGAGTAGTATTCTTCCTCATAATCTGAAGGGAAACCAGGTGGGGAGCTTGACAGCTCACCAAGAAATCGTTTTGGTGGAGGCGTGGGTGACCAGGATGGGTGACCTCCAGCATCAGGAGCTGGAGGCTGTGAATGCCTTACTACCTTCAGAACCGGCTGTACTACAGTATCTATGTCCATAGAAATAGCGGTGGGAAGGGGGGGTGCTGTGAAACCAAGGGAATAATAGAGGAAAGTGGACGTGGAGCAAAAGCAGGACTGGAGCCCCGATGAATCAATCTGGGGTCCTAGTCCCAGTCAGACTGGACCCTACGAACAAAACCCTTGGGAGAGGCAGCCAAAAAAGTGAAATCCATGGTATTCCCTAGAGTCCCAGGGCCCGTCATTGACGGCGCTGAAACAGAGGAAGATTTGACATGTTTAACAGCCATCAACGTCAACAAGAGATGAGCCACGGTCAAAAGGCACCAATGGTATTAGTATAAAGTTTTGTTGAAACTGATGATAAAGCACTAGAAAGTGCCGTCGATGACGGAGAATGAACTCCTGTCAATAAGGAGGCAACTTTAGAAGGTGCCGTCGACGAGGAGAAACCTGAAGTGGTCGTTGTCGACAAGCGCTTGAAGAGGATGCAGTGGGAGCATCCTTCTCATGTCTGTGCTTCCTGTGTGAAGCACCGGGTTGGGGGTCCTTGGGACGGGCCCCTTCCTTCTTTAAGGGAGCGGCTTTTTGTTCCATAAGGTAAGCCTGGATATCACGCAATCATCGTCGACGAGTTGCTTGATTGAATTCCCGACAAAGTTCACATCAGGGATGGAAATGAGAAAGGAAAAGTGTGACCCACTGGGAATTGAACCGCAGACCTTTGGTATGCTGTTCCAGCACTCCAACCACTGAGTTACAGGCTCACATGGTCAGAGTGTCCGAGGAACTTCCTTAAATTCACACATTCCTTACTCAAGTGTGTTGCGTAATTCTGCAACAGGAACATATCAGAAATACAAACAGACCACTTCTCTCAGTGCATTTTAGCCCCTGCAAGGCAAAGTTCACAAGAAGATAAGTCGTGTGTGGGTCACAAACAGTGGGCACAGACCGAATGATTATTGAAACGGTAGATTTTTCTACCGCAAAAACAAAAATGAAATAAAGGTGATTTGTTTGAAGATCCTTCTGACATCTGTTGATGATGAAGAGAGAGAATTGGGGGGGGGGGGATTCCTGTTTGCTCAGTTTTTCATTGATGACTGCCTACACTTTGCACTAGCTGCTGTGTGCGAGCTGAAGACGCCGAGAAAATGAACTGAGGATACCAGGGACTGCCCACTCTTAAACAGGAAGCAGGATGATGTCATCGGTGGTCGGCCCCTGGTAAAAGACTGCTAGAAGAGCTGCCATGTGCCACAGTGACCTCTGGCGACTACTCAAAAGTATTACCTGCTGCAAGAGACCATCCCGTGGAAGATCTACTGTTACAGGTGAGTAACCTGTTTTTCTAAGGACGTGGATATGATGTTCTATCCAAACTATCTGGCAGACTCCTAGCAGTTCTCTGGGAGAAGGGGGCAAGGTGCACATCCTCTACTTGGGAAATGGAGATTGTAGAACTGAGGCCCCAAAACCAGCATCATGGCATGACACAAGGTCCATGTAGTAATGGGAAATGAAGGTGTGTGCTGACCTCTGGGTAGCAGCCACCAAGGGAGCGGTATGGCCGGTAGAATGAGCTCTTAGCTCTACGGGAGGCTCCCTACCCGCCAAACTATAGCAGATGTCTATGCATGAGATTAGCCACCTGCCAATCGTCCACTTATCTGGTGGTCTGTCAGGTCTGACTTCAGCATAGGTAACAAATAGCTGGTGAACCTGTCCCCGAACTCCAGCTGTGAGCTCCTTATAATAGGCTAGCGCTCACCGCAGGTCCAATGTATAGATACTGTGCTCAGAGGTGTGGTTAGTGAAGTACACTGGGAGACTGATCACCTGGTTAAGGTGAAAGTCCGACACAACCTTTGGGAGGAACGTCGGGTTGGGGCGAAGGACAACCGTGTCCCTGTGGAAGACAAGGTAAGGAGACTCCACCGCACCGAAAGTGCCTGGAGCTCGATGATCCTTCTGGCTGATGTGATAGCCACCAGGAAGGCAGTCTTCCACGACAGGTGAAACATATACCTGTGCATCGATTTGAAAGGCTTGCCCTTGAACTTTGCCAACAGCAGCAACAAGTCCAAGGATCACCCATGTCTCATCTCTCCTCATTTTGAGCAACACTTTGTGGATCGAGGGAAGGTATAGAGAAGGCCTGGGGACCAGGGCCTCGAGAAGGCATCCCCCTGCAGCATTCCCTGCTTGGGGGTGGGGGCATGGGCACAATACAGCCTCAGCTTTGCATTGTCCCTGGAGGCAAACAGGTCCACCAGAGGGTACCCCACTGGGAGAACAGGCTGTGCAGTACCTCTGAGTGGAGAGACCACTAGTGAGATGCCTCACCCACACGGCTGAGAGTGTCTGCCACCTGGTTGGAGACACTGCCCACATGGATGGCCAGGAGATTGGCCTCCAGGCTGCGCACAAGGGTCCACACGCAGACAGCTTCCTTGCACAGAAGCAGGAGGTGCATCCCACCCTGCTTGTTGAGGCAGCACATGGTCATGGTGTTGTCCATCTGGATCTGGACCACCTGACCCCCAATTTGAGGAGCAAAGGCAGTCAGTGCCAGCCGAACTGCTTGGAGCTCCAGCAGGTTGATGAGACACAAGGACTCCTCGGGAGAGGAATCGGTTGTCAGGATGACTGTCGGCTTTGGGCAGGTGCTGGCTTCCTAAAAAATAAAAGGCTCGCCCCATCTAGTTTCATAGGGATCTTTCCATTTCATCCCACGAAATCTGTGGGTCTAGGCGGGCAACTTATCTGGTACAGGTAGGTCACTAGTTCATCAGGGTATGGGAGGGGGGTCTGCCTCCTTTTTGGGGCTGACGTTTCCCCTCACCTACCGATCCAGCAACAGTGGTCGGAGGTAAGAGACACAGAGTCTGCCCCTTAAACAAAAACGGGGCCCCGGGCTCCAAAGAGGAGGGCTGAAGGAAACCGGCAAGTCAGGGAACCCTAGGAAACTACCTAGAACTCTGTGGAGGTGGTGGTACAGGAGGAATTCTGTCAGACTCCTGCACCCACCCAGGGGAGCCCCCTGAAAGGGAGGAACCCTGTGGTAAAATTATGAAGAACAAGCGGAAGCATCGGGGGGGGGGGAGAGAGACCCCTCACCCGCCAAAAAGGCACCCCCCTCTCCCTGAATCTCTAAGAAGACCAAAGGCAGAGAGGAAGGGAAAGGCCACCGAGACTAGGACAATGGGTCCAGCTTTGACACTGTGGCACCGTCTACTCCACGGGACTTCGTGGCCAAAGCAACAGCCAAAGCTGTGGCTGAAGGGGCCTTACACTTGCCTCTCAGATTCAGACGTCAGAAGTGATGCTCAGGAAGGTTTGCGGTCTGCAAGTTTTAACCGCACTGGGGTGCCCTAGAGGTATGGGTCAAAGAGGGGCTGCAGAGCCTGGACATTCTCCCTGAACAATACGGGGCCTCGAAAAGGGGCATCCAGAAGAGAGACCTGGGCCACGGCGTTAAGGTCCAGCAGATGAAGTCATACACGGCGTCTGAAAATATGGCAGATGCAGCACTCCGGGCAGTCACATCTACCATATCGTATGAGGCACTTAAGGCATAACACCCCACATTAGACGCTGAGGTAAGGAGGTGCTCCAATTGAGACCGGGTAGGGGAATCCGCAGTGGAACAGAGCATATCCCAGAGTTGACCTGAAATGGTCAGCTGGTGCAAAAGTATGTGGGCCAAATAATTTTGAGCTCTCAAGGCTAAGGTCGAGGAGGCACAGGCCTTATGACCGAAGGAGTCCAGAACTTGACTCTTGGTCTGATAGATAGTCCTGAAAACCCGGGTCTTCTCCCATGGCCGGTGATCCCTCAAGTACAGAGGAGTCGGCTTTAGGCCAGAGGCAAAGTGCTCCTTACCATCTGAGGTGTGATCGAGGTGATCAGCCTTGCATGGGGTGGCCATAACAGATGCTGGTTGCAGTTACACTGTGCAGGATACGTTGTCATGGATGCACAAGGTGCTTCTGCTCGGGGTCTTGTTCCTTCGTGTGCCATCCTTGGATGGCTTGGATCACCCTCATTTCCAGAAATGAAGGATCCTCTGGGGGTAATTTCGGTGTATCCCTAATCCAAACTTTCCCGGGAGAGGGATGGAGATGGAGATGGGGACGAGAAGAGCCACAGTAATCAGAGACCACGTGAAGGGGCTGCTCCGAATCAACGGCCGAACCCGGCAATTGAGAAATACCGGGGGTTACCTTCTGACCCACATCCTGGCATGAACTACAGAACTGTCAATCTTACTTCTTCTGTAGTGAACCTGATGGAGTCACTGGTCAAAGAGGTCCTAGTGGACTACTTGGAAAGCAACGGGCTACAGAACAGTAAAAATCATGGATTTATGGCAGGGAGATCTTGCCAGACTAACCTGATAGTTTTCTTTGACTGGGTGATGAGGGAACTGGATAGGGGCCATGCTATGGACTTGCTCTACTCCAGCAAGACTTTTCACAGTGCCACACAAACACTTGTTGAAGAAAATGGTGGATCTGGGTGCGGTTAAGGTCATAGTAAATTGGGTAGGTAACTGGCTAAATGGGAGGCAGCAGAGGGTTGTGGTCAGTGAGGTCAAATCAGAAGAGAGGGAGATCACGAGCAGGGTATCACAGGGGTCTGTCCTGGGTTTGGCCCTCTTCAATATGTTCATAAGCAACACTGGTGAGGGAATGTAGGCAGGATGGGACTCTCTGTGGAGGACACTAAGCTCTGGGGATGGATAGTGGTGAGGGAATCAGGGAAATGCATAGGGACTTACAAAATCTAGAGGGGTGGTCTAAGGTTTGGTAGTTGAAATTCAATGTCATGAAGTGCAAGGTAATGTACCTAGGGAACAAGAATCCTAGGACAGAGTACTGGATGGGTGGGGTGAAACTTAGCACCAAGGCTGTGGAACGGGATTTTGGCATTATAAGACTGCCTAAAGCAATTGAGTCAGTGCAACAAGGCATACAGCAAAGCGCGCAGGATACTGGGATGTCTCGGGTGGGGTACAGATAGCAGAAGGGAAGAGGTAATACTTCCCCTATATAGATCCTTAGTGAAGCCACACCTGGAGCACTTACCTCGGCAAGATAAAGATGGGCTAGAGATGGTGCAATGCAGGGTAATGAAAATGATTCAGAGCCAGTAGAGCAGATGGCTCTATGAGGAGCGCCTAAATGCACTGAACATGTACTCGCTGAAGACCAAAAGGGAGAGGCGAAGATATGATAGCGACCTCCAGGTTCCTGAAAGGAATTAACAAAATGAACTACAGGGAACTATTTAGCTTGAATACTAGGTTGCAGTCAAGTGGACATGAGTGGAAACTAACCAGAGAGAGGTTGAGGAGGGACGTGAGGAAGTGTTATTTTAATAGAAACGGTGGTGGAGCAGTGGAACAGACCACCAGCCGAAGTGCTAAGTGCAAAAACTGTTGGAGGTTTCAAGCATGGCTGGGGCAGAATGAAGGGTATAGTGCTTGCTCGGGGCTGCAGAGGTTGGAAAGAGAATGGGGGCAGAGAGGCTGGGGAGGGCTAGGACCCTGGAGGACAGGAGGTCCCAGGGCTAAACAGGGAACTTGGCAGACTGGGTGGATCATGTTTTTTTCTTCTACCATCATTGTTTATGTTTCTATTACATCATTCGATTAAGTAAGCTTACTAAGGGCCGGAAGCTGACTTCATTGTTTTATTCAAAATATTTATCCTTCGGCTTCCTGTAGAAGGTCCCAATCTACTTCTGTTGTTCAGAAAATAAGGAGCAAGTACGAAGACATGCTGCCTGGCTGTAAAAACTTCTAACTTCCAATGGTCTGCCATTTAAAATTTTGGGGCCCATTACACACCTAGGTGCTCAGCATTTAATGCTCCATGTGGGAGGATGTATTGCTATTATAAATGACAAAAGTATATAATGTGCATTTTAGCTTATCGTATTCTTTTGGTAACCAGGTAAGGCCCACTAGGTACAAGTCCCTGTTTTTGGGGTGGCCTGGGAGCACTGGGGTGGTCAAGTGACTTGCTCAGAGTCCCACAGAATGCAAGTGGAGGTTGTGGGAATCAAACCTAGGTCTGCTGGATGCAACAAGCTCATTCACCGCTTGTTACTCTAACCTCTAGGTTATACTGTCAGTTGTTTACAGTTTGTTGTTGGGGAATAAAGGTTATCATCATGTAACAAGGACTGACTTTCAGCCAATCAGACTGGGCATTTGTATTCCAAAGGAATAGGGGCCTGATGGGATTCACCCAAGAATTCTAAAAGAACTAAGAGTAGAACTAATGACACTGCTGACTACTCTCTAACAAATCATGGGAGGATGGGGTGGTACCTGAGGACTGGAGGAGGGCAGATGTGATTCCTCTTCACAAAAGTGGGAGCAAGACAGAGGCAGAAAACTACAGACCAGTTAGTTTGACCTCAGTGGTAGGTAAAATGATGGAATCACTTCTGAAGAAAGAACTGTTGAGTACCTAGAGGCCAGTGAGGCACAGGACCCAAGGCAGCATGGATTCACGATGGGAAGGTCGTGTCAGGCGAATCTAATAGATTTCTTTGACTGGGTGACCAAAGTAGTAGACCAGGGAGGGCTGTGGACATGGCTTACCTAGATTTTAGCAAGGCATTTGATACAGTCCCACACAAAGATTAATACACAAGTTAGCCAGCCTTAGAGTGGGTCCCAAGGTGGTAGCCTGGATAAAAAATTGGCTAGACAACAGAGCGCAAGGCTAGTAGTAAATGGAGTCCACAGTGAAGAAAGGAGGGTTACTAGCAGGTACCTTGAGGTTCAGTACTGGGACCGGTCCTTTTAATGTCTTTATAAGTGACATTGCAGAGGAACTGGAAGGAAAAGTATGTCTCTTTGCAGATGACACAAAGATCTGCAACAGGTTGATACACCAGATGGAGTGGAAAGGATGAAAAGGGACTTGGCAAGGTTGGAGGAATGGTAAAATGTGGCAGCTCAGATTCAGTGCAAGGTAATGCACCTGGGAAACAAAACCCAGGGCAAGAGTACACAATGGGGTGAGATACTGACAACAGTAAAAATGGAAAGGGACCTGGGGTAATTATATCAGATGACCTAAAGGTGGGCAAGCAATGTGAGAAGGCAGTAAGGAAGGCTGGGGGGATACTGGGATGCACAGGAGAGGCATCAATAGTAGAAAACAGGAAGTTGTTATCCCTCTGTACAGACAGTTGGTGAGACCCCATCTGGAGTACTGTGTGCAGTTCTGGAGACCCCATCTCCGCAAAGACATAGACAGAGTGGAGGCTGTCCAGAGGAGGGCAACCAAAATGGAGCAGGGTCTGCACCAGAAGACATACGAAGAAAGACTAAAGGAGCTTAATATGTATACCCTTGAGGAAAGGAGGGAGAGAGGGGACATGATAGAAACTTTCAAGTACCTGAAGGGAATCAACAAAGTCCAAGATGGTGGCATCTTTCAGAAAGAGAGATGTGCAAGAACAAGGGGGCACAATTTGAAGATAGAGGGGGGACGGCTCAGAGGTAATGTGAGGAAGTATTTTTTCACAGAGAGGGTTGTGGATGCATGGAACAGCCTCCCTGAGGAGGTCGTGGAGTCAAGAACAGTGGGGGAATTCAAGAATGCATGGGACAGACATAAGGCAGTCCTATTTGGGGGTAGGAGGAAGTAAGTTGTTGGTTAATTAGGATCTGCAGCTTACCTGTTAGGTAGGAAAATGGGCAGACTAGGTGAGCCAAGCGGTCCTTATCTGCCGTCAAATTCTATGTTTCTATGTAAGAAACATGAATGTTAAAATACTGACATACTTGGCGCCCATTATACTTTTGTAAGATAAGTTATTTCTTTGCTTAACTGCAAACGTATGCTCCCATCAGAACTCTCATGGCAATCAGATACATTTCTCTCATGAGAATTTACTGGTAAAACAAGTTTAAACTAAATATTTACTGTACTCTCACAAGTAAGACATTTTGATAAAGAGGGTAATATTTTAAAGGTCAGGTTACTGATAAGGGTAATATTTTAAAGGTCAGGTTACTGATAAGTTATCTCAACTTTCGTGCTTTCAGAGGTGTGATTATTTACACCAACTCAAGCTTGGAATTAGCAAATTGGTACAGTGCAGGGGGCCATACAATTACCAAGTATTGTGATAACTGCTTATTATAAGGAGCTAAGAGAATTTAAGAATAAAAAAAAAAACCTGCACACAAAGCAGAGTATATCTGCAATTATACAATGGCAAGAAAGAATCCTGGCTCCTGATTGGTCAGTTGGCCATCACAGCAGGGATGTTATACTGGCATAACATCCCTGCTGATGACATCCTTGACCATCACCACATTGCTTGCATCTTTTCTTAAAAAAATATTTTAAAACACTAAATAAAATTCTTTAAAATTATTTGTTTTCTGTATAAAACAACGCGTCATTGTATAATAGGAATAATGCCCTCTAGGGTGGGTGTTATGCTGGAATAACATCCCCTCTCGGGTGTTGGACACCCACGGTAAGTGGCCTCAGGCCCAACCACCCAAGGCGGGATGTTATTCCAGTATAACACCCACCCTGTCAGGCATTATTCCTTTAACACAGACCAGCTCTATTTAATGGCCAGTCTGTAGAAGAGGCAGTTCTTCTTGCAGAGATGCATTTCTAGCATACAAGTCCAGAACTACACAGTATGCAGCAAGGGAGGGTAGAGACCATCTTTAACTTTTAAAATTTGCAGCTAGAGTACTTTTTAAACTAGAAAAACTAATAGGGGTTGTGGCTGCAGTGGTACAGAAAGACCACATCCTTTCTTATAATTCTGCTGTGGCCCCCCGTATTGTTTTTTTTTTCTGTCTTGTGTACTAGAGTTTGTGTAAGGTTGTGATCCAAATACCAGTTTGTCCTTCTGGACAGTGAATTATCTATTGTTTTTCCCGTCCATCTTATTGGCAACTACTAGAATTGTAGTTTTCCATCATTAAAGTTTAATGTTACTGCTATTACTCCATGGGCTTGATGTGTGAGTGCATTCAATTACTATGGGGTACATGCGGCAGCTGCTTATTGCGAATCCTTAAATTCAAGATAATGGTGGACTGGAAACGGAGTGAAAAGCATGGACCTCTGACTCCATAACTGTTAAGTGGTGGTTTGGCTAGTCAACACTGCTGCACTTACGCTGAATATAAAGCACTTTTCTACTGAAACATCTGTTAGACCTGCCACTGCACAGGCTATAATCAAAGTGCTTTCATACAGCTTTACTTAAATCTTTTCAACAATTGTAGTGTGTGTGTGGGGAAGGGGGGAGCTCTAAACTATCTGTGTAAATAATTCCTAGGATTATTGTTCATGTTCCCATGCTTGAACCACATGATAAGTTAAAACATATATACTGGACAAAAAAACACTGACCATGTCTACACAGCTTCTGAGGGAATGCATTTCTTTCAGTTTAACTGCTGTTTTTTTTTTTTTTTTAAGAAGACTATTATGGATCAGTCTAGGAGCATTTTCTCCTAACATATGGGAGAACTACTTCTAATACTGTGGTGGCATCATTCTCAGCTGCTCTTTACTTTAAAGTACACTGCTGGGCTATAGAATCACTACTGAGAAAATCAGGAAACCAACTGAACCCAAAGAGGGATGAAAGACAGTATTCCCAAAATGCCTTCTGGACAGAAACAGAACAACACAGATACTATGTGCGTAGCAAGGAGGTACATCACATGGCAAGCAATATAACTATATAAAAATGGTACTATAAAGTACTACATTGCTTCCTTAGTCTCTAATTATGGTCCTTCCTGCCAGACTCCCTCTATGTATTCTGTTCTAGAAATGTTAACTCTTGATGGTTGTAATCTCGTACTGTCTGTCTATATACTGTTAAGCTATTACCTGATTTATGTATACTGTATGTATTAGATAAATTCCCACTCCCCTTCCCCCAGGACGTACTGTGAAATGAGCATTTGTTGCTCAGTGTAAGTTTCCTGGTGAAACATTTCAATAAATAAATACATATTGTATACCATATCAGCACAGATGATAAAAAAACAATGTCAGAGTCTACTGTCTATAGTAAAAGAAGAAAACCCGTACAATAAAGTTAACAGGGAAATGTACTGGTAAAACCATAAAGAAACTGGCATCTAGGGGATAAAGGACTCGTCATGTTGCAGGATGTAAAGTACCAAAGGTTGATGACTCGTTTGAAATTCAGAGAGAGTATCGTTCACCCAGCAGGTTAGTTTTTCTTGAGGTAATGTATATGGTGGAGAAAGTACAGTTGCGCTAGGACTTACTGTAACAGAAGACATCAAGAGGATCTCTTGCATTAGGCCACACCTATGGAACTATAGTCACCAGGCACTGGGACTACATGGAAACTTTTAGCTAGCTGCCTACTAGGGGCCACCCTCGACTATGTCAGTCAATGACATACTCTCAATATAAATGTGGGGGGCCCCGCTCCCACCTCAGTTCCTCCTCCAGAGACCATATACAAAGGATCTCCTCCAGGGGAACTGAAGGAGAGCCAGAGGTTCCTGCCACTAAACAACATGAAACAGAAGGTAAATCGTCCTGGAGAGAGACAGGAAGAGAGAGAGAGAAGTCAAAAGGCCTAGAAGAACGGAGGGTCGGATGGCATGGCCTGATGCAAGAGAGCCTCTCGAAGATTTACTATGTTAAGTTCTTACATAACCGTATTATCTTCATCAAGGATCTCTCTCATTAGGTCACACCTATAGAACGAGTCCCAAGCAGTACTGACAGAAAGACAGTCTGGGTGGCTGGAGGCTACAGACCTAAGACAGGAGGCCCTGAAGCACAGCCAGGTTAAAGCCTGTCGTCCTCCTAGAGGCAATGTCCAGACTGTAATGTTTAGTGAAAGTGCAGACAATAATTCAAGTGTCAGCAGCACAGATTTCAGTGCCTGACACATTCCTAAAACAGGCAACAGAGGTGGCCATGCCTCTGGGAGAGTAGCCACGCACAACTCCAGGAAGTTCCTTACCATACTTCCAGTAACAGAAAATAATAGTTGGCCAATGATTTGGATAGGCACGGTTTAGAAACTGGAACGCCCTCTTTCCCTGGGGGCGAAAAACAGCTGCAAAGACTTCCTGCAGACCTTCATGCGATGAAAATATCATCAGAGTATTATATGTATAGCTAAAGTATGGGTCAATGCTTCCCCTGGATTGGCATGCTCTGGGAAATAAAGAAGCAGGTGGATGGTTTGATTCAGGTTAAACTCAGACACAACCTTTGGTGAAAACTTAGGGTTGGTACACAAAGACACTCTCTTTGTGGAAAACCAAATATGGAGACTTGAACATCAGAGCCTAAAGCTCAGAAATCCACCAAGCAGAAGTAATGGCAACTAAAAATAACGCTTTCCTCGACAAGTGTAGCTCCCAATTTGCGGCCGGCTCAAAAGAAGCCAAAGTAAGCTTCTCTAACACAAAATTTAAGTCCCAAGGTGGGACTGAATTGCAGACGGGAGGCTTCAGATAAAGAATGCCTCTCAAAAATGTACGGGACACCTACAGTTGTGCACCATATGGCCATCAACGTGGCAGCCAGATGCACTTTAATTGAGGAATATAGCAGCCCAGAATCTGAGAGGGACAGCAAGTACTCCAGAATGATTTACTGAAGAAGTGAAAAGGTTCCAACTGATGGGAAGCTGTCCACAGAGCAAAGCGCTTCCACTTCCTGGAATTAAGTGGCCCTGGTGGAAGGCTTCCTAACAACCACCAGGACACCAGACACCTTTTGGGACACCCCAAATCTAGCCATGGCTATGTCTTCCGGAGCCAGGCATGGAGGTGCAGTGACTTGAGGTCCGGATGGACCAGGGTGCCCTGCTCCTGGGATAGCAAGCCTATGCACAGGGGAAGTGGTACAGGAGATTTCACCGCCAACTGTTTCAGTAAAGGGAACCAGATCTGACAAAGCCAGAAGGCAGCAATGAGAATCATAGTCACTTCTTCCATCTGAAGCCTGATCAGCACCCTCTGAATCAGTAGGAAGGGAGGAAAGGCGTTGAGGAACCATCCTTTCCAAGAGAGGGACTACGCGTCTCACCAGAAAACTCCAGGCTCTGGAGCAAGCGAGCGAGCAGAAAAGCGGCAGTTTCATGTTGAGTGGGAAAGCAAAAAAGATCCAACTCCGGGTGACCCACCTGTTGGAACAGGTCTTCTATGACTGAGGTCAGCACTTCCCACTTGTGCATCGTGGACTGTGATCTACTTATTCTGTCTGCCAAGACGTTTTGGGTGCCGGGAACATGGACTGCCGACAGTTCTAGATCATGTTCTAGAGCCCAGTACCAAACCCTCATCACTTCTCTGCAGAGGGGATATGAATGGGTCCTCCCTTGCCTGTTGATGTAATGCACTGCATTGATGTTGTCCATCTGCACTAGCAGAGGGCGCGGTCACAGGTAGTCCTGAAAGGCTTGCAGGTCGTATAGAATGGCACTCATTGCTAGAACATTTATGTGGAGGGAACCCTCTGCTGTGGTCCATGTACCATGGGTCTGGTGAGGCCCCAAGTACGCTTTCTAGCCCATCTCTGAAGCATCTGTGGTGAGGGTCTGATGAGGGGAGGCACTCAGGAAAGGAACCCCTTTGAGTAAATTGCTGGGTTCCATCCACCAATGGAGCACTTTCTTTACTGGCGAAGCTATTAGAAAAACAAGTTACTCACCTGTGACAGTAGTTCTAGGAGTGGTATATGTTGTTGATTCACACTATTTGGCATGCCCCTTTCCCTTTAAGGATCGCCCAGAGAGTCTTCAAGCTGGCTCCTCCCTCCCACCCACCCGTGTGGTATATCCCTCAGCTCCACCCCATGACACCAGATCTTAGCCACTGGAAGACAGGTGATATGCGCTCTGCAGCCGGGAGGTCAGGTCGCCGTGTGGATGAACATATACCACTCCTAGAACTACTGTTACAGGTGAGTAACCTGTTCTTTTAGGATTGTGAATATGTTGTTCATCCACACTATTTGGCAGACTCCTAGAAGTTCTCTGGGAGGAGGGAGGCAAGGCGCACAGCCCTGATACTCACTTGGGGAAAAGAGATTAGAGAACTGAGGCCCCAAAACCAGCATCCCGGCGTGGCTCAAGGTCGATGTGGTAATGGGTAATGAAGGTTCTTGCCAACTTCCAGGGAGCAGCCCGACAGATTTCCTGAATAGGGATGTCTCTGGAAGCAGCCACTGATGCAGCGGTATGGCGGGTAGAATAAGCTCTTATCCCTCTGGGAGGGCTCCATGCCCGCCAACTCATAGCACAAACTAATGCAAGATGTAATCCACCTTGCAATAGTCCGTTTTGCTGCAGATCTGCCAGAAGCGGCTTCAGCGTAGGTGGCAAACAGCTGGCAAACCTCTCCCCAAATTTCCACCATCCTCTCCTTGTAACAGGAGAGGGCTTATCTCAGGTCCAGGGTATGGAGCCTGTAGTCAGCCTCCGAGGTGTAATTGGGTTAGTATACTGGCAGAGCTAACACCTGGTTAAGGTGAAAATCTGACACCACCTTGGCAAGGAATTTCGGGTGGGGGCGTAGGACAACCTTGTCCCTGTGGAAGACCAGAAAAGGGGAGTCCACCGAGAGTGCTTGGAGCTCCCCTCTCCTTCTGGCAGACGTGATAGCCACCAGGAAAGTGGTCTTTCACAACAATTGTGACAACTCACACTTGTGTACTGGTTTGAATGGCTTGCCCATGAGCTCTGCCAGTACCAGTAGTAGATCCCACAGAGTTGGAGGTTCAAGCACTGGAGGAGATATGTGATCCAGGCCTTTGAAAAGGCACCCAACCACTGTCTCCTGCACCAATGTCGGCTGACCAGCCCGCACTCGGTAAGCAGAGATGGCTGCCAGGTGCACCCTGAGGGTCGATGATCCAAGACCCCCTGTGGACAGAGACCAAAGCTAGTCAAGAACATTAGCCACTGGACAGGACAGAGGGTCCAGGCCCTTGCCTTGACACCAAATGTAAAACCTTTTCCATTTGAAGGCATAACATTTCCTGGTCGATTCCTTTCTGGATGCCTCCACCACGGTGAGGACATCCTTGGAAAGACCCAAAGCCTGGAACTCTAGCCGCTCAGGTACCAGGCTGTGAGATGCAGGGATTGAAGATCCAGATGGTATACCTTCCCCTAATTGAGAGCGATCAGGTCCGGGTGTGCTGAAAGCCAGGGGCCTGCAGCTGAGGCTGAGATCTGGATACCAGAACTGCCACGCCAGTCTGGGATTACGAGAATCACTCTTCGCCTTTGTCCTCACCTGAGGAGCACCTTGTGGATCAAGGAAAATGGAGGGAAGGCGTAGAAGAGGCCTGGGGTCCACGGCCTCGAGAAGGCATCCCCCTGCAGCGAGCCCTGCTGGTTGGGGGGGCGGACATGAAACAGCCTCAGCTTGCTGTTTTCCCTGGAGGCAAACAGGTCCACCATCAGTTTGCCCCAATGGGAGAACAGGCTGTAAGCTACATCTGGATGGAAAGACCACTCGTGGGATGTCTTGCCTAAGCGGCTGAGAGCATCCGCCAGATGGTTTGAGGCTCCTGCCACATGGATGGCTGGGAGATCTGCCTCCAGACTGCAGACGAGGGTCCAGATGTAGAGCACCTCCCTGCAAAGCAGACAGGAATGTGTGCCACCCTATTTGTCGAGGCAGTATATGGTCGTGGTATTGTCCGTCTGGATTTGAACCACTTGACCCCGGAGCTGAGCAGCAAAAACTGACAGTGCCAGTCTGACTGCTCTGAGCTCCAACAGGCTGATGTGGTATTGGGACTCCTCGGGGGTCCAAAACCCATGGGCCCTTTTGTACCCCATGTGGGCTCCACAGCCCATGAGAGAGGCATTGGTCGTGAGGACGGCTGTCAGCTCGGGGAGGAAAAACGGGATCCCTTCCTGCAACTGGTGTGGGGTGGTCCACCATTGGAGAGCATCCTACATCTTCTGGGTTACAGTGATCAGCTGGTCGAAGTAATCATAGCGCTGAGTCCACTGGGCGGCCTGCTCCCACTGGAGGGGGCACATGTGCCACCGGGCCCAAAGGACCACGGAGGTGCACGCCGCCATGTAACCCAGAAGGTGCAGAAAGTCCCGGGCAGGGTGCAATTGCCCAACCAGAAATGACTGGGTAAAGGAGGAGAGAACCTCTGCCCTGTCCACCGGGAGCCGAGCTCTGGCTTGACGAGAGTCAAACTCTGCCCTGATGAAGCACATCACCTGGGAAGGCATGAGTTCTGATTTAGCCTCATTGATCAGGAGGCCGAGTTGGGAGCAGGTCTGGAGGGCCAGGTCCCTGGACCTCTCTACCTCCTGCCGGGTAGGACCTGCTAAGAGCCAATCGTCAAGGTAGGGGTATATTCTGACCCCCCACCCCACTGATGCCTGAAATGGGCTGCCACCACTGCGATGCATTTGGTGAAGACCCTTGGGGCTGATTACAGGCCAAACGGCATGGTTCAGAATTCATATAGGGTCCATTTGGCTATGAAGCAGAGGAACCGCCAATGAGACAGACTGACTGGGACGTGAAAGAACACATCCTGCAGATCCAGTAACAGAACCATGTTTCACTCCAGGGATGGTTTGATCTGGGACAGAGTGACCATCCGAAAGGTGCATGACCTGAGACACTGATTCAGGTCATGCAGATCTAGAATGGGGCGCAAGCCCCCGTCCGCTTGGGCACCAGGAAGTACCTGGAGACAAAGTCTGGGTCTCCTGGAGAATCTGCCACTTGAGCTACTGCCTCCTTGAGAAGGAGCTGAGCGATGTCTCGGAGAGCCAACCGAGCATGGACAGATACTCTTTCCTCCTGTGGGGCACAGGTGCGGCTTGGAGGATACTGCTCGAATTCCAGTGGCAGTCCCTGACTGACCACCTCTAAGACCCACCTGTTCGTGATGATATCGGACCACGGGATGACCCAGAATTGGTGTGACGGGAGAGGGGGTGGCAGCCCCACCCCGTCACTGAGCAGGTTTGGAGGAGGAGGAGGATCCAGGACCCGAACCTCAGCCTCCTTTATGGACCTGGGAGGGCCCGGGCATGGGCCAGGGGCGCCAAGCTTGAACCTGCTGCTGCTGCTGCCTTCCTTTCAGAGGGTTGCTGGGCAGCAGGGGAAGAGTAACAGGGGAAGAGTAACGAAAGGGCTTCTTTTTCTTCTGTTGTTTCTTACTGGAAGAACCTTTAGCAGAAGTGGCATCCAAGGTAACACTGGACTGCTCAATACGCTGAAGGTGACCAGCCACACCTGGGCCGAAAAGATCGTTGCCCAGGAAAGGCACATCAGCTAGTCTGTGCCGAGTATCTGCCAGAAAAGAGGAGAGTCTTAGACAAACCCTGCAGTGAGAGACAACTGCGGCTGCCAACAAGCGGGCACAAGAGTCCCCAATGTCCAGGGATCTGAAACTGCTGTCTGGCAACAGCCTGGTTCTGGTCCCGGACTTGCTTCGTCATGGTCTGCATGTCCATGGGGAGGTGTGGCAGGAATTTATCCAAAGACCCCAAGAGGGCATGCGTGAAGTGTGCCATGACAATGGCTGAAGTTGCCTGACGGAGGCCTAAAGATGTGGCCGCATAGACCTTTAGAGACAAATGATCCAAGTTTTTGGATTCCTTCTCGGGAGGTCGGTCAGTGTCGGCAGAACTGCCAGTACACCTTAGCACAGAGACCGTCTCCAGGCTCTTGGTGGAAGGGTGCTCTGTGAACCCCGCAAGGGACCCCATGGGCACTGCATACTTGCGAGCCATGCGGGCAGACAGAGCTGGACAGGAGGCAGGGCGCTGCCAAAGTTTTAAGGCCGGCCTCGGCCACAGGATAGGCCTCTGTCGGGGTATCCCCTCTCTTGAGGATGTCTGTGAGAGGGTACTCCACCTTTTTCTGGATAGGTTCCACGGGCATCCCTGTAGACTCAGATGAGGTGAAAAATGCCCTGAAAGGACGAATGACCTTCCTCCATCTCTATCCTACCAGCCGACTCGTCATCCCCAGGCTGAGAATGCAGGATGGTCTCATCCGAATCTTAGGAATCCAGATACAATGGTCAACTGAACAGGTCACCTTCGACCTGCCAAGGGCAATCTGGGGTGACAGTGACCGAAAGACGCCGGAGAAGCCCAGTGTCTGGTCTATCTTCCTTAGAAAAAGCCCCTCCCACAGGCTGCTTGGGCGGTGGTTCCACCACGACTGGTGAAGGCCAGTTTAGACTGAACCGGAGGTTTCACCGGCTCCGCGAGCGGGGGAGCAGAAAATCGGCTCCAGCGAGCTTGCCTACCTGGGAGGCGAAAGCCGGCAATGGCTGTAGAAGATGGGTCTGCTTGTGCCTGGACAAAATCAGCTGTTGCCACATAAGGTCATCGTAGCGCTGAAGGAGTTTCTGCTGGAGCCTCTCCTTATCCGAGAAGGATGAGGACGACCGATGGAGTCACCTCTTTTTTGAGCGCTTGTGGCTCTTCCTCGGTCTGTCAGTCGAGGGGGTCCTAGACCACAATCGAGATCAGACGGGCCGATTCAGTCGCTCGGGAGACACCAGCAGGACCAGTAATTTCCCAGGGTCGGGGACCACTTACTCAATGGGATTCCCATGTGCTGGGTCTCTTCAATGGGGAAAGAAAGGACCAGAGTCCGACTGAGAGAATCGTCGACCAGAGTCGGCGACAGTGGGTCGATCAGGTCGATGATTATTTCAACCTCATTGATCAATACTTCGGTCAACTGGCCAGACGGCAAGGAGGATAAGCCAGTGGCCGAAGAGGCAGTTTTGACCTAAGTCGAGACTGCCGGTTCCTGGGACCGAGATCTCTCCTGATCCCAAGAACGTCTTTGCTGAGACGAAGACGATCCTGAGTCCTTTTCCAGCTTATGGGACCGAGAGGAGTGCGTGCCTGCAGGACCCTCTCCCTTAGTTGGGAGAGACTGGCACAACTCTCAAAAGGAACCCGAGAAGGTGGAGCCCAGGTTGAGCGGAACGGAGAAGCTCAGAGAGGAAGATTCCATGGCAAGAGCTGCTTTCTTCTCGATGGCTTGCATGTGTTCCAATTGCTTGGTGGATCCCACAGCCACGGAAACAGTCACCGAGGGGTTCCGTTTTTCCAGCCTCCCCAACTTCAGGCATGCAAGACGGTTGTCGAGGACGTTAGGGTGAAATGCATGACAAAAATCGCACTTCGAGGTGTCATGGTCGATACCCAAGCAATAGATGCACGCGGTGTGGAGATCAGTGCGCAACATTTTCTGGCCACAATAACACCGGCGCAATCCGGGGGAAGACTTGTCTTCCATAATCGAAGATAAGCAGTCGCAATTGCTAATGCAAACCAGACGAATTTGGAATAACCGAAGGTTTTGAAGCCAGGGCCTACAAAATGTAGGAGCACGAAGGAGGCAACCTGAATCTTCCAGCGGAAAGGAAGATCTGGCATCATGGGGTGGAGCCAAGGGATATACCACCTGGTGGTGGGAGAAGCCCAGCTTGAAGACCTTCCGGCAATCCTTAAAGGGAAAGGGACATGCCAAATAGTGTGGATGAACAACATATCCACAATTCTAGAAAGAACCGTTACGTATGAACTTACTGTAACAGTAGATCTTCGAGGGGATTATGGTCGAGGCACAGGTCAGGAAGCATAGGAAAACCAGGAGCAGTTTCAGAATTCACAAATAGCGTTTTATTTTTCTTAACAGCAAAATAAAAATAAAAATGATCTAGTATAACTATTTACAAAGGCAGTACAAACAGAGAAAGCTAAGGCCCCGTCCACACTACACTGCTCTGGCCCGTTAACGGATGCAATCCTTTACGGCCGGGGAGCGGTGCAGTGCGACCACACCTCGGTGGTGTCAGTTACTGGACCGCACTGCCGTCCACATCGGGAGCCCAGCGACCGCCACGTCGGCGCCCGATCCCACAATGCAGCTCGCGACCGCGCCTCGTCCCCTGTAGGGACTGTTACCGACCGTCCACACTACTACCGTAACGTTAATATGGACTGTTTCACAACCGCTGTAGAAACCATCTCATATGTGGTTTCAACAATGATTACAAAACGCCTCCAGTAACGTTACAGGTAAACGCAAACTGTTGTGGTAACAGTTTGGGCACTCTGTAACGTTACAGAGGCGTAGTGTGGACAGGGACTAAGTCCTTCTGAGAGTATCTCCTAATTACTAGTTTCAGTCCCTCGCTCTTTCAAAACATTGCTGCTCTTTTTATAACAAATCTTTGCAGGGAGCTTGTTAAGGAAATAGTTTTTTCACAAAATATTCTTGTCAGTTTCCAATTTTCTTGCAGGTGCAGCAAAAAAAACAATGACCTAGAACTGATCTCTTGTTTACAGCTCTGCAAAGGGCTTAAAAACTGTATCTCAGGTTAACCCCTTGAGTTCCAAATAGCTTTTTGCAATGATTTCAAAAGTACAACTATATACAGTTTTTAAACAAATGGATCCCAGTATCAGTGACATTTTCACATAAAGATTCAGATGTATTTTTTATAACTGCAGATATGCAAGGGGGAAGAAAAGACAGAACCGCAAGGGAAGGCAGAGAGATAGCGAGAGGCAAACAATTGCGAAACTGTCTGATCAGTTCCTAGGTCTCAAGAAAATTGGGTTGCGCAACCGGACAAGAGACAGAAAAGGAGATGTCAGAACAGACCCTTACGTTTAACTCTGTCTGAATAACAAATGGGGCAGGGCCTTATTCAACCCTGTCACAGGGATCTCAGTCACTAGGTCACACACATGGAACATCACAGTCGGTGAAGCAGGATCCACATGGAAGATTTTCAGCAGTACAACTGGGGCTACCCACACCATTGTGTGATGACATCACCAACCTTATAAAGGTGTGAGCGGCCCCACTCCCTCCTCAGTTCTTTCCCCCAGAGACAAAGGGAGCATAGCGCTAGCCAAGAGACAAAAAGGAGAGAGAGAGGGGTGCCCAGGCCAAAAAGAAAGGCTGGATACACCAGATAGCCAGTTCTAGAAAACAGTCCCCCAAAAAGAAGGATGGTAGGAGGGAAAGAAACCTGATGACTGAGATCCCCTCAAAGATCTACTGTTACGGTAAGTTCTTACGTAACTGTTCTGTCTTCTTCAGGGGCATCTCAGTCATCAGGTCTCACCGTAGGAATGAGTCCCAAGCAGTTACAGGTGCAAACAAACAGTCTGGGAGGAAGGCCAACCTTAAACACAAGACAGAAGGCCCTGCAGCACAGCCCTGTCAAATCCTGCACAGGCTCCAGATGCAATGTACAAAGTTTTTCTACTACTTTATCCTGAGATGGGCTATACTGGAGAATATTTTTTCTTAATGTAAAATCAGACACAACTTTTGGTAGAAAATAAGGACTGGTCAGCAAAGACACCCTGTCCTTGTAAAAATCAAGTAAGGAGGCTCATGCAGAAGATCCTGAAGCTTGGAAATCCTATGAGAAGTTGTCATGGTCACCAAAAAAGTACAGTTACGTAAGAACTTATCGTAACAGTAGATCTTCGAGAGGATCTCCTGCAACAGGCCACACCAATGAAACTACAGCCATCAGGCACCAGGACCACTAAAACTCCTCTAGCTAGCAGTCTACAAATGGGCCACCCAAAACGACGTCACATGCAAGCGATGTCCATTCCATAAAAATGTGGGTGGCCCTGTGCCCTCCTCAGTTCTCTTCCCCTGAGACCATAAGCATAGATTCACCTACTGGGGAACCGAGGAAGGGCCACAGGTTCCTCCTATGAAAAGAAAGTCAAGAGAGATAAAGAAGCCCTAAGGCCAATGGCGATTTGGGGTTGGGCTGGGATGGTCTGCTGCAAGAGATCCTCTTGAAGATCATCTGTTACAGTAAGTATTTGCGTAATTGTGCTATCTTACTAGAGGGCATCTCATACAGCAGGTCACACCTATGGAACAAGTCCCAAGCAGTTCTGACAGAAGAACCAGTCTGGGTGGCTGGAGGTTACATGCCTATGAAAAGAGGTCTTGAAGCACAGCTAGGCAGAGGCCTGCCCTATGACTTAAGGCAAAGTCCAGACTACAGTGCTTGGTGAAAGTCAGGACAATACTCCAAGGGGCAGCACCACATATTTCAGCAGCTGACACACTCCTGAAATAGGCAACAGAAGTGGCCATGCCTCTAGTGGAACAGCCACAAACAGACCCAGGAAGTTCCTTACTGTACTTTCTGTAGCAAAAAGTGATACAGGTGGCCAACCACCAGGACAGGTGCCATTTAGAAACTAGAACGCTCACTTTCTCAGGGGCGAAGAAAACAAAGAACTGGCAAGACGTCCTGCAGTCCTTCATGCGTTGTATATAGTAAAGTACAGTTACACAAGTACTTACCGTAACAGTAGATCTTCGAGAGGAGCTCTTGCAGAAGGCTATAACATTCAGGACTATGCCGCAAGCACTAGGACCCTCCGGAAACATTTTCAGCCAGCAGTATACAGCAGGGACTGCCCCCGATGCCGGCCCCACCCCGCCGTTGGCCTTGGTACAAAAGGGGGAGACCCAGCTCCACCTCAGTTCTCCCACCAAGGCCCGCAAACAAGCCCTGACAAGAGAAGGAGATGAAGCACATAGAGGAGATGTAAATGAAGATGGATCTGCACACCTCGAGGGGGAAGGCGGGTGGTAAAATAACGCCTGCTGCAAGAGCTCCTCTCGAAGATCTACTGTTACGGTAAGGTCTCACGTAACTGTACTCTTATTTCGAGTGGGAGCTCTTGCAGCAGGCTATAACATTCAGGACTGAATACCAAGCAGTCCACGCCAAAGAGGTAGATGACCCCAGGAGGTGGAATATGCTGACTCCAGAGGCCTTAGGACAAAAGTCCTTGCAAAACAGCCAGACCGAAGCTGGCTTGGTGTCTGGAGACAATATCCAAGCTGTAATGCTTGACAAAGGTATGCACAGAGTTCCAGGTAGCGGTCGCACATATGTCCCTGATAGAGACATTTCTCAGGGTGGCGAATGAAGCAGACACTCCTCTGGTGGAGTGACCCTTAACCGGGCCTGGTAGGGGCTTATTGTGTTTTTCATAGCAGAAGGAAACGCAGTGGACTATCCACTTCGATATCATCTGCTTGGTCACCGGTTTGCCCAAGCATTGTGGTGCAAAGGCCACAAAAAGTTGTTCCGATTGACGGTGCGTAGACGTCCGTTTGAGGTAATACCTTAAAGTCCTGTGGACATCCAGTGTGTGAAGGAGAGCCTCCCCTCTATTAGAAGGGGAAGGAAAATAGACTGGAAGGTCAACTGACTGGTTGAGGGTCAACTCTGAGACCACTTTTGGAAGAAACTTAGGATTTGTTCCAAGGGAAATCCTTTCCCTGTGAAAAATCAAATACGGCTCTTTACACATCAGAGCCTGAAGCTCTGATTATTAGCAACCAAAAAACAAACCTTCCAAAATAGAAAACGCAGCTCACAATCCACTGCCGGCTCAAAGGGAGGGAGGGTGAGCTTCTCCAACACAAAAAGGAGATCCCAGGGTGGGATAGGGTCCCGAATGGGAGGTCTTGTATGCAAAATTCCTCTTAAAAAGGTGTGGGTGACATCCAATTATGCCAACGCCTTATCTCCAATGAGAGCATGATAGGCGGAGATGGCCCACATATGCACCTTGATAGAGGAGTAACTCATGCCATTTTGATACAAGAAGAGGAGATACTGCAACGCTGAGTTCACTGGACAAGTGATGGGGTCCAAATGCTGTGACGAGGCCCATAAACAAAAACACTTCCACGCCATAGCATAGGCGGAGCGGGTGGAGGGCTTCCTTGATGAAACTAGGACTGCCGCCACATCCGGGGAAACCCTGTATCTGTGTTGAGCTACGTCTGAAGGAGCCAAGCATGTAGGTGTAAGGAATGAAGGTCCGGATGGAGCAGTGACCTCCGTTCCTGGGACAGCAACTGCGGGCAGATGGGCAGCAGAATTGAAGGCTCCATGGATAACCGCTGCAGGAGTGGGAACCAAATCTGCCAAGGTCATCTGGGGGCTACGAGAATCATTCGGGCCCCTTCTGCCTGTAATTTTAGTAGGACTCTCTGAATGAGAGGGAAGGGCAGGAAGACATAGAGAAATCTCTCTGCCAGGCAAAGGGATAACACGTCTGGCCAGAAAACTCCATGCGCATGCTCTCGCGAGCAAAACATTGGCAGTTTGGCATTGCGTGGTGACGCAAAGAGATCCAGCTCTGGATGACCCCACTTATCGAAGAGCTGACCTGCCACGGACTGTAGCAGCTCCCACTCATGTGCTCTGGATCGAGACCTGCTTAGGCTGTCTGCCAGATCGTTGAGGATGTCTGGAACGTGCACTGTGGACAGCAGAATGCACTGCTCAGGCGCCCAGTATCAGACTCTCATCGCCTCCCTGCAAAGGGGATACGAATGAGTATCCCCTTGCTTGTTGATGTAGAAGACGACAACCATATTGTCTGTTTGAACCAGAAGAGAGCCTGGCACCAGGTCCTCCTGAAAGGCCTGTAAGGCATAGAGAATCGATCGCATCTCCAGGACATTGATGTGAAGGGATCACTCCTCGGGTGACCAAACCCCTTGTGTTTGATGAGCACCCAGGTGTGCACCCTACCCCAGGTCTGATGCATTTGTCGTAAGAGTCTGATCTGGTGGCCTACAGATGAAAGCTGACCCCTTTCTCCAAATTCTGGGGGTCCATCCACCACAGCAAAGTTCTCCTGACTGGCTCGGTGATCTTGACCATGAAGTCTAGATCATCGTAGCCTCGGTCCCACTGTACCCTGAGCATCCACTGTAGGATCCGCATGTGGAGGCGGGTGAGGTGAGTGACAGGAATGGCCGCCGACATGTGCCCCAGTAGCCTGGGGAAGTTCCGTGCTGGAACTTGAGGAGTTATTGAGATCCCTTCGGCAATCTCTCACAGGCAAGCGCCCCTGTCCTGGGGGAGAAAAGCCATGCCCTGGATAGAACCCAGGACCGCTCCAATGAAGACAAGCTTTTGACTGGGCTCTGGGGACGATTTTTGTAGATTCAGGGTGATCCCCAGCTCTCGGAATAGAGTATAGGTGTCTCCGAGGGCGTGAATTAGGCCTGTCCTTGACAGGGCTGTAAGTAGCCAATCGTCTAGGTATGGGAAAACTTAGTGTCCCATGCACCTTAGAGCCACAGCCACCACTGCCAAGCATTTTGTAAAAACTCGTGGAGCGGAAGAGAGGCTGAATGGAAGAACTCAAAACTGGTAGTGCTCCCCTTGGAAGTGGAACCTCAGAAACTTTCTGTGGGGAGGGAAGACCCCGATATGCATATATGCATCTTGCATGTCTAGGGAGCAGAGCCAGTCTCCTTGGTGCAGCAGACGAAGTAGACCTGGGAGGGTCACTATCCTGAACCTTTTGTACTCTATAAAGAGATTGAGAGAGCTGAGGTCAAGAATGGGACGAAGCTCCTGTGTCATTTTTGGGACCAGAAAAAATGGGAGTAAAACCCCTTTCCCCGCTGATGCAAGGGGACTACCTCTATTGCCCTTTTCTGCAAAAGGGTCTGAATCTCTCCTTCTATTAGTAGGATGTAAGGAGGAGGACAATGGGAGTACTTTGGCTGAGTATGTGGGGGAACCTCTGTGAACTCCAGCGTGTGTCCTCTCCTGATGATATCTAGGACCCACTGGTCCACAGTAATAGACTTCCACCCTTCGAGATGAAGGGAGAAGTGGCACCCGACCATCTCCCCTGGGTACTCCTGTGGAAGGGGGGGGCGGAAGGGAGTCATTCGGCTGAGCCATGTGTAGGCCAAGAGGCCTGGGAGGACTTTGGCCCAAGGGTAGGAGCGCCCCTCCAGGCTGCTGGCTACTGGATCTCCTACAGAAGCCGCCTCTCTGCCCCTGCCGATTACCATGGGCATGATCTTGGCAACCTGAGGGCTTACAAAATGGCCGCTTTCATTGCATTTTGCTGGTCACCGAGGAACATCTGACGGACTGACCAGATAGACTTACCCGACTCTTGGAGATGAGAAATCAAAGCTTCCGTCTCCTGCCCAAATAACACGGTACCCTGGAATGGTAAATCCTTGATACTGGACTGCAGATCCTGATGAAAGCTCGAAACTCTCAACCAGGCATGGCACCGTAGGCATACCCCGGAAGCGGCTGCCCTGGCTGCTGTACCTGCAGTGTCATACGAGGCTCTCAGGACATGGGAGCCTACGTACGAGCCCGATTTCATGATGTCCAGAAGTTCTGTCTTCTGATCAGAATCTGGCATGGCCTTCAAAAGCTCTTGTCCCCTCTCCCATAGCGCATTCTGGTACTGGACCATATGCGTCAGGAAGTTAAGGGACCGTATAGAACAGGTGGAGGCAGAATAAACTTTCTTGCCCACCTGGTCCAAATAATAAGACTCCGGGCCGGGAGGCTGTGAGCTAAGGTGTTTCGGCTGCCTGGATTTGTCATGGGTAGCTATGATCACCGAGGAGTCTGCTTGAAGGTTTTCTGCTAGGAAAGCTTCTGCCCTCGGGGCCTTGTACAGCCTATCCGACTTCTTAGGAACAGCCAGGATGGAAGCTGGATGTTTCCAGGTAGTCCGCGTGAGGTCCTGGAAAGTGTCCACTAAAGGAGGGACCACCAGTGGTTTCGGCTCCTTCTGCCTCAGGTATTTTGCCAGTCTCCAGCATTCCGGATCCAGGTCCTCTCTCTCCCACTCGTTAGAGGTCTGGATATGCCTCATGATGTCCATGAAGGTTGGATCGTCTGGAGGCGAGCGAGGCTGGTCCTTCTCTCCCAGGAACTGCTGCAAGCTGAGAGGAAGATGACCAAGATGAGGACGAGGGAGATAGACTATAAGATCTAGAATAGTCTGATCTCTCCTTATGACCAGACTCCCTCTGTTGTCGGTAACTGGGGGACAGACGTCGGTCCGAAGACAGACGACAGAGCAAAGACCGACGTCCGTCAGAGGGCCGACGTCGGGAGCGCTCTCGTCTAGAAGACCGAGAAGGGCTGCGTGTACGTGACCTAGACTGACAACGATCTCCAGAGTCCTTGGAGTGTCGTCGGTGGTCTCCAGACTGGGCGCGGGAATGAGCCCTAGAAGGAGGTGTAGGCAGTCGCTCTGAGGACTTCCGTGGGGAAGGCTCACCGCCCGGTTGTGGTTTGCCCGCTGGGTCCGGAACCGGTGTCTGGGTCAGCAACGGGGGGGGGGTCCACTTCTGGACTTGCCCCTACCAAAAGGAGAACAGCTCCTGCAGCTCGTCCTTCGAAAACAGCTCTGCCGCTCGGCCTGGAAAGGGAGTATCCGGGATGTCAGCCCACGAAGGAGAGCCCTCCTGGGGGGAGGATGACTTGGGTGACGGGGACGTCAGCTCCTCCATGGCCAATCCCTCACCTTTCGCCCCTTCAACCAGCCTCGGTGGTGGTACTGACGATGGCGTGACGCCGGGTGGTGCTGGAGAGTCCTTGGGCTCCGGAGGAGAGCTTTTAGCAGGCGGCGCCAGTGCCTTGGGAGGTGGGACCGCAGCTTTCACCTCCAAGGGCTTGGTGGTAACCCTTAGTGGGGTTACCTTCGGCTTGGCCGGCTTCCCCGAGGGGCCAGCCTTGGCCGGCGATGACTTAGGATGCCTCCTGAGTCCGGCAGGGCCTTCTGGGAGAGGGCCGACGAGTAAGACTGGGACCGTGCCGGACCGACTACCGTCTTTCCTATGTCACTTGGATTTTCCTTTGCGTTTCCCCTCAGAGGAGTGCAGATCCATCTTCTTCTCCAGAAGAAAAGCCTTCAGGGCCTTCAGACGACGGATCTGGGCCCGGCTAGAAAATGCCTGGCAGGCGGAGCAGGCTGCGGTGTCGTGGTCTGACCCAAGCAGAAAACACAACTTCTATGGCCGTCCTTGGCCGGGATCTGCCTCCCACAATCGCACTTGTTCTGATGGTGTTCAGGCGAGGCTGACGACGGTGAAGACATCCGCTGTAGAATCTTCAAAACCGTTGGAAACGGTTTGACGACAGTATACTTGGGGAGTAAAAACTGTATCAAAAGCGGGTTTTTCGGAAAGGTTTTAGCTGTTCCTGGCAAGTTGGAATGAGATCTTTCTTCACGCAGGACGAGCGGAAAAGAACTGAGATGGAGCTGGTCCGCACCTTTTTGTACCAGGGCAGATGTCTGAGGCGGTCCCTGCTGTATACTGCTGGCTGAAAATGTTTCCGGAGGGTCCTTGTGCCCGAGACATAGTCCTGAATGTCATAGCCTGCTGCAAGAGCTCCCACTCGAAGTAAGATCAAATAGTTCTATGCATATCTAAAGTCGGAAGCAATGCTTCCCTGGATTGACATGCTCAGGATAACAAACAGGCAGGGGATGGTTTGATTCAAGGTAAATTCAGACACCACCTTTCGTAGAAACTTCGGGTTCACATGCAAAGATACCCGAATGTGTGGAAAATCAAATAAGGCTGCTCACGCCTAAGAGCCTGCCAATCTGAAATCCTTCGAGTGGATGTAATAGCAACTAAAAATAATACTTTTCATGAAAGAAAGCATAACTTGCAATATGCGGCTGGCTCAAAAGAAGCCAAAGTAAGCTTCTCCAACACAAAATTTAGGTCCCAAGACAGGACTGGATTGCGGATTGGAGACTTCAGATGAGGAATGCCTCTCAAGAAAGTATAGGTCACTGTCAGTTGTGCCACTGTATGGCCCTCAACAGACACATGGAAGGCAGAAATGGCTGAGAGATGCACCTTAAGGGAGGAGTATTGCAGGCCAGAATCTAAGAGGGACAGCAAGTATTCCAAAAACCGATTCACTGGACAGGAGAAAGAGCCCAACCGATGGGAAGCCGACCACAGAGCAAAGCACTTCTACTTCATAGAATAAGTGGTCCTGATGGAGGGCTTCCTAACAGCCACCAGAACATCGGCCACCTTCTGGGGCACCCCAAACCTGGCCATGGTTATGTCTTCAGAAGCCAGAAATGGAGGTGTAGAAACATGAGGTCCACATGGACCAGGGTTCCCTGTTCCTGTGATAGCAAGTCTGTGCACAGGGGTAGGGTTACTGGAGGTTTCATTGCCAGCCGCTGCAGTAAGGGGAACCAAATCGGATGAGGTAAGAAGGGGGCAATGAGGATCAGAGTGGCCCCGTCTAACTGAAGTTTGATCAACATCCTCTGGATGAGAGGAAAGAGAGGGAAGGCATACAGAAACCTCCCTTTCCAAGAGTGGGCCAGCATGTGTTGCCAGAAAATTCCAGGCCCTAGAACAAGCAAGCAGAAACGTGGCAGTTTTGCATTGAGTGGGGATGCAAAAATGTCCAACTCTGGGCAACCCCACTTGTTGAACAGGCTTTCTACGACCAAGGGCAGCAGTTCCCATTTGTGCATCCTGAATGGCGACTGGCTTAGCGTGTCCATCAGGACGTTTTGGATGCCTGGAACATGGATGGCCACCATATCTAGACCGTATTTTAGAGCCCAGTATCAGACCCTCATCACTTCTCTACACATAGGGTACGAGTAGGTCCCCCCCTTATTTGTCAATGTAGTGCATTACACTGATGTTGTCAGTCTGCACCAGCAGATAGCCCGGGGAGAGTTGGGTCTGGAAGGCTTGCAAAGCATACAGAATGGCTCATCTCTAGGATGTCGATGTGGAGATCCATCTCCAAGCTAGACCATGTCCCTTGAGTCTGATGGAGCTGCAGATGTGCCCCTTAGCCCAGCTCCAAAACGTCTGTGTTGAGGGTCTGCTGAGGGCAGGGAATAAAGAAGGGAACCCCTTTCAACAGGTTGCTGGGTTCCATCCACCGCAGTAGCATCTTTCTGACCAGACAGGAGACCAGAACTTGGTGTGCAAAGTCGTTGATGCGCTGATCCCACTGGACTCTCATTGTCCACTAGGGAATCCTCATGTGATGCCTGGCTAGAGGAACCCTGACCATGGTTTCAGCACTTAAGCGCAAGAGCCAGAGGAAGACACTGCTGTAACAGATCTACTGTTGTAAAGCAGCTGGGCCTGAGTCACCAGGCGGTGGTTCTTGTGCTGGGGAAGGAAAGCCATAGCCCGAGCTGTATCCAGTACTGCCTCTACATACAGTAGGTGCTGACAAGGGCTCAAAGCATGATCTGGGGAGACTTACAGTGATCCCCAGGACACGGAACAGTTATCTGGTATGCACCAGGGTCTGGAGCAGGTGCTCCCTGGACTGCACTTTAAGTAGCCAATCATCCTGGTAAGGGAAGACAGAGTTCCTCCCTCCTGAGGGATGCTGCCACCACTGCCAAGCAACTGAAAAACACCCGAGGTGTAGAGGACAACCTCTTTGGATGTCTCGACAACGCCCCCTGGCTGCACTGTCTCCCACCCTCGCCCACCTCCCCCTGATCTCCACCCTGCCCCAACCACCTCCCGCATCCCCTCACCCCTGCACCTCCTACCCCTCGATCTCCCACCCTCACTCGCCCAACCCCTGTCTTGCTCATAGCTCAAGTCTTTGTATTGGTTATTACATGTCTAAGTCAGTGACTACATGTTTGTAACTAAAAATTATGACTGTTGCACACGCTGACGTGGAACCTTTGTAAAAGAGCCTCGGCTCACAGGTATTGTAATCCTAGATTTAAATAAATAAAAGGGCAATGCTCAGAATTGGAAGTGCTCCCCCTGGAACTAGAACCTGAGGTACTGCCAGCGGGGAGCACACACCCTGATACAAAGGTATGCATCATGCATGTAAAGGGAACATATCCAATCTCCTTGGTGTTGAAGTGGCAGCAGATCCTGTAGGGTCACCAACCAGATAGTTTTGTACTGCATGTGGAAATTGAGATGTACCTCCAGGATGGGCTGTAAATCCCCTGTGCCTTTGGGGACAATGAAAAAGTGAAAGCAGAACCTCTGTTCCTCTGAAACAGGTTGTATGGCCTTTGTACAACAACGCAGGAACTCTCCCCAACAACACTGAAATGTGTCGTGTGTGTGTGTGTGTGTGTGTGTGTGTGGGGTGTCTTGACTGAACTGGAGGTTGCTCTGGAGGACACTCCAGAAGTTCTAGAGTGTGACCGTGCTGTGAGCTGCATGACCCAAATATGTGTGGTAATCTCCTGCCACCTGTCGAGGTGCAGGGAGAACCCACCTACCAACACCCCTCATGGAGCTGTGGGGAGGGGTCGGGCAAGGAGCCATGTCAAGGCAGCATCTGCAGCTGGAGTCACCCCCTCTCCGCCGGCGGGGCTGTGGTGGTCCTACGCCTGCCCTGAAGTCTGGTACCAGGCAGGGGCCTATGGGGGGGGCGCACAGCGAAGAGGCACCCACTGGCCACCGTGCGACCAGATGCAGCTGAATGACAGGACTGACTGCAGGGTCCTGCCTGAGGCCCACCAGACAAGAAGGATGCACTCATTCACCCCAAAATGCATAGACACTCTAAAAAGGGGCATCCTGGAAGGAATGGAACATGTCAATGGCAAGCTCAGACAATGCGCGGGGGCAGAAGCCAACTGATGTCACCCAGAGGTATCAGTGGCCGTGTAGGCCAATCTCAAAAGGTGCTGGCCTACAGCAGTGCCAACTTGAGGCCTTTAATGGTAATGTCCACTTCAGGGGTCTCGGGGGAGGCGCATGGCACAGCCATTGCTGCCCATCAGCAGAGAGTGGGCTAGCCTATGACCATACGTGCAAGGAAGACGAAACCCTGGGGGCCCACGTGGATGGAGCGGGGGCCCAGTTTGCAGAAGGCCTGGTTGACAGGGCTTCGAATCTGGAGGAGGAGGAGGAGACCATGGGGAATATGATTCTGGGACCACATATGGGCCACAGGAAACAACCCTGAAGCAAGGAAAACTCTAGGGATCGCTCTCCTGCCTGCCCGGGTATGGCAGAGATCCTGAGTGGCCTGTACTGGACGGCCAGCATGGTCGTCTCCAGGGCAGCCAGCCAGCCAAGAAGGGTTTGGGGGGCCCAGCCTGTCTAAGATGGGCCAAAGGCCTCCGGCTAAAGCCTGCCTATGCAGCAACCTCAAACCCTAGTGGCACTGACCATGCTCAAATGGGGAGCCAGTGCTAACTGAGCTTAGCCTGCACCCCCACCCCGAAAATAACCTGCTGATGATATGGACTGGGGGAGGGGCTCCTAGCCCTAATAGCCTCCCTAGCCTAGGCCCTGACCTCCGCCATAGAAGGGAGAGTACAGAAATCTGTAAGGAGGAGAGCAGGGTGGCGATGACGAAAGTCCACCGCATCCCTGGAGCTTCTGATGACAATGGGGGCAGGGAGTAAGCACCCCGGCATCGGCAGATGGCTGTATGGAAGGTCTTGGCCCCAGTGTGTTTGTGAGGGTCAGAGGGGCCGGCACAGTATGCAAAATCCCCAGAGCCCAAGAGGCTGGTCGAAGAGAGGATCCAGACAATGACATGCCAGCGCAAGTGGAACCCGACCCGGCCGAACACCCCTGCCAGTGGCCCCTATGCAAGAAGGGGTCCAAGCAACTGGAGTGAACCAGTGGCAGGAGCTGGAGGGCAGCATGGCACCAAATGATCACCGAAGCAGAGCCAGTGAAAACACCATGCCTATTGCCCCTATACAACGGGAGCAGGTGGCAAGGATAGTGGAGTCAGCTGGGGCATGGAAAAATGCCCGATGCCGACAAACCTTTGTCGGCTGAGAAAGGTCTGGTTGGGTGCTTTCCAAAGCCCCACCCTAAGGGGAGGGCAGGTGAGGAGAGATCGCCAACTGGGTGGAGTGGGGGGAGGCACGTACAGCCTCAAGATCAACAGGTCTCCACCAGCCGAAGTGCGGTCCGCAGGCACGACACAGAGTTGTACCTGTGGGTGAGTAAGGTGTTGATGACAGGGCCATGGCATCACCAGAGCTGATGACAATGTGATTGTGGTTGGCACCATAGGAAAGTGACGACTGGGAAAATATCAAGTAGTGAAACACTCTTAACCGGCTCTCCCCCAAAGTGGTGATCTGCTGCCACAAAAAGGAGGCATAACAGGATTGGTGCATTTTAGTTGAATCTGGTAGCTGGAGAGAAGAGTTTGAAACATGGATGGAAGATCTAACCATCCGTAGGCCCGTCTGCAAATAGCCGCCACCTGACTTAAGAAACTAGAGGAAGCGACTGTGGTCATCTGAAATTCTGAGGTTTTTTTTGAAGGTAGACAAAAAACACTGAAGAATAAAGGAAAAGAAAAGCAGGCAGTCGACTGAAGCAGAAGAGTCTGTATAAGGTCTGATGTGCACTGGTCGATGGCAGGAAAAGAACTGAGGAGGGTGTGGGTCCACTCATGTTTACATGGAAGGGATGTAGCCTATGTGTGATGTTGCCATGGACGGCCCACTTGTAGACTACTAACTAGAAATGTTTCCATGTTGTCCTGGTGCCTGATGGCTGTAGTTTCATAGACATGCTGGCTGCAAGAGATACCCTTGAGGAAGATCAGTGTTTTCCACAGAGCCAAAGTAAATTTTTCCAAAATAAAACTGAGGTTCCAGAGCAGACCCAGTCTATGAACTGGGGGACACGTGCAGAATACCCTTCCAAAATGTACAGGACATCTCTAGTTGTGCCACCATGCGCCCATCAACAGGGGCTTGGAAGAAATGGAAAAGTGCACCTTCCTTTATGGACCAGTAGTGGAAACCGGACTCAGACAGGTACAGAAGGTAGCCCAGCCCAGTATTCACAGGATGCATAACTGGGTTCACTGAACAGGAAGCACACCATATAGGGACGCACTTCCATTTCAAAGAATAGGCGTGTCTTGTAGAAGGTGCAATGTCTTCAGGGGCCATGCATTCAGATGCAGGGACTGCAGGTCTAAATGAACTAGGCACTCCGTGACCTTTGACAGCAGACCTCAACAAAGTGGGAGCTGAACAGAGGAGGCTCCACTGTCAGATACTGCAGAAGCGAAAACCAAATCTGGCAAGGCCAGAAGGGAGCCACCAGTATTAGGGTGGCATGCTCTGCAGCACCATCTGTATGAGAGGGATCAGACGAAGAAAGGCATACAGGAAATCTATCCAGGAGAGGGACAATGCATCTCACTAAAAAAAATCCATGCCCTTGAGCGAGCAAGCAAAAACACGGCAGTTTTGCGTTGTAGGGGACACAAAGAAGTTATGGACGACCACAACTTGTGAAAAGGCTGTGTACCACAGAGGTCAGCAGTTCCCATTCGTGCACCAGGGACTAAGACCTGCGTAGCCTGTCTGCCAAGATGTTTTGGACATCTGGGAGAAAACACGGCTGATAGCCGACGGCCATGCAACATTGCACAGTACCCTATTCTCATCTCTTCTCTGCAAGGGGGGATGAGAGTAAGAGCCCCTTGCTTGTTTATTTAGTGCAGGACACAGACACTGTCCATCCGAATCAGCAAGGGAATGGGGATATGCTTCTAGAAAGCCTGAAGGCCAAGCAGAACAGCCTGCATCTCCAGTATACTGATATGGAGAGCAGACTCCAGAGTGGTCCAGGACCCTTAAGTCTGACAGGAAATGAGATGGGCACCCCAGCTGGACCCCGAGGCATCCAATGTGAGGATACACATGGGAATCGTGGAAAAGAATAAAATGTCCTATAACAGGTTATGGCAGTCCATCTACCGTACTACAGTATGGCAGAGAGGGGACAGAACAAGGATTATTTGTTTCAGCTTATCTGTCACCTGTTCCCACTGTACCCAGAGTCTCATGCTGTATGCACATATGGAGACATGTAAAGGGAACCATAATGAAGGCAGCAACAATCAGCCCAAGGAGAGGTAACATTGTCCGAGCTGACACATAATGACTCCTGTGTTTCAGCTGGGCCTGGGAAACAAGAGCCTCTGCCCTGTCAGTAGGCAGGAAGGCACATCCCACCGCTGTATCTAGCACTGCACCAATATATTGGTTGTGCTGACCAGGAACAAATATGGATTTCAATACATTTGTCATAACACCCAGTTCCTCGAACAATTGTCTCATTCTGGACAATGTGTATAAAATCACTTCCTGGATGGGGCCTTCAGGAGCCAGTCATCCAGATATGGGAAGACATAATGCCCTTCCCTTTGAAGAGCTGCTGCCACAACCACTAAGCACTTGGTAAATACCCACCATGCTGAGGAAAAAAAAAAAGGGCAAGACTTGGAACTGATAAAGGCTGGCCTCCAGCTTTTTTATTAGGGTAAACTGAAAGTGTAGACAGAAACTCCACAGCAAGCTCTTTTTCTGCTATTTCCAGGACTCGCTCATCCATTGGGAGCTCCCTCCACTTTGACAGAGGGAGATCCACCCACCACTTTCACCCCTGGAGCCAACAGTGTAAACGAAGGAAATGGGGAGTCTGAAGGTACCAGGGTGGTGGGGGCATCGACTTGAACTTTACCTTTGGGTGGATCTACATGGGCACCAGGGGGCAACCACAGTTTTGGGCACGCTGCTGCTGATGGGAGGCACAGCCACCATGGGCAGTATGCTGGCAGGTTAAAGGGTCAGAAATCTGAGTGACCTTAAAGTCATTCTGGAGGACTGAAGCTCACAGACAACATTTTCAACATCACTCCCAAACAGCCTGGAGCCTTTAAAAGGGGCATTCAACACAGCCTGTTGTACATCAGTGGCAAACCCACTACACACAAAGCCAGGAATATCTCAGAAGGCAAATACTGAAGGCAGCAGCCCTGGCAGAAGCATCATATGCAGAGTGTAACAGATGCTTTTCAGTATTCACGCCAGCTGAGGCAGCGTTAAGCAAGCCAGTCCTGTCAGGACCATCTGGCAGCACCTGAATCATAGACACAGCAGATATGTACAGTCCATTCTGATATTTAATCAATGCATGCCTTGTAGTTTCGAATTCTGATGCTTAAGGATGCGGAAGAATAAGTTAGTTTGCCCATAACATCCAGCCTCCTGGATTCTTTGCCAGGAGGCAAAATGCTTGTGTGTATAGGGGCTCTAGAGCAGTCATGGATTGTCCTGATAACCACAGAATCTGTTTCAGGCTGGGAAGTATAATACGGCTTAAAAGATGGAGCACAGTACTAATTATCAGTCTTTCTAGGTATTGCAGGCAAGGTATTAGGCCTATGCCAAGCAGAAAAGGTAGCATCCTCTAAGGCAGGATATACAGGAGAAATCATAATGGAGGGAGCAGTGGGAACCCTCCAAAAACTCCATGAAAAATGTTCTTAGTGAAGTCTTCCTCTTCGGCATCAAATCTAATGACATCCTGGATTGGTATGAGGATAGCCTACAAAGAGGAATCCTCAGGAGGAGATCTGGGGGTATACACCACAGAGTCCTTGCTGTATGAGGAGAGGGTAAAGATGGAAGCAAACCCCCCTAACAGAGATCATCATCATCCTCCTCCTCCAAATTCTCTTTCATATTAAGGAGATCAGGACTGTATTCCACCCAGTCATTGGCTACAATCAACAGAGCCAGCGATGGAGCCGGCAGCTGCAGAGGACAGATAGATGTGCTTCTGGCTCCCATCAATGACGATGAGGCTGACATGGGAGGCTCAACTGACGGCACGGCTGTTATTGATGGCAACAGGCATCAAACTGGTTCAGAGAATGATGCCACCACTACCTGGGAGTTGACAAAACACTATAAAGGGCCTGAGACAACAATTTGAAGGGGTAGAATCAGACAACAGGGGACACATACCATCCATATTAGGGAAGGCAGTGCCAGACCCCAATCCTGATGTCTCACTGATTTTTTATTTTTTTTTGTGGGGGGCTGTAGTCACCACTGCAGCAGAAGACAGTGAGGATTCTCCCTCTGTCTGTCCCCTCTAGGACCACCAGATGCTCCTGGTTCCCCTCTTTCTTCACTCCTTCCTGTTGTAGCACCCATGGCCAAAACACCCTTGCCTTCCTGGGTCCCAAACTTTTCAAAACTCTTACCCACTCCCTCATTCAGTGTCGTTCTAATGCCTCCTTCAAACACAACCTAAAGACATGCCTCTCCCCACCCCCCACTGCAACTGCTTCCCCTCTTAATATCTTCCCTTGTCTATTCGTCCTCCAGCCCCATCTCTCCTCTCCCACCCAGCACTTCCCCCACACTCTTCACTTAATATCTTGTCTAGCTGTATACCCCTCTGCATCCTATTTCATCTGCTCACCCTCATCTAATCTTGGTCGGCCACAACCAATTCCCTGACTCCCACTGCCCAGCCCATGTCCTGTTCCATACCTTATTATAAGATCTATGTCAATTTGTTGAACCCAGCCACATGTCAGTTTATTTGTCTCCTTCTTAGTATACCTGCTACTGTTCATATTGTTTATTAACTATATTCTCTGATACTTCTTGCCTGCCAAACATAATACCTTATTCCTTCTGATGTACTGTATACTGACTGAATTAGTTCTAGTTCTTGTTTGTATTAGAGTTCTAGTTTCTTGTTTGTATTAACTGAACCACTGGACGCTTATGTAAACTGGAAGTTTCTGCTCACAACTGCCTTTCCAGTATAATAAATAAACTGATTTACCCTCCTTCAAATGGAGACCTTGACCTCATCGGCAAGCATAGCTTTATCATTATGCATGTGGTGACGGTTGGAAGAAGAGAACATCAGTGATGACTTATCCTTGTCTTTGTCCTTAGTCCTTGAAAACCACGGAAGCGACAGCGTCACGTGAACGCTGGGGAGTTCCACTCCCAGAAGCAGTGGGGCAAGAGGGAGAAAGCTGGCTTGGCACCTGTTGCCTTGGCTTGAGCACCCATGGCCTTAATGGTGATAAAGGTTTCTAAAGTCTTCTTTAAGTGTGCCCTGGTGACTTGGTTAAATACTTGGCAGATGTTGCAGGCCCGGATGTAGTGGGACAGGCTCAAACAGCAAACACAAACTATGTATGTGTCATCCTTGTAGATCTTGTGACCACAGGCACAAAACCTAAATAAAGGTTCATTCAAAGGCATCATAACAGGACAACAGGTGAAACAAAAGTAAAAACAAAATAATAAAGATGAAGAAACAATGACGTTGTTTCTTTGCAGGTCCGACAAGAGGTAGACAGTTGGAGAAAGAACCGAAGGGCAATGGGGCTGTCCATGATAATGCAGGAATCGATGTTGCATGTCACCGTGAGCGGCCCTTGGCTAGCAAAAGTTTCCAACTGGTCCTGACCCCGAAAGCTTACAGTTCCAAAGGTATGGCCCAGTGGAGAAAATAAGATCTACGGTTACGAGGGAGTAACCTGTGCTCATAGGATCATGGATTCAGTTCACTATCCACACACAGGCAGACTCTTGGCAGACCTACCGGAGGAGGGTGCAAGGCATGCAGTGTGTAGTGTGTAGTAAGAGGCACTGGAATGAGACTGTCTGCTACTATTTCTGATGTTTGGAAACATGCCATTGTTATACCTCTTCACAAAGGTGGTGATCCCATTACTCCTGGTAACTTCCATCCTATATCTCTTCTTCCCACTTTGGCTAAGATACAGGAACACATTATTCTTTCTCAGCTCACTTCCTTCTTGACAACTTTTTTTTTTTTTTTTTTTTTTAACACATTCCAGTCTAGCTTTAGGAAAGTACAGTTATGTAAGAACTTACCGTAACAGTAGATCTTCTAGAGGAGTTCTTGCAGCAGGTAATACAATTAGGACTAAGCTGCCAGGCATTAGGATCCCATGGAAAACTTCTAGCTAGCAGTCTATGGTGGGGGACTGCCCCAGACATCGGCTCCACCCCGTCAGCTATGGTATTAAAGGGGCAGTCCCTCAGCACCACCTCAGTTCTCAACCCAGCTGAAAAGATGGAGAACCAAGGAGGACCTCCCATTCCCCAAAGAGAGTAAAAAAGAAAACTAGTCCCTGGGGGCAGGTGGGTGGGAAAGCCACCTGCTGCAAGAGCTCCTCTCAAAGATCTACTGTTATGGTAAATTCTTACGTAAGTGTACTATCTCACTTCAAGGGGCCGCTCTTGCAGCAGGTAATACCATTAGGACCGAGTTCCAAGCAATACCCAAGAAGAGACCCAGGTTAGAAGGGTGGAGGACTGTAGTACAGTGCCTTATGGCACTTTAGGAGAAGAGTCCCTGAAGGACCGCTAGGCCGAAACCTGCTCTCCTTCTGGAAGCAATGTCCAAACTGTAGTGCCTGATGAAAGTGTGCACTGAACTCCAAGAAGCGGCTGTACAAAGGTCCCCTGAAGAAACATCCCAGAGGGATGCAAAAGGTGTCGCAACCCCTCTGGTGGAATGACCCTTGACCAGTCCCAGTAAGGGTCTGTTGTCCTGCTGATAACAGAATGTGATACAATTCATGAGCCACTTAGCATCTGTTTAGTTACTGGTGCCCCAACTTTCCTTTGGGCAAGAGAGACAAACAACTGGTCTACCTTTCTGTAGGAACTAGTACGAGCTAGGTAGTAACGAAGAATTCTATGTACATCCAGAGTACGTAATAAGGCCTCCCCTCTGTTTGAGTACTCTGGGTAATAAACCAGTAGCTGGATGTGTTGGTTCAGGGTGAACTCAAACACTACCTTCAGAAGGAACTTAGGATTTGTGCACAGGGCTATCCTGTCCCTGTGGAAAATAAGATAAGGCTCTTTACACATCAGAGCCTGCAGCTCAGAAATCCTCCGAGCCGAAATAATGGCAACAAAAAATAACGCCTTCCAATATAGAAGGTGTATCTCGCAACTTGCGGCTGGTTCAAAAGGGGGCAAGGTAAGCTTTTCTAACACAAACAGGAGGTCTCAACGCAGCACGGGATCTCTCCTGGGGGTTTAATATGCAAGATTACCCTTAAAAAGGGTCTTGCATAGGTCCAGCTGTGCCAGAGTCTTCCCATTCAGAGGCGCATGATAAGCTGATAGCGCACAGAGATGCACCTTAATGGATGAGTAGCTAATGCCCTAGTCCGAGAGGGAAAGGAGATACTCCAGCACAGATTCCACCAGACAGGTGAGGGGATCCAGAGAACTGGGGAATGCCCACAAGCAGAAACGCTTCCACCTGATGGCATATGTTGCCCTGGTAGACGGCTTTCTCGCTGCCATGAGAACCTCTGCCACTCTGAGGGATACTCCGAATCTGTTTGTAGCTATGTCTGCAGGAGCCATGCATGCAGATGCAGGGATCGGAGGATTGGATGAACCAGCGTCCCCTGCTCCTGGAAGAGCAAGTGAGTGGCCAGGGGCAACAGAACCGGTGGATCCGATGCCAGCTGTTGCAACAGCAGGAACCAAATCTGTCGAGGCCAGAAGGGTGCGACCAGGATCATTCAGCACCTTCTGCCTGCAACTTGATCAGGACCCTTTGAAGAGGAGGGAAGGCATACAGAAACTTCCCTGTCCAAGAGAAGGATGATGCATCTCGTTAAAAAAACACCAGGCCCTGAATTTAGCGAGCATAAATTTGGCAGTTTGGCGTTGTGTGGGGACGCAAAGAGGTCCAGTTCTGGCCGAGCCCACCTTCCGAAGAGGTAGTCTACGACTTCTTGCTGTAGTTCCCATTCGTGGTTCTGAGATAGAGAGTGACTTAGGCTGTCTGCGAGGATGCCGTGGATCCCTGGAACATGGACTGCTGTGAGATCCAGACTGTGATCCACTGCCCAGGTCCACACACTCACTGCCTCTCTGCATAGGGGGTAAGAATGAGTGACCCCTTGCTTGTTGAGATGGAAGACTACTGGGGTATTGTGTGACTGGACCAGAAGGGGCCCAGGAAGGAGTACCTCTTGAATGGCCTGTAGAGTATACAGGACGGCTCATTTCTAGAATGTTTATGTGAAGAGACCATTCCATGGAGTTCCAGGAGCCTCTTGTCCGGTGGAATGCCACATGTGCTCCCCATCCCAGTACCGAGGCATCTGTTGTCAAAATTTGTTGGGGGCTGGGACATTGGAAGTGAATCCCTCTGTCTAGATGAGCCGGGGTGACCCACCAAATCAGTGACTGATGAACTGCATTGGAGACTCTGATTGGCTGATCCAGATCGTCCCGTGCCTTGGTCCCACTGAACTCTGAGGTGCCACTGTAGGAGCCTCATATTCAGATGAGCGAAGGCAACTGTGGCTATGGCTGTGGCCACATGGCCCAGAAACCCTGATCTGCGGGAAGAAAGGCTTTTCCTTGGACGGTGTCCTGGACTGCTCTGATGTATTGCAGCCTCTGAGCAGGCCACAGGAACGACTTGGACAGATTTAGTGAGATGCCCAAGGCTCAGAATAGACTGAAGGTCTCCTCCAGTGTTTGACGTAACTGGTCTTCTGATGAAACTGTGAGAAGCCAATCGTCCAGGTAAGGGTGGACATAATGACCCCCTCTTTCCTAAGGGTTGCCGCCACTACTGCTAGGTACTTGGTGAAGACCCCTTGGTGCTGATGAAAAGGCCGAATGGAAGCACCGTGAACTGGTAGTGCTCTCCTTGGAAGGTGAAGCGAAGGTACTTCCTGTGGGATGGCAGTATCTTTATGTGCATATAAGCATCCTACATATCCAGGGAGCAGAGCCAGTCTCCTTGATGGAGCATGGGCAACAGCTCGCTAAGGTCACCATTCTGAACCTTTTGTATTTGATGAAGGTGTTCAGCTGGCTTAGATCCAGAATGGGATAGAGATCTCCCATCTTCTTTGGGACTAGGAAGAAGTGGGAGTAATACCCTTTGCCTCTTTGAGTGCGGAGTACCTCCTGAACAGCTCTTTTTTCAGCCATGGCCTGTATCTCTTCTCGCAGGGAGCCGCATGGGAGGGGGAGCAGTGGGAGGGGACGAGTGGACTGTATGGTGGAATTTGGGTAAACTCCAGAGAGTATCCCCTTTCGACTATCTCGAGGACCCATTGGTCTGTAGTAATGTTGGACTATCCTGATAGGCAAAGGGAGAATCTCCCTCCTACCACCTCCCCCTGCACTTCCTCCAGAGGAGGGGGGGTAGGTAGGGAGTCATGCTGTGGCGGAGAGGGTGGGCAGGGGAGGTCTGGCCGCCTTTGCACTTTTGGGGCCCTGGGCGCCTGAAGGAATAAGGGGCCCTCTTCTCTTAAAACCTCCTTTGTGCTGCATTTGGCATGTTCCCTACTGTCCCTGATTCTTCCGAAAGGGACAGCACTGAACTGCCTGTGGTTCTGATCTGTATATGCGATGAATATCAGACACCGCCTTGCCAGAATCCTATAGCCCTGTTATGAGCTTTTCTGTTTCCGTGCCAAAGAGGACGGGTCCCTGAAAGGGTGCATCCAATATGGCGTCCTGCAAATCCTGGCGTAAATCAGAGGCCCTCAACCAAGTATATACCTCCTCATACAGATCCCAGTTGCTGCCACCCTGGCTGCCATGTCTGCGGCGTCATAGGAACTCCTCAGCATGTGTTTGTCCATATCCATGCCCTACTGGATGATGGCTAGGAGCTCTGCCTTGTCATCTGAGTCTGGCTGTGCTTTAACCAGATCCATAGCTTTTGCCCAAAGCGACTTCTGGAACATGACCATATGAGCCAGGAAATTGAGCGACATGACCATGAAGGTGGCTGACGAATAGACCTTTTGGCCCATTTGGTCGAGCTTTTTCGTCTCCGGATCCGGGGGCCGAGCGCTCATGTGTCTTGGCTGCTGCACTCTGCCATGCGCAGCTGTGAGCACCACGGAGTCGGCTTTTGGCTGTTCACTTATGTGAGGCTCTCCCTTATGCATCTTATACAGCCTATCTGCTTTTCTTGGCACTGCCACTGTGGTAGCCTGATGCTTCCAGGTCAGTTTTATAACGTCCTGGAAGGATTCTAAAAGTGGGGGGAATGACCCAAGGTTTTGAGTCATTTGTCCCTAGGAATTTTGCCAGGCCGCGGCGTTCTGGATCTAGCTCCACTGTATCCCACTGATATAGGGCCTGGATGTGTCTCGTTATGTCCAAGAAAGATGGACATCCGGGGCTGACCGTGGGGTGTCCCTTTTCGGATCCGGAGATGGTAGAGGTAAACACATCCTCCAGTGAATATTCTGAGAAGTCCCCTGCATCTTCCCCTGAAGAAGAGGGTGGGCGTCCACTTGAAGAAGGAACAGATGACGGGTGCCTCTTTCTGACACTTGGGGATGGCGACCACCAGTCATCATCATCGGGTGGCAGATGCTATGTTGGCAGGTAAGGTCACCTGGGTCTCTGAGGCGACTGTTCCCTGTGTGGTACCCGAACAGGGGATGGCTCTCTGGGCTTTGCGAGCAAGTCCCCCTTAATAGTGTTACACCATGTGTTAAAAAGAGCCCCCACTTCCGCCAGCGGGACTGGTAGTGAAGGCGTTGGGGCAGGCACATTTGAGGGGCCTGGTGTTAGGCCTTGTGGCTCTTTGGGTACCGATGTCTGGTCCTGAGGCTCCTTGTCCAAGGGTGCCTCTGACGTCAGGTTCGATGGGGCCACATCCAGCGGTGCTGAGCCTCCCTGGGGTCTGGCATCTGGCTCTTTGGGGGGAGGCATAGGAGGGGCGGCCGTCTATCCACGGGCTGTGGTATCTTATCCTTTGGGGTCCTGGGAGTTTGGTCTGGCGCCCAGTCCTCTGGAGCAGATGGATGCTCTTTTGCCGGCGGCGCTTGGTCCGTTCCTGACATGGAGTCTGAATGGCCCATAGTCTGTTGGCCTTCTGAAGCTGATGCCACCCTTTCCTTGGGTAGGGGAAGACGTTCGGTACCTGACGACCTCCTGGCGTCTGGAGACGTCTAACCCCTTATGCCTTTCTGACTACTCTCAAAACTTTCAGGTGACAGTATCTCATTTTTTTGCCCGAAAGTGATGCCTGTCCCTTGGAGCCGATCCATGCGAGTGCTTGTGGGGCCTCTGCGCCAAGGGAACTTGGGCAGACGAATGCCCTTGAGAAGACTCCTTACCTTTGGAATGGGAGGAGGTGGTAGTCTTCTTAGATGAAGCCCTAGAAATGGCTGTTGTACCTGGGGGAACTGATTATGACCTCCCGCCAGAGGTGGATGAAGCAGAAGGGCTATGAGGGGACTTGGGGCAGGATTCCAATCTGGCTCTCTCCTTATGTCTGTGGTGATGCTTCCCACCCGATCTTTTCTCCTTGGGGGAAGAGCCCCTAGCTGAGGACTTTGTCCCGAATGGGTCCTCTGCATGGCAGCCACTTGTTACTCCAGCAGGCAGGCCTTGAGTGTCATGAGGCGGCGGATGCGGATCTTGCTGTTGAATTTTTGGTAGTGCGGGCAGTTGTCAGGCAGTCGGGATGGCTGTCCCTCGCCGGGATCTGTGCACTTTGACTTCCGCTGCTAGGATGAAGATGAAGACATGCACTTGAAGAAAAAAACCACTGAAAAGGAAAACGAACGATAAACTGCGAGAGGCGCACAATGGCTGCAACTGCGATGATGGCGTCCGTAAGGCCTATGTTAGCGGGTTGATGGCAGGAAAAGAACTGAGGTGGTACTGGGGGACCGTCCCCTTATACCATAGCTGACGGGGTGTAGCTGATGTTCGGGCGGTCCCCCACCATAGACTGCTATAAGTTTTCCGTTGGGTCCTAACACCTGGCGGCTTATTCCTAATGGTATTACCTGCTGCAAGAACTCCACCTCTAAGCGAGATCTCCCACTCCACTTCCACCTCCCTACTTTGTCTCATTGACTCCATACTTTAAGGACTGCTTACTTCAGCCATTTTTGTGGATCTTGCTAAAGCTTTTGACACTTTTGCACATCCCCTCCTTCTGGACAAACGTAAAGTGATTTTCTGACCTAGCTGAGAGCAACTACCACTCACATACTGTGGTTGTTGCCCTCAGTGGTAGTTATTCTAGCCAGGTTTTTACTATAAATAGCAGCCACTGCCAGAGTAATATCCCTCGTAACTTTTATATAGCGCCTGGCAGCCCAATCCATTCAGAGTGCCCCAATGATGGTGACACACCCTTGTGCTCAAGCATGTAATGATATGTGACCAGGGAGAGCATGGGGCGCGCCCATTGAAATGAATGAGTCTTGATTTCTCTTTTTTTTTTTTTTTAATTCAAAGTTATTCATTTTACCAAAAGGCAGTTACACATAAGCCAGGTATATTGCGTATGTCAAGTACAACGTAATCTAAACCTCCTAACTATACATAAAACAACTAAGTCCCCCCAAAATCGCCCCCTCCTCCCTAGCCCTCCCACCCCCCACCCATCTTCCCACCCCTGGGTGTGTCTGTCTATGTCCCTGAAGGAGGAGAAGAGACATCCCTTATATTAAGACAAGTGTTCATCCAGCTGGATTGTCAGACGCTCATTACAAGTATAATGCAAATAGCTTCCCCCATTTCTTGTCAAAGCTTGCCATGTTATTCCTAAAACCTGCTATCAGTCGTTCAGATCTAAAAAAGTTAGATCTATCCTTTAGCCATTCGCTATAAGATACTGTTAGCTGGTCCATCCAGTGCATCAGAACCAATTTTTTAACAATGATGGCGATTAAGGCCATATGATATCTACACTCCTTGTTCTCTCTGTTTTTTAAGCTCAAGACTGGCCACAGAGATTAATGAAGGGCCTTAGTTAGTTATGAGGGATATTACTCAGGTGCCGGCTGCTATTTATAGTAAAAATCTGGCTAGAATAACTACTGCTGAAGGCAGCTACCACAGTATGAGAGTACAGTAGCTCCCTTATATCGGAAATTACCTTCAAAGCTGCAGGTGCCTCTGACTCTTCAGTCAATTTCTTTCGCTCTTACACTGGCGGGGGTCTCAACCTGTCTGGATAGGAAAATCCATTTCATCTCCACTTCCCATTAGGCTCAGGCAATCCTTAGGGTCAGTCCTGGGTACTATTCTCTTTTTCATTCTCTTAAATGACCTCCCATTGTCTGTTCCTCTGTGTCCATTCATATGCACAGTGATGACAGTTCTTTTTGCTTCTGGCTCTTCTCATGACCTTACCTCCTGGCTGCAGTTGGATTTTGCAAAACATTCAATGCTGGTTCAAGTCTAACCAATTGTCCCTCAATGCCAAAAAAACACAGTCTCCTTGACTTTTGGTGCTCATCACAGGCCTGTCAGACTTACTTCTCTCCCATTATTTAAAGAGCTAGTGTACTGACTAAAACCAATATTAGATTTTAAAAGCAACCAACCATTACCTTTTATATCTGAGGTACTTTTTCTTTTCCCTTCAATTAGAAGATTGTTTACTTCATGTTAGTGGATGTGATGTGTAGAACAGCTCTTGGCCTGGCAGCTGACATATCTAGCTCTACTGTTTCACACTGTCAGTGAGATCATAATGCTGATGATGTAGTGTGGGGCAGTAGAGTTAGACACGTCAGCTGCCAGGCTAAGAGCTGTTCCACACATCCAGCACAACATTATCACACACAAGGCTTTCTGATGAGAAAAAAGGAAAAAGAAAAATACTTCAGAAATAAAAAGTTACAACTGGCAGCTACTTAAAATTTGTATTATTTTCCTGTCTGCCTGTTTTGGCTCCACTAGCTCTTTAATACCCTCAATGGCACCAAGACATAAGATGCTTCCTCCTTTAAGTACCTTGGGGTCTGCCTTGACCAGCATCTTGATTTCTCAGTGCATAGTGATGCTATTCACCATAAGCTACACTCTAAGCTTGGAGCATTGTACTGGAATAAAGCAAGAATTCTGCTTCCTGCCTGCCGAGAAATTGTGGTAAAAATGATTCTCCCCATCTCTGACTACAGTGACGGTCTACAGTAGCACCCCTAAATCTTTCCTTGCCAGACTGCCCCCCCCTTTTCCATTCCTTGTCATTTTGCTTTAGACTGCTGCTCTTGTACTCACCACTGCTCTCTTTACTTATCACTTTCTCTCCCCTCTCTTGATGCTAGGCCCCTTTCCCATTGTGCATCTTTTATATCCAAATTCTGGTTCAGCTCCCTTCCCTCCTATCTTGCATCCCTTCTATCCTCTCATCCTTCTTCCTCCTATCTTTTCTGCAACACTAATTCCTCTCCTCTTTCCACTCCTTCCAGAAAATCTACTGTTGGACAATCTGCCTTTTCTTACCAATTTCCTAAACTCTGGTTCTCCCGTCTCCCTTTCTATTCTTTCTGCCTCTTCTCCTTCCTCCCTAAAGTTTCTTTTTTATGACTTTTGTTCTCTTACCTGCAACTATATATGACCCTCTCCTCCTCTTTTTCCCTTTCTCTATAAATGTGTTTTATTTTTTACTTGCATTCATTTACTAATTTGTATCTATATTTATGCTTCATGTATTACTATCTTACTGTAACTGACTTATTTTCATCAATTTATTGTTTGGCTATCTCCTTCTCCCCTTTCCCCTAAGGACGCATCTGGAAACTTGCTGTTCTCAGCTAAGTATGTTTTCCCTGATTAAACTTTTAAATAAATAAAATTGTTGTCGAGTGCATCTGGTGTGCCAGTACCCGATGATGTCCCTGTGCTCCTGGGGATAGGCAGTGTTTAAAGGGGAAAAAAGGCCTGATCCAGAAGGATGAATCCTCCATCCATCCTCCACATCCAGCCAGGACTCCTCCGCTGCTTGGTAGTCCTCCAGGTCTTCACCTCCACCACGGGAGGCTGGATAAAACTGGGAAAGAAGCCACAGGAGCAGAATGATGACCACAGCCCTGGGGGCATAGCCAAGAAGACAGCACAGCATACTGGACCTGCTGGCACATGTAGCCTAGTCAATGGCCAACAGGCCAGAAGCTACAAATACCTCATTTGGAGGTTCTGCCATTTAAGCAACTGCATGGCCTATGAGATTTTGGGTTTAGCTGTTGTTCTTATTTTAAACTGCACCACCACTGGCCAACCAGCTGTGATGTCACCGGGTCTGCACCATTCCTACGGCTGCGTACCCAGTGAAGCACAAGAACTCCCTTCAGGATTTAAACTAGTACCAGTGGGTAGTGCCCCCAGTACAGGTGGACTGGCAATACAAAATGTATTGTCTTTCCTTTTGGGGGTGGGAGGGCATTGTTACAGTTACTTCTGTTTTAAAATGTTTTACTGGCAGGCCGGCCCAGTGGCATGGAGGTCTGAGGCATTGCTGCCTTACCTCCTGCCATGATGGCGACCCGTGTTCATGGTGCGAGTGGGTCGCTGGGGGTCAGCCGGGCAGGGAGAGGATCGAGCATCTGATGGACAGCTTTAAATTGGCAGTCCCGCTGAATGACTGCCCCAGGTGGAGGCCTGAGGGCAGAACGGGTCGGGACACCAATGGAAGGGAGAGTGCTGTGAGACTCCGTAACCTGCGTGCGCGCCGTGTCATGCCCCAGCAACTGGGGGTGTGTGGTAAAACAGTCGACTGCTAGGATCACTGGTCCTCCGCAGGCTCTGCACCAGCCAGCTGGGCACCTCTATGCCATCCAGGTAAGTCTCAGTGGATGCTGGGGTGATGGGGCTGGTGGGACCAGTGAAAGGGGTCTGGTTGACCCAGAAGGAAGAAAAAAAAAACAAAAGGAGTGTTTTACTGGCTGAACCTAGTCAGGCACTTAATTTCAGTCCTGCAACAAGAGTTAACTATCTTGCTGCCAAAAACAGTTGTGCTTTGCATTCCCCTATCCTTTGTGAATATTACCCAATAATATTATATTGATATTTTACATTTTGCCTCATGAGCATAGTTTTAGTGGTAAGTCACTAATTGCATTTTTGTTGAATTTAAGGCTGCACTGTAATTTTTCATGTGTGGGGGACACTGTGGAGAGGTGGGTAGAGTAACAATGATCTGTTATAAGGCATGCCTCTTTGTACTTGGTGCAGATAACAGCATTCATAGTTGCACCCTTTACATACTCACCAACTACCTTTACCAAGCAGAATAAAGTTCCAAACCTTAGCCGGCCTGCCAGAGCAGCGGCATAGCGTCCGCCTGCGACGCCAATGACCCAGGTTCAGGAATGGGCCTGGGAGTCAGAGGGCCAGCTGGGGGAAAGAGGATTGAGCATCCCAGGGACTGTCCTCCTCCAACAGGGGTAGGGATGGCTTTGCTTCCAGTACTTGCCTGACCCCCTAGCAGAGGCTAGGGGCCTGGAACACCGAGGCATGCACAGGGGAGTGGCAGGTAGATGCCAACATAAGTCCTGGCATCGCTGCACGTCTGCCACTCAGTGGGACAACAAAATGGGGAAAAAGGGTCAGGACGCAGCTGGGATGAAGTCAATCTTCCTCGGACACCGCACCGGTTCATGGGACCCTCTCCTCACCGGATCCGTTCGTCAGCAGGTGGTGCCTGCCGTCAGACCTCAGCCATGAAGGAGGGGGGGCCTAAGCTGTGGGGGAAGTTAGGGTCAAGGGCCTTCACCAGATCAGTTCCTCTGGTGACGTCCCCCTACCCCACGACGACCCCGCCATGGGGGGAAGCCATGGGGGAAGCTTGGTGAGGCAAGTGTCTGTGGGCCAGGTGAAGGGTTGGGGGTCGGTGGAGGGCAGGGCTGCACCGCGGTGGCAAAAATATAATGCGAAGCAAAAAAAGAAAAAAGGCCTGAAAACCTTGCAGAAACTCAATTTACTGACATAAGCTGGGAAGGAAGATACCTGTTCTTTTAGTGGAGAAAAAGTTCTGAGAGCAAATGCAGCAGAGCTAGTGGACTCAGAACTGGGTGGTAGGAGTCTTCAAGCTTGAAGACTGTTTCTGGTGACTGAGCTCACTTAGTTGAAGCCTGCCCAAGTATACAGATATAAACTGAATCTATGTAGTTAGAACACACAACACATCATCTCTACAATTACAGTGCTACATGAAAGCAAATATATTTGCATCCAATATATGTTAAGTATAAACACGGCGTAACTTGCCAACCACAACACCTGTGCCAGTCATAAACAAAGAGATATTAACTGGCACAGATGGCAGAGAGACTGCTTTGTCAGCACCAATGGGACAACCCTACTTTACTGCCCCGCAGTGGAATCTTTGCCTTTTCATGGTTTAAAAACAAACCAAAAAAAAACACCGACTGTAATACTGTTTACTGTTCTCAGTTTATATTATAGGGAACACAACATTTAATCCTGCAAGTTCAGTTTTTTCAGCTCTATTCAGAATAGACACCTATTCAGAAAAACTGAAAAACAAGATTTTTAGTCTAGTTCCTAAAATGACCTGAATTGATTTGGAACCCCCATTCTGCAAAATAACAGAAGACAAAACAAAAAGCAGAAGACAAAAAAAAAAACTACTTACCTTATTGCTTTGGGGGTCATGTTAGACATTTAGACTGGATCCCGAGATAAGACAGGGATTATCTGTTTAGATTTATTCAACTTATTGCAACCAATAAGATGGCTGGAGTTTATAAAAGCACAACACAAATATGACAAAGGGAAAAGTTGCTCTGAAACATGTGGTTTCCGTTTTTAAGAAGACAACAGAACTCTCTACAAATGTCATTACAGACTGAAGCCACAGTGCTTGCTAACACCTTGCATTTGCTGCATTTTGTCCTGCCAAGCCTCACAGCACACATCAGGCCTTAGCTGAGGGTGCTCTGTAGTTTGGATATCCTTGTAAGCATATATCCCATAATTTTAAAATAAAAATCACTCTCCAGTTTAGAATATGACCATAAAATTACAGGATCAAACCTCTGTTTAAGAACTGTCTTAAAATGTACCATTTAAATGTAAGATTATGCAGTGCCATGTGGGTACAGTACTACTACGGGGACATGTAGATGAGTCAAGAACTAGATTTGACTGAAAGTTATTAAAAAACTCCACCAATTTCAGCATGGAAAAAGTGACATGAAGACTTGTTGGCACGCTAACTTAGATGGAGTTTAGATTCTTTCTGAAGTACACAGGAAGAAGACAGTACAGTGAGGTGAGTCTCGGATCAAATCTGGTGCAGACAGTCTCATTTCCCATTTGCTGTAAAGTGATCTGCTGATAAGACATTTTGCAACTGATTTGTATGCATCGCCTTGAGTGGTACATTTAAACTGATGCCACCCACATTAATGAATCCTACCTTGTGGCTGGATCACAACACACCTTGTGGGGTGTGGCACGAGGCTGCAGGCCGAGTGAGTAAATCCCACAAATACACACTCCCTGGAGTGCTTTGGACCCATGATAAAAGAGATTTGAAAAGCTCCCCCCATTTAAAAAAAATGTAATAAAAATAAATGATAAAATAAAAATGATTTGATCCATGCACCAGGTAAAGTGTGGTGGCTGTGACATATGCTCCCTTGACTGTCTGTACCCCACCCCCACACACAGTCCTATTATTTTGGTTCACTGTTGTGTGTTAAGTTTCGCACATCCTTAGAGATTAGGGCCAGTCACCGAGGGAGGTGAGTTCGCGTCTCTTCTGTGTTAAGCTTGAAGGTACAGTGCTTACTGTAGCCGGGACATCGGTTAGCAATGGAGCACTTTGATCGCGTGAACTGGCTGTCAGATAATCACTGCTACGGCCAGTATGTATGGGATTCTGACAACCATATTCTCAATTATGGGATCATCAGGCATGCCAAACAACATACTGCTAAGAAACTACTGGAGTGCAGGGTTGCTGCACATACATTAAAAAAAGGTCACGCTGTTTGCCATTTGTTTTTGTTTACAGGATTGTAGGTTTTTTACCGAAAGAAACCATGGTGTCTGTCGGAAACAGAATGTTCGGTTTCATGATTCACTTGTATGTACGTGTGATCAGATCAAGTGAGACTTTTGACAAGTGTACGTTGTCAGATTTACACATGCAACTAAAACCCCAGTCAAACCTAAGACAAGGATGTTTCCTGGCCATTTTATAGTTACTGTTTTTAAGACTTTGTTAAAAGGAAATACACCCCCATCCAAACAAATTTCCTAGGAAAATGGTCTGGGTATTCAGAGAATACTCAGAAGCAAGTTACATGTAAACAAACGTTACAGTTCTAATGTAAGTATAACATGATAGGTTACTTACCTGTAACCACTGTTATAGGAGTGGTATACCGTTCACATCCACACACAGGCAGCTCCATTGGACATGCTGATTCAGACACCTTCAAGCTTAGCTCCTCTCACCACCTGGGCCGTATATCCCAGACTCCACCAGTGACGTCAGATATTACCATGCTGGAAGCAGGGATACATGTGCCACTTGCCAGGGAAGGCCGGGTGGGTTGTGGGAATGTGAAATGTATTCCACTCCTAAAACAACTGTTACAGGTGAGTAGCCTATCTTTCTAGGGACGCAGATACAGTTCACTATGCACACTTTGACAGACTCCCAGGAGTTTTCTGGGAGGAGGGGGAAAAGGGCACACCCCTATTTGGCGAACAGAGGCTGGAGAACCAAGGTCCCAAAAGCAGCATCCCAATGAGACTCTAGGTCAATGCTGTAGTGGGAGATGAAGGTGTGCACTGACATACACGTAGCAGCTCAGCAGGTTTCCTGGATGGGGATGTCCCTGGAAGCAGCCACCAGGCAGCAGAATGTCTGGTAGAATGAGCCCTAAGCCCTACAAGAGGCCTCCTACCCACGAACCTACAGCAGAAGTCAATGCAGGATGTGGTCAACCTGCCAATCGTCCACTTTACTGCAGGTCTGGCAGGTGTGGCTTCAGCGTATGTCACAAACAGTTGGTGAGCTTCACCCCAAACTCCAGCTGTATGCTCATTATAATAAAAGAGTGCTCTCCGCAGGTCCAGAGTAGGGATCCTATGGTAGGCCTTCAAAGATGGACTGATAAAGTAGACCAGTAAGTTAATCACCAGGTTAAAAAGAAATCCAATACTACCTTTGGGAGGAACTTCAGGTGGGGGGTGAAGGACTCTTTTCAAGAGGTATCCATAATCAGGAGTACAGCTTCCAATAAATCTCAAAAAACGGGATGACTAGAAACACCCAATCAGGGAAAGGGTACAAATGCATTTTCAGGTGACGAGAAGGAATTGTGAATGCTAGAAGTGGTGCAGTGTAGTGACAGTTGTCAGAAAGACCTTCCGGAGACTGCAGTGCTGTCCTATCTGCACACACCTCTCTGGGTGGAGGGAGGAGTTGTAGACACCTGGCCAATTTGGCCAGGATTTAGTGCACCTCTTTCCCTACCCAGAAGTCACCAAATCTGACACCATTATTTCAGAGGATGCCTGTGAGGAAGAATGGCTGGACTACGATTGGCTCAGGAAGGGTGAGGGTGATGGATCAGAGGCACATTAGTCAGTCGATAAAGTACAGTTACATAAGAACTTACCGTAACAGTAGATCTTCGAGAACAGCTCTTGCAGCAGGTTACACCATTAGGACTGAAGCCGGCAGGCGTCAGGACCTCACGGAAAATTTTCTAGCTAGCAGTCTTCAGCAGGGACCACCTCCGACGTCGGTCCCGCCCCCGACGTCAGGCGTAGTACATAAGGAGGCGGTCCCGCCAGAATCCCCAGTTCTCCCGCTGGAGACTTCCGCTCGCTGGATGACATCAGAAGAGGAGACAGAGGACCCACCATCAGATGGCCAAGACTAAGAACTGACCTTTCCGATCCTAAGGATAGAGTTAGGCTGGAACCTATTTCCTCCAAGGGGGGAATGGTGGGCGGGAAGGTACCTGCTGCAAGAGCTGTTCTCGAAGATCTGCTGTTATGGTAAGTTCTTACGTAACTGTACTATCTTCTTCGAGGTACAGCTCTGGCAGCAGGTTACACCATTAGGACTGATTTCGAAGCAATGGCGCCTTGAGAAGCCATCGGGAGGAGGCAAGACAGAGATTCAGACCCGTCCTGAGCCTAAGACAGGAGGCTCTGAAGAACAGCGAGGGCGAAACCCGCTCTTCGCCTTGAGGCGATGTCCAGGCTATAATGCCTGATAAAAGTGTGCACCGAACTCCAGGTGGCTGCGGCACATATAGCCGACGTAGACACGTTCTTCAGTGCTGCAAAGGAGGTAGCCACTCCTCTTGTGGAATGGCCCTTGACCACTCCTGGTAAGTGTTTCTTACGTTTGTCGTAACAAAACGAGATACACTGAATGAGCCAGCGTGAAAGGGTCCGTTTCGAAACTGGGGCCCCTTTCATCCTCTCAATGAATGAAACGAACAGCTGATCCGCTTTCCGGTGCTGTCTGTTTCTGGTCAAATAATATCTGAGACACCTGTGAACATCCAGGGTGTGGAGCAGTGCTTCTCCTCGATTGGCGTACTTAGGAAAGTACACTGGTAAATCAATGTCCTGGTTAAGAGGAAGGGCTGAAACCACCTTAGGCAGGAACTTAAGATTCGTCCTCAGGGACACCCTATCCTGATGAAAAATTAAATAAGGCTCCTTGAACATGAGAGCATGTAATTCGGAGATTCTTCTTGCCGAAGTAACTGCAACCAAAAACAATGTTTTCCACGAGAGAAAACGTAGCTCGCAATCTGCGGCAGGTTCAAAAGGTGGCAGCGTAAGCTGCTCCAGGACGAAGGGTAAATCCCAAGGAGGGACGGGATCCCTAATAGGCGGCCTAAGGTGGAGGACCCCCCTTAAAAAGGCACGGGTAGTATCCAGCTGGGCCACCATACATTGGCCTATGGGGGCATGATAAGCTGAGATTGCACAAAGGTGCACTTTGATCGAGGAGTAAGCTAACCCGGATTGAAAGAGGAAAAGCAGGTACTCCAGAACCAGCTTTTCAGGACAATCTAAGGGTGAGAAACCGTGTGCTTGAGACCACAGGCAAAACCTGAGCGACTTCATGGCGTATGTTGCATGTCGCCGGTTTTCTGGCGGCAGAAAGTACCTCTGCCACCTCTTGCGAGACCCCGTGTCGCAACATGGCTATGTCTCGAGGAGCCAAGCATGCAGGTTCAGTGAATGCAAGTCCGGATGGACTAGTGAACCCTCCTCCTGAGACAACAGGTGGGAGCTGATTGGCAAAGAAAGCGGAGGTTCCCGGGATAACTGATTCAGAAGCGGGAACCAAATTTGCCTGGGCCAAAAAGGCGCTATCAAAATAAGCATTGCATGCTCCCTGCGAAGTTTGAAAAGGACTCTCTGGATCAACGGGAAAGCGTAAAGGAATCTGCCCACCCAGGAGAGGGACAATGCGTCTCGCCAGAAAACACCAGGCCCTGGATCTAGAGAGCAAAAATTGGGCAGTTTTGCTTTGGATGGGGAGGCGAATAGGTCTAACTCTGGAGTACCCCATCTGTGGAACAGATCCTCTGCCACCTCCTGTAGAAGTTCCCACTTGTGGACTCTGGCCTGGGAACGACTCAGGCTGTCTGCGACAGTGTTGTCCACCCCGGGAACGTGAACTGCAATGAGGCTTGCGCCGTGTCGTATTACCCATTCCCACACCCTCATGGCCTCCCTGCAAAGGGGGTAGGAGAGTGTGTGCCTCCTTGTTTGTTGAGGTAATACATCACTGCAGTATTGTCTGTTTGTAACAGGAGAGTACTCGGTGGAATCTCCGACTGGAAGGCTTGCAGGGCATAAAGGACTGCCCTCATTTCCAATATGTTGATATGGAGATGAGATTCCTGGGTAGTCCATGTTCCCTGAGACCTCACCCCGTTCAAGTGAGCTCCCCACCCCAGCCCTGAGGCATCTGTGGAGAGTGTTATCACCGGCGACGGCACTGTGAAGGGAACCCCCACGGAGAGGATTCCCAGATCTAGCCACCATTGCCAGTTCCGAACCACGGTCTTCGTGATTCTGACTGGATGCAGCAGGTGGTCTTGCCTTTGGTCCCACTGCACCCTTAACATCCACTGGGTTACCCGCATGTGGAGTCTTGCCATCGGGACTGTTGGAATGGCCGCAGCCATGTGTCCGAGCAGGCGAAGGACCAGTCTGGCCGGGACGGCCTTCTTTGCTGACAGGTCCCTTATGAGGGATCGAGCAGTGTCTCGCTCTGTCTCGGAAGAAAGGCCTTCCCTTGACGGTGTCCAGAACTGCCCCTATGAACTGCAGCTTCTGAGATGGTACCAGGAGAGACTTCTCGTAGTTGATTAAGATGCCGAGAGACTGAAAGAGAGCCTGGGTATGCTGAATGGCCAACAGCAATGCCTCCTTGGAGGAGGCCATGAGAAACCAGTCGTCCAGGTATGGGAACACGTAGTGGCCCTGTCTCCTCAGAGACGCTGCCACGACTGCCATGCACTTGGTGAATACCCTGGGTGCTGATGACAGCCCGAAAGGAAGTGCTCGGAACTGATAGTGGCGACCGAGAAACTCAAAGCGCAGGAACCTCCTGTGCGCCTGAGCGATAGGGATGTGCAGGTAGGTGTCCTGCATGTCTAGGGACACCAAGAAAGCATCCTTCTTCAGCATGGGGATTAGTCCCGGGAGGGTCACCATGCGGAAGCGCTTGTAAACGACCAACATATTGAGGTCACTGAGGTCCAAGATTGGACGGAGGTCCCCTGTTTTCTTTGGAACCAGGAAGAAGTGTGAATAATAACCTGCTCCTCGCTGGTTCCCTGGAACATGCTCCAAAGCTTCTTTCTGTAGAAGCGTGAGCACTTCCTGCCTATGAGCAGAGTGTGCTGACCCGAGTAACAGGAGAGCAGAGGAGGCCTTGTGGGGGGCTTGTCTAGGAATTCTATATAGTGGCCTTTTTCGACCAACTGTAGCACCCACCTGTCGGTGGTGATCGACCGCCACCCTGGCAGGTGGTCTGCGATGCGACCCCCGACCTTTGTTTCCCGTTGATCCTGAGGAGGGCGGGGGCCGGGAAGGAGTCATGCTGTGGCAGCAGAGGGTCCTGCAGGTTGGGTCGACTTGGTAGCACGTTGGCCTCTACCTGAGGATGTCTTGACCTGGGCTTTCCGAGAGAAGGAACCCCGCTATTGCTGGCCGGAACAGGGTTGTTGCCTCTGAGTCCGGCTGCGGAAACGACTCTGGTTCCTACGAAAGGAACTGAGAGTCTAGATCTGTACATGGCCTGGACAGATCTAACAGCCTTCCCAGCTTCCTGTAATTTGGTGATGACCTTTTCCGAGGCTTCACCCAACAAAACTTCGCCATGAAAAGGAACGTCCATAATGTTTTTCTGGACGTCTGGGGTAAACCTGGAGACACGGAGCCATGAGTGTCTCCGGAGACATACGCCTGAGGCTGCCGCCTGGTCAAGAGTCCGCTGGAGTCGTACGCGGCTCGGAGCACCTGGGTCCCCACGCTGAACCCGTGCGGAGGAGCTGAAGGAGTTCTCCCTTTGGCCACCGCCTGGCAATTTCTCCACCAGTTCCTGTCCCTGTTCCCACAGCGCGTTCTGGAACTGAACCATGTGGGTCAGGTAATTCAACGATCTGATGGCGCAAGTCGCGGCCGCGTAAGTGCGCCTGGTCAGCACGTCCAATTGCTTGGACTCCGGGTTCGTGGCTGCGTGCTCAGATGTTGCGGTCTCTGAGACCGGTCACGAGAGGCTGTAATGACCAGGGAGTCGGCCAGAGGATGGTTAGCCAGGTACTGGTCCTCCCTTGGGGCCTTGTACAGGCGGTCAGCCTTCTTTGGCATTGCCGGGGTTGAATGTGGACTCTTCCACGCTGCCTTGGTGACGTCCACGAAGGTGTCCACCAAGGGTGGCACTACCACAGGCTTGGGATCTTTTGGCCGAAGGTAGCAGGCAAGGCGTAGTCTTCCGGGGTCGAGTTCCTCCGCATCCCATCCCATGTTCTCTTGGATGTGTCTCATTATCTCGGTGAACGAGGGGTCATCCGGAGGAGACCTGCGGAGGTTGCGTGGGTCCAGAGAGGGGATGCTGATCGGTGAAGGAGACTTGGAGCATACAGAGATGTCAGATCTGGAATCCTCCATAGACGGTGAGTACCGACGTCTTCTGGGTCTCTTGGGGCTGGGTGACCCTGAAGAGGATCTTGATGGAGGCCTTCTCTTTTCTGTAGATCTGCCCCTAGGAGGTGCTGCTGGTTCCTGGGGTGGGGGGGGGGAGGTGCTCAGCCTGCTGCCCCTTTAGGCAAAGGAGGGGGCGCAGGCGTCGGTGGTGCCGCGGGTGCGGGAGGAGGGTGCGTGGTGACCACATCCTTTCTGATGGTGTCCCACCAGAAAGTGAAGAGCTCCTTCACTTCTGCCAAGTTTAAGCTCGACGACTGACCGGGCGCCGGTGGCCTGTCGTCGGGGCCGGGCGTTGGCTCCACGGGAGTCTCAGGTTCTGGAGAGGGCTCCCGTGGGGGCTTGACGGGACCAGAATCGCCCGCCTGGTCTTCGGCTGAGTGACTCTCCTCCTTCCGGACGCCGCCTCCTGACCGGCGCCGGTAGGCGGCGTGGTCCTTCTGGCTGCAGTGTCTGACGCCGTTCCCCCACTGGCATCCTGGGGTGACTGCCTGACCGCGACGGTGGTGACGAACTGCCGCCGGTTCCCGGGAGTGTTTGTGTACCTTGGCCGACGTCGGGTTTGCCGACGTCCGCTTAAGGAAGGTCAGCTCCTTGGTTTTGCGTTGGGGTGGCGGCGGCAGGGAGACTGACCGGACGTTGGGGCCCGAGTGCCGGGACGAGGACTTGTGATACTCTCCTGACCTGGACGAGGCCTTAGCCGAAGAAGCGGGCCTGGAGGTCTTGGCAGGCCGCAGAGTTGAAGAACCGCTGGCTGATTTGACCACGACCGGGGGAGGCTGAGAGTGGGCTCTAGACGGGGAGCGGTCCGACCTGGAGCCGGAGCTGCGGGAGTCCAAGGCCCTGGATGGGGATCTAGGTCTCACCTTCTTCCGGTGCTTCTCGTGGTGCCTGTGCGACTTCCCCGAAGATTCCCCCCTGGAGGACAGTTCCATGGCCTTAAACTTTTCTTCAAGAAGGAAAGCCTGGAGAGCCTTCTGTCGGCGAATTCTGGTTCGGCTATTAAAGCCCTGGCAGAAGGAGCAAGCCTGGGTGTCGTGATCCAGGCCCAGGCACCGAACGCAGGCCGAATGGGGGTCTTTGACAGGAATCTGCTTCCCACAGGCACACTTCGAAGAATGGCCCTCCACTGAAATTGGGGAGGACATCAGACGAAGAAACGGCTTGAAAAAGAATTTCTTCCGAAGTTTTTTGGAAGGGATTTCTCTGGTCGTCGTGCGCTAGACTAAACCGATGAGGTCGAGACATGCAAGTCGACGGCGGGAAAGAACTGGGGATTCTGGCGGGGACTGCCTCCTTATGTACTACACCTGACGTCGAGGGCGGGACCGACGATGGAGGTGGTCCCCGCTGAAGACTGCTAGCTAGAAAATTTTCCGTGGGGTCCTGACGCCTGCCGGCTTCAATCCTAATGGTGTAACATGCTGCAAAAGCTGTACCTCGAAGAAGATCACTACAAAATTCCTGTGCCACTCTGATGGGATGGGACTGCTGGGGGGAGGCACCCGTGACAGTGACCAGAGAGAATGTGGTGGTTTTCTGTAGTGGAGACCCAAAGAAGGGTGGTAGAGGACCCTGAAGGAGGAGGCGGCAACTTCTGGTGGGGGAATCTATTATGAGGGGGACAGATTTGGAATAGGAAGGGGGGAGAGGGAGGTTAGGTGCGTATGCAATGCCATGGCCTGGAGAGATGGGAAGTGGATTCTGAGGCTCATCAGTGCAGCAGGGCAGGAAAGAGAGCTGGATACCATTGTCCACCTGGGGACAAATGACCTAACTAGGGTGGGGCTGGGATAGTGCAGGGGGAGTTTAGTGAGACAGGGAGGGGTCTTAGGTAGTGCACTCAACGGCTTTTGCTGAGGTGCTGCTTGTCTATGACATGGTGGGAGGAGAGGGATCTCCGCACCAGGAGCTTCAACTCATGGTTGAAGGAATGGTGCAGAGAGGAGGGTTTGGCTACTTTAGGGTATGGACAAGTACAGGGTTATGGCCTGCATTCATCCAGGAGAGGAACTGTAGTCCTTAGTGGACACTTTAAATGTTACCATGATGAACATTTAAACTAGCCAAGGGGGGGGTGGCAGAAGGAACTGGACAGGCATAAACGAGCTGAACCAGAAAGGAAAGGAATCCCTCAGAGTGCAAAGCAATAAAGGAAATAGGGTGGTAGAAATGAAGTGGGATGGGAACAAAAGCATTAAAAAAAGAGGGGGGAAGGAGTGAAGGTAAAAAGAAAAAAAAAAAAAGGAGGGGGTAACATGCAGAATGGTAACATAATTTGAAAGGCCATGTGTGCGAATCCTAGAAGTCTAAGAAATAAGACTGTGGACCTAGAAGCCATCACAGCAGAGGCTGATCTGGATATTGTGCCCATTACGGAGTCATGGTGCACTGAACACCATGATTGAAACATGGTCATACCAGGCTATACTCTGTTCAGGAAGGACAGGGTGGGAAAGAAAAGGGGGTGCTTTATGTCAGGGAAAGCATAAAAGCAACAGAGAAAGAAATATTGGGGGGGGGGGGCAGAAGTACTGTGGGCAACCCTGGAGATGGGGAGCAGAGTCACAATTCGCACTAGTGTAATCTACAGGCATCCAGCATAAGGAGAAAAGTTAGATGTGGTACTGGTGGAAGCCACTGGCAAAATGGTAGAAGGGGGTGCTGCTATTGGTGGGGGACTTCAATGTGCTTAATGTAGACTGGAGCGTCCCAGCTGCAGCTTTAGCTAGAAGCAGGGACATCCTGGACTCCCTGCAGGGGTTTTTCCTCAGGCCATTAGTCAGGAAGCCCACTCGTGCTGGGCAATACTGGACTTGGTAGTCACAAACTGGGACAGTGTTGCAGATGTCAAGGTGGGAGGTCACCTGCGGACTAGTGATCACCGCAGTGTGTGGCTGAATGCAAGGACCACTGCAGAATCAAGCCACATAAGGGTAAGGGGTCCTGAACTTCAGGAGGGCAGATGTTTTGAAGATGGCTAAATGCCTCAGGGATGAATTGGCAGGATGGGATGACCTGAGTGGGGTGGAGGAACAGTGGGCGAAACTAAATGAGGATAGTGAAGGCAACAAACCTCTTTGTCAAGCAAGCAGAAAAACAGATCACTATGGTTCTTGAAAGAGGTGGCTGAAAAAGTAAAGGGTAGCATTCATAAAGTATAAACAGATGCAGAGGGAGGACAGGGAGGTGTACCGGGAGAAACATAGGGAAAGCAGTAAGGAGCACAAAGGCGCAAACCGAAGAGAGAACAGACCAGGTAGTAACAAAAGAGGACAAGACATTTTTTTTTTTAGGTATGTAAGTGAAAAAAGGAAGACTGGGGAGGGATTGCAAGATTAACAAGGGAAGGGGGTAGGGCTGTGCAGAGGGACACCAGAAAAAGGCAGACATCCTGAATACTTTTGTTCAGTATTCACAGAAGGGGAGGGGTCACAAAAAAGTAATAGGAGCTCTGGAGATGGACAGTAGTCCTTTTTTGGAAGAGAAAGTCCAGAAGGGACTCCCTGATCTGAAAGTGGACAAAGCAATGGGGCCAGACGGGGAGCATCCAAAGATATTGAGGGAGCTTGAAGAGATACTAGCTGCACCTCTGACAGTCGTATTTATTTTTTTTTAACATTTTTGATAAAAGGGCACACAACTGACAACAAAAGCATCTTAAGTGCAGAATTGGCTATGCACATAACTCATTTGCTGTCAAACATCAAAGTTAAAAGGTTACAGAGACCTAACAAATTAAGGAATACAACCCGAGTTATGGTTCATCATGTACAATAACCACCATAAGGATTCAAAGCGCACAGTTGAGTGGTTCAAATTAGCCGTTAGCTTCTTCATATCATATACCTGGAGCATAGCATCCTTCCAATGTGATACCATTGGGGTCATCGGGGTTAACAATAGTCTGGTTATGACCTTTTGGCCACTAAAAGGCAGATTCAGACCAATTATTTTGTACGTGGGCCTCTATGGCCCTGGGAGGATCCAGGAAGATTATATCTGATGGTCCTATTTAACAGCTCACTGAAAACAGGAGCGGTTCCGGAGGGCTGATGTAGTCCCACTTCACCAAACTGGTAGCAGGGAGGTAAGAAGACTGGCAGTAATAGGCCAATCAGTCTGACATTTGGTGTGGGAAAGTTAATGGAATCACTTCTGAAGGAAAGGATTGTGGAGTAGCGTGAATCCAATGGGTTACAAGACCCAAAGCAGCATGGAATCACGAAGTGTTGGGGAGGAGCGGATCAAATGACTCCGCGACAGATCTCTCTGAATGGGTGACCAGAGAATTTACAGCAGGGTGGAGTGCTTGGAGTAGCCTACCTAGATTTCAGTAAGGTTTCTGACACTGTTCCCACAGGAGACTAGTAAGCAAGCTGGGTAGCTTAGAATGGATCCAAAGGTGGTAAAATGGGTAAGAGGCTATTGCAGCTAGGTTTCAATGCGAAAAAGTGCAAAATAATGCACTTAGGGCACAGAACCCCAGAAGTGGAGTATAAAATGGGCAGAGTAGTACTGACAACTACCAAAGCGGAAACGGACCTGAGGTAATCATATCTTATGACCTAAAGGTGGCCAGGCACTGCAACAAGGCAGTTGGAAGGGCTACTAGGATGCTGGTATGTATAGGGAGGGCATCACCAGCAGAAAGAGGGAGGTCATGTGTCTCTATAGAACACTGGTAAGGTCGTAAGACCACACCTAGAGTACTGTGTCCAGTTCTGGGGACAACATCTCTGAAGAACATAGAGTGGAGGTGATCCAGAGGAGGGCCACTAAAACAGTGCAGGGTCTGCATCAAAAGCCCCATAAGGAGAAACTAGGACCTCAATATGTGCACTCTAGAAGAGAGGAGGGAGGGGGAGATATGACAGAGACCTTTAAATACCTCATGGGAGTAAATAAGGTACAGGAGGGAAGTATTTTGAAAAAGAAAAAAAGGTGCTCAAGAACAAGACATGCGCTGAAACTGGAATAGGGTAGATTCAAGAGAGATTTGAGGAAGTACTTCACAAAGAATGGTGGATTCCTGGAAGAGCCTTCCAGCGAGGGGTTGGGGGCAAAAACAGTGGTGTGGTTTAAGAATGCATTAAATAGGCATAAGCAATCTTAGTGGAAAGTGTGTGTGTGTGTGTAGCCAGAGTTCAAGAAGGGTTTAGGTGATACTGCAAGTATGGAAAAATGGGCAGACTCTGTGGGCCAAGTGGTCCCTATCTGCTGTCAAATTCTAGGTTTCTACGTAAAGCTAAGTCCTGGAACTCTAGTCGCTCAGGAACCAGGCTAAGAGGTGCAGGGATGTCAGGTTTTGGTGCAGGACTGTCCCCTGTTGTATGGTCCAGCACATCCGTGCGAAGAGATAGCTGCCACGGAGGTCTGCTGCTGAGGCTGAGAAGATCTGGGTACCAGAACTGTGTTGGCAAGTCTAGAACTATCAGGATCATCCAAGCCTTGTCCTTTTGGGGCCTCAACCACCACCTTGTTGATCAAATGAAAGGGAAGAAAGGGGCACACGAGGCCTGGGGTCCAACAGCCTCAGTTTGGTGTTCTCCCAGGAGGTAAACAGATCCACCAGAGGAGTGGTCCACTGGGAGAACAGGTGGTTGACCACCTCCTGATTCAGGGACCAGTTGTGCGACATCTCTCCTATCCAGTTGAGAGCATCCACCAGCTGACCTGTCAACTCTCACAACGTGTATCGCCAGGATATCTGCACTCAGGCTGTGCAAGAGAATCCAGGTGAGGAGGGCCTCCTGACACAAGGAAAGGGAGTTTGTTCTGCAATGCCTGTTTAGGTACAATATGGTCATGGTGACCATACAAACCTGCACGACCTGTACCCCTGACTAGAGAAGAGAATTCTGTCAGTGCAAGCCTCAATGCATGGAGCTCTAGCCCAGGGTGACCAGAACTCTGGGCTCTGTGGGCTCCCAGTTGTGCTCCCACCCCGTCAGAGATGCATCCCTCATTAGCTTGATGGTTGGCTCTGGGTGGATAAATGGGATTCCCACATCTAGATAATCTAGAACTAGCTACCACTGGATGGTGTCCCACATCGGCTAGGTAACTGTTACTGGTTGGTCCAAGTGGTCTACGTGCTGGGACCACTGACGGACCAACTCCCACTGCAGGTGGCGCATGCCCCAATGGACTACACTGGTGCAGGACACCATATACCCCAGCAGCTGTAGAAAATCCTGGACAAGGAGTGAGAGCCTAACCTGAAATGATCAGGCAAATGAGGAAAGATCCAATGCCCGGTCCACAGGTAGGTGGGTCTTGGGCCCCAGGGAGTCTAGTTCTGCTCCAATGAACTTGATCACCTGTGAGGGTACCAGTTTTGACTCGTCAAGGTTGACCAGCGGGCCCATGTCTCATCAGGTCTGGAAAGCCAGATCTCTGGACCTCTCTGCAGTCTCTTTTGATGGCCCGGCCAGCAGTCACTTGTCCAGGTAAGAAAACACCCTGATGCCTTGGCATCACAGGAAGGCTGACACCACTGCAATGCACTTAAGACCCTGGGCACGGAGGAGAGACTTTAGGGCATGACCTGGAACTGGTATAGAACCCCCTTCCATGTAGAACTGGAGCTAACCGCAGTGGGACGGACACACGGGGATGTGGATGAACACATCCTGGAGGTCCACAGAGCAAAACCACATATTCTGCTCTACAGACGGAGTGATATGCATTCAGAGTGACCATCCAGAACTTGCGCTTCAACGTGAACAGGTTCATATCGTGCAGATCCAGTATGGGGCACCAGCATCCCATCCGTTTCAATACCAGGAAGTACTTCTACATGTAACCGTGACTGGCCAGCATCCTGGACACAGTCTATGGCTCCTTTTGCGAGGAGCTGAGCAACGTCCTCCCAAAGGATGGACAGCATGTCGAATGACACCTTGGACTCCTGAGAAGTATGGAGTCGGTAAGGTGTGACAGCCTCGAAGTCCAGAGGTAGCCCTCTGCCTACCACTTCTAATACCACTTGTCAGTTTTGACAGTGGACCTATGTGGCAAGAAGTGACTTAGCAGACTCCCAATAGTGAGCGCAGACAGGGGCAGGACGGGTGGAGGGATGACACCCCCAAACCTGTCACTGCAGCTTTTGGGGAGGCACCGGCTGCTACAGCCAAAGTGGCACCAGCACCCCAGCCCCCAACCCTACTGAAGCCCTGGTCACTGAACTTGGGATTCAGAGACCAGGCCTGGTACTTCACCTTTTGAGGCTGCTGCCAAGAAGGCTGTGGCTAAGACAGTCAATACTGAAAAGCTTGCTTAGGTTTTTGCTTGTGGTCTTTCTGGGACGATGCCACACACTCAGGGTGGCACTGGACTTCTCTATGCAGGTGAGATGTCCCTCTACCACAGGGCTAAGGTGGTCAGTGCCCAAGAAAGGGACATCAGCCAGCTTATGCTGGGTGTCCACTGTAAACGTGGACAGAAACAGCCAGGTCCTGCAACAAATGGAGACTGTTGCTGCCGTGGCACGAGCAGAGGAGCTGCCCATGTCCAAAGCCATCTGAAGCTGCTGTGTAGCCAGTAACTGACCTTGGTCCTGAACCATCTTTACTGGCAACTGCTGGTCAGCAGGGAACTGAGGGAGGATTTTTTTAAAGACTCCCAACAAGGAGTGACCAAAGCTGGCCATCATGACGGAGTAACTTGACTGATGGAGACCCAAGGATGCTGCAGTATACACCTTTTTAGCAGTGTGGTCAGTCTTTCTGGACTCCTTGTACAGAGGCTTGTCCACATCCCCTTGGCGCCCGGACTTGCGGAAGTCTGAGTCAGAAACCATCACTTCAGTTAAAGGGTGGTCAGACAATCCAGCAAAGACTGTATACTTGTGGACCATACAGATGGAGGGTGCCCGGCAGGCTGTCGGACACTGCCAAAGCTCCAGTGGCTGTCCTAATAAGGCCTCAGCCAGGGGGAAGGAAACTCACGGGAAATTTTCCCCATCCAAAAAGTCTGTGAAAGGGTACTTGGCCCTTTTCTGGACAGGCTCTAGAGAGACATTCATGAACTCCGATATTATTCGGATGAGAACTCTGAAAGACATCAGCCCATGGTTGGTGGTCAGCTCCTCAACCAAGCTCTGGTTGAGGATGCAAGTACCAGAGAAGGCCTTGGATGAAAGATCAGAGTCACCTTCGGACTTCTCAAAAATTGCCCTTGACCATTTCTCACCATGGACCACCCAAGTATCCTCACAATGAGTGAACTCCACCGACAACTGGCCTGGCAATCTGTCAGCCAACCGGGCCTCCTTGGTTGGAGCGCCCACCTTTGGCTATGGTTGAGACTCCACTCGGAGGGGTGGTGAAGCAGTTGCAGGGAGCATCTGCATAACGTAGACTGGTGAGGGCATCTCTGGCAGCTGCCAGATGACAAGAGGGTTCAAGGGGTAGAGCACTACTCCACCCTGTGATTGCCCAATGTTGCCAGAGAAGCTCCTTGTAGCATGGACATATCTTCCAGCAGTGTTTCTCACCTGAGGATGAGGAGGTCAAGAAGCGTGATCACCGTGATCAAGACCTCGACTGTCAACCTGACAGTCAATGAAAAGTATAGTCTTCCAGACCATCATAGCAGACCATGTGCCTGGCAACATTCAGTAAGACAGGCTTTGAAGGTTCAAACGCCAGTGGAGGCTGCTCCCGAGGTGACCTGGTTGAGGACACAAACTGGGTCACACCCTCCTGATGAGAACAGGGAACACCAGGGTCTGAAAGACTGAATACTCTCTCACATCTGACAGCCAGTCGACAGGCTTGAGGAACATCTCCATGGTCTACTCAACCAGAGTTGAGGTCAACAAGTCTGATGAGAGTACTGAGGTGCACACGACCTTCCCCTTGATCGAGGGTGTCCCAACCCCTCCAGATCCCATGACCGGTGGCGGCAGCACTTGTTTCTTGCCACAGTGGGCAGGGCTCCCCTTCCCCCCAGGTCTGGAGGACCATTCACAACTCTTGGAAACTGTCAGAGAATCACCCTCCGATGCCGGCTCCAGCTGGGAGCAGTGCTTACACTGAAAAGGTACCCACCGCAGTGGCCACCATCTCCTCCTCAAAGGCCTCAAGTTGTGAAGCTGACCTGGCAATCGCCAAGGGCAGTTCGTGACCCTTAGCTGGTCTTTCGGATCTGCTCCAAAGGCCAGCCGAGGGTAAACCAGTGCTTCCGATCCTCAAGGCATTTCAGAAGCATCAAAAGGCGTAAGCTGCATCTGACCAAGTCATGTTGTCCGTCCAGGCAGTACAGGCATGTGTTGTATGAGTTAGTGACCAACATCTTTTGCCGGCACCATACGCAAAACTTGAACCCCATCTTCCATTGCTCCATCTTGTCAAAATGAAGTGGAGTCGAAGAGGCAGAGAAAGAACTCAAAAATACTTAAAAAACATTGAAAAAAAGTTTGTTAATTGCACATTAAGCCCCAAGTGAGAGCTTGCCAAGGTGGTTCTTCCAGCGGAAAGAAAGATCTGATATCAAGGGGCAGAGGCAGGGATATACCACGTGGGTGATGAGAGGAACTTAGACTGAAGAAGTCAGACAAAAGCAGCACTTCCAGTGCAACTGCCAGAGTGTGGATGGTGAACTGTATCCACCCCCCTAGAAAAACAAAATTTTCGTCCTACAAAAAAGCCAGGATTAATAAATCTTCCACTCCACCTTGCAGGAAATGTTAATATTGCTAAAATGCAAGACTTTCTAAAACAAGTACATATATGGTTTCCCAAGGTCCCCCACTGTGTCCAAATCTCATTTTATGCACACAAGAAACTGTTCTGCTGATGGAAACAGTAGCACCACAGCAACTAGAGCACACACTACAGCAAGAGGAGCGCTCATGCAAGAGTAAACCATCCACCAAGATAAGAGAAAAGCACTAATTCCACAAGAGTCTAACACCATCATATCCCATACTAGAAGGCAAAAAGAGAAAACTGAACATGGAAGAAAAGAAAGCAAAAAAAAAAAAAAAAAACAGAATGGTAAACAAAAGATGGGATGCCTGCCTTTTTTTTTCAACAGCGGCTGTGTTGAAGCCTTGCCATCCTCTTCTTCATCTGGATAATGTTTAAAAACAATATAAAATTAAAGTTAATTGTGCATGCAATGCTGATGTAAACAAATACACATATGAAAGCCACAAGGATAAAATGTCTTGTAAAAACTAAACTGAAAACATCAAATGAACAAATACCGTACACACTCAAATTATGTATTCAAATGGACTTGAAAAACCACAGAATTTTTCAGATTCTAAGGTTTGCACCCCTGGAGTTGTACTTTTTTTTTTTTACTTGAACTGGATTCATCCATGCTGGATGTGTCTGTGTGATACCTGCGCAAGACTCTGGGGGAGCTGCAACTACATAGATACACTGTCCGCTTAATTACCTTTTCATTAATTTGCCTCACAGGTCAGCTACAAAAGAACTACATTTCTTACTGTTCAGCAATTTGAAAGCACACAGAGGGCCATATATCATGGAATGGTGGTGCCTTTCAACAGAATGGATGAAAGACTGGTTCGCAGTTCAATCTTTTAGCAGGGAAGGGATGCCATTCATTTCTTAATTAGGGACTAAAAAGCCTTTAACCGTGATCTGTCTTTAAGAGGAACGTAATTTATCATTCAAAAGATTTATTGCATTGTTATAGACTACATTTCTTATATCAATTAGTTCAGCCTGCTGTCGAGCATTAGGAAAAAAACACAAGCTGGTAATACAGAAGAGCAGAACTGTCTTAGGGAGGGAGGCCTGGGTTGGTTGCCCTCCTGGCAGGGGGCTACAGTTTATTTAAAAGTTGGTGATCGGGATAACCACCCTGAGCCAAAGCTCATCTCCAGGTACAATTGGGGGAGGGGGTTCTTGCAGAATGTAAAGAATTAAAATCAGGCAAGGAGAACGTGATCTTCCAATGTATCTTCACCTTTGAGTCCCACTAATGGATCTTATTTATTTTTATTTATTTATTTCAATCTAGGATTACAATACCTTTGAGCCGAGGCTCTTTTACAAAGGTTCCACGTCAGCGTGTGCAAGTCATCATTTTTAGTTACAAACATATAGTCATTGACTTACAGACATGTAATAACCAGTACAAAGACTTGAGCTATGAGCAAGACAAGGAGGGTGGGTGGGGGGAGTGAGGGTAGGAGATTGGGGGGTAGGAGGTGCAGGGGTAAGGGGAGTCACGGGAGATGGTTGGGGGCAGGAGTGGAGATATGGGGGAGGTGGGTGAGGGGAGACAGTGCAGCCAAGGGGCCTTGTTGAGGGAATATGACAGGTAAGGTGGTAGGGGTACAAAGACTGATTGTAAGTGCTGGGGCATGTGCAGCTGGACGGTGGAAATGTTAAGATGGGCAATTGCAGGATACAAGCAGTGAGAGGCGCAGCTTGGACTTGAAGAGGCCGAGTGTTGGAGCAGTCGCTATGTCGCTGCCAAGAAAGTTGAGCCAGTTGGATGCCTGATAGGCGAATGATCTTTGTCCTTGAGTCGTTCGACATCATGGGATATGTAGTAGAAGGGAATTGGATCTCCTAGTAGTGATGTTCCTATGTCTAGGCTTAAAGAGGGCACAGACACCAGGTGGAGCAAGCCCCATTATAATTTTCTTGGCCGTGATGCAGGTTTGGTATTTTATGCGTTTGTCTAGTTGAAGCCATCCAGATTGGGAATAATGGTCACATGTGTGGGTACGGCGATGTGAGCCAGTGATGAGATGACAGGCCTTATTCAGGGAGGTCGTGATACGTTTGAGAGCAGTGGTAGTTGCAGACCCATATATGATAAGACCATAGTCTATGATGCTGACGATGGAGCTTTGGACGCCCACTGACAGTGCTTCTGGGGTTAGGTGTTTCCTGTGCCAGAATAATATGCCTAACTTCGCACTGGCAGACTTTGCAACACTGCTGATATGGACAGCGTATGAGAGGTGGGGATCAAGGGTGATGCCGAGGTATTTGAACGATTGTGTTTGCTCTAGGATAGCTCCTTGTTCGGTTGCAATGGAGAGGTGGAGTTGCTGTTTTTGTTGTGGGGGCTGCAGAAGACCATAGACTTGTTTTTTTTCTGATTGAGAAGCAGTTTATGATTTAGGAACCAGGATTCGATGGAGGAGAAGGCCCACTGAAGTTTATTTTGTAACTGGATTGGATCAGGGTCCGAGGTGAGGATCACAGCATCGTCGGCGTAGAGAATTATTTGTTCTGGGCAGCTGTCCGGTAGTGAGTTTAAGAATAGGCTGAAGAGAAGGGGTCCCAAAATGGAGCCCTGGGGGACTCCCGAGTGGACTGGTCTAGGGTCCGAGAGCGTATCAGCGATTCTTACTGTTTGGGACCGTTCTTCAAGGTAGCTCTTAAACCAGCCAATGGAGTCGGTTGACAGCCCAGTGTTCTGAAGCTGGACAAGCAGGAGGCGGTGATTGACGGTGTCGAAGGCTTTAGTTAAGTCAATGTAGATTGAGCCTAGTAGTTCACCAAAGTCAAGTGCGTTGTGGATTGTGCCGGTGAATTCACGTAGGGTTGTGGAGGTGCTGTGACCTTTGTGGAACCCGTGTTGTTGCTTGCACAGGATGTTGTACATATCCAGGTATTCTGTGAGCTGGTCCGAGACTATGCATTCTAGTGCCTTGGAGAGTGGGGGTAGTAGGGAGATAGGTCTGTAGCTATTGTAGGCAGTTTTGTCACCACTTTTATGGATTGGGGTGACAGTGGCAGATTTCCATCTGTCCAGAAACTGGCTATGGCCGAGGGAGAGGTTGAAAATTCTGGTCAGAGGACTAAGCACTTCAAGTATGAGAGACAGGATTTTGAGATTGAGGGAGTCATTACTGAATCTTGATTTACCAAGGGCTTTGGTAACATATTTGCGTACTTGGTGAGCCTTGACTGCTTTGAAGTAGAAGCAGGAGAGCCAGTGGGAATAGTGTTCATTGCGGACAGAGGGGCTTCACCATCTTTGAAGTAGTCCTGGGGTAGAACAGCACTGAGGTCTGTAAAGGCATTGTTAAAGGTATCCGCAATGGTTTTTGGGTTGAGGGTTGTGGTTCCGTTGATGTTGAGTATTGACGGGGGGGTTTTGGGTGGATTCCCAGTGAGTTCCTTTATGTTCTACCAGAATTCCCGACCATTGCCCCAGGAGTTTGTGAGGGCATGCTTATAGTAGGCGGATTTCATTTGCCGGATGGTTTTGGTGCAGTTATTGCGGGCATGTTTGTAGTTTTGGATGTCGTTTTGCCTTTCAGAGTTTCTGGCAGCTCCCATAGGTAGTCTCTTGTTTTTAGCATCCTGAGGAGGTCACCTGTGAGCCAAGGGTTACTGAGTGATGACTTTGCATTTCTTAATAGGAGCATGTGTGTCACAGGCCACAGTGAAGATGTTTATGAAGTGGTCAAGGGCAGTGTTTATATTGGTTGCATTGAAGATCTGGGCTGAAAACACTGGGACATTGCAGGAGCAAATCTTTGGCTAGGGGCCAATGACATACTGGCTACGGCGCCTGTGTGCCTCCCCGTGGTGCTGCGCACCTGCCAGTAACTGTTGCTGGCTCCCTCACCTACGTCAGTTCTGTTCGCCAGGACAACAGCAAACTGGGGAAAACACAAGCTGAGGCTTGTTAACTACTGTAGCCCACAGGGATAGACAAAAGGTTATAGGAAAAAATGAACAACCCAATATAAACCCCTGACTACAAACTCTTAAACAAAAAGGAAGGAGGAACACACCTAAGGTGGCAGAGAAAAAAAAAAGTAGTCTGAGATACTGAGCCAGAGCCTCAATTAACTCATCTACTATCCAGCAAACAAATCATGGTGAGGTTTTAAATTGGGCAGTAGCGCACAGGAACTCAGTTTCTCCCCACCTTGGTCATCTTTCTCCAGCAACTACTATAGGAGTGTTCCACCACCTCGAAATAACAGTTCCACCACCTGGAAATCTAGATGTAAGAGTTCCACCACTTAAACATTGTCCGTGTAACACTTACAATGCTGGTAAGGGGATAGTATGAAAAAGGCAGTAGTTCTGTATGCATGTAGGCTCTGGCTAGCATGTAAAGGGGTAGCCAAGGGCAGGACCCCTTGCAAACAAGACGGGCACAGAAAACTGCCAAATGAAAAAGTCAAAGTATTTAATGGAACTACGCCAGTCTTGAGGCCACCAGTAAAATATTACTTTACCAAAAAAAACAAGCATTTGTCAATGCCAAATTTTTGCTTGCTGGTATTAGCATTGGAAATGCAGGAGTTAGACAGATGCAGAATAGGAATGACAGTGAAGTATTGAACTTTACGCCAACCCCACCTCTATCCTGTAGAGACAGACAGGCATTTGTGTAAGTGTTTGGGTCACTGCCCATGACGTTCATGCTATGTCACCTCACCCTATTCTGCAGACACCGACATGTGTTGTCGAGCCTTGGGGTGTTTGGTTTTACAGTCACCCCAGTCCATAAGGACATACGCTGAAATGGGTGCAGCATAGGAGAATGGGGTGAACTCTGGGGCCGAAGAGTCCAAGGTACACCTCGATGCCTGTCACTGGGTGGGGGTGGGATGGCATGAGCAGTACAGTCGGCAATCCAAAGGCACACCCCGATGCCTGTCAGTCTGTACAGGGTGGGACATTATGGTTAGAAACCCTAACGCCCGAGGCATTTGTTGGTATTTGCACTACAAATTTTCTTTTTTTTTTTTTTTTAAATATTCTTTATTGTTTTTTTTATATAGTTTTATATATGACAGCAGGAGTTCATCTATACAGTATTGCTCTTTTGTCTTACAATACACGGAATGTTCTTCGGGATGGCAATTCATGTTTCTACAACATCATTCTGTTATATATCAAATGACACTAGATCAGAATTCATATCCTACAAAAATTGGTTACTTTCAAATAGCTCTATCAGGGAACAAATGCTTCATCCCCAGGCGAGATATAGAAAACCCATGGCCTCCACTGGAGCTCAAATTGTGACATCCTTCCGGCTCTAGGAGCTACTATTCTCTCTAGATAATATATCTCAGTCATCAACGAATGCCAATGAGAGAGGGTGAGTACTTTAGCTGTTCGCCATAGGCGAGTTATAACCTTTTTAGCTGCTGCCAGGTACAAGTATAACTTACTTCTACTTGGTGGAACTTTTCCGTCTTCCCCAATATAAAGCAGAATCATCTGACTGGATAATTGAATTTCTGGTCTCAACATTGTGTATGCTCTTTTCTATATCTAACCAGTATTGGGTAACTTTCGGACAGGCACAAAAAATGTGTTATATTTGCCATTTTTTCTTCACACTCTCTCCAACAAAGGCCATGCCTCACAGATACAAATTTAGCAATTTTGTCAGGGGTATAAAAAAATCTACTACGACATTTCCATATATATTCTGACCAGTATGATGACTGTGATACTCTCATCGAGTGAGGAATAGGTTCCAACCATTTCTCATAAGTTATCTGAGTCCCTAATTCTCTATTCCATCTCTCCAAGATATCCTCAGTGGATTCCTTCCAAAAGTCTCTTATTGCTTTATATATTTGTCCCTTGCCTTCTATAGCGTCCCTTAAAAGGGACATCAACATAGGTATGAGAGAGGGCAGAGTATTTAATGCTAATTCTTTCTATATAGATGTCCGAATCTGTAAATATCTATAATGTTGTGTATGGGGGGATTGATATTTTGACTGTAGTGTGGCAAAAGGCAGTACTCCATTTACATACAGATATTGATATAACAAAAGCAAACCTTTTTTTTCTGCCATTCCTGATGGACCCGAACAGCACCCATATCCAAAGATACACTTTCTGTACAGATTAGTTTAAAATAACCAAAAACTTCAGTTAATGTAGTAGACGCCCTTAGCTCATACCAAGTCTTTAACGTATAACGAGTTCCAAATGTGAAGTTGTGTAACTGTGGATAAGAATTTTGGGGGGCAAATATAATAGGGATAATGTTTACAAGATCATTTAGTATAAATTCAATAAATTTCCATGGTTTCTCTACCTGAGGGTTCAGCCATGTCATAACTATTTTACATGTTACTCCCTTATGGTAATCTCTAAGGTTTGGAAGATTACAACCCCACTTTGCCACTGGTAACTGTAATAGAGACCATCTGACCCTTGGCTGCTGCCCAGACCATACAAACCTCAAAAAAATTCTAGCCCAGGATGCGAAGTAGAATTGTGATGGAATAATCGGTAAAGTCTGGAAATAATATAATATCTTAGGAAACAAGGTCATCCAAATATCTTGTATTCGAGCTGAAAAAGATAATACCTGGCGTGTCCAATTCCCAACTAAATTCTCTATCTCTATCTATAGGGGCTCTAAATTAAACAGTTCCAAATGTTCCAGTTTCTGGGGAATATTTACACCCAAATATTTAATCTTATTTCTCTATTTCAGAGGGCTCTGGTTCTTCAGAGACTGTGAGGGGTGAAATTTAAAGATAATAACTCTGTTTTTTGTATATTTATTTTGTATCTGGCTATTTCTGAAAACTTATCTATCACTTGTAGGGTAGCAGGAATAGACTTTTCAGGTTCTAGGAGTGTTAGTAATACATCATCTGCATATAATGATATGGTAAAATCCCTCCCTCCTAAAGGGACCCCCCTGCATATTAGGATGTTGCCTTATGGCTTCAGCCAATGGCTCAATGTATATGGCAAACAGTAAGGGGAAGTGGGCAGCCCTGCCTAGTTCCCCTTCCCAGCTGTAACATTGAAGATAACTGTCCATTCACTTTAACATATGCCTTCGGAGAGGCATAAATTCTCTGTATCATGCTAGAGAATTCCCAAGGGAACCCAAACTTGCGTAAAGTTTCCAATAAAAAAGGCCAACTGACGCGATCAAAAGCCTTGTCTGGTCGAGGCTGAGCAACACTGCCTGTATCTGTCTCTGATTTAAGCAGTCCAACAAATGGATCGTTCTGTGTATATTATCTGTAGTTTCTCTGGCTCGAATGAACACAGATTGATCTGAATTAATCAAATAGGGTAACAGTTCTTCTAGTCTATATGCCCATATGGACATAAATAACTTGTAGCCATGTTTAATATGGATATTGGCCTGTATGAGGTAGTTAAATCTGCTGGGTTGCCTACTTTTAAGATAGGCGAAATATTAGTGTAATCCCATGATGGAGGAGGGGAACCCTCCTCTTGAATTTCTAAAAAGGTGTTTAGCAGTAAAGGAGTCAGTCGTTTACTAAAAGTCTTGTACCACTCTGACGGAAATTCGTCTGGGCCAGGGGGTTTTAATGATTTACTTTCTTTTATGGCGCGTCTGACTTCCTTTGATCTGATAGGGGCTTTTAATCTGGCTTCCATTTCCTTAGTTAGCTTTCTTAATGTAAGGGGTTAAAAAAATTCCTCAACTTTGTTAAATTCTGGACCTTATGGTTTCTCATATAGCTCCCTATAATATTTCTGGAACAGCTGCAGTATCTGCTGTGAGTTAAGAGCTCTTGTTTTTCTCTCCGGATCCGCTAAATGTGTTATGATTGTGGCTGTCCTATGTCCCCTAAGCCTCCGGGCTAAATTTCTTGCCCCTTTTGGCCCTCCCTCATACCTATATGTTTTCAAGTAAAATAGCGCCTGTTGTGTTTTTACGTCTAAAAGTTTCTGGAGCTCAGCCTTTGTCTGATTAATCTGGGTTTGGGCCTCTGCAGTAATAGGAATAAACTCTGTTTGCATTTCCCTTAGTTTCCCCTATCGTGTTTCCCATTATCTCTTCTTGTAAGCTGAATACGCAATTATCTCCCCCCTGATCACAGCTTTCACAGTATCCTAAACTATTGTATTGGATGTCTCCTGGGATGAATTCTCTGAAATAATCTGAGCTATTTTTGAGTTAAAGCTGTCCCTAAAAGCTTTATCCTTAAGAAAAGATGTATTCAAGTGCAACCCAGTGGATTTCCTTGGTATTTTAAAATCTAGCCTCAAAATTGGGGGAGAATGATCAGAAAGAAATCTAGGTCCTACAGTTTTATTTTTTTTATTTTTTGTTTTTGTTGACCAGGTAAGTGCACTAGACAAATCCTGCCTATTTTCAGGCATGACCCAGGGAAGGGGGATACAGATGAAAGCCAACTGACCTTGAACCAGATGAAACTGTTGGTGGTATTTTTAGTAAATGAAGGAAATTTGGCCAGGACACTGGGGAAATTCCCCTACTCTTTTCGATAAGTGCCATGGGATCTTTAACATCCACCTGAACTACCACTAATCCAAGCAGACGGGACCTCGGTTTAACGTCTCATCCGAAAGAAGTTAAATCCTGTAGGCAGTCCAAATGTTCTTTTGAAATGAAAAAGTAGTCCAGTCTTGAGTAAGAGTTGTGTCTAGGGTAGAAAAACATATATCCCCCAGAAAGAGGATAAAAATGTCTCCATACATCGATTAGACCCCATGCTCCAAGCTGAGAGATAAATAATCTTTGAGCTGATGTTAGCCTAGATTTGGAAGGTGCAGAGGAGTCCAACCAAGGTGTCAAAGTTAAATTGATATCTCCCCCTATAATAAGACATCCGTGCATAGAGTCTAGAAGCTTAGCAAAAAATCTTTTAAAAAGACAAACAGATGTAAGAGGGGGAAAATACACGTTCACTAACGTGAGTCCCATAAAGGGTACCTCTTAAGATTACATACCTTCCCTTTGAATCTACGCACTGTGTTTCTAAATGAAAAGGAGAGGTCCTAGGTATTAAAATGGCTACTCCTCGTCATTTCCCTTTAGGAAAGGATGACGCATATACCAAAAACCTGCCCCCCCCCCGTTCAATTTTGCATGCACGGTGTCTGTTAAATGTGTTTCCTGGAGATAATAAAAATCACTGGGGTGTTTCTTGATATATTGGAAGAGTCTGGCCCTTTTAATAGGGTTGTTAAGCCCATTTATATTAAGCGAGAGTGCTTTTACTATCTGATTAGCCATCTTATTCCCTTATGGAAACATATTCTCTCCTGTTGTCCCCGTCTTAATAATCGAATTCCTGGGGGTTCACCATACTGATGTTCCCCCCTAGAGCCATCCTTCTGATCGTCACTTTTTTTGAAACATTTTACGCCTTTCCCATCTAAATTATTCTTAAACATCTCCTGCTGCGATCTTATCAAACCTTTTGAAATCTGAAACAAATTATCAGTATATGTCTGACCTTTGTCTTGAAAACTATGTACATACACTGCATTCCAAATAAAATTGACTTCAAGGTAGAGTTTAAAAATACTCCCTAAGTGTGCCTCCTGACAGTCTGGGGTCACCGGAGGATATATGGTAACACCAAATGCGAAGGTCTCCTGGGGATATCCTGCTCCCCAAATGAAAAATAAAGAGAAATATGCAGACAAGCTACATAAAAATCCAAATGTTAACTCAAAATACCCTGCCTGTCTGTCTTTGGTTTGAAATGGGCTTCCCTGTAACGTCTGCAGATGCTCCCTCCTCCCCCCTCAATGTAAATTGTTTATTTTATAATTAAATAAATTCTGTAGTATACAACTAGGGCAACTTTTCTCAGACTCTTATATCAGTCTATCCCTAAAACAAATCAAGCAGAGCACTATAATCTGCTCTTTAAAGTTATATCCGTTGCCTCTTCAAAGCAATCGTCAGGGCCAGTTCAAACAGCTAAACCAAAAGTTTTACATGTTTCTTTGTTATAGCAAAATTTTCTGCAGGTAAAATTATTAAGCATTCCTTTCCTCTGTCCAGCATTGTGTGAGAGAGTCGTCGTCTTACAAAGATCCCAGTTCAGACAACTGAATTCCCAGTCCCTCTCATCAGTCATAAGCTTTCAGGGACCTCTAGCCAGAGGACCATCGAGAAATCACAAGCCAAGCTTCAGTTTCTGTCAGTCAAGTTCTTCCCCTTGCCGATCGTCGAAAAGTTGCCAAACAATTAGAAATGTTCCCCCTCTTTGTTACAGTACTTCTCTTCCATTTTGTGTTCTGCCCAGATTCACTGTATGCCAGCGCGGTGGGTCAGTTTTCTGTAATCCTAATGTGGATTTTGTTTTTATTTGAATTCCTGCTTTAAGGAGCTCCTCTTTGGCCTCCTCCGCAGTATGAAACTCCTTCCTTCCCGATGAAAGTTGCACCACAAGTCTAGCTGGGTACGGTGTTGTGAATCTAATGGCTGCCTCCTTCAAAGCCGGTAAAATGTCCGCATATGCTCTGTGATTACGCATAGTTTGTGGAGCGTAGTCATTATCAACATAGAGATGAGTTTGCCCGTAAAAGACCTTGCCCTTTCGCTATGCTGCTGTTAATACTATCTCCTTGACTGCGTAGCTAAGAAAGCGCATTATAATAGATCGAGGCCTAGCATTCGGATCTGTAGGCTGTGGGCCCAGTGCACGGTGAACTCTCTCTAAAGTTAATTGAATATCTGAGGGCAATTCAAGAGCTGTTTTGAGCAAAGCAATAGTAAACTCAGTAATGTCCTAACCTTCTGAGCCTTCAGGGATGCAATATAATCTTAGGTTCTTTCTGTGAGCTCTGTTCTCCATATCTTCTTGTTTTTCTTGGAAATGTACACACTGATCTTGTAAGAGTTGAATTGTATTCTCCATGTCGTCTACTCCGTTCTCCACTGCTGTTATCTGTCTCTCCGATGCATCAGCTCGTTGCTCCAGGCTTACTACATCTCTGCGAAGCTCTCCATAAAGATCTTTAATTTCTGCACGAAACGATAATAGCTCCTTGTATATAGTATCTAACTTTATGCGTTTGTTTCTTGCTTTATTATTTGGTGTGGTCGTTTGGTCCTGCCGTTCTTCTGGTGCTTGAGAGTGTTCCGAGTTGGAGGGCTCCTGGGCCGACATTGCTGCTTGATTTAATTCTGCTCACTGCTGCCCGTAGTTGTTTAATTTCTTATATTTTTCTTCTTTGCAATGCTCCTTACGTATGTCTCCGATATCTAGTTCTTGTTTATTTTACATTGTTTGTCACTGAAAGCGTCAAATCGGGAAGATTAGCGAGGGGGGATGTAGCGGAGCTCTGCTTTTACACCGCCATGCTGCTTGGAAGCCCAACCATGAGTCCCCGCACTACAAATTTTCAACATGGCCTTTTTGTGACCCCACCTCATGAAAGCATTTGGGACCTCTTCTCATGAAGAGTGGAAGTGTGATTTTGTCAATGTGTCCCGAACTCTGAGTTCCAACAGCGACTGTGCCATTCTGCGCCACATGTACGAACACACAGATTGGGCAGGATGTGAAGAATGACAACTGTACCATACATAGGGAGGTGTGAAGAGATGGCAATGCTGAAAATCTGTAGTGGGAATATTAAAAATGCTCGCACTTCCGAGCATACGTGGAAACTGCGCAATGCATGCGCATAACAGTCATTTTATGGACTTTTGTCACCAAATTTAGGACCTCTGCTCATGAACAGTGTCACTGAGATTTTCTATATGTGTCCCAAACATTGATTTCCCACAGCGACCACGCTATTCTGCGCCGGAAGTGCAAAAAACACATTTCGGCCAGGATGTGAAAAATGACAGCTGTACTGTTCATAAGGAGGTGTGGAAAAATGCCAGTGTTGAAAATCTGGAGTGAAAATATTACAAATTTGCGAAGTTATGAGCGTGTGTGGAAACTGCGCAACGCATGCGCGTAACACACTCATTTTATGGACTTTCATCACAAAATGTTCCACATAGGCAATTTAGGACCTCTGCTCATGAACAGTGTCACTGTGATTTTCTTAATGTGTCCTGAACACTGATTTCCCACAGTGACCGCGCTATTCTGTGCCGGAAGTGCGAAAACACATTTCGGCCAGGATGTGAAAAATGACAGCTGTACTGCTCTTAACGAGGTGCGGAAAAATGGCAATGTTGAAAATCTGGAGTGAAAATACTGCAAATTCGCGAATTACGAATGTGCGTAGCAACTGTACAACGCATGCTCGTAAAACAGTCATTTTTTGGATTTTTTCCACCAAATTTGCAACATAGACTTTTTTAGAGCTCACCTCATGAACACTGGCACTGTCATTTCGTTAATCAGTCCCGAAAGGTGATTCCGCGCAGTGACCGCAAAATCACCTTTTGGGACTGAATAATTCCATGATAGTGGCTGAATTCATGAGGAGGGGTCCCAATAACCCCATGTTGAAAATTTGGTGCCAAAATTCCCAAACGTGCCTGAGATATGCACCAAAGTTGGAAAAAAAAACCTATTTATGCCATTATACAGCTTACCAGCATTTCTTCACTTCGCGGTCGGCTTTGAAGAGTGCAGATGTGTTCCAGGTCCACCGAAGATCATGGCGCTGGGCTCCGGAGGTAGCTATAGGGAGGCAAGGTGCCCAGAGGGTGGGCGCGGGTTGGGGGAGGGGCTACCAGATCCAACGAGGGACCGCTTTTTGTTTTACAGGTTATAAAAACAAAAACAAAACAAAACAAAAAAAAACACATAGCGGGACTTTTTTTTTTTGTTAACAGGACACTGCGCTGGGGTGGGCTCCCAGCAAGCCACCCTAGTGTTTTTGGGGGCTGTGGCCGGGCAGAGTTGGGCACCCCGTTGGCACATACCATGGGGGAGAAGAGCGAGGGACTGGGCATCCCCTCGACAGAAAAACACTTTTTTGGGAGAGACATTATGCTGATGGGGAAGAAGCCCCCTTCGCAAATTAAACTGGTAAGGGGGGGACTAAAGCCTGCGGGGATTGGGCCCCCCGTCGGCAAACAAATACAGGTTACTCACCTGTAACAGGAGTTCTAGGAATGGTATATGTTGTTCATCCACACTCATTGGCAGGTATCCTTGCCGCTTTAAATCTTGCCGGAAGGTCTTCAAGCTTGCTCCTCCCACCCACCCGGGTGGTATAACTCTCGGCTCCACCCCATGACGCCAGATCTGGCCAGCTGGAAGCTCAGGTTGTGCGTCGAAGCCGGGAGGTCGGTGGAGTCGTGTGGATGAACAACATATACCATTCCTAGAACTCCTGTTACAGGTGAGTAACCTGTATTTCTAGGGACATGGATATGTTGTTCATCCACACTCATTGGCAGACTCCTAGCAGTTCTCCGGGAGGAGGGAGGCAAGACGACACCCACAATACTTACTTGGGAAAGAGAGACTGGAGAACCGAGGCCCCAAAACCAGCATCCGGCGTGACTCAAGGTCGATGTGGTAGTGGGTAATGAAGGTGTTTGCTGACTTCCAGGTAGCAGCCCTGCAGATTTCCTGGATAGGGACGTCCCTGGAAGCAGCCACCGTTGCAGCAGTATGGCGGGTAGAATGAGCTCTATCCCTCTGGGAGGCTCCATGCCCGCCAACTTATAGCAGAGATCTATGCAGGAGGTTACCCACCTGCTTATCGTCCGCTTGGCTGCAGGTCTGCCAGATGCGACTTCAGCGTGAGTGACAAACAGCTGGCGAACCTCTCCCGAATTTCAGCCGTGCGCTCCTTATAATAAGCGGCGCCTTCTAGGGTCCAGAGTATGGAGCCTATATACGGCCTCCGAGGTGTGATTGGGGTAGAACACCGGCAGAGTCAACACCTGGTTAAGGTGAAACTCCGACACCACCTTCGGAAGGAATTTCGGTGAGGCGCAGGACAACCTTGTCCTTGTGGAAGACCAGGTAAGGAGACTCGATGGAAAGCGCCTGGAGCTCTCCCATCCTTCTGGCTGACGTGATAGCCACCAAGAAGGCGGTCTTCCACGACAGGTGAGAGAGAGCACACCTGTGCATAGGTTCGAATGGCTTGCCCATGAGCTTTGCCAGTACCAGCAGTAGATCCCACGGAGGTGGGGGTTCCCGCACTGGAGGGGAAATGTGATCAAGGCCTTTGAAAAAGCGCCAGACCACCTTCTCCTGCGCCACCGACTGCTTCCCGGCCCGCGCCCGGTAAGCAGAGATGGCTGCCAGGTGCACCCTTAGGGTTGTCGACCTAAGCCCTTGACTAGAAAGGGACCATAAATAGTCCAAGATGCTTGCCAAGGAACAGGAGGAAGGGTCCAAGCCCTTGCCCTGACACCAAATGGAAAACCTTTTCCATTTGAAGGCATAGCATTTTCTGGTCGACTCCTTACGGGATGCCTCAACTACATTGAGGACCTCGTCGGAAAGACCCAAGGCCTGGAACTCTAGCCGCTCAGGAACCAGGCCGTCAGGTGCAGGGATTGAAGGTCCGGATGGAACACCTTCCCCTGATTGACCGAGAGCAGGTCTGGGCAAGCTGGAAGCTGCCGCGGAGTCCTGGAGCTGAGACTGAGGAGATCTGGGTACCAGAACTGGCGAGGCCAGTCTGGGGCTATCAGAATCACCCCGCCTTGTCCCTCCTCGCCTTGAGAAGCACCTTGTGGATCAAGGGAAATGGGAAAGGCGTAAAAGAGGCCCGGGGTCCACTGCCTCGAGAAGGCATCCCCCTGCAGCGAGCCCTGCTGAGGGGGGCGGGCATGGAACAGACTCAGCTTCGCGTTCTCCCTGGAGGCAAACAGGTCCACCTGAGGTGTGCCCCAAAGGGAGAACAGATGCTGTACTACCTCCGGCAGGAGAGACCACTCGTGGGATGCAGCCCCTATCGGCTCAGGGCATCGGCCAGGGTGTTGGAGGCTCCTGCCACGTGAATAGCTAGGAGATCCGCCTCCAGGCTGCGCACGAGTGACCAAATGCGGAGAGCTTCCTTGCATAGAAGCATGGAGCGCGTCCCGCCCTGGCGGTTTAGATAGTACATGGTCGTGGTATTGTCCGTCTGGACTCGGACCACTTGACCCCGGAGGAACGGAGCAAAGGCGGTGAGAGCTAGGCGGACCGCTCGGAGCTCCAGCAGGTTGATGTGGCATCGGGACTCCCGTGGGGACCAGAGGCCATGAGCCCGGTGTTCCCCCAGATGGGCACCCCAACCCATCAGAGAGGCATCGGTCGATAGAGAGACCGTCGGCTCGGGGCGGACGAACGGGATGCCCTCCTGCAAATGATCTGGAACGGTCCACCACTGGAGAGCGTTCCACATCCCCTGTGTCACCGACACAAGCTGGTCCAAGGGATCACAGCGTTGTGACCACTGGCTGGCCAGTCCCCACTGAAGGGGACGCATGTTCCAGCGGGCCCAACGGACCACGCTGGTGCAGGCCGCCATGAGACCCAGGAGGCGCAGGAAGTCCCGGGCAGGGCGCAATTGCCCAACCAGAAATGATCGGGCAAAGGAGGAAAGAACCTCGGCCCTGTCCGCCGGGAGCCGCGCTCTGGCTCGAAGAGAGTCGAGCTGCGCCCCGATGAATAGAATCACCTGCTTCGGCTCGAGTTCCGACTTGGCCTCGTTGATAAGGAGGCCCAGTTGAGAGCAGACCTGGAGGGCCAGATCTCTGGACCACTCCGCCTCCTTCCTGGAGGGAGCTGCTATCAGCCAGTCATCCAGGTAAGGGTACACCCGGACCCCTCGGCGCCGCAGGAATGCTGTCACCACTGCCATGCATTTGGTGAAGACCCTGGGAGCTGGAGACAAGCCGAAGGGCATGGCTTGGAACTCGAAGAGGGATCCTTCCGCTCGGAAGCGAAGGAATCTCTGGTGAGACGGACGGATAGGGACGTGAAAAAACGCGTCCTGCAAGTCCAGAGAGCAGAACCACACGCCGCGTTCCAAGGATGGTATTATCTGAGCCAGAGTGACCATCCTGAAGGTTCGAGACCTTAGGAACTTGTTTAGGTCGTGTAGGTCGAGAATGGGGCGCCAGCCCCCCGTCCGTTTCGGAACCAGGAAGTACCTGGACACAAACCCTGGGTCTGAAGGAGGGTCCACCACCTCTCTTACCACCTCCTTCTGGAGGAGGAGAGCGATGTCGGCTCGACGAGCCGCCAGTGAGGCTGGGGATCCCGAAGCCCCCCGAGGGGCCGACTGCTCTGAAGGGTGGTGCCTGCTCGCACCCAGAGGCAGGCTCTTCCCACCACCTCCAAGACCCACCTGTCCGGGTAACAGCGACCAGGCGGAACGGAAGTGTTGGAGCCGCCTCCCACGGGGACCCAGGGAAAGACGGAATGGGGCGACACCCTCAACCCGTCACACTGGGCAGGCTTGGAGGAGGGACCGCCGAGGGACCTCCTGGGCCCTTTCCTCCCTGCCTCCTGTTAGAGGAAGCCGCGGCTTGGGTTTGGGATGCCAAGGCCGAGCCTGCTGGCCCTGACGCTGTTGGGCCGAGGCCGGGGCACAGAAGGACGAAGGGCTTAGGCTGTGGTTTGCGGCCTTTGTCCTTCTGAGCAGAAGACACCGAGTCCAAGGTAGCATTGGACTTCCGATCCTCTGCAGGTGACCTTCCACCCCAGGGTCAAGAGGTCAGTCCCCAAAAAGGGAACATCCGCCAACTTGTGCTGGGTATCCGAAGTAAAGGTGGATATCCTCAGCCAAGCCTGCCGACGCATAGCCACTGCGGCCGCCACCAATCTGGCACACGAGTCCCCTATATCCAAAGCAGTCTGGAGCTGCTGTTTGGCCACTGCCCTGCCCTGGTCCCGCACCTGCTTAACCGTAGTCTGCAGATCGGCGGGAAGATGAGGGATGACCTCATCCAGGGAGCCCAACAGGGCATGAGAAAAATGTGCCATGAGGACGGCCGAACTGGCCTGACGAAGGCCGAGAGAGGACGCAGCGTAGACTTTTCGCCCGACATAGTCCAATTCTTGACTCCTGTCAGGAGGTTTGTCCACATCCCTGGCGCTAGCCGGGCGCGCCGAAAACGCTGGTCGGTAACCAACCCTCAGCAGAGGGGTGTTCCGAAAACCAGACAAGGAACCGGTAGGACCGTGATACTTCCTGGCCATCCTGGCCAGGCGCAGGGCAGGAAGCAGGGTGCTGCCAAAGCTCCAGTGCCAGACCCACTATGGCCTCGCCACGGAAAGGCCTCCGTCGAGATCCCTCGGTCCAGAATCTCCGTGAGGGATACCTGGCCGACTGAAGCGGGTTCGAGCTCCATCCCGTGGACTCCGAGATGAGCAAGCAGTCCTAGGAAGGACGACGGGCTATCGTCCATTGACTGACCTCCTGGAAGCTCCAAGTCCAGTCGCTTGGAGAAAAAGGAGGAATCATCTTCGGACTCGGAAGAGTCCTCGAAGAGCTGCCTCTGGCCTGAGCCACCCTTCACCTGCCGAGGTCGGTCGGGAGTGAGAGTAACTGACAGCCGATGGGGTAGACCCTTAGCCGACCGAGAATCCTTGGTCGGAGCCCCAATTGGTGGCTGTGGAGGCGGAGGTTCCACCGGAATCGGTGGAGCAGCTGGTTTTGGCCGAACAACCGGCCTGGGTATAGGCTCCTCGGATAAGTCGAGGGGTTGTGTCGGCCGCTCCGGTGACAGCCACTTAATGGCCGGGGAAGGCGACGGGGTCGGCTTACTCCCGGCCAGGAGGAGCTGTTAACATAAGGTCCTCGTACCGTCGACGTAATTTACGCCGAAGCCTCCCCTCATCCGAGGAGGAGGACGAGAACGAGCGGCGATGCCGCTTACCGCGGTGCCGAGACCGAGACCGCCTAGGACGGTGGATCGGCTGGACACGCAAGAGGTCCGAGACCGAGTCCCGGATTTTCAGGTCGGTGCGGGAGGTGTCGGACGAGACGCTCCCTCGGCTCGGATGGTCCATCCGAGGGCTCCAGGAACCGAGGCACAGGCGAGCCCACTGGATCCTCAACTCCTCCGGGGAACCGGGAGAGGGAATCTCGCTGCTAAAGGCGTACAGCCCGTCTAATGGGTCGAGAAAAATCTCGACTTCATCGGTGGGAGTCTCGGTCAACTGACCTGACGGGGACACCGTGAGGCCAGTGGCCGAAGCCGAGCGGTCGACCGAAGCCGACGGTCGACGGCCCGGGGAGAGGGACCTTTCCCGCTCCCAAGAGCGTCGACGGAGGGACTTACCCCTGTCCCTCTTTTTGGACCGAGAATAAGGTCCGGCAGACGTAGGTCCTTCTCCTTTAGTGGAGAGGGACAGACAAAGCTCCTTAAAGGAAGCCGTGTAAGAAGAGCCCAGAGAGAGCGGGATAAATGCCGCGGCCGAGGAAGATACGGCCCGCGCCGCCTCCTCTTCGAGGGCGACCATCCGCTCGAGCTGATCCGCTAAGGCCGCGGACACCGCCAACCGGGCCTCCTTGGACTTCACCGGAGGGAAACGCTTCTCGGGATGGCCCAGTTGCAATCGGGCAGCACGGTCTTCGAGGACGTAGGCCGAGAAAGATGAGCACAGGTCGCAAGCCTGCGGGTCGTGCTCAAGGCCTAAGCAGTAGACACACGTGGAGTGTGGATCCGTCCGAGACATCTTCTGCCCGCATGGGCATCTCCGAAATCTGGGAGTCGATTTGTCCATCGCAGCCGCGAGGGATAGAAGACTGAAGTCTTTTTCGCAAAATTTATTTTTAAATCCGCAAACGGAGAAATAGGAACCAGTCTCAAACACAGAGCGTTAAGGAGGGAACCTGAGCTTCCAAGCGGTAAGGAAGATCTGGCGTCATGGGGCGGAGCCGAGAGTTATACCACCCGGGTGGGTGGGAGGAGCAAGCTTGAAGACCTTCCGGCAAGATTTAAAGCGGCAAGGATACCTGCCAATGAGTGTGGATGAACAACATATCCATGTCCCTAGAAAGACCGTTTTTGGGTGGGGCGCATAATGCCGAGGGGGACTGACACCGCTGACTGGTTGTGTACTATGGTTTGTAACATGGCGGGCTTGTCGCCACGTTCACAAACAATATTACACTAGGCAAGGTACCGCTCTGCAATGACGGGTCGCTCCCTCATTGCCATGGAATGCCTGACACTGTAATGACGAGGCAGCTCCTGATTGCTGCGGTGAAAACGTTACAATTTGGTGGCACTTTTGCAAGCCAGTGTCATCAGCACACTGTGCCTCCAATGGTCCACCAGTGCCAAGCACCCAAATGCAATGCCTCTGTTGGCTGCCACAGTGCTGTACCTCCACAACCTGTTTCTCTCCAAAGCTGCCACATAATGTTTCTTGCACATGCATGCAAGCAAACATAAAAAGGCAGAACTGCCACAGCATTTGGTGGACAGCAAACAGCAGGCTACTGGTGCATCATTTGTATGCGACATTGCAGGGTTACCAGGCACCATGCTGGAACAGTAAATGTGCCACTCTCAAAAACTGTCAATAAGTCTGCTAGACATGGACGACCCAAATTTGGCCTCTATAAATATGCCAGCTGATAAGGGCAGAAGAACAAAAAATACAGGTTACTCACCTGTATCAGGAGTTCTAGGAGTGGTATATGTTGTTCATCCACACTTACTGGCAGGTTCCTTGCCACTTTAAATCTTGCCGGAAGGTCTTCAAGCTGGCTCCTCCACCCACCAGGGTAGGTAAAACTCCTGCCCGCCCCCATGATGCCAGATCTAGCCCGCCAGCCAGGCCACTGCCGGGAGGTTTGGTGGGCTGTGTGGATGAACAACATATACCACTCCAAGAACTTCTGTTACAGGTGAGTAACCTGTATTTCTAGGGACGTGGAAATGTCGTTCAATCCACACTTACTGGCAGACTCCTACCAGTTCTCCGGGAGGAGGGAGGCAAGACACGCACCCCCTACTTGGGAAATAAGGACTGGAGAACCAAGGTCCCAAAACCAGCATCCCGGCGTGACTCAAGGTCGATGTGGTAGTGGGTAATGAAGGTGTGTGCTGACTTCCAGGTAGCAGCCCTGCAGATTTCCTGGATAGGGACGTCCCTGGAAGCAGCCACCGAAGCAGCAGTATGGCGGGTAGAATGAGCTCTTATCCCTTTGGGAGGCTCCATGCCCGCCAACCTATATCAGAGATCTATGCAGGAAGCGACCCACCTGCCTATCCACTTGGCTGCAAGTCTGCCAGGGGCAGCTTCAGCATAGGTGACAAACAGCTAGCGAACCTCTCCCCGAACTTCAGCCGTCCGCTCCTTATAATAAGAGAGAGCTCTTCTAGGGTCCGGAGTATGGAGCCTATATTCGGCCTCCGAGGTGTGATTGGGGTAGAACACTGGCAGAGTCAACACCTGGTTAAGGTGAAACTCCGACACCACCTTCGAAAGGAATTTCGGGTGGGGGAGCAGGACAACCTTGTCCCTGTGGAAGACCAGATAAGGAGACTCGATTGGAAAGCACCTGGAGCTCTCCCATCCTTCTGGCTGACATGATAGCCACCAAGAAGGTGGTCTTCCTCGACAGGTAAGAGATGTCACACCTGTGCATCGGTTCGAATGGCTTGCCCATGAGCTTAGCCAATACCAGCAGTAGATCCCACGGAAGTGGAGGTTCTCGCACCGGAAGGGATATGTGATCAAGGCCTTTCAAAAAGTGCCCGACCACCTTCTCCTGCACCACCAACTGCTTGCCGGCCCACGCCCAGTAAGCAGAGATGGCTGCCAGGTGCACCTTAAGGGTCATCGACCGAAGCCCTAGCTGAGAAAGGGACCACAGGTAGTCCAGAATGCTAGACAAAGAACAGGAGGAAGGGTGCAACCCCTTGCCCCGACACCAAATGGAGAATCTCTTCCATTTGAAGACATAGCATTTTCTGGTCGACTCCTTACAGGATGCCTCAACAACGTTGAGGACCTCGTTGGAAAGACCCAAGGCCTGTAACTCTAGCCGCTCAGGAACCAGGCCATCAAGTGAAGGGATTGAAGGTCCAGGTGGAGTACCTTCCCCTTGCTGACTGAGATCAGGTCTGGTCGGGCTGGAAGCTGCCTTGGGAGCCTGGAGCTGAGGCTGAGGAGATCTGGATACCAGAACTGGCGGGGCCAGTCTGGGGCTACCAGAATCACCTGCGCCTTGTCCCTCTTCATCTTGAGAAGTACCTTGTGGATCAAGGGAAATGGAAGGAAGGCGTAGAAGAGGCCCGGGGTCCACGGCCTCGAGAAGGCATCCCCCTGCAGCGAGCCCTGCTGAGGGGGGCGGGCATGGAACAGCCTCAGCTTCACATTCTCCCTGGAGGCAAGCAGGTCCACCTGAGGGGTACCCCAGTGGAAGAACAGATCTTGTACTACCTCCGGCAGGAGAGACCACTCGTGAGATGCAGCGCCTATCCGACTTACGGCATCGGCCAGACTGCTGGAGGCTCCTGCTGCATGGATGGCTAGGAGATACACCTCCAGGTTGATCACGAGAGACCAAGTGCAGAAAGCCTCCTTGCACAGAGGCAAGGAGTGCATCCGGCCCTGCCGGTCGAGGTAATACATGGTCGTGGTGTTGTCAGTCTGGACCTGGACCACTTGACCCCATACAAGCAAAGGCGGTGAGGGCTAGTTAGACTGCTCGATGCTCCAGCAGGTTGATGTGGCATCAGGACTCCTGAGGGTACCAGAGGCCATGGACTCTGAGCTCCCCCAGATGGGCACCCCAACCCATCAGAGAGGTGTCGGTCGTGAGAGTGACCGTCGGCTCAGGGCGGACAAACGGGATACCCTCCTGCGGATGAGCTGGAACAAGCCACCACTGGAGGCCGTTCCACATCTCCTGGGTCACGGTCACTGGCTGGTCCAGAGGACCGGAGTGCAGTGACCACTGGCGGGCCAGCCCCCATTGCAGGGGACGCTTGTGCCAGCAGGCGCAATGGACCACGCTGGTGCAGGCCGCCATGAAGGGCGCAATTGCCCAACCAGAAATGACTGGACAAAGGAGGAAAGGACCTCTGCCCTGTCCGCCGGGAGCCATGCTCTAGCTCGAAGAAAGTTGAGCTCTGCCCCGATGAACTGAATCACCTGCAATGGCACAAGTTCCGATTTGGCCCCGTTGAGGAGGAGGACAATCTGAGAGCAGACCTGGAGGGCCAGATCCCTGGACCGCTCCACCTCCAACCTGGAGGGGGCTGCAATCAGCCAGTCATCCAGATAAGGGTACACCCTGACCCCTCGGCACCGCAGGAATGCTGTCACCACTGCTACGCATTTGATGAAGACCCTGGGAGCTGGAGAGAGGCCAAAGGGCATGGACCGGAACTTGTAAAGGGATCCCTCTGCCCTGAAGCGGAGGAATCACTGGTGAGACGGATGGATTGGGATGTGAAAGAATGCGTCCTGAAGGTCCAGAGAACAGAACCACATGCCTTGTTCCAAGAATGGAATGATCTGAGCCAGAGTAACCATCCTGAAGGTGCGAGACCTTAGGAACTTGTTCAGGTCATGTAGGTCGAGAATGGGGCGCCAGCCCCCCCTTTGTTTAGGGACCAGGAAGTACCTGGACACAAACCCTGGTTCTGGAGGAGGGTCCGCCACCTCCCCGATCACCTCCTTCTGGAGAAGCAGGGCAATGTTGAATGATGAGCTGACAGACAGGCTGGGCGTGGATCCCGTACCGTGGGGCGACGGCTCGATAGGGTGGGGACTGCTTGAATTCCAGAGGCAGACCCCTGCCTACCACTTCCAACACCCAGGGGTCCATGGTGATATCGGACCAGGCGGAAAGGAAGTGGGGGAGCCGTCCCCCCATGTGGGGAACCTGGGGAGGAGTGACGAGGTTGGGGGGGCGACACCCCTCAACCCGTCACTGGGCAGGCTTGGAGGAAGGGCCGGCCGAGGAGCTGCCTGTGCCTTTTCCTCCCGGCTTCCTGCTGAAGGAAGCAGCAGGCTTGGCTTTGGGGTGCCAAGTGCGAGCCTGCTGGTCCTGATGATGGTGTTGCTGGGCCGGACGTACCACAGGGGCTGAAGGACGAAAGGGCTTACGCTGCTGCTGGCGGCCTTTGTACTTCTGGGCAGACGTGACAGAGTCCAAGGTGGCGTTGGACTTCTCGATCCGCTGGAGATGACCCTCCTCCCCGGGACTGAACAAGTCGGTACCCAGGAAGGGAATGTCTGCGAGCTTGTGCTGGGTATCTGTCGTAAAGGTGGAGATCCGCAGCCAAGCTCTGCGGCGCATGGCTACTGCAGCCGCTACTAACCAGGCACACGAGTCAGCGATGTCCAAAGAAGTTTGGAACTGCTGTTTGGCCACCACCCTTCCCTGGTCCCGCACCTGCTTGACCGCCATTTGAAGGTCAGCCAGGAGATGAGGAATCGCCTCACCCACGGAGCCCAAAAGGGCGTGTGAAAAGTGTGCCATCAGGATGGCCGAACTAGCCTGACGAAGGCCAAGGGAGGAAGCAGCATATACTTTCCACCCTGAGTAGTCCAATTTCTTGGACTCCTTATCGGGTGGCTTGTCCACATCCCGAGCGTTCCCGGAATGCTGGAAAACGCTGTCGGTCACTAACCCCTCCGCAGAAGGGTGCTCCGAGAAACTGGAGAGTGAACCTGTAGGGACCGCATACTTCTGAGCCATCCTGGCTGAAGGTGCTGGACAAGAAGCCGGCCGCTGCCACAGCTCCAGGGCCGGGCCAACAAAGGCTTCGGCCACCGGGAAGGCCTCTGTAGGGGGATCCTCTCGGTCCAGTATCTCCGTGAGGGGATACTTGGCCCATTTTGAAATGGGTTCGAGCTTCATCCCAGTGGATTCTGAGATGAGTCGAAGCATACCTAAGAACGAGGATGGGCTCTCGTCCACCGACTGACCCCCAGTGGACTCCAGGTCAAGTGGCCTGGAGAACAAGGAGTCATCGTCGTCAGACTCCAAGGAGTCTGCGAACAGCTGCCTAGTGCCTGAGCCACCCTCCACATGCTGAGGTCGATCGGGAGTGAGGGTGACCGACAACCTATGGGGCAAACCCTGAACCCAACCGAGAATCCTTGGTCAGGGCCCCAGTCTTTGGTTGTGGAGGCGGAGGTTCCACCACAACGGGTGGTGCAGTCTGTTTCGGCCGAACAACCGGTGCCAGCTTCGGCTCTTCGACCACTACGAGGGGTTGCTTCGGTCGCTTCGGTGACAGCCACTTAATGGCCGGAGAAGGTGACGGAGTCGGCTTATTCCCAGACAATAGGAGCTGCTGCCACATTAAATCCTCGTAGCGCCGACACAACTTGCGCCGGAGCCTATCCTCCGAAGAGGACGATGAGGATGAGCGGTGTCGCCGCTTTCCATGGTGCCAAGACCACCGACGGTGGGACCGGCTGGACCTGGAAGAGGTCCGACACCAAGACAGAGACCTTCGGGGATTCCAAGAATTCATTGGCATCCACTGGGTGCAAGTCACAGGTACAACTAATAGGGATATACCCAAAGTAATGTAGGGGTATCCCGGCCACAAAGGAACAGCAGCAGTGTCAAAGCTGGGAACCCCTAGGAGTCCCAACAGCAGGGTGATCGGATTGCAGCTTGTGTAGGCCGGAAGCGCCAGCATCTGGAGCATCTCCACCAAAAATCTATGGTACAGGATGAACTCAACAGATAAGGCTAGGTAAAGGGTAGATTCACTGTCTTCTAAGGAAGACAATGATGGAAAGGAGTCGCTGGCTCCAGGAAGGGTCAGTGTGGGGGATATGGCCCTGTCTGACTCCCTACACCACTAATCTATGGCACCGACCCACACCTGGACTTGATCACATGTTTGCGGCCCCGAAGGGGCATAGAATAAGGACAACTTCTCAGATATCCAGAACTCAGGCAGTGTCTTCACCCTAGGGGAGGATCAACCATAGCCGCTTGATCATAGTCTACGTACATCTGAGTAGTGACTAGATCAGTATCCATAAAGGGAGTGTCCAGTCCTCACGGGGACAGTCATTGGGGAACACATCCAGGGAGAAACCAGGCTATGGGCTGTTATCCTGCACAGAGTCAGTACTGCCTCTGGCACTGGACTCAATGCTAATGACAACCATGGGGACTGGAGTCCCTTCATCACCATCCTCCTCCTCGGAGTCATGCACGACAGAGACATTGAGCCCCACTCCTTCCTCTTCTCAGTGCCAAGGGTGGCACAGAGGTTAGGAACAGATACCAGACTGACATTTTTGGAAGCGCCATGCTTGGTGCTGGGTCTAGGCTCGGTGCCATGGCCAATGTCAGAGCTGTCACCTGACGGAGGCATCCTCCTCCCCGGTGTCGCTAGCAACACCATGGGCTGGGACAGACTCCAAGTTAGCGCTGATACCAAATGGCCTCTGTGCCAGGACCTCCCCTGACACTGCAAATAATGTCAGATAGGAGGCCCAAACCCATTTCTGGCCCTGCTAACAGAGTCGTCACCATGAACAGTGACAACAGTATGGGCAGTCTCAGAAGATGGCGCTGAGGGGTCCTCCAGTGCGAACTAGGTATACAGACACAACCAAAACATCAGGGAAATCTGTCACTCATGGTGATGTGACTGTGGCAGGTTCTCAGCTGACAGCCCAGAGGGAGTTAGCTGTCCACCCAACAATGACACTAGGGTCTCCGATGCCTCAGCACAGTGAGACAAAGGAGAACCTGCGCAAGACAGCCCTGGAAGGGACCCTGGGAAGGGTCCAGTTTTCGAACATACAAAATTTGCCAGCAGATAAAGGCCTAGAGGTCTATCAAGTCTGCTCGAATGTGCAGCTAGCACCGCTTATTCTGCAGCTGCCCCTCCCTTCCACCCTTCCCCTTCATTAACACTCCCCCTTGTCCTGTCCCATCCTCGTTTGAAGCAGTCCACTGTTCTACTGCATACCACTTCTGCAGGTAACGCATTCCACCCAGCCACCACCCTCTCTGTAAAAAAGTGTCTCCTCATCTCCCTCCTGAACCTTCCTCGCTCCAGTCTCATATCATGGCCCCTGGTAGCCCTCCCCTCCTACTTTGAACAGCCCTCTGTACCCGTCTTGTTTATTCCTTTCATGTATTTAAAGGTTTCAATCTATGTCACCCTGTCTCTCCTCTCCTCCAGTGAGTACATGTTCAACTCCTTCAACCTCCTCTCGTATGATAAGTCGCCAGCCCCTTGATCATCTTTTCGCCTGCGCTGCACCCTCCAGTAACTCTAATGTCCCTCTTCAGATACGGACGCCAGTACTGCACGCAGTACTCCAGGTGTGGTCTAACTAATGACCTATACAGTGGCAGAATCACCTCCTCCTCCCTCCTCGAGGATATACCCCTTGCAATACAACCCAGCATTTTGTTGGCCTTTGCAGCTGCCTTCCTACATTGTGCAGAGTTGTTCATTGACCTCTAATGAGCACACCCAGATCCTTCTCCTCCTCTGTCTGGGCTAGCTGCACCCCCCAGCTGGTAACTCCTCCTTGGGTTCTTCATCCCAAAATGCAGCACCTTGCACTTTTGGCATTAAACCCCAGTTGCCAGGTGTCTGACCAAGTTTCAAGCTTTGCCAGATCATCCTGCAACCCTGCCATCCCCTAGGTCATCCACCACCGCCAACCTTGGTATCATCAGCAAACAGACTGATCTTGCTCTTGGTGTCCCATGATATGTCTGCAATGAATATCCCAAACAACACTGGTCCCAACACCGAACCCTGTGGGACACCGCTCGTCACTGCCCTTGGGTGTGAGAGCTCCCCCACCCACCACCACCTCTGTTGCCTTCCCTGCAGCCAGTTTCCTACCCATCTCACCAGCTTTGCACCCCCTGTGCCTACTAACTTCCTTGCCAGCCTTCCAATGGCACCGAGTCGAATGCCTTACTCAAGTCCAGATCAGGACATCCACTGCATGGCCCCCTGTCCAGCTGCCTAGTTACCCAGTCATAGAACTCAACCAGGTTGGTTTGGCAGGATCTGCCACGTGAAGCCATGCTGTCTGCTGTCCTGTAGTCCTTGGCCTCTGGGAGGGCCACCAGCCTCTCCTTCAGGATAGTCTCCATTAGCTTACCCAGATGGATGTGAGGCTCACTGGTCTGTAGTTTCCCGGTTCATCCTTGGGGCCACTCTTGTGGAGGGGCACCACATGAGCATCCTCCAGTCCTGGTACACACCCGAATGTAGTGAGGCATTAAATAGGTCTGCCAAGGTCTGCAAGGACCTCTGCCAGCTCCTTCAGTACCCTGGGTGGATGCCATCTGGGCCTGGCGCCTTGTCCACCCTCAGTGCCTTCAAACCCTCTCGAACTCTGCCCTCCATGATTTCCCATCTGTCACCACTTCCCCTGCTTCTGCCATTTCTCCCTCCTTGGGTGTCCCCCGTTCTCTTTAGTAAATACTGGCAGAAATACTCATTTAGTGCTTCCGCCCTTATCGTGCCCCTGCTTCCACCCAACCCCCTCCTTTCTAATCCTTACTATGTGGTCCTTACAGCTCCTTTTCTCCTAATGTACTTAAAAGTCCTTACGCCCCTTCTTAATGCCTTGTGCCAGCCTGAGTTCGTAGATGCTTTGGCTCCCCTTACTGCCCTTGTCACCTCCTTAGATTCTGTCAAGTACTCCTCTCTGTCCTCCCCCTTCCCTGTTTTCTTGTACTTCCTAAAGGCAGCTCTTTTCCTCCTTACCTTTTCCATGACCTCCTTGCTCAACCAGCTCGGTTTCTTAGCCCTAGCCTTCTTGCTCTGGGCTTTGCAGCAGGTTTTGGTTGCCTTCACTATCCCCAGCTTTATGAGCTCCCACCTCTGGTTAGTATCTATACTAGATTGAATTCTGGCCAGGTACCCTTTTACCACTTCCCCCATCCTCCCAAAGTCGGCCCTCCTGAAGTCCAGCACTCTTGTGCCAGATTCCACTCCTTCCTTGCCCATATCCAATGTGAGCCATACTGAGTGGTGGTCACTCCCTGACAGCAGTTCCTCCACTAATTTCTCTCACAAAGTCCCCATTTGCCAGCACAAGGTCAAGGGTATTCCCTAACCTGGTTGGTTCACTGACCATTGCAGCAGGAAGCTGTCCTGGAAGGCATCCGCAGTACCTGCTCCCTTCTGTTCCTGGTTATTGGTGCTGCCAGTCCACTCCTGGCAGTCAAGTCCCCAACAATCACCACACTACCCTTCTCAGGTCCTCCTGATCTGTCCTGCTAGTTCCCTGTCTAACTCTTCCGTCTGAGATGGTGGCCTGTACACCACTCCCATTCTAAGAATCCTATTCTTGGAATCCTGGATTTGCACCCAAAGTGACTCCGTACTACCCTCCTCCCCTTCCTCCATTACACACTTCAGTCCTTCCTTCACATATAGTGCCACCCCCCCCCTTTCCCAATCACCCTGTCCCTACAAAATAACCTGTACCCTGGTACAGACAGGTCCCAGTCATTATATTGGGTGGCCCATGTTTCCGTGATGGCTGCAATGTCCACCTCTCCCTCTGCCATGAGAACCTGCAACTCTGCAGTTCTCCTCCCAAGGCTCCAAGCATTAAGGGTAACCACCTTCCACCCTTTTCCCTCCCTCCTATCCTGCCCTCCTTTCCTAGCATCACCTAAGAACTGATGCCCCAGTTAGATGCCTGCCACCAACGGTTAGGGTCAGATGACCCCACTTCAATGCAAAGACTTCAAGAGTGCAGCAACCTGTTGAAAAAAACTGGGGTCACAGGTGTCCATGTCATGACTTAGGCCCAAGTCAGGAAAACCATAACTCAAGCCGGTTAAACGAAATTTTCTTGCCACAAGGTTACCAACGAAAAACATGGTATTTTTGTTCCTTTTCTTTGATGAACAAGGCATTGTGGGAAATAATAAAAGAAAAATTACAGTGATGCAGTAGAACAGAGGTGACGTACTCCCATGGTGTGAATTTGGTGGCACTGAAAACAGAACTGAGGTAGATGAGGGAACAGAGGACTGTTATTGGCAGGGGCACAGCACCACGTGGAGGTACGGAGGCACTGTAGCCAGTAGCTGTCAACCTCCGGGCCAAAGATTTGCTCTTGCAGGTTCCTAATGCCTCTCGCCCAGCCCCATTAATGGGACTCAGTGGAGAAGATTGATTATGGGAAGATCTATATGCTGTCAGAGAACTCTAGATAAAGCTGTCCAAGTCTGAGATGAAGCATAACTCATTGTGTAAAACTGACTTTTCAGTGTAGTGCCATGCAACTCATGAATGCTGGGACTCTGACGGAATGGAGATTGTTGGTGTAGGGGAAGGGGGGACTGTATGTCCCGTTTGCATTTGTCTTGCAGATGTTACACTCTGCTGTACAGTAAGCCACCAGATTGTCTTACAAACCTTTCATTGTTATAGTACTACTGTTTCACAGGAAGGAAATGTCCATGCAAGTTAAAGAGTCACTTTTAATTAAGTAGCAGCAAGGTGAACTTTAAATGAATGCAAAGTAAAGTTTATATCAAAATAGAGTTTTGAAACCCAGTGGCATGGAGGGCTGAGGCCTTGGTGCCATACTGCCACACTGGTGACCCATGTTCACCTCGAGTACGTTACTTGGGGGTGGCGGGGAAAGAGGATCGAGCATCGAGAGGGCAGATCTCCTCTCCCAGGGAGGGTGAACTGTCACTCCCGCCAAATGACTGCCACCACATGGAGACCTGAGGGTAGTGCGGGTTCAGGGGCGCCAAAGACAGGAGGGTGCTGCGGGACTCCGCAGCATGTGCACGCCTCAACGTACACACATTGATGTGCATGCCCCAGCAATGGGGAAGGAAGAAAACGGAAAATGGTGGGTGCAGGATACATGAAGCCCTGCTCGCCTACCTCCATCCCATGCCATCGCCCGGCCTCCGGCCCAATGTAGATGTGATTCTCCAGGTAGGGGGAGGACAGCCCTTCCCTTACTGGCCCTGCCACGGGGGGCCAATCCGTGGGGGATCCTGGGCCCAAGATATGGGAGAGTCAAGATGCCGGATGGGAGGAGGCTCGGACAGGGCTGAGAGCCTGCTCATGCTGACCAGAGGAGAAGTTATTTTAAAACAAAATACAGTTTTGGAAGATGTAAAGTACCAATGTTCTGAAATAAAGACATTTATGGGAACAAAAGACTAAAATCATTTTATGTAGATTTCTAAGACTAGTTAAGACAGGTTCTAAAGAAAAAAAATAAATCTGATCAAAGAACTGAATGACCCCATGGATCAGCCATTGTTTATAAGATCTAATATAAATTGGTCCTTTTATTGTTCTGTGATTCTAGAAATCTGATTGGCCAATAGGGCCTGAACAGACATGGTATAATCTCTTTTAATTGCACAAAGATTTTTTCCCCTCATATTTGTGATTGGCACCATTTTATAATTGGGCCAGCACACTCTGGGTTGTGCACCAAGAATGTACTTCTTGGGTGGCTGATAGCATTCTGCAAAGCCTTGTGCCTCACAATGCACCTGAGGAGTGTACATTTTGGAATATGACTGCACAGCATAGCGTGTGCAATCCCTTACTTAACCTCTTGGTCACTGGTTTAAATGGCTTTCAGTCACCTGTGATCTGGGCTGGAATATAGTGTACAGTACAGCATTGTTCTACTGTATATAGAATTCCATCCCTTTCAAACTGCTGTTGTACCACAGTTCAAAGGCCATGGAAAATGACTGTACTCTTCTGTAGTAAAAGAGTATTCTGAAACCTCTAGAGACTACTCAAGTCAGTTTCATTCTAAAAGCAAAAAAAACCTCTGCATGCAAATTTCACATAATACTAACTACTGTATACAGTGTAAAAAATACAGGATGAGCAACTTAATGCTCAATCAGTGTGTTCTGCTTCCCACAGCCCTCTCGACCTTCGCTCTCAAGGTCAGAGGGATTCAGAACCCCTCTGTGGCAGAACACACTGGTTGTGCACAGTTGCCCATCCAAGATTCTCTATTTTGAGGACAGTTCAGCAGTCTGAAATGAGCAGTGATGGTGTCCATATTACAAAACCACCATCACAACTGACACTGACTGGTACCCCTGTAGGCTGTCTCACATAACAGTATAACTTGCAAGGCCACTGATTTATGGTGATAAAAGTAATGAACTTCCATTTTCAAGACCTGAATTCTGGGAATTGCACCGGTGATCATTAGTCTAATTTCAGAATTTTATCAGGATTCTACTGGCATTCATTTAGTATGTGTATAAATAATCAGAATAAAAACAAGGCTTAATATACAGTGTATTAAATGATGCAAACTGAAAAGGAAGGAAGCTGGCAGGAGGGGATGACCTAAGTGGGGTGGAGAAACTAAAATGGGCCATAACGAAGGCAACAAACCTCGGTGTCAAGCAAGTGAGCAAACGCAAGAGAAAAAAAGAGACTGCTATGGTTCTCGAAAGAGGTGACAGAAAAGGTAAAAGCAAAAAGGGCAGCACTCAGAAGGTACAAGGAGATGCAGAGGGAGGAGGATAGGGAGGCATATCAGGAAAGGAAGAGACAATAGTAAGGAGCACAAAGGTGCAAACTGAAGAGAGAATAGCCAAAGCAGTAACAAAAGGGGACAAGACATGTTTTAGGTATGTAAGCAAAAGGAGGAAGATCATGGGTGGGACTGTCAGGTTTAAAAGGTAAAGGGAATGGGGGCAACTGGGCTGAGGGGGAACAGGAAAGGGCGGGCATCTGGAACAGATACTTTTGTTCAGTGTCATATTAGAAAGAGATGGGGAGGGCTACAAAGAGGTAGCATGAGCATTGGTGGAAGGGAGGTGGACACTAGTATGCTTTCGTCGGACAGAGTCCTGAAGAGACTCGCATATCTGAAAGTAGACAAAGCAATGAAGCTGGACGGGGTCCACCCAAGGGTACTGAGGGAGCTTAGGGAGGTGCTGGCTGCACCTCTGATGGTCCTAATTAACAGCTCATTGGAAACAGATGTGGTCCCAGAGGACTGGAGGAGGGTAGGTGTAGCCCCACTTAACAAGTGGTAGCAGGGAAGAAGCTGGCAATTACAGGCCAGTCAGCTCGACTTCGGTGGTGAGAAAGTTAAACAGCAACTGTCTATTATAATAAAATGCTTAAACACTTTAGCTCTACACCAACTGTATTTTAACTTTGTTTTATAATTATTCATTTCGTTTTACTTTCCCCTGCTGTTGGTCTACTAAATATTGTAGATAATGCAGCAATTATTCCACTGAGCCCTTCAAAATGTGTCTGACTCTCCCCTGCTAACCACACAATTAAATAATTGTGACATCACAGTCTGCTGTCATGGTGATCACTATGATGTCAAACAAACACTGCAAGGTTAATGGTGGGAGACAAATAAGTGTTTTCTATGCAGACTTTTTTACATGGACTACCAATATGGGTTGTGAATCTTGAAAAGGAACACTGAAAATGAAAAAAATGTATTCTCTAGTAAATTGTAACTGCTGAAACATCTTATTTATGAAGGTATATGCTTAAGAGCAGAGTTGCTCTTTAATTGAATCGCTGCTGAAAGAAAGGATAGTGGAATATCTTGAATCCAATAATGTGTTGCAAGACCTGAGGCAGCGTGGATTCGGTGGAGGGGGAGGTGGAGGGAGGTCATGTCAAACAAATCTGATAGAGTTCTTTGACTGGGTGACCAAGGAACTGGATCGGGGGAGCAGTGGACATGGCCTACCTAGGTTTCAGTACGGCCTTCAACACTGTTCTGCTTCGACGTCTAATAAGCAAGATGGGTAGCTTAGGAGTGGGACCAAAGGTAGTAAACTGGGTGAGAAGGTGGTTAGGAGATAGGCGGCAGAGAGTGCTGGTAAACAGAGTTCACTCTGAGGAAGGAAGGAAGCGTGACCAGTGGGGTGCCTCAGGATCAGTGCAGGGACAGGTCCTTATCAATGTCTTTACAAGTGACACTGCAGAGAAGCTGGAAGGGAGGGTTCGCCTCTTTGCAGATGACACTAAACACTGCAATAGGGTGGACACTCCAGGTGGGGAGGAAAGGATGAGCAGTGACCTGAGAAAACTCAAAGTGGTCAAGGGTATGGCAGCTGGGTTTCAATGCAAAAAAGTGTCAAATAATGCACCTAGGGTACAGAAACCCAGTGGAGGAGTTAAGTACGAAGGAGGTGTGGTACTGATGACCACTAAGCAGGAAAGAAGCCTGGGGGAAATCTATCAGATGACCTAAAGGGGGCCAGGCAGTGTGACAAGGGAGTTGGAAGGGCTAACGGGATGCTGCGGTGCAAAGGGAAAAGTATCACCAGCAGCAGGAGGGAGGTGGTGCTGCCTCTGTATGCATCGCTGTAAGACCTCATCTAGAGTACTGTGTCCAGTTCTGCAGACCACATCTCCGGAAGGAGACAGTCCAGAGGAGGGCAACTAAAGTGGTGCAGGGGCTGCATCAGAAGCCCTCTGAGAAATTAAAGCTCCTAAACATGTTCGCCCTGGAAGGTGGCGGTGGCGCGAGATATGACAGAGACCCTGACATTCTTTGTTTTTACCAGTGTGCAGGCAGTCCATATTCTGCAGTTTTATCGGGTTTTCAGGTAAAAAACGAAAACCACCTGCCTTGCGCACAAGAACGGCAATAAGCACAGTCTAAAGTAGGTAGGTTGGTGGGTCAGGAAGGGGACTAAAAATCAGTCTGTATAGGTCATGAGGACAAACAGAAGAATGTAAAGTGCGATCAGCTGGGCACTTTTAATGAACACTAAAAAGTCACTATAAAAATGCAAGATCTAGAACTTGGTTGTGTAACAAGACACATTTAAAGCAGTGGTGCAAGACAGCTGTTGTGCACATACTAAACAGAGACAGAGAGAGAGATAAGAAAGAAGGGGGGAGAAAGAAACTTCTGAACCCTACATCAGTTCTTGCTCTCTTTTATTAGACAGGTAGGCCTTGAACAGGGGTATTATTCTCACTTCCAGCCCTGAAACCCCTCCTACCAGGCTGCAGTGGTTCTTATACTGGGGGTTTTGAACGGCAGAAGACCCTCTGGTCCATTAAAACCGTTCCCCACATTAGTGGGACCATTTGTCCCTGTTCCTTTCCAACCATGTAGCTATATCTTTTCTGAATGTTAATGATCCACTTTCAACTATTTTATTCGGAAGTGAATTCCATATTCTGCCAGTCCTGTTTAAACATGTATAGTATCTAATATTTCTTTTAACTGTACCAACTTTTATTTGCTTCCTATGACCTCTCAAACCTGTTGGTTTCTTCTGTAATATTACACCCATCTCGTTTAGTAGTTCCCTATCCTTTATAATTTTGTACATAGTAAACAGGTCCCCTCCTTAATCTTCTCTGCTCCAATGAAAATATTCCTGTTTTTTTTTAATCTGTCTTCATAGTTATTGCTAGCTAATGATCCGATTATTTTTGTAAATCTTCTCTGTGGTGTATGCATACTGTACATAAACTGACGTGACAGTGAAACTTGCAGTCCTCCCTCTTTCTAGCCCTCCCAGTTTGGCCACCCAGGCAGGAGATACTGCCTGTCCTCCCTGAAGAATCCCTGCTGGGTCCGCATCTCTCACTTTATTTGTATTTACTGTATTAAATTCTAGATGTTTGCCATTCTCATTTTATAGCTGAAGTATTGGATTTAATTGTCCATTGGGAGGCAGTGTAGTGCAGTGGTTAAAGGCTCTGAGCAGCAAATCTGGTGACATCCAGCAGACCAGACCTGGCTTTGAATCCCACAGCTTCCACTTGCATACTGTGTGACCCTGCGCAAGTCACTTAACTTCCCTGTGCTCCCAGGTTGCTCCTGTTAAAAAGCTTTCAGCTTAGTGTGCTAATCCTGGTTAAACAACCTTAAAAAAAAGAAACAGCTCTGTTTTGCAATGTACAGGCCTGGGTGCTATACTGTGGTGACGTATAATCAACAGTCGACTGGGAAATGGATGTTTCACTTTAGGATGGTCTTTAAATAAAAAGAACAAAAAAGGGAAGGTGGCATGTGCATTTTTTTACTTGCATTATTTGGTAACTTTACTATTGTGTCCCACTGCACTGTTGCCTTGCCGGGTAAGGAAGGGCTCTCTACTTCTCCTCACCACTTATTAATCCTCATTAGGCCTTCTGGTAACTGCAGCAAAAGGGTTTTTAACTAAGGAAATGTAGAGCACTGCCTGGCATTCTATTTTTGTTTCACTTCATTAATACAAAAAAAAAAAAAAAACCGAGTTGGTGGGGGAAGAGTTTGATAGTTAGCAAGTCTACTTTGTATGTTATTTCTCTGTAGGGACACAGTATTCTAGCACAGAAGTGTAGATATTCTAGGATGCCCACATGGATTAAAGTCAGCCCATGTAAACAAGTCTCTCCTATCTTTGTGTTCTCCATCATATGCCTCAGAGATCTTTGGGGGGAAAACCTGGTACTTTGGGTTTTGTGTTATGTTAAATCTGCAGCTCGCCCAAGTATAGTAACCAACATTTTTTTTGGTAAGGAAATGGACATCCTTAACATGATATGCCTCAGAGATCCTTCAGGAGAAAACCTGGTACTTTGGGTTTTGTCTTATGTTAAATCTACACCTCTCCCTATGAAAAGTAACAAATTCAACCAACATTTTTTTTTGTAGGGAAGTGGACATCTTTGATAATTCCTGTAAATTTATCATCACTAAAATGGGAAGCAGATACTCATGAAACACAGTGCACCACATGTGGTTACCTTTTTGTGGACTGTTGTTTTCACTGACCGACTTTGAAGAGGGTTTAGAAGAATCTGCATCGGTTTCTCTGCCATGATCTACATTCACCACAACATCCTTCAGACCAGGGGATTTCTCCTGAGAGGCCAGTAACTCCTCTGTAAGGGTAGAGGAACAGGAAAAGGGTTATGATATACCAGAATGACTGTTTCATATGGTGTCTTTCAATATGTAAATTCTTAAATGCTGCATTCTTTGACTGTCCGACAAGGAAGAAAACTCTATAAATATTTGCTTTTGCTTAAACCATAATCACAGCTTTGCTATGGCAAAACAGCTACAGCCAAGATCAAAATGATCTCATTATCTGTGCTATCATCCCAATCTCTTGTTTTTTGTTGTTGTTAAACAACTGATTTGCCCAGAATAGTTAAGCTGAGGTGCAACATTTCATTTTCCTTGGGGTTCTGACCTGCTTTTACTCAGTTTTACAGCCGGGTGGACTGAAGGGTGTCAGTTATGAGATTTGAACCTGGGTCTCCCGATTTCCAAGTTGATCCTCTAGCCACTAGACAGGGCTTTTAAAAGAAGCAGGGACTGGGTTTGAAAGAAAAAAAATATATACTTTCATCTTTTAGGACATGTATACCACAAACTGACATGCTCTGTATTTGCACCAGCAGCATTTAAAGGTAAAATGTAATAACATTTGTAAGAAAATGTTGCCAGTGTATAGGGTCTTTTTTAAATGTGTGCTACAGAATGTGGTAGATTCACAGGGTGCCGTGGTAATTTATGGTATACCTTTATTTTATACCCTGGTTTGAGCAGGTCAGAGCCCATATGAAAACCTCCACTTCTGTGGACGTTCAGGTCAGTGGCTCCTTGCTTGAATTTCAAGCCAAGAGACGGCAGACACGTCATAGGCTCCCAGCCCAGCTGAGCTGTCAGATGGGAGCTCACCGTGGTGGGAAACCAGGTCAGGATTTTCCATAGAAGTCTGAGATTTTAAAATGTAAATGCTACTGTTAATGATAGTAAACCTTAGCATTTACCTGTGAAATCAAATGCCACAGCAGACAGATTTGTACAGATAGTGCGGCTCATACTGTTATGACTTCTTAAATCCCATATCCCTGTATTGTATTTCTCTTGCATGTACTGATAGAACTGCTCATACTGTGTCACGACCTCATGTTGATGTGTGTTCCATCCTGTATCCCTGAACTATATTTCTGCTGATGCTTGTGGTCTGCCACTTTGTGGCCCGGGTCATGACTGAAATTGGTTCCTTAGATCAGCTCAATTACCCGGTTACCAAAGACATAAATAAATAAATGAACTGGAAGGGAAGGTCTGCCTCTTTGGAGAACACACCAAAATCTGCAATAGGGTGGACACTTGTGGGGGGGGGGGGTTTGAAAGGATGAGCAGAGACTCGAGCTTGCACTTTTTTGAACTGAAACCCAGCTGCCATACCCTTTAACACTCCTTGAGTTTTCTCAGGTCTCTGCTCATCCTTTCCACACCCCCAGGAGTGTCCACTTACTGAAGATTTTGGTGTCATCCGGGAAGAGGCAGACCTTCCCATCCAGCTCTTCTGCAATGTCGCTTATAGAGACATTAAATAGGACTGGTCCCAGCACTAATCCCTGAGGCACCCCACTGCTCACCGTCCCTTCCTCAGAGTGACTTCCAGTTACTACCACCCTCTGTTGCCTAGCCCATAACCAGTTTCCTACCCAGTTTACCATCTTTGGACTTACTTCTAAGCTTCCCAGCATGCTTTCTAGTGCATGTGGAATGGTGTTGAAATCCTTACTGAAATATGGGTAGGATACGTCCACCACTACAATCTGATCCAACTCCTTTGTCACCCAGTTAAAGAAATCTATCAGATTCGTTTGACATGACCTCCCTCCTGTGAAACCATGCTGCCTTGGGTCTTCTAACCCACTGTTTTCAAGATATTCTACAATCCTTTCCTTCAGCAGTGTTTCCATTAACTCTCCCACCACCGATGTCAGGCTGACAGGCCTATAATTGCCAGCCTCCTCCTTGCTACTGCTTTTGTGAAGTGGGACTACATCCGCCCTCCTCCAGTCCTCAAACCACTCCCGTTTCCAGTGAACTGTTAAACAGGACTGTCAGAGGTGCAGCCAGCAGCTCAACTCCCTCAATATCCTTGGATGCACCCCTTCTGGCCCCGTTGCTTTGTCTACTTACAGATTAGTGAGTCCCTGCTGGACTCTCTCCTCCAAATAAGGACTAGTGTCCACCCCCCCAAAGCTCCTGTTACTTTTCTGTGGCCCTTCCCCTTCTTCTGTGCATACTAAAGAAAACTACTTGTTCAGGATGTTTGCCTTTTCTTGGTCCCCTTCTGCACAGTCCTCCCTTTCCCCTTTTAACCTTAGAATCCCTTCTGTGGTCTTCTTCGTTTACATGCCTAAAAACTGTCTTGTATTCATTACCGCCTGGGCTATTCTCTCTTCAATTTGTGCCTTCAAGCTCCTTACTGCTTTCCTGTTTTCCTTTGTCTCTTCTGATACAACACCCTATCCTCTTCCTTCCGTGTCGCCTTGTACCTTCTGAATGTTACCCTTTTAGCCTTTCCCTTTTCCATCACCTCTTTCAAGAACCACGGTGGTCTCTTTTTCCTCTTGCTTTTGCTAATGTGTTTGATGCAGAGGTCTGTCGCCTTTACAGTGGCCCATTTTAGCTTCACCCACTGTTTCTCTACTCCACCCAGGTCACCCCCTCTTGCCAGATAATCTTTGAGGTATTTGCCCATCTTTATAAAAGCTGTCCTCCTGAGGTCTAGGACCCTTGCCCTTGTTTGGTTCAATCCACAGCCATCCTTTTACTGAACCATGATGCACAGTGATCACTAGTCCCCTGATAGTTTCCCACCTGGATGTCTGCAACACTGTCTCTGTTAGTACCAGGTCCAGTACTGCCCCATCACAAGTGGGTTCACTGACTAGTTGCCTGAGGAATGCCATCTGCAGGGAGCCCAGGATGTCCCCACTTCTAGCTGAAGCTGCAGTTGGAAGGCTCCAATCTACATCCGACAGGATGAAGTCCATTTCCAACAGTACCTCCCCCTTTTTTACCATCTTGACAATGGCTTCCACCAGTACCTAATCCAAATCCTCCCCATGCTGGAAGTCTGTACTATCACGTCAGTGCGAATACTGACTCTGTTCCCCATCTCCACGGTGACCCACTGCACCTCTGCCCACCCTGTACTCCATGTGTCTATGTTGCTTTTACGTTTTCCCTCACATGAAGCACTACACCCCCTCCTTTTCTTCCCACCCTGTCCTTCCTGAACCGAGTATAGCCTGGTATGGCCATCTCCCAGTCATGGTTTTTACTGCACCAGGATTTGGTAATGGCCACAATATAGAGGATTGTGTATGAGCAGTCATATACAACAAGGCTGTGTTTGAATCAAGAGGTTTCCTTGGTAACAGGAGACCTTGAGAGCGCAGCTCGAGGGGTCTTCTGTTACCAAGGAAACCTCGACATTCAAATACAGCCTTGTCTGTGTATGACTGCTCATACACAATCTTTTACAGCGTATGGGCAAGTTTACCAGTTAAATAAGTATTCAGTCATAGCCTTTGTATAACTGCCTAAGCTACTGTAACTGACTCTGGCTATCTGTACAACTGTAGGGACTGGTCTGACAGGCAGACAACAAGAGGAAGAGCACCGTTTATCGCATCATGCAAGCAAGCACAGCAGCAGGCACAGCAGTTTACTGAATCTGAACATAGATAAGAAAACTGCTTGACAGCGTTAATGTTGGGAGGAAAAAATACATTTTCCCTGTAATCGCCAGTGCGGTTAGAGACAAGTGGGCATGCAACAATGTTCTAGTTTGTTGTGCTGCAGAAGTGACGTCGCTAGAGCAGCGCAACAACATCATGACATAGCTACTGCAGCACAACAAGCTTTTTCTAATGTTGGAATTCCATCCAGAATGGCGTTCCACCATACACTATATCCAGGTTGGCCTCTGCCATGATGGCTCTTCTTCCGGAATCTTTTTTTTTTTTTGTCAACCTTCTTTCTACCGCTGCCCCTTGGAACTCTCTCAAGCAGACCCCTCACACCACCAACCACACTTACCACCCTGCCTGAAGTCGACCACCTGGGAAATCGGGGACAGACGCTGTCCACCTACCTAGCCCAACAAGGCTTCCCCAACTTGCCTGGACCGAAGCAGGCGGGGGATCAGGAAAGCCTGTGAGTCGTGCCTGGTGTTGGGTGTGTGGCGGTGGGGTACCGGAGGTTGCCGTCGCCTATCCAAGGACCAGGGTATTTAACTGAGGTTTCCTCTGGAGCGTGGACGTGCAATGACGTCAGCGCACCGAAGTGCAGACGTCTGCTGCTGTTCCACCCTTGTCGTAGGGCATTTCTCTTTTCGTGCTCCTCCGATCTCCATCGGGGGCCACTAGAGAGCGACGTGAGCCTGCTACCCACCCTGGGAGAGAACAGCAGTCCTCCGGACTCACAATCCTCTCCCTCCCCCACGACCAGAGTCTGTTCCTGAACCCGGGTCGCCAGCATGGTGCAAGGTGTGGCATCCAGTGCCTCAACCCTCAGTGCCACCAGCTGGCTTTCTTCAGGAATCTTATTTCCTAGACTTCTATCATTCGCACACATGGCTTTCCAGACTTTAACACTGTGCCCGTTAACCCCTTTTTTCCTTCTTGTTCTCCCTCCTTCCACCCTCTCTTTTTAGTGCTCCTGTTTCCCTCACCATTCATTTCTATCACCCTGCTTCTTTTAATAATTTACACCCTGAGGCATTTTTTTCCCCCCTCAGGTTCTCCCTACTCTCTACTTCAACCAACAAAGTGGGCCAGGTAGGTGACGGGGGAGACAGAAAGCCAGATGTCTAAGGGCCAGCACCGGCTGACGTAGGACCAGTGGAACCCCGTGTGCTGCCCCCCCACCCCGGTCAGAAGGGGTTGGGACAGCAGGGGTTCCTGAGGTGTCAGGGGGAGACTGGAGTCTTGGCATCAATGAAATAGCTAAAGGCATTGACAGGAGAGGCAAACATCTCAATGTCGATGGTCCAATGCCGGTTGAAGCAGGTCCAGCAGGGAGTCCTGCCTGCCCCTAACCCAGAAGAGGTCCAAACGAGAGGGGTTGCAGTGTCAGTGATGCCGACGAGCCAGCGCCAGCTAAGGAAAAACTGGTGGGAAGCACTGCCAAGGCCAACCATGTAGAAGGGAGGATGTGGGCGGCAGCTGGGGTTCGCCGCTGAGGTGGTCGATGACCCAGCTATGGTTGGCGCTCAACGCGGCGACCAAAAGTGCACCGGGGAGGATTTCTCCTTCTGCTTCCTCTCCCGGTGCTCATGTTTGCCAGATGATTTGTCCTGGGCCTTGGAGTAGTGGGAGCCCATGGACAGAGCTGGCGATGAGGAGGAGCTTCTTGCCTTCCGATGGCACCGCTGGGTAAGCTTGGTTGAATCCATGGCAAACCTTGTAGGCCTTAACGTCATAGTCCGTGCCAAGATAGCAGATCCTGGCATCATGGTCATCCTTGTCGAAGATCTTCTTACCTCACCTGCAATAATGGAAGAGTTTCTCAGGGTCAGTCAGCGTAAACAGAGATGAAAATCACTTTAATAAAGTGATTAACAAACTAGGGTGAGAAAAAATAAAGAAATCAAAGATTTCTCGGTTGACTGAAACTGCAGTGTCTCCGTGGAGTCTGATGCACAATGGTCGATGATGGGGAAAAAAAAAACTGAGGAGGGCGCAGGGCCACCCATGTTTATATAGGCCGGACATCGGCATCTGACGTCGTCATGGGAGGCCCCAACCAGACTGCTAGCTAAAAAGTTTCCATGTGGTCCTAGTGGCTACAGTTCCACAGGTGTGACCTTATGGAAGAGATACCATCAATGAAGATCTATAGGTACCAGTGTTGGGATGGATTTACTGGGATGTGGAAGAACATGTCCTGGAGGTCCAGGGAGAAAAACCACATCCCCTGCTCCAGAGGTAGTATGATGTGATTCAGAGTGACCATCCAGAACTCGCGAATCTGCATGATCTTGTTCACAGCATGCAAACCCAGTACGGGGAACAAGTCCCACATCCGTTTCAGAACCAGAAGTTTCTGGACATGTAGCACTGTGTGGCCAGAATGCCTGGAATTCGCTCTATTGCTTTGCAGCACGGACAGCTTGTTCTCTGTCACCCTGGACTCTCAAGATTATCAGGGTTGGGATGGTGGCAAAGCCTTTAAGTCCAGTGGCAACTCCTTGCCCACTGCTGCTAGGACCTCCTGTCTGAAGTAATAGCAGACAACTGTAATAAAAGTGTCACAACTGATCCCTGACCAGGAGTTGGGACAGATACAGGACAGGAAGAGGAATGGCACCCCACAACCCATAACTCTGCAATCTCAAATGCCAACACTTAAACTGCCACTGATGTGGCCTACTGCTGAGGGTATTGTGGCTGAAAGACCTGAAAGTGAAAAGCCTTTTTTCTTAGGCTTGGTCTGTTTTGGGTCCTTCTGGGATGAAGCCACGCTGTCCAGCGTGGCGTTGGACTTCTCACCTGTTCAGGTGAGTTGTCTCTACACCCAAGGGCAAAACAGGTTCGTGCCCAGGAAAGGGACATCAGCCAGCTTAAGCTGGGTGTGCCCCATAAAGGTGGACAGCCTCAGCAAGGCCTTACTGTGCATGGTGACAACCTCAGCCATCACACGGGTGCAGGAATCACTCATGTCAAAGGCTGTTTGGAGATAGTGCTTAGCAAGTATGGTGCCTTGTTCCCAGATAATCTGGACAACTTGCTGCTTATCGGCAGGAAGCAGAGGGAGGGGGAAGTCCAACTATCCCAAAAAGGGACTGACTGAAGTCAGCCATCATGACAGAGTAGCTGGCATGTCAGAGACCATGGGAGGTGGGCACGTAGACCTTTATGGTCATGTAGTCCAGTTTCCTGGACTTCTTGTCGGGGAGCTTGTCCATCTCCAACTGGCCCTTCAACTTGCAAAAGTCTGAGTCTGAGACCAGAACCTTCACAGAGGGCTGGTCTGAGAACCCCAAAAGGGTGTCCTTGGGTACCACGTACTTGCAGACCATCCAGGTGGGGGTGCCAGGCACGATGCTGCCAAAGCTCTAGAGTCGGTCCCAAGATGGCCTTGGCCAGTGGGAAGGCAATCTCTAGGAACTCATTCCTATTGAGGATGTCTGTGAACGGATATTTAGCCTGTTTTTGCACCGACTCCAAGGGATGCTCCATGAACTCTGAAATCAAGTGGAGCAATGCTCCAAATGAAACTGTATCAAACAAAGCCAACTGACTGTCCAAAGGTCTTCGAACAGCTGGATTCTACTTGAGGTCATGAAGGACTCACCATCAGCATCAGATGTCTCCTTGAATACCGCTCTAGACTGCTTTTCACAGTTGACCACCTTGGTATTCTCCAGGATGACCCCGAGGCAGCCTGGCAGGCCAGGACTTCTTGATGGAGGCCCCAAACCATGGCTGCAGTAGAGGGGGCTCCACCACCAGCAAAGGAGAAGCAGACACTGTGGTCTGCTGGGTCAACAGGGGAATGGCCACAGGAGGCCAAGAGACAGTCAGCCTTGGCAGCAGAGCCCTGCTATTCCCTGTAGGAGATCACTGCAGCAGCAGCACCAATCCTAACTGGAGGATGAGGAAGTTGAAGTATAGCAACGTCTCCCGCTGAAGCAGGATCAAGACCACAAATGACACCTCTTGACCATCGACCCAAGGGTCAACAGTGGCATGTGTCCAGTGGGGACTCTAGAGCAGACCATGTGCTTGGGCAGTGAGACCAACAGGGGTCTCTGAGGCATGACCACCGGTGTAGACAACTCCAGAGGCATCTCCATCTGGGGTTCCGACTGAGCCGTGTCACCATGACCAAGTACCCGGAGAACCAGGGTCTGTGAGACAGACTCCTTGTGGAATTCAGGCAACCAGTTGACTGGCTACAGAAAAATCCTGACTGGCTGCTTGATCACAGTCAAGGTGGACAGATCTGGCAGTGTTACTACATAAACCTCGACCTGCCCCTTGACCAAAGTCAAGCAGTCCAGGGAGTAGAGGGTACAGGAAGAGCAAGATCATTCTCAGTCCCACGACGACAGCATTTCTTATGCTGTTTGCAGCAAGCTGTGCTTTTCCCAAAGGTCTGAAGGGATGAATACATATCACAGAACTCATCCGTGAAACATCCTCAGACACTGGCCCCAGGTAGGAGCAGGGCTGAGACTGAAGAGGTGCCCAACTATTCCTCGAGAAAAGAGGGCAACACAGCATTCCCAGGCAGCAGACGCACATGTGCGGTTCTGTGGCCAACATCTTCTGCCCACATTGAACACAGAATTTGAAGCCTGGCTTCTGTTCCATACCGATTGTCATAGGCAGGATCAAAACTGGAGGAAAAGGAGCAATGATTCAGTCAAAAATATAAAGTCAGTAAACTGGAAATTTGCCAAACAAGCACTTGAAAAACTGAAACCCTTTCAATGCAAGCAGAGGTGGGAAGGAGGAGACCTGTTCCACCCAGCGGAAACAAACATCTGACATCACAGGGCAAAGCTGGAGAATACATAGGTGGTTGGAGGAGCTAAGCTTGACAACGTTCTGATGACTCCGCTGTATCTAGCGAAACTGCCACAATTTGGATAGTGAACCAAGTCTACATTTTTCCATCCTTCTGCTTCGATAAAATGTACATGATAAAAAATGTTGCTGTGACATCCGTGGCTGTTAAAGGCACTGCAGATTGCAGTTAACCCATTTAATCACAAGCAAAAAACATCTACTTTCTAAAACAAAATTTACCCCCACTCCCAAACAAATCAGACAACGTCTGGTTGACCAAAATGATACATATTTCACATTTATGTTGACAGTTTTCATCTTACATTGAAAGATTTTCCCAGTCCACTTTGAAGGGACAATTTATTATTCTCTCTTTGGTAACCACTCCCTGGGGTGTACTCTCTCTATTTCTTTATTATACATATTATGTAGAGGTCACTTCAAGAGAGAGGCTAACACAGCTGTGATTGCATAGCAAATAAATGCATAATAGTTAAATTGCCCTGACAACTACTTAAAAACAAAATAAATACTGCAGCTCATTTTCCACCAACTGTTCATTGTGTATGCAGTTCAAAACAAATATACAAAATCTGTGTTTTGTTGTAAATAATTATGCATTACGGTGCCTAACTGAAAATTCCACTTAAAACATGCTCAATCTCCAGCATTCGCTTTGAAAACTGTTAGTTCTTGACATTTTCCAGGATGTTTATTGTAAGTAAGCAATTTCAAGGGTACTGTAAGGAACTGATTGCGCTCATTGTTATGACTAACAAATGGAGCATTCTGTGACTTGGACTGCCACACATGTGCCCCAACAAAAAAAAAAAAAAATGAAAAAATGAAATGCCATAAGGCATCCTGTTTCCTGCATCTTCTTGGGCAATTTCTTTTAAAATCACCTTTCACTGCAGGAAACAAAAACCATTACACAATCAATAAATACACACACACAGACCTCTGTGATATATAATGGGTTGTAATGAATAACCATGCTAGTTTGCATGCGAGTGGCTAAGCTGGCAGCATGCTCTAGGATGGTTGTGGGTTTTAGTCCCATCTTGAATATTTGGCCTCCTATCCAACACTCACACTGCAATACAGTACAGTACAAGGGGAATGCTGGGCTGCTGGGAGGTATCTGTCCTTCAGATGAGACTTTCAACTGACATCCCATCTGCAGTTCTCTAATGTTTGCTGAGGTGGAAGCAAATATCCCATGGCAGTTTCTGTTGCAGTAGGGGACTGCCATTTATGCCCCCATAAACATTTTTCCTAGTCATTATACTGTTTGTAATGCACAGTGGAGCCAGACACGATGCAACGCAGCAACTTGCAGTAAGTGACATGTGACCTAGGGTTGCCACCTGTCAGGATTTTTACTAGATAATCCGGTTTGCAGGATCCCTATCCAGTTTTGCTTAGAGGCAGTCAGGTTATTGAGACTTTATTTTGTTGTTGAAATTACTGTATCTCCTCCTACGTCTTGCAGACCCTGACCCTTTGGGACCGCCAAGGTATTATCTTCCTGCCTCTCCTGCCCTACCCGTACTCACTTCATGGTCTCCATGGAGCTGTGGCTCCCAGCAGCCGGATACTGCAAGTTTTGTCAGACCGGAGGTAGTTGGGCAGGCGGGGGCACATAACAGGCACGCTCTGGGCGCTCCTTCTTCCCGGCATCTGCAGGCGTTTTCCCGTTATCTAGTGGAGGAACAGCACGCACCCCTACGCCAAGGCATCGCCACTCCCCCTTCCCCCGACGTCTGCTCTGCACTTGCCATGCCACCAGCTTCAGCTAGAGGCCTGTCAAGCACCGAGCGCAGACACCCCTCCCTCCGGGGAGAGGAGAGCTGTCCACCGGATGCTCAATAAACTCCCACGCCTGCAGACCCAGACAAGCCGGGCTTGTTCCCGAACCTGGGTCGCCAGCGTGGCGTGAGGTGTGGCATCCAGTGCCTCAACCCTCAGCACCACAGGGCCGGCGTTTGAGACACTGAGTGCTCACATACTCTTAAAACAGATGTTGTCATATAATTCATTGTTTCAGCTGCATGTCCAGGTTGCAAATAAGTTCTGTTGTCAATATGGTCCTTTCTTTGCAAAAAAAAAAAAAAAAATGTCAACATGGGAGGTGTCAAGTGGCCATTAAGACCATTAGCAGTTACTTAAAGGGCCACTTCTGGCTGAGCAGACTGCAGTTCAGAAACACACCTTATAAAACAGGATGTCCAGAAGCACTGATGAAAGAGATCAGAAGGGTGACCTACAAAGAGCATTCAACACCACATTCAGGTCCCACGGGGGTACCGGAGATCAAAAGAATGGTCTGCTTCTGCTGACTGTCATAAGAAAATGGATAACATTCAAACTGGCTCCCACGGGATGAGCCCATGGAAGTCCCCAGGGCTGTCCCAAGCGCAACACCTGACCTCTCAGGGTGCTCAATGAGACACCTTTGTCCACCCCTGCCTGCAAGAAATCCAATATCTGCAGGACCGTAGCCTTAGAAGGCCTGATACCACGCTCTCTGGCCCAAGCAAAGAAGGCATTCCACACTCTATAGTAAGCTTCAGACATAGACACCTTCCTTGAGGCCATTAAGGTATCCACCACCTTCTAGGAGAAACCTTGCCCAACCATCTCCTCCTCTTAAGAGTCAGGCTGCCAGCAGCATCGCCACTGGGTTTGGATATAGAATGGGACCTTGGAAAAGAAGGTCCCCCCCCAAAACAGAAGTCGAAATGGGGCCTGTTGAGCTAGATTCACAAGGTCTGAGAACCACAGTTGTCTTGGCCACACTGGGGCTTTAACAAGTAAGCCTTCTCTCGATAGCCTTATCTTGAGAATTACCTTGGGAAGTAGCGGTAGTGGAGGAAACAAGCTATGAGAAAATCTCATGTCTGTAACACAGCATCCACCGCCTCCACTTAAGGATACCACTACCGGCTCCAGAACTCAGTGCCTAAACATTTTCCTTTGATGCAAAAAGGTTGATCTGAGACTGACCAAATCTGCACAGAAGCTTGAGCACCCCCGGGTTCAACATCCATTCCCTTGAATTAACTGCCTCTTTATTCAGCCAATTGGCCTGGATATTCAGTTCTTCTGCTAGATTAACTGCTGAGAGTGTCAAAAGGTTTTTCTCTATCCACGGTAGAACCTTGGTTGCTTCGGCTAGCATTCCCTGGCTTCTTGTGCATCCTTGATTATTTACATATGCCACGGTGTCAGCATTGTCCAACCTTATCTTCGAAGCCCTAGATTGTACCAAATAGTAAAAATGAAGAAGGGCAAGAAACACTGCCCTCATCACCAACACATTTATCTATAGCTGCTACCCCTGGAGGGTCCAGACACCCTGGACCCGAATTTGGTATAGAACCATGGCCCAGCCCGACAGGCTGGCATCAGTCATCAAAATCAGTTCTGTTGGGACTTCCAAAAGAGACCCCTTGCTGAGGTTCTTGAGGTTCTCCCACCAAACTAGTGACTATAGGACTGACCGTGGTAGTGAGATTATCAGGGCTCGGCAGTCTTCTAAGGATGGGTTCCAAGCTTCCAGCATCCTGTTCTGGATGGGCCGCATATGCAATTGGGCTCATGGCACTAACTCTGTTGCTGCAGTCATCAAACCTAGTATCCAGAGAAATGTATAAGCAGAGACCAATGACTACCTTCTTAGCCACTGAGCCTCGTGCCTCACAGTCTCCTTCCTGGATGAAAAGAAAAACAATTTCCCCATGTCCATCCGGAAAACTGCCCTCAAGTGTTCCAAAATCTGAGACAGAATCAAGGAACTCTTTTCTTGATTGAAGACCCAACCATGTACAGTATCTCCAGCACTTTCAGGATTATCGATACCCATCTTTCCACCATCTGAGCAGTCGTCACTCGGATGAGCAAGTCATCCAAGTAGGGATGTATGTGATGGACCTCCTGTCTCAGTTGTGCTACTAGCACAATCAGAATCTTTGAAAATACCCTGGGTGCTGTCGCCCAACCAAAGGGAAGTGTCTGGTACTAGAAATGCTGTCCCAGAATCGTGAACCTCAAACTTCTGGTGTGACTGGCAAATCAGGATGTGGAGGTAAGCATCCTTGAGATCTATGGACGCTAAATAATTCCCTGGTTGGACAGCCCACATGACTGATAGTAAGGACTCCATCTTGAAGGTTGTGTGGTGGACAAACTTGTTTGCTTCAGGTCCAGAATCAGTCAGAAACCATCCAATTTCTTGGGAACCACAAGATACCATAAATTAAGTAGAATCCCAGACCCTCCTTGTCAGGGAGAACTGGGACAACTGCCCTGATCTGGATCAAGTGATCCAAGGCTTAAGACACCACCTGCCTTTTCATTGGGTTTTGGGGGAACAGGGGATTGCAGGAAATGACCTCTTGTGGGTACTGTTGTAAACTCTAAGGCATAGCCCACAGACAGGATTTCCAGTACACAGATGTCTGACGTGACTTGGGCCCATCACTGGTAAAAATTCTGCAGTCTTCCACCAAAGGAAGGACGGCAGAGACGGGCCCGTGTACCTTCATTGTGAGTTACCTCCTCATTGTTCTGCACCTCCATTACGTCTGTGGGAGAAAGACAGTCGGTTAAAGCAGCCCTTAAATCAAGAATACGCTCCCCTAGTCCCGTGGTTTCCAAAAGGGGTGAAAACCACCTCTGGGCTGCAACTGCCATGCACCTTCTTGCCCTCTTGACATTGAGTTTGTTTTCTGTTGATGTTTGGACACCGGAAGTTGCCCCCTTCTTATCCTGGACATCCTTCAGGATGTTGTCAAGGCCAGAGATGAACAAGAGCCCTCTTTCAAAGGACAGGTAAAACAGCTTTGCCTTCGATGCCTGGTCTGCAATCCAGTGCCTGAGCCAGAGACCCAGTATAGCTCCTACCGATAAGGCTACCAAACATTACCTATTAACAATGCCTCCTTTGGCTGCACTCAAGATAGCTGTCTAATTCTCTGCTTCACTGTAAATATCAAACCAGTTACTCCCTCCATCAGCAAACTTACCGTTCTCTCGAAAACTATAAAATACAGCTCTCGGTAACACGTTCAATGCAAGGTATAGCTGATCTTGATTCTGCAATATTGTATAACTAAAAAAACTGTAACCTTTAGCTGCCATTCTATGTCTATACCAAACTGCCCTAAGGGAAGCAGGGAAGGCAGTAAGGCAGGCAAAGTCCCAAACTGAGGAAACACTATCACGAACAGTAAAAGAAGGTGACAAGACTTTCTATAGATACATTAGTGAAAGGAGAAAGTCCAGAGGGGGTATTGCTAAGCTTAATGGAGAAAAGGGTGCATGTGAGGAGGAGGAGGACCCTGTAAAGGCATCTATCCTAAATAGATACTTTTGCTCAGTATTTACTGAAGAGAAGGTAGGGCAGGCCCACAGCTCAGCATCATGGACACAGGGGAGGGAGGGAGGTGAGCACTACTCCCTTCACAAAAGAAAGGTCCTACAAGAGCTTGCTAAGCTCAGGGTGGATAAGGCAATGGGACCTGATGGCATACATCCCAGGGTACTCAAGGAGCTAAAGGAGGAACTAGCAGAGCCATTAGCAGAATTGTTTAGTGAGTCTCTGAGCACAGGAGAGGTCCCAGAAGACTGGAGAAGGGCTCATGTGATCCCACTCCACAAAAGTGGTAGCAGGGAGGCGGGAACTACAGACCGGTCAGTCTTACCTCAGTAGTGGGCAAGATTATGAGGCACTCCTTAAGGAAGGATAGTGCAACACCTGGAATCCATAGGGGCACAGGATCCAAGACAGCATGGGTTTACAAAGGAAGGTCCTGTCAAACTAATCTCATAGATTTCTTTGACTGGGTAACCAGAGTGGTGGACCAAGGGGAGCAGTTGATGTATCCTACTTGACTTCAGCAAAGCTTTTGACACTGTTCCACATAGAAGATTGATAAATAAGCTGGGTAGGCTCGGGGTGGGTCAGAAGTTGGTCAACTGGGTGGCAAACTGGTTGACGGGCAGAAAACAGAGAGTGGTGGTAAATGGTATACAGTCAGAAGAGATGCAAGTCACAAGTGGGGTACCTCAGGGATCAGTCCTGGGCCAGTCCTCTTCAACATCTTCATTAGTGACCTTGCAGATGGACTAGAGAGGTAAGACTTGTCTGTTTGCAGATGACACCAAGATCTGCAACAGAGTAGATGATCCAGATGGGGTGGGCAGAATGAGAAGAGATCTGGATAAACTAGCAGAATGGTCAGAAGAGTGGCAACTGGGATTTAATGCAAAGAAGTACAAAATCATGCACATAGGGAAGAGAAACCCTGAAGCCACCTATAGGCTGGGAGGGGAGTTGCTAGCAGTCACAAAGGAAGAAAGAGACTTGGGCATCATCATCACTGATGACCTAAAATCATCAAGCAGACCTCTAAAGCAGTAGAGTAAGGCTAGGGGGGTGTTAGGGTGTATTAGTAGAGAATTATCACAAGTCGTAAGAGGGAGTAATAATCCCTCTGTACAAGACACTGGTTAGGCCCCATCTGGAGTATCATGCAGTATTGGAGGCCACACCTTCACAAGGACATTAAGCCAAATTGAGGCAGTCCAGAGAAGAGGCAGCAAAATGGTGCAGGGACTGCATCAGAAGACATATGAGGACAGATTAGCGGAGCTCAATATAGTATACCCTTGAGCAAAGGAGGAGAGAGGTGATATGATCGAGGCATTCAAACACCTTAAGGGCATAAACAAGGTGAAAAAGTCTAACATGTTTAAATATAAGAAAAATAGCAGGACAAGAGGACACAGCATGAGATTAGAGGAGGCCGATTAAGGGGGAATGTGAGGAAATTCTTTTTCACAGAAAGGGTGGTGGATGCATGGAATGACTTACCACAAGAAGTGGTGGATATGAATACAGTGCAGCGCTTCAAACAGGCATGGGATAGGCATAAGGGAGCAATACAAATGACTATGAATAGATAGGCCACTGACAGAGCAAAGGCCGATGGCACATTTATAAGGTAGAAAAAGAAATGGGCAGACTGGATGGGCCTTGCGGTCCTTATCTGCCGTCAACTTCTATGTTTCTATGTTCTGTGTTTCTATATATGTATTAAGTGTTTATATTGTTTTTTTCTGACACGGAGCCTTTGTAAAGGAGTCCCTGACCAAAGGTTGTTAAATAAAATAAAAAAACAATACAAGTGGAACATGCTGACATCTGTAAATTGTCCACTGTGGCTTCCCCTAGAAAGGTGGAGGCCATGGACACAAACTACAAAATGTTCACCCCTTCCGAATCTGGAAGGACATAACCAACCAGGGCTGTGACCCTTGCATTCAGGGCTCTGGAAACAATACAAGATGCATATCAGGTGTGAAGATTTACTCCATTCAGGGCAAATCCCCTTCTGCACGAGGTGTCTGGGCTCCATCCACTCACCCTCCTCCTCTTTGGAGTGATCTTCCTCATTGGTTAGTGTGGAAGGGTCAGGATTTTCCCCCTGTAGCCTCATACTGTTAAGGTCGGGGGCTGCCACAAATCTGGGTGAGCAGAATCACTCTACTGTGGTGCACATGGCCGTGCCTGTAAGGCTCCCTCTCCCACCTGAGGGGCCCGCCTAGGGTTTGGGTGTGTTGGAGGGGATGTCCTGCAGAACATCAGAACTCAGCAGCTCATTTAAGACAAGTAAAAAGGATTTGAACAACTCAGCTCTGCCACTGCCAGGCAGCACCCCAGGGGCACCCCCCAGCTCGGGAGTTTGACTTGAGGGACTGAAATAGAAATGTTAGACTGTGTTACACAATTACAGCAGTAAGACCCTAAAGAGAAGGGTCTCATCCTCCTCCTGCTGGGATTACATCTCTTAAATTTGACAGGTCTCCGAGAAGCTGTTTAGCCAGTCAATGCAGTAAAAAGAAGCTTTGACGTATGTTACATGCAGGCTATATGCAAATCCCCTATGCCTTATGCATGCAATACTGAGTAAGTGAAAAGGCTTACTGCTGAGCACCGACAACTGTTTGCTAAACACTGCAGAAAAAAAATCCTTGCTCTAACCTGGAGCTGCCTGAAAACTGACGTGCTTCCTTAATCACGTGCTGCTGTTAGATCGCTGACTTGTTGATCGGGGAACACTGTTCCTGTTCTCTGGGAGTGCCACCTCTCTGCTGCCGCTGTTAAAAACACCACAGCTAGTTGGGTGAACCTGGAGGGTCACGTACAAGTGCCTGCTAGCATGATGTCATGCTGATGCATGTGACGTCATGTCGGGTGGGCAAGAGCTCGGCGGAATACATAAGTGCCTGTGTGAAGGGCAAGAAACTGAGCCATGCCACCTCACCCAACAACAAGGAGGCAGGAGATCACGCTGTCAGGATGCCAGTAATGACGGCTGAACAGCATAGCTCAGGAAAGAAGACTGATGCACTAAAGAGAGCTACTTCTTTCTAGGGTAAAGACAGCCAAATAAGTGTTGGGGGGGGGGGGAGAGAATCAAAAAAGGTCTTACGAGATTAGATAGTGACCCACAAGCAAACTGTGCCCGCCCAATAAAGTACCTACCTGAGGCACCAGGCTAAGAGGCTCAGAGACCTTGTTGCACACCCCTAATAATCATACAGTGGTACATGGACCTCAGTTCATGCACAGAAGGCAATGAATATGGGATAAAAATAGCAGGTTAGTTAATTTGAAAGCCAAAGCTTAGGACGCACGGTTTCTAAATTTGAGGGTGCTCCCTGTTACCAGATAGCCCCAACCTGCTTCCCAGTTGCACAATCATGGAAGAAAAATAAATTAATAGTAGACAGACGCTTATGAGAGAGTTTTTTTCCTATGTTGTCCTATCCCTATAGCGGCACAGCAAAGAATGTAGAATCTGTGATCTTGGAATGCTCATGTGCCCAGGATTCTATGCTGACTGACAGCTTTGGGCTATGCACTACCCCAGTAGGGATGTTCACAACCCGTATGTTACTGACTCCCCATTCACAATGTGGAGCAATACAGTCCAATTTGGGACCCCCTTGTGAATGAGATGCCAAAAATAGAAAAATTACATTTGTACTCTTAAAAGACATTACTCCAAGCCACTAGACAGAACTTGAGTAAACCAAGAGTGTAAACTCTCAAACCTCTTTTCTCTATGATAGATGAGAGGAAACGTAGGAATGCAGAGCACAGGAGTTATAGGACTAGCAGTCCTAGGGAGGCAATATGTGGTTATCTCATTCGGCATGCCCCTAGCGGAGCGGCTGAAGCTCAAATCACAAAGAGAAGTGACAAGGGTACCAAACAAAACTTCCAACAAGAAAGAAGTACATTCCCCTTTCTCGCCCCGCAAACACCTATATGAAGCTAGTACATTAATCCAAGCAAAATGCATTGCACCTTTCCAGAGACAGAGCATCTAATTAGTGGAGCTAGAAGGGCTAGTGCCCACTGCATATGATACACATGGCAGTTAACAGGGATCTATCCTAGAGGGGATATAACCAGGGCAGGAAGGAGGAGGATAGGGAAAAATAGAGGCGACAAGCCACCTACCCACTCCATGTAAAAAAATAGAAATAAATGTATTTATTTTTCTTTTTCTGGTGGTTGTTGGTTGTTGGTGGTGGTGGTGGTGGTGATGGGGCACAAATGGGGTTGAGGGTGTCACTTGAGTGACCAACCTTTTTGTTGTTTTTGCAAAAACAGGGACTGCCATTACAGGACCATGGCAGAGGAAATAATTGATATCTGTTGCCAGTACCCATGGGATGAACTACCAGAGGCCCTGGCTCTCTACTGAGCAGGAGAAGGTGGGTGTGCATCTGAAACAATGGTGAAGATATTCTGGAAGATCAACAATTATGTTAAGTACATCATTTTATCTTCCCAAGATTCAGTCTTCAGCACTGATTCATACTTATTGGTCCTGAGTGCCAAGCTTCCCAAAAAGGGAGGAGTTGGCTCATCCTGAGGATAAGTACCCTCAGCGCTCTGCATGGGGAAGACACCCGAGGGCAGGACCTCCTTATAGGTCTGGCGAGATCAGAGACTGATCCGAGTCAGATGGATGAGGAGAATCCCCGATAGCACCCATCTGACCCTACAGAAGAAGTAGTGAGCCTCCTGGAACTGGGAGTTAAGCAACTTTCGCCAGGCCGTAGGTGCTAGTCGACAAAACAAAGCCACACCATCCACCAAATGCAGGCTCCAGTTCCCACCAGCGTGAAGGCTATCTCATTGGCATCATATGATGGCCGTGTTTCGTGCATTGCCAACTCCAGGCCTTTACCGACAGGAGGCAGAGGGTGGTGGTAAATGGGATCCAATCCAGGCAGGGGGGGTACCTCAGGGATCAGTCCTTGGGCCAGTCCTGTTCAATGTCTTCATTAGTTACAGTGCAGAAAGGGTGGAGGGAAAGGTCTGCCTGTTTGCAGATGACACCAAGATCTGCAACAGGATGGATACGCCTGATGGGTGGAGAAAATGAAGAAGGACCTGTGGAAGCTTGAAAAATGGTCTGAGGTTCAATGCAAAGAAGTGCAAAATAATGCACCTGGGAAGATGGAACCCTGGAGAGAGCTACAGGATGTAGGGGGGTGCTGGCGATCACCGAGGAAGAAAGGGACCCGGGGGGGGGGGTTATCATTTTGGATGACCTAAAGGTGTCAAAGAGTACAAAGGTTGCAGGGAGGGCCAGTGGCATGTTGGGGTGCACAGGCAGAGGTATCACTAGCAGAAGGTGGGAGGTGGTGATGCCATTGTATAAAACACTAGTGAGGCCTCACCTAGAGCATTGTGTGCAATTCTGGAGGCCGCACCTTTGCAAGGACATTGACAGGGTGGAGGCGGTTCAGAGAAGGGCGACCAAGATGGTACAGGAATTGCTGCACAAAACATATGAGGACAGATTAAAGGTGAACTGTCATCTACAGGATTTCTTAATGTCTGAAAGTCCATAGAAAGCTAATTTGAGTGAGCAATTGTGTTTAACTGAGGGTATTTGCAGTCCAGATTATTCATATGTAAATCAGCCTGTAATTAAGGGCTGGGGTCAGCCATCTGTTTTAGGCTCTTGACAGGAAATGATGTCACTGAGGGTATTGGCTCTCTTTTGACTATAGGTTAAATAGGAAATAGTTTTATTAAGTGTGTTTTAAGGTGTTATTACAACACTTTCTACATTTATAACAATTGCTTTGTATGTGCATAGGAACTAGTGAGTTACCACATTTACATTTCAAACTAACAGTAAAATTAATTCACCTTCAGGATTGCTTTAACCTGTAGGCTATACTGCCAGCTGATCATCAAAAACTACAAATCTCAAGGTTCGCTCTATGTTGCCAACAGGTATTGGGGCCCCATATCAGGATATCTAACCCTGGCTGTGTTCATGTCAGTACAGATTTCAAGGGCTGCCACAGCACCAACTTCTGTCTTTTTCCATTCCCTCTCTAACAGCCTTCTCTCTTACAATTTTGAGTGTGAACTCCGGTCTTCAAGACGCAAAGGTGGCTCCGTACTTACTGGTCTGGCTTCATGGGGCCAGCCCTGAAATGTATAGTTTTTGATCATTAGCTGGCAGCACAGCCTTGAAAGCTGTGAACACATTTTATTCATCCAGCAGAATGTGTTTTGATTCCAATATGCTCTACTTGTATACTGTGTGACCAGAGCAAGTCACTTCACCTCCCTGTGCCCCAAAACACACACACACGGGAACAAGCTGTAGCTGGGTGCCTTTTCTGGACAAAGACAGTAAAAACACTCTGGGCATGTGTTATGATTCTGAAAATATTATGCTCTTTCTATCCAGATTTGACTTGGAAAGAAAAAAATAGGGCACAATTATTTGTTTATTAATTGCAAAAACACATAGATTGACGACATTGTTAAAACATGCATAACCTGAAAATATAAAATATAATATAGAATGATGCATGGGTGGGTGGATGTAACCAGAATTTTACGCACACTAATCCGAGGCGTGGATGCTGCATAAAAGCATCCCGCACTGAGGGTGCATGTAAAATTCTGTTTTTTTACATACACATATACACACACACACAATTTTATTTAATTAATGGTGATAACTTTTCCCTTTCAGAACAGTTCAGTTAGTGTAGCACTTCTGTCAGACACAGAGACACACACACACACACTCCTGCATACATACACACACACACTAACTGGTTTTCCCCTTTTTTCTCATTTTTTTTTTTTTTTACATTACAGAGGAAATGGCATTCTGGAAAGTCACGGGCTGTTGGCATAGCTGCTGAGTATAAGACATGCTCGAAAGGTACGCGTGGCAGGATCAACCAGACTGATTTTTTTCATTTTCAAGGCAAGATCAAAAGATAGATATTTAAAACTATTTTAAATCTTGCTTGCCTTACCGGTGCTGAGCAAGCACAAAGTGCCAAGGCTGGTGCTGGGTGTGAGGCACCGCCATGTTGGGCAAGGCGTTCAGCCCACTCACAAGAGAAACTCAGCCAATTAGCTTTCTGTGGCTATGCTTGATTGACAGGTGCTGATTACAACCTCCTGGTTGTAACCAAAAATATTAACCAGGCGGTTGTAACTGGAGATAAAAGTGCCGTTATCCGTATGTAGATAAAAATATCATCATCCGTATATAAAGAATGATCACCATTAATTAAAGAGTATTATATTTCTTTGGATGCAGTTATGAGCTAGTGTACTGCCTGGAAGCTGCCTGCAATTAATTGTAACTTTCAGATATAGTCAGCTATCACTTCTTTTATCTCAAGCATTTATTCTTTTCTGTTTGATAATTAGGAGATTTTCCACCTGGCAGTACTGGGGTGATGTGTGGAGCAGCATTTCTGTCTAGAGGGAAAAAAAAGTCAGTTCTGTTCCTCCCACTACATCAACACTGAAACCACACTGACTATGACATCACTAGTAACCAACGAGAACCATTTCTCACTGCCAGGTTTCACTTTCAAAAGAAGCAGCAAGGACTGGCTCTCCCTGGTTACTAGTGATGTCACAATTTCTTGCATTTTGATTGGTAGCTTGTGAAAGTCACTGCTCAGGCTTTAAGGATTGTGGTGCCTCAAGGTGTTTGGTCTCATTTCTGAGGATCTAGTGGGAGCAACAGAACTGACTTTTTTCCCTCCAGACAGAGTGCTGCTGCTGCTCCACATATCACCCCAGTACTGCCAGGTGGAAAATCTTCTAATTAGCAGACAGAAAATAAAAAAATACTTCAGATACTGGAAGTGATAGCTGACTGCATCTGAAAATTACTATTAATTCCAAACACTACACTAGCTCTAGTATAACAGTTTCTTACTGAAATACTTTGGATGGAATGGGATTTTCTACCGTAACAATGCCAGAATTCTACTGGATTATTTTTTACTAACAGTTTTAAACGTAAAGGTGGTAACTCTCTTGTTTCAATGCACATGCAAAACAATTATTATAAATGTAGAAAGTGTTGAAATTACAACACGTTCTACATTTATAATAATTGTTTTGTATGTGCATTGAAACTAGTGAGTTATCACCTTTACATTTCAAACTGTTAGTAAAAATAATCCAATAGAATTCTGGAATTGTAAATACCATTCCATCCAAAGTATTTAGGTAAGAAACTGTGATACTTTTAACTTCATCAAAAGCAGTAAAATACTCTTAATAATGCATTTCATGTTATTTATTTATTTCAAGGATTATAATACCTTTGAACCAAAGGTTTGGCATCAGATACATTCAGGAGGAGTACATACAGATTAGGATTTATCAGTACAAGATACAAGGATGACAATTAACAGATGACAATATATGCAAAACAATCGGTACCAATGCAGAGAGAAAAATAAGGTGATAAGTGCAAATTGTCACTTACAGAAGGAGTACAGACCAGAAAAGTCAATAACATGAGTGGCAGGAAACAGAAAAGGGAGGTGGGGGTGCAGTCAGGATAATGTGACTTTGTGAATCAGGGGCTAGATGGAGTGGAAGGTAAAGGCAGGGGTGGGGTATGGTGGAGAAAAAGAGCAGATAAAGAAAAAGGTATTGGGGAAGCAGTCTACAGATGACCTTGACAACAAGTTGAGGTGGTTGGAGTAAGTTAGGGAGAAGGATAGGTGCAGGAGGTAGAGGGTGAGGATAGGCGGGTGGGGGAACCTGGCCAGCCAGGAGCGACAGGTGGGCTATTCATAGATGGAGTACAATGGGTAGAAGGAGCTGGGCCTAGGTATTAGTGGGGCAATCATACCTGCTTAGTAGGGTGATGTGCTGGCACAGTTTAAGTTTAAAGGGGACAAGGGTGGGGATGTCAAGGATCTCTGGGGGGAGGCTATTTAGCAATGAGGGGCTCTAAAACGAAAAGATCGTGGATTCTGGACAGTCTGGCAGTAAAGGAGGGACCAGGTAATTCGTCGAGGTTGCTCTGCATGTGTTGCAGGGGTTAGGGGCTGGTAGCAGAAGGGGCAGGGTACTTGGTGGAGTTTGGCCAAGGCTGATTTTTTTCACAGTTAGACAGGTCTGGTAAGTGAATCTACTTTTGAGGTTCAACAAGAGTTTGTGCATAAATGTCGTAAGTGTGGGTGTGCCTGTGGGCACCCATGATCAGTCAGCACACCTTATTAAGAGCAACAGTGATTCTTTTCAGGGCTGTATCAGAGGCTGCTCCGTAGATTATTAGTCCATAATCAACAATGGAAATGACTGAGCTGGAGATAGCTAGTTTGAGAGTCTCAGGGGTGAGGAACTGCTGGTGCCTATACAGGATGCCAATATGAGAGTTTATAGTTTTAGATATTCGGGTAATGTGGGCAGAGGAGGACAGGGTGCTAAGTTTATACCTAGATATTTGAAGTCCATGACTTGCTCAAGGGGGAGGTTTGTGTTTATTTAGTATAGTTAGGCAGGTTGACATGCTATGCATGTTTTAACAATTATCACCATTAAATAAATAAAATAGTGTGTGTATGTAAAAAACAGAATTTTACATGCACCCTCAGTGCAGGATGCTTTTATGTAGCATCCCACACCTTGGGTGAGTGTGTGTAAAATTCTGGTTACACCCACCCACCCATGTATCATTCTATATTATATTTTATATTTTCAGGTTATGTATGTTTTAACAATGTCGTCCATCTATGTGTTTTTGCAATTAACAAGTAATTGTGCCCTATTTTCTATTCAAGTCAAATCTGGATAGAAAGAGCATAATATTTTCAGAATCATAACACGTGCCCAGAGCGTTTTTACTGTTTTTGTCCAGGAAAGGCACACAGCTACAGCTTGTTCCCATGTGTGTTTTGGTGCACAGGGAGGTGAAGTGACTTGCTCTGGTCACACAATAAACAAGTACAGCATGTTGGAATCAAAACACATTCTGCTGGATGAACGAAACTTATTCACAGCTCTCAAGGCTGTACTGCTAGCTAATAATCAAAAACTACACATTTCAAGGCTGGCCCCATGATGCCAGGCCAGTAGGTACGGAGCCACATTTGCATCTTGAAGACCAGAGTTCACACCCAAAATTGTGAGAGAAAAGGCTGTAAGAAAGGGAATGGAAAAAGACAGAAGTTGGTGCTGTGGCAGCCCCAGACATCTGAACTGACATGAACACAGCCAGGGTTAGAAATCCTGATATGGGACCCCAATACCTGTTGGCAAAACAGAGCCAGCCTGGAGAGGTGTAGTTTTTGATGATCAGCTAGCATATAGCCTACAGGTTAAAGCAGGTGTGCACAACGCAGGGTTCGGGATCACAAGGCTCCCCAAATGCTGTTCAGCGCCTCTTCCCCACCCCACCCCGAGAACCTATCAGCCCACTTGCAGTCTTAATTTTTGTTTTAGTGTCAGTAACATGTCGATAAATAAACAGATAAATGCATGTTCTGATTTATTTTGTATGTACATTTAATGTCTTGCTGGACATTCGTCACCTCAGGCATTTTACAGTGACCCTTGGCCTTGACTCAAGTCTTCAGTCTGGCCCTCTACAAAAAAAATAAGTTGTGCACCAATGGGTTAAAACAATCCTGAAGATGGATTATTTTTTAACAACAGTTTGAAATGTAAAGGTGATAACTCACTAATTCCAATGCATATACAAAACAGTTATTATAAATGTAGAAAGTGTTGTAATAACACCTTAAAACAAACAATTTACTATTTAACCTACAGTCAAAGGAGAGCCAATACCCACGGTAACATAATTTCCTGTCAGGAGCCTAAAGCAGATGGCTGCCCCAGTCCTTAATTACAGGCTGATTTACACATGACTAACTCTGGACTGCAAACACTCACAGATAAACGCAATGGCTCACTCAAATTAGCTTTCTATGGGCTTTCAGACATTAAGAAATCCTGCAGATGGCAGTTCCCCTTTAAAGGACCTCAATATGTACTCGCTGGAGGAGAGGAGGGATCGAGGGGACATGACAAACAGTCAAGTACCTCAAGGGCATAAACAAGGGGGGAGTCATCTTCCAATGCAGAAGTAGTACAAGAACGAGGGGGCATGACATGAAATTGGATGGGGGCAGGTTAAGAGGAAATGTGAGAACGTTTTTCTTCACAGAGAGGGTGGTGGACACATGGAATAGTCTGCCAAAGGAGGTGGTGGGAGCGAGCACAGTAGAGGGATTTAAACATGCCTGGGACAGACACAAGGGAACCTTGAGGTGGGGAGGAGTGATGAAAAGCCACTGACCAGATAAGGTCAGAGGCCACAAACAAGTATAGGGCTTACAGGAAGACTGGATGGGCCTAGCAGTCCTCATCTGCTGATAATTTCTATGTTTCTATGTTAGTGGAAAGGCAGAGAACTTGCCTGACAAACTTTGAATGAGGCATGGCAGCTAAGAGCTGCCCTAGCTGCGTCCACAGTCACCTTCTGTAAGCTGTCTAGTGTGCCTGATGTGCAGCAATGCACATCATGGTGCAAGTGGTGGAACATACTTCACTGCCTGAGCAGAGTCAGCTTCGGGAGGTCGGTCATGCACCGGGCTATGAGGCCCCGTCAGATCTGAATAACCTATATTCTTGAGATAAGGTGTGGCACTGTACCTACAGGGCCTGTGGGTGCACAGTACCTTTGTAGTAGGTCCCTTGGGGCTGGAAGGAGAGCAGAGAGACACCTCAAAGCTGTCTTAGAACATTCCTCGAAGGCTCTGGGCCAGGAAGGGATGACATGTCCCAGCTGTAAGGACAAGGTATTGTGGGTGGCAACAGTGTCAATGTCTAGCACCTGTAACATGTACGTCAGGAATCTCTGGTACAAAGTGTATTCAAGGATGAGGACATTTGGAGGGAAGATTCCGTGCCCATGGAGGAGGACACTGACGGAGAGAAGACGCTGGATATGGAAGTGGGTGGTGCCAGGGAGCAGAGTTGGAAATGGATTCTGTCAGCATGTCTGTAGTACAAGTACAAGGCACCAGTTGCACTTCCACGCTGATTCCAGCTGATTGTCCCCAGAGGGCCCATGATCCCTGGAAACTCAGGTAGAAGTAGCATAGACCCCAGAGGGAAGCAGAAGTCAGGGACTCCAGAACCTATACCTTGGCTGTGGGGATGATCATAAGACCTCGCTCAAGGGGACAGCCTGGCAAGTCCACCCAAACAAGGTAAATCTACAGACAAGAAATGACCAGGTTGGTATGCATGGGGGGAAACCCCCACATGAGCGGAGCTGTTCAGTCCGGAGGGAACTCCATGCCCTGCCCATCCTCTGATCCTGAGCTGGTGCTCCCTCTGGCACTAGATCCAGGGACTGACCTAGACACTGGTTCCTCTCGACTCCTGCGGCTGGCACCACCTTTGGTGTCCGTTCAGATACCATCCCTGGGTCTGTCCCCACCCTGATGCTGCTCGCCAGCCCAGTGCCATGAACGGCACCACAGCCAGAACAGACCTAAAGGAGACATTGTCACAGTCACCACACCCTCTGTCAGGACCAGAACCAGTGAGGCCTCTGTCAGCAGGGGCAATGTGGACCTCCTCCCCAGAGCCACAAGGGCTGTTTGGTCGAAGAGATCTCCACCTCAAAGACCGGATGCTGCATGGCCCTAATGTCAGTCCCTCTCTCAGTACCAGGAACAGTAGTAGGAGGGGGCTCAACATCATGGCCGGCACCACCCCGTTCACTGACACCACAGACTATGTCAAGAGTACCAGTATAAATGGAGCATACAGCTTCAGTCCCACCTCCGGGGACATCTGCTGCCCAGGGTAGACAGACTTGAGGAGTACTGAGCCAGCCACCTAGGAGGAGGAGGACCTGTGCTTCCTCGGTACTAGAAGCACTTGGAAGGGCCCAGAGTCCATGCCTTGGCCTCACACATGTGGGGCCTGCCACTGAAGGTGGGATCGGGTGACCCACTTCAACGCATGGATCTCTAGAGTGTGGCAGTGAATAGAGAAGCAGGTGTTGCATACATCTAAATTACGAGTCGAATCAAGGCAGGTCCAGCATATCTGGTGTCAGTCGTCATCATGTTAGGTTTTCCACAGGGGCAGCAACCACGGGGAGATGGAGGCTGATGAAAAATTTTAGCCTCCCCTTTTTCTTGGACTTCGACATCTCAGAAAATAATAAAACGAAGGCAACACAATGGACAGAAAACCATTCTGGGGTGACGCAGAAGAAATTTGTCCGACAACAGTCAAACTGAGGGGCTGTTGCTCCCACGTGCTGCACTAGATGGCGGGAAGAACAGAAATGCAGTGCATGAAGGAGCCAACAACGGTTACTGGCTGGCGCGTGCAGCGCCATGTGATCTGCTTGAGGGGTGCAGGTGACGTGAGTAGCTGATGGTTCTCTCCCTATAGAAAATCGTTCCCATGGGTTCCTAGTGCCCCCGGTCCTAGAACCATAAAGTATGACTCAATGGTGAAGATCGATTCTTGGAAGATCTAAGTCACTCAAATCATTATTCAAATGCAGTACAAATCTAAATATAACCATAGTTAAGGCTTACAATGGGAAAAGTATTGCCCCAAAGTTTAAAAGAAAATGTTAACAAATATTGCCCACTAGAAGTCAGCTGTTTTCACCAGAGGGGGGATAGTTTCCTAGTATAAGTCAATACTACAGTCTATATTTGTTTAATAAACTGTTTTTTAACATAACATGGAGTTCCCAACATGTTTAAAAAGGGGCCCCTTTGTGCTGCCCCAGCCTGGTGTAACAGCTGCTGACACACCCTTGGCACACAACTCATACCAAGGAGCTGCCTGCCCGAGGGACAAAATCAGCCAACATCTGAATTTTATTCTTCCAGGCTAGAACTAAGCAAATACCTGAATGTTCTGTGCCAAGTACTTCAAGCTAGGAGCCAAGCTACTCTACAGCCCAACATCATAAAATAGTGATTTGATGACAATAACTGGGGAATGGTGATACATTGTACTTAACATACTGAGTATGATGATGCAGGAGTGGGCGGTCTTTTTCCACACATTGTTTATCCTCTTTTCACCGCTGTGTCCACTTCTGATAAGCCACCCACCAGCCCTGTCCTTTCTTTCATTAGCACTTTCTGTACCTCCAGAGGGCCCCAGTGCAGCTCTTGTATCTGGGGAGGGCTCTCTCTGAGGGTTGTTTAGCTGGCAATCTTCTGCACTGACCTCTGTATAGGTTGCCTGGTAAGAAGTAGCTCAAGGGGCTATTGGTTTGTCTTATACATGTAAGGCATTATGGTTAGCTGGCTGACAGTGCTCGAAAGGCACTAGCTTTATGCTGAGCACTACGGGGGGCTTTCCTTTTTTTTCTTCCACTCCCCAGTGTGCAAAGTATCAAGGAGGGTGCAGGAACGTAAAGTGTTCTCCCAATGGATGCAGCGGGTGCCCACTCACTCTCTGCTGCTTCCACTGTACCGCCCCCTGTAGTCCCCCAAGCGGCAGTGGTGCACGAGAACATACAACCCTCTCTCCTGGAAGAGGGTTCTATGGAATGCTCAGTTCTCTACTGGCCAGTGGTAGATGCCCTGGGCTTGTTCCTGAACCAGAGTTCAGGAGTCACAAATGGTAGCACGGCATAAGTGGAGGGCTGAGGACCCTCAAAGTACTAAAATGCACCCAGGGCTTTCGAGGATGCAGGTATCTGCATCCTTAATGCACATTTTGTGCATCAGGATGCTTCCCCCCCCCCTTCAGAAAGTCCCTGAGATGCTCATTCAGCAAGCAACAGAGTCCATAGAGTGAACTGCGCCCGCACGGCTTGTAATGTAAGAATCTGTAGAGCGTGGGGGTGCGCTCCATTGGTTTCTACAATCTTTAATGTTTTAGAGGGTGAATTCAAACAAATTATGGCCACCGCTTAACTAACAAGGTCCTTGTTAGTTGGTAGTGGCCATAATGTTAGTCTGTCTAACTCTGATTTAAAACATGGTCCTATAGAAACCAATGGGCGTGCCCCGTACTCACAGAAATCTTACATTATACTCGTGCAACCCGCAACGGATGGCATGCATTTAAATAGGAACCCCAGAAATTTACCAGGGACTCCCATTTTTGGGCTGTGGACCCCCCCTTTTTTTTTTTTTTTTTGTTTTTTACAGCCAGTCCCGACCCCCAAATGAAAAATCCGACAGCCCTGACTCTGCAATACTACAGATCTACTTGCTGACGTAGCACTCCGTACACTTCTACTTGCACTGCATTAACTGTGCAGTGTATGAAAATTAACAATTGGGAGACGTGGATGGATTTTCTTTTTCATTAAATAAACCACAATGAACAGGTGTGGGGAGTAGAGCCACCATGTTAAACAAGAGTAAAAGAAAAGCAATGAACTACTTTTTTTGTTCACTAAAAGAAAACAAGTATGTGGGGGTGGAGCCTCCATTCTATGAACAGCTATTTTTTCAAAGGTATTTTTTACAGCTTTTAAATTTTAAGGTACGGCGCTCCTTCCCCCCTCCCCCCCACCTTAGTAAGCAGCACCAGTGTAGACAGTGTAGTTTAAGTGCATTTCTGTAGCAATACTATGTTAAAGTGGTATTCACATAAGATTTTGTGGGTTTTTTTTTGTGTTCTGCCAATTCCTGGTAGCACTACCAATGGGCCAGCCCAAAATTAGGTTATTTTTTAAACTATGCAGACCAGTCTAAATATATGGCTAGTATTACGTGTACATACCAGCCACACAGATACAGTGACCTGCAAAGTAACCGTGGAGGAAAAAATAAAATGCTGGCTAATTTAATCCCTCGGACAAGCAGCTCCTTGGTTTAACTTACCTGCATGGAGGTAAAAAAAAGTCATCAGCTGATTTTTAAGAAATGCACCCAGCAGTCAATCATTTTAGGAGTTTGTTTTGCCTTAGAACTACTTATGGCCTTCTGAAAGGCTGCACTAAGCATGCTCAGAGATGCTACTCACCTGCAGGAGCACTGGGTCAAAGACTACTGACTGCTGTTATAGTGATGGGGCTATAATGCCCATTACTTTTAGTCATGTGACTGTTTTAGCCTTTTGTAAATTAAACTCAAGGGAAATGTAAGTGGGAATGTTTGCACTTCTTGGGGCTATTCTTAAAGGATGCATGGAAGTACTTCTACAAAGAGACAGTAGTGGATAAGTGAAGTAAGCTTGCTCATCACAGTGGCTCCTGCAGGCACTGTTGGGTTCAAAGCTATCTAGGATGATTTCAACAGAATTGTCAAAGGGAGCAATTTTTTTTTGGGGGTCGTCAAAGGGCAGTAACTTCAAGGTTGTGTCCTAGGGCAGATTGGACGGACTTTCTGTTTATGTCTATTGCATATTTAAGGTACACCAGCATCAAGTTTGAAAGAAAAATGAAAATGACATACTCACTGTAATTCTTGATCTTCTAGGAATATCTTCATAATTGAGTCACACTAGTGCGCTTTAAACGGAGGTGCTAGGACCCCGTGGGAGCCAGAACTTTTCTAGAGGGCTGGCACTGAGGCAAGCTACACACATGCACAGTGCTGTGAGAAGGAGCTCGCAACACAAGGCTTACCTCAGCACCAGCCCTCAACCACCTCAGTACCTTTTTTACCAAGAAGATGCAGTATAACCTAACAAGGACTTATGCACTTAACCTAACGGCACAAGATAGCCCTGGTGACCCATGTAAGAAGGGTCAATAAACCAGTAACACAGTTTCTTCATAGCCCAAACCCAGAACAAGGGATGAAGATCTATAAAACTTACAGGAGTGAGCCCGGGAGAAGGTGGCAGGGCATTTGAATCAATGGTGAAGATATACCTAGAGGATCAAGAATTATGGAGAGTATGTACTTTTTATACCTTCCAGGAAACTATCTTCGCCACCAATTCACACTAGTGAATCAGAGTACCAAGTTCAGAAAAATTCCCCTGGACTAGGGCAGTAAGAGCCAAGGGCTCACTCAGGATAATAAACCATTGAGGACAGTCCTGCCAAATGTGGTATGCTGCCTGGCATGGACATACAAGGCTCAGTGCTTAACAAGTGTGCACTGTAGTCCAAGTTGCAGCTCTACAAATATTACAGATACACATAGAGTGAACCCCTGCCAGGGATGTGATGAATGCTCCAGTGTAGTGGGCACGTACCTGACATTTCAGCTTGATCTACATCACGGCACAGTAGTGGCGTAGGCAACTTGCAATGCAGGCAAAAATGCACTTGACTAACAGGCTGTTCCTTTTAGCTGGGATCAAAGGAGACAAAAGAGATGTTTGGACTGCCTGAAGCCCTTAATTCTGTCCAGGTAAAAACTAAGGACACTCCTAACATCCAGAGAAGAGAGACTGTGTTCTCCTTCATTCTGGAAGTTGGCAAAGTAGGTAGGCAGTACAAGTGGCTGATTCAGATGAAACTCTGACAACACTTTAGCTAGGAACTCATGGTGTGTGCGGAGAGCTATCATGTCCTTGTGGAAAACAGAATACAGAGAATCTGTGACCAAGGCATGGATTTCAGACACTTTGCGAGAAGAAGTGATGGCCACTAGAAAAGCTACTTTCCAAGATAAAAACTTCAGCTCACAAGTCGCAAGGGGCTCAAAAGGCTTGCAGGTGAGCATATAGCTTTCTCAAATCCTTGCCTAGCTGTGACCCTGGGTGACCTCTATCATGAATTGTACCAACAGCCCAGGTGGCACAGAAAGAAATTAGACTGTGCATTTCTGTGTTTGTTAGCTGTGTCAGCAGCAGGAGAGCGGGTCGCAGTCGGTGACCACAGAAAGGACCTAACCCGGGGCCACCCACATGCAATCTACGACAGGGAAGTATGCATCCTAATGCTGAAACTGCCTCCATGCAGCCCTTGTTAAAAGGAGAGCTGAGAATATTATCACTCAATATAAACAGCCTCCTACCTAAGTTACCCCAGATCCAAGCATGGGTGTAACAGCTAAAGCCAGACATCACTGCCTTTACGGAGGCCTGGCTATCACCCAAAATCACAGATGCATCCTTAACACTGGAAGGTTTCAACTCTTTCCACCAAGACAGGCTCACCAAACGAGGTGGTGGCTGCCTAGTCCATGTCCGAAACGACATTAAAGTGCAGATGATGGACTACAGCCTACACACTAGTGAGGTGCAAATCCTCCACCTCAAACTTACCATTGGGTAACAAAACAAAGTACAGCTGCTAATAGTCTACATACCCCCAGGGAAGCATGCTACAGGGCTCAAGCTCTTTGAGAAGAATCTGCAGCATTTGGGAAAAGAGTGGGAGCAGGTAATTGTGGGGGATTTCAACATTAACTGGCACTCTAACAAGGAAAACGAAGCCAGGAACCTAATAGCTGGCTTATATCTTACGCAGATGGTTACCCTTCCCACCAGGCATAACTACAAAACACGCATCAGTACACTCATTGACTGGCTACTCTACTCCAACCCGGATCACATATTAGATGTTAAGGTTCTGCCCGACAGCCTCAGCGAACACTCGCCAGTCATGTGCACATGGGCAAACAAGTTCACAAAGTGCCCACCGAAGGTCACTACCAATCGGGTGCTGAGACCTGGACTACTAAATGATTTCAAACTCCACTTATCCCTGATCGACTAGTCGCCACTTGACCATGCAACTCATAGCAACATCGCCTTTGAGTTCTTTCAAAATTATTTTACTCGAACGTGCAATTTTTTGGCCCCCATAAAAACCAAAAACATCAAAGGAACCCACACACACTGGCTTAATACCTCACTCCTAGATCACATGTGTAATAGAGACAACCTGTGGCACAAAGCTAAGGACTCAGGAAAGCCGCACGATGTATCCACATACAAAGCTGCAAGGAATTCCTGTACCAGGCTCATTCGCTCGGGAAAGCTAGCTATTTCAAGGACCTCCTCAACAAAAACTGGGGGTCCTCTAAAGGTTCTGGAACACACTAAAATCCCTTACTGGAAGGACCTCGAGGGCATCATCGGACCTATTAACCACTGGCTATGGGTCTCTCCAGGAACCACTACTGATTGCCAATGAGTTCAATACCACTTTTACTAATCTATCAGGGATGCTTCCCAGTGAGTTCCTAAACCCACTGGATAACCAACCTCGCGGAAACACCACACCCTCTTCAGAGAGGGAAGGGCTGCCACTCTTCTATTTTAGGCAAGTCTCAATCTCTGAAACCATCAAGCAAGTAAAGAGGGTCCTTGGAAAGACCAGAAGGGGGAGTGATCTGATAGATATGAAGTTGGTTGTCATAATGCTTGATATGCTAGCAGACCCAATCTCCAAGGTTTTTAATGTCTCCCTAAAATGAGGTGTGTTCCCAGACGCCTGGAAATCTGCCCTGGTTACACCAGTTTTCAAATCTGGGGATAAAACACTCACCGCTAATTATAGGCCAATATCCATCCTCCCACCCCTCTCCAAAGCTCTAGAGAGAGAATAGTCTCTGAACAACTTACTGAGTTCCTGGACAGTCACCAACTACTCCGCAGCAATCAGCATGGTTTCCGCAAAAAACACTACCATCACTGCACTGGTGGACTACACCACTCATTTCTACAACGCCTTTGACCTAGGGATGGCGGTGGGGTCAGTCTTCATTGACCTTACAAAAGTGTTTGACTCCGTTAATCACCAGCTACTGCTAAACACATTGCTCTCCATGGGACTGGCCCCTTATACAGTCACCTAGTTTCATAGCTATCTGACGCAAATAACTCAACGCGTTAGAATTGGAGACTCACTCTCTGACCCTAAGGTAGTGGCCCCTGGAGTACTGCAAAGGTCTATACTTGGACCGCTCCTTTTCAGCCTGTTCATTAACCACCTCCCTGAAGCCTGCCCGGCTACCATTTTTTTTATATGCAGATGATGCCGTTATATCGGTCCCAGGTAGGGACCACTTGACCATCGAGGAACGCCTACTCTATAGCTTCCACAAACTTGAAACCTGGTTCTGTCAACATAAACTGCTACTAAACCATAAAAAAAAAAAAAAAGCATGCTGTTCTCGATCCCACAGAACAAAAGGAATTTTGGTCCCCTTCGAATTCTGAACCAAAAGGGCGTCACACTTGAACAAGTCTCGTTTAAATATCTGGGAGTTTACCTTGAAGACACTCAATTTCTCCCACCATGTTGATCAAGTTGTCAAAACCACCAACATGAAACTGGGCATCCTCTACAGAAACAAGCACTCAATGATACCTGCGGCCCTCAAATTAGCCACAGGCAGCACAGTATTATCATCTGTTGATTATGGCTTACCAGTATACATCACAGGATCAGACACTACCCTAAACAGGATACAAAAACTCATGAATAGGGCTTGTCTGGCACTTGGGGTGATCAATGGACTCACACCTGTGCACTCTACTCTGAGATGGGCTGACTCCCACTGTACCCAAGAACCCAATAGCAAACATGCCTGATCACAAAAAAAGCGCAACTAGGCCTCATGCCGGAATCCACAAGCAGTCTCTTCAAGAAGGCTGTGCACATTAAACAAACAAGAAATATGACAAAAGGAGGATTACAAGTCCCTTTCAAGCGCACATCACTGGCCCAAAAATCCATTACTTTTAAGGGCCCCAAATGGTTTAATGAGCTGCCCGAAACACTAACAGGAAACACAAAGCTGAGTCTTTTCAAAAGGGGGCTACGGTCCCACCTTAAGAATGTAACCACCTGTAACTGTGCAAGAAAATAATTTAACATATTCCTCCTGCCTTATCCCCCACCTCCTCACCTCTTCCCTTCCCCACTCACCCCCCTTCAACTTACAACCCTCCCACACCACCTTTCCCCTTTACTCCTGTCCCACACCACCTCTAGCTACTTTGATAACGCCAATCTGGCTGCTTACCTGTCCCCCCATCATCCCCAAAGCTTAACACAGACCTATTATTGGACATGTCTCACTATTCCCAGTGTATCCCTACCCTGCAACAACTTGATGTAATGTAATTTACTCTACTTTTAAGATGTACCTGAAACTAGCAAGTCTTGTACCACATGTGCCATTTTAATGATGTTCATGATGCCTACCATGTTTTGGTTTTTTTCACTGTTATCTTAATTTGTACTTACTGTATTGTATTTGTATTGCTCTGTTTTGTCCCTGACTTGGAACTTTTGAAAATGAGTCTTTGACTCAAAGGTATTAATCCCAATCAAAATAAATAAATATCCAGCATAAGGTTGGTATCTCAGGGAAAATACTAACGTACAGATGTTACATAGATTTATTGTTTCTATGGATTGGATCAGAAACTGAATTGAAGGATTTCCACACTTTTGAATACCTGTAAAGACAATCTGAAATTCTCTTAAGAGTACAGCTATGAGAAAATAGCTTATTTAGACACTGAAAACTATAAGGAGCAGGGCAAACAGCAGACCAGGTTCTTTAGAAAGAGGGCTTAAAGAAATATGACATTACATTACAAAGGCTGCCGCCCTAGACCGCAGAAGGTTGGCAGCCCACTGGGATAGTTCCTAAGGGCTTGTAGGAACTGTTCCTGTGGGGAGCGCTATCAAGCTCAAAAACAGGTAATGTAAAATACTTGTTCAGCTTTACTAGGTCAAGAATGAGCTGCATGCCCCGCCCCCCACCCCGATTTCTTTGGTACTAGGAAGTAGTGAGAGCAGAAGCCTGTGTTTCATTCTAACTCTAGTACTTTTCCACTGCCCTGTTGATCAGAAGGCCTGCAATTTCCTGCACCAGAAGCTCCGACATAGCGATTTCTGTAACATTCAGAGTATGCCTCCTGGATGATCCTGAGGACCTATTTGTCTGTCATAATGGACTCTCACTGATGGTGACACTGGGTTAGGGGGGCCCCCCTCCACTGGGGAGGAGTGGCCTGTCTTAGGCAGCTGAGGCAAGACCAGGGCCAGAGCCTCAGAGAGTGGCACTGGGTACTTTCAGCATCTGTGCCTTCGGCTGCGCCTTCTTCTGAGGCTGGGCAGGCTGAGATTTGTTTTAAACACCCCTGCCTTTCCTGCAAAAGGACTTCCAGTTCTGAAAGAAACCACATCCTTTCTTCCTCCGAGGGTTATCAGGAACTGGCCTGGAAGTCTTAAGGGTCGTTCTAATTTTCTGATATGCTTCAAGAGACTTCTCTAACTGCTCTCCAACCTGGTAAGTATCATCGAAGGGAAATAGCAGTTATGTAAGAAATTACCGTAACAGTAGGTCTTTGAGAGCGGTTCCTGTAGTAGGTCTTCACATATAGGACTGTGCCCCCTGGCGTCAGGTTTGAATGGCAAACTTGTAGCTAGCAATCATCAGTGGGGACCGCCCCCTGACATCCGGTGACACAACGTCATCCTGACTAGAAGAAGGGGCGGTCCCGAGCCTGCCCTCCAGTTCTTTTCCACCAGAGACCTAGAGAAAGGGAGCAGAAAAGCGGAGAAACAACCCTGGTACCCAGTACCCTGGCTGAACCAAAAGGCTAGACAGGAAAAAAGGAAATAACTCTTGGAATTGGGGGAAGGTGGGTGGGAAATTAGACCTACTGCAGGAACCTCTCTCGAAGATCTACTGTTACAGTAAGTTCTTACGTAACTGCTATATCTTACTTCAAGAGGGTTCCTGTAGTAGATCTTCACATATAGGACTGAATTCCAAGCAGTCTAACAAAAAGAAGGAGTCGGAGACAAGTTTCCGGGAGGAAGAAGCTGTCTGTCAACTAAGGATCTGCCTAAAGACAAAAGACCTTGCAAAACTGCAAGGCCAAAACCAGCTTGACGCCTACAGACAATATCCAGACTGTAGTGCTTAGTGAAGGTGTGGATGGAAGACCACGTGGCTGCTGCACAGATATCCGCAGTGGACACATTCCTGAAAATAGTAGTAGAAGTGGCCACGCTTCTGGTGGAGTGGCCTTTAACCGCCCCCAGAAGGGTTTTTCCATATTTCTGGTAAGTGTAGTGACTACAGTTAGCCAGCCACCTAGAAATAGTCTGTTTAGAGATAGCCTTTCCCTGGCACTGGGAGGCAAAGGCCACAAATAGCTGGTTCAATTATCGAACCTCCTTAGCCCGGGAGGTATAGTACCTCAAAATCCGATGCACATCCAAGGTGTGCAAAAGATATCCCCGCCCTCCCCCGATGGAATGCTGAGGAAAATAGACCAGCAGTTAAACACTCTGGCTGAGTCGTCTCCGAAACAACTTTTGGGAGAAAAGAAGGATTAGTCCTTAGGGCCACCCAGTCCCTGTGGAAAATCAAATAAGGATTTCTGCAAACAAAGGCCTGAAGCTCTGAGACCCACCAAGCTGAAGTAACTCCAACCAAAAACAGCGTCTTCCAGGACAGGGAGCGCATATCACAACTTGCTGCCAGTTCAAAAGGGGGCAAACTAAGTTCCTCCAACATAAAATTAAGATCCCAGGGAGGACAGGGGTTCCGGACTGGAGGTTTGATATGCAGGATACCCTTCAAGAATGTTTTGGAAACCTCTAGTTGTGCTAGGGTTTTGCCCTCCACCGGAAGGTGGTAGGCAGACACCGCAGAGAGATGGACCTTAACTGAGGAGTAACTAAGGCCCAACTCAGAAAGATGTAAGAGGTACTCTAACACCTAGGAGGCCGAGCAAGAAAAAGCGTCCAAGCTTTTGGCTGTGGCCCAGATAGCAAAATCTCTTCCACTTCATGGCGTAGGTGGATCTGGTAGAGGGTTTTCTGGCTTCCACCAGGACCTAAGCAACCTGAGAGGAAACCCCATAGCAAGAAACCGCTATGCCCACAGGTGCCACACATGAAGATGCCGGGGCCACAGAGGGGCAATGAGAATCAAGTGGCCCCCTCTGCCTGGAGTTTCAACAGAACCTTCTGAATGAGAGGAAAGGGAGGAAATGTATGTAGGAACCTCCCTGACCAGGAGAGAGAGAGTGCGTCTCACCAAAAAGCACCATGCCCGGGAACGAGTGAGCAAAAGTTGGGTAGTTTTGCGTTAAATGGTAAGGCAAACAGATCTAGGTCTGGCTGGCCCCACTGAAGAAACAGGTCTTCGACCACCACCTGTTTCAGTTCCCACTTGTAAGCCCTGGCCACTATCAGCCAGGACGTTGTGAATGCCTGGCACATGGACCGCTGTCAGAAAAAGGCCGTGCTGAATGGCCCAATACCGTACTCATTGCTTTCCTGCAAAGAGGGTATGACCTGGTACCTCCCTGTTTGTTGAGGTACCAGACAGTTGCCATGTTGTCTGTCTGGACAAGAAGTGTTCCTGGAAGAAGTAACGACTGGAAGGCCTGGAGAGCATAGAGGACTGCTCTGGTCTCAAGGATGATGATGTGAAGATTCTGCTCCGGAGGAGACTACAAACCTTGAGTTCTGGGCTCCCCAACCCGTATCGGAGGCATCTGAGGTGAGGGTCTGGGAGGGAGCCGGAGAGTGGAAGGGGGCTCCCACCAACAAGTTGGTGAGATCCTGCCACCAGAAGATTTCTGTCTGAATGCTGTTGGATATCATGACCAGTTGGTTCATGTCGTCCAATCGTTGATCCCACTGGACTTGAAGAGACCACTGGGTAAATCTCATGTGCAGCCTGGCCAGGGGGACAGTAGGAATGGCCGCTGCCATAAGACCCAAAAGACGAAGCACCAAGTGCGCTGGGGTTCATCGAGTTTTGCCACCAAAGTGGTCTGAGAAACCAAGGTCTCGGCTTGATCTAATGGTAAGAAGGCCTTGCTCTGGACTGTATCCAGTACCGCTTCAATAAATTGGAGACGTTGAGAGGGTACTAGCTGAGACTTAGGAAGGCTGACCGAAATGCCCAACTGGGCAAACAGATCCAGAGTGAAGGAGAGAGACTCCTTCAGGCTGTCCAGGGATGGGGCTGAAAAGAGCCAGTCGTCCAGGTACGGGAACACCGCTACCACTGCTAGACACTTAGTGAAAACCCGGGGTGCTGAGGACAGGCCAAAGGGGAGTGCCTTGAATTGGAAATGGTTCTCCCGGAAGGAGGATCGAAGAAAGCGGCGGTAGGCCGGGAGGATGGGTATATGAAGATAAGCATCCTGCATATCCAGGGAGCACAGCCATGTGTTTGACGGGAGCAGGAGCAGGAGTCCCTGAAGAGTAGCATGTGGAACCTCTTGTACTCTACGAAGAAGTTGAGCATGCAGAGATCCAGGATAGGTCGAAAATCCCCTGTCTTTTTTGGAACTAGGAAGAAATGGGAGTAGAATCGCCTTCCTAGTTGGTTTGGAGGGATGGGTTCTATGGCCACTTTTTGTAGCGGGGCCTGGATTTTTTGATGGACGATGGGGATCTGACCCGACGGGTAAATGGACCTTCCCGGAGGCTTTGGAGGTGGAATCTCCAGGAACTCTACTGAGTGACCTCTTTGTATGAGCTGAAGAACCCATATGTCTGCGGTGATGGCAATCCAGGTGGAGGCCGAACCTCCCTCCTACCGGTTCCTCCAAGGGGGATGAAGGGAGCGGGAGGAGGGGAAGCGAGTCAGGACACCGAGGGGAGTAGAGCTTTGGTTCCAGAGGCTGCTTTGGCGAACTCAGCCTGAGGAGCTTGGGCTCCACAGCCAGTGGCGCGTCTTTTGTCTTGACTCTTGTTCTGGTTCTTGTTCCATCTTCTTTGGCGATGAAAGGGCCATTTCTTTTGGCCCGTCCAATACATGGAGCGTAACGTCTCTGAGGGACCTATCGCTCTCTTGCAGTCCTGTGATAATGTCCTTCACGTCGCTGCCAAGGAGGACTGGATCCCGGAAAGGCGCATCCAAGAGTGATGACTGAACATCCTGTGCCAAACCTGCGAGGGGCATCCATGCTAGGTGCCGAAGGCAGTTTCCAGAGGCCACAGCCCGAGCCACCAAGTCTACAGAATTGTAAGTGGTCCGGAGTGAGTGATGGCAGGAAGATTTATTTATGTGAACCTTGTCCAGCAATTTAGCCCTGATGTTTTCGTCAGGGATGTCCTGAAGGTCCCTCCCCTCTCCAGTTCTGAGAGAGAGAGGACTTCTGAAAAGCCACCATGTGGGACACGTAGTTCAGGGACCGGATGGCGCAGGAGGTGGACGAGTAGATCTTCCTACCGAACTGGTCAAGTTGTCTTGAGTCCTTGTCTGGTGGGGAGGAACTCAAGCGGTCATGCGCAGCCATGCTGACCATAGAGTCGGCTTTTGGGTGAGAAGTCAGGTGAGATATCCTTTTCAGGGGAAAGTAGGTTCTATCAGCCTTCCTGGAGACAGCTGGTATGGAACAAGGCTGTTGCCATATTGTGGAAACTAGATCCTCGTGTGGGCCCATCCAAGGGGGGATGGGCAGAGGGTCTGTGATGGACAAGTCTAAATGTTCAGCAAGCTTTTTTCGCTGTGTATCTACCTCCTTGGACTGCCAGCCCCCTGCTGTTTGAATGGTCCTCAATAGATCCCCAAAAGAAAGATCCTCCGGAGGGAATTTTGGGGATTCTTTTGGTTGAGGTTCAACCAGTGAACGAGGTTTAGAGAGGTCGATACTGGAGTCCTCATCCGAATCAGAGGGATCTGACCCACTAGGAAGGGAGGGATCCATCCCTGTGTCACCCACTAGAAGAGAACCCGCAGCATGTCCCAAAGGAACTGGAGTGGGAGGTGGTACTCTGGGTAGAGGAATTCCTCCAAGTGGCTGGGAATCCCCAAGTTCTGTAAGGAGTTGTGTCCTGGCATCCTGCCACCATGCCGGGATAGTTTCACGGTCAGTCGGCAGTGGTGGAGGAGGAGGAGGTGGAGGCTGGTACCCAGGATACCCGACCAAGGGCGGGTAAATGGGATGATGCTAGTAAGGGTATTTGTACCCTGCAAATCCCTAAGGATAACCTGACGGCGGGTATCCGGATGGCTGATAACCCAGCGTCAGGTATCAAGGTGTCGGACAGCCCGGCGTGGGAGGCACCAGGCACGGCGTCGGATGAGAGGGTCCAGTGGAGGCCACTCAGCGGCGGAACATGGGGTCAGACCCAGGAGACCGCCAGAGGCTTCAGCAGGAGGGCTGAAGGCTCAGTCAGGGGAGGCGCCGAAGGGCCGCTGGACAGCGGCAGGGGATCAGGCGTAGGGCCCGAGGGTCCCGAAGGAGGAGGGTCCATACCTGAAAGATCCCGGTCCAGCTATGGACCCCTGGGAGGAGGAGGATGCAGTGGCAGAAAAGAACCAGGCAAAGGGGGGAGCTCTGGAAGAGACACCAATGACAGGTCTAGTAGTGTTCTCCGACGGAAGGGAAACGTTGGGAACAGGTGGCGAATCACTGGGGGTAGAGATTGGCAGGGATGAAGGGTCCCCCATGAGCACACTCGTCCTGGTGTCAGGGTCCTCAAGGGAGCCCAACGGGAGAGTAGATGTGGCTGTGTGGTCGACGGAGGGTCTGTCTGGCTTACCAGTCGTGACCGGGCTGGCTGAGGAAGAAAGGCTGCAATCAGGCTGATCGGTCTGGGCCGTGTACCTGGCGGCAGAGTCGGAGGGTGACTTATCGGCGGTGCTAAGAGTGTGAGAACTAACAGACCTCGAAAGAGGTGATCCTTGGCTGCCCGCACACCTTGGCAGGAGGGGGAGAAGGCGTCCAGCCCGCAGTAGCAGATGGAGTGCCCGTAAAAGTGGTAGTCACAGTTCTGGAAGTGGAGGGTCTCCCTTGCGGTGACGGGCTTCTTGTCCTTTTTCTTTCTTTTTTCTGGGGCCGGTGATGAAGACCTCTCCCTAAGCTCCTGGAGCTCCTTTTCCACAGAAGCCAGCCACTGGGACAAAAGGTGGGCCTTGCGGGTCCGCGTGGCCTGGTTGGACCCTTGGCAAATAGCACAATCTGCCGAGCTGTGCTTAGGCCCCAGGCAGCGGGAGTGGTCGTCCCCATGCGGAATATGGGTGCCACACTTGGAGCACTTCTTTTTAAGATGAGACGACATACACTCGTTCGAAAAATTGGGAGAAATAGTACAGAAAATGATGAAAAACGTTGAATACTAAGCGGGCGGCAGATCGCTGTTCTACCACGTCTGTCGAACGAATTGATGTGACGGCGGGAAAGAACTGGAGGGCAGGTGCAGGACCGCGCTTTCTTATAGTCGGGATAACGTTGCGTCACCTGACATCGGGGCGGTCCCCGCTGATGATTGCCAGCTACAAGTTTGCCATTCGAACCTGACGCCAGGGGGCACAGTCCTATATGTGAAGACCTACTGCAGGAACCCTCTCTAAGTAAGATCATTCATTACCTGTTGCTGGACATCACGAGAAAAGCCAGCAGTACGTAAGACAGGAATGCCTTATGATACAGATACCTGCTGCAGTAGAGTAGGAGGTGGTATCAAAGGCATCCACAGTGGCTTTGAGATTTTTATTTATTGAAACGTTTCACCAGGAAAGGTACGCTGAAACAAGTTGCTCATCTTACGGTGCGTTCTGGGGTAAAAGGTAGTGGAAATACATACATGCATACACCAGCAAACATTATCACAATAATATTGGCAGTGGTGAACAACAAATAACAGAAAGAACATAAGTGCAGCATAAGAGTACAATTGTATACAGAGATCACAATGGACAGGTCAAGTGCATTACATTAGGATAACACCTTAAAGTCACGATGATGGTACCATTTAGCCTGAAAGAAGGGGGTGGATAGGGAGTAACAGCAGAGGTGGAAAGGTAGCGATGCTGGGAGGGGATCAGCGAATCAGAATCAAGGTTATAGATATAATGATAGTAGTAGATTGATAGGAACCTAAAGTCATAGTTATATTGGTAGTTATAGATAACCCGAAGGAATGGCCAGCAAGGAATCTCAGCAGGGAAAGAAAGTAGTGGGGCTGGAAGGGAGCTATAATTCAGAATAGTTACTTAATATATTGACAGAGGCAGGGGAGCAGGTCAGGAATACCAGGTAGGTTAATTGCAGGTACAATTCACAGAAAGGAAATTAAATGTAAGGCTGAAGTTATAAAGGAGGGGGAGGAGGAGATCATGACTGTTAGACTCAATTCCATGTGTGGCAGACAGAAGAATCTTTTCTTTAGTTTCAGAGTCTGGTAGGAACTCCACCAGAGACTTAAGTGAGCTCCTAAGGGTATATCTATATTTGTAAAAGTGCCCTTGGTATCAAGCAATCTGCATACTAAGAGTAGCTGCTGTGAAAGCCTGCTTCCCCATAGTGTCAGTCTTGTGCAACTTATTGTTAATGGGCTGCAGAGCGACCTCTTGAGGAAGAATGGCTGTGTTATTTTCAGCAAGAATAAAAATGGTGTCAGCTGCAGGTTGAGAAACATACACCGGTCACCTTCAGGGCAGTGTATTTTCTGTCAATCTGCTTGCAGACAGATGCAGTAGAGGCAGGAGCACAATAGGACATTGGAAAGGGGTAGATTAAGAGGTAATGTGAGGAAGTATTTCTACACAGAAAGGGTAGTTGATGCTCGGAATAGTCTGCCACAGGAGTTAGTGGGGGTAAGCACAGTGGAGGGGTTTAAGCATGCCTGGGACGGGCACAAGGGAAGCCTGAGAAGGGAGGGAGTGATGAAAAGCCATTGATCACATAGGGTCAGTGGCCACATATAATGTATAGGGCCTACGGGCAGACTGAATGGACCTAGTGGTCCTTATCTGCTGACCATTTCTATGTTTCCATGTCTGTTCTAGACTGTATCCAACAGGGTCTCAAATGTGGAGGAACTAAACTGATTGGCATGGTAGAAACGTTTAGCTACTGCTGACTAAGACATTTACCTGGGTCAATGGCTGAAGGCTCAAAATCAAGTGCAGAATGCATATTCTTGAGTAAGGCCTAGACAGTTAACAGAAGAGGGGCCTGGTTTCAAAGAATCCAGGTTAAAGAACGAGTCTCCGTCGCCACCTCAGAAATGATGAAGTCGGAGTCAGTCTCATCCCCCTCCACATCCTCCCCGGAGGAAGGGTTCTAAGGTGGAGTGGATCATAGGCCCTTAAATCCAGAATGTAACCTTAGCAACACCAGTGACACCAGCCTCAGGCGATGAGGGGCCAGTGTCAGAGGTGGCACCAGAAACGAATCCGGTGCCGGGCCAGAGCCAGAAAAACCTAAACCTGGTGTCGACCCTGTCACTGACAACCCAGCTGGCACTTAAGTGACTGGCAATGATACTGCAGCTTGGGTGTGGCCAGTGGAACAGGAGTCAGAGGCGTGGTCACTGGCAAGGGCCCAGGGGCTGTTGCCAGAGCCAAATGCTCTACCTGGCTAGAGGGCACACCTGCAGCTACCGGTTCCACTGGCCCCGAAGGACCAGGGATTGGCTCTGCTGCCAGAGGCAAACAAGACAGACAAGGCACCTACTGCTCCATAAGAACTGCCCAATGGTGGATCTGTCCACCAGAGTCCCTACTTAGGGAGAGGGTTTCCAAGCCCGAGACATTGACCTCCTAGTGCGAAAGGCCCTCAGTAATGCCAATGGCACCAGTGAGGGCCTCCAACCATGGAAGACTGAGATCTTGTGGCAGACCTCGCAGAGAATGACCTCGACATCTCAGCTTCTTTCCTTTCCAATGGGAAAGGGAAGAACACAAACCTAACTGTGGTCAGGAATGGGCCTGAACACAGCCAATGTTGAGCTTCCAGGAGAACTGTCCTTCGTCCCGAGCACAGGACCACACATTGTCCAGAGCTGAATTAGTGCTGTCTATATGAGGGAGAGAGATTATTTGTCAACTCGATGTATATTTGTTCCCCCCAGCTGATAATGTCTGTAAACAATTGGATCTCCTTTATCTATGCTGGATTGGTTTCCTGCTAAAGTCTGTGATGAAATGTAACTATGCCCTGACTTTCCTGTGGATTCTAACTTCTACTATGATTTATGGCTGTACAATGCAATGCGATGTTATAACAATAATAAAAAATATTTCAGTTTTTTTTTTAAAAAAGGACCACTCATTGTCAGAACCATTCACCGATGGGGAAAGTGGAGAGGACATGGCCCTGCTACCAGAGCAGCTTTCCTGAGAAGGCTACCTAGCCTCATCGTTCATGGCCATTGACTGCTCACTTGGCATGGCTGTGAGACACTGACAAAAAACATTTTTGTGAAATCCCTAAACTGACACAAAAATAAACTCCACCTTTGAACACAGAGAAGAACTGAACGCTGTTGCCATATAGTTATGACTCCAGGTGAATAATGTCATCACTAATGCACACGCTACTGTGGGGGTGGGGAAGAAACTAAGGCAGTTGACAGCTGGTGCCGAGGTAAGCCTTGAGCTACGAGCTCCCTCTCGCGGCACTGTGCATGTGTTCAGATGTCTCAGCGCCAGCCCTCCTATAACGTTCTGGCTCCCACAAGGTCCTACAGCCTCTGGTTAAGACTCACTAGTGTGAACCAGTGGTGAAATTGATTCTTGGAAGATATTAGCTGAACAGCACTGATAAGTTATTGACTAGATGGATGACTTGTAAGGGCAGCTTTCTTAAAAAAAAACCTCTTTAGGCAGGACCACACAGAGCCTATTTATAAATGACAGTTACTCCTTTCTCACCTTGGCCTTGAAGATGAGAAATATCCAAACCCTCCTTCAGTCTGTTGACAACTACACCATACTGAAAGTCAAAGGCATCGCTGCAGAAGAAAACACAAATGCATGAATTCACTAAAAGAATTGAGACTGCAGTGCATGTGACAGTGTAGCCTGCTAACTGCTAGGTTTGCAGTTGTACATCTTAGTCTTCTGTAATACCACAGTATCAAGCATAAAGGCTTAACCACTATTCTTGAATGCATATAAAAGACTACAATTTAATGCATCTAGGACTGCTATAATATTCTATTACTGTACTAAACTGTGAATTGGCTTTTGCTGGTAAACGTTTCTCAGCATCAGCTGAGTTGTAACTTACGCCAGTACCATCTTAATCTACGAAGCAATATGGGTTGACTGGTAATCAAAAGGTCCACAATCAGTGCTATTCACCCCAACATGTGTGTGTGTTAATATATAAAGGGGGTGAAGGTACAAACCACCCAAGCCATCTGTAAATTTCCCCCCTCTCCCTTCTTAGTTGCTCTTCTCCCTTTGCACTTACAGGTGTGGGCCACTGGTCATAAAAGGACAGAGCCCCTAGACCCCAAATTTATCTTTTGATGTACACCTGAATTCTGCAATAGTATACAGCTGAAAATATGTGCCCTACATAAGATCAGGCAGTGACTGACAAGTAATGCTAAAAAAACAAAACAAAAAAAGCTAGTTATCAGACTAGTCTTCTGCCAGTCCTAGATTATGAATCACTTGCATTGGATAGGGCTTCTACAGAAGTACAGCAACAGAAAACTCTTATGCAATCTTATTGGCAGATTTGTGCTTTCAATATGTAAAACTGAGCACCACTCCATCTTCAGTCTAAGTGGAATGGTTGTCATTTGTTTAAAAGAAAACACACTGAACATGGGTTCGTTGGCGCGCACACACAGCATTATCTAGTGGAGCCCCTGATTTCTTGGCTGACATACTAATGCCCTAAGGCACAAATGCTAGCCTGAGGTCAGCAAATGAAAACCTACTGAAGGTTCAATTTCTGAAAACTAAAATTGTGGAGAAAGACTTGCATACATGGCTGCAATTGGAATGAACTTCCACCGGACTGAAGACAAAGCGAGTCCCACATTACTTTTAGGACTAAATTAAGGAAACATTTACATACTAATGCTCTGTGTTCCCACTTTGTGGAACAGAAGTTCTGTACCATTCGATATTCTCAGGTATACACTGTTCCTATTCTGTAGTTCTGTTTTTGTTCTGTCCCCGGTTTTTCCTGCAAAAGGGGATGTTCCTTCTTGAGTTCGTCTGGTAATCAAGTATTAAATAAAAATTACTTGAAGTCACTTAGCAGCAAAATAAATCAACAGAAGAGCAAGACAGTAAGACTGTCAGAGTATCATGCAGGATTTTATGAACACAACTGTCCAGTGGCTGGTATATTATATAGGGAGGCAGTATAGCGCAGTGGTTTAAGGCTCTGAGCTGCAAATCTGGTGACATACAGCAGACCAGACCTGGGTTTGAATCCCACAGCTTCCACTTGCAGAGTGTGTGACCCTGAGCAAGTCACTTAACTTCCCTGTGCTCCCACGTCGCACCTGTAAAAAAAGCTCTCAGGTTACTGTGCTAGTACTGGTTAAACAACTAACAAAAAAAAATATTACAATGATTGCTTGAGGCGCTTTCCTCCTGCAGCTAAACCACTCTACACCAAAACATTTACAACAGTAAACCTGAGCAAGAGGCCTTGAGCTGTGCAACAGTCTACTTACTGCAGTATGTTAATGTAGCTTTCCACATCCTTCATATCAGTCTGCATCCAGTTTTTCTTAAAGCCAATGACAAGCGTGTTTGGTCTCATTCGACCTAAACCTGCAGCCTAAACGACAAACACATAAGTAAATAACGTTAGTATTGCACTAACTTACTGACAGAAAAATTCAGGAGCTGCAACTGCCTTGACCCCCCCTTTATCTATATAGGGGATACAGGCCACGAAAACAGACTCTACTAACATCAAAAGCTCAGGCCAGCCTTGCAGTGCGGCGTTAGCCCTCCTGCTTGTGCAACCCAGGTTCGGCAGTAAGCCTGAGTTGTTGGAGGTCAGCTGGGAGAATGAGGCTTGAGCAACCCCAATCACTGCTCTCCTCCTTCAGGGAAGGAGGCTGCGTGCTCCATCGCTTGACCGCCGCCTAGGGAAGGCCAAGTGAAAGCAGGGCTTGGACCCCAGCAGTTTATGTAACTTGCAGTGCTCTTCAAGGTTCTGTGCTGGGCCCAATCATATTCCCACTATTCACTCCCAATATGAATGCTGAGGTAACCAGCTAGACGTCAAAATATGCTGACGACAGAAAACTGGGAGGTACATGCATTACTATGGATGACGTTTTTTATTTACAAGCTTGTAGTTTACAAGCAGACCTTAACATTACTACACAGGCACACAGATGGGGAATGGCCTTTAATCTGGAAAAATGCAGTGTCATGCATTCAGGACGCACTGGGAGACGAGCAACTTGTTGTTCAGTGTGCCTTTCTGGTGAAACATTTCATTAAATAAAGAAAGAAAGAAATAACCCATGCTGCAATATACCCTGAGCAACACTACTGCTGTATAGCTGTCTCCAAAGAAAAGACCTAGGTGCCATGACCTCAAAACACATTTAAGTTCAACACTCAATGTACAGCTATCATATCCAAAGCTAATAAATTACTCTGGTCAAGCAAAAGTAGAGAGCTAGAAATCCTTCAGCCACTTTATAGATCTTACTTACATCCCCATCCTGACTACGCTAGCCAGGTATGGAACCCTCATACTTAAAAACACAGCAAGAAACTTGAAGGTATTCAGCGAAGAGCAACCAAATCTATCACTGGACTAAAAAAAAAAAAAAATAATAAAAAATCATGACACAAGATTAAGTCACCTTAAATTAATGCCTCTGCATACTAGACGGTTAAGGGGAGACCGTTTACAGCTTTATGATATTACAAGACCCATTGACTTCTTGATTGAAATGAACTTCTCAAATAAGCAAAATTTAATTAATACTAGAGGTCTTCCCTTGCAACTACAGAGCTCACCATTCATAACTACTGCTAGAAAATCATTCTTCACACACAGAGTGGCTGAGCTGCGGAATCGCTTACAGGAATATGTTACTATTAGTAAAAAGTAAGCTTGAATTCAATAAAACACTAGACTATTACTTATGAACATTAACCAAAATTCTACCCAAAACTAATGAAGAAGGTAATAATGAGTTCACGCCTTCTCAGTTTCTGATTTTCTTAGCATGAATCCTAGTATCAGATAGGGAAAAGAATGCTGTCCACTTCAGTACCTACCAAGCATATGCATCCTTGTATGAAAGCACCCCTGGGGAAGGAGAAAAACGGATAGAAAAAGAACGTCTCTAGGCAGGCATTAGATATCCTGCCTGCCACCCACATTCACTGTAGGACTCTTTTTCCAGGCGCCCAGGCTTCACCTCTACCATGGGTGCAACTCGACATAAAGGGATGAGCTGCCATGGAGCGGAAAATGGGGCCCCACCTTAGGGGTTCAAGCCGATGGGGCAACAGGTGGCCCAATAGTCCCCAGAAGCCCATGTAAGGAGGAGCCTCTAAGGACAGGAAGGTGGAGCTACAGTGTCCTAAAGACACCCTGGCTTAAAATCATTTTTTTTTGGGGAGCAGAATCAAGCTCAGAAAAACACAAAGACATAGAAAATGTTCATATGGCATTACAAGCTACTTAAGACGGACTTTCTGGTAGCTGTGATACACTAATGGAATATAACCAGAATTTAGAACACGTTTCCTATGAAACAATAATTAGAAAAATAAATTAGCTAGCCCAACTGTGCAGTGGTAGCACTACCTTTCGTGGTAGCGACCAGAGTTCGGAACGAGCTCATATTGTCAGGGCCAGCCGGGGTGAATGTCCCAGAGGACGCTGTCCTCCTCTGTGGTGGGAGGGTGCCATCTTCTGCCATTGTGCTGTCCCCTGGGTGACCATAGGTGACAGGGCGGATGGAATGGCAATGGGAGGGAGGGTACCATCAGTGACACTGGAGGCTGGATGCATACACAGCATGAACTGGGTCACCTTAGCATCCACAAATGCGACATCTCCTGCGATAGGGTGAAAAAATGTGGCACTGGCACTTCCACGATGATGGCCCATGCAGGGTTGAGGTGTGCCCTCCGCCTGCCAAATGAGGGTGGATTTCAAGTCGGGCGGGTACAAGTTGCTGTGTTGTGCGCCTGCTGGGCGCCTTTAAGCTAGGACAGCAGATTTAGCTACAGTTCCCAGGATGGCTGCTAGAACGACTGTGGCTGCCCAAAATTGCTGAAAGTGAGCTTGGATGCTCATGAAGAATGCTAGTGAGACGAGGATCTGCAGTGCACCACGAGAGTACGCATTGTGAACTTGGCAGCCTCGGAGCATCGAGGAGGGAAGACGGTTCTCATTGGTGCCATGGGCATACCGAACTGGTCAGGAGTCAAGCTCTGTGAATTACTAATGCGATTGTGACGGAGTCATCATCGGGAAGTCGCAATCCAGAAGTCCAGCGAGCCACGTGCCACAAGGGGGAAAAAAGCCAAGAAGCCCTGGTTGCCTGCCTTTAAGTCACTGACTGCAGTCTGCAAACTGGTGGTGGTGGAACAACGTTGGTACTGGCTGCTCACACTGAATGCCTGCAGGGGAGGTCACTGTACTCTGGATTAAATTCAAAGTCTGTTCTGCTGTGCTTGCCTTGCTGCCTGTGTCAAATGTGAAATATAGCCTAGGACTGGCCAGGGATTATGTTATGTGGCACCTATAAAATTACTGGTACGGGGAGGGGCGGGGGAAGAGATGTTGCTGATGGTCAGGACTGGAACAACAGCAGTGCCAGTAATCATGTTGGGTACTAAGCACAGGTATAGTTTGCCAGTATTATGTAAACTCCGCCCTGACAGACAGACCGCAGTGCATACCGAGGCAGGAAAAAAAGACAGATGTTTTGTTATTTGGTACAGTTACTTGGTCCCCAAAATACTCAGGCCCTTATTGTGCAGCAGTAATTCTCATGGACTGAGTGTCACCAATTATGACATTACTGTGGGACAGGCAAGTTCCTATATGGTCCCTGTAGAACCATGTGTGTTTTCCCTTGCAACCCTCATATGCCAATTATGATTAAATGTAGTTGCATTGTAGTGCTGTTGCTGTACTCGCCCTCAGTTGGCCCTGACAAGACTTCCTTCATTTTTTTTTTACTTACCCTACTGGTAACTGCAATAAAACTTGTTTTGAAAAAGAAAATTAATTTGTAAATTTTGTGCTGGGCTGGTGAAAATCCTGTCAGGCCGGTGGATTTTTCCAGTCACTATCCCTAGTGGCAGAAAAAGTTCAGTTTCAACCCATGTCGTGGGAGTTCCCTGGGCCTCTGCCTCTCCGGATCTCGGTGCTTGCCTGATTAATTGCGTAATTTGAGGGGAAATCTCTCCAGCCTGACCCCCCACCTGGGGGGGCGAAGCCAGAGCTCCACGGAGGTAGGTGACCGCGACTGAGGAAGCTCAGAGGGTTGCTCACAGAGCCTGAGGGCTTAGGAGGGGCCAGAGAAAAGGGAGCATAAACAGAAATTGCAAAAAATGAAAAGTAATTTAGTCGCTAGCCTTTGCCTCCTTTTTGAACACTAACTCTAACAAAGTTTTGTAGGTCCCTGATGGTAACATGTCCCCAGAATCAGATGGCATGTACCCAAAGGTGTTGAGGCAGCTGGCAGGGAAACTGGTGGGTTCACTGTCAGATCTGTTCAACAGCTCATTAGATACAGGGGTGGTACCGCAGGAGTGGAGAACCATGCATGCGATTCCACTGCACAAGAATGGGCCTAGGGACGACCCTGGGAACTACAAGCTCTTCAGTTTGATCTTCACTGTCTGTAATCTGACAGAGGCCATTCCGCAGGAAATGCTAGTCAGGTTCCTTGAAGCAAACAAGCTTCGAGACGAGAAACAACATGACTTTATGTCAGGGAGATCCAGTCAAATCAACCTGATTGGCTTCTTTGACTGGGTAACAAAGGCAGCAGACAGGGGCTAGGCAGCTGATATTCTATACTTGGATGTCAGGAAACTGGAGGACCAATGGACAGGAAGCAAATCAACAACGTGGGTGGCTAATTAGCTCAGTAGTACGACACAACGGGTGGTAGTGGTGGGGCTTTCAGGTACGAGGGAAGTCACCAGTGGGATTCTGCAGGGGTCAGTGCTTGAACCAGTGTTTCATGCATTCATTAATGACACTGGAGAGGGTATTCAAGGCAAAATCTGCCTTTTTGTGGATGACATCAAGCTCTATGGGAGGTTGGACACAGATGAAGGGGTGCAGCACCCCTAAAGATCTAGTGAAGTTGGTAAGGTGGTCTGGCATATGGCAACTCTGGTTTAATGTGAAGTTGTTTAAGGTCATGCATATAAGAAGGAAGAAAGAACCCAAGACCCGAGTACAGTTTGGGGTGTGTGCGTCAAGGTCACTGAATCAGACGAGGAGGAGAGGGACTTGGGGATAAGCCATCACTAGTGACCTTGAGCAAGATACGCAGTATAGGAAAGCAGCTGCAAACAGAATGCTAGGATGCACTGCTACAGGGATCCCGAGCAGAAGGAAGGAGGTTATGCTGTCACTGCACAGATCCTTGGTGTGACTCCACCTTGAGAATGGCATTCAATACTGGAGACCCTACTGGAAAAAAATTATCAACCAGCTGGAGGCAGTTCAAAGGATTGCAACAAAGATTGTTCAAGGACAGGAGGTTGGTCATATGAGGACAGACTAAGAGAACTTTACATTTACTCATGGGAAAGGAGGGAGAGATGGGACATGACTGAAACAGTCAAATACCTGAAAGGTATAAACAATACTGTAGACCTTTTTGTCTCAGTGAAAACAAGACCATCACGGGGCACACTTATAAGCTGGTGGGTCTAAAGTTCAGGAAGGAGATCACAAGACAGTTCTTTACAGAGAGAACGTTGTCGGGATGGAATGAACTCCCAGCTGAGGTCATTGCTCAAAAGACCGTACGTGGGTGGGTGGGGTTAAGAGAGGGTGGGACAGGGTGAAGGGGGTGTGGCCCACTGTAATCACTAGAACAGGGGCTTTGCAACTGAGCAGACCTGATAGACCATAAGGCCTTCTCCTGCTATCTATTTTGTATGTTCTTATGTTCTAAGCCAAACTGGCAAGGGTTGTAATTCCTAGGTGCTTAAATAAAATAGATAAATAAACCAAACTGGTGTGTAAATTAACAGGGTATTCTGAAGTATTGCTGTATACAATCAGGAACAATCAAGTTAAACCAAGAGAGGTGTGCAAATGGGTCAGATAACTGCTTCAGTTCAGATAATTTAACAGGCTTAACAATATTAAATGCATACAGTGGAAATATAGGTCACTCACCCGTAACAGGAGTTCTAGGAATGGTACAGTATACGTTGTTCATCCACACTTACTGGCAGGTTCCTTGCCACTTTAAATCTTGCCGGAAGGTCTTCAAGCTGGCTCCTCCCACCCACCCAGGTGGTACAACTCTCGGCTCTGCCCCATGACGCCAGATCTAGCCCGCTGGAAGTCAGGCTGTGCGTCGAAGCCGGGGAGGTCGGGTGGGTTGTGTGGATGAACAACATATACCACTCCTAGAACTCCTGTTACAGGTGAGTAACCTGTATTTCTAGGGACATGGATATGTTGTTCAATCCACACTTACTGGCAGACTCCTAGCAGTTCTCCGGGAGGAGGGAGGCAAGGCGCACACCCCTACTTGGGAAATAAGAACTGGAGAACCAAGGTCCCAAAACCAGCATCCCGGCGTGACTCAAGGTCAATGTGGTAGTGGGTAATGAAGGTGTGTGCTGACTTCAGGTAGCAGCCCAGCAGATTTCCTGGATAGGGACGTCCCTAGAAGCAGCCACCGAAGCAGCGGTATGGCAGGCAGAATGAGCTCTCATCCCTTTGGGAGGCTCCATGCCCGCCAACCTATAGCAGAGATCTATGCAGGAGGTGATCCACCTGCCTATCGTCTGCTTGGCTGCAGGTCTGTCAGGTGCTGCTTCAGCATAGGTGACAAACAGCTGGCGAACCTCTCCCCGAACTTCAGCCATCCGCTCCTTATAAGAGAGTGCTCTTCTAGGGTCCAGAGTATGGAGCCTATATTCGGCCTCCGAGGTGTGACTGGGGTAGAACACTGGCAGAGCCAACACCTGGTTAAGGTGAAACTCCAACACCACCTTTGGAAGGAATTTCGGGTGGGGGCTCAGGACAACCTAGTCCCTGTGGAAGACCAGATAAGGAGACTCGATGGAAAGCGCCTGGAGCTCTCCCATTCTTCTGGCTGATGTGATGGCCACCAAGAAGGCAGTCTTCCACGACAGGTGAGAGATGTCACACCTGTGCATCAGTTTGAATGGCTTGCCCATGAGCTTAGCCAATACCAGCAGTAGATCCCACAGAGGTGGAGGTTCTCGCACTGGAGGGGATATGGGATCAAGGACTTTGAAAAAGCGCCCGACCACCTTCTCCTTCGCCACAGACTGCTTTCTGGCCCGCGCCCGGTAAGCAGAGATGGCTGCCAGGTGCAGGGAAAACAGGGAGGAGAAGAAGCACTGCGGGTAAATTTGGAGACTGGCAATGGCACCACAATCCGCACAGGGGTTGTATACAGACCCCCTTCTCAGGGGGAGGAAACGGACAAGGAAATGATAGAAAGAATACTTAGAATGGCAGAAAAAGGGGAGATATTGCTGATGGGTGATCTGAATATGCCAGATGTTAACTGGAATGCAGTTGCAGCAGCCACTTCAAAGAGTGGGTTATTCTAGATGCCCTACAAGGGCATGCCTTAGACAACTAGTATTGGAGCCCACTGAGAGGGAGCAATCTTAGACCTGGTTCTCTCAAATGGAGATGAGAGAGGATCACAGATGTAGAAGTGGGTAGCCATCTGGGAACTAGTGACCATCGAACAGTATGGATTCACAATAAACACAGCAATAAGTCAAGCCATACAAAGGCAAAAGTACTGGACTTTGGGAGGGCTGACTTTGCCAAAATGGGTGAGTGCCTAAGGAATGCACTAGCAAATGGGCAGGAAGGAGGGTGGAAGAACAATGGGGAATAATAAAACTGCCATCACAGAGGTAACAAGCCTTTGTGTGAAGCAAATTAACAAAACAAAGCGATGTAAGAAACCACTATGGTTCTCAAAGGAAGTGGCAGTGAAGGTTCAAGAGAAAAAAAGCATTCAGGAAGTACAAGGAATCACAGAAGGAGCAGGACAGGAACTGTATCAGTTAAAGCAAAAGGAAGCTGGGAAGGCAGTCAGAACAGCAAAGGCCCAAACCGAGGAAAAGATAGCCAACTCTGTTAAGAAGGGGGATAAAACCTTTTATAGGTACATCAGGGAGCGAAGGAAGACCAAGGGAGGGCTAGTGAGGCTTAATAAAGAGGAGGAGGGTGGGCAGAGGGTGACTGTGAAAAGGCAGAGATACTAAATAAATATTTTTACTCAGTATTTACAAAGGAAGTGGGGGAGGTACCTAAAACAAACAGTAGAAACACTCTGGATACAGAAGTTGATACCTGCCCATTTACAGAAGAAAGGGTTCTGAAAGAACTCTTAAAACTGAAGGTGGACAAAGCAATGGGGCCTGATGGGATTCATCCCAGAATTCTAAAAGAACTAAGGGTAGAACTAGTGACACCACTGACTACCCTCTAACAAATCATTGGAGGATGGGCTGGTACCCGAGGACTGGAGAAGGGCAGATGTGATTCCCCTTCACAAAAGTGGGAGCAAGGCAGAAGCAGAAAACTACAGACCTGTTAGTTTAACCTCAGTGGTAGGGAAATGATGGAATCACTTCTGAAGGAAAGAATTGTTGAGTATCTAGAGGCCAGAGGGGCTCAGGACCCAAGGCAGCATGGCTTCACAGAGGGAAGGTCATGCCAGACAAATCTGATAGATTTCTTTGACTGGGTGACCAAAGTAGTAGATCCAGAGGGCTGTGGACATAGCTACCTAGACTTTAGCAGGCATTTGACACAGTCCCACACAGAAGATTAATATACAAGTTAGCCAGCCTGGGTGGGTCCCAAGATGACAGCCTGGGTAAAGAATTGGCTGGAGAATAGGACACAGAGTAATAGTAAATGGAGTCCACTCTGAAGAAGAGGGGGTTACTAGTGGGTACCACAGGGTTCAGTATAGGACGGTCCTCTTCAATGTCTTTATAAGCGATATTGCAGAGGGACTGGAAGGAAAATATGTCTCTTTGCAGATGACACAAAGATCTGCAACAGAGTTGATGCACAAGGTGGGGTGGAAAGGATGAGAAGGACTTGGCAAGGTTAGAGGAATGGTCAAATGTACGGCAGCTTAGATTCAATGCTAAGAACTGCAAGGTAATGCACCTGGGAAACAAAAACCCAGGGGAAGAGTACACAATGGGGGGTGAGATACTAACAGCAACAAAAATGGAAAGGGACCTGGGGGTAGTCATACCAGATGACCTAAAGGTGGGCAAACAATGTGAGAGGGCAGCAAGGAGGGCTGAGGGGATACTGGGATGCATAGGGAGAGGCATCATCAGCAGAAAACAGGAAGTTATTATCCCTCTGTACAGACAGTTGGTGAGACCCCATCTGGAATACTGCGTGCAGTTCTGGAGACCCAATCTCCGCAAGGATATAGACAGGATGGAGGCTGTCCAGAAGAGGGCAACTAAAATGGTGCAGGGCCTGCATCGGAAGACACATGAAGAGAGACTTAAGGAGCTGAATATGTATAGCCTCGAGGAAAGGAGAGAGAGGGGGGACATGATAGAAACTTTCAAGTATCTCAAGGGAATCAACAAAGTCCAAGAGGGTAGCATCTTTCAAAAAGAGAGGTGTTCAAGAACAAGGGGGCACAATTTGAAGATAGAAGAAGCGGCTCAGAGGTAATTTAAGGAAGTATTTTTTCTTAGAGATGGTTGTGGATACATGGAATGGCCTTCCGGAGGAGGTTGTGGAGTCAAAAACAGTGGTGGAATTCAAGCATGCATGTGACAGTCATAAGGCAATTCTAGGGGGTGGGGGTAGGAAGAAGTAGGCTGCTGGTTAACTAGGATCTGCAGCTTATCCAATAGGTAGGGAAATGGGCAGACTGGGTGGGCCAAGCGGTCCTTATCTGCCGTCAAAATCTATGTTTTTATGTTAAGGGTCATCGACGGAAGCCCCAGCTGAGATAGAGACCACAGGTAGTCCAGAATGCTAGCCAAAGAACAGGAGGAAGGGTCCAACCCCTTGCCCTGACACCAAGTGGAGAATCTCTTCCATTTGAAGGCATAGCATTTTCTGGTAGACTCCTTACGGGATGCCTCAATGATGTTGAGGACCTAGTTGGAAAGACCCAAGGCCTGGAACTCTAGCCGCTCAGGAACCAGGCTGTCAAGTGCAGGGATTGAAGGTCCGGGTGGAGTACTTTCCCCTTGTTGATCGAGATCAGGTCCGGGCGGGCTGGAAGCTGCCTTGGGAGCCTGGAGCTGAGGTTGAGGAGATCTGGACAACAGAACTGGTGGGGCCAGTCTGGGGCTACCAGAATCACCTGCGCCTTGTCCCTCCTCGCCTTGAGGAGCACCTTGTGGATCAAGGGAAATGGAGTGAAGGCGTAGAAGAGGCCCGGGGTCCACGGCCTCGAGAAGGCATCCCCCTGCAGCGAGCCCTGCTGAGGGGGATGGGTATGGAACAGCCTCAGCTTCGCATTCTCCCTGGAGGCAAACAGGTCCACCTGAGGGGTGCCCCAATGGGAGAACAGATCTTTTACTACCTCCGGCAGGAGAGACCACTCGTGAGATGCAGCGCCTATCCGGCTTAGGGCATCGGCCAGACTGTTGGAGGCTCCTGCCACGTGTATGGCCAGAAGATCCGCCTCTAGGCTGATCATGAGAGACCAGGTGCGGAGAGCCTCCTTGCACAGAGGCAAGGAGTGCATCCCACCCTGCCAGTTGAGGTAGTACATGGTCGTGGTGTTGTCCGTCTGGACCTGGACCACTTGACCCTGTACAAATGGAGGGAAGGCGGTGAGGGCTAGTCGGACCGCTCAAAGCTCCAGCAGGTTGATGTGGCATCGAGACTCCTGAGGGGACCAGAGGCTGTGGGCTCTGAGCTCCCCCAGATGGGTACCCTAACCCATCAGAGAGGCATCGGTCATGAGAGTGACTGTTGGCTTGGGGCGGACAAACGGGATGCCCTCCTGCAGATGAGCTGGAACAAGCCACCACTGGAAGCCGTTCCACATCTCCTGGGTCACAGGCACTGGCTGGTCCAGAGGACCGGAGTGATGTGACCATTGGCAGGCCAGCCCCCACTGCAGAGGACGCATGTGCCAGCGGGCCCAATGGACCATGCTGGTGCAGGCTGCCATGGAGGCCCAGGAGGCGCAGGAAGTCCCGGGCAGGGCGCAATTGCCCAACCAGAAATGATTGGGCAAAGGAGGAAAGGACCTCGGCCCTCTCCACCAGGAGCCGTGCTGTGGCTCAAAGACAGTCGAGCTCTGCCCCGATGAACTGAACCACTTGTGATGGCATGAGTTCCAATTTGGCCCCGTTGATGAGGCAGCCAATCTGAAAGCAGACCTGGAGGGCCAAATCCCTGGACTGCTCCACCTCCAACCTGAAGGGGGCTGCAATCAGCCAGTCGTCCAGGTAAAGCTACACCCGGACCCCTCGGCGCTGCAGGAATGCTGTCACCACTGCCATGCATTTGGTGAAGACCCTGGGAGCTGGAGAGAGGCCGAAGAGCATGGCCCGGAACTCGTAAAGGGATCTCTCTGCCCTGAAGTGGAGGAATCGCTGGTAAAATGGACGGATTGGGACGTGAAAGAACGCGTCCTGAAGGTCCAGAGAACAGAACCACATGCCTTGTTCCAAGGATGGAATGATCTGAGCCAGAGTGACCATCCTGAAGGTATGAGACCTTAGGAACTTGTTCAGGTCATGTAGGTCGAGAATGGGGCGCCAGCCCCCCTGTCCGTTTTGGGACCAGGAAGTACCTGGACACAAACCCTGGGTCTGGAGGAGGGTCCGCCACCTCCTTGATCACCTCCTTCTGGAGGAGCAGGGCAATGTTGAAGGCTACGGAACCTGTAGCCCCCTGTGGGGCAACGGCTCGATAGGGTGGGGACTGCTGGAATTCCAGAGGCAGACCCCTGCCTACCACTTCCAACACCCAGCAGTCTGTGGTGATATCAGACCAGGCAGAAAGGAAGCGGCGGACCCGTCCCCCAACGGGGGGAACCCGGTGAGGAGTGACGAGGTTGGGGGCGACACCACTCAACCCATCACTAGGCAGGCTTGGAGGAAGGGCCAGTCGAGGAGCTGCCTGGGCCCTTCCCTCCCGGCTTCCTGCTGGAGGAAGCAGCAGGCTTGGCTTTGGGGTGCCAAGTGCGAGCCTGCTGGCCCTGATGCTGGTGTTGCTGGGCCGGACGTGCCGCAGGGGCTGAAAGACGAAAGGGCTTACGCTGCTGCTGGTGGCCTTTGTCCTTCTGGGCAGATGTGACAGAGTCCAAGGTGGCGTTGGACTTCTCGATCCATTGGAGATGACCCTCCACCCCAGGACCGAACAAGTCAGTACCCAGGAAAGGAATGTCTGCCAGCTAGTGCTGGGTATCCACAGTAAAGGTGGAGATCTGCAGCCAAGCTCTGCGGCGCACGCCACTGCGGCCGCTACTGACCGGGCACATGAGTCAGCGATGTCCAAAGAAGTTTAGAGCTGCTGTTTGGCTACCACCCTTCCCTGGTCCTGGAGGAAGCAGCATATACTTTCCGCCCTGAGTAGTCCAGTTTCTTGGGACTCCTTATTGGGTGGCTTGTCCACATCACGAGCGTTCCCGGAACGCCGGAAAACACTGTCGGTCACTAACCCCTCCGCAGAGGGGTGCTCTGAGAAACCGGAGAGTGAACCCGTAGGGACTGCATACTTCCAAGCCATCCTGGCCGAAGGTGCTGGACAAGAAGCTGGCCGCTGCCACAGCTCCAGGGCCGGGCCAACAATGGCTTTGGCCACAGGAAAGGCCTCCGTAGGGGAATCCCCTCGGTCCAGTATCTCTGTGAGGGGATACTTGGCCCGTCTTGAAACGGGTTCGAGCTTCATCCCAGTGGATTCTGAGATGAGTCGAAGCATACCTAAGAACGAGGATGGGCTCTCGTCCACCAACTGACCCCCAGTGGACTCCAGGTCAAGTGGCCTGGAGAACAAGGAGTCGTCGTCGTCAGACTCTGAAGAGTCTGAACAGCTGCCGAGTGCCTGAGCTACCCTCCACATGCCGAGGTCGATCAGGAGTGAGGGTGACCGACAACTTATGGGGCAAACCCTGACCCGACTGAGAATCCTTGGTTGGGGCCCCCAGTCTTCGGTTGTGGAGGCAGAGGTTCCACCACAATGGGTGGTGCAGCCGGTTTCGGCCGAACAACCGATGCCGGCTTTGGCTCCTCTACCACTACGAGCGATTGTTTCGGCCGCTCCGGTGACAGCCACTTAATGGCCGGAGAAGGCGACTGCGTCAGCTTATTCCTGGACAATAAGAGCTGCTGCTACATTAAATCCTCATAGCGCCGATGCAACTTGCGCCGGAGCCTATCCTCCAAAGAGGACGACGAGGATGAGCAGCGCCGCCACTTTCCATGGTGCCGAGACCGCCGACGGCGGGACCGGCTGGACCTGGAAGAGTTCTGAGACAGAGACCTTTGGGGATTCCAAGGGTGGGTCGGAGAGGCGTTGGGGGAAACCCGCTCCTCCCTCGGTTCAGGGACCTTAACCGGGGACTCCAGCACAGGAGGCACAGGCACGTCCTCGGTTTCCACCGGGGGAACCGGTGAAGAAGGGTTGTCAACTTCTCCAGTCAACAAACCGTCCGACGGGTCGATAAAAATCTTGACTGCGTCGATGGTTGTCTCGGCTGGCTGACCTGACAGGGACACCGTGAAGCCAGCGGCTTTAGCCGCAACCTCGATTGAAGTCGACTGTCGACTATCCGGGGAAGGGGACCTCTCCCGCTCCCACGAATGTCGATGGTGGGACTTACCTTTGAAGTCCTTCTTTTTGGACTGAGAGGAATGTCCCGGTGGCCCTTCTCCCTTGGTGGAGAGGGACTGGCAAAGCTCCTTAAAAGAAGCTGTATAAGAAGAGCCCAAGGAGAGCGGGATAAATGCCGCGACCGAGGAAGATGAAGATGCGGCCTGGGCCGCCTCCTCCTCGAGGGCGATCATCTGCTCCAGCTGGTCTGCCGAGCCCATCGCTGGACACCGCCCAACGGGCCTCCTTCAACTTAACCGGAGGATAACGTTTTCCAGGGCACCCCAAAAGCAATTGGGCAGCGCGGTCCTCCAAGACCAAAGCCAAAAAGGATTTGCATAACTTGCAAGCCTGCGAGTCATGTCAGAGTCCTAGGCAGTAAATGCACGTGGAGAGCAGGTCGGTCCGGGACATCATCTGCCCACAGGGACACAGACGAAATCCGGGAGTCGATTTGTCCATCGCAGCCGCGAGGGAAAAAGACCAAAGTCTTTTAAACTTTAGAATAAGTTTTGGTTTAACCGAAGAGTGTGGATCCAGGCCTAAAACACAGAGCGCTAAGGAGGGAACCTGAGCTTCCAAGCGGTAAGGAAGATCTGGCGTCATGGGGCAGAGCCGGGAGTTTTACCACCCAGGTGGGTGGGAGAAGCCAGCTTGAAGACCTTCTGGCAAGATTTAAAGCAGCAAGGAACCTGTCAGTAAGTGTGGATTGAACATATCCACGTCCCTAGAAACAATATTTCAAAAGTTTTACCATGAAAGATCTACCGAACTGATAACAGCTTTGTGTATATGTGGGGGTTATGGAAGATAGTAAATGGGAGAATAAATAAACAGTAATTAACAGCATTACAAAAACAAGTCATATACAGAGTTACAGTATATCAAAGGTGCATAATATGAGGGTTACTCACCTCTAACTGTAGTCTTAGGGTGGTATATGGCGCATCCACACTCTGGCAGTCTTCCTTTCCTTTAAATCTGCTGGATATTTTCAACTAAGCTCCCCCCAAGGTGGTATACTCCTCTGCTGCTCCATGACATCAATTCTTGCACACTGGAAGCCAAGGATCCACGTGTCACCTGCCAGGGGAGGTCTGGTGGGTTGTGTGGCTGTGCACCACATACCACTCCTAGAACTACACTTACACGTGAGTAACCCTCATTTCTTGGGGCATGGCTATGGTGCACTATTCATAAACTGGCAGACTCCTAACAGTTCTCGGGGGGCACCCCTACTTGGCAAATAAGGACTTCAGAAATGAGGTCCCAAAACCAGCATCCCAACGTGACTCAAAGTCAATGTGGTACTGGGAAATGAAGGTGTGTGCTGACTTCCAGGTAGCAGACCCACAGATTTCCTGGACAGGGAAGTCCCTAGAAGTAGCCACCAAGGCAGCAGTATGTCTGGTGGAATAAGCCCTTAGACATATGGGAGGCTCCCTACCAGCAGAATTTGATACAGAAGACAATCTACATGCCAACCATCCACTTAGCTGCTAGTCTTCCAGATGCGGCTTCATCGTATGTTACAAATAGTTGGTGAATCTCTCCATGAACTGCAACCGTACTCTCCTTGTAGTAAGCGAGCATTCACCTCAGGTCCAACGAGTGCAGCCTGTGCTCAGTCTCTGAGGTGGGATTAGTGAAGTACACCAGGAGGTTCATCACCTGATTCAGATGAAACTGACACCACATTCGGGAGGAACTTCAGGTGGGGGTAGAGAACAACCTTGTCCTTGTGGAAGACCAGGTAAGGAGACTCCACTGAGAGCGCCTGAAGCTCACCGATCCTTTTGGCGGAGGTGTTAGCCACCAAGAAGGTGGTCTTCCATGACAGGTGGGGCATCTCACACTTGTGCATCAGTTCAAATGGCTTGCCCATGAGCACTGTCAATACCAGCAACAAGTTCCAAGGGGATGTTGGTTCATGCACCGGTGGAGGCAAGTGGTTAAGGCCTTTGAAGAAATGCCAGACCACATTCTCCTGCACTAACGTCAGCATACCAGCCCACACCCAGTATGCAGAGATGACTGCCAGGTGCACCTTGTGGGTGTCAACCTCAAGCCCTGAGACAGGGACCCCAGGAGGTCTAGCTCCCTGCCCTAGCACCAAATGGAAAATCTTTTCTATCTGAAAGCATGGCACTTACAGGTCAGCTCTTTCTGGGAAGCCTCCACAATGTGGAGTATTTTCCAAAAGACCCAATGCCTGGAACTCTAGCTGTTAAGAAACCAAGCTGTCAGGTGCAGCGACTGAGGGTCCGGAAGCAGTATCTTTCCCCTTGTGGCAACAGAGCAGATTTGGACACAGAGGCAACTGCCACAGAGGTCTGCTGCTGAGGCTGAAGAGGAGATCCGGGTACCAAAACTGGCGTGCCCAGTCCGGAGCTACCACTATCATCTGCACCTTGTCCCTCCTCTCCTTGACCAACAACCTGTGGATTAGGGGAAAGAGAGGGAAGGTGTACAGGAGGCCTGGAGTCCAGGGTGTCGCAAAGGTATCACCCAGCAGTGTCTCACACTGTTGGGGGAGGGCACGAAACTGCCTCAGCTTGGCATTCTCCTAGGAGGCAAACAGGTCCAAAGGAGTGCCCCACAGACAGAAGAGGTTGTTCACCACCTCCTGATGCAGAGACCACTCGTGAGACACCTCGTCCAACTGGCTGAGGGCGTCCGCTAGTTGGTTGGAGGCTCCTGCTGCATGGATGGCTAAATCATCTGCATCTAAGCTGCATATGAGAGTCCTGGTGCAGAGAGTCTCCCGACACAAAGGAAGGGAGCGCGTGCCACCCTGCTTGTTCAGGTAGTACTTGGCTGCGGTATTGTCAGTCTGGACCTACACGACCTGACCCTGGACAAATGGAGCAAATTCCGTCATAGCAAGATGCACTGCACAGGGCTCCAGCAGGTTGATGTGGTACTGGGACTCCCTGGGGGTCCAGAACCCATGAGTCCCGTGGTTCTCCAAATACTCTCCTCATCCCACCACGGTTGTCCGGGTGATGGTCAGCTCTGGGCGGACAAATGGGAGTCCTTCCTCCAGATGTTCTGGGATGAACCACCACTAGATGGCATCCCACATCGGCTGGATCACTGCGACTGGCTGGTCCAGATGACCTAGGCACTGAGACCACTGGCAGCCCAGCTCTCACTGCAGGTGGCGCACCAGCCAGTCTGCCCATCTGATCATGTTGGTGCAGGATGCTACGTACCCCAGCAGCCACAGCAAGTCCTGGACAGGGGCAAGTGCCCAACCTGAAATGATCGGGCAAAGGAGGAAAGATCAATGCCCTGTTCACATGGAGTCGGGCCTTGGCCTGGAGGGGAGTCTAGCTCTGCCCCGATTAAGTGGATCACCTGCAAGGGGTTTAGTTTGGACTTGGCCGAGTTGAACAGAAGACCCAAGTCTTTACAAGTCTGGACGGCCAGGTCCTTGGAGCACTCCACAGCCTCCTTGGATGGCCCGGTTATCAGTCAGTCATCCAGAAAGGGGTAAACTTGGTGTCTCAAGAATGCAGCCACCAATGCCATGCACTCGGTGGAGACTCTAGGCACCGACGTCAAATGATGTTCACCCTGCCAAACGATGTCACAGATGTTCATGCAAAAAGTCATGAACTTTAACGCATATAGAACCCCGTCTATATGGAACCCGAAGGTTCTGCCAAGTAGGACAGACAAACTGGAAAGTGGAAGGCGACATCCTGAAGGTCCAAGTAGCAGAACCACATGCCCTGCTCCAGGGATGGTATTATCTGGTTCAGAGTGACCATCCAGAACTTGTACTTCATAGAAACATAAACAAAGAAACATAAAATGTGGTGGCAGATAAGGACCACTTAGCCCACCTAGTCTGCCCACTTCCCTACCTAATGGATAAAGCTGCAGAATTCTAGTTAACCAACAGCCTACTTCCTCCTACCCCCCACTAGAATTCCTTTATGTCTGTCCCAGGAACTGGTTCAGATCATGAAACTCCAGTATGGGGTGCCAGCCCCCCCATCAGTTTCGGGGCCAGGAAATATCTGGACATGAAACCCTGTCCTGCCATGGCATCCCGAGACATGGCTATGGCTCCTTTCCCGAGGAGATAAGCAACATCCTCCCTGAGGGCAGACAGCCTGTCCTGCCACACCATGGATTTCCCTCAGATCATGGGGTCGGTATGGTGGGAGAGCCCTGAAGTTGAGAGGCAACCCTCTGCCAACCACTTCCAGTATCCTTTTGCCAGAGGTAATGACAAACCAGGTGTGCCAGAAATGGTGAAGCTGACCCCCGGGGAGCTGGGGCAGGGAGGTGGCGGGCAGCAGGCAACCTCCCCAACCCATCACTAGCTAGTTTTGGCGGGGGCACCAGCGTCTGCTGTAGGAGAGGCACCACTACCCCTAACCCCACTCTTTTTGGGGCCCTGGCTAACTAACTTGAGTTTGGGGCACCAAGTCAGGGAACCACTACTGGGGCTACTGCGACTGAAAGGGTCAAAATTGAAAGAGCTTATTTTCTGGCTTCTGCCCTTTCTGTTCCTTTTGAGAGCAGGTCACAGAATTCAAGGTGGCGCTGGACCTCAGTTCTAGTGAGATGCCCCGCCATCCCCAGGCCAAAGAGGTTGGTGCCTAAGCAGGGGTCACCGGGCAATCAGTGCTGCGTGTCCACCGTTGAAGGTGGGACATCTGCAGTCCAGCCCTGCGGCACATCGGGATGGCCACTGCCATGGAAATGAAAATTACGTACCTACCGTAATTCTTGATCTTCTTGGATGAGTCTCCACCACTCATTCACACTATTGGGATCTGCGCCAGAGGCACCAGGACCCATCGGGAGCAAACTTTTTGCTGGGGAGTCGACGCCAGAGATGGCGTCGCGAGCCCCAGGTCGCGCGGCAATGACTATCTCGGCATCGACTCCCCAACCGCCTCAGTACCTTTTTTACCAAGGAGGTGCAGCGTAACTAACCTAGAAGGGTAGCCTAACCTAAAAAAACCGGACATAAAATAGTCCGGACGACCCGTGTAAGAAGGGTCAATAAAGAAGTCTTCAAGGCCTAAAGATTTGAGGGAGTGAAGACCAACAAGAGAGGTGAGCTCGGGGGATGGAGGGTGGGCGTGTGAATGAGTGGTGGAGACTCGTCCAAGAAGATCAAGAATTACGGTAGGTACGTAATTTTCATATCTTCCTGGACATAAGTCTCCACCACTCATTCACACTATTGGGAGAGTACCGAGCTAATAATCCCCCGAGAGGGTGGCAGGAAAACCCAAGAGCTCACGTTTGTTAAGACAGAAGTCCATTAAGGATGGCTCTGCCAAAGGAAGAATGTCGTCTGGCATGGACATTGAGTGCATAATGCTTAATGAAAGTATGCACTGAGCTCCAGGTGGCTGCATTGCAGATGTCTGCAATGGGCACATTGTGGATTTCCGCTAGGGAAGCCGCTACCACTCTGGTAGAGTGAGCGTAAACTCTACCCTCCAATTTAACCTGCGCCATGGAATAGCAGTGGCGAAGGCACGCCACTAGCCATGCTGAGATACATCTAATAGCGACAGGTTGACCCAGCCGGGCCTCACTGAAGGAAACGAACAGTTGCTAGGCTTTACGAAAATCCTTGGTTCTATCTAAGTAGAAACGCAAGGCCCTCTCTTAACATCAAGAGAATGAAGAGAGCGTTCCCCTTCATTTTGGAAGTCCGCAAAATAAGAGGGAAGGACCAAAGGTTGGTTAAGATGAAATTCTGACACAACCTTAGGAAGAAATTTAGGATGAGTACGAAGGACTACTTTGTCCTTATGGAACACAGTATACGGAGGGTCTGTGACCGGGGCATGTATCTCAGAGACCCTACGGGCTGAGGTAATGGCCACTAGGAAGGCAGTCTTCCAGGTGAGAAACTTTAGCTCACAGGTAGCTAGAGGTTCAAAAGGTTTCCGAGTGAGCATGTCTAGCACAAGATTAATGTCCCAGGCTGCAACAGAACGTCTTGTAGGGGGTCTGGTGTGCAGAATGCCCTTAAGAAATCTCTTAACCATAGGTAACTGAGCCAGTGAAAGAAAAAAACGGCTCATGATACGCTGAGATGGCACTAAGGTGAACCTTAACTGTAGAGTACTGGAGATCTGAATTTGAGAGGTCCAAAAGGTACTCTAAGACTTTATCTGGAGGACAGGAAAAGGGATTCAAAGAGGACTTTGCACACCAGAGGGAAAAACGCTTCCACTTAGCCGTGTAAGTTTTCCGAGTGGCCGGCTTCCGCGCAGCCAGGAGGACATCAGAAACTCTTCGAGAGACATTGAACCGATTTACTTCTACCTCTTCAGGAGCCAAGCGTGAAGGTGAAGAGATGTCGGATTAGGATGGACCACTGGTGCCCGAGTTAAAAGGTTCATCTGCAGGGGAAGTGGTTTCGGAGGAACTGCCAACATACTGTTGAGAAGTGGAAACCACAGTTGTCGAGGCCAAAAGGGAGCAATGAGAATCATCTTGTCTCCCTGAGACTCGAACTTGAGGAGTACCCTCTGAATTAGAGGAAGAGGCGGAAAGGCGTAAAGAAAGAGTTTTGTCCACCGCAGCCTGAACGCATCCTGACAAAAAATGCCAGGCCCTGGATTTCTGGAGCAGAAGAGAGGCAGTTTTGCGTTGAGTGGGGATGCAAAAAGGTCCAGGTCCGGAGTTCCCCACTCTTCGAATAGTGACTGAACTATGGTTGAGTCGAGAGACCACTCGTGAGGATCTGTCTCTGTTCTGCTGAGACGGTCTGCCAAGTCGTTCTGTACACCTGGCAGGTAGATTGCTTGAATTAGAGCCTTGTGCTCCAAGCACCATTCCCAGACCCTCATTGCTTCTCTGCATAAGGGGTAAGAATGAGCACCGCCCTGCTTGTTGATGTAATACATCACTGCTTTGTTGTCCGTTTGGAGGAGAATATTCTTGTGACGGAGAATGTCCTTCAAAGCTCGGACTGCATAAAGGACAGCTCTCATTTCTAGGACATTTATGTGAAGCTGGGACTCGAGTTGAGTCCACACACCCTGAGTGTAGAGAGCCTGACAGTGAGCTCCCCACCCCATTAGTGAGGCATCTGTGGTAATGGAGATCTGATGGTCCAGAGGGGCAAAGGAGTATCCCTGCAGGAGATTGTCCTCTTGAGACCACCAGGTGAGAGACCTCCGTAGGGGTTCTGTCACCTTGATGAGACAGGACTGCGGGTGAGTGGCTGGAGACCACTGAGTACTGAGCATCCACTGGGTGGTTCTCATGTGCAGACGGGCCAGAGGTACAGTGAACACTGAGGATGCCATGAGGCCCAGCATCCGTTGCATCGAGAGCGCTGTAACTGACCTGTTCTCTCCGATGTAACAGGCCATCAGAAGGATATCGTTCCTTCTGTCCTCTGGGAGAAAAGCCCTTGCACAGGATGTGTCCAGAAGGGTCCCTATGAAAAGGAGCCTCTGGGAGGGCTGCAGCTGTGATTTCTTGAGGTTCAGCAGGACTCCCATGGACGTAAGGAGGTGAGAAGCCGTCTCTATGGCATCCAGAGTCCCTTGCCTGTAAGGACTTGCCAGAAGCCAATTGTCCAGATAAGGGAACACCTGTATTCCGAGTTTTCTGAGGTGCGCCGCGAGAACTGCACAACACTTTGTAAAAACTCGCTGCACCAAGGATAGCCCAGAAGGCAGGACTCTGAACTGATAATGTTGTCCCAGAGCCACAAACCTCAGGAATTTGTGATGCCTTGGGGGAATGGGAATGTGCTGGTAAGCATCCTGCATGTCTAGGGAAGCTAACCAGTCGTGCTGATGAAGCAAGGGTAACAGGGTTCCTAGAGAAATCATTCTGAATTTCTCCTTGGGGAGGAATTTGTTTAGCTTTCTGAGATCTAGAATGGGACGCATTCCCTCAGACTTCTTTGGAACCAGAAAGTAATGAGAGTAGAACCCTGTGTTTCGTTGATGCAGCGGCACAAGTTCTACTGCCCTGTTGTTTACAAGGCCCTGAATCTCAGCGGTGAGAAGGTCTGACTGAAGGGCAGACAGCCTGGGCTGTCGTTTGGGAGGACAATCCGGAGGGTTTCCACAAAATTGAGTGAGTACCTTGCGGATTATCCGAGGACCCATTTGTCTGAGGTTATGGACTTCACTGGCTGTAGAAGTGCATCAGCCGACCCTCCACCCGGAGAGGAAAAGTCCACCTCAGGCAGTTGAGGTGGGACTTGGGCCAGCAATTCATAAGGTGGCCCTGGGCGCTTTGGGCCCTTGCGCTTTCTGCTGCGCCTTCTTTTGAGGTTGGGCAGGTTGGTTCTTATGGAAATTTCCTCTGCCTCGAAAGGACTGACGGTTATGAAATTGACGTTTACTGGCATGCCCTCGAGAGGGGGCAGGAGGGGGTCTAGCCAACTTAATGGCTGACCTAGTCTTTTGTGTAGCTTCTAGAGCTTGCTCGACCTGAGGACCAAAAAGATATGCACCATCAAAGGGCAATGCCATTACTTGCTATTGCGCATCATTGGTGAAGCCTGAAGTGCGCAACCAGGAATGGCGACGGGTGCAAATACCAGCAGCTGCTGAACGGGAAGCGGAGTCGAAAGCGTCCATGGCTGCTTTAACCTGTTGGTTGTTAGATTCAATACCCTGGTAATGGTTTGGAGAAGCTCTGTTTTGAATCAGACCCGGAAGAGCTTCAACCATTTGCTTGAGAGAGTGCCACAGGATATACTCGACTGGAGAAAAAATAGCCCTGGTAACTGGCACACGATACTTAGGGCAGAAGCAGCAAAGACTCTCTTACCTAAGGTGTCTATCTTACGAGATTCCTTGTTAATAGGTCGAGCTGTAGTGGTTTGAGGAGGACGACCTTATCATTCTCTGCCAGGACGACAATAGGATCCGCAAAGGCTTGGGATGCCAAAATGGGACGATCCTTGGGGGCTGAATATTTTCTATCAATGGATTTAGCCACCGATGAAGAAAGAGCAGGATTATTCCATACCATTTGAGACAGCGTCTCGAAGGAAGGCTGAATCGGAGGAGTCAAATCTGTAGGGATCTCCGAGGCGTGAAGGTATTGGAGTCTTAGCAATTTCCCAGGATCGATGTCTGTAGTCTGGAGAGAAGTGTGGAAATCATACTTCAGCAGAGACTTAAATAACAGGTCCTCGACCACAGGCTCTGCAGCAGTAAAGATCCTGCTTGGCCCACCTCATCGCCCAGCCGAGGTCTGGGTCAGGCTCAACGTCATCTCCTGACAGTCCAGGAGGGACTGTATGGACAGGAAAGGGATGAAAGCCAGAAGAGGAAGGAGGAAAAGAGAGACAAAAGGAAAGTCCTCGAGAGCCCCGGCTACCGAGAACGCATCACCGGAACCACGCGCAAAGACGCCAAGAAGCCATAGGGGACGCCGAGGGTGGCGCCTGCCAGCTACACGGCAACTGGCGGCGCCCCAGGGACCAAAAACAGGTTTTGAAGGAAAAAGAGCAGGAGATAAGGGCATCGGTGTGGCCCCCTGCGCCGAAGCCATGTGGGGGGGGGGACACCTAAGCACGGAGTCGACGGCACCGAAGAAGGTGCCGCACGACCAGGAAAGTCCAACCGCCCTACCTGGTCGCCCAGAGAGCCCGAAGGCCCTCGAGCGACCGAGCCAGGTAGCCGAACCAACCTCCGAGCCCATTGCTCCATAAGAGCGGCCCACTGATGAAACTGCTCATCTGAAGACCTACCTGCGGGCGCGGTAGGACTCGATCTTGACGTCGAGCTACCAGAAGCTGCTGCGGCGACTCCGAGAAGGAGACGGCAACTGCCTAATAACGAGCGTCTATGCGCAGACGTATCAGAGGGCGAACTCGAGTGATGCTTCTCTTTTTAGACCTGCGAAGAAGAGCTCGAGGCGAGCAGTGCGAGAATGCGACCGTTTGCTTTATGCTTCCTTGAGGACCGCCCATCCCCGGCATTGGACTGACCGTCGTCAGACCCCCCCCCCTTCCGGAGAAGGCGGCAGACCGGAACCAGCCCGACTGACTGAACTGCTTTCATACGAAGTCTCCCTACCATCACCTGACCTGCTCATGGTCGACTCCGTCAGTGTAGGCTGAAACTTCTTTATTGTTTTTATTTGAAAATAAGAATAACTTAAGTGATACTGTATCGAGATAATACTACAAAATAATAAAAACTGAAAACTATGCTGCTAGTTTGAAGTTTGACTCCAGACAGGCGAGCGACATCGTCACTGAAGCGCACTTGACGTTGGGGAAAAAACGAACTGAGGCGGTTGGGGAGTCGACGCCGAGATAGTCATTGCCGTGTGAGCTGGAGCTCGCGATGCCATTCTTCGCGGCGCCATCTCTGGCGTCGACTCCCCAGCAAAAAGTTTGCTCCCGATGGGTCCTGGTGCCTCCGGCGCAGATCCCAATAGTGTGAATGAGTGGTGAAGACTTATGTCCAGGAAGATCAGGCGCCAGAGTTGCTGATATCCAAGGCCATCTGGAGCTGGTGTTGAGACACCACTTGACCCTGGTCATTGACCATCATAACCGCAGTTTGCAGATCAGCAGAAATGCGAGGGAGGATGTCATCAAGGTGTAACCTGTCTGATGCAGACCCAGGGAGGACAGCATACACCCTCACTGCTGCATGGTCAAGCTTTGTGGATTCCTTGTCCAAGGTGCAACTCATCTGATGGAAAGCCAGGGAGGACACAGCATACACCCTCATTGCTGTGTGGTCAAGCTTTTTGAACTCCTTGTCCGAGGGGCTTGCTCACACCCCAACATTGCTGGTCTTCTGGAAAATGGAGTCAGCCACCAACTCCTCAGCTGGGGGGTGGTCCAAAAAGCAGACAGAGGGCCAGTAGGGACTGCATACTTGCAGACCATACAGTCGGAGTGTGCTGCACAATAGGCTGGATGCTGCCAAAGCTCCAGAGCCGGACCCAGAATGGCCTCGGCTATTGGGAAAGTGACCCCCGGGGATTCGTCCCTGTCCAAAATGGCAGTGAAGGGCTATTTAGCCCTCTTCTGAACTGGTTCCAGAGGGATCTTCATGGACTCAAGAGATCAGTTTGAGCATATCCCCAAGAGACACCGGCCTGTCAGTGGTTAGTTCTTCAGCCAAATCGCAGTCGAAGCCAGGGGTCCTTGAGGACTGCACAGAGGACCAGGAGTCACAAGGGGCTCCTCAAACAGCCCTCAGCCGTTTCTTGATGTGCACCACTCAGAGGTCGTATATATATAGGAGTTTTACAAATGAAAAACCTGTGGGACTTCTGCAAAAATTGAATCGTCCAAATAATCATTTTCAGTTAAGAATAAACACAAGAGAATTAGTGGTACCAAAAATAAAACATAGCTTTGGGAAACTTACATTTCAATACAGAGCTGCAACAATATGAAACAAATTACAATCTCAGATTTGAGCTTTAAAAATGACTTGGTTCATTTAGGTCAGAAATAAAACAAAATCAATGTCATACCTGTACTTGTAGTGTTAGATAAAACCTATCATAACATGGGTTCCGAGAATACTGTCTTCTGATTCGTCCAAACTGGTCATCTGTCCATTGATTAATCCCTGATATACCCACAGTTGCATGTTTACAGGGCTTTATTTTACTATTTCTTTAAAACTCTACCATAACATTGCCCATGTTATAAGAGGATTAACCCACTCCAGGGTATGGGTTTACTGAACATTAATCCATGCCTCGTCGGTTGAAGTCACAAGGTGTGGATTAACGCTCAGTAAACCCATACCCTGTCATGGGTTAATCCCTTCATATGACCCTGGGTATGTTTGGTCCATGGGCCTCGTCTGTTGTTGCCTGGTGGTGTTTATTGTAAAATTGCTTATGTTAATTGTTTGTTGCAGAATGGTTGTAAAATTTTAAGTAACGTCCATTTCATACGTGCATTTGATCATTTGAATATGTAACCGACTATTAGAAACACCTACAGGAGCACCTTGTAAACAAGGCATTCTTGCCCTAATGGCGAAATTGTTAAATCAATATGAGCCTGTTTAAATAAAAATGTTTTACTACTACTACTACTACTACAACAACAGAGTGGGAAATCTGCATGGACAACTGTCCTGGCAAGCCAGAAGTCAGCCAGGAGTCTTTGGTGGGGGCTCTTTGTAACAGCTGCTGTGGCAGCAGCTCCAACTAGATTGGGGGAGTGTGGATGTCAATGACACCAGTCTCGGCAGGACCAGAATGGGCTGGAACAGAGGTGACCAAGGAATCTCCACGGTTGATGGTAGGGCCCTACCCTGCCAACCAACACCCATTGTTGCCACAGCAGGTCCTCATAGTGCCACTGCAGCCTACGACGAAGATGCTCATCGGATGACAAAGAAGAAGAGGCATGCCTGTGGTGGCACCTCCCAAGAAGCAAGACCGGGAGTGCAAGGAGTCCCTTGACTGCGACCTCGACAGAGACTTCAACCGATGACTAGGTCATTGACAGCAAGGAGAAGCAGATGGAGGGTCTGTGTAGACTACATGGACCAGTTCCTGCTGCACGATCACCGAGGGAGGCAATTCCTGGGAAAAGAAAGCTGGATCCACCAGCTGCCCCCGACCACCTAAGAGACAGAGTCAAAAGGACCAAATTCCTAGAGACTGAGTGGTTGTCAACCCCTTCTGACAACGGGTTGACCAATAGCCATAGCTGTCTTCAAGGGATGACAGCAACAAAGTTTTGCACAGGCCGCAGGTAGTGACACTGTGCTCTGCCCAGAGGCAGTAGATGCATGAGGTGTACGGGTCCATCCTCGACATCATCTGGTTGTACTGTACGCAACATTTAAATACCGGACCCAATCTGGATTCCTCTTGGTCCATAACAGCATCAACGACTGTGCAGAACCGATAAGTATACTCGCAAACTCAAGTGAAAACAAGTTTGCCAATGGCGCACTAACAATAGGCCTACATCATGCACAGAGCTGCAAAGGAGGTGACCTGACTCTTCCCGCAGAAGGAAGATCTGATGTTATGGGCTGGGGCCAAGGAGAACACCACCCATGTGGGTGGGAGCAGCTTAGCTTGATGACATCCGGAAGATTTAAAGAGGAAAGGAAGACTGCCAGAATGTGGATAGTGCACCATAGTCACACCACTAGAATATACATTCCAAAGCATAATAGTACAACAAGGTACATGAGGTAGACAAAAACTGAGTTGGATAGGTAAGGGGAGATTACACTACAGGCATAGTGGGAGGAGAAGGTAGAGCAAGATGGCCAGGGCAATGAGCAGGGGTTGGGGGAGAGAGATAGATATCAAAAGGTAGGAATCATGAACAGATGCAGGTGGCATAAGGAAAGTCAAGAAGAAGAGACTTAAAGGAGAAGGGAGAAGAGGCAGAATGGATTCGCAGTGGAAGAGTTGACCAGAGTTTAGGAAAGTGATATAAAGTAGCTTGATCAACAGTAGTTTCCTAGATGGAACAGAAAGGAAGTGAGAAACGCTGCTGCAGAGAGGGTAGGAGAAAGGAGGGGTGGAGGACAGGAAGGAGGTAAAGTAGCAAAAAGAACAGTTACATACTTACTGTAACAGTAGATTTTCAAGAGGATCTCCTCCATTAGTACACACCTTTGGAAATTTAGCCAGCAGACACTAGGACCACACAGAAACTTTTGCTAGTTGAGGGCTACACATGATGACGTCATGCGTCAGTGTCTGTATAAACATGGGCAGCCCCATCACTCCTCAGTTCCTTGCTGGAGATTAGACTCGTGAAGACCTCCAACCATGGGGAACCAGGAGGCAAGAACAGCCCAGGCATACAAGGCGAGGCACAGGGCTGGAGATATGCTGCATATATTAGGTTTGCTTGCACAATATCTGATGCAACCCTCCCTGAAGCAGAAGGGGGACAGAGGGAGGAGCGGCATGGACTAATGGAGGAGGATTCTCTCAAAAATCTACTGGTATGGTAAGTACAGAACTGTTCTTTTTCGAAGAGATCTTCTGCATTAGGCCACACCTTTGGAACAATTCCCAAACAGTCCCAAACACCACTTGGGAAGAGATTACAGTTTGAAATATATTCAGGAAGGCAGGCCTTGCAGTACAGCAAGCCCGAAGTCAGCACTTCTACGAGAGACTATGTCCAGACTGTAATGTTTAGTGAAGGTGTGGACAGTGTTACATGTGGCAGCAAAACAAATGTCAACCGCAGAAACATTTTTGAAACAAACACCCGAAGTGGCCACTCCCCTAGCAGAGTGACCAGGAACCGCACCAAGAAATTCCTCACTATACTTCCCATAACATAACTAATATAATGTGCCAGCCATTTGGACAAGCACTGTTCAGACACAGGAGAGCCCTCTTTCCCTCGGGTGAATGAAACAAAGCTGAGAGGATTTTCTGCAGTGCTTGGTGTGAGTCACATGATCCAAGTATTCTATGTACACCTAAAGTATGGAGCAATGAATTCCTCACCCCTGACTGTCATGCTCAGAGTAATGAACAGGAACATGTTATTGTTTGAGTCATGTAAACTGAGGTACCACCTTAGGTAGAAACTTTGCATCTGTACGCAAACAGACCATCTCTGTGGAAAATCAAATAAGGAGGCTCACACATCAGATCCTGAAGCTCTGAAATCCTTGAGCTGAAGTGACTGCAACTAAAAGTAGGCCACAACTCATGGCTGACAGGAAACGTAGGCCACAACTCATGGCCGACTTTAAAGGACCCAACATCAGTTTCTCAAGCACATAATTCAAGTCCCAGGGTGGGAATGGATTGCAGATAGGTTTCTTATGAAGAACACCTCTCAGGAAAGTATGGGACACCTGTAACTGGGTCACTGTATGACCATCAGTAGGGGCATGAAGGCTGATATAGCAGCTAAATGCACCTTAGTGGGAATAATGCAGACCAGAGTCTGACAGTGACAGCAAGTATTCCATCACACTGTTTACAGGACATGTAAATGGGTCCAAATTCCTAGATGCAGCCTACAAAGTGAACCATTTTCCATTTCAAGGAATAGGTATGTCTGACAGATGGCTTTCAAGCCGCAATCAGCACATCAGCAACTTTTAGGGATACCCCAAAATGTACAATGGCTATGTCTTTAGGAGCCATATAGGCAGATGTAGGGACTTCAGGTCCTGAGGGACCAGTAGTCCCCTGTCCTGGGAAAACCGACCCCAACACCGTGTTAGGGGTACACGAGGCTCCACTGCTATCTACTGCAGAGGCTGAAACCATACCTGGCAAGACCATAATGGAGCAAAGAGGACGAGAGTGGGAGAGTGGGGGAAACACATAAAGGAATTTCCCTTTCCAAAACAGGGGCAACTTGTCTCACCAGAAAACTCCCAAGTTCTGGAGCAAGCAAGCAGAAACGCTGCAGTTCTGCGTTGTGTGGGGATGCAAAAAGGTCCAATTCTGAATGACCTCATCTGGCAGAGGTTGTTTACCATGAAGGTCAACTCAACAGTTCCCATTTGTGAGTCTTGGACTGTGACCTGCTTAACTGGTCTGCTAAGACATTTTGGATACCTGGGAGATGCCCAACTGACAGTTGTAGGCCATGTGACAGCTCTTAGTACCATACTCTCACTGCCCCCTGGACCTTTAGTGTCCACTGAATGATTGTCATATGAAGGCTGGCAAGTGGCACCATCACAATGGCGCAGCAAGGACACTTAGGAGATGTAACATTGTTTCAACACACATATAATGACTGCTGCATACCAACTTTGCTTAGGGAGTCAGGTTTTCTGCCCTGTCCTGTGGTGGAAAAGCATAATCCTTCTCTGTTCATAAGTGCTTAGTCCAAGACAAGGTATGTAGGAGAGTATCCCTGGAGCTGGCTTCCACCAGCCAGTCGTCCAGATGAGGAAAGACATACAGGCTTTCCCTGTGAAGGGCTACCACCACTACTGTCAAGCAGTTGGTAAAGACACATGGTACAGAAGTCAAACGGCAAGACAAGACTGAACTGGCAGTACTCCTCCCCCAGGACAAAGCAGAGGTATTACTTGTGATCTTTTCTGATCCTGACATGAAGGAATGCCTCCTTCACATCCAAGGAACAAAGCCAGTCAGCTATCTGTGGCAGAGGAATTAGAGCTTGCAATGTTGTAATCCCCTTCTACTGTTTCAGATGCAGGAAGAGTCTGCCCCCCATGACCACACCCTGATGTTTGATTTAACATTGGGAGCTGGAGGTATATTCTGCAAAAAGTCATGCAAAACCAGTGATGCCAGTACTGACTGCTTTTGTATGGGAACCTGGGGGAATGGAACCAGGCAGAGAACCACCATCCCACCACTGCCTTGCTGATGGTAAGGATGGCCACTTCTGGCAGCAGGCAGGTGATAGCCCTTCCCACGAACCCTAGCAGGAGTAGGATATAAGTACTTGGCAGAACTTAGTGTCATTTTTGATGACTGAAAACCTCTTAGTGTTTACTCAACATCATAACCAAACAGTTTTGTCCTTCTAAAAAGGGGCATTTAAAACTGCTTGTTGCACAACATTTGCAAAGCCAGCAACCCTATGCCAAGAATATCTCCTCATACAAATGCCAGTAGCAGCAACCCTAGCAGAGGCTTCAGAAAACATCATAGACTGAGCAGCGCAAATGTTTGCCAACCTCAGTGCCAGTTGTCAACATTTGCAAGTAACTTATTCTTGGCAAACCCTGGGAAGCAGCATTTGTAACCTTTCACAGGCTCTTTGGATATTTGATCATATGGGCCTGGTAGTGTGCAATTCTAAGGCCTAGCGAGGCAGACATATGTATGCTTGCCCATCACATCCGGCCTCCTAGATTTTTTTATCAGGAGGCAAAGTACTCATGTGTCTAGGTGCTTTAGATCTATCATGTGCAGCTGTTATGACTACAGAGTCAGTTTCTAGCTGGTTAAAGAGATCCACTAAGATATGCCCCTGCACCTGATTAACAGGTACCTTACCTCCACATTAGTAGAATAATGTGACGCTGCACCCCAAGGAGTCCTCTAATACTAAGTTATTTCACTTGTAAAAATCCCAAAACTGGGTCCCAAGGACTTCCCTTTATTTTCGGACGCTCACACTCCGCCCCGCTCACTAGCATGACTGAAAATGCTAGGAAAAGCGAAGCGTAGCTCAATATAGTCAATAGGAACCAGCTTTCAGATCGATTTTTACTGTTACAATGGCCTTTTTGTAATGAAACGTGAGCACCGGTGGACTAACAAGGCCCTTGTTAGTTGACCGGTGTCCACGTTTCATTACAAAGTAGCCAAAAATTTATCTGAAAGCTGGCTCCCATTGACTATAATGCAGCGCGCCCCCGTGCTCTCCCTAGCATCTAGTCATGCTAGCGAGCACGGGGGTGGAGTGTGGGCAGCAGAACAAACCGGGAAGTCCTTGGGACCCAGTTTTGGGATTTTTATGAATGAAATAACTTGGTATTAGGGAACTTCTTAGGGTGCAACGTCACATTATTCTACTAATGTGGAGGTAATCAATCAATCAATCAATCAATCAAAATCTTTATTTATTCAGGCGGACATCATTGAGCGAAGCTCATTTACAAGATGGACCTGATAGGTCAAGATCAAAATAAGGTACTGTAGCATACATAAACAAATACAGAGAAAGAGACAAAGACTTAAATATAAATAAACAGCTACAATAATAAAAAGACATATATACAAGCAAGGTAGCTAATGATTTTGGACCACAAAACAAAATAATTCAGACAGGTTTGACCCAGATGACTGTAAGGTATTGGGATTGTGGAATTGGTCAGGTTGTGTTGTAATTGGGTAGATACTTAAGCAAGTAGAAATGGGGGGATAAAAAAGAAAGGGAATGGCAATGGATTTTAGGGTATATTGTAGATAAGTTTAGAAAAAGTATATAAACTGTGATAGAAAGAAAAAAGGGGGTAAAGGGTAAGAGGGGATTAGGCTTAGTGAAAACAGTTGCATCTCTCAGGAAAGAGACTTATAAAGAGCTTTTTAAAGGATGCTATAGGGATGAAGGTGTTCAACTTTAGGGTCTTCTGCAGAGAATTCCAGGTAGATGCTAAGAAGTAGCTGATTGCAGATCTCCCATGCGGTACAGGCTTTAGGTATCTTCAAGGTGATAAGGTTATTGCTTCTTAGGGCATATGATCTAGGTGTAGCCAGGGTAAAGCAATCAGAAATATAAGATGGAAATTTATTTGACAGAGCTTTGTAAATCCATAGTGCAGCATTTTTATTCCTTCTAAGGTTTAAGGATGTCCAGCCAACAGCATTATAGAGAGAGCAGTGATGAGTGTTGAAGGGAAGATCTGTGATGAATCTTAGAGCTCTGTGATACAAGGTATCCAATTTACTTAAATAGGACATAGTACAGTGGCCATAAAGGAAATCTGCATAATCGATGAGAGATAGAAATGATGCCTGTATTAGTCTTTGTTTGGACTCTATGGTTAGATAATGTTTGATTCTGAAGAATAGGCCGAGCCTCTGTCTGAGTTTTAAGGAGTTCCTCAACATGTTGAGTGTAATCAAGTCTATTATCAATCCATACCCCTAGATATTTGAATTTATCCACACAATCAGATTTTCTCCAAGGATGGTGGATAGTTGGGGAAGAATGTTTGATGAGAGAGTGGTAGAATATATATTGGTGGAAAAGAACATAGCCTTTGTCTTCTTGGCATTTAATAGTAGTTTCTTTTCAAGTAGTTGATGTTGCAGCAGGGAGAATTCTGATTGTAATAACTCACAGGCCTTTGATGGTGAGGGGTTACTGACATACAAGACAATGTCATCAGCAAAAGGTGGACATTGGCAACAGTGAGGTTGGAATCAATGTTATTGATATAGACAGCAAAGAGGATAGGGCCCAGGATGGATCCTCATGTACTCCCCTTAGAAGTGGTTTTGAGGAGGATAGGCACCTTCATCTTTCACCTGCTGTATTCTATCAGTGAGGTAACATCTGAACCACCCAAGGAGGTTGAATCCAGGCCTAAGGAGTGCAGTGAGGAAATTAGCAGCTCATGATCCACTGTATCAAAGGCTTTACTTAGGTCTAGAAATACAGCACAGATGCTGTTTTTTGTCTAACTCAGTTTGCCAATCATTTGTTACTTTTGCTAATGCAGAAATGGTACTGTGGCGGTCCTAAACCCAGATTGAGCAGGGTTAAGTAGGTTATTAGCATCGAGGTAGTCTCTTAGTTGGATACTCACCAGCTTTTCTAACATTTTAGACAGCACAGGTAGGATGGATATAGGTCTATAATTGTTGAGATCCATGGGGTCCCCTGATTTGAGGAGGGAAACACTTGTGCTGTTTTCCACAATGTAGGAACAGAACCAGTGGATAAGGACAGATTAAAAAAGATGAGTTAGGGGAACTGCAATGGCATGTAGAGCAATTTTTAAGAAATAGGGTCCAGAGAGTCTGCACCTGCACTTTTCTTGGTGTCTAGATGTAGCAATAGGTCTTCCACTTGTTTTAATAAAATGGGCTTGAAGGAGAATGAAGAGGCAGCCTTCTGACCATCAATAGACTGGAATTTAAGTTGTGACCGTAATAGATTTGCTGGGGAGGAGTCAAAAGCTAGGCCAGCCGTAGTGAAATGATTATTGAATGCATCTAAGATTTCACGCTTATCAGTGATAACAGCATTGTTAAGGTGTACTTGGGATGGCAAGGAAGTACTGGAGTCCTGCCCTAGGATCCCCTTGATGGTGCCCCAGAATCTGGCTGGGTTAAGGTAGGAGGCATCAAGCTCGGCTGTATAGAAGGCAGCTTTGGCTTCTCTTATTATTTTGGTGCAGCTGTTTCTGGCTTTTCTGAACTGAAGCCAGTCAGACGGATCCTTGGTCTTTCTAGCCCTTTTCCAGAGTTTATCTCTAGCAAGCAGTGCAGATTTAAGATCGGCAGAAAACCAGCGGCAGGATTTGCTTTTTATTCTAACGCTAGTGAAAGGCATGAGTATTGAGGGCTACTATGATAATGTCATTTAGCACCTTGAGTGCTGATTCCACAGAAGCTGTGTGATAGAATTCTTGCCAGCGTAAGAATGATATAGGTCACGGGAGATATCCTTCGATGTTAAGGTTTTTTAGACCTTCTTATAAGAGAATTTCACAGAGGTTGGATGGCTTGACTGATGATTTTATCCCTGCAATAAGACAGTGGTCGCTTATATCACTGAAAAGCACTCCAGCATGGGAAAACAGGTGCGGTTTGTTTACCAACATAATGTCAAGTAGGGTGCTGTTAGTTTTGTTTTTTGAGTTAATTCTTGTCGGTTCATTTATTAATTGAGTGAATCCATATGTGTCACAAAAAGATACTAGAGGTGCAGATGCGTTGGAGAGCCAGTTAAGGTTCAGATCACCTAAAATGATGGTGTCCTCGGGGCCCAGATTCATTATATTTCCAAGTGATTTAGGAGCTGAAGGCCGGCAGAGGGGGGCCTGTAGCAGCCAACCAATTGAAAAGCTGTCATATTGGGGAGAGCTATTTTAAGGGATAAACATTCGAATTCTTTGGGCACTGATGATACACTGAGGCAAGATGCAGAAATGTTTGATTTAACATAGATAGCCACTCCACCGCCCCTTGTCAGGCGGTCCGATCTGAATAGCTGGTAGTTGGGTAGATTTATTTCCGTAAGGCACCTATTAATTGGGTGCAGGGGCAGTATAAAGTAAATTGGTGGATCTCTAACATAATAAGGCTTAGCAGATGGGGCTGATACTACTTAGCCTTTCTGGGTACTGCAGGCAGTGACTTTGGTCTACACCATGCAGCAAAGGTAGAATCCTGCAATGTAGGATATATAGGTGGAATTACAATGAAGGGGGAACAGGGCACCTCCAAAAATTCCATAAGGTTTCTTTTTGTGGAATCTTCCACAGCAAAGCCCATGGCAGTCTGCATTTGCTGTACTATGGCTTGAAAAGCAGGATCCTCAGGAGGAGACCTCGAAGTACATACCAGAGTCTTCACTGCAAGATGTGAGGGAAGAACTAGATCGAAGTACCATATATTGTTCTCCTGCATGCTCTCCTCCTAAATTCTCCTCTAACACACTGAGGTCAGGATTACATTCCGCCTCATCTTCAACATCCCCATCAATGATGGTAGCTGCAGTGTACACCGGTGGCTGCTGAGACAGAGAACTCTGATGTGCTGTTAGCAGTCGTCAACATTATTTGAGAGCTCTGAGGCCCGGTAGATGGGACAGCTGCTTGTATAGTCAAGCCAGGCAGAATGTGTCATATCACCTTTGAAAATGACACCAGCACAACTTGCGTGTCGATGACACCCTGGGGTCCGGGACTACTTGCGTCGATGACTAGCTGTTCTACTATCCACAGTAGGTATGGCAGTACCGAAACCAGATCCCGACCTTGGTGTCTCATCAGAGGGGGCCTGAAGTCAGCACAGCCAGACTTGCCGATGATGCTGTAGAACTACCTCATCTCAACAGCGACTGGGACCTCACCAGCTAAGTAGATTTCTGTATCACTATGCTTATGTTTGTGGCCAGACGATTAGGAGGGCCACCACACTGACTGTTCTCTGTCCCACTCTTTCAACTTCAGCAGCCATTTCTCGGCTGATGGAAAGGCTGCATCAGATTTGGGGCCCTGTTCCTTCTCCAAAGTTGTTAAAGTTTTAAGAAGAAGGTAATTTTCTAGAGCTTTCTTGCAGCATTGCCTTGTAGACTTGTTGAAACTCACAAGCCTCCTGTTGTGTGAAAGGCCTATGCAGCACACACAAACTGCGTGCATGTCTTTTTTATAAATTTTCTCTGCACTTGCAATACCAAAATAAAGGGTCTTTCAACTTCGGTAGCATGCAGAGATGACCAAGTACACTTATAATAATAAGAATAAAAGAATAACCGGCAATGCCTAGTTGATGTTTCCTTCAGCAACTTCGACGAGGTTGAGTGACGTCGGGAAAAGAACAGAGGAGTGACGGGGCCATCCATATTTATATAGATGCTGATGTATGACATCGTTGTGAGCGGCCCCTGGCTAGCAAAAGTTTCCATGTGGTCTTAGTGCCTGGTGGCTATAGTTCCAAAGGTGTGGACTAATGCAGGAGATATCCTCCAAGAAGATCCGGAATTTAGATATAAAGCTGGCATAATGGGAAAGGCACTGGTCATTAAGAGAAGGGAGGGACAGGGCAGAATAGAGAGTAGTGATAAGTATGATGGGAGGTCTAAGGCTAAATGACGAAACGAGCGAAAGAGGGGGTCCAGGCTGGCAAGGGAGGATTATGGAGCTCCACTGTATACCATGCCACCTAGTCAAAACTAGGAAGGATCATCTTTAAAATCTCATGGCTGGCAGTAAGTGGGATACTTGTTTCGTTCCTGTACACTGCATCAAGTCTAGGGTGGAGCTTATGGTGTATGCCATCAATGTGCTCTGAGAAATCAAGACGACAGTCCAGCCAGATCCTGAGATCCTTAAAGGAGGATAAATTCTCATCACAGCATCAACAATGGTGTAAAATACTGGCAAGGAGGTGAACCTGGTAAGCCTCTGCTGGGTACCAAATGTTATGGAAACTTTTTTTTTTTTTTGAAGTCATCAAGGGACAGTAGGTTAGACCAGATCCAGTGGTGAATATTGTCAAAACCAGCTGCACCTGAGAAGTAAGGTCATGGGAAGAGGAGCCAGATGCAAAGAGTACTGTATCATCAGCATACATATCAATGGACACAGAGGAACAGGCAGAGGGGAGGTCATTCAAGAAAATGGAAGAGAGAATGGGGACAAGGACAGACCACTGAAGGATGTCCAAACAGATTTACAGACTGGCCTTCAGGAAATATAAGGGAACACAGCAGGATGAAGATAGGGAGGCATACCAAACAGGGCCGGTTTTAGGACTTTGGGGGCCTCCAGCCAACTCTATGACTGGGGCTCCACAGACAGGGCGGGGCCCTCCCCAGTAATCATTCTACAATCAAAACTTTTGATTCAAAAGCATATAGTTAAGGAACCAAACCAGAGCTCTCACTGCTCTATTACCTCTCCCCACTCTGCTGCACAGAGACAGCACAGCAGTCAGCACAGCAAGCAATACTGAGCACAGTGCACCGAGGGTAAGGGCAGGCCAACGCACGAGGCAGCAGCAGTACTTACTCAAGATCAGGATAGGAACCGGGTTACTACGGGTACCAGTTGGTGGCTGTGGCTTCAGATGCAGATAGCAGTGGTCTGGACTTCTTGACTGTGTCTCCGTGAGCGGCGTTCTCTCTGCTCTCTAGTCTCCCAAGTCCGACTCTCTCTCTCTCTCTCACTCTCTCCCAGGCAAATTGCAGTCGGCTCCTCCAAGTTCTTATAGTAGCGTGGCGACACAATCAGCGAGCTTAATAGCTTGTCAGCTACTCCCTCCAACGTCTGGAACTAAACTAGTCCGGTTGAATAATAGCGCCAAAGGGATCATCTTTATGGAGCCCTCACGGACCTGAGGAAACCAAATGTTTCAGGTCAGAGGGAGGAGGTGCAAATAATAGCAAGGGACTGAGTGGAGCCCTCTGATTGGCTCAACTGCTCCTCCACGTCACCATGATGTGCAGCATAGGGAACGTCGGAGAACTGCTGCCGTTTTATGGTCTCACAGGCTCTCTATCAGTGTGGCCAGGACCAGGACAATCAGCGTGGAGGGTGAGCAGGAGCTGAATCCTGAATGCCTGTCTGAGAGATCGGTGGGGCCCCTGCCAACTTGTCTTCAGTTCTTAGGCCCATAGCCCCAGACTCTACAGTGACCTTAAATTGCAGCCGGTTGGACGGTCGCCGCATGTTCGTGAAAATGTCAAGAGTAATGGCGATGGCAAAAAGAGGAAGGAAGTAAGGAACCAACTAACCAGCAACTTAATGTGAGTCGAAAATGTTTAAACAGAATGCTTATGCTGGCGCTGCTTTTCTTCCCGTTTTCGTTGCACTTGTCGCATTACTACTACAATCAGTCAGTTGACAGTCAAGCTGAGGTCGTGTGAGTCTTAGACTTGCTGGAGGAGACAGTTGCTGCATGCATCTCGGCGGGTCGGGGTGGGTCAGTGCCTAAACAGTGGGCGGGGGGCTCTGCGTCGCTGGGCTCATGGGTGCCTAACGCCGCCCTGATACCCAAACTTCCTTAAGGAAGCAGGAAGCAGTAAGGCAGGCAAAGACCCAAACCGAGGAAACACTAGCACAAACCATAAAAGAAGGTGACAAGATTTTCTATAGATACATTAGTGAAAGAAGAAAGTCCAGAGGGGATATTGCTAAGATCAAAGGGGATAAGGGGGCATGTAAGGAGGACCACCATGTAAAAGCACCTATCCTAAATAGATACTTCTGCTCAGTGTTTACTGAAGAGAAGGTAGGGCAGAGCCCACAGCTCAGCACCATGGACACGGGGAGGTGTGCACTAGTCCCTTCACAAAAGAAAGGGTCCTACAAGAGCTCGATAAGCTCAGGGTGGACAAGGCAATGGGACCTGATAGCATACATCCCAGGGTACTAAAGGAGCTAAGGGTGGAACTAGCAGAGCCATTAGTAGAACTGTTTAGTGAGTCTCTGAGTACAGGAGAGGACCCACAAGACTGGACAAGGGGCTCATGTGATCCCGCTCCACAAGAGTGGTAGCAGGGAGGAGACAGGGAACTACAGACCAGTCAGTCTTACCTCAGTAGCGGGCAAGATTATGGAGGCACTCCTTAAGGAAAGGATAGTGCAACACCTGGAATCCATAGGAGTACATGATCCAAGACAGCATGGGTTTACAAAAGGAAGGTCCTGTCAAACTAATCTCATAGATTTCTTTGACTGGGTAACCAGAGTGGTGGACCAAGGAGGAGCAGTTAATGTCGCCTACTTTGACTTCAGCAAAGCTTTTGATACTGTTCCACACAGAAGACTGATTATTAAGATGGGTAGGCTCGGGGTGGGTCAGAAGTGGGTCAACTGGGTGGCAAACCGGTTGATGGGTAGAAAACAGAGAGCGGTAGTAAACTGTATACAGTCAGAAGAGATGCAAGTCACAAGTGGGGCACCTCAGGGATCAGTCCTGGGGCCAGTCCTCTTCAATCTCTTCATCAGTGACATTGCAAATGGACTGGAGGGTAAGGTTCGTCTGTTTGCAGATGACACCAAAATCTGCAACAGAGTAGATGATCCAGATGGGGTGGGCAGAATGAGAAGAGATCTGGATAAACTAGCAAAATGGTTGGAAGAGTGGCAACTGGTGTTTAACGCAAATAAGTGCAAGATCATGCACATAGGGAAGAGAAACCCTGAAGTCACCTATAGGCTGGGAAGGGAGTTGCTGGCATTCACAAGGGAAGAAAGAGACTTGGGCATCATCCTCACCGATGACCTGAAATCATCCAAGCAGACCACTAAAGCAGCAGTAGGTAAGGCTAGGGGGATGTTGGGGTGTATTAGTAGGGGTATCAAGTCGTAAGAAGGAGGTAATAATCCCTCTTTACAAGACACTGGTTAGGCCCCATTTGGAGTACTGCATGCAGTACTGGAGGCCGCACCTTCACAAGGACATTAACCAAATTGAGGCAGTCCAGAGAAGGGAAACCAAAATGGTGCAGGGACTGCATCAGAAAATATATGTAAGACAGACTAACGAAGCTCAATATGTATACCCTAGAGCAAAGGAGGGAGAGGGGTGATATAATCGAAACATTCAAACACCTCAAGGGCATTAACAAGGTGAAAGAGTCTAACATGTTTCAATACAAGAAAAATATCAGGACACGAGGACACAGCATGAGATTAGAGGGAGGCCGATTAAGGGGCAATGTGAGGAAGTTCTTTTTCACAGAAAGGGTGGTGGATCCATGGAACGGCCTACCTCAGGAAGTGGCGGATATTAATACAGTGCAGGGCTTCAAACAGGCATGGGATAGGCATAAGGGAGCAATACAGAGGAGTGTGAATAGATAGACCATTGACAGAGCAAAGGTCGATGGCACATTCATAAAGTAGAAAAAGAAATGAGTATACTGGATGGGCCTTACGGTCCTTATCTGCCATCAACTTCTATGTTTCTATGTAAATGATAAATAGATCTATAGTCTAAATGATGGCTGTATTACCTGCATTAAGTACTGAGCTCCATCGCGAACGTCCTCAGCATAAACCGGTGAATAGAAGGCTTTGGTCTTGTTTTTAATCAACCATCTCTGGTATCTGGCTTGGTCACTTATGAGTTCCTTTATTGCTTGTCTCCGAGGACCCTGAGAAACATCAAACATTCTGTAAACACGTCATCAAAACAGCTTTATTTACTCTCAGCAAGCCAGCACAGTACTACAGTAGCCACGCACACACCTGGTCTAGCTAGGTAAGCTTGTTTGCTTACTAAAGGTTGCTCATTTAGAGGGACTGGAAGGCTAACTGGCTTACTGGAAGTTGGTTATGGAGCCTTTCACCACAAGGTCACTGGTTAGAATAAGATTCTAGTCGATACTGGCTAACACTTGTCTGATGACAGTTGGTTGGCCTCAGTGAAGTGAGCTGGTACTCTCAACCAATTTCTAGTGGACAAGTGGTCACCTTACAAATGGTACTAACTAGCAACCTTGCTAGAAGTCTCACATTTATAACCAAGGACTGAAACTGATATGGAGCATGAACTACCCTTACCCCCACTAAAGTTGATCTGTCCATAATGGAGTTGAGGTACTCAGTATGGGAAGTGAGGGGAAGCCTTCACTATGGCCATAATCAGTGGATTTTTGTCTCTAGTGCCGTAAACTGAATATTTTCAAAAGACTGAAATCCAGTATAAAAATGTATAAGTTAGTCATTTTTTCAAGTTATGTCCAGAGTTCAATGTGCACAAAGGAAAGGTACTGACCAGTAACTCTTGATCGTCTTGAATATGTCTTCTATAGAGCCACACTCTTTGGCCTTGGCCAGAGCACTAGGACACCGCGAAAAATAAAAATGACATACTCACCATAATTCTTGACCTTTTAGGAATATCTTTACCATTGATTCACTTGAATGGGTTCAGAGTCAGAGGCGCTAAGACCCTGCGGGAGCCAGAACTTTTCAGGAGGGCTGGCGCTGAGGTAAGCCGCATGGATGTGTGGCGTAGTGGGGGGGGGGGGCACTTGCGTTACAGGCTTACCTTGGCACCAGCCCTCAACTGCCTCAGTACCTTTTTTTTTTTTTTTTGTTATCAAGGAGGTGCAGCATTAACTAACATTTATGTACTAACCCTAAAGGCATAAGATAGCCCTGGTGACCCATGTAAGAAGGGTCAATAAATCAGAAACAGTGTCTTCATGGTCCAAACCAAGAACGGGGGGGGGGGGGTGAAGACCAACAAATAGGTCGGGGTGAGCCCAGGAGATGGTGGGTGGGTGTGTGGATCAATGGTGAAGCTTTTCCTAGAAGATCAAGAATTATGGTGAATACTTAATTTTTATATCTTCCAGAAATCAGTCTTCACCACTGATTCACATGAATGGGTTATAGTATCAAGCTCAGACAAAAGTCCCACAGGTCAGGGTGGTAGGAGAAGAGGCTCACTCAGGATAAAAGTGCAATGAGGACGGCCCATCCAAAGGAGGCATGCTGCCTAGCATGAACATTCAGGGCATAGTGCTTGACAAAGGTGTGCAGTGTGCTCCAAGTTGCAGCTTTGCAAATATCACCACTAGGCAAAGAATGAATCGCTGCCAGGGAGGTGGCAACCACTCTGGTGGAGTGGGCATGCACCTGGCCTTCCAGCTTGACCTGCACCATTGCATAGCAGTGACAAAGGCAACTGACAATCCAAGCCGAAATGCATTTGATTGTAACAGGCTGCCACATCCATTTAGGCTCAAAGGAGACAAAGAGTTGCTTAGAGTGCCTGAAATCCTTGGTTCTGTCAAGGTGGAACATCAGGGCTCTCCTGACATCCAGAGAATAAAGAATGTACTGTCTTTCATTCTGGAAGTTACAACAGTATGTAGGCAGCACAAGAGACTGACCCCCCCCCCCAAACAACTTATTTTCTGCTCCCCAGCACCGGAACTCTCTCAGGCCACTTCTCTCATAGATTCGGCGCTCTAGTGCCATGTGTGGACCCTGCCATCTTCATTATATGTTACTTTCTCCCTGAGCACCAGCCCCTTTTTATGGCCCAAGGAGACCGAAGGGAGCAGTGGCAAGTACACCAGCGTTGGGTGTGTGGAGCGGCACTGGGAGTCTGTCGCCTATCTGGTCTGGAGAGTTTTTCCCTCATAGTTGTCCTTGCTCCCTCCTCCCACCCCGTTGCATCTCGCACCCCTGACCCCAGCCACGCTACCAGGCGTGCAGTCTGCATTCTGCACCGCCCCGATCTCCACTGGGGTCGCTGGAATGCCAGACAATCCCTCCCTCCCAGGAGACACTCAATCCTCTCTCCCCCTGTTGACCGCGCCCGAGCCTGGCTCCAGAACTCGGGTCGCCAGTGTGGCGCAAAGTGCGGCGTCCAGTGCCTCAACCCTCAGCGTCACCAGGACAAGAGGCAGATTTAGGTGAAACTCTGACACCACCTTGGGTAAGAACTTTGGGTGCATGTGGAGGACCATTTTGTCTCTGTGGACAACAGTGTACACAGAATCTGTGACCAAAGCATGACTGTAAGCAGAGGTGATGATCACTAAGAAAGCTGTTTTCCAGCTTAACGAGTGATTATGTCCAACAAGGTGGCGACAGGTTTCCTGACTGGAGGCCTTGTGTGCAAAATACCCTTCAAGAACTTCTTAGAAGCAGTTGGGCTAGAGAAGAGTTCTGTATGGGCTTGTGGCATGCTGAAACATCGCACAAGTGGACCTTGACTGCAGAGTATTGTAAGCCTGCATCAGAGAAGTCAAAGCAGTACTCCAAAACATTGTAGCCTACCCAGTGGCGCAGGGGACTAAAGCGCTGGATGCCTTACCTCACACCACGCCAGCAACCTGGGTTCGGGAATGGACTCAGGTGGTCGGGGAGCCGGCAACGTTGGGGGGGGGGGCAGGAGCAGGACTGAGCTGCCAGATGGCAACTCTCCTCTCCCGGGGTGGTTGCCGCATGCCCCGCAGTCCCGCTGCCATCGGGTAGAGGTCCAGTGGTCAGCATAGGCGGAGGGGGAGACACGTAGTGGGAGGGCATCTCCAGATTCAGCATGCGTGTGCCTCCAGATGAGCACACACATCTGAGGTATGGGGATGGATTATGGGGAGAAAGCGGGGAAAAAAATGCTATAGAATTTATAGAACGACGAAAAAAAAAAAAAAAATCTTGTCTGGTGGGCACTGGAATGGGTCCATACAAGTTTTGGAGAAACACACGGAAAAAAGTTTCCTTTTGGCTGTGTAGGTTTTTCTACAGGAAGGTTTACAAGCAGCCGAGAGAATTTCAGAGACCCTCTGAAATATCTTAAACCAGTTCACCTCTATCTCCTCAGGAGCCAAGCCTGGAGGTGAAGGGAGCAAAGACCGGGATGGACCAGGAACCCCTGCATCAGAAGGTCTGTCAAGAGAGGAATGCCTCTAGGAGTACTGACTGACAGTCTGTTGAGCAGAGGAAACTATATCTGTTGAGGTCAGCATGGGGCGATCATAATCGTCTTGCCCCCATGTGCCTCCAGCTTTAGCAATACCCTCTGAACCAAAGGGTCTGGCAGAAATGCATACAGAAAAAGATTTGTCCGGTGGAGCCCAAGAAAGATGGCTGCAGGCGTTTAATGTTCGGAGATTACCTCAGTGAATTTAGAATTTAAACTTTGTTTCCAACTTTGGTTTTCTCTTCAACAGGTCTGAATTGGTGCCCGACTAGCCCAGGAATAGTACGGGGAACCCTAAGAAAGACAAATCGGTCACAGAAGGACCCAAGGGTAAAAGTCATGTGGGAGCTCCTGCCACGTGGTCAACACAGAGCCACCCAGCTGATGCGCTACATGCCAAAGAAACATTACAGTCGCTTGGGATGAAGATCAACAAGTTAATTCAATCTGCCTCTGGACTTTCTGATAAGTTTGATAATCTAACAAATAAAGTGGTCTGCCTAGAAACCTCTCTTCAGTAACTACAGCTACCGCGGAGGCCATGAAATGGGTGGATGCGGCTCTGGGAACTGCAGTTACTTTAACAAAAGAAAATGGTCACCTTCGTTGGAAATGCTGGAGTACCAAGCTCGCTCAGCCCATCTCAGGGTCGTCTCGAATGCCAGAAGGAAGTGAAGGGGATCATTTATCCCTCTTTTTGATGGACTGGTTCTCTCAGCAGCTCAGTGAAACTGACTAGTCGCCTGATACTAATGCAGAAAGTGTATCGGGTGACTCCTTGTGGCAGACCCGATAACAAGTCTTGCTTGCCGTTGGTGTGGGCAGCCAAGACTTCATTTTGGTGCTAGCAAGAAGATCCAGAATACTGCTTCAGGATGGGCAACGTATCAGAATTCATCCTGATTTAAGCTACGTCACGAGACAAGAGAGGAAGCAATTCGATGGAGTGAGGGCGATACTTGAGCAGCAGAAGTTTCCCGCAGGATTTTATTTCAGGCACGGCTCAGGACAGTCCACCAGGGAAAGATTCTTTTTTCTGATTCTGCAGAACCCCTAAAATGGGCTCAGAAGTATGCTCCCAGAAACACAGCCAAGATGATCTTGAAAATCCTCCTTCTGCAGATGAGGATATTTGAGTTGGATGTTCTGGGCGTCATTGTTTCTATCAGTGGTTCAGTATGGTGGGGTAAATGGCATATCCTTGGATTAAACTTTTTTTTGGTTCTACCCTTTTTGTGTGTTTGTTAATTTATTTATGTTTTTGGTAACCAGGTAAGTGCACTGATCCAGTGGACCATTTTCAGTCACGACCCGGGTCACAAGGTGGCAATACAGGGAAATCACAGTGGGCACAAAAACAGGTTACTCACCTGTAACAGTAGTTCTAGGAGTGGTATATGTTGTTCATCCGCACTCTTTGGCATGTCCTTTTCCCCTTTAAATCTGGCTGGAAGTCTTCAGGCTGGCTCCTCCAACCCACCCGGGTGGTAAATACCTAGGCTCTGCCCCATGACGCCAGATCTTAGCCCGTAGGAAGCAAGGTGATGCGCCTAAAGCCGGGAAGGTGCGTGTGGATGAACAACATTTACCACTCCTAGAACTACTGTTACAGGTGAGTAGCCTGTTTTTCTAGGAGCGTGGATATGTTGTTCATCCACACTCTTTGGCAGACTCCTAGCAGTTCTCCAGGAGGAGGGAGGCAAGGCGCACACCCACTACTTAGGGAACAGAAATTGGAGAATTGAGGCCCCAAAACCAGCATCCCAACGTGACTCAAGGTCGATGTGGTAATGGGCAATGAAGGTGTTTGCTGACTTCCAGGTAGCAGCCTGACAGATTTCCTGGATAGGGATGTCCCTGAAAGCAGCCACCAATGCAGCAGTATGGCGGGAAGAATGAGCTCTTATCCCTCTGGGAGGTTCCTTGCCCGTCAACTCATAGTACAGACCTGTGCATGATGTAATCCATCTTGCAATGGTCCGTTTGGCTGCAGGTCTGCCAGAAGCGGCTTCAGCATAGGTGACAAACAGCTGGCGAACCTCTCCTTGGATTTCCGCTGTCCTCTCCTTGTAGTAGGAGAGAGCACGTCTAAGGTCCAGGGTATGGAGCCTGTATTCGGCATCCAAGGTGTCGTTAGAGTAATATACTGGCAGAGTCAACACCTGGTTAAGGTGAAACTCTGACACCACCTTCGGAAGAAATTTCGGGTGGGGGCGCACAGGGACAACTTTGTCCCTGTGAAAGACCAGATAAGGGGAGTCCACCGAAAGCGCCTGGAGCTCCCCTGTCCTTCTGGCTGATGTGATAGCCACCAGGAAGGCAGTCTTCCACGACAAGTGTGACAGCTCACACTTGTGCATGGGTTTGAATGGCTTGCCCATGAGCTTTGCCAAAACCAGCAAAAGATCCCATGGAGGAGGAGGTTCACGCATCGGAGGGGATATGTGATCCAGGCCTTTGCAAAAGCATCCGACCACTGTCTCCTGTGCCAATGTCGACTGACTGGCCCGCGCCCGGTAAGCAGAAATGGCTGCCAGGTGCACCCCAAGGGTCGATGACTGCAGACCCCCTTTGGAGAGAGACCAAAGGTGGTCTAAAATGTCAGCCACAGAGCAGGATAAGGAGTCCAGACTCTTACCCTGACACCAAATGGAAAACCTTTTCCATTTGAAGGCATAACATTTCCTGGTCGATTCCTTATGAGATGCCTGCACAACTGTGTAGACATCCTCGGAAAGACCCTGAGCCTGGAACTCTAGCCACTCAGGTACCAGGCTGTGAGATGCAGGGACTGAAGGTCCAGATGGAATACCTTCCCCGGTTCAATGATATCAGGTCCGGGTGTGTACAAAGCCGCTCCGGGGCCCTGCAGCTGAGGCTAAGGAGATCTGGATACCAGAACTGGCAGGGCCAATCTGGGTTTACCAGGATCACCTTCGCCTTGTCCCTCCTCACCTTGAGTAACACCTTGTGGATCAAGTGAAATGGAGAGAAGGCGTAGAGGAGGCCTGGGGTCCACGGCCTCGAGAATGCATCCCCCTGCAGTGAGCCCTGCTGAGGGGAGCGGGCATGGTACAGCCTCAGCTTGGTGTTCTCCCTGGAGGCAAACAAGTCTACCAACAGTTTGCTCCAATGGGAGAACAGATTGTAAGCTACCTCTGGATAGAGAGACCACTCGTGGGATGTCTGGCCTATGTGGCTGAGAGCATCCGCCAGTTGGTTCGACACTCCTGCCACATGGATGGCAAGGAGATCCGCCTCCAACCGGCTGACGAAGGTCCAGATCCAGAGCGCCTCCTTGCATAGCAGACGGGAGTGCGTGCCGCCCTGTTTGTTGAGGTAGTACATGGTTGTGGTATTGTCCGTCTGGACTTGAACCACTTGACCCCGGAGCTGAGGAGCAAAAGCTGACAGTGTCAGTCTGACTGCTCTGAGCTCCAGCAGGTTGATGTGGCATCGGGACTCCTCGGGGCTCTGTTGTCCCCCATGTGGGCTCCCCAGCCCATGAGAGAGGCATCAGTTGTGAATGACCGTCGGCTCAGGGCGGACAAATGGGATCCCTTCCTGCAGACGACCTGGGATGGTCCACCACTGGAGAGCGTCCCACATCTTCGACAGTGACCAGCTGGTCGAAATGACCCTGACGCTGAGTCCACTGAGTGGCCAGCTCCCACTGGAGGAGGGGCATGTGCAATCTGGCCTAACGGATCACTGAGGTACACTCCGCCATGTAACCCAGAAGGCACAGGAAGTCCCGGGCAGGCGCAAGTGCCCAACCAGAAATGATTGGGCAAAGGAGGAAAGAACCTCTGCCCTGTCTGCCGGGGGCCGAGCTCTGGCTTGACGAGAGTCGAGCTCTGCCTCGATAAAGCCCATCACCTAAGAGGGCATGAGTTCTGACTTGGCCTCGTTGATCAGGAGACCTAATTGGGAACAGGTTCGGAGGGCCAGGTCTCTGGACCTCGCCACCTCCTGCAGGGAGGAACCCACCAGGAGCCAATCGTCGAGGCAGGGGTATATCCAAACCCCTTGACACCGTAGATGGGCCGCCACCACTGCAATGTACTTGGTGAAGACCCAAGGGGCCAATGACAGGCTGAACGGCATGGCTTGGAACTCGTACAGGGTCCCTTCCACCCTGAAGCGGAGGAACCGCTGGTGGGACGGACAGATTGGGACGTGGAAAAATGCGTCCTGCAGATCCAGCGAACAGAACCACATGTTTCGCTCCACAGATGGTATGATCTGATTCAGAGTTACCCTCCGGAAGGTGCAAGACCAGAGATACTGATTCAGGTCGTGGAGATCTAGGATGGGGGGGCCAACCCCCCCCCCCCCCCCCGTCCACTTGGGCACCAGGAAGTATCTGGACACGAAGCCTGGGTCTGTAGGAGGATCCGGCACTGGAGCTACTGCCTCCTTGCAGAGGAGCTGAGCAATGTCGTCCCGATGGTCCGGCAGTGCAAACTGAGACCCGAGGGTCACGGGCTCGGCAGGGAGGGTACTGCTCAAAATTTAGAGGCAGTATCCGATCGACCACTTCCAGGACCCACCTGTCCGAAGTGATACTGGACCAGGCAGAAAGAAAGTGACGGAGCCGGCCCCAGAACTGGCATGACGGGTGTAGGGGTGGCCACCCCTGACCCTTCACTGAGCAGGCTTAGAGGAGGAGGAGGCTCCTGGACCGGCACCTCAACCTCCTTTGCGGGGCTGTTGAGGACCCTGCTTGGGCCTAGGGCACCAAGCTTGAGCCTGCTGTTGCTGCTGACCTCCCTGGAAGGAGGGCTGTCTAACCACAGGAGAAGAGTGCCGAAAAGGTTTCTTCTTGCACTTCTTGTTCTTGCCGTAAGAACCCTTTGCAGAAGTGGCATCCAAGGTGGCATTGGACTGCTCTATGCGCTGGAAGTGACCTGCCACTCCCAGACCAAAGAGATCGGTGCCAAGGAAGGGCACACCAGCTAACTTGTGCAGAGTATCCGCCAGAAAGAGGATAACCCTCAGCCAGGCCCTGCGGTGAGTGGCCACTAGGCTGCTAGTGAGCAGGCACAGGAGATCTCAATATCCAAGGCCGTCTGGAGCTGCTGTTTACAACAGCAGGCGCCTGGTCACGGACCTGCTTAACGTGGTCTGCATGTCCGCTGGGAGATGAGGAGACTCATCTAGCGACTCCCAAGAGGGCGCAGATATGTGCCATGATCACTGCCGAGCTGGGTCTGGATTTAAGGCCCAAGGATGAGGACTTGACACCTTCTGGGCAGAGGGTCCATTCTTGGACCCTTGTCGGGAGGGTGGTCAGTATCCGCTGAGCTACTCCAGCGTCTAAACACAGAGGCAGTCTACAGGCTCGGCCGAGGGATGCTCTGTGAAACCCGCCAAGGACCCCATGGGTACAGTGTACTTGCCGGGCAAGAGGCAGGGCACTGCCATAGATCAAGGGCCGGGCTAACAATGGCTTCGACCACTGGGAAGGCCTCCGTCAGGGTATCCCCCCTCTTAAGGATATCCATGAGAGGATATTCTGCCTTCTTTTGGATAGGCTCCAAGGGCATACCGGTTGACACTGAAATAAGGCGGAGGATGTCCTGGAAAGAGGAAAGACCTTCCTCCAAGCCTGTCACTGACAACTCATCATCGGGGTATGAGTGTAGACCAGTGGTATCAGAGTGTGAAGAGTCGGGATATAAGGGTCTCCTGCCTATGTCCCCTTCAATACGCAGAGGGTGATCAGAGACAACAGTGATGGACAGATGATGGGGCAGGCCCGTATCTGTCCGGTCCTCTTTCGAGGGAGCCCCTCCCTGAGGCTGCTTAGCCGGTGGCTCCACCAAAATTGGTGGGGAGACCAGAACAGGCCAAACAGGAATGCATGCCGGTCCTACCGGAGGAAGAACCGGAGTCTTCGGTTCTGGAGGGGTCGGCGTCAGCCTAAGAGGCTGGGGCCGAGTAATGGCCAGCGGAGCCGGCTTATGATCGGTCAGAATTAGCTGTTGTCACATAAGGTCTTCATAACGCCGATGGAGCTTCCGTCGAAGTCTCTCCTCGTCCGAGGAGGATGAGGATCGGTGGCGACGCCTCTTCTGAGAGTGTTTGTAACCTTTTTTCGGTTTTTCGACTGAAGGGGTCCTGGTCCTCGATTGAGACCAACGGGGTTGGCTTGTTCAATCGGGAGAGGCCGGAGTCGGTGAAAACCGAGGTTCCAGCTCCTGTCCCTCAATCGGGATACCTGAGGGCTGGGTCTCCTCGTCAGGGAAGGAAAGGATAGGTGTCCTCTCCAATGAGTCGTCGACCGGGGTCAGTGACAATGGCTCTATCAGGTCGAGAGATATCTTGGCCAGTTCAGCCATTTCCTCGGCCTCGGTGCCTTTGCCTGATGGAAGGTCCGAGAAGCCGGCAGCTGAGGAAGCGATCTCGACCGAGACCGCAAGATCCTGGGATTCAGACCTCTTGGTCCCAGGAACGTCTACTCGAAGAAAGACTCTAGGATCCTTGTCCCGTTTTCTAGGGTGGAGGAGTGCATGCCCAAGGGTGCCTCACCCCTGGTGGGGAGAGACTGGCACAGCTCCTGAAAGGATCCTGTGAAGGTAGAGCCAAGGTTTAGCGGCACAAAAAAACCTCGGCTGGCCGAGGCTTGGGCATCATCTTCTTCAAATGCCGCCATCTGGTCGAGCTGCTCGGCAGATCCTGCGGCCGCAGAAACTGCCCACCTTCCCTCCTTCGATTTCAGCAGTGGATTGCGAAGCTCCGGTCTCCCCGGCTTAATGCCTGCCTTGCGGTCGTCCAGAACGTTGGGATGGAAGGCCAAGCAGATGGTGCATGAAGAGGCGTCATGCACAACACCCAAACAATAAACACACGAGAGGTGGGGATCAGTGTGCAACATTTTCTGTCCGCAGGGACACCGGTGAAACCCGGGGCACGACTTGTCCTCCATGTTTGATGTGCTCGGATCAGAATCGTAAACTCGTACGAGTTTTAAAGAAAGCGATTGCGGTGAAAACAGTCGATTAGTATCCAGGGGCTACGATGCTGCAGAAGTAGCATGAGGGAACCTGAATCTTCCAGCGGAAAGGAAGATCTGGCGTCATGGGGCAGAGCCGAGGTATTTACCACCTGGGTGGGTGGGAGGAGACAGCTTGAAGACTTCCGGCCAGATTTAAAGGGGAAAGGGACATGCCAAAGAGTGTGGATGAACAACACAGCCACGCTCCTAGAAATTACGTTTTAGTACACAGTCAAACAACATTTTAGAATAGTGAGAACAGTCATTTATATATGATATATACAGGCATGGGGGTGACATTAGACAGAGAATAAAGCCAGGGATAAGAGGGAAACAGATTAAGCGTCAGCACAGATTAGTTAGCAATTGCACAACTAGACAAGGACCAGTATGAAAAACCGGCAGACTGCCTTTAATCTAGTCTAGGTTGACACTCGTGTCCTGTCACATTTCTGGAGCAGGGTGAGCATGTCAAGTAGGTCACGTGATTCATCATGAGAGTCATGCCTGTTATTGGTGCTCAGGGGAGAAGGGGCAGTGGCTACAGAGATGGAAGATTTAAGGTGGTTTATGGGTATCCGTGCCTCCCAGCGAGCAATTGCAGATGGACTTTTCCATTAGCCAGACCTTAAGTTTAGATCTGAAAGATGCATGGAATGGAGATGTATGAATGGAAGTGGGAAAGCTATTCCAAAGGGAGGGGGCACCTACAGAGAAAGCTTTGCTGCCCAGCACCATGGAGATATGAGGAACTTCAAGGGTGGGAGTGGAGGAGGGTCTAGTGGCCGCCCCCAGGGTACTAGTAGGGGCATAGGAGACAGCTGGCTACTTCTGAGATTGCCATCCACCAGGCAGCCAGTAGCATAGCTCAGGAGGTGTGCCTGGAGAGGGCCATCCCAGGGACTGGTAGATCAGGCAGGGTTAAAGAGGGAAGGCTTTGAGAAACAAAGCAACATACAGCATTATAATGCTGTGTTTAGTGGCAGTGCTGCTTTTATGGACATGATGGAGTAGAGGGGGGACAGTAGTCCAGGAAAGGGAGAAGGCTGCCTTGTGCAATGGCGAGTCTAGCTTCAGGTGAAAGCAGGTGAATTGCACGGAAAGCTGTGCCTAGTTTCTGATTGATCTTTTTTACGGTCAGGGTTGTGTGATCATTAAATGTGAGGGAGGGGTCAAGAGTGATGCCGAGGTATTTAAAAGAGGTGACCTGCTCGAGTGGGGGCCTGCGGGTGTACATACGGTGAGGGCAATGTTATATCTGGTGGTCTTGTTTAGGAAGGGCTTAGATCCAAAGAGCATGGCCTTCGTTTTTTCCCCCATTGACCAGGAGTTTTCTGGATGTGAACCAGCTTTGACGCCAGCTAGTTGTCAGTGAGGGTGGGAGATTGTTTCTAAGGATTTAGCTGCATGCTACAGGACTAGGTCGCCCACGAAGGGAGCCATTGCAGCTTAGACACTCCACCAGTAGTGCACTGATAAATATGGAGAAAAGAAGGCACAGAATTTGATCCCTTGGGGAACTCCAGTACTTGTAGGAAGGGAAACTGAGGCAACTTTGCCTATGCACACGGATTGGGACCCATTTGTGAGGGAGCTATGGAACCAGGCTGCAGGTCCAGGGGCACAGCCAAGCAGTCGAAGTGTGGAGAGAAGGAGGTGGTGGTCTACAAGGTTGAACACCTTTGACAGGTCGACGAAGACTGCACCCATAGCCTTTCCCATGTCCATGTTTTTGAGGATATGGTTAGAAAAACCTGCCACGGCAGAGGAGGTGCTGTGATGCTTACGGAAACTATGCTGGAGGGGGCAGAGGAGGTTGAACTTGTTGAGGTGTTCGGATAGTTGGGTGTGGACAATCTTCTCAAGCAGTTTGCAGAGATGTGGAAGCAGGGGAAATGGGTCTATAGTTTACTGGGTAGGGGTCTCCTGCCTTGAAAATGGGGATGACATTAGCATGTTTCCAGGTGTCTGGCACTGTTGATGTAGACAGCGCAAGGTTAAAAATGTATGTTCGTGGTATGACCAGGGCTGGGGAGATGATCCTCAGGAAAGCAGGGTAGAGCCCATCACATCCAGGGCTGCCCCTAGGAGGGAGGGTTTTCAGTAGTTTTTTGAAGGTAGTGGCACCAATAGCTCGGAAATAGAAAGGGTGGGGGTAGAGGCACCATGGTATAGAGGAGTGGGGGATACCACTGCTGTTTTGGTTGGAGGGAGGGTGTGGTGGAAGCTTGCTAAGGTATGGGGTTAAGTCGGTGAACATAGCATTGAAAAGGTCTGCGATGCCCTCAGGGTCAACGATTGTGCCTGATGGGGATGTGAGTTGCATTATTTGCTTACTGGACTTGGGGTTTAGGATGGACCCAATTGATGCCCAGAATTTACGAGGATTTCCCAGGCTGTTTTGTTGAAGGTTGTTAAAGTATTCCCTTTTGAGTGACTTTGTCATCTGCTTACAGGTGTTGCGTAGCTGCCTATAGCTGCTCCATAGAAGGGGGATGGAGATGCTTTGAAAGCTTTCCAACTGGAATCCTGTCCTTCATTAGCCGTAACAGTTCTTTTGTTAACCAGCGGGTGCAGCCGCCTCTAACCCTTCTGGATTTGATGGGAAAGTAGTGGTCCTGTAGCTTCCGAAGGGTGCTGGTCAAGAGGCTGACAGCAGAAGAGATGTCTTCTGTCAGATATAGGAGGACCAGTTTAAGGACATTGCATCTCTGGTAATGAGGTCATGGTTTGGGGTGTTGAAGTTCTTGAAGGACAGTATTTTTGCTGGGGGGCGAACAGACTTATTGTTTACAACTATGTAGGTGGGGGTGTGGTGACTAACCGCGTCAGACATGGTCCATACTTGGAGGATTAGATCAGGCCGGTTTGTTAAAATCCAGTCAAGGATTGAGTGGTTGGTTGTGCGTTGGTTGCATCTGGTTGAGGATCAGATTACTTGCTCCATATTATGGGACTTTAGTAGGGTTGAGTAGTCCGGGTCAGGATTTGCAGCCCAGTTTAAATTGAAATCCCCGAGCATGAACGCATCCCTAGATGGGGTGGAGCATGCTAGACCGGAGAGAAAACTAGACAGTCCCTGAGTAATAGCTGGTTGGGGTTGAAGCAACAGCCAAACAACTTTTTTTGCTGCACTGGTAGTTAGCTCAGTGATAAGCCATTCACTTTTGGAGTTGGCGTTTGAGCAAGCAACGATGGCAGCTGATATGTGGCCCTGGATGTACAGTGCGACGCCTCCACCTCTCTTCCTTCCCAGTCTATCTTGCCAGAGGAAGGAGTAGCCTTGGAGTTGGTACAAGGTGGACTCATGGTACGGCTTTAGCCAGGTCTCGGATAAACCCAGCACGTGGGGCTTGTAGAGGGTCACCTAGGCCTCAATTTCTGCGAGTTTGGAGGGAAGGCTATGGACATTTAGATGGGCGATCCTTATTCCATGGCATCCCGCTCATGAGGCATCCGTGTGGTCAATGTGTGTGTTCACTGGGCCAGGGTTTGTTTCTACATCACCTGCTAGGAGAAGGAGGGACGCGAGTGGGCAGGTGGGAGGCAGCCAATGGTGCTTGTGAAGCTTGATGGAGTAAAGTAGATACCCTAGCTGTTTATGTTCCTTGTTGGGTAAGGATGCCAGCAGTACAGATGTGAGGGATGCGTTTTTATTTGTGGCTGCACAGAGCAGGCTTATTTGATATGGTGGCGCATGAGTAGGGGTGCATGATAAAGGAAAGTACAGTTATGAGAGGCCTTGCAGTAGGTAATTACATATAGGACTGATGCCGGCAGGCGGCAGGACCCCACGGAAAAATTTCTAGCTAGCAGTCCCTGGCGAGGGACCGCCCCCACATCAGGTGACCGGCGTCAGGAGACGTCGGTATAAAGGGGCAGTCCCCGAAGCCCGCCTTCCAGTTCTTTCCCGCCACAGGCCAAAAGAGGCCAGACGAAAGAGAAGCGGATATTTCCCTCAATGGAAAAGGAGCTGAAAAAGCCTAGGGGGAATGGAGGGCGGGAAGGTATTATCTACTGCAAGAGCCTCTCTCGAAGATCTACTGTTACAGTAAGTTCTTGCGTAACTGTACTATCTTACTTCGAGAGGGCTCTTGCAGTAGGTAATTACATATAGGACTGAATCCCAAGCAGACTGGAACAAAGAGAGGCACCAGGAGGAAAACTACTCCAAAAGGTAGATCTGGTTATGCAAGCCTCAAGATAGGAGGCCTTGCAAAACAGCCAGCCCGAAGCCTGCTCTATGGCGAGAGGCAACATCCAAACTGTAATGTTTCGTAAAGTTATGGACGGAAGTCCAGGTGGTGGCAGTGCAGATGTCTGCCGCAGACACATTCTTGAAACAAGCCGCTGAAGCAGCAACTCCTCTTGTAGAGTGGCCTCTGACTTGACCCGGGAGGGTCTTGCTGTATTTGTCATAACAGAAAGTGATGCAATGAGCCAACCACTTAGACAGGCATTTCTTGGAAACCACATTGCCTTCCCTTTTGTGAGCAAAAGAGATGAACAACTGATCAGTCTTTCTGAGATCCTTCATCCTGTTGGTGTAGTATCTCAGAATCCGGTGAACATCCATAGTATGGAGTAAATACTCCCCTTGATTAGAGTACTGCATAAAAAAAGCAGGTAACTCTATGGACTGATTTAGAGGCGACTCGCCTACTTCTTTAGGGAGAAACTTAGGATTCATGCAAAGAGCAAAATCAAGTACGGGATTTTACACATCAGGGCCTGGAGCTCAGAGATTCTCCAAGCCGAAGTAATGGCCACCAAGAAGAGAGTCTTCCATGAAAGGAACTTCAAATCTGCAGAGGCTGCAGGTTCGAAGGGAGGGAGAGTAAGTTTCTCGAGAACCAAGTTCAAGTCCCAAGGGAGAACAGGAGTACGGATGGGGGGCCTCAGATGGAGGACCCCTCTGAGAAAGGTCTTGGAGACCTCCAGTTGAGCAAAAGTCTTGTCAGCAAAGGGAACATGATAGGCCGAAATGGCCGCCATGTGTACCTTCAGAGAGGAATGGCCGAGACCCAGGTCAAACAGATGACGTAGATACTCCAGCAGAAGCCCCGCTGAACTGGAGAAAGGTTCTACGTTCTTGGAAGCGGACCAGATAGTGAATCTTTTCCACTGCATGGCATAAGTGGATCTGATGGAGGGTTTTCCGGCCTCCACTAAAATCTCCACCACTTTAGGAGACACTCCAAAACGGAACTGGGCTAGGTCTGCAGGAGCCATGCATGCAGTTGAAGGGATGTGAGGCCTGGATGGACCAGGGTCCCCTGATCCTGGGTCAACAAACCTCGAGATAGAGGAAGAGGAAGAGGAGGATCCTCTGAATATTGTTGTAGAAGAGAGAACCAGACTTGCCTGGGCCAGAAAGGAGCGATCAGAATCATTCGTGCTCCTTCTGAAGCTAGTTTCTGCAAGACTCGTGGGATCAGTGGAACTGGGGAAAGGCATAGACAAATCTGTCCTTCCAGTCTAGAGACAGAGCGTCGCTCCAAAAAGCGCCTCGCTCTGAAACGAGTGAGTAGAAGATGGGAAGTTTTGCATTTGGGGATGTTAACAGGTCGACCTGTGGTGTCCCCCAAAGTTGGAAGATATTGTCTAGGACCCCTTAGTCCAGTTCCCACTCGTGAGTCAGAGCAGAAGAGCAACTTAGCTTGTCTGCCAGGGTGTTGTCGACTCCCGGAACGTGAACTGCCGTGAGGTGAAGTTTGTGTTGTGTTGCCCAATCCCAAACCCTCATTGCCTCCCTGCATAGAGGGTAGGATTGAGTACCTCCCTGTTTGTTGATGTACCACACCACGCACATGCTGTCCATCTGGACGGCTAGGTGGTCGGGAAGGATGAATTGGTGAAGGGCTTGGAGAGTGTACAACACTGCCCGAAGCTCAAGCACATTGATGTGGAGAGCTTGTTCTAGCTTGGACCAGAAGCCCTGGGTGCGATGAGGGCCTAGATGGTCTCCACAACCTTCGCCTGAGGCGTCTGTGGTTAGAGTCTGGGAGGGGGGAGGATGAAAGAAAGGAACTCCCCGAAACAGGTTCTCTCGAACCATCCACCACTGCAAGTCTCGCATCATCGGCAAGGATGAGTGATCTAGGTCGTCCACTAGCTGATCCCATTGAGAGCGTAGCATCCACTGAGAGATCCTCATGTGGAGTCGAGCGCGAGGTACGGTCGGGATAGCGGCCGCCATGAGCCCGAGAAGGCGAAGGACCGACCTCGCAGAGACCATCCTGCGGTCGGACAACAAACTTATTTGGGTCTGAAGGGTGGACGCCCTGTCCGGAGGCAGGAAGGCCTTGCCCATAGTCGAATCGCGAATCGCCCCAATAAACTGTAGCCTCAGGGATGGGTCCAGGTGAGACTTGGAATGGCTGATGGTAATACCCAGACAGGCAAAAACCTGCTGGGTAAGGGACAGGAAACGCAGGAGTTCCTCCCTGGACGAGGCCGCCAGGAGCCAGTTGTCCAGGTACGGGAAAACCTGCACTCCCTTGGTACGCAGGTGGCCGCCACCACTGTCAAGCATTTGGTAACTACTCGGGGGGCCGAGGATAGACCAAACGGGAGTGCCTTGAACTGGTAGTGGTCCCCCTGGAACACAAAACGAAGGTATTTGTGATGAGATGGGCGAATGGGAATGTGCAGATAAGCATCCTGCATATCCAGAGCACAAAGTCATTGACCCAGCCGGAGGAGGGGCAGAAGGCTCTGCAAAGAGAGCATCCTAAACCTTTTGTACTCTACGTAAAGAATCAGGGAACTGAGAACCAAAATTGGTCTGAGACCTCCTGTCTTCTTTAGGACCAGGAAGAAATGGGAATAGTAACCCGTCCCTTGCAGATGAAGGGGAACAGGCTCCATCGCTTGCTTCAGCAGAAGAGCCGAGATTTCCTCCTGGACCAAGAGAAGATGTTCCCATGAATACGACGACTTCAGAGGGGGGTGGCAGGGTGGTTTCTGAAGAAACTGTATGGAGTATCCTTGTGCTATGAGCTGGAGCACCCGAGAATCTGTGGTTATCCTCTCCCAGAAGGTGGAGGGAAAACCTCCCCCCTACCAGTTCCTCCGGGGAGTCCGGAGGCAGTGGGAGAGGAAAGGAGTCAGGTGGTGTGGGGCAGCGCCACAGCTGAAGCACCCGCTGGTTTTTTGGCGGGGGCTTGGCAGCTGTGTGGGCGCAGTGTTTTGTGGCCCGCCTTCCCTGGGGTTTCGCCTTTGGCCGATTCCGTCTGCAAAAGGGACGGCGCTGCTGCTGATGGGGATGGTACATGGAATCAACTGACTTCAGAGCCGTCCCCTTCTCTTGCAAATCGGTGATGATGTCCTTGACATCACCCCCGAAGAGCACCGACCCCCGGAAGGGCACTTCCTGGATAGCAGATTGCACCTCCGGGACCAAACCTGACACATGGAGCCAAGCATGATGCCGTAGGCCTACAGCAAAAGCTGAGCTCCACCCAGCAGTGTCCACTGCATCGTATGTCGCATGTAGCATGTGTCGACTGGCCGAACGAGCCGAGCGGACGAGATCAGCCAACTCCTGCTTGACTTGGGAGTCAGGCAAGGAGTCCAGTTTGGCTTCCGCCTGAGTCAGGATGGCCTTCTGGTAGTCCCCCATGTGACCGACATAGTTCAGGGCCCTGATCCCCAGTGTGGAGGAAGCATAAATCTTTCTCCCATACTGGTCCAGAAGGCATGATTCCTTATCAGACGGTGACGAGCTAAGATGTTTGGGGTTCGCCGACTGGCCGTGAGCGGCGCTAATCACAACCGAGTCGGCACGAGGGTGAGAATCCAGGAAATCAACACACTCTGGAGCCTGATATAGCCGGTTCGACTTCCTAGGAAGTGGGGCTAGGGCCGACAGCTGCTTCCCTATTGTGGTAACAAGGTCGGCATGAGGCTCTATCCAGGGTGGCACCAAGGTAGGAGCTGTCACGGGCAGATCCAGATGTTCAGCGAGTTTCAGACGCTGAGGATAGAGTTCCAAGGAGTGCCACTGATGAACCTCCTGGATTTTCCTAATCAACTCCATAAAAGAAGGATCCTCTGGAGAAGACTTCAGAGGAGTCCTTGGCCTGGGCTTCGACGGAGAGCAAGGCTCGTCGTCTCTCTCAGAGCAACCGTCGGAAGAGTCCGAGGGTGAAGAGGAGGATGAAGAGAAAGAAAGACTCCCTTTCCCAACCCGGGAGAGGAACGGACCCCATGGGAAGTCCCCGGGGAAGCGTGTCCTGCCCTTCTCTGGATCCAGACGGAAGAACCCTGGAGTCCGGAGGTGGTGAGGGAGTATGTCGCCTCAGACGTACGGGAACCTGGGATGGCACCGTCGCAGGAAGGCGACTCTTGACCTCTTTGGTGAGCTGAGCCTTGGCCTCAGCCCACCAGGAGGCCAGAGTCTCCTGCAGGTCCACCCGGCGTCATGAGGCGGTGGAGGAGGAGGAGGCGGGGATAAGGATATGGGTTGTAACCATATGGGTGTATCCAAAACCCAGCTGCAGGTAGCCCGCGCCGGGTATTGTGGGCGTTAGGGAAGCCCGGGTGTCTGGTACTGTGGCGCCTCGGATACTGCGTCCCGGGTACACCGGCGTCGAATAGGACGGAGGATACCCGAGAGCCGGTGGGGGGGGCGCTGCCGGAGCAGATGGCCCGGCCGAAGGCCTCACGGGCGGGTCCATAGTGGAGAGCCCGGAGGACCCGATGGGAGCAGAATGTCTCCCGGAGTCGGTAAGGCCGACGGCGGAGGCCCTGGTGCCGGAGGTACCGACGTCTGAGCCGGCGTCCGGCAAGCCGACATCAGGTCCGGCGCACCAGGTGGAGGAAGGACTGACGGAGGCAAAAGATCCCTGGCTTTGCCGGGACGGAGGAAAAGTCCCCGGGTCGGGAGAGACTTGGCTCCCCAGATGACAGCGAAGCTGCAGGGAACCGGGCACAAACGGACGCTGGGGGCGTCATTGGTTCCTTCGCCAGCCGGACTTGGATGAGCCGGCGAAGAGGCTTAGAGCGAGCCTCGGCGGGCGCCGGAGGAGCCGACGCCAGACTTATAAGAGCTATCGCCCGAGGCAGGCCGGTAGAGTGATCGGCCTGGTTCGTGGAGTGGAGGCCGCCGCCTGGCGGTCGGACGCCTTACCGCCCTCTGCGGCGGACATCAGAGGAGCCGATGCCCGGCTACCGGAGTTGCCCACAGAGGTAGGCTGCGAGCCTGCGGCCAAACAAGGGGTGGAGGCCTCCAACTGCCCGGAGGCACCTGCAAGGCCCGAGCGTGAGCCAGACGGGCGGGCCGACGCCCCCTCGGAAACCTCTGAGGCGGCCGTCGAGGAGCGATCCCCCGGAGGGGATGTTACCTGCGTCCCAGCGACTCCCGAGGGAGAAGTGGTGGAGGAGCCCTTGTCCCGGTGCCTCTCCTTCCGATGGCCTTCGGGGGAAGTGGACGCCTGCCTCAGTTTTTTGAGCTCCTTCTCTATAGGACTCATTTTCTTCTTTAGAATATGGGCTTCCAGGGATTGCTGCGCCTTTTCCGGGTAGCCGCGCTGAAACTGAGGCAGTGCTGGTACTTCTTGACCAGGTGATCGGGGCCTAGGCAGAACAGGCACAGGGAGTGGCCGTCCTTGTGCTGTAGCTGGGCGCCGCACGAATCGCACTTATTCTTGTGCTCGGAGGGTATAGGGGACAACATACACAGATGATAGTACTGACGTTATTCAAAAAAATAATGATTTTTCGGTAAAAAAATGATGAAGGTAGGGCCAATGAGCACAAACTTTTCAGCAGTAGCTACCCACGAAACTAACGGCGGAAAAAGAACTGGAAGGCAGGCGTCCGGGACCGCCCCTTTATACCGATGTCTCCTGATGCCGGTCACCTGACGTGGGGGCGGTCCCTTACCAGGGACTGCTAGCTAGAAATTTTTCCGTGGGGTCCTACCACCTGCTGGCATCAGTCCTATATGTAATTACCTACTGCAAGAGCCCTCTCGAAGTAAGATTTTTTTGTTCCGTCACTAGGATTGTTGCAGAGAAGTCTGAGGCCAGCAACAATCCAGTCAAGGTGGATGCGGCTAGCAGGAAAAGACTTGCATTCCCTAGGGGCTGGTATGAGGGCATGGTCTTAGGGGGAGATCTAAGTGTGGTGAGCAACCAAAGTGCTATGTTTCAAAGTGACTGCAGTATGTGGCTATTTAAGGGAGACTGCAAGGCTTTGCAGGTAGTGAGAATGTGATAAATCTGGAAGCGAGAGGCAGCAGCCACTGGTGGTGGTATTCGATAAGCTGCAGATGGAGAAATGCTCGGATTGGTTTTGGCATGCACACGGCAATGACTATAAATGAGAGAGCCGACCAAGGGTGGTGTTGGGGGCAGTGGGGCAGCTGGCGCTAGCGCCACCAGTTTCACACAGGCCACTCAGCCATTTACAGCCATTCACTCCTTACTCCGCTTCTGTGACGCATATCTGGTGTGCTGGCCGGTGAGCTCTGAGCTCAGGGGAGGGCTCCTTTCAGTTCCTCACGACCACCAGGGAGCCGCTGAGGAAAGGAGAAAGGGTTTTAAATATATAGGTAGGTGGAGGAGGGGCTGAGTTATGGGGAGAGGGAGCAACTGAAACTCAATGGTCTGCAACCTGACACACGGCCTAAAATTAAGTGAGGCAACAGATTCAAGACCGAATTTGAGACGAATTTAAGTGTTTCAGGCTGTGCTCGCCTTCTGTGAGACTTTTAGCTTGTGTTTCAAACTTCTGCCTAGCAGGCTAGCTCCCAAGTGCAGCACTCGCATTTAAAACGGAACCAGCGCCTCTTACAGGTAGAAATAAATGCAGAAACAGTCCCAGTTAAAGTATCAGGCTGAAAGGCTTCCTAGTACAGTCCTTACAATTTTAAATAAATGCAGAACAGTCCCAGCTAAAGTATCTGGCTGAAAAGGCTCCCTAGTACTATTTTTTACTGAATTTTTACAGCCCAAAAACTATCTTCACTACTGCGCCGTCATAAAATCAAGATACATGCTAGTGATGTTGGCTCCAAAAGTCCACATTCAAAATTTCACACAGGCCACTCAGCCGTTTACAGCCATTCACTCCTGATTCCATTTCTGTGATGCATACTTGGTGTGCTGGCCAGTGAGCTCTGCATTCAGGGGAGGGCTGCTTTCAGTCCCTCACAACCACCGGAGAGCTGGTGTGCTCTGTGCTCGGGGGAGGGCTCCTTTTGGTCTCTCACGACCACCGGAGATCCAGGGTAGCCTGCCACCAGACCATCAATACTTTAACAGTACAGTTTTATTTCACTTTGAAAGACTTGATTATACTGCATTTATCTCAGCAGCCCCTGGATGGTTCAAGGAGGCTGCACAATTTCAATTTGGAATGTTTAAACCAACTAAAGGAAAAATCGAAAACAAGGGGACATGATAAGCAGTGGGGGGTTCAGGAGGAACATCAGAAAATTCTACTTTAGAAAGAGGGTGGTGGACAACTGAAACAGACTCCCAGAGGAGGTGGTGGAGGCAGGAACTGTAAGGGGTTGAAAGAGAGAGTGGGACAGATACAAGGAGCTGTTAGTTTCAGGGAGGGGGGCAGGTTGAAGGGAAGTCCTAGCAGCTTGCTAGGCATACTGGATGGGCCTGACGGTCCTTTTCTGCCGACACATTCTATGTTTCATACTATAATCAGTTGTCTGTTTAATGTGATTATACGTCACTGTGGTTGTTCTAATGTGCATCCTAGTCAGGTGAGGTTTATTCTCTAGCCTACCCCTTCTGTTTTTATATTGTGCATTTTAAGCACATTCAACATTGAACTAGCATGGATTCTATTTCTTCCCCTCTAGTTTTGAGGGGGGACATATTTTGAGACACATTACGTCATTTTGTTGGGCACTTTCCATACAGCTCATCGACTCTTATCAGCGTGTTACTGTGGATGATAAATGATCATTTACTCAAGAATGTCCCCCCCCCAATATGTTGTATCTTTATAACATCAGACAGACACATTACTATATATTAAAAAGAGTGGTGCCCTCTATGGTTGTATCACTTGTAGAAACATAGACTTTGACGGCAGATAAGGACCACTTGGCCCACCCAGTCTGCCCATTTCCCTACCTACTGGATAAGCTGCAGATTCTAGTTAACCAACAGCCTATCTCCTGCAACCCCCCACTATAATTGCCTTATGTCTGTCCCATGCATGTTTGAATTCCTCCACTGTTTTAGACCCCACAACCTCTCCAGGAAGGCGGTTCCATGCGTCCACCACTCTCTCCGTGAAAAAGAATTTCCTCACATTACCCCTGAGCCGTCCCCCCTCTAACTTTAAATTGTGCCCCTTGTTCTTACACATCTCTTTTTCTGAAAGATGCTACCCTCCTGGACTTTGTTGATTCCTTGAGGTACTTAAAAGTTTCTATCATGTCCCCCGTCCCTCCTTTCATTAAGGGTATACATATTAAGCTCTCTCAGTCTCTCTCTTCATATGGTTTCTGATGTAGACCCTGCACCATTTTAGTTGCCCTCCTCTGGACTGCTTCCATCCTGTCTATGTCCTTAAGTAGATGAGGTCTCCAAACTGCACGAGTACTCAGATGGGGTCTCACCAACTGTTTGTATAGAGGGATAACCACTTCCCTTTTTCTACTTGTGATGCCCCTCCCTATGCATCCCAGTATCCCCCTGGCTTTCCCTACTGACATCTCACATTGCATACCCACCTTTAGGTCATCTGATATGACTACACCCAGATCTCTTTCCATTATTGCTGTTGTTAGTACCTCCCCTGCTATTGTGTACTCTTCTCCTGGATTTTTATTTCCCAGGTGCATTACTTTGCACTTCTTTGCATTGAATCTAACTTGCCATATGTCTGAAAATTCCTCCAACCTTGCCAAGTCCCTTCTCATCCTTTCTACCCCCCCCTTGTGTATCAACTCTGTTACAGATCTTTGTGTCATCCGCAAAGAGGCATACCTTTCCTTCCAGACCCTCTGCAATGTCACCTATAAAGACGTTAAAGAGGACTGGACCCAGTACTGAGCCCTGAGGTACTCCACTAGTATCCCCTTTCTTCAGAATGTGTTCCATTCACTATTACCTTCTGTGTCCTGTTGTGCAGCCAGTTTTCTACCCAGGCTACCACCCAGGACCCACTCCCAGGCTGGCTAACTTGATTATTAATCTTTTGTGCGAGACTGTGTCAAATGCCTTGCTAAAGTCTAGGTAGGCCATATCCACAGCCCCTCCCTGGTCTATTACTTTGGTCACCCAGTCAAAGAAATCGATTAGATTTGTCTGACATGACCTTCCTGCTGTGAATCCATGCTGCTTTGGGTCCAGTGCCCCGCTGGCCTCTAGGTACTCAACAATTCTTTTCTTTCAGAAGTGATTCCATCATTTTCCCACCACTGAGGTTAAACTAACAGGTCTGTAGTTTCCTGCTTCTGCCTTGCTCCCACTTTTGTGAAGGGAATCACATCTGCCCTCCTCCAGTCCTCAGGTACCACCCCATCTTCCCATGATTTGTTAAAAGTGTGGTTAGTGGTGTCACTAGGTCCTCCCTTAGCTCTTTTAGGATTCTAGGGTGAATCCCGTCAGGCCCCATTGCTTTATCCACCTTGAGTTTTAGAAGTTATTTCAGTACTCTTTCTTCTTTAAATGGACTGGTATCAACCCCACTATCCAGAGTGCTTCTACTGTTTGGTTTAGGTAACTCCTCCTCTTCTTCTTTTGTGAGTACTGAGCAAAAGTATTCATTCATTATCTCTGCCTTTTCACTGTCTCCCTCTGCCCACCTCCCCTCTCCTTTATTAATCTTCCCTATCCCTCCCTTAACCTTTCTATGTTCCCTAATGTACCTATAAAAGGTTTTATCCCCCTTCTTAACTGAGTTGGCTATCCTTTCCTTGGTTTGGGCCTTTGCTTTTCTGACTGCCTTCCCCACTTCTTTCTGCTTTAATTGATACAGTTCCCAGTCGTGCTCAGTCTGTGATTCCTTATACTTTTTGAATGCAGCCTTTTTCTCCTTAACCTTCCCTGACACTTCTTTTGAGAGCCATAGTGGTTTTTTATTCCGCTTTGTTTTCTTTATTTGTTTCACACAAAGGCTTGTTGCCTCCATGATGGCAGTTTTGATTTTTCTCCTTTGTTCTTCCACCCCTCCTTTCTGGCCATTTGCTAATGCATTCCTCAGGTATTCACCCATTATGCCAAAGTCAGCCCTTCTAAAGTCCAGTATCCTTGTATTTGTATGGCTTGTCTCCATGGTTGTGTTTATTGTGATTATGTATGTCTGCTGTTCAACTGCCAGCTTTATGTATGTTTTTATTAAAAGTAATAAACAAAGTTTAAAAGAAAAAGAGTTATCCACTGCAGCCTGAATGCATCCTGACAGAAAATGCCATGGCCTGGATTTCTGGAGCAGAATTGAAACAGCTTGGTGTTCAGTGGGGATGCAAAAAAATCCCTATCTGGGGTTCCCCAAAAATCGAACAGTGACTGCACGACGTCTGGTGCTAATGACCACTCGTGAGGATCGGCTTCTGTTCGACTGAGCTCATCCACCAGAAAGTTCTGAGCTCCTGGTAGGTAAACTGCATGGATCAGAACATCCTGCTCCAGACACCACTCCCGCACTCTCACTGCCTCTCTGTAGACAGAGTAAGAGTGTACTCCCCTTCGTGTGTTGATATGGTACACATGAGACTTATCCGTCTGAAGGAGTACTATCTCACGGGTGACGAGGTCCACAAGGGCTTGCAGGGCATGGAGAACTGCTCTCATTTCCAACACATTTATGTGGAGATGGGACTCTACAGGGCTCCAAACTCTTTGCATGTGGTGTCCCTGACAATGGCTCCCCATCCCAGCAGAGACGCACCCACGATGAGTGTTACCCGAGGCTCTGGCTAGGAGAAGGGGAGACCCTGAAGGAGGCTGTTCTGTGTGCACCATACAAGACAGTGAATCAGAGGCTTTGTCACCTTGATCACCTTGATGGGGTAAGAATGAAGGAGTGATGCTGGAGGCCACTATGCTGAGCATCCACTGGGTAGTCCTCATGTGTAGATGTGCCAAAGGCACTGTGAACACTGAGGAGGTTATCAGGCCTAACATGCTGCATGGAGTGTGCTCGAACTGAACTTCATTATGGAATGTGCCATTTATCCTCTGAAAAGAAGGCCATGGTACTGGTGGTGTCCAGAAGGGCACTTATGAAGAAAAGCCGCTGAGAGGGCTGAGTCTGTGACTTCTCTAGATTCAATAGGACTCCCATGGAGGTAAGGAACTGAGAGGCCGTGGCCACTGCTTGTTCCATCTCCTGCTTGGACAGACAGGCTAGAATCAGTCATCTAGGTTGGGGAAGACCTGGAGTCTAAGTTTTCTTAGATGAGCCGCAAGGAAGGTAAAGCACTCTGCAAAGACTTGAGGCGTCGAGGACAACCCAAATGACAGGAATTGAAACTGATAATGCTGCTAACCCAGTACCACAAAAAGGAAAATTACGTACCTACCGTAATTCTTGATCTTCTTGGACGAGTCTCCACCACTCATTCACACTAGTGGGATTGGCGCCGGAGGCACTAAGACCCATCGGGAGCAAACTTTTTGCTGGAGGGTCGACGCCGAGGACGGCCGCCTACAGACACGGCGGCGAGGCAGCGCTCGTCGAGCGGGTAATGACCATCTCGGCGACGCACCCTCCAACCGCCCTCAGTACCTTTTACCAAGGAGGTGCAGCGAACTAACGAAAAGGGTAAACCTAACATTAAAAACGGACATAAGATAGTCCGCATGACCCGTGTAAGAAGGGTCAGCAAAGAAGTCCTCACGGCCTCAAAGATTTGAGGGAGGAAGACCAATACAGCGGTGAGCTCGGGGATGGAGGGAGGCGTAGGATGAGTGGTGGAGACTCGTCCAAGAAGATCAAGAATTACGGTAGGTACGTAATTTTCCTATCTTCCTGGACATAAGTCTCCACCACTCATTCACACTAGTGGGAGAGTACCAAGCTGATAATCCCCCAAAAGGGCGGCAGGAAAGCCAGAGCTCACGCGTCTAAGATAGAAGCCCATTAAGGATAGTTCTGCCGAATGCGGAATGTCGCCTGGCATGAACATCCAGTGCATAGTGCTTAACGAAGTATGCACTGAGCTCCAGGTAGCTGTGCGCGTATATATCTGCACTGGAACATTGCACTTCGCTAGGGATGCCGACCGCTCTAGTAGAGTGAGCGCACACCTACCTTCTAATTTAACTTGAGCCATGGAATAGCAATGATCAAGGTACGCCACTAACCATGAGAGATACATCTATTAGCTGACAGGTTGACCCAGCCGGTGTCGCTGAAAGAAACGAACAGTTGCTGAGTCTTATGAACATCCTTGGTTCTATCTAAATAGAACTGCAAGGCTCTTAACATCCAAGGAATGAAGAGCCTGCTCCCTTCATTTTGGAAATTAGCGAAGTAAGGAAGTACCAGAGGTTGGTTCAGATGGAATTCTGACACAACCTTGGGAAGAAATTTAGATGAGTAATGAGAACTACCTTGTCCTTATGGAATACAGTATACTGAGGGTCCGTAACCAGTGCATGTATTCTCAGAGACCTGCATGGCTGAGGTAATGGCCACCAGGAAGGCAGTCTTCCAGGTAAGAAATTTTAGCTCACAGGTAGCTAAGGGTCTGAAAGGCTTCCAGTGAGCATGTCCAGCACCAGGTTAATGTCCCAGGCTGCAACTGGACGCTTAACAGGGGGTCTGGTATGGAGAATCCCCTTAAGAAATCTCTTCACCATAGGTAACTGAGCCAGAGTTAAGGAAGAAACCGGCTCATGGAACGCTGAGATGGCACTAAGGTGAACTTTAACTGTGGAGTACTGAAGACCTAAGTTTGATAGGTCCAAAAGATACTCCAGAACCTTGCCAGGAGGACAGGAAAAGGGATTCCAAGAGGATTTTGCACACCAGAGAGAAAAACGTTTCCATTTGGAAGCGTGCGTTTTTCGGGTGGCTGGCTTCCGAGCAGCCAGAAGGATGTCTGAGACTCTACGAGAGACGTTGAACCGATTCACTTCTATCTCTTCAGGAGCCAAGCATGAAGGTGAAGTGATTTCAGGTTGGGATGGACCAACGAACCCTGAGTCAGAAGACTGATTTGCAAAGGAAGTGGTCTCGGAGAGGCTGCCAACATACTGTTGAGTAGAGGAAACTATAGTTGCGAGGCCAGGAAGGAGCAATGAGAATCATCTTGGTCCCCTGAGACTCGAACTTGAGGAGTACTCTGGATTAGAGGAAGTGGTGGAAAGGCGAAGAAAGCGCTTTGTCCACCGCAGCCTGAGCGTGATCCTGACAGAAAATGCCAGGCCCTGGATTTCTGGAGCAGAAGAGAGGCAGTTTTATGCTGAGTGGGGATGCAAAAGGTCCAGGTCTGGAGTCCCCACTCTTTGAACAGGGACCGAGCTACGGCTGGATCGAGAGACCACTTGTGAGGGTCTGCCTGCTCTGCTGAGGTGATCTGCTAGGTCGCTTTGTATACCTGGCAGATAAACCGCTTGAATCAGAGACTTGTGCTCCAAGCACCACTCCCACACCTCATTGCTTCCCGCAAAGGGATAAGAATGAGCACCGCTTGCTTGTTGATGTAATACATCACTGCTTTGTTGTCCGCTTGAAGGAGAATGTTCTTGTGACAAAGGACATCCTCAGAGCTCGGATTGCATAGAGGACTGCTCTCATCTCCAGGACATTTATGTGGAGATGAGTTTCAACTGAGTCCATACACCTTGAGTGTGGAGGAGAGACAGTGAGCTCCCATCCCATTAGCGATGCATCTGTGGTGATGGAGATCTGATGATCCGGGGAGCAAAGGGGAATCCTTCCAGGAGATTGTTTCTGAGACCACCAGGTGAGAGACCTTCAAGGGGCCTGCCACCTTGATGGGATAAGACTGGGGGTGAGAGGTCGGGACCACTGAGTGGAGAGCATCCACTGGGTGGTTCTCATGTGCAGTCGGGCCAGAGGGACAGTGAAGACCGAGGACGCCATGAGACCCAACATACGTTGCATCGAGAGAGCTGTAACCGATTGGTTCTCCCTGATGTAACGGGCCATACTGAAGGATGTGCCAGTCTTCTGTCCTCTGGAAGGAAAGCCTTCGCTGAAGAGGTGTCTAGAAGCCCCTATGAAAAGGAGCTCTGGGAGGGTTGCAGTGAGATTTTTCAAATTCAGCAGAACTCCCATGGACGTGAGAAGACGAAGTCGTTTGCACGGCTTCCAAAGTCCCTTGGCTGGAAGGGCTTGCTAGAAGCCAATCGTCCAGGTAGGGAAACACTGAGTCCGACTTTCTGAGATGCGCAGAGAACTGCACAACACTTTGTAAAAACTGCTGGCGCCGAGGATAGCCCAAAGGGCAGGACTTGAACTGATAATGCTGACCCAAAGCTACAAACCTGAGGAATTTGTGGGTCGGTGGACGGGGATATGCTGGTAAGCATCCTGCATATCCAGAGAGGCCAGCCAGTCGTGTGATGCAGCAAGGGTAACAGGGTACCTAGGAAATCATCTTGAATTTCTCCTGGGAGGAATTGTTTAACTTTCTGAGGTCTAGAATGGGCATCCCCCAGATTTCTTTGGAACCAGAAAGCAATGGAGAACCCTGTGTTTCATGCAGATGCGGGGGCACCAGTTCTATTGCCCTGTTGTTCAGAAGGCCCTGGATCTCCGCGGTGAGGAGATCTGACTGAGAGGCCGACAACCTGGGTTGTCGTATGGGAGGACAATTCGGGGGGGGTTCCAAGAAATTGAGAGAGTAACCTCGCTGAATTATCCAAGAACCCATTTGTCTGAGGTTTGGACTTCACTGGTTGTAGAAGTACATCAGACGACCTCCCACGGAGGAGAAAGTTCCACTCGGGCAGAGTGGATGGAACTGGGCCAACGACTATAAGGTAGCGCTTGGGAGCTTTTAGGGTCCCGCTCTGTCTGCCTTCTTTGAGGTTGGGCAGGTTGGCTTTGCGGAAGCTTCCCTGCCTCCTGCCTCAAAGGACTGACGACTATGAAACTGACGTCTGTTCACATGCCCCCCAGAGGGGGCAGGCGGAGGTCCGCCAACTTAATGGCCGATCTAGTTTTCTGAGTGGCCTCAAGGCTTCTCCACCTGAGGGCCAAAAGAAAGGAGCCATCAAAGGCAGCGCCATCACCTGCTGCTGAGCATCATTCGTGAAGCTCAGAAGACGCGAGCCAGGAATGGCGCCGAGTACAAACCTCGCCGCTGCTGAGCGAGAAGCAGTGTCGAAGCGCCCATGGCGGCTTTGACCTGTTGGTTATTGGACTCAATACCTTTAATAACGGCCAGAAGAAGCTCTGACTTGGAATCCGAATCTGGAAGAGCTTCAACCATTCTTTTCATAGAGTGCCACAGGATATACTCATACTGAGAAAAATAGCCTTGATAACTGGCAACACGTACTTAGAGTGGAGGCAGCAAGACTCTCTTACCTAATGTATCAATCTTACGAGACTCTTTGTTAATATGTCGAGTCGAGTAGAATTGAGGAAGAACGACTTGTCATTCTCTGCCAGGACTACAACTAGGATCCGCAAAGGCTTGGGATGCCAAAATGGGACTCATCCTTGGGAGCTGAATACTTCTTATCAATGGATTTAGCCACTGAGGAATAAGAGCAGGGTTATTCCATACCATTTGAGACAGCGCCTCAAGGAAGGCTGAATCGGAGGAGTCAAACCGTAGGGATCTCTCGGCATGAAGATACTGGAGTCTTAATATCTTCCCAGGATCGAATGTCTGTAGTCTGGAGAGAAAGAGGATCCCGGGTTCTTCAACAGAGACTTAAAGGACAGGTCCTCGACCACAGGCTCTGTAGCAAAGAAAGATCCTGTTTCTCCACTTCATCACCCAACCAAGGTCTGGTCAGGCTCAACATCATCTCCTGATGGTCCAGAAAGGACTGTTTGGACAGGAAAGGAGTGAAAATTAGAGAGGAGGAAATGGCAGAAAAACAAGGAGAGTCCCTATGGTTGCCGCGCCGAGACGGCAAACGGGCTGAAGACGGATCGAGGGGGCGACGGTCGCCGGGCGAGGCACGCGCTCTGCAACGCCGCGGGCGCCATGGACGACGCCAGACGGGCGCGTAACGGCGCTGGACGGACTGACGCCGCGAACGGCATCGCAGACGACGCTCGCCGAACGGCGCTGTTCTCGATCCAACGGCATTACCGGGGCGGCGCCATGGAGATAACGGGCGCCGCCAACGGGCGCCGAGAGACTACGCGGCGCCGCCAACGGCGCCGCAGCCCGGGCGTTTCAAAACGGGCGCCGGCACGGCCACAGACCCTGCAGAAGGCGCCCGGAAAAGCCTGGAACCTGGAAACAAGAGAAGGAAAATACCAGGAGATAAGGGCATCGTGAGGCCTCGTGCCGCAGCCATGTGAGGGGAAACACCTAAGCACGGAGTCGCTAGCACCGAAGAAGGCGCCGCTCGACTAGGAAGGTCCAACCGCCCTACCTGATCGCCGGAGGAGCCCGAGGGCTCCGAGGTAACCGAGCCAGGCAGAAGAACCAACCTCCGAGCCCATCGCTCCATAAGAGCGGCCCACTGATGAAACTGCTCATCTGGAGCCCTACCTATAGGCGGGGAGGGGCTCCGATGTCGAGGACGACGATTATCGGAAGTTGGCGACTCCGAAGAAGGAGACCGGCAACTAGCAACGATAACCGACGTCCGACGCGAACATATACCAGAGGGCGACTTAGTGATGCCTTCTTTTGACCTGTGGGTCAAGAAGAGCTCGAGGCCGAACGGCGCGAGAATGACCTTATTTTATGCGGCAGGGGACCGCCCATCCCCAGGCATCGGACTGACCGTAGTCGGAACCCCGCTGAGGAGAAGGAGGCTGACGGACCCAGCCCGCTGACTGAACAGCTTTACACGAAGTCTCTACTGCCACCTGACCTGCTCATGGTCGACTCCGTCCAGTAGGCCGAGACTTCTTTAAGCAAGTTAAATTTAAATATTAGAAAAATTTTACGAAAAATAGAATAAAACTAAGCGATACTACTATCGTGATAATGTTACAAAAACAAACTGAAAACTATGCGCTAGTTTGGATTTGACTCCCGACTAGTGACTGACGTCGTCTGCACTGAAGCGCTTTTCGACGGTACGGAAAAAAAAGAACTGAAGGCGGTTGGAGGTCGTCGCCGAGATGGTCATTACTGGCCGAAAGCTGTTTCAAGGCTACCGTGTCTCGCGGCGCTCGCTCTCGCGTCGACCCTCCAGCAAAAAGTTTGCTCCCGATGGGTCTTAGTGCCTCCGGCGCCAATCCCACTAGTGTGAATGAGTGGTGGAGACTTATGTCCAGGAAGATCGGAGGAATCTTTGGTGGCTGTAGTGGACTAGGATGTGCTGGAAAGCATCCTGCATGGCCAGTGAGGCTAAGCAATCCTGAGGTGAGGCTTAAACAGTGGTAGCTGGGTTCACAGAGAGATCATTCTGAACTTCTCTCATTCCATGAATTTATTCAAGTGTCTGAGATCGAGGATGGGGTGCATGCCCCCTGACTTCTTCAGAACAAGGAAGTAATGGGAATAGAAGCCTGTGTTGCACTCCACCTCTGGCACTACTCCCACTGTCCTGTTGCTCAGAAGGCCTGCCATCTCCTTCACCAGAAGGTCTGATAGGTGGGCTGAGAGAGTGGGTTGCTTTTTGGGGTGGATAATCTGGAGTGATTTCCATAAAAATTTAGAGAGTAACCCTCTCAGATAATCCTTAGCAGGTTCTGTGGGTCCATCCACCACTGGAACACCTTGCGGGCTGGGGAGGAGAACAGCACTAACTGATCTAATTCGTCTGTGTACTGGTCCCATTGCACTCTGAGTGTCCACTGGAGGACTCGCATGTGCAGTCTGGCCAAGGGAACTGTGGGAATGGCCGCAGCCATCAGACCCAACAGCCTCAGATTTACCCTCGCAGGGCTATGATGACTCTGGTCAACCTCCTGAGCCTGGGCAATAAAACACTCCACCCTGCTGAGAGGCAGGAAGGCTTTGCCCTGTACGGAGTCCAGAACCACCTCTATATATTGCAGCCTTAGGGACGGAATCAGGACAGACCTGAGCAGCTGACAGTGATGCCCAGGGACAGAAACAGCTGGAGGGTTCCTTTCCAGAGTCTAAAGGAGCTGTTCTTTGGATGGGGCCTTTGGGAGCCAGTCATCCAGACAGGAGAAAACATGCAGTCCCTCCCTTCTGAGAGCTGCACCTATTGCTGCTAAGCACCTGGTAAAGACCCGCAGCACAGAGGATAAACCAAAGGGCAATACTTTGAATTAGTAGTGCTCACCCTGAAAGAAAAAACGGAGGAATCTCCTGCGCGGTGGAAACACCAAGATATGCAGGTAAGCATTCTGCATGTCCAGGGAGCACAGCAAGTTGCCCTGCTTGAGTAGAGGCATGAGGCCTGGCAGGGTAACCATGTGGAATGCCTTTGTACTGGACATACAGACTGAGGTCCTTGAGATCTTGTATGGGCCTCAGATCTCCAGTTCTTTTGGGGACCAGTAAGAACCTGGAATAAATCTCTAAGGGTCAACGACCAGCTGCAGAAAGGCAGGCGACGGCACTATCTGTATGGGTCTGGTAGGAACAAAGACTCGGATAGCGGCAGGTATCCATGCAGCTGAAGGAGCACCCCCGGAGGAAGATGAAGAAGCAGTCAGGGAGAGGGACCGACGCCAGGTGGAGTGGTCCTGATCTCGGTTCTTTTGTGACCTGCCCAAAGGACTTGTCTTGGGCTTTAGAGGCCTGGAAGCTCAATTAACCTGCTGGTGATTGGGAAGGAGGGACTCCGGAGGATCCCTGCCCAGAACTAGCTACCTGTTGCTCCATCAGGAATTTTTTTTGAGTCTTTTTTCGTTGCCTGAAGGTGGTTTGGTTGAAATTATGGCAGAGCTCACAGTCCAAGACGTCGTGGTCAGGCCCAAGACAGCAGACATAGAGTCTGTTCATCTGTAGAGGCAATTTTCTTTCCACAGCGGCAGCGATGGAAGAGAGAAGTAGAAGGATTAACTCAATATAAACAAGGTAAAGGAATCTCATTGAAAAAAGACATTCTAAAAAACTAAATGTAATAAAGCCTTAGGCAAAAATGGTGTGAAACTGTGTCGGTGCTTCCGTGGAGACCTATTCCAACAAGCTTGATGGTGTAAAAGACCTGAGGAGGGGGAGTGGTCAGCCACACTTTATAGGCTTGGCAAACATCAGCAGACGATGTTGGCATAGGCAGCCCCAGTGTTACTGATAAAAATCCTCCATGTGGATCCTGCTTCACTGACTGTGAAGTTTCATCTGTGTGACCTGATGACAGATACCCCCGATGAAGATCACCAGTGACACAGCCAGAGGCAGAAGAAGAGCCAGCGCCAGAGGTGGCGCTGCAGGCAGAACTAGGTCTGGTGCCAAGCCAGGCCTGAGAGGTGCGGTCAGTAAGGCATGAGATGATGACGTGGTCACCAGCCAGAACCCAGGGCCTAGCCACACAGAAGGTAAACAGTGGTTCAAAACATGGCAGCAGCCGAGCTGGTGGCTCGATAGAATCACAAGGAGTGATGCCAGAAAGGGACCTCCTTGAATGTGATGGCACACACAATGCCAAAAAGAAAGTAACACATTGACTCCTGACAAAGGGCAACACCATGTCCCTCCATCTTACAGCAGGGAAGAAATGGGAAACCTAGGTGCATGTGGAGTTGTAGCACTGGACAGACCAAGGGAGTCAGGATGTGTACATCTCCCCAGACATCCCCCTCAGGGTAGTGGGTTAAGGGCCCAAAAACTAGAAGAAAAAGGGCATACCAAACAAAAAGGTCCGACAGTCAGTAGAAGGAGTCCATCAAAAAATGACCCGCTTCTCATGAAACCACAGATTATGTACCTAGCGTACAAGCTAGTGTAGCTGATACAAAAAAGTGTCAGCACCCCCCATATGCAGTACAGTTGCTAAGTGGAGTTGGATTGGGTAGTGCCCAGGGACACATGCTGCATGTAGCAACCAAAAGGGAGGTACCCATTGAGGGGGTATATGCTAGGCAGGGAGGAGGAGGACAAGAGAGAGAAAAAGGAGGGAAGGAGCCACCTTCCACAAGACCCCTTTTTTGGGGTGTTGGTGTGAGGGTCCCCCATTGATTCCCACTTATAGGTCAGAGTACCAAGCTTACCTTCTTTCTGAGGGAGGAGCTGGCTCACCCTAAAACATAGCAAGTTCCCTCAGCCCTGTGTGTGGGAGAACACCGGAGGACAGAGGCTCCTCTTAGGCCTGGTTGGACCCGAAACTGGTCAGGGCCTGGCGGAGGCTGTGGCACAGGAGCAGGAGGGCACCCAGACAACTCTCGCCTGGCCCTGCGGGGGAGTTCAGCACCTTATACCAGGGAAAAGGTGTCAGTCTGGAGAAGCGAAGTCACGCCATCCGCCTGAGGCAGACTAGAATTCCTGCAAGCCTGGAGGCTACCTCACTGGCATCATACGATGCCCTTGACTGATGCTGTGCTACCTCCAGGGCCCAAACAGAAAAGCAAATGGCTTGCCCGACTCACTTGCACTGAGGCACTGCAGCTAGCACCAGCTGAAGGCTACCTGATGTGTCATGTGTGTTGCAATGCACATAAGGGCGCATGCTGTGGTAAAAGCCTTCCTCCCCAACGCATCTGTTTGAGCAACATCTGCCTCAGGAGACAGGTCACAAGCTGGGCGTCTCAGCACAATGGGGTCTGCAGCACTTCCAGCCCTGAAAAGGGGTGAAGTACTTCATCTGCAGACCCTGTGGGTGCACAATATCAGAGAAGAATGTCTCTTAGGGCTGAAGGGTAAGAGAAAGGACACTTCCATACTATCCTTGATGCCCCATGAAGGCATTAGACCAGGAAGGGATGACAGCAGTGCCATCACTGGGAACTCAGAGGAGTCCAAAAGGCAGGACTGCTGCCTGTTTAGGACTCAGTGTCAAATGCCTCCAACACAGCCGCCAGGAATTGATGGTATACGGTGTACTCAGCAGCCGAGGACAGTTGGACTGAAGACTCATTCTCTGAGGAGGAGGAGGCTAGCAAAGAGGAAGTGCTGACCCCAGAAGTTGCTGGTGCTGGGAAGAAAGACCAGAATTGTGCAGTGTCAGAGTCCCTCAGAAAGGTTATCTGAGGTACCGACAGACTCTCTGTGCTGTTCCTGCATAAGTGGTCCCTTGGTGCCTGCGAATGCAGGCAACCTCTTCAGGAGTCACAGAAGCCCGAGAGGGAAACAAGACGCAGGTTTTCGAGGGCCTCTGTCTGGGCTGCAGGCTTGAATAGGGGGCCTCACCCTAGAGGATGGCCTAGCAGGATTGCTTAAGTAGGGTTGTCCTACATCAGAGAAGCGATTCGGTCGGACCCCATCGGGGATGCCATCGTGTGGGGCGAGTGGAGCATACAAGACCCTGTGGGGCAGCCATAGTCCCCACTTCTGGCATTGTCAGCCACAGGCTCCAGGGAGAACACTGCCTCACAGCTGTCAGAATCAGAGCCGGCACTGCCTCCAGCATGGGGCTCAGTGTCCATAACAGGCCTGGAAAGTAGTGCACCTCCACTGACATGGCCAGTGCTGTCCTCGGCGCCGAGCTTAGCATCAGCCCCACACACATCACCGCCCCCAGTGCCGTAAGCAGTGATGGGCCAAGGACGACCCAATGGACTACACAGTCACAGGGGTTGCACCTGGTGCTAGGCCCAGGACCGACACCATGGCCAGCGCCAGAGGCAGTGTTGTCCCCCCATCGGTGCTGTTAGTAACACTGGAGGAAAGAACAACCTCCACCTCTGCAACAGGACATAGCACAGCCCATGTGCCAGTCCCTCCATCAACACTGATAACTGTGTAGGAGGGGCCTGGAATTACTGCCTGTGCTGCCCCGCTCATTGTCACCATGAACAGTAACAGAAGCAGTGACAGCACCAGCCCCCCCCCCAAACACTGAGATGTCCACCAAGGTAGAACTATCATATGGTTTCAGCCTCATCACTGGGATGCCTGCTGTTCAGGGCAGGCAGTGTGTTAAGGGTCAACAACCAGTCACCCAGAAGGAGCCAGCTGTCTGCCACGCCCACCCACCACAGCCTCAGATGCCTCAGCAGGGTGACGTCAAGAAGGACCCTGTATTTTCACGGAACCAGAGGTCCCGGGATGGGACAGAGGGGAAAGGCCCGGTGACCTTACCTTGGCCGTTTTCCTCCAAAGGTAGGGTATGAGTGACTTCACTGTGTGGATCTTGAGGGTGTAGCAGTCCTTGGAGCAGCAGGCATCACACTCATCCATGTTGTGCTGGGGGACAAGGCAGGCCCATACAACACTGATGTGGGTCCACTGCAGCCATCTGCTTCCCACAGGGCAAAGACACATGATGGGAAGCTGCTGGACCTTCTTGCTCTTTGTAGCCCCATTTGTCTTTGGCATTATGGAAACTTAAAAGTGATAAAGAAGTAGGGCACTATGAAAACCTTTGGCATGATGCAAGTCAAAAAACAATGGCAATGAGGAACTGAGGCACTGTTGCTCTCACGATGTGCACTCTACAGCAGGAAGAACAGAACTGAACTGCGTAAGGAAGCTGGTGATGGTTACTGGCTGGCACATGTGGCACAGGCACCATCAAAAGCAGATGTCTGCTCCCTCTCTGCATAAAAAATTGCACCCGCAGGACCGTGGTGCCTCCGATTCCAGACCCATAAGTGAGAATCAAGGGTGAAGTTTGATTCCTGGAAGATCACCGGCAACACTAAGGACTGTCCAAGATAGCAACCCCATCTGCAACAAAACTGATGTATACGCATAGAGCATTATAGTGCACACAGGATCAATGATTGGAAAGCGTAGCACCAGCACTTGCTGAGATGAAGCTATGAACTCTAGGAAGATGATGCTCCATAAGAGAAAGTGATGTTCAAGTGGGTTGTTCGCTCAAGTGGGTTAATTAATTCATACAAAAGTAGGGGCAGGGTTTCAGGTCTCTTCTATCAGAGGTCCATCGGTGGCGGGGTAACCTGTGCATGTGGGAGTGGCATGTGAGGCAGGGGCTCAGCTGGAATGGGGACCAGACAAAAAAAAAGAAGTGTGTTGAACCTGTTATACTTTTGTGAGTATGTAGAACTGCAGAGACCAAGATCAGTGCCCTTCCAACTGGTAGCGTTGTTTTTAAAAGTAACCGGGTCACCGTGACCGTTTCGGTTACTACCCCTGCCTTGACAAGGTTGAGGGGCCTGGGTTCTGATATTTCTGATTAGAGAAGTTCATTTCTAGATCTTTAAAAATTTGTGTGGTGCCTCCACCCAGAGTAAATTTAAGGGGGTCTTATTTCAGAGTGGTACCTCCCCACAGTACAGCCCCATATCAGTAAAACCACAGTGCAACCTTGAATCAAACAAATCATGCAATGTTTGACTATTGCTAATAATATGCTCATGAGACAAATTACAAAAATACCAAAAAAACATTTCTTGGGGGACCTTCACAGAGGAAAGCAATGCAAAGAATTTCTGCAGTACAGCAAGTGCTATAATGGCATGACAGAAACTGGAAATCAGCTAAATGCTGGCCGATTAACCTTTACAAATATCGCAAACCACAACCAATAGTCACTTCCCACCAGGCAACACAGGACAGCGTTAAAGGTAGAGTCACATGACCCACATGGGGGATATTTCCAGTGGTACCAGTTTACTACTGCAGTCTAAGGGACCTCCCCAAACTTCACTGGGTACCCAGCCATTGAAATGTTGCAGGCACAATGTCACTGCAGCTGGCTGGCCTGTGGTGGTGCACTTTAACAGAAAACAACATGAGGCATTTAAATAGAAAACCCCACTGGCCATGCAACTGCTTAGAAGAGCCAGACCTCCAAGCAAGGTATTTGTAATTTTTAGCCCGATGGCCAAAACTGTAGTAGGTGCCAACTTAATACAGGTATCTTCAGGTTACAGGGCAAGCCCTGAGGGTACTCACTGTCCCTATGTACTACATCCCTGTTTCCGGGCTCCTTTTCCTCCTCCGATGTAGAAGCAGGCGCTCTCTCAGGATGAAGGCTCGAGCTGACTGTAGATGCAGGCTCTCTCAGGATGAAGACTGGAGTCAGTTGTAGGTGCTGGCTCTTTCAGGATGAAGGCTTGAGCTGACTGTAGATGCTGACTCTCTCAGAACTCAGACCTGTCCAGGGAGCAGGGTCCACGTGCTCCACACCCATGTCCAGGCTTCCAACCCCAGTGTGGGCAATAGCTAGCACCTGGCTGTGGTACCAACTGTCCATCTCCCAGACTGTCTGCTGGAAGCTGCAGGTTTTTGCGCTTTTTCCCCTAGCGCAGGCTGGCACAAAGTCACTCTGGTGCACACAAGCAGACGACCGTGGCACAAAGATACCTCCTTGGCTGAAGGCAGATCACAGTCTCTTACATCAGCAGAAGTCTGAAAATTCAGGAAAACAGGCTCACTGCTCAGGCTCAGTAAACGTAGAGCTTGTGGAAACCTTCCAAAGTCTCACTCTGCTGGTGACTGTATAAGCCCAGGCGGGCTTTGCTGTTAGGGTCGCACCCTGTACTAACCCTCCTCTCTCTTCGGGGGGCTAACTGCAGACTTACTTTCTCTCTCTGCCCTCAAACACCTTCTCGGGGCAAAGGCGGCTTCTCATTGGTGCATCAGGCCCATCAGTTTCTTTAATTAGTATACAGAATGTTCACATGGCACCTTATAGGCTGCTTAAAAAGGCACCAAAGCGCACAGCAAGTCCTCCTCCCAGAAACCCTTGAGAGACAGCTGCCAAGATCCCTGACCTCTGATAGGTGGACAGTGAGGTCAGGGGTCGACAAGATGCTGCCTGTGTTTCTTTATACCATCTGCCATCACTTCAATGTTAAGTTTATGGGGCAATACAAATACTTTTTGGTTTAACCTGCCCCCTGTTTGATAGGCGCACCTGTGCTGTTTAATCCGGTAGTGGTGCTGTGGGGATACTGCTTTTATGCCCCCCCCCCATCGGGAACAAAATTTCTGCGCCCCCACCACCATAATCCAGGCAAGTCTCTGGGCAGGTGGCAGCCACTCCATTCTTGAAGGCGCAGCGCACCAGACACACAGCCTGTTTTACTTATTTTTTCTTTCCTCCTCCTAGTGTCTCCATGCCACCTGATGCTTTCTTGTGTTTCTGGGGTCACAGCACACCGGGGAGGTGCACTGGTGGCCGCTGATTACAGCTTTGAGGTTCTGTGGCACCAGGCGCTTTCAGTGCCACAGAATCATTTGTGTTGGTGCCAGTCTGCATGTTCAAGCAGAGCAGCTGCTTGAATATGCGCACATTTAATGTGCAGTGCCCTCTGTGGCAGTTCCTACAGCAGCTCCTCCAGTCCAGTTTCCAGTAGCAGTCTTGGGGCTGGAGTAAGAAAACAGATGGCAGAGTCCAGGGGCAGACGGGTTTTTCAGGTAAGCCTACCCACAACTGGGGGGGGGGGGGTTTACATAAAGCTTAATTAATGGGAGTACCTGTGTCAGACAATGTTTACACCTGTTCGTGGTGATACTTTTCAACTGATGATGGGAATGGGCCAACCTCCCTTCTTACCGGTCCAGTAGGTCCATTTCAGGTAGCTGAGGTGGATCAAGTAGTAACCACTGGATGGTTGTATGTCCTGAGCACAAGGACTAAGCCCACACTTTACTGAGTTTAAGTGAGATCTGACAAAGTCCTCCAGCTTTACGTATGGAAAGACCTAAAAAGGCTCCATCCAAGATCATGTATGACCTCGTCCAACCATTGCTTAGCAGCAACGGCAATGTTGGATATCGGTATAGACCCTCAACATGAGTTTGGGGCTTAATAGAGGTCAGTGCTGAGGAAGTGTAATGACAGGTTGCTAAACACAGAAATGAAGTTTTAAAAAAATGCAACATAATGGTCATCATGAAAGAGCAGACTGGCAGACTTGCATGTGAAAGAGTAACATTTGTGAAAAATGATGCGACTATGAAGTATAGATAATACATAATGAAAAATTACAATGAACAAGACAGGAAAGCTATTGAGAGCAACAAGAATTCCTGGTCCCCAATGAGGTGGTGTGCTCTACGACAGTGGGTGGTAAAAAGGCACTGAGGAAGCTGGTGCAGGTGATGCTAATTATTGAACCAACATGCAGGTGGCACAATACACTGGTGCCATAAATCTTTGCTTTTGGACCCAAAAGTCCTTGTTCACACAGGGCTGTAGTGTCTCCAGTCCAAGACCAGTGAGTAGGGCTCTATAGAGACACTGGCTCCAAGACGATTTAAATTTAAATTTTAAAAATGGATTTCTGGGAAATGTGTTATGACAAAATCATGTCTAATAGAAATGATTTAAAATGCAAAACTAAATAGTTGTAATTGTCTCATGGACTATTTATTTTTCCTTGTAGAACAGATGGTGCAGCTGCATGCCCTAGCTAATGATCACCTGCTGTATGCTGTTGGGCAGCTGGGAATTCCACACCCTAGCCACCACTGATGCTCTTGAATATTCTGATTACATCAGCTTCACTGATTAAGGTAGCTCTGGGAGGCAGGGATTGTGTGTCAGAGACAGGGGCAGAGACCAAGGTTTGCTGTTCTAGTAGATAATTTATTCAAAACAGAAAGTGTACAAGTTGAGTTAAAAATCACAATAGTCTAATACTTTAATCTGCTGCTACTGCTTGGGCTACAAGTGCCTTCCCTTAAAAGCCTTATTTTCAAAAAGTCACTGTCAGCTCCCTTAGTCCTCAGATTTTCCCTGGTTTACAAAAAAACACTTCTACTGTATAGTTGAACGTTGTTAGGGATGGAAATCCATCCCTCCAGAAATGTTATGCTGCACTAGCTATGTCAGCTAGTTAGTTATGTTGCACTAACTACGTAGCTAGTGCAGCATAACGACTTAGAACGTGGTCGCGCATTCTGGTACTGGCGATTTACGATCTTCAGGAAACTGCTGCAGTGGTGACAACTGTCCAGGGAGGTGAGCAACAATAAAAATTAAAAAAAAAAGTAGGGACACCCAATGCCTTTATGAGTGACCATACACTATAAAAGGCAGTGTATGATCGCTCACACACACCAAGGATATTTTTTAAACTCTCGAGGTTTCTGTGGTAACTAGACCTCTCAAGCTGCATTCTCAAGGTCTCCGTTATCACTGAAACCTCTCAAGTGAAAAATATCCTTGTATACGAGCGATCATACACTAGCCTCTATTTTATGATTGCTTACTGGCTGTAGAATTTGCAGATGTAACTCGTTGTTTTGTATTTTTTTTTTTTTTAAATAGAAGCTTAAAACTGGCTACTGCTCCTCCTGCAACCATCCCTCCCCACACAGCATAGCCACTCATGATTCAGTGAGAGGGGACTATAACATCATGTTTTCCAAGCTGATTGTGGGTGTTCCTAATGCTCAAGAAGGATACTATGAAGGATTTGAAAGAAATACTTCCTCACGTTACCCCAGAGTCTACCTCCCTCTAGTCTCATATCATGTTTCTTAGTTCTTGACCCTCTTCTCTGAAAGATGCAACCCCTCTTGTACCTTGCTAACACTCTTGAGGTACTAGAAAGTCTGTATCTCCCCTCTCTCTTCTCTCCTCCAGTGAATACATATTGAAGTCTTTCAGTCTCTCTTCACATGACTTCTGATGCAACCCCTGCACCATTTTAGTTGCCCTTCTCTGTACTGCTTCAATTCTGTCAATTTTTCCTGAGATGCGACCTCCAGAACTGGACACAGTACTCCAGACGAGGTCTCACTAGTGATTCCTCTCCCTATGCATCCCAGTATCCCACTGGCTTTCCCTACAGCCATCTCACATTGTCTGGTCACCTTTAGGTCGTCGGATATAATCACCCTAGGTCCCTTTCCTGTTTGATGGCTATCAGAACCTCCCCTCCCATCCTGTGTCCCTCTACTGGATTTCTGTGCCCCAAATGCACGATCTTGTATTTCTTTGCATTGAATCTCAGCTGCCACACTCTTGACCACTCCAGCTTTGTTTGGTCCCTTTTCATTTTGTACATCCCCCCTCCCTAGCATGTCCACCTTGCTGCAGATCTTGGTGTCATCTGCAAAGAGGCATACCCTCCCTTCCAGCTCCTCTGCAATGTCACTTATGAAGACATTAAAGAGAACTGGTCCCAATACCGATCCCTGTGGCACCCCCTCTCCTTGGGCTGAGCTCCATTCACCACCACCCTCTGTGTCTTTCCACTCAACACATTTCTGACCCATTTTACCTCCCTGGTTCCCACTCTCAGGCTACCCAACTTGTTTACAAGCCTCCTATGCGGGACGGTGTTGAAGGCCTTGCTGAAATCCAGGTAGGCCACATCCACTGCCTCTCCCTGATCAACTTGCCAGGTCACCCAATCAAAGAAATCTATCAGATCTGTTTGACAAGACCTTCCCACTGTGAACCCATGCTGCCGTGGATTCTGTATCCTTCAGTTCTCTAGGTATGTCGCAATTCTTTCTTTCAGTAATGATTCCATCAGTTTCCCCACTACCAAGGTCAGACTGACTAGCCAGTAGTTGCCACTCTTTCCTGCTCCCACTTTTGCAGAGAGGGACTACATTTTCCCTCCACCAGTCCTCTGGAACTACAGCTGTTTCTACTGATTTGTTGAACAGAGCTGTCAAAGGTGCTGCCAGCGCCCTCTCAAGTTCTTTTAGTATGCTGGGGGGTATTCCATCCTGCCCCACTGCATTATCTACTTTCAGTTTTGCTAGCTCCTTCAGGACCCTCTCCTCCATAAACAGACTGGTGTCCACCTCCTTTCCTTTGGTGCATCTATCCCCTAGCTGTGGTCCCTCCCCTTCTGTAAATACTGAACAAAAATATTTGTTCAGGATTTCTGCCTTTTCTGGGCCCCCTTCTGCACACACCCCTCCATCCCCCTTTAGTCTCACAATCCCTCCTCTGTACCTGCTCCCTTTCACTGATGTACCTAAAAAAGGTCTTATCCTATCTCTTTATTGCCTGCGCTATTCTTTCCTCTGTTTGTTCCTTTGCACCAAACTGCTTTCCCAGCCTCTCTTGGTTTTTCTACATACAGTCTTTTGTCTTCTTCTCTCTGTGTTTCCTTGTACCTCTTACAAGCTAACCTCTTCTCTCTCACCTTTCTGGCCATTTTAGAGAATCGAGTTTTTTTTTTCTCTTTGCTTTACTTACTTGTCTAACATAAAGGCTTGTTGCTTCTGCTATGGCCTCTCCTTCTACATCCCCTTTTTCTGGTTCCATGTGATAATAGCGACCGCACAAAGACAATCGCTAGTATCCCGACCTGCAATATCACCGAAAACAATTTGGCCCATTATACCAATAAAACTACTGAGAATTATTACACCACCTTACCCCACAATAAATAAGATTCTCAATTCAGAGGGTGCATGTAGGGAGGGGCAAACCTGGCTGCAAAAATTCTATATCCTGCAACTGTGGGAATCATAAAATTTACACACCTGCCCCCAGTCCCGAACTCGGGACCTGCTCCGTCTGAGCCATGCACCCTACCCACCACACCACATGGGCTGGCTCGGTGGAAGCAGGTTCCCTGCGGGTCACATCCCTGTCCCCCATCCCTCCACATCCTGTTGCCCACCCTCCTTTCCCGTCGCATATCCTACAGTCGCCATCGCCCTAGTCACCCACGAGGAAAGCGCTGTTATTACGGTCGCCCATATTCGATCACCTTTCTCTCGTGCTATCCCTCTTTCCTCCTTCCCTGCCAGGGATGTCAGAGACATTCTCCCAACTCTGCAAAGTCCTCATCTGGGAGAGAGAAACAGAACACAGTACATCATAATGTGCCTGAGTGCGAGATTGTGTACGTGAAGAGTAAAGTGGAAGGGATTAGCTAGCCACCTTTTCAGGGCCAATCTGCAAACTCTTCAAACTAAATAAAGGCTGAAAATAAAATAATAATGCATGACAGGGTGTGTGGCATACTGGGATGTCACGCCTCGGGTGGTTGGGCACGAAGCTGCACCCGAGAAGTGACATTATCCCAGCTGGACACACCCCTGAGTACGTTATTCCTATTATACAATGGCTCAGTTGTAAAGAAAAAAACAAAGATTAAAAAAAATCTTAAAATAAGTTTTTCCTTCATTTTTGGTCTATGTAGGAACAAGTTTGCGAAAAAGTCAGCAGTTTCTGTTTTGCCCACTAGATGGTGCTGTCAGAACATACCGTGTTCTGTTTCTCTCTCCCAGGTTTTTTATTGTCCCCGCACACAGGTTTTTGCCTGTGCTTGTCTGTCCCAGAGGTATTATACATGCTGGGTCGTGTCTGACCCTGTAATATTTATTTATTTATTTTTTTAAACTGAGTAAAAAATTCAGCAGTTTCTTACATCAGCTGAAGTGTGTGGCCGTCTAGCCAATCGCAAGGACCACGGTGGACTGCCGAGAGTAGCAGGACAAAAACGATTAGAGGTATGGCTTTAGTTTACTTAGGAGCAGGGCAGGGATGAAGGATGTGTGCCACTAGAAACACAGAAAATAAACAATTTTCATGGCAATTTTTTTCCCACGAAGTGAGCAGTGTCAGTGAAATGTGCAATCGGCAATTATGGGCTCCACAGTTCACTGAAGCCACTTGGTTCACAGGAAAAAAAGCTGCCAAGAAAATACAATTTTTTCTCTATGCTGCAATCTGACTTAAAAACTATCACTGTGAATCGCTAGCAGGAGGACTGCTGCAAAGATAGTTGGTAGCGTGGGTGACTTCAAATAGGCCATTTTATAATAGAAGTCCCACACAAAAGATTAATATACAAGTTAGCCAGCCTTGGAGTGGGTCCCAAGGTGGTAGCCTGGGTTAAAAATTGGCTGGACAACAGGATACAGAGGGTAATAGTAAATGGAATTTACTCTGAAGAAAGGGGGGGGTACTAATGGGGTACCGCACGGTTTAGTACTAGGACTGGTCCTCTTTAATGTCTTTATAAGTGACATTCCAAAGGGACTGGAAGGAAAAGTATGTCACTTTGTAGATGACACAAAGATCTGCAACAGGGTTGATACAGAAGGTGTGGTGGAGAGGATGCAAAGGGACTTGGCAAGGTTGGAGGAATGGTCAAATATATGGCAGCTTAGATTCAATGCAAAGAAGTGCAAAGTAATGCACCTGGGAAACAAAAATCCAGGGGAAGAGTGCACAATGGGGGTGGGGGGGTGAGTTAATAACTACAGAAATGGAAAGGGCCCTGGGGGGTAGTCATATCAGATGATCTTAAGGTGGGCAAGCAATGTGAGAAGGCAGTAAGATGAGCTGGTGGGATACTGTGATGCACAGGGTAAGGAATCACCAGCAGAAAACAGGAAGTTGTTATCCCTTTGTGCAGACAGTTGGCAAGACCCCATCTGGAGTTCTGCGTCCAGTTCTGGAGACCCCATCTCCGCTAGGACATAGACAGGATGGAGGGTGTCCCAAAGAGGGCAACTAAAATGGTGCACGGTCTGCACCAGAAGACATACGAAGAGAGAGAGTAAAGAAGCTTAATATGTATACACTCGAGGAGAGGAGGGAGAAGTGGGACATGCTAGAAACTTTCAAGTATATCAAGGGACTTAAGAGTCGAAGAGGGGCGCATCTTTCAGAAAAAGAGATGTGCAAGAACAAGGGAGCACAATTTGAAGATAGAGGGGGGACGGCTCAAAGGTAATGTGAGGAAGTATTTTTTCACGGAGAGGGTTGTGGATACATGGAACAGCCTTCCTGAGGAGGTAGTGGACTCAAAAACAGTGGAGGAATTCAAGAATGCATGGGACAGACATAAGGCAATTCTAGTGTGGGGTAGGAGGAAGTAGGCTGTTGGTTAACTGGGATCTGCAGCCTATGCATTAGGTAGGGAAATGGGCAGACTAGGTGGGCCAAGCGGTCCTTATCTACCATCAAATTCTGTTTCTCTATGTATGTTTCTATTGGAGGATGTGCAGGCAAGCCGGTTTCTGTGGTGGTTGGTTCTTTTTACGCTTGATGCTGTCTTCTGTGTGCTGGGACTAGATCCATGATGTTATGCAGGGATAACATCACAGGTCCAGTCTTAGAGTGACCAATCACAGGCCAACATTTTTTTTTTGCCATTTTATAATAGAAGTTTAAAAATGCCACAGAAGGACTATCACTGGCTTAAGGTACCATATCATGAAAGTGGTACCTTAATGGTGAAAATGTATAAAATGACTTTAAAAAGGTCCACGGGGATTTTGTAACATGAAATGGAAAAACAGTTCCACTTGGCCCTGAAAGTTTTTCTTCTGGAAGGTGTGCACGAGCAACAAGAAGTGCCACAGAGACCCTGTGAGAAACACTGAGTCTATTCAACTATATTTCTTCAGGAACCAAGTCTGAAGATGGCGGTAATGCAGGTTAAGATCTCTGGACAGTGGTAGGCTGGTTGATATTTTATATCTAGACTTCAGTAAGGCATTTGACTTGGTGCCGCATGGGAGACAGCTAGGCAAGCTGAGTGACTTGGGGCTGGGGGAAAGGTTGGTGAGGTGGATTAGGAACTGGCTAAGCAACAGACAACAGCGAGTGGTAGTAGAAGGGAGCTATCGACACCCAGAAGGGTCATTAGAGGGGCCCCTCAGGGTTTGGTTCTGGGTCCACTGTTATGTAATGCTTTCATTTCAGACATTGCGGGGGAAGGGGGAAGGGTACCATGAGGGGTCATAGCCTGAAACTGGTTGGTGGGAAGTATAGAAGAGACCTGTGAAAGCATTACTTCATGGAAATCAATCAATCAAAATCTTTCTTTAACCAGGCAAACACCATTGAGCAGAGCTCCTTTTCAAGGTGGACCTGGGTGAACACAGATACAAGATAACAGGGTAATACACAGAAATAATGATACACAGGCATGATCAAAAAGAAAGAAACATGGATAATACATTGTAAGGAAAGTGCAAGATAAGTGCTATAAATGTTTTCAGATAAGCAGTTGGGCTAACAACAGTAACAGAGAGAAGTCAGTAACAGTGAAAGGGTGGGGTGACAGAAGCCAAAGGGAAGGGACTGGGGACCCTGAAGCACCATGGAGAACAAATGGGACCTAGAGCACAGGTCAGGAGATAGAGTAGGGCACAGAAACAGACTTTGATGGCAGATAAGGACCGCTTGGCCCACCTAGTCTGCCCATTTCCCTACCTACAGGATAAGCCGCAGATCCTAGTTATCCAACAGCCTATTTCTTCCAACCCCCCACAAGAATTGCCTTATGTCTGTCCCATGTATTCTTGAATTCTCCCACAGTTTTAGACCCCACAACCTCTTCAGGAAGGCTGTTCCATGCATCCACTACCCTCTCTGTGAAAAAATACTTCCTCACGTTGCCCCTGAACCCCCATCTTTAAATTGTGTCCCCTTGTTCTTGCATGTCTCTTTTTCTGAAAGATGCTACCCTCTTGGACTTCGCTGATTCCACTGAGGTACTTACACGTTTCTATCATGTCCCCACTCTCCCTCCTTTCCTCAAGGATATACATATTAAGCTCTTTTAGTCTCTCCTCGTATGGCTTCTCTTGCAGACCCTGCACCATTCTAGTTGCCCTCCTCTGGACTGCCTCTATCCTGTCTATGTCCTTGCGGAGATGGGGTCTCCAGAACTGGACGCAGTCCTACAGATGGGGTCTCACCAATTGTCTGTACAGAGGTATAACAACTTCTTGTTTTCGGCTGGTGATGCCTCTCCCTATGCATCCCAGTATACCCCCAGCTCTCCCTATCGTCTTCTCACATTGCTTGCTAACCTTAAGGTCATCTGATATGATTACCCCCAGGTCCCTTTCCTTTTTGTTTTGATACTGCCCTGCCCCCCAATTGTGTAATCTTCCCTGGGTCTTTGTTTCCCAGGTGCATTATTTGCACTTCTTTGCATTAAATCCTAGCTGCCATACTTTCGACCATTCCTCCAACCTTGCAAGTCCCTTCTCATCCTTTCCACACCTCCTTGTGTACCAACCCTGTTGCAGATCTTTGTGTCATCTGCAAAGAAACATACTTTCCTTCCAGTCCCTCTGCAATGTCACTTATGAAGACATTAAAAAGGACTGGACCCAGTACTGAACCCTGTGGTACCCCACTAGTAGCCCCTCTTTCTTCAGAGTGGACTCCATTTACAATTACCTTCTGTGTCCTGTTGTCCAGCCAATGTTTTACACAGGCTACCACCACCCTGGGACCCACTCCCAGGCTGGTTAATTTGACTATTAATCTTTTTTGTGGGACTGTGTCAAATGCCTTGCTAAAGTCTAGGTAGGCCATGTCCACAGCCCTTCCCTGCCTCTCCTCCTCCTTTCTACCCCCCCCGGGGTCCTTCGCTGATCCCAGCCTCTCTCTGGCCCTCTCCCTTCAGTAGGGCAGGGAGGGGGAGGAGGACGAATAGATCGGAGGCAAATAGAGGGAAGTATAACCGGGGGTGAAAAGGTAACTGAGGAATCCGACGAATGGACAGGGGATGCAGGGGGAGGGGAGAGTGGGTATACTAATGGGACAAGAGCAGTGGATAGCCGAAATAGGAGAGAAGAGAGGATGAAGTGTAAGGAGAGGGCCAGAGAGAGGCTGGGATCAGCGAAGGACCGGGGTAGAAGAAAGAGAGGCAACAGAAGAAGGAATTTGGGGGGCATGCACGCTTGGATCAGAATCTAGGATGAGCCAAGATAAGAAAGGTGGTGGTTTAGTCAGGGTTTGCAAACACAGGATTCCTTATTGTGCTGAAGATAGAGTGCTTTGAAAGCTGAGATGCTGAGTTTAGATTTCAATTTCAGGGTTTTTTGCAGGTTATTCCACAGCTGGGGAAGCGCATGGCTAATGGATACCCAGCCAAATCGAGATCTGACCTTTTTTACCTTTAAGGTAAATAAAGGGGGAACTTCTCAGAGCATATCTGCTTAGGGTGCAAGGTGACCGGCAGACCGAGATATAGTCAGGCGGTTTATGGGTAATACCTTTATATGTCCAGATGGCGAAATTTCTTTGTCGTCTGAGAGTAAGAGAAGACCAACCTACAGTGGTATACAACAAACAGTGGTGGGTGGAGTAAGGAAGATCTGTTATGAACCTTAGAGCTCTGTGACAGTGTGTGTCAAATTTTGAAAGAGCGCTGATTGGTCCATGGCTATAAAGGAAGTCTGCGTAGTCTAGTAGGGGTAGGAAGGTAGTTTGGACTAGTCTCATCCTTGCATCTGATGGGAGGAGATTTTTTATCCTATAGAATAGGCCAAGCCTTTGACTAAGCTTCATTGTCAATTGTTCTATATGCTCCATGAAGAAGAGTCTGTTGTCAAGCCATACACCCAGGTATTTGAAGGGAGTTACATACTCTAACTGTTCACCCAGGGCAGTGGATATTGAAGAGAGAGACCTAGCCAAGGCTGGGTTAGGTAAGTTGGAAAAGGGTGAGAAGAGATAGCTTTTGTTTTCTTGGCTTTCAAAAGCAACTTTTGCTTCAGGAGCTGGTATTGCAACAAGTTAAAGTCATTCTGGAGGGCTGTATATGCCACCTCTGGTGAGGGGCCACTGGCATAGAGCAGTGTCATCCGCAAAGAGGTGTATTTGGGCTTTTCTGATGGTGGTGTCTATTCTGTTTATATAGACAGCGAATAGCAGTGGTCCCAGGATGGAACCTTGAGGTACGCCCCTCAGGAGGGGTTTTAAGGGAGAGACTTCACCTTCCACTTTTACCTGCTGGTATCGGCCTGTGAGGTAGTTTTCAAACCAACAAGCAGCTAGAGAGTCCAGACCAATATACCGGAGGGCTGAGAGGAGCAGGTCATGATCAATGGTATCGAAGGCTTTGCTTAGATCCAAGAACAATGCACATACAAAATTCCTCCTGTCCAGTTCACACTGCCAGTCGTTTGTGACCTTAGCCAGGGCCGAGGTAGTACTATGTTGCACTCTAAAGCCCGACTGTAGTGGATTAAGCAAATTTGCCGATTCCAGATGGTTTCTGAGCTGAGAGTTCACGATTTTTTCTAGTAGTTTGGACAGAGTTGGTAGTTAGGAGATTGGCCTATAATTATTCAGGTCACTGGAGTCTCCCGATTTGAACAGAGGGATAACATGTGCTGTCTTCCAAATAGTGGGAAGGGTCACCCTATGAGAGGGTGAAGTTGAACAAATGGGTGATGGGCACTGCAAGGACATGGAAGCCCGAGTTTAGGAGATAGGAAAAGCGCTGGTGCAGACCTTATTGAGCCCTAACATCTAACTGGAGCAGAAGGTCTTCAACTTCCTTCAGTGTTGTGGGTTGGAATGAGAAGGATATGTTTGAGGGGGAGGTATCTTGATTAGTGGCTCTCAGCTGTGAGTGGAGTGAACTTGCTGGGGAAGTGTCGAAGGAGAGGCTTGCAGTGGCAAAGTGATTGTTGAAGGCATCGAGAATTAACGGTTTCTTGGTGAGAATATTGGCCCCAGTCGAGATTTGCAATGGCAAGGTGGCACCAAAGGGATGACCTTCAATGTCTCTAAATTCCAGAATTTTGTGGAGCATTTGGCTGAATGGTCAAATTAGTTGCAGTAAAACTTAACTTTCGTTTCTCTGGCCATTGTGGTGCAGAGGTTCCTAGCCTTCTTGAAGAGGGTCCAGTCATTTGGCAGTTTGGATTTGCAAGCTTTTTTCCACAGCATATCTCTTGTTATGCATAGCCTCCTTTAACTCAGTGGTGAACCACCAGCATGACTTATTCCTAACGCTAGTTTTCACAAGGGGTGCGTGCCTACTGATGGTGCCTAATACTATGCCTTGGAATATATCGTAGGCAGTGGACACAGTTTGCTAAGTAAAAATCGGTCCAGTGCACAGAGTGAAAGAGATCTGATGCGTATGCACAGGGGTCAAGGTATCGGAGGCACCTTTTGAGGGAGAATTTAGATGCACCAGAGGTAGTGTGGTTAGACCTCACGTAGGCGATGATGCAGTGGTCACTAATGTCAGTGAAAAAGACACCAGCGTGGGTGAATAGGTAGGGCTTGCTGGCAAGAATAATATCCAACGAGGTGCTATTGGAAGGATTTGATTTGTTAGGGCGTGTAGGTTCACTGATGAGTTGTGTCAGCCCGAGAGAATCGCAGAGAGTTTTTAGAGGACAGGAAGCACTGGATAACCAATCTTGGTTGAGGTCACCTAATAATATAGACTCAGACTACCTTTGCTCCAGGATAAGGCTTAAATGATTTAGAAGTTGCAACCCTGAAATGGTGGTGATGCCTTGGAATGCGCTACCTGAGGAGTCGGTATCAAGGGAATCAGTGGGAGGTTTTTAAGAAGGGATGGGATAGATACATGGGCAGGATACAGCATACCTCTCAACTGTCCCTGATTTTCAGGGACGTCCTTGATTTTGCCTCAGAATTTTCCTCTGTCCCTCGTATAATTTTGGTTTTTGTGACAGAACAGGGGGGATTAAAAGCACAAAATAATGTCAGACATTAAAGTTACAGACTTCTTCCAAAAAAATATGTATTTACACAAATCCCCTTATTCTATCAGCTTTCGGAATGAATAGTATCAATAAAGGTATAGACTTTTCCACAGTAGCCAGAACACATCATGGCAAAAAGGCACCAAACTCTCGATTTCTGGAGCAGACCTGAGAGTCTGGAGTGGAGGGTGGATGCAAAAGTGTTCACATCTCTGATCCTTCACTTGTTTAACAGTGACTGCACAATGTCATCCACGTGAGACCCCTTGAGAGGATCTGCCACTGTTTGGCTGAAATCATCTGTCAGAGTATTCTGGATTCGTGGCAGATAAGATTGCTTGGAGTGTGGTCTCCTACTCCAGAAACCATAGACACTCGATTCCTCTCTTCAAAGAGGATAAGAGTGGGCTCCTCCTTTGTTGGCATAATACAGGACACATTTGCTGTCTGTCTGAAGGAGTACTGTTCCCCCCCCCCACAAAGGTGTTTATGACATCTTGGTCCAGTGGCGGCTCATCGGACATGTCCCTGCTTCCTCAAAATGGTATCTGCCTCCACAGGGACTCACCTTGGTCTGAAGTTACACCACAAATTCCCCCTCATGGCAGGACTGGAGAGAGGAGGGCCATGCTCCCCCTTCCAGTTCAATAATCCAGAAGACCACAGTGCATTCCCGGGTAGTGGTGCGGACTCTGTGACGAGTGGGCAAAGCTTCATTAAGCTGCCCCCTGACACTCTCTTTCCTGGTTTTCTCCCCATCCCTGCCGCAGAACGTCAAGTATGTGTGTGGAGGCACACACGTATGACTGTTCCACGGTCCTCTACCCTCATGATGCCCATGCTGCACTCCCACCAGGCTTCTACCTGGTGGCAGTCTAAGGCTGGACTAACATTCCTCCTCTCCCTTCTCATGGAAAGGAGAGTAGTCCCTCAGACACTCCATCCTCTCCTGCCCCAACCGACTCTCAGCAAGCCAAGTCCATTCTTGAACCTTAGTCGCAGGCTTGGCAGAAGTTAAGATGCCAGTGCTTCAGCCTACTAGGAGTACTGTCTTTTGACTCAAGCTAATGGATGTAGAGATGAATTTCTGAGTCATTCCAGATTTCTTGCGTTTCAGACTGACAGTGTGCTCTCCTCTTTGCCAAGAAGCATCCATGGTAAGAGTCACCTCTGGCTCGGATCGAGAGAATAGGAAGCCCAGGAGAAGAGTCTCCTTTTCTGACCACCACAGAAGGGGCCACACCTGAACTTCGGTCACTTTCGTGGGGTATCTGTCACACTGATGTTATCCATCTGGATTAGCAGAGGACCGGAACAGAGATGGTCCAGAAATGCCTGGAGGCTGTTCAGGACATTTACATGCAACCTGGCCTCCACCTTGATCCATGACCCCTGGGGTCTGGGTAAGGGCTGAGATGGGCACCTCAACTGAAGCTTGAGGCATCCTTGGTGAAGATCTGTACAGGAGCTGGTACAAAGAATGTAATGCCCTTGAACAAGCTTTTGTGATCCATTCACCATAATGCTCTGTGAAGAGGAGGAGACGTGATGAGAACCACTTGATTCAGCTTGTCTGTAAACTGATCCCTCTGGACCCCGGGTGTCCAATGACGGATCCTCATATGAAGGTGTGCCAGTGGCACAGATCCTATGGCTGCAGCCATGAAACCCAGGAGACATAACATTGTTCTCGCAGACACACAGGGTTTCTGTATACCAACTGTGCCTGGGCAATCAGATTATCTGCCCTGTCCTGTGGCAGGAGAGCACATCCTTTCTGTGTGTTTAAGACTGCCACTATGTATTGCAGTCCTTGGCAGGGAGTCATCACAGACTCTGGCAGACTGGCACATTCACTGTGATCCTCAAGTCGAACAACTGATGTGTCTGAGACTATGTAAAGAACTGTTACGTACTTGCCATAACAGTAGATCTTTGAAAGAATCTCTTCCATTAGGCCACACATTTAGAACTACAGCCATCAGGCACTAGGACCACATGGAAACTTTTGCTATCTGGAGACCACCCACGACAAAGTCATGCATTAGCTTCTGCAGCACTCCTCAGTTCCCCACCGGAGATTAAGCTTGGAGGACCGCCACCTATGGGGAACAGGACATCAGACCAGCACAAAGCGTACAAGGCTAGATATAATACTGGATATTACAGGCATAGATTAGAATCAGGCACAATATCTGAAGGTATCGCCACTTAAACAGAAGGGGGACTGAAGGTGGGACAGCAAGGCCTAATGGAAGAGATTCTCTTGAAGATCTCTTGTTATGGTAAGTATTTAACTGTTCTATCTTCTTCAAGGATATCTCTTCCAATAGGCCACACCTTTGGAACGAGTCCCAAGCAGTCACAAAAGGCTCTGAGAGGGAGGTACAGTCTGATTCATTCAAGACAGAAGGCCTTGCAGTACAGGAAGCCCAAAGTCAGCATGTCTATGGGAGACTATGTCTAGACTGTAATGTTTAGTGAAGGTGTTGACAGTGCTCTATGTGGCTAGAGTACAAATGTCAGCAGCAGGGACATTTCTGAAACAAGCAGTAGAAGTGGCCATCTCCCACAAACAGCACCAGGAAGTTCCTTACCATACTTCTTACAGCAGAATGTAATACAATGTGCCAGCCATTTGGACACGCACTGTTTTGACACAGGTGTGTCCTCTTTCCAGGGGTGAACAAAACAAAAAGCTGAGAGGACTTTCTACAGTCCTTTGTGCGATTTACACCAGGTCTCACCCTGACTGGCATACTCGGGTTAGTGAACAGGAAGGTATATTGTTTGATTCAGTTAAAGTCAGGCACCACCTTTAGCAGAAACGTATGATCTGTATGCAAAGGAACTTTATCTTTGTGAAAAATCAAATAAAGAGGCTCACTCATTAGAGCTTGCAGCTCTGAACTCCTTCAAGAAGTGATTGCAACTAAAAAAATATTTTCCATGACAGAAAACGTAGGCAACAACTTGTAGCCGGGCTCAAATAGACCCAATGTCAATTTCTAAAGCACAAAATTCAAGTCTGAAGGAGGGACTGGATTACAAATGGGAGCTTTTATATGAAGAATGCTGCTCAAAAAAGTACAGGCCACCTCCTGTTGTGCACCCATATGTCCATCAGTAAAAGCATGGAAAGCTAATATAGTGGCCAAATGCACCTTAAAGGAGAAATACTGTATGCCGGAATCTGACAGGGACAGCAAGACAGACACTTAACACAATGGTAGAGGTACTGGAGGCTCCACCACCAGTTGTAGGAGTAGAAACCATATCTGGTGAGGCCAAAATGGGGCTATGAGGAAGAAGGTATCACCTTCTAGTTGCAGTTTGAGGAGGATGCTATGTAGCACTGGAATTGGGGGAAATGCGAACAGGAATTTCCTTTTCCAAGAGAAGCACAACACGTCTCAACACAAACCTACAGGCCCTGCAACGAGTGAGCATAAAAACAGCAGTTTTGTGTTGTGTGGAGACACAAAAAGGGTCCTACTCTGGTCGACCCCATTTTGTGAAGAATTGCCTACCACAGAGGTCAGCAGTTTCCATTCATGCAACTGGAACTGTGACCTGCTTGGCTCCTCTGCTAAGACATTTTGGGTACCTGGGAGATGCACGGTTAACAGTTGGGAGGCGGTGGGACAAAGCCAAGTATCATACACTCACTGCTTACTGCAAAGGGGATAGGAATGGGTGCCCCTTTGTTTGTTGATGTAATGCGTCACACTGGCATCTCCTGTCTGGATTAACAGAGGACCCAGCGTTAAATGCTCCTGAAATGCCTGGAGGCTGTAGAGGACAGCTCTCATTTCCAGGGCACTTATGTGTAACTTGGGCTCCACCTGAAACCATGACCCTTGTATTTGGTGGGGAACCAGATGCACACCCCATCCAGAACCCAAGACATCTGTGGTGAGCATCTGTGCAGGAGTTGGAACAGGGAATGGAATGCCCTGTAAGAGATTGCTGCAATCCATCCACCACAATAGTGCCCTGCACAATGGGGACATGACAAGGACCCTTTGGTCCAGCTTATCCATCAGCAGAGCCCACTGGGCCCTTAAGGTCTACTGTGGTATCCTCATGTGCAAGTATGCAAATGGTATCGTCACAATGGTCAAAGCCATGAGGCCCAGAAGTTGTAACATGGCCCGTGCAGGAACATAGTGACTTCTGTATACGAGCTGTGCTTGAGCAATCAGGCTTTTTTTCTCAATGGTGACTGGTATGCCTCGGCAGGGAAGGAGACTTCTCTGTGCTTATGGCCTGATGATTAGGACAGCCATGACGAAGATCGTTCCCTGTCCCGGTCATTTGACTTCAGCAGCTGCGTTCCGGCTGATGTAGATAGCTATAGCGATTTTGGGCCTTGCTCCTTCTCCTTGGCGGCTAATACTTTTTGAAGAAGGAAATTTTCTAAAGCTTTTTTATGGTATCGCCTCATTGCTTGGTTGAAGCCCTGGCAGATCTCGCAAGTCCTCCCGTTATGAGACAGGCCAAACAATACACACAAACTGTGTGAGTGTGAGACTTCTTTATAGATTTGGTCTCCACACTTATATCGAAATAACAGCTGATGATTTTGGCTGCATGCAGTGATGATGAAAAACACTGTGATAAAATAAAGAGGAGGAACCATCAATGGCTAGCTGACAACATTTCCTCTGTAGGTCTGACTAGAATGATCAATGGCAGAAAAAGAACTGATGAGCGATGGGGCCATCCAGGCTTATGCGGACACAGATGCATTACATTGTCATGGAAGGCCCCCAGCTAGCAAAAGTTTCCATGTGGCCTAGTGCCTGACGGCTGTAGTTCTAAAGGAGTGGCCTAATGGAAGAAATATCCTCGAAGATCAGAGCTTCCCTGGAGCTGTTATTCAGGAGCCAGTTGCCCAGATAGAGAAATGTACATAGGCCTTCCCTGTGAAGGGCTGCTGCAACTATTGCCAAGCATTTAGTAAAGACCCATGGTGCAGAAGACAAGCCAAAGGGCAATAATCTGAACTTGATAGAGAAACAGATTTTGACGGCAGACAAGGACTGCCTGGCCCACCTGGTCTGCCCATTTCTCTACCTACTTAAACTTCAGATCCTAAATGATCAGCAGGTCACCCTCTCTTTCCTATCACTAGGGTTGCCTTCTGTCTATCCCTTGCATTCTTGAACTCACCAATTGTTTTAGCCTCTACAACCATCACCCTTTCTGTGACAAAATACTTTCTCACATTACCAGAGTCTCCCCTCCCCCAGCCTCATATTGTGACCCCTTGTTCTTGCACATCTCTTTTTCTGAAATATGCTGCCCTCCTGGACCTTATTTATTCCCCTGAGGTACTTGAATGTCTCTACCATATCCCCCCTCTCCCTCCTTTCCTCCAGGGTATACATATTGAGGTATTTCAGTCTTTCCTCATATGTTTTCTGGTGCATTCCTTTCACCATTTTTGTTGCCCTTCTCTAGATCGCCTCCATTCTGTCAATGTCCTTCCGGAGATGTGGCCTCCAGAACTGAACACAATATTCCAGATGTGGCCTGCCCAATTGTCCATACAGTGGCATCACCACCTCCCCTTTTCTACTCGTTATGTCCCTCACTATGCACCCCAGCATCCTCCCGGCCCAGGATTGCGGTCAGTCCGAAACATGTCAGGCCAGGACACATTTGTCTATGGTGGAATAAACAAGCAAAAGCATGGAAATAAGGACCATGTGTGGGAATTTTTTTGAGCATCCCTCTTTATGGGTTTGGCGAGTTCCTGAACCTTTATTTTTTATCTAAATTGTTTGGTTCTAGTGCACACTCATTCTATACCTGCCTTTTCACATTTCTTGGCAACCTTCAGGTTGTCCGTTATGTTTACCCCAGGTCCTGTTCCAGTTTTGTTGTTGTTAGTATCTCCCCTCCCCACCCCCTGCATTTTGTATTCCTCTCCAGGATTCTAGTGGGCCAAGTGCATGACTTTGCACATTTCTGTATTGAATTTAAGCTGCCACACTCTTGACCACTCCTCCAATTTGCCTAGGTTTCTTCTAATTTTTTCTACCCTGTCTGGAGTGTCTACCCTATTGCAGACCTTGGTGTCATCCGCAGAGAGGCATCCCTTCCAGCCCCTCCACAATGTCGCTAATGAAGACACTGAAGATGATTGGCCCTAGAACTGAGCCCTGTGGCACCCCACTTGTCACCCCCTCTCCTGGGACTGAACCCCATTTACCACCATTCTCTGTGTCTAGTTGCTCAGCCAATTTCAGATCCAGTGTACCACCTTAGGACCTGCTCCCAGACTGTACAACTTCTTTACTAGCCTCCTGTGTGGGACAGTGTCAAGTGCCTTGGCAAACTCTAGGTAGGCCATGTCCACCACCCCTCCCTGATTCACCACCCTGGTTACCCAGTCAAAAAAAAATCTATCAGATGTTTGACAAAACCTCCCTGCTGTGAATCCATGTTGCCTTGGGTCTTGTCCCCCCCACTAGACTCCAGGTATACCACAATCCTTTCCTTTAACATGGATTCCATGATTTTCCCCACCACTGAGGTCAAGCTGATCGGCTGACAATGTTTGCCCTTGAGCATAAAGTGGAGGTATTTTCTGCTGGATTTCTTGATCTTTACATGAAGGTACACGTCCTTCGTGTCTAGAGAATAGTGCCAGTACTCTGTTTGCAGAAGTGGAACCACAGCTCATAGGGATACCATTCGAAACTTTGTGCATTCAATTTACAGTTCAGATCCTTGAGATGCAACACAGGACACAGATCTCCTGTCCATTTCAGGACTAGGAAGGACTGTATCTAGAATAGAACCCTTTGTTCCTCTCCTGAGGAGGAACCAGTTCTATGGCACACTTTTGGAATCAAGACTTTACTTCCTTCAGAAGGGACAAGTGGCCCGAAGGATAAAAGGGAAGAGGTGGAGGATGATCTGGTGCGGATTTTAACAGCTCCAGTGCATGTCCCCTTGCAATTATCTCTAGAACCCACTTATCCATAGTGATCCCAAACCATTGTTTCAGATGCAGGGAGATATTGCCCCCCCCCCCACTCACCCCTAGAGGTAACAACTGAGGCGGGGGGAGAGATGGAAGACAGTCGGTTCCAGTAGTGGCAGCAGTACTGGAACAGATTCCTTTGGGTGCTTTTGTGTGGGTACCAGCTCCTCAGCCACAGCCATGCTGACAGTAGGCACAGTTACCTCGGGCAGCAGGATGACGAAAGCAGCCCCGACCACAACCTCCAGCAGGAGCGGAATGCAGAGACTTTACAGATCTTAGAGTCATTTTTGAAGTTTTAAAGCAAAGTAGGACTTCTTTAACATCATAACCGAACAGTTTTGTCCCTTTAAAAAGGGGCATTAAAACCTGCCTGTTGTACATCTTTGGCAAAGTCAGCAACTCTAAGCCAAGAATCTCTCTTCATGCAAATGCCAGAAGCAGCTGCCTTGGAAGAAGCAGAGACATAAGGTAAGTGCAGCAAATGTTTGCCAACGTCGGCACCATAAGACAATGTGTTAAGTACATTATTCTTGGCAAAGCCTGAGATGCTGTACGAGCAGCTTTCCACGGGCTGTTCTGTTATTTGATCATGTGGGTCTGGTAGTCTGCAATTTTAAGGCCTAATGATGCAGAAGCATGTGCACGCTTGCTCGTCACATCCAGCTGCCTAGATTTTTTTTTTTTTACCAGGAGGGAAAGTAACAGACTGATGGCAGATAAGGACCGCTTGGCCCACCTAGTCTGCCTATTTCCCTACCTGCAGGATAAGCTGCAGATCCTAGTTAACCAACAGCCTATTTCTTCCTACCCCCCCCACAAAAACTGCCTTATGTCTGTCCCATACATTCTTGAATTCTCCCACAGTTTTAGACCCCACAACCTCCTCAGGAAGGCTGTTCCAAGCGTCCACCACCCTCTCTGTGAAAAAATACTTCCTCACATTGCCCTGAGCAGTCCCCCTCTGTCTTCAAGTTGTGTCCCCTTGTTCTTGCACATCTCTTTTTCTGAAAGATGCTACCCTCTTGGACTTTGTTGATTCCACTGAGGTACTTAAAAGTTTCTATTGTGTCCCCCTTTCCCTCAAGGATATACATATTAAGCTCCTTTAGTATCTCCTCATATGGCTTCTCTTGCAGACCCTGCACCATTTTAGTTGCCCTCCTCTGGACTGCCTCCATCCTGTCCACGTCCTTGCAGAGATAGGGTCTCCAGAACTGGACACAGTACTCCAGATGGGGTCTTACCAATGTCTGTACAGAGGGATAACATCCTGTTTTCTGCTGGTGATGCCTCTCCCTATACATCCCAGTATCTCCCCAGCCTTCCCTACTGCCTTCTCACATTGCTTGCTAACCTTAAGGTCATCTGATATGATTACCCCCAGGTCCCTTTCCATTTTTTTTTAATGTTACTACCCCCCCCCCCATTGCGTAATCTTCCCCTGGGTTTTTGTTTCCCAGGCACATTATTTTGCACTTCTTTGCATTGAATCCAAGCTGCCATACTTCTGACCATTCCTCCAACCTTGCCAAGTCCCTTCTCATCCTTTCCATGCCTCGTGTATCAACCCTGTTGCAGATCTTTGTGTCATCTGCAAAGAAGAATACTTTTCCTTCCAGTCCCTCTGCAATGTCACTTACAAAGACATTAAAAAGGACTGGACTCAGTACTGAACCCTGTGGTACCCCACTAGTAACCCCTCTTTCTTCAGAGTGGACTCCATTTACAATTACCTTTTGTGTCCTGTTGTCCAGACAATGTTTTACCCAGGCTACCACCCTGGGACCCACTCCCAGGCTGGTTAATTTGATTATTAATCTTCTGTGTGGGGGACTGTGTCAAATGCCTTGCTACAGTCTAGGTAGGCCATGTCAACAGCCCCTCCCTGGTCTAATACTTTGGTCACCCAGTCAAAGAAATCAATTAGATTTATCTGACATGACCTTCCCGCTGTGAACCCATCCTGCCTTGGGTCCTGTGCCCCACTGGCCTCTAGGTACTCAACAATTCTCTCCTTCAGAAGTGATTCCATCACTTTCCCTATCACAGAGGTCAAACTGACAGGTCTATAGTTTCCTGCCTCTGTCTTGCTCCCACTTTTGTGAACGGGAATCACATCCACCTTCCACCAATCCTCAGGTGCCACACCATCCTCCCATGATTTGTTAAAAAGGATAGTCAGTGGTGTCACTAGTTCTCCCCTTAATTTTTTTTTTTTGAATTCTGGGGTGAATTCCGTCAGGCCCCACTGCTTTGTCCACCTTCAGTTTTAGGAGTTCTTTCAGAACCCTTTCTTCTGAGACAGGACTGGGATCGACCCCCCCTATCCAGACTGCTTCTGTTAATATGACCTTCCAATATAAAGTTCCTACAAGTTGGAACAGACTTCCCCCTTACCTTAGAGACCCAGACTCGTCTTTTACAGAATATAAAACTGCAATAAAACATGAATTATGTTTTAGATGTTTGTGTAATAGGTAGTTATATGTTTAAGAGGTTTGACTTATGTCTTGTATCCTTTGATGTAATGTGCATTGAGTGTTATGTATATTCTGAATATGTTTTTGTACATTTTTACGACACAGGATTGCCTTGTAAATAGGGACTTTTTGAACCGTAATGGCAAATTTCTCTGTATAAATAAAATTTTACTACTACTACTAATTGGATTAGGCATCTCCCCCTCCTCCTCTTTTGTGAATACTGAGCAGAAATATTCATTCAGTATCCCTGCTTTTTACTGTCCCTCTCTGCCCACCCACCGTCCTTTCTATTCAGTCTCACTATCCCTCCCTCCCTTTGTCTTTCTATGCTCCCTGATATACCTATAAAAGGTTTTATACCCCTTCTTAACTGAGTTGGCTATCTTTTCCTCAGTTTGGGCCTTTGCTATTCTGACTTACCTCCCTGCTTACTTCTGCCTTAACTGGTACAGTTCTCTGTCTGGCTCCTTCTGTGTTTCCTTGTACTTTCTAAATGCTATCTTTTTCTCCCTTACCTTCCTCGCCACCTCTTTTGAGAACCACAGTGGCTTTTTCTTTTGTTTTGATTTGTTTATTTGCTTCACACAAAGGCCTGTTGCCTCTGTGATGGCAGTTTTGATGTTTCCCCATTGTTGCTCCACCCCTCCTTCTGGCCTGTTTGCTAGTGCTTTTCTAAGGCACTCTCCCATCTTGCCAAAGTCAGCCCTCCTGAAGTCCAGTATCCTCACTTTTGTATGGCTCGACTCTGTAGCTGAGTTTATCGTGAACCACACTATTTGGTGGTCACTTGTTCCCAGATGGCTACCCACTTCTAGATCTGAGATCCTCTCACTGTCCCCATTTGAGAGTACAAGGTCTAAGATTGCTCCCTCATGAGTGGGTTCCAAAACTAGCTGTCTGAGGCATGCCACCTGTAGGGCATCAAGAATGGCCCTGCTCTTGGATGTGGCTGCAGCAAAGGTGCTCCAGTTAACATCTGGCATATTCAGGTCCCCCATTAACAGCATCTCCCCTTTCTCTGCCATCCTAAGGATGCCTTCCATCATATCCTTGTCCATTCCCTCCCTCTGGCATGGGGGTCTGTATACAACCCCTTTGCAGATTGTGGTGCCATTTCCAGACTCCTTAGTGACCCACTGTGCCTCCTCTCCTACCTGTTTACTTTTTTGTTCCGTTGCTTTTATCCCTTCCCTTAAATAGAGAGCTACTCCTCCCCCTCTTCCACCCTCCCCATCTCTCCTGTGGGTTGTGTACCCTGGTATGTTAACATCCCAGTCATGGTTCTCTGTGAACCATGTTTCTGTGACTACTATGATTTCCAGGCATCTCTCTTCCATCAAGGCCACCAGTTCAGGGAGCTTGTTGCTCAGACTATGGGAATTGGTACTCATTACCCTCCATTTCTTGATGGCCTTACCCCTTTTTGCCCCATCCCTGTCCTTATTACCTCTGTCATTTTCTCCATTTACCCCTGCACTTCTCCCTGTCGACATCTCTGTCTTGGTGTTTACCTCATTTACTACCCTGATTTTTGGGGGGGCTAGGATTTCCCTGCTCCTTTCCAGTGCCTCCCCCCTTGGCTAGTTTAAATGCTTGCCAATGAAGCATTTAAACCTATCACCTAGGATCCTGGTTCCCTCTTGAACAGATGCAGACCATCATGCCAGTATAGGCCTGCATCACTCCAGGTGGACCCCAAGTCCCCAGTGTAGCCAAATCCCTGAGCTCTACACCAGTTTTTCAACCACTGATTGAATCCCATGGTGTGGAGCACCCTAGCCTTATCCATGCCATAGACAGGCAGCACCTCCGAGAAGGTTACCATGCATGCTACTTGTCTAAGGCCCCTCCCCAACTCCACAAACTCTTTCTGCACTGCTCTGATCCCTGTCATTTGTCCCTAGGTGGACAATGACATCCAGGCAGGCACCTTACCTCCCTCTCCTCTTCCTCCCCCAGTTCTACCCCCCTAACAATGGAGTCCCCCATCAGGAGTAGTTTCCTTCCCCTCTGGGGTCCCATGCCACCCGCCTGTGGGTCTCCCTTGTGGAGGTTCCCAGCATCCTCCTTGGTCTCCACTGCGGGTGCCTCCATAGAGGAACCACACTTTGCCAGAACGGTATATGAATTGTGGAGAGGTACAACTGGAGAGATGCGCCCCGGTTCCACCACCCTCACCCTCCCTGAGCCCACTGTGGTCCAACCGCTCCTCTTTCTTGGCAACCTCTGAGGCAACAGCAGTGGCCTTGGTGGTCCATGGGTGGGAGAGGAGGTCCCCCAAATCCTGGTCAGCTCAGCCTGGAGATGAACAACCTCCTCCCTCAGCCCAGAGAGGTGCCTCCAGATGGGACAACACCACATCCTTCAGAACGTCTCCCATAAGACTGCTGCTCCTCAGCTACTTCACTGCACCACTCCCATCATGTCTCATTTCTGGCCCCTTAACTGTTTGGAATACTTACACTTTCCTCTGTTTGTTTTTTCTCCCTACTTACTTACATGCTCATGTGTCTAAGGGTCCTAGACCTATCGTGAGCAGTCATGATGACTACAGAGTTAGTTTCTGGCTGGTTAGCATAAAAAGACTTAGCAGATAGTGCACGATACTGCTTATCAGACTTTCCATGCGCTCCAGGCAGTGAGCTTGGTTTGTACCATGCAGCAAAGGTAGCATCCTCTAATGCAGGATATACAGGTGGAATTATAATGGAAGGGGAGCAGGCACCTCCAAAAATTCCATTAGATTCCAGCAAAGCCCATGGCACACTGCATTTACTGCATCATGGCTTGGAAAGTCAGATCTTCAGGAGGGGATCTTGGGGTATAATTCACTGAGAAACACCAAACAGAGAAAAAGCCACCTCACCAGCCGGGTGTGAATGAAGAAAAACTGTACCAAGGAGAATGACTCCAGCACTACCCACCGAGGAACAAAAGACACACAGTCAGAAATATGACCAGTAATAGTTTTAATAGAACATACTAAACAATGATGTCAAGACCTCTTTCAGGAACACCCAGTGGGACCCACAAACCTCCTACCAGTTTCGTGTTACAGCGTCATCGGGGAGTGTTCACCTGTTGTAGCTGCAACTTATTTACTCTAAGTGCTTAACATGGTACATACCAACAAATGTACATATAACTACAGTACCACAGACAAAAGATACAAAATAATGTGATAAATGAAAAAATATAAAAAAAATACATGAAGCAGGAAAGAACTGAAAGGCTGCATTGTTACATTATACAGTTTATAACAATGACAAACCTGCATAGGACACGCATCAGAAGTTCTTTTTAAATCATTACAACTCTAGTGTAACAAGTAGCAGGTAAAGCATATAAATTTGTAATACATCCTCCGCCACCTGATCTTAAAAAGGGTGATATCTCCCTAGCTGATCCCCTCTCTGTGGCAATAGAGTAACATTTTTTACCTCCTATGCCTCTTCACTTCTTTCCACTGTCCCTTCTTTCTCAGCTCTATCCTCCACACTTGATCCTTCTCTTTTGGTTTCTCTCTCATCATCCTCTTTCTCCTTTATTCCCTTATCACCATCCAATGCCCTAAATGCTCTTCTGGCCCTAAACCCCACTAAGGATAAGTGCCCCTTTGGTCTCAACTCCAGAATCCTTTACCTCTCTGCTCCTGCACTAAACCACTCTTGCATCTGTCTCATCTCTCTGGAAACACGCCACTTTTATCCCCCTCGCTAAAGGAGGTGATCCCTCCTCCCCTGGAAACTACCGGCCTATCTCTGCTTCCCATTCTGGCCAAACTACATGAACGTCTGGTATTATCCCAACTCTTCTCCTACTTTGATTTCTCCTCTTTCTTCACGCCTTACCAGTCTGTTTTCCGCAAACATCACTCCACCTCCTCCTCCCTCCTGGGGCTCTCCAATTCCTTACTCACTGGCATGGACCAGACCTCATCACCTCAATCATCTATATCAACCTAGCCAAGGCATTCAATATGGTCTCCCCACCCTCTTCTGCTTTCCAAACTCCCTGCTGCGGCACTCTCAAATGAAGTCACCAGCTTGTTCCATTCTTACCTAGTGGGCAGAACACAATCTGCTTGGATTAGTGATGCTAAATCCCCTCCACTGCCCATCAACACTGGTGTTCCTCAGGGTTTCGTGTTGGGTCCAATACTGTTTTCTCTCTTCCTAAATGACCTTCCCACTGCCTGTCCCCTTACCTCTATCCACATCTATGTGGATGATACTGTCCTGTATGCATCTTGCCCCTCCCCCTCAGCTGTAGCAGCAAAACTTCAGCATGATTTTTGACAAAGTTCAACTCTGGTTTTGCTCAAACTAGTTATTTTCGAATGCCAAGAAGATGGTCTCCATTACCTTTGGCATGAAGCAGAGACTCTTGGCTTAACTCCCTCCCTTCTTTCCACACCCTACATGGGTCCTTACTTGAGGTAAACTCCTCTTTCAGGTACCTTGGGGTCGGGCTTGACCAGAACCTCACCTTTTCTGGACATATTGACACCATCCACAAAAAGCTGCACCCTAAATTGGGTGCCCTATGCAGGCATTGTGGTTGTATTCCTCTGCCGGCTCTCTGTGTTCTGGTCCAGAAAATTATCCTGCCTATTTTTGACTACGATGACGTAGTCTACAGTGCTGCTCCCAAACCTTCTCTTACCAGGCTGGACTCTTTTCCACTCCTCCTGCCATTTTACTCTGGACTCTCCTCCCTGTACCCATCATTGCACCCTTTACCAGTCTCTCATTTCCTTCCCTAGCCAACTGGTGCCATATCCATTGTGCCAACTTTCTTGGCAAATTCTGGCTTCACTCTCTCCCTCATCTCTCCTCTATTTCCGTTAAACCACCTTCTTCTTACTCACTCAGAAACCATGACCATCGCTCTTTAACCATCCCGCCCAGGTCTACCTCTGTTGGTCACGCTGCATTCTTACAGTTTCCCAAATATCTGGAGCACCCTCCCACCTGCCATCCATCTCACTGCCTGCCCTCAGATCCTCAACTCCAACGTCAAGGACCCCCCCTTTCCTGTAGATGTGTTTAATTTCTGCCCTCCTCCTATCTGCCTCTGTACTCGACTGTAAGATAGCACTGTTCCTGTAATAGTCACGCAACTGTTTTTTTTTTTTATATAGTCTCATAGCACTTGTTAGATGGTTATTGAAATGTAATGTTATCTATTTGTCATTCTGTTTGATGTTTGTATACTGTTTCCATTATTCACTGTTTGATATTTGCTATAGTACTGTGTATCTCCTTCCCCGCTCCCCCAAGATGCATCTGGAAATGAGCTTTTTGCTCAGTACACCTTTCCTGGTGAAACTTTTACATAAATAAATAATTAAAATAACTAGCAATGATGTGACCGGCTGATCATAATATAGAGAATAATGTATGGGCAACCATTCACAACAAGGCTGTGTTTTCATCGAGGGGTTGAGCTGACAGCATGCGAAGCTCGAGAGGTCCATGCTGTCTTCTCAACCCCGAGATGGAAACACATGCCGAGTTGTGTGTGGTTGATCATATTTTATTTTTTTTATAGTATATGGTTTTTTAAACCAGAGTGACAGACCCCCACTGAAGTGAAAACAAAAAATCTTGCCATTTCTTTGTTCTATTCACATAATGAAATCAAATTTCCAGACTTTTAAAAGGTATGACTTTGGGCACTGGGTGGTTAGTATGTAACTAGGTGCAGAATAAATGAGAAATTTAAAATTGCATGACCTTTGAACTGTGCATAACAACGGTTCAGAATGCACATAACACTTTAGAAGGCGCATAACGGTTTAGAATGTGTTTAACAAGGATTTTGAGCAGGCTGATTTTTATACATAACAAAGGGTTACCATATACTATATAAATAGTAATTTAGGCCAAAAAGACCTACACTATAATGTTTAAACACAATATAGACATGGCAAAAGTAGTGAGGTGCTAAGAAAACACCTCCAGGGCTCAAAAGATGGGCACAAAAAAGGGGAAAGTGAATATACAAGATGGTCCCTACAACTGGGGACCCACCAATTCAATTTTCAAAACGTAGGCTCCAAATTTCATGCAAAAAAGTTGCATCTAATTTGCAAGTATAAATGTTATGCACTTCATCCCATCATTATCCAAAAGTAATATTCCACTGGGAACAAAACACATTAATATTTGTAGGGATGCTGCATATAACGTGTAGACCTGCCTGACCTACAGTCCCTAATGTGGACTACCATATTGTTATGGCACAGTATAAGGGATGTCTGTATTTACTCATGCTTGCTACGATGTACTATTTAGTATAGTTTTATTTGTGGTGTTAGCGCGCCACCTATAGCTATTAGCCATAATGCTATGATCAGCATATGATATGAATCATTCTACTATAACCCAAAAGTAGTTTTAGTCAGCATAACATTTATCACTATGTACATGCAAAACCCAATGGCCTTGAGTGCGAGCTGCCCACCGTACCCACCTATGGAAATGATTTGTTTAGCTTTTCTACTATGCAGATGAGCACGTTATCAGGTAACGGATCCTCTTACCTCTGACTATTAGAGTTTGTGTAATCCTGTTTTTCACTGAGTTTTTCTATGACACCAGGTGTCTGGGGGTTCCAGACTCCCAGCAGGTACGCTGTCCTTTTTACATGCATTTGAGAAATAAACCTTTATTCTCTATTACCAGTCTTCTGTGTCATGTTTTGTCATCAGGTTTAGAATCCTGCCAAAACCCAAAGGGTGACCATGGCATGGACCTGATTGGACAGAACCGAACAGTACATAAAAAAGGTGTGCAGAAGAACGGATATGGGAATCATGACCCATCCCCCGCCCGAGAAAGCCATCTTTTGTTAAAGTGTCTGCTCGATCGTTGTGCTCCAGGAAAGGTTCAGACTTGGGAGTGGGCCTTAACCTTGTGTATGTACAGCCTGAAAACAAATTGCTTAGCAAGGCTGACAATATGGAGGAACAGGTCCCTGTATTTTACATGGGTACCTTCTGAAGAGGCAAAATCATGTGTCTTCCAGAGGGGAAAATACTTGGTCAGAGAACTGCACACCCAGGAAGAATCAGAGATGATGATGGTGTCCTTTCCTTGGCTATGGATAATTTCCAGGGCACAGGCTACTGCAGTAAGTTCTGCATACTGGGAAGATTTTATGGTGTATTTCCTGGACACCTCAGAGGTGTCACCTGCTGGATAAAGAACCAGGACCCCAAAGCCTGCAATTGTTTTTCCTTTGTAGCAGGAGGAAGATCCATCTGTAAAGATGTGGCACAGTGCAGAGTCTTTTAGGGTATGCTCAGTGATGGAAAGGAATAGGCATGGTTCTGGCAGGGTAGGTGGCTCTAGGCCGCACATGGGGATCTCTGTGGTATAGGAGTCCATGTGTCAAAATGGAGGGCATTTTGGCAGGAAGCACATTGATGTCTCAATTCTGTAGGAGGAGAGACTAATGGGCGAGTCTGGTATTAAGACACACTGCCATCTTTGATTCGGTCAGTAGAAAGTTGGTAAGGGTGTGGTTGGTGTACAGCACAATAGGGGAAAACCCTATGATGTAGGTGAAGTGTTTGATGGCCCAAAAGGTTGCCAAGAGGTTCCTCTTGTACAGAGAGTACATTTGCTCCACAAGGGAGAGCATCTGCGAGACATAAGCAATAGGCCTCAGGGTGCCATTTGCCTTCTTCTGGCCCTTTGGAAAATCTTAAGAGCACCAAACTTTCTGTGCTGTTCCCGTGTAATCTGCCTTTCTGAGCCTGTGAACTCAGGCAGCATCTACAGGAAATGGAGAGGCCCACGATGAAGACAAGACCCAGGGTCTCAATGGCTTCTACATGGTCTTCAGAGGAGGCCTTGCCTGAGGGGAGGGCCTGGCAGCACCACCCGAACAGAGTCCTTCAACATCACTGGAATGACCAGGTTGGTGCGCATGGGGGAATTCCCCCAGGTGGGGAAAGCGCAACCATACAGTCCCTGTAGAGCAGCCCTGGTCACCAGTCATAACAGGGTCAGCCAGCAGTTCCAGGAAGAACACCGCCTACAGGTCACCATCAAACTCTGAGCCAGTACCGCCCTCTGGGCTCAGTGTCCACAACTGGCTCAGAGACAGGCTCACTCCCATCATCGCGGCTGGCACTATCCTCAGCGATGTAGACCCCAGAGCCATCCCCCAACCCAAAGGATGACACAGTCACTGGCATCGCACTCTGTGCTGCATCCAGGACAGACACCATGGCCAGAGCCATGTCCATCACCTGAGGTTGCATCATCCTCCCCCTTAGCAATCGCTAGCGGCACCGGAGGAATGAACCACATCCACAACAGGATGTAGCATGGCACCTGTGCCAGTGCCTCCTCTAACATCGTGAACAGTGTCGGGGGGAGGGGGGCCGCGATGTTGTGGCTGGTATGCCCCACTCACTGTCACAGTGACAAGAGCCAGGGCAGCACAAGGCCATGACACCATGGTGTCCACTGAGGGAGACTGCATGTATAGTTTTGGCCTCACCACCGGAGACATGTACTGCCCAGCAGACAGACTGTAGGAGGTTTCTAGCCAGCTGCCCACTAGATCCACCCACCAGGGTCTCAGCTGGGTGAAGCTGAGAAGGACCCTGTACTTCACAGAATCAACAGTCATATGAAGGGGCCCAGGGTAAAGGCCCAGTGATCTTACCTTGGCCGCACGAGTGCAACGCCTGCCTCCAAAGGTAGAGGTCGGGCAACACCACTTCATCGCATGGATTTTGAGAATATGAAGGTCCAGGGAGAAGCAAGTGTTGCACTCATCCATGTTGTGCTTGCGGCCCAACGAAGCATAATGGGAGGCTGCTAGACTTTCTTGTGTTCTCAGACCCCATATTTCAGCCTTTGGCATTGCGGAAACTGAAAAACAGAAAAGGTACCCAAATATAAACTTAGCAGTGATGCAGTTATAAAATGGTGATGAGGAACTTGAAGCACTGTTGATCCCATGGTGTGCTCTCTAGAGCGGGAAGAACAGAACTCAGGTGCATGTGGGAGCTGGCGACAGCTACTGGCTGACCTGTGCGGCACCACATAAAATGTGCAGGCACTGTCAGTACCTGATGTTAGCTGCCTCCTGCAAAAAAATTACTCCGAGATCCTAATGCTTCCAGTCCATTATCCTTAAGTGGGAATAATGATAGATTCCTGAAAGATCAGAGCTTAGGTTAATGAGGGAGTCAACAGCAGTTATAAAATGGCAAGAAAGAATTCTGGGCTCCAACTGGTTAGTGTGGGGCTAGACATGTGATGTCATCCTAGTACAACATCACAGATCTAGACGCAGCACACACGACCCAATCACATAAAAAAAGAAAATCGGTGCACGTCTGTGATTACCACTGGCTTCACAGCAGTCTGTTAGTCCACGCTGCTGACGGACTCATCTTGAAGCCTCTCATATTTCTGCTCGCCCCAAAAACATCTCTCTCAACATTGTCAGAGGCTGCCCCCCCACCCCCCAAGAAAAAAAAATGTTGCGGTTAACTGCTAGCCATCCTGCATGTCAGCGCTGTACCACTCTTCCCCAAAGGGTGGGTGGGACAATTCAGTTTGTGAGCTGGTGGTCAATTTGGCCACCAGCTTTCAAAATCTGGTAGCCAAACCAATATTTGTAGTGGTCATCCTTTTTAAGGGCTCAAAAATCACTTTGTAGGCAGGTGGTCAAGTTGGCCAATAACTTTCAAAATCTGGTAGCCAAACCAATTTTTTTAAGTAGCCATTGGCCACCTGATTTGTCCCACCCCGCTTCCCCAGCTCATCAGTAAACCACACTCCATTTCAGCTTCGCCACTGACACACTGTCACCCTCTTTCCACTTTGCATTTCTCCATTTAATGTAAAAAAACAATAAATAAAATATTACTGTCAGCTCACCCTGTTCAGCCCAGAAATCACTCTTGACAGTTTCCCTTTTCCCCTGCTGACTTTTGCTTGTGATATCTGGTAAGGCAGCCCCCAACATGTCAGGAGAAATGTTTACTCCACCTAGTGGCCAAAACAAAAATAACTGCTTTTCTCCTAAGTATTCCTACACATTAAAAAAAAAAAGTTTTAAATAATGTTAAATGCACTTTTATTTCTTTTTACACCGGAGCCATTGAATAATTGCAATAATGCACTCCAGGGTGTGTGTTGTGCTGGGATAATGTCACTTCTCGGGTGTTGGATGCACTCAGCCTGCAGCCTCAGGCTTAACCACCCGGGGTGTGACATTATCCCAGCACAACACACCCTGTCGTGCATTATTGCTTAATTAAAAGGGGAAGGAGCAGGCAGAAGCACTGAATGAATACATTTGCTCAGTGTTCACAGAAGAAAAGGGGGGACCACTACCAGCATGAACTGGGCGGGTGGGGAGAGGGAGAGAGGAGGCGACAGATGGAAGAATTGAGGCAAACAGAGTCCTAGAGGGACTGAGGGCACTGAAGGTAGACAAGGCACCAGGGCTGGATGGTATCCACCCCAGGGTGCTGAGGGAGATGGCAGAGGTCTTGGTGGAGCCGCTGGCAGATCTGTACAAAACCTCACTGGAGTCGGGATGTGTGCCACTAGACTGGAGGATGGCACATGTAGTACCATTACACATCAGTGGGCCAAGGGATGAACTGGGTAATTATTTGGTAAGTCTCACCTCCACAGTGTGCAAACTCATGGAAACGATACTAAAGGAAAGACTGGTGTCATATCTGGAGGACAACGGCCTCCAGGATGTGAGGCAGCATGGGTTTGTTTCAGGAAAGTCTTGTCAAACCAACCTGATACAATATTATGACTGGGTGACAGGTGAGCTGGATAAGGGTCATGTGGTGGATGTTCTTTACTTGGACTTCAGCAAGGCCTTCAATTCGGTGCCTCATGGGCGGCTTGGGGTGAAGCTAACTGGTGTAGGGGTAGGGGCAAAAATGATAAACTGATTACAAGCTGGCTGAGTGGCAGGCTACAATGGGTGGTGGTGAGAGGGGAGCTCTCAACTCCAAGGCCAGTGATGAGTGAGGTGCCACAGGGCTCTGTGTTGGGGCCAGTATTGTTTGGGCTCTTCATATTAGACACTGCACAGAGGATGGTGAGCAAGGTAAGTCTGTTCGCTGACGACACCAAAATCGGAGCAGTGGTGGATAGAGAGAAGGGATGGAAGCAGCTGCAGGGGGGACTTACACAAGCTAGAGGAGTGGCCAGAGAGGTGGCAGCTGGGGTTCAATGCAAAGAAGTGTAAGGTTATGCACTTTGGGGTGAAGAACCCAAGGAGAGAATACTGGCTGGGGGGAGGGTTAAGCTGGGGATCACTGAGGAGAAGGACCTTGGGGTAATAACAGGGGCCATGGACAACACTGCCCGGTGCAGGAGAGATGCTACAAAAGCGAACAAAATGCTGGGGTGCATAGCAACGTTTTTTTCGTCTAGATGGAGAGGTGATCTTGTCCCTCTACAGGACACTGGTAAGGCTGCACTTAGAGTATTATGTGCAGTTTAGGAGGCCATACCTAAAGCGTGATATCAGGCTACTGGAGGGGGTGCAGAGGAGGGCAACAAAGATGATATGTGGAATGGACAGGAGAGAGTATGACAGCAGGCTGGGAGACTTGAATATGTACACCCTGGAGGATAGAAGGGACAGGAGGACACGATAGAGACATTCAAGTATCTGAGGGGAATCAATAAGGATGGGGCAGATGGGGTCTTTAAGTTAAGGAGGTGGAGGATCATCAGGGGGCATGGGGTAAGAATAGAGGGGGAAGAGTTAGGAAGGAAATGAGGAGACACTATTTCACAGAGAGGGTGGTAGCAAAATGGAATGCCCTACCAGAATGGGTGGTATCATGTAAATCTGTGAACAGCTTCAAAAGGGCATGGGACAGGGAACAGGGGAGAGTGAAGGTGAGGGGTGGCAGTGGGATGACAAAGAGGAGGGGGGGGTGGGGCAGCTGCAAACTAGGGGTGTTGGCTGTACACTCAAGCAGACTTAGACCAGGTAGTCTGTTTCTGCTGGCACATTCGTATGTTCGAATTATTGACTGGTATGCAACACCACGTGAGACTGCACAGGCACCATGCCCCATAACCATAGCCGGCCCCTGGCCAAAGGCTTTGCTCCTGTGGGGTCATGGTGCCTCCAGCCTAGACCCTTAAGTAGGAATAAATGGTGCAGACGGATTCTTGGAAGATCATAAGGTGTGGATGATTCTACAAAATCTAAACCAGCCACCATACAATTGCAATAGTAGGATAGTGGATTTTTTTTAAAGGTTAAAATACAGTGTAAATTTTCATCTCCCAGACATGCTAATTCTGCCATGGTGCATACTCCTTACGACAACTCAATCGCCAATTAATTAGATATTGTATCAACTATTTTCCACAGGAAACTGACCACCTTTAAAGATTCACCATGCTGCACTTCCACCACTTTCCTTGGGACATTATTCCCTAGGTCCACTCTTGAGAGAGTGAAGGAATGATTCCTTAGCCCCCCCCCCCGTAGGGTATGGCATCAAGCATTATCATACTAAAGTCAGAAAAAAACATTACTTGGCTCTCCTTATGCAATCCTCATTATCCAGCCTGCACATCCATTCTCCAGTGTTTATCCCCTACACTTTAGTCCCTTTCTGATGCACTCTATCAACTGCTACAATAAGAACAGGTTACTCACCTGTAACAGTAGTTCTAGGAGTGGTATATGTTGTTCATCCACACTGTTTGGCATGTCCCCTTCCACTTTAAATCTTGCCGGAGGTCTTCAAGCTGGCTCCTCCCACCCACCCAGGTGGTATATACCTCGGCTCCGCCCCATGACACCAGATCTTAGCCCGCTGGAAGCAAGGTTATGCGCCCAAAGCCGAGGAGGTCGGGTGGGTGTGTGTGGATGAACAACATACACCACTCCTAGAACTACTGTTACAGGTGAGTAAACTTCTTCTAGGAGCGTGGATATGTTGTTCATCCACACTGTTTGGCAGACTCCAAGCAGTTCTCTGGGAGGAGGGAGGCAAGGCGCACACCCCCTACTTAGGAAACAGAGATTGGAGAACTGAAGCCCCAAAGCCAGCATCCCGGCGTGACTCAAGGTCGATGTGGTAGTGGGTGATAAAGGTGTTTGCTGACTTCCAGGCAGCAGCCCAACAGATTTCCTGGATAGGGATGTCCCTGGAAGCAGCCACCGATGCAGCAGTATGGCAGGTAGAATGAGCTCTTATACCTCTGGGAGGCTCCTTGCCCGCTAACTCATAGCACAGACCTATGCATGAAGTAATCTATCTTGCTATGGTCCGTTTGGCTGCAGGTCTGCCAGAAGCGGCTTCAGCATAGGTGACAAACAGCTGGCGAACCTCTCCACGAATTTCTGCTGTCCTCTCCTTGTAGTAGGAGACAGCACGTCTCAGGTCCAAGGTATGGAGCCTGTACTCAGCGTCTGAGGTGTAATTAGGGTAGTATACCGGCAAAGTTAACACCTGGTTAAGATGAAACTCTGATACCACCTTCGGAAGGAATTTTGGGTGGGGGCGCAGGACAACTTTGTCCCTGTGAAAGACCAGGTAAGAGAAGTCCACCAAAAGCGCCTGGAGCTCCCCTGTCCTCTGGCTGACATGATAGCCACCAGGAAGGCCGTCTTCCACGACAAATGTGAGAGCTCACATTTGTGTATGGGTTTGAATGGCTTGCCCATGAGCTTTGCCAAAACCAGCAACAGATCCCACGGAGGTGGAGGTTCACGCACCAGAGAGGATATGTGATCAAGGCCTTTGAAGAAGCACCCGACCACTGTCTCCTGCGCCAATGTTGGTTGACCAGCCTGCGCCCGGTAAGCAGAAATGGCCGCCAGGTGCACCTCAACGGTCGATGACTGCAGACCCCCTTTGGAGAGAGACCAAAGGTAGTCGAGAATGTTAGCCACAGGACAGGATAAGGGGTCGGACTCTTACCCTGACACCAAATGGAAAACCTTTTCCATTTGAAGGTGTAACATTTCCTGGTTGATTCCTTTCGAGATGCCTCCACCATGGTGAAGACATCTTCGGAAAGACCCAAAGCCTGAACTCTAGCCGCTCAGGTACCAGGCTGTGAGGTGCAGGGATTGAAGGTCCGGATGGAATACCTTCCCCTGGTTCAGAGATATTAGGTCCAGGCATGTACAAAGCCACTCCGGGGGCCTGCAGCTGAGGCTGAGGAGATCTGGGTACCAGAAATTGCGTGGCCAGCCTGGGGCTACCAGAATCACCCTCGCCTTGTCCCTCCTCACCTTGAGTAACACCTTGTGGATCGAGGGAAGGCGTAAAGGAGGCCAGGGGTCCACGGCCTCGAGAAGGCATCCCCTTGCACCGAGCCCTGCTTGGGGGGGGAGGGGGCGGGCATGATACAGCCTCAGCTTGTTGTTTTCCTTGGAGGCAAACAGGTCCACCATCGGTTTGTCCCAATGGAAGAACAGGCTGTAAGCTACCTCTAGATGGAGAGACCACTAGTGGGATGTCTGGCCTATGCAGCTGAGAGCATCCACCAGCTGGTACGAGGCTCCTGCCACATGGATGGCTAGGAGATCCGCCTCCAACCGCCTTACGAGAGTCCAGATGCGGAGAACCTCCTTGCACAGCAGACGGGAGTGCGTGCTGCCCTGCCTGTTGAGGTAGTACATGGTCGTGGTATTGTCCGTCTGGACTCGAACCACTTGACCCCAGAGCTGAGGAGCGAAAGCTGACAGTGCCAGTCTGACTGCTCTGAGCTCCAAAAGGTTGACGTGGCATCGGGACTCCTCGGGGGCCCTGTTGTCCCCCATATGGGCTCCCAGCCCATGAGAGGTGCATCGGTCGTAAGGACAACCGTTGGCTCGGGGCGGACAAACGGGATTCCTTCCTGCAACCGGTCTGGGGCAGTCCACCATTGAAGAGTGTCCCACTTCTTCTGGGTTACAGTGATCAGCTGGTTGAAGTGACCATATCGCTGAGTCCACTGGGCAGCCAGCTCCCACTGAAGGGGGCGCATGTGCCACCGGGCTTAATAGACCACCGAGGTGCATGCCACCATGTAACCCAGAAGGCACAGAAAGTCCCAGGCAGGGTGCAAATGCCCAACCAGAAATGATCGGGCAAAGGAGTAGAGAACCTCTGCCCTGTCTGCCGGAAGCCAAGCTCTGGCTTGACAAGAGTCACGCTCTGCCCCGATAAAGCCCATCACCTGAGAAGGCACGAGTTCCGACTTGGCCTCATTGATCAGGAGGCTGCGGTGGGAGCAGGTTTTGAGGGCCAGATCCTTGGACCTCGCCACCTCTTGTTGGGTGGAACCTGCCAAGAGCCAATCGTCGAGATGCGGGTAGATTCTCTTTTTTCTGGTCTCCCCAGCTTCAAGCATGCCTTGTGGTCGTCCAGGACGTTGGGATGGAAAGCTAAGCAAAAAATGCACCACGAGGTGTCATGTCCGACACCTAGGCAGTAAACACACGTGAGGTGGGGATCAGTGCGCATCATCTTCTGGCCACAAGGGCACTGGCGAAATCCTGGGGAAGATTTTTCCTCCACAGTCGATATGACGAAAGCACGATCGCTAACTCGAACAAGTTTTGATTTTCGGTAAAACTGACAATTTGAAAGCCAGGGCCTACAAAATGCTCAGAGCACGAGGGAACCTGTATCTTCCAGTGGAAAGGGAAGATCTGGCGTCATGGGGCGGAGCCGAGGTATATACCACTAGGATGGGTGGGAGGAGCCAGCTTGAAGACTTCCAGCAAGATTTAAAGTGGAAAAGGACATGCCAAACAGTGTGGATGAACAATATATCCACGCTCCTAGAACTATACCACTCTGGTGACCAGAATGGTACATGGTAATTCAAGTAAGGCACTGCCAGTGCCCTATAATGTGGCAAAGTCCCATTGCTTTTTTTTAATCTGTAACTTTCGTTTATTGAAAGCCAATATGTAACAGTACAATACAGCACATTCATGACACATGCATGGACATTTGAAAGCTATGGAGCACCTAAGTGACCGAATTTTACAGAATATGGCATATAAGGAACAGGGCACTTGGAACTTTCATTGCACCCCTTTTAATGCCATCAACCATACAATTAACTTTACCCACAGCTGTCACACTGCGATAGCTTCAGCTTGCAGAGTACTGCTACTCCCAAACTTTTTATCACTCTCCACAAAAATGGCCATGTAAATAATATTCCTTACATGAATTCTCTGGGCGTAAGCAAGGTAATTTGCACTTCTCACTATGCTGAATGCCATTTACTATTTGTTGGCCCACTCCTCCAGTGTCTTTAGGTCTACTGCGGATTGTCTTTTTCCTTTCTGGAATATAATTTTCATTTAATTGTGTTGTCGGTAGATTTCATTTCACTGTGATTCCAGACTCCTGGGAGGTTCTGAAAATACTGAATAGCTGAGGATCCAATATGGAGCCTTGGGGAACCCCGCTGATGACATCCCGCTAGTCTGTTGGTGCCCACTGCACCAATACTCGCCGAGACCTGTTGTTCAACTAGTTCATTATAAACCAAATATTACCTCCAATACCAAATGTTAACAGAATTAGTACCAACTTCTACTGTTCATGAGAAACTAGTATATAGAATGCTTTACTAAAGTCCAAATGTAAAAAAAAAATCAACCCCCATTCCCCAATCTATTTCATACTCTCTCGAACACTACCAAGAGGTTTGATGGACATGCTCTCACCCTAGTGATGGCTCTTTTGAAATGCAAGAAATGCACCACAAATTTCTCCTATCAGGACATTTCATCCCTCCAGAAATGTATGGTCTAAGATTTACTGTTCCAGTTCAATGCCTCTGTGGATCATTTCTCAACTGAACAGAAGTTGGGCTCACTGGCCCAGTTTTCCAGACTGTTTCTACTTCTGCTGGGGCCAAGACTGGCCCTCCTCTAGTCCCCTGAACTTTGATGGTATCCACTGGGTTCTGGAGAATCTGGCTCTGCTATTACATTCTTTATCTTCTTGAGTATTTTTGGATGCATACTAAATGGACCTTGTGCTTTATTCGTCTTTATCCAGTTCTTCTGCAACCAAGCTGGTGGTGATTTTGCTGTGCTGCAAATGTCCTATGCAGCCTCCTTAAACTTTTTCCTGTAGCTGTTAAGATTCACACCTTTATAGTAAAGTTCATTGGTTGTTCACATAGTGAAGCAGCATATATGCAATTTGTGCACGGCCAACCCCTCACTAGAGACCTTGCCCCACACCACATCGCTGTGCAATACAGGAGCTGTAACTGTGTCCCCAGATATAACTTAAGGCACACTCTGGCTTGTAGCATACCACATACGTCCGTCCCATCACCCTCCCCAACTATGCTGCCCACATAGTTCCATGTGTGGAGTGGCAATGTGTCAGGTGACAGATCTACAAGTACGTGGCTAGGGCAGAGAGATGGTGCATGCCACAGGGGGATACGCACCCCAAAATAGATACATACACACATTTTAGTGTGTGTGTGCCTTTGTGAGTAGGACCCTGTATGTTCTCAATTTATTTATGCTGTTTAAGCACATATTTTTAATTTTGGCTTTTTAATAACAGATCATGGAAAAATGCTGCTAGCCCAACTAAGATTTTTCAGTTCAGACAGTATCCAAGCCCACCTTTTCATATAAACTATACCTATACAAAGCTAGCCCAAGGTATGATGACCAGGCAGCGAGAAGTGAACATAAAAACAGAGTGCTTTGAATACCAATATCCTATCTATTGTTGTTGAAAGATGCACATTAATCCTGCATTACCATATTTTTTTCATGGTCATTCCACCAAGACTGACAGCAGTGCAGCATTTATTAATCAATATAAATTCCACCAAAATATTATGAAGACATTAAATACTAAGCACTGGGTTTGTCATGCATTACTTGAGCCAACTGCAGAGTGAAAAAAGTTTCAAGAGGAGAGCAGACAAATAGAAGCAATCATAAAAGCTATTTCAAAGCAATAAAAAGTCACATTTAGATGGCTACTTAAGTGAATCCGAAATGCAGAAAGCCTGTGTTTCATCTCCTTCAGGACAGCCAACATACTACAAGTGTGCTTTGAATTCCAGCATGAAGATACACACAGAATACAATCTCAGCTGTAGGGGAAAAATGTCATAGTTGGTTTCATAAAAATTACTGAACGCTTGGTTCGCAGCACTCATTAGCCAAAGGTAAATGGGTTATATGTGGCAGATTTAACAGCAGAATAATTATGTAATGGTTCTATAATGAAGGGCTCTACCTCCAGGTTAAGAACCAGGACAGAGTTAATCATTCCAAGGTGGATGTGAGGAATAACAGAGTTAGGCATCTCAAGCCAGTGGAAATAAATGACCAAGTTAGGCAGAAAATTAGGAAATTAGGCATCCCAAGTCAGAGGCACGGAATGACAGAGTTTGGCACTCCAAACCAGAGAAGTTATGCATCCCAAGCCGTAGGTGAGGAAAATACAGTTTCATACTTACTGTAATGGTAGATCTTCAAGAGGATCTCTTGCAGTAGGTACTACTCTTGGGAGTCTGCTAGAGGGCCCTCTTGTGGACAGTAGGTTTCACTAGCAGTGCTTAGTGGGCCCCCCCCCCCCACCGTGATGTCATCACTCTGTGCAGTATAAATAAGTGGGCGGCCCCGAGTATCCTCAGTTCCCCGCTGGCTATCAGCTCGCTGAGCAAGACTCTGAGGGAGAAGAGACAACCAGTGGTGCCCACTCTATATAGGATGTAGATATAGTGCTCTTCCTGAGAGGGAGGGGGATGGAGGGCAGGTACATACAGTACCTGCAGCAAGAGATCCTCTTGAAGAGCTACCGTTATGGTAAGTACGAAACTGTACTATCTTCATCAAGGGTATCTCTTACAGCAGGTACTACTCTTGGGATGATTCCCAAGCAGTAATTATATGGAAGGGTGGCTGAGCATGAGAGGACCACCTGTAATACAGCGTGCCCAAATGTGGTGCAGCGCCTAGAGGCAATGTCCATACTATGCTGTTTTGTGAATGTATGTATGGTAGACCATGTTGCAGCCTCACAAATGTTCAAGATGAAGACACCTCAGAAGCAGGCAGCTGATGTAGAGAGGGCCCTCATGGAATGAGCGTGCATGCTGCCCAGTAATGGTTTATGGATCTTATTACAGCAATAAGTGATGCAGTGTGCCAGCCAATTTGACAGTGTGTCTGGTTACAGGTTGTCCTTTGCCAGGAGCAAAGGCTACGAAAAGTTGTTCTCTTTCTTGTAGGCTTGGAACGTTAGGTAAATGTTTAGTATTCGATGGACATCCAGGGTATATAAGAATTGTTCACCTGGATTAGAATGGTTAGGGAAATACACAGGAACAGGAGCGCAGACAGCATGGGTGCTGAGGTGCTTGAGCACCCACAAAGTTCAAGTGAGGACCCTCGAACCACGGACCAGTGGTAACATTACAATTCCCGTATTTGCAACCCCAATCACCACACAGCCACTCACCGTCAATGCCATTTTTTCAGCTCCCACCTTTGTCTCCACCCCTCACTGCTGGCTCCACCCAATGGCCCAACCATGAATCTCCTATATGCGTTTCAAGCTGCTGCTTGTTGTCTGCACTGTCCCACCCTCCTTTCGCATCCACTCAGTAAACGGCAAGTAACGTAGTTAGTCCAACCCTCCGAGGCAATCGTGCCAAATCCCACCACGATCCATTCAGACCCACACCCCACATCATCAGACAACGGATGGGTCAAGCGATGTAGACACAATCTCGCTCCCTGAGAAGATGGTTAGAATATCACTGGACCCCGTTGGGTTTGTCCATCCAGGCGGGCTTCTCTGTCCGTTGACTTCAGTAGAGGGTCTATGGGCAGACGGCAGTCCCCAGATGCTTGCGGGTCACGTAGGGAAATAAAAAAAAACAATGCCAACAAAGTCAGTAAAATCCAATAGACTGCAGCACATGCAAGTGGGCTCCACTCATTTGCATTTCCAATTTTTTTTTTTTCCTTAGCAAATCTTTGCATCTGACAGCATGCAGCAGAAGCATACTACAAGCACTGCAGCAGTGTGTGAGTGAATGAGAAGCTGAGATCCTTAGGTTCCTCCCCGACCCCAGCCCAGACACTCTCTCTAGCTGTGACTCAGTCCATTCCATTTAGTTCAATGACACTTAAGTCATGCGTGAGAGAGGATTCAAGGGTATTTTCTGTCACAGCACCAACAGAGATTTATTCTGTATAATTATTTTTCAAATCCAAATGCAGTTTTCTAATCAAAGCACTTAAAAATACACACAATAGATTATCAGTTGCCCAACAATATTAGGTAGGGAAGTAAAAAACCTTAGTAGGTTTTTATTATTTTTTACCTAGTCAAGTGCGTGAGCTGTGAGGGGAAGGGCAGAAGGGCTGCTGACTGAAGTGTCTGCAGACTGACAGGCTGCTGAAGTCCTCCATGACCATCCTGTCCAGAAGTGTCCACACCATGCTAGCCTAAAAAAAACTGAGTAGGACTGGGGGATAAAAAAATTGCCACTGTATGGTAATGATCTATGGCTACATCCTGTGTGTAAGGGTGAGCTGTTAAGAGTCCTTCTGTTCAGAAGAGTCCACTCTAACTCAAAGAAAAAAAAAAAATAATAATTCAAAGAAATTCAGTTTGGTATCGAAAAAAAAAAAGGAAAACACTGGAAGAGGTCTGTGGCTGGCTTTTGTGAGACGTGGTGGGATGGAGTGTGACAGTGTGTTGGGGAAGGGTTGCTTGCCGCTTGCCTGCAGCCTGAAGAACAGCCAGTGAGGACTTGTTTACCTAGATATTTTACACGCAGGTAAGTCAACTACCATGGCAGGTTTAATGTTCAGTGGCTGGATCATGGTACATTTGAACCTTTTTTTTTCTTTCTTTATATCACCTCTGTCCGATGACTGGGACCTCCTTGAGAGTGGATGCTGGTGAAAAGGCTGAAGCCTTCAGTCTTTTCATCAGCATCCATTCTGTTCTCCCAAGACCCCTCCCTAGCAGGAGCACTGAGCTCCCAGTCCACCTGCAAAGTACAGTTACGTAAGAACTTATCGTAACAGTAGATCTTCGAGAACAGCTCTTGCAGCAGGTTACACCATAAGGACTGAAGCTGGCAGGCAGCAGGACCCCATGGAAAACTTCTAGCTGGCTATACACAGTGGGGGACCGCCCCAGACATTGGCCCCACCCCCAAAGTCAGATACCTCATAAAAGAGGCGGTACCCCAGAATCTCCCACTGTAAACTCCCAGCATAGTGATGTGATTCAGAAGGGAAGATCGAGGATCCACTTCCAGAGGAAGACTAATAAATCTGATGTGTCCAAGACGTTACGAAGAACCGAACCTCCTGAGGAGAAGGTGGGAGGGAAACTACCTGCTGCAAGAGCTCTTCTCGAAGATCTACTGTTACGATAAGTTCTTGCGTAACTGTACTATCTTACTTTGAGATACAACTCTTGCAGCAGGTTACACCAGAAGGACAGATTCCTAAGTAGTAAGGGTGTATAAATGATCCAGTTGGGAGGAGGATAGGAGAAATCCCAAAAAGGATGCCTCTTAGGACAAAAGTCCCTGGAGGACTGCCAGGTCAAAACTGGCTCTGCGCCTTGAGGCGATGTCCAAACTGTAATGTCTAATGAAAGTGTGCACTGAACACCAAATGGCTGATTTTGCTACGTTCTTCAGCGCAGCAAAGGAGGTAGCTACCCCTCTTGTCGAATGACTCTTAACCAATCCCAGCAAGGGTTTATTGCGCTTCTGGTAATAGAACACAATGCAATTTACCAGCCACTTAGAGAGTGTTTGTTTTGTCACAGGTGTGACCAGCATCCTGTGGGTAAAAGACAAAAACAGCTGATCAGACTGTTTGTATGGTGTAGTTCTGGCCAGGTAAAACCTGAGGATCCTATGCACATCTAGTGTGTGTAGAAGGGCTTCCTCCATTAATATGATTGGGGAAGTACACCAGAAGGTCAGTGTCCTGTTTCAAGGTTAAGGCTGAGACCATCTTGGGAAGAAACTTAGGATTGGTCCTTAAGAAAAATCAAATAAGGCTCTTTACACATGAGTGCTTAGAGTTCTGAAATCCTCCATGCCGAAGTCACAGCAACTAAAAATGATACCTTCCAAGAGAGGAGGCGTAGCTCTTAATCTGTGGCTGGTTCAAAAGGAGGCAGCGTGAGCTGCTCCAGGACAAAAAGAAGGTCCCAAGGGGAAACTAGGTCCTTTATGGGAGGTCTCAGATGTAGAATGGCACGCAGAAAAGCACACAAGGCCTCTAGCTGAGCTGGTGACAGTTGACCAACTGGCATAGCATGCCGAAATGGCACAGAGGTGTACCTTCAGAGAGGCATATGCCAATCCCGACTGAAAAAGGGATAGGAGGTAGTCCAAAATAGACTTCTCAGGGCATCAAAGAGGATCCAGGTTACGAGCCCGGGCCCAGAGACAAGATCTCCACCATTTCATGGTGTAAGCAGCATGGGTGGAAGGTTTCTGAGCCGCTACCAGAATGTCTGCAACCCCTTGTGAGACTCCGCGTCTAAGAATAGCTATGTCTTTAGGAGCCAAGCGTGGAGGTTCAGGGATTTGAGGTTCGGACAGACCAGAGAACCGGCCTCCTGAGACAGCAAGTGCGAGCTGACAGGCAATGGTAGGAGAGGCTCCTGAGCCAACTGGTGAAGCAGCAGAAACCAAATTTGGGCCAAAAGGGCGCCACCAAGATCAGACACGCCGGTTCTGACTGGAGTTTGAGGAGAACTCTCTGGATCAAAGGGAAGGGCGGGAAAGCGTAGAGGAACCTGCCCATCCAAGAGAGGGACAATGCGTCTCGCCAGAAAACACCAGGCCCTGAATCTAGCGAGCAAAAATTGGGCAGTTTTGCATTGTATGGAGACGCGAATAGGTCTACATCCGGTGTCACCAACCATTGGAATGTGTCCTCTGTGACCTCTTTATTAGCTCCCATTCGTGAGCTCTGGCCCTTGACCGGCTCAGGAGATCTGCCACGGTGTTGTCCACACTGGAAACATGTACTGCGGTAATCGTGGTGCTGTACTGTAGTACTCAATCCCACACCTGCTGTGCTTCTCGGCAAAGTGGATCCTCGATCTCCCCTTCTGAATCACATCACTATGCTGGGAGTCTCCAGCAGGAGAACTGAGGTATGCTGGGGGACTGCCCCTTTTATGAGGTACCTTCCTTGTATGTTGACGTAATACACCACCGAGGTGTTGTCCGTCTGAACTAACACGTGACTCAGTGGGAGCTTCGACTGTAGAGCTTGTAAGGTGTACAGGACTGCCCTCATCTCCAAGACATTGATATGGAGGTGAGCTTCCAGAGGCGACCAAGTTCCCTGGGTCCTTTTTCCACCCAGGTGAGCTCCCCACCCAGACCCTGAGGCGTCCATGGTGAGAGTCAGAGCTGGAGCAGGCGCCAAGAAGGGGACTCCCTTGGAGAGGTGCTCCACGACAAGCCACCACTGTAAGTCCAGAATGACTGACACTGTGACTGACTGGCTGATGTATGTGATCCTGCCTCTGGTCCTCAGCATCCACTTGAGCAACTTTCATGTGGAGGCGGGCCAGGGGAACCGTAGTGATGGCAGCCGCCATGTGTCCAAGCAGGCACAGCATGGTCCATGCAGGGACCAATGTCTGCACTGTAATGGTCCATATCAGAGACCTGATACGCTCCGCCCTGTCCTCAGGCAGAAAAGCTCTTCATTGTCGGGTGCTCAGAACTGTACCAATGAACTGCAGTCCCTGTGAGGGGACGAGGGATGACTTCTCCCGATTGATGGTGAGCCCTAATGAGCAGAATAGTGCGCAAGTGTCATAAATCGCCTTCACCACAGACTCTGGAAAAGTGATCATGATAAGCCAGTCGTCCAGATACAAGAAGACATAATGGCCCTGTCTCCTGAGTGCCACTGCCACGACTGCCATGCACTTAGTAAAGATGCACGGTGCTGAAGACAGACTGAAGGGAATGTTCAGAACTGGTAATGGCATCCCAGAAACTCTAAGCTCAGGAATCTCCTGTGCGATCAGGTGACGGGAAGATGTAGATACGCGTCCTGCATGTCCAGAGTGCAGAGACGTGAGCTACGTTTTTGCTTGAGCATAGGATGAGACCTGGTAGGTGACCATGCGAAAGCGCTTGTACTCACAAAAGGTGTTGAGATCACTGAGGTCCAGGATCGGGCGCAGGTCCCCTGTTTTCTTGGGAACCAGGTAGAAGTGGGAATAATATCCTCCTTCTCTCTGGTTTGCTGATACGACCTCGATGGCATCCTTGTCGAGGAGTGCCGAGATCTCCTGCTGGCTGAGCACGGCATGCTATCCTGAGTAGCAGGAATGCATTGGAGGTCTTGACTGTAGGTGGTCGAGGAACTCTATAGAGAGTCCCCGGCTTATGAGTTGAATAACCCACCGATCGGAGGTGATTCTCTGCCACCCTGACAGGTGGTAAGTGACTCAACCCCCGACTTTTTCTGCCCTTTGATCCAGAGGTGGGACAGAGTCTGGGAAGTAGTCATGCTGTGGCGGTGCTGGTTCCGGCAGGTTGAGTAGATGTTGGGTGTCTCTGACCCTGACCTCCAGAGTACTTAGGCTGGTTCTTTGTCCATAAATTACCCCAGGTTGTTGGCCGGAATGAGGCTGTTGCTTTTTCTGCCGGCCAAGAAAACGGTCTGGCCCCTACGAAAGAAGCCAGGCCTAGGTCTGTACATCACCTGTACTGTCCTAACTGCCTTTCTGGTGTCTTGCAACTTAGTGATGACTCTTTCAGAGTCTTTACCAAACAAAACTGAACCATTGTAGGGAACATCCATGATCCCTTTCCAGACGTCCAGGGTAAACCCAGATACCCTCAGCCATGAGTGTCTCCGGAGGCAAACGCCTGTAGCGGCACCTCTTGCTGCTGAGTCCACTGAGTCATAGGTGGCTTGGGAAGACTTGGGCCCCAACATCTGAACCCATGTGAAGGAGGTTTAATAGCTCCTCCTCCTCGCCATCCAGAAAATCCTTCAAGAGGTCTTGACCCTGGTCCCGGAGTGCATTTTGAAATTACACCATGTCCGTCAAATAGTTGAGGGACCTAATGGAGCATGCAACAGCGTACATGAGCCGATCCAGAGAATCCAATTGTTTGGATTCCAGGTCCGGTGGCTTGGTGTTGAGGTCTTTGTGAATGGTCATGCGAGGCTGTGATAACGACCGAGTCAGACACGAGTTGCTGAGCCAGGTATGGATCATCCAGCAGGGCCTTATAAAAGCGGTCAGTTTTCTTGGGAACCACTGAAGTGGAGAATGGACACTTCCATGCAGCTCTAGTAACGTCCTGGAAAGTGTCCGCCAGGGGTGGAACCACCAGAGGCTTGGAGTCCTTTTGCCGCAAATAGTGTGCCAAGCGTTGCCTTTTGAAGTCTAGCTCTTCCAACTCCCATACCATATTCTCTTGAATATGCCTCATTATGTTAGAGAATGAGGGGTCATCCAGTGGCAACCTAGGGAGGTCACAGGGGTCTGGTGACAGAATGCTGAGAGGAGAGGGAGACTGAGACATGTCCGGTGTGTCTGGATGTGAATCGTCCCCAGATGAAGAGCGGGATCTCCAAATGGGCCTTTTACATTTGTGGTCAGTAGGGGACCCTGAAGAGGTCCTGGAGTGTGGTTTCTCAGCCTCTGACCGTTTCTCCTTAGATCTGCCCCTGGGCGGCAGGGTAGGATCCTTGGGTTTGGGGGTCACTGTCCCCTTGGAGGTCCTCTACGAGGCGAGACCTCTTCTAGGGGCTTTGTAGGTGCCACGTCCTTTTTAACAGTATCCCACCAGAAGGTAAAAAGCTCTTTTACCTCCTGAATATTGAGGCCAGACAACAGGACTGGCGTCTGTGCCTGCCCATCCTTGGGATTGGGCGCAGGTGCCTGAGGTGTAGTTGGGTCGGGCGTCAGTCCCTGGGGTAGTTTGACATCTTCAATGTCCCCCGACGTCTTGTCGTTGGTGGCGTATGCCCAGACATCCTCTGGCGACCTGTATCCGATGGTGGAGGCAGGGGTGGCGTCAGGTCTCCAGGATGTTTGGCAGGCGCCGAGTCCAGCGTCCACTTAGCCTCTGACGTCCGTCTGAGGGAGGTCAGCTCTGATGTTTTCCTCGGGTGGGGGGTGTCCGAGCCCTTTGGAGGTTGGGAGACTGAACGTTCGGCATCCTGACACCGGTCCTTGGTGTCGGTGCTAGGCCTAGCAGCCAACTTAGATTGGTGTTTGTGGTGGTCTGAAGCCTCAGACCTGGTGGCCGAACTGGATGGCCAGCCGGCTATCCTTGGACTTGGTCTTCAAGGGCTGAAGAGAGACCGAACTGGAACCCCCCAAAGTCCGGATCTTCACCGAAGGGGGTGGAGATCGAGCCCAGGAGGGAGATCTATCTGACCAGGCAGAGCTGGAACTGGCCTGAGAGTCTGAGGCCTGATTCGGGGATATATCCTTGTCCCTTTCCCGGTGCTTTTCTTTATGCCTCCCCGACTTGTGAGAAGGTTTCCCTCTGGAGGAAGGATCTTTTCCATGGCTTTTAACTTCTGTTTCGAAGAAAACTCTGAAGTGCTTTCTGGTGGTGGATCCTGGTTCTGCTATTGAACTGCTGGCAGATGGAGCAGGCCTGGGTGTCATGGTCTGGGTCTAGGCACCACACGCAGGTAGAGTGCCTATCCTTGCAGGGGATCTGCTTGCCGCAAGCACACTTCGAGGGGTGTCCTTCTGTGGAAGGAGTCGGGGAAGAAGACGTGAGGATACTTATTGAAGTTTTGGAAGAAACTTGAAGAAAATGCAGGATAAAGTTCTGGCATCATTCATCTGCTGAAGGTGCCCGTGGAGCCAATGCGTAGGAGTTGAAGGCGGGAAAAGAACTGAGGTATGCTGGGGGACCACCCCTTTTATGAGGTGTCGGGAGTGGGGCAGACGTCGGGGGATGGTCCCCTACTGTATATAGCTAGCTAGAAGTTTTCCGTGGGGTTCTGCTGACTGCCGGCTTCAGTCCTTATGGTGTAACCTGCTGTAAGATCTGTATCTCGAAGTAAGATCTCACCCTTAGGTCATTTTCCCCTGGCTCACAACCCGAGACAAGGTTGCTTGCAGCTCCTTTGTAACTCCCCTCGTCAGCTTAATGGTGGAGGTGAAGGCCAGGAAAAATCCAGGCCCATGCAGCAGAGGTTAAACAAGCATTTGTCAATGCCGAATGTTTGCTTGCTGGCATTGGCAGTGGTAGTGTAGAAGTTACAGAGCTGCGCAATAGGAATGGCAGTGAAGTACTGAACTGAAGCCAACCCCACCACCACCCTGCAGAGAGTGATAGGCATTGGGGTGTGCTTGGGTCGTCACATAACGGGCCACGAGCCTCACCACACCCCACCCTGCAGACACTGACAAGTGTCACGGTGTTCCTTGGGGTCTTTGGTCTCTTATGCGCACTCCATTCCATTAGGAAATATGGTTAGATGGGTGCGATATAGGAGAATGGGTGAAGTTTGGGGCCGCAGAGTCCAAGGCATACCTCGATGCCTCTCACTGGCTGCAGGGTGTGGAATGGTATGAGCGTTACAGGCAAGAATCCCAAGTCACACCCCTGATGCCTGTCATTCTCTACAGGGTTGGGCGTTATGGTTGGAAACCCTAATACCTCAGGCATTTGTTGGTATTTTCACTCCAAATTTTCAACATGGTTTTTTTGTGAACCCAACTCATGAACAGTGGCAATATCAGTTTGTTAGCCGAAAGCTGCTTATGCACAGCGACTACGGCATTTAGCACCACAGGTGCAAAAACATTCTGAACAGGATGTAAAAAATGACAGCTGTACTGTTCATGGGGAGCTGTAAAAAATGACAATGTTGCAAATCTGCAGTAAAAATATTTAAAAAACTGGTGAAGTCACGAGCGTACATAGAAACTATGCAACGCACACCCGTAATATAATTAGGTTGGGGATTTTTTACAGCAGATTGTCAACTCAGGCATTTTGGTGCCTCCGATCATGAACAGTGTCACTGTGATTTTCTTTATCTGTCCCGAACAATGATTTCCCCACAGCGACCACGCATCTCTGCGCTGAAAGTGTGAAACACACTTGGCCATGTTGTGAAAAATGACAGCTGTACTGTTCATAAGGAAGTGTGGAAAATGCCACTGGTGAAAATCTGGAGTGAAAATATTACAAAGTCATGAACTTCTAGGTGCGTGAAACTGCGAATGCTCACTCTTAACACAGTCATTTTAAGGACTTTTGTCACCAAATTTTCAACATAGCCATTTTAAGACCTCTGCTCATGAACAGTGTAACTGTGATTTTCGTAATCTGTCCCAAACATTGCTTTCGCACCAACAGCACCATTATGCGCTACGTGCTGAAAACACATTTTAGTCGACACATGAAAATGGCAACTGTACTGTTCAGAAGGAAGTGTAATAAAATGGCAATGTTGAAAATCTGCAGTGAAAATATTAATTAAACTTACGACATGCGAGAACCACAACGCACGCCCAGAAACAATCATTTTTAGGAATTTTTTCACCAAATTTTCAACATAGCCATTTTAAGACCTCTGCTCATGAACAGTGTCACTGTGATTTTCTTAATGTGTCCCATACATTGATTTCGCACACCGACTGCGCCATTGTGCGCTACATGGGCGGAAACACATTTTGGGCAAGATGTGAAAAATGACAGCTGTACTGCTCATAAGGAGGTGTGGTAAAATTGCAAAGTTGAAAATCTTGAGGAAAATATTGAAAATTCAAGGAACTTACGAAGCGCAATAGAACTGCGTATCAACACGCTGCAAGGCAGAAAAGTCATTTTTTTAGGAATTTTTCACCAAATTTTCAACATAGTCATTTTAAGACCTCTGCTCATGAACAGTGTCACTGTGATTTTCTTAATTTGTCCTGAACATTGATTTCACACACCGACTGCGCCATTGTGCGCTACATGGGCGGAAACACGTTTTGGGTGAGATGTGAAAAATGACAGCTCTACTACTCACAAGAAGGTGTGGTAAAATGGCAATGTTGAAAATCTGGAGTGAAAATATTGAAAATTCGCGAACTTACGAGCGTGCGTAGGAACTGCGCAACGCACACTCATAAAACAGTCAGTTTTTGGAATTTTTCCACCAAATTTTCAAAATAGGCTTCTTGAGAGCCCACCTTATGAACACTGGCAGTGTTGTTTGGCTAATCCATCCCGAAAGGGGATTTCACACAGTGACTGCGAAATCACCCTTTGGGCCAGAGTAACGCCACGACAGTGCAAGAATTCATGAGGAGGGGTCCCAAAAATCCCATGTTGAAAATTTGCTGCAAAAATTCCAAAAAATGCCTGAGATATGCAACAAAGTTGAAAACCCCCTATCTATCCCATTATACAGCTTACCAGCATTTCCTCAGTTCACGGTCGGCTTTGAAGAGTGCAGACGTGTTCACGGTCCACCGATGATAGTCGCGCCGAGTTCGGAGGTAATTATGGGAGGGTGAGGGGTGTGGGGAGGCAGGAGTGCGCAGTGGGTGAGTGCAGGTTGTGGGGGCAGGGAGACTGCGTGGGACCGTTTTTCTTTACAGTTTTTTTTTTTTTATGGCGGCGGCGTGGGGCGTTTGCCATGCTGGGGTGGGCTCCCAGCGTGGCACAAGGACGACTGGGGGCATGGAGCCGCGAGGGGACTGGGCACCCCGTTGGCCACAGTATCGACTGCCGCGCTGAGGTGGGCTCCAGCATGGCACCCTGTACTCTTAGGGGAGGGGTGAGGACAGTGGAGCCGACTTGGGATTGGGCACCCCCGTCGGCTATACCATCAGTTGCCATGCTGGGGTGGGCACCCAGCGTGGCATGTGGAGAAAACTTTTGGGGGAGCGCAGCACAGCCGACGGGGATTGGGCACCCTGGCCGGCTATACAGTGTGTGTGCGTAAAGTAGCACGCAGTATGCGTGTGTGTGTGTATGGGGGTGGAAACCGCGCATGAGCAGGCAATATCTTATCGCTGCTCACCGAAGCGTAGCTCCCCCTTTCAACTGGTCGCCACTGCATTTTGGAGCTTGTCAGACAGCTCCAGCATGCATTAGCGGACTGGGGCCACGCCTGCCAACACACTGACTGAATTGGAAGAGGGGGTGACACACCTCCGAAAACTCAGATGATGGCACTATGTTTCTTGCACATGCGTGCAAGCAAACATAAAAATAAACAAACAGAGGTGAGGCAAGATGTGGCATTACCTGCCCAGTCAATGGCTTTTTCCTTTTTTTGTCCCCAGTAGGAGTGGATGTGCAGTGGTGGTATTGACATCACTATGCACGCTCCTGCACACAGTTTGATGTCCACAACTCCTCCATTTGAAGTGTTGTGTTCACAGGTGCCAATCACATCCAGCCACCTTTAGGGGTCAGGGAAATACCAGAATCACAATCCCTCCATCCTCAGAAAAAGAGGGAGAAGACAGCTGTTTCTCCAATGCTCAATCCTTTTTCTCTTGGCTGGTCCTCTGGCTCCCCAGTCTTGTTCATGAGCCCAGTTCATCAGCACTGCAACTGTAGTGCTACGGATGTGCTGGCGGGTTGGCTGGTAAATATCTACCTTACACTGCAACTAATGCGACTATCACTAAACAGCAGGGACTGAGAAGCACAAAATTATGTCAAACATGAAAGGTACTAGGTCACCTGGAGGCCAAGCCGAAGCCCATCTTGGATCTGTGATGGCCACTAGTTTTGGGAGTTGACGTGGGGAGCTGAGATTGGGTATGACAAGTGCTGGAGAGTGCTTACGAGGACAGCATGAGCCTGCCTGGAGGTGGTACCATTAGGAACTGCAGGCTCAACAGTTCCTTGCAGTGAGTCAGGGAGTCTGCTCACTCACGAGGTCCTGTGCACATTGCAGTGCATCCAGTGAGGCTGACAAAGGCTAATCCTGATGCTGGGGTGGTGACAGGGAACAAAAATAAGGGGGATACCCATGTCATTGGGATTATGGTTTTCAGTATCAATATGGGCCTTACACCCTGTGGATCCCCACTAGTGAAAATGGTAGAGATAGTGGAGGATGAGGCTGGTCTGCCACCACTACAGTACCAGGGCAAGAGTGGTGCCCACCTGTTGCACTGTGATGCTCTGGGCCCTCCCAATGAGCCCCATCCCCTCCAGTGGCCCTTTGAACGGTGAAGTAAAGTACAGTATTCATTAAGCAACTCTGCTATCTCTTCAGCTCCCTCACAGGTTCTTCCACCACACCCTTGTTTTCAAGGGCCCAATACCCTCTCTTTCCATTTATGTACTGGAAGATGGTGCTGCCATTGCCTGTAGCTTCTTTTGCTATTCTGTCTTCCAGCTCTCCCTTGGGATTTCTGACATCTAGTTTTTTTTATTATTATTATTTTCATATTTATTCTCCCCCCCCCCCAGCTCCAGTCTCCTTGGGAGCACCAAGGAGTCATCCCTCTGCGGTCTGCCCTACCCGGACAATCCTCCGTCACCCATGTAGCCTCAGATTACTCCCCAGGTGGGGACAAGGTGGACCCCCACACCCCGAGCAGTCTGTAATGTCGGGAGGGTGCCAGGAGGGCAGCCGCAAATCGAGGGCCAGCTCAGGTGCTCAGTCTCCGCCAGAGCTGAAGGGCATTTTCCCATTTCTTGGGAGTGGTCAGCGCCCTGACATCAAGGCATGGAACCAACGTCTGCCACTCCCCGCCTCCTTCTCTACGTCATTAGTGCTTGCTGCATCTCTGGCCTCCGCCAGAGGGTGGCCAAGCACCGACTAGGAACCCCTGTCACTCCCGGGAGAGGAGAGCTGTCCTCCTGATGCTCAATCCTCTCCCTCCCCTGCCGACCCCCAGCAGCCCGGGCTCATTCCCAAACCTGGGTCACCGGCGTGGCATCTGGCATCTAGTTTTGCAGTCCTTCAGTGCTGCTCTGTACGCCTCTGGCCTGTGGATTATTTGTGGAGGGGCAGGTACAAACATTCTAAAATGTATCAAAATACCCCCCAAAATGCACCACAAAGCATGAAAAATCCTGTAGCTTCTGGGGGGCCGCCGCCTTTTATAATTCCCTAAGCACCCATAACATTTTTCAAAACTTGGCACCCCTGCACAGGAAGGTGCATGGATTTGGTTTAGTCTGAATTCTGATACCATTTTTGGTTAAAAAAAAACAAAAAACGTTGGATTGGTACATAAAGAGAGACTATCTTTATTAAATACCAGATAAGGTTCTCAGCACATAAGCACATGTAGTTCCGATATGTGGCGAGTGGATGTGATCGCCACCAGAAACAGGGTCTTTCATGCTAGGAAGCACATGTCACAAGAGTTGGCAGGTTTAAAGGGGGCTGACACAAGTTGTTCTACAACAAAATTAAGATCCCAAGATGGGACTGGTCTGTGTATTGGAGGCGTCAAGTGAAGGATGCCTTTAAGAAACATTCATGAGAGGTCTAGCTAGGCTACTGTGTGACCGACAGGTTCATGGAATGCTGAAATGACAGCTAGGTGAACCTTAATGGATGAGAACCCTAAATTCAACATCGCGAGGTACTCCAGAATATCCGGGAGAGTACATGAAAAAGGGTTTAGTACTTTCGAGGCTGCCCAGTGGGTGAAGCACTTCCATTTATCTTGATAAGTTGTTCTTGTGGATGTTTTTCTTGCTGCTAGTAAAACCTGGTCCACATTTTAGGGCACATTATGTCCGTTTATGACATTTTCAGGATCCACACATGAAGATGCAGGGAGCATAGGTTGGGATGCAACAGAGACCCCTGATGATGTGTTAGAAGGTCTGGGCAGAGTTGAAATGGAATGTGGTCTATGAACGCTAGCTATTGGAGGAGCGGGAAACAGATCTGTCTGGGCCAGAATGGTGCTATTAATATTAATGTCACTAGTTTCTACAGCAGTTTCAGGAGGACCCATTGGAGAAGAGGGACAGGGGGAAACCGTCCAATACATGGAAAGGAGAGAGCATCTATAAAATGCCCCTTCTCATTTGGCAAAGTGGAACAGAAGTGGGGTAGTCTGTGGTTGCTCGGAGATGTGAAGAGGTCCATCTCCAGTGTGCCCCACTGTTGAAATCTGTTCTGAAGGATCGACACCTATAGGGTCCATTCATGGCCCTGTGTGTGGTGGTCGAGGTGGTCTGCCAGGACATTCTGTGCACCTGGGACATGAACGGCGATAAGTGTCAGTTGTTGCTATATGGCGTCTCTCCAGACCTTGGCCGTTTCATGACAGAGGCTTTGGGATTTGGCCCCTCCTTATTTGCTGATACAGTAGACCACAGCCATATTGTCAGATTGCACAAGGGGGGGCCTGGTGTTGGATATGGCTGAAATGTTCTGATTGCCAGTCGTACTGCTCGCATCTCGAAGAGACTTATGTGGAGACTGACTGTGGTGATGTCCCATGAACCATGCGTTTGATGGGTGCCCATATGAGTACCCCATCCCATGGATGATGCACCCGTAGTTTGAACCCGGACAGGTGTCTGGCAGAGCATACCTTAATTTAGATTGGATTTCTCTGACCACCACTTTAGAACCTCGTGTAAAGTGGGGGTAATTACCAGCTGATCCTCCAGATTCCCGTTGCTTTGAAGCCACTGGCTTCGTAAAGCCCACTGGACTTGTGTCATATGGAGACGAGCATTTGGAACCATGGAGATGGCTGCGGCCATGTGGCCCAGCAGTCCTAGAAATTGATGTACTCTTATGGTTTTAGCCATGCTGTATCAGGCAGCCAGTAACGTCAAACTGTGACACCTGTTGTCTGGCAAAAATGCCCAGCTGCTCATGGTGTCTAAGAAGGCTCCGATGTATTGGATTCGCTAAAATGGATCCAGCTGAGACATGGGTAAATTGACCGTAATCCCTAGATCTGTGAACAGGTGTAGGGTGGCTTGAAAGGAGTGAATGAGGCCGTCTCTGGAGGACACTTGTGAGCCAATCATCCAGGTAAGGAAAAATGAAATGTCCCTATCTCCTCAGAGCAGCTGCCACAACTGCTAGGCATTTTGTGAAGACCCTGGGAGCTGAGGACAGGCCGAATGGTAGTGGTGTCCCAACAGCTGGAAGTGCAGGTACCTGTGGTGGGCCAGATGTGAAGGTATGCATCCTTCATGTCTAGGGCTCAGAGCCAGTCCCCCTGATGTAACAAGGGAAGGACAGTGGCCAAGGTTACCATATGAAATTTTTTGTACTGAATGAATTTGTTGAGATTTCTGAGATCTAGTACTGGACATAGCTCTCCGGTATTGGGTATGAAGAAAAAATGGGAGTAGAATCCCAGGCCCTATTGGTTAGTAGGGACTGGCTGAATTGCCTGTTCCTGTTTTAGAGATTCTAGTTCTTCCAACAGGATAGGTACATGTTCCTATGGGTAGGTAACATGGGTGCACTGGAGGACGAGATGAGAGTTACAGTGTGTGTCCTGATTGTCATTTGCAGCACCCACTCGTCCATTGTTATTCATTGCCACGCCTCTAGATGACATGAAAAACTACCTCCCACAGCCTCCGAGGCTGGGTGAAGAGTGCTAGGGAGGGCACGAGGTGGGTCAGACGGTAAGGGAAGCCCCAACCCCTGCGGGGGGGGGTGGGGTGGTACCCACCTTACCTAGAGGAAGATAGGAAGCTTGACTATAGGGTCAAAACTGCTGTCTGTCTCTGTAAGATTGTTTATAGTTGCCTCTTCGATGGCTGGTCCTTCTACATTAAAAAGGTTGAGAGTACCTGTTCTGTCTCTCTTGCTGAGAGGTATGGTATATCCCTTGTACTGCGTGGAGGGTATGGCCTGAGGCCTGTAAGTCATCTAGGATGGTCTGTGTTGGGGAGCCAAAAAGTTTATCCCCATTATTTATTTATTTATTGAACGAATCGGAATTACAACCTCAGTTAAATGGGGCGTTGAGAATTTCTTGCTGAATATTGGGGATAAAACCCGAGACTCTCAGTCAAGCCTGACATCAGAGATTTATGCCCATGGCTGTGGTCCTGGCTGAGAATCTGTTATATGGTAGGTAGCCCTCAGCAGATGATGGGATAGGCTGGTCCCCTACTGAATGTAGCAAGGAGTTGGTTCTATTCTTCCAATTGCAGGAGTCTGTTGACCACTTCTGGCACTGTATTCCACAGCGTTTTCTGGTATTTGAGCATACAACCTATGTAGTTAATGATTCGTACGTTCAAAGTGGCCGCCTGATAGACCACCTTCCCCATCAGATATATGCATCAGGTGGGAGAGAACTCAAATGTTTGGGCTTTTTGTTTTTTTTTCCCTATCATGGGCTGCATTAATCATCACAGAGTCAGCTTGTGGGGCTGTCAAAGAATGAATAGCCTGACAAAGGCAATCCACCTTTCTAGGAACTGCAGAAATAGCCACAGGTTGTTGCCATGCAGCCAGGACTGCATCTTGACAGGCATGGATAAGAGGAGGAACTACAACAGCTGGATCTTCAGGAAGGTCCAAGTAATCTTCCATATTCTGTCTTTGTTTGCCTGGCTCCTTAGTGGTGAACCCCATTACCTTCCGAATCTGGGTCATGATCTCTAAGAATGTGGGGTCATCTGGGGGGGGGGGGAGAAACGGGCATATAACGGTCTGGATCTTCATCCAAGGAGGATATTGTAGAATTAGTAGAGGGCAGTAGAAGACCATCCCCAATGTCAAGGTCCTCCTCGTACTCCTCTTTGTAGTCAGGTAGGAACTCCTCCTCCAGAGTCTGGAAGGAAGGAGCTGGCGATTGTTCCCTTAGTGGGACATATGTGGTCTCTGGTCTTACCCTCTTTGGAGGAGGAAGCGAAGGGGAGGAGGAAGGGGCAGGTCTAACTGGCTTAGCTGGTTGAGGGGGCTGTAAGCCTTGCATGACTTGTAAGACCGTACGAACTACCGTAGCCACATCCACTGATGATTAGGAGGTTGCCTGAGGCACAGCAGTAGGGGCTGCAGAAGTACCAGCCTGTGAACTGCTGAGAGGCAATACTGAAGAAATAGAGCGTGGTTGTGGATGCAACAGAGTTCCTGAGGCATGGGTCAGTGTAGCCCTGGAGTCAGTATATGGACCTTTATGTGTGGCCACCTGAGTAGGGGGTGGCAACTTAGGGAGGACCATAAGGGAGAAACCCTTCTATTTAATGACAAAGCCCTGCTCCATCGATGGTCTTGTCGATGGTGACTAAAGAGGTGAAGTATCTGAATGATGGAAAGATTGCATCAGCGATGAATCCCCACGGTCCCTATGGGAGGACCTGATAGTCGACAATGAGTGACCATAAGCTACAGTGGAGGCAGTCGAGGTTACTACAGCCAGTGCTGTAGACCGTATCGATAAGAGGACCGGCAAGGCCATCGTTGACTAGGGTTGAATTTTTTCAGAAACATACTCAGCCATCGAAGATGAGCCTCCCAAAGAGGCAGTCATCAAATGGGCTCTTTTGCTTTCTGATGAAGGAGCTTTGTCCTTATATTTATGTTTGGACCCGTGCTCGTGGGAGGGTTGAGAGGACTGTGAGGATGTCAACAGGGTGGGGGCACAAGTCCCCTTCTCCAGGAGTGCAATATTTTGTTCCAAGAGGCAAGTTTCAATTTCCTGCAGCCTCCTTCGATAGGTGGATTGGTTAAATTCTTTGCAGATAGAACAGGCAAGCATGTTATATGAACAGCACCTAAGCACCTCACACAAACCGGGTGTTTGTCGTATCTGTAAATGTTTCTGCCACAAGGGCACTTCCTAAATAAAGATTATGAATAAGACTTCGGGGTATGAATCAGGATAAATGAACGGCGAACCATTCAGAAGTCTATTTCAGTGCTTCTCTTTCTTAGTCGTTGAAGCACTGAAGAGCAAGCCAACTGCGCAGTGAGCGGACAGATGGCGGAACAGAACTGAGGATACTGGGGGCCACCCACATTTATACTGCACACAGTGATGACATCACGGTGGGCAGCCCCCACTGAGCACTGCTGGTGAAATCTGCCGTCCACAAGAGCAACCTCTGGCAGACTCCCAAGAGTAGTATGTGCTGCAAGAGATACCCTGGATGAAGATCTGTAGCTACAGTCCATTACTTGGCTGTAAAAAAGAAAACTTTCCAGCGCTGTAAGTGACTCATTGAGCATACTGAAAGTGAAATTTCTCAAATATTGAATATTCAAGTGGGCTTCAAGCTTGGGCTAATGCCCACTGGAGAAGAAATTTAGCTAGTCAATTCTAACTATCTGTTTTCTAATGTTACACAAGCCATTGACCACAAGCTTTGATTTCATTCTGTACAATACATTTACAACACGTACAGTCATGGAAATGCAATTCATTTAATCAGAAAATTAAGCATTGCTTCACAATATAACCGTGCAGCAAAAATGGCTGTACTTACCATATGCACATGGCCACAAATCATCATACCAACGTTCTTTGTAAAAGAATGTACCAGATGCAGTAAAGTTGGACGGGAGTTAGGAGCACCTGTTAAAACCAGGCACTGGGGCCTAATGGGAAATTAAAATGAGAATGGAGAAAGAAAGTTAGAATCTAAATGTCACTAGCAGCATACATTTTTTATTTTACACATTACTACAGAAAGTACAGTTACGCAAGAACTTACTGTAACCACAGATCTTCAAGAGAATCTCTTGCAGTAGGTCATAACATACAGGAATATCCAGCCACAGGCTGCATTTCATCCGGATGATTTTTCAGCAGTTGACCTGGGACCATTCCAGATAACACGTCTTGTGTCCTGGTATATATAAAAGAGTGGTCCCAGAAGCCCCTTGGTTCTTTTCCACCTCAGTGACTGTAACGAGAATATTATCCATGTGGCCTCCGAGAGGAATGGAGGAGGAAAAGAAAGTACCCTAGAAAGTAGGAGCAAGTGACCCTCCTGTTGCAGGAAGCAAGGGGGATGGAGGGAGGGGCAGCATAATCTGCTGCAAGAGATTCTCCCAAAGATCCACTGTTACAGCAAGTTCTTACGCAACTGTACTCTCTTCAAGGAAATCCCCTGCAGCAGGTTATAACATACAGGAATTAGTCCCCAGCAGCTGGGCTGCATCGGGGAGGAGGAAGCGAAAATATAACTTAGGACAATAGGCCCATAGCCCTCAACCTCCTGCCTCATAAATCAGGGACAAGGCTTAAAAAAATCAGGGACAAAGGCTCAAAATCAGGGACACATTTTTAAAATTGGTGCTATCCAATCAGGAAGCTGGCAGAATAAGGGACTCAGTGTATAATACATTTTCTGAAGAATAAGAAGTCTGCAACTGTATTGTATGACATAATTTTATTCTTACAATCATCACTGTTTAGTCACTGGAACACAGATTTTAGGAGGGACGGAGTAAAATTTTGAGGTGAAATCAGGGACATCCCTGAAAATCAGGGACACTTGAGAGGTATGAATAGGCCTTAGAGGACAACCCATTCAAAACTGGCTCGCTTCTTGGAAGCAATGTCTAGACTAATACTTAGTAAAGGTATGTACAGTAGACCAAGTAGCAGCTTCACAAATTTCAGTTGCTGAAACGCCTCTAAAGCATGTAGCTGTGGCAGCCATGCCTCCTGTGGAGTGAGGTTTTATCACCCCAGGAAGTGGCTTATCAGGTTGCAGTTGGCCAACCAAGTGGACAAGCACTGCTTGGAAACAGGAACACCCTCTTTACCAGAGGCGGAAAACAAAAAGTTGCTCAGATTTGTGCAAATGCTTGGTGTGAAGATGATAATATCTTAAGACTCTTTGTACATCTAATGTGTGGAGTAGAGATTCTCCTGGATCAGCAGGCTCCACATAATACACAGGTAAGTGTATGGTTTGATTCAAAGTAAATTCCGATACCATCTTTGGCAGAAATTTAGGATTGGTACATAGACAGTCCCTATCTTTGTGAAAATTCAGGTAGGGTGTCTTGAACATCAGTGCATGTAATTCCAAAATACGTCAACTAGATGTAATTGCAACCAAAAAAAAAATAGTTTTCTAGGAGAGATATTGTAGCTCACAAGAGGCTGCAGATTCAAAAGGATGTAACATAAGCTTTTCAAGAACAAAAATTCAAGTCCCAAGGAGGGATAGTGTCCCAAATGGGGGCTTGAGATACTAACATATCAACATACTAAAATGCCAGCAGAATAGGCCTGTCTCTCGAGCCTACTTGATTTTCAGCACCTGCACTGAGGGCCGATTTTGGTGTCCCCCTTCCCCCTAAGGTTATACTGTCCCCAGCCCCAGATGTTCCACCTGTATTGGCCTGGTCAGAAATACCTTCCCCTTGTACCTGTCCCATCCCCTCTTAAACCCGTCCACAGTCTTCACCTCTACCAGCCCCCTGGGCAGTGCATTCCTTGGCTACACCACCCTTTCAGTGAAATAACATCTTCTCCTCTCCCCTCTGAGCCTACCCTCTTCCAGCTTACACCCGTGACCTCTCGTTGCCCCAGCCTCCTTCCTTTGGAGCACCCAGACTGGGCCTCCCTAATTGATCCCTTTCATGTACTTAAAGACCGCTATCATGTCCCCCCGTCCCTCCTCTCCTTCAAGATGTATGTGTTGAGCTCCTTGAGCCTCTCCTCATAGGTACAGTCCCCCAGGCTCCAGATCATTTTAGTTTGAAGAATACCCTTTAAAAAAGTCTTTATAACTTGTAGTTGGGTCGAAGGTTTGTCTTAAACTAGGACATGGAAAGCTGAAATGGCCAACAAATGGACCTAAACCGTGGAGTATTTAAGGCCACTGTCAGAAAGAGAAAGTAAATAGTCCAGGACATGTTGTGGAGGACAGGTGTATGGGTCTACATCGTGATCCTTAGCCCATACAGAAAATCGCTTCCATTTCATGAAATAGGAAGATCGGATAGACAACTTTCAGGAAGCCCGTAGAACCTCCACTACTTGTGGGGAAACCTGGAAAGGACTATATCCTCAGGAGCCAGGCATGCAGATGCAGGGAGCGAAGGTCAGGATGAAGAAGGGAACTCCCAGCCTGAGGCAGCAGAGCAAGGCATATGGGAAGAGGTAGAGGCTCCTGGACTGTCAACTGCAGTAACAACGGAAACCAGACCTGTCTCAGCTACAGAGGTGCAATGAGGATCATGGAAGTTGTGTCCCTGAGAAGCTGGAGTAGAACCCTCTGTATAAGAGTGAAGGCATAGAGAAATCTTCCTGTCCAGGAATGATATAACACGTCCAGCCATAAAGTTCCAGTACCAGGCTCTAGTGAACAATAGTGAGGTAGTTTTACGTTATGTGGAGAGGTGAACAGATCCAACTCCAGGCATCCCCAGTGCAGGAAGACATTTTTAAGGATTTCCTGGAGGAGTTCCCATTCATGTTTCTGACTTGTGGATCTGCTTAGAACGTCCGCTAGAGTGTTGGTGACTCCTGGTACATGTACTGCTAATAGGTGTATCCCTTTGTGAATTGTCCAATACTATACCCACTTGGATTCCCCGCACAGGGGATAGGAATGGGTCCTGCCTTGTTTGTTTAGAAAATGGACAACCACAGAGCAGTTGAACTGGATTTGGAGACCGCCTTGAGGAATGAGGGTTTCGAAAGCCTGTAGGGCATACAGGACCTCCCTCACTTCTAGAATATTGATGTGCAGGTGCGCTTTCAGAGTGGACCAGGTCCCTTTAGTCAGACCCTCTTCCAGTTGGGCACCCCACCCGAGGGAGGAGGCATAGGTGGTCAGAATAAGGCAAGGGGCTGTATCCTGGAATGCTGCATAAAAGGTTGTCTGGGGACGTTCACCACTGTAATTCGCAGATGACTGGAGAAGAGATGAGAACTAGAGCTTCAAAATAGTTTTCTCTTTGGTTTCAGTGGACGCAGGGTCCTCATGTGTAATCTGATATGTGATACACTTGAGATGGCTGCTGCCATGTGACCTGGGAGGCAGAGGTAGTCACTGGCCAAGACATGCTGACTCTGCTCGGCTGGAATGCCAGAGTGATCGGTTTTGTCTGCATGGTCCCTGGGGAGATGGGCCATCCCCTTGGCGGTTTTCAGGACTGCCCAAATGTATTGGAGACACTGGGTGAGGTTCATTTTGGATTTTGGTATGTTGCTTGTGATTCCCACAGAGGAGAACATCTGAAGAGTTTGAGATAACTGGGACAATTTCCGATCCCATAAGAAAGGGTCTTCTATATCAATGTCCCTGTTCAAGGGACCTGGAGAAGAACAGGCCATTCTAGAAATAGATGAATGTCTAGAAGGGACCAAAACCGGTACCAAAGAAACACCCCCATGAGTCTGAGGGGTAGACTTTGTGAGGTCAAGAATGGTGTGCACCAAAGCCTGAACATCCACCATGGCAAGCTGAAGAAAAGAGGTCGAAATCGGAGTAGAATGGGTCGACTGAATAGGCACAATAGATGAGATTGGAGTCGGCTGGGGCAGCAATTGGGCCATCAACAAAAGGTGAACAAAAGCACTTGTAGTCGAAGGGCTCAAATTGCAACTAGCCCTTGTAGGAAGGGCCGTTGATGAACCCAATGAAGCTATTGAGAGATGGTAATGGGATCCCTGTGACGGGGCCGGCAGTGATGGAAGCTGCAGTTTAAGGACACCTGTGGTGGTCATCAATGGAGGAGCCATCGACAAATGGGTAGATGAGTCGTCAGAGATCATCGACAGAGTGAAAGATGACTTGACAACAGCCTCTGAAAGGGCAGCCCATACTACCTTCATTTAAAGAAGCTTCTGTTCATGAGAACAGGAGGAGGAAGGCAGGCTCTTCGTCAATGGGGAGGGAGACAGGAGTAGTATGCTTACTCTTGCTAGAGTGTTCCTTTGGCTTCTTCTGGGTGTCAGCCTGTCCCATTGACGAGGGGTCCCTACCTGAATGGTGAGATCCAGAGAAAGATGATTTCTTGGACTTCAAGTGATGTTCCTGTTCCAGGAGGGCTACTTTCTGCTCCATGAGATACTCGCGAAGCTGCTGGAGTCAGTGATGTTTAGTAGCATTGTTAAACTGATGAGACAGGACACATGTATGGGTATCGTGAGCAGGGCAGAGGCACCAGACACAAATGTTGTGCAGCTCCTCTGTTGTGATCTTCTGGCCACAAAAACACTTTCAGAATAGCAGATCCAAAGAAGACATGGGGAAGGTATGTGACGATACTGAGAATGCTGCTAAGGAATGGCTGGTGAATTCTTCATCGTCGACTGAAGCTATACTCCGGACAGAGAAAATGTAGCATGCAGGTTGTGGTTAGAAAAGAATTGAGGAGCTTCTGGGACCGCCCCTTTTATATGTACCAGGACACAACACGTGGTGTCATCAGGGGCGGACCCAGGTCAACTGCTGAAAAATCTTCCAGATGGAGTGCTGCCTGCAGCTGGATATTCCTGTATGTTATGACCTGTTGAAAGAGATTTCCTTGAAGAAGACTGATGGATCTTGTACATTATACACTTGCAAACAATTTCACATTTGGGGCTGTCCTATGGCCCAGCAAGTACACTGCACTGCAGTGCAAGTGACCAGAGCTTGGGTGGTGGACACCAGACCGGATGAGGCCAAGAGTAGTGCAAAACTGCCCAGGGGAGGGGTATATCAGCATCCAGCAGTACATGGACCCCTCGTGGCAGGTCAGGAAGACTGCTTCCTCATGGGTCAGTGTACATTTCACTGCATCGGATGAGGTGAACGGATGCTGAAATGACGCCAGCGGTGCTGGAGTTATAGGGATGAATAAAAAGGGGGGCGGGTTGGAGCCTGCCTTGGACAATGTCACATTCTGGTCCCAATCCATGGAATCTTCCAACTGAACAAATTCTTGGCATGGGGGAATGTGGGTTATCAACTGCGGAAAGGTTACTGGCAGATGGGGCTTGGTTGTAGCCTAGCTGGATGAAGGGACCCAATGTATAGGCAAACCTATATAGAAAAAAATTACATCTCTACACATGAAATCTAAGGAATGACACGTATAATCCCAGTATGCCTGTCCTGGACAAGTTAGGAAAGCTTTTGGAAGGTGCGATTGCTTTTTCAATGGAAAACATAGAGGGATATTGGCATGTCTGCCAGTAACTCATATAGGAATGTTACTTACTGTAACTCTTGATCTCAGAGTACCTTCTCCAGAAAACCATGCTCTTGTGTTAAGGCTGGAGGTGGTAGGACCCAGTAGGAGAACGTTTGGACTATCAACACTGATGCACTACATCAGTGTGAGAGAAGAGTACACGTGGATAAGGAGCCAGCACCAATAGTCCAAAAGCTTCAGGTTTTTTTAACCAATTAGAAGGGAAACGAAAAAGGGCAAACAAATTAGAAATAATACAATATTCAAAGTAACAGTGTGTTTTAGTAAGTAGAAAAAAAGAAAATGACGGACAGACTACTACCCCTAGTTGAACACGTCACTCATGGAAGCAATTTCTTTTTCCTTTTTAAAGCAGCAGTGCAATGAAAAATGTTTTCCAAAGATCTATTTTCAGCAACAATTAATAAAATTTTTAGCAAACTTATCAAATCTACTTTTAGAGGCACCTCTTTTGTAGCACACCTAGAGGTTTTTTCCCCCCTCAATCCTGCCCCTTGCCAGGTCTACAATGTTGTTCCTAAGACGCATGTAGTTGCACTTTTTGGAAAAATAAATAAATAAATAAATAAATGAAAACATTTCTAAGATACTCAAATTTTGGTGAAACTAGAAAATTTTACACCACATAAAACTGGGCGATGCCTAGAATCTTTTATTGTAGAAAAAAAGATGGGGTCAAATTTTTTACCCAGCTTCGTTGCACTGCTGCTTTACAAGGCTAACCAGTATAACAGCCAAAAAGTCAAGAGTGCCATTCTTCCTTAAACTTGAAAAAAGAAAAAAACAAGAGCAAGTAACAAAACACATACACCTCTGAGTGAGACATGAAAGCAGTGCTGGGCAAAACTGGGTAACCTGTCCCAGACAAGAAAAAAGGGGACAAGAAGGAGCGTTCAAGTGGCTTCCCCATAACCAACACTGTATCAGTACAAGGAAACTGAATGCCATTTTATACCCCCTAAAAAGGAGGAATAACCCTCATAGGGCATGCAGAATACCAATGCTGCTGCCAATCTGGGGAAAATGGAAGCTACTAAAATGTAGCAGAAATAAAACAACTAATACATAAAATACAAGGGGGATGGACAGGAGGACAAGCGTGGCTTCATGGAGAAGACAATAAAGAAGATCAAAGTGCTATAGTAAGTAGCTTTACTATCTTCTCCACAGAGCCTTTCTCTTTGGTCACTGGAATCAGTACCCCTCAGTTGGGTGGAGGAAGCAACTTTTAGGGAAATTGCCAGGCTGTAGCCTGAACTTATACTGTAAATGTTTGACTACTGTGCCTAAACACAGAAAGCCCTGATCACAGACTACCCTCGTCAACAAAGACTGGGCCTCGCTGTCCAAACTCCTGCTGACTCCCAACTGCTAACCAACAGCTGTCCTCTGAGAAACTAGCAACAATCACACCAACATGTAGTTAGGGAGGCAAAGCTTCCAGAAACCTGAATGAAGCAAGTCCAATCATCTTAGACTGAGATGTGGCAGTATAGCCTAGACGGAGGTTAGAGTAATGAGCTGTGAATGAGCTTGGTACATCCAGCAGACCAGATCTGGGTTTGATTCTCACAACCTCCACTTGCATACTGTAGGACTCTAAGCAAGTCACTTAACCGCCCAGTGCTCCCAGGTCACCCTTGAAAACAGGCACTTGTGCTAGCAGGCCTTACCTGGTTACCAAAGACTAAAATAAATAACATTTTTCAAAAAATGTGGACCAAGAATGTTGGCAAGCTGACCCGAGTGTCATTGTAGCACTGGGCACCTGTCAAATAGTTTGCATCAAGCAAGATGCTGAGCTGGAGAAGCAAATCGAGGCTCTTGTGGCAGCCAAGGAGACTTGGTCTAGTTTATCTGAGCCACGCATGACATCTTAAGTAGATCACTGGGGTGTGTACCCTGGATGCCACCTCTGCCACACAATAGGCAGGCCTCAATAGATTTCTGGTTGCTCCCTCTCCTTTAAGCATAATGTACAACAAGAATGCTGCCTCGTGCCCCAGAGGCAACTAAGAAATGCATGCCCTAAACAGCTCCCAAAGGTGGCATTGATAGCATGTCATGTGGGCCTCATGAGGAAATACATTGTGTTGCCCTCATTAATGCAATAATCTTGCTGCCCTAGGCATCCACATGTCTAGACTCAGGCACGTGGGGGAAATTACCTGCCTGATGCCCCCCCCCCCAATATACCCTCCTGTAGGAGATTAAGCTGGAGACATGAAGGTATGGGTGGGTGGGTGTGGGTGTGTGTGCTTGTGTGTGAGAAAGAGAAAGAGCCTTGGGGAATACAATGCTGCCGGAACTTCCAACAAGGATAGGGGCTAAGGCAAAAAGCTTATGCCAGGCTGCCCTTGCCACAGCTGTTACTCCTGGAATGGAAGGAAGCAGGAGGACCTCTGAAAGGCAAGGAAGCCTAAGAAAAGAATAATCTCCACAAAACAGGATGGGAAACTCGGAGAAAGGTTCATGTCCGTCACAAAGTTCTAGAAGACAAGGTCTTCAGTAGATTACTGTGGAATGTAAGTGAATGGATTATTGTCTTCTGAGAAAGTTAAAGAAGGGTCTGTGGAAGGGGCTGAAGATGACACTGGTCCAAAATCAGTCTCCTGAAGCTTTTTTTTTGTGTTTGTTTAATACTGATTGAAGCCAGGTTCCACTGCAGGAATCTGACAGAATTCCCAGAAGCTGTAGAGAGTATGGCAGGTGGGCTGAACCCACAGGCATCTCAAGGGCAAGACAGAACTGTGGTTTGGTCTACTGGTCCTACTGCAGAAAACAGTGGACCTTCTGAGGAAGAATGAAAGGGGAGGTATGTAAGCTAAGGAGGGCTAATGTGCCATAGTGCTGAGGCAACGCTACTAGGAGGAGGACCCAAGGCAGTTCAAAGTGAGGGTGACGGACAAGCTAACATGGGAACAGTTAAAGATGTACCACCCAAAGCAGCTGCTACAGTAATGGAGGAGGAAGCTAAAGTTGCCACCAAAGGAGGAGTGCCAAAAGCAGGCAATGTCACCTAAGGCATTGATGAATGCACTAAAAAAGTACTAAGTATATCGAAAACAGATGGTGCAGGTAACAGTGCAATGACAAGCGGAACCAAACTCAAAGTTCCACTGGAACGCTCTAACTGTCCGGATGTCTTTAAGCTAAGCTCCTCCCACCACTCAGGTGATATATCCTCGACTCTATCCTATGCCATCAGATCTTTGCCTGCTGGAAGCAGGCATCAGTGTGCCACTTGCCAGGGGAGGCTGGGAGGGTTGATGCAAAACATATACCAATCCTAGAACGTGCAGTTACACAAAGACTTTTGCTGTAACATTAGATCTTCTAGGAATGTCTCTTGCAGTAAGTCATTACTTCTGGGAGTTCCCGATAGGTGGCGCTCCAGCACGGAAGTAGCAGTCTCTATACCAGGGACCACCCACACTACCTCACTTCTTGGGCTGTACCTATAAAAGTGTGTGGTCCCTGGTAAGCTCCTTTCCCCGCAGGTTTCAGCTCGGAAGCGGGTGACCGAGGGGAACCGTGGTATCGAAGCTTCCCACCCTTACATCGTTTTTCTTATTACATAAGGCAGCGGGATGGAGGGAATCTACTTACTGCAAGAGACATTCCTAAGATCTACTGTTACCGCAAAAGTCTTTGTGTAACTGCACTATCTTCCACGAAATGGTCTCTTGCAGTAAGTCATTACTTCTGGGAGATTCCCAAGCAGTTGTATGGCAGTGGGTGGCTACAGATGGCATTCTGCCATAGGTAAAATGTGGTCATGGGACCAATGAATGCTAAAATAGCATAGCAGTGGAATAAAGGGGTACACGATTCACTGTGAAGCAATGTTTTAAAAAACTAGAAGAAATATGTTAAGAGCACTGAGCAATTATGGAGCTTCAGTGATCAGCAGTGAAAGCACAATCTAAGGCAAAGGCAACTTTGCTACGAATTGTAACAGTAGCTCGAGTAATACAATGTTATTCTTTAGAGGCACTACAAAGTAGCAAGTGAAGACCCTTCCCCCCAAGACTGTCTAGCCAATAATGAATGTATCCATTTGACAAAAAGTAGGATACTGAAGTAACAGATAATGCAGCAAATGAAACAATGTGACCAAACAAAACGAAGCAGAGATTAAATACATATAATCTCTGTATATGTACGCACCCTTTTTGATATGATCTTTGTTCATGATCAAGGGAAAGCTGCGAATAGTAGTGGAGGAGACAAGAATATAGTCTGTAGTGGGATTGATTGTGTCTGAACATATGAGTTAATAGTGGATGGACCTGGTCGAGGGAGGGACAGGACGTCCTATGCACCACAGGTCAAAAAGACTTCTCGATGGAATGGTCGTGATGGTCTATAAATACAGGTTACTCACCTCTAACAGGGGTTCTAGGAGTGGTATATGTTGTTCATCCACACTTGCTGGCAGGTACCTTGCCGCTTTAAGATGAGACGGAAAGTCTTCAAGCTGGCTCCTCCCACCCACCCGGGTGGTAAAACCCTCAGCTCTGCCCCATGATGCCACATCTAGCCCGCTGAAAGACAGGTTGCATGTCAAAGTCGGGGAGGTCGGGTGGGTTGTGTGGATGAACAACATATACCACTCCTAGAACTCCTGTTACAGGTGAGTAACCTGTATTTCTAGGAACATGGATATGTTGTTCAATCCACACTTGTTGGCAGACTCCTAGCAGTTCTCCGGGAGGAGGAAGGCAAGGTGCGCACCCCCTATACTTACTTGGGGGAATAAGGACTGGAGAACAGAGGTCCCACTACCAGCATCCTGGCGAGGCTCTCGGTCAATGTGGTAATGGGAAATAAAGGTGTGTGCCGACTTCCAGGTAGCAGCCCTGCAGATTTCCTGGATAGGAACGTCCCTAGAAGCAGCGGTATGGCAGGTTGAATGAGCTCTTATCCCTTTGGGTGGCTCCATGCCCACCAACCTGTAGCAGAGATCTATGCAAGAGGTAACCCACCCGCTTATCGTCCACTTGGCTGCAGGTCTGTGAGGTGTGGCTTCAGCATAGGTGACAAACAGCTGGTGAACCTCTCCCCGAATTTCAGCCATCCGCTCCTTATTGTAAGCGAGCGCTCTTCTAGGGTCCAGAGTATGGAGCCTATATTCGGCCTCCGAGGTGTGATTGGGGTAGAACACCAGCAGAGTCAACACCTGATTCAGGTGAAACTCCGACACCACCTTCGGAAGGAATTTCGGTAGGGGGCGAAGGACAACCTTGTCCCTGTGGAGGACCAGATAAGGAGACTCTATGGAAAGCACCTGGAGATCTCCCATCCTTCTGGCTGACGTGACAGCCACCAAGAAGGCGGTCTTCCATGACTGGTGGGAGATATCACACCTGTGCATCGGTTTGAATGGCTTGCCCATGAGCTTAGCCAATACCAGCAGTAGATCCCACGGAGGTGGAGGTTCTCGCACCGAAGGGGATATGTGATCTAAGCCTTGGAAAAAGTGCCATACCACCTCTCCTCCTGCGCCACCGACTGCTGGCCCGCCGCCTCGTAAGCAGAGATGGCTGCCAGGTGCACCTTAAGGGTCGTCAATCAAAGCCCTAACTGAGAAAGGGACCACAGGTAGTCCAAAATGCTAGCCAATGGACAGGATGAAGGGTCCAACCCCTTGCCCCGACACCAAATGGAGAATCTCTTCCATTTAAAGGCATAGCATTTTCTGGTCGACTCCTTATGGGATGCCTCAACAACATTGAGGACCTCATCGGAAAGACCCAAGGCCTGGCACTCTAGCTGCTCAGGAACTGGGCCGTCAGGTGCAGGGACTGAAGGTCCGGATGGAGCACCTTCCCCTTGTTGACTGAGAGCAGGTCCGGCCGGGCTGGAGCTGAGGCTGAGAAGATCTGGATACCAGAACTCGTGAGGCCAGTCTGGGGCTACCATTATCACCTGCGCCTTGTCCCTCTTCGCCTTGAGAAGCACCGTGTGGATCAAGGGAAATGGAGAGAAGGCGTAGAAGAGGCCCGGGGTCCATGGTCTCGAAAAGGCATCCCCTGCAGCGAGCCCTGCCGAGGGGGGCGGACATGAAACAGCCTCAGCTTCATGTTCTCCTTGGAGATGAACAGGTCCACCTGAGGGGTGCCCCACTGGGAGAACAGGTCTTGAACTATCTCCTGCAGTAGAGACCACTCGTGAGATGCAGTGCCTATCCGGCTGAGGGCATCAGCCAGACTGTTTGAGGCTCCTGCCACATGGATGGCCAGGAGATCCGCCTCCAGGCTTATCATGAGAGACCAAATGCGGAAAGCTTCCTTGCACAGAGGCAAGGTGTGTGTCCCGCCCTGACGGTTGGGATAGTACATGGTCGTGGTGTTGTCCATCTGGACCTGAACCACTTGACCCCGTACATATGGAGTGAAGGTGTTAAGGGCTAACCGTACTGCTTGAAGCTCCAGCAGGTTGATGTGGCATTGGGACTCCTGAGGGGACCAGAGGCCATGGGCCCCGAGCTCCTCCAGATGGGCACCCCAACCCATCAAGGAGGCGTCTGTCATAAGGATGACCGTCAGCTTGGGGCGGACAAACAGGATACCCTCCTGCAGATGAACTGGGACGAGCCACCACTGCAGGCCATCCCACATCTTCTGGGTCACGGTTACTGGCTGGTCCAGAGGACCAGAGCACTGAGACCACTGGCGGGCCAGCTCCCATTGCAGGGGATGCATATGCCAGTGGGCCCAATGGACCATGCTGGTGCAAGCCGCCATGAAACCCAGAAGGCGCAGGAAATCCCGAGCAGGGCGCAACTGCCCAACCTGAAATGACTGGGCCAAAGGAGGAAAGGTCCTCGGCCCTGACTGCCGGGAGCCGGGCTCTGGCTCGAAGAGAGTCGAGCTCTGCCCTGATGAACTGAATCACCTGCGATGGCACGAGTTTGGATTTGGCCTCGTTGATCAGGAGACCAAGTTGAGAGCAGACCTGGAGGGCCAGAACTCTGGACCACTCCACCTCCAACCTGGAGGGGGCTGCTATCAGCCAGTCGTCCAGGTAAGGGTACACCCGAACCCCTCGGCACCGCAGGAATGCTGTCACCACTGCCATGCATTTGGTGAAGACCCTGGGAGGTGGAGAAAGGCCGAAGAGCATGGTCTGGAACTCATAAAGGGATCCCTCCGCTCTGAAGTGGAGGAATCGCCGATGTGACGGATGGATTGGGACGTGAAAGAACACATCCTGGAGATCCAGAGAACAAAACCACATCCCTAGTTCCAAGGATGGTATGATCAGAGCCAGAGTGACCATCCTGAAGGTGCGCGACCTTAGGAACTTGCTCAGGTCGTGCAGATCGAGAATGTGGTGCCAGCCCCGCCCCGTCCGTTTGGGACCAGGGAAGTACCTGGACACAAACCTTGGCTTGGAGGAGGATCCGCCACCTTGCTGATCACCTCCTTTGGAGGAGCAGCTATGTCGGCTCAACAAGCCGACAGAGAGGCTGCGGAACCGGTAGCCCCCGAGGGGTGACTGTTCGAAAGGGATGGGTCTGCTCGAATTCCAGAGGGAGACCCCTGCCGACCACTTCCAACATCCAATGGTCTGTGGTTATAGTGGACCAGGTGGAAAGGAAGTGGCTGAGCCATCCCCCCATTGGGGGACCCAGGGGAGGCGTGATGAGGTTGGGGGCGGCACCTCTCAACCCATCACTGGGCAGGCTTGGAGGAAGGGCCGACCGAGGAGTCGCCTGGGCCTTTCCCTCTAGGTTTCTGGTTGGAAGAAGCAGCAGGCTTGGCCTTGGGGCGCCAAGCGTGAGCCTGCTGGCCCTGCTGGTCTTGCTGCAGGGGCGGAAGGGCGAAAGGGCTTACGCTGTTGCTGGCGACCTTTGTCCTTCTAAGCAGATGTGACCGAGTCCAAGGTGGCATTGGACTTCTCGATCCTCTGGAGGTGGCCCTCCACCCCGGGCCCGAACAAGTCTGTGCCCAAGAAGGGGACGTCTGCCAGCTTGTGCTGGGTATCTGCCATGAAGGTAGAGATCCACAGCCAGGCTCTGCGGCATATGGCTACTGCGACCGCTACTGACCAGGCACAAGAGTCTCTGATGTTCAGAGCAGTCTAGAGCTGATGCTTGGCCACCGTCCTTCCCTGATCCCACACCTGCTTGACCATCGCTTGAGGGTCAGCTGGGAGATGAGGAAGCACCTCATCCAGGGAGCCCAAAAGGGCGTCTGAAAAGAAAAAATTACTCACCTTAGTAATGTTGTTTCTTCTAATGGAGTCTTGCTGTATTCTGACAATAGCAGTGAGTTCCAACCTTCAAACTGCCCCGGAGATGAAAGAGTTAACTTTCCATGCCAGGCATGGAACGCTGAGCTTGAGCTCGGTTGAGACTCTGTCTGGTGCTGTTTAAACTCAAACCATCAGATCTTTATGAGCTAAACTCACTAAGGTCCTGTGTGGAAACTGTAAACCTACACTAGCCAACTGGCTACTAAACATAAAACCAGATTTTTTGGTCTCAAAACAAAGACTCAAGTCAGGAGACCCAAAAAATGAAAAAAACACAACACCCACTCACCCAAAGAAAAAGAAGTGAAAACAACAAGGTGGGGCACCTCCTGAGTGCCAACACTGCCACTGCCCACCCACATCCCAAAAACAGAGGTTCTGAGAGGGGAAGGCGGGGGTTGGGGGGGTCAGAATACAGCAAGACTCCATTAGGAGAAACAACATTACTAAGGGGAATAATTTTTTCTTCAAACAACATGAAGTCTTGCTGTATTCTGGCAATAGCAGACTGCCAAGCAGTACCTCCATGGAGGAGGGACAGAACCTACTTAGGAAATAGGCTCTGAAGCACAGCTGTGCCAAACCGAGCATCACTCCTAGCCTGGATATCCAGGGATTAATGCTTGGTAAAAGTGTGAACAGTTTTCCAGATAGCTGCTTGACACATCTCTAGAATAGGAATATCCCTGGCAGCAGCCAGGGAAGCAGCTGTACCTCTGATAGAGTGAGCCCTCAGGCCTGAGGGTGGAACCTTACCCAGTTTTTCATAACAAAATTGAATACAAGAGACAATCCACCTGGCAATGGAATCTTTTAGTGGCAGGTTTCCCTTTACCAACCTCACCATAAGTGAGGAACAGTTGGAGGGAGTCAAACCTGTGACCCTTGGCACGTTCTATGTAATAGCTAAGGGCTCTTTTCACATCTAACCTGTGCAGCCTCCTCTCATCAGAGGAGGAATGGTCAGTGAAGTACACAGGAAGAGACATAGATTGGTTAAGGTGGAAATCTGAAACTACCTTAGGCAAAAACTTCCTGTTAGTCTTGAGGACCACCTTATCTCTATGGAAGGAGATAAAAATCAGGCTCCACTGACAGGGCTTGTAACTCACTTATGCATCTGGCAGAAGTGATGGCTACCAGGAACACTGTTTTCCAAGTCAAGTACTTAAGCTCTGCTGAAGACAAAGGCTCAAAAGGGGGTTGCATAAGCTGAGCAATGCAAACGTTAAGGTCCCAAGCAGGGGCAGGGGCCCTGAATGGAGGGTTGGTATGAAGCAATCCCTTGAAAAACCTAGAGAATACAGGGTGAGCTGAAAGAGAAGAGGGCTTACCTGCTGAAATAAAAGCAGAAACAGCTGCCAGATGCACCTTTAGTGTAGCTGGTCTAAGCCCCAAGCTAGTTAAATGGACCATATAATCAAGGACTGTGGGCAGATCAGCAGACTCTGGGGAAGTATGCCTTCCAGAGCACCACATGGAAAATCTTTTCCACTTGGAATTATATGCAGTCCTGGTGGAAGGTTTCCTAGAAGTCTTCAGAATATCCATTACACCTTGGGAGAGGTGTAAATCAGCAAACTAACTCTTCAAGAGCCAGGCCTTGAGATTGAGAGATTTGAGATTGGGGTACCAAACCCTCCCCTGAGCACAGGTTAACAGGTTGTAATTCCTGGGAAGAGACAGGGGAAGATGGACTGCTAAGGACAACATGAGAGGATACCAGGGCTGTCTGGCCCAGTCTGGAGCAATCAGGATCACCTTGCAGGGTTGAGACCTAATTTTGACTAGCACTTTGAACAGGAGAGGGAAGGGGGGAAAAGCATACAGGAACTTCCCTTCCCAACTGAGAACTAAGGCATCCAGGGGGACTGAGCCCAACACTGGGGGCCTGCAGCAAAAAAGGGAAAGTTGGTGATTGTCTGGGGCTGCAAAAAGATCTATCTGTGGGGTGCCCCATCTGGAGAATATCACCTCCAAGACCAGGGGATCCAGTGACCATTCGTGATGGCCCTGGGATATCCTGCTGAGAGCATCTGCCAGGACATTGTCCTTGCCTGGGAGGTGTACTGCTGTGAGGGAGGTGTTCAGGGAATAAGCCAGAGATCACAACTTCATTGCTTCTGTGCACAAGGCCGTAGACCGAGTGCCTCCTTGCTTGTTGATGTACCACATTGTGGTGGTATTGTCTGTTCTGACCTGAATAACTTTGTTCTGAACAGATTTGGAAAAAGCTTGACGTGCTAGAAATACTGCTCTGAGTTCCAAGAGATTGATGTGAAGCAGAGATTCCTGAGGGGACCACAACCCCTGGGTAGTCAAGTCGCCCAAGTGAACCCCCCACCCCAAGAGGGAGGCATCTGTAGTAAGGATTAAAGAGTGGGACTGAGTGACAAAGGGAACTCCCTGTCTTAGATTGTTCTGATCTTGCCACAACTGTAAGGCCTGGATCAGAGTTCGAGTCACTGGGATCAATTTGGTCAGAAGGTCCTTCTTTTGAGACCAAAAGGCTCTCAAATGGAACTGAATGTCCCTCATCTGAAATCTTGCTCCCTGCACCACTGCTGTGGAAGCAGCCATGTGCCCCAGGAGCTGCAGAAAATGCCTTGCTGGTCGAGACACCTGCAGGGTGAATGAGGAGGCCAGTGTGATAAGGGTCCTTGCCCTGTCCAGGGGAAGGAAAGCTCTGGCCTTTTCTGCATCTAGCTCTGCGCCTATGAAGGTGAGGAGCTGAACAGGCTCTAGAACTGACTTTGAAAGATTCAGAAGGAAACCCAAAGAGGTCAGCAGTTGCTGAGTGATCTGTAGGTGTAACTTAACTTGGTCTGGGGACTGGCCTACTATGAGCCAGTCGTCCAGGTATGGGAAGATGGCAATCCTTTGCCTTCTTAGAGAAGCAACTACTACTGCCAGGCATTTTGTGAAACACCCTTGGAGCAGAGGTTAGAACGAAGGGCATTGCTCTGAACTGGTAATGGCCTGAGGGCAGTTCGAACCTGAGGTACTTTCGATGGGAGCTTCTGATGAGAATATGGAAGTAGGCATCCTTGAGGTCCAGGGACACTAGCCAGTCCCCTGGCCTTAGAAAGGGTAGAATAATTCCCAGAGTCACCATTTTGAATTTTGGTTTTAAAAGGTGCTTGTTTAAGTATCTGTGATCCAGGATGGGCCGCCATTCTCCTGTCTTCTTTGGGGTAAGGAAGTACCTGGAGTACAATCCTTTGCCCTGGTGTAGGGGTGGAACCCTTTCCACAGCTCTGAGAGCCAGGAGGGAAGAGACCTCTGCCTCTAGGGCAAGTGCCTCTGAGGGATTTGCAGGTGGAAAGGATCTGGTTCTCAGCTTTGGAAATTTTTGAAGCTGAGAACCAGTCCCTGGCTTACTACTTCCAGGACCCACTTGTCTGATGTTAGAGACTCCCAGTCCTGGACAAAGTAAGCCAGCCTGCCCCCTACAGGTAGTGGGGAATCGGCCCAGGCAAACCCATCAGGGTGCCTGTTTGGCAGGGGGTTTTGGCTGAGGGGTGGAAGCAGGTCTGCTTGTACCCCTTCTGCCTCTCCCTCTAAAGAACCCCCTCTGAGCATAGGCAGAAGAGGAGGCCTGGGCTTGGTAGCAAGGCCTATGAAAAGGCCTGCACCTGCCCCTGGGGTGCTGCCTCTGAGGAGTGGCCTGCCTTTCCTTGGCCTGTGCACTCCTATAGGTGGTCCTATATTTGTCCATTTTTCATGTAATTCTCTGTTTGCTCCCCAACAGAGAATTACCCACAACAGGAAAATCCATGGCCTTAGTCTGGGTATCCCAGACAGGCTAGTACATCTGAGCCAAGCCATTCTACATGGGCGCCACAGATGTAGCCATGACTCTAGATGACACATCATTGGAATCCACTGCAGCATGGAATTGCACCTTGGATGCCTCAATACCATCAGCAGCCACCTGCTCCAGCTCCTTGGCAAGCTGGCCAGGGACTTGTTTTGCTAAAGCCATGACAGTGTCCCATCTGGATTTTTGATACCTAGCAGTACAGGCCATATAGTTGGCCTGTCTGAGTCCCAAGGATGCTGCCATGTACTGTTTCTTTGCCATGGCATCAGTTCTCCTGGAGTCCTTGTCTGGGGGGTGTGAAGCCAAGGGAATATTTGCCTTACCACAGGCTGCAGCCTGCAATACCCCAACATGGCTGCATTGTTGTGTAAGGAACTCCGTATCTGAGCCTGACAATGTATACCTCTTATCCATTCTTTTATCTACAGGAGGTATAGTATTAGGAGTCTTTAAAATCTTAAATGTCTGTTTCCCAAAAGATTTGTGTAAGGGAATAGACAGCCTCCTAGACTCTGGGATATCCATCATTTCCACATAGTCAGGCTCCTGGTCATCCACAGCTTCTTCCATAGGAAGCTGGAGGGTATCAGCCACTTTTTCATAAAACATGAAATGGGAGGGGGACTCAGAAAGCCTAGGAGGAGACACTCCTGAAGGTCTGTCTGGGGAGATGTCCAGGTCAATGGGCACATCCAGACTTTCAAAACCACATTCACTTTCCTCATACTCCTCTTCCTCCTCCCCCGGTTCATAATATTCCTCTATATCATAATCTTGAACCGGTGGAACGGGCCAAACCGAGCACCTCCCTGATGGTGCCGGTTCAGTCGGAACCAGGGAAAGCGACTGCACAATTTTTATCGCTTTGGCTACTTCTTTAGCGGTTGGAGAAGAAAGTTTTGGATCCACACCAGCTGATTTTTCCTTTCTTGTTCTCTTAGCTGGAACCGACTCCTCAGAATCGGCTCTCCTTTTGCCCGAAGAAGTCTGGCCCTGGTCAGAGGGCACTCCTTCTGGTTCGGTTTGAACCGAACCGGGCTGGCCATCCGGTTCAGCGGACTTTTTGGCCTCCCTTTCCCTGAGCCTACCAACTCTCTTTTCTAGGGTAGCTGCAGGAAAATTTTACAAATCTGGCAGTCTGCACTGAGGTGGTCAAACCCCAGACACAACACAGGTGTGTGGGGTCAGCCTTAGCAAAGACTTCCCCACACACACTGCAGTGTTGAAACCCAGTGGGCCCGGTTTTTCTTTTGGGTTTCTCAGACATTGTGCCAGTCCTAACCAAACTTACCCTTTTAATGGCAATCCGCCAGGCAAGACCCTCTTATCGGTTCCTGACCGTGTTACGGGTCGTGGAAAAAAACGTAATAAAATCCGTTTTTTTTAGAACCGATAAGAACCGGTAACCACACACTAAAAGTACAAATAAAGATCTTTTAACAACTTGATCGGTTCAAACCGAACCGATGAACCGTTTACAAGTTCCACACAGAATAGAAAATAATATAACCTATCTAGTACTCACAAATACCACAGACAGAGACTGAACCGACAGGTTACGGTTTAAATTCGGTCGAAAACCGAGAAAAGTGGTACTTTAACTGACCAATTGAACCAAACAGAAGGAGAAATCTTTGGAGCGACTGTTCAGTGAGGCGGAGTAAAGAATCTGACTGTTTGAGTTAAACAGCAACAGACAGAGTCTCAATCAAGCACGAGCTCAGCGTTCCATGTCTGGCATGGAAAGTTAACTCTTTCATCTCCGGGGCAGTTCGAAGGTTGGGACTCACTGCTATTGTCAGAATACAGAAAGACTTCATGTTGTTTGAAGTGTGTCATCAGTGGAGCAGAGCTAGCCTGTCGAAGGCATAAGAAGGCGGCAGCATAAACTTTGCACCTGGAGTAGTCCAGCTTTTTGGACTCCTTGTCCGGGGGCTTCTCCACGTCCCTGGCATTTCCACAGCACGGGAAAAAGCCATTAGTTACCAGCCCTTCAGCCAAGCGGTGCTCCGAAAAACCGGAGAGGGAACCGGTCGGGACTGCGTACTTGCGGGCCATCCTGGCTGAAGGCGCAGGACAGGAGACAGGCCACTGCCAAAACTCCAAGGCCAGACCAACAATGGCCTCGGCCACAGGAAAGGCCTCCGTGGGGAATCCCCTCAGTCCAAAATCTCCGGGAGGGGATATCTAGCCCGTTTCTGCACAGGTTCAAGCTGCATCCCAGTAGACTCTGAGATGAGCCGAAGAATACCAAGGAATGAGGATGGTCTCTCGTCCACTGACAGACCCCCGGAGGATTCCAGGTCGAGGGGCCTGGAATACAGGGAGAAGTTGTTGGGCTCCGAGGAGTCCAAGAACAGCTGCTAAGTGCCTGAGCCACCCTCCACTCGCCGAGGCCGATCGGGGGTGAGGGTGACCAACAACCTGTGGGGCAAGCCCTGACCTGACCGAGAATCCTTGGCCGGGGCCCCAGTCTTCGGATGTGGGGGCGGTGGTTCCACCACAATGGGTGGAGCAGCCGGTTTCGGCCGAGCAATCGTTGCCGGAGTTGGCTCCTCGACCAAGGAGCCGAGGGCGAGCGGTTGCTTCGGCCTTTCAGGTGACAGCCACTTAATTGCTGGGGAAGGCGACAGAGTCGGCTTGTTGCCGGCCAATAAGAGCTGCCGGCCACATCATATCCTCATAGCGCCGACGCAACTTGCGTCAGAGCCAGTCCTCCAAAGAGGATGATGAGGAAGACCGGCGACACCGCTTTCCGTGATGTCGGGACTTACCCGACACGGAAGAGGGCCGAGACAGACCGTCTAGGTCGCTGACGATGGGTCGAAGAAGGGGCGGGGGAAACCCGCTCATCCTCCGGTTCAGGGTCCTTGACCATGGACTTCGGCTCCAAAGGCAGAGGCAAGTTCTCGGTAGGCACCAGGGGAACCGGTGAAAGAGGGCTGTCTGCCTCTCCACTTGACAGCCTAACGGATCGAGAAAAATCTCGACTGCATCGACTGGTGTCTCGGCTGGCTGACCCTATGGGGACACCGAAAAGCCAGTGGCCTTGGCCGCAACCTCGACCGAGGTCGATAGGGGACGGTCCGGGGAGTGAGATCTCTCCCACTCCCACAAATGTCGACGATGGGACTTACCTTTCGGTTCCTTCTTCTTTGACCGACTGAAGTGAGTCCCTGAGGGCCCCTCTCCCTTGGTGGAGAGGGACTGACAAAGCTCCCGAAAGGAAGCAGTATAGGAGGAGCAAAAGGAGAGCGGGACAAGCGACAATGCTGAGGAAGAAGACAACATTGGCTCTCAGGGCCAGCTTTCCTCAAGGCGTACACCGCTCCAGCTGCTCGCTAGCTGGAGCTCCGCAGAAGTCATGGACACTGCCTAACAGGAACCGTTTTTCATGGCGCCCCAGTTGAATTCGGGCAGTGCGGTCTTCAAGAACTGAAGCCAAAATGGACTTGCAAAGATCATAGGCCTGCAGATCGTGGCCAAGCCCAAGGCAGTAGACACACGTGGAGTGCGGGTCAGTCCGAGACATCTTCTGCCCGCAAGGGCAACAAAGGAAGCCAGGAGTAGATTTGGAATCCATCGCAGCCGCGAAGGAAGGAGAAGACTTAAGTCTTATGAATTTCAACACGATTTTCGGTGAAACCGAAGGTTTAGGATCCAGGCCTAGAGACACGAGAGCACTAAGTCGGGAACCTGAGCTTCCAAGCGGTAAGGAAGACCTGGCGTCATGGGGCAGAGTCGAGGGTTTTACCACCCAAGTGAGTGGGAGGAGCCAGCTTGAAGACATTCCGGCTCATCTTAAAGCGGCAAGGTACCTGCCAACAAGTGTGGATTGAACAACATATCCACGTGCCTAGAAACAGTGATACCTGAGAAATTGGCTAGATGTACTGAGCTGATGTGAAAAAAGGCCTGTCTTTTTTGTGGTCCCAAAAGGACCCCGAGGCCAAGCAAAGGGGACCAGGGCAGAGTCTAGAGTCTTTTAATGAGGTGCAGAAGCCCCAGGGTGGCCACGGGCCAGCTTCGCCGGGGTCCTTGTTACTTGTTCTCTGCCCTTAAAGGTGTCACGTGGGGTATGATTAGGTCCAGTTTTGTATGAATAATTATACTGAGGGCGTGGTTTTTGGTACATGTATTGTATGGTTTTCAGTTGTCTGTCTGAGGCTTGTAAGCTCTCCAGTATCATTTCAGCCCCTGGCCCAAAAAGATGGTCACCTGAAAAGGGGGCGTTAGCCACTTTGTGTTGAATATCAGGTGCTAGGCCTGACCGTCTGAGCCATGCCTGGCGGCGTATAAGAATACCGACTGCAGAGGCTCGAGCCGAAGCATCGGCAAGATCATATCCTGATCTTAATGCTGAGACAGTGAAATAACTATTGTTTTTAGATGTAAGTTGCTCTCCTTCAGGGGATGCAGGTATTCTGTTTATAACTTCTCCAGCAGAAGTGCTCACTGTACGTAGGTATTGCAGCATGTGCCCCATATAGTTAAGTATTCTGATTAGTTTGTTTAGAGCAAACACTCTTCCCCATATGACCAAAATGTTTAGAGTCTCTCCCTGGAGGTATCGTGCTTGTATGTTTAGGGTTGCCGGTGCGGTTGTGGGCAGCTGCAGTAACCACAGAATCTGCCGCTGGCGTATTCGTTAAATATTGATAATGAAGAGGAGCCTGATACAGCCTGTGGGCCTTTCTAGGTAACTCCAGCGCTATGGGTTGACTCCAAGCTTCAGTAATAGCATTTCTGAAAGTAGGTATAAAAGGAGGGATAGCCCAGACAGGGTCTTCCAGTAGGCCCAGATATTCAGCCACATCTTTACTTAATCTGTCCTGTTCCATTGTGGTAAACCCCATTGTTTTTTGTATTTGTAGCATAATTTCGGGGAATGAGGGGTCATCCGGTGGAGAAATGCCCTTTCATGGTTGTAACAGCCCTTCGTCCCAGTAGGAGGATACCTCCAAAGGGGATTCATATCCTCTTGTGTCAGAGGAACCATCATAGGTCCTATGAAGGTTTGGATTCGTGTGATAATCTGAGAACTATTTGTCTGAATACTTGGCAGGAGGCAGGACCAGGGAGCGTTCTAGCTCTGTGCGTGCCTGTTTTGATGGAGGTGGCGATATCATTTGTGTTTGAGGGGTATGTTCTGGAGTGAGACTATGATCAAAACCCATAGAATCCAGTACTCTATTATTTCTTCAATATTTTGAATTTGTGATGATGGAATTGTCATGTAAGCAGGTTCTGAATCCAGCGTATGTGGGGACGGTGGAACAATTTGCGCCTCCCAGTAGAGTGATCAGGGTGTTTCTTTGGCATCTTTGTTCATTTCCAATGGGACTGTGAGCCCCATGTGGGAACGCCAACGAGGCTGGAGGGCCTCTGCGTTATGAAGCATATAGTTCTTTATTTTGTAGAAATGCAGCTCCATGTGCATCTTTCGATACATATTTTTGAGAATATTCTTGGCTTTTCATGGTCGACCTTCCATAAGGATCATCCACAGCTGTAGTATATGCAGGCGAGAGTGTTCTATGTAGCAGTGATCGTCTTGACGATGGAGACATCAGTCCAGTCGATAGGAGAGGCAGAGAAGCATGCCTAGTAGATGATGTACTGTGTCTTACAAGTGAAAGGTCAGTAACAGCATGCTCCGTCAATGGGGGAATATACTCCACTGATGATGAGGAAGGCAGGGCATGTGTCGTCCATTGTGGGATATGCTCAGTCGTCGATGGGATAGTGAATGCATGCTCCGTCGACGACGGAAATGCCGTCAGCGACGATGGGAGAGTGGATGCAAGGCCCGTCAATGGTGCCAGGCCTCTCATCGACGGGGGAGCATAGAGAGCATGTCCCGTCGACGGGGGAGGCAGCCCCGTTGACGAGGAAGCATGTAGCATGTGCTCAATCAACACAGGAGGAATTCTCATTGATGATGCTGTCTTGTAAAGCCCTCCCATCAACGGGGGGTTATGCCTCGTTGATGGGGAAGGCAGCAAGACCTCTGTCGTCGATGGTGCAAGAGTCCTGGTTGACTGAGGAGCTGAGGAATGACGCCCCATCGACGACAAACGTTCCTTTTTTGATGGAGTAGAACCTGCCATTGATGGGGGTGAAGTGCCTGTCGATGATGAATATCTCCTTGATCCAGATTTTGGAGGCACGATCGTTGAAAGGCGGTCAGGCAGGACTTTAAGTGAAGGGGTTTCCTTCCCAGTATTATCTCTTGAAGAGGACTCTAAGTTTTTTGAACCCTTTGGTTGAGCACTCTGCGTGTCTGACAGGGAATCATCCATTGTAGGTATATGGTGTCTGTATGAAGCCCAGGCACCCAGGCTATGGGTTCAATCCACGTCAGACTGCTACTAGGAGAGTTGCTGCCAGAGCTGAAGCCGGCAGGAAAATGAACGGAGCTTACCAGGGACCACCCACTTTTATAGGTACAGTCCAGGAAGTGAGGTAGTGTGGGTGGCCCCTGATATAGAGACTGTTGTAAGAGACTTTTGTGCTAGAGTGCCACCTATCGGGAACTCCCAGAAGTAATGACTTACTGCAAGAGACCATTCCGTGGAAGATCTATGGTTACAGGTGAGTAACCTATTTTTCTAGGGGTGTGGATATGGTTTATTATCCACACTCTGACAAACTCCCAGCAGCTCTCCAGAAGAAGGGAGTAAGGCTTGCACCATTACTTGGCAAACACAGACTAGAGAACCAAGGCCCAGAACCAGCATCCTGGCATGACTCAAGGGTGATGTGGTAGTGGGAAATGAATGTGTAGCAGCCCTGCAGAGTTCCTGGATAGGGATGTCCCTGGAAGCAGCCACCTAGGCAACGGTACGTCTGGTGGAATAAGCACAAAGCCCTAGGGGAGGCTCCCTACCAGCCAACCTATACCGGCAGTCAATGAAGGATGTAATCCACCTGCCAGCTGTCCGCTTTGCTGCCGGTCTGCCAGGTGCAGCTTCAGTGTAAGTGACAAACAACTGGAGAGCCTGACTCCAAATCCCAGCCATGCACTCTACATAGCAAGAGTGCTCTCTGCAGGTCTAGGGTATGGAAGCCTGCAGTCAGCCTCCAAAGAAAGGCTGGTAAAGTATACTGGTAGTTAATGACATGGTTAAGGTGAAACTCCGATACCATCTTTGGGAGGAACTTCAGACTGGGATGAAGGATGACTGTCCCTGTGGAAGACAAGATAAGGAAACTCCAATGATAGCACCTGGAGTGCGCCAGTCCTCTAGCTGACATGATGGCCACCAGGAAAGTCGTCTTCCATGACAGGTGCAGCATCTCATAATTGTGCACTAGCTCAAAAGGCTTGCCCATGAGCAAAGCCAATACCAGCAGTAGGTTCTGAGGTGGTTCATGCACTGGAGGGGACAGGTTCTCCAGGCCTTTGAAAAAGTGCCTGATCGCCTTCTCCTGGGCCATTTTCTGCTCATCAGCCTGAGCCCTGTAAGAAGAGATGGATGCCAGGTGCACCTTGAGGATGCTGCCCTCTGTCCCAACTGGGAAAGGACCAGAGTTAGTCGAGGATGCTAGCCACGAGGCAGGCAAGGGGGATTAAACTCCCTGCCCTGACACCAAATGGAAAATCTCTTCCACTTAAAAGCATAGCAATGTGTGAGTAGACTCCTTTCAAGAGGCCTCCACAACGTGAAGCATCCTGCACCCGGGAACTGCGGTTCCTGTACCTCATGGCCTGGTTCCTGAGCAACCAGAGTTTCAGGCCTTGGGTCTCTCGAATGAGGACCATCCCCCAAAGTCTGTTCAGCAGATCTGAATAGACAGGCAGTCTCCATGGAGGTCTGCTGCTGAGGTTGAGGAGATCCGAATATCAGAACTGCCTTGACAAGTCTGGAGCTATCAGGATCATCCGTACCTTGTCCTTCCAGGCATGGACCATGACCCTGTGGATCATGGGGAAAGGAAGAAAAACGTACACAAGGCCTGGGGTCCAGGGCGTCATGAAGGCATATCCCAACAGTGTCCCAGACTGTGGGAGGCAGGCACAAAACAGCATCAGTCTGGCATTCTCCCAGGAGGCAAATAGATCCACTTGAGGAGTGCCCCATTAGATGAACAGGTACTTCACCACTTCCTGAAGCAGGGACCACTCGTGCGGCATCTCTCTAGCACAGCTGAGTGTCTCCACCAGCTGACTGTTTTCTCTTGCAACATGAATTGCCAGGAGATCTGCACCCAGGCTGCACACAAGGGTCCAGGTCCCAACATAACGGAGATGAGTTCCGCCCTGCCTGTTCAAGCAGAACATGGTCGTGGTGATGCCCATCTGGACCTGCACAACCTGACCCCCGATTATAGGAGTGAATGCAGTCAGTGCCAGCCACATTGCACAGACCTCCATCAGCTTTATGTGGTGACAGGACTCCCTGAGTAACCAGAACCCATGGGCTCTGTGGTGCCCCAAGTGCACTCCCCACCCCAGAGATGCATCCATCATGTGTGTAACAGTTCTGGGGGACTAATGGGATTTCCTCCTCCTGATCTTCTGGGATCAACCACCATTGGATGGCACTCCATATCTAGTGGGTAATCACGATCAACTGATCCAAGTGTCCTAGGTGCTGGGACCTTTGACCTCCCAACTCCCAGTGGAGGTGGAGCATCCACCAGCAGGCCCAAAAGGACCATGCTGGTGCAGGACACCTAATGCCCCAGCAGTCTCAGGAAATCCCAGGCAGGGCGCAAGAGCCTACCCTGAAATGACTGGGCAAAGGAAGTTAAGATCCAGTGCCTGGTATGCAGGAGGCAGGCCTTGGCTGCAGGGAGCTGAGTACTGCCCTGATGAACATGATCAACTGCTTTGGTACCAGTTTCGACTTGTCCGGGTTGACCAACAGGCCCAAGTCTCGACAAGTCTGGGCAGCAAGATCTCTGGCACCTGGAAGTCTGTTTTTTTGGGGGGCAGTGAAGCCAACAGGGTTGGACACCCCATCGGCCACACAGTGTTCGGGGTGATGGGGAGCGCATGAGCATGTTGGGGTGGGCTCCCAGCATGTTACTTGGGTGTTTGTTTGGGGGATACAAGAAAAAATGGAGCCGTCTATGACAGCTGTTCAGATGCAGTGCTGACATGTAGGCACTTTGTATACTGCCAATGGCAGTATGCAAACTGCCTAAATGTTACCAACGTTCACTGTAGCAGTCTTTTGCTTTGAACTGTACGCCACTGCATCTGAACTGCTGTCATAGACAGCTCGGACATTTATCAGTGGGGTGAGGCCGCGCCTGTAAGAAGGAGAAGGGCATCAGAAGCGCGGTGGCAAGCCTACGAAAATTCGTATGGTGGCACTATGTTTCTTGTACAAGCGTGTAAGCAAACATAATAAACTAGGATGTAGTTTATTCCCCTCCCCCACACTTTCAACCACCATTGCTGTCAGTTTTCACCAATCTCCTATAGCTGTCCCAAGCTCCCTTTAAACCTGTCACCGTTTTGGCATTTACCATCTCATTTATCCACCGCCTTTTCTGTGAAGAAGTACTTTCTTACATCACTCCTGATCGACCTCCACCAATTTATACTTCTGTCTTCTAGAAGCTGATCCCATGCTATGCCTAAATAAGGTTGTGACACTACATCCTATTTATCCCTTTCAGATACTATAAGGCTTCTATATGTTGCTCCCCCACCGGTGCCTTATGGCCTCTATCACGTACATGTTCAAGCTGGCTAAATGATCAAATTATTTTTCCTTTCTGACCCTGTATCATCTTTGCAGCCAGCCTCTGGGCAGATTCTATCCTGTTTTAATCCTTTCTGAAGTGTGAGCTCCAAAACTAGACACAGTACTCCAAGTGTGGCCTTATCAGTGATCTATGAAAGGGACAACAGTACTTCCTTTTCTCCTACTGAAGAACCCTCATCCTACACATCCCAGCATCCCAGCTGACTCCCCGAGTGCTGTGGTGCACTATGTCATTGACTTGAGGTCATCATTAATGATGATACCCATGTCCTCAGTGGTCAAACTAATTTTTTCACCCCCTACCCAATAAAAACAGGTTACTCACCTGTAACAGTAGTTCTAGGAGTGGTATATGTTGTTCATCCACACTATTTGGCATGTTCCTTTCCCTTTAAGGATTGCCAGAAGGTCTTCACACTGGCTCCTCCCACCCACCCAGGTGGTATATCCCTTGGCTCCACCCCATGACACCAGATCTTAGCCCTCTGCAAGCCAGGTTTTGTGTGTCCGCAGCCGGGCAGGTCAGGTGGGTCCGTGTGGATGAACAACACATACCACTCCTAAAACTACTGTTACAGGTGAGTAACCTGTTTTTCTAGGATCATGGATATGTTATTCATCCACACTATTTGGCAGACTCCCAGCAGTTCTCCAGGAGAAGGGAGGCAAGGCGCACACCCCCACTGATACTCACTTGGGGAAGAGAGATTGGAGAACTGAGGCCCCAAAACCAGCATCCCGGCGTGACTCAAGGTCGATGTGGTAATGGGTAATGAAGGTGTTTGCTGACTTTCAGGTAGCAGCCCAACAGATTTCCTGGATAGGGATGTCCCTGGAAGCAGCCACCGATGCAGCGGTATGGCGGGTAGAATGAGCTCTTACCCTTCTGGGAAGTTCCATGCTCAACTCATAACACAGACATATGCAAGATGTAATCCACCTTACAGTAGTCTGTTTTGCTGCAGGTCTGCCAGAAGCAGCTTCAGCGTAGGTGACAAACAGCTGGTGAAACTCTCCACAAATTTCCGCAGTCCTTTCCTTACAATAGGAGACGGCTAATCTCAGGTCCAAGGTATGGAGCCTGTATTTGGCCTCCGAGGTGTAATTAGGGTAGTATACTGGCAGAGTTAACACCTGGTTAAAGTGAAACTCTGGTACCACCTTCGGAAGGAATTTTGAGTGGGGGCGTAGGACAACCTTGTCCCTGTGGAAGACCAGATAAGGGGAGTCCACCGAAAGCGCCTGGTGCTCCCCTGTCCTTCTGGCAGACATGATTGCCACAAGGAAGGCCGTCTTCAATGACAAGTGCGACAGTGCACACTTGTGCATTGGTTCGAATGGCTTGCCCATGAGCTTTGCCAGTACCAGCAGTAGATCCCATGGAGGTGGAAGTTCACGCACCGGAGGGGATATCTGATCCAGGCCTTTGAAAAAGCACCCGACCACTGTCTCCTGCGCCAATGTCGGCTGATGGGCCCGTGCCTGGTAAGCAGGGATGGCTGCCAGGTGCATCCTAAGGGTCGATGGCTGAAGACCCCCTTTGGACAGAGACCAAAGGTAGTCAAGAATGTTAGCAATAGGACAGAGGGTCCAGGCCCTTGCCCTGACACCAAATGGAAAATCTTTTCCATTTGAAGGCATAACATTTCCTGGTCGATTCCTTTCTGGATGCCTCCATCACAGTGAGGACATCCTCAGAAAGACCCAAAGCCTGGAACTCTAGCCACTCTGGAACCAGGCTGTGAGGTGCAGAGATTGAAGGTCTGGATGGAGCACCTTCCCCTGACTGAGAGAGATCAGGTCCGGTGTACTGGAAGCCGCTCCGGGGGCCTGCAGCTGAGGAGATCTGGATACCAGAAATGGTGCGGCCAGTCTGAGGCTACCAGAATCACCTTTGCCTTGACCTGCCGCACCCTGTGAATCAAGGGAAATGGAGGGAAGGTGTAGAAGAGGCCTGGGGTCCACGGCCTCGAGAAGGCATCCCCTGCAGCGAGCCCCGCTGAGGGGGGGGGGAGGGCATGAAACAGCCTCAGCTTGGTGTTGCCCCTGGAGGCAAACAGGCCCACCATCAGTTTGCCTCAGTGGGAGTACAGGCTGTTAAGCTACCTCTGGATGGAGAGACCACACGTGGGATGTCTCGCCTAAGCGGCTGAGAGCATCTGCCAGATGGTTTGAGGCTCCTGCCACATGAATGGCTAGGAGATCCACCTCCAGATGGCTGGTGTGGGTCCAGATGCTGAGCGCCTCCCTGCAAAGCAGACAGGAGTGCGTGCCACACCGTTTGTTGAGGTAGTATATGGTTGTGGTATTGTCCGTCTGGACTTGAACCACTTGACCCCGAAGCTGAGGTGTGAAAGCTAGCACTACCAGTCTGACTGCTCTGAGCTCAAACAGGTTGGTGTGGTATCGGGACTCCTCGGGGGCCCAGAACCTGTGGGCCATTTTGTCCCCTATGTGGGCTCCCCAGCCCATGGGAGAGGCATCGGTCGTGAGGACGGCCATTGGCTCAGGGCAGAGAAATGGGATTCCTTCCTGCAACCCGTCTGGGGCGGTCCACCATTGGAGAGCATCCCACATCTTCTGGGTTACAGTGATAAGCTGGTCGAAATGACCGTGGCGCTGAGTCCAATGTGCAGCCAGCTCCCACTGGAGGGGGTGCATGTGCCACTAGGCCCAATGGACCACAGAGGTGCATGCTGCCATGTAACCCAGAAGGCGCAGAAAGTCCCGGGCAGAGTGCAATTGCCCAACCAGAAATGATTGTGCAAAGGAGGAGAGAACCTCCGCCCTGTCCACCAGGAGCCAAGCTCTGGCTTGACAAGAGTCGAGCTCTGCCCCAATGAAGCACGTCACCTGAGAAGGTACGAGTTCCGACTTGGCCTCATTGATCAAGAGGCTGAGTTGGGAGCAGGTGTGGAGGGCCAGGTCCCTGGACCGCTCCACCTCCTGCAGGGTGGGACCTGCTAAGAGCCAATCGTTGAGGTAGGGGTAAATTCTGACCCCCGACACAGGCTGCCACCACTGCATTTAGTGAAGACCTGTGGGGATGATGACAGGCCGAACGGCATGGCTCGGAACTTATGTAGGGTCCCTTCAGCTCTGAAGTGGAGGAACCGCCAATGAGATGGACGGATTGGGATGTGAAAGAACGCGTCCTGCAGATCCAGTGAACAGAACCACATGTTTCTCTCCAAGGACGGTATGATCTGGGACAGAGTGACCATTCAAAAGTTGTGTGTGACCTGAGATACTGATTCAAGTCGTGCAGATCTAGAATGGGGCGTCAGCCCCCCCATCTGCTTGGGCACCAGGAAGTACCTGAAGACAAAGCCAGAGTCTGCTGGAGAATCTGCCACTGGAGCTACTGCCTCCTTGAGGAGGAGCTGAGCGATGTCATCTCAGAGAGTCGACTGAGTATGGACGGATACTCTTTCCTCCCGTGGGGTGCGGGCTCATCTTGGTAGGTACTGCTCGAATTCCAGAGGCAGACCCTTACCAACTATCTCCAAAATCCCACCTGTCCGTGGTGATAGTGGACCAGGCGGAAAGGAAGTGGCGAAGCTGGCCCCCCCACGGGAGGACACAGAGCTGGCGTGACAGGAGAGGGGGTGAGAACCTCCGTCACTGAGCAGGCTTGGAGGAGGATCCGGGACCTAAACCTTGGCCTCCTTTGCGGACCTGGGAGGGCCAGTGCTTGGGTCGGGGGCACCAAGCTTGAGCCTGCCGTTGCTGCCCTCCTTAAAAGAAGGGTTGCTGGGCCACAGGAGAAGAGTGCCGAAAAGGCTTCTTCTGCTGCTTCCTACTTGAAGAACCTTTAGTAGAAGTAGCGTACAAGGTGGCACTGCACTGCTCAATACTTTGAAGGAGACCAGCCACACCTGGGCCGAAAAGGTCGATGCCCAGGAAACGCACATCAGCTAGTTTGTGCTGAGTATCTGCTGGGAAAGAGGAGACTCTCAGCCAAGCCCTGCGGTGAGAGGCAACTGCGGCTGCCAATGAGTGGGCACAAGAATCCCCAATGTCCAGGGCCATATGAATCTGCTGTTTGGCAACAGCCCGGCCCTGGTTCCCGGACTTGCTTGACCGTGGTCTGCATGTCCGCAGGGAGGTGTGGAAGGACTTCATCCAAAGACCCCAAGAGAGCATTGGAGAAGAATGCCATGATGACGGCCGAACTTGCCTGACGGAGGCCTAAAGATGAGGCCGCATAGACCTTTCAAGCTGAATGATCCAAGTTTTTGGATTCCTTCTCGGGAACTTGGTCAGTGTTGGCAGAACTGCCAGTACAACTGAACACAGAGGCGGTCACCAGGCTCTCAGCCGAATAGTGCTCTGTGAACCCCGTAAGGGATGCCATGGGCACCGCATACTTGCGGGCCGACAGAGCTGGACAAGCAGCAGGGCACTGCAAAAGTTCTAGGGCCAGGCCAACTATGGCCTCGGCCACCAGAAAGGCCTCCTTCAGGGTATCCACTTTATTGAGGATGTCCGTGAAAGGGTACTCCACCTTTTTTTTTTTTTTTTTTAGATAGGTTCCAGGGGCATTCCTGTAAACTCAGAGATGAGGCAAAGAATTCCCTGAGAAGACAAAGGATCTTCCTCTGTCTCTACCCCATCAGCAGACACATCATCCCCCGGATGAGAATGTAGGCTGGTCTCATCCGAATCAGAGGAATCCGGATACAACAGGCGATGGCCCAGGTCACCTTTGACCCGAAGGCGGTCTGGGGTGACAGTGACCGAAAGACGCCAGGGAAGCCTGGTGTCTGGTCTATCTCCCTCAGAAGGAGCCCCTCCCACAGGCTGCTTGGGTGGCGGTTCCACCACAATCAGTGGAGATACCGGTTTAGGCAAACTGGAGGTTTCGCCGGCTGCGCGGTCGGAGGAACAGACTTAATAAACTACGAAGGAGTCGGCTTTGGACTGGGAGGCAAGAGCCAAATAATGGTCGGGGTAGAAGCTGAGGTCGGCTTGTGCCCAGACAAAATCAGCTGTTGCCACATGAGGTCCTCGTAGCGCCGGAGTTTCCATTGGAGCCTCTCCTCATCCGTGGAGGACGACCGATGGCGTCGCCTCTTTTTTGAGCGCTTGTGACTCTTCCTCGGCCTGTCAGTCGAGGGGGTCCTAGACCTCGATTGAGATCAGATGGGCCGATTCGGTCACTCGGGAGACACCAGCAGGACCGGTGATTTCCTGGGGTCGGGGACCGCTTCCTAGATGGGATTCCCAGTGGGCTGGGTCTTGCCGGAGAAAGAAAGGACCAGAGTCTGATTGAGAGAATCGTCGACGAGTCAGCAACAATGGGTCGATCAGATCGATGATAATTTCAACCCTGTCGATAGACACTTCATTTGACTGGCCAGACAGCAAAGCTGAGAAGTCAGCGGCCGAAGAGGCAATTTCGACCGAAGTCGAGACTGCCGGTTCCTGGGACCTAGATCTCTCCCGATCCCAAGAACGTCTTCGCCGAGACGATGATCATCCCGGGTCCTTTTTCCGCTTAGGGACGGAGAGGAGTGCGTGCCTGCAGGACACTCTCCCTTAGTCAGGAGAGACTGGCACAACTCTCAGAAAGAACTTAGGAAGGTGGAGCCCAGGTTGAGCGGAACGAAGAAGTTCCAAGAGGAAGATTCCGCGGCCAGAGCTGCTTCCTCCTCCAAGGCTTGCATGCGTTCCAATTGCTCAGCGGATCCCGCGGCCATGGAAACCGCCCACCGAGCCTCCTTTGATTTCACCGGAGGGTTCCGTTTTTCCGACCTCCCCAACTTCAGGTGTGTGAGATGGTCGTTGAGGACGTTAGGGTGACATGTAAAACAAAAATTGCACTTCGATGTGTCATGGTTGACACCCAAGCAACAGACTCATGCGGTGTGGGGATTGGTGCGTGACATTTTCTGGATGCATGAACACCGGCAAAATCCAGGTGAAGAAGAGCAGTCGTGTTTGCTAATGCGAACTAGATGAATTTTCGGAATAACCAAAGGTTTTGAAGCCAGGGCCTACAAAACGCGGAAGCACGAAGGAGGCAACCTAAATCTTCCAGCGGAAAGGAAGATCTGGCGTCATGGGGCGGAGCTAAGGGATATATCACCCGGGTGGGTGGGAGCAGCCAGCTTGAAGACCTTCCAGCAATCCTTAAAGTGACATGCCAAATTGTGTGGATGAACAACATATCCACATTCCTAGAACCTGTTTTTGGTTATCCTTGCCTATGTGCTTTGCACTTCTTCGTATTAAACTTCAGTTGCCATACCTTGGACCACCCCTCCAACTCTCTTGGTCCCTCTTCATGTCCCTAATCCCCTCCTTGGAGTCTACTCAGGCACAGAGTTTATAGTCATCTGCAAAGAGGCAAACTGTTCCCTTGATCACTTCCCTTATGTCACTGATGAAAACATTAAACAGTACTGGTCTCAGCATTAACTCTTGTGATACTCTACATGTGAGCTTCCTGAGCTCTAAATGTTCCTCAAAGGGTCCCCATTTACAATTACCCTCTGGACCGTCCACCTAGCCAATTTGATACCCAGTTAGCGTGGCTCCTCCCAATAGGTCATTTAGATTCTTCATATGCTGTCCAGTTGGTATGGAGTAAAAGGGCTTACTGAAATTTAGATACAACATATGCAAGAAAGCAGCAGCAAAGGCAGTCAAGATGCTGGGATGCATAGCTAGGTGGATCAGTAGTAAGAGAGGAGGAGGGTATACTGCCCTTGTACAGGTCACTGGTAAGGCCGCATCTGGAGTATGGAGTTCAGTACTGGTGCCCACACCTCAAAAAGGACATTAACCTGCTGGAGAAGGTACAGAGGAGGGCTACAAAGATGACAGCTGGTCAGCAGGGCAAGGCATACAAGGAGAGGTCGAGGGCATTGAACATGTACTCCCTGGAAGACAGGAGAGAGAGAGAGGGGGGACATGATTGGGACATTCAAGTACTTGAAAGGGATAAATAAGGTTGATAAGGAGAGTCTCTAAGATGAGTGGCAACCATATCACAAGGGGGCACAGTCTTAAGCTGAAGGGTAGGACGCTTAGGAGGGAGGTCAGGAAGCACTTCTTCACAGAGAGGGTGATGGACACTTGGAATGCGCTACCGGAAGAGGTCATCTCGTTGAAGACGGCGGGCAGCTTTAAGAGAGGCTGGGACAGGCATAGGGGAAATGTAAGAATCATGGGTAGAAAGGATGGGAGGAGTGGGGAGGGAGGACAGGGACATTAGCTCAAGCTGTGGACCCTGCAATACGAGCAGACTTGATAGACCAAATGGCCTTCCTCTCCTGGCTTCTTCGTATGTTCGTATATCGGCTACCTGGCCATTCCTTGTCCACTGCTCATGCTACAGAGTCAGAGAACTCCATCCGGGTAGTTTGGTACTACCTTCTCTTCATAAAACTGTGCTGCCTATTCACTTCCAAGAAACTCCACAAGATGCTCCCTGAAAATCTCCAGGAGTTTATCAACTGTAGAGGTCAAACTAACTGTACTGGTTTTTCAGGTTCTCCCTGCTGCCATTCTTGTGCAGTGGAACCATATCCGTCCTTCTACAATCCACTGGGACTACCGTAGTCTCCAGACAGTGGTTTAACAAGACCATCAAGGATCATTCAAATTCCTGCCCAAATTCCATGAGTACACTGGGGTTTAAGCAATCTGGTCCTGAAGACAGTCATATTAAGCACTCCTAGTCCCTAAAGTGCTAAATCCCTTAAAACTGGTCCCAAGTTCAACTCCCTCCACCCCTTTCCTGTAGTCTGCTACTGCAGTCAGAGAGTGTGCTCCCTGTCTCTTGCAAAATTCTCATCAATCATGTCAGCCTTCTTTCATTTTCCTATACCTAAACATTTTCCAATTTTTGCCTCACAATACCATCCCTACTATTTTTCTTCTTCTGAGCCTTTTCATTTTCCTTTAACACCTCAGCTATCCATAGAACCAGAGAATCTGATGGCAGATAAGGACTGCTTGGCCTACCTAGTCTGCCCATTTTCCCTACCCATTTCATATACCGCAGATCCTAAATGATCTGCGGCATTCTCTCTCTCTCTCTTTTTCCTATTGCTAGAGTTCCTTCATGTCCGTCCCATGTGTTTGCGAATTCCTCTACCATTTCAGCCCCTACAACCTCTGCTGGGAGGCTGTTCCATGGATCCACCACCGTAGCCATGAAAATACAGGTTACTCACCTGTAACAGGAGTTCTAGGAATGGTATATGTTGTTCATCCACACTGTCTGGCAGGTATCCTTGCCGCTTTAAATCTTGCAGGAAAGTCTTCAAGCTGGCTTCTCCCACCCACCCGGGTGGTAAAACTCTCGGCTCCGCCCCATGACGCCAGATCTGGCCCGCTGGAAGCTCAGGTTGTGCGTCGGCCGAGGTCAGAAACATGTGGGATGAACAACATATACCATTCCTAGAACTCCTGTTGGCAGGTGAGTAACCTGTATTTAGGACACGGATATGTTGTTCATCCACACTGTCTGGCAGACTCTTAGCAGTTCTCCGGAGGGGGAGGCAAGGCAACCCCTACTTAGGAATAGAGACTGAGAACCGAGGCCCAAAACCAGCATCCCGGCGTGACTCAAGGTCGATGTGGTAATGGGTAATAAAGGTGTGTGCTGACTTCCAGGTAGCAGCCCTGCAGATTTCCTGGATAGGGACGCCCCTGGAAGCAGCCACCGATGCAGCAGTATGACGGGCAGAATGAGCTTTATCCTCTGGGAGGCCCCATGCCCGCCAACTTATAGCAGAGATCATGCAGGAGGTGACCCACCTGCTTAATCGTCCGCTTGGCTGCAGGTCTGCCAGGTCGGCTTCAGCGTGGGTGACAAACAGCTGGCGAACCTCTCTCGAATTTCAGCCAGCGCCTTATAATAAGTGAGCGCCTTCTAGGTCCAAAATATGGAGCCTGTATTCGCCTCCGAGGTGTGATTGGGGTAGAACACCGCAGAGTCAACACCTGGTTGCTTGAATCTCGACACCACCTTCAGAAGGAATTTCGGTGGGGCGAGGACAACCTTGTCCCTGTGGAAGACCAGGTAAGGAGACTCAATGCAGAGCGCCTGGAGTTCTCCCATCCTTCTGGCTGACGTGATAGCCACCAAGAAGGCGGTCTTCCACGACAGGTGAGAGAGATCACACCTGTGCATTGGTTCGAATGGCTTGCCCATGAGCTTTGCCAGTACCAGCAGTAAATCCCACGGAGGTGGAGGTTCTCGCACCGGAGGGGAAATGTGATCAAGGCCTTTAAAAGCGCCAGACCACCTTCTCCTGCGCCACCGACTGCTCCCTCGCCCGCGCCTGCAAGCAGAGATGGCTGCCAGGTGCACCTTTAGGGTCGCCGCCAAGCCCTGACTAGAAAGGACCATAAATAGTCCAAAATGCTTGCCACAGAACAGGAGGAAGGGTCCAAGCCCTTGCTCCTGACACCAAATGGAAAATCTCTTCCATTTGAAGGCGTAGCATTTTCTGGTCGACCTTACGGATGCCTCAACAACATTGAGGACCTCGCCGGAAAGACCCAAGGCCTGGAACCTAGCCGCCAGGAACCAGGCCGTCCAGGTGCAGGGATTGAAGGTCCGGATGGAACACCTTCCCTGATTGACTGAGAGCAGGTCCGGGCGAGCTGGAAGCTGCCTCGGGAGCCTGGAGCTGAGGCTGAGGAGATCTGGGTACCAGAACTGGCGGGGCCAGTCTGGGACTATCAGAATCACCTGCGCCTTGTCCCTCCTTGCCTTGAGAAGCACCTTGTGAATCAAGGGAAATGGGGGAAAGGCGAAAGAGGCCCGGGGTCCACAGCCTCGAGAAGGCATCCCCCTGCAGCGAGCCCTGCTGAGGGGGGCGGGCATGAAACAGCCTCAGCTTCGCATTCTCCCTGGAGGAAAACAGGTCCACCTGAGGTGTGCCCCAGTGGGAGAACAGATCTTGTACTACCTCCGGCAGGAGAGACCACTCGTGAGATGCAGCCCCTATCCGGCTCAGGGCATCGGCCAGGGTGTTGGAGGCTCCTGCCACATAAATGGCTAGGAGATCCGCCTCCAGGCTGCACACAAGTGACCAAATGCGGAGAGCTTCCTTGCATAGAAGCATGGCGTGCGTCCCGCCCTGGCGGTTCAGGTAGTACATGGTCGTGGTATTGTCCGTCTGGACTCGGACCACTTGACCCCGGAGAAATGGAGCAAGGCGGACCGCCCGGAGCTCCAGTAGGTTGATGTGGCATCGGGACTCCCGCGGGGACCAGAGGTCATGCACTCTGTGTTCCCCCAGATGGGCACCCCAACCCATCAGAGAGGCATTGGTCGATAGAGAGACCGTCGGCTCGGGCGCACAAACGGGATGCCCTCCTGCAGATGAGATGGAACGATCCACCACTGGAGAGCGTTCCACATCTCCTGAGTCACTATCACTAGCTGGTCCAATGGATCGCAGCGCTGTGACCACTGGCTGGCCAGTCCCCACTGAAGGGGGCGCATGTGCCAGCGTGCCCAACGGACCACGCTGGTACAGGCTGCCATGAGACCCAGGAGGCGCAGGAAGTCCCGGGCAGGGCGCGATTGCCCAACCAGAAATGATTGGGCAAAGGAGGTAAGAACCTTGGCCCTGTCCGCCGGGAGCTGTGCTCTGGCTCGAAGAGAGTCTAGCTCTGCCCCAATGAACAGGATCACCTGCTTCGGCTTGAGTTCCGACTTGGCCTCGATGAGAAGGCCGACTTGAGAGCAAACCTGGAGGGCCAGATCTCTGGACCGCTCCACCTCCTGTCTGGAGGGGGCTGCTATCAGCCAATCGTCCAGATAAGGGTACACCTCGACCCTCGGCGCCGCAGGGAATGCTGTCACCACTGCCATGCATTTGGTGAAGACCCTGGGAGCTGGAGATAAGCCAAGGCATGGCTTGAACTGAAGAGGGATCCCTCCGTCGAAAGCGAAGGAATCTCTGATGTGACGGACGGATAGGGACGTGAAAGAACGCGTCCTGTAGGTCCAGAGAGCAGAACCACACGCCGTGTTCCAGAGATGGTATCTGTGCTAGAGTGACCATCCTGAAGGTTCGAGACCTTAGGAATTTGTTCAGGTCGTGCAGGTCGAGAATGGGGCACCAGCCCCCCGTCCGTTTCGGAACCAGGAAATACCTGGACACGAACCCCAGGTCTGAGGGGGTCCTCTACCTCCGTGATCACCTCCTTTTGGAGGAGGAGAGCGATGTCGGCTCGACGAGCCGCCAGTGAGGCTGCGGACCCCGAGGCCCCCCGAGGTGCGACGGCTCTGAAGGGCGGGGCCTGCTCGAATTCCAGAGGCAGGCCTTTTCCCACCACCTCCAGTACCCACCTGTCCGTGGTAACAGCGGACCAGGCGGAAAGGAAGTGTGGAGCCGTCCCCATGGGGGAACCAGGGGTAAGGTGACGGGGATGGGGCCGACACCCCTCAGCCTGTCACTGGGCAAGCTTGGAGGAGGGACCGGCCGAGGGACCTCCTGGGCCTTTTCCTCCCTGCTTCCTGTTGGAGGAAGCCGACGGCTTGGGTTTGGGATGCCAAGCTCGAGCCTGCTGGCCCTGACGTTGCTGGGCCGGGCGCGCCGCGGGTGCAGAAGGACGAAAGGGCTCAGGCTGTGGCTTGCGGCCTTTGTCCTTCTGAGTGGAAGAGACAGAGTCCAAGGTAGCATTGGACTTCTCGATCCTCTGCAGGTGACCTTCCACCCCAGGGCCGAAGAGGTCAGTCCCCAAAAAGGGAACATCCACCAACTTGTGCTGTGTATCTGAGGTAAAGGTGGATATCCTCAGCCAAGCCCGATGACGCATGGCCACTGCGGCCGCCACCGACCTGGCACATGAGTCCCCGATGTCTAAAGCAGTCTGGAGCTGCTGTTTGGCCACTGCCCTGGTCCCGCACCTGCCTGACCGTAGTCTGCAGATCCGCGGGAAGATTAGGGACGACCTCATCCAGGGAGCCCAACAGGGCATGAGAAAAATGTGCCATGAGGACGGCCGAACTGGCCTGACGAAGGCCGAGAGAGGACGCAGCATAGACTTTTCACCCGGCATAATCCAATTTCTTGGATTCCTTGTCGGGAGGTTTGTCCACATCCCTGGTGTTCCCGGCGCGCCGGAAAACGCTGTCGGTAACCAACCCCTCAGCAGAGGGGTGTTCCGAAAAACCGGACAGGGAACCGTAGGGGACCGTGATACTTCCTGGCCACTCTGGGTCAAGGCGAGGGCAGGAAGCAGGATGCTGCCAAAGCTCCAAGGCCAGACCCACTATGGCCTCGGCCACCAGAAAGGCCTCGTAGGAGAATCCTTCGGTCCAGAATCTCCGTGAGGGATACTCTGGCCCATTTAGAACGGGTTCGAGCTTCATCCCGTGGACTCCGAGATGAGCCAAGCAACCCTAAGAAGGACGGGGCTATCGTCCACTGACTGTCCTCCAGAGGACTCCAAGTCCATGCGCTTGGAGAAAGGGAGGAATCATCCTCGGACTCGGAAGAGTCCTCAAAGAGCTGCCTCGGGCCTGAGCCACCCTCCACCTGCCGAGGTTTATCGGGAGGAGGGTGACAGACAGCCTATGGGCAAAACCTTAGCCGACCGAGGATTTTTGGTCGGAGCCCCAACTAACGGCTGTGGAGGCGGAGGTTCCACCAGAATCGGTGGGGCAGCTGGAATTGGCCGAACAACCGGCCTGGGAACAGGCTCCTCGGCTACACAAGGGGTTGTTTCGGCCGCTCCGGTGACAGCCACTTAATGGCCAGGGAAGACGACTGGGTCGGCTTATTCCCGGTCAAAATGAGCTGTTGCCACATGAGTTCTCATACCTCCCGACGCAACTGGCGCCGGGCCTCGTCCCGAGGAAGAGAAGAGGAAGAGCGGCGGCGCTGTCGCGGTGCCGAGACCGAGACCACCTATGACGGCGGGATCGGCTGGACCGCGAGGATGTCCGAGACAGAGTCTCGGCTAGGCCGAGGATGGCGAGGGGAAGTGTCGGGAATCGGCACTCCCCTCAGCTCGGAAGATTCCACTGAAGGCTCCGGAACCGGAGGCACGGACGAGCCGATGGGATCCTCAACTCCCACCGGGGGAACCGGGGAGAGGGGATTCTCAGCTTCTCCAGCCGACAACCCGTCTAACGGGTCGAGAAAATCTCGACCGCGCCGACGGAGTCTCGGCCAACTGGCCTGACGGGACACCGTGAAGCCAGTGGTCGAGCTGAGGGGTCGACCGAAGTAGACTGTCGACAAGAAGGGGAGGGGGATCTTTCCCGCTCCCAAGAGCATCGACGGAGAGACTTACTTTTGCTCTTTTTGGACCTGGAAAAGGGTCCAGAAGAAGCTGGACCCTCACCTTTCGTAGAGAGGATCAGACAGAGCTCCTTAAAGGAAGCCGAGTACTAGGCACCTAGAGAGAGCGGGACAAATGCCGCGGCCTCGGTAGAAGCGGCCCGCGCCGCCTCCTCTTCAAGGGCGATCATCTGCTCGAGCTGATCCGCTGAGCCCGCTGCCGCGGACACCGCCAACCGGGCCTCTTTAGATTTAACCGGAGGAATTCTTTTCTCGGGGTGCCCCAGTTGTAATCAAGCAGCACGGTCTTCAAGGACGTAGGCCGAAAAGGAAGAGCACAAGTCGCAGGCCTGCGGGTCATGCTCAAGGCCCAAGCAGTAGACGTACGTGGAGTGCGGATCCGTCCTAGACATCTTCTGCCCGCAAGGGCACCTCCGGAAACCGGGAGTCGATTTGTCCATCGCAGCCTCGAGGGAAAGAAGACCAAAGTCTTTTTAGCAAAAAACTTTTGATTTTGAACTTCAAGAATTAGGAACCAGTCTTATACGCAGAGCGTTAAGGAGGGAACCTGAGCTTCCAAGCGGTAAGGAAGATCTGGCGTCATGGGGCGGAGCCGAGAGTTTTACCACCCGGGTGGGTGGGAGGAGCCAGCTTGAAGACCTTCCGGCAAGATTTAAAGCGGCAAGGATACCTGCCAGACAGTGTGGATGAACAACATATCCATGTCCCTAGAAAAATACTCTCTCACATTACCCCAAATACTTTCTCACGTTACCCCTAATTCTACCCTCCCCCTCTATTTTCATATCATGGCCCCTTGTTCTTGAACATTTTTTTTTTTGAAAGATGCTATCTTCTTGTACCTTATTTACATCCTTGATGTATTTTAAAGTCTCTGTCATATCCCACCTCTCTCTCCTCTCCTCCCCTCCCCTCCAGGGAATACATATGGAGATCCTCCAGTCTCCCCTCAAATGACTTTTGGTGCAGCCCCTGCACCATTTTTGTCGCACTTCTCTGACCCGCTTCTACTTCATCTATGTCCTTCCAGAGATGCAGCCTCCAGAAATGGACACAGTACTCTAGATGAGGTCTCACCCATGTTCTATACAGTGGCATCACCAGCTCTTTCCTTCTGCAGGAGATACCTTTCCCTATGCACCCAAGCATTTCACTGTCTCTTCTCACAGCCTTATCACATTGTTTGGTAAACTTTAGATCATCAGACATGATTATTCCCAGGTCCTTTTCCTGTTTGGAGACCATCAGTACCTCTCACCCATCATGTACTCTCCCCCGCATTTCTGTGCCCCAAATGCATGATCGTGAACTTCTTTGAAATGAACCTTAGCTGCCACACCCTTGACCACTGTTCAAGACTGGTTAGGTTCCTTCTCATTTTCTCTACCCCCCTCCTGGAGTATCAACCTTGTTGCAGATCTTTGTGTCGTATGCAAAGAGACGCACCTTCCCTTCCAGTTCCTCTGCAATGCGACTTATGAAGACAGTGAAGAGGACTGATCCCTGCGGGACCCCGCTGGTTACTCCCTCTCTTCAGATTAAACTCTGTTCACCACCACTTTGTGTCCTGTTGCTCAGCCAATTTTTGACCCAGTTCACCACCCTGGGACCCACACTCTCAGGCTGCCCAGCTTGTTTACTAGCCTCCTATGTGGAGCGATGTCAAAGGCCTTACTGAAATCCAGGTAGGCCACATCCACCGCCCCTCCATAATTCCATCTCAAACCTGACCTCCTTGTTACTCTGCTTTCCCATTTCATTTTCACCTATCATGCCTCTCTAGCACCCTCAGGTTGATTCCTTTTTTATTTTCTGAATGCAGTCCTCTTTGCCTTGACTGGGTCTCTCACTTCCTTTGAGAAACAGAGTGACTTATTGTTTTTATTTACCCACTTCTGACAGGTTTTAGTCACTGCCAAAAGACTATCCTGAACGAGAACCACACATCCCACTCCTGTTTGACTCAATGAGTCTCCCCATTCTTCTAAAATCTGCCTTCCTGAAATTTAGACCTTTATCCGAGACATCATTTGCTGATCATCTAGGGCCAAGGTGAACCAAAGTAAGTTGTGGTCACCTGTCCCCAGGAGGAGTTCCTACATCCTGAACTCTTTCACCACGTCCTAGTTCGACCAAACTAGATCAAGGATAGCACCCTCCCTGGTGGGTTATTTTGCCCAATGTACAAGTTAAGCCCTCTTGTTAAGAATCTACAATAGACTGGCTCCTTGTTCTCCCGGCTGCTGATGTTTTCCAATCCATATCTGGGAGATCAAGAACACCCATTAGTACTGCATTCCAAAGGGTGACGGCCCTTCTTATTTGATCCCCTAGATCCCTGTCCCCCTACTCGGACTGGTTTGGTGGTCTATAGGCTACTCGCATTCTTAGATTCTATCCAATTTTTAGTGACCAGTTGCATCCATACTGTTTCTATCCCTATGCACTCCCTGTATTTTTAATGCACCCTCTTACTCTGCCTTCCGGGTCTGTCATTGTTCAAAGGATGGACACTGTTTACGTGTGTAGGGGGAAAGCCACTGCAGGTGGTTGCATGTGTGTGTGTGATCTGAGACCTGCCAGTGAGTACTGCTCCACCACACCAGTTTATATACCTGCTAATTCTCGCATTTTATGCCGCAACATGCTGGTGCCATCCCTGCTCAGACGCCTACCATCCCTAGCAAACAAATAGCACTACTCCCAGAACATTCTCCCATCCGTCAGAAAAAATCCACCCCCCTACACCAGCATTTTAGTAATTTATTGAACTCCCTAATTTTCTCCTCTCTATCCTCCCAAAATGGCACAGGTAGGATCTCAGACAAGGTTACTGTCCCTACCTCTACCCTCAACTTCCTGCTATGATGCTGCCCAAAAGATTGCTGGTGCATAAATGAATTACCATATTTAGCTTCCCATCCCCTGCCTTGATGTACTTCTCCATGTGAGGGAACTCCCTGCTCATTGTTGCCCCAGGCAAGCAGTGGACAGTTGTCTACCCTACTGGGGCACCCCCAGTAGGGTAGACAACCTCCCTCTATCTCTGGCTACAGGGTCTCCCAGTACTAGATTCTCCTTCTTACTCCTGCCATGTCCCACCCTCTTTTACCCACACTTCTCCAGTGCAGCCTCCTGTCCTGGGGATTACAGTGCTGTTTCCCCTTTTGGATCAGCAGGCTGAAGTGGTTCTGCCAGAGGATGAAGGGGTTCATGGTCTCTACCCTGGGATTCCCTTCCCAGTGGAGTACTTCCTCCCTTTCCACCATACTTCATCTACCCACACAGACCCTGCGGGACCTCTGGGGGAGCAGAGCTGCAATATCCATGGCACCCTGGCCTGGGATGCTCCTCAGGAGCTTAACTTTGCCCCCAAGGGTAGCAATCTCATCAGCAAGGGCCCCAGATCTCCAAAACACACTGGGCATTTTCAATGCAGTCAGAGATGTCTCCGGAAGATGGCAGCACCGCAGTCCCCACAACCACCAGCTCTCCCACATATCAGTCTGCCCACCCAAACACGGTGCTACATGTTCCATTGATTTGAGTCGATGTGAACTGCAATGAACTTCTCTCAATCTTAATCATTCTCCTGGGGCTCTTTTAACCCCCCACCTTTTCAAGCAGAGTGACCTGCCCCACTTCTGCTAAGTCCCTCATCAATGAAATACCAATGGCACTTTATCAAGGGAAACACTATGTATGGATCACTACACCTATAGAAAGCGCCTTTACACTTTCTAGTGCATCACGGCCTGGTAGTACAGACCTTCACTTCCTTCTTCTCCGAGCACCTGTATAAGACTCCACTTACAGGGCTTCTGTTCGTTCCATGCTCTCCACTACAAGGTAAGCAACCACTAAAAACAAGGCACTTGCCTCTACCTACCTACATCACCGTTTTTAAAGAGCAACTCTGCAGTTCAGCATGCACCCTCATGAAAAAGGTGCTTCTGCTATTAGTTTACTAGAGAATTCCTTTTTTATTTGCAATGATCCTTACCAAGGTTTTCAGCACATCTTGACAGCCTATTTATTTGCCTCTCCTCTTTGACCTCACAGTGCCTTCGTTTATGACATCATACTGCTCACCATGACAATAGACTGGTCTCACAAAAAGCAACTATGCGGTTATCAGGGGAGAATCAGATACAGCTTGAAAGATTCAGTGAAATAAGCACTGCATTGTCTATTATAGATCGAGGGGCGACCAATCGGAGCACTCGTTTCTCTGCGTGCAAGGCACTCTTATTCCGTGAAAGAGTCTCTTCATGCTAGATTGCCTCAAACGGGCACATTCTGGGAATTTACAATTTTTTTTTTTAATATATTATTGATCGCTCTCGATCAATAATATAATATGTCCCCTGTCGCCACTCGTTGCTGAAAACGAGTGGTTTCACTTGCCTTCAGCTGGAGCCAGAACAGCTCAGCTTCGCTGTTCTCACTCCAGCTGAAGGTATGTGAAGCCACTCATTTTCAGCAATGAGTGGCTCTGAGGGAGATATAAATATGTATAATATTAGTAGACCAAACAACAGGAAAAAGGAACAAATAAAAAATAAAACAAAATAACTAGAACACAGTTTAAAACATAACTGGTGTAAATTTAGTGTTTTTTTAAGATTTTTATTATAGTAGAGACCTGTTCTTCAAATAATAAAACACATTCTTGTGTTGTAGGCTAGCTACTCTGCTCCATTTTCTCCTCGTTAGGTCCCCCAGCATATAAAAGTTTTGAAATACTGCTCTGACGAAACCACGGATTAAACCAGGGATCTTTAGATGTTCTAACTCTCTCCCAACTGACCTTTATGAGCTCCTTATGAGTATGAGGGTATATACCTTTAAGAATAAGTGGTTTTCTAATAACAGGATAACCAAGCTGGGTGCATCAGAGCAGAAATGAAATATCTTAAATCAGGATTACCAACCAACAACCTAATCAGATATTCTTTAATTAAAAATTTTTAAACCAGCTAATCTTCATTTCTGGCAAACTGTCAGAGGGACTGTATTTGCTGAAATACAACAGAGGTCAGAAGTTACATGGGGCTGCTGGGGGAAGTAGAGCTTTCTCAAAGCTGTTTGGTTTGTAACAGTCTTCAATCGGGCTTATATACAAAACAAAGGTAAAGAGAAATTGTTGGAATCTGAAGAGTTTCAGAACATTCAACAAAGAGCCTTCAGTTTTATTTCAATGTGAGCAGATCCCAAGTCTTGTCTGTCAGCTAATAACACTTACAGAATTCTGTTTTTCATTTCTGTTAACTCACAGGTGTCTCAGGTTTCTTTGATGTTAGATGCTAGGCTTCTCAGATAAAGCAGCTATTAAAGTAACTTCCCTGGCTGGCCTGGTGGCGTTGAGGGCTGAGGCGCTGGACGCTCTCACTCATGCTAGATTCGATGCATCTGTTCTGGAACAAACACGGGTCGCTGGGAGTTGTCAGGAGGAGGATCGAGCGTCCAAAGGACTGCTCTCCTTCTCTGGGGAGGGGGGATGACAGTGGTCGGCCCTAGACTGGCCCATAGCAGAGGCTGGGGGGGGAGGCAGCACGCTGACACTGCAGGAAAGGGGTGGAGATGGGCAGATGCCTGAAGGGAGTGCATGCTGATGTGTGCGTGCCCCCCTCCCCCCATCGGCCTCACTGCACACCACATCTCCAGGGAACCAATCGAAAGCCAGGAAAACGGTCCCAGGTCACAGCACAGTGAACAGCAACCCACCGCAGGCCCCAACCCTGAATGGCGCTCCTCCGACGCTGGACCCTATTAGAGGCGAGTTGAGCTGGGGGCTCCTCATTGCCTGGACACGGAGGGGAAACCATGGGGGAAGATGGAGATTGTCTGCCTGATGTCAGGGTGTGGGGCTGGGTGAGTGGCTGCAGATGAGAGCCGACTGGTGGGGACCAAGGAGAAAAACTGATTAACTTAAAAAAAAACCAGTAAATTCCCCCAATCAGTAAACTAACTGGTGGACTCAAAGCAGGAACCCCCCCGCCTTCCTTCTAGGACAGGACTAAGTAGGCTGCAACATGTAGCAATGCACAAAAGAACAAGTTCAACACATCCCATTCTCAGACAAACTCATGAGAGAAGCCTCCACTGTTCTTTATGAACTGGTAGAAATCTGTTGCCCTTTAGTACCGGGTGTTGGAAGGGGAGGGGTTGAATGCTTCATGATAAATGCTACTTTGAAAGTATAGTGAACTAAGAGCTTGTGCAAGGCTGTAATTACTTTAGTTTATTCTGTAAGTGAAGCCCTTTAAAGAGCTACTGACACGATTCTTGGTACAAGGCAGGCAACCCCATACTGTGAAGATGCCTGCCTTAGGAGCTATTTGGTCCATAATTTCGAATTTTGTCAGCACTTAAAAAGAGAGTTACATGCTCCGTAAAGCCCAGCTCGTACCTTCCTGGTATGAGCCAAGTGGCCATCGAGCGCTGCAGGTACTCTATGGATACTGTAATAGGACTGAGGAGGGGGTGCTGCCTAAACATACTTACATTTTCTTTGTTGGCAGGTATACATGTATGGGACTAATATATATCATATATTACAGCCCCATACATGTATACCCGCAAGTAGCCCACCTCGAACGTAATAACACGCTTACACACTTCCAGCATGGTTTCTGAAAAACCATGGCACAGACACAGCCCTGGTACGTTTCACCACTGACATAATCCATGTCATGAGTCAGGGAATGGCTACTAGAGCAATTTTCTTAGACCTCACAAAAGCATTCAGTTTGGTCAATCACGACCTGTTGCTCACTCAACTTCGGAACTGTGGATTGGATGACCTCTCCTGCAGCTGGTTCCAGAACTATCTGCATGGACGGAAGAAGAGTGTCAAATGGGAGGGTAAGATCTCACCTCTGAGTTTAATCACTGATGGGGTACCCAAAGGATCAATACTTGGGCCCTTTCTCTTCTCACGATATATCAATGAATTACCCCAGAACTGCAGGGGAGTATCAGTGCAACTATACGTTGATGATGTCATACTATTTAGGTCCTCCCCAAACCTAACCCTAATTATTACTCAATCTGTCAATTTCAAATCACTGGAAAACTGGTTCCTGGCCAATAAAGTCATTCTCAATGCCAAAAAACCCCCCCAAAAAAACATGCTTTTCCGTCAGAAAAATCTTGGCATAGACAGCATCTTCTTAAACTTGCTACTCGCACTGGAGACATTCTAGAGATGGTCCAGGCCTTTCGGTACCTAGGTATGGCTTGGACCAAACCATGTCCGTTAAACCACATGTGGATGCACTGACTAAAACCATAAACCTGAAACTCTGGCTACCCTATAGACTCACTCCCTACCTGACGAGAGAGGCACGCTACACCACTGCTAGCAGCACCCTCCTCCCCCACCTCGTTTTCTATGGTACCCCAGTACTTCAGTCTGTCCAAGAAGGCACCACTCTAGCCTTAAAACACTATCACAGATTGGGTATTTTGCTAGTTGCGCGCACCCTAGAACTCACCACTGCACAGTGCTAACCACCTTGTGGTGGCCCTCCTTTGAATCTAGACTGCGTTACTCCCCTGCTTTGCCTTATTTTCAAGATCCTGCAATCCCCCTCCCCACCCAGTCTCCATGGCATTATACAATGCAAGAAGTTTGCCAGGCCTCTTAGAACTGCTGCCCTCCCACTGCTGGAAGTCCTTAAACTGTGTTATGAAATAGGAAGAAGGTCTTTCTCATTCTCTGCCACTTTCCAGTGGAACTCCCTGCCCCCTGGGATCCTGACCTGCCTTACTCTAGCACTGTTTAAAAAAAGAGACTAAAATCCTTATTCGGGACCACGGCTCCCTGTAACTGCTATCATTGAAATCCTCTTTCCACCCTCCCCCCACCTTACCATTTTATGAACACACAGTCTTACTGAAGGGACGAGAAGAGCAGGCAGGCTTTCCATGTTTGTAAACAATCAATCTCAATGTACAAGAATTGTTTGTAAAATTTATATTTTTGAAAGTAATATATATATATATATATATATATATATGTTTGCTATGTCGGTAACTAATTTAAATATGTACTTATCTGTAAATATTCTCTTGTATGATACTGTATAATTGTCTGCTACTGTAGTGTAAACCTATGTTCTCTACAGAATGTAACTAATCCCGGTTCGCCTCTGAAAAGGGACTTCTAGTCTCAGTAGCTTACCCGCCACCAAAATTCAGATAAACAGTATCCATACAGTGCATGCAGCCCTGCTCCTACCTCACATCATCAAAGTGCAGGTTTTAGAGGTGGGGTGCAGTATTTGCAGCCACTCAGCTTGCATTTGCAGTTATGGAGTCATTTACTTGGAGCATATAACTTTTTGTATGTGCAGACAAAACTTAAATTATGGATAACATAGCTGCCAGGGCAGGCAACTTCTGCCAGCACAGACCATGTCCACTGCTCTTTGAGTTTCACTAGCTGCTTGTACTTACCTAAAGTTCTTTACATGATCCTCCACTCCTGTGAGGCGAATGGAGTGTTGCAGTGCACTTAGGTATGTCAAGGCTTGTGTAGAGGAACCCCAGTTCACATCTAGAAAATAATGACATGTTAATTTTCAAAAGAGCATCACAGTTCAAAATTCATTTCTGTGCACAGGGAGATACTTCACACCAAGTTTTACTGACTGGGAATATTTAAATATTCTAGGGAGAGGGATAACACAAAAGGGATCAGGGTTTTAACTTTTTTAAAACAGGAATTTTATCATGATACCCATTTTTATTTATTTATTTATTTTTAAACTTTTTATGACTTCTCCATCCAACCAGTACGTCCTTCCATTGCAGCCTAATAATGGATTCTCTGACTCTCTTCCCTATCTGGACACTGGCATGTTCCTGGTACCCACCAACCTCCCCTTTGGGGTGAGGCCCAGTTGTTAATCCCCTGGGTAGGGTTTCTACCCAATCCAGCGAAGCAAAAGGAGGAGATATGTAGTATTCATCTAGCAACTCATTTTACCAGGGTGACTGGTAAGCTTTCTAGGAGGCAGGGGCAGGAGACCCACAGAGGTCCTTGGGGCAAGTCTGAACATCATGTGGCCAGCTGCAGAACCATTGTTTTAGTTTCCCCCTCGCCATGAGATTATGTGTTCTAATGTCAGCGACACACACTAAACCAACATGGCCTGAGGGCTTACTGTATTGTCACCCGTGGTCGCCCAAGTGGTGGGGTTGCAGTAGACAACATACAGTTATGCAAGAACTTACCATAATAGTAGATCTTCGAGAGGAGCTCTTGCAGCAGGCTACACCATAAGGACTATGGCACCAGACACTAGGGCTCCATGGAAAATTTTTAGCTAGCAGGTCAGCAGCAGGACCGCCCCTGACCCTCGGACCGCCTTATGATGTCCGGGCCAATGGTATAAAGAGGGCGTCCCCTGCCACACCCAGTTCTCCCGCCAGGAGACCCGGCTGACAAATCATAGCGAACTGAGGTTAACTGAATAACCCACCTGGGGTATGGAAAGAAAGGAGAAAACCAGGGGGAAGGAGGGAGGGAAATAATGCCTGCTGCAAGAGCTCCTTTTGAAGATCTACTGTTACGCTAAGTTCTTATGTAACTGTACTATCTTACTTCAAGTGGGAGCTCTTGCAGCAGGCAGTATAGCGCAGTGGTTTAAGACTCTGAGCTGCAAATCTGGAGACCTGGGTTTGACTCCCACAGCCATCACTTGCATACTGGGTGACCCTGAGCAAGTCACTTAACTTCCCTGTGCTCCCAGGTTGCACCTGTAAACAAGCTTTCAGCTTAGTGCGTCTCACCTGGTTAAACAATTGGGAGGGGAAAAAAAAAAAAGGCTACACCATAAGGACGGAGTACCACGTAATACTAAAATGATCCCGGACAGACTGGGCAGTGGAAACCTGAGAAGCAGTAGAGGCTTTAAGACCACTGCCTTGAAGTACCGCTAACTCAAACCCAGCTCTCCAACAGGAAGCAATGTCCAGGCTATAGTGCTTCACAAAGGTGTGCACTGAGCTCCAAGTACCTGCTGTGCAGATGGCTGCAGCATTAACATTCTGAGATGCCACAAAAGAGGCAGAAACACCCCTGGTGGAATGACCCATAACTGAGCCCGGTAAGGGTTTTGCTATACTTATTGTAGTAGAAGGTGATGCAATGGGCTAGCCATCTAGACGGAGTCTGCTTTGCCACAGGTGATCCCAGGGTTCTTGGGGCAAAGGAAACAAAAAGTTGGTCAGATCTTCTGAAAGTCAGAGTACAGTTAATATAGCACCTAAGCACTCTATGAAAATCCAGAGTGTGAAGGACAGCCTTCCCTCGATTAGTATACTCTGGATAATAAACCTGAAGGTTGATGTCCTGATTAAGGACAAATTGTGACACCACCTTAGGAAGGAACTTAGGACTGTTCCTCAAGGACACCTGGTCCTTGTGGAAAATCAAATAAGGCTCTTTAGCCATCAGAGTCTGGAGCTCGGAAATCCTCAAAGCAGAAGTAATGGCAACTAAAAACAACGCTTTCCATGACAGAAAACGTAACTGCAATCCACGGCTGGTTCGAAGGGAGGCAACGTAAGTTTTTCTAACAAAAATAAAAGATTCCAAGGAGGGATGGGGTCCCTAATGGGAGGTATAACAGGAAGCATTCCCCTCAAAAATGTTCAGGCCAGATCCGACTGGGCATCATATTTGCCATCCACTGGCACACGACAGGCAGAGATTGCGGAAAGGTGCACCATGCTGGAGGAATATTGGAGGCCCGAGTCTGACAGGGAGAGGAGATACTCGAGGACAGCATTCAGAGAGGAGTGTGTCCAGACCCTGATTGGAGGCCCACAAGCAAAAAAGCTTCTCCTTCATGGCGTAGGTAGCCCTAGTGGAAGGTTTCCTGGCTGCAATCAAGACCTCAGCCACTCTGGGAGATGCTCCAAAACATGCAGTGGCTACATCTGCAGGTGCCAGGCATGTAGATGTAGGGACTGGAGGTCTGAGTGAGCCAGCCTGCCCTACTCTTGTGACAGTAAGCGCGATGACAAGGGCAGGGGAACTGAGGTTCCGCTGTGAGCTGCTGCAGTAGCGGGGAACCGCATCTGATGAGGCCAAAGTGGAGCTACGAGAATCAACTCCGCTCCTTCCACTTGGAGTTTGAGCAGATCTCTTTGCAGAAGAGGACCAGCATACAGAAACCTCCCTGTCCAACAGAGGGACAATGCATCTCGCCAGAAAACACCAGGCCAGTGATCGAGCGAGCAGAAACTGGGCAGTTTTGCATTGCATGGGGATGCGAAGAGGTCCAGCTCTGGATGACCCCATCTTTGGAAGAGGTTGTCTGCTACAGACTGCAGGAGTTCCCATTCATGAGTCCTTGACCGAGAGCAGCTTAAGGTGTCGGACAAGGCGTTTTGGACCTCTGGAACATGCACTGCGGTGAGCAATAGGCCATGGTCTAGAGCCCAGAACGACACTCTCATAACCTCCCGACAAAGAGGATAGGAGTGAGATCCCCCTGCTTGTTGATGTAGTAAACAACTGACATGTTGTCTGTCTGCACCAACAGGGGGCCTGGACGGAGATCTGGGAAAAAGCCTGTAGAGTGTAGAGAACTGCCCTCATCTCCAGAACACTGATGTGGAGGGTCAGTTCTAAAGAAGAACATGCACCTTGAGTCTGATGATTCTGAAAATGAGCTCCCCAACCTAGGCCTGAGGCATCGGTTGTGAGAACCTGTGAAGGGACTTATCTCTGAAAAGGGACTCTGGACTCCAGATTCTGTGGAGAGTGTCACCAAAAAAAGAGTCTGTATCACTGCTCTGGAGCTCAAAACCGGTTGGTCAAGATCATCCTCCTCCTGATCCCATTGCTCTCAGAGTCCACTGAGGGACCCTCATAAAAAGACGTGCTGAGGGAATGGTCACTATGGCCATGGCCATATGGCCTAGGAACTGGAGCATGGTCCGAGCTGGGACCTGGCGAGCAGCTGAAACTTTGTGGGCCAAAGAACGAAGGCGTACTGCCCTGTCCGGCAGAAGGAAGGCCTTCCCTTGTTCTGTGTCTAAGACTGCACCTGTGCATTGTAACCTCTGACGTGGCTCTGGGAATGACTTAGCTATGTTAAAGATGATCCCCAGGGAGCCGAACAGGCTGAAGGTATCCTCTAAAGCTGCCAGAAGCCGGTCCCTTGTGGCAGTGGTCAGAAGCCAATTGTCGAGGTAGGGATAAACAAAGTGTCCCTGCCTCCTTAGGGCTGCTGCCACCACCGCTAGGCACTTCGTGAACATGCGCGGTGCCAATGAAAGGCCGAAGGGCAAGGCCCGAAACTGGAAATGCCTTCCCTGAAAGGAGACCCTCAGGAACCTCCTGCGAGTTGGAAGCACCAGAATATGGAGGTAGGCATCTTGCGTGCCCAGGGAGCTGAGCCAGTCCCCTTGATGCAACATGGGAAGAATGCCCAGCAAGGTGACCATCCTGAACCTCTTGTACTCTATGTAATTGTTCAAGAGGCTTAGGTCCAGAATTGGGTGCAGATCCTCTGTCTTCTTGGTAACCAAGAAGAAACGGGAGTAGAACCCTTTCTCCCACTGTGGGACTGGAACGGGTTCTACTGCCTTCTTGTCTAGTAGGGACTGTACCTCTTCCCAAATGAGCTCGGCATGGGGGGATTGTCCACGGGCATCTGCAGAAATTCCAGTGCATGACCCCGCTCTTCAACTGGAGGACCCATGCAAGATTGGTGATAGAGGTCCACCGTTGAGGTAAAGCGAGAACCGGCCCCCTACTACCTCTGCCCTGGACTTAGCAATCGGTATGGGGTCAGGCAAGAAGTCAGGCATGGAAGCCCAGAGTGGGCACGGAGACCTGGGAGAGTTTGGTGTTCCTAGGTCCCTGTGCTCCACCGGGTTGAGAGGGAGCTTTACAGCAAAAGCTGCCTCTCTGTTGCTGTCCTTTAGGCTTCTTCCCTCCCTGGCGACGAAACTGCCAACATCTGCCAGGGGTCTGATCAGATCTTCACAACTGATGCACAGACTGGATGGCCTTACCCAAGTCCTGGAGGTTTGAGGTCATCTTCTCAATGTATGGACCGAAAAGAACAGACCCATGGAATGGAGCATCAATGTTGGCATCCTGAAGGTCCTGCCTAAATCCAGAAACCCGGAGCCAAGAATATCTCAGCATACAAATCCCTGTGGCTGCTGCCCTGCCCACCGAATCGTAGGATGACCTCAAGATGCGTTTCCCCACGTCCAGACCGGACCGGAGCAGATCTGAGAGCTTCAATTTGTGATCAGAATCGGGTTGTCTTTTGTAAGCTCAATTGCCTTGTTCAGAGGATTTCTGGTACTGCACCATGCACCAAAAGTTGAACGAATGGATGGTGCAGGTTGCCAAAAGTGAATCTTCCATGAAATGGTCCAGTCGTTTGGATTCCTTGTCTGGCGACTGGAAGCTTATGTCTTGAGAACGGTTGGTCTGCCGTGGGCAGGCCGTCAACACGACCAAGTCCGCCTTGGGCTGTTCCCCAAGGAATGGCTGGCTCGTTGGCGTACGATACAGCCTGTTCACTTTCTTAGTTATAGCAGGGGCCATCAAAGGATGCCTCCAGGCTAGCCTGGTAGCGTCCTGAAAGGGAGCTACCAAGGATGGGACAACTAGAGATTTGGGCTCATTCATACCCAAGAAATGACCCAGCCTCTACACCTTTCTGGATCAAGATACATAGACTGTGTCGGTAGATAAGGCCTACGGCCCACCCAGTCTCGTACATTTGAGCTTGTAAGTTTACTTTGTTTGCCTAGAAGTCTGTTGCCCTTAACCCTGACCTCCAGAATTCCTTTATGTATATCCCATGATTGTTTCAGCCCTCACCACTTCCTCTGGCAGGCTGCTCCACTTGTCCACCACCCGCTTGTGAAGAAATTCTTCCTCACGCTTCTCTGAATCGCCCCTCCTGAAACTTCATCCCATGCCCTCTAGTCCTGGAACATCTTTTGCAAAAAAAAAAGTGTATTCCTGCACCCTGTTCCTCCCTGTAAGATACCTGTATGTCTCTATCATATCCCCTCTCTTCCTCCTCTCCTCCAGGGAGTACATATTCAATTCCTTCAACCTGTCCTCATAGGACTTGTGATGCAATCCATGTACCATCTTTGTTGCCCTCCTCTGAACCTTCTCTACCTTGTCTATGTCCTTACATAAGTAAGGTCTCCAGAACTGTACACCATACTCCAGGTGGGGTCTCACTAGTGTCTTGTACAGTGGAATTGTGACCTCCCTTTTCCTGCTGGTGCTGCCCCTGCCTATGCATCCCAGCATCCTATTTGCTTTACCTACTGCCTTGTCACACTGTTTCCCTACCTTGAGGTTATCAGAGATGATAACCCCAAGATCCCTTTCCTGCTTGGTGCATTCTATATCCTCACCCCCTAACTGATATATTGTGCCAGGGTTTTTGTGCCCCATATGCATTATCTTGCACTTCTTTGCACTGAATTTCAACTACCAAACCCCTGACCATTCTTCAAGTTTCTGCAGGTCCCTTCTCATTCTATCTACAACCTCTGGTGTGTGTACTCTGTTACAGAGCTTTGTGTCATCAGCAAACAGGGAAATTCTGCCTTCTGGGTCCTGCACAATGTCACTGATGAAGATGTTGAATAAGACCGGTCCCAGCACTGATCCCTGTGGTACCCCACTGGTCACTCTTCTCTCTGTGGACTGTCAGCCATTTACCACCACCCTCTGTGTCTTGCCGCCTAGCCAGTTACCTACCCATTGCACTACTGTCCTGCCCACACCCATATTCCCCAGTTTGTGTAACAGTCTATGTAGCACAGTGTCAAAGGCTTTGCTGAAGCCCAGATAGGCCATGTCCACTGCCCTCCCTGATCCACCTCCCTAATCACCCAGTCAAAAACTTAAACGAGGTTGGTCTGACATGACCTCCCCCTGGTGAAACCATGCCGCCTTGGGTCCTGTAGTCCATTGACAACCAGATGTTCCACTAATCTCTCCTTCAGTAGTGCTTCCACTATCTTCCCCACTACCGAGGTGAGGCTGACTGGTCTGTAGTTCCCCGCTTCCTCTTTGTTCCCACTTTTGTATAAGGGGACTACATCTGCTGTCCTCCAGTCTTTGGGTACCTCCCTGTTTCCAGTGATTGGCTAAACAGGATTGCCAGAGGTTCAGCCACCACCCTCATAGTTCTTAAGGATCCTGGGTGCACCCCATCTGGCCCCATTGCTTTATCAACTCTTATTACTCCCAGTTCCTTCAGGATCCTTTCTCGTGTAAAGGGACTTGTGTCCATTTCTGCACCATTCCCACCCCTTGTACTCCCTTCAGACCCATTACCCTCCTCTTCCTAAGTAAAGACTGAGCAGAAATACCTGTTCAATATATCAGCTTTACTATTGTCATCCGCCACGTGGCCCCCATCCTCCCCCTTCAGTCTCACTATCCCTCCCTTTGCCTTTTATTTTTCACTTATGTACCTGTAAAAGGTTTAGTCCCTTTACTCACTGATTTTGCAATGTGCTCTTCTGTCTGAGCTTTGGCTTCCCTTACTGACCTCCCTTTGCTTCTCCTGGTACTTCTCCCTATCCCCTTCTGCCTGTGTCTTTTTGTATTGCCTGAATGCAATCTTTCTGGCTTTCACTTTCTCCACTACCTCCTTGGAAAACCATAATGGATTCCTCTTCCTTTTCCCCTTGCTAACCTGCTTAATGCATAATTGGGTTGTTCTTGTAATCCCCATTTTAAATACTGCCCACTGTTCCTCAACCAGATTCCTGCCCCATACCCTTTAATGCCTCTTTCAAGCATCTCCCCATTTTCCCAAAGTCTGTCCCCCTAAAATCCAGGATACGTGTTTTTGTGTGGTTTGGTTCTGCTCCTTCTGTGATTTCAAACCACAATGACTGGTGGTCACTGTTCCCCAGGTGCTCCCCCACTGTTACCCCCATCACACTGTCCCTGTTTGTGAGCACAAGGTCCAGTATTGCCTTCTGCCAAGTTGATTCCATGACCAGTTGCTTGAGGAAGGCACCCTGAAGGGAGTCCAGGATAAATCAGCTCCTAGTTGATGCTGCTGCTGGGATGCTCCAGTCCATGTCTGGAATATTGAGGTCACCAACCAGCACTATCTCACTCTTGTCTGCCATCCTTTGGATGGCTAGCATCAGCTCCCTATCTGTTTCTTCCTCCTGGGCTGGTAGTCTATAGACCACACCTGTGCAGATCCTCAGTGTCCCACTCATTCAAAAATTGGATGACATAACATCCAAGAAGGTGGATCATCCAGGTGGGGAATGGTGCGAATCCTCGAGGGTCAGGGTGGTGGTGGGGGGGGAGAGAAAACCTCCTGAGGATCTGAGAAGACAGAAGACTTTGAGTCAGATGACCTAAGGAAGATCTGAACGGAATGCTGATGCCTCCTCCTAGAACGCTTGGAGGATGATCTAGAATGATGACTGTCGTTCGGAAGATCTGTTGTCTGGGGGGGGGCGCTTAGGGGAGTCTTTGAGAGGCTGTGGCATTGGAACCTGGGGTTCCTTGGGGATGATGTCTTTTTTGACTGTGTCCCACCAGGAACTGAAAAGGTCCTCGACTTCAGACAAAGATCATGGCTGAGACTGATGGATCTGGCATCTCAGATCTGTCGTTGGGCTGTTCAGGTGGCAAACCTGAAGGCTTGTCATAAGCCAGCATACGCTCTGGTTTCTCTGGTGTCTGGTCCTGGGGTGGCACTGGAGCCGATGACAGGCTGACTGGCTGACCTGACCTCCGACTGCTCATCGTCAGCATGTCGGTCATCAGGGGAGGCATCTCCTTGGCCAGCGGCTGCGCCCCTTCTGTCGGAAGTTTATGGGGTGGATGGGATGTGGGTGGCGGGAAAGACCCCAAAGGTGAGGACATCGAGGATGTTGGGGTGGAGTGCTGGGAGTGTGACGCCCGATGCTTCGGAGAGCTGGCATCAGGATGAGACTCCGGTTCCGAACACCACTTCCTGTCATCGGGGCCAGCTGGATGATCCGATATGAAGGAGGAAGTCTTCAGCTGATGAGGGGCGGCATAATGGCTGTTGCCCACCCCTTTGACAGCAGAATCCCTGGACTTAGACCCGGAGGTATGGCTGTAGGGTCCAAAGTTAAGGGAGGGGGCCAAAGGCCCATGCTCTAAAGAAACACCGCCTGACGTACGCACCAACACTGGGGGTTTCAAGGGAGGCAACCCGAAGGAAACTTGCGTTGGCGGATGGGCAGAGTCTAACCTCCCACGGGAGAAGGACTGAAGCTGACCATTTTTCTGTGCAGAGACCTGGATCGGGAGTCCGAACGGGTGTCCTTCTCATGATGATGATGGTGTGGAGTCCCCCAGGTGTTTAATCCTAGGGGACTTCAATGCTTGGATCGATACTGGATCCTCACATTTTGGTTACCACCTCCTCCAGTTGATTTAGTCACTGGGCCTGTCAGAAGCGGTTGCTTCTGTGATACACCAGCAAGGCCACACACTCAATCTGGTGTTCCAGCTGGGTCTTAAGGTCGACAAAAAAAAGATGGGAGGATTGTGACGCTTGGCCAGCTGGTTATGATTGTTCCATGATTTCTGTAATATAGAATGTGGTATGTGAGGGTCTCACAGGACACATCCTGTTGTGCTATGGATGCCCCCAGGTTTCAGTGAAATGACAGTATATATAAAACCAGGAGATCTCTGTGGTGTGGTTAGCTTCCTTGAGACACTGCATTTTAGGCTTTTTGTGACCTGTTGCTTCTTTGAAGTGGAAATGTAATGGGACTTTATGAGTTTGCCAGAGGATGAAAATCAAACTTTTATGATGTCTTAAGAGGAAGAACATTTAATACCAACTGGTGTTAAATAGCGATAAAAACCTTTGATGTCCTTGGGAAAGCAAGAAACCACACAAGATCAAAGGAAATGCTTGATTAAAGACTGTCATAATTTGGGAAATTAGTTCTTGCTGATGTCACCTTATTTAATATACCTCCTGATAGGACATCCTGTTTGTATATTTTTTTATATTCTTAAAGGAAAAGCTATATGACATCAGAGAAGGGGTGTGTGAGAGAGACAGTTTAGGACTGTGTCTGATCTTTGAGGAAGACGCATCTTCTTGGGAATCCCAAGAGAAACTAACTAAGGCACTTGTAGAGGTATACATTAGATAGAAAAAGTCTAACTGTATGCTGGTAGGAGTTTGTCTAATTGTCTGTTTGTTTTTAAGTGATTGTATGCTTTGTGATATATTGTTCTGTGTTTACATTTTACAATTTTTATCCATTTAAGTAAACCTTTTATTGCAAAGACTGCCTGGTGTGTCTTTGAAGTTCTTTTTGCATGTGACACATAAAGTGTTAAAACTGACAACTGTTCATAAGCTTGATGGTGTTACTAAACTGGGAAATGGTAAGAATATACCCAAGGTCTTTTATAGAGTTTTAAGGGTTCATTTTGGATAACTTATTAGGTGCCCTTAGGTGAAAAATATCTGACATCCCCCGAAGAGCAGATTATGAGCCTGTACATTTGGGTACATCAGCATAAGGCTGACAGTTTGAAGCCCCACAGAACTTGAGACTAAAGGTGATTCGGACCCACAAGCAGACAGGAGGGTTACCCTGTTCTGTTACCTGGTCACAATACTGCGCTTAAAGGTTGGCACTGTGGGAGCAGAGGGCCTGACCTGCTGAGTGCGTTTGTGCCTGTTATTGTCTATCTTATCTCCGGCTGTTATGTACCTCAATGACAATATCACTGTCTTGTATCCCTGCTGTATAACACTGCTGTATTGTTTCACTACCTTATAACCTGCTGGGTCATGCCTGAAAATAGTCATGTCTATGGCTAGCTCACCCTACCCAGCAAACAAAAACTAAATAAAATAATTATAAAGGTTGTGGAAACTCATTTAAAATGCTTTACTCAATGTAATGAGTTAAGACTCATAAGATGGAGGCATATTTAGAGGGCCTTCAAGCTTCAAATGTGGATCAGGTTATTCTGCAAAGATAGGAAACTGATATAAAGGACAAGAAGGTATATACAGGCTATTGATTCTTTGAAATTAAATATTGCTCCAGGCGAGGATGGGATACCGAATGAGTGGTATAAAATGGATCCAGATATCATGACAGCCTTACTTGGTAAAGTGTTCAGATTTCTGCTAGCTGCAGACACCCTTCTGGAAGGGTTTACGCAAGGTCCGGTGCTGTACAAGGGGCATGCCTCAGGCAGCTAGTATTGGAACCCACTTGGGAGGGAGCAATCTTAGACCTGGTACTCTCAAATGGGGACAGAGAAAGAATCTCAGATTTAGAAGTGGGTAGCCATCTGGGAACAAGCGACCACCAAACAGTGTGGTTCACGATAAACACAGCCATACAATCAAGCCATACAAAAGCAAGAGTATTAGACTTTAGGAGGGCTGACTTTGGGAAAATGAGAATGTGCCACAGAAAAGCACTAGCAAACAGGCAAGAAGGAGCGGTGGAGGAACAATGGGGAGTAATCAAAACAATCACAGAGGCAACAAGCCTTTGTGTAAAGCAAATCAACAAAACACAACGAAGGAAAAAAAAGCTATGATTCTCAAAAGAGGTGGCAGGGAAGGTTGAGGAGAAAAGGATAGCATTCAGGAAATACAAGGAAACACAGAAGGAGCAGGACAGAGAACTTTATCAGTTAAAGCAGAAAGAGGCAGTCAGAATAGCAAAGGCCCAAACCGAGCAAAGGATAGCCAACTCTGTTAAGAAGAGGGATAAGACCTTTTATAGGTACATTAGGGAGCAAAGAAAGACCAAAGGAGGATACTGAGGCTTAATAAAGGGGAGGGAATGTGGGCAGAGGGTGACAGTGAAAAAGCAGGGATACTGAACGAATATTTCTGCTCAGCATTCACAAAGGAAGAGGAGGGGAGGTACCTAAACCAAACAAGAGAAACACTATAAACCGGGGGTCGATACCAGTCCATTTACAGAATAAAGGGTTCTGAAAAAACTAATAAAATTGAAGGCAAATAAAGCAATGGGGCCTGATGGGATTCACCCAAGAATTCTAAAAGAACTAAGCGTAGAATTAGTGACACCTCTGACTACTGTAACAAATCATGGGAGGACGGGATGGTGTCTAAGGACTGGAAGAGGGCAGATATGATTCCTCTTCACAAAAGTGGGAGCAGGACAGAGGCAGGAAACTACAGACCATTTAGTTTGACCTCAGTGGTAGGGAAAAATGATGGAATCACTTCTGAAGGAAAGAACTGTTGAGTACCTAGAGGCCAGTGGGGCACGGGACCCAAGGCAGCATGGATTCATGATGGGAAGGTCATGTCAGATGAATCTAATAGATTTCTTTTACTGGGTGACCAAAGTAGTAGACCAGGGAGGGGCTGTGGACATGGCCTACCTAGATTTTAGCAAGGCATTTGATACAATCCCGAACAAAAGATTAATACACAAGTTAGCCAGCCTTGGAGTGGGTCCCAAGGTGGTAGCCTGGATAAAAATTTGGCTAGACAACAGGACGCAAAGGGTAGTAGTAAACGGAGTCCACAGTGAAGAAAGGAGGGTTACTAGGGGGGGTACCGCAGGGTTCAGTACTGGGACCGGTCCGTTTTAATGTCTTTGTAAGTGACATTGCAGAGGAACTGGAAGGAAAAGTATGTCTTTGCAGACGACACAAAGATCTGCAACAGGGTTGATACACAAGATGGAGTGGAAAGAATGAGAAGGGACTTGGCAAGGTTGGAGGAATGGTCAAATGTATGGCAGCTCAGATTCAATGCAAATAAGTGCAAGGTAATGCACCTGGGAAACAAAAACCCAGGGAAGAGTACACAACAGGGTTAGATACTGACAACAGTAAAATGGAAAGGGACCTGGGGTAATTATATCAGATGACCTAAAGGTGGGCAAGCAATGTGAAAAGGCAGTAAGGAAGGCTGGGGGGATAATGGAAATATAGGAGAGGTATCAATAGTAGAAAACAGGAAGTTGTTATCCCTCTGTACAGACAGTTGGTGAGACCCCATCTGAGTACTGTGTGCAGTTCTGGAGACCCCATCTCCGCAAAGACAGACAGAATGGAGGCTGTCCAGAGGAGGGCAACCAAAATGGTGCAGGGTCTGCACCAGAAGACATACGAAGAAAGACTAAAGGAGCTTAATATGTATACCCTTGTGGAAAGAAGAGAGAGAGGGGACATGATAGAAACTTTCAAGCATCTCAAGGGAATCAACGAAGTCCAAGAGGGTAGCATCTTTCAGAAAGAGATGTGCAAGAACAAGGGGGCACAATTTGAAGATAGAGGGGGGGATGGCTCAGAGGTAATGTGAGGAAGTATTTTTTCACGGAGAGGGTTGTGGATGCATGGAACAGCCTCCCGAGGAGGTCGTGGAGTCAAGAACAGTGGAGGAATTCAAGAATGCGTGGGACAGACATAAGGCAGTTCTAGTGGGGGGTAGGAGGAGGAAAGCTGTTGGTTAACTAGGATCTGCAGTTTATCTGTTAGGTAGGAAAATGGGCAGACTAGGTGGGCCAAGCGGTCCTTATCTGCCATCAAATTCTATGTTTCTATGTACATATTTAAAACTCGAGATGGAGAACAAATTAGTAATTGGAGACCAATCTGTTAAATGCATATTTCAAAATCCTTGCCTTCATTATAGAGAAATGTTTGAAAGAATTAGCTAAGGAACTTATCCATCCAGTTCAAAATTGTGCCTTACCTGGAAGGCACATCCAGAACAATCTACGCATTATACTAGAGGTCTATGACTACTGTGAACAACATGGAGTGACTGGGTTTTTATCATTAAATCAATGCAAAGCATTTTATATGGTAAATCATAGTTCTATGTTTTAAAGTCCTGCAAGCATATGGCGTTTCTCCAAGGTTGATACACTGGATACGCGTGTTATATAAAAATGCAGTGATTTCACCTATATTGATTGGCTCACAAGGGAAACAGTTTCTGATACAGAGGGGGGTGAGACAGGGCAGTCCCTTGAGCCCCCTATTGTATCTGTTTGTGCTTGATCCCTTCATCTGAACAGTGATGCTGAACAGGGATATACAGGTTATTGCAGATACATCAGAAAGGTCAGAGGTGAAGGTAATAGCTTACACAGATGTGTGTGTATTTGTTAAAAACGAAGGGGTAAAACATTTTTTTTTTTTTAGAGGAAATGCAGGAATTTGGGATGGTATCAGGAGCAAGCCTAAACCTCCTGAAGAGTAAAGCCTTGCCATTAGGAGGGGGGGGTCACTTCAACAAGAAGTACATGGCATCAAAATCTCAGAGGTACCAATTAAGATTTTAGGGGTGTGAAGGGCTGTAGGGTAACAGATGGACACATGAACAGTTGTAGAGCTTACAGTTCTTATTTTGCTATATACAGAACAAAAATTAAAATCTGACTTCAACGAACAAAAGAAATAAATGAAGGAAATAAATGCAATAAATAAAATAGATAAAAATAAAAATAAAATGATAAAAATAAAAATGAAAAAGAAATGCAGCTTAACTTCAGCAACAAAGCAATAAATACACAGCAGGAGGCTATACTTTGCAGTACTAGCAGTAACTAGTCTGGATGGGTGTTTCTCCTTCAACACCCTGTTTGAGTCTAACTAGACTCTCTGGGCAGAATATATAGAGGTCTGGACTTTATGATTGGTCCGCTCTATCTGTCAATCAAACAGAATGATAACTTTTTTGTCATATACCTTCTTTGACTCTTTTTATATTTTCACATTGGAAACATACTGAGACAGCAAATATATAATTCTTACAACTGCAAAGTCAAATAAACATGTCTGGATCCAGAATTAAATCTATGGATCATTCAGTAAGCCCCTCCTCCAGCAGATCTCTGTATAAAGCTATTGAGAATGAGGCCGGCCGGCTCTTAGAGAACTGCTTGGGAGGTAAACTGAAGGATCCTGCTCTTTCTCCACTCTGCAAATAACCCTTTGCCTAAGGTAAGCATTTCTCCCCTACGACATACACACAACCATTTCGAAAAGATTTAACTGTGTTTAAACGATACCATTTGCACATGCAGCATTCTAAACCAGCTCCGTTTTCAAGTGCTACTGTTGTGCCTTACTGTAGCGGAGCTTGCAGACTGTGTGACAATGTGCACTTTTGAGGGGCCATTCAATTAATATTATCAAAGAGAAGCCACGCAGAGGGGAAAAGGATAATAATTACACCCTCTGGGCAAACTCTGCATTAGCTTCTTTCTCTGGTTTTCAACAGATAGGCAGCTGCCATGAGAAAAGTACATTATGGAGCTTTTACTTCTGTCTCTTTGGTGTACCTTTCTTCCGTTGTTTATACTGCTTTACAACCTGTACTAATACTTCCTATGGAGCTCAGCGATAGACAGGATAGACTGAACAGAGCATTTCTTTCACCCGTTTTACACCGTAGGATGTTTAACAATTTCTGGGAGTATGAAACATTGGCAAAATGCCGTGATGGTTAAAGCCTGACTGCTAACCTTAGGTTTTTATTCCTAGTACTGTGAAACGGATTGTAAATATTAACAGCTACTGGCTTCAGAGGTTTAAACAATATGAGCCCCAGGTCTGAACACTGCTCAAGACAAGTGAGAACACGGTCAATAAAAGGGGACTTTACAAGAAACACAAACCTTCATGGGTGGCCAGTCCATGTAAAACATACATACATGTGGACAATACAATAAACATGAAACAAAAGGATACCTTTTGGCAGACCCATTTGAAGACTAAACAGGGCCCAACATAACTGGGAACAATCCCTAAAGCTGGGGGAAAGAAAGGTAGACAGATGGAAGGGGTGGAAAATGTCAACATTGAAAAGGGAATATGTCATAAAAAAAAAAAAAAAGGTTACTCACCTGTAACAGGAGTTCTAGGAGTGGTATATGTTGTTCATCCACACTTATTGGCATGTCCCTTTTCCCTTTAAGGATCGCCGGAAGTCTTCAAGCTGGCTCCTCCCACCCACCTGGGTGGTATAACCCACAGCTCCACCCCATGACACCAGATCTTAGCCCACCGGAAGCCAGGTTTGCGAGTCCGCAGCCAGGAAGGTCACGTGGGTCCGTGTGGATTAACAACATATACCACTCCTGGAACTACTGTTACAGGTGAGTAACCTATTTTTCTAGGATCATTGATATACTATTTATCCACACTTACTGGCAGACTCCTAGCAGTTCTCCGAGAGGAGGGAGGCAAGGTGCACACCCCCACTGATACTCACTTGGGGAAGACAGATTGGAGAACTGAGGCCCCAAAACCAGCATCCCGGCATGACTGAAGGTCAATGTGGTAATGGGTAATTGAAGGTGTTTGCGGACTTCCAGGTAGCAGCCCGACAGATTTCCTGGATAGGGATGTCCCTGGAAGCAGCCACCGATGCAGCGGTATGGCGGGTAGAATGAGCTCTTATCCCTCTGGGAGGCTCCATGCCCACCAACGCATAACACAGACTTATGAAAGATGTAATCCATCTTGCAACAGTCAAGTTTTGCTGCAGGTTTGTCAGAAGCGGCTTCAGCGTAAGTGACAAATAGCTGGAGAACCTGTCCCCAAATTTCCGCCCTCCTCTCCTTGTAATAGGAAAGGGCTCGTCTCTGGTCCAGGGTATGGAGCCTGTTTTTGGCTTCCAAGTTGTAATTAGGGTAGTATATAGGCAGAGTTAACACATGGTTAAGGTGAAACTCTGACACCATCTTTGGAAGGAATTTCGGGTGGGGGCATAGGACAACCTTGTCCCTGTGGAAGACCAGATAAGGGGAGTTCACCGAAAGCACCTGGAGCCCCCATCCTCCTGGCAGACATGACAGCCACAAGGAAGGCCATTTTCCATGACAAGTGTGACAACGCACACTTGTGCACTGGTTCGAATGGCTTGCCCATGAGCTTTGCCAGTATCAGCAGCAGATCCCATGGAGGTGGGGGTTCACGCACCGGAGGGGATATGTGATCCAGGCCTTTGAAAAAGCGTCCAACCACTGTCTCCTGTGCCAACGTCGGCAGACCAGCCCACACCCGGTAAGCAGAGATGGCTGCCAGGTGCACCTTAAGGTTCGATGACCAGTCGAGAATGTTAGCCACTAGACAGGACAGAGGGTCCAGGCCCTTGCCCTGATACTAAATGGAAAACATTTTCCATCTGAAGGCATAACATTTCCTGGTCAATTCCTTTCTGGATGCCTGCACCACGGTGAGGACATCCTCGGGAAGACCCAAAGCCTGGAACTCTAGCCGCTCAGGTACCAGGCTGTGAGGTGCAGGGATTGAAGGTATGGATGGTATACCTTCCCCTAATTGAGAGAGATATCAGGTCCAGGTGTACTGGAAACCACTCCAGGGGCCTGCAGCTGAGGCTGAGGAGATCTGGATACTAGAACTGGCATGGCCAGTCTGGGGCTACCAGAATCACCTTCGCTTTGTTCCTCCTCACCTTGAGAAGCATCTTGTGGATCAAGGGAAATGAAAGGAAGGCACAGAAGAGGCCTGGAGTCCACGGCCTCAAGAAGGCATTCCCCCTGCAGCGAGCCCTGCTGAGGGGGGGCGGGCAAGAAACAGCCTCAGCTTGGTGTTGTCCCTGGAGGCAAACAGGTCCACCATCGGTTTGCCCCAGTGGGAGACCAGGCTGTAAGCTACCTCTGGATGGAGAAACCACTCGTGGGATGTCTCGCCTAAGCGGCTGAGAGCATCCGCCAGATGTTTGAGGCTCCTGCCACATGAATGGCTAGGAGATCCGCCTCCAGATGACTTGAGGGTCCAGATGCGGAGCGCCTCCCTGCAAAGCAGACAGGAGTGCGTACAGCCCAGTTTGTTGAGGTAGTACATGGTCATGGTATTATCCATCTGGACTTGAACCACTTGACCCCGGAGCTGAGGAGCGAAAGCTGACAGTGCCAGTCTGACTGCTCTGAGCTCCACTAGGTTGGTGTGGCATCGGGACTCCTCAGGGGGGTCCAGAACCCACGGGACCTTTTGTCCCCCATGTGGGCACCCCAGCCCATGAGAGAGGCATTGGTTGTGAGGATGGACATCGGCTAGGGGCAGACAAACGGGATCCCTTCCTGCAACCTGTCTGGGGCAGTCCACCACTGGAGAGCGTCGCACATCTTCTGGGTTCCAGGGATCAGCTGGTCGAAATGACTGTGATGCTGAGTCCACTGGGCGGCCAGCTCCCACTTAAGGGGGCGCATGTGCCACCGGGCCTAACAGACCACGGAGGTGCGCACCACCATGTAACCCAGAAGGCACAGAAAGTCCCAGGCAGGGCGCAATTGCCCAACCAGAAATGATTGGGCGAAGAAGGAGAGAACCTCTGCCCTGTCCGCCGGGAGCTGAGCTCTGGCTTGATGAGAGCTGAGCTCTGTCCCGATGAAGCGCATCACCAGAGAAGGCACGAGTTCAGACTTGGTCATGTTGATCAAGAGGCCAACTTGGGAGCAAGTCTGAGGGCTGGTCCCTGGACCTCTCCACCTCCTGCTGGTTGGGACCTGCCAAGAGCCAATCGCCAAGGTAGGGGTAAATTCTGCCCCTCCTGATGCGGGCTGCCACCACTGCAATGCATTTGGTGAAGACCCGTGGAGCCGATGACACTGAACAGCATGGCTTAGAATTCGTATGCGTCCCTTCGGCTCTGAAGTGGAGGAACCACCAATGAGACAGATGGATTGGGATGTGAAAGAATGTGTCCTGCAGATCCAGTGAACAGAACCACAGGTTTCGCTCCAAGGATGGTATGATCTGGGACAGAGTGACCATCCAAAAGGTGCGTGACCTGAGATACAGATTCAGGTCGTGCAGATCTAGAATGGGGCGCCAGGCCCCCCCCACCGTCCGTCCGCTTGAGCACCAGGAAGTACCTGGAGACAAAGCCTGGGTCTGCAGAAGAATCCCCCGCTGGAGCTACTGCCTTGAGGAGGAGCTGATCGATGTCGACTTGGACAGCCGACAGAGTATGGATGGATACTCTTTTCTCCTGAGGGGCGCGGGCTCAGCTTGGACGGTACTGCTCGAATTCAAGAGGTAGTCCTTGACCGACCACTTCCCAAACCCACCAGACCGTGGTGATAACGGACCAGGCGGAAAGAAAGTGGTGCGAGACAGTCATCGAGAACGTTACTGTGAAATGCTAGACAAAAATCGCACTTCGAGGTGTCATGGTCGACACCCAAGCAATAGATGCACGCGGTGTGAGGATTGGTGCACAATATTTTCTGGCTGCATGAGCACCAGCAAAATCCGGGGAAGACTTGTCTTCCATAATCTAAGATAAGCAGTCATGATTGCTAATGTGAACTAGATGAATTTTCAGAATAACAAAAGGTTTTGAAGCCAGGGCCTACAAAATGCAGGAGCATGAAGGAGGCAATCTGAATCTTCCAGCAGAAAGGAAGATCTGGCGTCATGGGGCGGAGCTGAGCGTTATACCACCCGGATGGCTGGGAGAAGCCAGCTTGAAGACTTCCGGCAATCCTTAAAGGGGAAAGAGACATGCCAATAAGTGTGGATGAACAACACAGCCACGATCCTAGAAAGTACAGTTACGTAGGAACTTACTGTAACAGTAGATCTTTGAGAGAGTTTCCTTCAGTAGGTCATCACTTACAGAACTGGCACCACCTGGCATCGGGCCGCACGGCAAACTTCTCTAGCAATCCCTGATGAGGGACCGCCCACCTGATGTCACGTGACCGACATCAGCGTGGCTGTATATAGTGGGTGGTCCCCATGCCCGCCCTCCAGTTCTCCCACCGGAAACAGTAAGAGGTCTGACAGCAGGAGCAAACAAGATTTGGAGACCCTGTAAAACAAAATGAGGGGAAGGAGGTAGGGAAAAATATGACCTACTGAAGGAACTTCTCTCGAAGATCTACTGTTACGGTAAGTTCCTACGTAACTGTACCATCTTACTTCGAGGGGGTTCCTTCAGTAGGTCATCACTTATAGGACAGAGTCCCAAGCAATCCCTCTACAGTGGAGAGACCGAGAGAAACTGGGGAGAAGGAGAAAATAGCTCCAACAGAAAAATTGGAATCCAGAGTGGATCTAGTCTAGGACAGAAAGCCCTGTAACAAAGCTAGGCCGAAACCAGCCCTCCGCCTAAAAGCAATGTCTAGACTGTAGTGTTTGGTAAAGGTACGGACAGAACTCCAAGTGGCTGCGGCACAGATATTAGCCACAGAGACATTTCGTAAGAAGGCAGCAGAAGCAGCCATGCCCCTAGTAGAATGAACTCTGATGGGACCCCGGAAGAGGTTTTTCATACTTCTGGTAACAATACTGAATGCAGTTGCCTAACCATCTGGAAAGTTCCTGTTTAGAAACCGGTTTCTCCTTCGATATGGGGCAAAAGAAACAAAAAGAAGACCACAGCCATGGAATTCTTTAGTCCGGTGCATATAACACAGAAGAATTCGATGTACATCCATGGTATGGAGGAGTGCCTCACCTCTGTTAGAGGGGGACGGATAGTACACAGGAAGCTCTTCAGATTGGTTCAACGTGGTTTCTGACATCACCTTGGGAAGAAACTTCGAATTAGTTCTGAGGACCACTCTGTCCCTGTGGAAAATCAGATTGGGCTCCTTACAAACCAGAGCATGAAGCTCCGAAATCCTCTGTGCTGACGTGATGGCAATCAGGAATAACGCCTTCCAGGAAAGGAAGCACAGATCACAGCTCATAGCCAGCTCAAAAGGAGGAAGGGTGAGCTTTTCCAAAATAAAGTTCAAATCCCAAGGAGGAGTTGGCTGCGATTGGGGTTCAGATGGAGGATCCTGCTCAGAAAGGTTTTCAAGACTTCCAACTGAGCCACGGGTTTACCATCCACTAGCTCATGGTACAGTGAAATAAAGGTGGACCTTCAATGACGAATATGAAAGACCGGAGTCAGACAGGTGAAGGAGGTATTCCATGACCTGATGGGCAGAGCATGAGAAGGGTTCCAACCCTTGGCGGCTTCAGATGGAAAACCATTTCCACTTCATAGCATAAGTGGAACGAGTAGAGGGTTTTCTGGCCTCAATGAGGACCTGAGGAGACCCCAAAGCGAGAGATCGCTGTGTCTGCAGGAGCCATGTATGAAGATGGAGTATCTTGAGCCCTGGATGTAGCAGTTGACCTTGATCCTAAGTCAGGAGGTCGTGAGTTACTGGAAGTGGAACCGGTGATTCCCTGGAGAGCTGTTGCAACAGAGGGAACCAAATCTGTCTCGGCCAGAGGGGTGCGATGAGAATCATCTTGGCAGTCTCTGCTTGAAGTTTGAGGAGGACCCTCTGGAGAATGGGAAATGGAGGGAAGGCGTACAAAAATGTCTCTGTCCAAGAGAGAGAGAGACAGCACGTCGTGCCAGAAAGCACCATGACCTGGAACAAGCGAGCAAAACCTGGGAAATTTTGCTTTGAATTTGAAGGTGAAAAGGCTGCTTTTCGGATGCCCCAACATAGGAAGATGGATTCTGCCACTTCCTGATGCACTTCCCACTCGTGAGCTAGGGTCCGAGATCTGCTGAGACTGTCCGACAGGACATTTAGTACTCCTGGAACATGCACGGCCACGAGGGCTAGATTGTGCTGGACCACCCAGTTCCACATCCGCATCGCTTCCCTGCACAAGGGATACAAGCAGGTTCCTCCTTGTTTGTTGAGGTACCAAACTACCGACATATTATCCGTTTGGACCAGCAGTGATCCTTTGGGAAGGAGGGTCTGGAAGGCCTGTGAGGGATACAGAACAGCCCTCATCTCCAGAACGTTGATGTCTAATGTAGTTTCCAAGCTGGACCACAGTCCTTGGGCTTGGTGCTCCCTTAGATGTGCTCCCCATCCCATGTTCGAGGCATCCATGGTCAGGGATGTGGAGGGAGCTGGGTACCTGAAGGGAAGACCCAAAGAGAGATTGCAGGGATCCCTCCACCAAAGAAATTCTTTCTGAACCGCTGAGGAGACCAGCACCGGATGGTCCAGGTCGTCCAGGAGTTGATCCCACTGCACGCGCAACGACCACTGAGTGACTCATATGCAGCCTCACTAGGGGAACAGTGGTGATGGAGGCTGCCATCAGGCAGAGAAGGCGCAGGATCTCCCAGGCCGGGATGTTCCTGAAAGAAGCCACCCTGTCTGGAGGATGGAAGGCTCTGCAATGGACCGTATCCAAAACTGCCCCAATGAATTGAAGTTTCTGGTCGGGGTCATGGAGGACTTGGGAATATTGACAGTAATCCCTAGCCTGTTGACTAGGTCCAAAGTGCAAGAGAGCCTCTAGCAAAGAGTCCCTGGTTGAGGATAAAATTAGCTAGTCGTCCAGGTAAGGGGAAACCACAATGCCCCTGCGGCATAAAAAGGCCGCAACCACTGCAAGGCACTTGGTAAACACCCATGGTGCCGAAGACAGGCCAAAGGGGAATGCTTGGAACTGGAAGTGTTCCCCCTGGAACTGAAACTGCAGGAACCGGCAGTGGCTGCGGAAAATGGGGATGTGCAGGTTGGCATCCTGCATGTCCAGAGCGCAGAACCAATGGTTCTCCAGAAGGAGTGGAAGGAGACACTGGAGAGTCAGCATCCAAAGTTTTTTGTACTCAACAAACTGGTTTAAGTTGCTTAAGTCGAGTATGGGTCTGAAATCCCCTGTCTTTTCTGGAACCAGGAAAATATGGGAGTAAAACCCCTTTCCCCTTTGCCAGAGGAGAAAGTGCTCTATTGCTTCCTTGAGCAAGAGACTGTTCACCTCTTCTCGGATGAGAAGAGCCTGATCCCTTGAGGAAGAAGATCTTTTTGGTGGAGTTTCTGGAGGAAAGTCTAGAAACTCTATAGTGTGTCCGATCGACACTAGCTGCAGGACCCATTCGTCTGAGGTAACTGCCACCCACTCCTGTGCATGGGGGATGAACCTCCCCCCCACCTGCTCCCCGTCAAGAGACTAAGGAGCCAGTGGGAATGGGAAGTCAGGAAGTGGCTGGACGTTTAGGGGGAGCACCCCCTGCTCGTCTCTGCTTCCTGGAGGCAGGAGGGGTGGCAGTACCCATATTTTCTTGCTTTCACCGTGATGCCCGGCTTGCTTCTCTGCCTCTAGGTCCTTTTCCAAAAGGGCTGCTGCTGGTTGCCTGATCGGTACATGGACCTCACCAACCTGAGGGCAAGACATGTGTCCTGCAAGTCAGTGATAATGTCCCTGGTGTCTCCACCAAAGAGTACCGAGCCCCTGAAGGGGGCATCTTGAATCGCTGACTGGACCTCATTAGCTAGTCCAGAAAGGCGAAGCCAGGAATGCTGTCTAAGGGCAACGGCAATTGCTGAGGTGCACACCACAGAATCAACACTTGTATGTGGCCTGCAAAGCATGCCTACAAGAGAACTTGGGAGAGGCGAAGATCCTTGACTAGTTCCTCCTTTAAGGCCGAGGGATCCACGGCCCGGACCCGAGCCTCTAACCTGGCTAAGGTACCTTTTTGGTGAGACACCATATGGGCCACATAGTTAAGGGACCGAAGGGCGCATGTGGCCGAAAAATAGATCCTTCTCCTGAACTGGTCCGTCTGCCTCAACTCTTTGTCCGGAGGAGAGGTGCTCATGTGCTTGGGTGCAGCGGAGCGGTCATGAGCGGCAGAAATGACAACAGAGTCAACCTTAGGATGTGTTTTCAAGAACCGGGCATCCTTAGGTACCCCGTAAAGTCTGTCCGCCCTCTTGGGGACAGCCGGGGGGGGGGAATGAAGCATCTGCCAGATGGTAGAGGTGAGGTCCTGATGAGGTCCAATCCATGGAGTAATGGGGACCGGAGGCAGAGACTCTAAATACAGATGCTCGGCGAGTCTCTGTCTCATAGGGTCATGATCCTCTGACTCCCAGTCAAAGAAATCCTTCATTGACTTCAGGAGGTCCAAAAGGCAGGGTCCTCTGGTGGGTATTTTGGAAACCTTGCCTGATGGGCCTTAGGCTCCTCAGGATCTCCTCCGTGATTGTCACCCTCATCATCATCATCGTCGCCGCGCCGCCTGCCCTTTGTCAGGACGGCGCGGATATCCAGGAGTGAGACTTCCTGAAGGGTCTTCCCAAGACACGCACCGTAGCCACAGAAGAACTGCTCAGGGAAGGAACCTGGGAGACCGTGAGAGAGGAGTCTCCTCTCCAGTCCGACACCAACTCAGACCAAGCCCCTGCCACCAAGACTGAATCAAGGTCTTGAAATCCAGTGCAACCGGAGGTGGTGGAGGACGCTGGGGCTGGGGAGGTAGAAGTACTGGTGGGGAGGGTAATGATATCCTTGGAATCCCTGGTAGTGAGAGCAGGAACTGAACCCAGGGTAAAACTGTCCATAGTGACTCCAGTTTGGAGGGTTAGCCAGCTGGGCAGCAGTCCCCAGGGAACCCCAGCAGGTAAGTGAGGGACAGCTCGAGGTCTGGAGTAAATCCCTGTCATCAAGTCTGGCGGTGGGGGTACCCACGTCGGACCCTCCGTAGTATATATAGGCTTGGGGTCCGGCGTCAGGACAGCCCACGTCAGGGGGACAGACGTTGGAACCGGCACCACCCAATCCGGTGCCGGAAAAGAGTCCGGCGTCGGAATAGGGCGAAGGGGCCCTGATGGCAGGACCGGATCTGGTGTCGGGGCCAATGGCTGAGGCCGATCGAAAGGTCCTGGCTGAAGGACCATCGTTGGGCCGTCCGGCGTGGTAGCCAACGGTTGGGGATGATTGCTAGGTCCTGGGTGAGCAACAGTGATCGGGACATCCAGTGTAGGAGCAAGGTTTGCCGGGTGCTCTGGCGGGATGTTGGCCAGAGATGGTGCTACAGGGATCCCACCCGAAGGTGGAGGAGGGGCCTCCATGTTAAGGCCTGCCGGCTTAGGAAGAGCCTCCTTCCCTTTGACCCCGAGAGGAGATGATGGAGTTGACCCCGTGGAGTCAACTACATCAAAGGGTTCTCCGCTTTCTTCGCCAGAGGTACCCGCCATTGAAGTGGAGGGCACGGGTGAAAGGAGGGGGGGGGAGAGGGTCTTTCTCACCCTGGTTCCCCCGGGCATCGGTGAGGCGACGTTAGGCCTCGAAGGGGGAACCACACCTGTGCGGGCGTCAGGGACGGGTGTCTTAGCAGATGGCGTCAGGCAGGGAGGATTCCCCAGCCGACTTATCGACGGGTGCCAGGCGGGTCCTCACTGGCTGAGGAGCCGGCTGCCTCGCGTTCCCCGGAGGAGCCGGAGATAGACTTATCAGCTGGAGCGGTCGTCAGGAGGGGCAGACGATTGACTGACCCGCAGCAGTCTTACCAGGCTTACCATCCGATTTTCTGGGCAGCTGGTCCTTGCTCGTCAAGAGCTGCATGTCATCCACGGAGCGCTCCCGCTCACTAGACTTTTCCTTGTGCTTCTTCAATGGAAAAGATTCATCTGCCGAGAACTCTCTCAAATGGTCCATCTTCTTCTCTAGAGAAGCCAAGCGGGCTTTCAAGAGATGGGCCACCAAAGCCTGCTGGCTCCTTTTCTTCATGGCCTGGTTGAAGGTCTGGCACTCTGGGCAGGAGGAAACAGGGTGGTCTGGGCCTAGAGAGAAGACACACTTGAGCTGACCGTCTTTGTGCAGGATCTGCATGCCACAGGACGAGCACTTCTTCTTAGGTGAAGACATCAATGAAGAGGATAAAAAGAGGAAGAATTTTGGTGAAGGAAATTCCAACGCAAGACACTTTCATGAATATGGAAGTCTGCAATGCGACTGACACGAGGCGATGGCAGGAAAGAACTGGAGGGCGGGCGTGGGGACCGCCCACTATATACAGCCATGCTGATGTCGGTCACGTGACGTCAGGTGGGCGGTCCCCATCAGGGATTGCTAGAAAAGTCTGCCGTGTGGCCCAACGCCAGGTGGCACCAGTCCTATAAGTGATGACCTACTGAAGGAACACTCTCAAAGTAAGATCAATTTTTGGTACCAGTTTTTTTTTTTTTTCTATACATCAGTGCTGTGTATCCCCTTCCACTGTGTGTCTGGAAACACAGGCCTTCCATGCCTTTTTCTACCTACTTTTGGGGAAGTCACCTCAACCCCATTAAGAGGTTGGTGATGTATTTGCCTGTACAGAAAGGGGGAGTCTAAATGATTAACCCAGTGTTTTTCTTCCATTGTTTACTTTGGACTATGAACACAAAACAAATTTGGTAAAATTATGGCTACTACAGACTTTTAAGGGAGTTTTACCAACTTGGATAAACCAACCAATGTGGGGAATGGGAGGGATAAAAATTACAGATTTTAAAATGCACTTTTCATAGAATGTCTAAATGGAATGGTATTTTGACAGTGCACTGTATTAATGTATGTTATGGATTTGTTTCAATAAAACTGCCCCTACTTTTATCGAGAAGTGCCATGGGATCTAACATCCACCTGAACCACTACCAGAACAGGCAGATGGGACCTTGGTTTAATGTCTCATCTGAAAGACAGCACCTCAGAAGTGCAGCAACCCCCCACCCCCACCCCTTCTTGATGCACTACAGTGTCAGTATTTATCCCATGTTCCCAGTGTGGGGCTAGAGCCCACCACCTTCTAATCTTCAGGCCTCAGAGGAGTGTGTGCTACCTGCTGAGCCACTGATACTGCTTTAGAACTGTAAACTGTCAGCATCAGGACCACCCAGGAACTTTTGTGAGCCTATATAAAGGTGGGCAGCCCCATCGTTCCTCTGTTCCTCACTGGAGACAAGTTCATTGGATTATCTTACCAGCAGGGACTGGGAAAACAAGAACCAAAACCAGGCACACAGAAGAGGGCATAGAACCAGATGAAAAAGTCCTAATAGGGCAGAGGAAGAGTACAAAGCAAATGAAAGCAGGAGGACTTCCAGTTAAATCACTTGTGCAGAGAAGGGGGAAGGTGGGAAGGTGCTTACTGTGCTTCAATACACAATATCAACCACGTGGAAAGGCACTGCTAAGAGTCAAAGTTGTCTACGACAGAGTCCAGCAGTTCACACTCATGGACAGGACAGAGTTCGGGACTAAATGAGGCAATCTGCTAGGACACTGAGGGTACTGGTTAGAAACATGGTCATGAGAAATACATTGTGTTCCATGGCTCAGTGCCAGATCAGATTTCTTCCTTGCAGAGGGGATGAGAGTAAACACCTCCTTGTATCTTGATGTAGTGCATCAAGGAATCATCAGAGCAGTAACATGGTTCTCCAGAAGAAGGCCCGGCCATCAGACACGTTGACAACGCAAATGTAATGAAGATTATGATTGGGGTCAGAACCAATTTCTGTTCGCTGGCAAGGATACCCAGTTCAAACAGCTGGCGAGTACGAAAAAGTGTAAGGAATGACATCTTTGGACAGGGCTTTCAAGAGCCAGTCATCCAAACACGGAACAGATACAGACCTTCCCTCCAGTGTGCCAGAACCACTACCACTGAAAAGCATTTGGAGAAGACAGGCTGTGCCAAAGATAAGTCAAATGTCAAGACACAAAACTGGTAATCAGAGCCATCAAGCATAAAGCGAAGGTACTGTCGGTGACTGCTAAGCACCCTGATATGGAGGTAAGCATCCTTCATATCCAGGGTGCACATCTAATCCTCTTGGAGAAGCAGGGGAACAGGGACTGATGAGACACCATACAAAACATTTTGCATTCCATGCATAGGGTTCAAAGCCTCTGAGGTGTAGGACAGGATGTAGACTACCTGTCCATTTCAGAAACAAAAAATGATGGTAATAACAATGGTTCAGTTCCATGGCAGGAATGGGCTCTATGATCCACTTTTGTAAGAGTGTAAATCTCATCTAGCAGGACAGAACGGTGACCTGGAGAGTAACAATCACTAGAGAGGTAGAGAGCAGCCCAATCCCATGTCTCCCTTGAACAATCTCAGGACCCATGCGTCCACTGTGATCTCCCTCCACTTTGACTGGAAGAGGGAAATGCAACCTGCCACGAGGATCATGGGCTCTTTTGAAGGGATCAGGGAGGCAAAAGGGAGTTAAAATACTCCAGGGTCAGCGGAACATTGCCAGCACTCACACCCTTGGTGACCCTGGCATTGGCACAGGGGGGGAGCGCCAAGTGGAAGGGGTATGCTGGGACTCAAGCTGAGGAATAAGAGAAATCATGGGAAAGACAAGAGTAGGGCCCACAAAAGGAACCTCTGCTTTGACTAAAAGACTGAGGGGTGAGACCCTTAAGGGAGCTTCAAGTCATTTTGCAGGAGAGCAACTCCCACAATGCCATTTCCACATCGTGGCTAGACAGTTTTTGACCACGGCAGGGGCACGGAGCACACTGTAGCAAAACAGTTTCTGGCCATAGGAAGGGGCACTGACTTCTAGACATAAAATGCCAGAAGCAGCAGCATGGACGGACTATCTGATGAATCATAGGAGAACCACGTAAGATGCTTCCTAGCTTCCAGGCCATGGGTGACAGTCTGCTGGACCTTTATTTTTGTTGGCCCATGAGGCAGCTTGTCGGCCACAGCAGAGATGACCTTCCACAGCCTATTCTGCTATTTTAATTATGTAAGCCTTTCATAGTTAGCAGTTCTAAGCCCAAGGGAAACAGAAGCACACGTTCTTTTGCTCATAACATCCAACCTCCTGGACTTCTCGTCAGGAGGTAGGGAACTAGTGTGACGGGGTGCTTTAGACCGGTCATGGGCTGGCATAATGACCACAGAATAACCCTTTGACTGAGATGAGTAGAAAACTTTAGTGGTTGGAGCTGGATACTGCTTGTCCACCTTATAGGGTACAGTAGGTAGGGCACTAGACCTGTGCCAAACAGCCACAGTGGTATCCTTCAGAGCAGGGTGTATAGGAAGGATGATCACAGCTGGCACCATAGGAACCTCCAAGAACTCATATACGTTCCTCCTGGAGACCCCAACCTTGGAATCTCGGACACGGTCAGGGGGGCCCTACAGAACCAGAGGTCACAGTTGCAGCCCTTGTAGGCTTACCTTTGTCTCCTTTTAAGGGAGACCTGGTACAAGTAGAAGTCTAAGAATCTTTGCATTTCCCCTGGTGACTGTGTCTTTCAGAATACATGCGTCTGTGCTAGGTACCAGCACCATCAGCCCCAAAAGCTCTTGTTCTCATAGGGTCCTGTCCTGTCTAGCTCCAAGAACAAAGAGTGGGACACTGTGGAGAAGACAGATTCTTGGAATATCCAGAATTATACAGTAGCTTAAAATCACAAGGTGAATACACTGAAATGCAAACTAATCCCACCCAACAAGAGTGTCCAGTGTCAGTGGCTTAGTATGTAGTATGCTTGTCTCTGGCGCTGGAAGATCAGAAGGTCATGGGTTCTAGCCCCACATCAGGCAGTTGGAGTAATGCCCATAAGTGACACAGTAGTGCAGTACAAGGGGGTGCTGCACTGTTGAGGTGCTGTCTTTTGGATGAGACATTAAACCAAGGTCTCTTCTGCCTACCTCTTATAACCGTCCAGGAGGAAGAAAAAGATCCCATGGCACTTACTGATGAAGAGTAGGGGGTAGGTCTCAGTGTTATGGTCAACATTCCCCCTTCAATAAAAACAGGTCCATACAACCTACCACTCAGTATGGACCTGGAAATAAGCTGTCATAGCTTAGTGCACCTTTCCTGGTCAAAAATTACTAACAAATAATATTTAAAAATACAAGCATTCACTTTACATTGGTTAAATACATTAAGTAGTCAAGTTAAGCTTGTATACATTTATCAGCCGGTGTTGTCATTCTTTTAAGTGGCTGAATCAAATACACAGGGTCAGATTTTCAAACAGAAATGATGCAAGGAGCATACTGCATCAGACCTTGCGTCATTCCTGATTCTCAGATGGGGCTTGCGGCAGAAGGGGGTGGGCATGCACTGGCCTGGCCTGCGTTGTGCTTTTGGCAAAAATCCATTTGTGCCATGGCAGACAGAAGCCCTGTGCCACAAAAGGGATGCAGCATCCCCTATCGTAGGATACTCAAAGCTCACAGGTCCCACCAGTGGTTGGACTAGCAACAGCCATCTCACAGACTGTCGAAATAGGGGCAACAGGGCGGAGGTTAGGGGTCTCAATGCTGATGCTCACCGTGCACCACACGGCACCCTGTAGAGGCTGCTGAGGGTTACTGTGCACAGAATAGTGGACCATACCCTGCCGACAACAGGAAGCCCCCAAGGCTGTGGACAAAACACTGCACCTCCCGATCATGCATATGAGCCGATACCTACCCTACCCTGCAGTCCAGTTGCCAGGGGATGACAAGTGACACCAGCACATGCCGATGCAGTACAGCAGTATGGCACTGGTCCATTCTGGTGGCAAGATGTCAGCCGTCTTGGAGTACAATGCTCAATGCAGGAAAGCTGCAGCTAAGGCTAACAGGATGCTGGGGTGCATTACAAGGGGATTCTTGTCCAGGCATAGGGAACTGATCCTGCCCCTCTACAGGTCTTTAGTCAGTCAGCACTTGGGAGTACTACATTCAGTACTGGTATACGTATCTGAAGAAGGATATCAGACTGCTGGGGGGGGTGCAGTGAAAGGCAACAAAAATTATAAGGGGGATGGAAGGCAAATCCTACAAGGACAGGATGAGGGATTTGAGTTTGTACACCCTGGAGGAGAGGAGTGATGAGGGATATGACTGAAACGTTCAAGTACTTGAAGGCGATCAACAAATCTGGCGCTGATGGGTTATTTAAGCTGAGGAAGGGACACGAGAGGGTACGGGCTAAGATTGGAGGGGGGCGATGAGGAGTCATTACTTCATGAAGAGGGTGGTTTCGAAATGGAATGCCCTACCAGAGGGCGTGATTTCATGTAATACAGTGGGTAGTTTTAAAAGGGCATGGGACAGAGCACAGGGAGAGCCTGGGTAAGTAGTGCAGCTGCAATCTAGGGGTGCTGGCTGTGCTCTCGAGCAGACATGATAGACCACGAGGCCTGTTTTTGCTGGCAGATTCGTATGTTCATATGTATGTTTGTATGTTCTAGTAGGCAGTGGCCAATGGATACGGTGTGGTGTGACACGTGGCACATGTGCTGTGGCATGCCATGTGAACGAATGTTCACCGAGTACCCAAGTGTCTACTTGTCAGGGTGGCAAGGGGCACAGCATGTACGATACAACATACCCCATCCTGTCTCCAAGTCAAGCAGTGGGAAGTGAGGTACTGGCACAGCATGCTATCCGTCTCCCCGAGTGGGACTGGTGCTGTGACTTGCCAGAACAAGGTTGTGCTTGTATAGTTATGTGTTGTGCGGTACACCACATACTGTAACACTGTCATGTGCCAACACTCATTTGTACCCGTTTCCCTATGAGTGGTGTGGTGTGGTGTGGTGCAAACTGTTCTGGTATGGGTGTATATGTTGTCGGTGGTGGATGGTGGGCGATATGCTCACTAACAAGGGGCCCATATTGTATGTGTTGCTCTATTTCTACTCACCACATTTGTGGTACCTCTGCTGAGTGTTTATTGGACATGGGGCGACTGGTTTTGGACAGTTTCTGTCCCTAGGTGCCATGATGGTAGCTAGCACCACAGCTTCCGTGAAACCTGTCCTGTGTAGGATGAAGTGGTTCATTTGCGGTAGCTGTGGGAACTTTGTCGCCGGTAGCACTTTTCTTCCAAAATTCAGCACAGGGTCACTGGTGAACCAAGCTTTGGGGGCAGCTTGCATCGCTATAAGGTCCTTTGAAAATCCGTCCCATTATGTAAAATTTCTGTATGGCAGTTCCTTTAGTTAGGCTATGTACTCAGTGCTACCTTTAGTTAGGCTATGTACCCAGTGCTACCAGCAGCCTAATTATAGAAACAAATGAGAGGATGATGGTATAACTGGGGAACAATGAGTGGAAGAAAGGAACATCTGGGGGTTACTGAGGAGCCCAAAAAATGAGGCAGTGGAGGAACCTGGGAGGAATTTAAAAATGATACATTAACAGCTGGCCCAATAAGCGTAGATGGCAGCATAATGGAGCCCAGGGACAGAATTCTGATCCCTACTGCTATCTGGACCTGCAGGAGACTAAGTGTATTGTGGAGCTGACATGCCTCAACTCTGGGAAGGGCTGGTCTGTGAGTGCTATTGTGCTAGAACCCCCGGTATGCAGCAGCTAGGGTTGTTAAATGAATGCAAAGAGGGTGTGTGTGTGTGTATTTTTTTTCCTGAATATTCAGTATTTGGCAGCCATACAGTCGGATATTTGTTATTCGAGTAAAAAGTAAAAAAAAAAAAAATTCAAAAAGACCCTCCCCCCCCGATATCTTCCAATATTCCACCGTGCTCCCCCAGCTCAAACCCAGTAAATAATGCAACCCCATCCCCCGACCCTCTATGAGCATCCCGGATCCCTCCCTTTCTCCCTCCAGCAGCCACAATTTTCTGTATTTCAATCTCACAGGTGGCAACCAGCACAAAACACCCACCTCCATGGCTGGCTGCCACCTACATTAAAGAATGGCACTTGTTTGACCTAAGCAAATACAACCCCTAATGTTGCTTACTTAGCTGCATCTCTGAGCCTACTCTTCTAGCACCTCATCTGAGGTAGGGTGACGCACAAGCTGCCCTCCTCAATGGCTGGTTGCCTTTCATAATGAATGATAGTGCTCAAGTGTTTGCTCCTCTTACTGGTCTGACCATGAGAGAGCGCAAGCACACAAGCATTTTTATTCATTCTGAAGGCTGCCAGTCGCGGAGGAGATGGACAGTTTGTGCTGGTCACCTACCAACATCAGAACTGGGTGCTGGGAGAGGAAACAGAGGGGATTAGGGTGCAACCAGGCTGGGGAACATTAGGGTTGTATCTGCTTAGCGTAAAATATTATTCTCTAATGAAACACTGGCCAGCAGTGGATGTGGGTGGATTGTGCTGGTCGCTCACCATGGGATTACAATACAAAAACTGTGGGTGCTGGAGAAGATTGGGACTAAGGTACTGACAGAGGGTGGGTTAATGAGGGACTGCATTATTATCTTTAGACGCTGTTGCAAGAAAAGTCTTTGAAAGCAAGGAAGACTGGATACTGCTAGGGGGTGACATTTTCGAAACATGATTAACGGCATAATATGAATGAAAATTAAGTTGTAACTACACAGTTTCTAATTAATGTGTACGATTACCAAAATTTAGAAAATTAAAAACAAATATTTTGTATAAAAACATTCTATAGTAGGCATGAGATTGCTCTTGTCAATCAAACAGTGGCTGGCTGATGTGGTAAGCCTGGCGAAGAACTATCACTAACCATCTCAGTGGTACATAATCATTATACTTGGGTGAGTGGGGGTCGGGGATGGGGTTGGAGGGACGTTAACAGGTGGGACATGTGGCATGGAATTGTTCCTCAGGAGTTAGAAATCGGGGGTTGGAGACCACTGGACGTCAGCGATTATTTACACTACATGGGGGAGTGGTGATCAGAGGATGGGGGACCACTGGAAAGCAGGGATTATGCTACTCACAAAGGGCCAGTGATCGGGTTGAGGGGGCACAGCTCTGAACTATGTCTCTGCACAGCCATGTGCGGCAGCACTGTGTGGGGTACTAGTAAGCTCATAATGGGGATCCAAATGGCTCTTAGTATCTTGCATTCTCTATGCATGTACTAGCATGCCAAGGCTGAATACAGCTTGTAGGACACTGGTGCTATACCATTTGGGATGCACTCTCTCTATTCGGCTCCTGTGGGTCACATTCCGGTGGGGGGCTGTGTTAGTGCAGCATGTAGTCACTATGCACTACGCCAGTACAGCCCCATATTCAATTAGGTACCTCTGTGCTGACCTCCCACATTAGGTCACCCAAGAGGCAGTACTTTAGTGGAAGCAGCCACCCTATCTCATTGGAGGAGTGTCTTCTTTGATGCCCGAGTCTACTCTCCTTGCCATCCCTCTGATAAACCAGGCTTTGACCCAACCATAGGTCACCAGTGTCGTGAGCAATACTGAGACCATGCTGAGGTTGGACACTAACCAAGCAGATCACTGCATCCACAAGACTCGATCAATGTTAAACAGATTTTATAACTGCTACCACACTAGTCTATATTAAATGGTAGTACTTCCCAGACTCACTGTCACAGTAGCAATAAATAGCTACAGTCAAATTTCGCACTGCATGTGGGTGGGGAAAACGCATCTGTGTATGCAGGGCTTCAATCCAGATCTTATTATGGAGTATTATTAGTGAATCAGCACACCCACCCCATCGTATCTATATTACAAATTCACAAAATATTTATAAGGGCTGAAAAAGATCAGTCTGAATATGTATGTATGCATCCATCTATCTATAGACTAATCCTCTCAGGTAATGAATGATCAATCTTTTGAGAGTCTGAAGCTGAGAATGAAGTATAAAAAAGCATCTGCACGGATCAATTCAGGGTGAAAAAACTGACAATACAACACTCTTGGGTGGATTTGTATCCTTTTATGGTGGATTACATTTTTTTCCACTCTTCTGGTCAGCCATTAGTCCTTAAAATTCAGTCACTCTGGGCTGCTTACTGGGCTACTAAAAGCATTATAAACAGTGTATATTTAGGTCTTGTTCTGCATGGAAATCCATGCTCACTAAAATGATCTACAAGTCAAAGGTCATAAAACTTTGTGCCTTTCTGTGGCACATTTCCAGCTAATCAAGAATCTCGTGCCACTTGTTTTTTTCCACAGCACTGTGGCACACACATGAATCAGTTCATTTTCTGTACTGGAAAAAGGGCTTCAGTGTTCTTTTTCCAAAGAAGCCGAGACTGAACAGATCGCCACCCAGCAAGAGCGCTTCAAAACATATCAAGCAACACACGATAAATGATCTAATACTTTCCTAACTCTAAATTTCACCCATGTTTTTTTTGGGGCTTGCATGGCTGTGGCTGTAGCGACTGCTGCTCACCGATGACGCCTTCACTGCTGCTGTGGTTACAGACAGCTACTTACCTAATCCAGTTTTGTTTTCTCTAAATAGAAAAACTGCCTTAAAAAAAGAAACTATACAGTATACTTAATAGTGGCAGGACATGGGCAACCACTGGCACAACAAAGACTGTTGCCACCTTGGGGCTCTGATTACATCAGACCTCTCAAGCTTCGCTCTCAAAGTCAGTGATGTAATCAGAACCCTCTGCCGCAACACAGGCTTGTTGTGCATGGTTGCCCATCCACTATTCTCTATATAACAGGCTTTAAAGATGCCAGTAGTATAGTGGCATTTGCCAGGACTGGACAGCTCATCCTGCAGAATTTTGCTGGAAACTGCAATTTAACGGCAGCTGTAATACAGAAAATTGTGACACTGCGTTTGAACCTGAAGCACACTACTGTAGTTTAACAGACAACCGGAGAACTGTACAAAGGGATTCAGTCACCACTGTATGGTATTAGAAATGGACAGAGAAAAATCAGACACAGAATATCTACCATGAATGACAAATGAGATGCCTGAAAGAAACCTTGACATCACCGTTAAACTGGTGTATTGCTCCCAAAGGCAATATACAGGACATACAATGGACAATAGCCCTGTAAATACTTCTGCAAGATGTTCTATTGAAAGAGGCTACTCTTCATGTAAAGGAAGTACTACTACACAGAAGGTACCAGTAATTGCAGGACAACTGTTCACAGACAATGTCCCTGTGTTGCTGCCAAGTGGTTCAGTGACGTGTGCTTTGACCAGTCACATCTAGTATTTACTTTTCCCATTTTGGCAAGATTTTTGGTGCATATTTCTCAGCTTACTTGCATTTATTCAGTAACTGTTTACCTTAATGTGTTTGCTATTCAATCAGAAAAAAGTCACTCAAATAAGACTGCATTTCTACTAAACAATCAACAAACAAATCTTACAATGTGCGAAAGATGGATGTTGGACCTTTGCCACTTCACTGGCACCAGTAACAATGCAAATAACCACAAAGGGGCTCTGGTTAGCAATAAAAAGAAAGTGTCAACAGTGATCAAAAGACTAAGCTTCAGTTTAACTTAGAGCAGGCGTTCCCACTTACCTGGCTTTTTGTAGGTCACATATATGTACAGGGCGAGGACTATCACATAGGTCAACAGCGCTGCCCACCAGTTGATAACAAACATCACTGCACAGCACAGAACTGCTCCCACGAGGGAAACCCACATGTTGTAGTACCTGAATGCAGGTCGCCAACCTAATCAAAAGATGAATCGTGAGAACCCAAACAAACATGAATCCAATTAACTTTAAGCAGTGCTTAGGTAACGCAACCTTGCAGCCAAGAATGTACTTCAAAAAGACTCCTGGGTGGATAAGTATGATGGATACATCTGGTACTGACACGACTTCCACTCTGCCATGTTTCTCAATGGTATGAAGGTTTCACTTAGACCTGGAGCCACATTCTTCTATTTAAACTTTGTTTTAGTTGTGTTCTACATAAACAACATTTTAAACCCGGCCATGCATACATGCTGTTTTATTTTACTTGCCATTTCTTTCTTGATGTTCTTAGACTTTCTATTTTCTCTCTGTCGCCATCAGTTTACTGTTTTTTCCACTCTGTTCCTACAAATGCTGTAGCTGTAACAATAAGGGGGGGCCAGGGAGCTACTTGAATCATTTTTTTTTTGGGGGGGCGGGCATAGTGGTGTTAGAAAAGCATGGGGCTCAATGCAAAAGCATAAGTGGCAACTATATGCATAAATGCTTTGGGACAACACTGTCTTGGTAATCAAGTCTCTAAGAAGGCTTAAGGCACTATGTCCAAGCAGAACCCGATTCCCTATTTGCAACTCGCTGAAAAGAAAGCACAGTTACGCAAGAACTTACCGTAACAGTAGAGCTTAGAGAGGAGATCTTGCATCGGGTTACATCATAAGGACTGAAGCCAGCAGGTGGCAGGACCGCACGGAAAACTTCTAGCTAGCAGTATACAGCGGCCCACCCAACCCCCCGACGTCGGCCAATGGTATAAAAGGGGCAGTCCCCCAGCCATACCCTCAGTTCTTCTGTCTGAGACCCTGGCAACATAGGAATGGAGAACTGACGAGGTTCTTCTGAAATGACGAAAGGTATAACAGACAATGGAGAAACAGCTACCAGGGGGAAGGCGGGAGGGAAAGCAGCACCTGCTGGAAGAGCTCCTCTCGAAGATCTACTGTTATGGTATGTTCTTGCAGTACATAACTGTACTATCTCACTTTGAGGGGGAGCTCTTGCAGCAGGTTACATCATAAAAACAGAGTCCCAAGCAGTTAAAGGACCAACCGGCCCCCCCCCCAAGCACGGAAGGAGGAAAAACTCAGCTGGAAAGCTCATGAGAGCAGGCCCTGAAGAACAGCAAGGCCAAATCCTGCTCTACGATGAGAGGCAATATCCAAACTGTAATGCCGAATGAAAGTGTGCACAGAACTCCCAGTGGCAGCTGCACAAATAATCAGCAGCAGACATATTCTTAACGGGGGCAAAGGAAGAAGCCATACCCCTGGCAGAATGGTCTTTGACCAGTCCTGACAAAGGCTTGTCATACTTTTGGTAACAAACAATACAGTTAACTAGCCTTTTTGACAAAGTCTGCTTAGAAACTGGTGCCCATTCAGTCCTCGGGTTAAAAAACAATTGTTCTGACTTACAGACAGTACGGGTGCGATCTAGAAAGTACTAAAGCACCCAGTGAACATCCAGAGTATAAAGCAGAGCCTCCCCTCAATTAGAATACTCTGGACAGTAGACTGGTAGATGGATGTCCTGATTCAGCATAAAGTTGGATACCACCTTAGGCAAAACCGCAAGGACACCCATCCTTGTGGAAAACTAAATAAGGCTCTTTGCACATCAGAGCCTGAAGCTCAGAAATCTTTCGAGCAAAGTAATGGCAGCTAAAAATAATGCTTTCCACCACAGAAAGTGTAGCTCACAACTCACAGCCAGTTCGAAGGGAGGCAGGGTCAGTTTTTTCAGAGGAAATGAAATGTCCCATGGCGGGACAGGGTCCCTGATGGGAGGTTTGAGGTGTTGAATGCCCTGCAAGAAGGTCTGGGAAAGATCCGACTGGGCATGAGTTTTGCCCTCTAGAGGTGCGTGATATGCTGAGATGGCCAATAAGTGCACCTTAATGAAGGAATGGAGGAATAGCTCAGCTCTGAGTCTGATAGAGAAAGGAGGTACTCCAAAACAGAGTTCACTGGACATTTGAACGGATCAAAATGGTGAGTGAGGAACAAAGTCAAAACCGCTTCCGCTTCACAGCCATCAAGACCTCTGCCATTCTGGGGGAAACCCCAAACCAAGACACGGCTAAGTCTGCAGGAGCCATGCATGCAGGTGCAACGACTTGAGGTCTGGATGGACCAGGATACCCTGCTCCTTGGAGAGCAAGCCTGAGCGCAGGGGCAGGGATTCTACTCCAATTGCTTAAGTAGTGGGAACCACATCTAATGTGGCCAGTAAGGAGCTATCAGGATCATCCCTGTGCCTTCCAACTGCAGCTTGAGAAGAACTCTCTGCAGCAATGGAAAGGGAGGGAAGGCATACAGAAACCTCCCTGTCCAAGAGAGGGACAGTGCATCTCGCCAGAAAACACCAGGCCCTGGATCTAGCAAGTAAAAACTAGGCAGTTTGGCGCTGAGTGGGGATGCAAGAAGTTCCAACTCAAGACAGCCCCATCTTTCGAATAGCTCTTCGGACTCAGACTGGAGAAGTTTCCATTCGTGCACCTTGGACCGAGATCGGCTTAAACTGTCTGCCAAGGTGTTTTGTACACCTGGGACATGAACGGCAGTTAGTTTCAGATGATGCTCTATGGCCCAATACCAGACTCTCATGGCCTCCCTGCAGAGGGGACAGGAGCGAGTCCCCCCCCACTTGTTTATGTATAAGACCACTGACATAATGTCCGTCTGGATAAGAAGGGGGCCTAGGAGCAGATTCGTCCGAAATGCCTGTAGGGCATAAAGAATCACCCTCACCTCAAAAACACTTATATGGAGATGTGGCTCCTTGGGAAACCAAGTACCTTGGGTCTGATGGTCTGCGAAATGAGCACCCACGTCCATCATTAGGACCCGACAAGGAGATTTCTGACGAAACTGAACCCCTGTGAAAAGACTGGAGGGGTTCAACCACCAAGCCAGAGTCTGGCGCACTGGAGTGGAGACAGTCACCTGCTGCTCCAACTCATTGTGTGTGTTGATCCTACTGGACTCAGAGGGTCCACTGGGGAACCCTCATGTGCAGGCGTGCCAGAGGAACTGTCGCGATGGTTGCTGCCATGTGCCCTAGCAGCCACACAAATATTCTGGCCGGGAGCTGGCCTGTCAAGGAAACTAGGCGAGCCTGTTCCTGAAGGCGCTCCACTCTGTCCGGGGGCAGAAAGGCCTCGCTTTCAGTGGTGTCCAGAATTGCCCCTGCAGTTTTTGGCTCAGCCATGGGAAGGACTTTGGGAGATTGTGGATTATACCCAGGTCCCAAAACAAAGTAAAGGCATCCTCCATGGTGTTGAGCAGCCGATCCCTGGACGGAGCAGCCAGTTGTCCAGGTAGGGAAAGACGTAATAACCCCTTCTTCTGAGGGCCGCAGCCACCACTGCAAGGCATTTTGCAAAGACTCGGGGAGCTGAGGACAGACTGAATGGCAGGACATGAAATTGATAACAGTTGCCCTGAAAGCGGAAACGAAGGAATCTCTTGTGGGGCTGGAACACCCAAATGTGAAGGTATGTGTCCTGCATGTCCAAGGAGCACAGCCAGTCCCCTTGATGAAGGAGGGGAAGCAAGCCTGGATGGGTGGCTATTCTGAACCATTTGTACTCTATATGTACTTGTTCAGATGGCTGAGATCCAGGATGGGTCGTAAGTCCCCTGTCTTCTTAGGAGGCAGTATAGCACAGTGGATTAAGGCTCTGAGCTGCAAACCTGGAGACCTGGGTTTGAATCCCATGGCTCCCACTTGCACACTGTGTGATCCGGTGCAACCTGGGAGCACAAGGAAGTTAAGTGACTTAACTTCCTTGTGCTCCGAGGTTGCACCGAAGCGGCTTAGTGTGCATTTCCTGGTTAAACAATTTCCACTCTCCCTTTCTTTGGAACCAGAAAAAAGTGGGAATAAAATCCCTTTCCTCTCTGAGCTGGAGGAACTGGCTCTATGTCCTGTTTCAGCAAGAGTGTCTGGATCTCTTCCTGGATAAGGGAGAGGTGTGACGAGGGTAAGTGGAGTTTACGGGAGGATTTCCAGGGGTATCTCCATGAATTCCAGGATGTGTCCTTTCTCTATCAAATGAAGAATCCACTGATCTGTCGTGATGTTTTGTCATCCCTCTACATATATAGAAAAGCGATCCCCTACTGCCTCCCTCAGGGATTCTGCTGGTGGAGGTGGGTCAGGTAAGGAGTCAGGCCAAGGAACCGGGGACAGGCAGAGAGGCCTGGGAGGTTTTGGGGGCTCTGGGCCCTGAATCTCCAGAGGCCTGGGTGGTGGCATTATGCTTAAATGTCCCTCTATTTTGCTGGCCTTGGGACTGTTGTCCAGACGACCTATGAAAAGGCTGACGACAGTTCTGCTTTGGCTGGGATCTGTACATCGTGTGTACAGATCAAACAGCCTGGCCCGCCTCCTGGAGAATAGTGATCTTCTCGGAGTCCTCACCAAAAAGGATGGTTCTCTTGAAAGGGGCGTCCATAATTTTTCGCTTGGACGTCTGGAGTAAATCACGAGATGTGAAGCCGAGAATAGTGGCGGAGGCAAATCCCTGATGCTGCCACCCTAGCTGTAGCATCGGCCATGTCATAGGAGGAATTTGAGACATGGGTGCCAACATCAGAGCCCAATTTTAAAATGTGCAGCAGCTCAGCCTTCTGGAAGCCATCCTGCCAAGTCTGGACCAATTCCATAGCCTCTTCCCCATAGGGTATTCTGGTATTGGACCATGTAGGCCAAAAAATTTAAAGCACGGATGGCACTCGTGGATGAGGCATACACCTTTCTGCCAAGCTGGTCCACTTGCTTGGAGTCCTTGTCTGGAGGCTGGGTACTTGGGGGACACGGCCACTTGGACTAACTGTGAGCTGCTGTAATGACCACAGAGTCTGCAACTGGCTGCTCCCGGAAATAGGGTTAATCCTAGGGAGCATTACAAAGGTGGTCAGCTTTTTTGGAGACAACAGGAGCGGAATACGGGTGTTTCCATGCTGACTTGACATCCATAAAGGTGTCCACCAGAGGAGGGACCACCATGGGCTTTGGATCCTTCTGGCGGAAAAAAAACAGCTAGATGGAGTCTTTCAGGGTTCAACTCTGCAGTATCTCACTCCATGTTCGACTGGATGTGCCGTATAACCTCCATGAAGGTCAGGTCATCTGGAGGTGACCTAGGGGTGTCCTTTGGGTCCGCTGGAGAGGGAGACAACCCTGATTCAGATGACTGAGGAGGAGGAGGAGGAGCTGTGACCTGAATACCCTGAGGAGGAAGGCCTTGAGGTTGAATGCCGGTGCCTACAGCCATGAGACAGACGTTTGTGCCTGTCTGAGGATCTCAAGGACGAGCGACAGTGCTTCCTATCATGGTGCTTGGAGCAACCCTTGTCTGTATTATCCGGTTGCAGGGTAGACTCCTTGGACTGCGAAGAAGGCTTTCGAGGAGGAGTCGAAGGTGGAACCCCCGAAGGAGTAGGATCCTTTGGAGTGGGTGCCGGTTGCTGAAGCAGGTTGCCTTTGACTGCATTCCACCATGAGGTGAACAGAGCCGTCAGATTTGGCAGAGGATTCTGCGGAGTGGCAGGGTTAGCCACCGTCGGTTGGAGGACGTTGAGAAGGTCCCGGCATCAGTCCCTGCATAGGTGGCAACCCAGGCATTGGGTCCTGTGGGGTCGGGTTGACCGGCATTGGCCCAACGGGAGTCAGGGTATCTGGTGTCAGCCTGGTGGGTGTCATCAGGTCCAACGGTTGTCCCTCTGGCATTGGGTGATCTGCAGTAGACAGGTCCACCGGTGACAAGACATTCTGGCAACAACAGGTTAAGAGTCACCAGGAGTGACACCGGGGTGGCCAGCGTTGACCTTACAGGCGTGGACTGGCACCCATCAGGGGATGCTGCCAGTGTCTGCCTGGAGGGAGCCTGCTTAGGGGAGCTAACTCCCGAAAATGGGTAGAAGCATCACTTTGCCTGAGAAGATCGACACATGCCCCTGGTGCCGCTGGGTGGTGATGGCCCTGGAGCCCAGGGTGGACTTAGCTGATGCTGTGGCCGGGTGGAAGACGGGCAAAAACCCACTGCCTGAGGAAGACCTGGCCAAGTCACCTGACTGCTGGCCCAAAGGCTGGTGAAAGGGCCAGAGAAGCAACGGCTGAGAGGTGGAGGACGAAGTCCCCGACCCCGACGAACCGCCCCCCGACGTCTGAAAGAGGGTGGGAGGTTTCACCACAGGGAGCCCAGAAGGAGTGAGGGCTACCATGGGAACAGAGTCAGATTTCCTTCTGGAGGAGGACCCTGAGCCGGTCGATTTGGAATGAGTAGAACGGGAGGAAGACGTTCTTATGCTTCTCCCTGTATCTATGTTTCTCATTCGACTTTTTCTACCAGGAGAATGAAGAGGTGGAGGCCCCAGAAACAGGAGTGGAGAAGGAACTTTTGCACTGGATTTGTTTCTCCATCACTGCAACCTTCTTTTCAAGCAAGAAGCTTTTAAGGGTCTTCTTGTGTCGGATCCTGGTCCTCTGGTTTAACTTCTGGCAGTGTATGCAGGCCTCAGAGCTGTGCTTCGGGCCTAGAGAGAAGAGGCAGAGAGAGTGGCCGTGCTTTGATAGGATTTACTTGCCACAAGGACACTTAGACTGTCACAGTTCCACTGACTAGGTCGGAGATGAAGACATGCAGAAAAAACAACATTTTCCAGTAAAATAATAAAGCATGGGTAGCCGCAAAAAATGGCAGTCGACTAGAGCAGAAGGTGTCCATGGAGCTGATGTCCATGGGTCGATGGTGGGAAAAGAACTGAGGTAGGGCTGGGGAATTGCCCCTTTTATACCACTGGCCGAAGTTGGGGGTGGGTCGACATCAGAGGGTGGTCCCCCGCTGTATACTGCTAGCCAGAAGTTTTCTGTGGGGTCCTGGCGCCTGCCTGCTTCAGTCCTTATGGTATAACCTGCTGCAAGAGCTCCCCCTCGAAGTGAGATCTCACAATTACAAAAACAAGCCTCGTCTATTGTCTTATGCACTACACACTGAACAGTGCTTGATCTTCAGTAAAAGACTAACATTTACATTTTACATGTTGCATGGTGCATGGTTAATACCTTATAGTCCAGTTTGTGTTGGACAACAGGTTGACAGTGTTTTAGTACCCTGTTGAGGCACAGATTCCATTTTATTTTGCTTCTAAATTTTCAAGGACTTATTATAAATGATTTCTTTTTGGTGCACTGTAGGCTATCCAACACCCCCCTGATGAAGTGCCTCTCTTAAAGAGCATCTTCCTCGACATTTTCACCAAAAGCCCTTAATAAAAGGGAAAGAAGCATTACCTCGTCTGGAGTTCATCCATACAAGTAGTTTAATTTTTAGAGCCATGGTTTATGGAAGGGATCGTATTTTGGCTCCATGGACCTGAGCCACTGGTCCCTTCCACTTCCTTGTCTTGAGCACCGCCCCCAAGCTAGCACTTTTTTTGATGTAATATATGGAGCGCATGGGGGCGTTTCCATAACTACTATAGGGGCTGACTTTTAAGCCTGCTTTTTATTTATTTTTTAATAGTTCAGGTTCCGATTTAGATAATAGTTAATCCACCAACAAACAAGACTTTGTTAGTTGAGCAGTGGCGTTTGACTTATCCTAATCGGAACCCTGGAACTATTAAAAAAAGTGAAAGTTGGCCCCTATAGTAGTCTATGAAGTACGCCCCTGTGCTCTCCATATAATTACATCACAAAACATGCTAGCACAGGGGCGGCGCTCAAGACAAGGAAGTGGAAGGGAATTTATAGATGTCTGTTATATTGGTTTTAAATATTTACAGTTTGTAAGGTTTTATTCTGTAAAAGTGCTTTGGTACTTGTTTGAATTGCACTTACAACAAATAAAGTTTATTATTATTATCGACAGCTTGACTCCATGGAGCCAAATACGATCCCTTCCCTTCCATAAACCATGGCTCTAAAAATTAGACTTTTTGCATGGATGAACTCCGGGTGAGAAGGCTTCATGTAGACTTGCCTTGGGTATGCTGGGAAAGGTGCTCTGTAAAGGGGACAGGAAACGTGTGCTAATAGGCATAAGTTAGTAATATTCCTGCCTCCAGGAAGAGATCTGCAACAGAATGCTGCCCATAAAAAAAGAATGCAAAATGCAGCTTTTCAGCATTATTTATTCAGGTACAATTAAATATGAATAATTAGGGGAATAAACATTTCTGAAAATAAGAACTTTTATGGTGTTAGAGTGGTCATTTCACATAAGCTATCAAATTACCATCTCAGAGATAAAGACCATGAGGGATGCAGGCTATTGGTGGAGTGGGGGATGGACAGTCTTCCCCAAAGAAGGCATCTACATTAGATAATATAGTATGTCTAGTATAGAGCTGACACAGAAGAAATCAGTCTAGAGTATCAGAAATACATCAAGATACCTCAAAAGGGAATACTGCTATGGATTACACAATATATAAAGGTTACTCACCTGTAACAGGAGTTCTAGGAGTGGTATATGTTGTTCATCCACATTTACTGGCAGGTACCTTGCCGCTTTAAGATGGGCCAGAAGGTCTTCAAGCTGGCTCCTCCCACCCACCCGGGTGGTAAAACCCTTGGCTCCACCCGATGATGCCAGATCTAGCCCACTGGAAGCCAGGTTATGCGCCAAGCCGGAAGGTCAGGTGGGTCCATGTGGATGAACAACATATACCACTCCTAGAACTCCTGTTACAGGTGTGAGTAACCTGTATTCCTAGGGACGGGATATGTTGTTCAATCCACACTTACTGGCAGACTCTAGCAGTTCTCCGGGAGGAGAGAGGCAAGCACGCACCCCTGCTTAGGGAACAGGGACTGGAGACTGAGGTCCCAAAACTAGCATCCCGCGTGACTTGAGGTTGATGTGGTAGTGGAAAATGAAGGTGTGTGCTGACTTCCAGGTAGCAGCCCTGCAGATTTCCTGGATAGGGACGTCCCTAGAAGCAGCGGTATGGCGGTGGAATGAGCTCTTATCCCTGCGGGAGAATCTTTGCCCACCAACCTATAGCAGAGATCAATGCTGGAAGTGATCCACCTGTCAATCATCCACTTTGCTGCAGGTCTGCCAGGAGTGGCTTCAGCGTAGGTGACAAACAGCTAGCGAACCTCTCCCCGAACTTCCGCCGTACGCTCTTTATATTAGGCGAGCGTTCTTCTCAGGTCCAAGGTATGGAGCCTGTACTCAGCCTCTGAGGTGTAATTCGGGTAGAATACCGGCAGAGTCATCACCTGATTCAGGTGAAACTCTGACACCACCTTTGGAAGAAATTTCGGGTGGGGGCACAGGACAACTTTGTTCCTGTGGAAGACCATGTAGGGAGATTCGATGGAAAGTGCCTGGAGCTCTCCCATCCTTCTGACTGACGTGATAGCCACCAAGAAGGCAGTCTTCCACGACAGGTGATAGATGTCACACCTGTGCATCGGTTCGAATGGCTTGCCCATGAGCTTAGCCAATACCAGCAGTACATCCCATGAAAGTGGAGGTTCATGCACCAGAGGGGATATGTGGTCTAGGCCCTTGAAAAAAATGCCAGACCAACTTCTCCTGCACTACCGACTGCTTGCCGGCCTGCGCCCAGTAAGCAGAGATGGCTGCCAGGTGCATCTTAATGGTCGTCTTTGTTGAGACAGGGACTACAGGTAGTCCAAAATGCTAGCCAACGGGGAGGACGAGGGGTCGAAGCCCTTGCCCTGACACCAAATGGAGAATTTCTTCCATTTAAAGACATAAAATTTTTCTGGTCGACTCCTTACGGGATGCCTCAACGACGCTGAGGACCTCGTCGGAAAGACACAAGGCCTGGAACTCTAGCTGCTCAGGAACCAGGCCGTCAGGTGCAGGGATTGAAGGTCTGGATGGAGAACCTTCCCCTTGTTGACAGAAAGCAAGCCTGGGCGGACTGGGAGCCACCTCGGGAGCCTGGAGCTGAGGCTGAGGAGATCTGGGTAAAAAAACTGGCAGGGTCAGTCTGGAGCTACCAGGATCACCTGTGCCTTGTCCCTCCTCGCCTTGAGAAGCACTTGTGGATCAAGGGAAATGGAGGGAAGGCGTAAAAGAGGCCTGGGGTCCACGGCCTTGAGAAGGCATCCTCCTGCAGCGAGCCCTGCTGAGGGGAGGGCATTATACAGTCTCAGCTTCGCATTCTCCCTGGAGGTGCACAGGTCCACCTGAGGTGTGCCCTAGTGGTAGAACAGGCTTTGTACTACCTCCAGCAGGAGAGGCCACTCGTGAGAAGCGTCGCCTATCCGGCTGAGAGCATCAGCCAGACTGTTCGAGGCTCCTGTCACATGAATGGCTAGGAGATCCGCCTCCAGGCTGAGCACGAGAGACCAAATGTGGAGAGCCTTCTTGCACAGAGACAAGGAGTGTGTCCCGCCCTGTCTGCTGAGATAGTACATGGTCGTGGTGTTGTCTGTATGAACCTGGACCACTTGACCCTGAATGAAAGAAGTGAAGGCGGACAGGGCTAGCCTGACCACTCGGAGCTCCAGCAGGTTGATGTGGCATCGGGACTCCTGAGGGGACCACAGTCTGTGCTCCCCCAGATGGGCACCCCAACCCATCAGAGAGGCGTCGATCGTCAAGATGACCGTCGGCTCGGGGCGGACAAATGGGATCCCCCTCCTGCAGATGAGCTGGGACGAGCCACCACTGCAGGCCGTCCCACATCTCCTGGGTCATGGATACTGGCTGGTCTAGAAGACCAGAGCACTGAGACCACTGGCGGGCCAGTCCCCACTGCAGGGGGCACATATGTCAGCGCGCCCAATGGATCACGCTGGTGCAGGCCACCATGAGACCCAGAAGGTGCAGGAAGTCCCGGGCAGGGCGCAATTGCCCAACCTGAAATGATTGGGCAAAGGAGGAAAGGACCTCGGCCCTGTCGGCCGGGAGCCAGGCTCTGGCTCGGAGAGAGTCGAGCTCCATCCCGATGAACTGAATCACCTGCGAGGGCATGAGTTCCGACCTGGCCTCATTTATGAGGAGGCCCAGTTGAGAGCAAACCCGGAGGGCCAGATCTCTGGACCGCTCCACCTCCAACCTGGAGGGGGCCGCTATCAGCCAATCGTCCAGGTAAGGGTAGACCCAGACCCCTCGGCGTCGCAGGAATGCTGTCACCACTGCCATACATTTGGTGAAGACCCTGGGAGTTGAAGAAAGGCCAAAGGGTATGGCCCGGAACTCGTAGAGGGTTCCCTCTGCCCAAAAGCAGAGGAACCGCTGATGGGACAGGCGGATTAGGACATGAAAGAATGTGTCCTGAAGGTCCAGGGAGCAAAACCACGCGCCCTAATACAGGGATGGTACGATCTAAGCCAGAGTTACCATCTGAAAGGTACGCGGCGTTATGAACTTGTTCAGGTTGTGCAGATCGAGAATGGGGCACCAGCCCCCATCCATTTTGGAACCAGGAAGTACCCAGACACAAACCCTGGGCAAGGAGAAGGATCCGCCACCTTGCTGACTACCCCCCTGCAAAGGAGTAGAACTATGTTGTCTCGGAAAGCGACAGATAGGCTGCGGATCCGGTGGCCGCCACGGGGTACGGGCTCGAACGGGAGGGGCCTGCTCAATTCCAAAGGCAGGCCCCTGCCGACACCTCCAGCACCCAGCGGTCCGTGGTGATAGCGCGACCAGGCGGAAAGGCAGTGAAGTTGAGCCTAAGTTTCATGGGGGGCCTAGGGAATTGAGACGAGGTTGGGGGTGGCACCGCAGAACCAGTCACTGGGCAGGCTTAGAGGAGGAGGAGGAACCGGCAGAGGGGCCTCCTGACCGAGGAAGCAATGGACTTGGCTTTAGGGCGCCGAGCATGAGCCTGCTGGCCCTGCTGCTTACGCTGCTGATGGCGACCTTTGTCCCTCTGAGCAGATGCCATGGAGTCTAAAGTGGCATTGGACTTCTCAATGCGCTGGAGGAGGCCCTCCACCCCCGGCCGAACAGACTGGTGCTTAAGAAGGGGACATCTGCTAGCTTGTGTTAAGTATCTGCTGTAAAGGTCAAGATCCGCAACCAAGCCCTGCAGCGCATGGCCACTGAGGCCGCAGCTGACCTGGCACAAGAATCACCGATGTCCAGAGTTGTCTGGAGCTGCTGTTTAGCCACTGCCCTTCCCTGGTCCCGAACCTGCTTGACCGTGGTCTGAAGGTCGGCTGGGAGATGAGGGAGCACTTCATCCAGGGAGCCCAACAGGGTGCGAGAGAAATGTGCCATCAGAACAGCCGAGTAGCCTGGTGGAGGCCCAAAGAGGCGGCAGCGTACACTTTCCTCCCAAAGTAGTCCAACTTTTTGGACTCCTTATCAGCCAGGACTGATATCCTTCCAGATGCTTATTGCCCTCCTCTGCCTACTTGCCCTGATTTGGCAGAATCACAGCGTGAGAGGCTGTGTTTAATCTGCCTGATTCAAGCTGGTACTGGAGAATTGAGTGGGAATCTGTATTGCTGTGAGGGTGGGGAGGAGCTTTTGTATAAAAGTTAGCGGCTGCATAGCGTACTGGCTTCGAATGTAATGTGTCAGCACTGATTTGTACCGGCTAAATGGCGGCAGCTTCTCTGACTTTTGCTTTTGGTGGAATGTCATCGTTAGCGGCTGAAACTGTGTCCGTTGGTAGCCAGGACTGATATCCTTCCGGATGTTTATTGCCCTCTGCCTACTGCTCTGATTTGGCAATCACAGCGTGAGAGGCTGTGTTTAATCTGCCTGATTCTAGCTGGTACTGGAGGAGTGAGTGGGGAATCTGTATTGCTGTGAGGGGTGGGGAGGAGCTTTTGTATAAAAGTTAGCGCCGCTCGCAAGTTGAAGGTTGTGAGAGTGGCAAGACCACTCGTGCTGAATTATTCTGTTTTGTAATGAGAGTTGGGAAGCAGGGCTGTTTACTGAGGGTTTTAGATTGTGTTAGGTTTTAAGATAGGAATGTTTTAATTTGATTGAATTAGTCTAGATTAAAGCCTGTTTATTTTTATCTCAAACTAGGAATGTGTAGGGGATCTGAAGGGCAGCCTGTGGGGGTTAGGATTACTTACGGGAAGGCACAGCTGCATGCTTTGCATCCCTTTATCTCTTTCCCTGTGTCTGATGTTACGAGTAGGCGATGCAGGGAAGTTGGGATTGTAAGGGACTGTGGCTTGCGGGCTGTGGGCTGACCAGGAATGGGTTGATGGAAGGATAGAGGGGGTTGGATCGAGGAGACGCCCTGGTTTATTTAGGGCATCTAGGCGACGCCAGACGTGGTTAGTGCCCATTTCCAGGGAAACCACCAGACCGAGTGGTCAGGTAACCAGAGGGGCTACACCACCTGTTATACCTCTGTCGGCAGTGCTGTGCAACGCCAGGTCGATTAGAAACAAGATGGCAATTATTGCTGCCTTGATTTCTTCAGTCGACCTGGCTTGCATAACGGAGACCTGGGTGGGAGATGATGCCGGCCCTGTCTTTGAGGCTGCAGTCCCCCCAGGTTATACCGTTGTGCACTGCCCCAGAGGAAATCGTAGGGGCGGTGGTGTAGCCTTTGTTTTAAATCTAGCCTGACCTTCACGTGCAGCGGTGGGAACCCATGGCCTGCTTTGAGTGTGTGGCTGTCCGTGGAGGACTCGGCATTGGCTGCAGGATCCTCCTCATCTATCGCCCTCCTGGCCCGGTGGGGAGTTTCCTGCAGGAATTTGCCGAGTTTGTTGCCAGCGAGACGTTGGAGTCCCCTAGATGTGTTTTTCTGGGGGACTTCAATGTCTGGGCTGAGGATAAAACTCAAAGATGTATCAGCGAATTTCTGCAAAATATGTCCTTATTAGGGCTTTTGCAGTTTGTTGATGCACCAACCCATCGGGATGGCCACACACTGGACCTGGTGTTCTCACTGGGGATTGAGATCTTGGATCTCATGATTGATCAAGTATTTTGGTCTGACCATAGCACAATGAGGTTCATGCTTGGGGCTCCCGCCGTAAGTTTCTCCCCTGCTGAGATGATTCACTGCCGCCCTTTAGGTGATCTTACCCGAGGGTTTTATGGCGGCAGCTGATCTATCTAGTTTAGGTGGTGCATGCGTCGGAGCTGTTGGTGTCGGTGTGGATACCTATAATAAGGTGCTATCCAACGCCATCAACTCCCTCGCACCTATCCGTGTACGACCCAGAACTTCGTACTTGAGGTCTCCATGGTATGATGGAGATCTCAGGGAAATGAAGAAGATGGGTCGGAGATTGGAGGGCTGCTGGAGAAAGTCCGACCTGGAGACAGACAAATTGGTTCTGCGTGCACATTATTGTGCATATCAGGAGGCAGTCAACCGAAAGAAGACATTATTTTTGTCTCTGGAGATTGCTGCTGGGAGAAATCAACCAGCCTCGCTCTTCCAGACTGTCGACAGACTTCTTCATCCTCTCTGTCTTCAGCCCGGAAGAGTCTCCTCTAATGAGGATTGTGAGGATTTTGCTTGGTTTTTCTCGGACAGGGTGTCTTTGATCCAGCGGGAGGTTTCTTCAGCCAGCAATACCATTGCTGTCAGTGGTCGCCAGTCGTGTACTGAGTGCACTCCGCCTAGTTGGGGAGAGTTTAGGCCAGTGGAGGACCGTGAGGTTATTGAGGTGGCGGTCAATCTGAAGCATACCTTTTGTGAACTGGACCCAGTGCCAACGCGTTTCTTAATGAGATGCATTGACTCTGTTGGCCTGGTGTTTGCCCAGATTGTCTGGTGTTCCTTAAGTCAGGGTGTCTTTCCGGATGCCTTGAAGGAGGCTCTGGTTAGACCCCTTCTAAAGAAATCTTTTTTGGACCTGGAGGTCAGGGCAAATTACCGTCCTATCTATAATCTCCCATTTCTGGGGAAGATTGTTGAGAAGGTGGTATCGCTTCAGTTGGAGGAACATCTCATGACTCACGAGTTATACGATCCTTTCCAGTCGGCTTTTCGGGCCAAGAATAGCACTGAAACTGCGTTAGTTCGGGTGCAAAATGACCTCCTCAGGGCTAGAGACTGAGGAGACAAGACAATTCTTGTTCTCCTTGATCTCTCTTCAGCATTTGATACTGTGGACCATTGTGTGTTGCTTCTCCGCCTGAGGGAATTATGTGGACTCACCGGTATTGTCATCAAGTGGTTTGAGTCCTTTCTCACAAATAGGAGACAGCGGGTTGTGATGGAAAATTTCTCATCAACACCCAGTCTCCTTTTGTGTGGAGTCCCTCAGGGTTTGGTGTTGGCCCCAATGTTGTTCGCAGTATATATGCTGCCCGGGGAATCATTAGAAAGCATGGTCTGAGTTTTCATTGCTATGCTGATGATACTCAGCTATACTTATCTTTTGCCCCAGGAACACCCAACGCAGTAGATGTGTTAAATATCTGTCTGGCTGAGATTAACGACTGGATGGCCTCCAGTTGGCTTCGACTGAACCCTGACAAGACTGAGGTACTGGTAGTGGAGTCGAACAGAGTTCGTGATGGGATGGCCTCTAACTCTGCAACTGGCCTTGTGCTAGGGGCTGCGTCACTGATGGCCTCCCCCGGGTGCGAAATCTTGGCGTGATGTTTGACAAGAATTTGTCCATGGAGGTTCAGATATCCTCCGTGGTTCATTCCTGTTTTTTCCATCTTCGAAACTTTGCCAGGATTAAGCCCCTTGTTCCGTCTCTGGACCTCCCTACCTTGATACACGCCTTAGTCACTTCTAGGCTTGACTACTGTAATGCCCTCTATCTCGGGGTCTCTGGGGTTCTCTCCGCAGACTGCAGCTTGTGCAGAGCTGCTGCCCAGCTTTAACTGGGCAGAGTAAATTCTGTCACATTACACCTGTGCTGCGTGAACTGCACTGGCTGCCTCGTCAGGTGGAGAGTGCTTTTCAGGTGGGGTTTCTCACCTATAAGGCCCTACACGGACAGGGCCCTGGTTACCTGTCAGTTCTCCTGGTACCTTCCTCCTCTTCCCGCAATCTCCGCTCCTCTAGTGGCGACCTCCTAGCTGTTCCAAGAGCGAGATTGAAATCTGCGGCGATCGAGCATTTAGTGTTGCCGCCCCCGCTTTTTGGAATTCTTTGCCAGCTGCAGTTAGGGAGGCCCCCAATATAACTACCTTTAAGGTTTGCCTTAAGACCTACTTATTTCTGCAAGCTTTTGGGGTTTAATTTTGACTATGCATATATATTTTTATATTTTTTATGTATTTATGTGGTATAAAATGCTATTAACTTTCTATGCGGCGCCCAGAGCCTTTGGGATTGGGCGTCTTCTTTACATAAACATGACTTGACTTATCTGTCGGCTTGTCCACATCCCCAGTGTTGCCCGAGCATCTGAAAATGCTGTCGGCCACCAACCCCTCGGCAGAGGGGTGCTCCAAGAAGCCAGAGAGGGAGCCGGTAGGGACAGCATACTTGCAGGCCATCCTGACAGAGGGCGCCAGACAGGAGGCCAGTCACTGCCAGAGCTCTACAGCTGGACCCACAATGGCCTCAGCCACGGGGAAGGCATCCATGGGGGAATCCCCTTTGTCCAGAATCTCCGTAAGGGGATATCTGGCCTGTTTTTGCACGGGTTCGAGTGGCATACCAGTGGACTCCGAGATGAGTCAAAGAATACCCAGGAACGAGGTGGGGTTCTCGTCCATAGACAGGCCCCCTGAGAATCCCAGGTCGACAGGTCGGGAATACGACGAGGAGTCCTCGGACTCTGAAGAGTCCGCTTACAACTGTTGCCCACCTGAGCCACTCTACAGATGCCAAGGACGATCGGGGTGACAGTGACCGATAACCGATGGGGCAAACCCTGAGCCGACCGAGAATCCTTGGTTGGCACCCCAATTGTCGGCTGTGGAGGTGGTGGTTCCACCACAATGGGCGTAGTAGCTGGTTTTGGCTGAGCAGTCGGTGCTGAAACCGGATCCTCGACTGAGGAACCAGGGGCAGGGGATGGCTTCGGCCATTCAGGGGACAGCCACTTAACTGCCGGAGTGGAAGCCGGCACCGGCTTACTGCCGGCCAAAAGACTTTGCTGCCACATGAGGTCCTCATAGCGTCGACACAACTTGCACCGAAGCCTCTCCTCAGCCGAGGAGGACGAGGAAGACGAGCAGCGGCACCGCTTTCCACAGTGTTGAGACCATGACAGCCGACGTCAGCAGGACCTGCCCGAAGCGGAAGAGGACAGAGACCGTTGGTGGTGCCGGCGGCAGGTCGAAGAAGAAGCGGGGAAACCCGTTGCCCCTCCAATTCAGGGTCCTTGACCTTGGACGTCAGCTCAGCAGGCTGAGGCAAGCCCTCAGATGGCACCGGTGTCTGAGAAAGAGTGCTGTCGGCCACCTCGGTGGACAACCTGTTGGGTGGCTCGAGAAAAATCTCAACCTCGTCGACAGGAGTCTCGGATGGCTGGTCTGACGGGGACTCCTTGAAACCAGCGGCCCGGGCCGCAACCTCAACCAAAGCTGAGAGAAGGCGATCCAGGGAACGAGATCTCTCCTGCTCCAAGGAACGTCAACGCTGGGACTTGCCTTTCTTGGAGTCCTTTTTCTTGGACCGAGAGGTATGAGACCCAGAAGGGCCCTCTCCTTTAGTCAAGAGGGACTGGCAAAGCTCCCAAAAGTAAGCAGGGTAGGAAGAGCCCAATTGGAGAGGAATGAAGGCCGAAGCCCAGGAGGAGCTCGCCACGGCCTGGGCCACCACCTCCTCGAGGTCTGCGAGCTGTTCTAACTGCTCAAGTTGCTCCTCGGAGCTCGTCACCGCAGACACCACCCACGGACCTCCTTCGATTTGACCGGTGGACACAGTTTCTCTGGTCGCCCCAGCTGTAACCGAGCAGCACGGTCCTCTAGCACCAATGGTGAAAAGGACAGACACAGGCCGCAAGCCTGCGGGTCGTGGTCATGTCAGAGGCAGTAAACGCACGTGGCGTGAGGGTCGGTGCGAGACATCTGCTACCCGCAAGGGCACCGGCAGAATCCGGGAACTGACTTGTCATCCATCGCAGCCGCGAGGGAATGAGGTGAAGACCGAACTCGAGTGAGTCGAAGAGTTAGCTTTGGGAGAATTTCCGAAGAATAAAGATCCAGGGCCTACAAATCGTGGTAGCACTAAGGAGGGAACCTGAGCTTCCAAGCAGTAAGGAAGATCTGGGGTCATGGAGCGGAGCTGAGGGTTCTACCACCCGGGTGGGTGGGAGGAGCCAGCTTGAAGACCTTCCGGCTCATCTTAAAGTGGAAAGGTACCTGCCAGTAAGTGTGGATTAAACATATCCACGTCCCTAGAAACACCAAATACAAAGAAAAATGTTTCTGAAAACACATTTGGGCTCCAGGTTATGATATTCACTTTTACAATCAGGTACGGTTTTCAGATGAACACCATTCACTTGCAATCAGGCAGCCTTCTTTTTACTAGGGTTACTGACCCCTTTGTTACTGTATGTCATGACTTAATAGTAAAACTTTCCACGCTCATGCCAATTCAGATTCAGAAGACTCTGTGCTGCAATACCCCACCCCAAAACACATTCTGCTGTTTTAATTTACATGTATATAAATACACAAACAGCCTATAAACCCAGCTGATCAGTAACCCAACAACCTGAGCCCAAAACCGTATGTGGTAAAATGGGTTTCTCTTTAATGCTTACTTGTTAAAACAGTCACTGACAGGCACAGACCCTTCATGGTGACTGCTTCTGTCTCCAAATCATCTTGGACAGAAGCTTATGGGATTCTCATGGAAATTTTTCTATTTATATTTAGGAACCACATGCTATCAAAAATAATGGATGAAAAACTATGCAAAGACAAGACGTGTTTCCATTTCATAGTGCTAATGACATATGATACCTATTGTGCTTTGCTCTCTAGGTCTAGGGTGTCACGAGATCCCCCTAAATGGAAACCCAGCCTTGCTGTGCATGGCTTCCCATCTATTATTCTATTTCACTCCTAATCTATATGATAAATATAGGTACACATGGGTTTGGCGGAGGGAATGCCCCACAAATGAAACTTACTCTCCTCGTGTCTAGATAGTTTCCACAGTTCACTTAAATCTAAAGCTGTATGCATTTTTAAACCTTCTGAAAAAGGTTTCCAACAGCACTGGTTGTTTTTGTCAATAATCAGAATTTACACTGATAAAAAGAAATGCAGAACTTCAGTGAGCTTTAAAAAATGCCCCTATTACATACAGTCTCCATAGCTGCTACAGTTTATTTTTTTGGTTACTTATATCGAACTATATTTACTTTGAATGGAGCCATATGTAACTAGCAAGCAAAGTGGCCCAATCTGTATGGTCCTTCTTTGGCCAGAGTTTTTTCCTCTTGTTCTGTTAATGCAGAGTGCCATACTTGGGTAACATATTCTAGCACTAACCTAACAACAGATGTACAGATTACCAATAAATCCCCATGGGGTATCCCATCTCTTTTTAGGAGTATACTCATTTGCGCTAATGGCTAACCCATGGATATGATCAGCCCAATTTAGCTTTGACCAAATTCTAGGAGGCACCCTGAAAAGTAGATTTGACATATATTCTACTGTTTTTATTAATTTTAGCTGAAACCACCCTTTTGGAAAAACATTTTTCATTGCACTGCTACTTTAAGTGTTATCATCAATACATGCCAGCAGAAGGCAAGGACATTAACGCTAGCTGCCATTTAGCTCTGCAAAATGTGAAGGGAAATATTTAGTCAATTTAGCAGTTTGGACAGGTTTAATGAAGTCATGTGCTCAGGAAATACCAACACAAATGTGCAGTGTTCATCTATCAGCACTTTGAAGGTCACAGCTGCTCTATAGGCTAATGTGATGCCATACAAACAACTTTATTGACTGAAGTAGAAAGCAACCAGCAAACATAAAATTCAGTACCACGTAAAGTCTATCCATATATCATAGCTCAATGTTTAACGGAAAAAAAAACAAGTGGAAGCCTTACAAGCATGTTCCATGAACGAACATTACTGTGAAAATACTAAGAAATAATTTTAAGTAGTTAAGAAGTAACTGGCAGCAAGTGATGGTTTTAAGATGCATACAGAGCCTAAGTCGCATGCATGGTAAATACTATCCTCTGACTGAAAGCATTTGCCGGAAGGTTAAATCTCAAGGGCATAAAGAATGCAAAGCTGTGGACGAGAGCTATTATATAAATATTTCTTGAAGTATAAATGAGAATAATAATTCTCTCTCTCTCTCTCTCACATGCATTTGCACGAAAAAAAACACTACACATGCAGAAAGAGGTACAATATCAGCAAATGTGATAGATACTGTAAGTGAAACCATGCAAGGTGTGTGCATACTGTATATTCTGTTATAACATATTGAGAACAATTTTGTTGCTCAGATTGACTAAGAGCAGGTCATAGCCATGTACCAAAGGACCAGGCCAGTGGTTTAAACAGCATCATGGAATACCTCATGGACCTACATCATAATTCAGAGACCATAATTCTGGGTGATTTTAACAAACTGGCTTTCACCGGAGGCCTGCACCTACAAGGATGCTGTCACAGCACAACACCTCACACACCTTGTCCCCACCCCCACTAGGTGCAACTATAAGATGGGGATCTACACTCTACTTGATTGGATACTGTCAAACCGCCTCGAAAGAATCTCTAAAGTGTCTGTACTCCCTGATACTTTAAGTGACCACTCACCTGTTATCTGCTCTTGGGCTAACAAATTCACCAAGCCCCCTCCTAAAATAATACACACCAGGGTACTCAAGCAAGGGCACCTTCAGCTGCTAAAATCACATCTAAGCAGGCTGGACTGGTCGATAATTGACTCATTCAATGATACAAACAAAGCCTTGGAACTGTTCATCAGCCACTTTACGGCAGCCTGTGATATCCATGTACCACTTAAAAAGATGAAGGTTAAAGGCAGGTCTAACCCATGGATAAACTCCGAGCTTGTAGCACGACTCAAAGGGACCACCTCTGGCACCGCGCTCGAGCCACATCAGCGCAAGGGGACATTCAAAAATACAAATCTGCAAGAAATGGCTGTACCCACATTATACAGAAGGCTAAAAGCAAATATTTTAGGGAGGCACTCAAAAAATTTGGGATAACTTGAAGGACCTCACAGGCAAGGATACTAATGCACCACCCACCATGCTCAACATTAATGGAACACCTACGCTAGACCTAGGTACCATCTCCAATACACTCAACAATGCATTCTCCAACCTTGGCAATGTCCTTCCACCTGATTTTTTTCAATGTCCCCACCACCAATTCCCCCTTTGAAACTGCGTCCCAAGTACACACAGCTCCACAGTTCTTTTTCAAAGAGATCCCAATGCATTTAGCCAGAACCTATATAAGCAAGGCTATCCACAAAACTGGCTACAGTGGTGACCCACTCGACCTGAAGTTGCTTGTACTAGTCCTAGATGAAATCCTTGAACCCTTGACAAAGATCTTCAACCTTTCCCTAAGATTGGGTCAATTCCCATCACTCTGGAAACAGGCGACTATCACAACTGTACACAAAAGTGGAGACAAGTCACTGCACACCAACTACAGGCCCATCTCCATCCTACCCCCCCCCCAATCTAAAGCTCTGGAACGAATAGTCTCGGACCAGCTTGTCGAGTTCCTGGACAAATATGAAATCCAGTGCCCAGAACAGCATGGCTTCCGAAAAGGGCACAGTACCACCACGGCACTGTTGGAATTTACCGGATTCATCGATGACACCCTCGACCAAGGAATCTGTGTGTGTGTGGGGGGGGCAGTGTTATTGACCTGACAAGGCCTATGATACTGTTAACCACCCACTCCTACTCAGGCAACTGACCACTCTCAGGCTCTCCAAGGATGCACTGCCCTGGTTGCTAGCTACCTCAGGGGAAGGGTCCAACGTGTTAGGATTGCTGGCGTCACCGCTAATGAAAAACCAGTCCTCTCAGGTGTCCCACAGGGGTCTATACTGGGGCCATTACTCTTTTCTCTTCCTGAACAGTCTCCCTAACATTTGCCAACAGAGAATATTACTCTATGCGGATGATGCAGCACTGTTTACTAGCAACCAAGACTCTAAACAACTTGAGTCAGTTGCAGTGTGACTTCAGGCATGTTGAAGAGTGATTTAACTCACATAAACTCGTCCTGAACTACAGCAAAACGAAGGTCATGACGTTCTGCAATGCATGGAGCTAGAATAAACTTCTGTCCCGCACCATCAAGAACCACGTGTGGACTTCACTTGAACATGTTTCTCAGTTTAAATATCTCGGCATCACCTTGGACAGTTCCCTTCCTTACACGCAGCACACTGGCAATGTAGGTAAGGCCACCAACATATGAATTGGCCTGCTCCACAAGCACAAACACTGCATGACCACTAATGCTCTTAGACTGGCCATCTACAACTCAGTCACCTCCATCGTCGACTACGGTCTAGTCATCTATGGCTCTGCTTCCCCTACTGCCCTCTGGAGGATATCGATGACACCCAACAAGGCCTGTAGGCTTCTGACGGGTGCCGCCAGCCTAACACACACCTGTGACCTGTATGCCCAGGCCAGATGGCTACCACTCCTTAGTAGAATACAATACCAGACCTACTTGTTAACCAAAAAAGTTCTCCTCGGGCTCATGCCATCAGGAGTGGCAAAGGTCTTTACTGCCAACAGCAGTACCCAACTTACACGCAGTGCTCTATATCAAACCTTCCAGGTCCTCGGATGCCAGACCACAATGGGTCAGAGGTCGTTCAGGCACAGAGCTCCTCAGTGGTACAATACCCTTAACAAGGAAACACAACTGCGATGCTTGGTACCTTTAAAAGGCAACTCCGACTATTCCTCGCCTCTACCACTCAATGTGACTGCCTTTCCTAAGTGACTGCCTCCTCATTTTACCCTAGTTGAAGATGACCTGTAACCTCCCTTAGAGCTCCACTTTTTTGGCACCAGTCCCCCCCCCCCCCCACACCACACTGCCTCACCCACCCCTCTCTCTAATGGCACTTTCAGATATGGGGCCTCTAGCCCATCCACCTCGCACTTTGCCACCCACCTCTACCAGCCGACAATGGCCCTTTAGCCTGCCTACTTCTTCCTGACTCCCTCCTACCCTATAGTAACTATATACTGTTCACCCTGAAACTCGTCTAAAGCTGGCTTGTTGTCTCTCTCTATTTTTGGCTGTATAATAATTGCTTAGACATCTTTGTGTTTTTAATACTGTAACCATTGTTGACCTTTGTATGTGTGTTACCCTACATCCTTTGACGTGGAACCTTTGTAAATGAGCAGTTCCTGCTCAAAGGTATTTGTAATCTTTGAGTTTAATAAAATAAAAAATAAAATAGATACTAATTGACCTATAACCACCCTCGGGTCGACCCTGAAAAAGGGACTGTACTTGTCTCAGTGGACTTACCCGGTCACCAAAACTCAAAATAAATTACATGCCAGATCTACTTTAGTCAAGAGAACCTTATCACAAAAGAAAAAGTTACTTACCATAGTAATATTATTTCTCCCAGGGGATACTCCAATATTCATAACTCTTCTGCAGTTTCCCTTTAAGCCAGATCTGCCCAGAGATAGAATGTTATGCTAATGATAGAATTATTGGCTCATGCCACTTTTTCAAATGCTGCCACCTATCAACTGCCTACATTCTAACCCTCAGATTTTGTGGATGCCTGAAAAGACAGGGCCCAAAACGAATTCATAATTATTATAAATTTAGTAGCCATAAACCTCCCATAACTAACCTCCAACAGGAGGGGAAAAATACTATAAATCACACAGTTGCCAATGTCAGAAACACCTGAAGGGGAGAAAAGACCAACTGAAAACATAGTTTCAAAAGAAAAGCCAGAATGTGATATACATGCCCTTTAAGTACAGTATGGAGTGCAGAGGCCACTGGTTCTGGTAGGGGAGGCAGGGTGGGAGAGTTATGAATATTGGAGTATCCCCTGGGAGAAACAAGATTACTATGGTGGTAAGTAGCTTTTTCTTCTCACCCCAGGAATGCTCTAATATTCCTAACTCTTCACAGAGTAAGAAGCAGTACCTTGGGAGGCGGGAACAGAACCTATTTTGGAAGCAGGCTCTGCAGGACAGCTGTATCAAACCAGGCATCAGCCCTAGCCTGCATATCCAGGCAGTAGTGCTTGGTAAATGTGAACTGTTCTCCAGGTAGCTGCTTTACAGATATCCACCAAGGGAACATCCCTGAAGGCTGCCAGAGTGGCAGCTGTACCCCTTGTGGAGTGGGCTCTGAGCCCTGCTGGGGCTTCCTTGCCCGCTTTTGAGTAACAAAATTGGACAATCCAGTGAGAAATGAACCTTTTAGATACTGGATTACCCTTTCCCACATTCCCAAAAGTCAGGAATAGTTGCTTCCTTTCCTGCCTATGGGACTTAGTGGCTGTCATGTAGTAGCTCAAAGCTCTCGACATCAAGGCTATGTAACCTGCGCTTGCCAGAGCATAAATGGTCAGTGAAGAACACTAGCAGAGTGATGGATTGATTCAGGTGAAAGTCTGAAACCACTTTAGGGAGGAATTTCCTGTTAGTTCTGACGACAACTTTATCTCTGTGAAAGGAGATGTAGTGCTGCTCAATGCATAGGGCCCGAAGTTCACCGATACGTCTGGCTGAAGTGATGGCCAGTAAAAATACTGTTTTCCATGCAACATACTTTTAGTGATGTTAAAGACATGGGTTCAAAGGGGGAACCCATGAGTCTGGCAATACAAATGTTTAGGTCCCATGCTGGCACCAGTTCCCTGTCCGGTGAGTGCAGGTGGGATAGGCCTTTAAAGAACCTTTTAAAAATGGGGTTCAATGCCATAGAGCGAGTCTTACCTGCTGAGGTATAAGCAGAGACTGAAGCCAAATGGAGCTTCACGTGGAGGGCTGCAGGCCCAAAGAATGCAAGAAAACCAGGTAGTCCAGCACATGTGGCACTCCTGCCTGTACTGGAACTATATGCCTGGCAGAATACCAGATAGAAAACCTTTTCCATTTTGCAGCATAGGTTTTCTTTGTAGAGGGTTTCCTACACTCCCTTAAGATGTCGAAGACCCCTTCAGAGAGGAGTAAGCCAGCATACTCTAGGTCCTCAAGAGCCATACCTTGAGTCTGAGTGACTTGAGGTTAGGGTATAGGAGCCTCCCCTGATTGGAGGTTAACAGATTGTGCCTCCTGGCAAGATGTACTGGTCTGTCCACTGACATGGAGAACAGCAGGGAATACCACGGCTGTCTGGCCCAGTTTGGGGCTATCAGAATCATTGCGGCCAGCTGAAGCCTGAGCTTGAGCAGTACCCTGTACACTAGAGGAAATGGAGGGAAGGCATACAGATACTTCCCTGACCAGTCCAGGATGAGAGCATCCAAGGGCACTGTGCCCACTGCTGTACGCCTGCAACAGTACTGTGGGAGGTGGTGACTTTCGTGGGATGCAAAGAAATCCATCTCTGAAGTACCCCACCTTTTGAAGATTACTTCCACCACCTGCCTGTTTAAGGACCATTCGTGATGGGCCTGGCTGATTCAACTTAAGGCATTTGCTAGGGTATTGTACTTGTCTGGCAGATGAATGGCCTTAAGAGAAACTCCTAGGGAGTAGGACAGATTCCAAATTCGCATGGTTTCTGTGCAGAGAGGATTTGACCTTGTATCCCCCTGCTTGTTTATGTAGTGCATAGTGGTGGTATCGTTTGTTCTGACTTGTACCACCTTTCCCTGGATCAGTGATGTGAAGGCTTGCATTCATCTGAAAACATGCTCCTAGGTGTTCTGGACTCAGATGATTGGAATGAACTCTACCCCTTATTTATCATCAAGCAGAGCTGCTGCAGGGCTAAAATTGTCTGAATAACTGAGGCTGACCTTGGGGCACAGAAGGCTGAAATGCAGGGCACCTAATACCTCCTGTCATGCCAGCAATGTGGGTTAGGGACAACATGGGTTGCTCATGAACCAGCCAAGAGAGGAAGGATTGAGCGTCTGTACAACAGCTCTCCTCCCCCCTCAGGGAGTGGGAAGTGAGTCCCACTGTTTGTGAGCCACCTGAAGGTGTCTGTGTGCCAGCGCATGGGGGATTATATTGGGGGGATGACCCCAGTGGCAGGGTGTCAAGGGAGGCTCTGCAGTGGTGGAACTTGCACATCGTGCCCAAAGCACGCAAGGTGGTCCCAGAGTGAAAGCCAGGAGGTAAAAATCCTCAAGTACAGGATGAAGTCCGATCCCTCACAGGCCTTGCACCAGTGACCTGGCACCCTCCAGAGTCCTGTGGTGGTGACAACTGAGGGAAGTTAAGCCGTGGAGAAGCCAGCTGACGGGCTGGGGTGGGGAGAACACCAGTCAGAAGGTGATAAAACTGAATTAAAATGGGAGAGGGAAAAGTGTGTGGGGGAGGGAGGAAACAGAACTGAGGTTCTGACTGACTGCTTCAACAATGCCCTGATCATATTATCACCAAAAACAGATACACATAGTCACCCTCAGATTTTAAGGTGGCCACAATCACCATCAGTACTTCTGCCAAAACCTTCAGCAGCAGATGGGTGACTGAAGAAAAGAGCCTTGTACTGGAAATTGCAGGTTTCAAATAGCCAAGCTCAGGCAAGTCTGAGTAAGCAATTGATCAGAAAGTGTAGATGAGCATCAGACAGGGCAATTGAGCCATAACCCCAAAGCAAACAACTCCGACTGTTGAGCAGAATTACTCCATCCTGAAGTTGGTTTCTCACAGGTATATTTAGGCATGCCTTGAAAAAACTGAGATCTGGTGGAAACCTCCCGGACTTCTTCGTGACTATGAATTCAAATGAGCAGAAACTCTTGCTCCCTATCCGGAGATGATAGGGATATTAATCACTCTGATATAGGTTGTGTGCGCCTGGGCCTGGTCCACAATTTCTCTTTTCCTGGGATTGTCAGACACTGGAGATTGGAAAGACCAACCCCTGAAAGAAAAGGTAGAAAACAATATTGCACTGCCTTACGATATCTCCTGAGCCCAGAGTCAGTTGCCATTTTGACCCATCTAACAAAGAGTCTGAAGACATTCTCCCAGAGCCTGGGACAAAATAAGTCTGCAAATCATATGCAGATATTCTGCCTCTTCGGTTAGAACTGCCGAAGCATCTGCAGAAGAAACAACCTCAGATCTGAGAGTTGTTGACAACACTGCATGATCGTTTAGTACACCAACTGCTCTAGCCTCAAAGGGAATTTAAAAAGTGCCTCTGGGGAAAACAAAGGCAGCCATAGCCTGTCCTCAAATTAGGAGTCAGAGTTTTGCTGACCCCTTGACACATGCAGCAGACTCTTCTTATCCAAGTATTCAAAACATTTCTAAAGGTTATGGACCAAACAGCATGTTGCCAGATAGGGGCACTCCAAGCAAATAGATCTCAGAACCCTGATCCGTAGACAAGTGATGTAACTGGCTTGCCCTCAGTGCTGCAAAAGCCACACCACAGCTCCTAACTGATAGCTACAACAGATCTAAGGCAGTCTCCTATGAAAGAGGATTCCAGCTAGTTTAGGAAAATAAAGTTCTTACACATCTCTGGTAAACCATGCAACAGTGTGGTTATCCATTTGTAGAGGACTCGAGCCACCAATGGTGAAATGGATGCAAACCTGATCGCTGACCCCTAAGAGAAGTAAGCTCATCGACAGGCAGCATCTGTTCTCTTATCTGAGCGGCAACTGCTTCAATTGGGGTAGTCACTTGTTCTTTCATACTGGAGATCGCTACATAAGTGATCTGTAGGGTCTCCTAGTTTATAAGCAAAGTTTTCTGAGAAAGATAGCATTTAGCAAGCTTCTTTGATACTTGGTACTTTTTGTCACAGTCTGCATTCCTGACACTTTCTCGGAATGCTGAAAAAATGGAAATCACATTGGGTGCGTTTCCGGAGCTTGACAGGGATGTGTTTAGAGGCAGCAGGTGGAACCATTGCCAGCTGCAGAAATCTGCATGTTTCTTCAATCAGGATCCAGGAATGGAGTGAACTGTACATCAAATAACAAGGAGGGGGACAATGCCCTCTGACCATACTCCTTTCAGTTCATACACACCTTCCACTTCTATCAGCGAACCTTTGGAGTAACAGGAGTTGCATTACCATGATAACTGTCACTGTTTTCTGGCTGCAGGGCAGAATCAAGCTCTGAAAAGTCTGGAGTTGTTTGCAAATCTGAAAAAGCATCCTTATCATGCTCTGGTGCATCCTCATGTTAAAAAAACAAAAACACAACTCTCCAAGAATGTGCGATTACAGTCAATAATAAAACTTCTATCTTTCGGCACAAGCACATCGTGACTAACACTATCCTTGAGAGGAGAGTGATTACTGACCCACAATCATACCCCCTGTTGTGCATTACTGCACATGTAACCAACAACTGGCTACCTCACAAGCACGTTTTACTCTCCCACCAACAGCACAACTTTCACAGACTGCAAAGTACTAATACCGCCTTAATTAACCTCACTGGATACGTACATGAGGCACTCGACCAGGGTCAGCTGGTCAGGGCAATTCTTATAGACCTAACCAAAGCCTTTGACCTTGTGGACCATCAGCTGCTGCTCCACAGGTTAAACGGCCCAGGGCTGTCCCCTGGCACAGTCCAGTGGTTCTCCAGCTATTTATCCGGGCAATCTCAAAAAGTCAGACTCAATGGTGCCATCTCCAAGACCTGTGAGGTGTCAGTAGGAGTACCCCAGGGGTCTATATGGGGCCCACTCCTCTTCAGCCTCTTTGCTAATTACCTCCCTGATGCATGCCCCACGTCTGAGATCCTGCTATATGCAGACAACACAGGGGTATTCACAGGACGCACTGACTAGGGAGTTGCAGCACAACTTTAACCTTCTACAGGACTGGTTCCAGGACAGCATGCTGGTGCTCAATAGTAAAAAAAAAACAAACAAACAAAAAAAAAAAAACAAGCCAATGCTCTTTGCCGGACGACAAAAGAAGAAGTCCACCGTACCTTTCTCAATCACCTGCAGCTCTCACACCACCTTGGAGCAGGTGTCCTGGTTCCGATATCTTGGTCTCACCATAGATGAGTTGCTATCATTTGACTAACATATACGCAATATTACCACTGCAGTCAATAGTAAACTAGGGGCCCTTTACAGGCATTAGTTCTGCCTTACACCCAAGGACAGGACACAGGCAGTCAAAGGTACAATCCTAGACTATGGGAATGTAGTCTATGGGGCTGCTACTGAAACTAGCCTGCTCAAAGTGCACACCTCCCTAAATAAAGCCTGTAGGTTCGTGTTAGGGGCAGATCGACTAACGCACACATGTGACCTTTACATAAGGACTGAATGACTCCCACTTATGGGCAGCATTAAGCTCCATGACTGCCTTTTGGGAAAGAAGGCCCTACTTGGATTCGCACTTCCCTCTCTACAAGCCTTATTCCATCCTGCTCCAGCCGAACATGCCACAAGAAGTGTTACTAAATATGCATTGGCTGTGCCGTTCAGAAATACCACCTTGGAGAGGCGCGCCTTTGCCGTAAGGGCTTCCGCTTGGATAAATGAGGTACCATTTACCACCACAAACCTTACAAGACTTGCTCCTTTCAAAAGAGAGTTAAGGAAGTCTAACCCCCTCCTGTATGCTGCTACTGCCACTCCTAACCCTCAAGTCCTGCATGCCAAGGCCAAGCCTTTGAAGTCTATCTCCCCACCTGTACACTGCTATAGACACCCTTAGCCTAGCAGATACCAGCACCCTGAACCCAAGGCTTGCCAAGGTTCTTCTTGCACTCTGCGAATTGGCACAAAGCTCCCTGTTCTCCACCCTCCCATGCCTGTTTACCTGCCTTACACACCCTGCTCCTCTCACCTTCTCCCTGACTAGCCCGCACCCACCTACCAACATACCCCGCCCACCCTTGAGCCAAACTCCACCCCCCTCTTCAGATTACTCTTCTACCTAATCCTGATTAGTTTCCCTCTACCTTGTTTGACTACTACTGCTGTGCTGACTCCATTGGTTGTAGCCTAGTAACCATTAGGAATCAGTAATGGTGAACAGCGACATCTCCTGTTCCCTCACATCACAAGATCCTGCTTAGCTTCAACCTCTGAGTTTTCTCAAACTAGTACTTAACACCGATTCAAGCACTTAATTGTCTGGCATGTCGTGTGAACCTTATCCCCATATACTATGCACCCTTGTTTTGGTTTATGTGTTGCTATTTGCCTATGTTATCCTACATTGTAATGCTATTGTCATTGTTTACGGATTGCTCCTGATCTCATTATCTTAATATCTAGATGTTCTTGACAATGCCTTTAAGCTGCACTGACTCCCAAACATATGTACTCTCCCCTACCGACAAGGATCCTTTGTAAATGAGCTTTTAGCTCAAGGTTGTAATTGTGATTACTCAATAAATAAAAAATTATTTTATCATTTGGTAGAACAGCTGCAGATTGGATTCCTTTATGACAGTTTGGTAAGTTTTTTTTTTTTTTTGGTGCCCATCATTTTCTGTTATGGTGCCTATCTTAAAACCTCAAAGCGCTTTACAAGATCCGCAGAATAAGTATCATACACAAGATTCCCACTGCCTAGAAATATAGGGTGATGGTTGTGGTGAGGGGAGCCAAGGGTGAATTACTGCTTGAGGCTCCTATATGCACTGTACATACGCGGTAGTGGGGTTTAAGTAAGTATAAAGCACTTCTATCAAAACAAGTGTAACAGTGTAATCGAGGAGGGTGGTACAACAATACTGGATGATCTTTTTTAAAAACAAATTAGGGTGATGGCAAAAAAAAACAATACAAGGTACTGACCCTGGGTGTCGGCAGGCAAACGCACTGTAAGCAGCAGAGTACAGTAAAAGAAATCAGGCAGGGGGCAATAAATCAGGCAGGGGCAACTAAAGGAGGAAAGCAAGGACATTGTGAGTCACATTGTGTCCATTTCGCTCTGGGCCCTTTTGCCTTTGTTGTTGTTCACTATGGGGCACTGATGCCACCAGCCAAATACAACAACAAGAACAATTTATCAGACAGGCAGAAAAACAAAGGAAGGAGGATCACAGGAGGAAACTGATTGCTTGAACTCAGAGATGGCAAACAAGGGGGTAATAGTGTGGCGTGGCGGTGCATATTTTGGTTTATGTTTACATAACGGGGGGCAACAAGGCATCAGTTTTGAGTACAAGTTTAAAATTCCTGGCTACACCCCTGTACTGACCCACCCTAATTTAATGAATGGTGGTGGGGAACACTGATATAAAATGCAGTCTGATATAATTAAATACACATAAATCAACACACTATATCCAAATGAACGTTACAACATAAAACACAAAATCAAATAACAAGGCCAAGTCAGGCCTATTCAAGGAGCTACTCATGAATTTTCACCCTAAACTGCCTTTCTGACAAGATGTTGTAAATACATGGCAGCAGGGAATTCCACAGGACCAGGGCAACAAGGAAGAGTGACTTATCTCCTGCATACATCAGCTGGGAATAGGAGGCTTTCAGCAGCTCCTGGTCCCAGGAACAAACAGCTCTACCAAGGCAACAAGGGTCAGCAGCTCAAAAGCAGTCAATGCGACTTACCTGGAGACTTTGCAAGTGATGCATGGAATACTGAAAAGTTAATTAAAGCATAGGAAGCCAGGAAAAAGTTTGAGATGATCGGGGCTATGACATTCAGCTCAGCTGCAAAAGAAACAAAAAAACAATGATATTCCATTATGCAACATTATCTTTTTCCTCATGCTTGCTTTGAAGTGATAAAAAGAGCAGTTTGTTCTGATAAGGCATAATCACCTACTTAATGTGCAGGAACTCCTATGCTAAGTAAGAACTATACTATACTATATTGGCAGTGCACAAACTCTCAGACGCAAGATATTTCTGAAAGCATGAAGTTACATTAGTTATAGGTGAGAGTCGACTGATTTTCTGCAGCATGGCTCCTGTTGTGTGGCAGATTCGTTAAACTCAAACTACAGGGTGGACTTTAAAAGACATAAAGGTGAAGTCTGCAACTGTGGAAAACAAAATATGTCTATTTCCCCCATACACAGCTCTCAAGCCACCGGGTCTCCAATTCTCAGACCAGACTTCCAGCAACCTCCTAGTCCCAAAAATCGTTACATCAGTTGGTACTACGTGGTGTAGAGCCCTTAAGTGACAGCAACCATAATCTAGATGACCATGCAGTTTTTCTATTAGCGGATTCTTCCACCTCCCGCAGTGATCCACATATCTGTTACGGAACTTACGGGTACATACAGCATAACCCCAGTGGGGAAGAAAGTACCCCGACTCACAGTTGGGGGCACGCTGTGGTAGCAGGATGCACTAACTTTCCACAGATTGGGACCCACTGTCCTGGGCAGCAGTCTACCCAGCTGGACACTCAACTGTCAGACTTCTGGGTTCACTCCCAGACCCAATGTCCCACAACTGAGCCGGGGGTCAACCCCAACTATTATCTCTTTTAGACAGAAAAGACCTGCAAACAAAAAAGTCACTGCTCACCCTTACAATTCTTTTCCATAAACATCTCCGCTTTTTTTTAAAATCCATATGTGGCAACTGGCAAGCTTCATTATGCTCCGTCCCCAATGCTTAGGGGCTGGTGGTCCTTAGCTTGCAATTAAACCCATCCTGTTTTTTTCCATCCCTTATTTTGCACAGCATAAATGCGCTGATAAAGTTAATTAAAATGAGCTTCGAGAAGCTTCTTAAATTGTCAGACTACCTTGCCCCAGGGTTTTTCATTTCTTAATTCTGGGAACTTCCCTTTGATTTTCTTGTTAACTGCTTCTCTTGTTATTTTTGGCCAACATCAGCTGGGGGAAACAAATAAAAAACAAGGGGAAGTTCCCAAAATTGAAAAATGACACTTTGGAAAAGCAGCCTGCCATGATGTAAAAAGCTTACTGGAGATTATTCAGGCTAACATTATCACTAGGATAGGTGTAATACATGCTTAAATGAGTTCAACTGGCTAGACCGAAGCCTGACTGCTTCAAAGATCAGGGCTTCATCTTAAAAATCCTTCCTGTTCCCAAAATAAATTAGTTATATTTGTACCTGTTTCTGCTCATAAATATCGAGTCCCACTCTGTTACAGCCGGCATGTTGTAATATGGAGGCAGCTGCCTCCCGTGCTCTCGCTGCAAGTACCGCGGGAGGATGGTGCACCACTGCCCCTTCCTCATTGGTCCGTCTATGTACAGAACTTTACTAATGTTTTTATCTCTGATGCCAGATTTTATTTTTACAAACTATGCCTAAATGCCATGTGTATACATTACATACTCATGGCATTTAGGCATATTCTATAAAAATAAAACCGGGCATCAGAGATAAAAACATTAATAAAGTTCTGTACATAGACGGTCCAATGAGGAAGGGGCAGTGGTGCACCATCCTCCCACAGTCTTTGCAGTGAGATCGCAGGAGGTGACTGCCTCCATATTACAACATGTCGGCTGCACCGGAGCGGGACTCTATTTTTACAAGCAAACAATGTACAAATAGAACAAATTTATTTTGGGAACAACAGGTGGAATTTTGAAGATGAAGCCCAGATCTCTGCAGTGTTCGGGGCTTCAGCCTAACCAGTAGCACTCCTTTTAAAGAGGAATGGAAATAAAGGTTGCTTACTTGTAACCATAGTCCTGCTAGTAGTATTTAGTTCACATCCAAACTGAGGCAGTCTTCAACTGAGCATGCTGAATCACCAGAACAGTCTACAAACTACTCCTCCCACCACCCAGCCAAGTGGTCCTCCAGCTCTGCCCATACTGCACTCAGACCTGCAAGACGGAACAGGAATCTGAAGCAAGCAGATTCCAAAAAGCTGTGCTACCTAGTCTCAGGACAAACAAAGACTGACACCAGTCCAAAGATAAACATTTAAGGTTTATCAGCAAGGATGAAAGCAGCAGCAGGGCTCCCAGGACAGCCACCACTGTCCTGGGATCTCCACTTCTACTTCCATCCTTGCAGATAAACCTTGAATGAGTATCTGTGGACTGGTGTCAGTCTGTTAGTCCTGAACTGGGTAGCTGCGTTTTTCGGAATCTGCAACTCAAATATACCATGGCTCCAGTTGCGCTCATCCTGAGCTCCCTCTTCGCACGCCAAGCCAGGGAAGGTTGTGTGGATGTGAACTGAAAGCTAGTGGTAGAAAGAACAGTTACTTAAGAATTTACCATTACAGTAGATCTTTGAGGGGGTCTCAGTCATCAGGTCACACCATAGGAACTTCACCATCAGTGAAGCAGGATCCACACAGATGATTTTCATCAATACAACTGGGCTTGCCCACACCATAGACGTCATCAGCCCTATAAAGGCACGAGTGGCTCACTCCCGCCTCAGTTCTTTTCCCCAGAGACTAAGGCAGCAAAGCTCATGGCATGGGGGACCGAAGAGAGAGAGAGAGAGAGAGGTGCCCAGGCCTATAAGAAAGGCTGGATACACCACAGAGTCAGTTCCAAGACAAAAGCCCCAAGAAGGGGAATGGTGGGAGGGAAAGCAGACCTGATGACTGAGATCCCCTCGAAGATCTACTGTTATGGTGAGTTATTACATAACTGTTCTATCTTCTTCAGGGGTATCTCAGTCATCAGGTCAACTGTATGAAAGAGTCCCAAGCAGTTACAGGTGCAAACAGTCTGGGAGGAAGGCCATCCATAACCTTTAAACAAGAGGCCCTGCAGCACAGCCCTGCAAAACCTGCACGGGCTCTTGAGGCAATGTCAAGACTGTAGTGCTTGGTGAAAGTATGGATGGTAGTTCAGGTGGCAGCCGCACAGATGTCAAGACACCTCTGAAACAAGCCACAGAGGTAGCCATGCCTCTTGTGGAATGAGTTTTAACCACTCCAGTAAATTCTTTGCCATACTTGTTTTAGCAGTACACAATGCAATTTGCCAGACCATCTGGATAAACACTGCTTAGAAACTGAAGTGCCCTTCTGTACCTGGGGCGAAGGAAACAAACTGCTTCAACTTTCTACATTCTCTGGTGCGAAGCAGGTAGTACTTCAAAGTTCTGTATACCTCTAACATATGGAGCAGTGCTTCTCCTGGATTGGCATGCTCAGGAAAGTAAACAGGAAGGTGGATGGATTGGTTCAGGAAAAACTCAGACATCACCTTAGGGAGAAACTTAGGATTTGTGCGCAAAGACGCCATGTATTTGTGAGACATCAAATAAGGCTCCTCACACCAGAAAGCCTGAAGCTCTGAAAGTCTCCAAGCAGACATAATGGCAAGTAAAAACAACACTTTCCTAGAGAGAAAGCATAACTAGCAAGTCGCAATTGGCTCAAAAGGAGACAGGGTCAACTTCTCCAAAACAAAAGTCAAATCCCAAGCCGGGGCAGGAGAATGGATTGGGGGTTTCAGATGCAGGATGCCCCTTAAAAAGGTACAGGAGACATCCAACTGAGCAATAGTGCGGTCACCCATGGGCTCACGAAAGGCAGAAAGGTGCACCTTGAGGGAAGAGTACTGGAGACCAGAGTCAGACAGAGGGATCAGGTAGTCAAGGATCTGGCTCACCAGAAAGGTTAAGGGGACCAGATTATGTTTGGCAGCCCAGATGGCAAACCGCTTCCACTGATGGAATAAGCGGCTCGAGTGGAAGGCTTCCGGGTGGCCACTAGGATGTCCGTCCCTCTGCTAGAGACCCCAAATCTGGCGATGGCTACATTCTCAGGAGCCACGCATGCAGGTGAAGGGACCGGAGATTTGGATGGACCAGGGTCTCTTGATCCTGGGTCAGCAGCTTCCTGCAGAGGGGGAGAGAGACTGGAGGTTCCTTTGCCAACTGCTATAACAGGGGGAACCATATCTGCCAAGGTCAGAATGCAGCTACCAGAATCATGCTGGGCCCCTCCATCTGTAGTTTGATTTGCACCCTCTGGATTAGAGGAAATGGAGGGAAGGCGTAGAAGAAACTCCCACTCCAGCAGAGGGACAATGAGTCTCAGAGAACTCCAGGCCTTGGATCTAGCAAACAAAAACTGGGCAGTTTAGCATTATGTAGGGACGCAAAAAGGTCCAACTCTGGATGGCCCCATCTGTCGAACAACTCTTCTGTGCTGGATGAGAAAAGTTCCCAATCGTGCATGCTGGACTGAGTCTGGCTGAGGCTGTCCACCAGAGTGTTTAACACGCCTCGTACATGGACAGCCGAGTGTGTCAGACTGTGATCCAACAGCCCGTACCACACTTTCATGGCCTCCCTGCACAGGGGTACGAATGGGTCCCCCCTGCTTACTAATGTAGTACACCACACTAGGTGTCAGCGTGGCTCAGTTAATAGCACATCCGCCTCTGGACCAGAAGGTCGTGGGTTCTCATCCCACACCGGGATTGGACTTGCACCTAAAAATCGCTGCCATCTGAGTGCAGTATTGGGGGGTGCTGTACTGCTGGGGTGTGCCGTCCTTTGGATGAGACGTTAAACCGAGGTCCCTTCTGCCCATCCTGGTGTTGTCCTGGTGGGTGTTCAGGTGGAAGTAAAAGAACCCAGGGCACTTTTGGCAAAGAGCAGGGAACATTCCCAGTGTCCTGGCCAACATTCCCCTTCCCATAAAACCAGTTCATGTAATTATCCAGGCTGTGTGTGGGTGATGTGCGATAAGGCCACCACCACACATTTAGTTACTTCACTACCAGTCTAGCATTGCTTGTAAAGCGTTTTGGGATACTGTGTATGAAAAGCGCTATATAAATGCTGATTCTTCTTCTTCTACACTGAGATTATCAGACTGCACCAGCAGCTGACCTGAAGCAAGGTGCTCCTGAAAGGCCTGCATGGCGTACAGCACTGCCTTCATCTCCAGAGCACTGATATGCAGGGAGTTTTCCGTTGGGACCAAGAGCCCTGGGTTTGGAAAAGACCTAGGTGCGTTCCCCAGTCCAGATCAGATGCATCCATGGTGAGGATCTGCTATGGGGAGGAGATCTAGAATGGGATGCCTGGAAGCAGATTCAAGGGGTCCATCCACCATTGTAGTACCTTGCGTACTGGGGAAGAGACCAGGACTGGATGATACAACTCCTTCGTACGTTGGTCCCACTGTACCCAGAGGATGCACTGGAGAATGAGCATATGAAGTCTGGCCAGTGGAACAGATGGTGTGGCAGCCGCCATCAGACCCAGCATTCTCAGATACACCCTGACAGGAATATAGCAGCTTTGAGTGACTTCCACAGCTTGGGCTATAAGGCACTCTGCTCTGTTTTGGAGCAGGAAGGCCTTCCCCTGTGCCAAGTCTAGAACCACCTCAATATAATGAAAGCCTTTGGGACGGTACAAGAATTGACTTGAGCAAACTGACAGTGATGCCCAGGGAGTGAAACAGCTGAAGAGTTCTCTCCAGAGTTAGCAGAAGCTATTCTCTGGATAGGGCCTTTAGAAGCCAATCGTCCAGATAAGGGAAAACATACAGTCCCTCCCTTCTGAGAGCTGCTGCAACCGCTGCTAAGCACTTGGTAAGACCCGGGTGCAGAAGACAAGACAAAGGGCAGCAATTTGAACTGATATTGCTCATCCTGAAACGCAAAGCAGAGAAACTTCTTGTGAGGAGGAAAGATGGATACGTGCAGGTAAGCATCTTGCACGTCCAGCGAGCAGAGTCAATTTCCCATCTTGAGGAGAGGCAGTAGTAGGTCTGGCAAAGTTACCATCTGGAACTTTTTGTACTGGACATACAGATTGAGGTCCTTTAGATCCAGAATGGGCTTTAGATCTCTGGTCTTTTTGGGGACCAGGAAAAACCTGGGTTAAAACCCTGTTTCTCTGGTGCTTGGCTACTGGTTTGATGGCCTGTTTGTGCAGAAGAGACTGTACCTTCTCCTGCAGAACAGACAGGTGAGCTGGGGGTAATTGAAGGGCGAGGGGAGGGGTTTCAGGAGGCTGCTCGATGAGCTCCAGTGTGTGACCCCTTTCTATGATCTGCAGAATCCATGCATCTGAAGTTATGGTTCTCCATTGATTTAGATGGAGGGAGAACTGACCTCAGACCACCACCTCTTGGTTGGGGACCAGAAATCACATGGCAAGGAGTCAAGCAGAGGTGGATCCAGCCACGGTGGCTAGTCCCTCACTTCTGGGATGCTTGGCCGCAGCGAGAGCACTGGAGGGGGTGGGCAAGGCAGCCGGGGCTCTGCGCTTTCCTTGGGGACAAGAGGCTGCACTGGGTCTCTTGGTCGCTTTGCAAAAGGGAGGCACTGCCTACAACTTAGCTGAGCATTGTAGAGAGAGAGAGTGGACAGACTTAAGCCCCCTGCCTGAGCCTTGCAGATTATTGATAATATCCTGGACAACAGGACCAGACAGCTTAGTGCCACTGAAAGGGGCATTAAGTATCTTCTGCTGAACATCAGCAGCAAAACCAGATACTCAGAACCAGGAGTGCCTATGCAGGCACATGCCCATAGTAGCAGCCCTGGCAACAGTGTCAGCCATATCACAGAGGGCCCTGAGGAGATATTTACTAATGTCCTCAGCTGCCTGAAGGCACTTAAAAAGTTCCTGCTTCTGTGTGCCATCTGGGAGTGCCCGGGTGGCAGTCTTGCCCTTCTTCCAATTAGAATTTTGGTACTTCACCATATGAAACAGGTAGTTTACAATCCTCAAAACCAGGGTGGAGGACACATTTACCCTCTTACCCCAGAGATCAATTCTGCGAGACTCTTTATCCAGGGGAGGGAGCTAAGGTGCTTATGTGTCTTAGACCTGTCATGGACTGCCTTAATGATCACAGAGTCTGTTTTGGGCTGGGCAGCATAGCAGGTAAACCCCTGGGGGGCATGGTAAAATGTATCCTCTCTGCGGGGCATAGCTGGCACCATGACGGTCTGTGCCAGGCTGCTGTGGCTGCATTCCTCAAGGCAGGCAGGATTGGAGGAATGATTTTTGGGGGGAGATTCAGGGATCTCCAGGAAGCCCACCAGCTCCTTCCTGGTGACATCCTCTTCCTCAGTAAGGAAGCCCATGGTTCAGGACAGCTGTTTCATCACAATGAAAAAAGTGAAGTCCTCAGGAGGAGACCTAGGTGTATGCTTAACCAAATGCTCACTGACAGAGAAAACTGTAGACCTGTCGGAGACCAGGATATCTTCCTCTTCTTCCTCTTCATCAGGAAGAATGAGGTCTGGATGGTACTCGACGGCGACCTCTTCCAAATCCAGGTACGGTGTCTGATGTGCCGCCTACATCTTGCGGGTAGCTTCCTGCGGCCGATGAGGTGGGCCTGTATGCACCCAGCTACTGCACAATCACTTACCGTATTTCACCGTTTTGAAGCCGCCCCCAAATTGAAGCCGCACCTAAAAACAAGTTTATTAATAGAAGCCACCCCTGATTTGTAGTCACGGGTTCTAAAGGGTTGCAATCTCTCTGTATTGAATGGTAATCGGGACTAAGTTCAGGAATGTACTGGTGAATCTTAGGCTTAAGCTGTGCACTGCAGGCACAGACAAGGAGTATGCTCCTATGACTTTGTTCTGGAAACTGCAGCCACAGGAGGAAGGAGAGCTAGAATGTGGAGCAGGAGAAGGAAATGTTAATGGATTCGGCTTTAGAATTGCAGCAGCAAACGGATTACAATACGGTGGCCCAATACATTATTTTGTTCCATTATGATCAAGGGAATAAGTCTCTGATCATCCACGTCAAAAGGAACAAACTAACACTTCCACTTTTTCCCTGCCAAGGATCAGAACTGTGTTGTTTTGAGCATTTTCTAAAGTTTTCTTGCTCCCTTGTTCAGAGAGGACTTTAGGATCAAAGTGGACGAGACGTTCCTACAGGAGTTACGATGTTGGGGCTTACAGACTCAGTTTATTGATGTATACAGACCATGCCTCTGTTCATCATTGCTGGGGGTCTTCTTATTTTAGGAGATGTTCTTTTCTCTTTTTTCACTTGTCTACCCTCATAACTGTAGTTGTGCTAATGTTATGTTCAGGTCCTAGATTTGGTAAGCTGGCTGTGGCTTAACTGAAGCCACACATTATGTAGCCCCATTTAGAAGCCCGCGCTGAAAAGAGAAAAATGCAATTGAAGCCGCGGCTTCTAAACGGTGAAATACGGTAAGTGAATTTTGTCAAAATGTAATTTAGGTCACCATTTGTCAACCGGGGGGGTGGGGGGTGTTCATCGATGGCACAGGTACTGATGACCCACGACCCACCTAATGGGCCCTATGAAGCCAAGGAGCCTGTAGCTCTCAGGGAGAAGGGTCAGGAAGGAGGGGCCCGACAGCTGGCCACCCTGTGAAATGGGCGGGGACACTGCCGATATGGGTCTGCAGAAAGACCTGGAAAGCGGTTTTGCCTGTGGGTACAGCCACAGCTGATAAGGATCTCCTGGAGGAAGGAGAAGAGGCAGTCGGGGTAAGAGATCACAGCCGGGGGAGCCATTGAGATCTTGGTCTTTTTATGACTTTTCCCCAAGGATTTGTCTCGGGTCTTGGAGGCCAGGGAGCTTGATGACACGTCGGCAAGACAGGCTGGGATACCGGAAGACCCCTGCCCAGAACTGGCTACATGCTGATCCACCAGTAAATTTGTATGATCCTTTCTGCGTCGCCCGAGGGTTGTTTGGTTAAACCTCTGGCAGAGCACACAGTCAGAAACTTAGTGGTCAGGCCCAAGACAGCAGACAGAGAGAATGTTCATCTATGGGAGCAATCTTCTTTCTGCAGTGGCAGCAAGGGAAGAGAAGTCAAAGGATTAACTCTCAACATAAACAAGTTGAAGGAATCTCTTTAATAAAATAGATTCTGAAAAATATCAGAAGAAAAAGACGTAGGCAAAAAAAGGCAAGCATACTGCATCTGACCTTCCGCAGAGACCTATGCGAGCGAGTCAATGGTGAGAAAAAACTGAGGAGAGAGCAGGGCCGCTCGTACCTTTATAGGGTTGATGACGTCAACGGACGTAGACAGCGTGGGTGGCTCAAGTTGTACTGCTGAAAATCTTCCATGTGGAGCCTGCTTCACTGACGGAGAAGTTCCTACATTGTGACCTGATGACTGAGATAACCCCGAAGATGATTTATGGTAACAAGCAAGATCTCAATTTCTAACTACAGAGATTTGGTTCACTGTCCACAATATGGCAGACTCTAGCAGTCCTAAGGAGGAGGGGGCAAGGTGTGCTTCCTAAATTAGGTGAAGACTGGAGAATTGAGGACCCAGAAGTAGCATCATAATGACGGAGAAAGCCAATGTTGTAATGGGATATGAAAGTGTATACATCTGACCAGGTAGCAGCCCTACATATTTCAGAAATGGATATGTACCTGGCAGCAACAGAGGCATCAGTATTTCTGGCAGAGTGAGCCTCCAATACCATGGATGGCTCCTTCCAAACTAACACAAAACAATGCAAGAGGAGATCCATCAGACAACTGGCTGCTAGTCTGCCTAGAGCAGCCTCTGCGTATATGAGAAACAGCTAGCTTATCTCAGCATGAAAATTCCATTGTACAATCCCAGTAGAAAAGCAGGGCCTTGCAAACATTGAGCATGTTATAAGTTCACTCAGTCACCAAAGTCTGAGGATTTTGGAAGAGGATGGGTAAAATGAGTGCCTGGTTTATGGGAAACTCAAAATACAGGTTACTCACCTGTAACAGGAGTTCTAGGAATGGTATATGTTGTTCATCCACACTGTCTGGCAGGTATCCTTGCTGCTTTAAATCTTGCGGAAGGTCTTCAAGCTGGCTCCTCCCACCCACCTGGGTGGTAAAACTCGGCTCAACCCATGGCCAGATCTGGCCTGCTGGAAGCTCAGGTTGTCTGTCCGAAGCCGGGAGGTCGGGTGGATCGTAGGGATGAACAACATATACCATTCCTAGAACTCCTGTTACAGGTGAGTAACCTGTATTTCTAGGGACGGATATGTTGTTCATCCACACTGTCTAACAGACACCTAGCAGTTCTCCGGAGGAGGAGGCAAGGCACACACCCCTACTTAGGGAATAGAGACTGGAGAACGAAGCCCCAAAACCAGCATCCCGGCGTGACTCAAGGTCGATGTGGTAATGGGTGATGAAGGTGTGTGCTGACTTCCAGGTAGCAGCCCTGCAGATTTCCTGGATAGGGACGTCCCTGGAAGCAGCCACCGATGCAGCAGTATGGCAGGTAGAATGAGCTCTTATCCCTCTGGGAGGCTCCATGCCCGCCAACTTATAGCAGAGATCTATGCAGGAGGTGACCCACCTGCCTATCGTCCGCTTGGCTGCAGGTCTGCCAGGTGTGGCTTCAGCGTAGGTGACAAACAGCTGGCGAACCTCCCAATTTCACAGCCATGCGCCTTATACTAAGTGAGCCCTTCTAGGGTCCAGAGTATGGAGCCCATATTCGCCTCCGAGGTGGGATTGGGGTAGAACACCGGCAGAGTCAACACCTGGTTAAGGTGAAACTCCGACACCACCTTCGGAAGGAATTTTAGGTGGGGGCGCAGGACAACCTTGTCCCTGTGGAAGACCAGGTAAGGAGACTCGATGCAGAGTGCCTGGAGCTCTCCCATCCTTCTGGCTGAGCGGATGGCCACCAAGAAGGCGGTCTTCCACGACAGGTGAGAGAGTTCACCTGTGCATTGGTTCGAATGGCTTGCCCATGAGCTCTGCCAGTACCAGTAGTAGATCCACGGAGGTGGAGGTTCTCGCACGAGGGAATGTGATCAAGGCCTTGAAAGCGCCAGACCACCTTCTCCTGTGCCACCGACTGCTTCCTGGCCCGCTCAGGCAGAGATGGCTGCCAGGTGCACCTTTAGGGTTGTCGACCTAAGCCCTTGCTGAGAAAGGGACCAAAGGTAGTCCAATATGCTCGCCAAGGAACAGGAGGAAGGGTCAAGGCCCTTGCCCTGGCACCAAATGGAAAATCTCTTCCATTTGAAGGCATAGCATTTTCTGGTCGACTCCTTACGGGACGCCTCAACTACGTTGAGGACCTCGTCAGAAAGACCCAAGGCCTGGAACTCTAGCTGCTCAGGAACCAGGCCGTCAGGTGCAGGGATTGAAGGTCCGGATGGAACACCTTCCCCTGATTGACTGAGAGCAGGTCCGGGCGAGCTGGAAGCTGTCTCGGGAGCCTGGAGCTGAGGCTGAGGCGATCTGGGTACCAGTACTGGCGGGGCCAGTCTGGGGCTATCAGAATCACCTGCGCCTTGTCCCTCCTTGCTTTGAGAAGCACCTTGTGCATCAAGGGGAAAGGCGTAAAAGAGGCCCGGGGTCCATGGCCTCGAGAAGGCATCCCCCTGCAGCGATCCCTGCTGAGGGGAGGGCATGGAACAGCCTCAGCTTCGCATTCTCCCTGGAGGCAAACAGGTCCACCTGAGGTGTGCCCCAATGGGAGAATAGATCTTGTACTACCTCCAGCAGGAGAGACCACTCGTGGGACGCAGCCCCTATCCGGCTTAGGGTATCGGCCAGGGTGTTGGAGGCTCCTGCCACATGAATGGCTAGGAGATCCGCCTCCAGGCTGCGCACGAGTGACCAGATGCAGAGAGCTTCCTTGCATAGAAGCATGGAGCGCGTCCCGCCCTGGCGGTTTAGATAGTACATAGTCGTGGTATTGTCCGTCTGGACCCAGACCACTTGACCCTGAAGAAACGGAGCAAAGGCGGTGAGAGCTAGGCGGACCGCTCGGAGCTCCAGCAGGTTGATGTGGCATCGGGACTCCCAAGGGGACCAGAGGCCGTGCGTACGGTGTTCCCCCAGATGGGCACCCCAACCCATCAGAGAGGCATCGGTCGATAGAGAGACCGTCGGCTCGGGGCGGACAAACGGAATGCCCTCCTGCAGATGAACTGGAACGGTCCACCACTGGAGAGCGTTCCACATCCCCTGGGTCACCGTCACTAGCTGGTCCAATGGATCGCGCGTTGGGACCACTGGCTGGCCAGCCCCACTGAAGGGGCGCATGTTCCAGCGGGCCCTAGCGGACCCGCGCTGGTACAGGCCGCCATGAGACCCAGGAGGCGAGGAAGTCCCGGCAGGTAACGATTGCCCAACCAGAAATGATTGGGCAAAGGAGGAAAGAACCTCGGTCCTGTCCGCCGGGAGCCGTGATCTGGCTCGAAGAGAGTCGAGCTCTGCCCCGATGAAAAGAATCACCAGCTTTGGCTTGAGTTCCGACTTGGCCTCGTTGATGAGGAGGCCGACCTGAGAGCAAACCTGGAGGGCCAGATCTCTGGACCGCTCCACCTCCTGTCTGGAGGGGGCTGCTATCAGCCAATCGTCCAGGTAAGGGTAAACCCGGAGCCCTCGGTGTCGCAGGAATGCTGTCACCGCTGCCATGCATTTGGTGAAGACCCTGGGAGCTGGAGATAAGCGAAGAGCATGGCTTGGAACTCAAAGGATCCCTCCGCTCAGCGAAGGAACCTCTGATGTGACGGATGGATAGGGGCGTGAAAGAACGTGTCCTGCAGGTCCAGAGAGCAGAACCACACCATGTTCCAAGGATGGTATTATCTGAGCCAGAGTGACCATCCTGAAGGTTCAAGACCTTAGGAACTTGTTTAGGTCGTGTAGGTTGGAGAATGGCGCCAGCCCCGTCCGCTTCGAACCAGGAAGTACCTGGACACGAACCCGGGTCTGAGGAGGTCCGCCACCTCTCTGATCACCTCCTTCTCGGGAGGAGGCGATGTCAGCTTAGCGAGCCTACAGCGAGGCTTGGACCCGAGGCCCCAGTGCGGCGGCTCTGAAGGGTGGGGCCTGCTCGAACTCAGAGGCAGGCCCTTTCCACTACCTCCAACATCCACCGGGTCTGTGGTGATACGGACCAGGTGGAAAGAAAGTGGCGAAGCCCCATGGGGGGCACCTGGGGTGAGGCGACGGTGTTGGGGGCGACACCCCTCAACCTGTCACTGGGCAGGCTTGGAGGAAGGACCGGCCAAGGGACCTCCAGGGCCTTTACCTCCCTGCTTCCTGGAGGAGGAAGCCGAGGGCTTGGGTTTGGGATGCCAAGCTCGTGCCTGCTGGCCCTGACGTTGCTGGGCCGGACGTGCCGGCGGCACAGAGGGACGAAAAGGCTTAGGCTGCAGTCTGTGGCCTTTGTCGTCCTGTGCGGATGAGACAGAGTCCAGGGTAGCATTGGACTTCTCGATCCTCTGCAGGTGACCTTCCACCCCAGGGCCGAAGAGGTCAGCCCCCAGGAAGGGGACATCCGCCAACTTGTGCTGGGTATCCGAAGTGAAGGTGGATATCCTCAGCCATGCCCGACGGCGCATAGCCACTGCGGCCGCTACTGACCTGGCACTTGAGTCCCCAATGTCCAGAGCAGTCTGAAGCTGCTGTTTGGCCACTGCCCTGCCCCCGCACCTGCCTAACCGTGGTCTGCAGGTCTGCCGGAAGATGAGGAACTACCTCGTCCAGGGAGTCCAACAGGGCATGAGAGAATGCGCCAGAAATGCGGCCCGAACTGGCCTGGCAGGAGGGCAGAGGACGATGAAGACTTTGCGCCCGGCATAGTCCAATTTCTTGGACTCCTTGTCGGGAGGTTTGTCCACATCCCTAGTGTTCCCGGCGCCGGAAAATGCTGTCGGTAACTAGCCCCTCGGCTGAGGGGTGTTCCGAAAAACCGGACAAGGAACCGGTAGGAACCGCATACTTCCTGGCCATCCTGGCCGAGGGCGCAGGACAGGAAGCAGGGCGCTGCCAGAGCTCCAAGGCCGGGCCCACTATGGCCTCGGCCACCGGAAAGGCCTCCGTAGGGGAATCCCCTCGGTCCAGTATCTCCGTGAGGGGATACCTGGCCCGCTTAGACACAGGTTCGAGCTTCATCCCGGTGGACTCCGAGATGAGCCGAAGCAATCCCAGATAGGACGAAGGGTTATCGTCCATCGACTGACCTCCAGAGGACTCCAAGTCTACTCACCTGGAGAAAAGGGAGGAATCGCCGTCGGACTCTGAAGAGTCCGCAAAGAGCTGCCTCGGGCCTGAGCCACCCTCCACCTGCCGAGGTCGATCGGGAGTGAGGGTAACAGACAGCCTATGGGGCAGTCCCTGAGCTGACCGAGAATTCTTGTTCGGAGCCCCAAATAACGGCTGTGGAGGTGGAGGTTCCACCGGAATCGGTGGAGCAGCTGATTTTGGCCGAACAACCGGCCTGGGAACAGGCTCCTCGGGTAAGTCGAGGGGTTGTTTCGGCCGCTCTGGTGACAGCCACTTAATGGCCGGGGAAGGTGACGGCGTCGGCTTGTTCCCGGTCACAAGGAGCTGTTGCCACATGAGGTCCTCGTATCGTCGACGTAACTTACGTCGAAGCCTCCCCTCATCAGAGGACGAGAGGCGGTGCCGCTTACCGCGGTGCCGAGACCGCCTATGACAGCGGGATCGGCTGGACCGCGAAGAAGTCCGAGACCGAGACCCTCGGCTTTTCCGAGGGCGGGGGAGGGACGGGGGGGAACCGGCTCTCCCCTCGGCTCGGAGGGTTCACCCGAGGGCTCTGGAACCGGAGGCACTGGCAAGCCCACGGGATCCTCAACTCCCACCAGGGAACTGGGGAGAGGGATTCTCGGCCATGCAACAACCCGATCAGCAGTCGAGAAAAATCTCACGACTGCGTCGTGAGTCTCGGTCAACTGACCTGGCGGAGACACCGTGAGACCAGTGGCGGAGTCGACCGAAGAATTAGGAACCAGTCTTATACGAGAGCTACAGAGGGAACCTGAGCTTCCAAGCAGTAAGGAAGATCTGGACGTCATGGGGCGGAGCGAGAGTTTTACCAACCGGTGGGTGGGAGGAGCCAGCTTGAAGACCTTCCGGCAAGATTTAAGCGGCAAGGATACCTGCCAGACAGTGTGGATGAACAACATATCCATGTCCTAGAAACTTCTTTAAACAGGAATTTTGCATAGGCGCATAGAACAACCTTGTCCTTATGGAAAAAACGAATAAGTAACTCCACAGATAACAGGTGGTGCTCCTCCACCTGTTGGGCTGAGGGATGGTGACCAATATCGTGATATTCCACAAGTGTGAGAGAAGACACTTGCCCATAGGTTTGAATGGTTTATCGATTATCCATGACAGCACCAGTGGTAAGTCCCACGGTGGAGATGGTTCGTGCACTGGAGGGTACAGATGGTGAAACCCTATAAAGAAACAGCCACCCACTTTGTTCTGCACCTCCGTCAGCATAGCTGCACTGATACGGTATGCCAGAATGGTGGCCAGGTGCACCTTGAGGGACATGGCTTGCAACCCTGCCGGACAAAGGGATCAGTAGTAGTTGAGAATGTGTGACAAGGACTGGAGAGGGGCAGAAATTCACACTCTTCACACCAACACAAAACCCTCTTCCCACATGCAAATATATGCCTTGCAAATTAGCTCCTTCTGAGATGCCTTCAGTTCCCAGAGAACATCCTCAGAAACCCAAGGTCCTGGAACTCTAGTGGCTCAGGAACAAGGTAGTCAGGTGCAGGGACTTCATGTTCAGTTGCCCGATTGTGCCCTGGACCTCATCAACAGGTACATCAGAAGTGAAAACAGCCCTGGTAGTCTGTTACCGAGACCGATGCCAGAACTGGTGCAGTTAGTCCAGTGCTATCAGAATGAGTGCACCCTCTTCCTCCTCACCTTGAGAACCAACTTTTGGACAACAGAAAACTGAGTGAAGGCATACTGGAGGTATTGAGCCCAGTATCAAGCGAACACGTGCCCTAGCAGAGCAACCTGCTGAGGGGGATGGGAACAGAGCAACCTCAGGTTCCTGTTTTCCCAGGAAGTAAACAAAATCCACTAAATGTGTTCTCCCTACTAAGAACTCCCGAGTTACCACCTGCAAGTGTTGCTACCACTCGTGGGCCACCTCTTCCACACACAGTGCCCACCAGCTTGTTGTTCAATACTAAGACATGGAGTGCTACTAAGTCGGAGTGCTGGGAGAGTACCAGATGTTCTCAGCACTTTCAGACACAGGAAAGGAGCGTGTGCCTTCCTGTTGAATCAGGAAAACCTAGTGGTCATGTAGCCCATGTTAATCTGGACAACCAGACTTTGGACTAAGTGGTGTGAACTCCACCTGTGCAACAGCATGGAGTTCCAGCAGTTTGATGTGAAGCAGTCTCACTCAACAACCAGAACCTATGCTCTTTGTGGTCCAGAAGATGTGCACCCCAGCCCACCAGAGGCACATCTGTCATCACAGCAATCGAGATCTTTGTCCAGACAAAGCGGATGCCTTCTAAGAGGTCCATGGGGCACAGTCACCAACAGGTGGCAGCCAGCATCAGCTGGGTCACCTGAGCCAGATGGTTCAGGGCTTTGTGAGACTGGGACCACTGTCACTCCAGTTCCCAATGACATAGTTGCATGTGCCACTGGGCCCAACCTACCATGGTCATGGTAGAGCCCATAAAGTGAAGAAAATCACAAGCCGGGCAATACTACCCAACCAAAAATGACCGGGTCCTTTAACCTGCCAGGGGCAGATGATGTGTAGCTTAAAAGAAACCCTGCTTGACTCCAATAAACAGTATCACCTACTCTGGGGTGAGCTCAGAATTGGCGAGACTGACCATTGTGCAAAGATCCTGGAACATCTAGATGGCAAGATCCTTAGACTGTTCCATGTGCTGTAATGGCCTCCTCGTGATGAGCCAGTCGTCAAGGTACTGAAAACCTTGATGTTTTGGAGTCTGAGAGACACCGCCACGATTGACAAGAATTTGGGGAACACCCAAACTACTGAGTATAGGCTGATTGGCATTGCTCTGAATAGATACAAGATTTCATCCACCCAAAAATGGAGGAACAGTCTATGTGATGGACAGATGGTGATGTGGAAATATGCATCCTGGAGGACCAGGCAGCAAACCTAAGCCCCTGACCCCAGGGATGGAATGATCTGGTGCACCATTACCACTGAAAACTACTAACTGAATTAACTTATTCTGGATTCACAAGCTGAGAATGGTATGCCAGTCACCCATTCATCTGGGTACCAGAAAACACTGTGATATGAACCCCTACCGAGTTCGGTTTTCAGGGATAAGCTCCATCACATACCCCAAAGGGAGCTCATGAAACTCGCTACATAATGTGGGAAAAGACTCCAGTGAAAGTGTGTCCTCCAACCACTAAAGAGAAAAAGCTCAAATTCAAGGGAAAACCCCAATCCCGCCATCTTCAGGACCAGTTGTGCAACATAATAGTGAGCTAGTGTGGCAGTAAGTGGAAGAGTCAGTCCCCTAACTGAAAGAAGCAGCAAGGAACAGGACAGAGAAGGTATGGGGCCCCTCTTTCCTTCAAATTTTGCTCCTTGGGCAACTTATTCCACTTACCCATCACTCTTTCAGTGAAAAAATGCTTGCAGATATCTTTCTTGAATCTACCTCCTACCCATTTCAATGAATTCTACCTCATTCCTGTGTTCTTGCTTTCTGTGAAAATGCCATTGAGTTCCACTCTGTTTATCCCATGCAAGTACAGTAGTTATATAAGAACTTACCATAACAGTATATCTTCGAGAGGAGCTCTTGCAGCAGGCCAACACCAGTAGGACTAAGCTGCCAGGCTACAGAACCACATTGGGAACTTTCTGGCTAGCAGTCCACCACTGAGGACCACCCACTGTAGAAGTCACCCTCTGACATCAGCCTATCCTATAAGGTGGGCAGTCCCCCATACACCCTCCTCAGTTCTCCTGCTGGAGACCCAGACCAGGCAGAAAAAGAAGAACCAAGGAGGTTCCCAAGAGCCAAGTAAGATAAGGGAAGCAGAAAACCTACCCGAATGGAAGAGTATTACAGCATAGAAAAAGAAGGAGGAAGGAGGGAGGGAAAATTAGGGCCTGCTGCAAGAGCTCCTCTCAAAGATCTACTGTTATGGTAAGTTCTTACGTAACTGTACTATCTTACTTCAAGGGAGGCTCTTGCAGCAGGCCAATACTGGTAGGACAGAGTCCCAAGCAGTTCCAGTAGTGTAAAGGAAGCCGCACTGGGAGGAGATTAGACAGTGGCCTAAGAAAGAGGGCCCTGCAGAACAGCGAGGTGGAAATTGGCCCTATGCCTAGAAGCAATGTTCAGACTGTAATACTTGGTGAAAGTGTAGACAGAACTCCAGGTGATGCTGCACAATGTCCACAGAAACATTCCAGAAACAAGTTGTGGAGGCAGTCATACTCCTGGTGGAATGGTCCTTATAAAATGGGTGCTAAAATCCTGTATTCTGATTTGTCAAAATAGGTCACTTGACCATGGATTAATCCCTGTAAACCCACAGTTGCCATGCCTGTTCTACAAAATCCTGAGTGACACCAATGTAAAGTGACCTTTTCAGATCACTCCACCACAGAAACATGTAAAAAAAAAAAAAAACACAACTACGGCATCCTGATTAGGACAAATCCACCTAGTGGAGAACTACAACTATGGCATCCACAGAAGGACAAACCCATTAGGCGGAAGAACTATTTTATTACAAATGCATGTAAACAGTTTTTTTATTTTTTATATATTTATTTAGGTAAGTCTCTAAAATAAAGTTGCCCATTTTACAAGGGGATTAACCCACTCCAGAGCATTAATCCATGCGTGGGTGGTTGAAGTCACTCGGCCTGCAGCCGCCTGCCTCTCCCCCAGTGTGTGGATTAATGCTCAGTAAACCCATGCTCTGTGCCGTGGGCTAATCCCTCCTTAACCACTCCCAGAAGGTCCTTGTACTTACGATAGCAATAAACAATGCAATTTGCTAACCACTTAGACAAACACTGTATGGATACTGAAGTGCCCTCTTTCTTGGGAGTGAAGAAAATGAACAGCTGGCCAGACTTCCTCGAAGCCTTGGTCTGGTACGACTAGTGTCATAAGATTCTATTACATCCAAGATCTGGAGCAGATTCCCCCGATTGGAATACTCAGGATAATAAACGGGCAGGTGGACGGACTGGTTCAAAGTATGAATGCTGTGGTCTACTCTGTATATATGAATGTATTGCTGCCTCTTCCATTTATATATTATTTTTTTTTTTACTTCTGCTGACTACTCTGCATATATGAACGCTGTTGTCTCGCTGTATAATGAATGTATTGCAATGTATTCCTCGGTGCATCTGGGATCAAGTGGTACTCTGCTCAGTATACCTTCCTGGTAAACTCTTAAATAAATAAATACCTCCGACATCACCTTGGGAAGAAACTTAGGATTATGCGCAGACACATCCTGTCTTTGTGAAAAACTAAATAAGGCTCCTTACACATAAGAGCCTGAAGCTCAAGAAATCCTTTGAGCAGAGTAACAGCAACTAAAAAGAGCGCTTTCCATGACAGAAAGCGCGAGCTTGCAAGTTGTGGCCAGTTCAAAGGAGGCAACATGAGTTTCTCCAACATAAAATTAAGGTCCTATGGAGGGACTGGGTCCAGATTGGGAGGTTTCAGATGCAAAATGCCCAACAGAAAGGTGCAAGACACATCAAATTGAGTCACGGCCCTGCCCTTGATAGGTACACGGTACGCAGAGATGGCAGAAGATGCACATTGAGGAAGGAGTACTCCAACCACGAATCTGAAAGGGAGAGAAGATACTTCAGCACTTGATTCACCGGACAAGTCAAGGGGTCCAGCTGGCATGAAGCAGCCCAAAGGGAGAAGTGTTTCCATTTTATGGCATAAGTAGCCCTGGTTTAGGGTTTTCTAGCAGCCAACAGGACATCAGCAACCCTAGAGAAAACTCCAAAGCGGGAGATGGCTAAATCCACATAAGCCACACATGGAGATGCCAAGATTTTAGATTCAGATGGACCAGGGTGCCCTGGTCTTGGGACAGCAAAGTCGGTGCAAAGGGAGCAAGGGCACTGGAGGTTCCACCACCAGCTACTGCAGCAAGGGGAACAAAATTTGATGTAGCCGGAAGGGGGCTCTGAGAATCATCTCTGCCTCCTTCAACTAGAGCTTAAGTAGTACCCTCTGAAGGAGCAGGAAGGGAGGGAAGGTGTACAGAAACCTTCCCTTCCAGAAGGACGATGTGTTTCGCCAAAAAACTCCAGGCGCATGATCAGGCGAGCAAAAAAGTGGTAATTTTGCATTGAGTGGGGACGCAAAAAGGTCCAACTCTGGCTGACCCCATCTGCCAAATAGATCTTCGACCACCAGGGTCGGAAGCTCCCACTCGTGAGCCCGTGACTGGGAGTGCCTGAGACTGTCCGCCAGGACATCTTGGACACCTGGAACGTGTATGGTGGTGAGCTCAAGACCGTGCTCGATGGCCCAATACCAAACCCTCATCGCCTCCAGGCACATGGGTTACGAGTGAGTGCCCCCCTGTTTGCTGATGTAATACAATGCACACATGTTGTCCATCTGCACCAACAGAGGACAAGGGAGGAGATGAGTCTGGAAGGCCTGCAACGCATACAGCACTGCTCGCATCTCCAGCAGATTGATGTGGAGACCCTGTTCCACTTCTGTCCAAGTGCCTCGAGTCTGGTGAGCATCCAAATGAGCTCCCCAGCCCAGAACAGAGGCGACTCATGAGAATGTGACCAGAGGCCGGAATCTGAAAGAAGCCCCCCCCGAAGCAGGTTGGCTGGTTCTAGCCACCACGACAGGAGTCTTGATAGGGTTGTAGACATGACCATCTGGTCCAGGTCATCCATGTGTTGATCCCATTGAACTCTCAGTCTACTGAGGTAACTACATGTGAAAGCAGGCAAGAGGAACTGTGGCAATGGCTGTTGCCATGTGACCCAAGAGTTGCAAGAAGACCCTGGTGGGGACCTGGTGACTGGAGGTGAACAGGTGGGCCTGGGCCATCAAGCACTCTGCCATGTCCACGGGCAAGAACACCATGCCCTGGGTGGTATCCAGAACTGCCCCGATGTAGTGGAGGCACTGACAAGAGAAAGATAGGACTTTTCCAGGCCTTGGGTATGACCATCAACCAGCCAGAGGTGGAAGGTGAACTCCAGACTCTGACAAGCGGTCCCTGGAGGAGCTGCCGACAGGTAATCATCCAGGTAAGGAATACATAGAAACCATGTCTCCACAAGGCAGCCACTACTGCCACAAGGCACTTGGTAAAGACATTGGGGGCTGAGGAGAGGCCAAAGGAGGGCCCTGAATTGGAAATAGAAGCGGAGGAAGCGCCAATGCAAGCGAAAAATTTTGATATGCAGATATGCATCCTGCATGTCCAGAGAACACAGCCAGTCCCCCAGTGTAGCAGGGGGCAAAAACCCCTGAAGGGTGACCAGCAGGAAGCATTTGTAGTCCATGTAGAAGTTTAACAGACTCAGATCCAGGATGCACCAGAGATCCCTGGTCTTCTTCTGGACTAGGAAGAAGTGGGAGTATAATCCCTGGCCCCACTGAGCTGAAGGGACAGGCTCTATAGCTCTTTTTTGCAGAAGTGCCTGAATTTCCTCCCAGATGCGAGATGCATGAGCTGGAGGGTAAACAGAGGTTCATGGAAGATTTTCTGGGGGTCACTCCAGAAGCTCTAGCATGTGGCCATGTTCTATGATCAGGACCCAGTTGTCCAAAATGACTGACCGCCACCGTCGAGGGGTGAGCCGATCTATCCGAACGTCTCCCCAGAACCCATTCTGGGGGGTGGGGGTTTCCAAGGAGTCAGAAGATAGGAGCGGGCACTGGAAGGGGGACTGTTGAGGCCTGAGGGGTTCTGATAGCAGCCGTGAAGGGGGCTGATGCTGCTTTGCATTTGCACTGATCTTTGGCAGGTGGGAGGGTCTGATTGTGGGAGGAGCACCGAAAACGAGGGCCTGACCTGTCTTAGGCTGGGAATGATACATCAAATGAATGGACCATGGCCAGACTCTTGGAGGGAGAAAATGAGAGCCTGGACAGCCACCTCCAAACAAGGGCGTCCAAATGTTGGACGGTACATCAGAGGCAAAGTCAGACTCCTAAAATTAGGAATGGTGCCAGAGGCAGATGCCTGCAGCTGCTCCCTTGCCCGAGGCACCCACAGCATATGCAGCCCAAGGACGTGGTTGCCCACACTGGAACCTGCCTTAAGGAGCTGTGCTAGCTGAGTTTGGAGGGGCTGTTGAGCAAGGCCTGGACTAAGTCCTAGCCTGGTCCCAGAGGACATTCTGGTACTGAACCATGTGGGCCAGGTAGTTGATGGCCCTGATGGCCAGGGTGGGAAGAAAAAAACACCTGTCCATGTGGGTTAGCTGCCTGGATTCCCTGTCAGAAGGAAGAGCACTGAGGTGCCTGGGCTTCTTAGTGCAGTCATGCACTGCGTTGAAGACCACAGAGTCAGCCTTGGGTTGGTCCTCTAAAATGGGCTTGCACGCTGGAGCTTGGTAGAGGTGGTCTGCCTTCTTAGGCACCACTGTACTGGTAGACGGATGGTTTCAAGCCGCCCTAGTGAAATCTTTGTAAGAGTCAGTGGGGGGGGGGGGGAGACAACTACAGAGAGGGTGTCAGGCTTCCGCAAGTACACAGCTAGACGCTTTGGGTCCTGTTCCTCCATTTCCCAGCCCACAGTAGCCTGGATGTGACACATGACTGCTATGAAAGATGGATCATCAGAAGGGGACTTGGTAACCACTTGGTGGATTCCTCGCCATCTGAAGAATCCCCTGGGATGGAGGAAGACTGAATAGTCAGAATCCTCCTCATCTGGCTCCTCTGGCTCGCCGGTCGGCAGGCAGTCATCTTGGCGAGCACCAAAGCTGCATCAGGTCTGAAGCCTACAGACCCCAGCGTATGGGGAGCACCTGCAGCTGAATGCCCCCGATCCAAGGGCGGAAAGTCCCCAGAAGGCCATCTAGGGGATGCCAGAGGAGGGCTCTGAGGAGCGGGGGTCTGTTTCTGCATTAAAGACCACTTCGCAGAAAACAGAGCATTACAGTCCACTGGGAAAGATAGTTATAAACCAGTGGGTAAGGGTAGGTCAGCAGCGGATAGGGGAAAGGTGTTGGAGCCGGTGGAGCCAGTGTCAGATATGCCAGCATGGGACCGGCTGGCATCGGGAAAGGCAGCACAGATGCTGGGCCCACAGGCTGTGGCAGCAGCAGTGCATGTGGCGGCCCAGTGGGCACCAGGTGCCTGGGAGGAGAATCTGCCGGTGCCAGCAGAGGAGAAATGGCTGTCTGGTGTGGGGGGGGGAGAGAGAGAAGATACCTCCCTGGAAAAGGCAGCGGCGACACCAGGCTGGATGGAACAGCAGTAGCCTGCTACAGGGTGCTGCCTAGAGGACTGGTCAGACCCAGAAGAGGGACTGGGTAGGCAGCATCTTGGCTGGGGGGGGGGGGTCAAGGCAGGGGAGCAAACGCTGGTCAAATCCATGGCAGCCAAGCCTCCTGGCTGAAATCCCGTGGATGTAATGGGCCCGAGTGTCAGGGGCTGAGGAACAGGAGACAAAGTCCCATGCCCTGTAGAATCGCAACCCATGACAGAGATAAGGGAGGGTGACAGGGCCACTGGCAGCCCTGCAGAAGGACAGGCGGAGCCGTAGGGGCTGACTCTGCTGCGGCTGAAGGCTTATGTGGAAACCACTATCGGGAAGCAGACCGTTTCTGGTCCTGGTGCTTGTGTCTGTGCTTCCTGCCAGATTTTTCCTGGAATCGGGAGGAGGAGGAAACCCTGGATGACCGGGGTGGTGAAGCCAAATAGCTCATGGCCTGCAACTCCTTTTCCATTGCAACAAGCTTCTGCTTGATAAGATGGCTCTCCAGAATTTTGAGATAACGTCTCGATTGGCCTGGTTGAATTTCTGGAAAATCTAGCAGGCTTCGGTGTCATGACTGGAACCTACAGACAAGATACAAGCAGAATGACTGTCTTCAAGAATCTGATTGCCGCATGCACACTTTGTGTGGAGCGGTCGGATGACGAGGCAGGTGTAGAAGACAAACCCGACGCCGAAACACTGAATAATCGATGTTAATACTGGTAGAGAAAGGAAAATAAAGCACGGCAAGCGTGGAGTAATGGCAGTTGACTGTGGCTGCAGCATCCACCAAGGTCCGACGTGCGTGGGTTGATAGCAGAAAAAGAACTGAGGAGGGTGTGGGGGATCACCCACCATTATAGGATAGGCAGATATCAAAGGGTGATGTCAGCGGTGGGCAGTCCCCCAGGGTAGACTGCTAAGTTAGAAAATTTTCTGTGTGGTCCTGGTACCTGGCGACTTAGTCTTACCAGTGTTGGCCTACTGCAAGAGCCTCCTTTGAAGTAAGATTTGCAAGTTACTATTATGTCCTCCCTCCCCTTCCTGATCTCTAGTGTGTACATGTCGAGGTTCTGCAACCAATTCATTTGGTAATGCAGCCATGCAGTACACTAGGAAATGCTGATCAGGTTGATTCTTTCAAGTACATTGGAGTTTGGCTGGACTGTCACCTAGGCTCCTTCAGTCATGTGTATGCCATCCATCAAAAAATCCACCCTAAGCTCAGTGCAGTAACAAAGCATGTATCCCACTCTCCACCCATAGTGAGATATTAAAAATGATCCTCCCAGTCTAACTCTGGAGATTTTGCATATAGTGTGGCATCTAATTCTATTGCTGATAGACTACAAAACCATTTTTCACTCCTGCTGCTGCTTTGACCTAGACTGTCACCCTCACAGTCATTACTGCACCCTGAACTCAACCCCCTCTCACTACCCTCTTGAAGCTAGGTACCTCCCACTGTACCCTTATCTTGAAATTCTGGTTTGGAGCAGCTAGCCCAGTGGTGCAGAGGGCTGAGATGCTGGACAGCTTACCTCTCATGCTGGTAACCAGGATGGGATACAGATTCGAGGCGTCTGGGAGCTGGCAGGCGGGGAGGGGGTGAGAGGAGGATTGAGCAGCCCTGGGGCAGCTCTCTTCTGATGGGTGGTCGTTGCTCCCACATGGTTCTGCTGCCACTGGGTGGTGGTCAGTGGCTGGCGTGGGTGGGAAGGAGAGGCAAGTCACAGAGAGTGTCTCGAGCCACAGCATGTGCATGCCTCCACATGCACGCATGCGGTCAGAACAGGAGAAAAACTGGGATGAATACAGGGCATAAAATATGTATGGGAAAAAATTCTGGTTTGAATCACCACACCCTTACCTTAGCTCCCTTTTACCTGTTCCTCTTCTCTTCTTACTCCACCTGCAACTCTGACAACCCTCTCTCCCCTCCGCACAAAACCATTTGCAAGTCAACCTGCCTTCATCTTGAGATTCTCCCGACTGGTCCAACCTTCCCAGTGCTACTGCTCTGCCTCGTCAATGACATCATGACCATTTCTGCTACTGCAACTGACTCTGCCTGTTATCTTCAGCTTTTGGGCTCCTACAACTGCCCACCCAACAGATATTAGATTATAAACAGGGTTGCCAATCTACGTTATTAAGTTACACTCTCACGGCACTATGATTCACACTTCACCACGGCTGTTTTAATATGATGTACTGCACCTTTGTTGCACTGATTTATCATGTACTGCTTGTTCTCTGTTCCCTTCCCAGGACAAATCTGGAAACTAGCAGATGCCAGCTCAGAAAGCCCTTTCTGGTAACAGTTTTGAAATACACCTACATACATGAATCTTTTTTGTGAAATGTGTTTTAGTAGGCATGCTCTATGGATATCCAGAAACCTCTGACTTTACCTACTGTAGCTTTACTGTACAGTACAAATATTCTAAAGAGAACAGTTTGAAGGTAAAACAGTTTACTGCATTATAAGCCAAGAACAACTAGTAAACAAAGCATGGGGCTGCATACTTTATGCAAATGTGTACTGCCTTACCAATTAATATGAATCCCAGCCCAATGAGGAAGGTTAGAATGTAACCCCGCAGTGGTTCATTGTTCTTGCCATATCCAACAGCAAACATCTGGAGGCCTGGATAAATATTGTCCTTGCACAAAGCCTGTGGATGAAGAGATGTAGCTTTTAATACATTTGCAAAATTATTACACTCATTTTGCCTTAATGAAATACTAACAGTTTTGTAAAACCCAGCGGATGTGCCTATCACTGCAGGTCGGGGACTGAAAGGTTAGTCATCCAGCTGGTACAATGCCCATGCAGCAGTGATTCTGAATACTGAGAATCATCTTTATTGTAAAGGACACCGCTGACCTACCAGGGCCAGAAAAAATGTTTAGCTCAAACAGTGATTTAAAACCCATGAAATGCTTCTTTTTTTTGGGGGAGGGAGTTGGGGCAAAACACTGTTTGGCAGTCTAGCATTAAAATGCAGCACTAGCAATATTAATATGGCTAGAATTTTAACTACAACTTCGTTGAAACAACATTTTTAAGCAAAACTAAATCCAGATTACAATTAGCAATTATTTAAAATAACATTCTTTATGTGTAAGGGTCATTACTGGCTCTGTTAAAAAGCTTAATTTGTCAAACACTTCAGTCGCTGTGGAATGCCACTGGGGTCTATTCTGCAGTCTTTGATTTCTTGCATGTATTTCCTTGTGCTTGCCACCTCTTTTAGTGGAATGTTAAGGGAGCTGGGAGACAGTGGCGGAGCTGGGGGGGTTGCTGGGGCGGTCACCCCTCCTGGTTGCCCAGTGTGAGTAGTGGTGCCCCACCACCATCTTTATTCAATGTTTAGTGCCATTGTGGGCCCATGATTGACTGAATGCCCCCGGCTCCCAAATGCTCCCAGACATGGCTCCTAGCCACTGACACGTCTCAAAAACTAAGAAACTCACCGTTGTAATCTTGTTTCTTCTGGGGATCACTCATATGACTGAACAAATGCAGTCAGCCTTCAGTGTTATACTGCCACGAAGAGATGGAATGTATGCAAATGACAGAACTCTAATTGGCTCGTGCCAATTTCAAATTGCTGCCCTAGTAACTTCTGCACTCAGTGCTTCAGATTCATATGTAGCCTACAGGGTAAATACCATCTAGCTATCCAATTATATGGATTAACCCCCTTTTAATAACATCCCATTAAACCTAAAGAAAAATTACTCACCTTAGTAATGTTGTTTCTTCTAATGGAGTCTTGCTGTATTCTGACATATGCAGTTAGGTCCTGCCTTTCAACTGCCCCAGAGAACAAAGGGTTAACTTTTCTATGCCTTGCATAGAACGTTCATCACGAGCTCAGCTGAAGCCCCTGTCTGCTGCTGTTTAAACTGCAACAGTCAGATCTTTACGAGCAAAGACTCACTAGGTGTTCTGTGTGGAAACTGTAAAATTCTTACTAGCCAACTGGCAAATATATAAAATGTTTTCTGGTTTCAAAGGAAGACTCAAGTCAGGAAGCAAAACAAAACACATCCAAACACAACATCCCACCCAAACAAAAGAGGGTGTAAAAGGACACCTCTAGGGTGCCAACACTGCTCCTGCCCACCCACATCCCAAAACTAGTTCTGAGAGGGAGGCAGGGAATCAGAATACAGCAAGACTCCATAGAAGAAACAACATTACTAAGGTGAGAATTTTTTCTTCAAACAACATGAAGACTTGCTGTATTCTGACATATTCAGACTACTAAGCAGTACCTCCATGGAGGAGGAACAGAACCTACTTTGGGAATAGGCTCTGAAGTACTGCTGTGCCAAACCGAGCATCACTCCTAGCCTGGATATCCAGAGAGTAATGCTTGGTGAAAGTATGGACTGTTTTCCAGGTGGCTGCTTGACAAATTTCTAAGAAAGGAATATCCCTGGCAGCAGCCAGGGAAGCAGCTGTACCTCTTGTGGAATGAGCCCTCAGGCCTGAGGGTGGAGTTCTACCCAGTTTTTCATAGCAGACTTGTATACAAGAAACAATCCACCTGGCAACAGATCTCTTCGTGGCAGGTTTGCCTTACCAACTTCTCCATAACTAAGAAACAACTGGAGGGATTCAAACCCTGACCCTTGTGCAGCTCTATATAGTAGCTAGGGCTCTTTTAACATCAAACTGTGTAGCCTCCTCTCTCCGAGAAGGAATGGTCAGTGAAGAAACAGGCAGAGATATAGACTGGTTGAGGTGGCAATCTGAAACCACTTTAGTTAAGAACTTTCTGTTAGTTCTAAGGACCACTTTATCTCTGTGAAAAGAGATGAAATCGATTCCACTGACAGGGCTTGCAATTCACTGATACGTCTGGCAGAAGTAATGGCTACCAAAAACACAGTTTTCCAAGTCAAGTAGTTAAGCTCTGCTGAGGACAAAGGCTCAAAAGGGGTTGCATAAGCTGAGCAATGCAAATGTTAAGGTCCCAAGCAGGAGCAGGATCCTAAAGGGGATTGGTGTGAAGCAATCCCTTGAAAAACTTACAGAATACAGGATGGGATGACAGAGAGGAAGACTTGCCTACTGACAGGAAAGCAGAAACAGCTGCCAAGTACACTTTGAGGGTAGCTGGTCTGAGGTCTAGGCCATTAAGATGGACCATATAATCCAGAACCATAGGCAATTCAGCAGAGTCTGGAGAAATACTCTTCTTAGAACACCAAATGCTGAATCTTTTCCATCTGGAGTTGTAAGTCTTCCTGGTGGAAGGCTTTTGAGAAGCCTTAAGGATATCCAGAACCCCTTGGGAAAGATGCAGATCTGCAAACTAACTCTCCAAGAGTCAAGCCTTGAGATTGAGAGACTGAAGATTCGGGTAACAAATCCTCCCCTGAGAGGATGTTAACAGGTTGTAATTCCTGGGAAGAGACAGGGGTAGGTGGACTGTTGGGGACAGCAACAGGGGATACTATGGCTGTCTGGCCCAGTCTGGAGCAATCAGAATCACTTTGCATGGTTGTGACCTTATCTTGACTAACACCCTGAACAGGACAGGGAAGGGGGGAAAAGCATCTAGAAATTTCCCTTCCCAGTTCAGAATCCGAGCATCCGGGGGACTGAGCCCAAGACTGGGGGTCTGCAACAAAAGAGGGGAAGTTGGTGATTGTCTGGGGCTGCAAAAAGATCCATCTCTGGAGTGCCCCATCTCGAGAAAATCACTTTCAAAACCAGAGGATCCAGGGCCCATTCATGATGGCCCTGGGATATTCTGCTCAGTGCATCTGCTAGGACATTGTCCTTGCCTGGGAGGTGAACTACTATCAGAGAGGTTTGCAGGGAACAGGCCAGGGACCACAACTTCATAGCTTCAGTGCACAAGGCCGTAGACCGAGTGCCTCCTTGCTTGTTGATGTACCATATGGTGGTGGTGGTGTCTGTTCTGACCTGAACCACCTTGTTCTGTACAGATTTGGAAAAAGTTTGCAGTGCCAGAAACACTGCTCTGAGTTCCAAGAGATTGATGTGAAGCAGAGATTCCTGAGGTGACCACAGTCCTTGGGTGGTAAGATCCCCCAAATGGGCTCCCCAGCCCAGCAGGGAAGCATCTGTGGTGAGTATCACTGAATGAGACTGAGTGACAAATGGAACCTTGTCTCAAATTGTCCTGATCCTGCTACCATTGCAAGGCTTGGATCAGGGTTCAGTCACTGGGATTAGTTTGGTAAGGAAATCCTTTCTTTAGGACCAAAAAGGCTCTTAAGTGGAACTGAATGTCCCTCATTTGGAATCTTGCTCCCTGGACCACTGCTGTGGAGGCTGCCATGTGGGCCAGTAGCTGAAGGAAATGCCTTGCTGGTCAAGACACCTGAAGGGTGAATGAAGAGGCCAGTTCCATAAGGGTCCTTGCCCCTTCCAGGGGAAGGAAGGCTCTTGCCTTTACCGTATCCAGTTCTGCACCTATGAAGGTGATGAGCTGCACTGGTTCGAGAACTGACTTTGGTAGGTTGAGAGGGAATCCTAAGGAATGAAGCACTTGCTGGGTCACTTGCAGATGTGATTTGACTTGGTCTGGAGACTGACCTACTATGAGCATCCAAGTATGGGAAAATGGAGATCTTTTGTCTTCTTAGGAAAGCAACAACAATTGCCAGGCACTTTGTGAAAACCCTTGGGGCTGATGTTAGGCCAAAGGGCATTGCTCTGAATTGATAGTGGCCTGAGGGCAGCTCTAACCTGAGGTACTTTCTGTGGGAGCACCTGATGGGAATGTGAAAGTAGGCATCTTTGAGGTCCAGGGAGGCTAGCCAGTCCCCTGGCCTTAGAGAGGGAAGGATAATTCCCAGAGTTACCATTTTGAACTTTGGCTTTAAAAGATGTTTGTTCAGATATCACAGGTCCAGGATGGGTCGCCACTCTCCTGTCTTTTTGGGGGTTAGGAAGTACCTGGAGTACAATCCTTTGCCACTGTGTGGGTTGGGAACTCTCTCTATAGCTCTGAGAGCTAGGAGGGAAGAAACCGCTGCCTCTAGGGCAAGGGTCTCTTGAGAGATTTGCAGGTGGAAAAAATCTGGCTCTCATCTTGGGAAATTTTTTGAAGCCGAGAACCAGTCCCTGGCTTACTACTTCCAGGACCCACTTGTCTGATGTAAGAGACATCCAGTCCTGGACAAAGTAAGCCAGCCTGCCCCCTACTGGTATAGGAGAATCGACCCGGGCAGACCCATCAGGGTATCTGCTTGGCAGGGGCTTTAGGCTGAGGGGTGGATGCAGGCCTGCTCATCCCCCTTCTGCCTCTCCATCTAAAGAACCCCTCTGTGAAAAGGAAGAAGAGGAGGCCTGAGCTTGGTAAAAAGGCCTTTGGAAAGGCCTGCCCCTGCCCCTGGACTGCTGCCTTTGAGGAGTTGCTTGCCTTTCTTTGGCCTGAGCACTCCTGTAAGTGGTCCTGCACTCATCCATCTTCTTCATGTAATTCTCTGTCTGCTCCCCAAACAGAGAATTATCAATTACAGGAAAATCCATGGCCTTAGCCTGGATATCCTGTGAGAGGCTAGTACATCTGAGCCAAGCCATCCTCCGAAGAGCCACAGATGTAGCCATGACTCTTGATGATACATCATTGGAGTCTACAGCAGCATGAAACTGTACTTTCGATGCCTCAATCCCATCAGCAGCCACCTGCTCCAGCTCCTTGGCAAGCTGCTCAGGAGCCTGTTTAGCCAGTGTCCCACCTGGACTTCTGGTACCTGGCTGTATAGGCCATATAGTTAGCCTGCCTGATTCCCAAAGATGCTGCCATGTATTGTTTCTTTGCCATGGCATCAGTCTTCCTGGAGTCCTTGTCTGGGGGGTGTGATGCCAAGGGAATGTTTGCCTTATCACAGGCAGCAGCCTGCACAACTCCAACATGGCTGCATTGCTCAAAAAATGAACTCTGTGTCTGAGCCTGAGAGAGTGTACCTCTTGTCCATTCGTCTGTCCACAGGAGGTATAGAATTAGGAGACTTAAGAATTTTTTGTGTCTGTTTGCCAAAGGATTTGTGGAGGGGAATAGACTCCTGGACTCTGGGATGTCCATCATCTCAACATAATCAGGCTCTTCCTGATCCTCTACTGCTTCCTCCACAGGAAGCTGGAGGGTATCAGCCACCTTTCTGTAGAACATATAGTGTGAAGGGGACTCAGAAAGCTTAGGAGGAGAAACACCTGAAGGTCTGTCTGGGGAGATGTCCGGGTCAACAGGCACATCCAGACTTTCACCATCACCATAATCATCCTCATACTCTCCCTCCTCCTCCTCCGGTTCATAAAATTCTTCCAAAGTATAATCCGGAACTGGGGGAACCGACTGAACTGAGCCCCTGCCAGATGGTGCGATGCGATCAGAACTGAACTAAGCGCTTGCACAATCCTAATCGCCTTGGCTATCTCATCGTCGGTCGGAGTATGAAATTCTGGGTCTGAACTGGTAGATTTGTCTTTTCTTTTCCTTTTTGTTGGAACAGACTCCTCGGAATCGGCTCTCCTTTTGCCCGAAGAAGTATTGCCCTGGTCAGAGGGCACTCCTCCTGGTTCGGTCGGAACCAAACCGGGCTGGCCATCTGGGTCAGCGGACTTCTCAGCCTCCCTTTCCCTCAGTCTACCTAATCTCTTTTCCAGGGTAGATTTGGGAAAGTTCTTGCAAATTTGGCAGTCTGAATCGAGGTGGTCAAACCCCAGACAGTAAATACAGGTGGTGTGGGGATCAGCCTTAGCAAAGACCTCCCCACACACACTGCAGTGTTGAAACCCAGTGGGCCTGGTTTTTTTCTTGGGTTTCTCAGACATGGCCAACCTAACCAAAAACTTACCCTTTTTCGGCAATCCACCAGGCAAGACTCCCTATCGGGTTCCTGACAGTGTCACGGTCTTGGAAAAACGTAATTAAATCCGTTTTGTTTTTGAAAGCGATACGGACTGGTAACCACACTCTAAAAGTAAGCACAAGTTTTTTTACCTCAATTGGATCAGTTCCCACAGTTTACAAGTTCCACACAGAAAACAGAACAAAAACCTATCTAGTACTCACGGTACCACAGACAGAGACTTGAACAGACTATGCGGAAACAACAATTCAGTAGAAACCGACCGAAAACCGACACTTCAACCAACTTTTGAACCGAGCAGCAGGAGAAATCTCCGGAGCAACTGTTCAGTGAGGCGGAGTAAAGAATCTGACGGTCGCAGTTTAAACAGCAGACAGGGGCTTCAACCGAGCTTGTGATGAACGTTCTATGCAAGGCATAGAAAAGTTAACCCTTTGTTCTCCGGGGCAGTTGAAAGGCAGGACCTAACTGCATATGTCAGAATACAGCAAGACTTCATGTTTGAAAATCCCTAAAGTAGGGACAACAATAAATACCAACTGGTTAAAGAACTGAAACAGTAACTGTAGACAACATGTCCAAAAGGTCAGCAGGGATGCAGAAATAAAATCGCTCCCTTTATTAGGTTCAAGTAGGGGAGACAAGGTGAGAGCTTTAATCATAATGAGTGATCCCCTGGAAGAAACAACATTACTATAGTGAGTAATTTTTTCTTCTAACCTCAGGAATCATTCATTATGATTAAATGCAGACTACCAAGCAGTACCCTCTGGAGGTTAGGCAGAGAACCTATTTAGGGAACAGGTTTTGCAGAACTGCTGTGCTATATCTGGCATACTTCCGGACTGTATGTCCAAACTACAGTGCTTGGTAAAAGTGTACAGTTTTCTATGTAGCTGCTTTGCAGCTTTCCAAAATTGGCATGTCTCTTGCATCTGCTACTGATGCAGGTGTACCCCTGGTAGAATGTGCCCAGGGGGCCTTGTTTATCCACTTTACTATAATAGAACTGTATGCAAGCTACAATCCAGCATACAATTGTTCGTTTTGATGCAGGTTTACCTTTACCCACTTCCCCATAAGTGAGGAACAGTTGGGTATGCTCAGGCCTATGAGCCTTGGTCCTGTCAAGGCTGTGGATAAGAGCCCTCTCGACATTCAGGCTATGCAGTTTTCGCTCAGATGAGCTGGAATTCTCAGTGAAAGAGACTGGTAAAGTGACAGACTGGTTCAAATGAAAATCTGAGACCACCATAGGAAGTAATTTCCTGTCGGTCCTGAGTACGACCTTGTCCCTGTGAACTGATATAGTCTTGGTCTGTGCACGGGCCTGTAATTCACTCATTCTTCTGGCTGAAGTGATGGCAACCAGGAAGACAGTTTTCCATGTGACGTGCTTCAAGTCTGCAGTTGCCACGGGCTCAAGGAGGCTCAATGAGCTTGGCAATACAAATACTGAGATTCCGGGCGAAACTGGCTCCCTGAGAAAAGGGTGAAGATGGTAGAGGCCCTTGGAGAATTTCTTAAAAACAGGGTAAGAGGCCATAGACCTTTCCTTACCAGCTGATACACATGCTGAAACTGCAGCCAAATGGACCTTCAATGTAGAAGGCCCATGGAGTGTAGATAGGTCAGATAGTCCAGCAGGACAGAGAGACTAGGACCAGAAGGATTAACCTCTCTTCCTTACACCAAATGGAAAATCTTTTCTACTCTGAGGTAAGTTTTCTTGGTGGATGGTTTCCTGGACCCCTGAGCATGGTCAAAACTTCTTCTGAGAGGTTTAAGTTGGCAAACTAAGTCTTCAAGAGCCATGCCTTCAGTCACAGGGCTCTGAGGATGGAGTAAAGGATCCTGCCCTGAGAGAATGTCAGAAGGTTGTGCCTCTGGGGCACGTGGACTGGCTGTGAGGCAGGCAGAGTCAGCAGTAGTGAGCACCACGGCTGTCCGCCCAATCTGGTGCCACCAGGATTGTTATTGCTGGTTGTGGCCTGATTTTTTATCAGAGTCCTGAGCAATAGGGGGAAAGGGAGGGAAGGTATACAGGAATCTGCCTAACCAATCCCGTGATAAGGCATCCACTGGGACTGTGCTCCTGCTGGGGGGGTCTGTAACAGAAAAGTGGCAGCTGGTGATTGTCTATGGAGGTGAAGAGATCTATCTCTGATGTACTTCCACCTCCTGAATACCGACTGGAGCACCTGTACATTTAGGGACCATTCGTGATGGTTCTGGCTGATTCTGCTGAGAAAGTCTGCCAGGATACTGATCTTTCCTGGGAGGTGGACAGCTGATAGGTACACTTGTAGTGAGCAGGCCAGGCTCCACTCCTTCATGGCCTCTGGGCACAGTGGGATGGATCTGGTTCCCCTTGCTTGTTTATGTAGTACGTGGTGGTGTCCATCCTGACCTGTACCACCTTTCCTTTTAAGTGAGACGCAAATTCCTGTAAAGCCAGATGTACTGCCCTGAGCTCCAGGAGATTTACATGCAGGAGAGATTCCTGAGGTGACCATATTCTGCAGGAGAGATTCTTGAGGTGACCATATTCTGCTGACAGTTAGGTCCAGCATATGTGCACCCCACCCCAGTAGAGACGCATCTGTGGTGAGAACCACTGAGAGATGCTCCTGCTGGAAGGGGATGACTTCCCTGAGATATTCTGGGTCCAGCCACCACTGCCGGGCCTGTAGGAGGGTGTCAGACTGGCACCAATTTGGGCAGGGAATCCCTTCTCTGGGACCAGTGAGCTCATAAGTGAAACTGTATGCCCCACATCTGAAACCTGGACCCTGGGACCACTGCTGTGGAAGCTGCCATGTGGCCCAATAACCCATAAGAACTCTCTTGCTGTCCTTGGTCTGTTCAGCTGGAATGATCCTGCTAATTGCAGGATGTTGTCAACCTTGTCCTGTGGAAGAAAAGCCTTCACTGGCAGAGGTCTAACTCTGCTTCAATGAAGTCCAGAAGCTGTACTGGTTCCATTATGGACTTCTGTACATTTATCAGATGTCCTAGGGACTCTAATGTGTGCTTTGTTAGAGCCAGAGAGTCCTTGGCATGTTGCAGGGATTGACCCACAACTAGCCAGTCATCCAGGTATGGGAATACCATCACTCCCTGCCTCCTCAAGTGTGTCTCCACTATAGCCTGACACTGAATGCCCTGGGGGTGGAAGTTAGGCCGAAGGGCATGGCTGTGAACTGATAGTGATCTGAGGGAAGTCTGAACCTCAGGTACTTTCTGTGGCTTGGCCTTACTGATATACGGAAATAGGCATCCTTTAGGTCTAAGGATGCCAGTCCCCATTCTGCACTGTGGGGATGGCGATTTATTTTTATTTTTTTTTTTCCAATTGTTTAACCAGGTGAGACACACTAAGCTGAAAGCTTGTTTACAGGTGCAACCTGGGAGCACAGAGAAGTTAAGTGACTTGCTCTGGGTCACACAGTATGCAAGTGGGGGCTGTGGGATTCAAACCCAGGTCTCAGATTTGCAGCTCAGAGCCTTAAACCACTACGCTATACTGCCTCCCTATTGGTTTTGAAACATGCTTGTTCAGAAGTTGCAGATCCAGAATGGGTGGCCAGTCCCCATTTTTCTTCTGAGTGAGGAAGTATCTTAAGTAGAAGCCCTTTCCCTCTGGAGAAGGGAACAGGTTCTACTGCTCTGAAGGTTAGCAGGTTTGCTACCTCTGCTTCCAGAAGGGCTTTGTTTGCAGAAGTTGCTGGGGAAAAATACTGGACTCTCAAGTTTGGGGAGAGATATGAAACTTAGTGACAGTCCTTGGCTCACTACCTCCAAGACCCACTTGTCTGTGGTGATGGCATGCCAAGCTTGGAGGAAGTGAACCAATCTGCCTCATACTGGTAGGGGGAGGGGACCTGTACCAGCCAATCAGGGATTCTGTTTTGGCTGGGCCTGAGCCTGAGGCACTTGTGCTACTCTCCTCATGGTCCTTCTGCTTCTACCTCTGAAATAGCCCCTGGGCTGCTGGCAGTCTGTTGTTGCCTCGGCCTGAAAAAAGGGTCTAGAGTAGGAGCCCCTACCCCTGCCTCCCCTGTACTGGGACCTGTAAGAAGTGGAGGGTCTCTCCTTAGCAGAATTACTTCTGTATGTAGCTTTGTACTCCTCCACTTTTTTCATATAGGCCTCTGTCTTGTCCCCGAAAAGGAAATCACCCTCACAGGGGAAATCCATAGCCTTTGTCTGCGTATCTTGGGTCAGATTTGCCGTCCTAAGCCAAGCAAACAGCCTCATGGAGACAGTAAGGGCCATGCCATGTGGAACTGGTACTTGGTGGCATCCAATGCTGTCCTGGCAGTTTCTGCTAGGTCCACTGACATTTCACCTGGAATTGTATCTGTTAGTGTCAGCACAGTGTTCCACAAGGCAGGGTAGCACAGTGGTTAAGAGTACTGAGCTGCAAACCTGGAGACCTGGGTTTGAATCCTATCAGCCCCCACCTGCATATTGTAGGCCCTGAGCAAGTCACTTAACTTCCCTGTGCTCCCAGGTGGTATCTGGAAACAAGCTCCAGCTAGTGTGCCTTTCCTGGTTAAACAATTCCCCCTTCCCTTTTGGTATTGTGCTGTGTATATCATATAACTGGCATGCCTCACTAGCAGTGAGGCTGCCAGGTACCCCTTCTTTCCCATACCATCCAGTTTTCTTGAGTCCTTATGAGGGTGGAAAGACAGAAGGATTCCAGCTTTGTCACAGGCTGCTGCCTCTACCACTCCTTCATGGCCAAGGTGGGGAAGGCAGCATTGGACCTATCCAATTGGCACTTTTTTCAATCTTCTTTTCAACCCCTGGAAATGGAGACCTGTGAAAAGGTCCGACAGAAGGAGAGGGCTCCTGGGGCCACTAGAAACAGCTGAGCAGAGAAGCAGTAGCACAGGGAAGGAGAGAGAGAAGCCCTTACTTACACAAGAGCCTCTCTCGAAGATTCACTGTTGCAAGTTCTACTTAACTGTACTATCTTAGTTCAAGAGGGCTCTTACAGTAGGCAATTACCATAAGGACAGAGTCCCAAGCGGTGTGAGTCAAACAGACTGAACACGAAGGCAGGAAAGTTCTGCAGTAGGCAGGAATTAAGACAGAAAGCCTTGAAGTACAGCTAGCACAAAGCTAGCCCCTGACCTAGACGCGCTGTCCAGACTGTAATGCTTTGTGAATGTGTGAACATAGCTCCAAGTAACTGCTGCCAAGAAATGTCTGTGGCAGAAACATTTCTGAAACAAGCAGTAGAAGCAGCCATGCCTCTGGCTGAATGCACTTTAACTTCCCCTGGAAGGGGTTTGTTATACTTCTGATAGCAAAACAGAATACAGTTTGCTAACTATTTTGATAAACACGGTTTCAAAACTGCTCGCCCTCCCTTTTGAGTGCAAAGAAACAAAAAGCTGATCCATTTTACGGACTGATTTGGTCATATTTGTGTAGTAATGTAAAATTCTGTGAACATCCGAAGTGTGCAGAATTGCCTCCCATTGATTAGACTGCTCTGGTTAATACACTGGCAAGTGTATAGTCAAATCAAAGTAAACTCGGAAACAACCTTTGGTAGGAACTTAGAATTTGTATGCAGAGCCACCTGGTCTCTGTGTAAAAATCAGATAAGGCTCCTTACACATGAGAGCCTGAAGCTTGGAAATCCTTCGAGCAGAAGTAGCAGCAACTAAAAACTGTGCTTTCCAAGACAAACAGCGCAGGTCGCAGCTCGTGCAAGTTCAAAAGAAGGCAGAGTGAGCTTCTCAAGAATAAAATTCAGATCCCACAGGGGAACAGAGTTCCTGGCCAGGGGTTTCATATGGAGTATTCCCTTCAGAAAAGTACAGGAACCTCCAACTGAGCCTAAGTTTTGCCTTCCACCAGAGTGTGGTAGGTGGGTATGGCAGATAAGAACAGGTTACTCACATGTAACAGTAGTTCTAGGAGTGGTATATGTTGTTCATCCACACTGTCTGGCATTGTTCCTTCCCTTTAAATCTTGCCGGAATCTTCAAGCTGGCTCCTCCCACCCACCCGGTGGTAATACTCGGCTCCGCCCATGACACCAGATCTAGCCGCTGGAAGCAGGTTGTGCGCCTAAAGCCGGGAGGTAGGGTGAGGTATGTGGATGAACAACATATACCACTCCTAGAACTACTGTTACAGGTGAGTAACCTGTTCTTCTAGGAGCGTGATATGTTGTTCATCCACACTGTCTCAGACTCCAAGCAGTTCTCCGGAGGAGGGAGGCAAGGCGCACACCCCTACTTAGGGAACAGAGATTGAGAACAGAGGCCCCAAAACCAGCATCCCGGCGGGTGACTCTAGGTTGATGTGGTAATGGGTAATAAAGGTGTTGCTGACTTCCAGGTAGCGGCCCAACAGATTTCCTGGATAGGGATGTCCCTGGAAGCAGCCACCGAAGCAGCAGTATGGCGGGTGGAATCGCCCTTATCCCTTTGGGAGGCTCTTTACCCGCCAATTCATAGCACAGACCTATGCATGATGTAATCCATCTCGCAATAGTCCACTTGGCTGCAGGTCTGCCAGAAGCGGCTTCAGCGTAGGTGACAAACAGCTGGCGAACCTCTCCCCGAATTTCCGCCGTCCTCTCCTTATAGTAGGAGAGAGCACGCCTGAGGTCCAGAGTATGGAGCCTGTACTCGGCATCCGAGGTGTAGTTAGGGTAGTATACCGGCAGAGTCAACACCTGGTTGAGGTGAAACTCTGACACCACCTTCGGAAGGAATTTCGGTGGGGCGCAGGACAACTTTGTCCCTGTGAAAGACCAGATAGGGGGAGTCCACTGAAAGCGCCTGGAGCTCCCCCGTCCTTCTGGCTGACGTGATAGCCACCAAGAAGGCCGTCTTCCACAACAAGTGCGAAAGCGCAGACTTGTGCATGGGTTCGAATGGCTTGCCCATGAGCTTTGCCAAAACTAGCAAAAGATCCCACGGAGGTGGAGGTTCACGCACCGGAGGATATGTGGATCAGGCCTTTGAAAAAGCGCCCGATCACCTTTCCTGAAACCAACGTCGGCTGACTCCGACCAGCCCGTAAGCCGTCTCGCTGCTAGGTGCACCTGAGGGTCGATGACAAGACCCTTTGGAGAGGGACCAAGGTAGTCCAGAATGTTAGCCGGAGCAGGATAAGAGTCCAGGCTTTGCCCCGACACCAAATGAAAATCTCTTCCATTTGAAGGCATAACATTCCTGGTCGATTCTTTTCGAGATGCCTCAACCATGGTGTAGACATCTTCGGAAAGACCCAAAGCCTGAACTCTAGCCGCTCAGGAACCAGGCTGTGAGGTGCAGGGATTGAAGGTCCGGATGAAGGACCTTCCCCTGGTTCATTGATATCAGGTCCGGGCGTGTACACAGCCGCTCCGGGGCCCTGCAGCTGAGGCTGAGGAGATCTGGATACCAGAACTGGCGTGGCCAATCTGGGGCTACCAGGATCACCCTCGCCTTGTCCCTCCTCACCTTGAGTAACACCTTGTGGATCAAGGGAAATGGGGGAAAGGCGTAAAAGAGGCCTGGGGTCCACGGCCTCGAGAAGGCATCCCCTGCAGTGAACCCTGCTGAGGGGGTGGGCATGGTACAGCCTCAGCTTGGTGTTCTCCTTGGAGGCAAACAGGTCCACCAACGGTTTGCTCCAATGAGAGAACAGGTCGTAAGCTACCTCTGGATGGAGAGACCACTCATGGGATGTCTGGCCTAAGCGGCTGAGAGCATCCGCCAGTTGGTTTGCGACTCCTGCCACATGGATGGCTAGGAGATCCGCCTCCAGCCGGCTGGACGAAGGTCCAGATCCGGCGCCTCCTGCATAGCAGACGGAGTGCGTGCCGCCCTGTTTGTTGAGGTAGTACATGGTCATGGTAGTGTCCGCCTGGACTTGAACCACTTGACCCCGAGCTGAGGAGCGAAAGCTGACAGAGCCAGTCTGACTGCCCTGAGCTCCAGCAGGTTGATGTGGCATGGGACCTCAGAGGTCCAGAGGCCGTGGGCCCTGTAGTCCCCATTTGGGCTCCCCAGCCCATGAGAGAGGCAACGGGCGGAAGGACGACCGTCGGCTCGGGCCGGACAAACGGGATTCCTTCCTGCAGATGACTCGGGACGGTCCACCATTGGAGAGCGTCCCACATCCTCTGGGTGACTGATCAGCTGGTCGAAAAGACCCCGACGCTGAGACCACTGGGTGGCCAGCTCCCACTGAAGGGGGCGCATGTGCAGTCTGGCCCAGCAGATCACTGAAGTGCACGCCGCCATGTAACCCAGGAGGCGCAGAAAGTCCCGGGCAGGGCGCGAGTGCCCAACCAGAAATGATTGGGCAAAGGAGGAGAGAACCTCCGCTCTGTCCGCCGGGAGCCGAGCTCTGGCTTGACGAGAGTCGAGCTCTGCCCCGATGAAGCTCATCACCTGAGAAGGTACGAGTTCCGATTTTGCCTCGTTGATCAAAAGGCCCAAGTGTGAGCAGGTTCGGAGGGTCAGGTCCCTGGACCTCTCCACCTCCTGAAGGGAGGAACCCGCCAGGAGCCAGTCGTTCAGGTAGGGTAAATACGAACCCCTGACACCGAAGATGGCTGCCACCACTGGCGTACATTTGGTGAAGACCCTTGGGCCGGCGACAGGCCGAACGGGCATGGTTAGCTCTGAACTCGCACAGGGTCCTTCGACCCTGAAGCGGAGGAACCGCTGATAGGACGACGATAGGGATGTGAAAAAAGTGTCCTGAAGATCCAGTGTGCAGAACCACATGTTTTGCTCCAGAGATGGTATGATCTGGTTCAGAGTTACCATCCGAAGGTGCGTAGACCTGAGATACCGATTCAGGTCATGCAGATCTAGAATGGGGTGCCAACCCCGTCTGCTTGGGCACCAGGAAATACCTGGAGACAAAGCCTGGTCTGAAGGAGGATCCGCAGTCTGGCCACTGCCTCTTTGAGGAGGAGTAGCAGAATGTCATCCCGGCGGGAGACTGGGCGACTGAGATCCTTTCCTCTCGTGGGGCGCGGGCTCGGCTGGGAGGGAACTGGTCGACTTCTAGAGGCAGACCCTGCCCAACCACTTTAGAACCCACCTGTCCGAGTGATACCGACCAGGCGGAAAGGAAATGGCGGAGCCGCCCCACGGAGGACCCAGAGCTGGTGTGGACGGGTACGGGAGCGCCCCGGCCCGCCACTGGGCAGGCTTAGAGGAGGAGGAGGAGGCACCTGACCAGCGCTCTGCCTCCTTTGAGGGGCTGCTAGGGACCTTGCTTAGGCCTAGGGCACCAAGCCTGAGCCTGCTGCTGGTGCTGACCCCCCTGGAAGGGTGGTTGTCTGACCGCAGGGGAAGAATGTCAAAAGGGCTTCTTCCTGCACTTCTGCTGGTTCTTACTTGAAGAATTTTTAGCAGAGGTGGCATCTAAGGTGGCATTAGACTGTTCGATGCGCTGCAGATGACCTGCCACTCCTGGCCCGAAGAGGTCGGTGCCAAGGAAGGGCACATCAGCCAGCTTGTGCTGGGTATCCACGGGAAAGGAGGATAACCTCAGCCAAGCCCTGCGGCGAGTGGATACCGCTGCAGCTAGTGAATGGGCACAGGAATCACCCATGTCCAGAGCAGTCTGGAGCTGTTTAGCAACAGCCCTGCCTTGGTCCCTGACCTGCTTGACCGTGGTCTGCATGTCAGCTGGGAGGTGAGGAAGAACTTCGTCCAGCGACCCCAAAAGGGCGTGAGAGGAGTGTGCCATAATCACTGCTGAGCTTGCCTGACGAAGGCCCAAGGAAGATGCTGCATAGACCTTCCGGGCCAAGTGGTCCATAAGTTTGGACTCCTTGTCCAGAGGGTGGTCAGTATCCGCCGAGCTGCCCATCTGCCTGAACACTGAGGCAGTCACCAGGCTTTCCGCAGAGGGGTGCTCAGTAAACCCCACCAAGGACCTTGTGGGCACCACATACTTGAGCGCCATGCGGGCAGACAGAGCTGGGCAGGAGGCTGGACGCTGCCAGAGTTCCAGAGCCGGGCCAATTATGGCTTCGGCGACTGGAAAGGCCTCCGTAGGGGTATCCCCCCTCTTAAGAATATCCGTAAGGGGATATTCTGCCTTCTTCTGAATAGGCTGCAGGGGCATCCCCGTGGACTTGGAAATGAGCCGGAGGATGCCCTGGAAAGAGGAAGGCCCTTCTTCCATGCCTGACACCGATAGCTCATTGTGAGAATGAAGGCCTGTATTATCTGAATCGGAGGAGTCCAGACACAAAGGCTGTCCACCTAAATCTCCCTCGATACGCCTAGGGCGATCGGGGTGACTGTAATCGACAGTCTGTGAGGAAGACCCGGAGACTGTCGGTCCTCCTTGGAGGGAACCCTCCAGGAGCAGCTTTGGTGGAGGTTCCACCATATTGGTGAGGAGCCTGTAACCGGGCCGCCGGGGGCGCACTCAGAGCCCCGGCGACTGGTGCCGGGCGAATCGTGTCGGAGTAGGTCAAGAGGCTGAAGCCAGTGATAGCCGGGACCGCCGAGGAGCCTGCTTGGCCTGCTAGCAGGAGTTGCTGCCACATGAGATCCTCACAGGCCGACGGATCTTCCATCAAGCTCTCCTTGTCCGAGGAGGATGAGGAACGTGGCGGCGCCTCTTCCGGGAGTGTTGGTGTCCTTTCTTGGGTCGATCGGCCGAAGAGGACTTACTCCTCGATCGAGACAGGCGGGTAACAGCTTTGTCGGTCAGGAGAAACCGGACTCGGCGAAAACCGAGTATCCGGTTCCTGTCCCTCTATCGGAAGGCCCGCGGGACGGGTCTCCTCGTCGGGGAAGGAGAGAATAGGCGTTCTCTCCAAAGAATCATCGACAGGTGTCGGTGACAACGGCTCGATAGGGTCGAGAGAAATCTCGCCGGTTCAGCCGTCTCCTCGACTTCTGTGCCTGGTCCAGACGGAAGGTCTGAAAAACCGGCAGCCGAGGAGGCGATCTCGACCGTAGTCGAGACCTCGGACTGCTCCCGATCCCAGGAGTGTCTTCTTCGACTCGAAGATGATGATTTTGGATCCTTTTTTCTAGAACGGGAGGAGGCGAGCCCGAGGCGCCACCCTTGGTAGGAGAGACTGGCACAAATCCCAAAGGATCCTGAAAAGTGGAGCCCAAGTTGAGCCGGCACGAAGAAGCCTCGGCTGGTCGAAGCTTGGGCGGCTTCCTCCTCGAGGCCGTCATTATTTCTCGACGGATCCCAAGAGCTAATGGAAACCGCCCACCTGGCCTCCTTAGATTTTACCGTGGATTGCGAAGCTCCATTCTCCCAGCTCAGGCGCTTGACGATCCTCCAAAATGGTCGGATGGAAGGAAGCGCAAATGGTACATTGTGAGGTATCATGAACAGTACCGAGGCAGTAAGCGTACGAGAGGTGGGGGTCGGTGCGCCGATTTTTCTGTCCGCAAGGACACCGAAGGAACCCGGGGGATGACTTGTCATCCATGTCCGATCTGAGTCGGAACCTTACGAAGTTTCAAAGCGAGAAGATGTGGTGAAAAACGCCGAATCTGAATCCAGGGCCTCAATCGCTGCAGAAAAGCACGAGGGAACCTGTATCTTCCAGCGGAAAGGAAGATCTGGTGTCATGGGGCGGAGCTGAGGTATTTACCACCCGGGTGGGTGGGAGGAGCCAGCTTGAAGACTTCCGGCAAGATTTAAAGGGGAAGGAACAATGCCAGACAGTGTGGATGAACAACATATCCACGCTCCTAGAAGTGAACTTTCAAAGAAGAATAAACAAGTCCGAGGTTGGAGAGATGGAGCAGGTACTCAAAAATCTGAGGAACAGGGCACAAAAAAGGGTCCCAACTCTTACAGGCTGCCTAGATGGAAAATCTCTTCCACTTCACCACATAGGTGGTTCTTGTAGATGGCTTTCTGGCCTCTACAAGGACTTCAGCGACTCTAGGAGAGATCCCAAAGTAAGAGACCGCTATGTCTGAAGGCCATGCATGAAGGTGAAGGGACTTTAGGTCCAGATGGATCAGCCTGCCCTGATCCTGGGTCAGAAGGTCCTGGCAGAGGGAAGAGGAACTCGAGGCTCCACCACTAACTGCTGGAATAGAGGGAACCATATTTGGCGAGGCCAATATGGAGCGATGATGATCATCTGTGCTCCTTCTACTTGCAGTTTGAGAACCCTCTGAAGGAGCAGGAAGTGAGGGAAGGCATACAAGGACCTCCTCGTCTAGCAAAGAGACAGTGCATCTCAGCAAAAACACCAGGCCCGGAATGAGTGAGCAAAAATTGGGTAGTTTTGCATTGTATGTTGAAGCAAACAGATCGAATCTGGACAACCTTCAGGTGGCAGATATTCTCAACCACCGACTGATGCAGTTCCCACTCATGAGTCCTTGCCAGAGTGTGGCTGAGACTGTCCACTAGGACATTCTGGATGCCCAGGATGTGCACTGCAGTTAGCTGGAGCTGCTGCTGAATGCCAAATACCATACTTGCATCGCTTCCTGCACATGGGGTATGACCAAGTGCCTCCCTGTTTGTTTAGATACCAGACCACGACTTATTGTCTGACAGGATCAGAAGTGATCCCGAGAGAGAAAGGCTGAAATGCCCGGAGGGCATATAGCATAGCACGCATCTCAAACAAGTTCATGTGCAGTGAGAGCTCCTGCTGAGACCAGGATCCATGGTCTGCAATCTCCCAGATGTGCCCCTAGCCCAGACCTGATGCATCTGTCGTCACTGTTTGAGCTGGAGGAAGGGGCTGGAAGGGCACTCTTCAGCAGAGATTTTCCACATCCTGCCATCACAGGAGATACTATCTATTGGGTTGGATACCAGAACCCTGTGATCCAGGTCATCCAACCTCTGATCCACTGGACCCTAAGGGTCCATTGCATAACCCACATGTGGAGCGGGCCAGGGCATTGTGGGAATGGCGATGCCATAAGACCTTGGAGGCGGAGGGTTGGCCAATGACTGGAGGCCGCAAGCAGAGTTTGCTTCTGCAGAGTTTTTGCCCTGTCTAAAGGGAGGAAGGCCTGACTCTGGGAAGTATCCAGTATTGCCAAATGAACTGAAGATGCTGGGAAGGAGCAAGGGAGACATGGGGTAGCTCACTGTGACCCCACCTATGGAACAGATCCAGGGTAGCCGCTAGAGAAGCTTCTGGGCCATCCCTTGACTGGGCTGACAGAAGCCAGTCAGCGAGGTATGGGAACACATAGCAGCCCCAACAACGCAAAGCCACTGCCTCCATTGCTAGGCACTAGGTGAACACTCTGGGTGCTGAGGAAAGGCCAAAAGGAAGAGCCTTGAATTAGAAATGCCCCTCCTGGAAGGTAAACCAGCGGAAGAGGCAGTGGGCAGGGAATACAGGGATATGGAGGTAGGCGTCTTGCATATCCAGGGCACAGAGCCAGTGTCCCTGATGGAGAAGTGGCAACAGTCCTGGGAGGGTCAGCATGCAAAACCGTTTGTACTTGACAGACAGGTTGAGCATGTTGAGGTCTAAGTATCAGCCAAGGTCTCCCTTTGGGACAAGAAGAAGTGGTATAATACCTCTTCTTACCTGGCCCTGAGGAAATGGCTCTATGGCAGACTTTTGCAACAGAGCTACAATCTCTCTGATGAGCGGAATGTGACCTTGTTGGAAATGAGTGTGACCTGGAGGATTTTCTGGAGGTCTCTCTATGAATTCCAATGTGTGCCCTTGAGCTACTAGCTGAAGCACCCAAGAGTCTGTCGTGATCGCCACTCACCAGGATAGATGGCTGGCAAATCTGCCTCCAACAGGCTCCTCCAGAACTGTGGTGGAGAAGAGGGGCGGCCAGGAGTCAAGAAGCAGAGGAGGGTTGGGGAGTGCCACCGGGGTAAGGAGGCGATGAGGGAGCCTTGCACTTGCCCAGATGTTTGGCGTGGCTGCTGCCTTATCTGGCACCTTTGTTGTCGATGTAAATGAGGTCAAGACTAAGGATTGGTATGGTAGAGAAAGTGCAATGAACAAAGAGCTTTGTCTCAGCTCTTGCAGATCGGACATTATGTCCTGGACGTCCCCGCCGAAGAGTACCAATCCCCTTAAGGGGGCATCTAGAATAGACACTTGGACATCACAGGCAAAACCTGATACTTGCAACCAGGAATGTCTGTGAAGACAAATCGCTATCACAGTACTTGGTGGAAGCATCAACATCCCATAAGTCACCCGTAGGTATGAAGGACCATAATCTTTGCCATCTTGACAGTCTGCTGAATTTTGGTCTTGGCCACAGAGTCTGTTTTCAGTTGGCTGAGGATAGCCTTTTAATAGCAGACCATGTGGGCTACGTAATTCAGAGCCCATCAAGCCAAAGAGGATGACGAGACGACCTTCTGGCCAAACTGGTCAAGCTGCCACGATTCCTTATCTGGAGGGGAGGTACTCATATGCTTTGGCTGCTTAGAGCAGTCATGAGTCGTGTTTAACCACCTAATCAGCTTTGGGGTGGTTAATAGTGTCATATTTCCCTTCAGAAGAATGTTACAATCTGTCTTCCTTCCTGGAAATGGCTGTGACAGACGACGGCTGCCATCATATGTAATGGCCAAATCATCGTGTGGCTCTGCCCATGGGGGAAAATCAGGAGGGGGTTCAGCTCTGGGAGGTCAAGATGCTCTGCCAATCTTTATCTCTGGGATCTTGCTCCTCTGTCCTCCATTCATTGGCCTACTGAATATTTTGGAGTATATAGAAGAAGGGATCCTCTGGGGGTGGCTTAAGAGTCTCCTTAGGCTTGTGGTCCTACAATGGAGGGGACATGGAGCCCAAGGAAGAGGAAGAGCCAGACTCGGAGTCTGGCAAAGGGCTCCTATGTGGAGACAGCTACCTTCAACAGAGGTCTTCTGTCTGACAGTCAGTCCATGACCCCCGTTATCCCTGTGGAGGCACCCACCATGTGTCCAGATGCTGGAAAGTGGACCCGGATATGGACAGGGACCATGGAGGGGTCACCCGTGTCACGAGCTGTGTCTGGCTGGCATTGGTCCAACTCCGACTTTAGCTAGTGCCTCAGTTTTATTCCATCAGGAGTCAAAGAGAGCATCATAGTCCACAGCGGCTTCCAGAGGAGCTCATGGAGAATATGGAGGCCGGTGGTTGATACCCTGACAGTGGATAGCCCGGCATTGGGTACCCCGGCATTATATATCCAGGTGTTGGATACTGTGGCATCGGGTAGCCTGGCATAGGGTAGCCCAGCGCTGGAAAGCCCAATGTTGGGTAACCTGGAGAAGGACCCGACGACAGGGCTGAGTGACCTGGCAGAGGGCCAGAAGGCCCAGGTTATGGGTATCGGAGTGCTAACCTACAGGAGAACCCAGCATTGGCCCAGATGGGGAGATGACGCCCTAGGGTCTGGGGTGTGGAGGTGGCCCAGACGGAGGAATCACAGGCGGTTAGCCGAGGGTTCCCCAGGAGGGTTCATGGCAAGCGGTCTGGGCACTGGCTGGTTGACAGGGCCAGCGGGCAGCAGTACCTCCAGCTCCGGGTGGGGAAGAATGTCTGAAGGCCACACGGAGGAGACCGAGGGTTGTCCCGGGGATCTCTTCAAGCAACTGCAGCAGCAGCGGTGGTGGTCTGGAGAACCAACGGGCTGTGTAGACATTGGCAATACTGGTGTCCGACTTACCAGCTGAACCACTCGACTTAGACCCTGGCTGAGGTTTGAAGAGGAGCCTAAGGGTGGAAGTAGCCTCCAAATCCCGGAGGTCCCCACGCGAACGTGCTACCAGCTAGGGTGGTGGGCCAAAGGCTGCTCTGAAAAAGGAGGGGCAGGATTGGCGGTGGGTCACCTCCTTTCTGGCAGAGGGGCGCTCGTCGTCGTGGCCTCCTAAGAAAGAAGCGGCCTGGAGGGAGACCGTCCCAGTGTTTGCCTTTGTCCTGCTTGTGCTTCTTCTGCTTGGAGGAATGGGAGCCAGAAGAGCCCCCCAGGAGAAGAAGAAGCACTCTCCACCTTTTGCAGCTCCTTTTCCATTAAAGCCAAATTTTGTTTCAAAAGATGGGCTTTCCTAGGATTTTTAGATGGCATTTTCATGTGGCCTGGTTGAAGCTCTGGCAGGCCTCACAGTCCTTGGTGTTGTGGTCAGGCCCCATGCAGAGGAGACATGACGTATGGCCGTCTTTCTCCAGTATCTGCTTGCCGCAGGTGTACTTGTCCTTGCAGGATTCGGTAGAAGAAGGAGAAGACATGCAATCTGATGTCGAAATACTAAGTTTTGAAAGAAAATAAAGAATTTTGAAAGATCCAAAATGGCGGTTGACTGTAACAGTGTCCGGCGAGGTCTGACGTGTGCAGGTCGACGGAAGGAAAGAACTGGAGGCAGGTGCGGGACTGCCCACTATATACCATTGTCACATAACTGATGCCGCCCATCAGGTGGGCGGGTTCACTGTCCAACACCGCTGGCTAAGATTTCCGTGGTGGTCCTAGTGCCTGGCGCTCTGTCCTTGTGGTTATTGCCTTCTGCAAGAGCCCTCTAAGTAGAATCTCAAGAACTGGTTTATCAATCTCATACATTTCTTCCTCAGTCGAAGAGAAGGTGAGGAATTCTTCCAAGGAATGGGCTTTGAAACCCAAACAGGCCCACCTAGCCCTTCCAAGTGCAAAGACTCACCTATGGAGCCAGTCCTGGAACCCTTTGAGGATTCAACACCAATTTGGACCCCCAGAGGGGATTACCTAGAGACAGCAAGCCCTCCTGAGAGGGGTTGGTCATGACAACCACCATGAGCTTTGGGACCACAGTTCCATAACTGACAAGCACCACTGACATGGTGCCATGGACCCTGAACGCAAGGGATCAATCAACCGATGCAGCTGAGATGTCGACATCCTCAGTAGAGTAATGGACCTTAAACTTGGCCATTGTCACCAGTGTTTGAGGGCATGTTTCCGCAACTCTGAAGAAGAGTGAGGTGTGACTCAATTACAACCAACTGGCTGTGAGGCGGGGCTTAGGGCAACAGTGCTTCTATGGAGCAGGAAGCACATGAAAATTACATACTCACTGTAATTGTTCATCTTTCCTAAAATCTTCCCATTGATTCACATATATGGGTCCAGAGCCAGGGTACTAAGACCCACAGGAGCTTTTCTCTTACAGGGAGGACACAAGCCTCTTGTGGTGCCATGTGCACTAGCCAACATCCATCATCGGATCCCTCAAGCACCTCAGTTCTGTTCACCAGGACAGCAACAAAGTGGAGAGAAATAAAAGGGAGGGATAAATACTTTCTAGTTCAAAGGGATAGTAAAAGGATATTGAAAATGAAATAAACAGCAATTACAATCAGACTACAAACGTGGTGACTAAGGGTTGGGACTACCAGGTGGCACAAGGGTAGTGGGTCTGAAAACAGTCAGACCCCTTAACATTAGCCTGGCAGGGTGAGGACAGTGAGAGACAAAGAAAGGGCAGTAGCCCTGATCAGATGACTGACAGAAGTAGCAGAAAGGTAAGTCCAAACTTGGACCCTCTTGTAAAATGAGATGGCAGCATGCCAAAATCGAAAAATAACTTCAGGACTACCAAAAAGTAACAGCTCCATGCTCTCAGGTGAAACAAATTAGTGAACTCAAGCGTGAAACCCATAACCTCTCCTCTATGACAGAAGGAAGAAACGAGGGATGAAGAGCGAGGATTTGACGAACTAGCAATCCTATGGAGCCAAGATATGGTTCTCTCCTCCGACATTCTCCAAGCAGAGTAGGTGAAGCCCAAATCACAGAGGGGAGTCATGAGAGATAGTAGCCAAAATTTCAACATGGGTAGAAGAACATGCCCTGCTTCTCCTTGCAACCACAGGGCAAATGCCCCTGTGTGAAACTAGTACACTGATCCAAAACAAAGTGCACAGCACCTCTCCACAGGCTGAGCATCTTCTCAGTGGGGTTAGACTGGATAGTGGCACAGGACATGTGCTACATATGGTAACAAACAGTGATATACACTGGAGGGGATATACCCCGGGCAGGGAGAAGGAGGATAAAGAAAAACGGAGTCATCTACCCACTCCACAGAAAAACAACTTTTTTTGTTGGCAGGGGGACACAAGTGACCCCACATTCCCTTTTTTGTTCTTTTTTTGTTCTTTTTTGTGAGGGTTGGAACCAAAGTGTCACGGTACTTTGTTTTTGTAACAAAAATAACCACCAAAAAGATCATGCTAGAGGAGACAAACATATGCAAGATAAAAGTGCTGCCAGCATCTACAGGGTGGGCTGCCATAAGAACTGGCACTCAGCTGAGCTGGGAATCGTGGGTGTGGAGGATCTACAGTGAAGATATTCTGTAAAATCAACAACTGTGTTGAGTATGTAATTTCATATCTTCCAAGAATCAATCTTCTCCACTGACTTATGCTTATGGGTCAGAGTACCAAGCTTTCCAAACAAGGAGCAGCAGTCTCACACTGAGGGTAAGATTACCTCTGCATGGGGAACAACATCAGAGGGCAGGAGCCCCTCAGGGGCCTGGTGAAACCCATCAGACAGATTAGCAGCAGCGGCCCCAAAGCTCCCACCTGATTCTGCAGGAAAAGAACAGAGCCCTCTGAACTAGGAGTTAAGTAGCTTTCGCCAGGCCACAGGTGCCAATGGTGCAAGACAAAACCACACCGTGCACCAAATGCAGACTTCAAGCTCCCACCAGCCTGAAGGCCACCTCACTGGCATCCTACAATACCCTTGACTGGCACCTCACCAACTCCAGGCCCTTGGCAGAAAAGCAGATGGTTTGCTCGACTAACTCCATGTGCTTCATGGCAGCTAAGAACTGACCTAGTTGCACCCACAGAAGCTTGTAGTATGCTGCCTGATCTGCCTGATGTACTCAATGTGCATCATGGTGTGAGTGGAGGTAAATACCTTCCTGGCTAAAGCATCTGCCTGAGCAGAGCCAGCTTAAGGTGGTCGATCACACAGAGGGCATTGAGGCCCCAACTAGGGTTTGCATGACCTCAGTCACTAAAGTGGTGCAATGTACTGCTCCTGCAGAGCCCAAGGGTGCACAATACCAAACTGGATGTTCGCTGGGGCTGGAAGGTATGCAAAGGGAAGTCTCCAGACTGCCTTTAAAACACTCCTCAAAGGCTCTAGTCCAGAGAGGGATGACACAGTTAGCACTGCTGAAATTTCCTAGGAGTTCCAACTGTAAGGACATGGTACTGTGTCTAGCAATTGTGCCAGTGCCCAGCGCCTGCAATATATTTATTGAATTTTGCTAACTGAGTAGGCCCACTAAGACTAGAAGTCCCTTTTTCAGGAGCGACCGGGGAGAGGGTAGATACAGACTGTAACCAACTGAAATTGAACCAGATTAAGCTGGTGGTAATTTTTTTTTTAGTGAATGGGAGAAATTTGGCCAGGACACCAGGGAAATTCCCATACTCTTTTCGAGAAGTGCCATGGGATCTTTAACATCCAGCTGAACCACCACCAGAACAGGCAGACGAGATATCGGTTTAATGTCTCATCTGAATATATCCACTGGGAATCTCTGGTACAGGGAGTACTCATGGGCCAAGGACATGTGAAGGGAAGATGCCATGCCTTCAGAGGAGGACACTGATGGAAGGGAGGGAGGCAAGGGACATGGAAGTGGATAATGCCAGGGGGCTGACTGGAAACTGAACCCAGTTGATGTGTCGATGATACTGGTACAAGGTACCAGCCGCACTCCTATGCTGACTCCAGGTGACTGGCCCCATAGGGCCCATGATCCCTGAAAGTTTTGTCAGAGGTGGTATAGGCTCAAGCAGAAGCCAGGAGTTTCAAGGCCAATACTTGGACTGCAGGGATGCTCAGAAGACCTTACTTGCCTAAGTTGAGGGGGGCTTGGAAGGACCAACCCGAACAAAACCCAGACCTACAAAAGATGAATGGCCAGGTCAGTGCCACAGGGGAAGACACCAGGTGAGGACAGCAGAGCCATACAATCCCCTCGAGGCAGCTCCAGTCCTCACTGGTGGCCTGCTAAGCCTGCACATCTGGAGAGAATGACAGCCTGGCTATTTTTCAGGTCCAAGCCAGTGCCATCTCTGGCACCAGGCCCAGAGAGAGACTGGCCTGGAACTGGGTTTTCCTCCCACATTGCAACTGGCACCGCCCTCAGTGCCAGGCTTATGCTAGATCCAACACCATCCCCAGGTTCATCCCCATCCCGACACAGCTGGCTTGGTGCCAGGAACAGCACCAGGGACAGACCTAGGGGAGACACTGGCACCGCGCCCAGTGTTGGGCCCAGGACCGACACCATGGCTTGTGCCATGCACGCCACTGACACCACTCACCGACACTGCAGATGGTGTCAGGAGCCGGGCAACACCAGACCACAGCACAGAGGTGTCCATTGGTGTAGACTGAGCGTACAGCTTTAACCTTACTAGCAAGAACGCTCACTGCCTAAGGTAGACAGATGGGGACAGGGTGCAATGTATGCCATTCATTGGACCCATATTGCAAGTCCTTGGATGCCACAGCAAGGTGAGGTTGAGCAGGATCCTGTGCTTCTTCAGCATGGAAGTGCTTGAAGAGCCCAGAGACCATGCCATGGCCTCATGCATGCAACGCCAGTCTCTGAAAGTGGGATGGGGCAACCCCATTTCAATGCACTGATCTCTAATATACAACTGTTCATAGAGAAGCAAATGTCACACACATCCATGTTGTGAGCCGAGCCAAGGCAGGTTCAGCACTGTTGATGTTGCCATGATAGATTTCCCACATGGGCAATGATGCATGATGGGAGGCTGACAGTCTTTCTTCTTGGCCCCCTTCTTGAATTAATCAGACTTCAACATAACAGAAAAGAAAAATGGCACTGCCAACAGAAGTTTTACGGCAGTGATGAAGAAGAAATTTGGTCAACAGTTAACTTGAGGTGATATTGCTCCCACGGTGTGCACTCAACAGCAGAAAATACAGAACTGAGGTGAGCAGGCAACGTCAGTAGCAGATGCCATCTTCCTCCTATAAGAAAAAAAGGCTCCCACAGTGTCCTAGTGCCTCCGGCCCTAAACTCACAGTGTGAATAAATGGTAAAGAATGCTTCTTAGAAGATCATTAAAACAGCTCTGTGGCACTGAGCTTCACCATTCTTCCCCTGACTTGCCATGCTGATACAAGGCCAGGAGCTGGTGCTCACAATACAAAGTCTGGAAGGCATTATCGGGCAAAGAGGCCAGATCTTCTGATCATGCAGCAACCCAAGGAAAAGTTCCAGCTGTTACACTTCTTGAACCAGGAGTCCATTATGCCATTTTCTCACATTCTTGATCCACACAGCAGTCCCAGCATGGGAATATCTGTCACAAGCTGGGACTAGATGTACTAACTAAACAAGGTCGCTACATATGAAATGACTGAAAAAAGCCATCAAAAACGTGGACATCAAAGACGAAAAACCAAAGGCCACAGCCACCAATGGCAATCTCACTTTTCCAGCAAAAAAGATCGGCAGCATGGAGGGGCAATGTGACAAGATTAACGGGAGGAGTTGAAGCTATAGCGCAGTTTCAAAGTTCAGAACTACATGTTGCTACATACAGTATTACCAGCATTAGATCACATACAAGCTAATGAAGGCGCATGACAAATGCCTGTGGAGTGGAATGAAATAAAAGGAATCCCAAATGCACATTACTGACATTTTTGATTTATACATATCCCAAAAATTGTACACTTTTAAGCGATAGGCTCACCTGGAAGACCTTGGGTGCACTCACTAGCGAGGCCAATGCTGAAGACAGGGTGGCTGAAAAGATGCCTGCTGCTATCAAGGGTGAAAATCCAGACACTAAGCCCATTACCTAAAACCCACAATAAACAGCAAATTAATACCCAGCAATGTAATCAGCTGTATGCAAGTTATCAGATGCAAACTTATGAGCCGCAACCTGTAACATCGCAACTGTTTGGGCAAAAGCATTATTTTGCACAGAAACTTCACAATATAGAAAGCAAAGGACTAGTCATTCTACAGGATAGGAAGTTTTGAAAACAGCTGCAGTCCAGAGCTGTCAAGACCATTATGCTAGGAATCAAATAAAGGCTAGCTGTCACATCTGGTTAAGCACCAAGTGAGTCACTAAGCAGTGTTCCATAACAGGGTGGTATATGTCCCTGGATATCATCATGCCTTAGGTACAGATTTTCTAAAGTGATAATATCCAAAGTCATATCGAACCAAGGACTGAATTATTTAAGCAAAAAGGCATGACAGGGGTGTGTTTCAGTGGATAATGGCTCATCTCGGTGGATTGAAGCACACGCTAAGCAAAGTACTTCCACCACCGAATAAGGGCGGTTAGTTTACCGTAACAGGCCCCTTGGAGAGCCTTATTACAATTATGAAATAGGTCCTGTTTAGTAAATTGGATGCATTTTTTAAACATATTTTTGTTGAGATACTTTTAGCCGGGCTGTTATGCTGGGCTAACTGGCTGGCTGAAGTACTTCTTGGCCAATCTGAAGCCAGCACTCTTTCTACCCATTTAATAATTGAGCAGTAAGGTATAGCAAGGGGTGCATTACTTAAGTACAATGATACATTTCAGGAAATGAGGCACAAGGCAACACCAAGTGCCTTACGTGCCCAGGAAGTGACACTATCCCAAAATTATGCATGTCCTGAAATGCCTTATTGCAATTATAATACGATTGCTCTTATTTAGGTTAATATCCCAATACTGACACTGCAGTGCAGCATGAGGGGGTGCTGCACTCCTGAGGTGCTGTCTTTTGGATGAGACATTAAAACAGAGGTCCCATCTGCTTGTTCTGGTGGTAGTTCAGGTGGATGTTAATGATCCCATGGCACTTCTCGAAAAAGAGTAGGGGAATTTTTTATTCATAACAAAAGCAAAAATACATACATAGTATTACTTCACACAAAATTATAGGACAAAGAAATGAAGGCAGAGACAAATGATTATTTCATCATACTTTAACCCCAAGCATAAATAACTACTGTAAATAGACCCCCCCCCCCCCATTAAGAGTGTAGGGGAACGTTTACCACTTCGAACAAAGGATTATGAACAGTGTTAAATCACATATAATAATATACAAATCATAAAGCAGAAAAAAAATTATACATTTCTTAGTTCATTATTCAATAGTGATGTGGTGCTTGTAATGAGAATCAGAAAACTTAACATAACCCACAAACCCCTCGCTTCCACTAAAAATATTAGAGAAATAGTTATTGCACTTTAAACAAACAATGGAATGTCAACAAAATGTGAGCTTCACACAAAAAGTACAATTTATACAAGACAGAGATAAGCTTATCCTTTACACAGTATCTGAATTAATTACCACTAAACAGTTTTGACTATAAACTTAAAAACCCTGTAATTAGCTCTGTCTACCCCTACTAAAGGGTCAAAGAAATTTAACCTTAATTTTGAAAAATAAATGTTTTGCTAGTTGTAGTCAGATACACTAAATAATGCAGAACTCAAAACATAAAAGAAATTAAAGGAAAAGGGAAAAACTGCTAGGAATTAGGTGTAAGTTCAAACAATCCTGTTTTCAGGAAATATGGGAATGTATCAATACGAGTACACTATGTGGGTAAATGTATACACCATTTCTGCACTAATTGCTCAGAAGTATTTTTAACTTCTTCCTGCTTTATGTCCTGCAATACTTGACTAATCTGTCGAAATAATTGATCGAGACATCAGAAATTGTTGTAAAAACATCGAGATTGCCATATATAGTATTTAAAGCAAGTAAATATTAAGTCTGATTGTGCTAGGGTGAAACCTTTTCCATTGCACTTGGTATTACACCCCATAATAAAGGTGTCTGGTGGAATATTATAAAAGGGACTAACTTCATTGTTTTTCTTTATTTTTTTTTTATCACTTACCAAAAGGTGATGATATAAGGACATTCTTAAAATAGATGCTGCACTGTTTTTAATGTATCTGTGCATGTGGGTCTGGGGCAATTTCTCTCTGCCCTTTCTTTGCTTTAGGTTACTTTTAACATTTAGTTTCTAATGGGCATATAGCCATACTATATCCCACATGTGTGTGTGTGTGGGGGTTCTAGGATCTGTCAAAGTATTTTGAATGTCTAGGGATGAAAACTGGGATCTGAAAAGAAAGCAGGGACTTCTAAAAACAAGTTCGTAAGGTGGATTTTAGAATGTTTTCCTATTCATAAGAATAGAGTTTTTGTAATTTTCCATAACTTGAGTTTAGCTATACAGGAAATTAAGTGTTGGGGTACATGTTCCATGTGTTTTTGTTTAGGAATGGGCATATTACTGCCCCAGTCTTGCAAAATAGTGTGAAAATGGTCTAAAATCCAAGTCATCCATAATGCGGGTTTGTGGTTTAGTTTAGGTTTAATGTTAGTATAAAGAAACATACTAGCCAAAAAAAATAAATAAAAACTACCAGGTTAATCATGCTAAGACCGCCTTTTGAGATGGGTAAGTAAGTTAAAGCCCTCTTGACTGGATTTAGTCTGTTGCCCCGTAAACATAGAAAAAACAGGCATATAACTGTCTCCAGCTGTTTGGGGGAAAAAATGTGACTAAGATGTAAAAAATAGGGATCAGAAATGTCTTGATGGTTTAAATACTTTTTTTTTTTTTTTAAACACGCACTCATGTTCCATCTATTCCAGGTTTTTACTTTTTCCATAGTAGTATCAATAGCTTTTTCCCAATTCAGAGTAGCTAAGTCCCCTTGACCAAAATAGATGTCTAGGATTTGTTGTGGTGTATTAGCTATTGTAACATGGCATAAAAAAGAAAAACGAAATGAAGCACTCAGATAGGTGCAAACACACCATGTGGTACAGTAGAAACCATGATCTAATGCCATGGTGGATCATGGTAGGGAGCGGGTGCGCGCAAAAATACTTAGACCATGGTTAGAATGCTGGAGGAGCTGAACATTTGTGTGTTAGTCACAGTAGAGAAGGTCGGGAACGAGCGAGATCAAGTAACGCCATACACAATATAGCATGGAAGTGTTTTTGCTGCCTCCTCCTACTCACAAATGACCAAGCCACCTCACGCACTCCCTCGCAGAGTCGCATAGCTAATGTACCAAACAGAAATGTTAAAAAAAAATCTTTAAATAGTAATACACCAGCGTCCCCTGAAAAAAAAAACAAAAGAAACCTCACCATAGGCGACGGAAAGAGAGGAATCACTGTGAGAACAGCCATCGAACAGAAGAGAACCAGTGCATCAATGTAGAGAGCCATAGTATGAGGTACCTGTAGGAGAAATAGTGTGAGCTGTCCAAAAAGTGTCCGCTACTATAGCTGTTCCACGGTCTCTACAGCACCATGCAAATCTGCAGAAAACCCAGAGTGCAGCAGCAAAGAACTGCACATATATTGCACAACGGACGGAAACGGAGAAAAACAAATAAATAAAATTGCATACAGTCAGCAGTGTGTAATGCCTGCTGTATATTTTAGCCACTTCCTCTAGATGTACAAAAACCACATTAGTATATTAATAGATCCGACCTGTTCAACGGCACTGACATTCTGAAGTCCACCAAGCTTTAGAGAGAGCAGTGACACACAGAAGTCATCTTTCACTGCACTTTCTTATTCATAATATTGTTCTGTACTAATAATAATAAATAATAACCTCCTAAATCGCTTGCCATGTTACAGCGATTAAGCCACTCGAAGGATGGGTCTATTGTGGAATAATCCATGGTTGGTTGGTTGACCCACTTGGCCTTTGGGCCTCGTGGTCCAACCCCCAACCACAGCAGACCCATCCTTTCTCATGGCTTAATCCTTACTTGGTATACCCATTATCATATCTATGGATGACTGATGAAGGCATATACTTTTATTGTAATTAAGGGTGGTACCAGATACTTATTCATTAGTTAGTATATCCCTTGTTGGATTTATGGATTGCAAATCTGCTAAGGTCAGAATGAGATCATCAGCATATGTTAATGTTTTTATTTCGGGTCTTGAGTAGAGATAGATATACCAGTAATTAGTGTATTGTTCTGGATTGCTCTTACTAGGGGTCTAAGGTTAAAACAGATAGTGCCGGCTCAAAGGGCACCTTGCCAGACTCCCTTTGTATGCTGCAGGGTTGTCCTGTCCAACCATTAATAAATGGGCATATGGAAACTTTTTTTATCCAAAAAAATTTTGGAGGAAAACCATAGTTGGACAGACTGTCCACAAATACATGTGTGTTATTGAGTCAAACGCATTAGTTTGGTCTAGACACAGCACGTGGCCTATGATTTCTCCTTCTGTTCCCTTTACCCATAATTTCTCTAAGTAAAATGAAAACATCAGTTATCTTCCTCCCTGGGACTGAACAATCCTGTGTTGAATGTATAATCTGGGGTAAAACTAGTGATATTCGGTTGCTAAGGATCTTCATTTGGATTTTAAAATCACAATTTAATAACAAAATTGGTCTCCAAGTATTTATCATAGCTTTATCCTCTTTTTTGAATATAAAAATGAGTAGCCTTGAGAGACTGTTTCTGGTATCTGGCCTTCTGTTAAAATTAAACACAATTCTCAATTTGTGCAGTAGATTATGTGCAATTATTTTCCCATAAAATTCTACTGGTAAGCCATCTATACCTGGGGCTGAACCCGATTTGAGCTGTTGTATTAGTATTATAACCTTCTTTGTCAGTTGTTGTTTGTTGTAGAAAGTCTACAAAATCTTTATAATTTTAGGTAGATTCTGCTGATAAAGCCAATCCATTAATTCTTTTTGTTTTGGATCGCTTGTAGAACAGGGAACTAAAGGATGATGTTATAAATTGTTCTGCAATCCTTAAAATTCCTGTATAGTCCGTCGTTAGTGTGCCAGATTAATCTTTTAAAAAGGCATAATTTTTTTGCTTTTTCCTGTCCTGGCAACCATCGAAGGGTTAGCAAAAAGATTTGCCTTGCATCCCAAATTTTGTCTCGATATAGGGAGGCAAATCCAACATACTGAAACTGCATCATATCACCTTTAGTTGAGCTATTTGTTGAGAATAATCTCTATTTGTGGAATTTTGAGGAAATTAATTTATATAAATTGTGACGCAATTCGTTATAAACCAGTTTCTTTGTGTCCTTTTCAGTCGGCCTGCAAATTTCAAAAATTTGTTAAATACATTTTGTGTCTAACCACCAATTCACAGGGTATCAAAGAAAGTCTACCATTTTCTCGCCACCATGGTGTGTTCCAGGCCTTGTAAAATTCTTGATCCTCTAATAGGTAATATTTAGTTTCCAATACCCTTTTCCTGATGTTTCTTTATAGCTATAATATTAGTTTCTAGGATATCATGGTCGGATGTGGGGTAGATGGAGTCTGTACAGAAACTAAAGGTAAGGTGGGAGAAATAATAAAATAATTTGTGATAATTTCTCTGTGGTATGTGTAGATGATTTAGATTGTTGTTTTGAAAAGCCATCTATTAATCCTGTTTGAGACAATAGTTGATTTAAAAATAGGATATCACAAAATAATGTTATTTGTTTAATGACCTGTATCTTATCTTAACCTCCCACAATTGAAATCTCCTGCCCAGATAATTTGTTTCAATGTAAACAGAAAGGGCTGTATTGTTTTAAACAATTCAATTCTGCCTGTCTGTCTGTCCAGCATAAATATTTAACAATCTAAAATAAATTTATTTAGGAGCGACATCCAACAATAAGACACATCCTGGGTAGATGTCCACCAAGTGTGTGATTTTTACCTTGGAATTATTTATGCAGATTCCTAAACCGCTACAGAGATCTTCACCTATGGACCACTCACTACGTTCCCAAAACCATGCTGACTTAGCTATAGATATTTCTCTGGCAGTGTGATGTCTTGTATCCTGCAGGAAAACCAGGGCAAAATAATGATTTTCAAAAAATGAAAAGGTTGAACCTCTCTTTCTCTTGGATTTTATACTGTTTGTGTTTAAAGATGCCAGTTAAATGCTGTACAAATCCAAGAGAGAAAGGAGGAATCAGTCCATTTCTAAGGGCCTTTTTCTTCTTTTTTATTGAATCTGCTCGTTTTCAATTTTTCCCAGTGGGTTGTTTAGGGTCAGATTTCTCAGGTTCTTCAGGATTAGAGGGTACTTTGACCTGAAAAGAACAGCTCAAGATTGCGTCCGATTCGTCTTCCATCTCCATTTCTCCCCACTGTAAAACCGAGTAAATGTTAGATGTTTGTATCAGCTCTGCATCTTCTGGTGGTGCAAACAATGTGTTTTCTGTGCAGTATGGGAAACTGCCTGGAAATTTTCCTCTTCTACTGGAGTATCTGAAGCCGGGGGGGGGGGGGCATTTTTGTTTCAGGAAGACCCGTCTGTTTTTTTTCTGGAATGGGGGTTGCTGCATGATGAGTAACCACTGTTAAATCCATTTGGGGAGGGAGGGGTCCCTATGCACTGTAGTCTGTATGTCAGGGTCTCTGTTACTACGAGATGCCTTGTGTTGCGGTGAACTGCTCCATTATATAAAAATCCTGTTCAGCAAAGTCAGCATTCAGATTGTTGTGGGATGCCCACGGACATGTTGTAGAATAGGTGTCCTTCAAGGCTGTGATAAGTTGCATTTTAGAGTGGCTGTGCAGTGGAAGCCTGCATGACTCAAGGATCCACATACTGAGCATTTTATTTTCTCACAGTTAGGGCTGATATGCCACCAGGATCCACATTTAAAACACACTCGAGGGTGGCCCTGATAGAAGAGGATCCCTTTATCTCTCCCCAGGAAGACGCAACTGGGCAGATGTTCCATGCCCTCCAGAGTGCTATGCAATTTGATTTTAAATTTCCACCCCCCCTGTCCAGAACCCCTCCAGATCTATAATAGGTTCTGGGGTACCCTGGATGTGTCACCTTTTTTCAAGCCAGTACATTATGTCAGTTAGGTTTACCCCCTCATTTCTGAATAAAATAGTTACGATTTTCAAGGAGGGCTTGGTAAGAGGAATTGCTTGGAAGCGTGTCCAGATAGCATCTTTTTTTTGTGCCGAGTGAATCACCCAGAATTTATTTAATAAGTCTTTGGTACAAAAACTGATGTCATATGTCGTTTTACCTGTTGTATGGATTAAAGCATAGATTTCTGACTGTAAAAACCCCATTCGTTGCTTTATAAGTTCTCTGCCAACAAAAAACCTGTCCGGTGGACACTGCATACCCCCTAAATATCTTAAACGCACGGCTTGCTTATGTTTTGCATTTTCCACCAGTTTCTGAAGCAAGCTTGCAAAGGTACAGTGTCAGTATCATTAGCAGACTGTGAAAGCTCATGTTCAATTACTGTTAGTGGTTGTATATTCTGTTCTAAATCCATAGACTGTGAATCATAAAAAATCTCCTCTCCAGTATCCGAAGGTACCGGTAGAGGATTACCTGTGGGTTGGGTCAATCCAAGATTTTCAGTCACTTGTGAGGTTACAGGAATCTGAGCAGTCTGGTTTGGCAAAATCCAGTGCTTGGCAGGCAGCGGGATGCCTACAACTATCGATTCTGAAGGTGTTGGGGAAACCAGTTTAGATATGGGTGGTCTCCATTCTGGTGTGAAGAGGGATGTCTGGGAGCCACATTCCTGATGCGGCCTTTTTCCAGCCTACTGACTAATGTAGTTTCGGCCGACCATATTGTGGCTGTAGATGCTACTTCATTATTGGGTGGTTCTGAGGTTTGATCTGGGGTCTCAGATGAAGCACCAAATGAAAATATTTTGCAACACCGAGAGGTGTTTGGCAGCTGTTGCTTTTCATCTTCTAGTTTCCTCCTCTCTAGATCGTACCTTTTCAATGTTTTGTAACTTTCCTGTAAGTTCTTTTTTTCCCCACCACAGACTTCTGTAATTGGTCTTCCGCTTTGGCAGTGGCTTCTTCTTCCCTTTAGGTATATTCATATTGTCTGAATTTGTATTTGCCCATCCTCTGCAATTACTGAAGTCTGGGCTCTCAAGTTGCCCTCTGCATGGAACACGATGTGTCCCTCTTCACCTCCAGAGCATGACTGGCCTGGATCCATCATTCTCTCTCGCACAGGGCCCCCTACTGACGAGTACGGGAATTTCCCCAGTGTCCTGGCCAAATTTTTCCCCATTCACTAAAAATACCACCAACAGCTTAATGTGGTTCAAGGTCAGTTGGCACTCATCTGTATCCCCCTCTCTCGGGTTGTGCCTCAAAATAGAATTTGTCTAGTGCACTTACCCGTCAACAAAAACTAAATCAAATTTGTAGTTGACAACTGAGTAATGTAGTTCAGAAACTTAAGTATTTCTGACTTGTGCTGTTGTGCTGGAATAATGCACTGTCATGTGATCACGTGACCAATAACAGGTCTTGGTTTCTCTTACCCATTTTATAACTGAAATGATAAAATAGTCCACAAATACTGTAATATGGTTAAACTTAGTTACGGGTCAGACAAGTGCCAATATAGGAAAAAGACTATTGGGTCATTACAGGGTGAGACAGTCCTATGGATCAAATTTAAATCAGATTATTTATTTAGTTTTGTTGACCAGGTAAGGTGCGCTTAGCCATAGCAATGACTATTTTCAGGCAAGACCCAGGAGTTTACAGAGACAAAATATGATTAACATTTGATCAAACAGAGGCAGCAACAAGTACAATCCAGAAAATACAATACAGTAAAAGCTTTGAGAGTAATAATTCAAAAGTCAGCAAAGAAACAAACAAAAGTTTCAATCAGTAATATCAATAAAAAAGCACATAAAACAAAAAACCATTATGCAGTAATCCAGCAGAGAAAGTGGTAATTACAAGAAACAAATAACCAGAGTTACAATTATAAAATAAAGATAAAATAGAAGGATAAAATAGAGACAGGAACCGACTGGGGTGGGGATGGCAATAAAAGGGGATGAGGACAGGATAGCATGGAAAGAAGACAAAAAGTAGGAGAATAGGGACTAAGTAAATTAAAGTGCAAGGAGACAACTGGAGGAATGTACAGTGCTTTACCTGTGGTGAGGGGGTGTAGGATCAGGAGAAGGAAAAGGCGTTAGGGGGTTTGAAGCAGGAGCATGAGCAGGAATCAGCAAGATGATCATGAAGCAATTTCTTGAACGAGGCATGGGATTGTGCAAACTTTATAGCTAGTGGAAGGGAATTCCAGTAATAGGGGGCATAACAGGATAAGCTCATCTCTCCATGCATCTTTTGCAGCTTGTCACAGGTTCAGAATTAATCCAGTGGTTAAATTCAGTAACCTGAAAAGAAAACAAAACATATGGGGAGCCTGGTGTTGCTTTGAAAGCTTAACCACGGATTCAATGAACCAGTGACCAGCTACAAAAGATGCCTGGAGACGAGTCGAGCATATCGTTAACTGATGCCATTTGAATCCATGAGACTATAGTCACCTGAAAAGATCCAACAATAGTTATATGATTTACCAGTAGTAGTAGATCTTTGCAAGAATCTCCTACATAAAGTCACACACAATGGACTATAAGCCAGTAGCGTCAGAAACCTGCAGAGGCCTTTTACAGATGGGGCCGCCCACACTACCATGCAGTCTAGACAAAGTTGGCACAACCTGTGTAACGTTTGACAAGTTTACCCCCACCTTAGTTCCTGCCAGCAATACGTGGATTGCCACAAAATCACTAACAAAACATCATATCATAATGCGTCAATCCTCACAAGGCTAAACATAAAAAGAAAGGCAGTGGAGAAGCAAAAATCATGTAGGTCAAACAATACTGGAATGCAGACTATGCAATGATTCTGAGAGGAAACCTTGGCACTCCCTCCCCACACAGGAGGACAGAGGGAAGGTGTTGCATGGCTTCAATGGAGGGGATTCTCGTAGAGCTACAGTTACTGGTAAGTAACACAACTATCTTCAAGGATATCTTCTCCATCGAGCCACACACATTAGATTAACAAAGTTTAGTACCCAACCAAAAGGACAGAATGTAACAAAAGAGGAGCATGCCCTTCTGGTCAGCCAACCTTAAATACAACCAAACAACACACAGTTCTCCTAGCAGAGATTTAATCAAGACTGTTAAGCTAGTAAAATTTAGCAAATACCAGATTTTACTCTACTCTGCCCTGCACTGTCAATTTTACACTTGAACATTTAGACCATGGGTATTCAGGTAGGCAGGGCAGGCCTGCTTTATGGTGTTTTTGTTTCTACATAAAGGGAGCAAAATAATTCAGGAGATAAGAACAGGTTACTCACCTGTAACAGTAGTTTTAGGAGTGGTATATGTTCATCCAAACTGTTTGGCATGTCCTTTCCCTTAAGAATCTTGCCAGAAGGTCTTTAAACTGGCTCCTCCCACCCGGTGGTACATCCTCGGCTCCGCCCGCTTGATGCCAGATCTTGCTCGCTGGAAGCAGAGGATTGTGCATCAAGACGGGAGGTCAGGTGGGTTCGTGTGGATGAACAACATATACCACTCCTAGAAAGTACAGTTACGTGAAGAACTTACCGAACAGTAGATCTACCGAAGACTGTTTCTGCAGTAAGTCATTGCTTATGGGAGTATCCACCAGGTGGTGCTGTCACACGGCAGCTTCTCTCAGCAGTCTTGCATAGGGGCCGCCCACATGACATCACTTCATGTGGATATTTATAAGAGTGGCGGCCCCAGTACCCTCTTGTTCAACGCCGGCTTCTGCAGCACAGCCTGGACTGAGGTAAATGAGGCCAGAAAAACAGAGAACAGCAATCCCACCCAACGTCCTGAGTAGCAGATTTGAGGCAAAAAGGCAGGGGAACTGAGGTCGGGGGACTTGCTGCAAGAGACGGTCCTCGGAAGATCTACTGTTACGGTAAGTTCTTATGCAACTGTACTATCTTCTACGGACTGGTCTCTTGCAGTACGTCATTACTTATGGGAGATTACAAAGCAGTAAAATCCAAATGGGAGGAAAGGCAAAGCCAAAGAAGGAAATTCACAATAAAATATCAACTTCAACTGCACCCCAGATGCAAATAAGCCAGGGTGGGGTAAGGACCAAAGGTTAGATATGTAACCAAAATATCCAACTCAAACCTCTTCTGTGCTGGCAGATAAGCCAACAGATAGGCAAAGATATCTGGCATGAAATCAGGAGAAATGTCAACTCAAACCACACCCGCTCAGGCAAAAAGGCTCAAAGGTGAGTGAGGACAGCTGCAGGAGGCATGATGTAGAAAGAACTGTAGGTGGCCAGGCATAGTGATTCATCCTGATGAGGCAGAGGTTGACAGGCTCTGGCATAAAGTGAAATTCAGCAAACAGACAAGTAGAGCATATCAGATAGTAGAAACAGAAGCACGGGGGGAAAAAAAAAAAAACACCCTGGATGATCATAAGAACAACTGAAAGGCTCCAGCAGGGAGAGTGACAGGACTCAATCAGATCCACATGGAGGAGTGAAGATATAGTCCGGGAGCAAGCCTCAAGAAAAGGTAAAGAGATCCCGGGCGATCCAGGCCTGCAAGAGGAGGCGGGAGAAACCATGAAAAGCGACTAAAGCACAGAAGCGGGTCCACGCCCGCTGAGGGGGCCCTGCAGACAGAGACTGAGCCTCAGAGGCCCCTGTCCCGGAGGAGCCCGACACGTGGGCCATAGGGGTGGGACTTGGGGCGTACAGGTCCTGAACAGACCAGAGAGTATTCCCGAAGCCTGGAAGGGAATCCAGAATGGACTGGGCACCAGGTCCAAACAGTAGGTTCCCAGAAAAGGGAACTGGCGACAGACAGCTGGAGCGCAGGTGGCAACCTGCAACCCGCAGCCAGGTGAGGTGCTGAAGGATGACACCAGAGGCCGAGGAGGCGGCCGGTGCCAACCGCATCGAAGCAACATGGAGCAGGTGATGGAAAGGGAGTGGCATGGCAGACAGTGGCTGAGCTGATCAGGCTACTAGGGCAGGTTGAGTGGAAGCAGGATGAGACCAAATAGGAAAGAGGTCGGAAAAGATGCAGGAATCAAAGGTGGGACAACCATGGCAGGCTCCTTGGGACGGCAGTAGGCAGCCACGCCCCAATGAACGTGAAAAGGTCGATCTGGAATCGAGCATCTTGCTCAGTATGCCTTCCTGTAAATCTGTAAATAAATAATAAATTAATTAAAGGAGTCCTGATCTGCAGCAGGGAAGCCAAAAGCACACTGATCTGCAGCATGAGCTCTGTGAAGGAGGGATCCAGGAGTGACAAGGAATCAGGAGGTTCAGGCGGGTGACCACCATAAGGGAGGAAGCGGACCGAGGGGAATCTAGGTCCCCGGGTCAGAGAGGTCCCAGTCAGGAACATCCCCATGAAGGGATGCAACCCTGAAATCACCATAAAGGGAGTCCTCATAAATGGGAGTGGGGAGGACCAGGCGGAAGCACCCGGTGATGGGAGGGCAATGGAACGAGGCCGGACCCGACCAATGTGCCGCAGGACTTCCATCACAATGTGGGTGATGCCCGGAGCCTGTGACAGGTCCAGAGGTGGAGGATGCCCAAGGACAGCATCAGGAAGAGGGCAAGCCAGCTCAGGAAGCACTGACCCTGAGCAGCAAGAGGAGGTACCCTGACATCTGTGAACCGGGACCGGTAAAGGAGCAAGGGACTTAGGGTGAGGTCCATGCAGATGGGCCGAAGACCCAGAAAAAGACGTGACCAAAGGGTGCGAAAACGGCAATGGAGGGGAGAACCCCTGAGGACGCACACTAGTGCCAGGACAAGCGGGGGGGGGCAAGGAAACAGCCCCGAGCAGGGGGCATCCCGGGGTGGGGAGCCCCCATTGTGGATGAGGGAAGCAGCCCTGATGACGAAGGAACGAGGAGACCCCTCCATCAATGGTGGAAGCATCCCCGTCGACAAGGGATCAAAAGAAAGCCTCCCCATCGATGGGGGAACCCATCCCATCAACGAGGAAGCCAAAGCATGCTGTCCTGTCGACAGGAGAGGCTGCCCGGTCGAAGAGGTGTGCTCCGTCGACGGAGAAAAGACTTCCATCGACGAGAGAACAGGAAAAACATGATCCGTCGACGAGGGAGAAGAAAGAACACATGTTGTCAACAGGGAAGCATCCCCATCGACGGCGCAACACTGCCAGTCGACGGAAACGCTCAGAAACAAGCTCCGTCGATGGGACATGGCCAAGATAGAACAAGCCCATCAGGCTCCGCGATGGGGGACTTCCATCGACGGGAAGGTACCATCGATGACGAGGAGCCATAGTCATCCCATTCCTCCTATGCCTGAACGAGTGCCCTGGGCAGGGGAGTCTTGAAGCATCCCCCAAAACGAGGTCTGTTCTGGCTTGGATGAGTTTTTTTTTTTTCCTTTGATCTGCCATGAGGAAGACCCAAGACCCAGCAAAAGTGACTGGGCTTGGGAGCAGCAGGTGGACCGTGAGACACTAATGGAACACTGGGCATGCTGTAGAAGAAATATTAGGGCTAGGCCCTAAAGAAGCCCAGACCAGGCCCCGATTTTTCTGGCACATCGAGCAAAGTTCTGCAGCAGGGTTCTCATTTGCCACAGAACTTCTGCGGCACTCAACACCAATTTCTGGCGGCACCCATGCGCACATTTTTACCCTTTAATTTTTCCCTTTTTGCCATATCTGACACAATGCACGCTCGTAATAGTCATTTTATGGGCGTTTGTCACCAAATTTTCAATATAGCCAGTTTAAGACCTCTGCTCATGAACAGTATCACTGTGATTTTCTTAATCTGTCCCGAACATTGATTTTGCACACTGACCGCGCCACTGTGCACTACATGTGCAAAAATATATTTTAGGTGAGATGAGAAAAATGACAGTAGTACTGTTCAGGAGGAGGTGTGGTAAACTGGCACTACTGAAAATCTACAGTGAAAAATTAAAAAATGCTCGAAGTTACGAGCGCGCGTAGGAACTGCGCAACGCACGCTTGCAAAACAGTCACTTTACAGGCGTTTGTCACCAAATTTTCAACATAGATAGTTTAAGACCTCTGCTCGTGAACAGTATCACTGTGACTTTCTTAATCTGTCCTGAACATTGATTTCGCACAAATGACCACGCCTGTGTGCTTTATGTGTGAAAATACATTTCGGGTGAAATGTGAAAAATGACAGTTGTACTGTTCATAAGGAGGTGTGGTAAAATGGCAATACTGAAAATTTGGAGTGAAAATATTACAAATGCTCGAAATTACGAGCATGCATAGGAACTGCGCAACGCACGTTCATAAAACAGTCATTTTGGGGAATATTTTCACCAAATTTTCAACATAGGGTTTTTGGGAGCCTACCTCAAACTGTGACACTGTCATTTTGTTAACCATTCCAGAAAGGTGGTTCCACGCAGTGACTGCGGAACCACCTTTCGGGACCGATTAATGAAATAACAGTGTCACAGTTCATGAGGTGGGGCCCAAAACCCCATGTTTAAAATTTGGTGAAAAATTCACAGAAATGGCTGAGATATGCACTAAAGTTGAAAAATCCATTTATGCCATCATACAGCTTACCAGCATTTCTTCAGTTCAGTCGGCTTTGAAGAGTGCAGACATGTTCCCGTCCATCAAGATCGCCGCACTGGGCCCGGAGGTAAATGGGTTGAGATGGGGGGTGGGAGGTGGGTACGCAGAGGGTGGGTGCGGGTTGGGGGCAAAAGAATCAACAAGGAAGGTTTTTTGTTTCAGGTTTTTTTTTGACTCAACGGGACTTTGCCATGCTGGGGTGGGTTCCCAGCATGGCACCAGGCAGCTTTGGGGATAGTGAAGCCGATGGGGGATTGGGTACCCCATCAGCAAAGGAAGTTTTGCCACGCTGGGGTGGGCTCTCCAGCGTGGCACCAGGAGCTTTGGGGGGCAGTGAAGCCGATGGGGAATTGGGCACCCTGTCAGCAACGGAAGCTTTTGCCATGCTGGGGTGGGCCTCAGCGTGGCACCAGGCAGCTTGAGGATAGTGAAGCCGATGGGGATTGGGCACCCGGCCGGCAACAGAAGCTTTTGCCATGCTGGGGTGGGCCTCAGCGTGGCACCAGGCAGCTTGGGGACATACAGTGAAGCTCGATGGGGATTGGGCACCCCCGTCAGCAAAGGAAGATTTTGCCATGCTGGGGTGGGCTCCCAGCATGGCATACAGACTTTGGGGGGGCAGTGAAGCCGATGGGGATTGGGCACCCCCTCAGCAAAGCACTTAGCTCAGGGTGGCCGCGATCCGCTGGTGACTGCACTCGCTGGATATTTCCCAGATTTGTCGCCACCTGCGGAATCGTGGAAAACTCTGAGGCCCTGCCCCAGACCCAGCAAGAGAGCCTGCCATGGAAATCCAGGGGTGCTGAGAGCAAGTCCATGGTCCTGGACCCAAAGGTAGAAAATCTGTTCAAGATCAAGTCGAAGACTGCAACCCAGAAGGTCTGGAGAGCTGAGTGTGGGAGCTGAAGCCGGCAGGAAAATGAACAGAGGGTACTGGGGGCCGCCCACTCATACACATCCACAGGAAGTGATGTCATGTGGACAGCCCCCACGCAAGACTGCTGAGAGAAGCTGTCGTGTGACAGCACCACCTGGTGGATACTCCTATAAGTAATGACTTACTGCAAGAGACCAGTCTGTAGAAGATATACTGTTACAGGCGAGTAACCTATTCTTGGATCGTGAATATGTTCCATCCACAGAGTTTGGCAGATTCCTAGCAGTTCTCTGAGAGGAGGGAGGCAAAGCACACACCTTACTCAGGGAACAGAGACTGGAGAACTGAGGCCCCAAAAACAGAATCTCAGTGTGACTCTAGGTCAATGTGGTAGTGGGAAATGAAGGTGTTTGCGGACTTCCAGGTAGCAGCCCTGCAGATATTCTGGATAGGGACGTCCATAGAAGCAGCCACCGACGCAGCAGTATGGCAGGCAGAATGAGCTCTTATCCTTACGGGAGGCTCCTTGCCCGCCAACCGCTAGCAGAGATCAATGTAGGATGTTATCCATCTGCCAATCATCTGCTTTGCTGCAGGTCTGCCAGGAGCGGTTTCAGAACAGGTAACAACCAGCTGTGAACACCTCCCATTCGGCTATAGCTCTTTGTAATAGGAAGTGCTTGTCTCAGGTCCAGGTATGGAGCCTGTACTCGCCTCTGAGGTGTAACTGGGCTAAATACACCGTTGGAGTCAACACCTGGTTGAGGTGAAACTCTGACACCACCTTCGGAAGGAATTTCGGGTGCGGGGCGCACGCCAACCTTGCCCCTGTGGAAGACCAGGTAAGGAGACTTGACAGAGCGCGCCTGTGGCTCCCCAATCCTTCTGGCTGACGTGACAGCCACCAGGAAGGCGGTCTTCCATGACAGATGTGGCATCCCACACCTGTGCACTGGTTCGAATGGCTTGCCCATGAGCTTTGCCAGTACCAGCAGTAGATCCCACAGTGGTGGTGGCCCATGCACCGAAGGGGAAATGTGGTCAAGGACTTTAAAGAAACACCAGACTACCTTCTCCTGAGCCACTGTGTCTGCTGACCAGCCCATGCCCAATAAGCACAGATGGCTGCCAGGTAGACTCCTTTCCTAGATGCCTCAACTACAGTGAGTACATCTTCAGAGACCCCAAAGCCTGGAACTCTAGCCGCTCTGGAACTAGGGTGTTAGGCACAGGGACTGAAGGTCCGGATGGAACGCCTTCCCCTGATTAATCAAGAGCAGGTCTGGGTGCGCTGGAATATGCCTCGGTGGCCTGGTGCTGAGGCTGAGGAGAACTGGATAGCAGAACTGGCGAGGCCGGTCTGGGGCTACCATGATCACCTGCTCCTTATGTCTCCTGACCTTGAGGAGCACCTTGTGAACCAAGGGAAGTGGAGGGAAGGCACAGAAGAGGCCTGGGGTCCACGGCCTTGGAGAAGGCATCCCCCTGCAGTGAGCCCTGCTGAGGGGAGTAGGCATGAAAAACAGCCTCAGCTTTGCATTCTCTCTGGATGTGAACAGGTTCACCTGATGTTTGCCCCAGTGGGAGAACAGACTGGGTACTACTTCCGGGTGAAGAGACCACTTGTGGGACGAATCGCCCACACGGCTGAGGGCATCCGCCAGTTGATTAGAGGCTCCTGCCACATGAATGGCTAGGAGATCTGCCTTCAGTCAGCTCACAAGGGTCCAGATGCAGAGTGCTTCCCTGCACAGAGGCCAGGAATGCATGCTGCCCTGCTTTTTGAGATAGTACATAGTCGTGGTATTGTCCGTCTGGACCTGCACCACTTGACCCGGAAGGAACGGAGCGAATGCAGTCAGTGCCAGCCAAACTGCTTGGAGCTCCAGCAGGTTGATATGACATCGGGATTCCTCGGGTCCAGGGCCTGTGGACTATGATTCCCCATATTGGCATCCCAGCCCGTGAGAGGCATCGGTCGTCAGAATGACTGTCGGCTCGGGACGGACAAATGGAATCCCTTCCTGCAGGTGTTCTAGGGCAGTCCACCATTGGAGAGCGTCCCACATCTTCTGGGACACAGTGGCCAGCTGGTCGAGGACCGTGTCGCTGAGTACACTGGTTGGCCAGCTCCCATTGGAGAGGGCACATGCCACGGCCCACCGGACCATAGCGGTGCAGGCCACCATGTACCCCAGGCGCAAGAAGTCCCGGACAGGGCACAAGTGTCCAACCAGAAATGATCCAGCAAAGGAAAAGAGAACCTCCGTCCTGTCCATCGGAGCCTGGCTGTGGCTCGGCAAGAGTCTAGCTCTGCCCCAGTGAAGCAGATCACCCAAGATGATATGCTCAGACTTGGTCTCGTGATGAGGAGACCAAGTTCAACTCAGGTCTGGACAGCCGGATCCTGGATTCTCCACCTCCTGTAAGAAGGGACTCCGTATGAGCCAGTCGTCGAGATAGGGGTACATCCGACCTCCCACCCCAATGCCGAGGCATGGCTTGAACTCGATGAGGCCTCCTCTGCTCAGAAGTGGAGGAATCAAGAGACAGACGGATCGAGATTTAGAAAGAACGCTGGGCCCTAGAGGTCACAGTGAGCAACCACATGTTCTGCTTGAGAAATGGTATGATCTGAGACAGAGTTACCATCTTGAATGTCAGAGACCTAAGAAATTGGTTCAGGTTGTGCAGATCTAGAATGGAGCACCAGCCCTCCCCATCCACTTTGTGAGCAGAAAGTACCTGGAAATGAACCATGGTTTGACAGGGGAATCTGCAACTCTGACCACTACCTCCTTGCGGGAGGAGTTGGGTGATGTCGTCTCGGACAGCCGATTGAGTGTGCATGGACACCATCTCCTCCCATGGGGACGCGGGCTCGGCTTGGTGGGTACTGCTCGAATTCCAGAGGCAGCCCTGGCCGACCTCTTCAAATCCCACCTGTCCACTGTAACAGCGAACCAGGTGGAAAGGAAGTGGCAGAGCCGACCCCCAAGAGAGGACCCAGAGCTTGTGTGATGGGTATGGGGTTGACAACCCCATCCTGTCACTGTGCAGGCTTGAAGGAAGAGGATCTGGTCTGAGGACCACTGGGACCCTTTCCTCCGGCTTACGGCCACCGGGGCTCTGACTGGGGCCGAGGTGCAAGGTTGAGCCTGCTGCTGTTGCTGCCTCGATTCAAAATGGGGCTGCTTGGCGCGGGGCAGAAAGCCGATGGATTTTTGCCTTTTAGAACCCTGAGATTCCTTTCTGAGCAGAAGTCACAGAGTCCAAGGTGGCATTGGACATCTCTATTCGCTGGAGGTGATCATCCACTCCTGAGCTGAAAAGGTCAGTACCCAGGAAAGGGACGTCCGTCCAATTTGTGCAGAGTGTCCGCTGTGAAGGTGGAAACCCTCAGCCAGGCCCTGCGGTGCATGGCAATCACAGCTGCCACTGAGCGGATGCAAGAGTCCCGACGTCCAGAACCATCTGGAGTTGCTGCTTCACAACCGCCTGACCCTGGTCACGGACCTGCTTGACCGTGGTCTGGAGGTCTGCAGGGAGATGAGGAAGGACCTCATACAGAGATCCTAAGAGGGCATGAGAAAATGCACCATAATGACAGACTAGCTTGCCTGACGAAGGCCAAGCGAAGAGGCAGCACAGACTTTCCGGGCCGAATACTCCAGTTTCTTGGACTCTTTGTCTGGGGGTCTAGTGGTGTCTCCCGAATTTCCAGAGCGCCTGAACACAGATTAGGTCACCAAACCCTCGACCAAGGGATGCTCTATGAATCCTGTGAAGGAGCTGATGGGGACTGCGTACTTGCGGGCCATCCGGGTTGAAGGCGCAGGGCAGGAGGCAGGGTGCTGCCACAGCTCCACGGCCAGCCCAGCAATGGCCTCGGCCACTGGGTAGGCCTCTGTCGGAGAATCGCCTTTTGAGGATATCAGTGAGGGGTATTCAGCCCATTTCTGGACGGGCTCCAAGGGCATCCCTGTGGATTCGAGATGAGGCGGAGGATACCCATGAAGGAGGTGGGACCATTCTCCGTCAAGAGATTCCTTGGATTACGTAGTCAAAGGGCGGGAATGCAAGTCAGAGTCTCGGACTCCGAATAGATCGGCCGGCCACCTGAGTCACCTTCCACCTGCCTTGACAGTCGGGAGTGAGGGTGACAGACAGCCTGTGTGGAAGGCCCAACACAGACCAAGACTCTTGGCAGCAGCCCCAGAGGTAGGCTGTTTAGGTGGCAGTTCCACCCAAATTGGTGGAGAGGCCAGTTTCGCTGAGCCAGGAGGGTCTTGACCGCTCCGCAGGTGGAGGGACGATAAGGACTGGCTCCTGAGGAGTCTGCGCCAGCCTGGAGGAAAACAGGCAAGTAATGGCCGGAGTCTACTTCTGGCCAGTCATAATCAGCTGTTGCCACAACAAATCCTCATAGGCCAACCCAACCTGCTTCAAAGTCTCTTCTCTTTGAGGAGCACGAGGAAGAATGGCAGCGCCCACTTTTTGGAGCACTTTGCGCCTTTCCTCGCCTGTCAGTCGAAAGAGTCCAATACCTTGACTTAGGACGCTGGGGGGAGAGAGACCAACAGGGTCGCCAGAAGGAGCCGGGAAACCACGCCTCTTCCAGGTCAGGGACCGGGACCGTGAAGAGTTCCCAGCAGGCTAGGGTCTCCTCCTCAGTGGGTCCAGGCAGGACTGGGGTCCTGAATAAGGAGTTGTCGGCCTCTTCTTGAGAGGATGGGTCGATGGGGTCAATTATAATTTCGACTGGATCGTTGTCCTGCGTCTTGGCCAGCTGGCCTAATGGGGATACCGTGAAGCCAGAGGCCCAAGCCGCAACCTCGACCGAAGTCGAGACAGCAGATTCCTGGGATCGAGATCTCTCACAACTCCAAGGAAGTCGGTGGCGAGACAAACCTTTTTGCTCTTTATCATTTTTATGGGAACCAGAGATGTGCACGCCCGAAGGACCCTCTCCTTTGGTGGGGAGAGACTGACACATCTCCTTAAAGGAGCCTGAGAAGGTGGAGCCCAGACCGAGTGGGACAAAGACCAACAGAGAACAGGACCGATCAGTGGGCCATGCTGCCTTCTCTTCGAAGGCTTTCATCTGCTCCAGCTGCTCAGCGGACCCCACAGCCACAAAGACCACCCAATGGGCCTCTTTGGATTTGACCGGCGGGTTCCATTTTTTCAGTCTGCCCAACTGCAGCCATGCAAGATGATCGTCCGAAATACTGGGATGGAACGTGCGATACAAGGATAGGGTCTATAATAAATTCCCAGGATGATGAAACAATTCTGCAGACAGCCATGAGAGAACTACAGCAGTGGGCAATAAGGAAAAAATCCACCTTTAATATAGACAAGTGCATGGTAATGCACATGGGCAAAAACAATAGCCATTATAAGTATACACTTAATAGGGTAGAGCTACAATCAGTACAAGATGAGAGGGCTCTGGGCATATAAATCAGCAACGACCTCCGCTTCAAGTCTCATTGAAACTGAGCAATTAAGAAAGCTAGCAGTTTAATGTACTGTATCAGTAAGCATATTAAGTGTACGGATAGACAGGTCATGATACCTCTTTATACAGCCCTGGTTCGCCTGCATGTGGAATACTGCGCCCAGCTCTGGTCACTAGGGGACAAAACCAAAATTATAGCACTGGAGCCGAGAACAGAGGAGAGCAACTAAGCTTATTAGTGGAGTAAATGGGCCGAGTTATCGGCAGAGGCTTGAGTCTTTTGGGCTTTATTCCTTGCAGTATCGCAGACCAAAGGGTGATGTGTCTGGTCTATAGAGCATTGTTTGACTATGAAGTATGGGCACAACTGGGACTGAATTGAGGCACAGGTATACAATACTAGAGCACACCCAGTCCAATTAAAAGGTGCCACCTATCAGACAAAAAAGAAAGAAAAATTCTGGTTTAGTGTCAGAGTTACAAGATATGGAATGAGCTCCCACTTGAAGTGGTGGCTAGCAAGACAATGGCAGAATTTAAAAGTAGATTAGAAAACCATTTGGTAGTAACTGAAACCTTATAATTAACATTTTTAACGAGCTGTTGTGGACCTATAAGTCTTATTAGCTCTGAAACTACCTATGAGACATTTCGCACACCTGGGTGTCGTGATCATGAACCAGGCAAGAGATGCATGAGGCATGTGGGTCGGTCCGAGACATCTTTTGCCCGCATGGGCAGCAGTGGAAACCGGGCCAGGAACTGTCCTCCATCACAGACGAAATCACAAAGCGATCTGGAGAAACTGGAACGAGTTTAAGTTTTGGTAAATCCAGAGATTTGTTCGCCAGGGCCTACTATAATGCATGAGCGATAAGGAGGGAACCTGAATCTGCTAGCGGAAAGGAAGATCTGGCGTCAAGGGGCGGAGCTGAGGGATATACAACCTGGGGGGTGGGAGGAGCCAGCTTAAAGACCTTCCGCAAGATTCTTAAAGGAAAGGACATGTTAAACAGTGTGGATAGAACATATCCATGATCCTAGAATTACCACTTTCAATATTATCAGGCAGTATTTTATTTATTTATTTTTTAAGAGCTGAGGCAGACAGGGCCCGCCACATTACATAGGCAGTGTTGATATACTGTACAGGGTAACCTGGCAGCATGGATAACCCCAGCTAGAAAATCACCTCAGGGTTTCGACGCCGATGGCTTACAGTAAAATGTGTGTGGCTCTGTGGAAGAGATAAAGTATCCACAAAAATGTACTACTGTTGTGGGCAAGTATGATACAATTTTTTTTTTTTTATATATATACACACTTAAATATCACACGTAAGACACTTTCAGCAAGATAACTTTCAGAATTTCTTTAATGCACATCATCGATACACACTACTTTTAAAAGTATATGGGTTATTCATGAAAACATGATAGGCCCTGATGCAAACAGAAAGAATGCATAAGACAAGTAAAAAAATTTAAAATGACCTCAATAAAGGTGTGTAACTTAGAAAGCCAGCTAATCATAGACCAAGACTTTAAAGCACCACACCTTTAACTCCAAAACTCTATAACAAATACAGTTTAAACAGTCTTACAAAGAGCTAATCTTATCTTGCTCCAGGCTTTGAGAACTCCCACCAGTTAAACAGCCATAGCTCTATATCACCAGGATTTCAAACCAGAAGAAAAATGCCTTGCACTCAACGTTATCTAACAGAGAGAGTATAAGATAAGTTACAGCACAAAAAAGTACCTTGACCACGGTCCACATGGCCCATCGGTAATGTAATGCTCTGGTGGCCAAGTTCAAGGAAACAAATTCAGGTGCATACATGAGGACCCAGCCAAGCTGTAGGCAGCTGCCGAACAGCAGTGTGTCTTGGCAGGGAGGGCTGCAAGTGGGTTCTGACACCATAGTGACCCTTGCAGGTGGGCCAGGAAGCCTTCTTCTGCAGGGGTGCGTTGAGTGTGCATGTGGCTGACAGGCATAGTTAATGCCAGGGGAGGAGGGTGGCTGAGGGAGTCGACCAGGGATGACACACACCAGCTGCAATCTCTATGACAGCTTCCAGCAAACTGGGTATAACCCTGGAATAACAACAGAACCGGGGGCATCAACCTGTTTAACTTTGTCTCGTCTTTTCAGGTTTACAAAGCCTATTATAAATCAAAGTAATTTTTAACATTAGGCCATTTATAAGTACAACACAACAGGGTGTGTACATTTGCCAAGATTGGCCTGTAAATTCAAGCCTCAACACACTAAAGGAGTGCCTCTAAATCCCAAGCAACAAAGACATGTCTGATTTACTGCCCACATAATACAGTGCCATCTGCCAGGATTAAGAGCAGTATCACAGTTTTAGCCAGTAATATACCGTAGGATACTGCCAGAACCAATGTAATCCTATAAGAATTACTCCAACTTGTCACACAGGAAACAGACATCTAATTACATGTATATAAAAATGCACCACACACAAACACTAACATCATATCTAGGTAGTGTATTTTATCATGGTTTTACTGAAATAAACTTTCATAGCAGTGCCTGACAACTTTAAAATGTTACATGTTATGACTTGTAGCATTTAATTACCCAAGGGGTTACAGCAGGAAACAAGCATTTGTCAATATGTTCACTGCTTGCATTGCTGCTATACCAGGTCTTGGCTGTACACATTTTTACTATACATTTACCCAGGATAGAGCAGATGAGATGCAATTACTCATTTTCTGTGGTGTCCTGCTGTTGCAAATTTCAGACTGTATTTACCCAGGAGAGGCCCAACTGAGAGGCAATATGTAATTTTCAGTGGACTCCCACATTTGACCCCAAATTTCCAACAGACGTTTCTTTTTATGACCTGGAATTATGATCAAAACAGGTGCAATTTTTCAAATCACATCCAAAAGGTGATTTCACAGTGCAACTGTGAAAATAAGTTTCAGAGGGGGATTTGAGAAACGACACCTGTCATGTTCAGGAGGTGCGGTAACACAAGGGATATGCTTAACATCAGGGGGCTAAAATCTGCAAGAATAAAGCTATGAGTAAACGGATTAAGTCAACGTTTCATCATAACTGTTTTCACATTCTAACCCCAAATTTTCAACAGTCTTTATGACCACTCCTTCTGAACAGGACAGGCGTCATTTATAAACCAGTGGCCAAAACGTTATTTCGCACCACAAGTGTAAAAACACATTTTGGTCAGGATTTGTAAACTACATCTGTCACATTCAAGAGGTGGTGTGAAAAATGGCTATGTTAAAATTTGGGTCAAAACATTGAAAACTGCCAAAGTTACAAGCATGCATTGCAAAATTTCAACGACTCATTTTTTTTTTTTTGGGGGTTGAATATTTTACCCCAAATTTTCAACGAGCTTTCTTATGATCCCACCTCATGAACAAGGGCAGAGAAAATGTTCAAATCCTGCCCGAAAAATGATTTTGTGCACCGACCGCAAAATCACCTTTTGGGAGGGCTTTGTATAACTTCAGTGCTCTTGTTTATGAGGAGGGGTCCCAAAAAGGATTTGTTGAAACTGAGGGAAAATATTAAAAAATGACCAAATTATTAAGACATGTTCAAACCCCACTGAAATACACTGACCCTCATACTGGATTTCCTCAGTTCTCAGTCCGGCACTGAAGAGTTTCTTTGTTTAGCTTTTGTTAACAAGGTAAGCACACTATACACAAATGTGTCTATTTTCAGGTGCACCCAGGAGGTTACAGAGAAGTACATTAACAACATGAACAGAATACAAACATGGTAAGGAACTGTACAAGTCAGCAGCACTACAAAAAACAGGCATTTCAGTAGAACACAGGGTGGGCTGTTTAAACTGCACAATAGACATTTTTGTGAGCCCTTATAGGTAGGTGAAGTTTGTTGGGCAACAACCCATACCAGAACAGGAGAAAAAAGATCCCACAATATTTAGATTTTTAGTCAAAAAGGGTAGATAGGCCATGGCTAGGCATGGCCACTGGCGACTTAAGTGCAAACACATACCGAGAAGAGCAGTAAGTGGTACCAAAGGGAATTTCGGAAACAAGTATGGGATAAGGTGTCACGCACGACTCACGAGACCAGGAAAGGAGTTCCAAAGCCTTGGTGCACACGTAGCAAATGCTCTATCACCTGCATGCATGCAAGTAGCGGGAACCTGAAGAACTGCAGAGCCATGGGACCTGAGGGAATATGAGGAGAAGACAGGGTTAAGAAGCTCTGCCAGGACAGGTGGGTAGAGGTTCTGATAACACAGTCAGTAAAACATCCTAGGACAAAACTCTGATGATTGGCTGGAAGAGCCAGGATAATTTGTGGTAGAGGTCACAATGGTGAGTAACATGTGGGCAGCAAGCACAAAATGGCAATATATTATAGGCTACATACCATTTGGAGAGGTGGGTCTTAGCAGACAGAGCAAATTATATCAGCCCATAACACAGCGTAGGAAGGAACACACCTCCGGCCAGCGCAAGGTGAGCAGCAGGAGTGAGACTGTTTTTTTGCTCTATAGGCCAGTCCCAGCTTGTAATTTACAGCCCTACACACATTACAGATGTGTTGTGCAAGATCAAGCTGAAGGTCAAGTGCAACTCCCAGGTACTTGATGGTGTCAACAACCTTTACTGGGATCCATCAGCATCAGTTATTGTCAATAGCATAGGGGATACTTTTCTTTTTGCCTGGGAGCCAGAAAGTATGGCCTGGGTTTTTCTGAGATTCAGTACAAGTTTATTTGCTTTCAGCCAGGAGTGAACAGCACAGAAATCCTCACTGAGCTGGCAGTTTATGATACTAACATCACAGGAATGGGAGAGGATCACTAGGTCGTTAGCGTAAAGAGTGGGGCTACTATGAGAAGGTGCAGCGGGAAGACTGTTAACAGAGAGAAGAGTAAGGGCCCAAGTACCAACTCCTGAGGGACTCCAGATTTTACCAGGGCAGGTTCAGAGAGGGCCTTGTTGAATTTTGTGTTGCGGTCTCCCTTGAAGATAATCGGAGAACCATTCCCATGACAATGGCTGACATACCAAGGGATTGAAGCTGCTGTTTTGGGAGCACGTGATCAACTAAGTCAAAGGCTTTGGAGAGATCAACGAATATTGCACTGGTTAGCTCACCATGCTCCATAGCGTCCGATTTCCAAGGGAAACCACTGCGAACAGGGAGGTACTGTACCCTTGGAATCCATGCTGAGCTGATGATAGCAACTCGTATTTTCTGTATATAGTCCGTGAGCTGAGTAGTAACAACTTTTTATAATGGCTTGCTAACGGCCAACAGGATGGCCGTTGGCTAGAAGTTTTCAAGGTTTTTAGGGTCTCCTTGTTTGGGAACAGGGACAACCCTAGCCACCTTCCAGAGGTCAGGGATAACGCCAGAGGCAAGCAACAGATTAAAGACATGGGAGATTGGGAGGGCAATAAAGGGAGTACCAGGCAGAGTAGCATGGGCTCCAAGTTATCATGACCAGCACTTGAGTGCAGGAAGAAGACCAGAGACTAGTCTTTGCATCACCCTGACAGTCACAGCATTGAGATAAAATGGGACACGGGAGACAGACTGACTGAGAGCAATGAGGCACCTCTTTCATGTCAGTGTCAGGAATTGTGAAGTATATACCGTCAGGTCTGAAAAATGAACACTGAAGGCATTAGCAATAGTTTTAGCACTATTGCAGTTTACACCATTTAGGGTAATTTCTGAGACATCTGCTCTTGCTGTCCCACTAACAATACTTTTGATATTGTGCCAAACGTTCCTAGGATCTTTGGCTGAAGTCAACAGGTCTGTTTTGCAGAACTCACTCTCTGCAGAATGAACAGCTTTCTTGCTTTCATTTCTAAGGAGTCTATAATCCTGAAATGAGGCCACATAATTTGAGGCCTTTAACCTGGCCCAGCATTTGTCCCTAACCTTCATTTGGGCAAGAAGACTACCATGTAGCCATTTTGTAACAGTGCCCCTTACCCTCCTTTTTATAAAAGGGGCATGTTTATCTTGCAGTGCAGTGAAAATGGCTAGGAATTAATTCAGGACAGTGGTAACGTCAGAAGCATCTAGTACAGTTGACCAGTCCATGTTCCCCAGGTCAGCATGGAAAGGTTACATGTCAAGTTAGAAATCCCTCAGCTGGAGAATTTTACTTGGGGATTTTATTGAGGAGACTTTCCGGACAAAAAAGACAGGAGGATGATCAGAGTTCGAGTCAGGAGTGTTCCTGAGAGGAGATCCTCTCCGGTCTATTTGACAGCACCAGTCAAGGAGAGTGCCTTTACCACCATTGGTAGACAGTCTGGTGGGCTCACAGATCAGTTGGTAGAGGACATGCCCGATATCCGTGTGTGTACTGTCCAGTGTTTCCAGATACAGTTTAGGTTAAGGTCACCTAGGGACCAGTAATTAATTTCTACATACTGTAGGGTAAATGAGTCAAGAAGGTATGAAAGCCCTTACACGCTCTTTGGTTCAAAAGATGATTCTGGCATTGGACACCCCATTAGGTAACTAAGGGGTGGGGTGCTGGATGGAATTGTGGTCAGTTGGGGGTTAATGGCAGAGGTGTGCCAGAAGCGCAATAGACATCGATGGATGTTTTCTTTTTACAGGGTGTATAAAAATACAGACTACGAGGGACAGTTTTCTTTATTTCAGGTACCATAACTGGGGATTGGGCACCCCAGTGTAAATGTGTATTATGTTTACGGCCGCAATGGGGTGGGCTCCCCCGTGTTGCACAGTGAAAACGGGCGGGGCTGGGGATACTAGTCGGTACTGGGGATTAGGCAGTCAGGTGTCAGAAAATTAAAGAAGGAAGCAATGGGAGGTGGAAGGGATACTTGGCAGAAGGTGGGAGAAGGATCACAGCAGGCTGATCATGGCGCTGATGAGCTCTGCTTGCTGGACTGGCTTATGCAGGTCAAAGGAAAGTGCTACCCTCTGATTCAGGCATCTCTTTTCTTTGAGCTACACAAAGTTTCCACCTAGCAAGACCTAAAGAGCATCATGATTAGCCTGGCTGATAATTTGTCTGGCACTATCGAGCCCCTTGCAGACTGCCCTGCACTGGGCCGACACTTACAAACCTCTCAAAACCCACTGTCATACTTGTGTTAGAAGCTTGTTACATAGTCATCTAAAATCTGGTCTGAGGAAGGGTTCCAACCAAAATGTTACCACGCTTGATCACATTCTGTCAGGTACGTCTGGCAGAACATGAGCAGTAGATATGAGCACCCGAAATGGATTTTCTGCAAACTCTGCTTTGTGTATGTATTTAGAAGGGAAATCCAGTGGTCCCATATTTGGCAGCTCTACAGCACATTCTATTTCAGCTTTTAATATCAGAATGGAGCAGGTGTGGCCTTTCAGGCAATATTCTTTTTGATGACTCCTGTAAGTTGAACTAGCCTCGTCTGACACCAATTACCAAGAACAGAACTTACATTGACTAACACTTTTGGCACTTTATAACAACTGCAGGTTGCTTCTTTGCACAAAACTCCCTCTGCACAGCAACTAGCATCTTATTTCTCTTCCTTGTTAAAGCTGCTATTAAGAGTAACAAGATACACAAGTCTCTCTACAGACATTGAACAGAATCTTTTCAGAGCTCCAATCAGCTTGATGTATTAAAGAAGGATGAGAGCTATATCCCTCAGCCGTTCAGACAACTTAATGTGCAATTAATGTGGTCTGAGTTTCTGAGCTTTTCAGCTTGACCTTTGACCTCCCGTAAAGCATTCACATGTGTTTGATGGTGAATGAGCCTTGACACACTAGAGCTACTGCTGAACATCTCACTATTTGTAAAAAGACGTATTCCACTGTATGGCTGAACTCAATATATTTCAGCAAAGGGAGGTATTTCGGCTAAACCAAGTTAGCTACACCTTCAGCGCTATGCCTACTTCTTCAGCTTCACTTAGCAGATTTTATAGCATCAAACACCATTTTATACAATGAAACTCTAACTGCCAATGAGGTTTTTAACTTAAGCATATAGTAATGGAAGTTCCTACATGATCATTTTGCACAATATAAAACTCGCTACCTTAAATAAATGTATCTTTTAACTGCTTATAGCTACTGCTGTTTCAACAGAGTACCACAGATAACTTTGTTGCTGGAGCAAGCTCACTATACATGTATGTGCTCTTTATGGAAAAACATATTTTTGGAATTATATTCTGAACTGCCGCTACTGACATTGCATTTAAATAAATTTATAAATTGAATCAATCAGCAAACACTGGTGTTGAATGGTGATTTTTTGAGTGAGTGCAACTGTACGCTATTACCACATTAATATCAAGATTGCACGTTTTATAATCATTACTATCTATCTACCTGCATGTTTTTTTCACCAACCTTAAAATTCTGGGATGTTTCGGAGACATTTGTCTATACAAGATATTTACTTAACTGAACACTTGTATTCTTTTGTATTACTTGATGGCTCTGGTGCTAGCCTCGCCATAGGAGATCTCGCATTTGGACTCTCCTTGTCTGTGTCTAGCTCATCTAAAGTTAAATTTATTTGGTAATTTCTTGTAAATTGTCTCACATAACCTTTTACGGGGGTAATTATCCAACTAAAGATGTCCAAGGTACAATACCAATAATCATGTACTGTACCTTAAGATTACAAAGGAAATGATTTTGCATAACTTCAGGCAAAAGAGAATATATTTTTGTCATTTCTTACTTATACTCCAGGCTGCCTCAATCTGGACCTCTCCTCCTTTTTTGCTACATGCGATTTCCCAACCCCATCATCCACCATCCCTTTTACCTCAACATTGCCCGTGCCTTAACGGGACCGTGGCATGGGCGCACCACCAGAGTTGAGTTGCAAGACAAGTCTGGCGGGGTGAGGGTGGGGGTGGAGATATAGGTCACCAAGAAGAAAAGACAGAAAGTGTCACTACGTAGGGTGAGTTTCTGCAGGCACCTTTATGCACTGTCCTTAGCCATGTATCTAAAAACAACCGCAATTCCACTTGAAGTTCTTGTGTGTGTGCCGCCCTTCCTGATGATTTTCACCCAGAGCTTACCATCACTCTGCAAGGCCTGGCATATTTTCCTCCTGGTGTTCCATCCCCAAACCCACAATACGGCAACACACTAGAGGCTTTAATCACTCACTGTATATCCTGACATGGAGCCGACAATGTTCTTATTTTTGTGGCACCACCACCTGTGGTGGCAATGCAGATGCTGCAAATAAAAATAGCATCCTATGGGATGCCGAAATCCACATCCCCCAAGTCCATTTAACAGCCTGGTCTTTGCCGGGCTATGCAGTAGTAGCCTGGCTGCTGCACTGACAGGCCAGGCGGTTCAAATCTAGAACTTTTAGGACTTGCCCCGCCATAACTGCAGTTGAATTTTCAATTGCCCCTATTCATTACAATGAAATTAGCTTTTTGTATTTGCCTTCATGAAATTTACTTGCCCCAGACAGGGGCAATAGGGTTTGCACACCCCCGCTGACAGGCCAGATAAAATACACTGTTACTGCACCAAGACAGTTGCAATAACTGAACAGCAGTAAAAAGCTCCAGATATAAATAGAAAGACTGACGTGTCTGAGACCCCAAAACTGCTCCCTCGTCACTGAAGACACTGGAGTTTATTTTTAGCTTGCATAATTATCACCACAGACGTTTAATTTCTCCATCAACTAAAATATGTACAGTGCATTTGTGTTTGTGCTAGAAACCTTTTTCCAAATGCTATTTCGCAGATATTTTTAGTCATTTCAAAAGATGGTCCAAACTGGGTTATTTCTAAGTGACAACACTATTTAATGAACTGGCTGTAAAATACTTGAAAGGAACAAAGGTAAGAAACACTCCATTGTCAAACGCTTAATAATGAAAAAAAATATTTCTACAGAAAGTTAAATGCTTTATTTAAACAAATCCTGGCAAACCCATACATTTCTACACTATACTATTAAAAATGTGCTGCTATGAAATAGTAAACTCTCCTCCAGTAACATAGAAACATAGAATTTGACGGCAGATAAGGACCGCTTGGCCCACCCAGTCTGCCCATTTCCTACCTGATGGATAGTTGCAGATCCCAGTTAACCAGCAGCCTACTTCTTCACCCCCACCCCTAGAATTGCCTTATGACTGTCCCATGCATGCTTGAATTCCACCACTGTTTTGACTCCACAACCTCCTCCTGAAGGCCGCTCCATACATCCACAACCCTCTCTGTGAAAAATACTTCCTTAAATTACCTCTGAACCGCCTCCTTCTATCTTCAAATTGTGCCCCTGTTCTTGCACACCTCTTTGAAAGATGCTACCCTCTGGACTTTGTTGATTCCCTTGAGGTACTTGAAAGTTTCTATCATGTCCCTGCTCTCCTCCTTTCCTCGACGCATACATATTAAGCTCCTTAAGTCTCTCTTCATATGTCTTCCGTGCAGACCTTGCACCATTTTAGTTGCCCTCCTCTGGACAGCTTCCATCCTGTCTATGTCTTTATGGAGATTGTCTCCAGAACTGCACGCAGTACTCAGATGTGGTCTCACCAGCTGTTTGTATAGAGGATAATAACTTCTTGTTTTCTACTGGTGATGCCTCTCCCATGCATCCCAGTATTCCCCCAGCCTCCTTGCTGTCCTCTCACATTGCTTGCCCACCTTTAGGTCATCTGATATGACTACCCCAGGTCCCTTTCCATTTTGTTGTTGTTAGTATCTCACCCCATTGTGTACTCTTCCCTGGTTTTTGTTTCCCAGGTGCATTACCTTGCACTTTAGCATTGAATCTAAGCTGCCATACATTTGACCATTCCTCTAACCTTGCCAAGTCCTTCTCATCCTTTCCACCCCACTTGTGCATCAACTCTGTTGCAGATCTTTGTGTCATCTGCAAAGAGACATACTTTTCCTTCCAGTCCTCTGCAATGCCGCTTATAAAGACATTGAAGAGGACTGGTCCTAATACTGAACCTCATGTACCCCACTACTAACCCCTTTTTTCAGAGTGGACTCCATTTACTATTACTCTGTGTCCTATTCTCCAGCCAATCCTTTACCCAGGCTGTCATCTTGGGACCCACTCCCAGGCTGGCTAACTTGTATATTAATCTTTTGTGTGGGACTGTGTCAAATGCCTGCTAAGTCTAGGAAGGCCATGTCCACAGCCCCTCCCTGATCAACTACTTTGGTCACCCAGTCAAAGAAATCTATCAGATTTGTCTGGCATGACCTTCCGCTGTGAATCCATGCTGCCTTGGGTCCTGTGCCCTCTGGCCTCTAGATACTCAACAATTCTTTCCTTCAGAAGTGATTCCATCATTTTCCCTACCACTGAGGTTAAACTAACAGGTCTGTAGTTTCCTGCTTCTGCCTTGCTCCCACTTTTGTGAAGAGGAATAACATCTGCCCTCCTCCAGTCCTCAGGTACCACCCCATCCTCCCATGATTTGTTAAAGAGGGTAGTCAGTGGCGTCACTAGTTCTACCCTTAGTTCTTTTAGAATTCTGGGATGAATCCCATCAGGCCCCATTGCTTTGTCCACCTTCAGTTTTAAGAGCTCTTTCAGAACCCTTTCTTCTGTAAATGGGCTGGTATCAACTTCTGTATCCAGAGTGTTTCTACTGTTTGTTTTAGGTACCTCCCTCTTCCTTTGTAAATACTGAGCAAAAATATTTGTTTAGTATCTCTGCCTTTCACAGTCACCCTCTGCCCACCCTCTCCTCTTTATTAAGCCTCACTATCCCTCCCTTGGTCTTCCTTCCCCCTGATGTACCTATAAAGGTTTTATCCCCTTCTTAACTGAGTTGGCTATCTTTTCCTCGGTTTGGGCCTTTGCTGTTCTGACTGCCTTTCCAGCTTCCTTTTGCTTTAACTGATACAGTTCTCTGTCCTGTTCCTTCTGTGATTCCTTGTACTTCCTGAATGCTTTTTCTTGAACCTTCATTGCCACTTCCTTGGAGAACCATAGTGGTTTCTTACCTCGTTTCATTTTGTTTATTTGCTTTACACAAAGGCTTGTTACCTCTGTGATGGCAGTTTTATTATTCCCCATTGTTCTTCCACCCTCCTTCCTGCCCATTTGCTAGTGCATTCCTAGGCACTCACCCATTTTGGAAAAGTCAGCCCTCCTAAAATCCAGTACCTTTGTCTTTGTATGGCTTGACTCTATTGCTGTGTTCATTGTGAACCATACTGTTCGATGGTCGCTAGTTCCCAGATGGCTACCCACTTTCATCTGTGATCCTCTCTCATCTCCATTTGAGAGACCAGATCTAAGATTGCTCCTCTCAAGTGGGCTCCAATACTAGTTGTCTAGGCATGCCCCTGTAGGGCATCTAGAATAACCCCACTCTTAGAAGTGGCTGCTGCAACTGCACTCCAGTTAACACCTGGCATATTCAGATCACCCATCAGCAATATCTCCTTTATCTGCCATTCTAAGTATACTTTCTATCATTTCTTGTCCATTTTTCCCCTGAGAGGGGTTCTATACAACCCTGTGCGGATTGTGGTGCCATTGCCTGCCTCCAAATTGACCCACAGTGCTTCTTCTCCTCCCTGTTTACCCTTTTTTTGTTCTGTTGCTTTGATTTCTTCTCTTATGTAGAGAGCTGCTCCTCCTCCCCTTTACCCTCCCTGTCCTTCCTGTAGATAGTGTATCCTGGTATGTTTACGTCCCAGTCATGGTTCTGTGTGTACCATGTTTCTGTGACTGCCACGATATCCAGATCTTCCTCCTCCATCAAGGCCACTAATTCAGGAAGCTTGTTACCCAGACTACGGGCATTGGTACTCATTGCTCTCCATTTTTGATGGCTTTACCTTCTGTAGCGGCATCCCCACTGACCTTTCTACCTTGGTCTTTTCTCATTTAGTACCCTGTTTTGTAGGGAGGCTGGATTTTCCTGCTGCTTATCAGTGCCTCCCCTTGACTAGTTTAAAGGCTTGCCAATGAAGCATTTAAACCGATTGCCCAAAAGAAAAATTACTCACCTTAGTAATGTTGTTTCTTCTAATGGAGTCTTGCTATATTATGACAATTGCAGTTTGTTCCACCATTAGAACTGCTCCGAGGTGAAAGAGTTAACTACCATTCTAAGAATGGAGTTTAGAGCGTGAGCTCGTTAAGAAGCTCTGTCTGGATAATTTCAAACTGAAACTGTCAGATCTTTACGAGCAAAACTCACAAGGTTCTCCGTGGAAGCTGTAACTACACTAGCCAACTGGCTACCTAAATATTAATACATATTCCTGGTCCCAACACAAAGACTCTAGTCAGGAACCGAAAATAATAAAATAAGGTAGAATAAAACACCACACCCCAAAACCCCAAAAGGGTGAAAACATAATGGGCATAACCGTGCCCATACTGGACTGCCCACCCCATACCCAAGTAGAAGTTCTGAGAGGGGCAGGCTGGGAGGTCATAATATAGCAAGACTCCATTAGAAGAAACAACATTACTAAGGTGAGTAATTTTTTCTTCAAACAACATGAAGTCTTGCTATATTATGACAATTGCAGAATACACAGCAGTACCTCCATGGAGGAGGGACAGAACCTACTTAGGAATAGGCTCTGAAGCACGGTTGTGCCAAATCTAGCATCCCTCCTGGCCTGGATATCCAAGGAGTAATGCTTGGTGAAAGTGTGTACCGTTTTCCAGGTGGCTGCTTGACATATCTCTAAAATAGGGATGTCTCTGGCAGCAGCTATAGACGCAGCTGTACCTCTGGTAGAGTGAGCCCTCAGGCCTGAAGGGGGAACCTTTCCCAGTTTTTGATAACAAAATTGGATACAAGAGACAATCCACCTGGCAATGGATCTCTTAGTGGCAGGTTTACCTTTTCCAACCTCACCAAAAGTGAGAAAAGTTGGAGGGATTCGAACCTATGACCCTTGGTACGCTCTATATAGTAACTAAGGGCCCTCTTAACATCTAAACTGTGCAGCCTCCTCTCAGCAGAGGAGGAATGGTCAGTAAAGAACACTGGAAGGGAGATAGATTGGTTAAGATGGAAGTCTGAAACCACCTCAGGCAAAAACTTCCTGTTAGTCCTAAGGACTACTTTATCCCTGTGAAAGGAAATAAAGTCAGTCTCCACTGACAAGGCTTGTAACTCATTTATGCGCCTGGCAGAAGTGATGGCTACTAGAAAAACAGTTTTCCAAGTCAAATACTTGAGCTCTGCAGAAGACAGAGGCTCAAAGGGAGGTTGCATCAACTGAGCAATGCAAACATTAAGATCCCAGGCAGGGCCGGTCCCTGAAAGGTGGATTAGTATGAAGTAATCCCTTGAAAACTTGGAAAAACAGGGTGAGTGGAAAGAGAAGAGGCTTTCTGCTGAAATAAAAGCAGAGACAGCTGCCAAATGAACTTTCAGGGTAGCTGGTCTCAGGCCTAAAGAATTAAGATGGACCATATAGTCCAGAACAATGGGCAAATCAGCAGATTCCGGGAAATATGCTTCCCGAGCACCAGATGGAAAACCTTTTCCATTTAGAATTATAAGTGGTTCTAGTGGAAGGCTTCCTGGAAGCCTTCAGGATGTCGAGAACACCTTGAGAAAGGTGTAGGTCAGCAAACTCTAACTCCTCAAGAGCCAGGCCTTGAGGTTGAGGGATTTGAGATTCGATACCAAACCCTCCCTGGGCACAAGATAACAGATTGTGTCTCCTGGGGAGGCACAGGGAAGATGGACTGTTAAGGACAGAAGGAGGGGTACCAGGGCTGCCTGGCCTCAATCTGGAGCAATCAGAATCATCCTGCAAGGCTGGGATCTGATTTTGACTAGCACCTTGAATAGGAGAGGGAAGGGAGGAAAAGCATATAGAAACTTCCCTTCCCAATCTAGGAGAAAGGCATCCAGAGGGACTGAGCCCATCACTGGGGGCCTGCAACAAAACAGTGGAAGTTGGTGATTGTCTGGGGCTGCGAAAGATCTATCTGAAGGTGCCCCATCTGGCAAAAATATCCCCAGTATTTGAATCCAGTGACCATCTCGTGATGGCCCTGGGAAATCCTGTTGAGAGCATCTGCCAGGACATTGTCCTTCCTGGGAGGTGAACTGCTATGAGGGAAGTGTTCTAGGAATAGCCAGAGACCATAACTTCATTGCTGCGCACGCGTCAAGACCTAGTGCCCTTGTTCTGGATGTACCACATTGTGGTGGTGTTGTCTGTTCTGACTTGTACCACTTTGTTCTGAACAGATGCAGAAAAACACTTGAAGTGCTAGAAAGACAGCTCTGAGTTCCAGCAAATTGATGTGGAGCAGAGATTCCTGAGGGGACCACACTCCCTGAGTGGAGAGGTCGCCCATGTGAGCTCCCCATCCCAGAAGGGATGCATCCGTAGTGAGGGTCAAGGAATGCGACAGAGGGATGAAGGGGACCCCCAGTCTTAAACTGCTCTGATCCTGCCACCACTGAAGGGCCTGGATCAGGGTTCGAGTCACTGGGACCAACTTGGAAAGGGGATCTTTTCTCTGAGACCAAAAGGCTCTCAAGTGAAACTGAATGTCCCTCATCTGAAATCTTGCTCCTTGCACTACAGCTGTGGAAGCAGCCATGTGCCCTAGGAGCTGTAGAGAATGCCTTGCTGGTCGAGAGACCTGCAGAGTGAAGGAGGAGGCCAGGCCACCAGGTTCCTTACCCTCTCTAAGGGTAGGAAGGCTCTGGCATGCTTTGTGTCCAATTCTGCACCTATGAAGGTGAGTACCTGAACAGGTTCCAGAACTGACTTTGGAAGATTGAGCAAGAAGCCCAGAGAGGTGAGCAGCTGCTGGGTAACTTGCAGGTGTGATTTGACCTGTTCTGGAGACTGGCCTACAATGATCCAGTCATCTAGATAGGGAAAACAGCAATCCTTTGCCTTCTTAAATGAGCAACTGCCAGACATTTTGTGAATACCTTGGGGCAGAGAGAGGTCAGGGCATTGCTCTGAACTGGTAGTAACCCGAGGGCAGTTCAATCTGAGGTACTGTGGGAGTTCTGATTAGAACATGGAAATAGGCATCCTTGAGGTCCAGGAAAGCTAGCCAGTCTCTGGCCTTAGAGAAGGTAAAATCATTGCCAGAGTCACCATTTTGAACTTTGGTTTCAAAAGGTGCTTGTTCAGATATCTTAGGTCTAAAATGGGCTGCCATTCTCCTGTCTTTTTGGGTAAGGAATATCTGGAGTACAGACCTTGCCCTGGTGTAGGGGGAAACCCTTTCTACAGCTCTGAGAGCTAGGAGGGTTGAGAATTCTGTTTCTAAGGTAAAAGTCTCTAGAGGGTTTGCAGGTGGAAAAATCTGGCTCTCATCTTTGGAAATGTTTTGAAGCCAAGAACAGACCCTGACTTACTACTTCCAGGACCCATTTGTCTGATGTTAGAGACTCCCAGTCCTGGCAGTAAGCCAGCCTTCCCTACAGGTAGTGGAGAACCGGCCCTGGGCACCACATCAGGGTGCCTGTTTGGCAGGGGCTTTAGTCTGAGGGGTGGAGCAGACCTACTTGCACCCGCCTGCCTCTGCCTCTGAAGAACCCCTCTGAGCATTAAGCAGAAGAAGCCTGGGTTTGGTAAACAGGCCTGTGAAAGGGCCTACCTCTACCCTGGGGTCTGCTTCTGAGGAGTGGCTTGCCGCTCCTTGGCTTGTGCACTCCTACTATGTTTTTCTGTATTCATCCATCTTCTTCATGTAATTCTGTTTGCTCCCAAACAGAGAATTCCCACCACAGGAAAATCCATAGCCTTAGTCTGGGTATCCTGTGACAAGTTAGTACACCTGAGCCAAGCTAACCTACGAAAGGCCACAGATGTAGCCATGACTCTAGAGGATACATCATTAGAATCCACAGCAGCATGGAACTGCACCTTGGAAGCCCTTCAATACCATCAGAAGCCACCTGCTCCAGCTCCTTGGGAAGCTGCCAGGGGCCTGTTTAGCCAAAGCCATGACAGTGTCCCATCTAGATTTTTGGTATCTTGCCACATAAGCCATGTAATTTGCTTGTCTGAGTCCCAAGGACGCTGCCATGTATTGTTTTTAGCCATGGCATCAATCTTCCTGGAGTCCTTGTCAGGAGGATGTGAAGCCAGAGGAATGTTAGCTTTATCACAGGCTGCAGCCTGAACTACCCCAACATGACTGCATTGCTGTGAAAGAAAGTCTGTATCAGGACCTGACAAAGTGTACCTCCTGTCCATCTTTTTGTCAACAGGAGGCACAGAATTAGGGGCTTTTAGAATTTTTATTGTTTGCTTCCTAAAAGACTTATGTAAGGGGATAGATAATCTCCTAGACTCTGGGATATCCATCATTTCCACAAAATCAGGTTCCTCTTGCTCATCCACAGCTTCCTCTAATGGGAGCTGGAGGTTTCAGCAACCTTTATAAAACAAAAATGAGAAGGGACTCAGAAAGCATAGGGGGAGATTCTAAAGGTCTGTCTGGGGAGATGTCCGGTTCAATGGGCACATCCAGACTCTCAAAGTCACATTCACACTGTTCATAATCCTCCTCCCCTTCCTCTGGTTCATAAAAATCTCCAATATCATATTCTTGAACCGGTGGAACCGACCGAACCGACCTCCTACCAGACAGTGGCAGTTCGGACAGAACCGGAGAAAGTGACTGTACAATTTGTATACCTTTTGCTATTTCTGCAGCAGTTGGAGAAGGAATTTTGGACTCCATACCTGCTGATTTTTTAGTTTTCTTTGCTGGAACTGGCTCCTCAGAGCCAGCTTTACGTTTGCCCGAGGAAGTCTCGCCCTGGTCAGAGGGCACTCCCTCCGGTTCGGTTGGCACCGAACCGGGCTGGCCATCCGGGTCAGCGGACTTTTTGGCCTCTCGTTCCCTGAGCCTGCCCACTCTCTTATCCAGGGTGGCTGCAGGGAAATTCTTACAAATCTGGCAGTCTGAATTGAGGTGGTCAAACCCCAGACAATAAACACATGTAGTGTGTGGGTCAGCCTTGGCAAAGGCTTCCCCACAGACACTACAGTGTTGAAACCCAGTGGGCCGGTTTTTCTTTTGGGTTTCTCAGACATGATGCCAGCTTAACCAACAAACTTGCTCTTTAACGCAGTGCCAGCAAGACACCCTATTGGTTCCCAACCGTCACTGGTCGTGGAAAACGTAATGAAACTGCTTTTTTTAGAACCGATAAGAACCGGGAACCGCACTCTAAAAGCTTTAAAATGCTTAAACTTTAAAGTTTTAACCAACCTGATCGGTTCGATCCGAACCGATAACATTTACAAGTTCCACACAGAAATAAAAACCTGTCTATTACTTACAATACCACAGACAGAGCTTGAACCGATCGGTTTGCGGTTAAAAATAATAATACTCGCAGTTGAATTTAACCGAGAAAATACTGTTTAAACCGAGAAATGAACCGAGCAGTAGGAGAAATCTCGGAGCGACTGTTCAGTGAGGCGGAGTAAAGAATCTGACAGTTTCAGTTTGAAATTATCCAGACAGAGTTCTAACCGAGTCAAGGCTCAAACTCCATTCTTAGAATGGTAGTTAACCCTTCTACCTCCGGAGCAGTTCTAATGGTGGGACAAACTGCAATTGTCATAATACAGCAAGACTTCATGTTTGAAGACTTGTTCCTTCCTGGACAGATGCAGACCATCCTGCCAGTATAGGCTGGTGTCCTCCAGGTGGAACCCCAGTCTCCAATGAAGCCAAACCCTGTGCTCCACACCATTTTTTTCAACCATTTGTTAAACTGCATGGTGCAAAGTACCGCTCACCCATGCCACTGACAGGCAGTACCTCTGGGAAGGATACTGTGTGTGCTACTTGTTCTTAAGCCCTCCCCAACTCTACAAAGTCCTTCTGCACTGCTCTAATCTCATGATGAGCTAAGTCATTTGTCCCTAGGTGGACAATGACGCCCAGCTCAGACTCCTGCAACTGTTCTCGTGATTCTAAGGATCGCGCCTGTCCCTCCAAGTCATGGCACCAGGCAGGCACCTTACTTCAGTTTTCCCTGCTCCCCCAGTTCTATCCCCCTAATAACTGAGTCCCCCACCAGGAGCTGCTTTCTTTCCCTGTGGTGTTCTCTGCCTCCTTCCTGAGGGCCTCCCTTGTGACAGTTGTCTGCACCCTCCTTAGTCTCCTCTGCGGGTGCATCCATAGGGGAACTATGCTCCCCCAGAATGGTGTATGGATAGTGGAGTGGAACAACTGACTGGGTGTGCCTCTGTTCCACCACCCTACCCTCCCTGAGCCCACTGTGGTCCAAACTGCTGTGCTTCCTTCAACCTCCGAGGTAGTGGTGGTGGCTCTGGTGCCCCTGGATGGGGAGGTTCCTTGCCACTGTCCACTTGCCACTGTCCAGTAGAGTTAGGAAAGAATCTGAAATATGTCTTTCAAATCCAGTAGTCACTCACACCATGTATATTGCACAAAATGGGTCCAAAACCAAAAACTGATAGTGTACTTGTTGGCCAAACCAGCCTGCTCACATAAAAAAAAAATAAATGAACTAATTATCTGTTCCTTTCTCTCTACATTATATAGGTATGCATGTATGTATGCATGAAGAGTTATAGTGATTCTACCTAAACTAGAAAAAGAATATGTTTAGTCTTCAACAATCACTAATATATTCCAGCCATTTCCAATAATAATTTATCAGTTTATAACGCCTGAAATTATTTTGTGAATGCTGTACCTTTTCAACTGTTAGGCTTAGAAACCTAAGTTGATTTTAAATGAAAGACATCTCAACATGAATAATTAATAACATTGCATACAGTTCTCGTATGACACATCTATACAAGTCAATATAACGTGTTGCTACAAACAGTAGCATTTGAAAAATTGAACCATTTTATGTTTTCATATAGCGATACATGAAAGAAACATCAGGCAGCATTTCGACATATCAACTTGGCGGATGCCAGCTTTCATTCAGAAAACTAAATTAAGTATCTAGCCCCAACATCTTCAAAGTTTTCCCATTTTACAGAAATTATATTTTGAAAGTTTTAACTCTGCAACAGTTACGGACAGCAACTTTTTCTTAATGAAAACTCAGTCAGATCTTTAAGAATCAGCAGTATTAATACACTATATGTGTCTGTACTACTCTGTATGTATTGATAGTATTTTAAAATGCTTTTCAGGTACACTATTGATACATTTATTTATTTTTTTTTTTTAGTTACGACACAACCAAACAAACACTTGTCAATGCCGAATGTTGTCTTGCTGGCACTGGCATTGGTAGTGCAGAAGTTAGAGAGATGCATAATAGGAATGGCAGTGAAGTATTGAACTGACACCAACCCCACCCCCACCCTGCAGAGACTGACAGGCATTGGGGTGTGCCTGTGGGTCGTCGGCTATAACACTCATGCTATTTCACCTCACCCTACTCTGCAGACACTGACAAGTGTTGCGGTGTGCTTTGGGGTCTGCGGGTCTTATGCTCACCCCATTCCATAAGGAAATACACCAAGATGGGTGCAGTATAGGAGAATAGGGTGAACTTTGGGGCTGAAGAGTCCAAGGCACACCTTGATGTCTGTCACTGGCCGCAGGGAGGGGGTGGAATGGTGTGAGCATTACAGTCGACAATCCCAAGTCACACCCCTGATGCCTGTCAGTCTCTACAGGATGCAGCGATATGGTTGGAAACCCTAACATCCCGGGCATTTGTTTGTATTTTCACCATGGGCTTTTTGTGACCCCACCTCATTAACAGTGGCACTATCAGTTCGTTAGCCGAAAGGTGATTTTGCACAGCGACTGCGCCATTTGGCACCACAGGTGTGAAAACATATCGGGCAAGATATGAAAAATGACAGCTGTACTGTTCACAAGAAGGTGTGAAAAAATGGCAATGCTGAAAATCTGGAGTGAAAATATTAAAAATTGTCGAAGTTATGAGCGTGCATGGAAACTGCACAGTGCACGCTCGTAACAGTCTGCTTCATGGTGTTCCCTTTTGTTCCCCTTCACCTCAGCAGGTCACTCTCCACTCTAGGAATCCTACTTTTTTGGCAGTGTCCGAAGATAACAGATGGGATTACTGCAGCACAGCTAAGGGTAAAACACCAGTATGATAAATCCATAAAAAAAGAGAAATGCCTTCATACTTACTATAATTTCCTTTTCGGTTACCTCCAATATTTTTTTTTTATTTATTTCAATCTAGGATTACAATTACCTTTGAGCCAGGGCTCTTTTACAAAGGTTCCATGTGAGAAAATACAGACTGAAAAAACAAGTCAAAGAAAATACAACAATGAGGTGATTACAGACAGTTTGCATACTGCGAACATCGGAATAAACACATTGGTGTGGGGGAGGAAAGCAGCAGCCAGAGGCATTTGTCAGATGGAGATAGAATGAGAAGTGCTGTTGGGGGTAGGGTGGGGGAGGCAAGGCGAGGACAGATAGGAGGTAGAGCAGGTAGGAAATGTGGCGAGCGGAGGATGGGATGGTAAGGAAATGTGCAACAGAGGGTAAAGGGATGATGGGGGTGGCCAGTGTGACTGGCGAGATGTGAGGGACCACAAAGCTGGATGAAATAGAGCTCAAGTTTAGGTGAGGCAATCACAGGTGCCGGAGGCAATGAGATGGTGCTGAAGTCTGGTTTTAAACATATCAAGTGTTGGGGCTGAGGAGATGGTGGGGCTGAGGCCAGCCAGCCAAAGTGGTGTTTTGCAGGCAAAAGAATGTTGACCCTGGGTAGTGCGGCAGCGGGGAACTTTCAGGAGCTGCCTATTTCATCTCCTTGAGCTGATGATTCGAGCTTTGGTGTAACAGGGTAAAGACACCTGGGGGTGCAAGGCCAAGGTAAATTTTTTTCGCCATAGTACAGGCGAGATACTTGGTGCAGTAGGAGAGTTGGAGTCAACCAGACTGCAAGACACAGGTCACAAGTATGGGTGAGGCGGGTGCCAGTAATAAGTAGATACGCCTTGTTAAATGCAGTAGATACACATCTGAGGGTTGTTGTCGTGGCAGAGCCATAAATGATGAGACCATAGTCGATAACCGAGACCACAGAGCTCTTTACGGCAATCTTCAGTGCATCCGGGGTAAGATGTTGCCGGAGTTTGTAAAGCAGACCAAGACGTGTATTTGCAGCTCTGGCCACATTATCGACATAAGCCCCATAGGAGAGATTAGGGTCAAGCAGTATCCCTAGATATTTGAAGGACAGAACCCGTTCGAAGGTATTCCCTTGTGTGGTGGAGATAGCCATGTGGTGATGCTTATGCAGGCTGCGAGTGCTGCGGAGAAGCATAGACTTAGTTTTCTTGTGATTGAGGACAAGTTTATGATTAGAAAACCATGACTCAACGGAGCTGAAACCAAGCTGGAGACTGCGTTGTAAAGACGTGGGGTCTCTGTGTGAGGAAAAAACAACTGCATCGTCGGCATACAGTAGGATTTGTTCTGAGCAGGATTGAGGTAGGGAGTTTAAGAGGCTGAACAGGAGGGGGCTCAATATGGACCCCACGGGGGACACCAGAGCGAACAGGCAAGGTATCCGAAAGAGCACTGGAATTTTTTACTCTTTGCAACCGGTTTTCTAGGTAGCTTTTAAACCCCATAGTGCAGTCAGGTGAAAGACTAGCGTTCAGTAGTTGGCCAATAAGCAGCCCATGGTGGACAGTATCGAATGCCTTGGAGAGGTCGATAAAGACAGCCCCAGTGAGTAGGCCATTGTCGAGAGAGCTATGTACTGCACCAGTGAACTCGAGGAGGGCTGAGGTAGTACTGTGTCCTTTCCTGAAACAGTGCTTTTGTGCACACAGTATATTGTATTTATCCAGATGGTTTGTGAGTTGGTCAGCCACAATGCGCTCGAGAGCCTTAGAGAGTGGGGGAAGTATGGAGATAGGGCGATAGTTTGAGTGACTGGTCTTGTCGCCACTTTTGTGGACTGGTGTCACAATGGCAGTTTTCCATCTGTCCGGGAATTGACCGCAGCTGAGAGAGAGAGGTTCAGAATTTTTTGTTAAGGGACAAAGTACTTCCTCGAGGGTAAGTGACAGTAGCTTAAGGTCCAGGGTGTCACCACTAGTTCTGGATTTAGAGATAGCAGTGGTAACACAACAGTGTGCTTCATTCAAACTGACCTCCTAAAGGTAGTAAAGTAGAAGGGGGCGGCGGCGGTTAAATTGAGCATGAGGAGGGCTAGAGAAGGTGGCACTTTCTTCGTAGAAATCAGGGGGATGGAGAACAGCACTGAGGTCAGTAAAGGCTGTGTTAAAAGTGTCTGTAATGATCAATGGATCGAGGGTAGTGGATCCATCAACTACTAGCATGGCCGGAGAGATTTTTGGCTGCTTCTCTGTAATTTCCTTGATATTATCCCAGAATGCTCGTCCGTTTCCCCAGGTGTCGGTGACAGCATCCTTGTAGTAGGAATTTTTCATAAGCAGGATAGCTTTTGTGCAGGCATTACGAGCTTGTTTGTATTTCTGGATGTCAGGTTGCTTGCCGGTAGCTTTTGCATCCACCCAGAGATGGTCCCTCAGTTTCAGCTGGGAAAGAAGTGCCACAGTATCCAGGGGTTACAGAGAGTTTTAGCTTTGCATTTTTTAACTGGGGCAAAGAGGTCGCTAGCCCTGTTGAAAGTAGCGAAGAAGTAGTCAAGAGCCAAGTTAACATCTGTAGCCTTATAAAAAGGTAGCCAGTCTTGCAGTTTCAGGTGGTGTTTGAGATGGGCAAGTTTTCCACGAGGGAGGACCCTGCTGCAGATGATTTTGGGAGAGGGGCTTGAAGAATTTTTTTAGACCATTCACAAATGACTGGGGAGTGGTCACAGAGTCAGGGAGAACGGTGGTACGAGAGATCCTGGTGGGGTGGCTGGTGAGTACTCAGTCCAGGAGGGTACTGGTGCCAGTTTTGTAGTTTGTTCTGGTAGGAGAGGTAACCATCTGTGTGAGGCTGGCAGCTGCAATGGAATCTTTATGAGCACTTGCATCTGACGCTAGCCAATTAATGTTGAAATCTCCTAGTAGAATAAGTTCAGAGTCTGGCGGTTGAGAGCTGATGAAGTTAAGAACATCGTTGAGACCATGTCTTTGATCCCTGGGTGGGATGTATACAGAGACAACAGTAAAAGCTTTATGATTAGGACCTAAGAGAATTTTTATAGGCAGGATCTGGGCCAAGACGGCAGTCGAGGGAGTTGCAATGGGGTGCCACATGAGAGAGTCTTTGATGAAGACGGCACAGCCTCCACCTTTTTTAGTGACCTGGTCCAGTCTGAGAACATTGTAGCCCTGTAATGTTAAGGCCAGATTGGGAACTTTTGGCATCAGCCAAGTTGACAACACCAAGGATGTCAGGGTTGTGTTGGCATATGAAGGACTGAAGAGCGTCAAGCTTTTGCAGTAGGCTGCAGATGTTAAGGGTTGCGAGAATAAGAGCCCCTGAGGTTTTCGTGTGGCTTGAGCTGCTTGGCCCGGGATTTGGGTGGACATTTCCCGAGATTAGTAGGCAATAGCAATAATCTATTTCTTATTCAGTAATGGTATTCTTTTAATTTATTTCATTCACTACCAGAGATATGCAGTTTCTTGTGCTTTTATGCCCATAGTGATGAAGCTAAACATCTTGGTGCGGTGCTGTTTACCTAAGTATGCTATCCATCATCCTAACAGGTGTCAGCATGAATCAGTTTGTAGCACATCACCTATGGGCCATAAGGCTGTGGGTTGTAGACTTACATTGGGACTTTGTCTCATACTCCAAACACCGGCGCTCAAATGAAGTAGCTGGAGCGGGGTGCATCCTTTGTTTATGAAATTAGACCGAGATTCAGTCTGCTGATCTCTGGTGCTGTCCTGATGAATGTCTAGATGGAAGTCAAGAACACATGACACTTTTCTCAAGAGTCCGTTTTCTGGCCAACATTGCCATGCCGTCCCATAAAACCGTTCAGGATATTATTCATGACTGTGTGTGTGTGAGCTGGAATGGTTGCCACAACACGATACATTACTTAGTCTCTCATTACCTGTAAAGTGCTTTGGCAGACAATGTGTATGAAAAGTGCTATATACAACTTTGTTTTTCAAATTCATCCACAGAATGACTTCAGTATGTACAGCCAAAAAGAAGCCCCAACAAAAGATTTTTTAAAATTGCTAGTGGCGGTCATATTTACCGACATGAGTCATTAAATAAAAACTAGTAGTATTACACTACCAGTGAATCTAAGGATGTCAGGAATAAATTACTACTAAAAAATGTAGAATTTTGTCAACTAACAAACACTGCTGCTTTAAATGACTTGCTTAAGGTCACAGTGCCCGTTAAGTGGCTCAGGTGGAATTCTGAACCTTAAACACAGACTTCACAGGCCTGTGCTAAAACCACAGTACTACATTCTGATTGCTATTTATCCTAAAAACATTTGATATGATTTACCTGGGTAGCACAATATGCAACACTACCCATTTTCTTGTGCTACCAGGGAACATAACATACAAAAAATCTACAATAAATACATAATACAAAATATGAACATTAAAACAGGAACAAAGAGAACACACAGAGATTAAACCATGTAATGTGTACCTAAAAATCCTTCACTAGAAACACCACCAACAGCTTAATCTGGTTCAAGGTCAGTTGGCATTCATCTGTATCCCCTCCTTGGGTCGTGCCTGAAAATAGGCAGAGAATTTGTCTAGTGCACTTACCCAGTCAGCAAAAACTAAATAAAAAAAAAAAAAACAGCACAGGGCAACCTAGAACCATGTGTTCTTTTCCTGAATCACATACTTTTGTAAAATGCAGATTAACACTGAGCTGCAAATGGGGACTGAACTTGGTGCCAACAAAAACAGCAATTCTGCACATCATACTCAGTGGAAACAACAGGTCTCAAAGCCTTTTGGAAAAGGATGGTGATTTTTATTCTTCTGGTATCTGCTTCTGTGTTACATATTTCACAAGTCTGGGATCTAGTGGTTAATGTACAACACCATGAAACAGGACAGCACTGGTTTGAATCTGGTGCAAATGGGACTTATCAATCTCAGCTCAAGATGGATCAGTCTGCCTGGGAGAATGCTGCTCCTGGATACAGCATTTTATTTCGTGGGAAGGGAAGGTCAGGAGGAGCATGCCAAGGCCTGGGAATAAAGGCAGATCGCTTGAGCTCCGATTCCCACAAGTTTTGGCCACCAGTGGATTTCCTCTCCATCGTGCCCAAGCCTATACAATTTACTAGCAGTACATCCCAGGAAACAATGGCTACAGCTATTTCCCATAATAAGGGAGGATACAGTTGCATGGGATGACAAGATGGAACCTTGATCTTTTTTGTCCAACATTTCTATGACCCTATCCTAGTGCAGCAACTATCAGCATGACCTTGAGCAAGTTACTGACCACCCTGTGCTCCGGTGCCCTCACATACCATCAAAGCAGAGTAAGATGCTGCTTCTCAGCTGAGGCATCCTGTGGAAATAAAAGGTTAGATAATCGCTGCTCCGCCACATGCACAGCCTGCTAATATACTGTTCTATTACAGCACCATATGCAAAGGTACTCTCAGTACATGTACACCTACCCCCCCACACACACACACACACCAGAACGGATGCTCTAAGCATGCTAGCACTGCTCGCTAAATGCCTTTCAGCTCACCTCATGATTTCTAAGAATTTGCAAGTAACTGCATAAGCAGTTTCAGACATCTCAAGAGAATTCCTGAAGGTAAAATAAATGACCTCCATTTTTCTTTTAGGACCACACGAATAGTTCTCTTCTGACATATGGCAGATTTCAGATCCACAGTTTCTAGGCAAAGCTTTGCTGTGTTGCAGGTACTGTACACAGTTTTAATATCACAAGAGAAAGACAATGTTACCCCAAACAGCAAACTATCTTTAAGCAGATTTTCTAGCATACAGAAAAACGTTTTCAGTTAAAATAATCAGATACAACTCAGCATACATTTAATTAATTCAAAATCTCATTATTTATTTATTGAAAATGTTTCACCAGGAGGGCACACTGAGCAACAAGATGCTCGTCTCACGGTGTGACCGGGGGGGGGGTTACAAGGGAGGAGGGTATACAAGAAAAAAGCAATAGATTGTACATTGAAGTCAAGCAATTTGAGCAATTGTTACATAGTTAAGGGTGGCTTTACATACTTGCTACATGAAGAGAGAAACACTACATACATGTGCCACAAGGTGGGTGACAATACATACTTGATTACACATCCAGAACCATTCATACATGCGTAAGTGCCCACTATCTAGCGTTTAGTTTGGAGTATTTTACACAGAGTTGGCGATAGAACTAGAAGCCAGGGCTTGGGGCCAGGGCGGTGACTGGTCCGAGTAGGATACACAAAGAAAGATGATTGGGTTGACTTAGGGAAGACGTTGTCAGGGAGATAAGCAGGGGGATAGCAGAAGTGCCATGAGAGGGTAAGTGCATGGGTTGGTAGGGCAATTTATAAACCAATCATTTGGTGAAGGCCAAGCCACTGGTCAGGCTGCATAAGGTGAGGAGGAGAGCGATGGGGGGAGAGGAGACTCAGGCAGGAGGGAGGGGTGGGTCAGAGATATGTAATTAGGCGCGTAGAAGTTAGTGAGGGGCAGAGGATAGAGTGCATTTGGGAGGAAGAATGGCAATGGGCCAGCAGGTCATTCCAGAGCTTAGGGAGAAGGTAAGAGAAAGCAGATTGGCCTGCAGAGGTTCTTCGGTGAGGGATTACTAATAGTCTGGAGTCAGTAGACCTGAGGGCGTGAGCAGGGGTTGGTGGGGAAGATAAGGATGTGACGAAGTAGGGCGGAAGAGAACCGGGCCAGAAATCAGAAACAAATTTAGCACTGTGAAGTAAGCGCCGGTTGCTCAGGGATGGAAGAGCTCGCAATGATGGGTACTGGGGGCGACTGAGGCTTAAACTGCAGAAAGCACTGAAGAGGGGTCCAACCTGGATAGGGTAGACTTGGGGGCAGAGCTGTAGACAACATCGCAGTAGTCAGGAAGGTAGAATCATTTTCAGGACCATTTCACGTCTCACAGGAAGCGGGAGACTAGTGCGGTTTCTATAGAGGGTGCGGAGCTTAGGGCGCAGTTTTGACAGGATGGCGTCCACGTGTGTGGAAAAGGCGAGGTGGCGGTCAAGCCAAACCCCTAGGTACCTAAAGGAGGTCATGTCTTCTAGGACAGTGTTATCCAGGGTACAGAAGATCAGTGGGGATGTAAGTCTGGATAGTCTCTGTCTAGTACCAAAAGTCATAGAGACTGTTTTCTTGGCATTTAGGGAGAGTTGGTTGGAGTTAAACCAGTGTTGTACCTTGTTGAAGACTGGATGTAAAGAGGACCATGTCATCAGCGTACATATGAATTGAGGCAGTAGAGCAAGTCTTTGGCAGATCATTTAGTAGGATGGAGAAGAGAATGGGAGCTGAGACTGGGCCTAGGGGAACGCCAGTGTTAATAGGAAAGGGGAGAGCTGGAGTCGGCTATTTTTTACAGATTGGGTTCTATTGTGTAGATGAGCTCTGAATCAATTAGTGGCCGTCTCAGATAACCCAGCACCTGATAGTAGGTTACCACCTTTTAAGAAGCCCAAAGTGGGACATTTCTTATTTAAGCATGATTTTTCCAGGACAGTACATAACCTTTTATCAATGCAACAAACTTGTTTCTCTATATAATCAGAATTAAAGCTAAATATTGTAGTTTCTAGTTGCTTCTATTGTTTCTTATCATTTTAATGTATTTTAGTTAGGGTATTCTAGTTTTCTGCAACATTTAGTGGAAAGTTAAAATATTTTTCTACTATAAAGTCAAGCAGGACAAGAAGTATTTTTCAAGTTTTTTTGCAGGACACAGCTCTCCAAATCAGGACTGTCCTGTGAAAATCAGGACAGGTGGTAATCCTACCTGATAGGCGGGATAATAGGAGGGAGTGGGATACCGTATCGAAAGCTTTGGCTAAGTTGATGAATATTGCGGATGTAATTTGTCCTTTGTCTATCCCGGAGAGGATGGAATCCATGAGTCTTAGTAAGGAGGTGGTGGTGGAGTGACTTTTTCTAAAACCAGACTGGAATGAAGTGAAGAAGTTAGTTTCAGAGAGAAAGTGGGAGAGTTGAGATAGCACAAGGTGTTCCTGGAGTTTAGCAAGGGTGGGGAGGAGGGAGATGGGGCGGTAGTTTGCAGCAGAGGTGGGGTCACCTCCTTTAGGTAGTGGTAGGGCAGTGGCATGTTTCCACTCTGTGGGGAGAGATTCAGTGGTGAACGAGAGATTTAGCAGAGCAGCGAGTGGAATAGCTATGGCAGGGGCAGATAGGAAGAGGAGTTTGTTCTAGAGACCGCCGGAGATTTTCCTTTATGGATTCAGGGAGCCGAGGGCATCTAAGGTTTCATTGGGGGGATGTGTCTGAAGGGAAAGGGTTCTGGCCAGGTGGTGGTGGGGGGTAACTGTCCGGAGATTGGGCAGGGTTACTGATGGGAGGAGTCCAGAAGGGTCGTTCCACATGTAGTGAGGTAGAAACTGAACTCTCACGGCAACCGTCAGAGTCGGAGGCGGAGAGTCCCTTAGGGGAGAAGGGAGTTGAGGGCTTTCCAGAACTAGATGGCCTCCCAAGATTGGCGTTTAGGTGTTGTTGAAATATTCGCCTTTGCTAAGCAGAGACGGCCTTGTGCACTTGTTTCGAGCACGTGGTAGGTGGTGTAGTTGCCTGGAGGAGCATAGATTTGTAATTACTATGCCTTGTCGCAGGCTTGTTGGCGTTTATTAGCCTGAGGAAATCCAGAGAAGGAGAGTCCCTGGGGGTGGATTCAACCCGTGGATTTTGTGGACCAAATAGGTTAAATAATGGTCGCTAATGGAGTCAGGGAGGAGGCCAGAGTGGATGACGCAGTGGAGAGGACAGGTAAGCGCCCAGTCAAGTAGGGAGTGGTTGCCGGTCTTATGGTTTGAGCATGTAGGTTCCAAGATGGTTTGGGTAAGGTTGAGAGCAGATATCTCTGTACTAGTTTTGTTAAATGCAGGGGCTGGCTAGTTGTGGTTAACATCACCCATAACAAAGTTCACCCGACTGGGCAAGAGATGTTCGTTGGCTTAGGTCGTCTGTGACTGTTGCAGCTGGGGTGCCAGAGCAGCAATAAATACCAGCCACAAAGATTGGGAGTGAGGAAGGAGGGGACAATTGCAGCTTGTAGGCTTTGGGTTCAGCTTTTATAAGAGTGACAGAAAAATGTAAGGCTGAGCTGGTATAGATAGCCACTCCTCTGCCTCTGGTGGGTCGCTCTTACAGAGTGATAGTAAACCCTGGAATAGCGATGGCTGGGTCCGGGAGGTTCGGGTTTAGCCAGGTCTCAGATACGATGATTATGTAAGGGAAATGGTGAGAGGCTAGAACCTGGAGCAGATCGAGCTTGGGGGCTAGGCTTCGAATGTTAAGGTGGATTAAACGTAATCCCCGGGGGAGGGAGCCAGACCGAGTGTCAGTGGAGGCCTTGGCTGAGGGGTTAATCATGGGGTAGCTGTGACTAGAGGTTGGTGTTGGGCCAGGGTTTGGGTGTACATCCCCTGCTGCCAGAATTAGTAGGGCAAAGGTTAAGTGGTGAAGTATGTAAAGGCACCAAGATTTGGAAAGCGCCGCTTAGGGTGGCATTAGGGCAGGCAGTGTGGGAAGAATGGGAGCTACCTTGGTGGAGGGAAACCAGAAGGCAGCCATAGGAATAGAGCGAGGTGGTGGGGCTCATAGGGAAGTAGGACCAGGTAGTAGCTGGGAGACATGCTGTGGTCATTTGGGGGGCATTTGTAGGATGCATTAGTTCCGTGGAGGGTGGGTGGGGCAGGGTAGCAACTTATAGGAGGTGTTTAAGGGGTAGGAAAAATAGGAAGGAGAAGATCAGAAATAAGTTCCTTACTGGTTTGCGCCATAATTGTCAAGTGTACAAAAGGCACAGATAGGCAGTGAAGAGTAAGGGAGAGGGATGAATGCGAGGACCGCTAGTAAGATAGATGTAGAGAAGTAGGGAGGGGTGATACTTGTCGGCAAAGGATTGAGCAGGTAGAAAGGGGCGAAGTGAGTAAACGATTTAATAGGTGGCCTGGGAGGGGATGGTAAGGGACAAAATAAGCTTTGCTGTGAGAGTTTGTACCCGGCCATCGCCACTCCTGGCAATCCGTTGAGGCTCCAAGCAGCGGGTAGCAGCTTGGCTGGCTCAGGCAGGAAGGCGCCCCAATCGGATGCTGAGGCCTGCTCACCGGTCCAATCAGGGGCCGCAAAATCGGTAGGTGCACCAATCAGGGAGGCCCTGGAAGCTGGGCAGCTGTGGGAGTTTGGCGGTAGTTACCTGGCAGTTAGTCCGGGAGGCAGGACCAGGAGGAAAAAGTCGGTGTGCTTGGTGGTGGCGGCACTGATGCATACAGGATCCTGGGGCACCGCTCAGGGTCTGAGAGAGGAATCTGGGAGGAAAACAGAATGATTAAATGGGCAGGTATTTGTTGGGAACAAAAGGAAGGCAGGATACAGCAGGAGTTCAAAGAGGGAGCGGGTGCAAATTCAGAACAAAGGACAAGTAATAAGCAATTCAAGGAGGTAGAGATTTAGAGAGGCCAAGTTTTAGATGGCTGGGGAGAGGGGCAGCCTACAAAAGTGAGCTTAGTGCAGGAGTTAGGGGTGGGAAAAATGCAGAGAAATAGTTGGCGCCAGAGCGGAGGGAAAAAAGGATTTAGAGAACAGCCAGAAGGAAGATGGCAGGCTCAGGCAGAAATAGATGGAGTCAACAGCAGGAGTAAACAACACGGGGCAAGGCAGGATTAATTAATATGCTATCTAGGCTTACTGTAGTGAGAATAGAGGGATGCAGCTGACTACATATTCTACAGAAAAGACCATCACATCACTTTAAGTTATACGGTATCTAAGACATTAAATACATCCAACATATGCAAGGTTTAGATTACAGCACTTTTTATGCTAAGTAAAATGACTGCTAGACCAAACATTAGACTGTAAATACAGGTTACTCACCTGTAACAGGAGTTCTAGGAATGGTATATGTTGTTCATCCACACTGTCTGGCAGGTTCCTTGCCGCTTTAAATCTTGCCGGAAGGTCTTCAAACTGGCTCCTCCCACCCACCCGGGTGGCAAAACTCTCGGCTCCGCCCCATGACGCCAGATCTAGCCCGCTGGAAGCCAGGTGTGCGTCGAAGCCGGAGGTCAGGTGGTCGTAGGATGAACAACATATACTATTCCTGAACTCCTGTTACAGGTGAGTAAATGCTATAGTCACTCACCTGTAACAGGAGTTCTAGGAATGGTATATGTTGTTCATCCACACCCATTGGCAGTATCTTGCCGCTTAAATCTTGCCGGAAGGTCTTCAAGTTTGCTCCTCCCACCCACCCGGTGGTATAACTTCCCTGCCCGCCCCTACGACGCCAGATCTGGCCCGCTGGAAGCTCAGGCTAAAGGTCAAGCCGGGAGTGTCGAGGTCGTAGGGATGAACAACATATACCATTCCTAGAACTCCTGTTACAGGTGAGTAACCTGTATTTCTAGGACATGGATATGTTGTTCATCCACACCTGATTGGCAGACTCCTAGCAGTTCTCCGGAGGAGGAGGCAAGACGACACCCCATATACTTACTTGGGAAAGAGAGCTGGAGAACCGAGGCCCCAAAACCAGCATCCCGCGTGACTCAAGGCTCGATGTGGAGTGGGTAATGAAGGTGTTTGCTGACTTCAGGTAGCAGCCTGCAGATTTCCTGGATAGGGACGCCCCTGGAAGCAGCCACGTTGCAGCAGTATGCGGGTAGAATGAGCTCTTATCCTCTGGGAGGCTCCATGCCCGCTAACTTATAGCAGAGATCTATGCAGGAGGTTACCCACCTGCTTATCGTCCGCTTGGCTGCAGGTCTGCCAGATGCGGCTTCAGCGTAGGTGACAAACAGCTGGTAACCTCTCCCAATTTCAGCCAGGCCCTTATAATAAGCTAGCGCCTCTAGGATCCAGAGTATGGAGCCTATATTCGGCCTCCGAGGTGTGATTGGGGTAGAACACCGCAGAGTCAACACCTGGTTAAGGTGAAACTCCCACCACCTCTGGAAGGAATTTCGGTGGGGCGAGGACAACCTTGTCCCTGTGGAAGACCAGGTAAGGAGACTCGATGGAAAGCGCCTGGAGCTCTCCATCCTTCTGGCTGACGTGATAGCCACCAAGAAGGCGGTCTTCCACGACAGGTGAGAGAGAGCACACCTGTGCATAGGTTCAATGGCTTGCCCATGAGCTTTGCCAGTACCAGCAGTAGATCCCACGGAGGTGGGGGTTCCCGCACTGGAGGGGAATGTGATCAAGGCCTTGAAAAGCGCCAGACCACCTTTCTCCTGCGCACATCGACTGCTTCCCGCCCGCGCCTGTAAGCAGAGATGGCTGCCAGGTGCACCTTTAGGTCGCCGACCAAGCCCTTGACTAGAAAGGGACCATAAATAGTCCAAGATGCTTGCCAAGGAACAGGAGGAAGGGTCCAAGCCTTGTTCTGACACCAAATGGAAAACCTTTTCATTTGAAGGCATAGCATTTTCTGGTCGACCTCTACGGGACGCCTCAACTACATTGAGGACCTCGTCCGGAAAGACCCAAAGCCTGGAACTCTAGCTCAGGAACCAGGCGCTCAGGTGCAGGGATTGAAGGTCCGGATGGAACACCTTCCCCTGATTGACTGAGAGCAGGTCCGGGCGAGCTGGAAGCTGCCGCGGAGTCCTGGAGCTGAGACTGAGGAGATCTGGGTACCAGAACTGGCGAGGCCAGCCTGGGGCTATCAGAATCACCTGCGCCTTGTCCCTCCTCGCCTTGAGAAGCACCTTGTGGATCAAGGGAAATGGGGGAAAGGCGTAAAAGAGGCCCGGGGTCCATTGCCTCGAGAAGGCATCCCCTGCAGCGAGCCCTGCTGAGGGGGCGGCATGGAACAGACTTGCTGCCTCCATGGAGGCAAACAGGTCCACCTGAGGTGTGCCCCAAAGGAGAACAGATGCTGTTACCTCCGGCAGGAGAGACCACTGTGGGATGCAGCCCCTCATCCGCCCAGGCATCGGCCAGGGTGTTGGAGGCCCTGCCACGGAATGGCTAGGAGATCCGCCTCCAGGCTGCGACGAGTGACCAAATGCGGAGAGCCTTGCATAGAAGCATGGAGCTGGGCCCCGCCTGGCGGTTTAGATAGTACATGGTCGTGGTATTGTCCGCCTGGACTCGGACCACTTGACCCCGGAGGAACGGAGCAAAGGCGGTGAGAGCTAGGGGACCGCCGGAGCTCCAGCAGGTTGATGTGGCATCGGACTCCCGCTGGGACCAGAGGCCATGAGCCCGCTGTTCCCCAGATGGGCACCCCAACCCATCAGAGAGGCATCGGTCGACAGAGAGACCGGCTGGCTCGGGCGGATGAACGGGATGCCCTCCTGCAAATGATCTGGACGGTCCACCACTGAGAGCGTCCCACATCCCTGTGTCACCGACACAAGCTGGTCCAAGGGATCGCAGCTGTGACCACTGGCTGGCCAGTCCTCACTGAGGGACGATGTTCCAGCGGCCCAACGGACCACGCTGGTACAGGCCGCCATGAGACCCAGGAGGCGCAGGAAGTCCCGGTCAGGGCGCAATTGCCCAACCAGAAATGATCGGGCAAAGGAGGAAAGAACCTCGGCCCTGTCCGCCGGGAGCCGCGCTCTGGCTCGAAGAGAGTCGAGCTGCGCCCGATGAATAGAATCACCTGCTTCGACTCGAGTTCGACTTGGCCTCGCTGATAAGGAGGCCCAGTTGAGAGCAGACCTGGAGGCCAGATCTCTGACCACTCGCCTCCTTCCTGGAGGGGAGCTGCTATCAGCCAGTCGTCCAGGTAAGGGTACACCTGACCCTCGGGCCGAGGGAATGCTGTCACCACTGCCATGCATTTGGTGAAGACCCTGGGAGCTGGAGACAACAAGGGCATGGCTTGAATCTAAGAGATCCTTCCGCTCGAAGCGAAGGAATCTCTGGTGAGACGGACGGATAGGGACGTGAAAAAAACGCTGTCCCTGCAAGTCCAGAGAGCAGAACCACACGCTGCTCCAAGGATGGTATTATCTGAGTCAGAGTGACCATCCTGAAGGTTCGAGACCTTAGGAACTTGTTTAGGTCGTAGGTTGAGAATGGGGCGCCAGCCTCGTCTGCTTCGAACCAGGAAGTACCTGACACAAACCCTGGGTCTGAAGGAGGGTCCACCACCTCTCTTACCACCTCCTTCTGGAGGAGGAGAGTGATGTCGGCTCGACGAGCCGCCAGTGAGGCTGGGGATCCCAAGCCCCGAGGGGCGACGGCTCTGAAGGGTGGTGCCTGTCGAATTCCAGAGGCAGGCCTCTTCCCACCACCTTAAGACCCACCTGTCCGTGGTAACAGCGGACCAGGTGGAACGGAGTGAGCTGGAGCCGCTCTCCCCACGGGGACCAGGGGTAAGGTGACGGGATGGGGCGACACCCTCAGCCTCGTCACTGGGCAGGCTTGGAGGAGGGACCGCCGAGGGACCTCCTGGGCCCTTTCCTCCCTGCCTCCTGTTAGAGGAAGCCGGGCGGCTTTGGGTTTGGGATGCCAAGGTCGAGCCTGCTGGCCCTGACTGCTGGGTCAAGGCCAGGGGCACAGAAGGACTAAAGGCTTAGGCTGTGGTTTCGTGGCCTTTGTCCTTCTGAGCGGAAGAGACCGAGTCCAAGGTAGCATTGACTCTCTCGATCCTCTGCAGGTGACCTTCCACCCCAGGGCCAAGAGGTCAGTCCCCAAAAGGGAACATCCGCCAACTTGTGCTGGGTATCCAGGTAAAGGTGGATATCCTCAGCCAAGCCGCCGACTAGATAGCCACTGCGCCGCCACCGATCTGGCACATGAGTCCCTATATCCAAAGCAGTCTGGAGCTGCTGTTTGGCCACTGCCCTGCCCTGGTCCCGCACCTGCTTAACCGTAGTCTGCAGATCGGCGGAAGATGAGGGATGACCTCATCCAGGAGCCCAACAGGGCATGAGAAAATGTGCCATGAGGAGGGCCGAACTGGCCTGACGGAGGCCGAGAGGACGCAGCGGAGACTTTTCGCCTCGATGAGTCCAATTTCTTGGACTCTTGTCAGGAGGTTTGTCCACATCCCTGGCGCTAAGCCGGGCGTACCGGAAAACGCCGTCGGTAACCAACCCTCAGCAGAGGGGTGTTCAAAACCGGACAAGGAACCGGGGGACCGTGATACTTCTGGCCATCCTGGCCGGGCGCAGGGCAGGAAGCAGGGCGCTGCAAAGTTCCAGTGCCGACCCACTATGGCCTCGCCACCGAAAGGCTCTGCCGGAGAATCCCTCGTCCAGAATCTCCGTGAGGGGATACCTGCCCGCTTGGAACGGGTTCGAGCTCCATCCCGGTAGACTCCCGAGATGAGCCGGAGCAGTCCTAGGAAGGACGACGGGCTATCGTCCATTGACTGACCTCCTGAAGACTCCAAGTCCAGTCGCTTGAGAAGAAGGAGGAATCATCTTCGACTCGGAAGAGTCCTCGAAGAGCTGCCTCTGGCCTGAGCCACCCTTCACCTGCCGAGGTCGGTCGGGAGTGAGGGTAATTGACACCGGCGGGGTAAACCTTGTCGATCGAGAATCCTTGGTCGGAGCCCCAATTGGTGGCTGTGGGAGGCGGAGGTTCCACCGAATCGGTGGAGCAGCTGGTTTTCAATGAACAACCGCCTGGGTATAGGCTCCTGACAAGTCGAGGGGTTGTGTCGGCTGCCCGGTGACAGATATTTAATGGCCGGGAAGGCGCCGGAGTCGGCTTATTCCCTGCCAGAGGAGCTGTTAGAACATAAGGTCTCGCATCAGCCGACGACTTTACGCCAAGCCTCCTCATCCGAGGAGGAGGACGAGGACGAGCGGCGAGCCGCCATCATGCGGTGCCGAGACCGAGACCGCTTATGACGGTGGGAACGGCTGATCGCGAAGAGGTCCGAGACCGAGCCGAGAGTCCCGGAATTTCCGGTCAGGGAGGTGTCGGCCGAACTGCACCTTGCGCTCGGAAGGTCCATCCGAGGGCTCCGAACCGGAGGCACAGACGAGCCCACGGATCCTCAACTCCTCCGGGGAACCGGGAGAGGGTCTCGGCTGCTAAAGGCGACAGCCTGCTCAATGGGTCGAGAAAATCTCGACTTCATCAGTGGAGTCTCGGTCAACTGACCTGACGGGACACCGTGAGGCCAGTGGCCGGCCGAGCGGTCGACCGGCCGACGGACGACGGCCCGGGAGAGGGACCTTTCCCGCCCCCAAGAGCGCCGACGAGGGATCTTACCTTGTCCTCTTTTTGACCGAGAATAAGGTCCAGCAGACGCAGGCCCTTTCCTTTAGTGGAGAGGGACAGACAAAGCTCCTAAAAGTAGTCGTAGGAAGAACCCAGAGAGTGGATAAATGCCGCGCGAGGAAGATACGGCTCCGCGCCGCCTCTTCGAGGACGACCATCCGGCTGAAGCGATCCGCCGAAGCCTGCCACTGCGACACCGCCAACCCGGCCTCCTTGGACTTCACCGAGGGAACGCTCGGACGTCCCAGCTGTACTCGGGCAGCACGGTTCTTCGAGGACGAGGTTTGAGAAAGATGAGACAGGTCGCTAAGCCCGCGGGTCGCTCACGGCCTGCGCAGACACACGGAGTGTGGATCCGTCTGAGACATCTCTGTTCGGCTGGCATCTCCAAACGAGTCGACTGTCCATCGCGAGCTGCGAGGGATCAAGACTGAAAGTCTTTTTTGCAAATTTTTTATTTTTAAACTGCAAACGGAGAAATAGGAATTCAGTCGAAAAACGCAGAGCGTAAGGAGGGAACCTGAGCTTCCAAGCGTAGGAAGATCTGGCGCCATGGGGCGGAGCCGAGTTATACCACCCGGTGGGTGGGAGGAGCAAGCTGAAGACCTTCCGGCAAGATTTAAAGCGGCAAGGATACTGCCACTGAGTGTGGATGAACAACATATCCATGTCCCTAGAACCTGTATTTCTAGGGACATGGATATATTGTTCATCCACACTGTCTGGCAGACTCCTAGCAGTTCTCCGGAGGAGGGAGGCAAGGCACATGCCCCCCACTTGGGAAATAAAGGACTGGAGAACCAAGGCCCCAAAACCAGCATCCCGGCGTGACTCAAGGTCGATGTGGTAGTGGGTGATGAAGGTGAGTGCTGACTTCCAGGTAGCAGCCCTGCAGATTTCCTGGATAGGGACGTCCCTGGAAGCAGCCACCGATGCAGCGGTATGGCGGGTAGAATGAGCTCTTATCCCTCTGGAAGGCTCCACGCCCGCAGCAGAGATCTATGCAGGAGGTGACCCACCTGCCTACTGTCCGCTTGGCTGCTGGTCTGCCAGGTGCGGCTTCAGCGTAGGTGACAAACAGCTGGCGAACATCTCCCCGAACTTCAGCGGTCCGGCCTTGGAATAACTGAGCTTTCTAGGGTCCAAAGTATGGAGCCCATATTCGGCCTCCCAGGTGTGATTTGGGTAGAACATCGGCAGAGTCAACACCTGGTTAAGGTGAAACTCCGACACCACCTTCGGAAGGAACCGGTGGGGGCGAGGACAACCTTGTCCCTGTTGAAGACCAGATAGGTAGACTTATGGAAAGCGCCTGGAGCTCTCCCATCCTTCTGGTTGACGTGATAGCCACCAAGAAGGCGGTCTTCCACGACAGGTGAGAGATGTCACACCTGTGCATTGGTTCAAATGGCTTGCCCATGAGCTTAGCCAATACCAGAAGTAGATCCCACAGAGGTGGAAGTTCTCACACTGAAGGGGATATGTGATCAAGGCCTTTGAAAAAGCGCCCGACCACCTTCTCCTGCGCCACCAACTGCTTCCCGAACCATGCCCCGTAAGCAGAGATGGCTGCCAGGTGCACCTTAAGGGTCGTCGACCGAAGCCCTTGCTGAGAAAGGAACCACAGGTAGTCCAGAATGCTTGCCAAGGAACAGGAGGAAGGGTCCAAGCCCTTGCTCTGACACCAAATGGAGAATCTCTTCCACTTGAAGGCATAGCATTTTCTGAGTCGACTCCTTACGGGACGCCTCAACGATGTTCAGGACCTCGTCGGAAAGACCCAAGGCATGGAACTCTAGTCGCCAGAAACCAGGCTGTCAGGGTGCAGGGATTGAAGGTCCGGATGGAATACCTTCCCTTGATTGACTGAGATCAGGTCCAGGCGGGCTGGAAGCCACCTCGGCAGCCTGGAGCTGAGACTAAGGAGATCTGGATACCAGAACTGGGGGGGCCAGTCTGGGGCTGCCAGAATCACCTGCGCCTTGTCCCTCCTCACCTGGAGAAGCACCTTGTGGATCAAGGGAAATGGGGGAAAGGCGTAGAAGAGGCCCTGAGTCCACGGCCTCAAGAAGGCATCCCCCTGCAGCGAGCCCTGCTGAGGGGGCCGGGCATGAAACAATCTCAGCTTCGCATTCTCCCTGGAGGCAAACAAGTCCACCTGAGGTGTGCCCCGGTGGGAGAACAGATCTTGTACTACATCCGACAGGAGAGACCACTCGTGGGACGCAGCCCCTATCTGGCTTAGGGCATCGGAGGCTCCTGCCACATGGATGGCAAGGAAATCCGCCTCCAGGTTGCGTATAAGTGACCAACACGGAGAGCTTCCCTGCATAGAGGCATGGAGCGCGTCCCCTTGCGTGGTTTAGGTAGTACATGGTCGGGTATTGTCCATCTGGATCTGAACCACTTGACCCTGTAGAAATGGAGGCAAGGCGGTGAGGGCTAGATGAACCGCTCAAGCTCCAGCAGGTTGATATGGCATCGGGACTCCCGAGGGGACCAGAGGCCGTGCGCTCTGTGCTTCCCCAGATGGGCACCCCAACCCATCAGAGAGGCATCGGTCGATAGAGAGACCGTCGGCTCGGGCGGACAAACGGGATGCCCTCCAACAGATGTGCTGGAATGGTCCACCACGGGAGAGCGTTCCACATCTCCTGGGTCACTGTCACTGTCACTAGCTGATCCAGCGGATCGAAGTGCTGTGACCATTGGCTGGCCAGCCCCCATTGAAGGGGACGCATGTACCAGTGGGCCCAATGGACCACGCTGGTGCAGGTCGCCATGAGGCCCAGGAGGCGCAGGAAGTCCCGGGCAGGGCGCAATTGCCCAACCAGAAATGACTGGGCAAGGAGGAAAGAACCTCGGCCCTGTCCGCCGGGAGCCGTGCTCTGGCTCGAAGAGAGTCGAGCTCTGCCCCGATGAACTGGATCACCTGCTTTGGCACGAGTTTTGACTCGCCTCTTGATGAGGAGGCCAACTTGAGAGCAAACCTGAGGGCCAGATCTCTGACCACTTCACCCGGGTCTGGAGGGCTGCACAACCCAGTCATCCAGGTAGGTACACCCGACCCTTCAAGGTCAGAGGAATGCTGTCACCACTGCCATGCATTTGGTGAAGACACTGGGAGCTAAGGAAAGGTCAAGGGCATGGCATGGAACCCGAGAGGGATTCTTCTGCCCTGAAGCGGAGGATTCTCTGGTGGTACAGATGGATAGAGACGTGAAAGAACACATCCTGAGGTCCAGAGAACAGAACCACATGCCTGCTCCAAGGATGGGATTATCTGAGCCAGAGTGACCATCCTGAAGGTCCGAGACCTTAGGAACCTGTTCAAGTCATGCAGGCCGAGAATGGGGCACCAGCCCCCCGTCCGCTCTGGGACCAGGAAGTACCTGGACACAAACCCCGGGTCTGGAGGAGGATCCGCCACCTTTCTGATCACCTCTTTTTCGAGGAGCAAGGCGATATTGGCTCGGCGAGCCGACAGAGAGGCTGCGAACCCCACAGGCCCCCGAGGGGCGACGACTTAGAAGGGTGGGACCTGCTCGAACTCCAGGGGCAGGCCCTTTCCTACCACCTCCAACACCCAATGGTCCATGGTGATATCAGACCAGGTGGAAAGGAAGTGGCGGAGCCATCCCCCCATGGGGGGAACCCAGGGGGGAGTGACGAGGCTTGGGGTGACATCTCTCAACCCGTCACTGGGCAGGCTTAGAGGAGGGACCGGCCGAGGGACCTCCTGGGCCTTCTCCTCCCTGCTTCCTATTAGAGGAAGCCTTTGGGATGCCAAGCGCAAGCCTGCTGGCCCTGATGCTGGTGCTGTTGGGCCGGACGTGCCGCAGGGGCGGAAGGGCGAAAGGACTTATGTTGCTGTTGTCAATGGCCCTTGTCCTTCTGGGCAGAGGTGACCGAGTCCAGAGTGGCATTGGACTTTTCGATCCACTGGAGGTGACCTTCCACTTCAGGACCGAAGAGGTCGGTCCCCAGGAAGGGGTCATCCGCCAGTTTATGCCGAGTATCCGCCGTGAAGGTGGATAACCTCAGCCATGCTCTGCGATGCATGGCCACTGCGGCCACAACTGATCTGGCACAGGAGTCTCCAATGTCCAGAGTCATTTGGAGCTGCTTTTTCGCCACCACCCTTCCCTAGTCCTGTACCTGCTTGACAGTGGTCTGGTCGGCCGGGAGATGAGGGATCACCTCATCCAGGGAGCCCATGAGGGCATGGGAAAAGTGTGCCATCAGCACGGTCAAGCTGGCCTAGCGGAGGCCAAGGGAGGACGCAGCGCACACCTTGTGCCCGGCATAGTCCAGCTTTTTGACTCCTTGTCGGGGGCTTATCCACATCCCTAGCATTCCCGGAACGCCGAAAACGCTATCAGTGACCAACCCTCGGCAGAGGAGTGTTCAAAACGGACAAAGAGCCGTGGGACCACATACTCTCTGGCCATCCTGGTCGAAGGCACAGGGCAGGAAGCAGGCCACTGCCAGAGCTCCAAGGCTGGTCCCACAATGGCTTCAGCCACCGGAAAGGCCTCTGTGGGTGAATCCCCAGTCCAGTCAGTATCTCCGTCAGGATACTTGGCCTGCTTGGATACAGGATCGAGCTGCATTCGGTGGACTCGAAATGAGCCGAAGCAGACCCATGAAGGACAATGAGCTGGCCCACCGACTGGCCCTCGGAGGACTCCAGGTCAATGGGCCTGAGAACAGGGAGGAGTCGCCATCAGACCCGAGGAGTCCGCGAAGAGCTGCTCTGGGGCCTCAAACCAAGTTCCACCTGCCGAGGACTGTCGGAGTGAGGGGGACCGACAACCTGTGGGGCAGACCGTGACCTGACCCAGAATCCTGGCCCGTGCCCCGATTTCCAGTTGTGGAGGCGGAGGTTCCACCACAATCGGTAGGGCAGCTGGTTTCGGCCGAACAACTGGCCCAGGCTTGGGCACCCCGACTACAGCGAGGGGTTGTTTCAGCCGCTCGGGTGACTGCCACTTGATGGCCGGGGAAGGCGACGGCGTCTGCTTGTTCCCAGACAGAAGTAACTGCTGCCACATCAGGTCCTCGTGGCGTCGGCGCAGCCTGCGCTGAAGCCTCTCCTCTCTTCCGAGGAGGAAAGCGAGAAGCGGGCGGTGCCGCTTTACTCGCATGCCGAGACCGAGGACCGCCAATGCCGCAGCAGGATCGGCTGGACTGAAAGGATGTCCGAGACAGAGAACCTCGGTGTTTCCGAGGACAGGTCTGGGAAGGGGCGGGGGACACCCACTCTTCCCTCGGCTCAGAAGCCTTGACCGGGGACTGCGGCACCAGAGGCGCAGGCAAGTCCTCGGTCTCCACCAGGGGAACCGGTGAAGAAGGGTTGTTGGCTTCACTAGTCGACAAAAATCTTGACCGCGTCGACGGGTGTCTCGGCTAGCTGACCTGACGGGGACACCGTGAAGCCAGCGGGCTTAGCCGCAACCTCGACCGATGTCGAGTTTCGACTGTCCGGGGAAGGGGACCTCTCCCGCTCCCACGAATGCCGACAGTGGGACTTACCTTTTGAGTCCTCCTTTTTGGACCGAGAGGAATGTCCCAATGGCCCCTCTCCCTTCATGGAAAAGGATTGGCAAAGCTCCTTGAAAGAAGCGGAATATGAGGTACCCAGAGAGAGCAGGATAAATGCCGCAACAGAGGAAGAGGATGATGCGGCCTGTGCTGCCTCCTCCTCGAGGGCGATCATCTGCTCGAGTTGCTCAGCCGAGCCAGCCACTGCGGTAACCGCCCAACTGGCCTCCTTCAACTTCACGGCGGGTAGAGCTTCTCGGGGTGCTCAAGTTGTAACCGGGCAGTGCGGACATCCAGGACATTGGCCGAAAACGAACGGCATAACTCGGTCTGCGGGTCATTGACTAGGCTGAGGCAGTAAACACACGTGGAGTGCGGATCCGTCCTGGACATTTTCTGCCCACAAGGGCACCGCCGAAATCCGGGAGTCAATTTGTCCATCGCAGCTGCGAGGGAGTAACTTGACCGAAGTCGTGAAAATTTTAGAGTAAGTTTCGGGCGAACCGAAGAATTAGGATCCAGTCTACACAGAGCGTTAAGGAGGGAACCTGAGCTTCCAAGCGGTAAGGAAGATCTAGCATTATGGGGTGGAGCCGAGAGTTTTACCACCCGGGTGGGTGGGAGGAGTCAGCTTGAAGACCTTCCAGCAAGATTTAAAGCAGCAAGGAACCTGCCAGACAGTGTGGATAAACAACATATCCATGTCCCTAGAAAGACATTTTCCACTCTCTGTGGATAGGTGGCCTGGATCAGAACAGTGTTCTCCAACCCTCACTCGCAAATTGTCATTGCTTCTTTGCACAGGGGATAGAAGGGAGTGCCACCCGGGCTGCTGAGATAGACTATGACATACTTGTCCATCTGGAGATAGACTATGACACACTTGTCCATCTGGAGATGTACAACCCTGTCCTCGACTGTGTCCAACAGGGCTTGCAGTTCTTACAGGACTTCCTCCTCTCAACATGTTTATATGGCGATGTTGTCTCAGACTACCAGGTACTTCGGTTTGGAAATACTGGCACTGTGTCCCCAACCCAAACAGGATGTACTTGTTATCATGGTCACTTGGATTTCTGGGGGAGAGAATGGCATCCCCTTATGGCTACTTCCTTGCTACTGCATAAGGTCATAGCAAGGGAGTAGCAGGCAAATGGTAAAGTTAGGAGATAGCCATGGCCAACAAGGGACAAACAGGCAGAGTGGGCAGACTGGATGAGTCGCTAGGCCTTTTTCTGCTGGTATTCTATGTTTCAATGTCGAGTCAGTGAATTGCCACACGTATGGGAAGATCCAGTGGTTGGGATGCTTGAGACCATTAGCTGCTGAGCATTCGCTAAGAGGTCCTAATGTGAAGCCATGCAAGGGGTACAGAAGAGACTGTGGCTGCCATAAGACTCGGCATTTACATTTTCTTCACAGGATCTGAGAGCTGGTTTTCAGGAATGCTCTCCCCAGCCCCCCCTCATCTGAGTCACCGCCGAATTTCCCCTGAGGCTCCCCAAAGAGAAGGTATGGGACACAGGCGTGGTACAAGCAAAGCTGTGTTGCCCATCTGAACTTCGTGCCTTTTGCCATTCAGCCACAGCTTTTCTTTAATTATTGCAGACTGAGCTAGCTCCGTCTGTGCGCTGCTCTCGAGCAATTTTTTTTAGCCCCCCCCCCATTATTAAATACGCCTCCTCTCCACCTTTGATCCCTGTTGATTGGTCCCCACAATGTGGGTACATGTTTTAGTGCCAACTATTGCTTTCCCTCCAGCTAACTAGACACCCACTTTCCCCAAGGCTCTACTGCACTGCACTTCTGCACTAACTCACCTCTCAACTTGTTAACCTGTTTCCCAATAGCACCTCCTCTCTGTATCTAGTTCCAATTTTCTTAGTGCAGCTCTCCTTTGTATTATTATATTCCTCCCACCCCCTTCCCCAGCACTTCCACCTACCCATATTTTTTTGCTTTTACCTCACTACCATGCTCCTATTCAGTATTTCCATTGTCCCCCTGCTTTTTCCCATGCTTTCCTACATTTTCATCCCTATAATGCAGGCCAACAATCCTGCCCTCCCTTCTCTCGCTCTCTATCCTCCCTACTCCACCTCTTCCCCTCTCCTGCTGACCCCCATCTGGCTGCATATCCCTTGGCCGTCAGGCCCTACTATACTTCCCTCCTGCTTTCATACTGGCCTGATCCCCTTAGTACCACCACTGGGTCTCCATTTCTCTCTTCCTACCTCCACCCCCACCCCAGCGCAGATTCCTGGCACCCCCTGTTAAAATTATGTTAACTCTGCTGCTGCTGCTGACAGGTGACAGAATCCAATCCCAGTGCTGACAGCCCCACACCCATACAATTTCCTCATGGCCTAAAGCTAGCTCACCTTAACATCAGGAGTCTCCTCAATAAAATCCCACTGCTGCATCCCTTAGCACCCTCCTTCAACCCTGAGTACTAATCATTACTGAAACATGGTTAAAACTTCAGACTCAAGATGACTGTCTCCATTCCTGCCTACTCCCTCGTCTGTCAGAATCAGCCTGGAAAAGGGCGGAGGAATAGCCATGTACATCGTGCCTCTTCTCGCACACACCTATACTGGCGTCATCCCTCTCCCAAGCACATGAATCCCTGCTGGAGAAACTCACCTTTCCTTGCTCCATTCCTATTTTTGTCACTGGCTCCTACTGTTGCCCCAGCACCTCCAAGTCCTTAATCACTGACCTCCTAGCCACCCTTCAAACACATGCTTCTGGTGGCAAATTCAATGTCCTGGGAGACTTCAATGTAAATTAGCTCGCCTCCTCGCAATCCAAAATTAGCCAGGACATAGCTGCACTAAACCTCACTCAGCTGCTCCATGAACCCTCCTGTCTAAATAACAAATCCCTCAACCATTCACTGATACACTGGGCCCTCTCATCCCACCAGCACTGGAAAATAGCAGCTGGACTACTCCCAGACTCAGTAGGACCACCATCTAATCTACACAGTCCGAAAATCCATTGCCCCAAAACCCCCAAAACCCTGCTGTTTCGCCTTGTATCTCCCTGGATATTGCTTCCCTACTAATTGATCTGAAGAGCGTGACTGCTCTTATATCTCCAATGCTCCCACCATCGACTCTGCACTTGCTTTTTCCAAGTCAAAACTCCTCTCCTTCTGGGATAAATATGCCCCTGAGAGGGATGTGTGTGTGTGGTACTAATCTACCCTGGGTCTCCGCTGATCTCATGGTCTGTCTTTGTGCCAGGGACCAAGTGTGGAAGACCCACAAATCAGCAGGCCTTCCCTCAGACTACCAGAAATATCGAACCCTCTGTAAGGCCTGCACCAGGGCAATCAAACTTGCTAAGGCAGAATATTTTAAGGACACCTTCCTAACTAACATAAATCACCCATCCAAGTTCAGGAAGGTGGTCCAAGCCCTATTCCACCCCCATCCCAGATCCCTATCCCTGTTATCAAAACCAGACACAGCTCATTATCAGACCCTCAATCTGTAGCAATGGAGTTTAACTCCTTCTTTACCTCCTGCATGTCGTTCCTACTGTCCACTCTCCCTCAGCCCCAGATGGTAACACACACCCCATCTTCCCCACTCTCTTCCCCTCCTTTGCCTTCAGCCACACTACCCTGAGGAAGTCCTCACACGCTTCTTGCACTCAACCTTGCAAGGGCAAGTGCCCCTCTGGGCTGGATGCCAAAATGCTCTACCTGTTCACCCCATCGCCTCACCTCGCCTCTTCCAAATTTTATTTCTCCCTGGCTTCTGTTCCTACTGAGTGGAAACATGTCACTATTTTCCCTACTGTTCCTCTCCATAAAGGATGTGACCCTCTCCGGGGAAGCCTGGCGTTGGGTACTGAGGCACCGGTACTGCAGCGCCTGGTACTGCGGTGCTGGATACTACAGAGCCGGATAAGACAGCATAAGATCCGCACCGGGCTCAACCGGGTAGAAGGTCCTGGAAGAGGCCCTGCAGGCAGGCCAGGGGCAGGTGGCCTGGCGGCGCCGGGTCCGCATTGGGGTGACGCCCAGTAAGGGGACATCTGTCAGAGACGGGCCTGCATCCAGCGGACCGCATCAGGCCATCCAGACCCACGGGAGGAAGGCCTGACAGTGGTGCCGAGAGTCCCAGCGGCGCCTGGGGAGGGCCGGAGGCTCCTCCGAGTCCAACTGGGGAGACGCAGGGCCTCTAGACAGCAGCGCGGTTGTGAGCCAGCGGCGCTGGATAAATCCAAGGGATTCGGTGTAGGCTCCGTCGCCGAGCAACCACCGGACAGGCCGGCGGGCGTCTGACCAGCGGAATCTGGGCAGGCGTCGGAGGAGCCAACGTCCGACTGATCGGACCCAGTGCCTGAAGAAGGCCACGAAGGGGAGGCGACCTTGATGGGCGGCTTGACGGCCGTGCGCTGCCCCGAAGGGTTGAGCAGCTTAGCGGCCGGCTCCGGGAGGACGTCAGAGGAGCTGACGCCCGACTTACCGGAGAAGCTCGAACCAGAAGGTCGCTGATGGGCAGCCTTACTGGGAGCTGATGCTCTTTGTCCCAGAGGCTCCCGACTGACCCAAGCGCCGAACCAGCCGGGAGGACCGATTCCATCTCAGACACCACCAAGACGCACTGGCGGGAACGGTCCCCGAGGGACGTTACTTGAAGGACAGCGACTTCCCAGCCGGAAGTCGGGCCAGAGTCGGACGAGGAGTCCCGTCCTTCTTTCTTAAGGCCCTCAGTGGAGGTGGAAGACTGTCGGAGCTTTTTCAGCTCCTTTTCCATGGAGAACATCTTCCTTAGGATGTGGGCCTCCAAGGACTGCTGCCTTCTTTCATGGTAGCCACGCGAACTGCAGGCAGTGCTGACAGGAATCCATAGGTGGTCGGGGCCTATGCAGATAAGACAACGAGAATGGCTGGCCCTTGTGTGTGGGAGTTGGGCGCCACATGACTCGCAGACTTGTTTTGACCTCAGACATGGTAGGGGACTATACACGGCAGGTAAAAGAATCCTGACGAATATCTTAGAAATACTCTAAAAAAACGACGGTATAACTACCGGCGACAGATTGACAAGCAGTGGAACTTAACCGCGAGGCACTGTCAAAAGAAAACGGAGGGAAAGAACTGAAAGGTGGGCTTGGGGGACCGCCCATTTATACTAATGTCGCATGACGCAGTTACCTGACGTGGGGGCGGTCCTCCGCCAGAGACTGCTAGCTAGAAATTTTTTCATGGAGTCCTGACGCCTGCCGGCTTCTGTTCTATATGTAATTACCTACTGCAAGAGCCCTCTCGAAGTAAGATCATCTAGTACTATCTCAGCTTTCTCCTTCCTCAACTCCACTTCCTTTTCACACCTTATCAGCCTGGTTTTAGGCGGCCCATTCAACCATCACTTCTCTGCTGATGCTCACTGACTCCATCCAAACAGGCATGGATCAGGGATGCATCACCCTGCCATTTTCATCGACTCAGCAGCTTTGACACTGTCACACCTCCTCCTCCTATCCAAGCTTTCCAATGCAGGACTATCAGATGAGGACACCAGCTAGTTCCACTCCTAACTAGTAGGTAGGTCACAATCAGTCCAAATTGGTGACTCCTTCTCCCCATCTCCACTGGTGTGCCCCAAGGTTCCGTCCTTGGTCCCCTGCTGTTTTCTATCTTCCTAAATGACCTGCCCTCCACCGGCCCTCATACCTCTATCCATATGTATGCAGATGACACCATCTTGTATGCATCTGGTCCCTCTAGCTCTGATGTGGCGGCCAGACTCTAGCGTGACTTCAACAAGGTTCAGCTCTGGTTTTGCTCTAATCAACTTTTCCTGAATGCCAAGAAAATAGTCTCCATGACCTATGGCACTAGGCAGAAACTCTGTTGCCTCCCATCCCCCCCCCCTTCCATACCCTGGATGGGACACTGCTTGAGGACTGCTCCTCCTTTAGATACCTCGGGGTCTGGTTTGACTTGCACCTTAACTTTTCTATACACATTGAGGCCATTCACAAGAAACTGTATCCCAAACTGGGTGCCCTGTACTGCAACCGCAGATGTATCCTTCTGTCGGCTCGTCAGGCCATTGTAGAGAAAATGATTCTCCCCAACTTTGATTACGCTGATGTGGTCTACAGTGTTCCTCCCTCTTCCCCCTTAACCAGGCTGGATACTCTCTTCCACTCCTTCTGCTCTTCGCCCTCGACCGTCCCCCCAGCACCCATCAAATCCCTGTCCCTCCCCTCCTTAGAGGAAAGGTGGCTTTCCCACTGTGCCAGCAGCATGGCCAAGATCTGGTCCTAGTCCCTGCCATCCTACTCCTTTTCCTCCCTCTCCACTCGACCCCAATCCTCACATATGCTCAGATAATCTGACCCTTGCACCTTATCTGCCCTCATCGGACCACCTCAGTAGGCCACGCTACCTTTTCCTACAGGTTTCCCAGTCTGAGGAACTCCTCCCCTGCTCCAATCACTTTGCCCCTCCTGGGGTTTGCAATCCTTCATAAAAGTCCACTTCCACACCTCATACACCTCATGTCTAATCCCTGGCACTTCATCTGACCACCCTCCTGTCTGTCTCTTACTTATCTTTGCCCTCCTGTACTGTTGCTTGGCCTGTTTGCACAGCTGCAATATTCCTATTCATAATCTGTAAATAATAAATTCTGTAAATTTAGATGTGTTTGCTTATATTTTGTATTTATATTACAAGCTGTACTGTTTGCTGCTACTACTGTACTGTATTCTTATCTGCAAATACTGTATATATGTACACATGTCTGTACTCCCTCCAAATGTTCCCTTCCCCCCAGGACACATCTGGAAACGAGCACTTGCTGCTCGGTATGCTCTTCCTGGTGAAACTTTTAATTAATTAAATATGTACAGTTACTTGACTCATGGTTATAATGCAACAGGCCACCTGCACGACTGGACTTCACTCTGTCCTACTGTAAAAATGACCCAACTTGTTGGACTTGGTCCACAACCCAAAACACTGGCACCTGAGTGCAGTACTGGGGGTACTGAACTGTCACTGTGTGCCATCCACTGGATGAGACATTAAACCAAGGTCACTTATGTCCAACCCTCAGTCCTCCCAAGTTGCTGCCATATTACTCATTGCAGAACTCAGAACACAGTTCCTGCGTTATACATTTTTTTTTATTATAATAGCCAACACATTTTTACAAGCTTTTGAAATTTCTAAAGATCATCTGCCTTGCCTTGGTCAACATTCTTCTCTTGGGGCACAAAAGAGCATAACACTGAGTTCAGCTGAAGTCATCATCTGCTTATTTAAATCCACTGAAGAGGTATGCAAAATATGTACCAAACTTAATTCAGTGCTAGACAGAGACACAGAGACATACATACATACATACATACATCTTTAAAGAGGAAAGCAGACTACTCTGCCACCAAATTCTTCCTCTCACAGTCAGTGGAAACAGGCTGTTACCTCTTTCTTCAAAGTATGAGTATGAGGTTAAATGGTGTGATGGTATCAGCTGATAGATACCACATGTTTTGAAGTTTATTTCAAGTGTCCACCGCACACTGTGTAAAGTAGTTCTTTTTCACATTTTCCTTGAATCTTTGTCCTTTCATAGACACTGTTTCCACTTGTCCTTTTATCCTGATGCATCCTGAAGATCTGCATTTGATCCAATGGTATCATCCTTTTCAGGTATTCAAAGAACATGCTCATGTCCCCTGGATTGTTGCCCCCCACCTCCCAAGGAAAACAGCCCATGTTCTTCAAATCATCAACCACTCTGGTTGCTTGCTCTCTTCTGCAGTTTCAGGGAACCAGAACTACACACTGTGGTTCAATGTGAAGCCTGACCAGATATCTGTACAGGGCATTATAACCAGATAATGGTAACTTCTGCAACTTCACAAAGTTCCCAACTACCCTGCAAATCCTCGCCATAAAGTTCCTTTTGTTTTAAACGCTAGCAAGTGTTCCCAGTGCCCCATCACCATGCCATGCCATCAATAAGAACCCCTTCTACCACACAGGCCTTCTAACTTTATTCACTACCACCCTGTCACCCTCTGCAGAGAGAACAAACCGCCTCCCAGCAAAGTTTACTGCCCATATAGAGAGATAAATATATATTTAGGGATATGAGTTGGTCTGACCGAAGATTTATTTATCATGAGAGGCTCAGATATTCTGCCATCTCTTGAGCGAGATTCTTAAAATTGTTGACCTCTGAATTAAGATGCATATGATACTTTCAGTGAGGCCAGGTCATGGTCTGTTTATATAGACAAGTTTGGGATAAATATTACTGGGAATGTGTACAAGTGCTTGTGAGACTGCAATGTGTGACTGACGTTCTGATTCTATTACAGCTGCTGCAGGGCTTGCAGCTGGGGAGTAGAATTCAAAAGATGGCCAGCTGCAGCATTCTGTTTGTGCTTATTTGGGACTGGCAATATCTGAGATCTACTACAACTTCTATTTAAGCATGCACTATGACAGTACAACAAAGAAAGATAAAGTAAGCACTAAGACACAACAGGGTGTGCACTGAACAGATCAGACTGCACACCCAGGGTGCTACGAAAGCCCGCAGGCTATAGGCCAAGTGCCTTCAGCCTCTGAAAATAGTCAGATCTGTTCTATGCACTCCTCCTTAGTGTGTCTTATTGCACTTATAAAATGGGTTTCCTTTTTTAAAAAGTTTTCTGACCTTAAATAAACTTGCTTGCATATGTAAAAATTGATATATAATTAGCTTAATGTATGGTACGACAGTCCTTCCACCTGTTAGAGAATGATACTTTTTTTTTTCTTGAAGACTATTTGTCCTTTTTTGACATCCGTACTTGTAGTTCATGAGTCAATAAACAGCTGCCCTACCCTTGTCATTGCCATATGTAGTTTGTAATATGTCTGTTTAGTGATGACTTTTACAACTTTATTTACAGAAGTCCTGGATTATGTGTCTGTAAGCTAGTACCAGGAGGGCATGAGTGTGATCAAGTTAAACCAAAAGTGATCTGTCCCAGAGATTTTTTAAGGGATACATCAGAAGCTTTATTTATTTTTATTTTTATTTATGGAGGTGACGAGCTTAACAGAGTGAGCAAGTGAGAGGCGGGCAGCGAGAGTTGAAGCAGTTTGAAAGTTACAGTGAGCATGCAAGTGGTGGGCAGCGGCAGGGCAAACGCAGTTCATACAAGGAAGAATTTTATGAAACAGCCTAAATGCATCAAAAAATATGTTACAGAATTGGACAGTGGGATAAATTGTATTTGCTTTATTGTTAAAATGAATGTAATTGCTTTTAGGTTGGTTGATCAGTTCTGTACTTTTTCGCTAGGACAGAAAACACAATGGTGGCATTTGAAACACAAATGTTCCCGTGGCATATTGATTTACACTGTACCACATCCTGTTTGATGGTATTTGTTCTTACCTGTGTAGTGAATGGATATTATGAACAGGTAAGCACCAATTAGCATTCATGATTTCTCTTACCCAATCTATAAGAATGACAATTTACCATGAAAAGATATTAATATTTTTCATAATGCCCACATAACAGTTCTCCCCACCTGCCAAAACCACTTCCCACACAACTTAACCACTATTATGCAATGGAACTACTCCTACCCAACACCACTCTGGCCACCACATCTCTATCCTCTCGGAACCCTAAAAATAGACTTTAAGTGTACCTGAAACAAAGAAAATTGTCCTAAGTGCACAGACATCCACACTGTTCAGTGTATCACAATGAATGAATGCGGAAGCCATTGCCTACAGTAAAACCTACCTGGATGAGCCTCAGAATAACAATATTAAATGCTTTGCTGAAGTTCAACTACAGAACATCTACAGGTTTTCCCACATCTAGTTCCTTGATAACATCTTCAAAAGGCCAATGAGCTGTGTTTGGGATGATTTTCCTTACAGAATCTGTACTGGGCTGCAGAGTCCAATCTGTTTATTAGTTTCAGGTAGCTTTTATGGTCCTGACATCAAACTGACCAGTCTGTAGTTCCCTGGTTCCATCTTGGAACCTTCCCTGAATACTGGCACCACATGGGACACTCTACTACTTATAAGACACACATGCAGTTCGTTTGGTTATATATTATTGCAAATGGTATGGACTGTTTCTTAGCAACTTCCTTCATGATGTTGGGGTGCATGCAATCAGGCCAAATTCCCTAGTTTGCATTTATCATATTTAGCATGTTTTCAGCTTCTTCAGATGTTACTCATGCCCCGTAGTGTGTCCTGCTCCCTTATGTGAAGAGCACTTTATTGTGTCATACTATACCATCCATTTCCTCTGAACATGGATACAAAACACTCATTCAGGCATTCTGCCATTTGTCCAACCTATGCAGTTCTGGCACCACTTTTCTGATCCCAACTTCATATGAGTGGATTTGACCTTGTGGTATCTGTTCCTCCATCACCTGCTTTGCCCTTTAATTCTGTGTTTGCTCTCTCTGTGCTTCTCTGTGGTTCTGTATTTTTTCACTTTTTCTTTCAGCTCACTGTTCTGTATACCTCTGTTTTCTCCCTGCTGACTCAAGTACCTCAGCCACCATCCACACTGGTCTGCATCTCTACTGCGTGTTTGTCTCCGTGGATACATTCTTGCTTTTAAGCAGTCCTTATGTTAAGGGAGTCCCACTGCTGCTGAATGATGATGCCCATGAGCTTGGCTCTCCAGATATCTGTGCTGTGAGCTCCCTCACCTTGTTCAAATCGCCTTGTGCAGCAGCACAATGTTGTCATTCTCCTAGGCTTTTCCCAGCTTCTTCCAATTGTGAATCTGATGATATTACCGTCTAGGAACTTAGTTCTCCAGGTATGTCAGTTCTGATTTCAGCAGAAAGGTCTTGGGTTTCTGCAGCAGTCTTTGTTCATTCCTGCAGCATTAATAGTCCGCTTTTTGTGGCAGAATGCAGTCCTGCCACTGGTCAAAATATGATGTGATGTCACTGATGATATCATGTCCTGAGCATATAGAAGGGACTTCAGGACAAACATAGAATTTAACAGCAGATAAGGACCATTTGGGCCATCTAGTCTGCCAATTCCTCCTAACTACACTATTACCACAAACACACCCAATCTACAGCTCTTTCCCCGGCCTCCTTCCTTTCCACTATGATTTCCCTGCGCTTATCCCATGCATTTTTGAAACCCACCACTGTTTCCTCCCCCACCACCACCTCCACTGGAAGGCTGTTCCACTAATTCATCGCTCATTCGTAAAGAAGTACTTCCTCACATCTCTCCTGAATCTGCCCCCCCTCCACATTCATAGCATGTCCACCTGTTCTTGAGCGCCTTTTCTTCCAAAAATTACTTTCCTGTACCTTATTTACCACCGTGAGGTATTTAAAGGTCTCTATCATATCTTCCCCTCTCCCTCCTCTTCCAGGGTGTACACATTTTAGTCTCAAACAAGGAGTGGAAGGGAGCATGGCAGTATGAAAAACAGTGCACTATAATGAAAAATCCCCAACAATAAATTTAACAGCACTATATATACTGCGGCAAGATGTCAGTTCTGCAGGAAATTCTGCAGCTGTGGGAAGGCAATCTTCCACGGACCTTGGTTACACTCAAGTTTCCAAGGTTTCTCCAGTTTCCACTTCTATGACCAGTTCCTCCTCGTTGCTAAGGATAAGACCCAGCACTGTTTGATCCCGTGTGACCCCCTTCAAAAACCACACCGAGTAACAGACCTCAACAAGATCCAGAAGTTGCCTATGGTTTGACTTAGCCATTTCCTTCCTCCCTCCCTCCCTCCCAGCAGATCCCATAGCAAAATACACTTTTGCTAACCCACTGGTGAAACCTTTCCAGCACATTAATGTCGTGAAGTGTTTTTTTCTCTCTAAGAAATGTACTGGCTATATCAGCAGCAACTGTATCTCAAACCAAATAAACTTCAGACTTGACAAAATGCAAATGTGTTTGCAAATATTACAAAATAAATGGAGCTGTGACAGCATGCTGCAGGAATGGCATGTGACTATCAGCGTTTTATTGTTCTACTTTCTATCTGAATGACTTGGGCTGATTTAAAACAACAGACATTTGTACTTGGCCATTGTCAAAATATCAGAAATCCAATTGTGCACCTCCCCCACCACACACATGCACGCATCACTGCCACCACCACTGAGCAGCACCCAGCAATCCTGTCCTTTCAAAGTCAAGAAGGGAAACTAGTTCCACTGTAGTAACAGTTCATGAATAGTGGTCTTTCATTCTGAGAGCCCTACCTAGTCTTGTGACTAAAAAAACAAACTTCTATTATGTAAATCTCATTTAACATTCACAATGCATTATGCAGCACTGATGACCTATCTGATATTTTTCTAAGAATAATGCACACATTGAGAAATCAGTAAACTATCCTTTGTTGTATTTTCAAAGAAAACGTCATAAAGGTATTCCACCACCCATACTTTTAGTAAGAATTGCAACTATTCTGCACTTTGATAATCAATGACATTGCAATACGAAAAAACGTAAATGACTGGTATACTGAATATGGAAAAGTTGGTATACGATAAAGTCTACAGGAAAACATTTTTCACGTTTTGCTCTAGGCCATACAGTCCATGTTTGAGCTTTTTATGATTATTAGGTTTATCTGTAAAATATAATTTATCACTGAAATTATCTGCTTACTTTATTTTGCTCCTACCAGACCCCTCCAGTTATTCCTTCAGGCTCAGCCACTTCACCCCCCAAATCCCCCACTCACACCAGAGGTACCACCTTACTCTAAATGAGATCCACACTTGTTCCCAGTTTGTTACTACTCCTAACGGGATTGGGGGGCCTTCCTGTTGCAGTTCTCACCTAAGGAGGAACTTAGCAGGTTCCAACTACCAGGGGTAAACTGGAAGAGAGGAGAAGGCTCCTCCTGAGTACAGACTCTACCCCGAAAACATCTCCCATTATTTGAAAAATGTCACTGCTTATTGTTAAAGGGACACAATCAACCTCTTTAATCCCCAAACTGTGTCGACTTTAAACAACATGTTATAACTGCTCACATTCTGTAGAGATTGCTTATGTAGCCAACAGTTTGATTCTGATTTTTTTTTCTTTTAAAACAGACTGCCCACTCATGTTGGTGTTACCACTCAAAATGTGCTGTGATGCAATGGGAGGAGACGAGACTATTGTATCACTGGAGTGGCTGCACAGTTTAGTGGTGTTCCTAAGTTTCAGGATGTATGCAGGGAGAGTAGATCAAGGATTTGAAGCAAAACCAAGTTGGCTATAATTGCACCATTCCCATGCATTTCAGAGCTACTCAGAAAGGAAGCACATAATAACCATCAAGAACTTATATGCATTTTGCAGAATGTAAGCAATCATAAAACGTGGGTTTTCAACTAGAAATAATATGATGCAAAAGGGGTTGACTGTGTCCCATTAAATGCGATGTTTTGACCAAAAAGTTAAGGATACCCCAGTAGAGCGACAGCAGGAGACCAGGGTCATGTGGAAACCCAGTCTACAATGCGAAGGTCAGCTGTGTACAGGTGAGACACTCTTCCTCAGGAGAGGAGGAGGGGGCAGGCTGCCCAACAATAGAGTACCTTACCAGTCAACCCATGACTCTGAGCAGAACTGGAGTCTACTGTGATGGAAATCACTTTCCATCCTCCAGGCTGGTAGAAGGGTGTCCGTAGTAACCGATTTACGAGTGAGGGACCAACAGAAACACTGGAAAATAAAATTGAGAAAACTAATCACTGAAAAGTTAAGGACAGGTTATGGAGTAGGCAGATCCTGGTTCAGTTGAGGTGGATATTGAGGCCCATCCACTCAACAAGCAACTAGCCAAAAACAATCAATCATGATGCTAGGACTGAAACTATGGAAAGTCTACATATGTAATATATACATTTTAGGGGATTAAATAATTTACTTGATCTGTAAGTAACACCTGGTTCATGGTCAGAAATGCATTGCACCGTGTGCATGTCTTGTGTCACAGAACATCACAAATTTTACAACAGGCTTAGAGAGAAATGCCACAGAATTAAACTGATATTCTCCAGCCCACTTTGCAAGATATCAGGATTTATTCAATGGTCGGTAAATAAAAAGCCACAAGTAATCAAGTGTCTTTTGTTAGTCGGGCACCTACAGTCAGAATATTGTGGTATTCTCACTCTAGGTAGATGGCAAAGCAAACTCTCTCAATGTAGGTCCTTCAGAATAGAAGCCTAGTAGCATTTTCTTCCTAGACTTGACTGTTCACAGACAGATCTATTTAAAGAACTTTTACTGTAGCAGGGAAGTTCCTTGAGACAGCAGCATACCCAACAATTTGACCACACAAACCTATACCATTTCATAAATCAAATACTTATGGGCCAGTAAAAATATGCCTGATATTTTACTTGTAATCCATGACCTCTGTGATATCACTTGTATTTCTACACATGTGAGGTCATAAGTCACAGACCATTCAAAAGATATCAGGCATATTTTACTATGCCCATGCCATGGCCCTTATATCTTGCATTTTGTAGTATGTCACAGTTAATAGCTAGCAAAGTTGTGGACATCACAACTGAATACTGAACCAGTCAGGGAGCAGTTTTACATGCTGACATCACACTAGTCATGTGAAGCACTGAACCAAGAAATTGAAATAATGAAAAAAAGTTATAACTTTTAAATCTTGTTTGTATGAAGGCTTAACTATTAAACTAATGTTGTATAAATTAAATATGCAATGGTCTCAATTAAAATATGCAATTTATCATCACTTGTGAGAGGGCAGGACTTTTATAACTCACTTGTGGCTCTGTCACTTGTTGGCTGTGATCCTGCCCTCACACTAAATTGTACATTTTAGTTCAGACCATTGTATATCAGCAGCTACCTGGAACCTGAGAACTTCTCTCTGGCACTTAAACCCCAAGTTCTGTGGTAGTCTAGGAAGACATCTTTTAAATTACTTGTTCTCTGACAACCTAGGTCTGAAATTTGGTTGCCCAAATGAAAATGTATGTTACTCACCTGTAACTGTAGTTCAGTTAGTGGTGTTCAGTTCACATCCACACTTTGGCAGTTCTGCTGGAGACAGGCGGAGTCATTGGAAGTCTTCAGTAAGCTTTCCCATTACCCAGGTGGTATATCCTTCAAGCTCTGCCCCGTGACATCAGATCATTGGCATGCTGGAAGCAAGAATCCGGGAGCCACTTGCCAAGGGATGTCGGGTGGGTTGTCTGGATGTGAACTGAATACCACTTACAGAACCACAGTTCCAAGTGAGTAACCTATATTTCTAATAATATGGATTCAGTTCACTATCCACACACTGCAGACTCACAGCAGTTTTCTGGGAGGAGCACGCAAGGCACGCACCCCTATCTGGCGAACAGAGACTGGACGAGCAAGGACCCAAAAGCAGCATCACTGACTCACGATTTTCATTTTTTTTTATTTCTATTTTTGGACCCCCTTAGGCTCTGCCAGACTCCATCGAATCCCCGACAAGGCCAGCTGTTCTCTTACCTGGCAGGTCCCAAGAAGACTTCCCCGGTGAGCTGTGGTTTATCCCCCAGGTATGGACGAGGTGACTCCTAACATCCTCAAACGCCCATAATTTGTCAGGATGCCCAAATGGGGCTCCCGGTTGGACCTTCATCTCCGATCAGGGCTAATTTCTTTAGGTCACTCTCAAGGGGTAGTGCGCACTAAGGCAAGTGAGCACATCACTATGTGACCATGCACACAGCCACAGCCACGCCTCCCACCCCTGGTCTCACCATGCCAGACTGCTCCCTGCATTCAGGGGGCAGTGTGGCATTGATGGATACGACCCTCCTTCCCCCAGGGTAGGAGATTTTCCACTGGGGCGCTCAGTCCCCCCTCGACTGGCCCCAGACACCGGTGTCACAAGCGCCTGTCTATGTTTTCTTTTAAAACTTAAATTTTACTAAAAGTTTTTCTGGTCAGCCAGAAGACATTAGAGAGTAATTATTCTACAGTTAGTGCTAGACAATAAATACAGGTTACTCACCTGTAACAGGAGTTCTAGGAATGGTATATGTTGTTCATCCACACTCATTGGCAGTATCCTTGCCGTTTAAATCTTGCCGGAAGGTCTTCAAGCTTGCTCCTCCCACCCACCCGGGTGGTATAACTCTCGGCTCCGCCCCATGACGCCAGATCTGGCCCGCTGGAAGCTCAGGTTGTGCGTCGAAGCCGGGGAGGTCGGGAGAAATGTAGGGCTGAACAACATATACCATTCCTAGAACTCCTGTTACAGGTGAGTAACCTGTATTTCTAGGGACATGGATATGTTGTTCATCCACACTCATTGGCAGACTCCTAGCAGTTCTCCGGGAGGAGGGAGGCAAGACGACACCCCAATACTTACTTGGGAAAGAGAGACTGGAGAACCGAGGCCCCAAAACCAGCATCCCGGCGTGACTCAAGGTCGATGTGGTAGTGGGTAATGAAGGTGTTTGCTGACTTCAGGTAGCAGCCCTGCAGATTTCCTGGATAGGGACGTCCCTGGAAGCAGCCACTGCTGCAGCAGTATGGCGGTGAATGAGCTCTTATCCCTCTGGGAGGCTCCATGCCCGCCAACTTATAGCAGAGATCTATGCAGGAGGTTACCCACCTGCTTATCGTCCGCTTGGCTGCAGGTCTGCCAGATGCGGCTTCAGCGTAGGTGACAAACAGCTGGCGAACCTCTCCCAATTTCAACCGTGCGCTCCTTATAATAAGCGAGCGCCTTCTAGGGTCCAGAGTATGGAGCCTGTATTCGGCCTCCATTGGGTTGGGGAAACACCGGCAGAGTCAACACCTGGTTAAGGTGAAACTCGACACCACCTTTCGGAAGGAATTTCGGTGGGGCAGAGGACAACCTTGTCCCTGTGGAAGACCAGGTAGGAGACTCGATGGAAGCGCCTGGAGCTCTCCCATCCTTCTGGCTGACGTGATAGCCACCAAGAAGGCGGTCTTCCACGACAGGTGAGAGAGAGCACACCTGTGCATAGGTTCGAATGGCTTGCCCATGAGCTTTGCCAGTACCAGCAGTAGATCCCACGGAGGTGGGGTTCCTAGACTGGAGGGAATGTGATCAAGGCCTTGGAAAAGCGCCAGACCACCTTCTCCTGCGCTATCGATTGCTTCCGGCCCGCACCGTAAGCAGAGATGGCTGCCAGGTGCACCCTTAGGGTCGCTCGACCTAAGCCCTTGACTAGAAAGGGACCATAAATAGTCCAAGATGCTTGCCAAGGAACAGGAGGAAGGGTCCAAGCCCTGTTCTGACACCAAATGGAAAACCTTTTCCATTTGAAGGCATAGCATTTTCTGGTCGACTCTACGGGCGCCTCAACTACATTGAGGACCTCGTCGGAAGACCCAAGGCCTGAACTCTAGCCGCCAGGAACCAGGCCGCAGGTGCAGGGATTGAAGGTCCGATGGAACACCTTCCCTGATTGACTGAGAGCAGGTCCGGGCGAGCTGGAAGCTGCCGCGAAAGTCCTGGAGCTGAGACTGAGGAGATCTGGTACCAGAACTGGCGAGGCCAGTCTGGGGCTATCAGAATCACCTGCGCCTTGTCCCTCCTCGCCTTGAGAAGCACCTTGTGGATCAAGGGAAATGGGGAAAGGCGTAAAGAGGCCCGGGTCCATTGCCTCGAGAAGGCATCCCCTGCAGCGAGCCCTGCTGAGGGGGCCGGGCATGGAACAGACTCAGCCTCGCTCTCCATGGAGGCAAACAGGTCCACCTGAGGTGTGCCCCAAAGGGAGAACAGATGCTGTACTACCTCCGGCAGGAGAGACCATTCGTGGGATGCAGCCCCTATCCGGCTCAGGGCATCGGCCAGGGTGTTGGAGGCTCCTGCCACGTGAATGGCTAGGAGATCCACCTCCAGGCTGCGCCACGAGTGACCAAATGCGGAGAGCTTCCTTGCATAGAAGCATGGAGCGCCGCCCTCGGGTTCAGATAGTACATGGTCGTGGTATTGTCCGCCTGGACTCGGACCACTTGACCCCGGAGGAACGGAGCAAAGGCGGTGAGAGCTAGGGGACCGCCGGAGCTCCAGCAGGTTGATGTGGCATCGGGACTCCCTAGGGGACCAGAGGCCATGAGCCCGGTGTTCCCCAGATGGGCACCCCAACCCATCAGAGAGGCATCGGTCGATAGAGAGACCGTCGCTCGGGGCGGATGAACGGGATGCCCTCCCGCAAATGATTTGAACGGTCCACCACTGGAGAGCTGCTCCACATCCCTGTGTCACCGACACAAGCTGGTCCAAGGGATCGCAGCGCCAGACCACTGGCTGGCCAGTCCCACTGAAGGGACGCATGTTCCAGCGGCCCAACGGACCACGCTGGTGCAGGCCGCCATGAGACCCAGGAGGCGCAGGAAGTCCCGGGTAGGCGCAATTGCCCAACCAGAAATGATCGGGCAAAGGAGGAAAGAACCTCGGCCCTGTCCGCCGGGAGCCGCGCTCTGGCTCGAAGAGAGTCGAGCTGCGCCCCGATGAATAGAATCACCTGCTTCGGCTCGAGATCCGACTTGGCCTCGTTGATAAGGAGGCCCAGTTGAGAGCAGACCTGGAGGGCCAGATCTCTGGACCACTCCGCCTCCTTCCTGGAGGGAGCTGCTATCAGCCAGTCGTCCAGGTAAGGGTACACCCGGACCCTCGGCGCCAAGAGGGAATGCTGTCACCACTGCCATGCATTTGGTGAAGACCCTGGGAGCTGGAGACAATGCAAGGGCATGGCCTTGAACTCAAGAGGGATCCTTCCGCCGAAGCGAAGGAATCTCTGGTGAGACGGACGGATAGGGACGTGAAAAACGCGGCCCTGCAAGTCCAGAGAGCAGAACCACACACCGCTCTCAAGGATGGTATTATCTGAGCCAGAGTGACCATCCTGAAGGTTCGAGACCTTAGGAACTTGTTTAGGGTCGGTAGGTCGAGAATGGGCGCCAGCCCCCGTCCGCTTCGGAACCAGGAAGTACCTGGACACAAACCCTGGGTCTGAAGGAGGGTCCACCACCTCTCTTACCACCTCCTTCTGGAGAGGAGATGATGTCGGCTCGACGAGCCGCCAGTGAGGCTGGGGATCCCGGCCCCGAGGGGCGACGGCTCTGAAGGGTGGTGCCTGCTCGACTCCAGAGGCAGGCCTCTTCCCACCACCTTCAAGACCCACCTGTCCGTGGTGACAGCGGACCAGGCGGAACGGAAGTGCCGAGCCGCTCTCACGGGGACCTAGGGTGTATGACGGGATGGGGGCGACACCTCAGCCCGTCACTGGGCAGGCTTGAGGAGGGACCGCCGAGGGACCTCCTGGGCCCTTTCCTCCTGCCTCCTGTTAGAGGAAGCCGGCGGCTTGGGTTTGGGATGCCAAGGCCGAGCCTGCTGGCCCTGACGTTGCTGGCCGGGCTGCTGGGGCACAAGAAGGACGAAAAGGGCTTTAGGCTGTGGTTTGCGGCCTTTGTCCTTCTGAGCGGAAGAGACCGAGTCCAAGGTGGCATTGGACTTCTCGATCCTCTGCAGGTGACCTTCCACCCCAGGGTCAAGAGGTCAGTCCCAAAAGGGAACATCCGCCAACTTGTGCTGGGTATCCGAAGTAAAGGTGGATATCCTCAGCTGCCAAGCCGACTGATGCCACTGGCGTCCGCCACCGATCTGGCACATGAGTCCCTATATCCAAAGCAGTCTGGAGCTGCTGTTTGGCACTGCCCTGCCCTGGTCCCGCACCTGCTTAACCGTAGTCTGCAGATCGGCGGGAAGATGAGGGATGACCTCATCCAGGGAGCCCAACAGGGCATGAGAAAAATGTGCCATGAGGACGGCCGAACTGGCCTGACGAAGGCCGAGAGAGGACGCAGCGTAGACTTTTCGCCCGACATAGTCCAATTTCTTGGACTCCTTGTCAGGAGGTTTGTCCACATCCCTGGCGTTGCCGGCGCGCCGGAAAACGCTGTCGGTAACCAACCCCTCAGCAGAGGGGTGTTCCGAAAAACCGGACAAGGAACCGGTAGGGACCGCATACTTCCTGGCCATCCTGGCCGAAGGCGCAGGGCAGGAAGCAGGGCGCTGCCAAAGTTCCAGTGCCTGACCCACTATGGCCTCGCCACCGGAAGGCCTCCGCCGGAGAATCCTCGGTCCAGAATCTCCGTGAGGGGATACCTGGCCCGCTTGGAACGGGTTCGAGCTCCATCCCGGTAGACCGAGATGAGCCAAGTAGTCCTAGGAAGGACGACGGGCTATCGTCCCATTGACTGACCTCCTGAAGACTCCAAGTCCAGTCGCTGGAGAAAAAGGAGGAATCATCTTCGACTCGGAAGAGTCCTCGAAGAGCTGCCTCTGGCCTGAGCCACCCTTCCACCTGCCGAGGTCGGTCGGGAGTGAGGGTAACTGACAGCCGATGGGGTAGACCCTTAGCCGACCGAGAATCCTTGGTCGGAGCCCCAACTGGTGGCTGTGGAGGCGGAGGTTCCACCGGAATCGGTGGAGCAGCTGGTTTTGGCCGAACAACCGGCCTGGGTATAGGCTCCTCGGATAAGTCGAGGGTTGTGTCGGCCGCCCGTGACAGTTACTTAATGGCCGGGAAGCGCGACGGAGTCGGCCATTCCCGGCCAGGAGAGCTGTTGGCACACAAGGTCCGGCACTGCCGAGACGCACTTACGGGCCGAAGCCTCCCTCATCCGAGGAGGAGGACGAGGACCAGCGCACGCCGCCATCATGGGTGCCGAGACCGAGACCCTTATGACGTGGGATCGGCTGGACCGCAAGAGGTCCGAGACCGAGACCGAGAGTCCCGGAATTTCCGGGTCGGTGGGAGGTGTCGGCCGAACCGCACCCTTCGCTCGGATGGTCCATCCGAGGGCTCCGGAACCGAGGCACAGGCGAGCCCACGGATCTCAACTCCTCCCGGGGAACCGGGAGAGGGAATTCGCTGCTAGCACAGCTCATCCAATGGGTCGAGAAAATCTCGACTTCATCGGTGGAGTCTCGGTCAACTGACCTGACGGGACACCGTGAGGCCAGTGGTCGAAGCCGAGCGGTCGATCAAGCAGACGGTCGACGTCCGGAGAGGGACCTTTCCCGCCTCCCAAGAGCGCCGACGAGGGATTCACCCCTGTCCTCTTTTTGACCGAGAATATGTCCAGCAGACGAGGCCCTTCTCCTTTAGTGGAGAGGGACAGACAAAGCTCCTTAAAAGAAGCCGTCAGGAAGAACCCAGAGAGAGCGGATAAATGCCGCGTCGAGGAAGATACGGCCCGCCGCCGCCTCCTTCTCGAGGGGCGCACTCATCCGCCGAGCTGATCCCGCTGAGCCGCCGCCGCTGACACCGCCAACCGGCCTCCTTGACTTCACCGAGGGAACGCTCGACGGCCCAGCTGCAATCGGGCAGCACGGTCTCGAGGACGAGGCCGAGAAAGATGAGCACAGGTCGCAGCTCATGGGTCGTGCTCAAGGCCTAAGCAGTAGACACACGGGAGTGGATCCGTCCGAGACATCTTTCTGTCAGCATGGGCATCTCCAAACCGGAGTCGATTTGTCCATCGCAGTCGCTGAGGATAGAAGACTGAAAGTCTTTTGCAAAATTTTATCTTTAAATCCGCAAACGGAGAAATAGGATCCAGTCAAACGAGAGCTGCTAAGGGGAGGAAAACTGAGCTTCCAAGCGTAAGGGAAGATCTGGCCATGAAGGAGCTGAGAGTTATACCACCCGGTGGGTGGAGGAGCAGCTTGAAGACCTTCCGGCAAGATTTAAAGCGGCAAGGATACTGCCAATGAGTGGATGAACAACATATCCATGTCCCTAGAAAATAAGCATATTGTGCCCACTTCCAAACATAGTTTCATAGTATAATATTAGCTAGGAGGTTGTAAGACCCAATATTGCTAGCCATTTGACTCAGTGGTGGTACTCATATTTTTATTTCCATGTATTGGTCCAAGGATTTCTTAAAGACTCCATGGTTTTACTGATAACTATAGCTTCTGGGAGGCTATTCCATGCTGCAACTACTCTTTGGCTAAACAATTTTTTGTTAGTTCTGCTTATTTCACCTTTTATTTTCAGTCCATGCGATGCAGACATTTGGCAGAGACTTGTGATGTTAGTCCAGTAGTATCCCACATATGATTATCTCTGGATGCACAAAATGCCACGCAGAGACCACCCTTAGCCTGCTATAGTTCAGAGTACATGCCTAAGTCCCTTAGTCTTTCACCATAGCTCATTTGATGTACTGTCTTAATTCTTTTAGCAGCCCTTCTCTGAACTCACTAGTCAGTACTTACCCATCCTGTTTTGTGGGGCACAGAAGGGTGAGCAGTATTCTAGATGTGGTCTCACTACAGATGTATACAATGGTACAATCACGGACTGGTTTCTTCTTTAATATTTCTAAAATACATCCTAGTATTTTATTTCCTACTTGACTTTTGTTCTGGTGCAAGAGTTAAAGGACAAATAATCTGTAATAGTCACTCCAAGGTCCTTTTCGTTAGTTGTTTCTCCCAATAAGGTACCATTTAGTTTACGTAAATTTCTGGTTTCTTGAGCCTAAGTGCATGACCTTACATTTGTCCAAATAACTTTTTTTTATACTTTTGCCTATTGCTCAAGATGCTCTAGATCTCCTGCAGCTTACTGGCTGCTACGATTATTAACAATAACTCCAACTTTGCTGTCATCAGCACACTTCCCTAGCCAGGCCCCGCCTGAGACCTTCATCGATGAAACTACTACGTTAAAAAGTGTGGGCCTTAGGACAGAGCCCTGTGGTACTCCGCTAGCCACCTCTCCCCAGTCTGAATTGTAACCTCTGATGCTTACCTTTTGGCATCTGTCAACCAGGAGTCTACCCAGGCAACTATATTATCGGGGAGATGCAAGAGTTAACTGCTCTAGAAGAACCTTGTGGGAGATGGACTCAAACGCTTTTGCATAATCAAGAAATACAATATCATCAGGCATTCCTCTGTCCAATGCTGCACTTACAGGCTCAAGTAAATTGGTGAGACAAGATCGTCTGGGCTGAAACCATGTTGAGATATTTCTATGTATCTATATTTTTTATGTGTTTGATGATATATTCTTGAATTAGACTCTCAAGCAATTTACTCAAGATAGATGTAAGGCTGATGGGTATCACCCTTTATAAACTGATGTAATAGTAGCTTCCTTCATTCCTTTGTATCTGCTTCAATCAGGGATTCACTGAAAAGCATTGTAATGGGTCCCACTAGGTCTTTTACTTGGTTCCTTAAGAAACTTAGGTTTATTCCATTTGGTCCTGATGATTTGTTACTTTTTAATTTATTGATTTGTCCAATACTTCCATTTCTGCAAACTGTATAATCCTTTCCTCATTTTATTATTAGTTTCTCTTCTTCCAACCTCCTGTTTTATTACTTTTCTCACTACCTTGGATTTAAACCTCTCTAAATGTCCCTATCGTCTCCTGTCCTATCCTACCTCCATCTCTCTCTAATCTCTCCCCCCCTTTACTTTACCCTCTACATCATCCTATATCTTACCCCTAAAATGTTTGTCTCCTAGGCATAACCTCGCCTAGTTATCTATGATAATCTTAGCACTTATGACCAAACCAATATTGTATTTTGTATAATATTATGTCAACTCTTTACCTCAATTTTGTTTCTTCTCTTGTAATTTTATTCCACTGTTTGTAATGTAATTTCACCAGCCTGCTCTGTAGTTTCCTACCTTGATTAGTTGTGATCCTATATATTGTAACCTGTTATTGCAAATGTTTTGTTTTGTACCCTCACGGGTCGTGCCTGAAAATAGTCATTGTTATGGCTAGTGTACTTACCCGGTTACCAAAACCTAAATAAATAAATAATTTATGCACTTCTGAGTTGTCAAACATGGTTTTTGGTCGACATATACTCAGGAAGTACCTGTTTAATTTGCTATGTGTTTTTCATTATTTATAATGCCTGATTGCATTTGTAATGGCCCTATACCTTTTTAGTTACCCTGAAGTGAACCAACATAACAAACATTTCTTTTTATTATCCTTCACTGCTGTAACCATCTCCACTTTCACATTTTGTTTTGCTTTCTTATTAATCTTTTTGTTTTATTTGCTTCTTTTAGTAACTTGACCAACTTTCCAACGTCTGTTCCTTTTTGTATTTTGCATATCTTCTCTTTCTATGTTTAATACTATTAATTGTTCTTCCCCACCATACTGGAATTCTCCCTCTCCTATTATATTTACTTGTCTCTGGCACTCATGTTTTAATACAGTAATCTATTTTGGATTTGAGTTGTGTCCATGCTGTGTTTATATCAAAGTTATTCAAGTCATTTTTCCAGTTCTATTTGGCCCAGTACTGTTTCACTGTATTGTAATCAGCTTTGTGATAGTTTTTGGATTTAGTTAACCCCCTGATTTTATTAAATTCCCTACCGACTTTGATCAGTATCATGTTACAATCGATGTCACTAATTGGGTCGGTTTACAATGGTATGAATTTCTTCAGGCTCAAGATTACTAGCATGGGTCTAGGACATTATTTCTCCTAGTTTTAGATGTTAAAATTGCTCAAGACCCTTTCGTGCTATTGTCTCAATAAATGTAGTTTCTTGATTTGTATTTCCTCGATATTATCCCAGTTAATAATTGGAAGTTGAAGTCCTCAAGAAGAATATAATCTCGACACTGTCATATTATCAATAAGCGGATAAAATTTCTTATCTTAGATTATTTAGGTTTGGAGATCTGTATTCCAAGCCTAAGGTCATACCGTTCCTTAGGTCAATCCTTAGCCATAATAATTAAATGTCTGATACATTAAGTGTTTGGGGTGTTACTTCATGTGCTATTAAATCATCTGCTATATACATAGCTTTACCCCCTTCTTACCCTGCCTATTTTTTTTGAATAAATTACATCCTGGGATATCAATACCCCAATCTCCATTGTGCAACCATGTTTCTGCAAGTGCACATACCTGTACATGCCTTGAATATAAAATATATTTTAGTTCTACCATCTTATTTAGACTTCTCACACTTGTTGTTAATATATTCAATTTCCTATTGTGATCTTTTTTCTATTACCTGGTTTCTTGATATTATTGTCTTTCCCTTTGTGTGTTTTTAAATTGATGCTAGTAGTTCCAGCAGCCGATTCCCTATTTCCCAGTGCTTCTAGTTTAAAGGTTCTTTAATTGCATTAGAGAACAATTTTCCCAAAACGTCTCCCCTTGACCTACTAAAGTGCAGTTTATCATCGTTATAAGTGGCTATGATTATCAAAGTGTTCCCAGCTTCTGACCGTACCTTTCAACCTCCTGCCTCACAAATCAGGGACAAAGGACCAAAATCAGGGACACAGCTTCAAAATTAGAGATATCCACCCAGAAAGCTGGTAGAATATGGGGCTTAGGGCAGAAAGCATTTTCTAAAGAAGAACAAGTCTGTAACTTTAATGCTTGATATTATTTTGTGTTTACAATTTCCACTGTTTAGCCACAGAAAATACAGGTTACTCACCTGTAACAGGAGTTCTAGGAATGGTATATGTTGTTCATCCACACTCATTGGCAGGTATCCTTGCCGCTTTAAATCTTGCCGGAAGGTCTTCAAGCTTGCTCCTCCCACCCACCGGGTGGTATAACTCGGCTCGCCCCATGGCGCCAGATCTGGCCGCTGGAAGCTCAGGTTGTGCCGGCCGGGAGGTCGAGAGTCGAGGATGAACAACATATACCATTCCTAGAACTCCTGTTACAGGTGAGTAACCTGTATTTCTAGGGACATGGATATGTTGTTCATCCACACTCATTGGCAGACTCTAGCAGTTCTCCGGGAGGGAGGCAAGACGACACCCCAATACTTACTTGGGAAAGAGAGACTGGAGAACCGAGGCCCAAACCAGCATCCCGGCGTGACTCAAGGTCGATGTGGTAATGGGTAATGAAGAGTGTTTGCTGACTTCCAGGTAGCAGCCCTGCAGATTTCCTGGATAGGACGTCCCTGGAAGCAGCCACCACAGCAGTATGGCGGGAGAATGAGCTCTATCCTCTGGGAGGCTCCATGCTCGCCAACTTATAGCAGAGATTCATGCAGGAGGTTACCCACCTGCTTATCGCCTGCTTGGCTGCAGGTCTGCCAGATGACGGCTTCAGCGTAGGTGACAAACAGCTGGCGAACCTCTCCCGAATTTCAGCCTGGGCCTTATAATAAGCGAGCCTAGGGTCCGTTAGAGTATGGAGCCTATATTCGGCCTCCGAGGTGTGATTGGGGTAGAACACCGGCAGAGTCAACACCTGGTTAAGTGAAACTCCACACCACCTTCGGAAGGAATTTCTGGTGGGGCGCAGGACAACCTTGTCCCTGTGGAAGACCAGGTAAGGAGACTCGATGGAGCGCCTGGAGCTCTCCCATCCTTCTGGCTGACGGATAGCCACCAAGAAGGCGGTCTTCCACGACAGGTGAGAGAGACAGCACACCTGTGCATAGGTTCGAATGGCTTGCCCATGAGCTTTGCCAGTACCAGCAGTAGATCCACGGAGGTGGGGTTCCCGCACTGGAGGGGAATGTGATCAAGGCCTTTGAAAAAGCGCCAGACCACCTTCTCCTGCGCCATCGACTGCTTCCCGGCCCGCGCCTGTAAGCAGAGATGGCTGCCAGGTGCACCTTTAGGGTAGTCGACCTAAGCCCTTGACTAGAAAGGGACCATAAATAGTCCAAGATGCTTCCCAAGGAACAGGAGGAAGGGTCCAAGCCCTTGCCCTGACACCAAATGGAAAACCTTTTCCATTTGAAGGCATAGCATTTTCTGGTCGACTCCTTACGGACGCCTCAACTACATTGAGGACCTCGGCGGAAAGACCCAAGGCCTGGAACTCTAGCCAGGAACCAGGCCGTCAGGTAGGGATTGAAGGTCCGATGGAACACCTTCCCTGATTGACTGAGAGCAGGTCCGGCGAGCTGGAAGCTGCCATGAGTCCTGGAGCTGAGACTGAGGAGATCTGGTACCAGAACTGGCGAGGCCAGTCTGGGGCTATCAGAATCACCTGCGCCTTGTCCCTCCTCGCCTTGAGAAGCACCTTGTGGATCAAGGGAAATGGGGAAAGGCGAAAGAGGCCGGGGTCCACTGCCTCGAGAAGGCATCCCCTGCAGCGAGCCCTGCTGAGGGGGCGGGCATGGAATAGACTCAGCTTCGCTCTCCTGAGGCAAACAGGTCCACCTGAGGTGTGCCCCAATGGAGAACAGATGCTGTACTACCTCCGCAGGAGAGACCACTGGGATGCAGCCCCTATCCGGCTCAGGGCATCGGCCAGGGTGTTGGAGGCTCCCTGCGTGAATGGCTAGGAGATCGCCTCCAGGCTCTGCACAGTGACCAAATGCGGAGAGCTCTTGCATAAAAGCATGGAGCTGTCCCGTTTCTGGCGGTTTAGATAGTACATGGTCGTGGTATTGTCCGCCTGGACTCGGACCACTTGACCCCGGAGGAACGGAGCAAAGCGCGAGAGCTAGGCGGACCGCTCAGAGCTCCAGCAGGTTGATGTGGCATCGGACTCCTGCGGGACCAGAGGCCATGAGCCCGTGTTCCCCAGATGGGCACCCCAACCCATCAGAGAGGCATCGGTCGATAGAGAGACCGTCGGCTCTGGCGCGACTTAACGAGATGCCCTCCTGCAAATGATCTGAACGTCCACCACTGGAGAGCTGCTCCACATCCCCTGTGTCACTGACACAAGCTGGTCCAAAGGATCGCAGCGCCAGACCACTGGCTGGCCAGTCCCCACTGAAGGGGACGTGATGTTCCAGCGGGCCCAACGGACCACGCTGGTGCAGGCCGCCATGAGACCCAGGAGGCGCAGGAAGTCCCAGGCAGGCGCATTGCCCAACCAGAAATGATCGGGCAAAGGAGGAAAGAACCTCGCCCTGTCCGCGGAGCCGCGCCTGGCTCGAAGAGAGTCGAGCTGCGCCCGATGAATAGAATCACCTGCTTCGGCTCGAGTTCGACTCTGGGCCTGCTGATAAGGAGGCCCAGTTGAGAGCAGACCTGGAGGCCAGATCTCTGACCACTCCGCCTCCTTCCTGGAGGGAGCTGCTATCAGCCAGTCGCCCAGGTAAGGTACACCGGACCCTCGCGCCAAGAGGAATGCTGTCACCACTGCCATGCATTTGGTGAAGACCCTGGGAGCTGAGAGATGTCAAGGGCATGGCTTGAACTCGAAGAGGGATCCTTCCGCCGAAGCGTAAGGAATCTCTGGTGAGACGGACTTGATAGGGATTTGAAAACATGGCCCTGCAAGTCCAGAGAGGAACCAGATGCACGCTGCTCCAAGGATGGTATTATCTGAGCCAGAGTGACCATCCTGAAGGTTCGAGACCTTAGGAACTTGTTTGAGTCGTGTAGGTCGAGAATGGGCGCCAGCCCCGTCCGCTTAGAACCAGAAAGTACCTGGACACAAACCCTGGGTCTGAAGGAGGTCCACCACCTCTCTTATCACCTCCTTCTGGAGGAGGAGAGGCGATGTCGGCTCGACGAGCCGCCAGTGAGGCTGGGGATCCCGAAGCCCCGAGGCGACAGCTCTGAAGGTGGTGCCTGCTCGAATTCCAGAGGCAGGCCTCTTCCCACCACCTCCAAGACCCACCTGTCCGTGGAAACAGCGGACCAGGCGGAACGGAGAGAGTGGAGCCGCCTCTCACGGGGACCCAGGTGAAGGTGACGGGAATGGGGCGACACCCTCAGCCCGTCACTGGGCAGGCTTGGAGGAGGGACCGCCGAGGGACCTCCTGGGCCTTTCCTCCTGCCTCCTGTTAGAGGAAGCCGGCGGCTTGGGTTTGGGATGCCAAGGCCGAGCCTGCTGGCCTTGACGTTGCTGGTCGGGGTATCGAGGCACAGAAGGGCTAAAGGGCTTAGGCTGTGGCTTGCGGCCTTGTCCTCTGAGCGGAAGAGACCGAGTCCAAGGTAGCATTGGACTTCTCGATCCTCTGCAGGTGATCTTCCACCCCAGGGTCAAGAGGTCAGTCCCCAAAGGGAACATCCGCCAACTTGTGCTGGGTATCCGAGTAAAGGTGGATATCCTCAGCCAAGCCCACGACGATAGCCACCGCGGTCGCCACCGATCTGGCACATGAGTCCCCTATATCCAAAGCAGTCTGGAGCTGTTGTTTGGCCACTGCCCTGCCCTGGTCCGCACCTGCTTAACCGTAGTCTGCAGATCGGCGGGAAGATGAGGGATGACCTCATCCAGGGGCCCAACAGGGCATGAGAAAATGTGCCATGAGGATGGCCGAACTGGCCTGACGAAGGCCGAGAGGACGCAAGCGAGACTTTTCGCCTGACATAGTCCAATTTCTTGGACTCCTTGTCAGGAGGTTTGTCCACATCCCTGGCGCTGCAGGCGCTACCGAAAACGCTGTCGGTAACCAACCCTCAGCAGAGGGTGTTCCAAACCGGACAAGGAACCGTAGGGACCGTGATACTTCCTGGCCATCCTGGCCAGGGCGCAGGGGCAGGAAGCAGGGCGCTGCCAAAGCTCCAGTGCCGACCCACTATGGCCTCGCCACCGGAAAGGCCTCCGTCGGAGAATCCTCGTCCAGAGTCTCCGTGAGGGGATACCTGGCCTGCTTGGAACGGGTTCGAGCTCCATCCCGTGGACTCCGAGATGAGCCAAGTAGTCCTAGGAAGGACGACGGCATCGCCCATTGACTGATCTTCCTGAAGACTCAAGTCCAGTCGCTTGGAGAAAAAGGAGGAATCATCTTCGGACTCGGAAGAGTCCTCGAAGAGCTGCCTCTGGCCTGAGCCACCCTTCACCTGCCGAGGTCGGTCGGAGTGAGGGTAACTGACAGCCGATGGGTAGACCCTTAGCCGACCGAGAATCCTTGGTCGGAGCCCCAATAGGTGGCTGTGGAGGCGGAGGTTCCACCGGAAATCGTGGAGCAGCTGGTGCTGGCCGAACAACTGCCTGTATAGGGCTCTCGGATAAGTCGAGGGTTAGTCGCCGCTCCGGTGATAGTTATTTAATGGCCGGGAAGGCGACGGGTCGGCTTACCCGCCAGAGGAGCTGTTGCAACATGAGGTCTCGCATTGTCGACGTAATTTACGCCAAGCTTCCCTCGCCCGAGGAGGAGGACGGGACGAGCGGCAACGCCGCTTACCGCGGTGCCGAGACCGCCTATGACGGTGGGATCGGCTGGACCGCGAAGAGGTCTGAGACCGAGACCGAGAGTCCCGGAATTTCCGAGGTCGGTGCGGGGAGGTGTCGGCCGGAACCGGCACTCCCTTCGGCTCGGATGGTCCATCCGAGGGCTCCGGAACCGGAGGCACAGGCTAGCCCACGGGATCCCCAACTCTCCCGGGAGAGGGGAATCTCGCCGCTGCAAAGGCTATTCAGCCCGCCTAACGGTCGAAAATTCACTGCCGGTGGGAGTCTCGGTCAACTGACCTGACGGGACACCGTGAGGCCAGTGGCGGCGAAGCCGAGCGCGACGCGGTAGACGACTGGGAGAGGACCTTTCCCGCGTCCCAAGAGCGCCGACGGAGGGACTTACCCTGTCCTTCTTTTGGACCGAGAATAAGGTCCAGCAGACGAGGCCCTTCTCCTTAGTGGAGAGGGACAGACAAAGCTCCTTAAAAGAAGCCGTAGTAGGAAGAACCCAGAGAGAGCGGATAAATGCCGGCCGAGGAAGATACGGTCTGCACCGCCTCCCTCTTCGAGGGCTACCATCCGCCTGAGCTGATCCACTGAAATCACCGCCGGACACCGCCCAACCGGGCCTCCTTGACTTCACCGAGGGAACGCTTCTCGACGGCCCAGTTGCACCGGCAGCACGGTCTTCGAGGACGGCCGAGAAAGATGAGCACAGGTCGCAGCTCGCGGGTCGTGCTTCAAGGCCTAAGCAGTAGACACACGTGGAGTGTGGATCCGCCCGAGACACCTCTGCCCGCATGGGCATCTCCAAACGGAGTCGACGTCCATCGCAGCCGGTGGGATCAAGACTGAAGTCTTTTTCGCAAAATTTATTTTTAAATCCGCAAAACGGAGAAATAGGAACTAGTCTCAAACGAGAGCGTTAAGGAGGGAACCTGAGCTTCCAAGCGTAAGGAAGATCTGGCGCCAGGGCGGAGCCGAGAGTTATACCACCCGGTTGGGTGGGAGGAGCAAGCTTGAAGACCTTCCGGCAAGATTTAAAGCGGCAAGGATACCTGCCAATGAGTGTGGATGAACAACATATCCATGTCCCTAGAACACAAATTTTAGGAGGGACAGAGTAAAATTCTGAGGCAAAATCAGGGACAGTCGAGAGGTATGCTTCTGACACATCTAATGCCCCTCATTAGACTCCACTGTCTAAGCCAATTGTTAATTGTTTTGAATTTAATATTAATTTTAAGATTCATCCTAGGTGTAGGTAGTATTTCTGATATGACTACTTTACTGTGGTTCACACTGATCCTTCTATGAATCTCTTTTATTGCACTGAAAATATATTGTGCACCAGAGCCACGAACATCATTAGCCCCTATATGGACCAGTACTAAAGAGTTGCCTGGTGCTTTATATTTGTATAATTACTGGTGACCCTATTTATCATTCGGATTATGATGATTGCTGTTAAATGCCATAACAACTGGATTTCAGGTTATTATGGCTCAAATGCTTAATAACCCGAATCCAGTTATTATGCCATTTGCTTTAAGTCTCAAACAGTAAAGATCATCAGGCTGCATCATTTGCCCTGGTCGTAAATGGCAGGCTGAACAGTTTGAAAACATCGATTCCATTTCCACTTACTGACCACTTGTTACACAGACAGAGTTTCCGTACTGTAGGTCCCTCCAACTCTTTTTTTTTTTTGTTAATGTATCTGGTTGATCCTGCATTTTAAATAACTACAGTGCATCTGGTTAATCCTGCTTTCTACTGGGTTCGTGGAAATCATGTAGTCTGACCAACGCGGTCACCAGGAGGACGGTTCTCACCTTTGAACTACAACTGAATTACAGTTCCATTCAACACTTTTTTTTTTTTTAAACAGAAAATAGACAAAATAATGACTTTCTTGACAGGGAGTGTGTGGTCTCTCTGGTTCAGAACTCCTGCACCAGTAATTATAAAAATAAAAGACAGACAACTGTGTATTTATAGTTTTTTTTTTTTTATACACATATACTCACCTTATTTTTGTGTGATGATTTCTATAAACCTCTCGACTTCACCTCGAGGTTTATGGGTCATCACACACCTTGGGTGTAAAACAATCCATAACACAGTTGCTTATCCATTATTCTCTATTTAATACACTAGGTTCTAATGATGCTGATTATGTTAGGACAGTCATTAAGCTAATTTCAGGTGAATCCAGTCCTCCTTGCTAATCCTAATAGATTATCCATTTCTGTTTGATGCCCTCCATTAACTGTTCTAAGGTTGTAAACCAGTTCTGTGTTGGTACTGTAAACTGCATTGTTCTTCTCCCTTTTTATTTTATTTGTCTCTATTTGTGTCGGTTCCAGATCCCCATCCAATCCCTGTGTCTTTTCCCTGCAGACCCTGTACCTGTATCCATTTGTGTCTGTTCCAAATTCCCATCAGAATCCCTGTCTTTCCTGCAGACCCTGTATTCATTTGTGTCTGTTCCAAATCCCATCTGAATCATTTGTCTTTCCTTGCAGACCCTGTCCCTATATCAATTTGTCCATGTTCTTTATCATTTGCCTGTTGCTTACTGACAGTATCATTTTGCAACATTTGATTTCCAGTCCTATAATTTTAATCCTTAGTTCTTTCAGTTCCATGCACTGTTCGACATGAAATTTGTTAATTTTATTATCATTGTTATGCTAAACCGCTAAACCGATGACATACAGCACCTAATTCCAATTTCTCCTAGTTAAGGTTACATACATTACCCATGTTTGATATATTTGAATCAGTACTTATACTACTACCCTTGTGTTTTGTTTTCTTTCTTACTGTACCTTATGCTATATAATGTCTGGCCTCCTCCCATCTGACGCCACTGGCCTCTGCTCATGCTATTCCACTCCACGCTTGCTACAGGCTCGTTATGTAGCTGAGCAAAGCGAAGCAGGGAGTCCTAGTCCAGAGGGCATTGCCTAGCAACCCCAAACAAAAGTTGCCCCAGCTTGTACTCTGGTTGGTATATTGCCTTAAATGAGCAACATATACCGCCAGTGGTCCAGCACTAAAGGGCTACAACAGCCAACAGTGCTAGTTGCGGCAGTACTCATTGGGTTACTGTCCTCTGCTGCTCAAGGCAATGGGGAGCAGAGGTCACACGACTACAAAGCTGGTACACCCAGTGTGATTAGTCCTGCAGTTAAATTAAAAGTACAGGGCTCATGCGCCCATAAAACACTATCGGCAGGTCCCCCACACAGAAACCTCTCCTGGCTGCTCCCAAATCTGCCTCCGCTTGCTATTGCTCTGGTTATGTAGCAAGCGAAGTTGAAGTAGGAAGTCCTAGTCCAGAGGGCATTGCCTAGCAACCCCACACAGAACATTACCTCCTGGCTTGTACTCTGGCTGGTATATTGCTTTTAAAAAAACAACATTAGATCCAATGTGCCAACAATATGGGTTCAGAAAAGGGCACAGCACCACCTCGGCCCTTAGGACTTCACCAGTTCTATACAGAGCTCCCTGGACAATGGTCAATTAGTTGGTGTTGCTTTCATCAATTGGACAAAAGTATTCGACATGGTCAGTCACCCTCTACTACTGGAACAACTACTTAATGCCGGGCTCTCCACTGCCTGGTTGAAAAGTTATCTGGACAACCACACAAGCCAAAATTGTTGCCGTCCTCTCTGACTCGAGACCTGTTCACTCCGGAGTTCCTCAAGGGTCCATCCTGGGCCCACTCCTAATTAGTCTCTTTCTAAACATTCTCCCAAGCTCCTGCCCTGAACAAATCATACTCACTCAGATGATGCCATAATTTACACAACTCACCCAAAGCCTATACCCCTTGAGAACCAGCTACAACTCAGATTTGCCTTGCTAGAAAAATGGTTTAGTCATCACAAGTTGATGCCAAATAATAAAAAAACTAAGCTTATGCTCTTTAGCAGCTCCCATAACAAGCACAGGAAAAATCCTCTAACTATCACTAACTGCCTTGGAACTGCTCTCGAACAGGTACAATTCTTTAAGTATCTTGGAGTCACCATAGACAGCAACCTATCATATGGGGTGAATATAGATAATGTTGCTAAAGCTGGTAATATTTGTACTGTTCTACTCTACAGACACAGGTGATCTCTGACCCCTGAAACCTTAAGGATAGCTGTACAGAGCTCTATTATTTCTATAATTGACTATGGACTGATCATCTATGACTCTGACTGATACCGCCCTCCGGCGTATCTCCACTGCTCATAACAAGGCATATCATCTCAGGAGCCCACCATCTCGCCCACACGTGTGACCTCTATGCCCTAACCGGTTGGCTACAGCTTAAAAATCGCATCAAACGTGCCTGATGGCCAAGAAAATAACCTTAGGTCTCTTGCCACCTGGAGTACAAGATCTTCTAAGCCCCCCTTATAATCCATGCCACAACCGAGGTTCTGAATTTCAGCTCCTACAGGTCCCTCATCACTGAACCACCCAGGGGCAAAGACTGTTCACCTACAGGACCCCTCTGGATGAATGCTTTCAACAGTGACATCACCTCAATACTAAGCTGGGCCTGTTCAAATCCAGCTCGTCACTCTCTCTACAGCTAGCACCTGTGACTGTCCCCTTAACCATGTTTTTCCCAAACCTCGCCCTTAGCACTCAACCTCTTTCATAGTAACTTAGCACTTGCCTCCTACCACCCCGCATCCCCTACCCCTCTCTCCACCCTTCTTCTCCCTCCCTTGCTCCACCTCTCCTCACGCCCTCCACTCCCACCCCCTCAGTCTTCCCAGCCCACCCTCCCACATCCCTTCCTACACCCTGTGCCCTGTTTAGCTTGACAAAGCCTGCTGGTCGATATCAATGCACTGTATGTATTTTACTGTGCCTGAAACAGATTAGCATAATGTGTCTCTGTTATTTTATGTTGACTGTCCATTATGATTTTGTGTCAGTTATGATTTTTGTACCCGCTATTTACACTTCACTGTATCGTATTCTACTGTCCTGAATAATCTGTTGTCCTTTCTACTAACGTGGAACCTTTGTAAAAGAGCTCTTAACTCAAAGGTATATGTAATCAGAGACTTGAAAAAGAAATATACTGCAGTGGTCCAGCACAAAAGGCTACACTTAACCCAACAGTGCTAGCTGCGGTAGTACTGATTGAGTTACTGTCCTCCACTCCTCGAGGCAATGGGGAGTGGAGGTCACATGACCACAAAGCCAGTACACCGGTGAGAGTAGCCCTGCAGTTAAATTAAAAGTACAGGGCTCGGGCAAACATATGCCATTTGGCAGAATTCACTTAAATGGTTGTAGTGAGTAAACTGTGGCTGAGACATCCTGCGCTTCCAGTGGGGCCAGCCCCATCCTCCATATGCCAAAGCACACAAGCTGGTCATGGCTGCCCCCAACCTCACTCCCTCTCTTTTACTAGTAGTTCTTATCTGTTATAGCAGAGGACAAAACCGGTCTTCCAGTTTTTCAGTGGATAATGTCTGGTCTCTTCTCCGTGACAGGGAGAAGCCAGATATTCCATTTGTTCTGATGTTGTCTTATTTTTTAACTGTGCAGTAAGCTTTTCCATCTTGTGCAAGTCCTACATCATATCTTCCCAATGCATTATGGCTCAGGAATCAGTTTTAAGCCAGAATCCTACAATAACTTTCTCCCCTGCAGCTATGAGAACACCCAACTATAAAGACACTTTTTGTTCTTAATATGTGAGGAATAGTTTTATTTTATTTCATTTATTTGGTTTTGGAAAATAACCTTGAGCCAAGGCTCTTTTACAAAGGTTCCATGTCATGTGTGAACAGAGTATAGGCATTCAATCAAGAAGGTTACAGAGTTTTAGGACACTTGAGACACTGAACAGCACAACAATCAGGAAAAGGTTACAGAGTTTCTTAGACATTTAAAACACTATACAGCATATGGACATCAACTTTAGTTGATTACAAGTGCAGGGGCACTAGAGGTTAGGTTGGGCAGAGGGTCAGTAAGGACAGGATTTTGGTAGGGGAGATGGAGGGCCTCTAGTAAAAGTGCTCAAGGAGGCAGAGCTGAGGCCAGGGAGGCATAGACCCATCCTAGCATGGAGACGGGGAGGAGAGGGGTGTAAGGGAGCAGCCCCTTAGAGTGAATAGTGCAGGCGTATGACCAGGTTTCAGGGTTCCATAATTCAGAACCATGGCATTTATTTCTAATTCCACTGTTCTCCAACATGTGGTGAGGACAGGACAAGACCAAAGAATGAGCATGTGTTGCCAGTTCACAGCCGCAGCCTCTCCAGCAGGAAGAATCTCGGGTGGTCAGAAATGTAACAGTGATAGCTGGCCCACCGACGCAGCGGTTGGATTTCCGCTTGCGAAGCCGGCGACCCAGGTTTGGGAACAGACTTGGGTCGTATGAGGGCTGGCCGGGGGGAAGGATTGAGCATCCCATGGACTGCTCTCCTTCTCCGGGGGGGGGTGCGGGGCATGTCCGGGGTGGAGGGACCTCTGGCGGAGGCTAGGGGTGTCACAGCAGCCGGCGTCAGCAAAGTTCTTGAGGGGCAGGATGGATGCAGACGTCATTGCACACTCCTGCCTCTCCCTTATGGGGGGGGGGGGAGAATCGCAGCTCCAGCACCTTGATGGTGCCCGCCTCGCCGCATCCACAATTGCTCCCAGGCAGACTCCCCTCGACCTATCCCGTAGTCTGCGGCGCTTCGGGGCCGGTGCCATAACTCCTCCTTGAAGGGGGAGGGAAGGCAGGGGACATAGAGGGGAGTAGCGGCTCATGTGGGTACCGAGGGTCGGTGAGGGCCGAGACCGGGCAGAGGTACCAGCACTGGATGGGGCCCAAAAAGTTGTAAATAAATAAAAAAAAAAAAGAGAGAAATTTAACAGTGATTTTTGGCGTACAGAAAAAGCTATTGCCGATTTCCAACTAAATTCCCTCCAATTTGGACAGCTGATAACCTTATGTTGCCAATGCCAAATAAGTGTACACTGGGATGCATTGGGAGCTATGGAAAGTTCAGCTTCCCACGTATCTTGTGTCTGCAAGAGGTCTATCGACTGGGTGCCCTGAAGTCTCTGATGATACAGGGAAATAAAATGAGCCATCCAAAATCCATTAAGAATCACGCAGATGAAGGGTATTAAGAAAGGTAGTTTTGTCATCTATATTTCATTGATGCTAGTGAGGTAATGCCGTAGTTGCAAATACCGACAGTGATCTCTATTATCCAACTGGTATATTCCCTCTGAAAAGGTGTGTATTTACCCAGTCTCATAGAACTGGAAGGAATGTGCTAGGCTTCCATTTGTCCAGTGCTTACATTTATGATCCATAGCGGCCAGGGAAAAAGCAGCATAGTATGCAGGCACACCGAGCCAGTGCAAGCCTAGGAATAGGCACACTGTCAGAAGAAAGTGTGCCAGAAACATATTAATGTTCTGGTGGTAGCTACTTTGATCTTCAGTCTGGATGGGGGAGCTGAGGCACCAAATAGTACAGAATCAGGTGATGGGTCCAGCATCTTGTCTTAGTGTAACATCAGTACCCAAAGAATTTGAATGTTTATCCCTTAAAATAGCTCTCCCCAATATGACAGCTTTTCAACTGGTTTGGCTGCTATAGGCCCCCTCTGCCGGCCTTCAACTCCTTAATCATTTGGGAAACATAATTAAATTGGGCCCCGAGGATACCATTATTTTAGGTGACCTGAACTTAAACTGGCTCTCCAATGCATCTGCTCCCCTAGTATCTTTTTGTGACACATATGGATTCACTCAATTAATAAATGAACCGACAAGAATTAACTCAAAAAACAAAAGTAACAGCACCCTACTTGACATTATGTTGGTAAACAAACCGCACCTGTTTTCACATGCTGGAGTGTTATTCAGTGATATAAGTGATCACTGCCTTATTGCAGGGATAAGATCATCAGTCAAGCCATCCAACCCTGCAAAATTCCTCACAAGAAGAAATAAAAAACCTTAATATCGAAGGATATCTCCACGATCTATATCATTCTGTACGCTGACAAGAATTCTACCATAGCTTCTGTGGAAACAGCACTCAAGGTGCTAAATGACATTATCATAGGCGCCCTCAATATTCATGCACCTTTCACTAGCGTTAGAATAAAAACAAATCCTGCCGCTGGTTTTCTGCTGATCTAAATCTGTACTGCTTGCCAGAGAAAAACTCTGAAAAGGGCTAGAAAGACTAAGGATCTGTTTGACTGGCTTCAGTTCAGAAAAGCCAGAAACAGCTGCACCAAAAAGTGAGAGAGGCCAAGGCTGTCTTCTATACAGCTGAGCTTGATGCCTCCTACCTTAACCCAGCCAGATTCTGGGGCACCATCAAGGGATCCTAGGGCAGGACTCCTGTACTTCCTTGCCATCCCAAGTACACCATAATAATGCTGTTATCACTGACAAGTGTGAAATTTTAGATGCATTCAATGATCATTTTAGTACAGCTGGCCTAGCTTTGACTCCTCCCCAGCAAATCTACTATGGTCACAACTTAAATTCCAGTCGAGTGATGGTCAGAAGACTGCTCTTCATTTTCCTTCAAGCCCATTTTATTAAAACAAGTGGAAGACCTATTGCTATATCTAGACACCAAGAAAAGTGCTGGTGCAGACTCCCTGGACCCCTACTTTTAAAAATTGCTTTTCATGCCATTGCAGTTCCCCTAACCCATCTTTTAATCTGTCCTTATCCACTGGTTCTGTTCTACATTGTGGAAAACAGCACAAGTGTTTCCTCCTCAAATCAGGGGACCCCATGGATCTCAACAATTACAGACCTACATCCATCCTACCGGTACTGTCTAAAATGTTAGAAAAACTGGTAAGTATCCAACTAAGAGACTCACCGATGCTAATAATCTCCTTAACTCTGCTCAATCTGGGTTTAGGACCAGACACAGTACCATTTCTGCATTAGCAAAAGTAACAAATGATTGGCAAACTGAGTTAGACAAAAAAGCAACATCTGTGCTGTATTTCTTGACCTAAGTAAAGCCTTTGATACAGTGGATCATGAGCTGCTGATTTCCTCACTGCATTCCTTAGGCCTGGATCCAACCCCTTTGGATGGTTCAGATGCTACCTCACTGATAGAATACAGCAAGTGAAAAATGAAGGTGTCCTATCCTCCTCAAAACCACTTCTAAGGGAGTACCGCATGATCCATCCTGGGCCCTATCCTTTTGCTATATATATATCAATAACATTGATTCCAACCTCACTGTTGCTAATGTTCATCTTTTGCTGATGATACTGTCTTGTATGTCAGTAATCCTCGCCATCAAAGGCCTGTGAGTTATTACAATCAGAATTCTCCCTGTTGCAACATCAACTACTTGAAAAGAAACTACTTTTTAAATGCCAAGAAGACAAAGGCTATGTTCTTTCCACCAATATATACTCTTCTCTCTCAACAAACACTCTTCCCCAACTATCCACCATCCTTGGAGAAAATCTTGATTATGTGGTTAAATTCAAATATTTAGGGTATAGATTGATAACAAACTTGATTACACTCATGTTGAGGAGCTCCTGAAAAACTCAGACAGAGGCTCAGCTTATTCTTCAGAATCAAACATTACCTAACCAAAGAGTCTAAACAGAGACTAATTCAGGCTTCATTTCTATCTCTCATCGACACGCAGATTTCCTATATGGCCATTGCACTATGTCCTATTTAAGTAAATTGGATACCTTGTACCATAGAGCTCTAAGATTCATCACAGATCTTCCTTTCAACACTCATCACTGCTTCCTCTATAATGCTGTTGGCTGGACATCCTTACATCTCAGGAGAAAAAAAAAATGCTGCATTATGGATTTACAAAGCTCTGTCAAACAAACTTCCACCTTATATTTCTGGCTGCTTTACTCTGGCTACACCGAGATCATATGCCCTAAGAAGCAATAACCTTATCACCTTGAAGCTACCTAAAGTCTGTACCGGCATGGAGGTCTGCAATCAGCTACTTTTTAGCATCTACCTGGAATTCTCTACAGAAGACCCTAAGCTGAACACCTTCATCCCTATAGCATCCTTCAAAAAACTCTTCAAAAATCTCTTTCCTGAGATATGCAACTGCTTCCACTAAGCCTAGTCCCTTCTTACCCTTTACCCCCCTTTTTTCTTCTCTCTATCTCTGTTTATATACTTTTAAACTTAGCTACATTATACCCTGCAATCCATTGCCATTCCCTTCTTTATTCCCCCATATCTACTTCCTTAAGTTTCTATCCAATTATAACACACCTAACCACTTTCACAATCCCAATACCTTACAGTTATTTGTGTCAAACCTGTCTGATTTATTGTTTAGTTGTACAAAACCATTAGCTACCTTGCCTGTATATACGTTCTTTATTACTGTACCTATTTATTTATATAAAAATCTTTGCCTCTTCTCTGTATTTGTTTATGTATTATACTGTACTTTATTTTGATCTTGACCTATCAGGTCCATCTTGTAAATGAGCATTGCTCAATGATGTTCGCCTAAATAAATAAAGATTTTGATTGATTGATTGATTGATTGATTGATGTCCAGTTCTAAGTTCACCCATCTGGGCCTGAGAGAGTAATCCTTCCAGTGTCGGATATGACTGACTAATGATGCCCAAGCATATAAGATCAGGTTTGGGAAAGCTAGCCCCCAACCCCCATCCTTTGGTAACTGTAGCTCACCATATGCTACATGTGACTGTCCTGCGTTCCAAATGAAGTGGGAGAACCATTTATTTCATTTGGTAATGGTATTTTGGTCTGGAAGACGGGGCAAAGTTTGGAACAAGTATAGGAATCAGGACAGAATGTTCATGCGAATTAAGTCAACTCCTTGAAATAAAGTGAAGGACAGGGACCATTATTGTAAATCTGCCTTTATTAACTGCTCTAGTCGTAGGTACTTGAAGTCAAACAGGGTAGTTCTCTGGGATCCAGTGCAGACTCCTAAATATTTGTGATCTGCCCCATTTGTAGTGATAACGTTCTTTTAGATTTTTTTTTTTGGGGGGGGTAATGTAATTGGAGCACTTCAGTTTGATCATCATTTACTTTGGAACCTGCTAACCTTTCTATTTTCAGTAAGTAGGTTTTCAGGGCTGGTAGGGAGTGTTCTGCATCTGTAAGGTGTAAGAGGAGGTCATCTGCACAGTACACCACTTTATGCAGATGATCACCAATTTCTATCCCTGGAGTGCTGTGGTTTGCTGAAGGTATTGCGCCAATGGTTCTACAAGAGCATGAATAAGTAAGAAGAGAGGGGACAACCCTGGCGAGTTCCCCTTGAAAGATCAAATAGAGAGGACAGGGATCCATTAGCCTTCACTGTGGCCCTTAGGGCACAGTAGAGGCCCTGTAGTAGGTGTAGGAATGAGGTGGGGAAGTCAAAATGGTGCAGGGTATGGTGTAGGAAGGGCCATGCTACTCTGGCAAACACTTTCTGCACATTTTGGTTTAAAATGAAGGATGAAAATGTTGTGCCTGCTGGCATGATCAATTATTAAGAGAGTACACTTAATACTGTCTGCGGTTTGTCCATTTCTGATGAAGCCTGATCGATGGAGCGTACAACACAAGGGAGGATACAGTCTAATCAATGGGCTAGGATACTACTAAACAGCTTATAGTCCATGTTGGACTGAAGTAGGGTGGCAAGATTCACAATTATGGGATCTTTCCAATACAGTGGTGTATCTCCAGGTGTCCGGACATTTTGTGGAAATGGCCTCTTGTAAGGTTCCAAAGAGTAATTTGTATAGTGGTTTCAACAGGGCTTTATAAAATTCTTCCCCATAACCAACTGGGCCTGACTGTTACCATTTTCTTTTAGTTCTGCAATTCTAAAGGTGAATTCCACTCAAGAGTGATAGGCCATATTAGACAGCTTTGTGACCCTGTGTGTTGGGGGAGTGGGATTGTACTGACGACTCATGATGCTGATGCTGTAATGGGAGATGAATGGGTGTGCTTTGCTCCAGGTTGCAGCCCTGCATCTCTGTAATGGGATATCACTTGAAGAAACCACCAAGGCAGCGGTATGTCTGGTGGAATCACTTAAGCCCACTGGGTGACTCCCTACCAGCCAACCTACAGCAGAGGTAGATTCAGGATGTAATCCCCTGGCAATCATCTGCTTTGCTGCCAGTCTGCCAAGCTCAGCTTCAACATAAGTCACGAACAGGTGACAAGACTCACCCCAAACTCCAGACATGCATTCCTTGTAACAAGAGAGCACCCTCCTCAGGTCCAGGGTATGGAGCCTGTGATCTACCTCTGAGGTAAGGTTGGAAAAACATAGCAGTAACCTAATCACTTGGCTAAGGGAAAACTCCAACATGACCTTCGGGAAGAACTTCAGATGAGGCGAAGGATGACCTTGTCCGTGAGGAAACTCCACCCAGAGCACCTGGAGCTCACTTGAACCTTCTGGCTGTTATCAAGGTCACCAAGAAGGCAGTCTTCCACAACAGGTATAATATCTCACACCTGTGCATTGGCTCAAACAGCTTATCCATGAACATTGCCAACACCACAAGTAGGTCCCATAGAAGCAGCGGTTCACATACTGAAGGGGAGAAGTGATCCAAGCCCTCAAAAAAGCACCCAATCACCTTCTCATGGGCCACCGTTAGAATACGAGCCTACACCCGGTATGCAAATATGGCTGTCACATGCACCATAAGGGTCATCACTCACAGTCATGACTGAAAGCAGGTACAGACAGGTGAACCTTCACTGAAAGGGGTCCAGGCGGGGTACCTCTGCCACTTCAGAGTAGGTGTGCCTGGTGGAAGGTTTCAGCAGCAAGCAGAACAGCAGAGACCTCAGCTGAGACTATGAACCAACAGCCATCTATGTCCTCAGAAGACAGGCACGAACCTGCAAGGATGGGAGTTCTGGATGCAGGAGCCTGCAGCTGTTCTGGGAAGGCAGCCCAACTGAGGACAGCAGAAATGGAGCCTCTGCCAGGTACCATAGAAGTGAAGCCCAAACATGCCTGGACAACAAGGGTGCCACCAGGATCATTCTGGCTGTTTACACCTGAGCCAAGTCAGAAACCTCAAGGGCACAAGAGAAAAGGAATGAAGGAATCTCTCTTTCCAACAGAGGGGCAACGCATTTTGCCAACAAATTCCATGCCCTGGAGTGAGCAAGCGAGTAGCAAAGTATTAGTTTTGCATTGTGTGGGGATGCGAAAAGGTCTCACTCTGACCGTCACCAATGTCAAATAGCTGTTTGGCCATGGTCTGACTGTTCCCACTTGGGACTAAACCACAAAATAGCATAGGCCATCTACCAGGACAGCAAAGAGCAGAATCTACCAGGCTACAGCCCCAATCCCACACCCTCACTGCCTCTCAGCACAGTGTGTAGTCCCGTTTGCTCTGGTAATACACCACATTGTTTTTTGGACTACCGAAAGAGGCATCCCCTGAACCGGATTGGTCAGGGCCTGGAGTCCATAGAGAACTGCCCACATTTCAGGCACATTTATGTAAGGCCCTGTTCCTGCACAGACCAGAAAGACCCCTCGTATGCCCACAGTAAGTATCACCTCGAGGAGGTGGACAAAAGGGAACTGACAAGCATGTTACCCTTTGTCCTGCCTCACCACAGCATGAAAACCCTGAGGGGATGGCAAACTGCAATCAGGTGGTCTAGAGGCTTTGAGGCCAGTGATCACTGGGCTTGTAGCAACCACTAAAGAATCCTCATATGCAAGCAATCCATGAAAATCATGAATACGGAGGCTGCCATGAGAACTAGGAGGGGGAGCAAGATGAGGGCCAAAACCTAGTTGCTGCGACAAACCAAGGCTGCTTGGGAACTAAGTCTATGGCCCTCTCCTAGGGGAGAAAGGCTCTTGATTGGACTGCATTCAGAGCCACCCCTATGTGCTGGGGATTTTGATAAGGAACCAGAACAAACTTTTCCACATTTACCAGCAACTCCAGGCTATCCAGCAGTGCCTGGTGCAATGTAAAAAACAGTCTGCCATGGCTGCCAAAGCTCTCTCCAGGAGTCACTTGTCCAGGTACAGGAAGACAAGAGTTTCTCCCAGTGCAGTGCTGCAGCTACCACAGCAAAGCATTTAGTAAATAGAGAATATTGCATATGTATGGAGTTGCTATGAGTTTTTTTATACCTGCCAGGTGATAATAGATAAACTTTGGGTTCCAGAGGTTTGTATCATCATCACACAACGAGGGTGTAAAAACCCATATCAACTCCATACATAATGTTTTATTTTTATAATAACTGGTGATCCTAAAAACAATTCAATAGAACAATTAACAGTAAGAAGAGAAGCTAGGCGAAAACACTCTCATTTCCTTACTAGTAGGCACGCTCACGCTATCTAAGGAATTACATCACATAACGTACATGAGGGGGGTGCGCCTACTAGTAAGAAGTGCGTTTGTTATCATTTTGAATCTATTTACTCTGGAATCCGAGTGCTGCAGGCTTTGGCGAGGTTGAAGTCGTATCAACCCGCGGTTGATATAATCTTTTTCGTGATCAACCCGCGGGTTGATACGACTTCTTTACAGTACTGAAAACGGGTTGATAACAAGGACCACCAGTTATTATAGATATATACAGCACCAACGAAAATCCAAAGGGCAAGACCCAGCATATTTCACTTCCAGGCAGAAGCAGAAGAACCACCGATGGCACTGCCTGATACCGATGCGCAGGCAGGAGTCTTGCACGTCCAGGATGCACATCCAGTTGCCCACAAACAGAAGAGCAAGGAGGGAACCTAAGAACAGCATGCAGAACTTTTTGCATACCACATGGTCAGTTATACATCTGAGGTCTAGGATGGGCCAGAAATCTCCAGTCTTTCTAGGCACCAGGAAATACCTTGAGTAGAACCTCTGGTTCACTTCTGCTGAGAGCTAGTTGAACTGCTTTTCTGCACAGTAACCAATGATGAAAGTGAACAGGAATGCACAGAAACTCAGTTCCTGTACCTTTTGCCTTGAGGCAAATTCCTGTACTTCTTCCCACTGACACTGGAACTGAAATTCTTAAACCAGCAACATAATGACAGTTTCTGGGCCTGTGACCTGAAATCAGGGTTTCCATAACAACATTTGACTTGTTCAACAGTGCTATTTTGCTAGAAATACTTCAATATCTCTAACTGAATCTACTAGTGTCTAATCAGATAGATGTATCTTGACACAGCTATCCTTCAGATAAAGGATCTTCATTCTGTATTTCATTTTTGCCAATGGCCGAGTTGCTGTACTTCTTGTCTACCATTTGCACCACTGACAGTAACGTTTGCACTTCCACAGGATGGTTAAATGCTCAATGGAGTAGTAACAGGGCCTTGGAGGGGAGTCATTAAGGGATGAGACTCCAACCCCACAGCACATCCGTGCTGAATAATGTCTACAACCCATCTGTCTGTGGTCAGTGTCTGCTACTGGGGTAGAAAAAGGGAGATCCTGTCCTCCATCCAAGTCCCCAATATGTCAAAGCCAGAAGAAAGGGAAGGGGTGGCTGACGACACCTTTTCTCATATACCTTGTGGACATTTCCAGGCCCCTACCATGAACTGCTACTGCTGTTTCTGGGGCGATAACCACATCCAAGACCACAGGGAGTGTAGCTAAGAGCCCTGTGAATGAGCCTCTGCCATGACCATGCTAAAAGTCATAAAGCGTTAAATAACAAAACAGCCCTCAAGGACTTCTTGAGGTCTCCAGCTCACTGAAAACAGTTTCCACTTCTGAACCAAGAGCTGCTACCCTTAAAGAGGGTGTTTTGTAGGGACAGGAGGCAGTAATGTTCCATAAGGAGAGCTTTGAGAAGGGAGGCTGTCCCAGAGACAGGGGAGATGAGAGGAGAAGGTAGACTGCATAGCAGAAGCTTTGCATCGGAGGACTGAGAAAGACAGAGCATCAGACAAGCACAGGGAGTAGGAAAAGGGGAGGGAAGAAGAGGAGTAATGAGAAGTAGCAGCACAAAGGGAGAACCAGTATGTAGCAGAGCAAAAGAGGTGCAGTGAGGGAGTCTGATCCTTAAGAGAGAGGAGATAAAGACTGAGGTAAAGTGAATCATGGTGAGTGCGAGGAGGGCAGTTAAGAGCAAAACAGAAGGATTGGAAGACGAGGTTCAGCCTGACGTGGGTAGATTTGGGGTGGGAAGGCACTGCAGATCACGTCCATGCAGTAAAGCACCTGCAGAATCCTCTTAAAGATAACCTTGCGGCGAGTCTTCAGTGGCACGCAGGACTTTCAGTTTAGAACCCCATGCTAGCTTCTTAAGCATGGCACCAATGTGGGATGACAAAATCTGGATTTATTTTCTTTAATATCATATTTTATATCCCACTGCCGGTGGGACTCCATGGTGGTAGTACCAACCTTGTGCTCCATCCCACCTCCAGCTTGTCGGGGACAATGCTGCGTGGCAGTGGGGGCTTGATTTGTGACAGTTTTTTCCTATTGCTTTTTTCTGGTCCCCAAAACCCCACCCTTGAGGATGCTGGCATGGAGGATAAAAGTCCCGGCTGTAGATGTGCTGGTGCATGTCTCAGGGAAATGCCTAACAGCGTTCTCCCCTTCCTACACCATGAGTCCCGTGCTGCTGCCCGTGCATCCACAGATGACAGTAATGGGACAGTGTGACAGCCCTCCCTCTATCAGAGGAGGAGAGCGTCCATGGGACGCTTAAGCCTCCCCTTGCTGTCCCCCCGATGATCCATGCTCACTCCCAAACCCAGGTCACTAGCATCATGGGCGGTAATGTACTACCGCGCCAATGGCCAGCCAGAAATCTAGATTCTGATCCAGCCACACACCAGGTACCTGAAGTAAAGGACTTCCCTTCATGCAGGGTACCAGCAAGAGTCATGAAGATCAGGGTGGCAGGGAGCCTAGAGAGCATCTGCTTAGTGCCAAAGGTCATAGATGCCGTTTCTTGTCATTAAGAGACAGCTTGGTTTGAGCAGAACTAGCGTTGAACTTTGCTTGCTGCTGCAGAGAGATTTCTGCTCAGGGGCAGAGGCACCTGAGCTGATAAGTACTGTCATCCATGTGAATGTATGAGGAGACATCAACTGGAGAGAGATTTTAGAAAGAAAGAGTGTTGGTATAGGATGGGCCCCAAGGAACTCCAGAGCAGATGGTAAGCGTGCATCCCCCACCCCACCCCACAATACCACAAGAATGTCATCACTGTGATACCATCTTGGTACTGATACAAACATACAGTCCACAAAACCAGTCAAACAAGTCAGGCACCAGTACTAGGAGGTCAAACAAGCTAGGTGCAGTCTTCTCATTCACACACACACACACCTACGCACACCCCACCCACTCACTACCACCACCACACCGGGACATACAGAAAGCTGAAATCACAGCAGGAGACTGGCTTTAAATACTAAAAGCACAGCAGGCAGGGGTTATACACCCAAGTTAATACTGACACATTTAAAAACTATTTGTTGCAAGGAGTACAGTAGACTGCTTGCAGTGAGGAGCAATAATCACATTAACAGAAGCGATTTTGACATGATTCAACCTTGGTGAGTTTAGTTCTGTACTGAGCGGATTATGCCAGTCTCTTGCTGTGACTTGGCTATTAATATAGTCTGAAAACATGGCTAGCTGTTAAAATGAACTGGAGATGAAACTAAGCCTATATCAAAATAGCTGTATGTGATAAAGACCTGTGTAGGATTTTCAATCTAACAAATGCAAACATGATATTTTATCAGCTTTGTGAACTATACTGCTTATTTAAGTTCTGTCACATACAGGGATCAGATGACTCATCATGAAGACAGCAGCAGTGGGTAGTTATCGAAGCAATCTGGTGCAGTTTCAAATCTGACAAACCTCAACTATATGAGACAACAGGAGGTTGATGCTAACTCAGCTTCTGGTTCCTATATCTCACCTGGAAGTTGTTCATTAAGCCATAGTCACAAGGTTCATCTCTGCATGTTGAGAAGTCAAAACCAAAGCTACATGCAGCATCAGTGCAGTTACTCCATTTGTTCGGGGGCGACTGTGGAATTGAGGTTCCCTGTGGCATCACGGACAACACAAGAACCTGGATGGAAAACAGATCATTATAAGAGAGGAAAAAGGCATGTCCTGGGTCCCCAGTCTAAATCCACAAAAGATATTTTAATTCTGATGGTCTCTGATGTTACTGACTTATAAAAACACATCGATTAGGATGCCAGTAGATTACATTAATGATTAAATCTAAACCGAGCAAAAAAAAATATATCACAGAGTCACCCTGGACTGTGTAGTGACAGGCAAGCTTTAAGGATCATATCCAATGCCTACAGCTAGCACAGAATAATAGAAACAGACTCTGACGGCAGATAAGGATCGCTTGGCCCACCCAGTCTGCCCATTTCCCTATTGGATAGGCTGCAGATCCTAGTTAACCAAAAAGCCTTCTTCCTCCTACCCCCACTAGAATTGCCTTTGTGTCTGACCCATGCATTCTTAAATTTCTCACTGTTATTGACCCCACAATCTCCTCAGGAAGGTCGCTCCACGCATCCACCACCCTTCTCCATGAAAAATACTTCCTCACGCTGCCCCTGAGCAGTCCCCTCTATCTTCAAATTGTGCTCCTTGTTCTTGCACACCCTTTTCTAAAAGATGCTACCCCTTGGACTTTGTTGATTCCCTTGAGGTACTTGAAAGTTTCTAGCATGTCCCTCTCCCTCCTTTGCTCGAGGGTATACATATTAAGCTCTTTTAGTCTCTTTGGCTTCTGGTGCAGACCCTGCACTATTTTAGTTGCCCTCCTCTGGACTGCCTCCATCTTGTCTATGTCCTTGTGGAGATGAGGTCTCCAGAACTGCACACAGTACTCCAGATGGGGTCTCACCAACTGTATGTACAGAGGGATAACAACTTCCTGTTTTTTTTTTTTTTTGTTTGTTTTTTTTTTACTGGTGATGTCTCTCCCTATGTATCCCAGTATCCCCCAGCCCTCCTTACTGTCTCTCTTTATGCATCCGAGTAACCCCCAGCCCTCCTTACTGCCTTCTCACATTGCTTGCCTACCTTTAGGTCATCTGATAAGACTACCCCCAGGTCCCTTCCGTTTTTATTGTTGTTAGTAACCCCCCCTCCGCCCCACTGTGTACTCTTCCCCTGGATTTTTGTTTCCCAGGTGCATTACTTGGCACTTCTTTGCATTGAATCTAAGCTGCCATACTTTTGACCATTCCTCCAACCTTGCCAAGTCCCATTTCATCCTTTCCACACACACCCCCCTTGTGTATCAACCCAGTTGCAGATCTTTGTGTCGTCTGTAAAGAGGCATACTTTTCCTTCCAGTCCCTCTGCAACATCACCTACAAAGACATTAAAGAGGACCGGTCCTAGTACTAAACCCTGCGGTACCGTGCTAGTAACCCCCATTGCTTCACAGTGGACTCCGTTTACTATTAATCTCTGTATCCTATTGTCCAGAAAATTTTTTATCCAGGGTACCACCCTGGGACCCACTCCCAGGTGGCTAACTTGTTTATTGTTGCCTATGTGGGACTGTGTCAAATGCCTTGCTAAAGTCTAGACAGGCCATGTCCACAGCCCCTCCTGGTCTACTATTTTGGCCACCCAGTCAAAGAAATCTATTAGATTCATCTGACATGACCTCCCCACTATGAATCTATGCTGCCTTGGGTCCTGTGCCCTGCTGGCCTCTAGGTACTCTAATTCTTTCTTTCAGAAGTGATTCCATTATTTTCCTACCACTGATGTTAAACTAACAGGTCTGTAGTTTCCTGCCTCTGTCTTGCTCCCACTTTTGTTAAGGGGAATCACATCTGCTGTCCTCCAGTCCTCATGCAGCAGTAGGGTTCTGGACTTCTATATAAGTTAATAGGGCCTCTGAGGGGTTCTCTTACGGTATAAGAGTCTGAGACACCAAGTATGAGGACTGGGAGAGAGGCCAATGAAGTAAAGCTAAGCGGGTTCTGTCCATCAGAGACACCCCTCAGAGGCCCCATCATCTTATTATAAATCAGCTGCGTTTAGCTCAAATGATTTATAACAAGTTTAGTAGTCTTTTTTTATTTTATTATGCCATGCTCCCCCCAGCACAAATACGGTGATATCTCCTAAGGTTCCTGCAGGAGAGCAGACTGTACACAGGATAAGAAGTATAGTGGCTTGGAGCAATAATTGGCTAAAAGCACATTAGTGATTTAACAAGTGAACTACCAGACCATATAGACTTTGCTACATGACTTGCACTGATTATCTAGTAAAGGGAGACTGTTTTGTCCAAGTTGTTTTTTTTGTTAAATACTGGTTCCCATTCTGATACTGCTTGACCTTCACTTGCATTTTAGTAAACTGTGTGTGTGCGGTCACATGTACACAATGGTGGTACTAAATACAATTTTGGAAACTGCATGACGTAGTTTATGTCCCTTTCAATAACAGTTTTACAGCAGAACACAAGTGGACCATGTCAACGATTTACAAGCTTTGTGAAAGCATAAACTACTTCACAGAGTTCCAAAATGGTCCTTAACACCAGAGTCTACAACAGAAACATCTGCTGAGCTTGCTAAAAAGCCAATAAATACAGAATAGTAGATGAATGCAAACCAGTATTTGAAAAGAAAATGCTTCCATATAAAACACAAGCTATAAGGTTACATGTAGATCTCCTTTAAATGGTGAGTCAGTTTTAAGATGTTTTTGTTGGCTCTACGAGGCCCTTAGCAAAGCAAGCTTTTATCTCCATCCTCTTTTGTTGCCCACCCTAGAGATCTTCCAGGGAATAATTTAAGTTCCAGTACCAACACGTTTCATTTGTTTGTTTACTACTACTATTATTAGCAGTCAGTAACATCAAACTATTTATTGCTGCTGCTCCTATCCAATGTAACAGATCAATATATTATGAGGCGGATGTTATTAGTTTTCAGGAAAACCATTACTCATCTTGTCATGTCTGACCTTTGAGAGACCAAAGAATTCCACATGGTAGCACATTAACTATTCTTTGTTCAAAACACAAAGCTTTTAAACTCTGAAAAGGTAATCAAATACTCTTTCTATGGGCATCTCACTAGTTGATGGTGTCAAATACTTGAGTCTCTGGCTGGACCTTAGCCTAAAATTAACAAACCTATGGAGATGCTGCGGAAAAAGTAATTGCCAACACTTGGGCATTCTATAGATCCCAACCGTGCAGAGGATCCGGTCCATTCTGACCTAAGGAGACACTGACTGCATGACCACCCAAAACAGCACTTCTTTAACAGCTGGACATAACAAATACGTTATGAAAGTTTATACTACAGTATACAAAGTAGAACCCGCCGTTGGGATATATACTACTGGGGCAAACAGCCAGGTACAGTAGAAACTGTACAGGCACTGTCTAGTTCACAAATGTACAACCCCGCACCCTGATAAACAACTTCACATCAGTAATCTGTGCCTATGGCCTCAGTCAGACTCAACATCTTACAAAATATTGCAAATATCGCTTCAGGCATGACAAGTGCTTCAAAGGAAATTGGGTGCCAGGGTATTCCCATTGAGCTGGCGGGAGTAAGGGACTGCTCTGTCTTTTCCTCTATGTATTTCTATGTTGTATGTAGGTACGCATGCATTCTTTGTATGTAAAAACAAACAAGGCAGGCATGTATTGGCCTGTAAAGATAGAATCATCATCATCAGAACAAACATAAAAATCTCTTCAAGCCTTCAACTCTAACAAAGCTGTCCTGTAAATCTGAGACCAATTTGAATGCATACTATCTAGCAATACTGTACCTGCATACTGTATAGCACTCTACAACAAATCAAAGCTGTTTTACTCTTGTACTTTCTTGTAACTGCTAAACCTACAAAACACTGCGTCTCCTCCTCCCTTGTCCTAGTAATCTCAGTGGTCATACATTTCTACTGCATTAGCCAAGCAACATCAAGCACTGTACGGTCTTAAAAAGATTTGAACATCTAATAGAAAGCATAATTTTAAACACATTGCAGCTTGCGTCTCACCAATGTTCTTTATTAAAGTTTCCCATTTTCTACATATTACCATGAAGACGGAGTTAGTTTGCCCTAAAATTCATCTGCACTGGCTGCTTGCCTATACAGACACCACAATCCTCGGCCAGAGCAGAGGAATTCTAGCAATCCTGCTTTCATGCTATCCTTCAGAGGTATAATAAAGACAAGGAAGCTCAGTATACAAAATATATGAAATATAAACTCAAATGGGTATAAAATTGGGGTTTTGTTTTAAGTTTCCCCAGAGAAACTGTGGGCTCTTTAAAGTTTCACTTGTTTTATAATGAATCCGGTCTATAACTTGTTTGTACCTCTGTAAACAATGCTGCAACTGACCCTCGGGACCCCTTATAAATAAGACGCTGCATCTCAAGAGACATACCCTTTCGAGCAGCATTTCAATCAATAAATAACAAGACTATTAAACTGGGCAAGATGTGTCGAGAATCAGCGCGAGCACTGTAACTACAAACTGGATTCTGATAATCCTTTTAATCCTTTCTTCCATTCCTAGTTGTAAACCCATGGGAATATCATCTCTTTAACTTTAACTACTTGATAACAATGTCACATGCCTGTGGGAAATACTGCTGTCTGAAATAAGTTTGTCCTGATTCTCATCAAATGAGACTATAAACAGCAAGCAGATCTCAGTTGGATCAGCCTGATTAAAGTAAAATTGGGGCAGAATTGTGTAGTAAAATATAATTATTGCCATTCTGTGACTTGGTTTTTCTATTTCTCCAGACACAAAGGATACCAAAAGTCAGATTTCTAAAGTTCTCACTTCAAGACACAATTAATGCTGAAAAGAGCGTACCATTTTGCACCCACATCTGACAGCACAGACCAACTTAGAATCATTTTTCTTGTCTGATCTGAGCTCAGGTTGCCAGAAAAAAAGTAAAACAAAGTGATTACCTTTTCTTGCATTTTATTGGGGTATTGGTGTGTGCAAAAAGGCTGAAAGAGCCTGAAGAATTATTTTGAAAGTCAGGAAAGAACAGCAACTATAGCAAACATGCTATAAATAAAAGGTGCGACAGCAAAACAGTATATGTGGGGCAATGATGAATTCTTAATTTAGCTCACATTAAAGGGGAACATTATTTTATGTCTGAAAGCTATAAAAGCTACTTTGAGTAAGTAATAGTGCTTACCTGTAAGTATTAGCAGTCCAGTTATTCATATGAATAAGCCTGTAATTAAGGGCTGGGGGCAGCCATGTGTTTTAGGCTTCACCCAGGCAAAGATGTCACTGCAGTCTTGGCCCTGCTTTGACAGCAGATAATCTACTAGGTTACATGAGAAGTTGGCTCTTTTCTTAGATGCATTTTAAGGTGTTATTACAACATTTTCTACATCTATAATAATCGTTTTGTACGTGCAATAAAACTAGTGAGTTGTCTCCTTTTACATTTCAAACTGCTAGTAAAAATAATCCAATATAATTCTGGCATTGTTATGTTAGAAAATACCATGACTATTCAGTCCAGGATATTTCAGTGAGAATCTGCCATATTTTCAACTTTATAAAAAGAAATAAAATATTCTTAACATTTCAAGTTATGCATGTTTTAACACTGTTGTCCAGCTATGTGTTTTTGCAGTTAATGGGCAAATAATGGTACCTATCTTTTTCTATTCCAGTCAAATCTGCATAGAAAGAGAATAATATTTGCAGAATCATTACAAATGTTTATAGATTTTTTTTTCAAACAATCTTTGTCCAGGGAAGGAACACTGAGCTGAAACTTGTTCCTGGGAGTGTTTTGGGAGCACAGAGCGGTTAAGTGATTTGCTCAGGGTCACACGATATGCAAGCACAGCATGTTGGAATCAAAACCAGTTCTGCTGGATGAACCAACCTTGTTCACAGCTTATTGCTCTAACCTGTAGGCTATACTGCCAGCTGATCATCAAGAACTACACATTTCAAGGCTGGCTCTATGGTGCCCCATATCACGATTTCTACACCCTGGCTGTGTTCAAGTCACTACAAATGTCTGGGGCTACCACAGCACCATCTTCTATCTTTTTCCATCCCCTCTCTACAGCCTGTTCTGCTACAATCATGGGTTTAGGTGTGAATTCAAGTCTACAAGATGCAAATGTTGCCCCATACCTACAGGCCTGGCATGGGACCAGCCGTGAAATGTATAGTTTCTGATTATCAGCTGGCAATATAGCCTAGAGGTTAAAGCAAAGAGCTATGAACAAGCTTAGTTCATCAATCAGAACAGGTATTTTATTTTATTAATTTTATTTTTACACTAGGCATGTGAGCAATATTGCCCAATGTCACAAGCATCCAGAGTAACAAAAATAACAGGGGGGGGAGGGGAGACAAAGGTACAAAGGAAAAGAGCAGCAGTACAATACAGCATTTATACAGCAATACAATTTTGAGAACAAGAGCACATTTTTCTACAAAACAGTAAGAATAAATTAATAGATGGGGACTTTGCAATTATGTACAAAAGAAGTGGTTTAGGAGCAGTTGCATTGGGATTTGTTGAGCAGGAATTTAGTAAGATTGCTTTTGAAAGTAGTGAGATATGTGCAATGGTAAGGGTAAGGGAGACAGAGTTAAGTCTTGGGCCCCTGTAGGCAAGTTGCAGTTGCCCAGCAAAGATGCGAAAGAGTGGGATTGCAAATGTTTAAATTCCAACATGCTCTGCTTGCACTACTGTAACCCAGAGCAGTCACGTAACCTCCTGTCCTCTCAAAACACAACTGGAACAACCTGTAGCTCAGTGAGTCTTTCCTGGACAAAGACAGTAAAACAATCTGAGCATTTGTTATGATTCTGCAAATATGGTTCTCTTTCTATCCAGATTTGACTTGAAAAGAAAAAATAGGACACAGTTACTTGTTTATTAATTGCAAAAACACAGATGGACAACAGTGTTAAAACATGCATAACTTGAAATGTGTTAAGAGAATTTTACTTATCTTGATAAAGTTAAAAGTGTAAGAGTTTCTTAAATACTTTGGACTGAATGGGATTTTGTAACGAAACACCAAAATTCTATAGTTTTACTAACAGTTTGAAATGTAAAGGTGATAACTCACTAGTTTCAGTGCACATACAAAATAATTATAGATATAGAAAGTGTTGTAATAACACCTTAAAACAGGCTTAATAAAACATACAACTTCCTATTTAACCTACTGGATTATCTGCTGTCAAAGCAGGGCCAAGACTGCAGTGACATCACTGCCTGTCAGAAGCCTGAAAATGGCTACCCCCAGCCCTTAATTACAGGTTGATTTACATATGATTTACTCTGGACTGCTTAGACATACAGGTAAGCACAACAGCTCACTCAAATGAGCTTTTTATGGGCTTTCAGACATTAAAGAGCTAGCATACCCAGTTAAACAAGCCACACTGTGCTAACTGGAGTTATTAAATTAGTTTTTGTGCATATTAAATTAAACTTGACTGACTTTATACCTAATCGCAACTCCATTTAAGCAGTACTTTCCATGCATCTCAGTGAATGCCTGTGTGTCACGCATTCGGGACAGATGGGATAGAATTGACGTAATGGGGAAGTTGCTGGCTACTGAGTGAAGGCTTCAGCTGACAGGAACTGTCAAGTACAAGCTGAAAATCACTGAGCTAGTGGATCGCTCTTTTTCTCGTTTGTGTAGTATGGTTACGGCAAGGAAAACATAACATAAAACTATTACTGGTGTGCAGAGCAATGCGAAACCAATATGCAGATGTTCCTCATGGCTCCATTTCCTCCGACTGAAGCAACAGTTGGTAGGACCCAGAAGTGATATACTAGTGGGAATGTCTGGTCATTTTGAAGTGCATTTAGCTTGCAGAAAAATATCTGCTACACACTTCCCAGTAGAACAAATTCCCCTGGCATCCTGCCATACCTCCATCCCCTCTCCGGATCTGCCATTGGTGTCTTGGAGCTGATTGGAGAGAGAGGCCTAGATGACAGAGAATGCTGCTTCAGTTTTCTTCTGGGTCGGAGGAATAAATCAAGGTCGAGCGGTCGGGACCGTAAGGCATTCATTGATCAAGTATGCTGCACAAATATTTCTGCGGCTCGACTGCTATATAAATAACACCACCTCAAATGCTGGCCAAAGAAAGGAAACATGAAGTAGGATCATGTGCTCAGAGGGCTTCAGAAAAGAAACACGAGAGGCGGCAGAGCAACAGCAGGATGTTGAAATGTGCTTCTGAAGACTGAGTGCCCTTGTACTGTGTAAGAAACTGTATATTTAGGAACGGACTCTGGTTGCTGGAGGGCCGCTGGGTGGAGAAGGCTTGGAGTGTCCAGCGACCGCTTTCTCTGGGGGCCTGCGCCCGCACGACGTCGCAGGCCTTGATGTCTACTGGGAAGTGGCGGACATCGGTGCGAGCCATGACATCTGTGGCATGCCACTCCTCAGAGAGAAACGGGAAAAATGGTGCCTTGTTTGGGTCAGATGATGGCCTTCCAGACCTTCACCACGGAACTCACGGACCCCTATCGTCACCTCAGCAGCACCCAGGAGCATTTGGATAAGCCGCACAGGCTTTTCCCCTACGAAGGTAAGGGACCCACTGGATGAAGGGATACATTGGGGTGACCTGGGTTGGTTACAATATGAGGTGGTGGGGTCGGGGTTGCCAGTGAGGTATATGTGGGGCCTGAAAAGAGAACCAGGCTAAGAGTGTGAGGCGCAAAAGAAATAATGCAAAAAAAAAGAAACTGTATAAACTTACATATTTGCATCCCGCTGTATCTTGAAAAAGACATTCACAGAGCAATCCTCAGCTTTTGTCATTTACCATACCGATTTCAGGCACTCCCATAATCGGCACACTACTGGTGTATTTTAAGGTGCTGCTTTTGCACCACACGCCTCTCACCATTTCTTTTTTGAAGCCCTCCGAGCCCATGCTCCTACTTCATGTTTCCTTTCTTTATCCAGCATTTGTGTTACTGGTATTTATACAGCAGCCAAGCTGCAGAAACACTTGAGCAGCGTACTCGATCATTGAATGCCTTACGGTCCTGGCCCCCCCCTTTCTTTGTTTCATCTCCTAACCCAGAAAAAACTGAAGCAGCATTCTGTGTTACCTAAGCCTCTCTGTATTCACCTCCTCAGGTAAGAACACCAACAGCCAGATACGGAGAGGGAGGAGGTGTGGCAGCACGAAAGATAAAGGAATTTCTACTACTGTGAAGTGTGAAGCAGTTATTGTTCTCATGAAAGCAATGAATCAGTGACAGGACTGCTACAGAGAAGGACTGCAGGACTTATAATAATTTATAAAAAAACTGGCACACTGTAACAAGCATAGCGTGAAATCAGTCTCACAGTACATTAGGTTAAGTCACAGCCACATCAAGTTTAAAAAGTGTAAACTATATTAGCTTTATCAAAATCAAATCTCCTTTTGAAAGCCAGACATCACAATGAGTCATTCTTTACAAAAAAAATATAAATCCGGTCAGAACTGACACTAACAACTAGCTATGGAGCGAGTCTGAAATAGACAAACGCTCCCCTCACTCTGTCACGGCCGGTCTAGACAGCAAGGGATGGTGCCAAGCATTCCTTGAAGCAGCGTATTTTGAAAATTAAAATCCAAATAGATTCCACATAAGCGAAAATGGCTTACTCTTTGAAAATGATGTTGGCCTGCCGGTGCACTGGTAGAGTTACTCATTGCAACCCGCAACTCGGATGGAGACTAGGTCGCCGGAGGGCCAGCGTGGGGAGGTGGTTAGAGCATCCTTAGGGATCGCCTCCCTCCTCCAGAGAGGGATGGCAGTCATCTCCACTGCAGTACCACCACCTGGGTGACCACAGGAGGAGGAGGTGCAGCTTCGGGATGCCATAGGAAGGAAGGACGTCAGCTGAGTTCCTGGATGGCAGGCACCCTTGGCGTGCATGTTCCTTGGAGCTCCCAGTGTGCCGACGTCCTCGGGGTCGGGAGAAAAACAGGAAAATGCCCCACAATCGAACCTGTTGACGGCCTCCAGCACGTAGTCCAAACCACTCCTGATGACCCCGAAGAGGCTCCTGACAAAGACTTAAGCAGGTGGGGGGGGAATGGAAAGGGGACCATTCCCCCTTTCCTGCCAGGGGGCAATCCTAGGCAGCGTGGAGGAGGCCCAGGGAAGAGATCCAGGTGCGGCCAGCCCGATGCCTTGGAGGACCTGAGAGAGGTGAGGTTGAGGAGCTTCTCAGGGGAATAAAAAAAAAGAAAATGATGTTTGTCATGAATTGTTTACATAGACTAATAAACGTGTATTCAGTCCACAAGCTCTTTAAGAAATCCTGAAGATGAAAGTTCCCTTAAGAAAATATCAAACTTAGGAGACTAAGAAATGGCCCTGAAAATCTCTTCTAGTATGAAAATCTGTATATATTGGTAATGTAGTCATTTCTTATTAATGGTTCCAATTCTGAATGTATTTTTAAAATGTACTTGCATTTTTATAATAAGCTTGTTTACTGGAAACAGATTAACAAAGTCAAAAAGCTTGTTAGGTTACGTGCGCAAAGATGTAGTGATAAAGATCTAGTGATAACATCTACTACCCATACACATAAATCTGGAATACCTGTTAGTGTATGCAGAGGACTTAGGCTTTAAAAAAAAAAAAAAAAAAAAAAAAAAGGTTAAAAGTGGCCCGTGGGATAACCCTCTTCCGGGAGTAAGGGCAGAAGGTTCTGGGAACAAAGATGAATAGCACATCACACAGTATCTGTATAACCGAGCCTAATTCATTCCTGCCGTCAGTGTACTACAAAGCTGAAAGTTTCAAAGCAATTACATCCAAAGTGATGCTGAAATGGATTAAAGAGCTTCTAACTCACTGAACACAGAACTAAGCATTAAATGCATCTGTACGAACAGATCCTGTAAGAGTCATCCAACTCCTACTTTTGAAGTACCCCAGTAACAAAGACAAGATAAACAGAGGTACAAAAATCAGTCTTGAGGAACAAGCACAATTTATTAGCCACTACAGCTTGGAATTTAATGTACACGCCTATGAGTGAAGTAAATTATGTTCATCAAACGCACTACCATTCTGTGTCTGGGTCTCCACTAAGGCCAGGAAAAAAAAAAAAGAAATATGGTGATCCCTGGATTTTTCTGGATAGCAAGCAAATGTAAACAATTTTATTTCTTTCTACAGGCTTAAATTTACTGGTTATGACCAAAAACAATTAGCAGTCTCCTAGTGTGGCGATAAAAAAAAAAAAAAAAACACGACGACAACAACGGGGAGGAGTCTGCTCCAACAGTCACCAAAGAAACCGGGGGAGGAGTCTGTTCCAATACAGTCACCAGCAGCAATCAAGCATGCAAGAAGCACTGCAAATATGATTCACTCACCACATATTCAATAAAATCTCAGTTTAGTAAAGTGCACATAGAACACGATCATAGAATTGCTAGCTTAGTGCTTTAAGGCATGGCCTCTTCTTCAGGGTGCAGTTTCCAAGACATTTACCTCTAGACCAGTGGTTCTCAAATGGTGAGGCCAGCCTCTCAAGGAGGCCCCAAACTGTTCCAGGGAGGCCCAGTCAAGTCTGAGAATGTACAGTATTTTATTTATTTATTTAATGATATCTTGAGAACACCTGAGCGGATGCTCATTTGTAGGTTCTCGTCAGTTACAAGAAAAAATTGAACAGGTACATAGCATTACATTACAAGCACGTATAAAATTGCACTGGTACAAAACAATACATTACAAGCTAGGCAGACAATAAATTGGTGTGAATTACAAGATTGGGATAGCATTTTGCTTAAGGTATAACATTTAGACACAGCTATGGTATTGGTGAGAAGGTGCCTGCGTCGGAGAATTAAGCATACTTGTGGGTGGGAGAAACAGAGTGGAGAACAGGCACAGCTGCGGCACAGTGAAGTGTATGCCTGCGTAAGAGGTTAAGAACAGACTTAAAGAAGGTTGGAGACAAAGGGGCTAGGAAGCAGCAGATGGGGGGCATGAGGGCGAGGACAGAGAGGGGATGGGTATCCAGTGGGGGACAATGAAGTACTGTTAAGGTAGGTGCCCCTAGGATTAGGTGGAACACTAAGTGCTACTGCTTTACGTGTGGTCCAAATGTAGGAAGGTTGCTTTCATCATCATGAATGGTCAACGCAGTCACAGCTGTCATCTTTGGCAAGGTGCTGCCTGAGCTTATGCTTGAAAGCACCAATGGTTGTGGTATTGGAGATGGCTAAAGGAAGAGTGTTGGTCCAGTGTGGTGCATGGTAGTAGAATGCACGTAGACCCTGTGCAGTGCAGCATCTAGGTTCACTGAAAATTTGACTGTGGGAGCTTCTGGTTAGCCTGGCACTTACATGGCGTGTGGGCAGATTCTGGACTCCTGGTGGCATCAGATTTAGTGTGATTTATTTGGCCAGAAGACAAGTATGGTACTTAACTCTGCTCTTCAGCTGGAGCCACCCTGCCTGTGAATAGAGCTCACAGGTGTGCAAGTCTTGCAGTACCTGTGAGGAGTCGGCAGCCTAACTAAGACCACGGAGATCCGATGGAGTCCGGAGTCCACTGCCAGGCCATAGTCAACAAGAGTAACAAATGAGCAGGTGATGGCCATGTTAAGTGCTTCGTATCTAAGCCTGTGCTTGTGATGGTGGAGTATCCAGATTCTGGAACTGATGGCCTTTGCTGTGTTGTCTAAATGCTGTGCACAGGACAAGTGGTGTCAAGGGTGATACTCAGGTACTTAAAATGCTGCATGAGGTCCAGCATATCGCCACTGTTGTTCAGGATGGACAGTGGGAAGGTCTTGTGTTTGCTGTGGGTGCTGGAGTAGATCCTAGTCTTAGTTTTCTTTTAGTTAAGGATTAGTCTATGCTCCTTAAGCCATGTTTCGGCAGCAGTAATCCTAGCTGGAGGTCATTTTGAAGTAGTTTGGGGTTGCAGGTGAAAATGACGGCATCATCAGCATACAATAGCATGTGACTGCTGCAAGAACCTGGAAGTTTAAGAAGATACTGAAGAGGAGGGGCCCCAGTATTGATCCCGGAGGGACCCCTGAGTGGACAAGTTTGCAATCTGAGACTACGTCCCCAATCTTGACCCACTGTGAGTAATTGCTGCGATAGCTGTTAAACCACAGAACTGTATCAGGAGAGAGACCGGTGTTGGCTAGCTGTTCAAGGAGGAGTGTGTGGTGAACCGTATCAAAAGCTTTTGATAGGTCGATGAAGGTAGCCCCCACCAGCTGCCCTTGATCCAGGGCTTGGTGGATATAACCACTGAATTCCAACAGGGCCGGGATAGTGCTGTGTTCCTCTCGGAATCCATGTTGTTCTGTGCATAAGAGTTGGTGCATGTTCAGGTATTCCACAAGCTGATCCACCACTATCCATTCATGTGCTTTGGAGAGTGGAGGGAGTATGGAGATCGGTTTGTAGTTGTTCTGTAGTGCCTGGTCTCCACTTCAGTGAACTGGTGTTACAGAAGCAGACTTCCAGAGCTGGCAGAACTGAGAGTGGTGGAGGGATAGGTGATGATGGTAGTCAGGCGGCTTAGTACTTCAGCAAGTGCCACAGTGACAAACTTAAGGTCCAGGGTGTCTCCACTGTACATCGATTTTCCCAGCACCTTCTCAAAGTAATTTCTAGCCTCGTTAGTGCTGATTTCTTTAAAGTAAAAAAGTGGACAGTTCACCATAGGGGACTAATCACCTACTGGTGCTTCTGGACTGGAGGGTCAAAGTCGACATCGGCAATCCCTCGATTCGAGGATGATCTCTACCATGGTTCACCGATGGATCCTGAGGTGGCTCAGTAATCCAATCCTAGAGCCACAGATTTGTCCACAAGAAATTTCAGATGTTTCCATGTGGGAGAGCTGCCCACTAGCTGGGGTTTCTTTCCCCTTTCTTCCTCACGCTCTCTCTTTCGGCTTTGAGGGCAAGGCATTTCTCTTTGAAGCACGCCCCGCTTGAAGGAGGTTCTGGCACCATTGAGATCAGTTGTGGGCCAGCCCTCCCAGCTCATGATGTCCATATCTGTTTTCTGAGGTATGCATTCAGAGCGCCTTTGCAGCATTGCCTTTGACCACCACGGGATCTCTGGCCGTGACTGAGTTGGGAGTATAAAATTTGTTTGGGGAGTCGAGAGTCGGGCATCCGTACACAGTGTCCAGTCCAGCGGAATTGATGTCTGAGGATCATTGCCTCAATGAGAACACACATTAGTGCGGTGGTCTTCCCACTTGATGCGGAGGATTTTCCAGAGACATCATTGATGGTACCTCTCCAGGCTCTTTAGATGTCAGTAAGTCACCCAAGTTTCACATCCATAAAGAAGGGTAGGGATGATAACTGAACTGTATACCTGGATCTTGGTGTCCTATCGTATGTCACGGTCAGTGAAGACGCGCTGAAGCCATTTCCCAAATGAGGTACTAGTGCAATGGATCCTGTGCTGAATCTCACTGTCGATGTTCGCCGTTAGGGAGAGGTGGCTACCGAGGTAAGGGAAGTGCTCAACTGTCTCCAGGGTCTGTCCCTTGATGGTGAATTGTGGAGGGTCATTTACAAGGCCTTGAGCAGGCTGATAGAGCACCTTTGTCTTCTTGATGTTGAGTGAGAGTCCCAGACTTGATAGCTTCTGCAAAGAGATCTAAGCGCAGACTGACAGTCGCTCCTGTGTGTGCAAGGATCACATAGTCATCAGCATACTGGAGGTCAATGACGGATGCCTTGCAAATTTTGGTCTTTGAACAGAGATGTTCAAGATTAAAGAGCCCTCACTCATTCTGTATTCGATGTCAATTCCAGTGGAAGCGGCCTAGTGAGGACCAGGATGACTGCTAGGAAGATGGAGAACAAGGCTGAGCAATGACACACCTTGCTTGACCCCAGTTTGGATGATGAATGGGTCTGTCTTTGAACCACTGTAAAGAACACTGGCAGTCATCTGGTCATGCAGAAGCCTCAGGACCTTGATGAATTTTGTACGGCAGCCAAATCTGGCAAGCACCTTCCACAAGGCTTCATGATTGATGGAGTCAAAGGCCCTTGTCAGGTCGATTAGAGCCATGTACAGGTCCTGATGTTGTTCCAGACACTTTTCTTGGATCTGCCTGGCAATGAAGATCATGTCGGTTGTCCCGTGAGATGGTCTGAATCCACACTGAGATTCTGGAAGGACTTCTTTGGCGATGGGAAGGAGATGGTTCAGAAGAATTCAGGCGAGGATTTTCCCTGCGGTGGAGAGTAAGGCAATGCCTCGATAATTTCCACACACCAACTTGTCTCCCTTCTTGAAGATGGTAACAATGCTGGCATTCCTTAAGTCCTCTGGAATGAGTTCGTGGAGCTTTAGTACCAGTTCCTCGCCCTCAGCCTTGTAGACTTCAGCCGGTATGCCATCTGGTCCCGCAGCTTTGTTGTTTTTGGCCAGCTTGATGGCATGTCTTACTTCTTCGATGGTAGGATGGTTGGCTAGAGATTCTCTTTCAGGGTGTTGAGGGACAGAATTGATAGTGGCATCTGTCACAGATGACTCATGTTCAGAAGTGTCTCAAAATGCTCCTTCCATCTAGCTTGAATGCCTTCATTTCCCTTTAGAAGCGTTAGCCATCTTGAGATCGGAGGGGTGGGACCATGGGAGCTTGGACCATAAATGGCCCTTGTAGTCTGGAAGAAGCTCGGCATGTCATGTTTGTCATTACAGAGCTGGATCTCCTTGGCCTTGTCTTGCCACCATTTGTTTTTGATGTCTTGGATCTTCCTTTGAGCTTCTGCCTTGAGCTGCTGGTATGACTCTTTCTTTTTCTGGCATGAGATGTCATCTTGCCATGTGCCGTGAGCTCTTTTCCAGTTGAGCAGGTCTTGAATCTTGGTATCATTTTCATCAAACCAGTCATGGTGATGCCGGGTGACACAGCCAATAGATTCAGCACATGCCGAGTGGATGGTGGTCTTGAACTCCATCCAGTATCTCTCAGGGTCGAAGTAGTCTGCTCGGAGTACTCCACTTAGGTCCATGAAGGCAAAATTTAGGGCATTTGCTATTTGCAGTGGATCCACTGTGGGTACATCGTTGACCCGGAGCATGGAGGGGGCTGTTTTGGGATCCTTGCCAGTAATATCACTGAGGTTGGCCCAGAAGGATTTGCTGCAGTTCCAGGAGCTGGAGAGAGCTTCCTTATAGTAGGAGCATTTTGTTAGGCAGATAGCCTTTGTGCACTCGCTTCTAGCTTTTTTATATTGTTGGATATTGGCAGCTGTACCATGTGTGCATGCCTTTATCCAGAGCTAGTCCTGAACATTTACATTTTGGCTGTTTTGTGTGAAAGGATAAAACAAATTAAATATGGATAATGGCAGTTGAATGTCTTTACTTGTGCATAAATTTGTGACCAGGAAGTGCCCTTGAGCCAAAGTTTGTTCATAGGTATGTATTTATATGTAAATTGGTGACTGGGGAAGGCATGTGGAGTCAAGGCTCGTTTCTACGATAGGTATTTATATGCAAATTAGTGACTGGGAAAGGCACAGTGAGCCGATGCATGTTTTCAGGTGTGACCTGAGATAATGGTACAGGAAGCTGCTTAACAACAGGGTAAGGCGGGAGAGATAAAGTGGCTAGGTTAGTTGTTCCAGATAGAGAGGAAACCAAGTAACAAGGGTCCAAGAGTCAGAAATACTGAGTAACAAGAATAACCTGGGGTCGGGTTAGGTGGAGAGCAATAAGTTGAATAAAGAGAGAATATACTCAGTCAACTTTATATAGTTTCACTTGATTCCTGGTGTACTGTGCAAAGTAGGATTTTTTTTTTCCGTGGGGAGGCCCAAGATTTTATTCCTATTTTGAGAGAGGTTCGAAATCTTTTTCATGGCTTGGGGGAGGCTCACTATTACAAAGTGTGAGAACTAATGCTCTAGGCATTAAATCAGCATTTTATGGCTTCCAGTGGTCTCCAATAGGGAAGTAGCTTCACTGTGCTTGTCCACAATGTTTACAGAGAGCCATGGTGCTTCTCCTAAAGAGAAACTGTGAAGAGGAACGTCCACGACTGGTTTCTGGTGACTGAGCATGTTCACTGGAAGAGTAAGTATGGACGTAAACTGAATACTAGTTGTAGAACTAAGGTTACAAAAAAGGTAAACTTTTTTTAGGCAATTCTCAAGAAGCAACATTTATTCTCGGTCATAGCCTCAGTTACTTAAAGGGAAACTTCAACCTTCACACACACACACACACACCACACCTTTTTTTTTCATTTCCAAAAGAAAAATGTTTACTTTGGCTGCCTGCCTTATAGTTGACACATGGATCAAAAGGACAAAAGACCGAGTACCATCCAGTCTGCCACAATGCCCTACATAATATTTTACTTCATTGTTATTTTTGTACTTGTAAGCATGATGTACATATCGGCAGCGATTTTCACATGCGACAAGTTAACAAAAACATTGTACATCACAAATACAGAAGAAACGTGAAAAAGTTAAAAATACAAAATAACTGACAATACAGAATCTATGTTGTAAACAGGTGCATTCATTTTGTTATTTTTTTTTTTTTTTTTAAAGTATAGTATTACTCTGATGCTATATGCCCCTCAAATGTCCCCCTGCCTCCTACCTCTCTTTTGTTCCTAATAACCCTGCTGAAGACATCCCACTGTGCTTTGAACCCTGAAGTAGTTCCAGCATTGACCAAATTGCTGGGCAGGCCATTTCACTTATATACCAACTGCTTTGGAAAAATGTACTTTCCAATCTTTTTAAATTTCCCCTGTTCCAGATTCCGGTTGTATGCACTGGTAACTGCACTGTTCCTTGGCATGAAAAATATGTAGTCAGCTCTATTATACCCAAAGAAACCCACACGATGATCTACAGAAACAGACCAGTGGTCCACCTAATCTGCCCTTGAAACCAAATCATATACAAAAACCTTTTGTCAATATTGGGGGGTCTTTGTCTACATTATCCACTCCCTTGCTCCCTGTCTTACCACTACCCCTGACTAACTACTAAACCTCACCTCTGTCCCAACCATGCCTGAAACCATTAATGGTTTGGGTGCCCACCACCTCCACTGGCACACTTTTCCATGGGTCAACCACTCTCTTTGTAATATAAAGCATTTTCAAGTCCTCCTGAATTTCCTGCCGTCAGCTTCAGCTAGTGTCCCCATGTTCTAGATTAGCTACTCCTGCTGAACAGTTCCTCACACTTTATCTTCTTCACTCCTTTCAGGAACCTGAAGGTCTCAGTCACATTATTCTCTCTCATCTGGCCTCCAGCAAGTAACTGTTCAATGCCTAAGCCACTTCTCTTGGGATCTTGTCCTGCTGACCCTGAATCGTTTTGGGTACCCTATGTGCATAGCTAGCTTGTCCTTGTCTTGTGGACTGTAGAGCAGGGCACAGTACTCCAGATGTGGCTTCACCAGTGATCTATAGAGAGGTAGCAATACCTCTTTCCTCCTCCTGTCAAAACCCTTCCAGTACATCCCAGTATCCTGTTTGCCTTACTGTAGGCCTTGTTACACTGGCTGGATTGTTTAAAGGAGTGTCTTACGATGACTCCTGGGTCCCTTTCCTCTGAGGTAGTGCCCTGCTTAACCCCTTCCATCCAACACTCCTTTCTGGTGTTCTTGTTCCTTATGTGCATTACCTTGCACTTTCTGGCATTAACATTTCGAATGCCAAACCTTAGACCATCTTGCCAACTTTTTCAGGTCCCTATGCATTTCTCTTACCATACCCCAACCCCACCACTGTCTATCCTACCACAGAGCTTAGTGTCATCTGTGAAGAGACATCATGCCCTGAATTCTTTCTCGTATGTCGCTTATGAACATACTGAACAGCAGCAAACCCTTGACTGATCATTGTGGCACCCCACTGGTGACCTCCCTCTCCTCGGATCTGATTCAGTTTACCATTACCCTCTTCTGCCTGCCTCTCAACCAATTTCCCACCCATTTAAGTTTGTCCTTCACTGCACCCAGAACTTCTAGTTTCCTCAGCAACCTTCTGTGAGGCACAGAGTCGAATGCCTTGCTGAAGTCAAGGTAGATTAAATCCACTGCATGACCCTTATCCACGGTTACATAGAAACATAGACTTTGACGGCAGATAAGGACCACTAGGCCCATCTAGTCTGCCCATTTCCCTACCTACAGGATAGGCCGCAGATCCTAGTTAACCAACAGCCTATATCTTCCTGCCCCCCACAAGAATTGCCTTATGTCTGTCCCATGCATTCTTGAATTCTCCCACAGTTTTAGACCCCACAACTTCCTCAGGAAGGCTGTTCCATGCATCCACTACCTCTCTGTGAAATAATACTTCCTCACGCCCTGAACCGCTCCTTCTATCTTTAAATTGTGTCCCTTGTTCTTGCAAGTCTCTTTTTCTGAAAGATGCTACCCTCTTGGACTTTGTTGATTCCTTGAGGTACTTGAAAGTTTCTATCATGTCCCCTCTCCTTCTTTCCTCAAGGGTATACATATTAAGCTCCTTTAGTCTCTCCTCATACAGCTTCTCTTGCAGACCCTGCACCATTTTAGTTGCCCTCCTCTGGACTGCCTCTATCCTGTCTATGTCCTTGCGGAGATGGGGTCTCCAGAACTGGACACAGTATTCCAGATGGGGTCTCACCAACTGTCTGTACAGAGGATAACAACTTCCTGTTTTCTGCTGCTGATGCCTCCCTATACATCCCAGTATACCCCGGCCCTCCCTACTGCCTCTCACATTGTTTACAACCTTAAGGTCATCTGATATGATTACCCCAGGTCCCTTTCCTGTTTTGTTGTTGTTACTACCTCCCATCCATTGTGTATTCTTCCCTGGGTTCTTGTTTCCCAGGTGTATTATTTTGCACTTTTGCATTGAATCCTAGCTGCCATCGTCCTGACCATTCCTCCAACTTTGCCAAGTCCCTTTTCATCCTTTCCACGCCTCCTTGTGTATCAACCCTGTTGCAGATCTTTGTGTCATCTGCAAAGGCATACTTTTCCTTCAGTCCCTCTGCAATGTCACTGTTGAAGACATTAAAAGGACTGGACCCAATACTGAACCTCGGTACCCCACTAGTAACCGCCTTTCTTCAGAGTGGACTCCATTTACAATTACCTTCTGTGTCCTGTTGTCCAGCCAATGTTTTACCCAGGCTACCACCCTGGGACCCACTCCCAGGCTGGTTAATTTGACTAATAATCTTTTGTATGAGACTGTGTCAAATGCCTTGCTAAAGTCTAGGTAGGCCATGTCCACAGCCCCTCCCTGGTCTACTACTTTGGTCACCCAGTCAAAGAAATCTATTAGATTCGTCTGACATGACCTTCCCGCTGTGAACCCATGCTGCCTTGGATCCTGTGCTCCACTGACCTCTAGGTACTCAACTATTCTTTCCTTCAGAAGTGACTCCATCACTTTCCCTACCACAGAGGTCAGACTGAGGTCTGTAGTTTCCTGCCTCTGTCTTGGTCCCACTTTTGTGAAGGGGAATCACATCTGCCTTCCTCCAGTCCTCGGGTACCACACCATCCTCCCAGGATTTATTAAAAGAGTAGCCAGTGGTTTCACTAGTTCCTTCCTTAATTCTTTTAGAATTCTGGGTGAATTCCATCAGGACCCATTGCTTTGTCCACCTTCAGTTTTAGGAGTTCTTGCAGAACCCTTTCTTCTGTGAAAGGACTGGGATCGACCCCCTATCAAGAGTGCTTCTGTTAATTGGATTAGGCACTTCCTCCTCTTTTGTGAATACTGAACAGAAATATTCATTCAGTATTCCTGCTTTTCACTGTCCCCTCTGCCCACCCACCGTTCATTCTATTCAGCCTCACTATCCCTCCCTTGTCTTTCTACCGCTGATGTACCTATAAAAGGTTTTATCCCCTTCTTAACTGAGTTGGCTATCTTTTCCTCAGTTTGGGCCTTTGCTATTCTGACTTCCCTCCCTGCTTCTTTCTGCCTTAACTGGTACAGCTCTCTGTCCTGCTCCTTCTGTGTTTCCTTATACTTCCAGAATGCTATCTTTCTTCTGACTTTCACAGCCACCTCTCTTGAGAACCATAGTGGCTTTTCTTTCATTTTGATTTGTTTATTTGCTTCACATAAAGGCTTGTTGCCTCTGTGATGGCAGTTTGATAATTCCCCATTGTTGCTCCACACTCCTTCTAGCCTGTTTGCTAGTGCTTTTCTGAGGCACTCTCCCATCTTGCCAAAGTCAGCCCTCTAAAGTCCAGTACCCTCACTTTTGTATGGCTTGACTCTGTAGCTGAGTTTAACGTGAACCACACTGTTTGATGGTCACTTGTCCCCAGATGGCAACCAACTTCTAGATCTGAGATCCTCACTGCCCCGTTTGACAGTATGAGGTCTAAGATTGTTCCCTCACGAGTGGGTATTGAAACTAGCTGTCTAATGCCTGCCACCTGTAGGGCGTTAAGAATGGCCCTGCTCTTGGATGTGGCTGCAGCAAATGTGCTCCAGTTAACATCTGGCATATTCAGGTCTCCCATCAACAGTATCTCCCCTTTCTCTGCCATTCTAAGAATGCCTTCCATCATATCCTTGTCCATTCCTTCCCCCTGACATGGGGGTCTGTACACAACCTCTGTGCGGATTGTGGTGCCCTTTCCAGTCTCCAAGGTGACCCACAGTGCCTCCTCTCCTCCCTGTTTACTCTTTTGTTCAGTTGCTTTTATCCCTTCCTTTACATAGAGAGCTACTCCTCCCCTTCTCCCTGCCTGTCTCTCCTGTAGGTTATGTACCCTGGTATGTTAACATCCCAGTCATGGTTCTCTGTGTACCATGTTTCTGTGACTGCTACGATATCCAGGCATCCCTCTTCCATTAAGGCCACCAGCTCAGGGAGCTTGTTGCCCAGACTACGGGCATTGGTACTCATTACCTTCCATTTCCTGATGGCCTTACCCCTTTTGCCCCATCCCTGTCCTTCTTGCCTTTGTCATTTTCTCCATTTACCCTGCCCTTCTCCCTTCGACACCTCCATGTTGGTGTTTGCCACACTTACTACCGTGATTGTTTGGGGGCTAGGATTTTCTTGCTCCTTTCCAGTGCCTCCCCTTGGCTGGTTTAAAAGCTTGCCAATGAAGCATTTAAACCTATCACCTTGATCCTGGTTCCCTCCCGGACAGATGCAGCCCATCATGCCAGTATAGGCTTGCATCACTCCAGGTGGACCCCAGTCCCCAATGAAGCCAAATCCCTGAGCTCCACACCAGTTTTTCAACCACTGATTGAATCCATGATGCGGAACACCCTAGCCTCTCCTATGCCATAGATGGGTAGCACCTCCGAGAAGGTTACCGTGCATGCTACTGACTAAGGCCCCTCCCCAATTCCACAAACTCTTCCTGCACTCTCTAATCCCTTCTAACCAGGTCATTTGTCCCTGGGTGGACAATGACATCCAGCTCCTCCCTGTGCAGCTGCTCTGGCAATCCTGAGGATTCGCCTCCCTGTCCCTCCAAGCCATGGCGCCAGGCAGGCACTTTAGCTCCCTCTCCCTTCCTTGCCCAGTTCTACCTTCCTAACAATGGAGTCCCCCACCAGGAGTTGTTTCCTTCCCCTGCAGGGTCCCCTGCCACCCTCCTGTGGGTTTCCTTTGTGGAGGTTCCCAGCATCCTCCTTGGTCTCCACTGTAGGTGCCTCCATAGATGAACCACACTTTGCCAGAATGGCATAGGAATTGTGGAGAGGTACAACTGGAGGGATGTGCCTCTGTTCCACCACCCTCACCCTCCCTGAGCCCACTGTAGTCCAACCGCTCCTCTTTCTTGGCAACCTCTGAGGCAACGGCAGTGGCACTGGTGGTCCCTGGATGGAAGAGGAGGTCCCACAAATCCTGGCCAACTCAGCCTGGAGATGAGCAACCTCCTCCCTCAGCCCAGAGAGGTGCCTGCAGATAGGACAACACCACATCCTCCAGAACATCTTCCGGAAGACTGCTGCTCCACAGCCACTGCACTGCACCACTCCAATCATGTCTTATTTCTGGCCCCTTAACTGTTTGCAATCCTTACTCTTTTGTCTGTTTTTTTTTTCTCTCTCCTTATTTTCTGCCTGTGTGCCCTTTTAGCTCCTGATTGTCCTGTTCTGAGACAAGAATATCCTATATTTCTCAGTAGACCACTTACTTGCTCAGAGGCAGACCTCCAGCAGCTAGAGGGGGCTGGAGAGCTACTCTTGCCCTTCTAGGATGGTGGGTCCTTGGTGGTTCTGTGATCACCACTTCCTGCCCCTAAACAGGAAGTTCCTGTTGTCAGTCAAATCCTGTGCCTATAAAATAGAACTAGCTTTGGGTGGAGGGGAGGGAAGGAGGGCAATATAGTCCCAGTAGAGAAGTTCAGTCACACAGCAGTCCTTTCTCCTGGTGTCTTCTGACAAGCTATTAGCAGAATCTTTCTAAGGCAGTCTTTAAATGTAGCTTCCTTCTAGCTAAGCCACTCCCCCTACTTACCAGCTCTTTCTACAAGTAATTTAAACCTCACAGCAGTTAAGTCCTTTCAGTCACCTGAGATTTACACCTAGATGACTTTTCAGTTACCCATTCAGTTCAGTTAACCCAAACACACACTTTTTTTTTTTTGCTAGTTTTTTTACCCTAAATTAAAGGTCCAAATACAAAAGTTCTTCTACTTTAGTCCCAGCAGAGAAGTTCAGTCACACAGCAGTCATTTCTCCTTGTGTCTTCTGCCAAGCTATTCTAGTTCTAGTTACACAGTTGAAGAATACTATCATGCTGGTCTAAAATACCTCCTGCCACAAACCTGTGCTGTTTACTATCCTGGAGCTAATTTTTTCCCAGGTAGTCCACTAAACCTCCATAGGGAGGGGTATCACCAGCAGGAGGAGAGAGGTAGTGTTACCACTGAACAGATCAGTACTGGAGACCACATCTCTGAAAGGACAAAGACAGGGTAAAGGCTGCCCAGAGCAGGGTGACTAAAATGGTGCAGGAGCGGCATCAAAACCCTAATGAGGAGAGACTGAGGGAGCTCAATATGTACACCCTGGCAGAGAGAACAGCGAGGGGGACATAACAGAGAGAGAACAGTTAAGTAAGGACTTACCATAACAGTAGATCTTTGAAGGAATCCCCCAATTAGGCCCCAACTTTTGGAACTGTAGCTGTCAGCATCAGGACCATGTGGAAACATTTTGTTAGCCAGGAGCCTCCCACAATGATATGTTGTGTCACTGCATATATAACGTGATGGCCCCATCACTCCTCAGTTTCCCACCAGAGATTAGCCTCAAAGGGCCTCTACCGTGAGGAACCAGGAGATTAGAACAGTACCAGGCAAAGGAGAGGCATGGGAGTGAAAATAAGATGCATGGAGTAAAGGTTTTAGGCATGTCATCTGATATAACCCTCAGGATACCGATACAGAGAAGGAGCAAGGGTACGACATGGCCTAATGGAGGAGATTTTCTTGAAGATGTACTGTTCTGTTAAGTTCTTACGTAACTGTTGTATCTTCTTCGAGGAATTTCCTCCATTAGGTCATACCTTTGGAAAGATTCCCAAACAGCACAAAGTACACTGGGAGGATGGCACAGTCTCATACGTGATCAACACAGAAGGCCTATCAGTACAGCAAGCCCAATTGCAGCATGCCTATGAGACACAATGTCCAGACGATAATGTTTAGTGAACGTGCATACAGTGCTCCATGTGACTGCAGCACATACATAGGTCAGCAGCAGGGACATTTTTGAAACAAGCAACCAAAATGGCCATACCTCTTGTGGAGTGACCACGGAGAGTGCCAGGAATGAACAGTTACATAAGAACTTACCGTAACACTAGATCTTTGAGGGGATCTCAGTCATCAGGACACACCGTAAGAAATTTACCTCCAATGAAGCAGGATCCACACGGAAGATTTTTAGCACTACAGCTGGGGCTGCCAATGATGATTCTTTCTCCCAGAGACTAAGGGAGGACATCCGTGCCAAAGGGGACAGAGTAGACGGGGAAGGGGGGGGAGAGAGGTGCCCAGGCCAAAATAAATGGCTGGATACACCAGAAAACCAGTTTCGAGAGAAGGACCCTTCAAGGGAGATGGTGGAGGGAAAGCAGGCCTGATGACAGAGATCCGTCAGATATGCTGCTGTGGTAATTTATGTCAAGGCATAAAATAAGCGGGTTCACATCGAATTTGCAACACAAGATCAGTAAAAGCAAGTCAAATCTGGCAATGATTAGCAATGTCCTGGTCCTGTAAAAGTGCCTTATTGGGCACAGTCACTTTAATTTTTTTATTTTTTTTGTCCTGGTATCTATTTTTTGCCCTCCTCTGTGCCCTGCCCCATGAACACTGAGCTGTTCCCCAATTGGTCCAGTGATGCTCCTGCTCTCCTCCCTCACCCAGTCTCCACGTGGGAGAAATGTGACAGAGTCCTTTTGCAGCACACCCAGAAGAGGAAGCAGGTGTCGAGAGGTCGAGCAGGAGTCCAAAGGTGAGTTTTCTTTATTTTATTTCAATTTTTTATTTATTTATTTATTTTTAATAGTCATTGCACAGTTGTCCAGTTAACTTAAATTGTTTCTTTTTGTTTTGCAGGTGGTCGGAGACAAGCTGGAGCCAGGAGGAGTGGTGGCCACACCGAGGAGGAGGAGCTGGAGGGAGAAGGCCTGGCCAAGACCACGAGAGGGCACAGGAGCAGCCTGGACGGAGCGGAGTGCAGGCGGCTGCATCGCGGGGCGAGGCATGGTCAGACGGTCAGATTCGACAACCGCAAAGGAGAGCAGGAATGCAGCAGAATTGGGGAGCAGCAAAAAACAAGCAAAACATTTTCATTTGGTCATGGAGCCTGGAGGAGGGAAGAGGGGCACACGGACTTAAAGGGCACGGATGTGGGGGGACGGCATAATGGCAATGAATGGGCAAGGCCCAGAGCTGGACTGTGGGTGGTGGGAGAACAAGGCATGAAAGGGTGCCCTGCCTTGAACTTAAAGTTTGTGCCCTGCTTGCAGTGAATTTGGGAACAAACAGTGAAAGTAATCGAGGAACATTTGGGAACAGAATAAAGACTATGAGCCCTGCTTTGCATAGAATATGGGGGAACCAGAACTTAATGTGTCCTGCTACTATCTATGTTGTGTGCCCTGCATCTTTGCAGTGAACATTCGGAAACAGATAAAGACTAAGTAAGCAGTCCTGCCTGCTTTGAGATCTCTGTAACCAAGAAGTAATGTGCCCTGCTCTTGATTTTGCAGTGAATTTGGGAACAGAAAAAGAGACTAAGTAAAAATGTGCCCTGCTTTGCAGAGATTGGGGGAACCAGAACTTATTTATGTGCCCTTCGTCTGCAGAGAACATTTGGGAACAGAATAAGACTAAGTTAATGCGCCCTGCTTTGCAGAGATCTGTACTCTGCCCAATATTTAATGTACCCTGCTTATGTTGTATGCCCTGCAAACTGCAGTGAACATTTGGGAAAAAGACTAAATAATGCTTTGCAGAGATGAGGGGAACCAGGCACTTAAGAATTATGTGCCCAGTGCTTATGTTGTCAATGACGTGTGCCCTGCACTTGCAGTGAACAATTTGGGAACAGAAAAAGACTAATTATGCCCTGCAGCTTTGCAGAGAATCCACGGGGACCAGAAAATGTGCCCTACTCTTTGCAGTAAACTTGGGAACACACAGAATAGACTATGTGCCTGCCCTGCTTTGCAGAGATCCAAGAGGAAACTAAAAAGACGTGTGCCCTGCTTTGGCAAGAAAAAAACTATACCCTTTACTCACTGTCTGTCCTTTTTCTGGGCAGAAAATATAAAATTAAGTTTTGTCGTGCCCTGCAACTGCAGAGATTTTAACTTGCACTGCACTGTGTTGCCCCTGCTTTTTAGAGGAATGCACTAACTGTGCCCTTGCACTTTGATTTGGACACGCTACTTGTCTTATTGTGGCAACAAGCCCACAAAAACTTAAGTAATGTGCCCTGCTATGCAGTGACTGTTGCCTGCAGCAGTCACAATGGGAGGGACTGCCCCACTTAGAAACAGGGTTTGGTCTAAGAAAATGCCAGTGACTGGGCTGGGGTCACACATCTTGCTTGCTGCCATTTTTTTTTTTTCCAGGAACAGCCTCTCCATTTATTAATTTAAGTAGTTGCACACCTGGACACCTTGTTTTGCTAACTTAAAACTTTTAATAATTACAGTCCAACATGGCTGGAGTTAAATTAGTAACTACAGAGGGATGTCACCAAAAATATGATCCAGAAAAAAACTGGTAACAGATTAGCAGTGAAGGAGTCTGCAGTGCGCGTGTTAGTTGCAAACTGTGCTGCGAGTACAGAGATTAGCTATGTGGGTTGAGGAATTTAAGTGAGGCATTAATTGCAGGGATTACAGGCCCCCAGCTAAAAGCTGACACTATTCAGAAACATCTGACAGAGCAGCACAAGAAAGCTGTTAATATTTTAAAATTTGGTAGAACAAGGTCACCACTTGATACATATCGCCATATCACAATTGATAAGCTTAAAATGGAGGCAGGGGTAGGGGTTTGGAGCGAGACTTAAAACTTATTTAATTTATTTGCAGGAGAGCTTCAGTAATGCACAGGAACAGCATAGAACGATTCTAGGCAGGCTGATGGAGATCCTGTATATGATGGTATATTGGCAAGAACCTAGAAGAAAACCTGCTGGCAACTGTAAAAATGCTAATTATTTTCAGTGCTTATGGACGTAGTACCGACAGTGGTGTAATTGAAAAGGAGCTGGTTTACATAATTTATGTAAATCCCATCAATGGTCAAGTGGAGACACAGTTTTATGAATGAAAGCTGTATCAGATGGCACAAGTCAGGGATTTAAAATTTCCTTTAGACATTTTACAGAGTCTGGCCTTATTATAAAAACATGGTTGGGTTTGGGGCTGATGGGGCATCTGTCAGCACGGTGTAAGACGGGTCTTGCTGCTTTTTAAGGGAAGACATGCAGTGGTTAGTTGGTGTTCAGTGTTTCTCACACAGATTAGAACTGACCATAAAAGACACTTTGGATAACGCCTATTTCAACGATGTTTCAAACTTTCTGACCCAACTGTTTTATCTCTATCAGAAAAGTCCTAAGAGACTCTGAGAGTTACGGTTCCTGGCCCAGGCCATGGAGATGTCCATGAAAAGCCTAAGGTAGCCTATGGCACACGTTGGTGCAGCACAAACTTCTTGCCACCCATGCTATTACCAAATAATTCCCTTAATTTGTGCCCATTTAGAATCTATGGTCAGAGACCCAACTCATGACCAGGCCAAAGCCAAGGGAGTGTTGCAAATTATGACTAAATTCCAAATGGTGGCACACCTCTTGTATTTTGAACAGCTGCTTCAGCCACTTGCCAGGTTCTCACTAGCACTTCAAAAAGGAGTAGTTGAAATGCCAAAGCTACTTAGCTCTGTTGAAACTTTGAGAAACACTCTTGACCATGCTAAGCAGAGTGGTCCCATAGGTGGCAATGAACTTACTGGATTTATGTGGGACAAAAGAAGGCCATGGCTCATCCAGATTGTCCCCCTCAATAGTGGATCAATTATTATTTATGTTGATTTAGCCAAATATCCAATTTTGATTTGAATGTTTCAAAGTTATTTGCATTAATTAAATCCTGAGATAGTAAATTCCATTGCTTAGATGCCCTAATGTTAAAAAATGTGTCTCTCTTATTTGTATTTGCCCATTCAATTGTTAATTGTTTATTGTGGAGTCTGCCAACTATACGCTTATTTGAAAATACCAATCCACATTGCTTCATTTGTGCTGGGGACTTTAGTATTTTAAACAAAAACAAAATGTCCCCCTAAGTCTTCTTAAATGTAAGGGATAAAGTCCTGCTTCCATAAGACGAACTTGATGGTTTATTTTTAATCTAGGTATCATTTAGTCATTCGCCTTTGGACTTGTTCTAATAGATTTATATCCCCTACTAGATATGGGTTCCAGAAGGGAGAGCCATAATCTAAATATGGTCTTACATATGCCCTAAACAGAGGAACCAAACATTGTTTAGATTTGTTAATAAAGGTTTTATTAATTTGTTTTAATATAATATTGGCTGTTCTAGCCACTTTGTTACAATGTGAAACAGATGTTGACTTATTGTTGACTAATATGCCCAAATCCCTCTCACATTTTGATTGTTTAATTTGCACATTATTTATACAATAACTTGTCTTGGGATTTTTTTCCTCCAAAATGGAGTACAAGACATTTCTCTGTATTAAAGGTCATGAGATTATTTGCCCATACTTACGTATTTTTAAGGTCCTGTTTAAATGTAGTGATGTTAGAAATGCAATCAACTCTGCCACCAAGTTTTGTATCATCAGCAAATTTAGAAATATGATTATTAGAGGATACGGGTAGGTCACTTATAAAGATGTTAAACAAAGTGGGTGCCAAAACAAAACCCTGGGGAATACCGCTGGTGACCCTACCTAACTCAGAAACTGACCTGTTCATTCACACCACTTGCGTTCTGTGGTGTAACCAAATGGAGACCCACTTTTATTAAATAATGGGGAAAGCCAAACTTACGCATTTTATTTATTAATATTAAGTGGGACACTTTATCCAATGCCTTACTATAATCTAAGAGTATAATGTCTGAAGGAATATGATTATCCAAATATCTACTTATGTTATTGTAGAAGGAAACCAAATTTGTTATACATGATGATCCAAGTTTAAATCCATGTTGTGTTAGATCTGAAATACCAGGTTGTTCAACTTCAGTCTCAATGTATAACTTAATTATTCGCTCCATAACTTTACCAATAACAGAGGTTACGCTTATTGGCCTGTAGTTTTAGAAATTGGATTTATTTCCTTTTTTGTGTATGGGAATGACTATCGCTTTACGCCAATCGTCTGGGATGTTACGTTCAGCTAATGATTCATTAAAAAGCATAGTAAGGGGTAAGGCCAACAAGTCAGTTGTTTCTATCAAGAACCTTGATTGAATATTATCTGGTCCTGAACTAGTTGATTTTTTTTTTTTTTTTAGAAATAAGGCCTTTCTAATATCAGAACATTCTATTTTTGGTAGGGTTAGACCATTTTGAATCATTTGAAGAGAAAGAGCTGGTCTATTAAAGACCGAACAAAAATATTTGTTAAATTGATTTGCTGAATTATAATCATTATGAATAATAATCCCATCCTCTATTAATGGGCCAATTTTCCTATTATTATTCTTTTTGCTATTTATATAAGAGAATAATGATTTACTGCTAGATTTAGTAAGGGCCAGAGTAAATTCTAATTTAGATTTTGCTTGTTTAATCAGTTGTTTTAGTAATGATACTGCCGTTTTGTATTTATACTTAATACTGGTGCATTGATTTAACTTTAATTTTTTAAATAAACATTCTTTTAATTTGATTTGCTTCTGAATAGTCTTTGAAAACCATACAGGGATTTTACCTTTTTTATTGTATTTGACTTTAATGGGTACATGTTTCTTTTCCAAATCGAGTATAATTTGTTTAAATTCTTCCAATGCACTATTTATTGATCTGTCTTTGAATTTATTGTCCCAATTTATTTGATTAAGTTCAAGATTTATCAATTTAAAGTCAGATCTATTCTAGTTTTTGTGTGTAGTACTTGTAGTGAATTTAGAATTTTTGGTAATCATATTGAATTGAATTGTGATCGCTACTTCTAATTGGGGAGGTAATATATATGTTTGAAATTTTGTTTTCAACATTAGTTATAATAAGATCAAGTACATTATTACCCCGGTAGGGTGCCTTACTAACTGATCAAGGCCGCTGTCAATACATAGAGATGTTAATAGTCTTTCCTGTTCAGTTTTAGCTGTAAATGAGTCCCATTCAATTCCTGGTAAATGAAAATCTCCCTGTATCAAAATATCTTCTTTATTAGCCATATTGGAAATAAATTTAGTTAAATTAGTGGTATAAGAGACATCTGATGAAGGAGGTCTATAACAGACACCTATTGTAAGTTTTGTTGGCCCTTAAATTGAACTGTAACCCATAATGATTCATTACTTGTATTATTATTAACTTCATATGATGTGATGTCATTTTGCACAAATAAACACATGCCTCCACCTTTTTTATTTGTTCGATCTTTGTGGTATAATTTGGGATTACTCTTGACCACTTTGAAGAGGGGTCCCACCAGGTTTCTGTAATGGCAATTATTTCTAAATCCAACAATCTGCATTTAATTTGTAGTTCTGACATGTTTAAGTTATTTAATGATCTTGCATTAAAGGATAGGATATTGCATGAATTAGTTAGTTGCGTTCTTTAATTTTATTTAGAGAATTAGGGCCCTGCTTATTCTCCCCCCTAGGCTCTAGCTTAAATGTGTAGTGAGAACAGTTGATACTATTTTTCCCAACATGGTACTCCCCCTTCTGCTGAAGTGGAGACCATCCCAGCAAAAGGAGAGTCCCTACCACAAAACTTTTCCCAATATAGGATACAAACAATATCTTGTTTTAGATACCACAACCTCATCCAGTTATTTGTTTGATTTTATCTGAAATGGCTACTGTGGCTCTTGGTACAGGGAGAATCTCTGAAAAACATGCGGTACAACCCTTTTCTATTGTTTAATGCCACATGATCTTCCATTAATTGCAAGGTGTCTGTGTTCTGAATGTCATTTGTCCCTGCATGAATTATAACTAAGGGATTACGCCCTGTATCTGACAGTACAGAAGTTATCATTTTTGTTATATTTGAGACTTTAGCACCCCTAAAGCTTGAACATGTTTGATTTGTTTTATCGGGGTTACAGATTGCCCTATCAATATGTTTAATCATTGAGTCTCCCAGTACATACACTTGTCTTTGCGGTTCCTTGGTGTTGGTAACTTTGGCTGTATTCATACCAATAAGACTTGGAATGAGAAGTCTGGGGTAAAGAAGATACATCATTTGTTTTGTTTGTCAATGTATTGTTCCTTTTTGTATCTATTTATGCAGGGTACATTTTTTGTAACAACTGGGCAGGGTGGTGGTTCAAGATCTATGAGTAATGGTGATGTTACTGTATCTTTATTAACATCATTCCCTGAATCTAACCCATTTTCCTCTATTTTCTTCCTCTAGATTAGTATTTGTATTGAACTCATGTAAAAGAACCTGAAAACGATTCTGCATGGGAATTTGAAACTTGTCTGCTTTCCGTCCCTTTTTTTGGTGCTCTAGAAGTGGACACTAAGGCCCAGTCTGAGTTATATTTTTGTTCTTCTATATAGTCTTCTCTAACCCTTTTTCTTTGATTGTCTAAACAATTTTCTCTGTTAGATGTCCCTGTTACCAGTATGTGTTCTGATATAAGGATTTCAGTCTGGGTTGCTATATTAGTGTGTATATATATATATATATATATATATATATATATATATATATATATATATATATATATACACACACATACATATATACACATACACACACACATATATATACACACATACATACACACATATATATATATATATATATATATACATATACATATATACATACACACACACACACACACACACACACACATATATACCTGTTTACCAATCTCATGATCTACGCCTAAGCATGTCTGCCTGACTATTCTCTAGGTATAAGTCTTTCCCAAAAGCAGTTATTTCTTCCATGGTTTTATTAATAAGGCACTTATCACAAGTAAAACTAAGAATTGGGCTAGCTAGAACTACCGTTAGTTTATACATATGGCAGGCTGTACATTGTACGGCTATTTCTCCTTCCAAAGTCGTAATGGTAAGGTTAGTTTTTTCACCTGGGTAAGTGCTGTTTCCTGCAACAACTGTATGTTTAGAATTCATTATCCCTGTTTAACAGCGTTATTTAGAATCAACTAACTGTCTGCAAATTAACCGATTTTCTATCACTTATACAATGTAGTATAATATCCTTAACCTTTCTTGGACTATTATTGCAATCCATCTTGGAAATTGTGTGTTATTAAATTGCTGAATCGCTAATCTCACAAGGCATGTGCAGACGCAGAGCTAAGCTAAGTAGCTATATTTGACCTGGAAACTCTCTCCAAGGTCACACCGTACTCTATTCTTAAAATAGCTTTAAATGAATTTCAAAACTATTATTGTCGCTTTCAGTACTGTTTACAATCATTTTCCAACTACTAGACACACAGTCCCAGGAAATTCAGAAAAGGAAGTGTGAGTTTGCAGTTTCATCGGAACCCAAGAGAACTACAACTCCTCCTCTAATTTTCTGGAGGGATACAGGGCTCCAAAAACTGGATAGTATGCTGGCAAACAATACAAACAACGTATATATAGGATAACAGCTGATTTAGGAGCAGTAGACTGCTCTTGTGTGCATGATCACTTCTGCTTGCTAATCATATACATTCGCCCACTAACAGAGTGTACACAACACAGACAGAGTATATACTTTACCTGGCCTATACTCTCCCATTTCCCAGCTAAACACATGAAACACGCAGGGATGCACGTGTCTCTGTGCGTGTCTTCATGCGCGAATGACGTGCGCTCGCCCCACTCAAGCTCACCCTGCTCACTGCAGGGTAAGTATAAATAGTGATCCGAACTCGGAAGTAGTGGCGAGGGTTCACGGAGTTCGTGCACCAAGCTGCCTGACAAGTGAATTTAATAAAAGTAAGGCATATCGCCTAAATGTTTAAAAGGCACAATACAAGTATACAGCAGCTCAAGTCTGGACAGTAGCATCCCTCTACCCGATGTATATTACAGGGCTCTAGTACACAGACAAGTAAATCTGATTTAAATAGTTATTCTGCAGCCATATAATGCGCAGAGCAGTGTCTCTCACATCTAGCAGCAGTTATGCCAACTTGACATTCTCTTAAAATGGGTCTGATGTTCTTTCAGGAGCATGTGCTCAAGTCACATACAAAGGTGTAAAATTAACACATTTTAGTGGCCAAGTTGTTAAAACGTAAACAGAAACTAAGAAATACATTACAAACATTGAAAACCGCTAGAACAAAGGTTCCGCTTGACTGATGAAAGTAATATCTATAACCATGCAAAGTGTTAGATACCAGACTTTGGCCAGCAGTTGCAGACAGAAAGGAACTGGAGCTGTATGGTAATAGTGACATTACTGCAGTAGCCGACCACTTTTCAGCACTTTTGCAGCCTGAGTGTGACAGCACTCTGCTACTTGCAGAATGGCAAGAGTTTAAGATTTTTGCTCAAACCAATTTCATCAATCTTTATGCCTTTGCTATCTGGTCAAAGCTGGTATGTAAGTTCCAAAACTCTTATCCAAATCTGTTTAAGCTCGTCAATGTGCTGAGAGTATTTCCTGTTTCTAATGCAATTGTAGAAATGTGTTTTTCAACTATGAACAAAGTAAAAACTGACTGGAGAGCAAGTCTGGCAGAGGATACTGTAGAAACATTGATTCGCATTAAAAAGCAGGGGCCCCCCTCGAGCTGAATTCAACCCAGACAAGGCTGTAGACATTTTTAGTACTAAACCAGGATGTCCTGTGATTTGGTAGCTGAGGATAGTGGACCACTTCAGGTCCTTTCCCCCCCCTCAAAAAAAAAAAAAAAAAAAAAAAGGCAGGCCAAATTGCTGCTACATGCCTGGTGGAGAAGAGTAACAAATAGATTGCACCCAACTTGTTGATAACTGTGTGGCGATCACGGTCCCAGCCAGTTACTGTGTGGTCAGTCCCAGTCCCAGGGTATGTTGGAGCAGGGTTTTAATTTGTCACGGACTCACAATCACGATCACACTCACAAATTCACGGTCTGCTTTGGCAGACATCCTATCTCGGCTCTTAAAATGTATGTGCTACTGCACAAGAATTGCTGTATTCTGGAAATGGCTAAATAAAACAGATAGTCTCAGAAACTTGTGTAAATGTGTATTTTATCAATATAGAGCAAGATAAGTACACTGTATGAGGTTCTGAGCAAAAATATAAATTTTTGGTAATTGCTAATCATTTTTTACTGTGATTAGCGAAGGCCACTAATCAAGTCTCCAACACTAATTTATGCCTTGCACTGGAAGAAAAGATCAGAGTGCAGTGGGGGCAGAACGGGAAAGCCACATGGTAGGGTGGCAGGAAGAGTCAAGACCATTCCAGTGACAGAATGCTCAGTGGAAACTGCATAAGTGTGGATACCGAACAGAGTCTAGGTAGTTAGAACTGCAGGTTTCCCAAGATGCAAACAGGTCAATGGTTGGGGGAGAGTAATTGAAGCCATCACCCAAAACATTCTGATGTACAGACCACATGTGGGCAGTCTCCCAGGTGGCTGAGGCCATTAGTCAACCTGTCACCACCAGCAAGATGGGAGGAAAACAACAAAGTGTTGAGAATGGATGCAAATGACTCTGTCCAACGATTCTTCACAGTCTGGAGGAATGGGCTCCCCAACTGTTCACACAGAACAAGGCCATGGTGCTGTCTGTGTAAAAGCAGATCAGATGACAAACCTTTGTTGATGATAATGTTTGTAATGCCGGACAGATCACGATCAACTCAAGTAAACCGATGTGCAGCTGCTGCTTCTGTTGAATCCACAGTCCACGTGCCCCAAGTCCCCCAGATACGCTCCCCAACCCAGTAGAGGCATCAATGGTCAGGCACAGCATCTGGTTCAGCTGGACAAAGGGTAACCCCTTCTAATGTCCAGGGCTGTACCCCAGTGTAACCCTTAGGTACCTTGTATATGACTGTAACCTATTATAAGTAATATTATTATGTAACCTATGTGTTCTCCATGTTTAATCTTCTGCACCTGCACTGTTCTCACTGCTGTAACCACACTATGTAACTGTCTACCCCCCTGCAATGAGGTGCCTTTGTAAATGAGTCCATGACTCAAAGGTTGTAAATCTGACTTTTCTAATAAATAAATAAATAATGGCTACTTCAGAGCCAAACACAGAGAAACAGCATTGGGTATGGGACGAGAGAGAGAGTAACCAGCTGAGACAAGAACAACCTCTGGGTTTTAAGCTCTCAACAGAGGTGATGCATCCAAAGTCAAGCCTACTGGACAACAAAGCCTGCAAACAGAGCAGAACCACATCTGTAGTTATACACCTCGAGCCTACCTCTGCCTCGCGCTATGGTGAGATGCAGATGGTGCTTCCACTGTTAAGCCACGCCCATAAGACAAGAGGCCTTCTGATGCTTGAAAGGATAGGAGTTTTTCACTATCCACTGCCCACAAAGCAGGATAGAAACATAGAAACACAGAATTTGGCGGCAGATGGGGGACCGCTTGGCCCACCCAGTCTGCCCATTTCCCTACCTACTGGATAAGCTGCAGATCCTAGTTAACCAGCAGCCTACTTCTTTCTACCCCCACCCCCAGAATTGCCTTATGACTATCCCATGCATGCTTGAATTCCACCACTGATTTTGACTCACTACAACCTCCTCCGAAGGCCATTCCATGCATCCACAACCTCTGTGAAAAAAATACCTTTAAATTACCTCGGAGCCGCCCCCATCTTCAAATTGTGCCCTCTTGTTCTTGCACACTTCTATTTTTGAAAGATGCTACCCTCTTGGACTTTGTTGATTCCTTGAGGTACTTGAAAGTTTCTATCATGTCCCCTCTCCCTCCTTTCCTCGAGACTATACATATTAAGCTCCTTAAGTCTCTCTTCATATGTCCTCCGGTGCAGATCCTGCACCATTTTAGTTGCCCTCCTCTGGACAGCTTCCATCCTGTCTATGTCTTTGGAGATTGGGTCTCCAGAACTGCACACAGTACTCAGGACGGGGTCTCACCAGCTGTCTGTACAGAGGATAATAACTTCCTGTTTTCTAATGGTGATGCCTCCCTATGCATCCCAGTATCCCCAGCCCTCCTTGTTGCCTTCTCACATTGCTTGCCCACCTTTAGGTCATCTGATATGACTACCCCCAGGTCCCTTTCCATTTTTGTTGTTGTTAGTATCTCACCCCCATTGTGTACTCTTCCCCTGGGTTTTGTTTCAGGTGCATTACCTGTACTTCTAGCATTGAATCTAAGCTGCCATACATTTGACCATTCCTCTAACCTTGCCAAGTCCCTTCTCATCCTTTCCACCCCACCCTGTGAATCAACTCTGTTGCAGATCTTAGTGTCATCTGCAAAGAGACATATTTTTCCTTCCAGTCCTTCTGCAATGTCGCTATAAAACATTGAAGAGGACTGGTCCTAATATTGAACCCTCGGTACCCCACTAGTAACCCTCCTTTCTTCTGAGTGGACTCCATTTACTATTACTCTCTGTGTCCTATTCTCCAGCCAATTCTTTACCCAGGCTGTCATCTTGGGACCCACTCCCAGGCTGGCTAACTTGTATATTAATCTTTTGTGTGGGACTGTGTCAAATGCCTTGCTAAAGTCTAGGTAGGCCATGTCCACAGCCCCTCCCTGATCTACTACTTTGGTCACCCAGTCAAAGAAATCTATCAGATTCGACTGGCATGACCTTCCCGCTGTGAATCCATGATGCCTAGGGTCCTGTGCCCTCTGGCCTCTAGATACTGGACAATTCTTTCCTTTAGAAGTGATTCCATCATTTTCCCTATCACTGAGGTTAAACTAACAGGTCTATAGTTTCCTGCTTCTGCCTTGCTTCCACTTTTGTGAAGGGGAATCACATCTGCCCTCCTCCAGTCCTCGGGTACCACCCCATCCTCCCATGATTTGTTAAAGAGAGTAGTCAGTGGTGTCACTAGTTCTACCCTTAGTTCTTTTAGAATTCTGGGATGAATCCCATCAGGCCCATTGCTTTGTCCACCTTCAGTTTTAAGAGTTCTTTCAGAACCCTTTCTTCTGTAAATGGGCTAGTATCAACTTCTGTATCCAGAGTGTTACTACTGTTTGTTTTATGTACCTCCCTCTTCCCTTGTAAATACTGAGCAAAAATATTTGTTTAGTATCTGCCTTTTCACAGTCTCCCTCTGCCCACCCTCCTCCCCTTTATTAAGCCTCACTATCCCTCCCTTGGTCTTCCTTTGCTCCCTGATGTACCTATAAAAGGTTTTATCCCCCTTAACTGAGTTGGCTATCTTTTCCTCGGTTTGGGCCTTTGCTGTTCTGACTGCCAGGATGGCAAATAACCGGAGTATCTGGCTTATCCCACATCCAGTGTGCCCGCCATGCACATTCTACTGCCCCATTGGTCAAGGCGCTTGAGACTCCTTGCCTGCTGAATAAGTAGCAGGAGAACCTGTCTTCTTGCACTTCTGTTTTACTGTGCCGACCACCAGGTCTGAGGCTTCCAGTCCTACAATGAAGGCTTAAATCCCTTCATACGGACTGCATATTGGCAGTGTCCACAGTGAGGGACTGACCCAGCAGAAGCTGGCCAAGACCCCACTACTTCCACCAGATCAAATACAGCATCTTCGATCAGTATAGCTAGGAATGAAGGGAATTTCTTGGACAGGACTGCCAAGTGTTTGTACTTCCCCATGGCCACAAACTCCTTTAAGGGGACATCAAAGAAGAAAAAAATTACTTACCATAGTAAACTGTTCCAGGGGATTCCTCAGTATGCTTGACTAATGCAGTGATGCCAGCTGGGTTCAGCTGCCCCAGAGGTGGAGTTTATGCTAATGATGCCAAGAATTAGACTATCAGGTTGCAGTAAGAGAGTGCTGTCTGTAGCTGGAGCTGTGAGTCAGTAAGATTCATTTCAAAGCTTGAGGGGAAAAAAGCCCCTGAATCTCAAACTATCTTAGCAAAAAGTAAAGAAAAAGAAAAAAAAGAGAAGCTCACCGATTGGTGAACTATTTATATTGCGGAAACTGTGAAACATTGCATAAGGAAAAACTCGTACAGAAGAAAAATTTGACCAAAGGCATGGACTGCAGAACTAAGCTCAGCCAAGTAATGTGGGGGGAGGCTGGGTGGGAGGTCAAGCATACTGAGGGATTCACTGGAAGAAACAATATTACTACGGTAATTATTTCTCTTTTCACCTTAGGAATCCCTCAGTATGCTTGACTAATGCAGACTACAAAGCAGTGTAGTTGGGAGGAGGGAACAGAACCTATTTAGGATACAGTTTCCGCCAGACTGCAGTGCCAAATCTGGCATCTGATTTGGATTGTACATCCAAGCAGTAGTGCTTTTTGAAGGTGTGGACTTAGGGGCAGAGTCCCGGCGGACGCCAGAGGAGCCGGCGTCCAACTTCGAGGGTCCCTCGTTGGAGGCGGGCCGAGGATGTGAAGAGGCCAGTCCGAGGGGATGCCGTGCCGCCGCCGGGTCGGAGGCGACTTACTGACCTTCTCCCGGCGGTACTGGGGCTGAAGCCTTTGCCCGAGGCACCCGGCGGCTCAAACGCGAACTCTGACGGTGGGCCGACGCCTCCAAAGCCTTGGAGGCTGTTGGGTCGGGCGGTCTCCCGAGGGACGTTATTTTGCCGCTGCCCGCTGGAGTCGCGGAGGAGAGCCTTTCCCGTGCCTCTTTGTCTCGCTCTTGTGTCCTTCAGGGAGGTCAACCGTCAAGCTTCTTCAGCTCCTTCTCCATCGTGGACATCTTTTTTGAGGAGATGGGCTTTAGAGACTGACATGCGTCGCTCTGCGGGTGGCCACGGCTGAAATGAAGGCAGCTGCGACACTTGTCGACCGCGGTCAGGGCCTAAACAGAAAAGGAAGAGGAACTGACCGCCTTTTGTGAGGCAGTTAGGCCGTGACGAGTCACACATTTTGAAGGGGACGCATATCGACGCTCACCTGACGAAGAAAATACAAAATACTGATACTTTTCGAAAACCGACGAAGCAACAGGACTGAGCGCTATGAACTTCACCGCGAGTTGCTAACGAGCTGATGGTGGGAAAGAATTGGAAGGCGGGCGCCTGGGGACGCTTCTTTATACCGACGCCATCTGACGGTCACCTGATGTGGGGCAGTCCCCGCCAGGGACTGCTAGCTAGAATTTTTCTGTGGGTCCTGCCAGTCGGCGTCAGTTCTATATAATACTATGCAAGAGCCCTCGGCAAGATCTTACCGTAACAGTAGATCTTCGAGAGGCTCTGCAGGTAATACATATAGGACTGATGCCGCAGGTGGCAGGACCCCACGGAAAAATTTCTAGCTAGCAGTCCCTGGTGAGGGACCGCCTACGCCACGTGACCGCATCAGAGACGCGTATAAAGGGGCGGTCCCGATGCCCGCTTTCCAGTTCTTTTCCGCCACAGGCCTGAAAGAGTCCGGAGAGAGGAGCAGATATTTCCCAAATGGAAAAGGAGCTGAAAAAGCCTGGGGATGGAGGGCGGATAGATTATTTATTGCAAGAGCCTCTCGAAGATCTACTGTTACGGTAGTTTTACGTAACTGTACTATCTTACTTTGAGAGGGCTCTTGCAGTAGGTAATTACATATAGGACTGAATCCAAGCAGTCTGGAACAAAGAAAAGGCACCGGAGTGAGGAAAACTACTCAAGAAGTAAGTTCTAGCTGTGCAAGCCTCAAGATAGGAGGCCTTGCAAACAGCTAGTCCAAGCCTGCTCTCACGGGCGAGAGGCAATATCCAAACCAGAGTGTTTCGTAAAGGTATGGATGGAAGTCCAGGTGACGGCAGCGCAGATGTCTGCCGCAGACACATTCTTGAAATAAGCCGCAGAGGCAGCTACTCCTCTTGTGGAGTGGCCTCTCACTTGACCCGGGAGTGTCTTGTGGTATTTGTCATAACAGAAAGTGATGCAATGAGCCAACCACTTAGACAGACATTGCTTGGAAACAGCATTGCCTTCCCTTTTGTGAGCAAAAGAGACGAACAACTGATCAGTCTTTCTGAGATCCTTCGTCCTGTTTGTGTAGTATCTCAGAATCCGGTGAACATCCATAGTATGGAGTAAATATTCCCCTTGATTAGAGTACTGTGTTAAAAAGGCAGGTAGCTCTATGGACCGATTTAAGGTAGATTCTGCTACTACTTTAGGTAGAAACTTAGGATTCATGTGAAGAGCAACTCGTTCCTTGTGAAAAATCAAGTAGGGGATTTTACACATCAGGGCCTGGAGCTCAGAGATTCTTCGAGCCGAAGTTATGGCCACCAAGAAGAGCCGCCTTCCATGAAAGAAACTTCAAATCTGCAGAACCTGCAGGTTCAAGGGAGGAAGGCAAGTTTCTCGAGAACAAAATTCAAGTCCCAAGGGGGCAGGAGTACGGATGGGGGCCTTAGATGGAGAACACTCTGAGAAAGGTCTTGGAGACCTCCAGTTGAGCAAAGGCCTTGTTTATGTAGGGAACATGATAGGCTCAAATGGCCGCCATGAGTACCTTCAAAGAGGAATGGCTGAGACCCAGGTAGAACAGATGACGAGATACTCCAGCAGAAGCTCGCTGAACAGGAGAAAGGTTCCAAGTTCTTGGAAGCAGCCCAAATAGTGAATCTTTTCCACTTTATGGCATAAGCGGATCTGGTGGAGGGTTTTCTGGCCTCGACTAAAATCTCTGCCACTTTGGGAGACGCTCCAAAACGGGATTGGGCTAGGTCTGCAGGAGCCATGCATGCATGCAGTTGAAGGGATTTGAGGCCTGCATGGACCAGGGTCCCCTGATCCTGGGTCAACAAACCTCGAGATAGAGGAAGAGGAAGAGGAGGATCCTCTGAATATTGTAGGAGAAGAGAGAACCAGATTTGCCTGGGCCAGAAAGCAGCAATCAGAATAATTTTCGCTCCTTCTAAAGCTAGTTTATGCAAGACTCGTGGGATAAGAGGAATTGGGGGAAAGGCATAGACGAATCTGTCCTTCCAGTCTAGAGACAGAACGTCGCTCCAGAAAGCGCCTCACACTTGAACGAGTGAGCAGAAGGTGGGAAGTTTTGCGTTTAGAGGGGATGAGAACAGGTCGACCTGTGGTGTTCCCCAAAGTTGGAAGATATTGTCTAGGACCCCTTGGTCCAGTTCCCACTCGTGAGTCAGAGCAGAAGAGCGACTTAGCTTGTCTGCCAGGGTGTTGTCGACTCCTGGAACGTGAATCGCTGTGAGATGAAGGTCGTGTTGTGTTGCCCAATCCCAAACCCTCACTGCCTCCCTGCATAAAGGGTAGGACCAAATCCCTCCCTGCTTGTTGATGTACCACACCACGCACATGTTGTCCGTCTGGACGGCTAGGTGGCCAGGAAGGATGTATTAGTGAAAGGCTTGGAGAGCATACAACACTGTCCGAAGCTCGAGCACATTGATGTGGACAGCTTGTTCTAGCCTGGACCAGGAGCCCTGGGTCCGATGAGGGCCTAGATGGGCTCCCCAACCTTCACCTGAGGCGTCTGTGGTTAGAGTCTGGGAGGGGGAGAATGAAAGAAAGGAACCCCCCGAAACAGATTCTCTCAAACTATCCACCACTGCAAGTCTCGCATCATCGCCGAGGATATCAGAACTGAGTGATCTAGGTCGTTCACTAGCTGATCCCACTGAAAGCGTAGAGTCCACTGAGAGATCCTCATGTGGAGTCGAGCGCGAGGGACCGTCGGGATAGCAGCCGCCATGAGCCCGAGAAGGCGAAGGACCGACTTGCCAGACCATCCCTGGGGTCGGACAACAGATTTATCTGGGTCTGAAGGGAGGCGCCCTGTCCAGAGGCAGGAAGGCCTTGCCCATGGTCATATCGAGGATCGCCCCAATAAACTGTAGCTGCTGGGATGGGTCCAGATGAGACTTGGAATGGTTGATGGTAATACCCAGGCAGGCAAAAACCTGCTGGGTAAGGGAGAGCAAACGCAGGAGTTCCTCCCTGGACGAGGCCACCAGGAGCCAGTCGTCCAGGTAAGGGAAAACCTGTACTCCCTTGGTACGCAGGTGGGCCGCTACCAAAACGAATGCATTTGCGATGAGATGGGCGAATGGGAATGTGCAGATAAGCATCCTGCATATCCAGAGCACAAAGCCATTGACCCGCCAGAGAGGGGCAGAAGGCTCTGCAAGAGCATTCTGAATCTTTGTACTTACATAAAGATTCAGGGAACTGAGATCTAAAATTGGTCTGAGATCTCCTGCCTTCTTTTGGACCAGGAAGAATGGGAATAGTAACCAGCCCTGAAGATGAAGGGGACGGGTTCTATCGCTTGTTTCAGCAGAAGAGCAGAGATTTCCTCCTGACCAAAGGAAGATGTTCCTGTGAATACGGCGACTTCCAGAGGTGGTGGCGGGGTGGTTTCTGAAGAACCTATGAGTATCCTTCTGTATGAGCTGGAGCACCCAAGAATCTGTGGTTATCCTCTCCCATCCTGGAAGGTGGAGGGAAAACCTCCTCCTACTGTCCTCCGGGAGTCCGAGGCAGTGGGAGAGGAAAGGAGTCAGGTGGTGGGGGAAGTACGCAGCTGAAGCACCCGCTTGCTTTTTTGGGGGCTTAGCAGCCGCGAGTTCGACGCTTTGTGGCCCGCTTCCTGAGGTTTCGCTATTGACCCATTCAAGTAAAAGGGACAGCGCTTGCTGCTGATGGGTACATGGAATCAACTGACTTCAGAGCCGCCCTCTGTAAATCGGTAATGATGTCCTTTACATCATCCCTAACAGCACCGACTGGAAGGGTATGCTCTGGATAGCAGATTGCACCTCCGGGACCAGACTCTGACATGTGGAGCCAAGCATGACAACAGAGGCCAAACAGCGAAAGCTGAGCTCCGCCCAGCAGTGTCCACTGCGTCGTATGTCGCACGTAGCATGTGTCGACTGGCCGAATGAGCAGAGCAGACGAGATCAGCCAACTCCTACTTGACTTGGGAGTCAGGCAAGGAGTCCAGCTTGGCTTCTGCCTAAGTAAGGATGGCCTTCTGGTAGTCCCCCATGTGGCCGACATAGTTCAGGACCCTAATCCCCAGTGTGGAGGAAGCGTAACTTTCTCCCATACTGGTCCAGAAGGTGAGATTCCTTATCAGGAGGTGACGAGCTAAGATGTTTTGGGTTCGCCGACCGGCCATGAGCGGCGCTAATCACGACGGAGTCGGCACGAGGGTGAGAATCCAGGAAATCAACACTTCTGGAGTCTGATAGCTCCTGTCTGACTTGGTTAGAAGCGGAGCTGTGCCGACGGCTGTATCCATATCGTGGTATCAAGGTCAGCGTGAGGCTCTCATCCAGGGTGGCACCAATGTAGGAGCTGTCATGGGCAGATCCAGATGTTCAGCAAGATTCAGACGCTGAGGATCTGGTTCCAGGGAGCGCCACTGATGAACCTCCTGGATTTCTAAGCAACCCGTGAAAGAAGTATCCTCGGAGCAGTCCTGGCCGGGCTTCGATGGAGAGCGAGGCCTTGCCCTCTGGAGCAGCCACGAGAGTCCGAGAGTGAGAGGAGGATGAATAAAGAGAAAGACCCTTTCCAACCCAGGGAGGAACGGACTCTTGGGAGTCCCCTGGGAAGATGCTCTGCCCTCTCTGGATCCAGACGGAAGAACCCTGGAGTCCAGAGGTGGTGAGGAGGTAGCCGCCTTGGGCGACGGGAACCTGGGACGGCACCATCGCCAGAAGGCTCTCGACCTCTTGGTGAGCTAAGCCTCAGCCTCAGCTCACCAGGAGGCCAGAGTCTCAGGTCCACCGGGCTGCCCCGAGGGCGGTGGAGGAGGAGGGGAGGTGGGGATAAAAATACCGGTTATACCTGTAGAGCTGTATCCAAAACAGCGCAGGTAGCCCGCGTCGGATACTGGGGCGTATACCGCGGCATCAGGAAGCCTGGCATCGAGTACTGTGGTGCCGATACTGCATTCTCGGCACACCGGGCGCAGAATAAGACAGAGGATACCTGGAGCCAGGAGGGCTGCCAGAGCCGAACAGCTGGGAATGAAAAAGCAGTGGAGAGCCCGGAGGGTGGAGGGCCTGATGAGAGCAGGAACACCGGAGTCGGGTGGTGTCACGCCAGGGCCTACGAGCAGAGGCCCTGGGCGCTGGGGTACCGGGACGCCGGAGGGGCCGGTGTCTGGGAGAGCCGACGCCAGGTCCAGCCCAGATGGAGGAAGGACTGACTGAGGTAAAAGATCCCCAGCTTCACCCGGGACGGAGGGAAAGTCCCCGGTTCAGGTGTGGGGGGACTCTGTTCCCCAGACGGCAGCGAAGGCTGCGTGAACCGAACGACGGATTATTGAGGGGTCCGCCGGTTCCTTCACTGCCGGACATCGGACGCAGCCGATATGAGGCTTAGAGGCGCATTTCCGCGGGCGCCGGAGAAGCCGACGTCTCACCTACCAGGTCAGCCACCGGAGACAGGCCAAGAGGGAGACTGGCTCTGGTCCGGGGTGGAGGAGGTTATGCTGCCCCGGAAGGTCGGACATCTTACCAGCCTCTCCGGCGGACGCCAGAGGAGCCGACGCCCGGCTTACCGGAGTCGCCCACAGTGGTAGGCCGCGAGCCTGCGGCCGAACCAGGGGCGGAGGCCTCCAACTGCTGAGAGGCACCCGCAAGGCCCAAACGCGAGCCAGATGGGCGGGCCGACGCTGCCTCAGAAACCTCTGAGGCGGCCGTTGAGGAGCAATCCCCCGGAGGGGATGTTACCTGCATCCCAGCGACTCTCGAGGGAGATGCGGTGGAGGAGCCTTTGTCCCGGTGCCTCTCCTTGTCCTTCTTCCGATGGCCTTCGGGGGAAGTGGACGCCTGTCTCAGTTTTTTAAGCTCCTTCTCCATAGAGCTCATTTTCTCCTTTAAAATATGGGCTTCCAGGGATTGCTGCCGCCTTTTTCAGGTAGCTGCATTAAAGCTGAGGCAATGCTGGCACTTCTCGACTGGGTGATCAGGGCCTAGGCAGAACAGGCACAGCGAGTAGCCGTCCTTGTGTGGTAGTAGGGCGCCGTATGAATTGCACTTATTCTTGTGCTCGGAGGGTGTAGGGGACGACACACACTGACAGTCGAAAAAATAGAGTTTTTCCGGTAAAAAAAACGACGAAGGAAGGGCTGACAAAGCACAAACTTTTCCACGAGGCGCTGCATGAGCTAACGGCGGGAAAGAACTGGAAGGCGGGCGCCCAGAACTGCCCTTATACCAACGCCTCCTGACGCCGGTCACCTGACGTGGGGGCGTCCTTCGCCAGGGACCGCTAGCTAGAAATTTTCCAGGTCCTGCCGCTGTCAAGGCCAGTCCCATATGTAATTATCACTGCAATATTCTCTCAAGTAAGATCTCCTGTTACAGGTGAATAACCTATATTTCTAGGACATGGATATGTTGTTCATCCACACTGTCTGGCAGACTCTAGCAGTTCTCCTGAGGAGGGGCAAGGCACACTCCTACTTAGGAAATAAAGACTGGAGACCGAGGTCCCAAAACCAGCATCCTGGCGTGACTCAAGGTCGATGTGGGTACTGGGTGATGAAGGTGTGTGCCACTTCAGATAGCAGCCCTGCAGATTTCCTGATAGGGACATCCTGGAAGCAGCCAATCGATGCAGCGGTATGTGCGGGCAGAATTCTCTTATCCCTCGGAGGCTCCATGCCCAACTTATAGCAGAGATCTATGCAGGAGGTGACCCATCTGCCTATCGTCAAAGCAGCTTGCCAGGTCTGCCAGGTGCGGCTTCAGCATAGGTGACAAACAGCCGGCTCCTTGTAAAGCAAGCGCCTTTAGGGTCTAAAGCATGAGCCTATATACGGTCTCAGAGTGTGATTGGGGTAGAACACCGGCAGAGTCAACACCTGGTTAAGGTGAAACTCCGACACCACCTTCGGAAGGAACTTCGGGTGGGGGCGCAGGACAACCTTGTCCCTGTGGAAGACCAGATAAGGACTAGATGGAAAGCACCTGGAGCTCCCCCATCCTTCTAGCTGACGTGATAGCCACCAAGAAGGCAGTCTTCCACAACAGGTGAGAGATGTCACACCTGTGCATCGGTTCGAATGGCTTGCCCATGAGCTTAGCCAATACCAGCAGTAGATCCCACGGAGGTGGAGGTTCTCGCACTGGAGGGCATATGTGATCAAGGCCTTTGAAAAAGCGCCCAACCACCTTCTCCTGCGCCACCGACTGCTTCCCAGCCCGCGCCCGATAAGCAGAGATGGCTGCCAGGTGCACCTTAAGGGTCGTCGACTGAAGCCCTTGCTGAGAAAGGGACCACAGGTAGTTCAGAATGCTTGCCAAGGAGCAGAAGGAAGGGTCCAGGCCCTTGCCCTGACACCAAATGGAGAATCTCTTCCATTTGAAGGCATAGCATTTTCTGGTCGACTCCTTACGGGACGCCTCAACGATGTTGAGGACTCGTCGGAAAGAGACCCAAGGCCTGGAACTCTAGCCGCTCAGGAACCAGGCAGTCAGGTGCAGGGATTGAAGGTCCAGATGGAATACCTTCTGACTGACTGAGATCAGGTCCGGGCGGGCAGGGAGCCACCTCGAGCCTGAGCTGAGACTGAGGAGATTCTGACTAGAACTGGCGGGGCCAGTCTGGGGCTACCAGAATCACCTGCACCTTGTCCCTCCTCGCCTTGAGAAGCACTTTGTGGATCAAGGGAAATGGGGGAAAAGCGTAGAAGAGGCCCGGGGTCCACAGCCTCGAGGAGGCATCCCCCTGCAGTGAGCCTTGCTGAGGGGGCGGGCATGAAACAGTCTCAGCTTTGCATTCTCCCTGGAGGCAAACAAGTCCACCTGAGGCATGCCCCAGTGGGAGAACAGATCTTGCACTACTCCGGCAGGAGAGACCACTCGTGGGACGCAGCCCCTATCCAGCTTAGGGCATCGGCCAGAGTGTTGGAGGCTCCTGCCACATGGATGACAAGGAGATCCGCCTCCAGGCTGCGCACGAGTGACCAAATGCGGAGAGCTTCCCTGCACAGAGGCATGGAGCGCGTCCCACCCTGGCGGTTTAGGTAGTACATGGTCATAGTACTGTCCATCCGGACCTGGACCACTTGACCCCGTAGAAAATGAGTGAAGGCGGTGAGGGCTAGATGAACCACTCTAAGCTCCAGCAGGTTGATGTGGCATCAGGACTCCTGAGGGGACCAGAGGCCGTGCGCTCTGTGTTCCCCCAGATGGGCACCCCAACCCATCAGAGAGGCATCGATCGATAGAGAGACCGTCGGCTCAGGGCGGACGAATGGGATGCCCTCCTGCAGGTGTGCTGGAACAGTCCACCACTGGAGAGCGCTCCACATCCCCTGGGTCACTGTCACTAGCTGATCCAGAGGATCGGAGTGCTGTGACCATTGGCTGGCCAGCCCCCATTGAAGCGGACACATGTACCAATGGCCCCAACGGACCACGCCGGTGCAGGCCGCCATGAGGCCCAGGAGGTGCAGGAAGTCCCGGGCAGGGCTTAATTGCCCAACCTGAAATGATTGGGCAAAGAACCTCAGCCCTGTCCGCTGGGAGCCATGCTCTGGCTCGTAAAGTCTAACTCTGCCCCGATGAATTGGATCACCTGCTTTGGCACGAGTTCCGACTTGGCTTCGTTGATGAGGACGCCAGCCTGAGAGCAAACCTGGAGGGCCAGATCTCTGGACCGCTCCACCTCCGCTCTGGAGGGGGCTGCAATCAGCCAGTCGTCCAGGTAGGGGCACACCCGACCCTTCGGCCGCGAGGAATGCTGTCACCACTGCCATGCATTTGTGAAGACCCTGGGAGCTAGGGAAAGGCCAACGGCATGGCCCCGAACTGTAGAGGATCCCTCTGCCCTGAAGTGGAGGAATCTCCGTGGGACGGATGGATTGGGACGGAAAGAACGCGTCCTGAGGTCCAGAGAACAGAACCACACGCCTTGTTCCAAGGATGGGATTATCTGAGCCAGAGTGACCATCCTGAAGGTCCGAGACCTTAGGAACCTGTTCAAGTCGCAGGTCGAGAATGGGCGCCAGCCCTCTGTCCGCTTTTGGGACCAGGAAGTACCTGGACACAAATCCCGGGTCTGAGGAGGATCCGCCACCTCTGATCACCTCTTTCCGAGGAGCAGGCGATATCGGTCGGCGAGCCGACAGAGAGCTGCGGACTCGCAGCCTCGAGGGGCGACGGCTTGGAAGGGCGGGGCCTGTTTGAACTCAGGCAGGCCCCTTCCTACCACCTCCAACACCCAGTGGTCCATGGTGATAACGGACCAGGCAGAAAGGAAGTGGTGGAGCCGTCCCCCCATGGGGGGAACCCACGGGTGGAGTGACGAGGCTGGGGGCGACACCCCTCAACCCGTCACTGGGCAAGCTTGGAGGAGGGACCGGCCGAGGGACCACCTGGGCCTCTTCCTCCCTGCTTCCTATTAGAGGAAGATGCAGGCTTGGCTTTGGGGTGCGAAGCACGTGCCTGCTGGCCCTGGTGCTGTTGGGCAGGACGTGCCGCAGGCGCAGAAGGGCGAAAGGACTTATGTTGTCGTCGATGGCCCTCGTCCTTCTGGGTGGAGGTGACCAAGTCCAGAGTGGCATTGAACTTTTCGATCCGCTGGAGGTGACCTTCCACCCAGGGTCAAGAGGTCAGTCCCCAGGAAGGGGACATCTGCCAGTTTATGCTGGGTATCCGCCGTGAAGGTGGATATCCTCAGCCATGCTCTGCGGCACATGGCCACTGTGGCTGCAACTGATCTGGCACAGAAGTCTCCAATGTCCAGAGCCATTTGGAGCTGCTGTTTTGCCACTGCCCTTCCCTGGTCCCGTACCTGCTTGACCGTGGTCTGCAGGTCGGCCGGGAGATGAGGGATCACCTCGTCCAGGGAGCCCATGAGGGCGTGGGAGAAGTGTGCCACCAACACGGCCAAGCTGGTCTGAAGGAGGCCAAGGGAGGATGCAGCGTACACCTTGCGCCTGCATAGTCCAGCTTTTTGGACTCCTTGTTGGGGGCTTATCCATCCATAGCGCTCCCCGGAACGCCGAAAATGCTCGGTGACCAACCCCTTGACGGAGGGGTGTTCTGAAAAAACCGGACAAAGAGCCGGTAGGGACCACATACTTCCTTGCCATCCTGGCCGAAGGCGCAGGACAGGAAGCCGGCCACTGCCGAAGCTCCAAGGCTGGGCCAACAATGGCTTCAGCCACTAGAAAGGCCTCAGTGGGTGAATCCCCTCGTTCCAGTATCTCCGTCCGGGGATATTTGGCCCATTTGGATATGGGCTCGAGCTGCATCCCGTTGGACTCCGAGATGAGCCGAAGCAGACCCATAAAGGACTATGGGCTTTCATCCATCGACTGGCCCCCGGAGGACTCCAGGTCAATGGGCCTGGAGAACAGGGAGGAGTCGTCGGACTCCGAGGAGTCCGCGAAGAGCTGCCTGGGGCCAAAGCCACCCTCCACCTGCCGAGGACGGTTGGGAGTGAGGGTGACCGGCAACCTGTGGGGCAGTCCCTGACCCAACCAAGAGTCCTTGGTCGGCGCCCCCAATTTCAGTTGTGGAGGTGAAGGTTCCACCACAATCGGTGGGGCAGCTGGTTTCGGCTGAACAACTGGCCCAGGCTTAGGCACCTCGACTACAGCAAGGGGTTGTTTTGGCCGCTCAGGTGACAGCCACTTGATGGCCGGGGAAGGCGGTGGCGTCAGCTTGTTCCCAGACAGAAGTACTGCTGCCACATCAGGTCCTCGTAGCGCCAACGCACATTTGCAGGCCGCTTCCTCTTCCGAGAGGAAGACGAGGATGAGCGGCGGTGCCGCTTACCATGTGCCAGACCTACCGATGTCAGCGGATCGGGCTGGACCGAGACGATGTCCCAGACAGTGACCAAGATCCTCAGTGTTTCCGAGGACGGGTCTGGGAAGGGGCGGGGGACAACCGCTCTTCCCTTGGCTCAGAAGCCTTGACCGGGGACTCTGGCACAGGAGGCGCAGACAAGTCCTCGGTTTCCACCGAGGGAACCGGTGAAGAAGGGTTGTCGGCTTCACCAGTCGACAGCCCGTCCGACGGGTTGAGAAAAATCTCGACCGCATTGACGGGTGTCTCGGCCAGCTGAACTGACAGGGACACCGTGAAGCCAGTGGCCTTAGCCGCAACCTCGACTGAAGTAGAGTGTCGACTGTCCGGGGAAGGGGACCTCTCCTGCTCCCACGAATACCGACGGTGGGACTTACCTTTCGAGTCCTTCTTTTTGGACCGAGAAGAATGTACTGATGGCCCCTCTCCCTTCGTGGAAAGGGACTGGCAAAGCTCCTTAAAAGAAGCTGTGTAGGAGGATCCCAAAGAGCGGGATAAATGCCGCGACCGAGGAAGAGGATGATGTGGCCTGTGCTGCCTCCTCCTCGAGGGCGATCATCTGCTCGAGTTGCTCAGCCGAGCCAGCCAGCGTGGACACCGTCCAACTGGCCTCCTTTGACTTCACCGGCGGGTAGCGCTTCTCAGGGCACCCAAGCTGTAACCGGGCAGTGCGGTCTTCCTGGACGTTGGCCAAAAACGAACGGCATAACTCGCAGGCCTGCGGGTCATGGTCTACGCCGAGGCAGCAGACGCACGTGGAGTGTGGATCCATCCTGGACATTTTCTGCCCACATGGGCACCGCCGAAAACCGGAAGTCGATCTGTCCATCGCAGCCATGAGGGAGTAATTTGACCGAAGTCTTGAAAATTTAAGAATAAGTTTCAGGCGAACCGAAGAATTAGGATCCAGTCTATACACAAAGCGTTAAGGAGGGAACCTGAGCTTCCAAGCGGTAAGGAAGATCTGGTGTCATGGGGCAGAGCCGAGAGTTTTACCATCCAGGTGGGTGGGAGGAGCCAGCTTGAAGACCTTCCAGCAAGATTTAAAGCGGCAAGGAACCTGCCACACAGTGTGGATGAACAACATATCCATGTCCCTAGAAAGAGTGCTTTCCAAGAGAGAAAGCACAAATCTCAAGTTACGATTAGCTCAAAAGGAGGTAGGGTCAACTTTTTCAAAATAAAATTCAAGTTCCAAGCCAGGACAGGAAAATGGATTGGGGGTTTCAGATGTAGAATGCCCCAGAGGAAGTATGGGAGACATCCAGTTGAGCAATAGTGCGGTCACCCACGGGCTTGTGGAAGGCAGAAATAGCTGAAAGGTGGACCTTAAGGGAGGAAGACTGGAGGTCTGAGTCCGACAAAGAGATCTGGTAGTCCAGGACATGCTTCACTGGGTAGGTGAAGGGACAAGGGAACATGTGGCAGCCCAGATGGTAAACCATTTCCAATTAATGGCATAAGTGACGAGTGGAGGGCTTGTGAGCGGCCACTAGGACATCTGCCACCCTTGATGGAGATGCCAAACCTGGCAATGGCTACGTCCTCAGGAGCCACGCATGCAGATGGAGGGACCCATATTGGGATGGACCAGGGTCCCTCGATCCTGGGTCAGCAGATTCCTACAAAGGGGCAGAGGGACCAGAGGGTCCTCTGCCAGCTGCTGAAGCAAAGAAAACCATATCTGGCGAGGCCAGAATGGAGCCACCACGATCATGCTGGCCCTTTCCATCTGCAATTTGATCAGCATCCTCTGTATTAGTTGGAACGGACGGAATGCATACAGAAACCTCCTGGTCCAAGAGAGGGACAATGCGTCTTGCCAGAAAACTCCAGGTCCTGGATCTAGCAAGCAGAAATTGGGCAGTTTTGCACTGTGTGGGCGCACAAAAAGGTCCAACTCTGGACAACCCCAACTGTCGAACAGATCTTCTGCTACGTATGAGAGAAGCCCCCATTCGTGCATGCTGGACTGAGTCCTGCTGAGGCTGTCCACCAGGGCGTTTTAGAATGCCTGGCACGTGTACGGTAGATAGCGTCAGATTGTGGTCCCGTGCCCAATACCACACTCTCATGTCCTCCCTGCAAAGGGGGTATGAGGGAGTCTTGCCCTGCTTGTTCATATAGTAGACAACACTTAGATTGTCTGACTGCACCAACAGCTGGCCTGGGGCCAGATGACTCTGGAAGGCCTGCAGGGCACATGGCATCGCTCTCTGCTCCCTGGACAGGGCCTTGAGAAGCCAGTCGTCCAGGTATGGAAAGACATACAGTCCCCCTCTCTTCTGAGAGCTGCTGTGACTGCTGCTAAGCACTTGGTAAAGACACGTGGCACAGTAGATAAGACAAAGGGCAATACCTTGAACTGATAATGTTCTCCCTGAAAAGTGAAGTAGAGGAACCCCCTGTGAGGAAGGAAGACTGAGATGTGCAGGTAAGCATCCTGCATGTCCAGAGAGCAGAGCCAGTCCCCAGACTTGAGGAGGGGCAACAAGCCTGGTAAGGTTACCATTCGGAACTTTTTGTACCGGACAAAGATTGGGGTCTTTCAAATCCAAGACTGACCTCAGATCGCCTGTCTTTTGGGGAACCAGGAAGAATCTTGACTAGAAGAACCCTTGGTTTCTCTGCCTCTTTGGCACCAATTCCATCACCTGCTTGCACAGGAGAGGCTGCACTTCCTCCCACAGAACAGACAGATGAGCTGGAGGGTAATTTGAGGGAGGTGGGGGTGATATCTGGAGGCTGCTGGACCGGCTCCAGAGTATGACCACACTATGATCTTCAGGATCCAGGTATTGGAAGTTATGGTTCTCCACTGATTCAAATGGAGGGAGACCCAACCTCCAACTGCCACCTCCTGGGCCTGGACTAGAGGAGGGGCGGGGTCCAGCCAGGAGTCAAGCTGAGGCAGGGCCAGCAGAGGAGCCTGAACCCTCAAGTCCTGGGACACTTGGCTGCTGCTCCAGTATGGGAGGAGACAGGCAAGGAGGGCTGGGCTCTCCTTTTGCTCCGAGGATAGGAGCCGGAGCCTGGTCTGTTAACTTGCTTATGAAAAGTACGGCACCCCCTAACACGCTGTTGAGTGTGGTAGAGGGAATGGATGGAATTAATGGCTGTACCTGAGGCCTGTAGATAGTTAATGATGTCCTGGACTTACAGACCAAAGAGTTCAGCACCTTGTTTTGCACATCAGCAGCAAATCCAGAAACCCTGAGCCATGAATGCCTATGGAGGCAAATGCCAGTGGCCATTGCCCTGGCAACAGTATCAGATAAATCATAGATGGCTCTTAGAAGAGGTCTCCCATCATCCTCTGTGGTTTGGAAGCATTGGAGCAATTCCTGTTTCTCGGCACCATCAGGAAGGGCTTGGGCAACCATCTTGCCCTTTCTGGCATTGCTGTTCTGGAATTTCACCATGTGAGACAGATAATTTGCTATCCTCAGATCAAAGGTAGAGGAAGCATATGCCCTTTAGCCCCAAAGATCTATCCTGCGGGATTCTTCGTCAGGGGCAAGGAACAAAGGTGACTGGGCATTTTAGACCTGTCATGTGCCGCCTTGATAACCACTGAGTCAGTTTCAGCCTGGGTAGCCAAGAAAGGAAGCTCCACAATGCTCCTCAGGGCATTATCAGCTGTGCGAGGCAGAGCTGGCACCATACCTGGTCTGTGCAAGGCAGCTGTAGTAGCATTCCTGAGGGCTGGAAGCATGGGAGGAATAATCTTAAGGGGAGATTCAGGGATCGCCAGGTAATCCGCCAGGTCCTTCCTGGTGACATCTTCCTCCATTGTCAAACCCCATAGTGGAAAACAGTTGCATCATAATGTTGAAGAATAAAGCATCCTCAGGTGGAGACATGGGGCCATGCTTGACAGATTCTTCACTGACAAGAGGAGGCAGTGGACTTATCTAAAATGTAATATTGCTCTTCCTTCCCTTCCTCCTCTACCTCATCTGGAAGTATAAGGTCAGGATGGTATTCCTCCTCAATGTCGACCTCTTCATCCTAATCTGGAGTCGGATGCACCAATGACAGTCCTCGGGCTGGCTCCCAGAGCCGACAAACAAGAGTCGACAATGAAGGTGTCGGCAAAGGCGCCGGCAACGAAGCCCTGTTAAAGGCAGCAAACTGCTGGTCAATCACATTAGTGAAGCGGATTAGAACTTCGTTCAAGCCCATGGTCGAAGGAGGGGTCAACGGCACTGTCACCAGACTAGACTGCACATCGACGAGCCCGTAGCCTTTGATAAGGAAGGGTTAGGTCTCAAAGAGGCAGTTCTCGATGACGAGCCTGTTGTCAATGGTGGAGGGGTCAACGGCCCAGAGGTAGACGGCTGAGCACCCAGACAGTCAGGTAGAGAAGCTGCCGGTATGTGTCTGGAGTGAACTAGGACATGGACAGCAGGTCTCTTTATTGGGGCAGCTGCAGATGACTAACAGCCCCCTGAAGGAAAGGCCAACAGGGAACGGGATGGCCGCCGGGAGGAGCAGTCAAGATCCCAGTCTTTTTATGACTTTTCCCCGAAACATAGAATTTGATGGCAGATAAGGACTGCTTGGCCCACCTAGTCTGCCCAAGGACCTCTCTTTGGCCTTGGAGCTCTTGAGCCCAGAGGGTGACTGGTTGTCCGGCGCCTTGGAGGACCCCAGCTTGGAGCTGGCTACCTGCTGTTCCATGATGGTACCAAGAACCTTTCTGCATCGCCTAAGGGTTGTTTGGTTAAACTGTTGGCACAGCTCACAATCAGAGGCATCGTGTTCAGGCCCAAGATAGCAAACACACACAGAGCGCTCATCGCTGGAGGCAATCTTCTTTCCGCAGCTGCAGAAGAGAGAGGCTGAAGGTTTAACTCTCGACATAAAAGAAAATACAAAAATAAATTTCTGAAGTCATCTGCTACCAAAATGGTGCAGGGACTGCATCAGAAGACATATGAGGACAGATTAACAGAGCTCAATATGTATACCCTTGAGCAAAGAAGGGAGAGAGGTGATGATCGAGGCATTCAAACACCTTAAGGGCATTAACAAGGTGACAGAGTCTAACATGTTTAAATATAAGAAAAATAGCAGGACAAGGACACAGCATGAGATTAGAGGGCCATTAAGGGGAATGTGAGGAATTATTTTCACAGAAAGGGTGGTGGATGCATGGAATGGCTTACCATAAGAAGTGGTGGCTATAAATACATGCAGGGCTTCAAACAGACATGGATAGGCATAAGGGAGCAACACAAATGACTATGAATAGATAGGCCACTGACAGAGCAAAGGCCGATGGCACATTTATAAGGTAGAAAAGAAATGGGCAGACTGGATGGGCCTTGCGGTCCTTATCTGCCGTCAACTTCTATGTTTCTATGAAGAGATTTGTGAGGGCTGTGAAGAAAAAGATCGGGAGACCCCAAAAGGCTCAAACATCATGTACGGCTCTTCCAAGCAGAGACCATGCTTGAAGTTGATTATGGGAAAGAAAGGAGGAGGAGGCACGCGCCCGCCTGCGCTTTTATAGAGTTGGCGACGTCAGCTGACATCAACAGACGGCATGGACAGGCCCAGTTGTAGTGCTGAAAATCTTCCGTGTGGATTCCCCATGCACCAACAGTGAAGTTCCTACAGTGTAACTGGATGACAGACAACCCGGAAGAAGAGCTACCTTATCCTTGTGGGAAATAATATAATTAGGCTCAGTGCAGAGAGTGCTTGCAGTTCTGAAATCCTTCTGGCTGAAGTGACTGCTACTAGGAAAAAAGTTTTCCAAGTGACATACTTCAAGTCTGCAGTGGCCATGGGCTCAAATGGAGATTCCATCAGCTTGGCTATACACAGGTTTAAGTCCCGGGGAGGGGTGGGAGAGAGAAGACAGGTTCCCTGAGAGGGGGTTGAAGGTGAAGCAGGCCTTTAATGAATTTATTTAAAATGAAATGAGAAATTATAGATTTTTCCTTGCCATCTGAGAGGTAAGCCAAAATTGCTGCACGGTGGACTTTCAGGGATGATGCTCTAAGGCCTGATGCCTGTAAATGTATGAAATTGTCCAAAACAGAAGACAGGCTACCTTGCAAAGGGTCAATGAGTCTGTCTTTACACCAGAAGGAAAATCTCTTCCATTTGGAGGTTCAAGTCTTTTTGGTACTTGGCTTTTTGTCAAGTTGAAGGATCCTCAGGACCTGTTCTGAATACTGAGAGTCTGGGGACTCTAGCTCTTCAACTATCAAGCTTTGAAGCGGCAAGCAGCAGTGCATACCAGGGCTGCCTTGCCCAGTCTGGAGCCACCAGAATCATTGTTGCTGGCTGGTTTCTGAGTTTGAGCAGGACCCTGAGAATCAGGGGAAAGGGAAAGAAGGCATAGAGGAACCTTCCTGTCTAATCCAGAGACAGAGCATCCACTGGCACCAAGCCCAGAGCTGGAGGCCTGCTGCAGTAGAGAGGAATCTGGAAACAGAGGCTGGAGGTGAAAAGATCCATCTCTGGAGTGCTCCACCTCCTGAAGACTGTGGCCAATACTTGTCTGTTTAGGGTCCACTCGTGGCGGCCCCGACTGATGTGGCTCAGTGAGTCTGCCAGCACATTGTACATACCTGGCAGATGAAAGGCAGAGAGCTGCATGTCCAGGGAATAAGCCAGAGACCAAGTTATCATGGCCTCTGAGCAGAGTTTTGTGGCTCTTGTGCACCCTTGCTTGTTTATGTAAAACATAGCAGTACTGTTGTCTGTTCTGATTTGGACAGACTGATTTTTAGCTGGGGTGCAAAGGCCTTGATAGCCAGGTAAATGGCTCCGAGCTCAGGGAGTTTTATGTGACACCTGTATTCTCTGGGAGACCACACCCCACTTATGGACTGGTCTGCCAGGTGTGCACTCCACTCTAAGAGGGAAGCATCGGTAGTGAGCACCTTGGAGGGCTCCCTTTGCTAAAAGGGAATCCTTTCCCTGAAGTTTTCCTTGTCCTTCCACCAGTCCAAGGCTTGCAGTAGGGTCTTTGTGACCAGCATGAGATTTCACAAAGAGTCTCCCTTCCGAGACCAATGAGCTCTCTGGTGATACTGGATGTCCCTCATCTGGAACCTGACACCTGGAACTACAGCTGTAGAACAGACAATGTGCCCTAGAAGCCTGAGAAGTGTCTGGCTGGCCTTGGTTGACCTAGAACAAATGAGTGTGCCAGGGTTTGCACCCTGTCTGGTGGAAGCAGAGCTTTGCCTAGCTGTGTGTCCAGTTCTGCTCCAATGAATTCCAGCAGCTGAGCTGGCTCAAACTGGGACTTTTCTGTGTTGATCAGACAGCCCAAGGACTCCAGGGTGCACTGCGTGATCCGAGAGTCTCTCTGACCTTTTGGGAAGACTTGTCCACTATCAGCCAGTCATCCATATAGGGGAAGACGGTAACCTCCTGTATTCCGAGGTAGGCTGCCACCACTGCCGGGCACTTTGTGAAAACTCTTGGGAGCGGAGGAAAGGCCGAATGGCAGAGCTGCAAACTGGTAATGGCCAGAGGGCAGTTTGAATCTGAGATGCTTTCTGTGAGAAGGCCTGACTGGAATGTGGAAATAAGCATCCTTCAGGTCTAAGGAGGCTAGCCAGTCTCCCTGTTGTAGGGAAGGGATAACTACCGACAGGGTGACCATCTTGAATCTGGGCTTGAACAGGTGCTTGTTCAGGTACCCGAGATCTAGAAGGGGTTACCAGTCCCCATTTTTCTTTTGGGTTAGAAAGTATATTGAATAGAGGCCTTTCCCCCATTCGGAGAAAGGAACTATTTCCCCTGCCTTTGCTGACAGTAGAGCTTTGACCTCTAACTCCAGCAAAATTCTTTCTGTGGGGGTCAGAGGGTTTAGACTCCTGTGGCCCTGCTATGCAGGAAAAGTTCTGAACTGCAGGGTAAGTTCTTAACCCACCACCTCCAGCACCCACTTGTCTGTGGTGATGGAATGCCAGTGGTGGAGGTAGTGGTTCAGCCTTCCTCCTATTAGCAGAAGGGAGGCAACCTGGGTCTTCCAGTCAGGAATTTTGCTTGGTTTGAGCTTTGGCTGAAGGGACAGAACTAGCACATTTCTAAGCCCTTCTACCTCTTCCCCTGAAGAAACCGCTCATTTGAGTGTAATCCAAGGGCACAGGCATTGGCATAGGACAAAAGGCCCTGGGACAGTAGCCCCTACCTCTACCTCATCTGCATTGGGGTTTGCAGGAAGTAGAGGCTTTATCTTTAGCTGCACTGCTCTGACAGGTGGTTCTGTATTCCTCCACCTCATGTACACCTCTCTGCTTTGTCCCAAAAAGAGAGTTATTCTCATAGAGGAAGTCCATAGCTTTAGTCTGGGTATCCTGGGAGAGATTACTGGTTCTCAGCCAGGTAAGCTACCTGAGAGAGATGGCTGGGCCATAGCTCTGGATGCAGCGTCACTGGCATCAACAGCAATGTGGAACTGATATTTTGTGGCTTCCAGGGCAATTTTAACAGTTTTTGCCAGGTCCTGAGTGCCACTGTCTGGGGCTTGTTGGCCAATAGTCAGGACAGAGTTACAGAGAGCATTCTGATACTGGGTTGTGTGCACCATGTATGTAAAGAGATGGAACAGCAGGGAAGCAGTGGTGTAAGATTTCTTACCCATAGTATCCGGGTTTCTAGATTCTTTTTCTGGAGGCTGGGATAAGAGAGGCACCTGAGCTATATCACAGGCTGTAGTCTGTACCACTCCTTTGTGATCTGGGTGTATGTAGAGATATTCAGCATTGGTTTTATCTAGCTGGTATTTTTTTGTCTATTTTCTTATCCACCCCAGAGATGGAGGTGGGATTCTGAAGCAACTTGGAAGTAGCCCTGCAAAGGGCCTTGTGGATTGCATGGAGTAGCTTTTTGGGAGGAGGAAGACCCATCATAGCTGAGAAATCTGCCTCCTCATCACCATCGGTGGTCTCTAGGATAGAGAGAAATCCAAAGTGTCCACCATATGTTGAACAAAGGTATAATGAGAAGAAAAATCCTCCTGGCCATTGGAATGAGTGCCAAACTCCTGGTCAGTGGAAAATCTGGTTCCAAAGGTTCACACTCCTCTTCATCGTCACTTTCCTCAAAGTAAATACCCTGGCAGAAGGACCAGGTGGGGCATTAAGGAGGTTGCCCACAGCATGGAAAGTTTGATATTGTTGCCAAGCCTTAGCCATTTCCTCCGCAGAGGGCATATCTCACTGTGACACTGGCATCTCCCTTTGCTTTTCAGCGGGAGGGGCAGTGATATATTTTTCTTTTTGTTTCTTTTTAGCAGGCACTGGATCAGAAACCTGCTCAGCATGTCTATTTCTGGCTTGGTCATATATTTTATCAGACTTATTTTCTAGGGGTCCTTGGAGGACTTGACTTTAGACTTTTGATGAGAGGAGGCCCCCTCTTCTGAATTTTTATTACAGGGGAGGCAGGCTGAAAAGCCATAATCTCTAACCTTTTGCCCCTTTTTCTAATTGTTTTAGAGCAAAATTTAGTGCAAAGTTCACAGTTAGTAAAAATATGGGCTGGACCCTAGCAACTGGCAGTATAGCCTAGAGGTCAGAGTAATGAGCTGTGAATGAGCTTGGTACATCCAGCAGACCAGACCTTGGTTTGACTCTCACAACCTCTACTTGCATACTGTGAGACTCTGAGCAAGTCACTTAATCGCCCAGTGCTCCCAGGTAGCCACTGAAAACAGGCACTTGTGCTTAGTGGGCCTTACCCAGTTACCAAAGAATTAAATAGAAAATAAACAAACAAAGGTCGGGCAGTCTGCCTTGGCCACAATTTTAGAGCATTTTATACAATTTTAAAACCAGTGGCTACAATCCCTGTTTTAGGTCTATCTGACATGCCAATTTGTCAGAAGATCTTGAAATACTGGCTCCTGAAAGGGGAAAAAGTAAAATTTCAAGTCGGTTCACAAACACTGTGGAACAGTTAGAAATGGTTCCCTAAAGTGAAAAAGTAAAGAAAATGCAGTTCCCTTCAAAAACAGGTAACTGCGAAAACAGTAGTATTAAAATATTAAAGCCACACATTTTTTGTACTTCAGAAGCAGTATTTTTATACAGAGAAAAAAGCACTGGAACCAATAAGGAATCGCTATGACTTTTGAGAGTGCCCTGTGGCAGACTTGTCCAGTCAGTGGTGAAATGAATCTGACCGACTCACAGCTACATGCAGCACACTAACTGCAGGCTGACTGGCTAATTCTTGGCATCATTAGCATAAACTCCACCTCCAGGGCAGCTGAACCCTGCTGACATCACTGCATTTGTCAAGCATACTGAGGGACTCCTGGGGAGAGAATGAAAAGATCCTCATGAGCTGAGAAAAAGACTCCAGATCCTCAGATAAGTCTTGATCATCCCAACCTTCTCCTCAGACTCAGAAACACTGTCATCATGTTGAACATGTGATTCAAGCCAGTCAGTGACTGAGCTGGGTTGCCCCAAACCGTCACTGGCAGGCTGCGAGTCACCAACCGCTAAATCTGTTGCCAAAGTGCTACTATGACAGGCATGGCCACCTGGGAGCAGAGACTGTGCAGTGGGCGGGGGTGGCAGCAAGCACCAATACCACTGGGACCATGGTGCTACCATTAAGTCCCACAGAGCCCAATCACAGATGGAACCACTGATGAAGGATCTGCCAAAAAGGAAAGCATATTGTTTCTTGTGTGGTTCATCAGCAGACATTATTGGTGCTGAGCATGGAGCTCGGAGAGTGAAACTGATGTCTGCACCTCTTCTGGTTACCTCTCACGAAGCTTCTTTAGTTTTTCTGCCACCTACAAGAAAAGCGGAGGAGCTCTGGATGAATGGGAGGTTGTCCATGACCAGTGAAACTACATCAACAATCAGGAGCTCAACCTTTAGCCATTTCTTTGACTGAAGGGAGGTAGTAATATGTCTGCGAGGAGAAGGGTTTCAAGACAGGGCTCTCAATTCACACTTATGTTTGGATCAGCCCTGGAGCCAGTCCGAAAATCAAGGTATTCCTTGCCTGACCTAATAAGCATCAGCTAAGCACTACTGGTTCTATGCTGTACTTTTCTGTTTTGTGCTACTACAGTTCTGATGATGTATGGCAGCATTACTGCACATTCATTTGGTTTGTTGTCATGCCGACCTAGAACCTGCCTCTTTGAAATCCATGAAGCGAGGATCGAGCTCAGTTATGACCAACTCATTCAGAGCTTAGGGTTAGGGCCATAGAGTCTACATGGGTGCTAAGCAAGACACCAAAGCAGAGTTCTGGACCCTTACATGATCTGCTGCACTGATCTGAGGGCTCAGAGAGCTGGTGATCCCAACAGACCATGGACTCAGGAGGTGTGGCCTGGTAACGGAAAGGGGGAAAATAGTTTAACCAGGAAAGGCACACTAAGTAAGAGCTTGTTTCCAGGTGTGACTTGGGAGCACAAGGCAGTTAAGTGACTTGCTCAAGGTCACACAGTATGCAAGTGGGGGCTGATGGGATTCAAACTCAGGTCTCCATGTTTGCAGCTCAGTGCCCTTAACCATTCGCTAAACTGCCTCCGGTGGATGTACTTTGTGTACAGCTAGCCTACACAGTACAGGAAGGAGTAAGGATCCATTCTCAACATCTTCTAGTTGCAGCCATTATGTCATTTGAAGCATGGTGTTCAGCCTGTCATGTCTTTGTAGTCTGAAACCATGTTCTATAGTCCAAGCAGATATTCCCATGGAATATTCACTGTGGAAACACGCAACAGCGCCTGAGTGAGGTAGCACAAGGAGGAAAATAACAACAAAACTTGGCAAAAATGTTTAAAGAATCTCAAAAACTGTATGCCTTGGAGCAGAGCTGCCAAGAAATAACCTTGCTTTTCCAGCCAAAGAAAAGACCTGAGGTCAAGGAGCGGCGAGGGCGTGAGATGGAGTGGAGGCACTGAAGCTCTAACCAATAGGCTGTACTGAGAACTTTAATGGTCAGGTGACTGCACAAATCTGATGGAATCCCAGTAATTATAAACAACCAGTCAGGGAGATGGAATAGGAGCGGGTGAACATGTGGCTGAGATTTGCTCGAAGAGCAATAATTACAGGTAAGCCAACTGCTGCTTCTCATGATCCCGTCCTCAGCTTCAAAAATTACTTCAGACTTCTAGAAGGAAGATGGCAGGACTAAAGAGGAAATCAGATTTTAAGAACAGAGGGCTAATCTGCTAATTTTTCTCTGTTAATGTCAACACACATTGTTTTAAATAACTGCCGTTTTTATAACTAATATAATGACACTGTACAACACATTGTGTAATTTCTTTTTGCACTATTTAAATAGTTTGGCTGAGGTCATCTATGTAAACAGACACTTGCTGCCCACAGACCTACCTGTGAAATGAAAAATAATATTTATAGTTTGGATGATATTTTTTGCTAGGTGTACTGTTCTTTGTGTGTACAGTACATACTGCTGCCAGCTTTGCCAGGTCTCGTTTGTAAAAATAATTTTTTATCTTCATGGGATGTCCTAGTTTACAGAGGAATAACAAAAACTGGTATTCAGTAAACTATGCTTCATAAAAGCATGGTAGGAAAGATGCTGTTTAAGTATTTTCTATACATAAAATACCTTGCATCTTTCTGTTCCAAAGTAGTGTGTATGCTGGGGTGATAATACATTAAGTGTTCTAGCAAAGAAAGTTTGTTGTGAGGCTGGGTAGCCTTGGAAATCTTAACCAAAGGAGATGTACAGTAGCTTTGTAACTCTGAAAGTTGCAGTCCAAGTGATAAGCAAACAAATACTGCTTCACCTCTAGAACACAATGGCCAAAGGATGTTCAAGATGGAACATGTCAGATTCAAACAGAATTTGAATACAATCTTCAGCAGAATGTTAAGGTATTCCAGCAGGACCAGGGATGTCACACCAACAAAATTTCAAGGGGGCACACAATTAACAGTTAATCAAGGAAAATCACAAAGTTATACTTTTACAGTCCTTCCTCCATTCAAAAAGCAATACTATGATGGAAATTTTGGGGTGTGCATTCAGCCCAGACTGTACAGTGGAAGAAAAAGCCCAGAGGAGGGCTGCCAAAAAGATGCAAGAGCTGCATGAGAAGTCATACAAAGAGTGGCTATGGGATCTCTACATGTACTTCCTGGGGGAGAGGAGAGGGACAGGGGACATGATTGAGACCTACAAGTACCTCAATGGAGTGAACAAGGTACAAGTGGGGTGTCTCTTCCAGGGGAGTGGAAGCACCAGAACATGGGGGCATTCAATGAAACTAAAGAGGAGACAGTTTAAGAGGGATGTGAGGAAATACTTATTCATAGAAAGGGTGGTGGATGCCCGGGACAGCCTGCCAGAAAAGGTGGTGGGGGGTGAAAAAAGTAGGAAGCTTCAAGCATGCGTGGTAAAGGAACACAAGTGAAATAAGTAGAGGAAAGGGATGCCAGTGACCAACTAGGGTCTGAGACGTCGGAATAGGCAGGGGAAAAACAGGGCAGACTGGATGGGCCTACCAGTCCTTTGTTGACTAAAATTCTACTTCTACAGGCATGACGGCCCTCAGCAGGGCCTTCTTATTCTTGAGGAAAACCCTGAGAGAAGAATCTGTAAACAAAATCCAAGCTCACTTTTCCTGCCAAAGGGATGGCTAGGGCTATACACCTTTGTTATAAAAGTCATGAATTCTATTAATTTTTTTTTTATTTTTTATTTTTATAAAAAAACTCATGATTTGGGGAAATTCCCATAACAACCCCATGAGGCTTAGCATTTTTCAAAACACCTTAGTTTCTGGTGTTTGCAAATGACAGCGTTGTAATTCTGTGCCTCATCACTGCAATGCGCTTGTTCCCCAGTTGGACCCAGGGTGGGATTCTGAAGCTTGAACACGAGCCTTGGTCTCCCAGACTGCAGCACAATGTCTTGACTCCCGCTACTGGACCAGTCTAAAAATTTAAAACATTTAAACCCTTGCTTGTATAAAATACATCACAATAGAGGCAAAGTGTTCAATACAATGGATCCAAGTCTTGTGACTTTTATTATAATTTCTGTCCTTTTGACCACAGCAATGCCATGATTTTCTCCGAAATTTGCTGTGGTAACAGTACAGCCCCATGTGATGGCAATAAGGAAAATCAATCTTCCAAATCAGAATCTGAGCATCCATGCGTTCACAGTGTATCAAGCAAATAAGGGCTACTACAGTAGCTACGTAACTAAAATACAGGTTACTCACCTGTAACAGGAGTTCTAGGAATGGTATATGTTGTTCATCCACACTGTCTGGCAGGTATCCTTGCCGCTTTAAATCTTGCCGGAAGGTCTTCAAGCTGGCTCCTCCCACCCACCCGGGTGGTAAAACTCTCGGCTCCGCCCCATGACACCAGATCTGGCCCTCTGGAAGCTCAGGTTGTGCGTCGAAGCCAGGGAGGTCGGGTGGGTCGTGAGATGAACAACATATACCATTCCTAGAACTCCTGTTACAGGTGAGTAACCTGTATTTCTAGGGACATGGATATGTTGTTCATCCACACTGTCTGGGCAGACTCCTAGCAGTTCTCCGGGAGGAGGGAGGCACGCACCCCCTACTTAGGAATAGAGACTGGAGAACCGAGGCGCCCAAAACCAGCATCCAGCGTGGCTCAGGTGATGTGGTAATGGGTAATAAAGGTGTGTGCTGACTTCCAGGTAGCAGCCCTGCAGATTTCCTGGATAGAGACGCCCCTGGAAGCAGCTAACGATGCAGCAGTATGACGGGTAGAATGAGCTCTTATCCTCTGGGAGGCTCCATGCCCGCTACTTATAGCAGATATCTATGCAGGAGGTGACCCACCTGCCTATCATCCGCTTGGCTGCAGGTCTGCCAGGTGCGGCTTCAGCGTAGGTGACAAACAGCTGGCGAACCTCTCCCCGATTTCAGCCATGCGCTCCTTATAATAAGCTAGCGCCCTTCTAGGGTCCAAAGTATGGAGCCTGTATTCGCCTCCCAGGTGTGATTGGGGTAGAATCGCAGAGTCAACACCTGGTTATGGTGAAACTCCACACCACCTTCGAAGGAATTTCGGTGGGGGGCAGGACAACCTTGTCCCTGTGGAAGACCAGGTAAGGAGACTCAATGCAGAGCCTGGAGTTCTTCCATCCTTCTGGCTGACGTGATAGCCACCAAGAAGGCGGTCTTTCCACGACAGGTGAGAGAGATCACACCTGTATTGGTTCGAATGGCTTGCCCATGGGCTTTGCCAGTACCAGCAGTAAATCCCACGGAGGTGGAGGTTCTCGCACTGAGGAAATGTGATCAAGGCCTTGAAAAGCGCCAGACCACCTTCTCTCTATGCCACCGACTGCTCCTCGCCCGCGCCCGTAAGCAGAGAGATGGCTGCCAGGTGCACCTTTAGGGTCAGCCACCTAAGCCCTTGACTAGAAAGGGACCATAAATAGTCCAAAATGCTTGCCACAGAACAGGAGGAAGGGTCCAAGCCCTTGCCCTGACACCAAATGGAGAATCTCTTCCATTTGAAGGCGTAGCATTTTCTGGTCGACTCCTTATGGGACGCTTCAACAACATTGAGGACCTCGTCGGAAAGACCCAAGGCCTGGAACTCTAGCCACTCAGGAACCAGGCCGTCAGGTGCAGGGATTGAAGGTCCGGATGGAACACCTTCCCCTGACTGACTGAGAGCAGGTCCGGGCGAGCTGGAAGCTGCCTCGGGAGCCTGGAGCTGAGGCTGAGGAGATCTGGGTACCAGAACTGGCAGGGCCAGTCTGGGGCTATCAGAATCACCTGCGCCTTGTCCCTCCTTGCTTTGAGAAGCACCTTGTGAATCAAGGGAAATGGGGGAAAGGCGTAGAAGAGGCCCGGGGTCCACAGCCTCGAGAAGGCATCCCCCTGCAGCGAGCCCTGCTGAGGGGGGCGGGCATGAAACAGCCTCAGCTTCGCGTTCTCCCTGGAGGCAAACAGGTCCAACTGAGGTGTGCCCCAGTGGGAGAACAGATCTTGTACTACCTCCGGCAGGAGAGACCACTCGTGAGATGCAGCCCCTATCCGGCTCAGGGCATCGGCCAGGGTGTTGGAGGCTCCTGCCACATGAATGGCTAGGAGATCCGCCTCCAGGCTGCGCACGAGTGACCAAATGCGGAGAGCTTCCTTGCATAGAAGCATGGAGCGCGTCCCGCCCTGGCGGTTCAGGTAGTACATGGTCGTGGTATTGTCCATCTGGACTCGGACCACTTGACCCCGGAGAAACGGAGCAAAGGCGGTGAGAGCTAGGCAGACCGCTCGGAGCTCCAGCAGGTTGATGTGGCATCGGGACTCCCACGGGGACCAGAGGCCGTGCACTCGGTGTTCCCCCAGATGGGCACCCCAACCCATCAGAGAGGCATCGGTCGATAGAGAGACCGTCGGCTCGGGGCGGACAAACGGGATGCCCTCCTGCAGATGAGATGGAACGGTCCACCACTGGAGAGCGTTCCACATCTCCTGGGTCACTATCACTAGCTGGTCCAATGGATCACAGCATTGTGACCACTGGCTGGCCAGTCCCCACTGAAGGGGGCGCATGTGCCAGCGTGCCCAACGGACCACGCTGGTACAGGCCGCCATGAGACCCAGGAGGCGCAGGAAGTCCCGGGCAGGGCGCGATTGCCCAACCAGAAATGATTGGGCAAAGGAGGTAAGAACCTCGCCCTGTCCGGGCCGAGCCGTGCTCTGCTCGAAGAGAGCTCCAGCTCTGCCCCGATGAACAGGATCACCTGCTTCGGCTCGAGTTCCGACTTGGCCTCGTTGATGAGAAGGCCGACTTGAGAGCAAACCTGGAGGGCCAGATCTCTGGACTGCTCCACCTCCCGTCTGGAGGGGGCTGCTATCAGCCAATCGTCCAGGTAAGGGTACAGCCGAACCCCTCGGCGCCGCAGGAATGCTGTCGCCACTACCATGCATTTGGTGAAGACCCTGGGAGCTGGAGATAAGCCGAAGGGCATGGCTTGGAACTCGAAGAGGGATCCCTCCGCTCGAAAGCGAAGGAATCTCCGATGTGACGGACGGATAGGGACGTGAAAGAACGCGTCCTGTAGGTCCAGAGAGCAGAACCACATGCCCTGTTCCAGAGATGGTATTATCTGTGCCAGAGTGACCATCCTGAAGGTTCAAGACCTTAGGAACTTGTTCAGGTCGTGCAGGTCGAGAATGGGGCGCCAGCCCCCCGTCCGTTTCGGAACCAGGAAATACCTGGACACGAACCCCAGGTCTGAGGGGGTCCTCTACCTCCCTGATCACCTCCTTTTGGAGGAGGAGAGCGATGTCGGCTCGACGAGCCGCCAGTGAGGCTGCAGACCCCGAGGCCCCCGAGGTGCGACGGCTCTGAAGGGCGGGGCCTGCTCGAATTCTAGAGGCAGGCCTTTTCCCACCACCTCCAGTACCCACCTGTCCGTGGTAACAGCGGACCAGGCGGAAAGGAAGTGTCGGAGCCGTCCTCCCACGGGGAACCAGGAGTGTTAGCGGGGATGGGGGCACACCTCAGCCCGTCACTGGGCAGGCCTGGAGGAGGGACCGCCGAGGGACCTCCTGGGCCTTTTCCTCCCTGCTTCCTGTTGGAGGAAGCCGGCGCGTTGGTTTGGGATGCCAAGCTCAGCCTGCTGGCCCAACGATTGCTGGGCGGTGGCGCCAGCCTGAGAAGAGACAGGAGCTTAGGCTGTGCTTGCGGCCTTTGTCCTTCTGAGCGGAAGAGACCGAACCAAGGTAGCATTGGACTTCTCGATCCTCTGCAGGTGACCTTCCACCCCAGGGCCGAAGAGGTCAGTCCCCAAAAAGGGAACATCCGCCAACTTGTGCTGGGTATCCGAGGTAAAGGTGGATATCCTCAGCCAAGCCCCACGACGCATGGCCACTGCGGCTGCCACCGACCTGGCACATGAGTCCCCGATGTCTAAAGCAGTCTGGAGCTGCTGTTTGGCCACTGCCCTGCCCTGGTCCCGCACCTGCCTGACCGTAGTCTGCAGATCCGCGGGAAGATGAGGGACGACCTCATCCAGGGAGCCCAACAGGGCATGAGAAAAATGTGCCATGAGGACGGCCGAACTGGCCTGACGAAGGCCGAGAGAGGATGCAGCATAGACTTTTCGCCCGGCATAATCCAATTTCTTGGATTCCTTGTCGGGAGGTTTGTCCACATCCCTGGCGTTCCCGGCACACCGGAAAATGCTGTCAGTAACCAACCCCTCAGCAGAGGGGTGTTCCGAAAAACTGGACAGGGAACCGGTAGGGACCGCATACTTCCTGGCCATTCTTTCCGAAGGCGCAGGGCAGGAAGCAGGCGCTGCCAAAGCTCCAAGGCCGGACCCACTATGGCCTCGGCCACCGGAAAGGCCTCCGTAGAAGAATCCCCTCGGTCCAGAATCTCCGTGAGGGGATACCTGGCCCGTTTAGAAACGGGTTCGAGCTTCATCCCGGTGGACTCCGAGATGAGCCGAAGCAACCCTAAGAAGGATGAAGGGCTATCATCCACTGACTGTCCTCCCGAGGACTTCAAGTCCATGCGCTTGGAGAAAAGGGAGGAATCATCCTCGGACTCTGAAGAGTCCTCAAAGAGCTGCCTCAGGCCTGAGCCACCCTCCACCTGCTGAGGTTTATTGGGAGTGAGGGTGACAGACAGCCTATGGGGCAAACCCACAGCCGACCGAGAATTTTTGGTCGGAGCCCCAACTAACAGCTGTGGAGGCGGAGGTTCCACCAGAATCGGTGGGGCAGCTGGAATTGGCCGAACAACCGCCTGGGAACAGGCTCCTCGGCTACAACGAGGGGTTGTTTCGGCCGCTCCGGTGACAGCCACTTAATGGCCAGGGAAGACGACTGGGTCGGCTTATTCCCGGTCAAAAGGAGCTGTTGCCACATGAGTTCCTCATACCTCCGACGCAACTTGCGCCGAAGCCTCCCCTCGTCCAAGGAGGAGGAAGAGGAAGAGCGGCAAGCGGCGCCGAGATCGAGACCGCCATGACGGCGGGATCGGCTGGACCGCGAGGATGTCCGAGATCGAGAGTCTCGGCTAGGCCGAGGACGGTGAGGGGAAGTGTCGGGAATCGGCACTCCCCTCGGCTCGGACGATTCCACCGAAGGCTCCGGAACCGGAGGCACGGACGAGCTGACGGGATCCTCAACTCCCACCGGGGAACTGGGAGAGGGGATTCAGCTTCCAGTCGACAACCCGCTCTAACGAAGTCGAAAATCTCACTGCATCATACGGAGTCTCGGTCAACTGGCCTGACGGGACACCATGAAGCCAGTGGTCGAAGCTGAGGGGTCGACCAAAGTCGACTGTCGACAAGAAGGGAAGGGGGATCTTTCCCGCTCCCAAGAGCGTCGACGGAGAGACTTACTTTGCTCTTTTTGGACCTGGAAAAGGGTCCAGAAGAAGTTGGACCCTCACCTTTCGTCGAGAGGGTCAGACAAAGCTCCTTAAAAGAAGCCAAGTATGAGGCACCGAGAGAGTGGGACAAATGCCGCAGCCGAGGTAGAAGCGGCCCGCGCCGCCTTCTCTTCGAGGGCGATCATCTGCTCGAGCTGATCCGCCAAGCCCGCCGCCACGGACACCGCCAACCGGGCCTCTTTAGATTTAACCGGTGGAATTCTTTTCTCGGGGCGCCCCAGTTGTAATCGGGCAGCACGGTCTTCAAGGACGTAGGCCGAAAAGGAAGAGCACAAGTCGCAGGCCTGTGGGTCGTGCTCAAGGCCCAGTAGACGACGTGGAGCGGATCCGTCTTAGACATCTTCGTTCAAGAAGGGCAACTCTCCGAAACCGAGTCGATGGTCCATCGCAGCTGGCGAGGAAAGAAGACCAAGTCTTTTAGTAAAAACTTTTGATTTCGAATCAAGAATTAGGAACCAGTCTTATACGCAGAGCGTTAGGAGGGAACCTGAGCTTCAAGCTGCAAGGAAGATCTGGCGCCATGGGCGGAGCTGAGAGTTTTACCACCCCGGTGGGTGGGAGGAGCCAGCTTGAAGACCTTCCGGCAAGATTTAAAGCGGCAAGGATACCTGCCAGACAGTGTGGATGAACAACATATCCATGTCCCTAGAACTGATGGTTACTGACGCACCCTAACAAACAAACAGATGCATTTTAAAAAAATATTCTCGTTACCATTCCGGCACACACAACTAACAAAGCAATACTAAAGTTGCTAGCTCCACCTCCTTTACGAAATTTGGGAGAGAAGCTCCCTAACATTATGAAAGTGCTAGAAAGGGATCTGCGGCAGGGGTCTTTCAATTAAGGTATTAACTTCAGATATAGAATACACTAAATATGTAATATGAAAGGTCTAATGCCAACAAACCAAAGGTCACTGTTGCTATATGTTTTAAATACAGCATATACCAAAATGGTAGCAGCACCGGAGGACTGTCCAAGAGGTGCAAACGCTACAGATCATTTTTATAAAAAAAAAAAAAGATAGACTAAGGCCCACACAATTGTTTGCCATTTTTCTTAATCTCGTGGAAGATACAAACTGGGCACAGTCTTTCTGAACTATGTGGTCATCTTTTTAACCCCAAAAACTTCTTGCTCAGATGTAGCAATTCTCTCTCTCCCACCCACAACACCTTTACTTGTCCTAACAATACTAGCAAAGCATATGAAGTTTGTTAACACTGAGCACTACTTACTAATTCACAATATAGGTATGTTAATGCAGCTTCAAAAAAGGGATCCTTGACAAGCAAGTAACACACTATTGAGTCACATCCAAGATGGAAACTCCATTATACAAACTTATACCCCCTAAAAATGCCACTACCTACTGATTTGTAACAAGTCCTTTTCAAACAGTATGGTGGCAAAAAAAAAAAAAAAGACAGGTTACTCACATGTAAGTGTAGTTCTAGGAGTGGTGTATGGTTCACATCCACACCCTGGCAATGCCACTGGAACGATGTTACTGGTTGGAATATCTTTAAGCCAAGTTCCTACTACCACCCAAGCAGTATAACCCCTAACTCCACCCCGTGACATCAGATCTTGCACACTGGAAAGCAGGATCAGGTGCCAATTGCCAGGGGAGACTAGGTGGCTTGTGGGAATGTTAACCATACAACACTCTTAGAACTACGGCTGTAGGTGAGTAATCTAGTCTTCTAGGGACGTGGACATGATTTATGTATCCACACCAGGGTTTTAAATAATTGATTGGCAATTTTTTCCTTGGGACAATACTAACTGTACAGAAAGCACTTATATAGGTTTTCTAGAAGTGTTATGTTTGTTAAACACAGTGAGGCAAGTGAAATGCATTTTCACAATGTTTTAGAACCTTTATGAGCAAAACGCTAATCAATTTTTAGAGTTAAATAAAACCCTGCCACACTCTGGCACTCCTAGCAGTTCCCTGAAAAAAATGGGGCAAGGCATGCACCACTACCATGGATCTCCCGAGAATCCTCACTAGGGGTAATCCTGACAACTGGCGTGGCAAGCCAGTGCTCGAAAGACCGGCATCCTTAGTCAGAGTGCCGACTGGCAGTTGTCGGGTGACGGCTCCACCCTGATCAGTGGAAAAGCAGGTATGGAGAGCACCTGCAGAACATGGACCAGAGGTGCAACCACTGGTGGCTGTCAGAGGACCGAAGGTCCTTGGGGTAGAGCCCTGCCCTGCGATGGGCCACTATTGCCAGAGGAATTCCTTGTAGCACCTTCAGGCACATCTTACACAAGTGCTTCTTCTCACCAGATGATGAGGACAAGGAACGCTGACAATGGCACCTCCCTATCGAGCAGGATCGAGAGGACGAGCACTTTGACCAAAACCTTGACTGCAAACTCGATTGTCAACCGGCTGGATGATGGCAAGAAGGGTCTTACTATAGTTGGCCATATCGGATGTGCCTACCGATGTTGCGCAACACAGGTGAAGAACCAACCCCATGATCAACTGGAGTCACCCATCGACCTATGTCCTCCCGAGTGAGGATTAGGAGCACCAAGGTCTGAGAGACAAACTCCTCAGCCTTGTCCAACAACCAGTTGACACAAGCTCAAGAAAAATCTTGAAGGCCTAGCTGACCAGAGCTGAGGTCAATTAGTTTGATGGCAGAGCCAAAGAGCCCTTGACTTGTCCAATCAATTAAGCTGTTGGGCAAGTCGAGGGACCAGGAGGACCTTGCTCTCTTCCCCAGCCCATAACCAGTGCTGGTGACACTTGGATTTTGCACCACGGAGAACAAGGCTCTCCCCAAAGGTCTGGAGGGACAGATAAGTCATGGAACTGGCCCATAAAAGACCTTCCAACACTGGCCCCAGGGAACAGCACTGAGACCAAGGAGGTGCCTGCTGCAGCAGCCACCGCTTCTGCCTCAAGGGCCACAAGCTGCTCAGCAGATCTGGCCAGAGCCAAGGCCTTTTTGTGCCCTTAGGGTGGTCCTTTGGATCCCTTTCCAAAGGTCAATCCAGTGAGACCTGGAGCTTCATGTCATCAAGGGACTCAGGAGGCATGAGTAAGTACAGGCTGGACCTGGCCACGTCAAGTTGCCCACCTAGGTAGTACAAGAACGTGCTGTGCAGATTTGTGACCTACATCTTCTGCCGGGACCTTGCACAGAATTTTAATCCTGGTTTCTTGTGTTCCATCATTGATTCCGGAGATGGAGTCAAAAGAACTACAAAAACAGGAGCATGAATTCGAAAACTTTCAAAAATAAGAGGTTCATCTATGGCGCAGAAATTTCTAAGTGGGAGCATGAAGGAAGTGACCTGTTTTTCCAGAATAGAAAGATCTGACGTCATTGGGCAGAGTCAGGGGATACACCACCTGGGTGGTGTGAGAAGCTTAGCTTAAAGACATTCCAGCCAATATCATTGCTCCAGTGGAACTGCCAGAGTGTAGATACGTGAACCATATCCACACCTCTAGAACCACCTGTTACGTCCTGTCAAACTAAGATAACTGTAATGAATTAAAAAGTAAAACAAGCATTCACATACAGTAGACTTATTATCCACACTCATAAGCATTCTGCATGCACGGCTCCACACAAAAATATCAAATAATGTCCGCTTCATTACCTACTGATACTGCAACTCCTGCGTAAACAATCGTAGTGATTAAAATAGCCAGGAGTGTTCCTTTAGGTATGGCTGACTGAGGGTCCTGAAACAACAAATTAATGTAGTTCACATTAGTGCACAGAGTACCAACAAAGCAAACACAAAATCACAGAATGAAGAAACCGAGTAATGCACTCAAAACCAACACTCACCGCAAGGTCACCTGAGATATTTGCTCCTGCAAGAATACCAGTTGCAGCAGGGAAGAAAACAGCGAATACTGAGAAGAAATTTTCATCCCCTCGAAAATCTGGGCCAAAGTTCTCATTAAATATTTGAGCTGTCACAAAAGAAATAAAGAAAAAAAAAGTTAACTGGGACTTTTTCTACATTGGTGGTGTGACTCATTCTACTTGCACTCAAACACAATCACTGCCTCTGGATTCTGAGCAGATCTGTCATTACTTTTGTCTCAAATCGTGTAGTCCCTCCAAACAGCACCTACAGAATCATGTTCTATACTAATATGGGCACTCAAGAGTCAGAAGTGACAATGAAAGGGAACTGCAAGGCCAACAGACCTCACTACCTTGTCACCATCAGTGAAGTTGCAGTACTCAAATTTGCAGAAACAGTAATTGGAGCAAGGGTGTCACGAAGCGAGTCACAAGTACATAGGCAAGGTGCTGGCGAGTTGGCAGTGGCTGAACCACAGGCCTAGCAAATAAGATTGCCAGAAACATAGATTTTGACAGCAGATAAGGACCACTTGGCCCACCCAGTCTGCCCATTTCCCTACCTACTGGATAAGCTGCAGATCCTAGTTAACCAACAGCCTACTTCTTCCTACCTCCACTAGAATTGCCTTATGTCTGTCCCATGCATTCTTGAATTCCCCCACTGTTTTTGACCCAACCTCCTCAAGAAGGCCGTTCCATACGTCCACCACCCTCTCTGCGAAACAAAATACTTCCTCACATTGCCCTTGAGCTGCCCCCCCATCTTCAAATTGTGCCCCCTTGTTCTTGCACATCTTTTTCTGAAAGATGCTACTCTCTTGGACTTTGCTGATTCCTTTGAAGTACTTGTAAGTTTCTATCATGTCCCCCCCCTCTCCCTTCTTTCCTCGAGGGTATACATGTTAAGCTCCTATTATCTCTCTTCGTACGACTTCTGGTGCAGACCCTGCATCATTTTAGTTGCCCTCCTCCAGACTGCCTTCATCCTGTCTATGTCCTTGCTGAGATGGGGTCTCCAGAACTGCACGCAGTATTCCAGATGGGGTCTCACCAAGCATCAGTACAGAGGGATAACAACTTCCTGTTTTCTACTGGTGATGCTTCTTCCTATAGATCTCAGTATCCCCACAGCCCTCCTTACCGCCTACTCAAATTGCTTACTTACATTTAGGTCATCTGATATGACTACCCCCAGGTCCCTTTCCATTTTTGTTGTGGTTAGTACCTCCCCCATTGTGTACTCTTCCCCTGGGTTTTTGTTTCCCAGGTGCATTACTTTGCACTTCTTTGCATTAAACCTAAGCTGCCATACATTTGACCATTTCTCCAACCTTGCCAAGTCCCTTCTCATCCTTTCCACACCCCCTTTTGTATCAACCCTGTTGCAGATCTGTGTGTCATCTGCAAAGAGGCATACTTTTCCTTCCAGTCCCCCTGCAATATTACTTATAAAGACATTAAAAAGGACCGGACCTGGCAGGCCCGGTGGCACGGAGGGCTGAGGCACTTGATGCCACACCTTGCGCCACACCAGCAACCAGTGTTGGGGAACGAGCGCGGGCCTCCAGGAGTTGGCACAGAGGAGATGGATTGAGCGTCCGAGGGACTGCTCTCCATCTCCGGGGAGGGGGGTGCCTTGCAGTCGGTGCATGTCTGATCCCTGGTGGGGACTGGGGCTCAGCGCAGCGCTGCTGCTAGAACATGGGGGCAGGAGCATGGCAGACACCTGGCGGGGATGCGTGCGTGTGCCCGCCGTTGACATCGCTGCATGCTGAGCTCTCACAAGGGAGAAAATGGGAAAAGACCCTGGTGGCTGGTCATTGCAACTTGATGGCTGTCCCCTGGCACTCCATCTCAGGAGGCAACACCCTGCATCTGGATCCGAATGAGTGGGTGAGTAGGGGGCTCCCCGTCGCGCCACCATGGGGGCCAGCCGTGGGGGTTACAAGGGTGAGGGCCTGAAGGAGCAGAAGCTAGGGACGGCAGCTGGACAAGGGGCCGACCAGGGCCGGGGGGGGGAGAGAAAAGTAATAGCAAAACAAAAAGAAGGACCTGACCCAGTACTGAACCCTGTGGTACCCTGCTAGTAACCCCCCTTTCTTCAGAGTGGACTCCATTTACTATTACCCTCTATGTCCTGTTGTCCAGCCAATTTTTTATCCAGGACACCACCCTGGGACCCACTCCCAGGATGATTAATTTGTTTATTAATCTTTTGTGTGGGACTGTGTCAAATGCCTTGCTAATGTCTAGGCAGGCCATGTACACAGCCCCTCCCTGGTCTTCTACTGTGGCCACCCAGTCAAAGAAATCTATTAGAATCGTCTGACATGACCTTCCCGCTGTGAATCCATGATGCCTTGGGTCCTGTGCCCCGCTGGCCTCTAGGTACTTAATTCTTTCTTCCAGAAGTGATTCCATAATTTTCCCTACCGCAGAGGTCAAGCTAACAGGTCTGTAGTTTCCTGCCTCCGCTTTGCTCCCACTTTTGTGAAGGGGAATCACATCTGTCGTCCTCCAGTCCTTAGGTACTACATCATCCTCACATGATTTGTTAAAAAGGGTAGTCAGTGGTGTCACTAGTTCTCCCCTTAGTTCTTTTAGAATTCTGGGATGAATCCCATCAGGGCCCATTCCTTTGTCCATCTTCAGTTTTAGGAGTTCTTTCAGAACCCTTTCTTCTGTGAATGTACTGGCAAAGACACCCCTATCCAGAGTGCTTCAATTGATTGGATTAGGTCAGCTGCAAGTTATGCAGGTTCAGCTGGGCTTATAGTCAAGGTGATCCTCAGAGCTAACATGAGCTCCAGAAACCCAGTTGTGTATGCCTTCTAGTGCACAGAATGGAAACGGAGATCAAACAAAAGCTTCAAAATCAAAGTTGGACATTAAGATCAACTCTTGCCTGTCAACAGAAATACATTATAGTCTATGGTAGAACAGCATTGTGGATGGAAAACCATACACCATAAAAAGCTGTTCTACTACAGCAGTGATGTAGCTACTAATGCAGAACGACTTTTCATTCTGCGGTAGTAGCTACATCACAATGCAAGCATCCCCATCAGCACTGTTTCGCACTAGCTGGCAGTTGAAGGGTAGTGTTGGCTTGCCAATGGCAGATGAATCGCAGGTGGAGGATGGCAGAGGCTGACTGATCCCTGTAACAAAAATAAGTAATTTTGTGCTCGCATGGGACTGTACACTATATAGAATAGCGTATGGCAGCCCAAATACACAACATTGCTATTCTCACACCTCATGTTTTCCATGACAACAGAAGGACCTCTCAAGCTTCGCTCTCGAGGTCCTTGTCATGGAAAATGCTTGGTGTAAGACCAGGATTGTTGTATATGGGCAATCATACACTATCCTACATATACTGAGGAAATGCATAGCAGGACAGTAAAATCAATGTCACCTTTAGGATGAATAGAAATGATGCATCATCGCCTCCAAATTCTTGATGACTCAGTGCAGCTGTTATGATATCATCTTAGCGACCTACTCTGGAGCTAGGGTCAACAATGGAAAGCTGTTGCCAAAGTCTGCCACAACTTGAGAGGCTACAGACTTCAAGAAGAAAGGAAGGGGAAAGTACAGTTACATAGGAACTTACCACAACAGATCTTCGAGAAGAGCTCTTGCAGCAGGTAATACCATTAGGACTAAGCCGCCAGGCATTAGGACCCCACTGAAAAATGTTCTAGGTAGCAGCTCTGCCCGTCAGATGTGGTATAAAGGGGGCGGTCCCCCAGTGCCATCTCAGTTTTCCCACCAGAGACCCGGCTGAAGACAAAAGCAATGGGAGAACCGTGAGGGTCTCCTATTCCCAAAGAGAAAAGAAAAACAGCTTGTCCCGGGGTAGGAGGGTGGGAAAGAGCTCCTACTGAAGATCTACTGTTACGGTAAGTTCTTACATAACTGTACTATCTCACTTCGAGGGTGAGCTCTTGCAGCAGGTAATACCATTAGGACAGAGACCCAAGCAGTACCAAAGAAAGACACAGGTCATAAGGGTGGAGGACAATGCAGTAGCTGTAGGCAAATTAGAAGAGGAGTCCCTGAAGGACTGCTAGGCCGAAACCTGCTCTCCTCCTGGAAGCAATGTCCAGACTATAGTGCCTAATGAAGGTGTGCACAGAACTCCAAGTAGCGGCCGCACATAGGTCCACTGAAGACACGTTCCTCGGGGAAGCAAAGGACGTAGCTACTTCCCTGGTGGAGTGACCCCCTATCAGTCCCGGTAAGGGTTTGTTGTGGTGTTGGTAGCAAAAGGTGATACAACTAACTAACCATTTGGTCAGTGTTTGCTTTGTCACAGGGGCCCCCCCCATCTTCCTATGGGCAAAAGAGACAAACAGCTGGTCTGTCTTCCTAGAACAACTAGTTCTAGTAAGGTAGTAACTCAAAATTCTATGAACATCCAGTGTGTGCAACAAGTATTCCCTTCTGTTGGAATGCTCTGGATAGTAAACTGGTAGCTGGATGTCCTGGTTCAATCAATCAATCAAACTTTATTTAACCAGGCATTCACATCGTTGAGCAATCTCATTTGAAAGATGGTCCTGGACACAAAGTACAAGTTCATTACAATAAGCAATGTCAAGCCATAACAAAAACATACAGGGATCAGGCAAAAAATCTTAAATTACAGCTGCAACGAATAAGACATAGTTAATTATTGATTGTGTACATGCAAAGCCATGCTCTAGTGGTAGGTTTGGGGACTGCTGTGGAAAGAGGAGGGGAGGAGGTTGTAGGAAGGAGGGAGGCAGGAGACAGTGGGGACAATGGGGTGGGAGACACATAAGGGAAGAGGGGGGCAAACCTACTAAGATGTAAACCCAGGGGCGCTGATGAGCAGCTAGCTGAACAGACGCGAATTTCCGCGCTGCTCTCTCTTCGCAGCTATAAATATTAAAATAAAAGTTAAAAAGTGCCCCAAAGTGTGAAAAGCGTGTAGCAGATGGTGTGCAAACTTGGGATGGATGAATATTTGGCATCGGGACCCTCTAAGAGCCAGAGGACTGTGACAAAAAGCGCAAAGAAAGGAGGTGGTGGTGGTGGTGGTGGTGGCCTAGTTTCCTTTTCAGCAGCGGAGGTGGCGGCCCTTGGCAGAGAGGTTACGGGTAGGTTATAGCAGCACTGGAACCCCGATTAATTAAACTTGAAGGAAAGCTGACCTGAAATTGCAAGAGATACAAGAGCAGCAGGTGGTGCAGGCTGGCAGAATGATGGAGATGGAGGAGAGAATATCACACATGGAGGACGAGCTGCTGGAGACTCCTGGGCTCGTGGTGGCACTTCAGAAGGAGCTGAATGAGTTAAAAGATGCATTTGACTATCAGGAAAGCTATCACAGGCGTTTGAATCTCAGACTGCGAGGGTTGCTGGAGGGTATGGAAGAGGAAAGTGTGCTGGACTTTTGCAAGAGTATTGCCTGGGCTACTAGGCCTGCAGCCAGCGAAGAGTAAATTAAAGCTTGAGAGGGCACATAGGGCCGTGATGCCCAAACCTACGAATGACCAGCCGCCGAGGCAGATAATATTTAGGTTCAACCACTTTCAGGATAGAGAACCTATGCTGAAGGCGATCGGGAGAAGGGAAGGGTGGAATATGAAGGCCACCATTTATTTAAGTCGCAGGATTATTCGGTCAGGCTTTTGAAAAGAAGGAAGGCATTCAACAGCATTATGCAGCAACTGCGTGATCTGAAAGTGGAAAACTTCCTGGTTTACCCAACTACTTTAAAAATAAAGCATGAATGCGCTACATATTCATTTTGGGAAGTGGAAAAAGCAGAGGAGTTTGCGAGGAGCCTGAGACAAAAGCTGCGCTGAGACCTGTATGGAGATCTGGGACAGGGAGCCGAGGGCTCTGTAATGAGATTTGAGAGATGAGGCACGGTTGTAAATACGGAGGATCGTTCGCTTATATTTGGTTCTGGAGATGTTTTGATGTTAAAGTTTGTGCAGGTGAAGATGGGAGACTGAGAGGAAGAGGACATTGCCATATATAAAAAAAGATCTGGGGGACTTGGAATTGAACAAAAATGGCAGAACACCCAGAAAATGGCGGAGAGAGACGTGGAGGAAACGGACAGAGGCAGAGAACAAGGATATGGCGAGAGGAGGAACTGGACTTAGTGGTGGAGTTATTTGGATGCGAGAGAGACTGCCATAAGCCCAGTGATGGAAGGAACTGTCTCGAATAATGTCTGGGTGCAGGTAGGAGGGCGGGTGGGGAGAGGAGCTTAGCGCGGTGTTTTTTTTTAGCGTGGCCTGCTTTCCCTGCTAGCCCTTGCTGATACCCTCCAACTGTATGGGCAAATTTGTATGCGTAACTAAAAGGCGGGGATAAAGCAGGAAATTGAAACGAAGGATCTGAAGGGAATAGGATGGAGAAAATGAACTGGGGGTTAGGAGAAGAGATCGTGGGAAATGGATAGGGATGGTTATTATGGGGCACAAAGGTTAAGTGGCCGTGGGGGGGGGGCGTGGAAATGCCTGTTACAGCACCTGGGAATGAGGCAGACACTTGAGTCAGGGAGACTATTAGTGTCTAAGGACCGAGGGAGAGGCGGGAGGAGGGGGAAAGGTAAGGACTGAACTGGGGGGTGGATATTTCAAGGTGAAAAGGAAGAAGGGGCGTGGGGAGGGAAGGAGGGTGGTAAAGAACAAAAGAAGCAGTGGAAAATGGAAGGGAGGAGTTCACATGGAAGATGGAGGGAAGGAAATCAACAAAGGAGAAAAGAAGGGGGGGACATGGTGGGGGGAATAACGGGTCAGAGAGGGAAAAAAGGGAGGGAGATGTGTGTATATAGTTATCTGTTTAAAATGTTACTGAAAGTGTGTATGTTATTATGGTTTCTTGTTTTTTTTATGAACAAAGTGTAACCAAAGAAGTTAGATATATAAACCTTCATGTTAATGATGGAAAGATGATGCTGAAAGGGAAAAGAGGAGTATACGTGGATGGCGATTAGTAAAAATGTTAATGTAATTACCTGGAATGTCAGGGGTATTACAAATCCAGTAAAGAGGTCTATGTTGCTGACAGCTCTTAAAAGGGGGGAGCCCATATAGCTTTGCTACAAAAAACGCACCTAACAGAAGTAAAGCATGCTAAACTGGCTAGGGGATGGGTGGGGAAATGCTATGCGGCTTCGGCCTCAGTGCGTAAAGGGGGGGGTGGCAATATTAATACATAAAGGGCTGAACCTAGAGGTACAGAGAATAATCAGGGACACGAAGGAAGGGAGATATATTTTTATTGTGGGGACCCTGGACAGGGAGCAGATCATTCTGGGATCAGTATACGCCCCAGTGGTATTTGAATACCAATTTTATGCCTCTTTGCTGGATTTATTGGTGCGTGAGCAATTCCCAGGGCTAATAATGGGGGGGGATTTGAACTGGGCCATGGACCCGAAAATGGACCACTCCGAGGGGAAGGGGAGAAGCTCAGGGGCAATGCAACAATGGCAAGAGGGAATGGCGGAATTGGAAAAGGTGAATGTATGGCGAACAGCAAACCCGGGAGCGAGAGAGTATAGGTTTTTTTCGAACCCCATAAAATATGGACACGGATAGATTATATGTATGCTACAAGGGAATGGTACACGCGGGTGGAGGAGGTACAGCACAGCCCAATACATGTTTCAGACCATGCTATGGTGACAGTGAAAATATAAGGCAGGGAAAGACTGGGGACGCCCCCTGCATGAAAATTCCCCACTTACTTGGCTCAGAATGAGAAATTTAGAAAGCACCTGGAGGATAGTTGGGATCTCTTCATGGCTACAAATGATAAGGAGGGCATCTCAAATAACATTTTATGGGAAATGGGCAAGGTATTTAAGAGAGGAGCAATTATTGAATATGTATCCCGTATAAAGAAAAAAAGATGTGCACAGAGAAAGGAGCTAGAAAGTAAACTAAAGGAATTAGAGAAGAGAGTGGCCCAAGGGGAAAAGGGGGAGGCCATTCGGACGCTGGGAGTAATTCGGGAGGCTCTGAATGCGCACCTAAGGTCAGAAGCGGGGAGAACTAATCATAGGGGGGGGCGGCTCAGAGGTAATTTAAGGAAGTATTTTTTCACAGAGAGGGTTGTGGATGCATGGAACGGCCTTCCGGAGGAGGTTGTGGAGTCAAAATCAGTGGTGGAATTCAAGCATGCATGGGATAGTCATAAGGCAATTCAGGGGGGTGGGGGTAGGAAGAAGTAGGCTGCTGGTTAACTAGGATCTGCAGCTTATCCAGTAGGTAGGGAAATGGGCAGACTGGGTGGGCCAAGCGGTCCTTATCTGCCGTCAAATTCTATGTTTAACAGAAGATACATATTTGAGTGGGGAAATAAACCAGGTCCAATGGTAGTTAACCTTATGAAGGGACACAGAAGGATGAATAGAATTATGGGAGTGAGGGATGAAAAGGGTACCCTACAGAGTAAAGAAAAGGAGACAGGGAATGCCTTTAGGGCCTTCTTTCAAAAGCTGCCCCAGGCAGAGGATGAGGGAACAAAGGAAAGGATGATAGAATTTTTAGAGAAAATAAAAGTCCCAAAAGCCATACAGGCGCAGAGGGAAAGGCTAGGAAAACCAATAACGGAGGGAGAGGTGTTGAGAGCTATTCAAAAGTTGCAGAAAGGGAAAGCAAGTGGCCCAGATGGGTATCCAGTGGAATATTATAAGTTGCTGGGGACCAGAGTTGCAAAGGTATTGTGCAGAGTGTTTCAACAGGGAAAAGGGATAGAAGAGGTTAGCTTGCCAGATACATGTTATGATGCTTGTATATGCCTCATACCAAAGGTGGAAAAGGATCCTGCCCTGTGCGCCTCGTATCGGCCAATATCATTGTTGAATTGTGATTTGAAGATACTGGCTAAAGTTTTGGCCAGTAGATTAGAGGAAATCGTACCGGGGCTGGTTCACCCAGACCAAACGGGGTTTATTAAAGGACAACAGTCGTATCATAATATGAGGCTGCTACTTAATGTGCTTTGGAGGGCAGGAAGGGGGAAGGAAGATATCGGGATCCTCTCAATGGATGCGGAAAAAGCGTTTGATAGGGTGGAATGGAATTACTTTTTTGAAATATTGGGGAGGTTTGGTCTGGGTGAACCATTCCTAGGGTGGGTAAAGGCGATGTATAGAAAGCCCAGGGTGCAGATAATTGTAAATGGGGGCAGGTCGGAGAGTTTTAACTTGGAGAGGGGAACGAGGCAGGGCTGCCCACTCTCCCCATTATTGTTTGCACTTGCTATAGAGCCTTTGGCAGTGGCAATTAGAGAAAGTAAAGACATACAGGGGGCAGAAGGCGAGGGTAGCTCGCAGCAGAGGCTGGCACTATATGCGGACGATATGCTATTGTTTATGAAGAATCCTAGGAGCTCTGTTCCTGCTCTCTTGGCCTTGATTGAGGAGTTTGGGAAATTTTCAGGGTACAAAGTTAATCTGGGAAAGTCAGAAGTTATGTGGCTTAAGGGATCGGGTGTGGAGATTAAACATTGGGGTCTCAAAGTGGTGGGGGAGAGCATGACATATTTGGGGGTGCAAGTGGGTAGATCTTTGGGGTCACTGTACAACTTAAACTATACCAAATTGATAAAAATTATAGAAGCGGATCTAAGAAGATGGGAGCATCTGCCCGTGTCATGGCTGGGTAGAATTAATATAATAAAAGTGAATGTGCTGCCTAGGATCTTGTATCCCCTACAAATGATACACCTGGGCCTGTCCAAGGAGGATGTGGATAGGATGGAGAAGGCCTTTACTGCTTTTATTTGGAAAGGGAAGCGTCCGAGGATGAGTCTAGGGAAGTTAAAAGCAGATAAGGAAAAAAGGGGGTTTAAACTTTCCAGACTTTGAGAACTACTTTCTGGCCATACAACAAGATACTGTATGTGGCAGACTGGGTGCATAAACCTGAAGTGGCCAGATGGGTGGAATTGGAACAGGGAGAGGCACAGGGGGAAATTAACAGCATATCTCCACAGTAGAGGGCTAAGGGCGTATAAGATGGGAAAAGAAGTAAATCCCATGGTGGTAAAGGTACTGGTGGCCTGGAAAGTGTTGAAGAGGAAAGGATGGATACAAGGGAGAGAGACACTCTTGTTGCCGGTGGCGGGGAACCCCTACTTCTTGCCAGGAATGGAGGATATAGGATTTGGGAACTGGGAGCAAAAGGGAATAGGTAGTTTGGGGCATCTATTGGAGAACGGGCGGTTCTGCTCGTTACAGGAGTTGCAAGAAGTGGTAGGAAGAGATAAGAGGGATAGGTTCCGCTACTTCCAGACCAGGGCATGTATGGGAAGTTTGAGAAAAGAAAATAAAGGGCTGTACGAAGTGGACCCGGTAGATGGGATGATATATGCAACTAAAAAGCAGGAAAAGGAGTTCATAGGCAGGGCTGCTAAGAGAAAAGGCTATATTACCAGACAGGACAGTAAGGACTAGGAAATTGTGGGAGAGGGACCTTGGGAGGGAGATATCGGACCAGAATTGGATATTACTGCTACAGATGCACACTGGAATAATGATATGCAACAAATATAAGGAGGCTTACTTTAAGTTAATACATAGTGTACACCTACCACCAGTAACTATACACAAGGAGCACCCTGAAGTGTCGCCCTTATGTGGAAGGTGTGGCTCAGAAAGGGGAACATATGTGCACTGCTTTTGGGAATGCCCGATACTATAGAGATATTGGAGGGAGGTAGTGGATAGAGTGGGAAAGAGCCGGAAGGGAGTTGCCAATGGACCCTTTGGGATGTTTATTTGGAATGGAGAGTGGGGAGGAGGAGGAGGAATGGGTACCTCTCCCCAGGTGGATTAGGGTGCTGTTCGTCTTGGCTCAACATGGGATTCAGAATATATGGGTTTCGCAGACAGCACCAACAGTGCAAGGGTGGTGGACGACGGTGTTACAGACATTGGGGCTTGAGAGGCTGATGTATGTGATGGACGGAAGGGAAGAGGGATTTGAAAGGCACTGGGCCCCGTTCTTGGCCTCCCTAACGGAGGAAGAAAGTTGGATGCTATGGGAGGGTACAGGAGGATGAAAAAGAAAAGGAGGAAGTGAAGAGAGGTATGTGAAAGTAGTAAAGATAAAGTGGAGAAGGTGAGGGTAATGAGTATGGGAAGGAAGGCTAAGAGTGGATAAAAGTGAATGACAGAAGAGTGTGGAAAAGATTGGATGGAGTAGAAGACTGAAGGTACTTGGCAAGAGAATAATGGTTGCTCTTTGTTTCGATTTGTTCTGACTGGATTTTATGTAATCTTTTTTATAATATATTATCTGATATAATTTCAAACCAGTATAATTTAACGTAATGCAACCCTGTAGAAATCAACTGTAACATTGTATGGAATGAAGTGAAGAGATTGATCTTTGTGGAATATAATGGTGGTAACTGGATGAATAAGTTATGTATTTGATTGTATGTAGTAGCTTAATGGAAAAGCAAATAAAAATATTACACACAAAAAAAAAGATGTAAACCTACTGCAGGAGGAAGGGGAGACAGGGTGGAGGGAAGTTACACTAGGAGGAAGCCTGCCACAGAGGGAATAGGCGGCCAACGGGGTCCAAGAGCTGGGAGTATTCTGTCTACATGTCCATGTTACCTGAAACAATCGCACACAGTATTCAGGAACTGATAGAGTCGCTGTCTGAATACATGGAGATTGGGCAGGAGGGAGCATTTAAGTACTTTCTGAGTGTTATTCCAGAGTAATGGAAGGAAAGAGCTGTTGTCGGTATAGCCAAGGCGTGTCTTCATCCTCGGTAGGTTGAGGAGGACAAGGGTGGAATTTCGGAGTCCATAAGTGCCCACAGACCGTTCAAACGGGTTACCGATGTAGGGTGGGAGCTTGTTTGATAGTGCCCTGAAAAGCCGCACGAGGGCGTTTCTTTGCCTGTAGTTTGGACAGTACAGTGAGAAGTGAGATAGGCCTGTAATTAAGTCTGTGGGGTCCCCCGATTTGAACAAGGGGATAATATGTGCAATTTTCCAACTAGGTGGTAATTCCCCTTGGATAAGTGAACAATTGAATAGATGAGCAATTGGTGCTGTCAGATAATAGTATCCTGATTTTAAGAAGAAGGGTTCCAACGAGTCACCAGCAGCACTCTTTTTAGTGTCCAATGAAAGAAGAAGGTCCTCCACCTGTTTGTATGAGACTGGCTGGAAGTTGAAGAGAGGACGGTCAACCTTAGGAACAGGAGCAGGGCTAGTGCCTGTACTGGCAGCACTCGGAGCATTCAATTTACTAAGTGGAGAGATATCGACTGAGGCCTGCCATTGCAAAGTGGTTATTAAGCTGATCGAGTATCTCAGACCTGTCGGTATAGGAGTTACTGTTTGCCACAATTTTAGCAGAGATTGGAGTGGCAGGGGAGTGTCCTTCAGCCTCTCTCAAGATTTGCCAAAACATGTCAGAGCAATTTTGTTTTCCTCAGGGCTGATTTAAAAAAAAAAAAAAAAAAAAACGCAATTTTTCCAGCCTTACCAGTTTTGTACAGTCATTCCTGGCTACCTGGAAATGAGCCAGTCAGATTCTGACTGCGACTTCCCTTGCCCTTTTCCATAATGTGTCTCTGGACCGCAGGGCACTCTTCAAGGATGGGCTAAACCAGTCGGGTGCCCACTTTCTGGATTTGACCTTTTTTAGGGGAGCATGTTTGTTGATTACCCTTAATAGCAAATCCTGAAAAATACGGAACACTTCCATCACAGAGCGTGCTAGACAGAAACTCTGCCACTTAATACTGCTTAGATCTGTCAGGAAGGCAGAGAGACAGAAGTGTTTTAGGCTGCACTTTAGTTTGAAGGTAGAGGTGGAAGGGAGGTGAGGAGAGCACCCAACACATGCAGCCGCACAATGGTCACCCAAATCACTGTGGAATACCCCATATGGGTGATATTGTGTGGCTTGTTGACAAGCATGAGATCAAGCAGAGACCTACAGTAAGGGTTTTTTTTTTTTGGGATGGGTGGCCCCAGGAGTAACCTGGGAAAGCCCGTGGTCATCACAGAAGTTCTTAAGCCCGTTTGTGCAGGGGTCGTTCCAGTTGAAGTTAAGGTCTCCCATTATAACGCATTCATTTGTCGCTTGTTCCAGGAGGGAATGAAGGTGAGGCAATATACCCAGGCCAGCAACTGGCGGCCTATAGCAAGCAGCTACCAGCAGGGCTACTCCAGGTGATAAGGTTAGCTTGAGGGACAGACATTCAAATTCTTTGGGAATTGATGTACGGACAATGTTGGTGGCAAGGAATTTATCCTTCTTGTATATGGCAACACCACCACCTCTGGTCAGTCTGTCACATCTGAGCAGGTTGTAGCCAGGGATGTTGATCGCGTGGTCAGGTACATGATTCTTAAGCTAGGTTTCTGAGAACATTGCTACATCAGACATAGCATGTAGCATCCAAGCCTGGACCATATCGAGTTTGTTAGCTAGACTGCATACATTCATTTGCAGGAAGCCGAGACCCTTTAACTGTGGTGTGCCCCCCTGGGGAAGCTATCAGTCGGGGGGGGGGGCCTGGTTTAATTTCACACTACCTGCACAGAGCAACAGCAGGATTAGTAGTTTCCTAAGCCTTCTTACAAGAAATCTTAGGAAGGCTTTGTTGGTTTGAATAGCATGATATCTGCCTATGGCATCAGGACATGTTTTGAGGGGGCAGTGAAAGGTGCTCAGAGCAAATATTGCTACCCTGAAGGAGAGGATGAGGGGTGATTGCTTAAGAGATATTGGGCAGGGAGGAATTAGAAACATTCTGATTGCATGTGGATTACTACCTGCAGATGGTATAAGCAGTGTAGCGAGCACCGACCAATTCGGCTCTTGGCATGAGTTAGAGCTCAGGCATGTTATGCTATTCTGTGGGTTCATACAAGATTCTGAATATAGGTGGAGGACGCAGCCTAGGAAAAGCAGGTATGTTGCAGGCGCCATCATGGTAATACTGAAGTTAGAGGACAGAAGCACCTTAAACAGTGCTTATGGATGGCTGTCAGCAGCCCTGGGGTTTTGGCAGGGAGGATTTGTGGGTAGATTCAACAGGCAAAGTATTGCCAAGCAGGGTTATATGTCCTAAGGCATAAAACAGTGCAGGAAGGATAGGGGCAGGAAGGAGAGGTGAGAGATCAAAGGAGAGGTAATGGAGAAACAAGAGGTATTCCAGCACCAGTAAAGATATAAAGGGTGATAGGGCGATATGACTAGAAGCGCTGTATGATGAGTAAGTTAGTGACTGTTGGAACTGGGTTAGTAAAGAAGGTAGAAAGCTCAGATATAGAGCTGTGCAGTGGGAATTAATGCCAGCAATAACTTAGCTGAAAGTACACAACTGGTGGACAATAGGGGAGCTGGCAGAATTAAGGGTGTTGACTTTAACAGGAGGGCTGAATTGAGGAGGAGTGTCTCAGGAAGAAACTCAAATGTGGTGGAGGAGGGCTATTTAACAGCAGCCAGGGTTGGGGCGGTGGGCGGGACAATAGCAGCCAGGGTTGGGGCGGTGGGCGGGACAATAGCAGCCAGGGTTAGGGCGGTGGGCGGGACAATAGCAGCCAGGGTTGGGGCGGTGGGCGGACAATAGCAGCCAGGGTTGGGGCGGTGGGCGGACAATAGCAGCCAGGGTTGGGGCGGTAGGCGGGACAATAGCAGCCAGGGCGGGACAACAACACTCTCAGAGAGCTGTAATGCTGCCAAGAGCGACTCAAGATGGCAAAAGCCAGGTTTAAAAAAAAAGCGCCACAAGCACAGTTCCTAGGCGGGCCAATCACAGGAGTGCAGCAAGATAGCATGGCCAATAAGGTGCCCCGCTCCGGTTGTGGTACTAAGCAAAGGGTGAGCTGATCAGCGGCATACCTGGGGTTTTGGCAACGAGGTGGACAGCGGTTGTTCCCCACCTGTTCAGGTGGCTTTGGCAGCAGGATCGCCCACAGGACTGGACCCCAACAGGAAAAAAGACGAAGGATTATTATCACAAGCAGCACAACGTCATGAAGGGGCAGATATCACTTAACAAAAAGAGCATGGCATGAGCGAAAGAAAGGGAAGGGGGAGATCGGAGACACTGAAACAGTGGAGGGTCTCAGTCTAGGCGCCTCTTTTAATCCTTAAGACAAAGAGATGGGTAAGTTAAATGGCAGGGGGAGGGGGAAAGCAAGACCAGGATAGATGGACAGTAGCACTAATTAAAATGGCAGGGCGTTAGGGTGAGGAAGATAGAGGGAGAAAGTTCAGAGTTAGCTCAGACACTACCTTCAGAAGAAACTTAGGATTTGTATGCAGGGCCACCCTGTCCCCTCCAGAAAACAAGATAAGGCTCTTTACACATCAAAGCCTGCAGTTCTGAGACCCTCCGAGCCGAAGTAATGGCAACAAAAAGTACCGCCTTCCAAGAGAGAAGGCGGAGCTCGAAGGTTGCGGCTGGCTCAAAAAGAGGCAAGGTGAGCTTTTCCAATACAAACAGGAGATCCCATGGTTGTACGGGGTCTCTCCAGGGAGGTCTGATATGCAGGATCCCTCTTAAAAAGGTCTTGCAGATGTCTAGTTGTGCCAGAGTCTTCCCATTAATTGGATCGTGATAAGCTGATACAGCGCAGAGATGTACCTTGATGGACGAGTAGTTAAGGCCCAAGTCCGACAGGTAGAGAAGATACTCTAGCACAGATTCCACCAGACAACCTAGGGGGTCCAGAGAGTGTGGAACTGCCCATAAGCAGAACCACTTCATGGCATAGGTTGCCCTGGTAGATGGTTTCTTCGCTGTCACAAGGACCTCTGCCACTCTAACGGACACACCAAATCTGTCCCTGGCTATGACTGCAGGAGTCAGGCATGCAGATGCAGGGACTGCAGAGCCAGATGGAGTAACTTCCCTTGCTCCTGGGGAGCAAATGAACGGAGAGGGGCAACGGAATCAGTGGTTCCGATGCTAGTCGTTGCAGCAATGGGAACTAAATCTGACGAGGACAGAATGGTGCTTTTAGTATCATTCTGGTCTCTTCTACTTGCAACTTGAGCAGTACTCTCTGAAGGAGGGGAAAGGGAGGGAAGGCATATAGGAACCTCCCTGCCCAAGAGAGGGGCAATGTGTCTCGCCAAAAAACACCAGGCCCTGGATCTAGCGAGCAGAAATTGGGCAGTTTGGCATTGTGTGGGGACGCAAAGAGGTCCAGGTCTGGTTGACCCCACCTTTTGAAGAGGTCTTCTATGACCTCTTGCTGCAATTCCCACTCATGGTTCTGAGACCGAGAGCGACAGACTGTCTGCCAGAGCATTCTGAAAGCCTGGAACGTGTACTGCTGCAAGATCCAGGCTGTGGTCCACTGCCCAGGACCAAACCCTGATGGCCTCTCTGCATATAGGGTAAGAGTGTGTGCTCCCTTACTTGTTGATGTGAAAGATTAGAGAGGTATTGTCCAACTGGACCAAGAGTGGGCCTGGGCTGATCAACCCCTGGAATGCCTGAAGGGCATATAGCACTGCTCACCTCGAGAACGCTGATGTGAGAAGACTGTTCCATACATTCCATGAGCCCCTCATCCAATGAACAGCCAGATATGCTCCCCACCCCAATCCTGAGGCATCCGTAGTAAGGATTTGCTTCGGGCTGGGATGCTGAAAGGGGATTCCTATACTTGGGTGCGCTGGGTTCAGCCACCAAGTCAGGGAGGAACGAACCGCTGCTGAAGCTCGAATGAGCTGATCCAGTTCATCTGTGCCCAGGTTCCATTGAACTCTGAAGTGCCATGTAGAGTCCCCATGTTCAAACGAGCAAGAGGAACTGTGGCTATGGCTGTGGCCATGTGGCCCAACAGTTGCAAAACCACTCTTGCTGAAACCAGGTCTGAAGTCTGAACTCTGAGCGACTTCTCAGTCCCTACGCCCGATCTGAAGGCAAGAAGGCTTTCCCCTGCACAGTGTCCAGGACCGCTCCTATGAACTGTAGCCTTTGAGTGGGCCATAGGTGCGACTTGGACATGTTCAGGGTGATGCCCAGAGACTGGAACATCCTGACCGTTCTTCCAAGGATCTGGTTAGTTGACCCTCTGACTGAGCAGTGAGAAGCCAATCGTCCAGGTACGGGTAAACAAAAAGACCCTTTCTCCTGAGGGCCGCCGCCATTACTGCCAGGCACTTGGTGAAAACCCTTGGTGCTGATGTAAGGCTAAAAGTTACGATCTTGAACTGGTAGTGTTTGCCTTGGAAGATGAAGCGCAGGAATTCCTGTGGGACGGCAAGATCTTGATATGCATGTATGCGTCCTGCATGTCCAGGGAGCAGAGCCAGTCTCCTTGATGGAGCATGGGCAACAGGCTTGCCAATGTCACCATCCTGAATCTCTTCTACTCGATGCAATTGTTCAGCTGGCCGAGATCCAGAATGGGGCAGAGGTCTCCCGTTTTCTTTGGTTCTAGGAAAAAATGGGAGTGAAAACCTCTGAGCAAAGGGAACCGCCTGGATGGCTCTTTTCTCCAGCAATGCCTGAATCTCTGCTCACAGAAGGATGGCATGGGGGTGAACAGTGGAAGAGGACTGGAGGGTTGTCCGGTGGAATGTGCGTGAATTCAAGGGAGTAATCTCTCTCCACTATCTGTAGGACCCACTAGTCTAATGTTATATTGGACCATCCTGACAGCTGGAGGGAGAACCTCCCTCCTACCACCTCCCCCTGCACTTGCTGTGTGAGAAGGAGGGCTGGCAGGGAGTCTTGCTGTTGCGGAGGGATTGGGGCAGGGGAGGTCTGGGAGCTTTGGGACCTGGGAGCCGGAAGGGACAGGGTGGCCGTGCCTTTTGAAGGCTCCCTTTTGCTGAGGTTGCTGCTTCCCCTGTTGTCCTTGCTTACGCAAAGGACGGCGACCAGTCTGAGGCTCCAGTCTGGACATTTCATGGACCACGGACACCCCCCACCCCCCACAGACCAATGATCACTTTTTCTGCCTCTCATCCGAAGAAGACAGGACCCAGGAAGAGAGCGCCCCAAAACAGCGTCTTGGAGGTCCTGGTGAAAGCCAGAAACCTATAGCCAGGCTGCTTCCTCATGCAGATACCAGTGGCGGCTGCCCTAGCTGCCATGTCTGCAGAATCACAGGAGCATCTGAGGATGTGCTCATCAATGTCCATCCCTGACTGGATAAGTGCTAGGAGTTCCGCTTGCCCTTCCAACTCTGGCTGAGCCTTGGCCTGATCCATGGCGTTTGCCCAGAGAGATTTCTGATATGTTACCATGTGGGCCAAGAAATTTAGTGAACAGAGCGTACCAGTGACAGAAGAGTAAACCTTTCTACCCATATGGTTGAGCCTCTTGAACTCTGGGTAAGAAGGTTGGGCACTCGTTTGCCTGGGCTGTTGTGCCCTACCATGAGCTGCTGTTAATACCATTGTGTCAGACCTTGGATTTTCTCCTAGGAAGGGCTCCTCTTTTGGAGTCCTGTAGAGTCTGTCTGCCTTCCTGGGCACCGCTGGCGTAGTGGCTGGATGCTGCCAGGTGAGTCTTGTAACATCTTAGAAAGGCTCCACTAATGGGGGGGGGGGGATGACCAGAGGTTTAGGGTCAGTGGCCCCCAAGAACTTTGCTAAGCTATGCCTTTTTGGATCTAGTTCCTCTGTATCCCATTAGTACAGAGCCTGAATGTGCCGCATGATGTCTAGAAAAGACTGATCATCTGGTGGGGATCAAGGGGAATTCCTCAGCCCAGGAGAAGGAATAGGCAGCTCTTCTTCGGACGTATAGTCTGAGGAGGAGTCTCCGCTGGCGGTGCCAGAGGACAGCAGGCATCCGCTGGATGACAGCACAGACAACTGGTGTAGTTTTTCTGCCCCTGGGACCTGGCAGCTGCTGGTCTTCATCCTCATGTGACTGTCGGTCCTTAGGTAGAGGAGGAGGTTTGGGGAAAGGGTCCCTGGGTAATGGTCGTACCAGGGACAGATCCCTGGGTCTATAGAGCAGGTCTCCTTTTACTGTGTTCCACCATGAGGTGAACAATGCCACGACGTCCGCTAAGGGGACGACCAGGGGTGTAGGCGTATGGTTCGAAGGACCAGGCGTCTGGCCTTGTGGACCTTCAGGGGCTGGCGCCTGGTCTGTAGGTATCTCTTCTATAGGTGTCTCTGGCAATGGGTCCGACTCAATCCCTGAGGCAGACTCATCTTCCAGCCTGGCGTCTGGCTTGTCGGGTGAAGGAGGCTTTGTATCTTTGGGCGGCTTGTCCTTAGTCGCCAGGACCAAAGGCAGGTCTTTCGGGGCCAATGGCTGCTTTTCGACCGGTGGCATCTGGTCATGATCTAAAGCAGAATTGGACGGACCAGTGGTTTCCTTATCAGCAGGGGGAGGCATCTGGTGACTGACGACCTCCCGGCATCTGGTCGAGTAGTCCTGCTTTTTAGATTTGTCGGACGAACCACCGTGCTTCTGGATAGCATCAGAGGACTTGCCAGAGGCAGACGCCTATCTCTCTACGGTTGACCCATGAGAAGATTTGTGGGGGTCAGTGGACCAAGAGAACGTGGGCGAACAAAACACCCTGTGGAAGAAGACACCCTACCTTTTTTGTGGGATGAGGAGGGTGCCTTCTTCGAAGTAGTCCCCGAACAGTGGAGGCACTTGGGGGGACAGAGTCTGACATCCCTCTGGAGGTAGACGAAGCAGAAGTTCTCTGGGGTGATTTGGGGTGGGATTCTGACCTGGCCATTTCTTTCTCCTGATGATGGTGTTTCCCTCCTGACTTTTTCTCCCCGGGGGTGGGGGGATTACCAAGGCAATGAAGAAGAACTACACCCTGAGTGGGACTTCTGTATGGTGGCCACTTGTTTCTCCAGAAGATAAGCTTTTAGCGTGTTCACCCATCGAAGTCTGGTCTTATTACTGAATTTCTGGCAGTGTGGGCAATCGTAAGGCCAGTGGTCTGGGCCAAGGCAGATCAAGCAGGTCGAGTGGCCATCTCTGGCCGGGATCTGCTTCCCACACAGACACTTCGGTTTCCGTTGAGTAGTAGGCGAAGAAGACATGCAATTCTCGAACAAAAACTAATAATTTAGCTAACTGCACGAAGGCGCGAAAAAGGCAGTCAACTGAGATGTCCGTGGATCTGACGTAAGCAAATCGACAGCGGGAAAAGAATCGAGATGGCACCGGGGGACTGCCCCCTTTATACCACATCTGACATCGGGTGGAGCTGACATTAAGGGCAGTGCCCTGCCAGACTGCTAGCTAGACAATTTTTCCGTGAGGTCCTAACACCTGGTGGCCTTAGGCCCAGTGGTATTACCTGCTGCAAGAGTTCCCCCTCTAAGTGAGATGTAATGTTCCACATTCATATGCTTCTTTCCATCTGAGCCTAGATCCTCATTCACCTCACATAACTCCATGTGGTGGAACCATAATTGAGTGGAAGTATCTTGCACTAGTGGTCAATGCATGCAATCATTACACAAAATTCAAACGCTTTCCTGGAAGATTTCATCACAAGAAACAATCAGCAAAAGATGAGGACAGCTTGCTACAGCTTTAAAGATGAACTACCACACACACTCTGCCATTTCTGGTTGTCAGATGTAGTGTTATAAAGGTGTAATTCCACTGGAAGATCCCTTAGAAGAAACAATATTACTATGGTCAATCATTTTTTCTTCAAACCCCAGGAATCTCCCAGAAGTATTAGACATATGCAGACTACCAAGCAGTGCATTGGGAGGTGGGTACAGAACCTATTTAGGGAAAAGGTTCTGCAATACTGCAGTGCCAAACCTATCACTCCTGGACTGGACATCCAGGCAGTAGTACTCTGTGAAGGTGTGGACTGTACTCCAGCTAGCCGTGTTACAGATTTCCAGCAAGGGAATGTCCCTTGCAACTGCCACAGAGGCAGCAGTTCCAGAAGTGTAATGTGCCCGGAGGCTCTGTGGTGGCTGTTTCTCAGCCTTGCTGTAGCAGAACTGGATGTAAAATACTATCCAATGTGCACTTGACCTCTTTGAGGCAGGCCTGTCCTTTCCCACTTCACCATAAGTAATGAACAGTTGTACGTGGGAATCCCCAAGGTCCTTCGTACGAGTGATATAATAGATGAGGGATCTTTTTACATCCAAGCTATGAAGTTTCAATTCCCCAGAACTGGAACTGGCTGTGAAAAATACAGGAAGATGATGGACTGGTTCAAGTGAAACTCATACCACCTTTGGAAGGAACTTCCAGTTAGCCCTCCTAAGGACTACCTTGTCCTTATGGAAGATAATGTAATTAGAATCAGTGCAAAGAGCTTGGAACTCACACACTCTTCTTGCTGAAGAGATTTCCACCAGGAAAATAGTCTTCCATGTAATATTTCAGGTCAGCCATAGCCACTGGCTCAAAGGGAGGTTCCATGAGTTTGGCTATGCACAAATTCAGATCCCAAGGAGGGACTGGTTCTTTTACAGGAGGGAACATATGTGCCAGTTCTTTGAAAAATTTCCTAAAAATAGGTTATGAAGCTATTGTTCTCTGAGCACCTGCAGACAAATAAGCAGATACTGCTGCTAAGTGAACCCTAAGGGTTGCAGGCCTGAGGCCTAGAGCCTGCAAGTGCACCAGATAATCAATCAATGTACAGTTGTGGCCAAAAATATTGGCGCCCTTCAGTTTTTTCTAATAATGCACCATTCCTTCCAGAAAACTGTTGAAATTAAAAAATATTTTGGTGTCCACATATGTATTTCTTTAGTTTGCAGTGGAATAAAACACAAAAAGCAGAAAAATTTACTAAGTCTTAGCTTATTCCACACAGAAATCCTTAAATGGCCCGGACAAATTATTGGCACCTTTTAGAAGTAGTTAGAAATAATTAGATTTCAAGCAGGTGATTCTCCTTCACTTTGGAACTGAACTCACCTGTGGTGAGTTGCAGAGTGCCTGCAATATAAAATCACTCATTCAACCAGTTTGAATAGAAGAGGACTCATTCTCCTGTTTTGTGTCACTGTGTGTACCGCAGTGAGCATGGAGAAAGAAAGACAGCCAGAGAATTGTCTGAGGAGGTCAGACAGAAGATTGTAGCCAAGCATAGACAATCTCAAGGCTACAAATCAATCTCCAGAGACCTTGATGTTCCTGTTTCCACAGTACATAATGTTATCAGGATGTTTAAGGCCCATGGCACTGTAGCCAACACTCCCTGGGACGTGGCCCAAGAGAAACTTGATCGAAGATTGCAGCGCAGGATTGTTCGAATGGTGGAGAAAGCACCTTGGTCAACTGCCAAACAGATTCAAGCTGACCTTCAGACACAAGGTACGACAGTTTCAACTCGCACCATCCATCGCCAACTCAATGAAAGGGGGTTATATGGTAGAAGGCCCAGGAGGACCCCACTGCTGAGAGAGAGACATAAGAAAGCCAGACCTGGGGTTTGCCAAAACACACCTGAACAAACCAAAATCCTTCTGGGAGAATGTCCTGTGGACAGATTAGATCAAATTAGAGCTTTCTGGTAAAGCACATCATCTCTATGTTTACAGAAAACAAAATGAAGCCTTCAAAGAAAAGAACACCTTCCCTACAGTCAAACATGGAGAAGGTTCAGTGATGTTTTGGGGTTGCTATGCTGCCTCTGGCACTGGGTGCCTTGAACTTGTGCATGGCATCTTGAAATCTGAGATTACCAGGCCATTTTGAGCGCAATGTTGAACCCAGTGTCAGAAAGCTGGGTCTCCGTCGAAGGTCATGGGTCTTCCAGCAGGACAATGACCCCAAACACACTTCAAAAAGCACCCAGGAATGGTTCAAGACAAGACGCTGGACTGTTCTGAAGTGGCCAGCAATGAGTCCAGATCTAAATCCCATTGAAAAACTGTGGAGAGATCTGAAAACAGCAGTTGGGAGAATGCACCCTTCAAATCTGGGAGAAGTGGAGCAGTTTGCACAAGAAGAGTGGGACAAACTGCCAGTAGAGAGGTGCAGGAAGCTCATCCATGGCTATAGGAAGTGGTTGATTGCAGTTATTTTGACCAAAGGCTGTGCTACCAAATATTAAGTCTAGGGTGTCAATTTTGTCAATGCCATTTCTTTTCATTTTCTGATTTAAAAGGATATATTAAATTCTGAACAAAAACAAAGGTTCTGTAATATTAACAGAGAAATAAAGAATTGTGGAGACCAAATACTGAACTGTTAATTTCAACTTAGGTTTAGAGGAAATTGTGAGTTATTTGAAAAAGTGCAAGGGCGCCAATATTTTTGGTCACGACTGTAGATAAGCTGACCTTAATGTGACTGATTTGCTTCAGCATGCAGCAGATGGAAAATCTTTTCAATTTTGAAGCACAGGTCTTTCTTACGGAAGTTTCCCTAGAAACTTTAAGTACCTCTTCTGACAAGTTAAACTCAGAAAATTCTAACTCCTCAAGAACCAGGCCTTCAGGTGAAGGCTCTCGAGGTGTGGAAAAACTACCTGACTCAGAAGAGAAACACAGAAACATAGAAGTTGACGGCAGATAAGGACCGCAAGGCCCATCCAGTCTGCCCATTTCTTTTTCTGCCTTATGAATGTGCCATCGGCCTTTGCTCTGTCAATGGCCTATCTATTCATACTCATCTGTATTGCTCCCTTATGCCTATCACATGCCTGTTTGAAGCCCTGCACTGTATTCATATCCACCACTTCCTGAGGTAGGCCGTTCCTTGCATCCACCACCCTTTCTGTGAAAAATAACTTCCTCACATTATCCCTTAATCGGCCTCCTTCTAATATCATGCTGTGTCCTCTTGTCCTGCTATTTTTCTTACATTGAAACATGTTAGACTCTTTTACCTTGTTTAATGCCCTTAAGGTGTTTGAATGTTTCAATCTTATCACTTCTCTCCCTCCTTTGCTCCAAGGTATACATATTAAGCTCCGTTAATCTGTCCTCATATGTTTTCTAATGCAGTCCCTGCAACATTTTGGTTGCCCTTCTCTGGACTGCCTCAATTTGGTTAATGTTAATGTTTTTTTACCCATGTATTGAACTTGTCCTGCTGTATTTTTCATTCTATGTAACCCCACCAGGTCGCATCTGGAAACGAGTGGTCCCCACTCAGTATGCCTACCTAGTTAATCTTAAATAAATAAATAATTGTCCTTGTGAAGGTATGGCCTCCAGTACTGCACACAGTACTCTAGATGGGGCCTAACCAGTGTCTTGTAAAGAGGGATTATTACCTCCCTCTTCAGACTTGTGATACCCCTTCTAATACTCCCCAACATCCCTCTAGCCGTACCTACTGCTTTAGTGGTCTGCTTGGATGATCTCAGGTCATCGGTGAGGACTCCTAAGCCTCTTTCTTCCCTTGTGACTGCCAGCAACTCCCCTCCCTGCCTATAGGTGGCTTCTGGGTTTCTCTTCCCTATGTGCATGATTTTGCACTTCTTTGCATTAAACTCCAGTTGCTACTCTTCAGACCATTTTGCTACTTTATCCAGATCTCTTCTCATTCTGCCCACTCCATCTGGATCATCTACTCTGTTGCAGAGCTTGGTGTCATCTGCAAACAAGACAAACCTTACCCTCCAGTCCATCTGCAAGGTCACTGATGAAGATATTGAAGAGGACTGGCCCCAGGGCTGATCCCTGAGGTACTCCACTTGTGACCTGCATACCGCTTACCACCACACTCTGTTTTCTGCCCGTCAACTAGTTTGCCACCCAGTTGACCAACTTCTGACCCACCCCGAGCCTACCCAGCTTATTAATCATTCTTCTATGTGGAACAGAATCGAAAGCTTTGCTGAAGTCAAGGTAGGCGACATCAACTGCTCCCCATTGGTCCACCGCTCTGGTTACCCAGTCAAAGAAATCTATGACATTAGTTTGACAGGCCCTTCCTGTTGTAAACCCATGCTGTCTTGGACCATGTGCTCCGATGGATTCCAGATGTTGCACTATCCTTTCCTTAAGGAGTGCCTCCATAATCTTGCCCACTGAGGTAAGACTGTCTGGTCTGTAGTTCCCTGCCTCCTCCCTGCTACCACTCTTGTGGAGCGGGATCACATGAGCCTTTCTCCAGTCTTCTGGGACCTCTCCTGTGCTCAGAGACTCACTAAACAGTTCTGATAATGGCTCTGCTAGTTCCACCCTTAGCTCCTTTAGTATCCTGGAATATATGACATCAGGTCCCATTGCCTTGTCCACCCTGAGCTTATTGAGCTCTTGTAGGACCCTTTTTTTTTTGTGACGGGACTAGTGCATACCTCCCTCACCCCTGTGTCCATGGTGCTGAGCTGTGGGCCCTGTCCTACCTTCTCTTCAGTAAATACTGAGCAGAAGTATCTATTTAGGATAGATGCTTTTACATGGTCCTCCTCCTCACATGCCCCCTTATCCCTTTTGATCTTAGCAATACCCCCTCTGGACTTTCTCCTTTCACGAATGTATCTATAGAAAGTCTTGTCACCTTCTTTTACTGCTTGTGCTAGTGTTTCCTCGGTTTGGGCCTTTGCCCACCTTACTGCCTTCCCTGCTTCCCCTTAGGGAAGTTTGGTATGCCTACCTATCTTCATCCTGCTGCATTCCCTTATATTTCCTGAAGGCCAGCCTTTTGGCTCCAACCTTTTCTGCTACTGTTTTTGAGAACCAAAGTAGTTTCTTTCTTTTGCACTTCCTTTTCTCTCTAACACAATGGGATGTTGCTTCAAGTATTGAATTTTTAATGCTTGCCCACTTTGCCTGTACCCCCTCATCTGTATTTCTTTTTGCCAAGGCTAGCTTAACTCTACTGGCCATCTTATCAAAGTCAGCTCCTCTGAAGTACCATATTTCTGCCTTGGAATGGGAGAATTTAGTTTTAGTGGCCAAACTGAACCATATCATGTGATGGTCACTAGCCCCCAGGTGATCTACCTGGAGATCTGCGATTCTTTCCCTGGTAGTCAGTACTAGATTTAGGATAGCCCTGTCTCTTGTGGGTTGTTGTATCAGTTGTTTGAGTCCCTCCCCTTGCAGGGAATCTACCATGTGTTTAGTTCTGGCAGATGTTCCTGCTGGTATTGACCAACCTGTATCTGGCATGTTGAAGTCTCCCATTATCAGAACCTCCCTTTCAGCTGTCATGTTTTGTATATCTTCTAACAGTAATGTGTTTATGTCCTCCCCCTGGTCTGGAGACCTGTACACAACCACAGTTCATATGGCTGTCCCATTTCCCATTTCCAGGGTGACCCACAGTTCTTCTGGCTCCTTGTGTGTATTCTGAATTTCTGTAGCTTTGATATATTCATTGACATAAAGGGCCACTCCACCCCCCCCCTTTTTTTTTGCACCTCGGTCTCTTCTGAACAGTACATAGCCAGGTACTGAAGTCTCCCAAGTGTGGTTACTGGTAAATCATGTCTCACTAATGGCTACTATATCCAGTTTAGCCTCTGTCATTATTGCCTGCAGGTATGGGATCTTATTTCCCAGACTGCGAGCATTTGTGTACATGATTTTCCATTGGCCAGATTTTGGTGCGTTAGTTGTTGGGCAAGCTCTGGCATTTCCCCCCCATGCGTCGTATGGAGAGCCGGACCTTTTTCCTTACCTGGTGATGCAAATGAACTACAAACATTCTGAACTCGTGTGACCACTAGCTGAGGTGGGAGGGGTGTTCTTTCCATTCGACGTATGGGGTACATCACCCCCTCCCCATTTACTAGTTTAAATATTCTGCAAAGACGTCAAACTTCTGCCCCAATACACTGACTCCCCCTCCTTAGTCAGATGCAGTCCATCAAATTAAAGAACTTTCGCTCCCAAAACTGTTGCCAGTTCCCTACAGATTTGTGTCAATTTTCCTGGCACCAGCCCTTGAGCCAATGTTTAGCTCCCCTATCTCCCCTTCTCTGACCTTCTGTCAATCTGCACCTCTCTCCCAGACTGGCAGGATCTCAGAAGGAGATGCCTGACGAAATGGATGATAGTTTGTCACCCAGCCTGGTCAGGTGTTCCTTGGTCTCCACAACTGACCGGCTAGTGAGATAGTTAATTATGTGTACCAGGATGTCAATGTTTTCTCCTGCTTCCTGAACAATTTTAGCAATATGATCAGTGTCTCTCCACGCTGATGTACCTGGGAGACATCTGACCATTACCCCTGGCTGGAGATAGACATCAACTCCCCTAATCATGGAGTCTCCTATGATCAGTAGTTTTTTTTTTTTTATTATTTCCCTTTTGCTTTTTTGGGGCATGTTTTGTTGTGCTAGCTTCTGTGCTGCAGTGTCCTGCTCTGCAGTGGCCTCTGCCCCTTTGCTTGATTTCAGAGATATAACTGTTAGGAGACTGTATCTTTGTGACAGACTAATGGGTTGCTTGGTGGACAGGGTGAGCAACAAAGGGTACGATGACCGCCTCGCCCAGTCTGGAGCAACCAGTATCACAATTGCAGACTGACTCCTCAACTTGAGAAAGACCCTTGACATCAGTGGAAATGGAGGAAAAGCATAAAGGAATTTTCCTGTTCAATCCAGGGCTAACACCTCCATGGGCACTGTTCCCAAAGAGGGGGGCCAGCAGCAATAAAGAGGAAGCTGGTGGTTTTCTTCTGAGACAAACTGATCCATTTCTGGAATGCCCTAACATCTGAAAACTGTGTCCACTTGCCTGTTCAAAGCCCATTCATGATGATCCTGACTGATTCAGCTGAGTGAATCTGCCAGTGTATTGTCCTTCCCTGGACGATGAATGGTGGACAGATGCACCTCCAGGAAATATGCTAGGGACCACATTTTCATGGTCTCCGTACACAGCCTTGAGGACCTTGTATCCTCTTGCTTGTTGATATACCACATGGTGGTTGTGTTGTCTGTCCTGACCTGGACTGACCCTTCAACTGAGGAGCAAAGGCCTTTAGGGCAAGGAGGACTGCTCTCAACTCAAAATGGTAGATATGCAGCTTGGACTCCTGAGGTGACCAAATTCTACTAATTTTGAGGTCGCCTGTATGTGTTCCCCCCCACCCTAGGAGGGAGGCATCTGTTAGGACCACAGCATGGTGCTGTTGCTGAAAACGGATGCCCTGTCAGAGGTTGTCTCTTTCTTTCCACCACTGCAGAATCAGTAACAGTTTTTGTAACTGGCACAAGCTTTGAAATGAGATCCTTTTTTTGGGACCAATAAGATCTGAGGCGATACTGAATATCCCTTATCTGAAACCTGGAGCCCGACACTACTGTAGTAGCAATGCTAGGTACTGTCTTGCAGTTCTGGGCTGACCCAAGGCAAAGGAATTCGCTAGGGTCAGTAGGATTTGTCACCCTCTCCTGTGGGAGAAAAGCTTTTCCCTGGACAGTATCCAGTTCTGCTCCAATGAATTCCAGTAATTTAACTGGCTCCATCTGAGACTTTTGAGGACTGATAAGGAAACCCAGGCAGTCCAGGGTACTTTTGAGTCACCCTGATGGAATCTTTTACCTGCCGATACGAGTTCCTTACGACTTGCCAATCATCCAGGTAAGGAAATACAACGATTTCCTGCCTTCTGAAGTAAGCTGCCACCACTAACAGACACTTTGTGAATACCCATGGAAAGAAGTGAGCCTGAAAGGGGGTGCCAAGAACTGGTACTGACCTGAGGGCAGAGAGAACCTTAGGTATTTTCTGTGGCAAGGTCTGATTGGAATGTGAAAGTAAGCATCTTTCAGATCCAGAGATGCCAGCCAGTTTCCCTTCTTTAATGAAGGAATAACTATGGCCAGTGTTACCATTTTAAACCTGGGCTTTGCCAAGTGTTTGTTTAGGTATCTGAGATCCAGGATTGGCCGCCAATCTCCATTTCTTTTTTGGCTAAAAAGTATCGAGTACATGCCCTTTCCCCTTTGGGTAAGATGGACTGGCTCTATTGCCCTGGCTTATAGGAGTTTTTTTTGCCTCCAACGCCAACAGAATAGTCTCTGCAGGTGTTGGATGGAAAACCCTGCGGCCATGGAGTTTTGGAAACTATTTGAAGTGTAGACAGAGACCCTGACTCACCACCTCCAGAACCCAGCTGTCTGTGGTAATGTTTTCCCAGTATTGGAAGTAGCAAGCCAGCCAACCCCCTACTAGAAGAGGGGTGGCAGCCTGTTTTGTGCAGCCATGGTTCTGTCCGGACTGATGTCTTGGAGCTGCAGCTGGACTGGCTTGCCTAGAAGACCTCCTGCCCCTGCAGTAACCTCTGACTTGTGTATATTCTACAGGCATACAGTATGGGGCATATGACCTGGGGTAGTACCATGTAACCCTACCTCCCCTTCCTGTGGATCTAAAAGAAGTAGAGTCTCTCCCTCTCTCACGGAGTTACTCCTGTAGGTGGTTGTGTACTCTTCCACCTTTTTCATGTTTGCTTGTTTTGTCACCAAAAAGGGAATTGTTTTCACAAAGAAAATCCATAGCCTTTAACTGAGTGTTAGGGGTAAGATTGGTTGATCTGAGCCAGGCAAACCTTAGTGACACGGACAAGGCCGGTAATCTGGATGCAGTATAATTTGCATCCACAGCCATGTGAAATTGGTACTCTGTAACATCCAAAGCCATCCTAGCAATATCTTCCATATCATGTGCCACATCATTTGGAATTCTATCAGTTAAAGATATCATAGAATTCCACACGGCCTTCTGGTATTGTGTAGCATATGCCATTTAAGCTGCTTGTCTTAGGAGAATGGAAGAGGCTAAGTAACCCTTCTTTCCCATAGTGTCAATTTTTCTCGAATCTTTTTCTGGAGGATGAGATGCCGGGGGAACTTTTAGTCTCATCACAGGCAGCAGTCAGTTATCACACCCTCATGATCTGGATGGGTATGCAAATAATCATATCCAGCTGATACTTTATCTACACCTTCTTGTCCACTCCAGGGACAGAGGAAGATGTCTGCAGAATTTTTAAAGTAGCCTTTTTAAGGGAATTGTGGCTAGGAAGGACCACCTTTTTGTTATACCCAAAAACTCTGCCTCCTATTCCTGTGAGGGGAGGCCCAAGCTGTCAGTCATCTGCCAGACAAATGAAAAGTTGGATGAAAAGTCGTCATGCCCATGAGGAGGGGTACCAAACTCCTGATCTGGGGATACCTCTGGCTCAATGGGTTCCCCTAGATCCGGATCCTCCCCTTCCTCCTCAAAATATACTTCTTAGCCATTGTTCATGGGAACCAGTGGTAGAACTTGAACCAGTGAACCCAGTATGGGAATCTGCAGTCTGTAAACCTGAATGATTTGCAGGACTCTGGCAATTTCCTCCGCAGAGGGTATTTTATCTTTGTCTGCTGGAAGCTCCCTTGCTTTTTCAGCAGGATGCACAACATGCTTTTCTTTATATTCCTTTTTTGGCAGGCACTGACTCAGAAGGCAGTTCAGTATCTCTTACATGTTTAGTATGTTCAAACCCCTTCTCAAAAATGTTGGGGTCTGAAGAGTCTTTAGAAAGTCTCCTTTGTTTTGGTGAGGGAAGAAGAAGAAACCTCTTCAGGTTGCTTTTCTGGCACTGAGGTGGGAGCAGAAGCCATTTCCTCTAATCTTTTGGTTCTTTTCTTAATAGTTTTAGAACAAAAAGTACTGCACACTTCACAGAGAAAATACGACTGGGACTCAGGCACTCTAAACACAAATCACGGCAATCAGCCTTAGCAAATATCTGAAAACAATTTTTAAAACCTGTGGGTCCCATCCTCTTTTTAGGTCTTTTTGACAATCCAAATGTCAGTAGACTGAACAAAACTTCCACAGAATGGGTAAAAAACACAAATCGCAGTAGGTTTCTTGATTAAAAAGGGAACTGAGATTTAATAAAGATTTCTTTAGTTAAATACAAAATGTGGTAGAGTTCCTGACTAAAACCGGGAACCAATCGCAAATAAACCTTTTAAAAATATGTTCACACTGGCAAAATTTAAACAGAAAAGCTAGCGGTAAGAATCACAATACACAGTAGTTTAAGACTGAAAACTGTTCCTGGGAACCATGAAGGAACTGCTAAGTACAAATAAAATATCCCAAATTAACTAAACTTTTAGAAAAAAACTACTAGAGGCAGAGTAATGAATATTTTGATAGAAATAAACAATCTTGCTGGAAAGCTGCTGTGAGCAGTTTTGAGGGCATCTAGTTGTCTTTACGGAGAAAATGAATCTGGCATTTAGATGGAACACAGTCCACCTAGAGGTATCAGTTTGAATTATCATTCTAAGTTCCATGGTTTGCATACATTTCACATTACATCAGCGCTCCAGGGACAGTCAAATATTCTGAACCAACTGCATATGTCTAGTACTACTGGAAGATTCCTGGAGTTTGAGCAATTTGTTCCAATACGTCTGTCAGCTGGTCACACTGAAACCAAAGAGTTCAGTGTGGAATGCACATATGTAGGCAGGCAAAAGGGATCATGATGATGGCTACAGCCATCTGGCTTCAGTGAAATCAGCTGGGCCAGGGCAACAAGGGCCTCTGCCCTGTCTATGGGCAGGAAGGCACTGATCACCACCCTGTCCAGCACTGCCCCAATGTGCACTGGAGGCGCTGACAAGAACCATGATGGATTTCGCTACACTTACCATGACCCCCAGCACCTCAAACTACTGTCTTGTTCAGGATAGTGCATACAGGATCGCTTCCCTGGATGGGACCATGAGCAACCAGTCCTCCAGATAGGGGAAGACAAAGCCCTTCCCTCTGCAGGGCCGCATCACAACCGCTAAGCATCTGATAAACGAGCACCTAGACAGTGTTTGACTACACTGTGGGTGGGTGATGGTATTCTGAGAAAGATTAATATTAAATGAAATCATCTACTTTTTGCATCAGCCTATCTAAGTCTCACAGCTATATTTTGTAAATAGCATTACTGTTCCCTCGCTGAGTGCACTGGTTCCTGGACTTTGCATATAGGATCACTTCCCTGGATGGGGCCTTGAGCAGTCAGTCATCCAGTAGGAGAAGATAGGGGGCTGCTGCTACAACTGCTAAGCATTTCATAAATATCCACTGTGCTGAAAATAAGCCAAAGGGCAAGACTCTGAACCGATAATGCCTGCCCTCCAACATGTAAAAGAGGTACTGCCTGTGACATTTGCAAATCTTGATGATGAGATATGTTCTTCACATCCAAAAAATTTTGAGCCAATCCCCCTTTTGCACCAAGAGGATTAGGCCTTGCAGAGACACCATTCAAAACTTTTTTGTATTCAATAAATAGGTTCAAGTCTCTTAGGTCGAATACAGGACACAGATCTCCTATGCACCTGGGGACCAGAAAGTAATGGGACTAGGATCCCTTATTTCTTTCTTGATGGGGAACAGGTTCAACAGGACGCTTCTGTTTGAGCATCTGAATCTGTCAGCAGAAGGGACAAGTGGTCCAGAGGATAATGACAGGAGGTAGCAGATGTACTGGAGGGGGAAGACAGGAGCTCCAGAACATAGGGTAGACAGGAGCTCCAGAATATGCCCCTTTTCCCTTATTTTCAGAACCCACTCATTTGGAGCAATCTCACGCCAATTTTCCAGATGAAAGGAGATCCTTCCCATCACCTGCATGCCTGGTGACAGCAGCAGAGTGGGTGAAGGTATGGACTTAGAAGGTACAGGGGCTAGAAGAAGCAATACGAAAATTAGGGAAAAAATTAATTGAAACTGGGGACAGTCTATGAAGGAACTTCAGGCAGCTAGGGAAGCCTTAAATACTTGCCTAACTGAGGAAGCCCGAGCTAAACAGATGTTCGCTCAACAAAAAATATATGAGTGGGGCAACAAACTTGTGAACTTAATTAGAGAAGGGAAGACTGCTAAAAGAATTACCATAAAAGATAAAAAGTGCAAATTAATACAAGGGGACATACAAATCAAGCAGCGCTTTCAAGAATTCTATGCAGTCCTGTATACTGCGGAATGCACAGGCACAGGGCAACTGGGCGAAGATTTCCTGAGGGATCTCCCTATCCCAACACTAACAGAAGCACATCATACTTTTTTGGGTAGTACGGTCTCTACCAAGGAAGTGCTGCAGGCTATAAACACACTTAAAAGGGGTAAAGCTACAGGAGCAGATGGGTTTACGGCAGAATACTTTAAAGCAGCAGTACTACGGAAATCAGGAAGTGAGTTATCAAAATTCTGTTTTTTTGACTAAGCATGCGGCCAAAGTTCCAGTTTCCATACCTGTAAATATTTTTTTCCAGTCATTTTTAGTTTTTTTAGATATTTGCAATTTATTTGAAGTGTTGTAGCGCTACAACAAATATGGTGGCTGACTAATTTTCAGCTGCGCTTTTTCTTCAGGTTGTATCACATCTTTTGACAACAGTAGAGGGACCCTCTGCTGACCATTCCCGATGCCCCTGCAAGTCATTCATATGTGCAGCTGTCAGCAGAGGGAGTTCCAGTGCAACATGCTTAGTAGCAAACATGCAAATAAAAGCATAGAACAATCGAGCAAATTACTCTGCGACAGTACAATGCCGGCGAGAAAGAGTACCAGGTATATGATTAGCAGGGCACAGGGAATAAACTGTCAAAAAAGCAGGGTTTTTTTTCCGTAGTACTGCTGCTTTAAAGTGCTTAAAGTGAAGGTGGCAGAGCCCATCAGAAATGTACTCGAGGAGGCGAGGGGGGAGAGGGGCCTACACAAGTCATGCTGCGAAGCACATATTTGTATACTTCCCAAGCCGAACAAAGATCCCACGGATTGCTCCTCATTCAGACCCATATAGCTTTTAAACTAGGACTGTAAAATAATGACAAAGGTTCTAGTATTAAGATTGGACAAGTTATTACCCCTAATAAATCAACCCAGATCAAACCGGTTTCATACAAGGAAGAATGTCGTATCAACACGAGAAGGCTACTCAATGTTATGTGGTGAGGAAACAAACATCCGGGGCAGGCATGTGTTTTATCAATGGATGCTGAAAAAGCCTTCGATAGAACAGAATAGAATGGGAATACTTAATTAGAATTATGTGGAGATTTGGTCTGGGAGAAAAATATATACAATTGGTTAAAGCTTTTTATACAGCCCTCACAGCAAGAATATTAGTTAATGGCTCACCATCAGAGGAGTTTCGGCTTGGGAGGGGTACACGACAGGGATGTCCCCTCTCCTATTTGCCTTGGCCATAGAACCACTGGCAATCAAAATCAGAGAGGACCTTCATATCCAAGGTATACCAGATAAACAGGGAGGACAGCATACCATAACCTTGTATGTGGACGTTCTACTTTTCTTAACCCAACCTGATCGATCCGTACCTGCTTTTTTAAAACTAGTGGGGGCCTTCACCAAGTTCTCAGGTTATAAACTTAATAAATCAGAAATAATGTATTTGAAAGATGGGAAGGATCAGGAAGACAAACACTTGGGGACTCAAGTCAGAACAACGGGCCTTTACTTACCTGGGTATCAAGGTGAGCAGCGACCTAGGGCAGATGTATGACCTAAACTGTAAGTCTATGGTAGACATGATCTTGAAGGACCTACAAAGGTGAAGGGCACTTCCAGTATCCTGGATTGGCTGAATAAACGTGCTTAAGATGAACGTGCTCCCCAGGATATTATATATCCTACAAATGATGCCGATGGGTCTCAAAAAATAGGGATATCCAAATTTTGGAAAGGGAATTTGGAACTTTCATATGGCAGGGCAAAAAAAACACGATTCAGCCTGGTGAGGCTAAAAGCTGCACCAGAGAAAGGAGGCCTCAATCTACCAGACATGAAGAGGTATTATTTAGCCACCCAGTACAGATATGTCCACAACTGGGTTAACAAGGGGGAAACAGCCACTGGCTAACACTAGAGGAGATTGGGTGCTCTGGCAGACTTGCTGCCTACTTAGGTGTGGATGGAATGAAATCATACAAAAGACAGGAACACCCAAATCCATTGGTAATAGCATCTTTGGAGGCATGGGGCTGCATTAGGCAAAGAAGGGGAGCTAAACAAGAAAATACAATGTTGGTACCAGTGGCTGACAACTCTGACGTCCTACCAGGGCTTGGCAGAAGACACCAGGAGAAAGGACTGCTGTGTGACTGGACTTCTCTGCTGGGACTAAAGAAGTAGAACTCTTGTACTTGGACCTTTAATTAAGGGTAAAAAAAAAAAAAAAAAAAAAAAGTGTGTGTTTGTCTGAGTTAACTGAACTGAATGGTTATCTGAACAGTTATCTAGGCGTACATCTCAGGTGATTGATTGAAAGGACTTGATAGCTGTGAGGTTTAAATTACTTGTAGAAAGATCTAGTAAGTAGGGGGAGTGGCTTAGCTAGAAGGAAGCTACATTTAAAGACTGCCTTAGAAAGATTCTGCTAGTAGCTTGGAAGAAGACACCAGGAGAAAGGACTGCTGTGTGACTGGACTTCTGTACTGGGACTATATTGCCCTCCTTCCCAAAACTAGTTCTACTTTTATAGGCACATGATTTGACTGACAACAGGAACTTCCTGTTTGGGAGCAGGAAGTGAGTGATCACAGAGCCACCAAAGACCCACCATCCAAGAAGGGCAAGAGTAGCTCACCGGCCCCCTCTAGCTGCTGGAAGTCTGCCTCTGAGCAAGTAAGGGGTCTACTGAGAAATATAGGATATTCTTGTCTCAGAACAGGACCATCAGGAGCTTAAAGGGCATACAGGCAGAAAGTAAGGAGAGAGAGGAAAAAAAAAAAAAACAGAGGAAAGAGTAAGGATTGCAACAGTTAAGGGGCCAGAAATAAGACATGATGGGAGTGGTGCAATGTAGTGGCTGTGGAGCAGCAGTCTTCCGGGAGACGTTCTGGAGGATGCGGTGTTGTCCCACCTGCAGGCACTTCTCTGGGCTGAGGGAGGAGGTTGCTCATCTCCAGGCTGAGTTGGCCCCGATTTGTGGGACCTCCTCTTCTATCCAGGGGCCACCAGTGCCACTGCTATTGCCTCAGAGGTTGCCAAGAAAGAGGAGCGGTTGGACCACAGTGGGCTCAGGGAGGGTGAGGGTGGTGGAACAGAGGTGCATCCTCCAGCTGTACCTCTCCACAATCCTATGCCATTCTGCAAAGTGTGGTTCCTCCTATGGAGGCAACCACAGTGGAGACCAAGGAGGATGTTGGGAACCTCCACAAAGGAGACCCAGGAGGGTGGCAGGACCTCAGAGGGGAAGAAAACAACCCTGGTGGGGGACTCCATTGTTAGGAAGGTAGAACTGGGGAAGGAAGGGAGAGGAAGGTAGGTGCCTGCCTGGCACCATGGCTTGAGGGACAGGGAGCAATCCTCAGATTGCCGGAGCAGCTGCACAGGGAGGGAGCTGGATGTCATTGTCCACCTAGGGACAAATGACCTGGCTAAGAAAGGGATTAGAGAAGTGCAGGAAGAGTTTGTGAATTGGGGAGGGCCTTAGACAAGTAGCACACACAGTAACCTTCTCGGAGGTGCTGCCCATCTATGGCGAGGAGAGGTTAGGTGTTCCACACCATGGGATTCACCAGTGGTTGAAAACTGGTGTGAGCCCAGGATTTGGCTTCATTAGGACTGGGGTCCACCTGAGTGATGCAAGCCTATACTGCCATGATGGGCTGCATCTGTCCAGGAGGGAACCAGGATCCTAGGTGATAGGTTTAAATGCTTCACTGGCAAGCATTTAAACTAGTCAAGGGGGAGGCACTGGAAAGGTGCAGGGAAATCCTATCCCCCCCAAAAAAAATCATGGTAGTAAATGCGGTAAACACCAACATAGAGGTGTCGATAGGGAGAAGGGCAGGGGTAAGTGGAGAAAGTGACAAAGGCAAGAAAGACACGGATGGGGCAAAAAGGAGTAAGGCCATCAGGAAATGGAGGGTAATGAGTACCAATGCCCGTAGTCTGGGCAACAAGCTCCCTGAGCTGGTGGCCTTGATGGAAGAGGGATGCCTGGATATCGTAGCAGTCACAGAAACATGATACATACAGAACCATGACTGGGATGTTAACATACCAGGGTACATAACCTACAGGAGAGACAGGCAGGGGAGAAGAGTGGGAGGAGTAGCTCTCTATGTAAAGGAAGGGATAAAAGCAACTAAACAAAAGAGTAAACAGGGAGAAGAGGAGGCACTGTGGGTCACCTTGGAGACTGGAAAGGGCACCACAATCCGCACAGGGGTTGTGTACAGACCCCCATGTCAGGGGGAGGGAATGGACAAGGATATGATAGAAGGCATTCTTAGGATGGCAGAGAAAGGGCAGATACTGTTGATGGGAGACCTGAATGTGCCAGATGTTAACTGGAGCACATTTGCTGCAGCCACATCCAAGAGCAGGGACATTCTTGATGCCCTACAGGTGGAAGGCCTCAGACAGCTAGTTTCGGAACCCACTCGTGAGGGAGCAATTTTAGACCTCGTACTCTCAAACAGGGGCAGTGAGAAGATCTCGGATCTAGAAGTGGGTTGCCATCTGGGAACAAGTGACCATCAAACAGTGTGGTTCATGTTAAACTCAGCTACAGAGTCAAGCCATACAAAAGTGAGGGTACTGGACTTTAGGAGGGCCGACCTTGGCAAAATGGGAGAGTGCCTCAGAAAAGCACTAGCAAATAGGCTAGAAGGAGGTGTGGAGCAACAATGGGGAATCATTAAAACTGCCGTCACAGAGGCAACAAGCCTTTGCGTGAAGCAAATAAACAAATCAAAATGAAAGAAAAAGCCACTATGGTTCTCAAAAGAGGTGGCTTTGAAAGTCAGGAAGAAAAAGATAGCATTCCAGAAGCATAAGGAAACACAGAAGGAGCAGGACAGAGAGCTGTACCAGTTAAGGCAGAAGGAAGCAGGGAGGGAAGTCAGAATAGCAAAGGCCCAAACTGAGGAAAAGATAGCCAACTCGGTTAAGAAGGGGGATAAAACCTTTTATAGGTACATCAGCGAGCGTAGAAAGAAAGGGAGGAATAGTGAGGCTGAATAGAATGAACGGTGGGTGGGCAGAGGGGGACAGTGAAAGCAGGATACTGGAACGAATATTTCTGCTCAGTATTCACAAGGGGGTGGAGTGCCCAATCCAATTAACAGAAGCGCCTTGATGGGGGTCGATCCCAGTCCTTTCACAGAAGAAAGGGTTCTGCAAGAACTCCTAAAACTGAAGGTGGACAAAGCAATGGGTCCTGATGGAATTCACCCTAGAATTCTAAAAGAATTAAGGGGAACTAGTGAAACCACTGGCTACTCTTTTAATAAATCATGGAGGATGGTGTGGTACCCGAGGACTGGAGGAAGAAGGATGATTCCCTTAACAAAAGTGGGACCAAGACAGTGGCAGGAAACTACAGACCTGTCAGTCTGACCTCTGTGGTAGGGAAAGTGATGGAGTCACTCTGAAGGAAAGAATAGTTGAGCACCTAGAGGCCAGTGGGGCACAGGACTCAAGGCAGCATGGGTTCACAGCAGGAAGGTCATGTCATACGTAATCTAATAGATTTTTTGACTGGGTGACCAAAGTAGTAGACCAGGAGGGGCTGTGGACATGGTCTACCTAGACTTTAGCAAGGCATTTGACAGTCCCACACAAAAGATTAATAGTCAAATTAACCAGCCTGGGAGTGGGTCCCAGGGTGGTAGCCTGGTAAAACATTGGCTGGACAACAGGACACAGAAGGTAATTGTAAATGGAGTCCACTCTGAAGAAGAGGGGTTACTAGGTGGGCACCGCAGGGGTTCAGTATTGGGTCCAGTCCTTTTAATGTCTTTATAAGTGACATTGCAGAGGGACTGGAAGGAAAAGTATGCCTCTTTGCAGATGACCCAAAGATCTGCAACAGGGTTGATACACAAGGAGGCGTAGAAAGGATGAGAAGGGACCTGGCAAGGTTGGAGGAATGGTCAGAAGTATGGCAGCTAGGATTCAATGCAAAGAAGTGCAAAATAATGCACCTGGGAAACAAGAACCCAGGGGAAGAATACACAATGCGGCGGGTGCGAGTGAGGTAGTAACAACAACAAAAAAGGAAAGGGACCTGGGGGTAATCATATCAGATGACCTTAAGGTCAGTAAGCAATGTGAGAAGGCAGTAGGGAGGGCTGGGGGTATACTGGGATGCATAGGGAGAGGCATCAGCAGCAGAAAACAGGAAGTTGTTATCCCTCTGTACAGACAGTTGGTGAGGCCCCATCTGGAGGACTGCATCCAGTTCTGGAGACCCCATCTCCGCAAGGTCATAGACAGGATAGAGGCAGTCCAGAGGAGGGCAACTAAAATGGTGCAGGGTCTGCAAGAGAAGCTGTATGAAGAGAGACTAAAGGAACTTAATATGTATCCCCTTGAGGAAAGAAGGGAGAGGGGGGACATGATAGAAACTTTTAAGTACCTCAATGGAATCAACAAAGTCCAAGAGGGTAGCATCTTTCAAAAAAGGCGGCAAGAACAAGGGACACAATTTAAAGATGGGGGGGTGTTCAGGGCAATGTGAGAAGTATTATTTCACAGAGAGGGTAGTGGATGCATGGAACAGCCTTCCTGAGGAGGTTGTGGGGTCTAAAACTGTGGGAGAATTCAAGAATGCATGGGACAGACATAAAGCAATTCTTGTGGGGGTAGGAAGAAATAGGCTGTTGGTTAACTAGGATCTGCGGCCTATCCTGTAGGTAGGGAAATGGGCAGACTAGATGGGCCAAGCGGTCCTTATCTGCCGTCAAAGTCTATGTTTCTATGTTTCAAACACTGGCAGGACAGGGGCATTAGATGTGTTGGGGACCTGACCTCCCAGATGGGAATGCAATCATTTCAGAACCTTCAATTAGGCCTGGGAATACCATCCTCATATATCTTCAGATTCTTCCAGATCCAGAAATACTGGCAGAGCCTTAACAGGAAGACCAATATAGAATCTGCCTTGATAGAGGTTGAAAGGGAAATCTAAGGGGCCAGGACACAGGAGAAGGGACTGATTGGCCGAGCAGCCAAATTTGATAGGGTGTATTTCAAAGGTGACCACCAGAGGGCGAAATAGAGCTGGGAAAGAGACCTTAATATTGTAATCGACGACAATAACTGGGAATTGATACTGACCTCCCATAAGGGACTATTATTGTGTAATAAATATAAAGAGCTACAATACAAATTCCTGTTCAGACTATACTACCCTCCAGCCAGTGTGCTCTACCCAGAAGTATCACCCACATGTGAGAAATGTGGTGGGGCCAGGGGCACCTGGATGCACTACTACTGGGAATGCCTGGGAATTCAGAAGTATTGGAGAGGGGTGGCTACCAAATTGGGTAAGATAGCGGGATACCCATTGGAAATAGCCCCATGGTCACTATTGCTAGGTGTGGCTGGACAGAGAATGGGGAATGGGAATTACACACCAGGCAGATTAGTACGCCCCTGGTAGTAGCCAGACAGGGAATACAAAATCTGTGGATCACTGGAAATGTTCCCACGGTTGACCAGTGGAAAACCCTCGCCTTAAGGGCACTTTCAGTGGACAGATTAACATATGTGTTAAAAAGGCCAATAGGAAAGGTTTCTGACTACATGGGCAACATTTATGACCACTCTAACCCAGGGGAAGCCACACTCCTTCAGGAGGGATGGACGTCCGAGTGGTACCCACCTATACCTCTCAGAGGGGGAGAAAGAAGCTTAAACCACATCTATAATGGCTAACTAAACCAAGAACCTTCTGCACTGCATGATATGTATTAAACCTTTAGAAGAAACAAAACACAATGAGATGTACGTAGGGTTAAGGCAAAGCACATTTATTTTTAATTATTTTCTCTCTTACATAGATCACAGTGTGTCATAGTGCAATGAAGTTGTCTGCTTTATCTCTTTCACCATGAAGATACAGTTGAATTTCCTTGTGATTCTATGTTTCCTTCATTCTTATTGATGGGCCATATGAGTATCACATAATAATACTTAAGCAAGTGATTGGACTGTACTTCAATTCAACAACCCCTTAGATGGGGGAGGATGTTGTGATCTTATTAATATGCATCACTGTATCTGAATGTACTTGTATGGTACAATATATGAAAAAACACAATAAACATATGATACAAAAAAAAAAGGTACAGGGGGCCTGGAAAGGCACCTCTATCCTCAGCAAGGGGCTGTAGATGAGAAACTCAAGCCACCATCTGGCCTATGAAAATAACTCCTGCCACATTCCAAGAAGGGCAGAGGGGTCAGGGATTTCAGTGATCATAGAGTCATCCTGGAGGATTGAAGCTCACATTGGACACTTTCATCACCCCCCAAACAATAAAGACCCTCTAAAATGGGCAATAAGGACAGACTGCTGCACATCAACGGGAAAACCAGCCACACGCAGCCAGGAACATCTACAAAGGCAAACTAGCCCTGGCAGAAGCACTGGAGGCATCATATGCAGAGTGCAACAGATGCTTACCACTGTCAATACCAGCCAAAGCAGCTGTAAGTAAATCAGTCTAGGCAAGACCATCAGGCAAAGAAGGCACAGAAGTCAAGGCCGACTTCCACAAGCTGTTCCGATATTTAATCATGTAAGCATGGTAACTGGCTATTCTGAGGACTAAAGATGCAGAGGCACAAGGGCTTTTGCCCATAACGTTGCAAAAGGTTTACTAGAAACCTCCAATATGTTTCCTCACAGTAGAAGGGAAAAAAAACTGGAGATGGGTGGTCAGGCATCCCTGACACGAGACACATGAATGCACCTGAATGAATGGTGCCATTCAAATGTCATTTTGGAAGCTTTTTTCAAATCTGGCTAGAATGCCCCTTTATCACCTTGCACTGAGGCATAAGTTGACCCCAGAGTGGAGCTCTGCAAAGGAGAGAACCCTGAAGGAGAAATATTACTGAACACTAAAAACTGGAGCTTGGGGTGACTTAGTTTCATGATGCACAGGTCAACGTTACACAAACTAGTACTCTGAGGTCCAAAAATCACAAAGCACTACTTGGAACGCAGACTCCCTAAAGAAGCTCTCAATCCAACTGAAAACATAAAAATTAGTAAAAGAAAATAATAAAGAAGTTAATTTTAAAAACAATCACAGGACATTTTTTTAGCAGGAGTAGTAAGACCATAAAGGATGGGATGATGAGATGCAGAAATTAACAGGCACTACCAATCATACTGTACATACCACTATAACCAAAGAATCCTTTAGGCTTCTTGTCTTCGAGTGGGATGAAAGATCCTATGAGGTAGTTGACAATGGCTAGTAGCAGGACCACCAACAGCACAATCTGAGCCTGTTTTTTTGTAAGAAAAAAGTTAAAAAAAAAAAAAAAAAATCACCTTTTGTACAGTGTAAGAAAAGTGCTCTTCAAATATGATATTCTAGACAGACGCATATATTAAAGCAAGGAAGATAAAGCCAAAGATAGTGGAGTCCTATGGTTCAAGCACTGAACACAGAGCTTGACACAGACAGCTGTCTGCTGTTCCAGCCAGCCAGTTTCAGGGGCAGTAATATATACATATATTACTATATAGATTTTTATGGCATTTATAGGTTTTCTCCCGCTTCCTGGCCCCGGCATGCCCGCACACCATGGCGCCAGCTCAGCCCCTTCCACCCACCCATAACAGTGTTGCCACCTCTTGCCTACGCTACTCACTGGACCGCCACCCAGTGGGAGTGGAACTACGGGGGGGGGGGTGACAACCCACACCCCTGGGACAAGAGAGCTGCCTGTGGCTTGCTTAATCCTGCCCCCCCCCCATGCACCGACACCCCAATGACCCGAGGTCATTCCCGAACCTGGGTCACCGGCATAACGTGAGGTAAGGCATCCACAGCAAGCTCAGTGTCACAGGGCTGGCATATTTTTTTTTTTTGCTCATTCCTGGGACAGACAGCAGCTGCAGCATTGTATGTGGGCACTAGAACCCTGTACAGCAGAGCTTCACTCCAGCTGACAACTGAGAGGTTGGATGGTGACGAACGTTACACCGTTGACAGCACCCAGACGGCCATCCAACCCAACCTCACATGATGTGCGTCAATGCATAAACTGACGTTTTTCCTTTTTTTGTGGGTGGTCACCATCAAAAGTGAGACATGGGAGAACCTACAACTGTACACTGAGCTGAGGGTCATCACACATACGCAGTTATCGGTCCTAGCGCTCTTCTAATGTGAATCTCATTCCATTTCTGTCAGTGGGAAGTAGCACTTGCAGCAAAAGAGAGCTCTACTGTCAGGGCTTTGAGAGTAAATAAAAACCCTTTCCAGGGTGCATCACTTGCAGATATTCAGAATGGTGTGATTAAAAGCCCTTTTCATGGCTAATAGCCAAAATTAAAACCCCTCGTCAGTGCTAAGGAGGTAGCCTTTAAAGATGGACAGGAAGCAATTAAAAAGCCTTTTTCAGATCTGATTGGGGATCATTAAAATCCATTTAAGGAATCACCCAAGGTGTCAAAAGGGCATTCTGGACAGACAAACACAAAACTTAATCAACAGGTACAAATAGTGTGGGAACAGGCAAAATAAACTCTCCACCACCACCCCGACAGTCATCCTCAAACCAATTTTCTCTTGTGGTAGCTTAACTGTAAACCAAGAGATTCCAGTTCTACATCCAGCTCAACCACTAAACTGCTGGGTAACTGAGTAAGTTACTTGACCTTGAAACTGCAGTCCTCACTATAACTGTAATGCTAGGTCCCTCATAAAAAAAGGACACTGCATCACAACTGGACTATCCTGGATAAATAAACCTCAGTGGCAACAGGATGGTCTTCTGTGCCTGCAAGTACCCACCCCCACCAAGTACAGTACATCTGGAGCAGGTCATTCAGACCTCAATGTTAGGTGACTTTTACAACACCAACTGGTCTCCCACCTGTGTCCACTGACACCAATGAAGCCCTCTCTTCCTCTCCGAATCAACAGCTGTCCGGGACGAACGTGGCCCTCTCTGAAGATCATGTGTCCCAGGCACCAGCTTTCTCTGGTTCTCCACAGACAGAATCACTCCCGTAACAGCTCCCCTGGCTCTATATGGTACCAGTACAGGGCCTCTGGCATACTGGAGAACTTGCTGCAGTATAAAAAGCTCCGTAATGCCAGTACCAAATCTAGCAGGGGAGCCAAATTAACTTTTTTATAAGCTCCAATCAGATGTCTACCAGTCCTGCTTTTCTCCTCAGGCTAACTACTGCCCTCTCTGACTGTACTTAGCCAAGGAAAGACAGCACAACCAGCAAACGTAAGGTCAGAGAGTTCATAAAGACTCTTAACATGTGCTGCAGGCTATTGAATCTCCCACTGCTGCAGCCCTTCTCTGATGCCAGCTGCTGGTGATTCTGGAATCTGTAGTTATGGAAAATGTCTGCTTCAAAGTCATTACAAATCTACTATACTGTAGTAAACAGATGAAAAACGTTTTTACACACAAAGTGCAAATTGGGACCAGCCCTACACCTGGATGGGAGTCTCTTTGTGCTTCCATCTCGGACCCTGCTTAGATCGTCTCTTCCTTCAATCAGTACTTTACCTCTTGTGCTCCTTCACTGGTTGGGTTCACATCTAGTTTAATTTTGCTGCTCAGACCACTAAGCTGCAATGCTTAATATAACTTACACTTAGCCAAGTAGCTGAAATTCTCTTTTTATTAAGTTTAAGTAACAACAAAATCATATGTACAAACATATGTATAATACAACCGAATAATAAAGTCCAACAGGAGAAACAAGGAATAATAGACATAGGACAAACTAAACCCCCTCCCCACTCCTGGAAGGTGTCACCACTGAGGAAAAGAAGAGAGTCAAGGAAGTTGATAATTAGGGAAAAGGAAGTTGCCCTGTCAAAGGACGCAACAGCAGCCTGTCCACTAGATAGCAGGGAGAAAAACAACTCCAATGATAACTGGAACATAAGGAAGGGAGGGAGCATCAGGGAGCCCATAGGGGGGTATCTTGTCAGCATTAAAGTAAATCAAGATGGATTTGGACCTGGAAATCAGTGTAAATACAAAGCATAAAGCTTACCCCATTTTTTCTGAAAGGCAAGGGGAGCAAGTCTAGAATCAGCTATCAGTTTTTCGACTTTAAAACACAGAGATATTTCTTCCACCCAATCCATGTAAGAGAGCTCTAGGTGGTCCGACCAGTGACGCAACACTAGCCTTTTGACCGCCATTGAAATAAGAGCCATATGGTACCTTCTTTCCTTTACTTTAATATCTGAATAGATACCCAATATACAAATCTCCAATGTAAAAAGATCTTGCAAGCCTAAAATGGGATCTAGATTGTCCCGAATAGCATTCCATAGTGGTGCTACCTTGGAACAGTACCAAAAAATATGGGAAATACTGCCCAAGTCCTTACCACATCTAAGACAATTGGGAGAACTGGACTGGTCAAGTTTTGATTTTTTAATGGGCGTAAAATACATGTTATTAATAATAAAATATTGAATGAGTCTATTCCTGTCAAGGGTATTGTATGTATATAGATCTTTCCACACCTGGTTCCAAGTGAAAGAAGTACTTGGAAGCAGTGAAACCCAAAATTTGGATCCTGCAAGAGCCTCCGGAAAGCTGACATTCATAAGATATAGGTACAGTTTGGATACTCCATGGGGCTTAGCCACCAGTCTTTGATTTCCATTAAGAGGGTTTAATTACGACCCGTCCCTAGTAGTGCCAAAATCTTTATTTATGAGATGTTTTACTTGATATACTTGAAAACCAAATGGGGGAGATATTTAAAGCTAATAGTAGCTCTCCTATTTAATCCAAGACCTTCCTCAAGACAAATAAATCTTTCCACTAAGAGCCCCCGGATTTGGTGTAACCACATCGGAGGTATCCATTTGGTACCAATTTTAACATTGGGATTGGAAACTAGTGGTTGTCCGGGGTCTTTGGTGTGTCAGATTTTAACTGTCGCGTAGAACTGGTTCAAAACCCTCACCGATGTTCCCACGGCTGAGTTTTGAATACAAAGAGGCAAAATTGAAAAGTTACAGTAGAACAAACTAGAGGGGTCTATGTTACCTTGCTTAATAAGATTAAGGTCTAGACTTAACCATAAGGGCGAGGATTCTGGTTCACTGTTACCCAGCCATCTACCGGCTTTAGCTAGGTGGCTAGCCCAGTAGTAATATTCAAAGTTAGGGAGACGAAGGCCTCCTCTATCTTTAGGTAAACAGAGTTTGTGGAAAGCACGTCTAGGAGATTTGTGATTCCAAATAAAACTAGTCAAGATTGAATGAACCCGTTTGAAAAAGGTTTTGGGTAACCAAATATCCAATAGGTTCAGGGGATAGAAAAGACGCGGTAGAATATTCATTTTAGTAATGCTAATTCTACCCCCTACTGGTAAGGGGAGTTTGTCCCATCTTTGTAAATCAGAATGAATTTTGTCTACTAGGTCGTCCAAGTTTAATTTTTTGACCAAGTCTGGGTCACGGGCCAGATAAATACCAAGATATTTAAGGTGAGAAGAGGCCCATTTCATGCCAAAGTGGGACATACTGGATTGGGTTATATACAAATTGAGAGGAAGATTTGGGACTTAGCCAAATTGAGTTTATAATTAGACACAACCCCAAATTGTTCTATTATGTCTAAGACTACCATGAGGAATCAACTGGATTGGTTAACTGTAATAGAATGTCATCAGCAAAGACAGATATTGTGGAGGTTTGCTGAGCAATAACACACCCTTGAATCTCGGGAGCCACCTTAAGATTAAGTAACAAGGGTTCCAGGTAGAGGTTAAAGAGATATGGTGAGAGGGGGCAACCCTGACGGGTGCCTGAAAACAGCCGGATACGAGATGAGAAAACTCTGTTACAGTAAATTTTAGCCAAGGGATCTTTATATAGGGCCTTGACCCACTGAATAAATTTCTCCGGGAAACCAAATTTAGACAGAGTGTTCCACAAGTAATCCCAATTGACACGATCGAGGCTTTTCAGCATCTAAAGCCACTAGTGCCATGGGAGTTTGAGAGGTTTGGGCTGCCTGAAGAACATAAGATAAAACTCTCATATGATCGGCAGCTGATCTACCTTGCACAAAGCCTACTTGTTCTCTACTCAAAAGTGATTGCCATACTTGTTTGATACGTGAGGCCAGGATTTTAGACAAGATTTTGATATCACAATTGAGTAGAGAAATAGGCCTATAGTTGGCTGGATCCAGAGAGGATTTGTTTGTTTTGGGAATTAAAATTATAATAGCTTCTAGTATGGATGGGTCCAATAGGTCAGAAGAAAGAATAAAATTGTAAAACTCCAAGAGAATAGGGGATAATTCCTTGCAGAAGGTCTTATAAAAATTAGAGAGTAAGCCATCTGGTCCAGGGGCTTTATCTGGCGAAAGACTGCGGATGGCCTCCTCTACCTCTCTCGGAGATAATGGAGTGGAGAGGAAAACTGCTTGGTCCTCGGAGACAGTTGGTGGGGAAATTGGTTTGAAAAAGGCCTCAATTGCGGGCAGAGAAGGAGGAGTTGATACAGCTCTGTACAGATTTTGGTAGAATGACCTGAAAACCTCCACAATATCTCTGGAACCTGTCTTAATGGAACCATCCTGTGCCTCTAAAGCGGGATCAATCTTGAATTTTCCACTTCCTTAAGTTTTAGGGCCAAAAGTCTACTCGGTCTCTCCCCCAGGTCCAAGTATCTAGCTTTGGATCTCAACAACGCAAATTCCGTCTTTTCCTCTAATTAACTCCTCATACTCATTTTTGAGCTGTATAACTGTTCCAAACTCTTTTGGGACTTAGAAGAAGTGAGGGAGTCTTCTGCCTCTTTAATCTGGCTAGATAAACGAAGAAATTTTTGAGTTCTGAGTTTTTTCCTCCTAGAGGAAATTTTAATGAATTCTCCCCTCAGGAAGCATTTTAATGAGCACCATAGTATATCCTGTCTGGATACTGAGCCCTGATTAATGTCCAGGAATTCTCTAATTAAGGACTTAATCTGAGCAATGGATTGCTCATCCTTTAGGACTTGGGTATTAAGCTTCCAAATTGAATCGCGTTGAGCCAAGGAGGAGGGATTAAGTCGAAACCATACGAGGGCATGATCAGAAATTACAATAGGCTCAATACCTACAAGGGGTATATTAGCCATGAGAGGGGGTACTTACCAAAAAATAGTCCAACCTAGACCAAGAGTTATGGAGTGGAGAAAAGAAAGTATAACTCTTGTTAGAAGGGTTCAAAGTCCGCCATGGATCCACCAAACCTAACATGTTACCTAGATCTCGCAGTGCCAATTGCGCTGGGGATGGCGGCTTCAGAGGCCTATAGGTTTTGTCTAACTCTTGTGACGGGGCTATGTTCCAATCCCCCAGGATGAGGGGAGTTGGTAAATAATCACTCTGTTTATCTATCAATTGCATTAAGAATCCAGCATCTCCCCCAACAGGGCCATAGACAGCACCCAGGATTACTGCAGAGTTATAAAGGGCACCCTGAACAAAAATAAATCTGCCCTCAGGGTCTTGTGTACATTTCTCCGGAGTAAAGGGAACCCCTTTCTTAATCGTAATGGCTACCCCTTTTGAATCAGAGGAGTCACCGGCAACAAAAATTTGAGAGAACCCTTTAACCTTTAAAATATTAGCTTCTGATGCAGTTATATGGGTTTCTTGTAAAAAGAGAACGTCAACCCCCAACAGGGAACAATTAAACAGTATACGGTTCTTTTTGTTAGCTTCCCTAATGCCCCTAATGTTCCAACTAGCTAGTTTAATATATTCCAGAGCCATCTCTTAAAAGTCATAGTAAGATTAAAGCAGGCCACAGAGATCCCCACCCTAAACCAGACAGTGGTGACACCTTCACACACACCCCAACCCCCAGCCGCCGGATAATAACAAAACCGAACAGCTTTCCGCTGAAAAATAAAGGAGTTGAGGTTCATAGTAAGCAGACCAAAAGCGAGTATAAATAACAGTCCCCTAAATAACCAACAGCAGGCGGCAACCCCCCCCAAAGTCAATGAGTAATTATGACAGCTTAAATTTAACCCCCTATTTACAATCCAGATTCCAAACAACCAGTATAACAGGAGAAACAAACTGAACAGAGCCACCTCCCCACCCCTTGGGTACCATAAAAAACTCCCCAAAGCGTCGAAAATAGCCATAATAATGTTAACACACCAATCCCAAATATGTAACCACCAAGCCCGAGTAGAAATAAATCCAATCAAGTGCAACCCTACAGGTACCACCAAATCCCATTAAGGTCGCAAGGCAGGGCTCTGAGGTGACTAAACCGCTCGAGCTTCCGGCCCCCCCCGGCGAGCAAGAAATATGATCCACAAAGGTACCTGAAAACCACATGTCTGGTCAAAGAAAAGGAAAATGAGGAGGTACCTGGGAGAAGTCACATTGAAAAGAAGGTCCACTTCCCAAAAGCAAAGCTGATCGAGGCCCAACCGGAAAAGCAGGGGATGAGGAAGTGTAGGGAAAGCTCTGCCGACAGGCCAAACGGTCCGACCACAAAAAGCGTCCCCCGGAAACACATCCCCTGCTCAGCAGTACCCAGAGAGTAGCTGAAAGGACTAGACGTGTCGGAAGCCAAGTGCAGGTTGACCAGGCCTCGCGGCCTACCACTCCCCGAAGCCTACTCCAACACGGAACCCCACCATGGAAAGCCTCTCAACGAGGAGAAGCAGGTACTCATCACCACATAAAATGCGCTAGGCAGGAATACTAGGAGGGGCCAGTGAAAGAAAAAAGAACTAATCAGGGCTAGTTAGGCAAAGAAACTAAACATTTACACCGCAGGTACTAAGGAAAGAGTCCAGCTGCACTGAATAATTTGAAAGTCACTTAAATCCGGGAGCAATTTATTTAATTCAGATAGCGCATCTTCCGGCTTCTCATAAGCATGCCATGTGCCTTCGATCTGGACAAGCAATTTGGCAGGGTAGTTCATTTTGAAGGCTCTTCCGGCCGCTATGAGCTTCTTGACGACCGGGTGAAAAGCATATCTTCTCTGTCGGACTTCGTAGGGAAGATCCTGGGTGATCCTGAGTTTGTTGTTGCTCCAGAGGATGGATTCGGAGCTGTTTAGCCTTCTCCAAAATATGTTGACGTTCCAGGTAACTCAAAGTCTAACTATTATAGGCCTGGGGGAGCACCGGGGTGGCTTAGGCCTAGAGATCTGTGGGCTCTTTCTATGTGATACTGTTGATGGATAGGCGAAGGGCCCACGACTTTGTTAAAAACTGCTGAATGAAGTGAGGGTGTCTCCCCTCCTCTGACTCGGAGGCCAAGGATCATACGTTGTTCCGCCGCTCCTTCCCTCCAGGTCTTCTGTTTTCATCTGAAGTTTCTGGATATGTTGTCTCAATTTGGTGATCTCGGATCGGTTTTGTGCTGCCACTGCTCTATTGAAGAAACTCTGGCCTCTGAATAAACACTCTCCTCGAGAGGTCCTGAAATCAGCCTTAGTGATCTTATCTCTTTTGAGATTTCTTGCAGAGTCTCTCTAAAGGAGATAATTCCTCTAGGAAGCGCTCTTCTGTTAACACAGTGCCCTGTGTAGTAATTGATGCCCCACTGAATGTTGCTTGGTCGTTGAGGTGGTGCTGGCGTTAGTATTCTGGCCTTTTGGAAGCTTTTTCTGCAGGTAGAGGTGTGTTTGACTCCTGCCTTCATTTCTGAAGTCTTCCATCGCGTCCACTCTAAAAGGCAGACAGGTCGCCAATCGCGATCCTCGAGGGGTCCTGCAGTGCTAGGGGTCCTTCTCAGCTCGCCTCAGGGTCGGTAGTGTGGATTAAGAAGCAACGAAAAGCTAATTTAGGAGGAGAAAGGCGGGAGCTCCACAGTAAGCAGCTATTCAGCACCACTGCATCACGTGACTCCCACACTTAGCCAAGTAAAACGTACACTGTATATTGTAGCTAAAATAGACACACCAGCTACAACGCAAATTAAGAGGGGTATCTATATTACACAACTACATTTATAGAGGGCTTTCATTTTTGTTGCCCGTCCATGTTTGTCTGTTGGGAGGGTTATTTTATTAAAGGGTCACTGTCAATCTTGTTTGCATCATATTATTTTTAAGTAAAAACCCATATTTTATGATTGCATACTTCCTCTAAAGTTCATTGATGTTGCTGGTTGTTTTATCTGCCTCCTTGCTTATTAGAACCAAAATGCATGGTAATGTATAGCTGTGCCCAGCTTTGTTTTGCATCATCGAACTACTCTTAGTGGACTTGGACATTAGAAACACCCTCAAACAGTGCAGCCACTCATGATACAACAGTCTTCTCTACTCCAACTACAAAATCAGTGGCTAGATTGTATTGGGGGTGTTCCTGAGTCCAGGAAAGATGCAATGAGAGATGGTCATGAAATGTAAACAAACATGTTTTGGTGTGGTAACACCAGTATTGTAGGCACTCAGTATTTTAATTTTTAAAAGAAGAGTGATCTGAATAAGACTACCAGCTGCATCAATAGTCTGTATAGAATGTGAACAATTATAAAATGCATTTTTTAAACTATTGACACTTCGAGGCCTAAGGGGGTTAACAGTGTCCCTTTAATACTCATGTTTGCCTAACTAGTCCCCCCTTACATGAGGTAGAACAGGTTAACATTTGTGCAGCATACCACGTACTGTACCACATAGCATACTATCTGTAAAGTACTTTAACCACTTTATGAAGCCATTGGGTAAACCCTGCTTCTGAACCAGATAACCTCACAAGTTCTAAAGGGTGCATGGTTTTTGTAGAGTTAATAGTACAGATAGTATACAAGTATATAAAGGCAGCAAAAAAGTAACTATTAAACAGATTTATCATAAACGGAATCATACATCACAAAGCTTTTCAAAAGGTTCAAAGTAATAAGAAACATTTCATTCAGATTATTTTTCTTTCAATCCAGTTAAAATGATGTACCCCAGTCTCCCATTTGCATACCATTATGAACCTTTGCATTCTTTTTTTTTTGTCCCTTAATTTGTCATTTTACCAACTGTAATTCAAAGAAATGTTACCAAATGAACGCATTTTTAAAAAAAATATACTCTGATTTCTCAGGTTTTACTTGTTTGACAACACAGCATCGAATTGCTGAAATACTTAAATGCAGAGTTTCTGACCACATGAAGTGTTTGTGATAGCTGAGTCCCTTACGTGAAGACAAGCTCCAAAGTAAACAAATACCGCAACTGCATTGTCCGCAACCAACTTCTCAACGTTCTTGAAACAGGCAGAGGAGAGTACTACTTTTTATGGAGGAACTCAGAAAACCATGAATGGGACAGTATAAATCTGCACTAAATGGAACTGTGTGGCATAGAAGCATAGGGAAGAAGTACGACCTGTGGTCTATCAAGTCCTTCCGACTTTCACCACCTATTAAGTATTCAGTTATGATGTCCTCTAGTTCTGTTACGCCCACCCACCCCCACCCCATTAAAGGACTGGAGTTGACCTTTGTTTGATGGTGCAATTCATTCAGCCAGCTTGAAGGCTGCTGTCATCTCCCTTCTTAGCCTTCTTATTTCCAAGTAAGAAAAGTCACAGCTCCTGGAGTCTAGTCTTGCAGCTCAGATTTTCCATTCTTTCAGTTTCATTGCCCTTCTTTGCTCGCTCTCGGTTATGTTTATATTCTTCCTGCAGTCAGGCACCCCCAACTGATTTCAGAGTATTCATGGTGTGGTAACCAGTAATTAGTATAGTGGTATTCTAATCTCTCTGGACCCACTTATGAAATTCCTCTTGATGCACCCAACACCCCATTTGCATCCTTCTTTAACTACTATACTGCATCAAGGTTTGGTTTTGAGGTTACTAACTACTTAAGCATAAGGGTTTTTACACATTTTACTTTTTCAGATATTAAGTATTCTGCAGAGGTATTATTCTGACAAACTAGATTCTTGATATTTTCAGTCTTTTTTTTTTTATTTTTTAGCAGAGGTTCACTATTATGTGAGCAAGTCAGCCAGTCTGCAATTGTAAACATGAATTTACAATTTAATGGCCACTCAATATTAGAGGTATGTTGGCAAAACATTTAAGATCCCAATTATTTATGTTTGTACCAAAATGAAGGTGCTAGAGTGCCACCAATCAAAATGGCTGCTGAACAGTAGCGCTTCATACAAGCAGGTACATAATCTTCCAGAATCCACCGGTCAGGTAACTGTAAGATGGTAATTTTTACATTAATAAAGCAGCGTATCAATTGTGCTACAAAACTGATCCTCTCTCAGCAACATCAGTTCAGCGGGTCTAAAGCAATGACAGAGGAAAGATGACAAGCAACTGTACTACAGCATGGGAAATGGCAGATGCCCCAACACACGCAGCAGTCAGCGTGACCGACTTCTCAGATATTAAACAAATGCTGCAAACATTGATTGCGGACATACTGGAGATCAAAAAGATGGTGCAACAGGTGGAGGAGTACCTGGAGGCGGCCGAAATACGTATAGCGGACACAGAGCTCTTTACCATGAGGGTAGAGTCACAAACTGCAGAGCACGCAGACGAGATGATCTGCTTAGAGTAACAGGTCCAGAAATTCGTACTGAAGGTGGATGACCTCCAAAACCAAGGTCGCTGAAATAACCTCCAGCTCATAGGTGTCCAGGAGGATGCAGAAGCCAACATGTGCACCTTCTTGCAGACAATTGTACCTCAAATGCTGGACTATTTCTGGGACTACTTCCTCGAAACAGAACAGGCCCACCGTTCTTTGGCTCGCTCCCCTCCATACCTTATTACTGCCCTGTTCCTCAAATGTGTTAAAAGACCAGATTCTTAAGGCTGGCTCCATAGCACTGAGCAATAGAGCATCGCTTTGGAACGATGGTGATCCAGGGTCATGCCCCGAGCCTTGATGTCCAGAGTGCAGGTCGGCAGGGAGATAGGGAGTCAGAGCATCCTTTAGACTCTTCCCTCCCGGGGAGAAGGATCGTGGTATGTCACCTCTGTAGTGGCTGCTGGTGGTGACTTAGCAGGGGTGTTTGGCAGCATGTGGTCAGCCATGCCAAACGTCCCTGCTCCCAGGACACCACTGCAGTCACACTAGTGTGGGACGTGGGTGGGACCCAGAAAAATGGGAAAAGGATGACGGCCATGTCCCCCACGCCACACATCCACCCAGGCATACCATTCCCCATGGCTCCTGTCATCTCAGATGGAATGGAATCCATAACTGACCTCCTTCACTGCCCCAGAGGGTGACCTCTGGCAGGAAGAAGCCCGAACACTCTGGGACACAGGTAACCATGGGGATGTCACTAGGTGATGGGAGCTGGCAGCAGAGGGTGAGACCAGTGGACAAGAGGACAATGTGCAGCCCAAAGAAGAGGGGGCTGAGCAAAGGCAGACCAAAAAAACAAAAACAAACAGCTTCTCCAGCTTGCCAGGAAAAAAAAGGCCCTCTGCCCTGGAAAAAGCATAAAATACACATTTTCCAGGATTTTTCAAAAGAGCTGGCAGATAAATGTCAAGCCTTTTCGACAAAAAAAAAAAAAAAAGGCCAGAATAACATTTTATGTATGTATATATCTGACATTACAATATCCTGCTACTCTTAGCATTACACAGTCAAATAAATGGTTCCCCTCTCAAAATCTTCAGGACACTCAAGACATCTATGCAAAGCACCACAAAGCTCAGAGGAAACAGCTGTTGCAGTGACAAGCATAATCTGGGTAACCCAAGGACCCGAAGATCACCACTGACAGGGGTCAATATGGAGTCATAAACCCGTTTACCCCAGAGGTCAATCCTATGAGACTTGTGTGGGGGAAGGGAACTAAGGTGCTTAGGTGCCTTAGATCTGTCATGAGCTACCTTAATGACCACTGAGCATCAGGCTGGGCAGCATAACAGGAGAGACCAGGGGGGAGGGGCATGATAAAGTTTGTCTGCCCCATGGGGCATAGCTGGCACCATGTCTGGTCTTTGCCAGGCTGCCGTGGCTGCATTCTTCAAGGCTGGGAACATTGGAGGAATGATCTTTAGGGGAGATTCAGGAATCTCCAGGAAATGCACTAGATCTTTTCTGGTGGCATCCTCTTCCTCAATGTGGAAGCCCATGGCTGAGGACAGCCATTTCATCACATTGAAAAATGTGGGGTCCTCAGGAGGAGAACTGGGAGTATGCTTTACAGAATCTTCACTAACAAAAGAGGTTGTAGATCTGTCAGAGTAGGATCTCCTCCTCTTCTAAATCATCACGAAGCATGAGGTTTGGGTGATACTTCTCAGCGTCGACCTCCTCAATATCTGGACCTGGTGTCAGGTTCGCTGGCAGCAGCCCATGAGGAGCATCACAGGGCCAACGAATAGGCATCGACAACAAAGCTGCCGAAGGCGTAAGTGAAGGGGGCCTGTTTAAAGCACCCAGCTGCTGCACAAGCACATTAGTGAACTTGATCAGGACTTCATTCAAGTCGACAGTGGACATAGAAGGAGGGGGTTAGACGGCACAGGTGCTGACAACCCACCTGCTGTGTCCTGAGAACCAGACGAGCCTGTAGCCCTAGTAGGAGCAGGGGCAGGTCTTGACAGGAAAGCCTTTGACAACTAACCTGTCGTCGACAATGAAGGGGCTGACAACCTGGAGGTCGACGGCTGGGCACCCTGAGAATCAGCTGGAGGTGCTGTCGGTATGGGTCTGGTGGACACTGAGACCAGGAAAGCAGTTCTCTTCAGTGGTGCAGCCACAGCTGACCAACATCACCCAGAAGGAGGAGAAGCCAAAGGGGAACAAGATCGATACTTGGGGGAGCGGTTGCAATCGCAGTCTTTTTAATGACCCCCCCCCCCCAAAAGAACGGAAGGTGCCTCGGGCCTTGGAGGTCAAAGAACCAGTGAGTGACAGAGGCCAGGACCCCTGCCTGGAACTGGCTACTTGTTAATCCATTAGGAATTTAAGAGCATTCTTGCATCACCTGAGGGTTGTTTGGTTAAACTTCTGGCAGAGGTCAGTCAGAAACTTCATGGTCAGGCCCAAGACAGAAGACACAGATGGAGTGTTCGTCTGTGGAGGCAATCTTTCCGCAGCAGCAGTGACAGAAGAGAGAAGAAGTATTAAGTCTCGATATAAACAAAAGGAAAAAAAAAAAGATTTCTAAAAGGAAAGTTAAGAAAAGCCATAGGCTGAAAAAGGCATGAATAGTGCAACCGACAGAACATTCGCAGAAAACCATGCGAGCGAGTCGATGACGGGAAAGAACTGAGAAGGGAGTGGTGCCACCCATGCCTATGTAGGGTTGGTGGCATCGATGGCATGGGCGGCCACAGCCGTACTGCTGAAAATCTTCCATGTGGATTCCCCTTCACTGATGGCAAAGGTTCTTATGGTGTTACCTGATGACTGAGATACCCCAGAAGACCACCATATATGCCCCAAACTAAGATGATACTGGTTTCTTCATTAATGTGCCAACAGATTTCAGAACTAAGCAATGCAGAAGGTAGCATCTTCCTGGGAGTACTTTAACTTTGCTTCAGATGCCCAATTAATCAGATACCCCAGAGAGGAAGGCACACCCTCACATGTGCACAGTAAACAGGCAACTTTTCAGATATTCCAGGAACTTATGCTGGCAGACTGCTGAAGGTCACTACCTCCTATGAACAATGATTACATTTATACAGCACCAGTAGCCAACTGGACTACTACTTTTTTTTTTTAATTTTTTTTTTTTTTTTTTTTTTTTTTAACTGGACTGCTGCACAACTAAAAATAAATGCTTACATGAAGTCAATAACAGCACAATTTACCCTCTTGTCCTAACTGCCCATGCCCAAGTTGCATTAACTGTGCTCTTGCATCTGACTACTTCTAAGTCACCAAGGTGAAAGATGAATTCCATCCTCCTACGCTCGACCCAATTTATCACTTGGCTGCAGGAAGAGATCCAAATATACTTTCAGATTAACAAAATTCCAGACATAGCATATCTCAAGGCCTTTATAAGAGGCACCATCGTCTCCTACTCAGCCAACCAAAACAAGGATAGGAAACAGGAGGTAAACAAACTCACAGCCCAGCTCAAGAAAGTGGAGAAAACATTTTACAACAATAAAGCATACTCAGACGAGGCCAGAAAGCCAATTCTTCTCAAGCACCAGCTTAATTTGATTTACCGTCAAGAGGCATAAAAAGCCCTATTTGTATCTTTAAAAACTTACTGGAAGAATAGGGACAAGACCAGTAAGTTACTTGCATATAGGTTAAAGAACAAACAGGCAGATGTGCCCATCCCTCATATAAATACAAGAGATGGTATCGTCACCTCAGATCCTACCAAAATTAATATCGCCTTCTGAGAATTTTACAAGAAAGTCTATTCCTCAGTTAACAGTACCTTGCAAATGGAATTCGAAAATTTCTTTGCCATCGCTCTCCCCAAAACCCCATACCACACCACAGCCATCCTAGATGCGGCTCCATCCCTGAATGAAATCACCACAGCAATTAAACAACTGGTCACTGGTAAAGCTCTAGATCAAGGCGAACTTAGTGCCAATTTTTATAAACGTTTGAGGACTTTCTGATAACCAACCCCAGGGAGGTATTCTCAGAATCCATAAACACAGGAACCCTGCCATCTACCCTCCACAAATCAATTTTCACAGTTCTATCCAAGCCCAGGAAAGATACCAATAATTGCACCAGCTATAGATTGATCTTGTGGATAAACATAGACACCAAAATCCTGGCTAAAATCTTAGTGGCCCGGGTAGAACAAGACCTCTCCTTCTTAGTTGATAGCTCCCAATCTGGTTTTATGAAAGGGAGACAAGGGGCAGATAACATGTGCCTGGTAGTGAACCTGCTCTGCAGCATGCAGGCCATCAAAGGAAATGCTGTAGCTACTGATGTGGAAAACGCCTTTGACTCGATGGAGTGGGAATACCTTTGGTTTACCCTAAAGATGGCATGCACTGGACTAAAGTTTGTAAGCTGAGTCTAGACACTTTATTCATCTCCTAAAGCAACTGTGCTCACCAACGACATTATGTCTCTCACCTTCCCAATCCATCAAGGCACCCACAGCAAGGTTGCCCGCTTAATCCGTTACTACTCATTCTGGCTATGAAACCCCTAAATGGACAGCAAGACAGCATGCTGACATCAAGGGCATCTCAACAGGCCAAACAATACGCCACACTACTCTATGCAAACAATCTGCTCCTTACTCTGAGGTTGAGAAATCTTTACCAGTGGCATTTAACACACTTTCTCATTTGTGGGGAAAAACTGAGGTTTTACCCATAAAAGGCCAAGATCTTAGCTGGGCACAACTGGGCCGAATTAATGTATCTTGGGAACACAGGGGATTACTTATTTAGGGATGAAAATCCTATCCAAGTGTAGTGATCTAACATCAAGGAACCTTCCTCCTCTCCTGGACAAAAATCAGATTAGACTTGCTCAGATGGAAGAAACTCAACTTATCATTCAATGGACCCACTGCCACATTTAAAATGATGGCTTTGCCAAAACTGACATCCTGCTTAAACAACTTCCTGGTATGGATCCCTGACAAGGTACAGCACCAAATGGATGAACTCCTAACCTCTTATCTGGGCAAACAAGAGAGACCTCGGCTTAGTAGGAGGATCTTAAGAGCACCCGCTGAAAAAGGAAGGTGGAACCTCCCAGAGATGAATTTGTACTGTTTTTTCGATTATGCAATCTGTAACTACCCGTTTGTGTCAAAGGACCTCCTTGTGAATGAGCTTGCTGAATGGAATTTTCCTACAATAAACTTGAACTTTAACTATACATTACTATTTTGCTAACACAATCAGTCAAGCCCTACACTGGCTGGATTGGGAAAACAAGCAACCCCGCTTTGGCTAGACGCCATGCAAGCAGCAGTCAGAAATACTCCCACTGGGTCAGTACTCTAGTCTAAAGATTCAAGTTATACACAAGCTCTCCAACCATCCAGCACACCAAGCAGGTGTGGAATCAATTGCTGAGAATGTGTTCTTGGTGAGGTATCACCTTAAGGGAATTAGAACCCCTGTGGGGCAACCCCAATGTTGAAATAGCGGGCAAAACAGTGGGACAGATGGGCAGAGAAAGGAATTTCGGTGGTGGCCCACTTAATACAACCACAAAGAGGTGTCCTTAAATCCTTTGCCCAACTCCAACAGGATTTTATGCTTCTAAATACAGATCACTGGTGCTTTTTACAACTAAGGCATACAATTAAAAAGATGTTTGACCAGTAGTACATTTCACTGCCAAACAAGCTCTCTACTCTGACCAGATAGTTCCATATTCCCAGAAGTAAAGTGGGGCAAGAATACAAACTTCTGAAGAACATGTAACTGCCAAACTGGGAACTCCACATACAAAAATGTGAGGGAGAACCTGGCCGTACAATCACTCCACAATGCTGGGAGAAATTCTGGGTGAATGCCCACGAGGGCACCCCGACCCCCACCTTCAGCTGATTAAAAATAAAATACCAAAAAGGTGAGCACGGCTAGTTAAAATGGGGCTTCGAATCCCAGACAGATGTCATTTGAGTGTTGGTGGCATCTCCAGCATAACACACACATAACTTAGCCCTGAAAGAATATTAGACCCTTTTGGCAGTCAGTAGTGGATAGGCTTAGTGACATACTCCAACATCATATTCCTCTCACACTCCAACTGTCCCTTCTAAGTAACCCAATTCAGCTGTCTGGGACTCCTAACCCCTTAGGAAATGTATTCATGCATCAGCAATAGAAGCCAAGGCGTAAATCCTACTTAAATGGAGACAGGTTGTCCCCGAAAGGTAAAGCGATGGGAGAATGGCCTCTTCAAATCAGCCTCCTATAGTAGGGTTTTATACTTTAATAGAGGCATAGGGGACAATTTTTTTAGCAGGATGGGTCCCACAGTTGGACTACACTTCGCTCACGTTGTACAAAGACAGGACAGATTGTAATATCCTACAAAGTATCGGCTAATGAAGATTATTCAGGTTATATTAGTGGCAGGACAAAAATCTATCAGAAGTGGATACACAGACTAACTGCTTAGGGCTATAACATAAAATATAATGTCATTTTTCTCACCCTATACCACGACTCAGGCAACATGTTGTTGTAAAAACGTTAACCCAGTAAGGAATGCAATGGTTTTGTTATAAAAAGTAACTAATGTGGTTGTTAGGTAAAAAGAACAGTTACGTAAGAACTTATCGTAACAGTAGATCTTCAAGGGACTCTCAATCAGATCACACCTATGGAACTTTGCTGTCACACTCTAAGATCACACAGAAGCTTTTTCTGCAGCAGTCTATTGGGGCACCCACACAGTCAGGCAGACATAACATATCCTATATAAGCATGGGTGACCACACTCCCTCCTCAGTTCTTTCCCTAGATGGAGGCCATGGGAGACAGGAGTACCACCAGGGAAAAGAGGAAAGAGTGAGCGAGAAAGTATGAGAATGTGCCCAGCTAGCAGAAAGGCTACAGCAACAGGATAGCTGAGTTGTAGAGAGAGAGAGACAGAAAGGGGGATGGAGGAAGGGACAGCATGGCCTGATGACGGATTCCCTCAGAGATCTGTTATGGCTAAGTTCTTACGTAAAAACGGGTTACTCACCCGTAACAGCAGTTCTAGGAGTGGTATATGTTCATCCACACTTGTTAGCAGATCACCTTTCCCTTTAAGGGTTGCCGGAATGTCTTCAAGCTGGTTCCTCCCACCCACCCAGGTGGTAAAACCCTCAGCTCCACCCAATGACACCAGATCTAGCCCGCTGGAAGCAGAAGTGTGCATCGAAGATGGGGAGGTCAGGTGGGTCAGTGTGGATGAACATATACCACTCCTAGAAAGTATAGTTACATAAGAACTTACCGTAACACCAGATCTTCAGAGGACTATCTCTTGCAGTAAGTCATTACTTATGGGAGTATCCACCAGGTGCCATTGCCACATGGCAGCTTCTTCTAGCAGTCTTCCATGGGGGCCGTCCACACGACATCACTTCCTGTGGATGTGTATAAGGTGGGTGTCCCCCCAGTACCCTTTGTTCACTGTCGGCTTTGGCGAGCATGGCCTGGACCAAGGTAAACAAGGGCAAGAAAAAAAAAAAAAAGAACAGCGATCCCACCCAATGTCCTGAGTTGCAGATTCGAGGCAAAAAGGCAGGGGAACGGAGGGTGGGGGACTTACTGCAAGAGACAGTCCTTGGAAGATCTACTGTTACGGTAAGTTCTTATGTAACTGTACTATCTTCTATTTACTGGTCTCATGCAGTAAGTCAATACTTATGGGAAATTACAAAGCAGTAAAATCCAAATGGGAGGAAAAGCAAGGCTGGAAGCTGGGCCAGAGGGCACACCCGATGGTTGAGCCCTTGCAAAATCCAGTTGTCCACAATGCCAAAGAAGAAAACTTCACAGTAAAATGTCAACTTCAACTGCACCCGCTCTGGCAGTTAGGCCAAAGGTGGGGAGGACAACAGGTATGATATTTAGTAGAAAAGTCAACTGCAAACCACTCCCAGAGGCAGACAGGCCAGGGTGGGGTGAGGACAATATATTTGATATGTAACAGAAATGTCCAACTCAAACCCCTTCCATGCAGGCAGACAGGCCAACAGTTAGGCGAAGACATTTGGCATGAAACTAGTAGAAATGTCAACTCAAATCACACCCACTCAGGCAGAAAGGCTCAAAGGTGGGCGAGGACAGCATGCAGGAGGCATGATGTAGAAAGAACTGTGGGTGTCCAGGCACAGTGATTCATCCTGCAGAGGCAGAGGTCGACAGGCTCTGGCAGAAAGTCAAATCCAGGAAATATAGAAGTAGAGTGAATCAGTAGTAGAAAAAAGAGCAACGGGGAAAAAACATCCCGGATGGGCAGAGGAAGGAACAACTGAAGGGCTCCAGTAGTGAGAGGAGCAGGAGTTCCAATCAGATCCACATGGAGAAGTGAAGCGTCCAGTCTGGCAGTAAGCCTCCAAGAAAAGGAAAGAGATCCCCGGGTACCTCTGAGGCCTGCAAGAGGAGGTGGGGGAAATCTGAAAAGCGGTTAGGGCAGAAGCTGGTCCCCTCCATGCGAGGGGTGGGCACGCTTGGAGGGCAGACTGAGCCGCCTCTGGAGGCCCTACCATGCGTCCCAAGAGGTACCCTGGTAGGGGGCTCGAGATCTAGATGGCCCACCCATGGGGCATAGGGGTGGGACCTGGGGCTGATAGAGGTCCTGAACAGACCAAGAGTACGCCCTGCCAGAAGGGAATCTAGGATGGACTGAGCACCAGGTCCAAACAGCAGGTTCCCAGAAAAGGGGGCATCAGCAACAGACAGCTGGACGTTGGGTGGCAAACCCCTGAAACCCGCAGCCAGGCTGAAGCGAGGGCGACGCTGCTGGCAGCCGAGAGGCGGCCGATGCATCAACCACATCGAAGCACGATGGAGCAGGTGACAGGAAAGGAGGACATGGCAGAGAGTGGCTGAGCCAGCCTGATCGACTCAGGGAGGGAGGCAGGTCGACAGGGAGTCCAAAGCTGAGGCACTAGGTGCGGAGGTACCAGACCATATGACCCAGATAATTAAGAATACGAAGTAGCAAAGTACTGGAGGTATAAACCCGAATGCCAAAGAAATCCATGCGCCAGGAATCAGCATCTGGCGGCACGAAACTGGTATGGCGTGGTCGAGTGGTCCAGTCATGGGCTGCTGCCCTGACAACAGAGTCCGTCACAGGTGTAGTGGACAAGTAGGGGTGGTCAGGAGGGTCACGGTAGAGCCAATCAGGGCAACAAGGGGCAGGCTGAGTGGAAGCAGGACAAGACCAAATATGAGACAGTGCGTTAAAATACGTGGGAATCAAAGGCGGGACCACCATGGCAGGCTCCTCAGGAACGTCGAGGTAGGCAGCCATGTCCCGACGAAAGGAGTCCTGATCTGCAGCAGGGAAGCCAAAAGCATGCTGGATCTGCAACATGAGCTCCATGATGGAGGGATCCAGGAGTGAGTAGGGATCACGGGGTGCAGGCGGGGTGGCATCCAAAAGGGAGAAAGCGGACCGCAGGGAACCAAGGTCGCCAGGGTCCGAGAGGTCCCCGCCAGGAATATCCCCCACAAAGGGATCCCCCCTCACAGAATCCCCATAAAGGGAGTCCTCATAAATGGGAGGAGGGGGGACCAGGTGGGAAGCGCCGGATCTGGGCGCAAATGCTTGGGCGAAAGGGAGGGGGAACAGGACAAGGCCAGACCCTGACCCATTGTCCGCAAGACCTCCATCACAATGCGGGCAATGCCCGGAACTTGAGATGGGGGGAGGTCCAGAGACAGAGAACGCCCAAGGGCGGCGCTAGGAAGAGGGCGAGCCAGCCCGGGAACCGCTGACCCTGAGGGGGAGGCACCCCGACCCCCTTGGTCTGGGAATGGCAAAGGAGCAAGGAACCCAGGGTGGAGTCCATGCAGTGGGGCCAAAGGCCCGGAAAAAGTTGCAACCCAAAGTGGCGAATGGGTGATGGGGGACGCCAAGACGAACGTGGTGCCAGTGACGAGACACGCGGGGGGGCATGGAAACAGAGCCTCAAGCAGGGGAGTCCTGGGGTGGGAAGTCCCATCGGTGATGAGGAAGCAGCCTTGTCAACGAGGGAAGGAGGAGAGGCCCCGCCGTCAACAGAATCATCCCCATCGACGAGGGATCAGAAAGAAGCCTCTCCATCGACGGGGGAAGCCATCCCGTCAATGAGGCATGCAAAGCATGCTGTCCCGTTGACAGGAGAGGCTGCTCTGTCAAAGAGGAGTGCTCCGACGATGGAAAATAAGCCTCCATCAACGAGAATAATAGAATTATGTCCCATTGACGGGAGCTCTTCCCCCGAAGGAGAGGCTTCTTCCTGATCCTAATCGATGGGGATGATTTAAGAGCAAGGAGCGATGTCGTCGATGAGGAATGTTCAGTCGGCCAGGCAATACTGCCCATCGATGGAAGACATTCAGAAAAGCTCCGACCTTGGTAGGCCTTTGACCCGTCAAAGACATAATGAGCCCATTAGGCTCCAGTCAACGAGGAGCAGCCCCATGGATGAGGAATGCACCGTCGACAATGGGAGCCATCGTCGACAGACCAAGGCGGAGGGAGTGTAAGGAGTGTGAATCCCATTCCCTCCTATGCCAGGAACGAGTGCCCTTGGCCAGAGAGCCTTGAAGGTGACCCCTTCCCCTGAGGTCCATTCTGGCCTGGATAGTTGATCAGCATGAGGAAGACCCAAGACCCAGCAAAAGTGCCTGGGCCTGGGATCAGCTGGTGTACCGTGAGCACAAATGGAACACCAGGCATGCTGTATAAATGAAGTCCGGGGTTACTGTGTGGAGCACAGGCCTGGACCTAGGAGAAAGAAGAGAGAGGAGCCGGGGACTGGTAATAAGCCAGAGGCTCGGCAGAGAGAAACAAAAAGCAAGCTGAGCCAAGGTATCAGCCCTAGTGAATCCCCAGACCCAGCAAGACTGCCTGGGCCTGGGATCAGCAGGGGTACTGTGAGTGGGTCACAGACGTGCTATGGAAGTCTGGGGGTGCTAAGAGCAAGTCCCAGGTCCCGGACCCGAAGGAAGAAACTCAGTTCAAGTTCGAGTCGAAGACTGCAACCCAGGAGGTCAGGAGAACAGAGTGTGTGAGCTGAAGCTGTTAGGAAAATGAACACAGGGTACTGGGGGCCTCCCACTCTTATACACATCCACAGGAAGTGATGTGTGGATGGCCCCCATGGAAGCCTGCTAGAGGAAGCTGCTGTGTGACAGCGCCACCTGGTGGATACTTCCATAAGTAATGACCTACTGCAAGAGACCAGTCCGTAGAAGATCTACTGTTACAGGTGAGTAAATCAGTTTTTCTAGGGATGTGGATATGTTGTCCTATCCACAGTTGTTGGCAGACTCCTAGCAGTTCTCTGGGAGGAGGGAGGCAAGGTGCAAAACCCCCTACTTGGGGAACAGAGACTGGAAAACTGAGGCCCCAAAACTAACATCCCGATGTAACTCGAGGTCAATGTGGCAATGAGAAATGAAGGTGTGTGCTGACTTTCAGGTAGCAGCCCTAAAGATTTCCTGGATAGGGACATCCCTAGAAGCAGCCACCAACACAGCGGTATGGCAGGTGGACTGAGCCCTTAGCCCTACAGGAGGCTCCCTACCAGCCAACCTATAGTAGAGATCAATGCAGGAAGTGATCTACCTGCCAATCGTCCGCTTGACTACAGGTCTGCCAGGTGCGGCTTCAGCGTAGATGACAAACAGCTGGCGAACCCCTCCCTGAACTTCCACCATATGCCCTTTGTAGCAGGCAAGCGCTCATCTCAAGTCCAAGGTATGGAGCCTGTACTTGGCCTCAGAGGTATAATTGGGGTAAAACACCAGCAGAGTCAACACCTGGTTAAGGTGAAACTCAGACACCACCTTCGGAAGGAATTTCGGGTGGGGGCGCAGGACAACCTTGTCCCTGTGGAAGACCAAGTAAGGAGATTCCATCGAGAGTGCCTGAAGCTCCCCCAGTCCTTCTGGCTGACGTGATAGCCACCAAGAAGGTGGTCTTCCACAACAAATGTGACATGTCACACTTGTGCACAGATTCGAATGGCTTGCCCGCGAGCTTTGCCAAAACCAGCAGTAAATCCCACAAAGGTGGAGGTTCACGCACCAGAGGCGATATGGGATCTAGGCCCTTGAGAAAGTGCCAGACCACTTTCTCCTGCGCCACTGACTGCATACCGGCCCACACCCAGTAGGCAGAGATTGCTGCAAGGTGCACCTTAAGGGTCATCAAAGCCCCAGCTGGAAGAGGGACCACAGATGGTCCAAAATGCTAGCCACTGGACAGGACGAAGGGTCCAACCCCTTGCCCTGGCACCAAGTGGAAAATCTCTTCCATTTGAAGGCACAGCATTTTTTGATTGATTCTTTACAGGATGCCTCAACAACCGTGAGGATCGTTGGACAGACCCAAAGCCTGCAACTATAGCCGCTCAGGAACCAGGCTGCCCGGTGCAAGGATTGAAGGTCCAGATGAAGTACCTTCCCCTGACTGATGGAGAGCAGGTCCGGGCGTGCGGGGAGATGCCTCAGGGAGCCTGGAGCAGAGACTGAGGAGATCTGGGTATCAGAACTGGCGTGGTCAGTCTAGGGCTACCAGGATCGCCTTCGCCTTGTTCCTCCTCACTTTGAGGAGCCCTTGTGTATCACGGGAAGTAGAGGGAAGGCATAGAAGAGGCCTGGGGTCCATGGCCTCAAGAAGGCATCCCCCTGCAGTGAGCCCTGCTGAGGGGGGTGGGCATGAAACAGCCTCAGCTTTGTGTTCTCCTTGGAGGTGAACAGTTCCACCTGAGGGTGCCTCAGTGGGAGAAAAGATCTTGTACTACCTCCTGGTGGAGTGACCACTCGTGAGATGCCTCGCCTATCTGACAGACTATCGGCCAGCTGATTCGAGGCTCCTGTCACATGAACGACTAGGAGATCCACCTCCAGGCTGAGCACGAGGGTCCATGTGGGGAGAGCTTCCTCACAAAGAGGCAAGGAGTGCGTCCCGCCCTGTTTGTTGAGACTGTACGTGGTCATGGTGTTGTCCATCTGGACCTAGACCACTTGACCCCGAATGAATAGAGCAAAGGCTGTCAGGGCTGGCTAAACTGCACGGAGTTCCAGTAGGTTGATGTGGCACTGGGACTCCTGAGGGGACCAGAGCCTGTGGGCTCTTTGCTCCCCCAGATGGGCACCCCAACCCATCAGCGAGGTGTTAGTCATCAGGATGACCGTCGGCTTGGGGCACACAAATGGAATGCCTTCCTGCAAGTGAGCTGGGACCAGCCAGCATTGGAGGCCGTCCTACATCCTCTGGGTCACAGTGACCAGCTGGTTGAGATAACCTCAGTGCCGAGACCACTGGCTGGCCAGTTCCCACTAAAGGGAACACATACGCCAGCGGGCCCATTGAACCACACTGGTGTAGGCCGCCATGTAGCCCAGAAGGTGCAGGAAGTCCCGGGCAGGGCACGATGGCCCAACCATAAATGATTGGGCAAAGGAGGACAGAACCTCCACCCTGTCCGCCGGGAGCTGAGCTCTGTCTCGGCAAGAGTCGAGCTCTGCCTCGATGAACTGAATCACCTGCGAGGGTACGAGTTCTGACTTGGCCTAGTTGATCAGGAGGCAGAGATCAAAGCAGGTCTGGAGGGCCAAATCCCTGAACCGCTCCACCTTCTGCCTGGAGGGACCTGCTATGAGCCAGTCATCCAGGTAGGGATAGACCCGGACTCCTCGGCGCCTCAGGAAAACTGCCACCACTGCCATGCAGCATTTGGTGAATACCCTGGGGGCCGATGAAAGGCCAACGAGCACGGCCTGGAACTCAGAGGATTCCTTCGGCTCAGAAGCAGAGGAACAATTGGGATGGACGGACGGATCAGGGCATGAAAGAATGCATCTTGAAGATCCAGGGAGCAAAACCACATGCCATGCTCCAAAGATGGTATGATCTGAGCCAGAGTTACCATCTGGAAGGAGCAGAACCTGTTCAGGTCATGCAGATAAAGAATGGGGTGCCAGCCCCCGATCCGTTTTGGTACCAGAAGTACCTGGAAATGAACCCTGGGTCTGAAGGAGGGTCCACAACTCTGCGCACCACCTCTTTGTGGAGGAGCTGAGCGATGTCATCTCGGAGAGCTGACTGAGTGACAGCAGACACCAGATCCTCCAGTGGGGCGCGGGCTCGGCTTGGGGGTACCTACTCTAATTCCACAGGCAGGCCCCAGCAGACCATTTCCAGCACCCAACGGTCCATAGTAATAACAAACCAGGTGGTAAAGAAGTGGAGAGGACCCAGGGGGAGGTGTGATGGGGTTGAGGGTGGCACCCCCTCAACCCATCACTGGGCAGGCTCAGAGGAGGAGGAGGAGGAGAAGGATCTGGCCGAGGGGCTGAAAGGACCCTTCCTTCCAGGCTTTCTGACTGATGAGGCCACTGACTTGGCCCACAGTTGCCAGGTTTGCGCATGCTGGCCCTGCTGCTGGTCTGGCTGCAGGAGTAGAACAGCAAAAGGGCTTACGCTTCTGGTGCTTGGAGTACTTGTCCTTCTGGGCAGATGTCAGAGTCCAGGGTGGCAATGGACTTCTCAATACGTTGGAAGTGGCCCTCCACACCAGGCCTGAACAAGTCGGTGCACAAAAAGGGGACATCTGCCAGCTTTTGTTGCATGTCAGCCATGAATGTCGAAATCCTCAACCAAGCCCTATGGCGCATGGCTACTGCTGCGGCTACCAAGTGGGCACAAGAGCCACCAATGTCCAGAGCAGTCTGGGAGTTGTTGCTATGCCACTGCCCTTCCCTGGTCCCGGACCTGCTTGACCGTGGTCTGGAGATCCACCGGAAGGTGAGGAATAACCTCATCCAGGTAGCCCAAAAGGGCATGGGAAAAGTGTGCCATCAGCACGGCCAAGCTAGCCTGACTAAGGCAGAGTGAGGAAGCAGCGTAGACTTTCTTTGCTGAATGATCCAATTTCTTGGATTCTTTGACCGGTAGTTTGTCCACGTCGCCCATATTGCCCGAGCGCCGAAAGACAGAGTCTGCCACCAGACCCTCAGGTGAGGGATGCTCCAAAAATTCCAAAAGGGAGCCAGTTGGGACCGCGTATTTGCAGAAAATCTGGGCCGGGCAAGATGCAGGACGCTGCCACGGATCCAGAGCAGGGCCAACAATGGCCTTGGCCATGGGGAAGGCGTCCGTAGGAGATTCTCCTTTGTCTAGAATCTCTGTTAGGGGATACAGGGCCTGTTTCTGGACCGGTTCGAACTCCATCCCCATGGACTCGGAAATGAGCTGAAAAATATCCATGAATGAGGTTGGTCCCTCATCCATGTAAAGGCCCCCAGCGGACTCCACGTCGATGAGATGTGTGTGCAACAAGGAGTCTTCGGACTCTGAGGAGTCTGCGTAAAGCAGGTATCCGAGTCACCCTCAACCCACCTTGGGCGATTGGGAGTGAGGATGACAGACAGCCGATGGGGCAACCCTTTTGCAGACTGAGAATCCTTGATCGGGGGCCCCAGACTTCGGCTGTTCAGGTGGCGGCTCCACCACAATTGGCAGAGAAGCCTGCTTTGGCCGGGCCGGGTGGATTTGAGCTGGCACTTCCACAGGGGTGACGGTGGCAGGAGCAGTCAGCCGTTCGGGCGATAGCCACTTTACAGCTGGGGTAGAAACCGGGGTCAACTTTGTACCGTTCAAGACCAACTGTTGCCACTTCAAATCTTCATAGCGCCAACGCAACTTGCGCTGGAGATTTTCATCAGAGGAGGACGAAGAAAGGTAGCGGTGCCGCCGCTTACCGTGATGGCAGCGAGATCGCCGGTAATGGCAAGATCTGTCTGACCCAGTAGAGGAGAATCTCAACAGTCGGCAGGGCCGACGAGGGACATCAGAAGGAGCTGATTAAGTGGAGCCTAGCTGGAGTGGAATGAAGGTCGAAAAGAAACTAGCCACAGCCTGGGCCGCCTCCTCCTTGAAGGCCTTGAGCTGTTCAAGCTGCTCAGCGGACCCCACAGCCACGGAGACCACCCAACGGGCATCCTTGGATTTAACTGGTGGGTAATGCTCTTCCGGTCACCCCAGATGGAGTTGAGCAGCACGGTCTTCCAGCACCGATGAGTGAAAGGGCTGACACATCGCAAGCCTGCGGATCATGGTCATGCCCTAGGCAGTACACGCACGTGGCGTGAGGGTCGGTGTGAGACATCTTCTGCCTGCAGGGCCACAGGCGGAACCCAAGAACGGTTTTCTCTTTCATCACGGATGCAAGAGAAGAAGCAGTAGATGAAACTCAATAAGTTTTGGAAGCAAATCTGAAGATTCAAGAGCCCATACCGCTCAACTGTCCCTGATTTTGCCTCAAAATGTTAATCTGTCCCTCCTAAAAATTGTGTTTCCGTGACCAAACAGTGGGAGTTGGAAGCACAAAATAATGTCAAACATTAAAGTTAAAGAGTTGTTCTTCCTTAGAAAATGCATTTTGCACTAGGCACCATATTCTACCAGCTTCCTGAGTGGATATCATCAAGTTAGAAGTTGTGTCCCTGATTTAGGTCCTTTGTCCCTGATTTTTTTAAGCCTTGTCCCTGATTTATGAGGCAGGAGGTTGAGAGTTATGGCCAGGGCCTAAGGAGGGAACCTGAACCTTCCAATGGAAAGGAAGATCTGGCGTTATGGGGCGGAGTCAAGGGTTTTACCACCTGGGTGGGTGGGAGGAGCCAGCTTGAAGACATTCCGGTGACCTTTAAAGGGAAAGGCGATCTGCCAACAAGTGTGGATAGAACATATCCACATCCCTATAACTGTTCCATTTTCTTCGAGGATTTTGCTCTCATCTGGTCACACCTATGGAATGAGTCCCAAGCAGTGCTAAGAGCAAGGACAGTCTGGGTGGCAGGAGGCTAGAGACCTAAGAAAGAAGGCCCTGAAGCACAGCAAGGCTAAGGCCTGCCCTTCCTCTGGAGGCAATGTCCAGACTGTAGTGCTTGGTGAAAGCATGGTCAGTACTCCAAGTGGCAGCAGTGCAAATCTTGGCTATAGACATGCAGCTGAAACAGGCAACAGAAGTAGCCACACCCCAGTGGAATGACCCTTAACAACCCCAAGAAGTTCCTTTCCTTACTTCCTGTAACAAAAAAACAATACAGTTGTCCAACCATCTGGGCAAGCACAGTTTTGAAACTAGAGAGCCCTCTTTGCCCAGGGCTAAAGAAAAACAATTGAGAAGACTTCCTGCAGTCCCTTGCTTGGTGTGTATAGTAACAAAATTCTATGCACATACAAAGTATCGAGCAATACTTCTGCTGGACTGGCATGCTCTGGGAAATACACAGGCAGGTGGATGGACTGATTTAGGGTAAACTCAGACTCCACCTTAGGAAGGAACTTAGGGTTAGTACACAAAAAGACCCTGTCTTTGTGGAAAATCAAATAAGGCTGCTCACATGAGAGCCTGCAGATCTGAAATGCATCTAGCAGAAGTAATGGCAACTAAAAATAACGCTTTCCATAACAAAAGGCGTAGCTCACAGGATGTGGCTGGCTCAAAAGGAAGCAGGTTTAGCATCTCTAACGCAATTCAGATCCCAAGCTGATACCAGGTTATGGATACGAAGCCTCAAATGGAGAATGCATCACAGGAAAGTACAGGCCACATCCAGCTGAGCCACAGTACAGCCATCAGTGGGCACAAGAAAGGCTGATATGGCCGAAAGGTGCACTTTAAACAAGGACTACTGAATCCTGCATCATGCAAGGACAGGAGATACTCCAAAATCTGTTCTACAGGTGAAAGGGTCCAGGCTATGAGAAGTGGCCTAGATGGCAAACTGCTTCCATTTCACAGAGTAAGTGGCCCTGGTGAAATGTTTTCTGGCAGCTACCAGGATATCAGCCACCTTCTAAGATGCACCAAACCGATCAATGGCTACATCCTTTGGAGCCATGTATGCAGGTGGAGAGACTTGAGATCTGGATGGACCAGGGTCCCTTGAGCCTGTGTCAACAGGTCCCTGCAGAGGGGCAGAGAAAGTGGAGGTTCGACAGTCAATTGCTGCAGTAATGGAAACCATATCTGCAGAGGCCAGAATGCAACCACTAGAATTAGGGTGGCACCCTCCATCTGTAGCTTGATGAGCACCTCTGAATCAGAGGAAAGAATAGGAAGGCATACAAAAAACTCCCTTTTCAAGAGAGGGACAACGCATCTCACCAGAAAACTCCAGGCCCTGGGTCTAGCGAGCAGAAAAGTGGCAGTTTTGCATTGAATGGGGAAGCAAAAAGGTCCAACTCTGTATGACCCCACCTGTCAAACAGGTCTTCTATGACAGACGTTGGAAGTTCCCACGCATACATTTTGTACTGTGATCTGCTGAGGCTGCCCACCAAAGTGCATTGGGTACCTGGCACACATGGACAGCTGACAGTTCTAGACCATGATCTAGAGCCCAGTACCAGACCCTCACCATTTCCCGACATAGAGGGTAGGAATGGGTCCCCCACCTTGCTTGTTGCTGTAATCAGATCACACAGACTGTACGATTGCACCAGTAGAAGGGCCGGAGAGAGATGGTCCTGGAAGGCATACAGAACTGCCCTCATTTCTGAGAAATGTGATGGTGAGTCTCTCAATGGGACCAGAGATCCTGGGCCTGTTAAGGACCTAAATGGGCTCCCCAACCCACACCCAAAGCATTTGTGGTAAGGATTTGGTGAGGACTGGGGATAAGAAAGGGGACCCCCTTTAAGAGATTGGTTGTGTCAGTTCACCAGTGAAGCACTCTCCGCACCCTTTAGGCTAAAAGTCATCTCTTGTAATGAGGCAAAGCACTACCTCACCAAAGCCTTGGGCAAACTCTCGCTATAGCAGCGACTCCCTGGACCTCAAACTCATTCGGCTGTCCCTGGATGTGACACCACCTCATCTCACCAAAATCCTCAACCTGTCCTTATTCCTCAGCCAATTCCCCGTGGCCTGGAAGAGAGCAACAATAACCCCTATACTAAAGAGTGGCGACCCCCACTGAAGCAAGCAATTATAGACCAATTTCTACCCTGCCACACCTCTCATAGGCCCTTGAAAGAATAGTATCAGATCAACTTGCTGAATACCTATCCAAACATGACCTGCTCTGCCATGAACAGCACGGTTTCCAGAAGGGCCACAGCACCTCCACCGCCCTCACTGAACTCACTTCTTTTATTCATGAGGCCCTAGAACAAGGATCAGTGGCGGAGGCCATCTACGTTGACCTGGCCAAGGCATTTGACACCATCAGTCACGAGCTATTACTCCTTACCCTTCCATCCCTTAACCTTGCCCCAGAGGTTACCGCCTGGTTCAAAGATTACCTCTCAGGTCGGAGTCAACAAGTCAAAATTAATACAACTCTCTCCACATGCAAGCCGGTTTGCACAGGGGTCAGTACTTGGCCCCTTACTTTTCACCCTCTTCCTAAACTCCCTCCCTAAATCCTGCAGTGGATGCATGCTACTTTATGCTGATGATGCGGTAGTATTCTGGAAACACCCTCACCCAAATTCTCTTCAGCTAGCCCTGCAGGGCTACTTTAGGGAGCTAGAAACCTGGTTTGCTGACCACCGTCTTTTTATCAACTACAAGAAAACGAAGTCCATGATCTTTGCTCACCACCAAAGCCCCCAAAGTCGTGCACCACTATTTGTAAAAAAAAAAACACTCACGACGGAGCGCTGGAGCAGGTCCCATGTTTTAAATATCTCGATCGCCACCTTAGACACCTCCTCACTCTACCTCACCCACATACAACAGGTCTCCTCCTCCATTAACACTAGACTAGGGATCCTCTACAGGCATAAGCACTGCCTACCCCCCCAGGCCATGCACCTCGCTGTGTCCTCATCTATCCTATCCTTGGTAGACTACGGTATAGTTATATATGGATCAGCCGATCAAACTGCCCTGCGCAGCATCAACCTTGCCATTAACAAAGCTTGCCGTCTGGTCTCAGGATGTGACAAATTAACACACATGCAAGCTCTATAAGCATACTGGCTGGCTTAACTTCCAAGGCAGGTTTAAGTACTTTACCTGCCTCCTTGCCAAGAAGATACAACTTAAGCAAGCCCCAATCGGCCTCCACCCTCTTATCCGCACAGCCCCCCATAGGCAGACTCAAAGGCACACAGCTAACCATACCCTTCTCATCCCCCATTGTAGGACATCTCTTGGACAAAGATCCTTATGCTATCGGGCCCCCCCATGGCTAAACAGCTTACCATCCTCCATCTCCTCGACCCATAGTCTCAACCTATTTAAGTCAGGTCTCAAAACCCTACTACTTGACGCCACCACCTGTGACTGTTACTAACCCTCCCTCTCTTTAATCCCTTTTCACCCTGCCCCCTGCCCTCCTTTCCAAGGACAATGTTTTCAGGAATCTAATTTATCACAGTAATTTCTTTTTCCTGTAGCCCTCGGTTAGATTGTTGCTAGCCTCCCTCCCCCTCACTCTCCAACATCCCCCTTTCCCCTACCCTAGTATTATAACTCTGGGTCCCTCAAGACCCTATGATACTGTTCTCTATCTTAGCACTGACCAGGGACCTCCCGTATGTTCCCAGTTAAGGTAACCGACAACATAAACTTAAGCCAAGAATGTCTAACCCTGTATCATACATTGTTACTGTATGTATATATTTTTTTCCTGTTGCATGTATATTTTTTCTGTACTCTTACTTTATTTGTACCTTTACTTTTATCTGACGTGGAGCCTTTGCAAAAGAGCCTATGACTCAATGGATTGTAATTCTGATTCTACTCAAATAAACAAACTTTGCAGACTGGCAAGACGACGAGGACCAGCTGGTCTAGATCATCTGAACGCCGATCCCACCGAGCCCTGAGGGTCCACTGCGGGATCCTCATATGCAATCTGGCCAAAGGGACCATAACAATGTCCGCAGCCATTAGGCTTAGTAGCCCGAGGAACATCCTGGATGGGATATGCCAGTTCTGAGCCACCTACTGGGCCTGGGCAATGAGACAGTCCACCCGGTCTTGAGGGAAGAAGGCCATGCTCTGAGTAGAGTCCAGGATTGCTCCTATGTACTGCAGCCATTGAGACGGGGTCAGCACAGACTTCGGCTGATTGACAGTGACGTTCAAGGACTGGAATAAATGTAGTGCGCATTCTAGAGTCGACAACAGGAGCTCCCTAGACTGGGCTTTCAGTAATCAGTCATCCAGGGATGGGAACACAAAGGCCTTTGTGCCAAAGGGCTGCTGCTACAGCTGCCAAGCACTTGGTAAATACCTGTGGCACAGAGGATAAACCAAAGGGCAATACCCTGAACTGGTAATGCTCCCCCTGGAACAGGAACCAAAAGTATCACCTAGTGGTGGTGGTGGGGGGGGGGGAGAGGCAAATCATGATATGCAGATAGGCATCCTGCTTATCAAGGGAGCATAGCCAGTCACCTTGCTTGAGCTGAAGGCCGTGCAGACCGACCATCCAGAACTTTTTGTACGAATAAAAAGGTTCAACTCCTTGAGGTCTAGAACGGGCCTCAAGTCCCCTGTTCTTTTGGGATCCAGGAAGAACCTGGAGTAGAACCTCTTGTTCCTTTGCGGCCTGGGCACTGGTGCTGCTTGCACAGCAAGGCGAGGACCTCCTCCCTGAGCACCTCTGTGGTCTAGAGGACAAAAGGTGGGGATTGGGGGAACATCTTGAGACTGTTATAGAAGTTCTAGAGAATGGCCCTGTTCGATTATCTGCAGGATCCAAGCATCTGATGTGATGATTCTCAACTGGTACAGATGGAGGGAGATCGGACCTCCAACCACCACCTACTGGCTTGGAACAAGAGGAAGGAGTCAGGCTGAAGCTGAACCAGCGGCTGGGGCTGCACCTCCTTCTTCATATTGCTTGGCAAAAGAACCAGAGGTGGAGGAGAGGAGAGGACAGGCAAGGCAGAACTGGCTCAGTGTTTGCCCTGGAGCTTGGTTCCAGAACCGGACTTGTGAGTGACCTTACGAAAGGAGGGCCTCAGTCTATTCCTGGTCTGGGTATGGTAAAGGGAGTGGACAGACTGAATGGCTCTGCCAGAGACCTGCAGGGCATTGATAATATCCTGCATGTCTGGCCCAAGAGGTTTCTGACCTACAAAAAGGGCATTCAACACTTTTTGTTGGACATCAGTGGCAAAGCCAGAAACTCTAAGCTAGGAGTGCCTTCTGAAACAAATTCCGGAAGCAGCTGACCTGTCTGTAGTATCAGAAATGCAGGTGACTGAGGAGATGCTTACTGACATATTCTGAGGCCTGGAGCACTTTAAGAAGCTCTCGTCTCTAGGAACGCTCAGGGAGGGCCAGAGTAGCAGCTTTGCCCTTCCTCCAGAGGGTATTCTGGTACTTAACCAGATGAGCCATGTAACTGGCAATCCTAAAGCCCAGAGTGGCAGAGGCAAAAGTCCTCTTGCTCCAAAGATCTAACTTCTGAGATTCCCAGTCAGGGGTAGGGAACAAAGGTGCTTAGGGGTGTTAGTTCTGTCATTAGCAGCATAAATAACCACTGAGTCGGCTTCTGACTGGGCAGCTTAAAAGGGCAGCCACTGAGGTGCTTGGTAAAGCTAGTCAGTCTTTCTGAGCATGGCTAGTACCAGGCTGAGCCTGCACCAGGCCACAGTGGCAGCATCATTCAGTGCTGGCACCCGGGGGCAGCTGCAGCGTAATGGCTGCTAGCTGCACAATCGAGCAGACTTTATAGACCATAAGGCCTTTATCTACTGGCAATTTCGTATGTAACTCTGGGTGGAGACTCTGGGATCTCCAAGAAGTCCACCCATTCCTCCTCATTTCATCCACTTCCTCAATCTGAAATCCCACAGTGGAAGAGAGCTGCTTCATTATGTTACAGAAAGGGCGGTCCTCAGGGTGGGGGATCTGGGGGGGTGTTTAACAGATTCCTCACTCCTGGAGGAGATAGTAAACCTGTCAGAGGAGTCGACAAACATCTTTCTCCTCATCCTCTTCCTCAGGAAGGATGAGGTCAGGGTGGTATTCATCCTCAATGTCTGCCTGCTCTGAGGCAGGAACCGATAGCCATAGTACAGACTGCTCTCTAGAAGGGGTGGGGTGAATGTGTCAGATTGACGTAGATGCCAAAGCAGCACCCGCTGGCACAGGTGACAACGGGCCAGGCCATGGAGCAAACTGTTGGATAACAGACATAGTAATGGAGGAAAATATAGCATTTATGTTGACACAGGGAAAGGGATCATCGTCAACAGAGGAGTCACGTAGCCCAGCTCCAACGATGAACCAGTAGCAATAGTGGTAGCGGGTTAGTCCAGCACCTGTGGACGTCGAGGTTCAAGAGGGCTCAACAACAGGGCTGGGTCCCATGACTCAGAGGCCAACAGCCCCTCCACAGCCCTGTGATGCTGGGAGAAGTTTCCTCCGTAGGGGGCCCTGATAGGAGCAAAGGCCTGCACAGAGTGAGGCACCGACACTGAAGTTGTCGAACGGGCAATCTGAAAAGAAGGAGGAACACTCGGGATCGCCTTGGGGTCCTAGGCCAGTCCTCGCCCTGACAAAAATATTTCCCTGAGGATTTGTCCCAGGCCTTGGTGGCCTGAGAGCCCAAAGACAATGCTGGCAATTGGGAGGGTGGGGCACCGGAAGACCCCTGCTCTCTGCTGGCTGCCTGTTGCTCCATGAGGAACTTCCACAGGACTTTCTTGCAGCGGCACCCCGTAGTGATGTTGAACTTGAGGCAGGACTCACAGGCAAAGACATTGTGGCTAAGCCCAAGACAGCAGACAAAGCTCATGTTCGTCGGTCGAAGAAATCTCCACACTGCAGCGACGGAAGAGAACCAATGAAGGATTAGTTCTCAACATAAGAGAACAGAAGAATCACTTTAATCTAAAGTGATTCAAAGGCAAGTATAAAATAAAAAAGGCAAGTAGATTTGGCAGTCAAACTGAGCGACGAAGCTTCAGTGGAGCCCTTGCGTGAATGGTTGATGGGGGGAAAGAACTGAGGAGAGATTGGGATCGCCAGTGCCTTACAGAGGATGTGATGGAGCCTGATGCCGGCATGGGCGGCCCCAACAGACTGCTGCAGAAGAAGCTTCCGTGTGATTCTAGCGCCTGACAGGGAAGTTCCATAGGTGTGACCTGATGACAGAGATATCCCCAAAGAAGATCTTAGTGATGTGACTACATACGATTTTTCTGTATTGATCATCAATGCTTCTATTTAACATTAAATCGGGTATCCTTAAGCTAGAATGGACCATAACTGGTGTTAAGTTCCAAGAACTGACTGAAAATTGCAAGAAAATCATTAATGTTCATATTAATAAGTTTTTGAGCAGGTTTTTTTATTCCTCATTTCCTTTTAATGTTTTATGTCTCATCTTTCGTACACATTAGGGCTGCATCTCCAAGGGGGTCTCCCCCTGCTAGGATCTGTATAGAACAGCAACGTACTTACCAAAACAGAAGATCTTAGAGAGATTCTCTTTCATCAGGCCACCTTTGGAAAAGTCAGCTGCCAGACACTAGGACCACAAGGAAACTTTTGCAAGCAGTCTACCAGGGGCAGCCCACAATGACGTCAGGCATCAGCGTATACATAAATGTGGGTGGCGCCTCTTCTCAGTTCTGCACCATAGGATCATGCTCAGAGGACCTCCCTCTAGGGAACAGGGACAAAACCCAGCACTCCATACATCAAGCAAGACAGAAGGCCAGAAAATGTAGAACTAGAGATGACAGCACTAGAATCAGTTGTTGCAGATCCAAAAAGGAGGAAGAAGGGAGGAATGGCATGGCCTGATCAAAGATTCTCTCAAAGACCAACTGTTACAGTAAGTACATAACTGTTCTATTTTCTTCGAGGCTCTCACATCAGGCCACATCTTCAGGATGAGTACCATGCAGTACCAAAAGCTAGAAGTCAGGGCGGCTGGAGCCTTTAGGCTTATGAAAGTAGGCTTTGTGGTACCGCTAGGCCAAAGACAGCCCATCTAAGAGAGACAACGTCCAGACTGTAGTGTTTACTGAAGGTGTGGACAGTACTCCAGGTAGCAGCTGCCCAGATCTGTGCAGCGGAAACATTCTGGAAACGAGCAGCAGAGGTGGTCATGCCTCTGGTGGAATGGGCACGAGCCACCCCAGAATTTCCTTACTGTACTTCCTGTAACAGAACGTAATGCAGCTTGCTAGCCATTTAGTCAAGCACTTTTTAGAAACTAGGGTACTCTATTTCCCAGGGGTGAACAAAGCAACAAGCTGAGAAGACTTTCTGCAGTCTTTGGTATGTGTGTATAGTACCAGAGTATTCTATGCACATCTAAAGTATGGAGCAATGCTTCACCTAGATTGGCATGATCTGGAAAATAAACTGGCAGGTGGATAGTTTGATTATTAGTACACAAAGACACCCTGTTTTTGCAGAAAATCAAAAAAGGAGGATCACACGTGAGCTTGTAGCTCTGAAATCCAAGCAGCAGCGATTATAACCAAAAATAATGCTAAGAAAGAAAGTGTAAGCCACAAGTTGCGACTGGCACAAAAGGAGCCACAATCAACTTCTCCAAAACAAAACTGAAGTCCCATGCCGGGACTGGATTACAGATGGGGGGGCTTTATGTGTAAAATGCCTCTAACAAACGTATGGACTACCTCCAGCTTAGCAACCATATGGCCATCAATAGGCACATGGAAAGCTGATATGGCAGCCAAGTGTACTTTGAGAAATGATTACTGCAAGCCTGAATCTGATAAGGACAGAAAGTATTCTAGAACTTGATTGACTGGGCAGGTAAATGGATCCAGGTTATACAAAGTGGCCCATAAAGCCAACCGCTTCCACTTCATAGAGTAAGTAGTTCTGGTGGATAGTTTTCTAGCAGCCACCAGAACATCTGTGACTTTTCGGGATACCCCAAAGAGAACTGTGGCTAGGTCTTCTGGAGCCATGCATGCAGATGAAGAGACTTCAGGTCTGGATGGACCAGGGTTCCCTGGTTCCTGTAACAGTAGAACCTAGCAGAGGGGCAGAGGTGCTGGAGGTTCTACTGCCAGCTGCTGCAACAAGAGGAACCAGATCTATCAAGACCATAGGGGAGCAATGAGTATCAGTTGTCCCCTTCATTTGTAACTTGAGTAGTACTCTCTGAATCAGCGGGAAGGGAGGGAAAGCATACAGAAAACTCCAAGAGAGGGACAACACCCCTTGCCAGAAAATTCCAAGCCCCAGAGCGAGCAAGCAGAAAACTAGTAGTTTTGCACTGTGTGAGGATGTAAAAATATCCAATACTGGATGACCACATTTTACGAAAAGGTCCTATACCACCGAAGTCAGCAGTTCCCACTCGTGCATCCTGGACTGTGACCTGCTTAGTTTGTCTGCCAAGATGTTTTGGACACCTGGAACATGTACTGCTGATACTTCTAGACCATGTTGCAGAGCCCGGTACCAAACCCTCTCTGCTTCCCTGCAGAGCAGATAGGAAAGAGTCCCCCCTTGTTTGTTGATGTAATGCATCACGCGGCCATATTCCATCTGTATTAACAGAGGACCTGGGGACAGGTGAGTCTGGAGGGCCTGAAGTTCATATAGGATGGTCCGAATTTTCGGAATGCTGATGTGCAACATGCGCTCCACTGGGGTCCATGTGCCTTGTGTCTTGCGAGGGCCAATGTGGGCTCCCCCATCCCAACCCCAAAGCATCTGTGGTGAGGCTCTGAAGAGGGAAGGGGATCAGGAATGGATCACCCCCTTGAGCAAGCTGCTGCATTCCATCCAGCACTTGAGCACCTTGCGCACAGGGAATGCGACTAGAACCATCTGTACTAGATCTTCCATGAGTTGGACCTTCTTGACTCTTAGGGTAAACTGGGGATTCCACATGTGTAGCCTGGCCAGTGGCACTGTAACAATGGCTGCAGCCATGAGTCCCAGAAGGCGTAAAAACATCATTACTGAGCTATAACAGCTGTCGTGCATTAACTGTGCTTAGGCAATCAGGCTGTCAGCCCCATCCAGAAGGAGGAATGCCGAGCCCTGGGCCATGTCCAGTACTGCCCCTATGTATTACAGTCTCTGGCAGAAGGTCAACACTGATTCTGGTATGCTGTCTGTCACCCCCAGAACACTCAACAGCTGAAGGTTCGAGCCAAAATCATCAACAGCTGGTCCCTGGAATGTGCTTCTAATAGCCAACTGTCCAGGTAAAGAAAAACATACAGGCCTTCCCTGCAAAGGGCTCCTGCCACCACTGCTACACATTTGGTAAGGACCAGTGGCTCAGAAGACAAGCCAAAGGGCAAAAGCCTGAATTGATAATGCTCCCATTGAAACAGGACCAACAGGTATTTTCTGTGAGGTTTCTGGATCTTGATATGGAGGTACGCATCCTTCCTATCCAGGGAGCACATCCTGTCCCCTTTTGACAGTAACGGAAGGAGACCCTGCAGAATGACCATTCTGAACTCTGTGCATTTTATTAAGTATTTTAACTCATGCAGACCCAGAATAGGCTTCAGATATCCTCTCCTTTTTGGGATAAGGAAATACTGGGATTAAAAAAAAAAAAAAAAACAGTGTTCCCCAGAGAGACAAATTCTATGGCCCATTTTTACAGCAGCCATTACCTACTCCAACAACAGGGGCAGGTGCCCTGGAGGGTATGTCAGCACAACTGGGGGATGATCTGGAGGTTGTCTAGAAGTTCCAGAGCATGACCCTTTTTCTATGATCTCAAGAATCTATGCATCTCTTGTCCCCTCCCAGCCTGGGCTAAATGGAGGGAGAGATGACCCCCTACAATCACCCCTAGAGGAAGGGGCATTTGGGGGGTGTATAAAGAGTCAGGCTGAGCAGGTGAGAGTAGCTCCACCACCTCTGCGTGCTTCTGAATGGTCACCTCGGGTAGTGCCGGGGACTGGTAAGGCCCCTGCTCCTTTGCCACTGCCCTACTGTCTGGGGGTTGGGCACTGTCCCCTAACACGAGCTGGGTATGGTAGAGGGAGTGCACTGATTTCAGAGTCCTACCCAAGGCATAGAGATCTTAGAGAATCTCTTGTACCACATGACCAAACAACTTTTGCCCTCTGAATTGGGGAATTAAGAATGGTTTGTTGCACATCTGTGGCAAAGTCTGCTACTCTGAGCCAAGATTATCTCCTGAGATAGATGCTAGAGGCTGAAGCCTTGGCAGAAACATCAGGAACTTCACAGGCTATGCGGAGCACATGCTGGCCCACAACAGCCCCAAATGTCAGGATTTTCAGCAACTCCTGTTTTGAGGAGCCCTCAGGCAAGGCTCGTGTAGCAGCTATAGCCCTCCTCCAGAGGATGTTCTGATACTTCATCATGTGGGCCTGGTAATTAACATTATGAAGGTACAATGATGCAGAGACATATGTCCACTTGCCTAGGATATCCAACCTCCTAGATTCTTTATCAGGAGGAAGAGAGCTTGAGTGTTTAGGTGCCCTAGACCCGTCATGGGCAGCACTGATCACCACTGAGTCAGCCTCAGGTTGTGTGGCACAAAAAGGCTTCCCAGAAGGTGCAGAAAACATTTTGTCTGCCTTTCTGGGGACAGCCGGTATACTGTTTGGTCTGTACCAAGCTGGCTAGATGATATCCTCCAAGGCTAGAAGCAGAGGTGGTACCACAGTAGAGGGAGACTCTGGCAACTCCAGCAAGTGGTTCTTAGCAGTATCCTGCTCTTTTAGAGCAAAACCCATGGCAGCCTGCATCTGCTTCATCACGGTGAAAAATGTAGGGTCTTCTGAAGGGGACCTTGGTGTGTATACCACAGTCTCATCACTGCAAGCAAAGACTGTAGAGCTGGTGCCACGTTCATATTGGCTCTCAACATAGTCTTCTGCTGCTTCTTCCTCTTCCTGCATCAACAGATCGGGATTAGATTCCTATTCGTTGTTAACAGGGTCAATGGGAATGATAGACCATGCCAGAGATGTCAGCAGCATAGGAGGAGTCTGTGGCAAGAAAGTACCTTGCGTTGTTGAGGAGTTATATATACAGGACCCCGTTGACGGGCTCCCAGGAAGAGGGAGACCAGGCAGCAGGTGCCTTATGTCGAAAAAGGAGAGAAGGAATGTCTCAGCATTAGCGCCACTTTGGTTAGCGGACATGACTGGAGGAAAAGTCAACGGGGGAAGCAGAGTCCCCGTCATCAATGTACTGGCTGTAATAGGCCAGGCAACACCCACGCCAAGCCACAACCTTGGTGTCAGGTCAACGGACAGGGAGGGAGGCATTTGGTGTCACCGCCCGAGTGGACATCATCGAAGCAGAGGTTGTACCTGTAGGGTGCAAGGGCGACCTGGAGCATGACGGGGTTTCTCCTTGTCCCTGTGCTTATACTTGGTGACTCCCTGAAGTTTACTTCCAGGATCTGGATGACTGATTCGGTCAACTGAGCCAGTGATGCGGATCTTTCTGAGAGTGGTTTCTCCATTCTCTCTACAGTCCTTCGGAGTAAATACTTCTCAAAGGCCCCTTTTCTGTGTCGCCTCGTTGCGACACTAAACCCCCAGCAGATTATCAAGGCTTTCACACGGTGGTCTACGACTAAGCAACAGACAAACTTTGTGGGGGTCCCCGGTGTAGATCTTCGACACTCATAGTAACGGAAAGTGTTTGGATGGTTCCTTTGATGACATGCAGGCTCATCAAAATCACTATGAAAAGTGATTACTTTTAGTAAATGAAAGAAATAAAATGGTGGCAATAGCAGCAACATTTCCTACAGCAGTCCGACGACTGTGACTGATGGCAGGAAAAGAACTGAGGAGAGATGGGGCCAGCCACATTTATGTGTATGCTGACACCTGACATCATCGTAGGCCGTCCCTGGTAGATGGCTTGCAAAAGTTTCCATGTGGTCCTAGTGCACGGCATCTCTAAGATCCAAAGGTGTGGCCTGATAAAAGATATCCTCGAAGAAGATCTGGATTTATCATTTATGATACTTCACTTTGTCTGTAATGTGCATACAATTAAAAGTATAATAAAATCTTATACAAAAAAAATTTGCACTAAAATTGTATTTTTTTTTATTTTTTTTTTGGATTACCACTGCACTAAAAAGTACATAGCAAGTCAGAAAAAAAAAACAAGGTACAGGACATGATTGCCAAGGTACAAACAGTAAAGAGCCATAGACTATCACCAGTAGGTTACAGGGAACCATGGAGGCATGACAAACCAAGGAATATCTACACTTAATATGACAGAAGGAAAGCACATTCCATTAGTGGTACAGATAGGTAAGTACAAGCAGTTAGAGTTCCCATCTCCGATGTCCCAGACCAGGCTGAGTCAGCCAATATATGCGTTCTATTTAACCGGAGTCAGGGCATCCAGATTTTCACCATCGTAGTCAAAATTATTTCTGGTAAATATGCCCTCAGTTATGCTAACCTCCTTTACCAAATCAATCCATTCCTCTCTTGTGGTGCATGCAAGAGATAACCAGTGACTAGTAATCGATGTTAGTGCCGATACCACAAGGACATGGAACAAGTATTTGTTCTTTGTGACCTAGCCCTTTGTGGTAATAGATCCAAGATTCGGTTTTCAAACTGGGCTAGGACATCATGTTCTAGGATTTCTGAGCAGATGTTGCTATAGCTGCCGAGTAGTGGTCTCCCTTACTCCCACATCCCCTCCAATAGCTGATCCCAAGGGTGCTGGTTATTGGGCCATAACAGTGGGGGCTCAACAGAATCTGGAAAAGAACTTTCACTGATGCTCTTTCCACTCGGCTGAGGAAGTAGTATTCCATGTTTCTGGCCAGATCAAAGATGGAATCTTGGGCAGAGTAGAATAACCCGACCCGATTACTTATGAGTCAGTATTTATTCAGTTATCAGACTGAACAGCCATGACATGCTAGTACTTCTCAAACCACCAAACCGGGTGGCCTCAAAGTGTGGCCTCTAGATCTTACTAGTGGGCTCATTTTAATTTTTTCACATCAGACCCCCCCATTACATCTAGTTATTTTCATACAGAATAGAATAAATCAAGCCGCTGATGTATTTTCACTTAAAATGTTTCTCCTCATTGACCTGGTTGCACAGAGGACTCAGGCACCTAGCATCTTACGTCTCCCATGCCAGTGACCAGAGTTTGGGAATGAACTAGGGCCATGGGGTGGGGGGGTCGGCTGGAAGCAGCACTGAGTGGCAATCAGGGGGCAAAAATTGAATACAGAAAAAATGTCTGCCAAGATTATTTTTTTTTTTTAATAAAAGGTAAGAAATTATCCTATCCATTACCTTTGCAACTGGGGCTCTAAAGAGCTCTGTAGCTGCATTCCACCATGGTGGTCTCATTTGAGAAACAGTACAGCATTTTGCTAGCTGATCAGAAAGCCAGCAATATCAATCAAGGAAGGAATACAAACTAATATTCAGAGCAACCTGTAAATATTTTACAATTTAGCATCTTACTTTTGCTTCCCACTCCATTCCTGCTATAGAGATTCCCAATAGCACCACAATGGTGATGGCTCCAATAATCCTGATATCGTTGATCTCATCCACCATATTCGCATTATTGACCTAGCAGGAACATAAAAATACAAGCTGAATAAAATAAGATTAGCATATTCTATTCCGACACATAAGTAAGCAACAAATATCTTTTCTTGCTTGCTCCAATGCAAAAATGCATTACTAACACCCATGACTGTCACCACCCCCAATTGAACCCTGACTTTATTATGGGATACACAGAAGCTTATTATACAATCTTAAGTAAAACAATAACCTGGCGATATTACACATGTATTTTATTTCTGATTTTTGATCAGGAAAGGTACACAAAGCTGTGACAGCCAGTTTCCAGGTGCATGCTGGGGGGCCCGCGTTGGGTAATGCTGCCCATGATAACAAGCAAACTATATTCCTTTTCTTTGATAAGTGCCATGTGATCTTTAACTTCCACCTGAACAGTGTAGAGATGGGCAAAAGGGACTTTGATGGCACCCCAACAGTGCAGCACCCCCTTGTATGCACTACAGTGTTAGTGACTTGATATAGCCACAAATATATGGTGTGGGGCTAAAACCCACAAGCTTCCAATCTTACAACCCCAGAAGCAAGCATGCTACCTATTAAGCCACCGACAGACAACAATACAGTTAGTAGATTATAATTCACATTTCATTGCATCCAGCTACTGAACAACCAGTTCAACTGATCAAATAAACAGAGAACATGCCTTAAGTAACGTGCATCTGTGTGCCAACAACTGAACAATAACAAAGGAGCACATGCAATCACTTGAGTATTTTGGGTTGACATGCAAATGAATTTGAAATTCACCATTTCTCAATTTAAAAAAAAACATAGAAACACAGACTTTGTCAGCAGAAAGGATCGCTTGACTCACCCAAACAGCCCAGACATTTCCTGCCTAATCTGTCATCTCAGATTGGCCTCAGTTGCCCCAGAGTGACCCTCCCAATTTACTAATATTCCCCCATGTCTGTCCCATGAATGTTTGAAGATCCCCACTGTTTCTGCCACCACCACTTCTGCCAGTCTGTTCCAGGTGTCTACTACCATTTCAGTGAAGTAGTACTTCCTTACATCCCTCAAACTCCCCCACTCCACCCCCCCCCCATCTTCATCACATACCCCTGGTCCTGGTGGTTGCTCATTTGAATGAGACACCCTTTCTGTACCCTGTTCACTTTTGTAAGGTACTTGTAGGTCTCAATTATGTCCCATTTCACTCTCCTGTCTTCCAGGGTGCAAATGCCAAGATCTTTCAGTCTCTCCCCCTTCTAGGGCTTCTCCTGCAAATCTGCACAATTTTAGCTACCCTCCTCTGAACTGCCTCCACCATGTATATGCCCTTTCTGAGGTGTGGCACCCAGAACTGGACAGGGTACTACAGGTGGGATCTCACAGGCGATAACAGTTGCAACACTACCTCCCTCCTTCTGTTGGAGAGAACTCTCCCTGCGCACCCAAGCATCCACTAGCCCTGTCCATTGCTTTCTCACCCTGCTCTGCCACTTTGAGGTAGTCAGATATGAAAATCCAAGGAACTTTCCTGTTTAGTGACTGTCAGCACCCCCTCACCACTCTATACTCCACTCCCTGGTTAATATACCTTAAGTGCATGATGTGACTTTTTTCCCCGTCATAACTTTTTCTCTTCTGGTCCGCTCGGGTATGCTCTTCAGTCCTTTCCCTGCTCCCTACAGCCGGTATTCTGCCTCAACCTGGACCCCAAGACCCCCACGGATTTCGGATGCACACACACACCCCTCCATGACAAGGCCAGGTGGGGAAGCACCATTCTTCCCCCACCTGGAGAGACATATCCAGTACTTTGGGCTCCCAGTCAGCCTACATCGCAAGTCAAAGGGTGGCGGCAGGACTTGATACAGCCCAAGCAATCACTTTTCTATTTTCTCCCCTAACTGCAGCAGCACAGGCTGCACATGTGCATCGAGGTGCACATGCATCCCAGAACTGCGGCTCCCCTTCCCCCAACTTCAGTCTGTCACTCAGCACTACCACCTGGTGGCAGCCAAGAGCCATGTCAACCCACCCTCTCGATCCAGGACAGGAGAACTGCCCGGCATCTGTTCGCTCACTCCTGCCCCTCCCCCCAAACGACTCGAGCTTGTTCCTGAACTCAAGTTGCCGATGTGGTGAGAGATAAGGTTCACAGCACCTGAGCCCTCTACACCACCGGGCCAACCCTTGATTTTGCATTTTTTTGGCATCGAACCTTTTTGGCACTGAACCCAAACTGCCATGCTCCTGCCCATTCCTCAAGTTTCCTAAGATCCCTGTGCATTCTTTCTACCTTCTCCCAAGTGTCCACCCTATTACAGATTTTGTATCATTTGCAAAAAGGCATTCCTTCCCTTCCCTTCCAGTCCTTCTTCAATGTCACTTATGAAGACACTGAAGAGGACTGGTTCTTGTACTGAGCCCTGTAGCATCCCACTGTTCACTCTCCCATCAGCAGAGTCAATGCTGTAACCACCACCCTCTGTCTCCTATTCCTTAGCCAGTTTCTAACCTAGTTCATTATTCTGGATCCCACCCCATAGGATGCTCAATTTCTTTAACAGTCTCCTGTGCGTCACAGTGCCAAAGCATTTGCTAAAGTCCAGATAGGCCTCAACCACTGCCCATCCCTGATCACCTAAACAAATCCATCAAATTCATCTGGCATGACCCCCTTGCTAATCAATCCATGCTGCCTGTGGTCTTGCAGCCCAACGGATTCAAGCTACTCAACCACCCTTTTCTTAAGCAGGGTTTGCATTAATTTCCCCACCACTAAAGTGAGACTGAGCAGCCAACAGTTGCTAGCCTCCTCCCTGCTGTTACTCTTATGCAGATGGACCACGTCTGCTCTTCTCCAGAACCACACCCATTTCCAGAGATCTGCTGAATTAGGCAGTCACTGGGGCAGCTAGCACTTTCCTGAGCGCTTTAAGTACCCTGTGTGTTTCCTGTCTGGTCAAATTGCCCTGTCCACCTTTACAACAAGCAAGTCCCTTCGGGACTCTCTCCTATGAAAATGGACTTATGGCCAGATGGCCACACCGCTTTGTTTCTGCTACTCCCTAGTGGTCCGTCTTCCCTCCCTCCACTGTGAAGACAGAACAGAAGTACCTGTTCAGGATGGCAGCTTTTTCTTGGTCCTCTTCTGCACAGTGTCCCCCTGCAGCTCTCCTAATCCTTATTATCTCTCCCCTTGTTTTCCTCTTCTCACTTATGCATCTGATGAATCATCCCCTTCAGCTACCCCTTTGGATATCATTTCTTCTGTTTGCACCTTTGCTCCCCTCACCACCTTACCTGCTTCCTTTTGTTTTACTTGGTATACATCTCAGTCTTTCTTCCTCTGCATTTCCTTACACCAACCTTGTGTGTTTCCATCTGGGCCTTCTAGTCTGCCAACGTCCAAAGGGATGCAAGAAGAAACAAGAGGAAAAACGCCTGCCTCACACACAGTGATCTGGGTGTGCTCAGACCCCGACCTCAGCTACTGCCCACTTTTGAGCGGAACCCTGGGAAATGTACTGCTTAACAGCTATGTAACTGTATGTCTTTGTATGTAAATTCTGTGATGTAGAACCTTTGTAAAGGAGTCTCTGACTCAAAGGTACTTTACGAACCCTCCGATAAACCTCTGTTTCAGTGTCCGGGGGGGGGGGGGCTGTGGGGTTGCAAACCCCCTAAAAGGTTAGCAAAAGGAATGCTGGGGCGGGACTGGGTCAGACCTAGAGATGGTGGACAAACTGAAAAAAAGATGGAGAAAAAAAGCAAAACTATCCTTAATTAAGTAAAAATAAAACATAGGAATTGATCTTGCAGCAGTGATATAGTATAGATGTTCCAGGAGTCATGGATAAAGGGTACTGAAAAGGTTTGTATTCAACAATAGTGCCCAATTTAGTTTAGTTTTTGTTAACCAGGTATGTGTACTAGATAAATTAAAGGCCTATTTTCAAGCCCCACCCGGGAGGATTACATCATACAACAGGAAACAATGAATGCAACACAAATACACCAATAATTAGGCAGACAATCAATATACAAACAAGCATAACTTAAGAGCAGAATTCACAATAACTAGATACCATTCAATACAGTAGCACAGAGGGGGAGGTCATAACTGAAGTTGGCACAGAGCATCAAGCAACTAAGACACGAAAGATCACGACTGAGTAGACCTTCAGCACACATTACAAGTGTGGGAGAGAAGTAATTAGCAGATATCAAAAACTTTCCCACCATACAGAACAGCAGGCACAGAGTATGAAGAACTAGAGCATGAACAATTGTTAAGGAACATAAGGTACTCTCAAAGTTAAGCCCTAAACATAGAAACACAGAAACATAGGACCTGACGACAGATAAGAACTGCTTGGCCCACCTAGTCTGCCCATTTCCCTACCTAATGGATAAGCTGCAGATCCCAGTTAAACAGCCTACTTCCTCCTACCCCCTCCCCCACTAGAATTGCCTTATGTTTGTTACATGCATTCTTTAATTCCCCCACTGTTTTTGACTCCATAAAAGATAGAATGTGAGCATGCTGACCTTATGGTAAGGGGCAAAGCGTTCCAGTATCGAGGACCGAAGTAGGAAAATGCATGTTTACCCACCTTAGTGACACATTTAGGTATTAAGAGAAGCTCCAGGTCAACAGATTGAAGGGGATACACTTGTTCAGATTTCTTAAGCATTGACCCATGGGCAGCAGGGGTACCTGATCTAATATTCTTGTCAATAGTCACCTTAGTGCATAGTGTTTAAGAAACGATGGCGATAGCCACCCCAGATGTCTGTAAGGACACTTAGGTGAGTCAATCTATGTGCAGATAAGGCAAAGCGACAAATGCCACTGTCGGCTGTGGTCCATCTAGAGATAATGCAGGAGCTAGTTTGAAATTGGAAGGGGGTGGACTCCTACTGCTATCATAATATAACAATTTTTTTACTTTGTGGTATGGAGGCTTTAGTATAATTTCCACTGAGTATGGCACCAGTTTTCAACCACTCACATTTCAAGTTCCTAGGCTACACATTTATCATCTTAACATCTACTTCACCATTAAATCTTGTAGGTAAATCAATAGGTTTAAAGGCACAGGTATGCTGCTGGCTTAGCCAGTCCACTAGCTGTGTTTAGGTTACCCTTAGGTGGATCGCAATACAGGTTCCAGGTTCACCTCTGTGCATTTTAATACTTTGTACGACTCAGTCGGTATCCTTTGGCTTCTTGTGCTGCCTTTCTTATTTACTTTCTCTGACCGAAGGCTGACAATCCCTTGAAAAATCTGATCCTGGAAGTGACATTTTTATTGGAGGACACCGTTCTTTCAGAGTGTACAGACTTTGGATCTGGTATAGGAATGCTCTGCCAGGTCAGCAGGCTCTCACTGATGGTTGACTAGTTGAAATGGCCAGTGCAGAGTTCCTCAAAAAAATGGCAGGGCGTCTTTCACCATTCCAATCACTGGTGGGCAAACTGTGGAATACAAACTTAAACATGGAACTGCTTGACACTGCAGATTAATGGGGGCGGAGGAGGGGGGCGGAGACTTGTGGCAGCTTCATATGGAGCCTTGCTCAAGGAACAAACTATTTGAGCCATCATAAGCCCAAGCATCTGAAAATCACCTGTGAGTCAAGGCTCTTGTTAGCCGAACAGTGGCTTTGATTTTAAACTAGTGGCCCTCTGAAGTATGAAAAAACGTATAATAAAAAACGGAGCTGAAGCAATCTCCATACATTTCCGAAAATGAAGCATAGAGGCATGGCTCTTAAAAGTGAAACGGAAGGAACCATGCAGTAGGCTCTATGGAATCTAACTACGACCCCTCCTCTCAAATTACAGCATTGTAAAAATGTCAGGATTATTCTGGTTGCCTAACACAGAGATAAAGCTACTTGTTCCTTATTTAAAAGTAACCTATAATTGGTTTTCTTTATGAGCCTTGGGTAGAGGAAGGGGGGTAAATTGTTTAACCAGGAAAGGCACACTAAGCTGAAGCTCGTTTCCAGGTCCGACCTGGGAGCACAAGGAAGTTAAGTAACTTGCTCAGGGTCACACAGTATGCAAGTTGGGGCTGTGAGATTTAAACCCCAGTCTCCAGATTTGCAGCTCAGAGCCCTAAACCACTACGATATACTGCCTCCTTCTGCAAGACTCACCAGCATTTTGCAGCGAGCCTGTAAAGAGAAAATACTTGTGATGACAAAAAATAAAACTTTTTGAAAGGGGCACCATTTTTAACAGACTTATCAAGTTAAGGGTTTCTCTATTTGGCTGGAATGCCACTCACTGGATTTACAGTAGATGAACACAATTACCTTAAGTAGCTCCACAACAGTCTCTGCGAAGCCAACCACATACATTGCTACTGCCACAGCATTAGCAAAGGCAAAGATGAGGCCAATTGCACCGCCAAATTCAGGCCCCAAACTTCTGGATATCAAATAATACGCACCACCTATAAACAAACAAAAAGGACCATCATGCATGTATTAAACAATTTTAAGTAAATAATGATTTTCATGCAAGATGCTAACTGAGGAAGTACAATTCCATTTCTATCACAAGTTCTGAAACCCACCCATCTTAAGGGCACAATTATCATTATAAAGGGGCTGCCACAAACCTGCCAGTATAATACAACAGCTCCTTGCTTAAGACCCCCCTGAGCTATAGTCAAAGGGGGGGGGGGAGATTATAGACTCTTCCCATGCAGTCGCTCCCGTAAAATGGCCCACATGGTCAATCTCAAAACATGGCAACCTGCACAATCCCAGATGCAAACTTTACTGACATGCCTACCTGTAGACATGAAAGTTACTTACCGTAACTCTAGATCTTCAAGAATATATTCTCCATTGATCCGCACTCTGTTTTAGACCTAGATACGACAGGACCCCATAAGACCTAGCACTTTTGGGGCCAAAAGCACCAATGCAAGGCACAGTCCATGCACCCGCCGTACACAGTATACAGTGGCATTGGCTGAACTACCTCAGTCCCTTTCTTACTATGGAGAATTTATTTACTTATTTGAAGTTTCAGATTACAATACCTTTGAGCTACTAGCTCTTTTACAAAGGTTCCACGTCAAGAAAAAAGGGAACAGTCAAAGGAAGGCACACAGGAGTCAATCATCAATACAGCTTACAAAAGATATGTGAATACAAAATAATGATTAAACTTACAAGAATAATTTTAGTCTTACAATTAGAATTAAAAATTACCTATTCAAAAATAGTAGCACACCAGGTCTGACATGGCTTGCAGTCCATAAAGAGCAATGCTCATATGTAACACATTTACATGAAGGTGATTTCTGAGTCCTACCAAGTCCCTTGGGTCTGGAGATCCTGACAGTGCATACCCCATCCCACTGTGGATGTGCCACTTGTGGTCCTAGAGGTGAGAAGAGAAACCCTTGAAGAAGGTGCTCCTTCAAGGGCTACCACAGGATGGAGCAAGTAAGAGGCTTTTTCAGCTGAATCAGATGACCCAAGGTTAAGATGCCAAATACCTCTGGGTGTTGGGCATCCACTGGGAAGTTCTTATCTGCAGCCTTGGAGAGGGGAATGGTATAAACTGGGACTGGTATCAGATCCATCATCCTCTGCATGGAGTGCACAGTCACCAGAGTTCTATACCCGATATAACAGGCAGTGGACAAAATTGATTCCACTCTGTCTTCTGGTAGGAAAGACAGAGTGGAATTCAGGATCATTCCTATGAACTGAAATCTCTAAATGGAAGCTAACCGAGATTTTTGGAGGTCGCACAGGACTCTCATAGATGTCAGAAACTGGCATGCTGAGGGCACTGCCATGTCTGACACTTGTACTGGCTTTTTTAATGAGACAACGGTCCAAGTAGCTGAACGCTTGTATTCCCATTTTTCTGAGTTATGCTGCAAGGCACTCAGTGGAGACATGCAGTTCAGATGCAAGCCCTAACAGCAGTACTCTGAACTGAATGTTCAAATCCCACACAAAGGGACTAAGGTACTCGTTACTGGCACTGAGAAATGTGCTGATATGCATCCTGCATACCCAGGGATGCTAACCAGTCCTGGGCTTTCAGATATGGAACTTGAGAGCCTAAGGATGCAATTCTTAATTTCCTGTGCCTCGTGTATTATTCATGGATCCAAGACTAGGTGTAAAATGCCTGTTTTCTTAGAAACAAGAAAGTACCTGGAGGAGGAGTCTTTGCCCTTCTCCGATTTTGAAATCTTTTCTACTGCCCTATTCTGTAGAAGCTCTGCAACCTCCAGAGAAGAGTAGCTTGGCTACAGGACCATGCAACTGATGCAGCTTCTCTGGAGGGTGGTATGTAGAGTGCTCTAACAAGTAACCATGTTGGATAATCTCCAAGACCCACTTGTCTGTGGTTAACTGTTTCCCACTGCTGACTGAATAACCCCCTCGCCCCTTAAGCCACAAAGAGTGATCCACCTCTCTCAGATAAGTTGGACACATGGTTAGTATCTTGTTAGAGGGCAGTGCTTGGGGCCTTCACTATCTGCGCCTTCTGATATTACTTTTGCTGCTAGTAGGTCCTGGGCTGTCAGCACAGTGGCATGGAGTGCTGAGGTGCCATGCGCTTTACCTCCTGCCATGCCGGTGACCCAGGTTCAGGAATGGACTCGGGTCATTCGGGGGTTGGCCAGGAGAGGGAGGATTGAACATCTGTAGGACTGCTCTCCGCCCTCAGGAAGGGGGGGTTTGAATGGCTCACAGTTTGGCGGTCACCCAGCAGTGGCTGAGAGGCAATGCATGCAATGCCACACGCTGGGAAGGAACTCGCGTTTCGGACACTTGGGGCATCTGCATGGAGGCAGAACTTACCCACTGCACCTCCAGCATGTCGGTGGGGACCCAGGGTGGAAAACGTCCCAGCTGCAGGATAATAACCGAACCTATGCAGGCCCTGCACCAGTGACCGGACACACACACACACACACACACACACACACACACACACACACAGTCCTGTGGCAAAGAATGATGATGGGAAGGCAAGTCCAGGTGAAGCTGGGTGAGATGGCTGAGAGGAGGTCAGTCAGAAGGGAGCAAGCTAGGAGAAGGAGCATAAACAGATAGTGGGGGGGGAGGGGGGCCTGCTGATGAAAGCCTTGCTGGGCTGACCTGCCATGCAAAGGCTGACAGCAGAAGAAACCACTGCCAGCTCCTTTGTGTGGCAGAACATGAATCTTATTCATATCCTTAAGGGTAGTTTTCCTGTCATTTGACTCCTTTAAGGCCTCCTCTAGGTACTGTCCAGTGAAATGCGCTCCTGTGAACGGAACATCCATGATCGTCTGTTGGACTTCAGAGGCAAAACCTGCCGCTCTAAGCCAGGAATGCATTCTTACACAAATCCCAACAGCAGCTGCACAGGCCACTGCAGTGGCGGAGCCAGAGGGGGGCGGTCACCCCTCCTGGCTCCCCCAATGTGAGTAGTGGTGCCCTGCCACCATCTTTATTCACTGTTTAGTGCCCATTGTTGAGCCTGTCATTGACTGAATGGCCCTCACTGGCTCCCAAACGATCACAAACTTGGCTCCACTACTGGGCCACTGCATTACAGGAATCCAAAGCAACCCTTAATTGGTGGCTATTGGATTTAAGCAACGAGTATTAGCCACCACCAAGTCCTGGTTCAAGATAGACTCTGAAAGGCTTTCATTAAGAACTCCGAACCTGCCCCTGAGGGAGTACTCATTCCTCAACCTGTTGGAAAGGTAGTTCACCACTCCGATGTCCAGAGTAGCAGGGGACAATAACCTTTTTCCATTAATGTCAGTCTTGGGAGGCTTCCCTGGCTAGTGCTGCACAGCAAATTCTTTTGAAGCAACAGACATCCTTGGTAGCCATAATGACAACAGCATCTGCTACAGGAAGAGTACAAGACACCAGTTTGGTCTGTTGCACCATGTGCTTTTTATACGGAGCCTGCTGACTACCGGAATGGAATTAGGTTTACTCTACACTGCCTCAGTAAGACTTGCCAGATAGGATGGGTGGGGATACAAAGGATAAAGGGAGTGAGGGTATATTAAAGGTACTTCACTTGTATCTTTTTTTAAACTAATCTGCAGTCACAGTCTCAAAGTTCAGAGTTTAGTGCACATTCTTACTTGAAAGTAAGATCTTCCTGAGGAACCTGCACTGAAACACAGGTGGGGTTTTGTCCTGAACAGAATACTCCTCATAAACCTCTGTCTTATTAATTAGACACCTGCTCATCTAGTAAAACATGGTGCCAGAGGCTCCATCACTGGTGTTGGCTCAGTGAAAAACAAATGACAAGATGCGAAGGCCTGTCCTGCCACCGAGGGTGCAACGATGAAGGCAAAGGCAACAGCAACAAAAGCAGTATCAGCACCGTACATTGCACGGTCTCCAAAGGGGCATACCCACAGCCAACCCCAACATTCATATCTGTACTGTGAGTGGAACAGATATGGTGCAAAGAAATCATTGCTCCATAATAGCGGTCAATCAACTAAACTGCTCACCCAGGACATTTCCTAAAGACAGTGGGGAGTGACGGAGACCGAAGGGCTTGGGATGACTAAAAAGCAGGGGGCACATGGAATGTTCTCATACCCAATGGAGAGATTGCCTCGTGGCAAAGGGTTGAGAACTAGACCTGGACCTATACAGTTTCTTACTCTATATGCAATGATAAGGTAGAGGCCAAGCAGCCCAGGGAAGCCAAGGTCGAGCTAGGCGGGATAATTTCTTTATATGACTACAGAAGACTACCTATCCTCACAGTCAGGAGACTGTTGGACACCCACCCAGAGGGGAGTGGTGGTCTGAAACACATTTCCAGAGCAACTTGCCTTATCAGGCATAGGTGTCTTAACGGTTTTCCAATAAAACTGAGTGTGATAGGGCTATGAGAAAACTTGATTGAGAAACATTACTGAGACAGTTAAAAACAAACTCTGTTATATAAAATGACTGTACCACAACATGTGCAGAATGAAGTTCTTGTCCCTGACAAGGAAAACACTGCACTTCCACAGCAGGAACAAAAGGACTGAGGCGGTTGAGGATGGCACCACTGTATACCCTGCAAGTACATGGACAAAATGTATCTGTTAAACACTGGTACCACCAGCCCCAAAGTTCTGGTCTCAATGGCATCCTGAATCCAAGGGCTCTAAGACTAAGGAGTGTAGCTCTACAGAGAAGCCAGATCCTTTGAAGATCAATTACATACAGGCGGTAGAGTGTCATTAAGGAGCAACAAAGAAGTAAGAGTTAGTGGAGGACGGAGATCACAGTGGTACCAAGTATGGATGTCGAACAGCATGGGGTGGGGTCCACTAAATGCCAGGTACATCTGCAAATATGGGGAGCAGCAAGATGACCTACTGGACAACTGTTAAGTCCAGAAGCTGGCAAGAAAAATAAAATACTTTAGCCCTGAATCAGGTCTAATGGACAGGGTCGGGTGGGTGAGAGACAAAAACAGTGGCAGTGCTATGTTCCGGGGGAGGGGGGGGCTGTATGGCATAGCACTATATTATTTATTTAGTTAGTTTTTGTTAACCAGGTGGGTGTGCTAGCCATAGAGATTACCATTTTCAGACACGACCCGGGAGGTTACAAAAGGATAATACAGCAATACATAACAGGATATCAAGACAACAGGAAATAGATCTCACAATAGGTTTGCAACGGAGGTGCAACCACACCAAGGGATAGCAGTGCCACGATCTGAAGTTAAATGTAGCGACAACAGTTCATGTAATCACGATGGAACCGGCACCTACTTAAGGCTACTAGGCTAATATGCCGTGTTGATAAGGAGGGTAAAGGACTCACCAAGTTGCTGCTTTCCAGTGTATGACTTCTTTAATTAATCCACAAAAGCGCAAGGTAACTTAGATCTGTATGAAAAGTCCATATAAAAATCACACATAAAAACACTTCCTTCTTCCTTCACCCGCTCCCCACGTACAACGTTATCACCTGACGCGTTTTGCCAATCAGGGCTTTCTCAAAGATGAGCACATCACACCATTTCTCATACCTACTGTAAATAAAGGACCACTTAAAGGTGCAGTGTGCATAAAAAGCAAAGGTGAATTGAGTTCATAGCATTTGCTAAACAGACTATCAAGTTAGCAGTTTCAGTTCTCGATTCAACTGCACTTCACTACATATTGCACAGTATATTACTAGCAGCATAATTCTCAGTTATAGCAGCAGTTTCTTATTCATTACACAAAGTGCACAGTGTAGATTTTAAAAATTGTTTTTGAGATGTCTATACCTTAAAGTGCAGTTTATGCATAAACGTGCATTGAATTATTTTGTTTCTTACCTAATACAAAGTTTATAAATAACTACTCATACGTATTTTAAACTGTATATTATGACAGCATAGTTTATATATATATATATATATAAGCATAAACATTGTATGAGAATTCAGGCGTGCACTATAAGACAGAAGCCAAGGCACTCGTTCCTGAGATGTATAAATTAATATAACATGAAAAGGTCAAACCTGATTGTGGAACCCGGTGAAGGCATTATTTTCAAACAAAAGGGCCACATAAAGTGGCTGATACCTATCTGAAAGGCGAATATATAAAAAATTTCTAGTTAAATTACTTATAGAAAACATCCACATTATGTACAATATATACACCGTTATACAGCATTATATAGAGGTCATTTCAAATTCACTTTTCCAAAAAAGTGCCTAATTTCAGTTCTACCATTGAACCCTCTCCCATTCATGCCCTGTAGTGAGTATATCAAAAAATGTTCTCTCTTTAGGAGAAGGTTGTTATAGTCTCCCCCTCTCAGTGACAGAACTTTCTTTGAAAATAATGCCTTCACCGGGTTCCACCATCAGGTTTGACCTTTTCATGTTATATTAATTTGTACATCTCAGGAACAAGTGCCTTGGCTTCTGTCTTATAGTGCACGCCTGAATTCTCATACAATGTTTATGCTATATACTGTATATACAGTTTAAAATACATATGAGTAGCCATTTATAAACACAGTATTAGATAAAGAAAATAATTCAATGCACTTTTTATGCATAAACTGCACTTTAAGGTATAGACATCTCAAAAACAATTTTTAATATCTACACTATGCACTTTGTTTAATGAATAAGAAACTGCTGCTATAACTGACAATTATGCTGCTAGTAATATACTATGCAATATGTAGTGAAGTGTAGTTGAATCAAGAACTGAAACTGCTAACTTGATGGTCTGTTTAGCAAACGCTATGAACTTATGAACTCAATGCACCTTTGGTTTTTATGCACACTGCACCTTTAAGTGGTCCTTTATAGTAGGTATGAGAAATGGTATGACGTGTTCACTTATGAGAAAGTCCTGATTGGCGAAACGTGTCAGGTGATCACGTTGTACACGGGGAGCGGGTGAAGGAAGTGTTTTTATGTGTGATTTTTATATGGACTTTTCATACAGACTTAATTTACCTTGCACTTTTGTGGATTAATAAAAAAAATTCATACACTGGAAGGCAGCAACTTGGTGAGTCCTTTACCTTCCTTAATCAGCATGGCATATTAGCCTAGTAGCCTTAAGTAGGTGCCAGTCCCACCATGGTTACACAAACTGTCTCTACATGCAACTTCAGACCATGGCACTGCTATCCCCTTGGTGCGGTTGCACCTCCGCTGCAGCCCTACATTTGTATCTGCAATCAGCACAGGTTTCCTGAAGAAAAGGCCTCTTTGATCGGTTTAGTAAGCGCTCCTGCAATAATGCACTGCAGCTGGAATAATCCTTATTGATGGCAGATACACAGCAGGCATAGCGCAAACTGGACACCCGCTCCCCGAAAGAATTAGTACTTAGACCAACAGGTAGTGTGACCAGTTACACAAATATCTTAAAAGATCGCACAAACTACATTTTTGACCTTGGCTCCTACCATCAATATCACAGAGGCTGTACCTCTGGGAACTTCTTTGACATCATTAAGGGTCCTTGGTCTCCCCTTATGAACCATCCAGAGAAACCTTAACAGACAGAGGCTCCTGCACCTCCTCGTACAACTGCTCCTTTTGATCACTTCCTACTCCTCACCGTGACTTGTAAAAGGGGCAGAAAAAAGAGCCGTGAAACTAAAAAGACTGCAAAGCACTTATCAAAACTGCTCAGAGAATGCCTCCTCAGACTTGCCTTCCTGCTGCTTCTACTTGCAGGTAACATTCATCCCAACCCTGGACCCAACAGCCAGTCCCCAAGGGACACTCCCCTTAAGCAGGGTAGCTTCACTTCACACTAGCCTCTATCAACATTTGTAGTCTTTTGAGCAAAATTGATTCCTTTAAAGTCTGGGTTGCACTGCACGATCCTGACATTCTTTCCATTGTTGAAACCTGGCTGTCCCCTAAAATACCTGACTCTGTAGTAGATCTCCCTGGATATACTCTGTTCAGGTTGGATAGGTCCTCCAAGTGCTCCTGGGGGCTCACTGTAAAACCCTCAAGGTCTTCTCAGTTTACATACCCCCAAAAGACCCCACTGCAGGCTTACATAAAATTTTTGGATCATCTCCATGCTCAAACTCGCATCATAGAAACAAACAATTCTCCTGGGAGAGTTCAATACAAACTGGCTGTACCCAAACATTGGCCCGATAAAGGATGCCTTATCTGCTCTTCACCTCTCCCAGCTTGTCAGCTCCCCAACTAGAATAAACTACAGGACTGGATCAATCACCACACTGGACTGGATAATCTCCAATCATCCGGAGCGCATAATAATATAGTCATCCACCCAGACTCCCTCAGCGACCACTCCCCTATCTCCTGCAGCTGGACCAACAAATTTCATACTCCACCACCTAGGATTATATACAATAGAGTGCTAAAAAAAACAGCCACCTTGATCTCTTAAAAAAACAGCTCCGTGACCAGAACTGGTCTCTATTGGACTCCACTGATGACATAAACGTGGCCCTCGAACACTTTATTAAGGTCTTCAATGCAGCCTATGACTCTCATGCACCTTTTAAAGGATGAAAATCAGTGGGATTACTCATCCCTGGATTACTCCTGACATCATAACTGGCATAAAATAAAAGGACCACCTTTGGCACCGAGCCAAAGCCTCTGGTAACCCAAGGGATCTGCAATTATATAAAGCTGCAAGGAATGCCTGCACTCTGGCTATACTGCAGGCTAAGAATAAGCACCACAGAGTGATGCTTACCAGTACTTGGGGTAGCAGAACATTCTGGTCAAACATCATTGATATCCTTGGCAAAGAACAGAAAGTGTCACCCTCTATGATAAATCTGGACGGTACACCAACCTTGGAACCACTTAAACTGCAAATGCCTTTAATGACAACTTTACTAACTTGAGCAGTGTTCTTCCACATGACTTCTATGATGATACACCCGCATCTCAAAATGCAGACGAGGCTGCCGGACATCCCCTGTTCTACTTTAAGAGGGTCCTCAGATCAAAAAACTCCTGACTAAAGTTCTGGGAAAGTCCAGGTATAGTGATGACTCACTGGACCTCAAACTTATTGCTCTTACCTTAGACGAAGTACTACTACCCCTCACAAAGATCATTAACCTCTCCCTAATCCCGTCTCAATTCCCGCAGGTATGGAAATTGGCCCTCATGACCCCAATACATAAATCTGGTGATCGGGCCTTTCTAAGCAACTACAGGCCCATATCAATCCTCCCTCCCATATCGAAAGTACTGGAGCGTATTGTTGCTAATCAACTGGTGGAATATCTAGAAAAATATTCCATCCAATGCCCACAACACCACGGCTTCCGAAAAGGGCACAGCACCTCCACGGCACTCCTTGAATTCATCAGCCACATTCATCAATCTTTTGACCAAGGTAAACTAGTAAACTTTATAGACTTAACGAAGTCTTTTGACACAGTTAACCACCCACTCCTCCTTGGTCAATTAACTAAGACTGGACTCATCTGCGAATCACTGAATTGGTTCAAAAGCTATCTGGTTGGGTAAGACACAACAGGTGAAAATAGCCAATGTCGCATCTGACCAACTGGTCGTCAGGTCAGGAGTACCACAAGGCTCAATACTGGGTCCACTCCTCTTCAGTATCTTCTTTAACAACTTGCTCGCATGTCACCTAAGGTTCCTTCTTTATGCTAATTACGCGGTCAGCTATACATCCCACACTGACCCCAGCCTTCTTGAAAGAGAGTTACAGCTTGGATTCAAACAAGCTGAAAAATGGGTTTAGTATGCACAAACTAGTACTGAACCATAAGAAAACTAAAGTGCTGCTGTTCTCATCCACCTGCAGCAAGCACAAATCTCACACTCTTACTGTCAGAAATAGCCTAGGAACACCACTCTAACAGATCCAGCACTTCAAGTACCTAGGTGTTACCTTGGATAGTAATCTCACCTACATACCCCACATGGAGAATGTTGTCAGGAAGGCCAATGTTAGGATTTGGCTCCTCTACAGATACAAGACGATGTCTTACTCCAGAAACCCTTAATCTGGCAATCCACAGCTCAATCCCATCAGTCATTGATTATGGCCTGGTCATTTATGGCGCTGCCTCCACCACATCACTCAGAAGGTTAACGGTCACCCTGAACAAGGTATGCAGACTCTAGACTGGTGTCCATCACCTCACCCACACGTGTGAGCTCTACTCACAATCTGGGAGGCTCTAACTTGCCAGCAGGATTAAATACCAGACATGACTGCTTACAAAAAAAGCTCTTCTTTGGCTCCTCCCACCAGGGGTAGTAAACCTCCTGAACAAATCCACCAAGACCCAACACACCCACTCATCTACTACTGATTTCCTTCTAGTTCCCAGATAACGGACTTCCCAATGTCAACGGACCTTCCTGTACCAGGGACCACACTGGTACAGTGGCCTATGCTCTGAATTAACTAACCTTGCAGAGATGGGGCACTAGAAACATCTACTGCAGCACCTTACAACTGAAAGCCACTGTGACTGCATCCTGTAATATATAGGTCCTACCTGCTTTCCTGCCCCTTTCCTGCCCCACTCCTGCCCAGACTCACCTCTCATCAAATCCTCACTCTCTCTCACTCCTCTCTATCTTCCTCTCTCCCTCTCAGCTACTTTTATACCCACCAGCTGCAACCAATCAGCCCTAGCTGTACAACTTATTCAATTATCAGTTCTGCTCACTTTACTGCCTTATCTATGCTGTATTAACAATGCTTGTTGGAATTAAAATATTTAAACTTTTGCTGTTTAATATGATGTTTTGTTATTGCCAGTTTTTGTTGCTTGTATATCGCTTATGTTAGCTTCCCTTCACCTGTTACCCTAATCCCTCTCAACTATTTTTATACCCACCAGCTGCTAACAGTCAGTCCTAGGTGTACAACATATTCAATTATCCGTTCCGCTCACTATACTGCCTTACCTATGTTGTATGTTGTATTACCAGTGCTTGCTGGAATTAAAATATTTCTACTTTTGCTGTTTAATGATGTTTTGTTATTGCCAATTTCTGTTGCTTGTATATCACTTATTTTAGCTTCCCTTCATCTGTTACCCCAATCCCATAGACGTGGAACCTTTGTAAATGAGCTATGTTTAGCTCAAAGGTATTTGTAATCTGAGATTAAATAAACCAGCACTTTACAAAACCCGGTGAATATAAAATAGGCATTTATACAATTTGAACGGATGGCCCACAAGTTAAAAAGACTACGGTGGGAAGAAATCAGCTTAAAGGCCTACTTAAAAGTGGAGAGAGCCCCAAGAGGCCTGCAGGTATTCAAAAAACCTAACTGCAGAGCAAACAGGGAAGGCTTTACGAGAGATGACAAAGAATAAACCATAAAGCTAGTAGAGAGTATACGGAGTTAATTTTAACTGAAAATGCAGTCATTTAAAAAGTGGAGGGGGAACGTAACACTAAAGAAGAAGTAATTAAAAAGTTTCAGCAACCCCCACAGTATGATCACTTGCTGGATAACTTTACTGAGAATTTAAAAAGATAACAAAAAAGTAAACATCAAAAAACAGAAGTTTGAAAGGGACCATAGGGAAGGAAGAGTCTTTGACTGAACTAGCCCCAGGCAAACAGCTGATACACCAAGTGCTTTAAAAGAACACAGTGAGAATACATACAAAACCTAGCATATCAGTACTGAGGAGGATCAGGACACTAATTTTTTTAGGCAAGGAGGAAGAAGAGATATGTGCTAACCCCCCCCAAAAAAAACATTTGTTCCGTGGCACAGTCAGAGTGTGACCAGGTGGAACCCAGGAGGAAGAGAACCCACAGAGGTGGTGCAAAGAGGAGGAAGAGGTTCGGGGAACACCAGGGGAAGGAATTGAAGGGGATGACGACAGAGAGGGAGAAGGCAGTACTAAATGTGATTAATTTATCAGACTTTCCATTGTCAGATACTGAATATTCAGTGTCAGTGGATCAGTAGGTAGCACACTTGCCTCGGAGGCTGGGAGATCAGAGGGCTGTGGGTTCGGTTCTCACATCTGGCACTTGGGTTAATATCCCAGTACTGACAGTGCAGTGCAGCATGAGAGGGGTGCTGCACTTCTGAGGCGCCGTCTTTCGGACGAGACGTTAAACCGAGGTCCCATCTGCCTGGATTGGTGGTAGTTCAGGTGGATGTTAAAGATCCCATGGCACTTATCGAAAAGAGTAGGGGTATTTCCCTGGTGTCCTGGCCAAATTTCCCTCATTCACTAAAAATACCACCAACAGTTTCATCTGGTTCAAGGTCAGTTGGCATTCATCTGTATCCCCCTCCCCCAGGTCATGCCTGAAAATAGGCAGGATTTGTCTAGTGCACTTACCCGGTCAACAAAAACTAAATAAATAAATATAATATACTTAGTAAAGGCCTTTCCTTTACCCCAGCTAAGAAGTTCATACCCTTTGAGACCATAGTGGACCTTAAGATGGGAAGAAACTTAAGCCTCAAATCTTTTTTAATCGGAAGGAACAGGAACTTGTGATGAACCCCATACCTGTAGAACCCGGGACAGGTGAGGTTCCTAATGTTGGAAATCGTGACATTCAGACATTTAAACCCCAGTCTACGTTTTGTCCCCCTATGACTCCAGCACTTCAGACATTTTTAAAATGCTGTGAGGAAGAAATTGATAAATTATATAGAGAGACTGATAACAGGCTCTTTCATAATCTCAGCAATACAGAATTAGATGCATTAAATCAGCTGGGCCGCAGTGAAAAAACAACTATAAAAGCGGTAGATAAAGGGGGCGCTATTGTGATTATGAACGCGACTGATTATGATAGAGAAGTATTAAGACAATTGGGGGATGTGAATTTCCATAAAAAAATTTTAAAATGTGACCACACTATGGGATTTAAAGAAAGAAACTGATTACTATTTAAGCTGCCCTGGTGAAAATGAATTGTTACCAGAGCAAACTATTAAGTACTTGAGAGTTGATTTCCCTATGAAAGCAAGTTTCTTTTGCCTCCCAAAAATACATAAGACCCTGCAAGATCCACCAGGAAGACCAATTGTTTCTGGAATCTGTTCATAAACGGAACATGTAGCAAAATTTATAGATTTCACTATGTCAGAATTGGCAAAGAAGACCCCAGCATATATTAAAGATACAGGGGAGGTGTTGTGTCTATTGAGTGATATTTGTATAGATAAGGATGATCTATTAGTTACACTTCATGTGACTTCTCTCTATACAAATGTACCCCATGAAGAGGGGTTAGATGACCTAGGGTTTTTTCTAGACATGAGAGAACTAATGGATCCCCCCACTGAGGTCATTCTGCAGTTAACAAAATTTACATAGATATTTACCATACACAGATACGTAGACAGTGTCGGCAGATAAGGACCTACGGCCCACCCAGTCTGCCAATTTGAGCTTGTAAGGTCACTATGTTTTCCTAGAAGTCTGTTGCCCCTTGCCCCTTACCCCTGACTTCCAGAATTCCTTTATGTCTATCCCATGCATTCTTAAATCCTGTGATTGTTTCAGCCCCCACCACTTCCTCTGGCAGGGTGTTCCACTTGTCCACCACCCATTCTGTGAAGAAATTCTTGTTCACATTTCCTCTGAATCGTCCTCCCTCCAACTTCATCTCATGCCCTCTAGTCCTGAAACATCTTTTTCGCTTAAAAATAATAGATATATAATTTGTTTGGAATACAATGCCTTCTTTTATAAGGATGAGTACTTCCTGCAAAAAAAGAGGGACAATGGGGGCAAGTTTCGCTTCAAATTATGCAAACTTGTTTATGGCAAAATGAGAGTATGATTATGTGAGAAGTGAGTCAAACCCATTTTTACACCATTTGAGATTACGGAGATGATAAATAGATGATATCATTTGGAAGGGAGAAACATATGTTAGCAAGTTTCGTAAATTATTTGGAGGAAAGCAATCAGAATTTAAAATTCTCAGTAGCAAAAGATGACCAAAGAATACATTTTTTGGATTTGGTCATACAAAAGGTTGGGGAGGGTGGTTTTATCACTGACCTATTTCGTAAACCAGCTGATAGAAATATATTATTGCAGGCCAGTAGTAGCCACCCGCACCACAAAAAGCAATTCCCAAGGGCCAATTCACAAGACTCGAAAGAAATTGTGGAAGTAAGGATCTATATGAAGACAGGGCCAAAGAACTGACAAATAGATTGAAACAAAGGGGCTATGCAGAAAATATTATTAAAAATGCAAAAGAATCAGTTGACATCATATCCAGGGAGACACTCCTGGAAGAAAGACCAATTCTGACTGGAAATAAACAAGATTCCCAACAGTGTTTTGTAAGTACTTATACACCACAATCTAGGCAAATATCTGAAATAAGGAAAAACTGGCATATGGCCGTACAAGATCCTGGCCTAAGACTTGACAAAAGAAGGTCCAAAATCTGTATATAGGAAAGGGAAAAGCATCAGAGATATTATGGTACACTCCATCCAGCCACTGGATGAAAGGCCAAGGATGTAGCTTCCCCGTAGGGATAACTTTAGTATAAAATTTGGCAATTGTAAGTATTGCCCACAAGTTAAACACACTAGAACTTTCAAAAATACAGCGACAGGAAGAGAAACCAATGTAAGGGGTTTTACGACTTGTGAAACCTGTGAACTGATCTATCTAGCAGAAAGTACAGTTACGTAAGAACTTACCGTAACAGTAGATCTTTGAGAACAGCTCTTGCAGCAGGTTACACCATTAGGACCGAAGCCGCCAGGCGCCAGGACCCCACGGAAAAATTCTAGCTAGCTAACTACAGCGGGGACCGCCCCCGATGTCGGTCCCGCCTCCGACGTCAGGCATGGTACAAAAGGGGGCGGTCCCGCCAGATTCCCCAGTTCTCCCGCCGAGACTTCTGCCGAGGCTGACATCAAAATGGGAGACCTAGGATTCGCCTCAGAAGACAGAAAGATAATTCCTGCTCAGAAAGACTGAGCCATGCTTCCTCCAAGGGGAAGGTGGGCGGAGTACTTGCTGCAAGAGCTGTTCTCGAAGATCTACTGTTACGGTAAGTTCTACGTAACTGTACTATCTTACTGGAGACACAGCTTTGCAGCAGGTTACACCATTAGGACTGATTCCCAAGCAGTAACGCTGTCAGAAAATCCGGAGGAGGAAAATAAAGGATAAAAACCAGGTCCTGAACCTAGGACAGGAGACCCTGAAGTACGGCCAAACCAAACCAGCCCCTTCGCCGAGGCGTATGTCCAGGCTATAATGCCTGATAAAGGTATGCACAGAACTCCAAGTGGTGCGAGCCATATAGCAGAAGTGGAAACATTTTGAGCGCTTGCAAAGGAAGTAGCCACCCCTCTAGTGGAATGACCCCGGACTGTACCCGGGAGGGGCTTTTGTTTGATACCATAACAGTGAGAAATACACTGGACAAGCCAGCGAGAAAGGGACTGTTTGGATACTGATTGGCCCATCATTCTCTCAGAGAAGGAAATGAAAAGCTGCTCAGAACTACGAAAGGACTGAGTTCTGTTGAGGTAAAACCTCAGGCTGCGGTGAACATCCAGGGTATGGAGCAGAGCCTCCTCTATTAGAATAGTTCGAAGTAGACCGAAGGTCGATATCCTGGTTCAGAGTGAGTGAAGAAACCACCTTAGGCAAGAATTTAGGGTTCGTTCCTCAGGGATACTCTGTCCCGTGGAAAACTAAATAAGGCTCTTTGCACATGAGAGCGTGAAGTTCAGAAATTCTTCTTGCCGAGGTAACAGCACTAAAAACAACGCTTTTCCACGATAGAAAACGAGCTCGCAATCCGCTGCAGGTTCAAAGGGGGGAAGCGTGAGCTGTTCAAGGACAAAAAGCAAATCCCATGGAGGCACAGGGTCTCTAATAGGAGGCCTAAGGTGCAACACTCCCCTAAGAAATTCCCGAGAGGCGTCCACCTGAGCCACTGTACGATTTCCCACCGGGAGGTGTAACAAATGGCACAGAGGTGCACTTTAATAGAGGAGTAGGCTAGACCTGAATGAAAGAGGAGAGCAAATATTCTAATATTACTCCCACAGGACAACCTAAAGGGGAAAGGTCGCGCGTTCGCATATAAAAACGGCGCCATTTCATGGCGACGCCGCATGCGCTGTCGAGTTTCTGGCTGCAGAAAGGACTTCTGCAACCTCTTGCGAGACCCCGTGATGCAAAATGGCTATGTCTCTAGGAGCCAAGCATGCAGGTTCAAGGAACGAGGTCCGGTGGACAAGTGAACCCTTCTCCTGAGACAGTAAGGGGAGCTGAGCGCAACGGGAGGCGGGGTTCGAGATAGTTGAATCAACAAAGGGAACCAAATCTGTCTGGGCCAAATGGGGCCACTAGGATCGTATTGCGTGCTCCTGCGCGGTTTGAGAAGAACCTCTGGATCAACGGGAAAGGAGGGAAAGCGTAGAGAAATCTGTTGGCCCAGGAGAGGGATAACGCGTCTCGCCAGAAAACACCAGGCCCTGGATCTAGCGAGCAAAAATTGGGCAGTTTTGCATTGGATGGGGAGGCAAACAAGTCTAGATCTGGAGTTCCCCATTGAAGAAACAGATCCTCTGCTACCTCTTGAAGGAGTTCCCATTCGTGGACTCTGGCCTGAGAATGACTCAGGCCATCTGCAACCGTGTTGTCCACTCCGGGGCGATGCACAGTGATCAGATTCGCGCCGTGTCTGATTGCCAATCCCACACTCATGGCTTCCCTGCAAAGGTAAGAGTGTCGCCTCCTTGTTTGTTGAGTAATACATCACCGCCTGTTGTCTGTCTGAAGTAGAAGAGTACACGGTGGGATAACTGACTGAAAGGCCTGCAGGGCATAGAGGACCGCCTCATTTCCAGCACGTTGATGTGAAGGTGAGCTTCCATCTGGGTCCACGTGCCCTGGGACTTTACCCGTCCAGGTGTGCCCCCACCCAAGACCGGAAGCGCCTGTGGTGAGGGTGACCTCCGGGACGGCGCAATGAACGGACGCCTGATGAGAGCGCACTCTGGGCTAGCCACCACTGCCAGTCTTGAATCACTGAATTCGTGAGTCTGACCGGATGCTGCAAGTGGTCTTGCCTTTGGTCCCATTGCACTTTGAGCATCCACTGAGTAATGCGCATGTGAGTCTTGCGAAAGGACAGTAGGAATGGCCGCAGCATGTGTCCGAGCAAGCAAAGGACCGACCTGGCAGATACAACCTTGCTTAGTGATAGGTCCCTTATGAGGGATCTGATGCGCCCGCCCTGTCGGCGGAAGAAAGTGCCTTCCCGAACAGTGTCCAGAACTGCTCCTATGAACTGCAGTTTCTGCGACGGTACCAGGAGAGACTTTAATTTATGAGGATGCCCAGGATCGGAACAGATCCTGGGTGCTCTTGATTGCAAGAAGCAACGCTCTCTGGAGGCGGCATGAGAAGCCAGTCATCCAGGTACGGGAACACGAGTGGCCCTGTCTCCTCAGAGACGCTGCCACGACTGCCATGCACTTGGTAAAGACCCTCGTGCGGAAGACAGTCCTAAAGGAAGGGCTCGGAACTGAAGGTGGTGGTCGAGAAACTCAAGCGCAGGAACCTCCTGTGCGCCTGAGCCATAGGGATGTGCAGGTAGGCATCCTGTATGTCTAGAGACGCTAAAAGGCGTCCTGTTTGAGCATGGGGATAAGACCCGAAGGGTCACCATGCGGAATCTCTTGTAAGTGACCGACACATTGAGGTCGCTGAGGTCCAAGATTGGACGGAGGTCCCCTGTTTTCTTGGGAACCAGGAAGAAGTGGAATAGTATCCTAGTCCTCTCTGGTTCTCTCGGGACGCATCTATCGCTCCCTTTCGTAGTAGCGCCGAGTACTTCTTGCCAGATCAAGGCTTTGTGCTGACCCTGATACCGGGAGAGCAAAGGAGGCCTCGAGGGTGGCTTTCCTGCTAATTCTATAAAGTGGCCTAGACTGACCAACTGAAGAACCCACCTGTCGGTGGTAATGGCTGCCATCCCGCAGGAAGTTCGCACCCTCGACTATAAACTCCCTGCTGATCCTGAGGGCGGGGCGGAAAGAAGTCAGGCTGTGGCGGCAGATGGACCCGCTGGCTGGGCCTGCCTAGGAGAACGCTGGCCTCGGCTGGCGGGTGTTTGCCCTGGGCTCTACGAAACCAGAGCCCTCTGAGGTGCAGCGGAGGGGTCTGTTGCCTCTGCGTCTGCAAGACGAAACGGCTTTGGTTCCCACGAAAGAACCAAGCTTAGTCGGTACATGGCCTGAACCGACCTTACCGCTTCCGGCCTCTTGGAGTTTGGTAAGGATCTTTTCTGTAGGATTACCAAACAATACTCTCCTCAAAAGGCGCCCAAGATGTTCTTTTGGACGTCCGGGTAAACCGAGACGCCGCAACCAAGAGTGTCTCCGGAGGCAAACGCCAGAAGCAGCTGCTCGGGCCGATGAGTCCGCTGAGTCATACGCTGCCTAGCACTTGGGTCCCCACGTCTGAACCCGTACGGAGGAGCTGAAGCATCTCCTCCTTCTGCTCACCTTCGGGCATCTTTTCAGCCGCTTCCAGACCCTGTTCCCACAAAGCGTTCTGGAACTGAACCATGTGGGTTAAATAGTTCAGGGATCTGATGGCGCAGGTAGCGGAAGCATACGTGCGCCTACCCAATGCATCCAGTTGTTTGGACTCTGGGTCCGGTGGCAGGGTGCTCAAATGTTGTGGCCTCTGTGACTGGTCATGTGAGGCTGTGATGACCAGAGAATCGGCCTGAGGATGCTGCGTCAAGTACTGGTGCGTCCTTAGGAGCCTTGGCCGGCGATCAGCTTTCTTCGGTCTCGCCGGGAGGCGAGTGTGGGCGCTTCCACGCAGCCTTGGTGGCGTCCCAGAGTGTCAACAAGGTGGTACCACCACAGGCTTGGGGTCCTTTTGCCGAAGATATTTGGCGAGTCGCACTCTTTCGGGGTCTAAGTCTTCAGCATCCCATCCCATGTTCTCTTGTATATGTCTCATAATATCAAGGAACGAGGGATCATCCGGAGGAGATCTAGGCATCTCACGTGGGTCCGGAGAAGGGATGGAGAGTGGAGATGGGGATCTAGAGGTGGAGTAGTCTGATCCCGTGTCCTCCGTTGAAGGCGAACGTCGGCGTCTCCTGGATCTCTTGGGGCTGGGTGATCCAGAAGAGGAATTCGACGGAGGTCTCCGTTTATCAGGTCTCCCCCTGGGAGGGGTTCTAGGCTCCCGGGGAGGAGGAACACGGCCTGCCGACCCCGAAGGCGGGGGGGCAGGAACCGGAGTAGGAGGAGGAGGAGTAGGAGGAGGAGGGGGAACCATGTCTTTTTTAATGGTATCCCACCAGTAGGTGAACAGATCTTTCACCTCCACTAGAGAGAGGCCCGACGACGCCCGGTGCCGGTGGGCGGTCGTCGGGTCCCGGCGTCGGCTCCACAGGGGGCTCTGGTAATGGCGAGGGATCCCTGGGAGTACCTACGGGACCGGGTCGCCTGCCTGGTCCTCGGGCTGCTCTAGGTCCTCCTCCGAGCAGAGGCTCCTGACCGATGTCGGTCGGAGGCAACAGGGCCTTCTTCTTTCAGGAGGGGCGGCGCCGGTCCTCACCTCCGCGTCCGCTGATGTAATGGCCGGCGCCGTCGCCGGGCCGACGGCGGCTCCAGGAAGAAGGGCGACGGCTGACGGCTGTGAGCCGACGCGCCTGGGCTACAGGCCTTTTAAAGGCGTGAGCTCCAACGCCCTGCGGAGGCACCGACGAGACCTGACGCCGGGTAACGAGGAGCGGAACCCGACTTGGCGGTGGTGATGGTGTCGTTCTCGGACTCTCGCCAAGGCCCTGGAAGGAGAGGAAGGCCTGGGGTTTCTCCTGAGATGAAGGTTTCTTGATTGCAGCCGGGGAGATTTCAACCGAGTTACGGACTCAACCCCTAGAAGGGGACCTGAAGGGCCTTCTCCTTCTCTTTCTCCGCGCGTTTGTGGACCCTGGAGCTTCTTGAGGACATGGTCTTCAGTTGTTCCTCCAGAAGAAACGCCTGCAAAGCCCTCTGACGCCGGATCCGGTAACGGGTTATTGAACCTTTGGGCAAGTAGCGACAGGCCCGGTATCGTGGTTCGGGCTTAGGCACCGGACGCAGGCCTGGGGGTCCTTGAACGGGATCTGCTTTCCACAAGCGCACTTCAAGGATGGCCCGAAGTTGGTGATGACATCAAGATCTTGCTTGAAGAGGATTCTGAAGATTTTGAAAAAGAACTATTCACGCGGCGCGCTAGACTGGTGTAACCTGAAGGGTCAGGTAGCTAAGTCACGGCGGAAAAGAATCAGAATCTATGGACCGCCTTTTGTACCACGCCTGATACGTCGGAGGCGGACCGACGCTAGGGCGGTCCCCGCTGTAGTTAGCTAGCTAGAATTTTTCCGTGGGGTCCTGGCGCCTGGCGGCTTCGGTCCTAATGGTGTAACCTGCTGCAAGAGCTGTGTCTCGAAGTAAGATTGTAAATGTGGGGCCTACTATATAGGCAAAATGAAAAGAGCGTTTAAATTACACATAGGTGAACATGTTCGAGCAACAGAAAGTGGGATCAGAAAAATGTCCTACCAATGCATGTTCAAAAGAGCAGAAATAGATCAGAACACAGTTTTTACTTTATAAGCTTAGGAAAAACCAGTTCTGCCAAGAAGTGGGGGAGACTAACAACCTTCTCCTAAAACAGAAGGGTTTTGAATATACTCACTGCATGGCATGAATGGGAGAGGGCTTAATGGTAGAACTGAAATTAGGCCTTTTTTGAAAAAGTGAATTTGAAATGACCTCTATATAATGCTGTATAACGGTGTATATATTGTACATAATGTGGATGTTTTCTATAAGTAATTTAACTAGAAATTTTTTTATATATTCACCTTTCAGATAGGTATCAGCCACTCTATGTGGCCCTTTACTTTGAAAATAATGCCTTCACTGGGTTCCACCATCAGGTTTGACCTTTTCATGTTATATTAATTTATACATCTCAGGAACAAGTGCCTTGGCTTCTGTCTTATAGTGCACGCCTGAATTCTCATACAATGTTTATGCTACTATATATAACTATGCTGTCATAATATACAGTTTAAAATACATATGAGTAACTATAAACATTGTATTAGATAAGAAAATAATTCAATGCACCTTTTATGTATAAGCTTCACTTTAAGGTATAGACATCTCAAAAACAATGTTTAATATCTACACAATGCATTTTGTTTAATGAATAAGAAACTGCTGCTATAACTGAGAATTATGCTGCTAGCAATATACTGTGCAATATGTAGTGAAGTGTAGCTGAATCAAGAACTGAAACTGCTAACTTGCAACTCTCTCAATAAAGAAACATTTTCTCACATGCCTCCTAATTCCCCCCCCCCGCTTCTACTCATGCCCCCTTGTTTCTGACCCGCCACTCCTGCTGAGTAGTTCATTGCAGTTTGCCTCGTTTATTCCTTTCAGGAACGTGTTCTCCTACGTTCAGTGTCCTAAACTGATTCTCACAGGATCTGCCCTGTTGGCCCGGAATCATTCTGGTTACCGTTTGCTGCACCATCTCCAGCCTCTTTTTCCTCAAGTGGAGACTGCAGAACTGGGCACAGTATTCCAAATGAGGTCTCTCCAGTGATCTATACAGAGGTAATACTACCTTCCTCTTTCTGTTACTGAAACTCCTACCAATATACCCCAACATTGTGGATAATGTTTAAGACCCTGCTAAAATTCGAACCATTGTTATTGTACAAAATATGGTGCTCCTTGATTCTGAACCACTGATCCTTGGCTTGCTAAGTGACCATACGTCCAGAGTGCCACCAAGCTGCAGCACATTCCATTGTTTTTGTGAAGTACAGCATGCTATAACTGGTTATTTTTATGGGGAAAATAGTTATTTCATTGAGATGTATTTGAGACAAATTGTTATGGCAGCAGTAAAACCAGTCAAAAACCAGTGACCCGCAGGCAGCAGTGGAAGGAACACACTTGAACATGGTGGCAATCACATAGACAAGGGCCACACAGTATCATGACTGGGATCTAATCATTCCAGGGTTTTCACTGTTTAGGAGGGTAGAGAAAGGGGAAGGGGGCAGCACTATATGTAAAGGAGGGTATAAAAGTCATAACAGCTAGGGACACTAGGAAAGGCAAGAGATTATGTGGATTCAGGTAGTCACAGATACAAGAAGAAACATCAGAATAGCAGTGGTATATACACCACCATCACAGAAAGAGGCAGCTGACTCGGAACATGGGTGATGAAATGAGAAGGGCAGAAATGTAGAGGGAGGTACTGATGGGTGACTCCAGCATGCCAGATGTGGCCTGGAGGATTCCCGTAGCAGAAAGTGTCAAGAATCAGCTGCTGGTAGAGGTGTTCCAGGAAGCATTCCTGACCCAAAGTGTGAAGGATGCCACACAGGAGGGGGCCATCCTTCCTTTAGTCCTCAGGAACAAGGTCAGTATAGGGCAATCACAATGCAGGGCCCGCTGGGAACCAGTGACCATTAGTCCATGTTGTTTACTGTCATATCAGAAGCACAGAGGAAGGAGTCACAGACTTAAGTCCTGGATTTTGGCAGGATGTGGGAATCGTTTCAGAAGAAGCTAGAAGGGATGGAAGGCAGTAGAGAGAAAAGAAATGGGAATAGCTAAAGGATGAAATATTGGAGGTCACGAGTCAGTACGAGTAGTACGGGAAAAGTGGGGGGGGGGCAAGGAAAGCACAATGGTTTACAAAGGAATGGGAGAAGGAGTGAGGGGGAAGAAGGCGGCCTTCAGAAAATACAAAAACAGCCACAATGTGGGAAACAGAAAGGAGGACGTAAACATGATGGAGGCCAGCAAAGCTGCGAGGAGTGTAACGTGGGACACAGAGCTGAGACTAGCAAAGTGAATGAAGAAAGATAGCGTTCTTTCACTAACTACATGAGACGTGCAAAATAAAAGGAAATAGACTGAAGAAGAGGGAATACTGAGAAGGAGGATAAAGGAAAGGCAGACATAGTGAATTCGTTTTCCAGTTTATTTTCAGTGGAGAATAACTGACCATTATCAGACTGTAGTTTTGGCAAGGGGGTGGGGCATCAGTAAGGATCTAATCTCAGAAGAACGGGTGCTAAAGGGACTAAATGCACTGAAGCCAGACAAGTCTTTTGTACCGCACTGTTCTCAGATTCTCCCTCTCCCCCTTCGATGCAGCTGGAAATGAGCCATTACAAGCTCAGTATGCCTTTCCTGGTAAAACATTTACAATAAATAAGTCAATGGGTCTGGACAGGCTGCATCGCCGGAGCTTTGTTGTCACTTTAGAAAGCACCCTACTCTCTTTACCAGCCAGAAGAAGACTGTCTTTTGTGTACAGTCTAGCTGCAAGAAAATTATTCCAAGGTATATAACTTGTGACATGTCAGTGACAACACAAATACTGAACACAGCAGGAAATGTAACAAAATGTCAACACTGCCACATAAATCAAATTCTCATTCAGTATCTTAATGACAAAAATGCAAATTCTGATTAAGCTTCATTTCCATCATATTCACTAAAACAGTAATTTACTGCACAGAATACTCTTTACATTCAGCATCTGTCTATCACATAATAGGAGGTACCAGCAAATAATTCTACACTGGTCTCAAATGCGAAAGTCTACTGTCACTAAGTGACAGTCACAGTAACACTTTCAGACTTTAATCACAACTTGATTTCAGAGTTTGTTAGATATCAGGCGATGATAAAATATGTAATTTGAATAGTGATGAAAGTTGACAAAGAAGATATTTAACAATATTATGTCAACTCAACACCTACGTGAGATTACCATCAGACTAGAGCTGCAAAGTTTGCCCTTGTCGTATTAATCAATCATCTGTTACAGCAATACCGAGGGCATGCTAAATATGTTGCTCGAAGCAAAGGTACAGAATACGCAATAATGGACTAAGCCATCTTTGGTGGTCTTAGATAAGGAATCCTTCAGAAGTTTCTAAGCGGCAGACTAGCTGGCCTGCAGAACCCTAATGTGTTTTGTCCTTCAGCTATACCTTTCATGACCTCTCCAAATGTCCTTAACAGTCTCACAGGGACAAAAATTATTTAGAATGACAGTCCCACACGGCAACAACAGCATCAATCCTACTATTGAACCTGGGTCTAAAGCTTTGGGCTGGTAGAGCTAGAATACATTACGAGCATTGTGTATTCAAGTCATTTTGGTTGCCCTTTACAGGATTAGTCCCACTGCACAGTCTAGAAGGTCAAAGTGTGCAGCTGCAGAAGCAAGACAATTGTCTTCCCTCCCAGGAGAAGCATCAGTGCAGTTAGGGACATACAATTAGGAAGAGGGTATTGGATGCTAAGGAATTAATTTTAATCTCCCAACAGTGACATTAAGAAAATTCAACTCGTCAAATCCACCTTATGGCACTGTTTGAAAAAGAACAGAGGGAAGTTGCCTGCATGGTTATTAGCTACTGCTAGGTGTTTTCACACAAATGATATCAGCAATAAGATACAAGAGGGCATTGGTTGTCTTGGATTAATGCACAATGAGGTGCTTTCATCAGTTGGAAGTGTATTAACCTCAGACAACCAACAACCTGGAGTGTCTTATTGTGCTTATAAAATAGGTAAACTGAAAAAATGTGAAAAAATGTCAACTGTTTAATTAAAAACAAGTATTTTTTCAGTTGAAAGTAATTAGTAAAAGTAATACTTCCTTACCCATCAATCATCTATCTTACAATAACTAGATGGAATTTGTATATTATGGAACACAAGAATTCAAACTTCTACAGAATTCCTCTGACAGAATGTTCACACCCTCACAGACAGAAGGCCTTATATGGAGCCACAGACTTAATGCTTCCTGGGGCGGGATATGGATAGATCTTGCCCTGGTAAGGGGAAGGGGTGGCAAGCTCACCAAAGAAACACCACAAATTAAAACTGAACAGGTTTTTTGTTTGTTTTTTAAGTCTGTTTATAAGGCAGAGATCATGAGGAGAATGTGTTTACTTTAATGGAGTTTTACTTCTTAGGGTTTTTCAAGTATTTCAAGAAGTAAAGTCAGCAGCCATGTTAGAGATGACAATTAGGGATAGGTGAAGTGGGTTATGAATTCTGTATGGGATTTGTCCAAATTCCAAATCCCACTGTCTGAACCTGCATTTCTGGGGGATTAACATATGGATCTCGTAACTTATTTGGCCTATTAGGAAGCAGGCAATTCCAAACCCATTTTATAAGGCAAGAAAAAAGTGGCATCTCTGTTATAGCTGATTCACTCACTGTTGTATCCCCTCTCCCGGGTCGCACCTGGAAATGAGCCTTGGATCAGTGTGCCACTCCCAGTCACCAAGCTGTAAATAAATAGAACTTTAACCCCTTTACAGAAGGGAAAAAGAATAGGCAAACTACTCAGAGTCTAAACACCTTGGACAGAAAAAGATACTGCCAACAGACCTGAAAACTACAGCTACCCCCCCACCCAAAAAAAAAAATCCTCCTCACAGGGCATACTTGGAAATATTGCAGCTAGTAGCCCAGAGGACCCAAAAACAGACAGTAAAAGAAAAATACTGCCAGCCCGCCAGCACAGCTATGCACCAGAGAACCAGAGTTCAGGAGCCAACTCTGGATGTCAGAGGGTCAGCTGGGGTGGGGGGAGAGAATCGGGCATTCCCTGAACTGCTCTCCACTGGGGAGAGAAGGATGCAGTGCCCTGTTAAGACTCGGCCCTAACAGCAGCTGGGGGCAGGCAGACAGCCAGGGACTGCAATGTTGGGGATGAGAGGGGCAGCGGCTGCCAATGTCCTGCATGTACAAACGTGCACAGGCCTGTTTGGGTGGCACTGCACATCTACCCTCCTGGGGAGCATAACGGAAGAAAAACACTGGCTGGTCAGGTTGAAGGGCCAGACCCTCCACAGGCCCTGCACCCGAGGATCTGTTTCGTAGCCTCCGGGTTGTGGGGTGGAGGTGGGGGGTTGTGGGGAAGATGGGAGTTGGATGCTAAGGCAATGTGTTGTCAGGGCTGGGAGGATCAGTGCCTGATGGGGGCCCAGCTGGAAGGAGGAAATAGCATTACCTGCAAATAAAAGTAAAAGCAAAATAATGCAAAATGCAGACAGAAAAATATGTTATAATCAGCATTTATAGTGCCATGGACTTGATCAGTAAAGAAAAGTGTATACCTCCAATACAGAGACAGATTTTGGCTACTGAGACACATTACTCGCTTGTAACCATACTTCTATTATGGGTGTTCAGTTCACATCCACACACTAACAGTTGCTAAAAGTAGTTCAGTTTACCAGACACCTTCAAACTAGACTCCTCCCACCACCCATGGTGTTGTCCTCTGCCTCCTCATACGTCAGATCTTACATGCTGGAAGCAGTTATCTGTGCATCACTTGTAAAGGGCGGTCAGGTGGCTTGCATGGATGTCAACTGATTTCCCATAACAGAACTACAGTTACAGGTGAGTAAACTGTATTTCTACCAAATGGAATCCAATTCACTATCCACACTCTGGCAGACTCCTAGCTGTACCCCTGGTAGAGGGAGTAAGGCATGCATCACACCTACTTGTCGAACACAGACTGGAGGACTGAAGACCCAAACACAGCACTGTGGCGACTAAGAACATCGGTGCTGTAGTGCAAGATGAAAGGGAAAGCTTTCAACCAGGTAGCCACTCCAGGGTTCCCCACTGTATGAAAATATAGGGCGGTGGCAGTAGTGATCGGGCCAAAAGATGCATTATTTTTCTGAACCTCCTATATGCACTGTACATGTGCGTAAGTGGATTTTAAGTAAATTACAGCGAGCTGGTATCAAAACGGGATAGCAGTGCAATAAAGGATGGCTGTTTTTTTTTTTTTTTTTATATATAGAGGATTTTATAAAAAAAAATCATCAGTAATGGATAAAAATATAGGGTGGTGGCATAAAAAAATATAAATTGTTTGTAAAAAAATATAGGGTGGTGGCCCACCACGCTAAAACAGTGACTGGGGAACACTGCACTCAACAGCAGAAGCATGTGTTTGTTTCTGTACCCCCTTCCCCGGGTCGTACCTGGAAACGAGCTTAGCTCATGGTACCTTTTTCAGTTATCAAATTTTAAATAAATAAAGTAGCAGCCCTACAGATCAACTCAACATGGATTTACCTGGCAGCAGTCACTGAGGCTAGTGTGGCTAGTGGAATGAGTCTTCCACCCTTTGGGTGACTCCCTACCAGCCAATCTACAGCACAGCTTGATACAGGATGTTATCCGCCTGCCAATCATCTGTTTAACTGCCGGCCTGCCAGAGGCAGATTCAGCATGGCAGACAAACAGCTGACAAGCCTCACCGTGAATCCCTACTACCCACTCCATAGAATATTTAATGCTTTTGTCTCGTATCTGAAATTCTGCCTATGTTTATCATAGCCAGGTATTCTTGCCTGTATTTATTACAATGTCATGAATGTAATTACTGTCACTGTGCCTTACTGTATTTTTCCTCTGTCTATAATCTCCCAGGTTGTGCCTGAAAACAGGCATTTTATTGTCGAGTGCATCTACCTGGCTAGAAAAAAATAAAACAAAATACATAAATCGAGAGAGCTGTTAATCAGTCCAGGGCATAAAGCCCATGCTCTGTATCCAAGGCAGGGTTATTCAAGTAGACTGAGGTTCATCACCTGTTCATGGTGAAACATCCAGAGAACTTTGAGCAGGAACTTCGTATAGAGGCAAATAATTACCTTGTCCTAGTAGGAAAGCAGGTATGGAAACTCCACTGAGAGCACATGGAGCTCATGCATCCTTCTGGCTGAGGAGACAGCAACCAAGAAATTGGTCTTCCATGACAAGTGTGATTTCTCACACTTGTGCATCAGTTTGAATTGTGTACCTATCAGCCATTGCAAGCACCAGGAGTACGTCCCATGGAGTTGGGGCACTGAGGAGCCCAAGCACAATGGCGGCTTTGGTTTGAGCACTGACAAAAATTCAGCAGATCGTGCTACAAAACTATTGTTTTGAATAATGGTGACTGAGCAGAAAGTATACTGCCAGGTGTCTGAATACCTCAATGCTATCATGGGGAAGACAAAGAAAAAACTCGAGGAGCGAACTGCAAGCAAAAATGCCCCGAACGCAAGGTCGGCCCCAAGTCAGGCGGCAGCCACTGTGGAATCCACTGAGCTGGAAACTCTACAAACTCTGGGGGTAAAGTTAAACACCCTAATTAGATCGGTAGGAAATCTCTTGGACAAATTTGACACACTTAACCGTGTGTCCACTCTTGAAACTAATCTGGACTCTGTGCAACTTGTTACATCAGAGGCTACAAAACTATCAGACTCAGTGATGGGTGCAGTGGCAAACGTTATTAAAGAAAACCAGCATTTTCGCACACATTTGGGGACGTGTAGAGAACCAGGCCTGTTCGGCAAATCTTCGAATAAGTGGTCTGCCTGAAGCATGTGAGGGTGACCACTTCCTTTTATTTCTGGCAAATTGGTTTCAACAGCAATTTGGAGCAGAGGTGCTAGGTGGCCATGTAAATATGCAGAAGGCATATCGCATCACTCTGAGAGGGCAACCAGAAAATCCAGATGCCCCTTGTGCCATGGTGGTCATTTTGCATGGTGTAGGTACAAGGGATCGGCTGCTGGTGATGGCTAGGAGGAAGAAAGTGCTCCTACAGGATGGGGTGTAGGTACGACTCTATCCTGATCTTGGTTATACCAGGCATCAGAAAAAGAAGAGATTCGATGGAGTCAGGGCAATCTTGCAGGTGGCCGAGATCTCTCATGGGATGGTGTTCCTGGCTCAGCTCCACATAGTGCACGACAACAAGATTTTTCTATTTAATGATCCTTCTGATGCCATGAAATGGGCTCAAAAGAATACAGTCCAGCGACCAGCGCCTTAAGAGTTCAGCCCATTGAGCTTGGATGAAGAAACATGATTTGGACACAGACTCTCATTGTACTCTTTAAAAAAGTTGGTTAAATGAGAAGCTTTTAGGAGTCAGGTTTGATACCGACACTTGTCAAGTTTTACACAGTTTACACAATCGTTTGAGACCTATTGGTCTCATTAAAGGGACACTGCCAACTGGTTTCCATCATATTATTTCTAGTTAAAAACCTACATTTTAAGATAGCTTATCTTCTCTAAAATTCACTGATGTTGCCGTTTGTTTTGTCTGTCTCCTTGTTTAGTAGAACTGAAATGCATGCTAAAGTATATAAACAACTTTGTTTCAAATCCTGAATCTATTCTTACCGAATACTTGCTGAACATTAGAAACACCCACAAATAGTGCAGTCACTCATTATGCAATAAGCCTCCTAAACTCCCACTGCATCATGAGCGGCAAGATTGTGATGGGGGTGTTCCAAGCCCAGGAAAGATGCACTTGGAGTTGATTAAGGAATGTAAACAAATCTGTTTTTGTGTGGTAACACAAATATGTGGGACAGTCTGTTTTTTCACTTTTTAAAAGAAAAAAAGAATCACAATCAAACTACCAGCTACATCAGTAACCTTTACATAAAGTTAGCAAACATAAAATGCATTTTTTAAACTAGAGGCACTTTAGGACTAAGGGGTTGACAGTGTCACTTTATGTTCAAATAATTGTTAAACCGTCCTGATTTCTTTTAAATTAAGTGGCGCCTAAAACACACATGTGCACAGAAGCCGAGTGAATTTATTTTAGTTGTATATGTTGATGGGATCATTACGACAAAGCATGGTTACATGAATATTTTACTTCTTCCTTGGGTAGAAGGATAGAGACTGAGACAATTTACTTATTTTGCTCGCATTTCACTGCCATACAGCTCATGGGCTCAAACCCACAGCAACATAATGGACTATAAGTTCCCCTTCGTTATAAATTAATTTTGCATTCCCCTTTTGTATGGCGTATCTTAAGGCAAGGTTTATTTATATGGTGCCCACTCCCGGGGGCTCTGGGTGCTTCACATAAAAACATGTAAAATAATGAAGAGAACACACAAATACATTTTTAAAACAGTAATAAGAATAAAATATTCAGATAAACAGGTTCAATTACTAATTCATTTCAGAAATCTTTATTATATCAGATTAAATATCTATATTTGGGAAGGCCAAAGAGAATAGATAGGACTTGAGGTGGCTCTTAAAAACCTCGACTGAAGGGGTCTCCATGATTTATTTATTTTTTTATTTAATTTAATTCTAGGATTGCAAGTACCTTTGAGCCAAGGCTCTTTTACAAAGGTTCCACGTCAGGTTGAGTACAGCACAACAACGTTTCAACAGTACAAGGTACAACAGAAATGTAAGTGATACAGCAGAAGGTTTGGCAGCGATAACAGGTTAATCAGGTTAAGAGCACTTTCTAGTGGTGGGTGTAGAAAATTGTGGCAAGAACATGAACAATAATTACTTGCATGTTTAACAGCTTCGCAATCAGATACAAGAGAGATGCATACATATTTGGTAGAGCATCAACATTCAAGATCACTGGTGAGCAACAGATACAAGGCATGGTTAGGACACAGGTGGGGGGGTAAGCTGCGAAGGCATTGTCAATGCATAGAGAAGTGCAGGCAAGGGGTTGGAGGGGGGAGAAAGGGTGGAGGAGGAGAGAGGTGGAAAGTGCTTGTTGTGATGCCAGGGTAAAGACGGGTGGCAGCTAGGCTGGCAGGGCGTGGCAGTCACAGGTACTAGAGGCAAGAGAGAGAGAGAGAGAGAGAGATGGAGCCTAGTTTTGAAAGGACCAATCTTGGGGGCGGAGGTGATATCACTGCTGAGATTATCTAACCAATATGGTTCCCTGTAGGCAAATGATCATTGGCCCAGCGAGGTACGGCATCTAGGAATCAGCAGCAGTTGAGAGTCAGATCCCTGGTATGGCGGAGGTTTCGACTAGGGCTGAGGAGGGCTTGGACACCAGGGGAGCCAGACCTAGGGTTATCTTTGCCATGATGCAGGTTTGGTATTTAATCTGGTTTGATAGGTTCAGCCAGCCAGTTTGGGCGTAGAGGTCACAGGTGTGTGTAAGGCGATGGGCACCAGTTATGAGCCGACATGCTTTGTTTAGAGTGGTTGTGATGCATCTGACAGCTGCAGAGGTGGCAGAGCCATAGATTAAGAGGCCATAGTCGATGACAGAGACTACTGAGCTTAGGAGAGCGATCCCGAGGGCCTCAGGGGTTAGCTGTGCCCTATGTCTGTAGAGGAGACCAAGTCGTATGTTAGCCTCCTTGGTTATGCTGTCTACGTGGGCTCCATAGGACAGGTTATTGTCAAGAGAGATTCCGAGGTATTTAAATGAGGGGACCTCTTCAATAGGCACTCCAAGGTAATTTGTAATGGTCAGTGGATGCTGCCTGCTCTTGTTATGCGAGTTACTGAAAAACATGGTTTTTGTTTTTTTTTTATAGTTAAGGATGAGTTTTTGTTTGCAGAACCAGTTCTCTATGGCTGTGAACCTGAGTTGGAGCTTATGCTGTAGGGATAGTGGGTCCTTATGGGTGACGTGGATGACGGCATCACTGGCGTACAGGATGAGTTTTTCCAGGCATGATTTGTGGAGGTTATTTAGAAACAGGCTGAAGAGAAGGGGCCCCAGTATGGATCCCTGGGGGACTCCAGAGCGGACTGGTAATGCGTTGGAGAGGACACCTCCAATTTTCACTCTTTGCGATCTGTTCTCCAGGTAACGTTTGAACCAGGCTGTGGAGTCATGGGAGAGCCCAGCAATTTGTAGCTGGTCCAGGAGCAGGCAGTGGTGAACGGTATCAAAGGCCTTAGTTAGGTCTATGAAGACAGAACCGGCTAGGTGGCCATTATCCAGGGAGCTGTGGATGGCTCCAGTGAATTCCAGGAGGGCTGTTGTGGTGCTGTGCTCTTGCCTGAAACCATGCTGCTGAGGGCACAGGATATTGTGATGATGACCAGAGGGAGCGAATTCCACAGGACAGGACCGACAACACTGAACACTCTGTTGCCGGCAGTTTTCAATCTTGTCCTGGGAATCACCAGGAGGCCCCTAGAGGAGGAGGAACAGAGGGAGCAGACTGGGGTGGCACGTGTTAGGAGATCAGACAGATAGCCTGGGCCTAATCCATGTAGAGCATTAAAGGTGAGCAAGCCCACCTTGAAGATGACCCTCCACCTGACCGGCAGCCAGTGCAGTTCACATAGCACCAGAGTTACATGACAAAACCTTGAGAGGCCTGTCAGCAACCGGCAGCCTCGTTCTGCACTAGCTGCAGTCAGCGGAAGGTACCTCCAGAGACCCCGAAGTAAAGGGTGTTACAGTAATCAAGTCTGGATGTTACAAAGGCATGAACCAGAGTAGGAAGGTCCTCAGGTGGAGCTACAGGTTTGATCCTGGCGATATTCCTCAGGTGGTAAATAAACACTTTGGACGACTGATGACACCGGAGATTCAAATGTCAATCCGTGGTCCAGGAACATGCCAAGATCTCATACCCTAGAGAAAGCCATTAATGGTGTAAGCCCCAAGAAAAGACCAGAGGCAGTCCTATCACGCCTTCGGCCCGGTTCTACTACCAGAATCTCCATCTTATCAGGGTTCAGTCGCAACCAGCTGGAGGACGTCCAATCACTGATCTCAGTCAAGTAGATCTTAAGCACTTCTACAGCGTTGGATGTTCCGGGGCCAAAGGACAAGTACAACTGGGTATCATCTGCATAGCAGTGTAAACCCACATTGCACTTCCTAATGAGCTCATCTAGGGGCAGCATATACACTGCAAACAACACTGGCGACAAGAGCGATCCCTGAGGCACACTGCACGACATGAGCTTTGGGGAGGAGGAGAAGTTCCCCATCACTACCCATTGCTTCCTGTCAGCAAGACAGGACTCAAAACCAACAGAGGACAGTGCCAGCAAGCCCACAGTACTCTCTGAGATGATCAAGCAGCACAAAGTGGTCTAAAATGTTGAATGTCCAGTTCACAATGTGTGTGCTTCAGTTTAAGACAACCTTGTGACCCCAGCCACATCCACTGGTTTAAATCCCTCCCCCAATATGCGGAAAGCCTCTGCTACATCCGAGGCGATCACTGAGAGATGCAGTACGACTGACTGGTGGGATTCCCTATCGGATAGAGGGCACAGTCAGTGAAGAACACAGCAAACTCATCACATACAATAGTAGAAAAAGCTTTTTTTGACTCCAAACAGACTGGATGCAACAGCCTGTCTACAGTTTGAAAAAGCACAGCTGATCGGTTCTTCCCTGCAGCAATCTCCCTGGACAAGAACTCTGCCTTCTTACGACTGACTGCCCCCTGGTACTCACAGTAGTGAGTGCGCGAGGCCAGTTTGTCCTCCTCTAGCTCCTCCGCCAAAAACATCCTAACTTCCAACCCTTGATCATCATTGCTTTGAGCTCTCCATCAAACCAATAAGACCTCGAGTGAGAGGATTTGGGTTGTACACAGACCAGTGCGAGTGCATCAAGTGCTGTGGACATCACCCTATTATAGATGGCAACTGCCTCATGCAGCTTCTACACCAGATAGGTCAGCCACTGCCATAAAACCCTAAGGGGACAATCCCCTTAAAGGGTGGTAGCTGACCATCTCAACAGGGGGAGGGCGCCCAAATGAGAACCTCACCATACAGAGATCAGACCAGATGACCTGATCAATCTTGAGGTTAACTACCTCAAGCTCCAGTGAGAACACCAGGTCCAGCAAGTGGCCACTGCGGCAAGTTACGGAAGTAACCTCTTGTGTTAGGCCCAGTGATGACACCATCTTGAGGAGGTTGGAACCAAGCCTAGAGGATTCATCATCAGCCCAAGCGTTGAAGTCCCCCAGTACCAAACATCTGGGAAACTCCAACACTTCACCGACAAGATCCACCTCGCCTCCTACAAGAACTCTCCCCCCCCCCGCCCCAGGACGGCGGTAAATAAGGAGGATCCTGCAGTATGCACCCAGACCTCCACGTACCGCCACACATTCAAAGGACCTGGTAGTTCACCACCGGGTACACAGTGAAGCTCAGTTTGGATCTAAAACAGAGGGCCACTCCCCCACTCCTGTGTTCCACCCTAGGGCAGCGCACTACAGAGTACCCGGGTGGGACAGCTGCCTCCAAAAGTGGCCTGGCATCACCCACCTAGATCTCTGTAATGCAAGCTAGATCAACCATAGAAATCAGGTCCACTATAATTGCAGTCTTGTTTCTAATCAATTTGGCACTGAAAAGTACCACCCTAAGGGGACTGGGTAGATGCTGCAGCCTCTCTGGCTACCTGTCCACTCGGTCTGGTGGGACCCCTGGGGACGGGAGCCAAACATGTCTGGCCTCTTTCAAGGTCCCATCTAAACCCAGGGCGTCTCCTACACCTATCCACTCCTATCTCACTCACCTCCGTCAAGCCTACAGTACTCCGCCACGACCGACCATACCAGCTCCTTTGGATCCCGACCTCACGACAGTGCCTTGCTGTCATTGCCGATATGGGGAGGAAGGTGAAAGGTCAGTGGTCACGTAGCAGGGATGCCTTAATGGCACAGGAAGCACCAAGTGGATATATTAAGAGGAGTCGTGCCCTCAATGCTTTTAACTAAGATGTTATTTGCTATGTCTGCATTATTTCAATTGTATGTTTTGGATAAAAACAATAAACATATAGTTTAACAAAAAGGAAAAAAAAGCAGTACGTCCCATGGAGGCAGTGGCTCATGCAGTGGAGGGGATAAGTGGTCTAGGCCTGTGAAAAAGCATCTGGCCACCTTCTCTTTCACCACGGCCGACAGACTGACCCCGTGTCCAGTATGCAGAGATGGCCACCAGGTGCACCTTAAGGATCATGGCTCGTAGTCCTGAATGTAGACACCAAAGACAGTCGAGGATCACAGCCACTGGGACGGCAGTGGGATCAAAATCCTTGTCTTCATACCAGAGTGAGAACCTCTTCCACTTACACAACTATATTTTGCGAGTGGACTCCTTACAGGATGCCTCTACAATGTGGAGAACATCTTCCAAATGGCCCAATGCCTGGAACTCTAATCGCTCATGAACCAGTCAGAGGTGCATGGACTGAAGGTCAGGATGTAGGACTTTTCCGGCTGGTTTGACAGTAGATCCAAGGGGAGCAGAAGCCACCGCAGGCACCTGCTGCTGAGGCAGAGGAGATTCTGATAGCAGAACTGCCTGGGCCAGTCTGCAACTATAAGGACCAGGTTTTCCTCATCCTAGTGTCCCTTGAGTATCACCCTGCAGATCAAGGGAAAGGAGCACTGAACAACCTGGAGTCCAGGGCAGACAGAAGGCCTCCCCATCAGCATTCCCATCTGAGGGTGGTGGGCACAGAACAGCCTCAGATTCCTGTTCTCCCAAGAGGCAAACAGGCCCACCAGAGGTGTGCCCCACTGGGTGAGCAGCTGCGTCACCACAGCCTAATGCAGGGATCTCTCATGTGATGTCTCTTCCACTTGGCTGAGAACACCTGCCAACTCCTTGCTCTCTCCTGCAACATGCAAAACCAGGAGACTGCCCTGCAGGCTGCGCACCAGTGACCATGTGCAGAGCACCTCCTGGCACAGGAGAAAGTGTGTCTCACCCTGCCTTTCCACGTAGAACATGGTAGTCATGTTGTCAAGTCAGGACTTACATAACTTGACTGCAAATCAGCAGAGCAAATTCAATCAGTGTGAGGCGGAGTGCCCAGAGTTCCAGCAGACAGCTGTGACAGCAGGCCTAACTGGACAACCAGAACCTTGTGGCAGGCAGGTATGCACCCAATCTTACCAGTGATGCACCTGCTATCAGGATCAGGGCCAGCTCTGGTCAGGAGGAGGAAATTCCTTCCTTGAGGTTCCAGGGACACAGCCACCATTTAGAAACATAGAAGTTGATGGCAGATAAGGACCGCAAGGCCCATCCAGTCTGACCATTTCTTTTTCTACCTTATGAATGTGCCAAAGGCCTTTGCTCCGTCAATGGCCTATCTATTCGTACTCATCTGTATTGCTCCCTTATGCCTATCCCATGCCTGTTTGAAGCCCTGCACTGTATTCATATCCACCACTTCCTGAGGTAAGCCGTTCCATGCACCCACCACCCTTTCTGTGAAAAAGAACTTCCTCACATTACCCCTTAATCAGCCTCCCTCTAATCTCATGCTGTGTCCTCTTGTCCTGCTATTTTTCTTATATTGAAACATGTTAGACTTTTTCACCTTGTTAATGCCCTTAAGGTGTCTGAATGTTTCGATCATATCACCACTCTCCACCCTTTGCTCTAGGATATACATATTGAGTTCCGTTAATCTGTCCTCATATGTTTTCTGATGCAGTCACTGCACCATTTTGGTTGCCCTTTTCTGGACTGCCTCAATTTGGTTAATGTCCTTGTGAAGGTGTGGCCTCCATTACTCCAAATGGGGCCTAACCAGTGTCTTGTAAAGAGGGATTATTACCTCCCTCTTACGACTTGTGATACCCCTACTAATACACCCCAACATCCCTCTAGCCTTACCCACTGCTTTACAGGCCTGCTTGGATGATTTCAGGTCATTAGTGATGATGCCCAAGTCTCTTTATTCCCTTGTGATTGCCAGCAACTCCCCTCCCAGCCTATAGGTGGCTTCAGGGTTTCTCTTCCCCATGTTCATGATCTTGCACTTCTTTGTGTTAAACCCCAGTTGCCACTCTTCTGACCATTTTGCTAGTTTATCCAGATCTCTTCTCATTCTGCCCACACAACCAGGTCAAAAGCTTTGGTGAGGTCAATAAACACAGCATCAGTAAGTAGGCCTTTGTCCATATTGGACTGAACGTCACTAGTGAACTGGGTAAATGCCGCGGTGGTGCTGTGACCAGGCCTGAAGTCATGCTGAACTGGTGACTGAATATCGAATTTTAGTAAGTGGGCAAGCGGTCAGCTTTCTTAGGAGCTGCCGAGGTTGTGGAAGGGTGCTTCCAGGCTAGTTTCATAACATCCTGGAAGGGCTCCACTTACGGTGGAATGACTAAAGGTTTAGGGTCAGTGGCCCCTAAGAATTTCACCAAGCGGCGTCTCTCTGGGTCCAAATCTTCCCTCTCCCACTGGTTAAGGAACTAAGTGTGCCTCATCACATCTAGGAAAGAGGGATCATCCAGAGGAGACCTTGGGGAATCCCTCCTTGGATCCAGAGATGGAAGAGACAATTCATCTGACAAATCGTAAGAGGAGGAGCCTCTGAAGGACTCCTCTGAGGATGCAGACCGGCATCCGGTAGAGACACTCTGGCGTCTGGAGGAGGATCTGGCCAATGGGTGACAACCGTGCTTCCATCATCTGGAAGAGTCTTGTCCATCGCCCCCTGAAGCCGGGCGGTCTGGTGTCCGGGGTGGCGAAGGCAATCTGCATGGCACTGGGATAGGGGTCCCCACGGGGGTGGGGTTCTGCTCTGGCAGTCTGGGCATAACCTTTAATGGTGTTGCACCAGCTGGTGAATAGAGCACGGACTTCAGCCAAAGAGACCATGAGGCCCAGCTGTGGGTCTGGCTTCTGAGTAGGAGAGTCTGAAGGGCCTGGAGCCGGTCCCTTCAGTTTAGGCTCCCCTGGCGCCAGGTCTAACGATGCAGCTGCATCGGACATCAGGTCTGGTGGTGTCTCATCCCCAGGCATCAGGTGCCCTAGCGTCTGCTCATTGGGCTCCCGAGAGGGGAGGCAATGATGGAGGAAGTGGTTCCTGGTCCATGGTTCTTTCAGAGGCAGGCATCTGGACTGTGGTCGGACCCTTTTTAGAGCCCTGTGGATCAGACGACAGCTTGGGGGGTGTCATAGTGGAGTCAGAAGGCGCTGTGAACTGTCATCGGTCCAGAGCCCTGGCCGATGACTGCTTGGAAGGCAAGCGTGGTTCTTTGTGGCGCTCGTGTTCCTGATGTCTCCTGGTGTCATCTGACCCAGTCGTCTTGTCAGACGACCAGAGGCAATGGCCTTGCGGATGACAGGTTCCGACCTGCTGCCCGACAAAGTGTGGGCCGATCCTCCTGGCTGAGACCCTAGCGGGAGCTAGTGGGGCCTGATAGCCAAAGAAACAGGGGCCTGGGAAGGCCCTAGTCTGGAAGACTCCCTGCCAGACATCTGGGTGGAGGTGGGAGGCTTCCTCGAAGATAACCCAGGGAAAGCTAGGGAAACTGGAGGGACCGAGTCTGACCTTGTGAGGTAGAACTTTTGGAAGCCTTATGTGGAGACCTGGGACAGGATTCTGACCTGGACCTATCCCTGTCTCGAAGATGATACTTCCCGCTCAATTTCTTCTCTCTAGGGGAGAAGTCCTTGGCCAAGGAGGAAGATGAGTTGTGCCCCGAGTGGGTCTTCTGCATGGCGGACACTTGTTCAAGGAGGTATGCTTTTAAAGTCTTCAGGCGGAGGATGCGGGTCCTCCTACTGAAGCAGAGGCCATGCGGGCAGGTGTCTGGTTTATGGTTGGGGCGTAGGCACAGAAAGCAGGTCTAATGGCGGTCTTTTGCCAGGATCTGCTTGCCGCATGCACACTTCAGTTTCCGCTGCTCTACAGGTGAAGTTGGCTGGGTAGACATGCACGACAAATTCAGTTAAATTCGACGAAAGAACGATAACCGCACAAAGCGTGAAAAATGGCAGTCAACTGGAAGCAGAAGGCATCCATGGAGCAGAGATGCACAGGACAGTGGGGAAAAACACTGAGATGGTGCCGGGGGACCACCTCTTTATACCAAGGGTGACGTCGGGGGTGGTGCCAATGTCAGACGGCGGTCCCCCACCTTAGACTGCTAGCTAGAATTCTTCCATGGGTTACTAGTACCTGGCGGCATAGTCCTAATGCTAATAGCCTGCCGCAAGAGCTCTGTCTCGAAGTGAGATCTTACCAATTGAGTACCAACTCATGATCACATGGAGATGAATGGAAATTATCAGGAGAGATTTGACAGGAAGTATTACTTTACGGAAAGGGTGGTGGAACCTTGGAACAGTCCGCCAGCTGAATTGGTGGATGCAAAAACAGTCAGAGGATTCAAGCAGGGCTGGGACAATGAAGGGAATAATGGTTACCGGGGGCAACAGGACTAAGGAGGAGAATAGAGAGGATGGGAAGGGTTAGTACCCTGGAGGAACAGTAGGTTTCAGGGATCATAGGGAACTTAGGCAGACTGGATCGACCTCTGATCTTTTTCTACCGTCATTGTCTATGTTTCTACGTAACTTCCTCCCCTGAGGGCGGACAACATGTCCTGCGACACCAAGGACTCCTTCAAAGTGTGGGATTGGTAAGACAGGAGAGCCTCAAAATCGAGAGGCAGCCCTCTGCCTTCCACTTTGAGAACCCACTTGTCCCTGATAATCACGGACAAGAGTGGCTAAAAGTAGTGACGTTAATCCCCACAAGGAGCAGGGTATGGGACTGGACAGGTGGAAGTTAGACACCCTTCAACCCATCACTGGGCAGCTTTGGAGGGGGCACCCGCTGTTGAGGCCGAAGGGTCACTACTACCCCTACCCCTGTTGGGCCCCTGGCTGGAGAACTTGGCCTCAGGGCACCAGGCTTGGCATTACCCGAGCAGCAGCAGCTGCTGCTACTAAGGCTGCTGTGACTGAAAGGACAAACTGAATAGCTTTCTTTTCAGGTTGTTGGGCCTTCGAGTCGTTCTGGGATGAAGCTATATTACAGGGTGGCACCAAACGTCTCAATCCGTGTGAGATAACTGTCCACCTCGGGCCAAAGAGGTTGCTGCTCAAGAAAGGGACAACAGCCACCTAGTGCTGAGTGACTGCCATAAAGGCGGAGAGCTTTAGCCAGGCCCAGAGATGCATCACAACAGCGGCTGCCGTAGCATGGGCACAGGAGTCGCCCATATCCAAGGCCATCTGAAGCTAGTGCTAGTGTTTAGCCAGCACCTGACATGGCAATGACCTTCTTGACCATATGGTCAAGCCTCTCAGACTCCTTGTGGTGGAGGGGGGAGAGCATGTCTACATCCCCAGTGTTTCTGAACATCCAGAAAGCATAGTCAAAGACCAGACCCTCAGCCGATGGGTGGTCCGGGAACCCAGAGAGACCATAGGGAGCATATACTTGTGGACCATAAGAGCTGAGGGTGCCGTGCAGGATTCTGGATGCTGCCAGAGCTCCAGTAATGGTCCCAAAATAGCCTTAGCCATGCAAAAGGCAACCACAGGGATTCATCCCCGTCTAGGATATCTGTGAAAGGGTATTAGCCCTTTTCTGCACAGGCTCCAAGGGGATGGACATGGATTCAAACATGAGCAAGAGTAGAGCTCCAAATTACCCCAGCACACGGTCGGTGGTCAATTCCTCGATGACTTGCAGTTGGAGGTGTGCGTCCTCAAGAACTGCATGGAGGAACCATTCATGTTATCTGAGAGCTTGTCATGAAAGTCCTCAGACCATGTGATTTCCACTGAGAGCCAGCCTGGCAAGCCAGTTACAGCATGAGAGTCCTTGGTCGGGGTTCCTATCAAAGGCTGCAGTGGAGGCGGTACCACCAGCAGGGGTAGAGAGACAGGAATCAGCAACAGTTGCTATGGATGGACCTGCATGGGCTAGTCAACTACATGGTCGGGGGTAGAGCCATACGCTGCCCTGTCAGGGTCCACTGCTGCCGCAGGAGTTCCTCGCAGTGCCACCACATGTGCAGGCAGAGCCTATCCTCATCAGAGGATGAGGAATGTTGACAACACCTCCCAGTCAAGTGGAACAAAGAGCACAAGCAGCGCCTTGACCAACAGTTGACCCAAGGGCCAACTTTGTGGAGAAGCCACCGAGGGCAGTCGAGGCAGTAGTAGATGTTAAATGTTCACCTCTTTGCTACCCTGATATTAGGTATAACAGTCTTTTAAGTTATCCAATTTTTGTTTAAAGGATTCAATGTTACAATTTATTATTTCATCCAGTAGCGAATTCCAACATAGAGTTATTCGCTGTATATATTACAATTTCCTGTTTCTCCTTAAATTTCTGTTTGCAAGTTGCTTATCGTTACTTCTTGTATTATGGACTTCATTCCTAAAGGTAATATTGAGATCTTTTAATAGTTCTTCATGCTGTATTTTGTAAAATAAGAGGTCCCCTCTGATACTTTCTATGTAGCTATGCAATAATTGTTTAATTCTGTCTTCATAATGCACATTTTGCTGGCTTTGTGCTCAATTCTTTCAATTTTATTTCTACCCCTATATTTAAGCAACCCCCCCGAAAGAACTGTGAACAATAATCTGTGTATGGTCTTATATATGATTTATAAATTGGTAGTACTGTACTACTTTGGATTTATAACTGAAGTGTCTCTTAACTGAGTTTATTAAATAGTTCACTTTATTGTAGATTATGTGCACTGGCTTCAACAACCTCCAGTGGGGGCTGTTCCCGAGTGGAACTGATCAGGGACACCAATCAGTCTACGTACTCCTACACGAGGATTGCAAACACCAGGGTTTTTGAAATAAGACTCCATGATCTCCTCAGACAACTGGTTGACCGGGTCGAGAAGTATCTCAACCACCTGATTGGCCCTGGAGCTAGTGATCTGACTCTTGACCAATTCTGGCTCAACCGAAGTTGGGAGCTCAACAAGCATCAAGCATTCAGGGGAGTCGAGGGAGGACCATTATCTCCCAGTCCCACTACCATCAGTGGTGCTTCTTATCATGGTGGGCAGGGATCTCCACCTGAAGACCTGGAGGGCCTGATACATCTCCTAGAATTCACCAGTGAAGGGCGCTCTAACGTTAGCCATGCAAGGAGCAGCACAGAGTCAGATGAGGTGCCCACCGCAGCTTTTGCTGCTGCTTCTTCCATGGCTGCGAGTTGAGCCACGAACCCAGCCATAGCAGAGGCCACAATTTAGGATCTCGATCAGCAAGTCAAGGTGAAGCCGTGCCTTGTGATCCTCCAGGAAGGAAGAAAGCATTGTCTGTCTGGAACCCAAGACATCATGTGCCATTCCCATGCAGTAGAGGCACAACGGGTGTGGGTCCATCCATGGCATCTTCTGTCAGCACGTGACACATGATTTGAAGCCAGGAGTTGATTTTGCTTCTTTGTGTTCCATCTTCCATCACAAAAGCTTAAGCAGAACTGAAGAAAATAGCAAAGAATCAAATACTGAAGAAAAAACAACCAAGTTCACCAGTGGCTAACTTTAGGTCCTACTAAAACCAACTAAGTTAAAGAATGGCTCAACTTAGGTCCTACAATGCATAAAGCTGCAATAAAGGAGACCAAACTCTTGCAGCGGAAAGGAAAATCTGGCATCATGGGGTGGCGCCAGAGGATAAACCACCTGGGTGGTGGGAGGAGCTTAGCTTAAAGATGTTCTGATGAAATAGCACTTGTGGTGAAACTGCCATTGTGTGGATAAGTGAACTATACCCATGCCCCTAGAAAAACCTTTTCAAGAATATAGCTCCATGTTGCAACACGTACCAAACTTGGCTCCCAAAAATAAGTGTACCTCTAACTGAAAGGCACGTCTGCGTGGGTTTTGTAACCTTTTAGTATAAAGCAGGTACTGTCCCCAAAACAATGCTTTCTGTTTCTTAAAGTCTTTAAGAACCTTCTCCTTAAAAAAAAAAAAAAAAAAAAAAGATATAGAGGAAGGGAGCATTGTCTGGCACTGGCTGGAACCCATGACATGTGCCATCCCCATGCAGTAGAGGCACAACGGGCATGTATCTATCTATCTATATATCTCTCTCTATAAATAGGGGATACATGATGGGCAGGAGTGGGATGTGGAAAATATTCTCACTCCTGCAGAGTGAGCTGTGTATTCTCATGAGTGCCGAAGGCACGACTGAAAATACACAGCTCACGAGGCAGGAGTGAGAATATTTTCCATATGCCATGATCTGCCCATCATGTGTGCGATTTATACCACAGGGGTGAGAGCTGCAGAAACATTTTTTCCAAGTCTGTGTGTTTCCTGCTCATTGTGTGTGTGTGTGTGTGTGTGTGTGTTTCGAATGGACTGGGAGTCAGAAACACAGGTGAGTGTGTTTTGCAAAGCTAACTGTGTGAGTCAGAGGCTCAGTGAGAAAGATAAACTGCTGCAGATAGCACTGAGAAACAGAACCTATTAGTAAGAGACTCACTTAGAATTCAGGTTGTTTTGAAGCCGAGATCAGCACAGTAATGGGCTAGCAATGTTAGAAACACAATGGGACATAGGTGAGAGTCTTTTGCAAAGCTAATTGAGTAAGTTGCAGCTTCAGTGATAAAGAGAAACTTTTTCTGAAGCAGTTTCCTTTAGAATGCAAGCTGCAGTGCATTTATCCTCATTCTGGTGACATCAGCAGAGTATGGATAAATGTCGATATCCTCACTCTGCTGATGTCATCAGGATTTATCCTCACTGCAGTGGAAATAACAGGTTATCCTACTGAGAAAGCTCTCACTGTGGTATAAATATACACACACACACACATATATATATATATATACATACATACACACATATATATATATATACACACATATATGTACAGTATGTATGTATGTATAGACACATGTATATATACACACACACATACATATATATATATATAGTATGTATGTATGTATAGACACATGTATCACACACACACACACACACACACACACACACACACACACACACACACGCTTCTGTCTCATAGGATGCGGTAGCGCCTATAGCTAGGTTGAGCAGGAGGTTCTATGTTAAACCCCCGACTTTGTACCTTAATAGCTTTGGCAGCATTTAATAAAATTAGCTGAAATTTAGCATATCTTGTCGAGGAGGCAAGGTTTAAATCTGTGGAAAGTTTTGTGACAGCAGCTCCTGCGGTTTCTGAGATCCACGCATGTCATCTTCCTGTAGAGGTCTACTTTATTTTCCTACACTTAACATTGGATTTGGGTTTGCTCTCATGTACAGCCTACATGGAATGGAATTGTTTTCTGAAACTTTCAGGGTAGATGCGTGCTGTGCCAAGGTAGTACCTTTGTCAGGTTTCGTGAAAAAAAATATTAAACGGTTCCAGAGTTAAATGGATTTAAGTTTTTTTTTTCCTGTTCTGAGCATGCTCAGTAGGGTTTTGGGGATAATCTGATACGACACCACAAACTGTGTCAATACCATTTTTAAATTCTCATAACTTACTTCTCACAGCACCAATTTTTTTTTTGTGCTGTGAGAGCTCCAACCTTGCTTCCCCCACGAACTAAAAAACGAGACAAATACATAAAAATGGGGTCATTTTTTGAAATAAACATCCGAATCTCCCCGTTTAGCTAGATTCCGATATTTACATTTTTACAGTACTAGCCAAGAAATACCTGTTCTCTGCACCCCAAAATCCAGGGTGCCCAGCTTAGAAACACAGAAGTTGACGGCAGATAAGGACCACCAGGCACATCTAGTCTGCCCATTATTTCTACCTGGTTTATGTTGCCATACGCCTCTAAACATTGGCCTATTTTAATCTTACTCATCTGTATTATTTCCTTGTGCCTATCCCATGCTCTTTTGAAACCTTGCACTGTACTTGTCGAGAAGAGCTATTCATCCGCATTCTCAACATGAGAACAGCAGGACTTTCTTGAATGCTAAAGCCACAGCTAGAAGTTGTGCTGCCAGCTTCAGCTGAAGCAGTGAGCCAGCTCTCCACTGTTCTGTCTATCTAGCTTTCAAACTAATTAAAATGTCTCTTAAGTGGATGGGGTGCCCACCCCTGGGTACCACTTCTTTCTCTCCTCCTCACCGAAGATCACCTGCCTGCCCTTCCATTTATTTTTAAATATTAAATATAAGTGGACCAGGGTGTCCACCCCCAGTACCACTTCTCATGACCTCCTTGCTCTCCAGGCCACCCACCCCTGTTTGATAAAAAGCAGCCAGACACTGGGGTGCCTAATCCCCAGTGTCCAAATGTGATCTGAAATTAAAAAAAAAGTCCTTTTTATTTTTTTTTTAAACCTGTAAAAAAAGAAAACAGTCCCTTGCCTATCTAACCCACCACACACACCCCACCCAGCCGATGCAGATCTCCCACTCAACGCCCACAACCCCTCCACACATCCTAACTCATCTGAACATGTCCCATGGCATAGATCCACTCTCCAATCGAAGACAGTCTTGCTGCTGGAACTGCTGACTGCAATGTGAGAAAAATAAGGCAAGTGCAGTATAATGTATTTCAATGAGGGGTTGAACTTTTATTGATAAGTTTGTCAATACTGAAGACTGTTACACCAAATTTTCAACATGGCCTTTCTGAGACCCCACACCATGACCAACTGTGGTGGAATTACACAAATCTAGCTTGAAAGGCAATTTTGCGGTGGCTTTGCAAAAATCACCTTTTGAGTCAGATTTGAATATTTTCAATGCCCTTGTTCATGAGGTGGGGTCATAAGAAGGCCATGCTGAAAATTTGGGGTCAAAATATTCAAAAATGACAGATATAAGCATACATTGACATTTTTCTGCACTCGCTCATAAGGCCACTGATTTTCAGTTTTTACCGCAAAACCTAGTAAAATTCTGGAATCTGGACTGCCTATGTACGGGTAAAAAAACACAGGTTACTCACCGGTAACAGTAGTTCTAGGGAGTAGTATATGGTGTACATCCACACTTCTGGCAGATTCATCTCCTTTTAAATCTTTGGCAGGAAGGTCTTCAAGCTGGCTCCTCCCACCCACCCGGATGGTAACTCCCTCGGCATTGCCCAGTGACATCAGATCTTACCCACTGGAAGCAAGTTTAGTATGCCATTTGCCAAGGGAGGTCAGGTGGGTTGTGTGGATGTACACCATATACCACTCCTAGAACTACTGTAACAGGTGAGTAACTTGTTTTTCAAGGGAGGTGGATATGGTATACTATCCACACTCTGGTAGACTGCTAGCAGTTCTCCAGGGAGGCTGGGACAAGGCACACACACCCTACTTAGGGAACAGCGACTGGCGAACCAAGGCCTCAAATCCAGCATCCCAGTGTGACAACGTCAAAGTGGTAATGGGAAATAAATGAGTGAGCTGACATCCAGGTAGCAGCCCTGCAGGTCTCCTGGATAGGGACATCCCTGGAAGCACCCACCGAGGCAGCGGCATGTCTGGTGGAATGAGCCCTTAGCCCTGCTGTATAGCAGAGATTGATGCAGGATACAATCCATCTGCCAATCGTCCGCTTAGCTGTCTGTCTGCCAGGTGCGGCTTTAACGTGTGTGACAAATAGCTGGTGAACTTATCCCTGAACTCCAACCATGCGCTCCTTATAGTAGGCAAGCGTTTGCCTCAGGTCCAAAGTATGGAGCCTGTGCTTGGCCTCTGAGGTGTAGTTGGTGAAGAACACTGGGAGATTCATCACCTGATTAAGGTGAAACTCCAAGAAAACCTTCAATAGGAACTTTGGGTTGGGGCGAAAGACAGCCTTGTCCCTATCGAAGACCAGGTAAGGAGACTTCACCGAGTACTCCTGGAGCTCGTTGATCCTTATGGTGGAGGTGATGGCCACGAAGAAGGCAGTCTTCCACGTCAGGTGAGAGATGTCACACCTGTGCATCGGTTCAAATGGCTTGCCCATGAGCTTTGCCAACACCAGCAACAAGTCCCAAGGTGATGGTGGGTCATGCACTGGAGAGGAAATATGGTCAAAGCCTTTAAAAAGCACCAGACCACCTTCTCCTGCACCACTGACAACATATCAGCCCACGCCTGGTATGCAGAGATGGCTGCCAGGTGCACCTCAAGGTCATCGATCGAAAGCCCAACTGGGAGAGGGCCCAAAGGTAATAGAGAATGCTAGCTACTGAGCAAGATAAGGGGTCAAGCCCCTTGTCCTGGCACTAAATGGAGAACCTCTTCCATTTGAAGGCATAGTATTTTCAGGTCAACTCCTTCCGAGAAGCCTTGACCACAGTGAGGACATCATCTGAGAGACCCAAAGCCTGGAACTCTAGCCACTCAGGAACTAGGCTGTCAAGTGCAGGGATTGCCCTTCCCCTGACTGTATGACAGCAGGTCCTGGCATATGCCACCAGAGCCTACAGCTGAGGCTGAGGAGATCAGCGTACCAAAACTGGTGGGGCCCATGAAGAGCCACCAGGATCATCCATGCCTTGTCCCTCCTGGCTTTGAGCAGCACTACTGGATCAGCAGAAAAGGAGGAAAGGCATACAGTAGGCCCAGAGGCCTCAAGACAGCATCCCCCTGCAGCATTCCCTGTTGAGGGGGGTGAGTACAATTCAGCCTCAGCTTTGCATTCTCCCTGGAGGCAAAGAGATCCAACCAGAGGGGTGTTTCACTGGGAAAACAGACTGTGAACTACCTCCTGATGGAGAGACCATTCACGAGATGCCTCGCCCACCCAGCTGAAAGCATCTTCCAGCTGACTGGACACGCCGGCCACATTGATAGCCAGGAGATCGGTGTTCAGGCTGAGCACAAGGGTCCAGATGCGAAAAGCCTCCCTGCACAGAGGAATGGAGTGTGTTACACCCTATTTGATGAGGTAGTACATGGTCGTGATGTCTGTCTGGACCTGAACCTGAATGTTGTTGAGCAAAGGCCGTCAGCCGAACTGCTCAAAGCTTTAGCAGGTTGATAGGGCATCGGGACTTCCTCAGGGGTCCGGAGACCATGGACTCTGTTCCCTCAGGTGGATGCCCCAGCCCATCAGGGTGGCATCAGTCATGATGGTGACTGTCTACTCCAGGCAGACAAAGGGGGATTCCTCTCTACGGATGTTCCAGGACCAGCAACCACTGGAGAATGTCCCACATCCAATGGGTCACAGTGACTGGCTGGTCAATCTGGCCTTTGCACGGAGACCACTGACAGGCCAACTTCCACTGCAGGGAGCATATTCTCCACCAGACCACACTAAATCAGGCTGCCATGAATCCCAGGAGGCACAGGAAGTCCTGAGCAGGGCGCAACTGCCCAACCTGAAATGATCGGGCATAGGAGGAAAGAACCTCCACCCAGTCCGCCAGGAGCCACGCTCTGCAAGAGTTGAGCTCGGCCCAGATGAAATGCATCACCTGCAAAGGTATGAGCTCCAAACTAGCCTCGTTCACCAGAAGACAGAGGGCCAGGTCCCTGGACTGCTCCACCTCCTCCTTGGAGGGACCCACTATCAGCCATTCATCCAGGAAGGGATACACCTGGACCCCTCAATGTCTCAGGTAGGCTGCCACCACGCCTATGCACTTGGTTAAGACCCTGGGAGCCAAAGAGGCCAAAGGGCATGGCCTGGAACTAGCAGAGATTCCCTTCTGCTCGGAACCGAAGGAACCAGCAGTGGGACGTAGAGGTGGGAACATGGAAGAACGCATCCCAAAGATCTAGGGAGCAGAACCACATGTTCTGACGCAGGGATGGAATTATCTGAGAGAGTGACCATCCAAAAGATGTGCTACCAAAGGAATTTGTTCAGAGGTTGTGTAGATCTAAGATGGGGTGCCAACCCCCTGTCTGCTTTTTAACCAGAAAGTATCTGGAAACAAACCCCGGACTTACTGGAGGGTCTGGGACTTGAACCACTACCTCCTTCTGGAGCAGCTGGATGATAATAATAATAATAATAATAATAATTTTATTTATAAGTCGACTTTCAATTGCCAAGGCGCCGTACATAAATACAGATTAAAACAATACAAATCATTAAAAAATACAATTTTGTCAAAACAATTTTTACAATCAATATTCTAAAAACGCAGTAAGAACCAACATACTGTCAGCCCTATTGGGAAGACACCATGTCTTCCCAATGGGGCATGGGCTCGGCACGGAGGGTAAGCCTCAAACTTGACTAACCACTTTGAGGACCCACCTGTCCGTGGTGACAGAGGACCAGATAGAAAGGAATTAGTGAAGCCAGCCCCCCACGGGAGGACCCAGGGGAGACATTTCCTCAACACATCACTGGGCAAGACTGGGAGGCGGAGGAGGAGGGACCAGTAGAGGATGCAGCGGAGCCTCGACCACCTGATTTGCAGACGACCGAAGCCACTGACTTTTGTCGAGAGCGCCAAGCCAGGGCCTGCTGTCCAGCTGGGGGCTGGGACAGCTTGGCCGACAGGGGTCAAAGGGGCTTCTTTCTCTAAAGCTTGGAGCCCTTAGGATCCCTCTGGGAAAAGGTAAGAGAGTCCAGGGTGGCACTGGACTTCTCAACTCTAGTGAGGTGTCCTCCCACCCTCAGCCTGAACAAGTCAGTGTCCAGGAAGAGGGTATCTGCCAACTTGTGTTGGGCATCTGCAGTGAAGGCAGAAATCCACCACCAAGCCCTGCGGTGCATAGCCACTGCAGCAGCCAGAGACCAAGCACAGGAATCGCAGATGTCCATGGCCGTCTGGAGCTGCTGTTTGGCCACTGTTCAGCCCTGGTCCCGGACTTGCCTGACCGTGGTCTGTAAGTCAGCCAGGAGTCAGGGAAGCACCTCACCAAGAGTGCCCAGTAAGGCATGAGGCAAATGGGTCATCAGAAGAGTCAAACTCGCCTGTCGAAGGCCAAGAGAAGAGGCCGCATAGACCTTTTTAGCCATGTGATCCAATTTCTTGGATTCTTTGACAGGAGGTTTATTCACATCCCAGACATTGCCGGTATGACAAAAAAAACAAGTTGCCAACCAAACTCTCAGCCTAGGGATGTTCGATGTAACCAGACATGGACCCAGTAGGAACCGCATATTTCTGGACCATACGCGCAGTCATCGCAGGGCAGGAGACAGGGTGCTGCCAAAGCTCCAGAGCGAGGCCATGAATGGCCTCGGCGACCGGGAAGGCAACCCCCAGGAGTCACCTCGGTCGAGAATGTCAGTCAAGGGATATTTGGCCCATTTTTGGACAAGCTTCATCTGAATCCTGTTAGATTCTGAAATTAAATGAAGCACGCCCCCAAAAGAGGTTTGACCGTGCTCTATAGACAAATCCTCCCTGGATTCCAGGTCCACCAGACAAGAATGCAAGGGAGTCCTCAGACTAAGGATTCCCCCAAAAAAACAGCTGACTACCCAAATCTCCACTGACTCTATGGGGTCTATCAGGAGTAACAGTGAACGATAGCTGATGAGGAAGCCCGGGAGCAGTAGAGGCATCCTTAGGAGGGGGCCATCCTTCGGCTGTTCAGGAGGCAGCTCAACTCTGATGAGTGGGGAAGCAGGAACAGGCCAAGCCAGAGCAGGGTGGGGCCTCAGCGGCTGTAGCCAAGGAAGAGCCAGAATGGGGGCCGTAATTGGCTTAACCCCAGATAACATCAGCTTCTGCCACATTAGCTCTTCATAGCACTGGCCCATCTTGCATCGGAGCCTCTATCCACCCTCGGAGGAGGAAGAAGAGAAAGAATAGTGGCGGCGCTTGCCCAAGTGCTGAAAGCGAGAGTGCCAATGCCGGTGAGGGCTGCTTGACTGCAGGCTTCAAGATCTTGACCTCTACCTTGACCGCCAGGGAACTCAACAGTGAAAGAGAGGGAGCCAACGAAAGCTGAGACTCCTCTGAGGGAACGGGATCCTGAGGGTTTGGGACCAGGTCATCAGGAAGCTGGTCCGACCCACCCTGGGAGGTGACAGGCAGAACCAGAGTCCTAGACAGAAAAGTATCCACCTCATCCTGTGACAATTCGTTGACTAGCTTGAGAAAAATCTCACCAGGGTGGTCAACATGCATCTCTGCTGATGGGGAGACCATGGAGCCAGCAGCCTGGAATGAAAGACTGACCAAAGTCGAAACCTCCAAGGAAACGCAGGAATCTGAGGCCCAAGAGCACTCGCAATCCTACGACAGACGAGACCTTTTCTTAGTCTCTCTTTTTGAAGATAGTGGATTTTGTGCCCTTAGAGGGACCCAGCCCAAGGGTGGAAGAGACTGGCACAAATCCTGGAATGTCCCCGTAAAGGTGGCGACAAAGGAAAGCAGCACAAAAGCCTAAGCTGCAGAAGCATGTTCTGCGGCCTGAGCAGCCATCTTCTCAAAGGCTGCAAGTTCTTCAGTGGACCCTGCAGCCACAGAGACCACCTGGTGGGTGTCTTTCGAACAAACGGGAGGGTCTTGTTCATCTGGGCCCCCAAGAAGAAAACGATCATGCCGGTCTCCCAAAGTAGTCAGATGGAAAGTGCGACAAAGGCCACAAAGCCTGGGAATCATGCTCATGGCCCAGGCAATAGATATTTGAGGTGGGGGGGGGGGTCCATCCAGGACATCTGCTCATAATCACACCATTTTAAACCGGGCGCTGACTTCGAGTCGTCCATACCGATGGTAAGGAGTTTCGGAACCAAATTTGAAATGAATTTGAAGATGTAGTTTGTTTTGAAAGCAAAGGGCCTACACAAACTCAGAGCGCTATGAAGAGAACCTTCTTCCAGCGGAAAGGAAGATCTGATGTCATGGGGCAGTGCCGAGGGAGTTACCACCCGAGTGGGTGGGAGGAGCCAGTTTTAGGACCTTCCAACCAGAGATTTAAAGGGAAAGTAATCTGCCAGAAGTGTGACTAGTACACCATATCCATGTTCCCTACAACAAAGAATTTCACGGAATTTGGCATTTTAGATCAGTAAATTTGCAGAACTTGTATTTTTCTTATAATTGCTTCTTGTACTATTTTCAATTTGCTTCATTTAATTCTCTGTATATTGAGCCTGTTTTTATTTTGAAAATGTATACACATACTAAAAGAATGACAGAATTCCAGGGAAATCCAGAAATTAGACTTACAATCACAAGTGCGATTGCTGGAATTTCACATCCTGAAAACGGAATTTCATTATTTTAATCACCGTAAATGAATGGCCTTATAACTGTGGTCATTTTAAATATTTTAATCCCAAATGTTAAACAGCCATTTTTTCACACCACCTCGTGAACGTGATTCTGGGCAAAATCTATTTTGCACCTGTGGCACAAAATACAGGATACTCACCTGTAACAGGAGTTCTAGGAATGGTATATGTTGTTCATCCACACTATCTGGCAGGTTCCTTGCCGCTTTAAATCTTGCCGGAAGGTCTTCAAGCTGGCTCCTCCCATCCACCCGGGTGGTAAAACTCTCGGCTCCGCCCCATGACGCCAGATCTGGCCCGCTGGAAGCTCAGGTTGTGCGTCAAAGCCGGGGAGGTCGGGTGGGTCGTGTGGATGAACAACATATACCATTCCTAGAACTCCTGTTACAGGTGAGTAACCTGTATTTCTAGGGACATGGATATGTTGTTCATCCACACTATCTGGCAAACTCCTAGCAGTTCTCCGGGAGGAGGGAGGCAAGGCGCACACCCCCTTATATTTACTTGGGAAATAAGGACTGGAGAACCAAGGCCGCAAAACCAGCATCCCGGCGTGACTCAAGATCGATGTGGTAGTGGGTAATGAAGGTGTTTGCTGACTTCCAGGTAGCAGCCCTGCAGATTTCCTGGATAGGGACGTCCCTGGAAGCAGCCACCGATGCAGCAGTATGGCAGGTAGAATGAGCTCTTATCCTCTGGGAGGCTCCATGCCCGCCAACTCATAGCAGAGATCTATGCAGGAGGTGACCCATCTGCTTATCGTCCGCTTGGCTGCAGGCCTGCCAGGCACCGGCTTCAGCGTGGGTGACAAACAGCTGGCGAACCTCTCTAAATCAACCGTGCGCTCCTTGTAATGGTAGGCGCCTTCTAGGGGTCAAAGTATGGAGCCTATATTCGGCCTCCGAGGTGTGATTGGGGTAGAACACGGCAGAGTCAACACCTGGTTAAGGTGAAACTCCGACACCACCTTCGGAAGGAATTTTGGGTGGGGGGCGAGGACAACCTTGTCCCTGTGAAAGACCAGGTAAGGAGACTCGATGCTCAGCGCCTGGAGTTCTCCCATCCTTCTGGCTGACGTGATAGCCACCAAGAAGGCGTGTCTTCCACGACAGGTGGGGAGACACACACCTGTGCATTGTCAATGGCTTGCCCATGAGCTTTTGCTAGTACTAGCAGTAAATCCCACTTGAGGTGGGAGTTCCTGCACTGGAGGGAAATGTGATCAAGGCCTTTGAAGAAGCGCCCACCACCTTCTCCTGCACTACTGACTGCTGACCGCCCGCGCCCGCAAGCAGAGAGATGGCTGCCAGGTGCACCTTTAGGTCGCTGACCTAAGCCCTTGACTAGATAGGGACCATAGATAGTCCAAAATGCTGGCCACAGAACAAGAGGAAGGGTCCAAGCCCTTACTCCAACACCAAATGGAGAATCTCTTCCATTTGAAGGCGAGCATTTTCTGGTCGACTTCACGGGACGCCCAACGACGCTGAGGACCTCCGCCGGAGACCCAAGGCCTGGAACTCTAGCCGCCAGGAACCAGGCCGCCAGGTGCAGGGATTGAAGGTCCGGATGGAACACCTTCCCTGATTGACTGAGAGCAGGTCCGGGCGAGCTGGAAGCTGCCTCGAACCTGGAGCTGAGGCTGAGGAGATCTGGATACCAGAACTGGCGGGGCCAGTCTGGGGCTACCAGAATCACCTGCGCCTTGTCCCTCCTTGCCTTGAGAAGCACCTTGTGGATCAAGGGAAATGGGGAAAGGCGTAGAAGAGGCCTGGGGTCCACAGCCTCGAGAAGGCATCCCCCTGCAGCGAGCCCTGCTGAAGGGGGCGGGCATGAAACAGCCTCAGCTTCGCGTTCTCCCTGGAGGCAAACAGGTCCACCTGAGGTGTGCCCCAGTGGGAGAACAGATCTTGTACTACCTCCGGCAGGAGAGACCACTGCATGGCGCAGCCCTATCCGCCCAGGGCATCGGCCAGGGTGTTGGAGGCCCTGCCACATGAATGGCTAGGGACCGCCTCCAGGCTGTGCACAAGTGACCAGATGGAGAGAGCCTTTGCATAGAAGCATGGAGCGCGGCCCCGCCCTGGCTGTTTAGGTAGTACATGGTCGCGGTATTGTCCGCCTGACTCGGACCACTTGACCCCGGAGAAACGGAGCAAAGGCGGTGAGAGCTAGGCGGACCGCCCGGAGCTCCAGCAGGTTGATGTGGCATCGGGACTCCCACGGGGACCAGAGGCCGTGCACTCGGTGTTCCCCCAGATGGGCACCCCAACCCATCAAAGAGGCGTCGGTCGATAGAGAGACCGTCGGCTCAGGGCGGACAAATGGGATGCCCTCATGCAGATGAGATGGAACGGTCCACCACTGGAGAGCGTTCCACATCTCCTGGGTCGTCATCACAAGCTGGTCCAAGGGATCGCAGCATTGTGACCACTGGCTGGCCAGTCCCCACTGAAGGGGGCGCATGTGCCAACGTGCCCAACGGACTACGCTGGTACAGGCTGCCATGAGACCCAGGAGGTGCAGGAAGTCCCGGGCAGGGCACAATTGCCCAACCAGAAATGACTGGGCAAAGGAGGTAAGAACCTCGGCCCTGTCCGCCGGGAGCCGTGCTCTGGCTCGTAGAGAGTCGAGCTCTGCCCCGATGAACAGTATCACCTGCTTCGGCTCGAGTTCCGATTTGGCCTCGCTGATAAGGAGGCTGACCTGAGAGCAAACCTGGAGGGCCAGATCTCTGGACCGCTCCACCTCCTGTCTGGAGGGGGCTGCTATCAGCCAATTGTCCAGGTAAGGGTACACCCGAACCCCTCGGCGCCGCAGGAATGCTGTCACCATTGCCATGCATTTGGTGAAGACCCTGGGAGCTAGAGAAAGGCCGAAGGGCATGGCTTGGAACTCGAATAGGGATCCCTCCGCTCGGAAGCGGAGGAACCTCCGGTGAGACGGACGGATAGGGACGTGAAAAAACGCCTTGAAAGTCCAGAGAGCAAAACCACACGCCGTGTTCCAGAGATGGTATTATCTGAGTCAGAGTGACCATTCTGAAGGTTCGAGACCTTAGGAACTTGTTTAGGTCGTGTAGGTCGAGAATGGGGCGCCAGCCCCCCGTCCGTTTCGGGACCAGGAAATACCTGGACACAAACCCTGGTCTAAGGAGGGTCCTCCACCTCTCTATCACCTCCTTCTGGAGAGGAGATCGATGTCGGCTCGGCGAGCGCTAGTGAGGCTGGGACCGAAGCTGAGTGCGACGGCTCTGTAGGGCGGTGCCCATCGAACTCTAGAGGCAGGCCTCTTCCCACCACCTCCAGGACCCACTTGTCCGTGGTAACAGCGGACCAGACGGAAAGGAAGTGCCGGAGCCGTCCCCCCACGGGGAACCAGGGGTGAGGCGACTGGGATGGGGGCGACACCCCTCAGCCCATCACTGAGCAGGCTTGGAGGAAGGACCAGCCGAGGGACCTCCTGGGCCTTTTCCTCCTTGCTTCCTATTGGAGGAAGCCGATGGCTTGGTTTTGGGGTACCAAGGTCGAGCCTGCTGGCCCTGACGTTGCTGGGCCGGGCACGCCGCGGGCACAGAAGGGCAAAAGGGCTTAGGCTAAGGCTTATGGCCTTTGTCCTTCTGCGCGGAAGAGACCGAGTCCAAGGTGGCATTGGACTTTTCGATCCTCTGGAGGTGACCTTCCACTCCAGGGCTGAAGAGGTCAGTCCCCAGAAAGGGAACATCCGCCAATTTGTGCTGGGTATCCGAGGTGAAGGTGGATATCCTCAGCCAAGCCCGCCGACGCATGGCCACTGCGGTCGCCACTGATCTAGCACAAGAGTCTCCGATGTCGAGAGCAGTCTGGAGCTGCTGCTTTGCCACTGCCCTGCCCTGATCCCACACCTGCTTGACCGTGGTCTGCAGGTCCGCGGGAAGATGGGGGAACGACCTCATCCAGGGAGCTCAACAGGGCATGGGAGAAGTGTGCCATCAGGACAGCCAAACTGGCCTGACGAAGGCCGAGAGATGATGCAGCATAGACTTTCCGCCCAGCATAATCCAATTTCTTGGATTCCTTGTCGGGTGGTTTGTCCACGTCCCTGGCGTTCCCGGCGCACCGGAAAACGCTGTCGGTAACCAGCCCCTCGGCAGAGGGGTGTTCCGAGAAACCGGACAGGGAACTGGTAGGGACCGCGTACTTCCTAGCCATCCTGGCTGAAGGCGCAGGGCAGGAAGCCGGACGCTGCCATAGTTCCAAGGCCGGACCAACAATGGCTTCGGCCACCGGAAAGGCCTTCGTCGGAGATCCCCTCGGTCCAGAATCTCCGTGAGGGGATATCTGGCCCGTTTGGAAACTGGTTCGAGCTTCATCCCGGTGGACTCCGAGATGAGTCGAAGTAGGCCAAGAAAGGACGAAGGGCTATCATCCACTGACTGCCCCCCTGAGGACTCCAAGTCCATCCGCCTGGAGAACAAGGAGGAGTCATCTTCAGACCCCAACGAGTCTTCGAAGAGCTGCCTCGAGCCTGAGACACCCTCCACCTGCCAAGGTTTATCGGGAGTGAGAGTGACCGACAGCCTATGGGGCAGCCCCTGAGCCGACCGAGAACTCTTGGTCGGAGCCCCAACTAACGGCTGAGGAGGCGGCAGTTCCACCACAATTGGTGGGGCAGCAGTAATAGGCCGAACAACCGGCCTGGGAACAGGCTCCTCGACCACCGCGAGGGGTTGTTTCGGCCGCTCCGGTAACAGCCACTTAATGGCGGTGAAGGCGACTGGGTCGACATTCCCGACCAACAGAAGCTGTTGCTACATAAGCTTTCATATTTCGGCGCAGCTTGCGTCAAGCCTCCTCGTCCGAGGAGGAGGAAGAAGAGGAAGAGCGGCGGCGCATCACCGCAGTGCCGAGACCGCCTATGACGGCGGGATCGGCTGGACCGCGAGGAGGTCCGAGACCGAGAATCTCAGCTAGGCCGAGGTCGGCGCGCCGGGGTACCGAGGATCGGTACACCTTCGCTCAGATGATTGCACCGACGGCCCGGAACCGGAGGCACAGTCGAGCCGACGGGATCTCAACTGCTGGGGAACCGGGAGAGGGAATATCAGCTTACCAGTCGACAACTCGTCTAACGGGTCGAGAAAATCTCGACCAAGGTTGCCGAGTCTCGGTCAACTGGCCTGACGGGACGCCGTGGAAGCCAATGGCCGAACTGAAGGGTCGGATCAAGTCGACTGTTGACCAGGGAGGGAGATCTTCCGCCCCAAGAGCGCCAACGATGGGACTTACCTTACTCTTTTTTGACCGGGAAAACGGTCCAGAAGAGGTTGGACCCTCGCCCTTAGTCGAGAGGGTCAAGCAAAGCTCCTTAAAAGAAGCCGAGTATGAGGCGCCGAGCGAGAGTGGGACGAATGCCACGGCCGAAGATGGAGCGGCCTGCGCCGCCTCCTCTTCGAGGGCAATCATCTGCTTGAGCTGTTCCGCAGAGCTCGCAGCCGCGGACACCGCCAATCGGGCCTCCTTCGACTTGACCGAGGGAATCTTCTCGGGCGCCTAACTGCAACGGGCAGCACGATCCTCGAGGACATAGACCGAAAAGGAAGAGCACAGGTCACAAGCCCGCGGTTCGTGCTCAAGGCCTAGGCAGTAGACGCACATGGAGTCTCGAGTCTGTCCGAGACATTTGACTGCAGGGGCATCTCCGAAATCCAGGAGTCGATGGCGTATCGCAGCCGCGGGAGAAGAAGACCAAAGTGTTTTGGTAAATTTGAAACGAGTTTCAAAGTTTTGGAGAGTTAGGCACCAAATCTTAATCGCAGAGCGTTAAGGAGAGAACCTGAGCTTCCAAGCGGTAAGGAAGATCTGGCGTCATGGGGCGGAGCTGAGAGTTTTACCACCCGGGTGAGTGGGAGGAGCCAGCTTGAAGACCTTCCGGCAAGATTTAAAGCGGCAAGGAACCTGCCAGATAGTGTGGATGAACAACATATCCATGTCCCTAGAAATGATGTTTCAGTGGTGGGGGGGGGTTGAACATTTTCACCTACCAAGCTCATGATGTGGGGGTTATTAGAAGGCTATGCTTGAAAATTTGGTGTACAAATATGGTACAATGCACAGGTTATGAGTGAACGTTGCAGCATCTCAATGTTCACTCATAACTTTGCTAGTTTTCAATATTTTGACATCAAATTTCAACATAGCCATTTTTCCACACTACCTCAAACATGACAGGTGCCATTTTTCAAATCCTGGATGAGCCATGTTTTCACACCACTGGTGCGAAATGACATTTTGGCTAACACGCTATAAACACTACAAGTCATGTTTATAAGGGGTGTCATAAAAGAAAAAGTTACTTACTACAGTAACCTTGTTTCTCCCAGGGATACTTCAATATTCATAACTCCTCTGCAGTGTGCCTTTAAGCCAGATCTGCCCAGAGATGGAATGTTATGCAAATGATGGAATCACTGGCATGAGCCACTTTTTCAAATGTGGCCACCTATCAACTGCCTACATTCTAACCCTCAGATTTCGTGGACACCTGGAAAGACAGGGCCCAAAAGATTTATAAACCATTAAAAACTTGTAATTCCCACAACCAGCCTCCAACTGGAGGAAAACATTTTTAAATATATTCATAACACCATCTCCAATAATTATCTGAGGAGAAAAAACACTGAAACTAGTTCTAATAAAGGCCAGAATGTTGCATACATACCCTAAGGTACAGCATGAAATGCAGAGATCACTGGTTCTGGTAGGGGAGGCAGGGTGGGAGAGTTACGAATATTGTGGAGTATCCCCTGGGAGAAATAAGGTTACTATAAGTAACTTTTTCTTCTCACCCCAGGAATGCTCCAATATTTCTAACTCTCCTGCAGACTAAGAAGCAGTACCTTTGGAGGCAGGAACAGAACCTATTTTGGAAGCGAGCTCTGCAAGACAGCTGTACCAAACCTGGCATCAGCCCTAGCCTGCATATCCAGACAGTAATGTTTGGCAAATGTGTGAACTGTCCTCCAGGTAGCTGCTTTACAGATATCCAGCAAAGGGACATCCCTAGCAGCTGCCAGTGTGGCAGCTGTCCCTCTTGTGGAGTGGGCTCTGAGCCCTGCTGGGGCTTCTTTGCCTGCTTTAGAACAACAGAATTGAATATACCGAACAATCCGGTGAGAAATGGACCTTTTAGATGCTGGATTACCCTTTCCCACATCCCCATAAGTGAGGAAAAGTTGTCTCTTGTCCTGCCTGTGGGGTTTAGTAGCTGTCATGTTGGCTCAGAGCTCGACATCATGACTATGCAGTCAACGTTCACCAAAAGAAGAATGCTCAGTGAAAAACACTGGCAGAGTAATAGTTTGATTTAGATGAAAGTCTGAAACCACCTTGGGAAGGAATTTCCTATTAGTTTTAAGGACACCTTTATCCCTGTGAAAGAAGATGTAGTCCTGCTCAATGCATAGGGCCTGAAGTTCACCGATTCATCTGGCTGAAGTGATGGCTACCAAAAATACTGTTTTCCATATAACATACTTCAGAGGTACTGAAGATATGGGCTCAAATGGGTGACCCATGAGCTTAGCAATAAAATGTAGAGACCCCATGCTGGGACTGGTTCTCTGATCGGTGGGTGCAAGTGGGAAAGACCCTTAAAGGACCTTTTAAAAATAGGGTTTGATGCCAAGGAAGTAGTCTTACCTGCTGAGGTATAAGCAAAAACTGAAGCTAAATGGATTTTCAGTGTAGAGGGCTGCAATTCCAAAGAGCGCAAGTAAACCAGATAGTCCAGCACAAGTGGCACTCCTGCCTGTGCTGGCACTATGTGTTTGGTGGAACACCAAATAAAAAACCTTTTTCCATTTTGCAGCTCAGGTTTTCTTAATATAGGGTTTCTTATACTCCCTTAAAACATCCATGACCCCCTCAAAGAGGTGTAAGCCACAGTATTCAAAGTCCTCAAGAGCCAGGCTTTGAGCCTGAGGGACTTGAGGTTCGGGTATAGGAGCCTCCCCTGATTGGAGGTCAGCAGATTGTGCCTCCCGGGAAGGTGTATTGGTTTGTCCACCGACATGGAGAGCAGTAGGGAATACCATGGTTGTCTGGCCCAGTCTGGGGCTATCAGTATCACTGTGACTGACTAAAGCCTGAGCTTGAGCAGTACCCTGTACACCAGAGGAAATGGAGGGAAGGCATACAGGTACTTCCCTGACCAATCCAGAATGAAAGCATCCAGGGGGACTGAGCCCACTGCTGGAGACCTGCAACAGTAATGCGGGAGGCGGTGACCCTGGTGAGAGGCAAAGAGATCCATCTCCCACCCCCATCCCACTCCCACCCCACCTTCTGAATATGGTTTGCACCACCTGCCTGTTCAGGGACCATTTGTGATGGGCTTGGCTGATTCGACTTAGGGCACCTGCCAAAACACTGTCCTTGCCTGACAGATGAATGGCCTGTAGAGAGACTCCTAGGGATTAAGCCAGGGTCCAGATTCGCATTGCTTCTGTGCAAAGAAGACTTGATCTTGTCCCCCCCCCTTGCTTGTTTATGTAATACATGGTGGTGGTATTTTTTGTTCTGACTTGTACCACCTTCCCCTGTATCAGTGGTGTGAAAACTTGCATTGCCGGAAACATTGCCCTGAGCTCCAACCGATTGATATGTAGGAGAGACACTGCACTTGACCAAGTGCGCTGGGTAGTGTGCTCTGCCAGATGGGCACCCAATTCCAACAGGGACGCATCTGTTGTGAGAATTACTGAAGGAAGCTCCTTTTGGAAGGGGACCCCTTCTCTCAGGTTGGCTTACTCCTTCCACCACTGGAGGGCCTGGATGAACATTTTCGTTACTGAGACCAAATTTGAGAGGGGATCTTTTCTTTGAGATCAATGAGCTCTTAGGTGGAATTAAATGTCTCATCTGAAACCTCAAACCCATGACAGTGCCTGTGGCAGCTGCCATGTGCCCCAGTAGTTGAAAAAACTGCCTTGTGGTTCTTGGCACATTCAGCTTGAAAAAACCTGCTATTTGCAAGATGCTTTTTACCCTATCCAGGGGTAGGAAAGCTCTACCCTCTGTGGTATTTAGTTCCGTTTCTATGAATTGCAGGACTTGTGTGGGAACAAGAACTGACTTTTCTAAGTTTAGCAAGAACCCCAAGGACTCCAGGAGCTGCAGGGTGAACTGCAAGTGCTCCCTTAACTGCTGTGGAGGCCTTCCCACCACTCACCAGTCATCCAGATAGGGAAACACTGACACCTTGCCTTCGCAAGTGTCCCATCACTACTGCCAGACACTTTGTGAACACCCTTGGAGCTGAGGTGAGACCGAATGGCAGGGCTGAGAACTGACAAGTCACCTGAAGGGAGTCTGAATCCGAAATACTTTCTGTGAGACTCCCTTATGGGGATGTGGAAATAAACATCTTTTAGGTCCAGGGATGCCAGCCAGTCTCCTTTCTAGATTACTGGCAAAATCAGAGACAGTGTCACCATTTTGAATTTTGGTTTTGTTACATGCCTGCTGAGGACTCTTAGGTCTAAGATAGGTCGCAACTCCCCATTTTTCTTTGGTGTAAGGAAGTATCTTGTGTAAAGCTCTTTTGCCCTGTGCTGTAGAGGCCCTGGTTCCACTGCTTTTAACAGCAGCAGTTTCTGAACCTCCTTTTTCAACAGCTTTTTCTCCATGATGGAAGCTGGCTTGAAGATTCTTGTTCTTAGAGAGGGGAAGGACTTGAAGTTTAGAGACAGTCCCTGACCCACTATCTCCAGAATCCACTTGTATGTGGTGATATTTTTCCAGGCCTGGAAATAATGGGTCAGCCTACTCCCTACTGGAAGAGGGAGGGAGGGAGGGAGGCCTGGGAGAACAAGTCAGGGATCCTGCTTGGCTTGGGGCTGAGAGTGGGAGCCAAGCCTGACACCCTTCCAACCCCTAACTCTAAAATACCCTTGTTGGGGGTACTGAGGCACCTGAGGTACTGCCATGACCTGGTAAAAAGGCCTGGTGTGAAACTGTCTGCCCCTGCCTCCCCTATTGTGGGGCATTGTGGAGGAAATGGTCTTCTCTTTGGATGAATTGCTCCTATAGGTGGTTTTATATTCATCGACCATTTTCATGTAGGCCTTTGTATGACTCCCAAAAAGAGAGTTACCTTCCATAGGAAAATCCAGAGCCTTATTCCGAGCGTCCTGTGTGAGGTCTGTGGACCACAACCATGCAAACCTCCTTTGAGCAATGGTACTGGCCCATCCACCCGGCAGCAGTGTCGCTGGCATCTGCTGCCATCTGAAACTGGTATTTGGCAGCTTCCATGCCAAACCTAGCAGTTACAGCTAAATCTGCAGATAAGGACAGAGGAATTTTATCAGCCATGGCCAGCACAGATTGCCAGAGAGACTTCTGGTACTGCGCTGCATAGGCCTGAAAGTTAGCCTGCCTGATGGTCAAAGAGGCTGACAAATGACCTTTCTTGGCCATACTATCCATTTTGCGCGAGTTCTCTCTGGGGGGTAAGAGGCCAGAGGGATTTTTGCCTTGTCACAGGCAGCAGCTTGCACCACCCACTGGTGGTCAGGGTGTGAATACAGAAATGCTGCCCCTTCCCTGTCAAGCTGGTATTTTTTATCCAACCTTTCATCTAAAAGGAGGGACAGACCCAGGTGTCTGAAGGAGCCTGAGAGCATCCCTTTTAAAGAATTTGTTAATAGGGAGCAACATCTGCTTGTTGGGAGTTAAACCCATCATTTCAAGGTACTCGGCTTCCTCCTCATCTTCTATCACTTCTGTGGTAGAGATGTCCAAAGCATCAACAATTTTCCTGAAGAATAGTCTTCAGAAGACCTGGCAGCAGAGCCAAACTCCTGCTCAGGGAATACCTCAGACTCTATAGGCTCCTCTTCCTCTTCCTCCTCACCATAATTATCCCTTTCTGGTACGGAAGATTGAATGGGGCCAGTAGGGGTCTGAAATGGGGGCTGTGGATCAGCAGGCAGCAGACCTTGCAAGGCTTGCAGAATTTTAAAGCTTGTGCTATTTCCAGAGGAGAAGGCACAGTAGGCGGCACCACAGAAGTCCCTGTAGGCTGACCGGCAGGGGGTTTAGTGTGCTTTGCCTTTAACTTTTTTGCTGGAACCGGGGAGCTAAACAATTCAGCAATTCTTTTTGAACCCATATCGGGGTAGAAGTAATGGGAACTGTGGTTTCACCCACAGCCGCAGAGGGTATCAGCTGGTCAGAGCCAGAGGGACCCTTTGGAAGAGGTACCTCCTTTTTTTAACCTTTCCAGACACTTTTCCAAGCGTCTTTTCAGGAAAAGTTTTGCATACCTCACAATCTGCATTCAAATGGTCAAAACCAAGGCAGATGACACGAGAACTGTGCTCATCTGCCTTGGCAAAGACCTCACACCACACTGTGCAGTTTTTAAAACCGGGTTCACCGGTCCTTTTCTTGTTTTTTTCTGACAGTGGATGAAAAACCACAACCGCAATAAAATAAGCAATTTAAAGAATTTTAAAGAAGTTTTTAAACCAAATCTATCGGCTGCGATCGGTTCAGGAACCTAGTGGAACCAGGAACCGAAGAAAAAAAGGAACTTGGATTAGCGGTTCAGTAACCGTAATAGCAGTTACACAAATGAATTAAATTTAAACTTTTAAATGTAAAATAACAGTAAACTAGGGGAAGAAACCCTGCTAAAGTGAAAAAATGCCTCGGTTTCTCACCAGTTATACCGAACAGAGAAAAACAACGCAATTTAACTAAAACTACTAACGGTTAACAAAATAAACACTAGCTAAGGGCAGCAGTTGAAAATAAAAGAAAATTATACTCAAGTTTTTGGTTTTTTTTTCTAGCTTTTTGTGACGAGATGTTGAGGAGAAGACCTCCAAGCATCTAGTCTTGACAGGCGGAAAGAGAAATCTGAGGGTTAGAATGTAGGCAATTGATAGGTGGCAGCATTTGGAATAGTGGCTCATGCCAATGATTCCATCATTTGCATAACGTTCTATCTCTGGGCAGATCTGGCTTAAAGGCACACTGCAGAAGAGTTAGGAATATTGGAGTATTCCTGGTGTGAGAATGACTATCTTAAAAATTTGGGGTCAAAATAAAATATAATATACATCATTAAGAAACTGTGTGCAGTGCCATTCTTGACTCCAGCGGGTATGCTTTGTGATCCAGTGACTGAGCGGAGATTGGGGGCAAGCTCAGTGGAACAGCTGGATGGGGTTAGGATAAGGGGATGGCGATGTTATGCAACAACCCCCACAGCCAGGGAATGAAAGTTGTAGGGTTGTCCGCACAGGTCTGGGTAGCATACAGTGAAGAAAACTGTCCACTTGGCATAGGGCCCTGCACATCTGCACCCATGGGAGGCAGAGGGCCCTGTGCACTGGCTGACAGATGGATTCTTTACCCTGCGAGTCTGTATCTGCATCCACACGGAAGCACAGGGACCAGAGGGCCCTGCATTTCCACAACCTGCCAGACAGACCCCTGAATTCTCGACATACTTCACTGCACTTCTGTAGGCGGATGAAGTCTTCCCTAGGCGCAAGACCCAAATGGCCCTGTGCATCTGCATTGGATAAAATTCTACTATCTCAAAAAGAAAGAAAGGAAATTCTTTGCAAAAAACATTGTTAATGCATCAGTTATGGTTCAACGTAACACCACAAAAATAGGAAAATATGGTGTTAGGTTTTCTAACCCTAACTCCCCACCCCCAAGCAAAAAAAAGTAAAAAAACATTAGGGTTTTGGGTCTCCGGAGTCTTGGCGAATCAGTGGTGGGATCTTCCTCAAGGTCAGACATGACCTTTCTTCACTCAGGGCCCTGTGTGAAGAAAGCTACAACAGAGTATGTTGGCAACACATACCTGTCAAACTTTGAAGAGTATCACTATAAGGCGCTGGCTTGCAGCTGCACCAAGCCTGGACAGGAGGCCAGCAGGCTGAGGTGTGTGCATTAGGGTTGACAACCCCAAGGAAGATCCCACCACCAGTCGCCAAGACTCCTGAGACCCAAAACCCTAATTTTTTTCCTTTTGCTGCTTGGGGCGCGGGGGTAAGGTTGGAAACCCTTACACCACTTTTCCCCTACTTTTGTGGTGTTAAGTTGAACCCTAAGTGGTGCATTAACAAAGTTTTTCTTTTCCAAGGAATATATAAGCAGGTCAGGTCATAGCTTTTTCTACTGCATCAGTTACACTGGTTAGCAATATTTCAGTCTTATTCAGAGTATTCCAGCCATGTAAACACAAATACAGGGGCGGTATTCTGAACACTAGTATTCAGATTAATACAGCTGAGATATTCCAGTAGTATTCAGAATGCTAGTGCCATACTGAGTCATGTAATCACAGCAAGTTCAGTATTCTGAATAAGCACTGTAAAAAGGCCTCCAGTAATTAAGAAATAGTGTACCGTAAAGGAGCATGCCCACAGTCACATTGCAGTAAGGCACCCCGGTGCGTTTGCACTTCGTATCGCCAGGTGGCAAATGCGCATTCAGCTCACCTGCCTCCCTTCCTGGAGGCTGGTTGTGTGTGAGCAGACATCACTGAAAAACCCCGCCAGCCTACAGTGGTGATCAGAGTCAAGGTATTAGGCATGGCAAACCGCTCCACAGCCACAGCACTATCGGGCCAGCGAATCATTTTTAGTCCTATACAGTACTCCAAGAGAAAGTTATAAAAGCAACACAGTTCTTTCTTCTTGATTTTAGGCTTTACAAACCTCTCATCATTCTCAGGCAGAGTTTTCTAACTTTTTACAGGTCACACTTACAGCATCAAAATCAGCAGCCCAGTTGAGTCTGTACAGCATTTGATGCAATTCAACTTTCTTCACATTTAGATGCAATTAGACCTTTTTCGGCATGGGGGTACAAGAATCAAAACATAATCATCTCTTCCTATTCCAAGTTATGAAATGCAGTTCAAGGGTCAGCATAGTGGTAGTGCTATGGCATGCCACTTTGGCAACCTAGGTTCAGGAGTGAACTGGAGTCCCAGTGGGAGAGGATCGAGCATCCAAAGGACTGCCCGCCTTCTCCTGGGGAGGCTAGGTCATGCTTCCTGCAGCACGCCCGAGACCCAGGAAAGCTGACAAGACACAAAGTGTCAATGAACACCAACAGAGAGGGAGAAAATAGTAAGACAAATCACTCTGCCTGTGTGGGATGAAGATGGCCCCCCCAAGGCCTGGTACCACTGATCAAACAACCTCACCAGATCCAGCTTCGGTTGGGGGCAGACGTGCAAAGCAAGTCATGGGGGCACAAGGGGGGTAAGATCCGGAGATTGGGCTGGGAAGGGCTGTCAAGATAGCAAGGGGAGATCACTCAAAAGAAAAAATATAATGAAATGCAGTCAAAGTCCACAATAAAAAAGTTAACCCAGTGGTGTCCGAATGTGAAAGAGTTTGGTCGAGTCAGAGGTAATAACCTCTTACACTGTATTGCTGGACAGTTATTCAAGTGCACATTCTATTAGTACCATTATTAACATTATATTTTTGATAAAATAATTACCTCCTCTCACAAATCCATTTGTAGCTATAGCTGAAGTGGACAGTCCTGTGATAGTTGTGACAACAGTAGCCATTCCAACTATTAAAACAGCAAGACCTTGGGGGACAAAAAAAAAACAGTAAAAAAAAAACCAACCCAAAAATAAAGACTATTATCTCTTCTCCGGCTCTCAACAGGCAAATATTGCCTATAAAGTTAATGCAACAGTCTTACAACATCACAATGTAAAGAAAATTACATCAGTTAATTATCAACCAATACCCACACTGCATTAAAATAAGCACTGAACCCTTGAGTGTATTGTACTTTCCCAGACTTCAGAGTCACAATCAACCATTTACTTATTTTTACCCAGGAAAGGTGCACAGAGCTGCAGATAGCTCAAGTTCGTACATCCTAGAAGAGAGGGGCAGGAAACAAAGAATACAAAAACCACAGTACTGCACAGAACAAGGAATATCAATGGTTTACAATCAACACCACAATATGTCTATTGCAGAGAATAACAAATTCGATAAAATAATACAGAAAGTAACTGACAGACCAATCAAAAGTGTTCATTTTAAACAGCAGTGATAAAAATCACACTAAACATACTGCACAACAGCACTTAGCAATCTTGTAATTAGATACCATCGGGGCAGTCTCCCATGGTACCTTAGTGCTATGAACTGCACGTGATCTAATGTCATAATTACAGGATAAGTACATTTATCCACAGCAAATCGCATTACAGAACTATAACAAAACAGTGAGAAAAGTTGCACATACCTATCCCAGCCTGTCCCACGACCCAAGACAGTCGGATGAATAGCATCACACCCCAGATATTCAAAATACATCGTACCTGGAGAAATGGAAGTCATGGTTAAGAAAAGGGGGTGCAGCAGGAAAATGGGTATGAAATAAAATGACACTACAACAATGTACTAGTCGTTCTCAGATTAGCTCGACAGATTTATCTTCAGATTTTTCATGTGGACTTTGGGATTACATCCCTAATTACAAATGGAGCACATGCTAGAGAGGGAGCACACGGCACCACTTCAGAAGGTCTGTATTACAAACTTTGTTTTTCCTTGTTTGCCAACACCATTCAAGCCAGTTACAGTCAGTGTAGTGTAAACATTTATACGTAGGTAGGAAACAAAGCCATGTAATGAATACCCCCAGTATCTTCAGACAATATTCAACATTTTTAGGATGATTATTTTTTCCCATAACAAATCTGCAGTTTTGATAGCTTCCAGTGGAGCATTTCTAACATCTCTCTCACTGTGCTGTCAGCCAAGGGAGAGCAACAGGAGAAACCCAACTATTAAGCTATAAACATTTACCACGTGCATGCTGTTACTTTATATTTCTATACTGTGTGTACTGCTGGAGATGTGCGGTTCTCTCCTCTACTGACATCATGGGGGGGTTTAAAAATGCTCCAGCAGGAACTTTCAAAACCAGAGGCCCTGTAAGGGCATTTGGGGTTATCAGACGATACCAGCTATGCAATATGACCATGTGCTACACACAAATATAAACGAAGTAAAAATTAATAAAATAATCACATTTATGTTCAATAATATCTGTACCCTACTCTGAGCATGTGAAGGAGTACTAGGAAAACAAACTGCTACAAGGTAATTCATCCGTCTTCCTACTTTGGAACATTCTTTCACAGATCCTCCAAAACCAAGCAGCAGAACATGTGTGTAAGATAGCAGAGTATTTGCTATCATCCATCTTCTTCCAAGTTGTGTACTGGGTGTGCTCTGAAACAACTGAAGCTGCGTGGGATATACTATATTGGACTAGATATCTGTAACTAATCTCTCTCTCTCTCTCTCTTGCTTACATCTGAGAGAAGTTTTCCTAACTTTTACATTGATATTGTTTTGTGTTTAATTATTTTAGTTTTTAATTCAGGAAGGGGGTTTTCAAAACTGCTTATCTTGTCAGCATCTTCAGAAGGGCTGAAAAAACTGCATATTTGATTTTCCTTTGTGGCTAACTGGACTGATTACTAGAATTCTGTGACAATCTGCATCAATATATTTTGCAATATTTGCTGCTGGTGGTGGTAGTGTGATTTAAAATAGCAAAGGCTGCAGTTTGTAATTGGATGCCAGACATAGCCGGAGGTGGGGGAAATTGTCTTCACAAGTCAGGGAAACCTGCATCATAGCCAATTGTTCTAGCTTGACCATTTCAGCATTGATCAATTACTATAAACTACTGGTGTGATCCTGTTTCAGACAGAAGTCCATCTTCTTCCAAGTTGTGTACTAGGTGTGCTTTGAAACAACTGAGAAGCTGCGTGGGATATACTATATTGGACTAGATATCTGTAACTAATCTCCCTCTCTTGCTTACATCTGAGAGAAGTTTTCCTTACTTTTACATTGATGTTGTTTTGTGTTTAATTATTTTAGTTTTTAATTCAGGAAGGGGGTTTTCAAAACTGCTTATCTTGTCAGCATCTTCAGAAGGGCTGAAATAACTGCATATTTGATTTTCCTTTGTGGCTAACAAACCACCAGGCTGTTTTGGGGCTGGAGAGGTTTACCTGTGTCTGACTTGGATGTCTGGATTTTTCTCTGTTTGATTAGCAGGGTATTTTCTCTGTCAAATTGTTGTGTAGGGCATCTTGCTGACAGGAAGCCACTCATCGCAGCGGTGGGTGAGAGCTTTTAGCTGATTGTTTTGAGAGGGCACAGTTTAGGTCCAACCCCTTCCCACCCCTCACCCCACCCACCCCTGGAAATAGTTCCTTTATACCTGGGGTTCTGACATTTCCTCAAGAGTGCAAGGTGCATATCACTGTCATATCCTCTCTAGCACACTGCACTGACAATATAAGCATACACATTGTATAATATATATATTTCTATATAACAAACCAATCACACGCAGCTGCACACACACACACACAAAACAAACAAAAAAAAAAGTAGATAAACATGTGGGGAGTAGTGCAATGTAATGGCTGTGGGGCAGCAGTCTTCCGGGAGTCTTTCTGGAGGCTGAGATGCTGCCCTATTTGCAGACAACTCTCTGCCCTGAGGGAGGAAGTTGCCCATCTTCAGGCCGACTGGACAGTAGGAGGAAACCTTCCCCAGGCCCACTGGAAAGTAGGAAGGAACCTCCCCCATCCAGGGAGCACCAGCACCACCACCACTACCTCAGAGGTTGCGAAGAAAGCACAGCAGTTGGACCACAGTGGGCTCAGGGAGGGTGACGGTGGAACAGAGGCACACCCAGTCAACTGTTCCACTCCACAATCCATACACCATTCTGAGGGAGCATAGCTCCCCTATGGATGCACCTGCAGAGAAGACTGATGACAACTGTCACAAGGGAGGCCCACAGGAAGGAGGCAGAGGACACCACAGGGAAAGGAAGCAGCCTGGTGGGGACTCAATTATTAGGGGGATAGAACTGGGGGGAGCTGGGAAAACTGAAGTAAGGTGCCTGCCTGGTGCCATGGCTTGGAGGGACAGGAAGCACATCCTCAGGATCACGAGAACAGCTGCAAGGGAGACTGAGCTGGACGTAATTGTCCACCTAGGGACAAATGACTTGGCTCATCATGAGATTAGAGCAGTGCAGGAGGACACTGTAGAGTTGGGGAGGGGCCTAAGACAAGCAGCACACACAGCATCCTTCTCAGAGGTGCTGCCTGTCAATGGCATGGGGAGGCGAGGTAATTAGCACCATGCAGTTTAATGAATGGTTGAAAAATGTGTGGAGCACAGGGTTTGGCTTCATTGGGGACTGGGGTTCCACCTGGAGGACACCAGCCTATACTGGCAGGATGGTCTGCATCTGTCCAGGAAGGGAACACGTCTTTTGAGCAATCTGTTTAAATGCTTCATTGGCAAGCTTTTAAACTAGTCAAAGGGGGAGGCACTGATAAGCAGCAGGAAAATCCCAGCCTCTCCCTACAAAACAGGGTACTAAATGAGAAAAAGACTGAGGTAGAAAGGTCAGTGGGGGATGCTGCAACAGAAGGTAAAGCCATCAAAAAATGGAGAGCAATGAGTACCAATGCCCGTAGTCTGGGTAACAAGCTTCTTGAATTAGTGACCTTGATGGAGGAGGAACATCTGGATATCGTGGCAGTCACAGAAACATGGTACACACAAAACCATGACTGGGACGTAAACATACCAGGATACACTATCTACAGGAGGGACAGGGAGGGTAAAAGAGGAGGAGGAGTAGCTCTTTACATAAGGGAAGGAATAAAAGCAACAGAACAAAAGGGTAAACAGGGAGGAGAAGAAGCACTGTGGGTAAATTTGGAAGACAGGCAATGGTACCACAATCCGCACAGGGGTTGTATACAGACCCCCTTCTCAGGGGGAGGAAATGGACAAGGAAATGATAGAAAGTGTACTTAGAATGGCAGAAAAAGGGGAGATATTGCTGATGGGTGATCTGAATATGCCAGATGTTAACTGGAGTGCAGTTGCCGCAGCCACTTCAAAGAGTGGGGTTATTCTAGATGCCCTACAGGGGGCATGCCTTAGACAACTAGTATTGGAGCCCACTCGAGAGGGAGCACTCTTAGACGTGGTTCTCTCAAATGGAGATGGAGAGAGGATCACAGATGTAGAAGTGGGTAGCCATCTGGGAACTAGCGACCATCGAACAGTATGGTTCACAATAAACACAGCAATAGAGTCAAGCCATACAAAGGCAAAAGTACTGGACTTTAGGAGGGCTGACTTTGCCAAAATGCGCGAGTGCCTAAGGAATGCACTAGCAAATGGGCAGGAAGGAGGGTGAAGAACAATGGAGAATAATAAAACTGCCATCACAGAGGTAGCGAGCCTTTGTGTGAAGCAAATAAACAAAACAAAACGATGTAAGAAACCACTATGGTTCTCAAAGGAAGTGGCAGTGAAGGTTCAAGAGAAAAAGAAAGCATTCAGGAAGTACAAGGAATCGCAGAAGGAGCAGGACAGGGAACTGTATCAGTTAAAGCAAAAGGAGGCTGGGAAGGCAGTCAGAACAGCAAAGGCCCAAACCGAGGAAAAGATAGCCAACTCAGTTAAGAAGTGGGATAAAACCTTTTATAGGTACATCAGGGAGCAAAGGAAGACCAAGGGAGGGATAGTGAGGCTTAATAAAGGGGAGGGAGGGTGGGCAGAGGGAGACTGTGAAAAGGCAGAGATACTAAACAAATATTTTTGCTCAGTATTTACAAATGAAGAGGGGGAGGTACCTAAAACAAACAGTAGAAACACTCTGGATACAGAAGTTGATATCAGCCCATTTACAGAAGAAAGGGTTCTGAAAGAACTCTTAGAACTGAAGGTGGGCAAAGCAATGAGGCCTGATGGGATTCATCCCAGAATTCTAAAAGAACTAAGGGTAGAACTAGTGACACCACTGATTACCCTTTTTAACAAATCATGGGAGGATGGGGTGGTACCCGAGGACTGGAGGAGGGCAGATGGGATTCCCCTTCACAAAAGTGGGAGCAAGGCAGAACCAGGAAACTATAGACCTGTTAGTTTAACCTCAGTGATAGGGAAAATAATGGAATCACTTCTGAAGGAAAGAATTGTCGAGTATCTAGAGGCCAGAGGGGCACAGGACCCTAGGCAGCATGGATTCACAGCGGGAAGGTCATGCCAGATGAATCTGACAGATTTCTTTGACTGGGTGACCAAAGTAGTAGATCAGGGAGGGGCTGTGGACATGGCCTACCTAGCCTTTAGCAAGGTATGTGACACAGTCCCACACAAAAGATTAATATACAAGTTAGCCAGCCTGGGAGTGGGTCCCAAGACAACAGCCTGGGTAAAGAATTGGCTGGAGAATAGGACACAGAGAGTAACAGTAAATGGAGTCCACTCAGAAGAAAGGAGGGTTACTAGTGGGGTACCGCAGGGTTCAGTATTAGGACCAATCCTCTTCAATGACTTTATAAGCGACATTGCAGAGGGACTGGAAGGAAAAGTATGTCTCTCTGCAGATGACACAAAGATCTGCAACAGAGTTGATGCACAGGGTGGGGTGGAAAGGATGAGAAGGGACTTGGCAAGGTTAGAGGAATGGTCAAATGTATGGCAGCTTAGATTCAATGCTAAGAAGTGCAAGGTAATGCACCTGGGAAACAAAACCCAGGGAAGAGTACACAATGGGGGTGAGATACTAACAACAAAAAGGAAAGGACCTGGGGTAGTCATATCAGATGACCTAAAGGTGGGCAAGCAATGTGAGAGGGCAACAAGGAGGGCTGGGGGATACTGGGATGCATAGGAGAGGCATCACCATTAGAAAACAGGAAGTTATTATCCTCTGTACAGACAGCTGGTGAGACCCCATCTGGAGTACTGTGTGCAGTTCTGGAGACCCAATCTCCAAAAGACATAGACAGGATGGAAGCTGTCCAGAGGAGGGCAACCAAAATGGTGCAGGGTCTGCACCGGAAGACATATGAAGAGAGACGAAAGGAGCTTAATATGTATAGCCTCGAGGAAAGGAGGGAGAGGGGGGACATGATAGAAACGTTCAAGTACCTCAAGGGAATCAACAAAGTTCAAGAGGGTAGCATCTTTCAAAAAAAAAGAGGTGTGCAAGGACAAGAGGGTACAATTTGAAGATGGGGGGGCAGCTCAGTGGTAATTTAAGGAAGTATTTTTTCACAGAGAGGGTTGTGGGTGCATGGAACGGCCTTCCGGAGGAGGTTGTGGAGTCAAAAATCAGTGGTGGAATTCAAGCATTCAGGCCATTCTAGGGGTTGGGGGTAGGAAGAAGTAGGCTGCTGGTTAACTAGGATCTGCAGCTTATCCAGTAGGTAGGGAAATGGGCAGACTGGGTGGGCCAAGCGATCCTTATCTGCCGTCAAATTCTATGTTTCTATGTAAACAGAAAAAGATCTAAAGGCATCTGAGCTCTTATGGTTGGCACTCGTTACACATCCACAGACAGGAGTCTTGAAAAAGTAAACTTTTTTTTAATGCACATCAACTGGTTAAAAAAAAAAAATTCAGTCTTACCATCACCATAGGCTTGTCAAGATGAAGCTATATCCATTACCAGCATTGATATCTATAGGTATTATGGAGAACATAACGGGCGTTTGTAAACTCAGAAGCAGTGTCACATGTGATGCTGCTTGCTTTCCAGCACTTCCTGGTTAGGAGAAGTGCATGGTTTGGATTTAAACTTTTACAACTGCTTCTGAGTTCACAAACGCCCGTTATGTTCTCATAAGAGCTCAGATGCCTTTTGAGCATTATTTTCTGTTTGTAACAATGTTCGTTCACCCTGGTTTGTGCACCCGGTTTGCTTACCATGTTTGACACCCTTAAGTCTTTTTTACTCGCTCTTGTCCTGTTTCTGGGATATATCAATATACCTATGCAAGGCTGGCCTGGTGGTGCAGAGGGTTGAGGCGCTGGACGCCACAGCTCGCAGGCGACCCGGGTCCGCGAAAGGACCTGGGTCATCGGCAGGTGAGGGAGGGATTGATACAAGTGTCCCACCCACCAGATCAGTGATCATTGCCCTGGGCCAATACCAACAGTAAGTCTGTGCCACGTACCACCCAATGCAAACGCCTCCTCCCCAGTGGTCTTCGGCACCTTAAGCTGCTCCTTGCAAATCTGGACTGGTCCCCATCAGACTTGCTTCGACCGTTGACGATGCACTGGACGTTTTCACGCAGGCCTTAAACTCAGCCTATGTCCTCTTTGCCCCTTACACTAGAACACGCACTAGAAAGCCAAACGCACCCTGGGTCACCCCCTCCCTCCTCCTCAAACTTAAAACACGGGACAACCTCTGGCACACTGCAGTGGAATCTGAAAAGCCAGCAGACAGGCAAGCGTACCACGCTGAGTAAGACCAGTGTACCTGGGCCATTCGGCAAGCCAAAGCCCAGTACTACCAATCCACCCTTAGCTCCTCCTGGGGATCGGCCAGAAATTCTTGGAATAATGTAAGAGAGCTAAATGGGAAATTCTGCTCCCCCCCAATCCCAGCTCTCCATCAATGGTACTGTCTGCTCTGACCCCTTGGAATTTCGGACTGTCTAAACCACACCTTCTCAGATCTAAGTTCCGTCCTACCTAGTACTTTTTTCTACCCTGTCTCGCCAATGCCCACCCTCCACCATCCTCCTGTCTACCTACATACATACATACATACCATCTCCCCACTGGAGGCCAGACCCTTCATACTTAAAGCTGTCAATAGTAATAGCCCTAGCTCCGACCCAATGGACACCAAGCTCCTTCTACTGACCATGGACAATATCCTGGTCCCCCTCACTTAACTGCTTAACCGTTCCCTGTGCCTGGGGGAGTTTCCCAGCACCTGAAAAACTGCCATCATCACCCCCATTCTAAAAAGCGGTGATCAATCCACCCCTAGTAACTACCGACCCATCTCCATCCTCCCCCCACTTTCTAAGGCCCTGGAAAAAAATAGTAGCCAGCCAACTCACGGAATATCTGGCCAACCACAATATCTTATGCCCTGAACAACATGGCTTTTGTGCTGGCCACAGCACTACTACAGCCTTACTTGAATTCTCCAACTTCCTGCACTCCGCCCTCGACACCAGCCTGGGGCTATGTTCATTGACCTCTCCAAGGCCTTTGACATGGTCTGTCACCCCCTCCTGCTTGATTCCCTCAGATGCCTTGGTTTCTCCACCAGTCCCCTCACATGGTTTACCAGCTACCTCTCTGGCACAATACAGTGCGTTAAAATCAACAGCACCCGATCTGACACGCACCCAGTCCTCTCTAGTGTTCCCCAGGGCTCCATCTTAGGTCCCCTCCTCTTTAGCCTATAACTTAACTCACACCCTTCCGTGTGCCCTAGTAAAAATCCTCCTCTATGCGGATGATACAGTGCTTTTCGCATCAGACCCCAACCCCACCACACTACAGGCTACTCTCCAACACGCATTTCAGAAGGCAGAGCTCTGGTTCACTGCCCGAAGACTGATACTGAACCTAAAAAAGACCAGGGCTATGCTCTTCACACACTGGCAAAGTAAAGCCAGTGGGGCCCCCCTCATGATCCTTTCTAACACACTACACCCCATAGAGCAGGTTTCCTCCTACGAGTACCTGGGTATCACTTTTGATTCAGCCATTGCCTTTCATTCCCACATCGGCGCCCTCTCCACAGCTACCAATGTTCGGACTGGGTTGTTATACCGGCTTCCACAAGATACTCTCAGGCTAGCAATTACCTCCTTGGTCTTGTCGCTAGTGGACTATGGTCTGCCCATCTATGCTGCTACCAACAATACTGCCCTTACAAAAAATCCAGCTCTCCATAAATAAGGCCTGCCGGCTCCTTACAGGTGCCCCAAGGTGCACCCACACCTGCGTGTTATAGTCCTCCACGACCTGCTCAACCTAGAAGAAATGCTTCACTACCAAACCTGCCTCTTTGTAAAAAGAGACACTGCAAGGACCTCCCCCACCCCGGGGTGTCTGCCTCCCTCCAACGGACATCCCACTCAGTGTCCACCAGTAGCACTGACAAGACCTCGCTCACTGTCCCAAGGGCCAGGACAACTTTGGCCCAGAGATCATTCAGTTACAGATCCCCCTCCTGGTTCAATGTACTCCCAGAAAATATAGCTTACTGCACCAAACTAGTCCCATTCAAGACTGCCCTCAGAAGCCACCTGACCAACTCCCGCTGCTGCAAATGCACGTAGCCCCCATCCCCTCAGGACCAATGACCCTTGCACGACAAGATCTCCCAAGCTACCTTTAGCCTTCGTGGGAATTATGTGTGGGTTTCCCTCTGAATCCTGTGATGAACAACTTTTGCCATTGCCTACTGTAATAAAATATGTCTCTTATTTCACCTGACGTGGAACCCATGTACCTATGATATGCCAGCTTGTTTGCCTTATTGAAACCTTTGTCCCACCAGTGAATTTTTGTAACACTGGTTGCTCTTTAAACTAATGTGTTACTGTGTACTGTTATTTTGTTTCTCTTGATGAGGTGCCTTTATAAAGGAGTCCTTGACTCAAAGGTCTGTAAATACGCTACTCAAAATAAAGAAATAAAATGCTACAACCCTGGTACAGTATTACAAGCTGCTCTGTAAGTTTATATGAGGTGATTTACAACTTCAAGGCTCACCTCGAGAGCCGGGCAGGTAGGTCACTACATGACCTGCGACACTGCAGCAGTTATGACCAAGAACGTGGCAATGAACAGTGAGGGGCGCCTGAAGAGAAGACAGATGCTTGACTCTTGGCCACTGTACCATGCTAAAACAGACTGCTATAGCACGACACAAAGCAGAACTGGAAAGTGGGCTATAAGCTGCAAGTCTCCTCAATAACTAGGAAAAACCATCAACAGCCTGCTGGAGTAGTACAACCAATCTCTGATGACAGGTCTAACAGCAGAGGTCCATACTCGGAAACAAATCCTCATTAGCCTTCCTGATACTAGCAGGGAAGTAACCTTGCATACCACTTATGATGGCAATGTAAAAGTTCCACCTGTTTCTGTCTGTTCATTCTTGGGGCGAGGCAGGCCTTTGCTTGGATTTCAAGGGCTGCTCATTCCTTAGGGGAGAAGAACTGACCTACATCACAGGGTAAAATTCCAACTCTGGCCGGCCCATTGGCACAGCAGTTGGATTTCCGCTTGTGGAGCCGGGCACCAGAGGCGGGGGGCCACGTCAATGAAACAGATTGCTCAGCTCCTCCGGGGCCTCACCTCTGGTGTTAGCTACAGGTATGTGCCCCGATGCTCAACACAGGGGAGAAGGATGGACACAGACATAAGTCGTGGTGTCATGTGGCACATCATGCTTTGGGGGTTTAACACACAAAAAAAATGCCTCTCCGGGAGTCACGTGATGAGCTGATCGGGTAAGACGTGTCCAGTGTCTCCGAGGCCCGTAGCACAAATTTAAAGTTTTATTTTGCCCCAGGACCCGGCAATAAGTGCTATTTTCAATAAGTAAGTGCTCCGGAAAGTCAGCGGGGAACCCCCTCCTGGCCAGACAAAACAAGACCCGCGATTTCTTTTAAGACAAGTGAGCTCCTACTGACAGAGGCAAAATTGATAGGCTCAGACCGTCTGGCGGGAGATGGAAGCCGACTTTTGGGAACCCCAGGGGTGCGCCCAGCAACCAAACGCCCAAATCCCAGCTCCCACTATATTGGATCAGGGTGAGGAACCTGTGAAAGAGGGGGGTTCGGGCACAAATGCCGATGACATCAGGGAGATTAAGGCACTTCTACAAGGACTGGTGTTGGATTTCTCAGAGGTTAAACCGGCACTACAGTCTTTGGCACAAAGAATGGGTGATGCTGAAGCCCGGATTTCCTCGCAAGAGAGGAAGGTGTCAGTGTTGGATCAGGAGGTGGGGACGATCCGGAAAAAGCTGAAGAAATTGGAGGAGAGGATGGAAGACCAGGAATCAAGAAATCGCAGGAATAACCTGATTTTGGCGGGGCTTCCAGAGAGGGCTGAAGGCCCAGATTGTGTCTCTTTTATGCAGGAGCTTTTATTAAAACTGCTAGGCCCTACGCCCTTCGCGGAAGGGTATAATTTAGAAAGAGCCCATCGGGCTTTACGGGAGATCCCACCACCGGGGGCGAGGCCCCGAGTTATAATTATGCGATTCCTTAATTATAAGGAAAAATCCCACGTGCTTCTGGTTGCCAGACAAAAAAAACCTCTGCAATGGAATGGTGCTTCATTATAGTTTTTCCAAGACCAAACGCCTGCGATTAGAGAAAAGCAGAAGGAGTACGCTGACATCAAGAAGAAGCTCTACCTTGCAGGGATAAAGTTTCGGCTTCAGTATCCTGCTACTCTGATGGTGCGTCTCCAGACTGGAGAAAAGAAGTTTCTCACGGCAAAGGATGTGCTGGAGGGGCTACAGGCTGAGCTTCCAGACTTATTTAAACCCCCCAACATGACTGTCTGCGGTAAAAGAGGTCAAGCCCCCCTGGAGGGCTGTGATGGAAGAAAGATAAGGAGGTTGATATATTTAAGGGCGGTGACACCACTACTTCTGGCCTGAATCTGGACAGTCAAATTAAAAGACTTGGGGGTATTAAGTAGTGACTAAGGGGGAAGGGACTTTGTTAATGATATTATTTGAGTCACCAGACTAATGGAATACTCTCTAGCCCCTGAGATATTGGAGAAAGTGGCTATAAGGGGGTGATAAGGGATTTTGTTTATTATAAAAAGGGTTAACTGGTTAAGGTTTTAGTGGCCAATGGGTGCTGCTAGTTATAAAGCGGGCGTTTACCAGCCTTTGGGAGGGACGGAAATGGCTTAAGGGATTGGAACCGTTTCAGCATCAGCCAGGGAGGGGTACCTCTTTAGAGTACAAGAGATCTCGGAATAGAGTAAGGTTAGTTCGAGATTTATTTTTCTAAGGAGGGTTCGAGGGGGTCTCCCCTAACTACTCTGCTGTTTAATTTCTTTTGTTATGAGTATTTGAGAACTATATGGGGGCGACCCTCTATTGAGAAGATGGGGCCTGTACTATTATATTTATGGGGGAGTTAAGGGCCAGATTCTGGGGTATGATGTCTTTGGTTGGGACTGAGGGGAGGTAAGGGAATGGGTTCATCCATGACTCAACATCAGGTGGTTGGTCGGTCTAAGGACCGGGGGCTAAGGGGTGGGGGGAGAGGGTACAGGGGTGGAAAGAGAGAGAGTCCAAGACTGGGAAGTATGGGAATGCAGACCTTAGAAAGGCACAATATCTGGATCTTTGTGAAGAACTTTGATGTTTTAGATGGCTTGCTTTAACATAATTTCTTGGAATGTAAAAGGATTCAGGGGACGACGTAAGAGATTGACTATTCTGCGGTACACTGAGCAATGGGGGGCTCATTGTAGCATTACAAGAGACGCATTTATTGACTGATGAGTTAAATGGTCTCAGGAAGCGCTGAGTGGGGCAGGTATATGGAGTGGGCAGGGAGAGGGCCTCTGGGGGGGTTGCGATTTTAATCAAGAAATCTTGCCCTTTTGAAGTGACCCAAGTGTTAACCCGGCAAGATGGTAGGGGGATTTATCTGATGGGCACTTTGCATGGCAAGGCAGTCTCGGTGGCTTCTATATATGGGCCAACTCCCCAATCCCAAATTTTTTGCCTCGATAGAAGGGGATATTGCTACTTTTCCCCCACTTTCACTCATCTTGGCTGGGGATTGGAATATATATCTTGACAACAAGGAGGATAGGATACCTCCACATAGAGGGCCGAAGTCCAAGGCCCAGTCTGCCCTGGCTAAGCTTTTGGAGTCAGCAGCTCTAGTTGACCCAGTTAAGATCCTTCCTAATAGGGGCCCTAGCATGACATTTTACTCAGCAGCACATAAAGGTCATACTAGGACTGACTTTTTTTTGGTAAATAGAGAGGCTCTTGCAGAGACCAGAGAAGTGCTGACTGAGGGTAGAACTCTTCAGACCATTCCTTATCCAGTTGCAATGGGAACCAAGACCTGCACCGCCTAGACCTTATAGGTGGAGGCTTCACAGACTGGCTTTTTAACAGAGGATAAGAGAAGGATGAACTAGAGGGGCTTTGCAGGAAATTATTAGATTCCAACTTCCCACACTGAGCGATAAAAGGCTAGCTTGGCTACATGTAAGTTTCTGTATTCGGAGGTAGCTAGGGCTTTAGCTGCAAGGGATAGGTCGGTTAGAAGGGCCAAAGAGGAATTCTTGGCTGGGGCAATAAACTTTCTGTCGCAGCATGAAGGGTCCTCGGAGGAAATAGATGTGGAACTTAAAAGTTTGAGAAAGGAAATGTCGGAGATTCTTTATGGGAAGACAGAGTTCTGGTTAAATAAGATTAATGCCAAGTTTCTTTTGCAGGGTGATTGATGTTCCAGGGCGCCTCTTAGCAGCTAGAATTAAAGAATGGGAGGCTAGTAGGACAGTTATATCAGTTAACCATGAAGGGAAGCTGGTCACAGACCCTCAGGAAATGGCAGAGGCATTTGCATCATTCTTTGCAAAAATTTACCAAGCGAGTGCTTTAGTGGGGGAGAAAGAGGTTAGTAGTTATTTAGAAGGAATCCAGTTACCTATATTGGATTCTGCCCAAGTTAGGGAACTGGATGCCCCAATAAGAGCATCGGAGATTGTCGATGTGGTGCGGTCTCTTCCTCTAGGCAAATCACCAGGACCTGATGGTCTTACGGCTAAATTCTACCAAACCCATATCCAGACTATACTCCCTATACTTCATGATTTTTTTCTTACTATAATGAAGGAAGGAATCCACCACTCACCCCTCTATCAGGCGTATGTTACTTTAATACCTAAGCCAGATAAGCCCAGGGATGTAACAGGTAACTATAGGCCCATAGCGTTAATCAACCAAGATATTAAGATACTTACCAAAATTTTGGCGAACAGGATCTTGACTGTTGCTCCGAGTCTAATTAGTCAGGAGCAAGTAGGCTTTATGCCAGGGAGAGAAGCGAAAAGGCGCTCTCAGGAAAATTCATCATATTATAAACTTTGCCCCGACTCTCAGCTACCCCTGGCCCTGATTTCCTAGGACGCTGAAAAAGCGCTTTGACTGGTCTCACATCCATTTCTCTTTGCTACAATGGAGAAAATGGGGTTCCCTGGGGGCCTTATTAGAGGTATTAAGAATTTATATGCGGCTCCCACAGCCAGAATTCTATGTAATGGTTATATCTCGAGGGAATTCCAACTCAATAATGGGACTCGTCAAGGATGTCCTCTTTCGCCGATATTGTTTAACATTTATTTAGAACCCTTGTTAAGATCTATCAATAGGGATGTTAGGGTCCAAGGGATTAGGATTGGGGGAATGGAGTTAAAACTTTCAGTCTTCGCGGATGACATACTTCTTCATTTACGAGACCCAGTATCCAGCTTTGAGACTGTTAGAGACTTAATAGACCGTTTCTCTAAGGTCTCTAACTATAAGCTAAACCTTACCAAAACACAAATTCTACCCTTGACCCCACATGTATTTAAGGCAGATTTCTTATCCTTGGGGGTGCAGTGGAACACTGACAAGTTGAAGTATCTTGAATTTTGATTACAGCAAACCAAGAGTCTGGGGTGGGACGTCAATTTGGGGGACTATTTCGGCAATTAAAGGGGACATCACAAGGTGGAACAAGTTACCTTTGAACTTCACGGCACGCTTGGGCATTATCAAGATGAATGTCTTACCGAGGTTGATATATCCGATATATTTAGCCCCATAACACATTCCTGTCAGGTGGTTCAGTTTAATTAGAAAACTGATGTTAGGATTCCTGTGGAACAACAAACCAGCTAGGATTAAGTATAAGGTCTTGCGTTTGCCATATGAGGAGGGGGGCATTAGATTGCCTGATCTCCATGCTTATTATGTGGCAGGCCAGTTAGGCCTGATGGCCCAATGGGCGGTAAGCGGTGGAGAGGGAAACTACTTACCTGCATGGCTGCTAATCGAGAGGCAGTTGCTAATGAGCTCTGGTTGTTCCCCTGAATCGATGCTATATGCTGGGCCTAAAAAAGGTTTATTTAGGGAAGGGCATGGGAACCCAATTAGGAAAACCCTGGAGGCCTGGTGGTCATTTCTTACTCCGATACAGAGATGCTGTCAAATGAGGTCCAGGGATCAGCCCATACTGGGTAACCCTAACTTGGTCATAGGGGGTCGGGTACTTGGACGTCGATGGGCTACTCATCTGGGTGGTTTAAGTTTGAGTGATATGCAACAGGAGATAAAATAGTTCTACCACCACAATGTGAGGACTGTCCTTTTTCAAAGGTTACAGCTTAAACAAATGATAGCAGGGTCCCAGGAAGGGACTGGAGGATTTTCAGACAGTTTCTTCTCGTGGAGGAGCTTAGAGGAAGCCTTTCAGGAACTAACCCACTCTCACGTGTATAAGCTTCTTTGGATTCCCTGGGCCCAAGTACTTACTTCAATCCCATACTGGGACAAGGTGTTGGCTCTTAATTTAAGGTGGAAAGTATTTGGAAGGCCATTAAATATAATGTGATTCCCAAATATAGGAACATGCAGATCTTTATGGTTCATAACATATATTATACCCCCTGTAAAGCTATATGCTAGAGGGTTGAGACAGACAGATCTGTGCTTCAGGTGCGGGATAGAAGTGGGTGACTTGTTGCACGTCATGTGGGGATGTAGCAAAATCTCTCCTATGGAGAGAGATTAAGCGGGCATGGATCCAATGTTAGACTATTCTGCTTACATGATTCCAGAAATTTCATGCTCTGGGTGACTTCTCTCAGATTAGGGGTCTACACCCAGATTTCACCTCTCTTTAATGGTGTTGATAGTCAAGGCGTTCATAGTAAAGCACTGGAAAGATGATCAGGTTTGTCCATATGAACAATGGGTGAGAGAATTGTTGGGGTATTGGCCAAGATCAAGAGACACCTATTTTCTGAGGGGAGACAGGAGCTATATGCCAAAGATGGGCAACATTAGATCGATCTACTCCCAGCAACATACAGGCACTAGAACACAGATCTGTCTGTCCGATAATGATTAGCAAGGATACACGCTGGAGTACCTAAAGTATCCAGGGTATTGTGCCGTGTGTAATATGCTTTTCTTCTTGTATTTTCCCTACATTCTGAGTGGTGTTTAGACTCCAAGTCTTTCAGTTGATTAATTCTGGTTCGATCTGGGTCTTTTATTAAGGCAACAGGGATTAGATGTGGTCTGGGGGTTCATGGGATGGGGACTCTCTCTCTCTTTCCAGGGGACACACTGGAAGGTCATCCGGGACGACTCAGGCTACATGGGGGCCTTAGGATGCAGCACACTTGCGAGTGGACATATAAGGGAGGATTGAGTTAAAGAAGGGACGGTGTTCTCATTAATCGACAATGTCCTATGTTAAATATCTCTGATTCTGGCTATAATGTGGGGGCGGCTTCCCAGTGTGCTTGTATATAGGGGGTGTACATAGTTTACACAGCCAGTTTTGGGTTGTGTCCCTGGCTTGGCCGGGTATGTGTATTGTGTGTATGTTTGTTGTCTGATTTACTGAAAACGAATAAACATCCTTTTGAAGAAAAAAAAAAATGCCTCTCCCGGTGCGACACTGATGTGAGAGCCTGAGAAGCTCTCACCTGCCCGCAACTGCAGTACCACCAGGGGACCCAGACGATTACCTGAAATCCTCTGCGGAGGGGGGTCGAGGAGGAGCTCCCCCCACTGTGTCCCCATCGGGGGGGGGGGGTAAGCCAGGAATCCATGGGGGTCCCCGGTGGGAATGGGCAGCCAGTTGGGTGACAATGCTGGGTAAGGCGTGGGGGGGGGTTGAAGGAAGTGAAAAAAAAAAAAAATGTCCAACTATGTGGTGTAGTGGTCTCTGAACCCTAAGGTGAGCTGTGGCAAAGAGGAAAAACATCCGAGAGCAGATACAGGGCCTTTCACTGTGGCTCCATATCAACCTAGTTGTTTTCTAGCCACCCCATAGTCCACAGGTAGAGAAATCCAAGAAGGCAAACCTGTAAAGAACAAAGTTATAAAGGACAACTGCAGAGCTTTTGGGAGTTTGGGGAAGTAAGAAGGGGTAACACGTTATCCTCACAATTCAGTTCATTCACAAATGACATATCACAAAAAACAGATTGTTCAGCTCTCAGCTTTGAAAATAACTACTATGCAATGACAAGAACAAGTTTCAGGGAAACATGAATATCAGGGAGTTACTTTTTAAGCTTTGTTTAAAAAGATAAACAATTTAAACATTTAAGCAAGTTTTATTACATAGTTACAGTAGTTAAGGTAGGAAGGGACCCTTAATTCATCAAGGCCCCCACCACTCTGCTTCATAAACAAACTAATAAGTCTACTGTTCTAACATATTTATATACTAATTTATAGGTATTTCCCACTCAACTCTACTACCCAAGCAGTGCTCCAGATAAGGTGAGTACTGGCTTATTTTACTCCCGAGTGTTTATGAAACAGTCAAAAAAAAAAACAACTGATGTGTACCGATACTTATTTCACATATGGAAATGCTTTACAAGTTCTTTAAAGTTAATTTAAAACTTTACTAAATAGTCTTTTGGGCTTCATAGCCCATTACCTTAACCTTGAGCTAGGTCTTCTAGCTGAAAATTATCATTTTTAACAATGTCCAGCAAGACCGGACAGGGACTGTAAATCAGGCCGTAGTGCTGACCAGCCAATCCCTTCCATTTCCCGGTCCGCCTGCTCTGCCCCTGCGCTCTGACATTTTGTGGCATCTAACCAGGGCGAGCACAGGGGCACGCCCCACTTTAAGGGACACTGTCAACCTGTTTTTCATCATATTATTTATAGCTAGAACCCTATATTTTATGATTGCTTACCTTCTCTAAAATTGATTGGTGGTGTTATTTGTTTTGTCTGTCTCCTTTAGTAGAACTGAAATGCATGCCAATGTATAATATTTATAAACAACCTTGTTTGTTTACAATCCTGGATCTGTTCTTACTGCATACTTCCTGAGCAGCAGAAACACCTCAAACAGTGCAGTCACTCATGAGGCAGTAGCATCACTGCATCATGAGTGGCTAGACTGAGTTGTGGGTGTTCCTAAGTCCAGGAAAGATGTAGTTCAAACTGATCAAGTAATGTAAAGAACTGTATTTGTGTGGTAACACCAGTATGGTAGGCAGTCTGTTTTTCACTTTTTTAAAGAAAAAAAGAATCAGAATCAAACTAGCAGCTACCTCAGCAATCTTTGCAGAATGCTGGCAATCATAAAATGGTGTTTTTTAAACTACGGACACTAAGACCCAAGGGGGTTGACAGTGTCCCTTTAAAGATTATGTGGATTATTTTCAAAACGTTTTTACCCAAGTTTAAGCAACCTCTAACAAAAAATGAAATCCACCGCTCAACTAACAGGCTCCCTATTAGTTCAGCGGTAGATTTCATGTTTATCAACAGTTGCTTAAACTTCTGTAAAAATGTTTTGAATATTAACTCCACACACTTCAATGGGGCGCGCCCATACCTCTCAAGTGTCCCTGATTTTCAGGGATGTCCCTGATTTTGCCTCAAAATTTTACTCTGACCCTCCTAAAATTTTTGTTTCTGTGACTAAACAGTGGGGACTGTAAGCACAAAACAATGTCAAGCATTAAAGTTACAGACTTCTTCTTCAGAAAATGCATTTTGCACTAAGCCCCATATTCTACCAGCTTTCTGGGTGGATATCTCTAATTTTGAAGATGTGTCCCTGATTTTGGTCTTTTGTCCCTGATGTTTTTAAGACTTGTCCCTGATTTATGAAGCAGGAGGTTGAGAGGTATGGGCGCGCCCCCGAGTTCTCCCTGGTTAGACGCCACAAAACATCTGAGCGCAGGGGTGGAGCAGGCGTACCAGGAAGTGGAAGGTATCGGCTGGCAAGCACTATGGCCTGATACACAATTCCTTCCCTCTTGCAGGACATTGTTAAAGATCATAATTCTCAGCTAGAAGAACTAGCTCAGGGTTAAGGTAGCAGGCTATGAAGCTCTACCCTTAATCTTTGAAATTACCTTCAAATTGAGCTGCTAGTTCCAAGTTTGAAGCACTTTTACTCATCAAAATTATACTCTCCTAATATCACAAATGGTGAATACATCACTCGAATGCCAAAGTTATCTAGAGCACTGTACGCAGTGTATCCTGTAATTTCCTCAGTAAGCAGAAATTTGTCAAAACTTTCCATAGAGGCCTGTACTGTCTTCACGTCTGCCGTCTCTGCTGACAGGATGCCAGATTATTTTGGTGGCCCTGCACTGCACACTTTTCACTGCCTTAATGTCCTTTTTTGTATCGTGGGCTAAGAACTGCACACAGTACTCCAGGTGAGGCCTGACAGGGCCTTGGGGAAGTGGTAAGATTACCTCCCCCGCTCCCCTGGTCACACAGAAAATACACTAACCTGCACCCAGTAACCACAAAAATCGCAACACTAGTCCTGCAAGTTGCCTACCCTGCCACATGACATGGGGTACAGAAAAAGGTTGGCTTATCCACGTTAAGTGTAACTACAGTGGAGAGGAAATTTACAATAAAGGACAGAAGAACTTGTAAACTCTAGGGGATATGATGAAATGGTCATTTGGGGAGCTAGACAGACTATGGACAGCATGGACAGGAATTCCCTGTTACAATATGGTATTTGAAGGGAGAGTGCAGAACAGATGATTAATCTGGTTACCACCGTCAATCCCTAGGCTTATGGGCTACAGGAGATTCTACAGAAACTTTGGCATACAGTACAGACAGATTCTCCCCCTCAAATGGTATTTAAGAGGGGCAGAAAATCTGCAGGACAAGATGCACACACATTACAGCACAACGTAGCACAGACCACTACCACATGACTTCTACTCTTACTGAAAGGCTTCCACAGGTGTCCCTGCTGTACATTTTGTAAACTGGTCCATAAAACCCAAATATTCATAAACCCCAGGATGGGCACATCAATTAAAAGCAAGGGTTTTAGCTCATGCCTTGTAAATGGCAACTTAACAGTTTGGCAGCTTTTATGTGGAAAAGCCCCGAGGCCCATGAAGATATGTACTGGGATAAATCCATGTTGCATTGAAAACTGGAAAAAGGAGACTGCAATTGCAAATCATGGGCACAACAGTGGGGATCTCAAAAATCCTGCCTTCAGTTTTGTGGGAACTGAAAGGGTAGAATGAAATTTTTTTTTGGGGGGGGGGGGGCTGAGAACCTCTGTCTCCATATTCTGGCTGTGACTTAAAGGTGACTAAATTAAATCCAGCAGCCTGCTCCCATCCCACATACCTTTGTAAACTGCAGCGGGAGTCCAGTGCTGCTTTCAGTATAATTTTAAACAAAAACTGCACATTTTAAATTTACTGCTGAAATGTTTCGGTGAACACAGAAGTGGCGGCCGGGTCCCAACTGAGAGGGCGTAAGTTTACCTAGGTATTCCACCCAGGTTTTTGATGTTGCTAACACCATTACTATCAATGGAGCAGCAGGGTAGGGGGACTTAATATGCTTATTTTATGACTTTCACGGGGATCTTCACGCCCAAATTAATACCTACAGCAACATTGGAACAGGTCGTTGCTGTAGGTATTCATTTGGGCATGAATACCCCGCGAAGAACATAAAATAAGCATATAGTCCTCCTCACTCCTTGACAATAATGGTGTTAGCACATCACAACCTGGATGGAACACCCAAGTAAACTTGGGCCTTCTCAATCAGGACCCAGCCCCTACTTCCATGTTCGTCGAAACGTTTCAGCAGTAAATTAAAAGTGCAGATTTTATTTAAAATTATACTGAAAGCAGCACTGGACTCCCGCTGCAGTTTATTAAGGTATGTGGGATGGGAGAGGGCTGCTGGATTTAATTTACAGGTCACCTTTAACATTTTATTCACATTCTGCCCATCAGTGCATCTTCTATGCAATTTATACAGGGCACCACCAATGTAGTGTATCCTTGGGGACTTTCCCATTTAAACCAGCAGTGCAAGAATCTGGTGAAAATTTTGACTTTTTTTACCCAATTTAAGATTGCCACTTACCTCCTGACTTGTATGATACCGTTCTTTCCACAATTTGAGTCTGCTGTAGTACTTTTTTTTTTTCCACATTTGACATTATAAATGGAGCACTCCTTTTAAAATGGCTTGTACCAGGTTCTCATTAGTATTTGCAGCTGTTTTTGAACACCTATTGTTCTATAAGGTCAGAGAGCACTGTCTGCTGCATAATAGCTCATTTTAGTCACAACAGAAGTGATATTTAAACTACTGATGGACAGAAACAGCTGAGAAAACTGATGAAGACTTGATCCGAGTTGTATTAAAAGGAGCACTCCTTTTACATAGAAATAGAGAAGTTGACGGCAGATAAGGACCGCAAGGCCCATCCAGTCTGCCCATTTTTTCTACCTTATGAATGTGCCATAGGCTTGTACTCTGTCAATAGCCTATCTATTCATCCTCATATGTATTGCTCCCTTATGCCTATCCCATGCCTGTTTGAAGCCCGGACTGTGTTCATATCCACCACTTCCTGAGGAAGGCTGTTACATGCATCCACCACCCTTTGTGAAAAATAACTTTATCACATTACCCCTTAATCGGCCTCCCTCTAACCTCATGCTTTGTCCTCTTGTCCTGCTATTTTTCTTATATTGGAACATGTTAGACTATTTCACCTTGTTAATGCCCTTAAGATTTTTGAATGTTTCGATCATATTGCCTCTCTCCCTCCTTTGTTCCACGGTATACATACTGAGCTCCATTAATCTGTCCTCATATGTTTTCTGATACAGTCCCTGCACCATTTTGGTTGTCCTTCTCTGGACTGCCTCCATTTTCTTAATGTCCTTGTACAGGTGCGGCCTCCAGTACTGCACACAGTCCTCCAGAAGGTTCCTAACCAGTGTCTTGTAAAGAGGGATTATTACCTCCCTCTTACGACTTGCAATACTCCTACTAATGCACCCCAACATCCCCCTAGCCTTATCTACTGCTTTAGTGATCTGCCTGGATGATTTCAGGTCATCTGTGATGATGATACTACCCAATTCTCATCCTTCCCTTGTGATTGCCAGCAACTCCCCTCCCAACCTATAGGTGGCTTCAGGGTTTCTCTTCCTTATGTGCATGATTTTGCACTTCTTTGCGTTAAACCCCAGTTGCCAGTCTTCCAACCATTTTGCCAGTTTATCCCCATCTCTTCTCATTCTACCCACCCCATCTGAATCTACTCTGTTGCAGATCTTGGTGTCATCTGCAAACAGACAAACCTTACCCTCCAGTCCATCTGCAATGTCACTGATGAAGATATTGAACAGGACTGATCCCTGAGGTACCCCAACTTGTGACCTGCACCTCTTCTGACTGTATACAGTTTACCACCACTCTCCGTTTTCTGTCCGCCAACCAGGCTGCCACCCAGTTGACCAATTTCTGACCCATCCCGAGCCTACCCAGCTTATTAATCAATCTTCTATGTGGAACAGTATCGAAAGCTTTACTGAAGTCAAGGTAGGCATGTGTATTGTTTCAGACATAAAAAAAGTACTAAAGCAGACTCACATTGTGGAAAGGATATCATACAAGTCAGGAGGTAAGTGGCAATCTAAAATAGCACAAAAAGCATAAGTCAAAATGTTCACCAGATTCTTGCACTGCTGCTTTAAGATTATTATCTGGACAGTCCCCCTTTAAGAGACCAAGTATACAAGCACTGTGGAACTGGAGACTCTACCCATGACAATGCACAGCCCATCAGGAGTGGAAAGTGTCCGATAGTTTGCAGGTGGTGATCCAGTCATCTTTGTACTATAACGGGCACTCTTTTTTCAAGTAACCCCTTCCCTTCTTCCTCTCCTCTTTTTCCCCTTCTATCAGTCTCCCTAAAGGCTCTGCTTACCCTTAATCCTCTGAAGGGGGGTAGTCCAGATGGCCTTGACCCTAAGCTTCTACTTCTCTCCGCCCATTACTCTACTCAATCTTTTCTCTTCCCCTGCTACTGTTCTGATGTTTGGAAACAGGCTACTGTCATACCTCTACCCAAAGGTGGTGATCCTACCTCTCCTGGTAACTTCCATCCAATATCTTTCCTTCCTTCCCACCTTGGCTAAGTTACAGGACAGCACTGTTCTATCTTAGCTCCTTTCCTTTCTTGACAACTCATTTGTCACGCCTTCCCAATCTGGTTTTAGGAAATCCCCACTCCACTTCTACCTCCCTCCTTCAGCTCATTGACTCCATACTCACAGGCATGGGTCAAGGAAATTACTTATGCCTTTTTGTTGATCTTGCTAAAGCTTTTGACACTGTGGCACATCCCCTCCTTCTGGACAAACAAAGCAGCAGACCTCTCTGACTCTTCAGTGAATTACTTTCATTCTTACATTGAAGGAAAGTCTCAAGCTGTCCTGATAGGACAATCCATTTCATCTCCACTCTCATTAGTTCAGGTGTCCCTCAAGGGTCTGGTCCTGGGTCCTATTCTGTTTTCCATATTTTTACATTACCTCCCCATCCATTCATATGTACACTGGTGAGTTTGTTTTGCTTCTGGTTCCTCTTCCCATGACCTTACCTCCCAGCTGCAGTTGGATTTTGACAATATTCAGTGCTGGTTCAAGTTTAACCAGTTGACCTTCATGCCAAAAGACGGCCTGCATGACTTCTGGCACCCAGAGGCTTGCCAGACTTGCTTCTCTCCCACTATTTAATACCCTTGACGGTACGAAGATAGAAGACGTGTTCTCCCTTTAAGTACCTCTGTGTCTGCCTTGACTGGCATCTTGATTTCTCAGTACATATTGATGCTATTCACCATAAGCTACACCCCAAGTTTGGAGCATTGTACAGCAATAACTAAATAACTAAACAGCATAACTAAATAAAAAAAGGAGGCAGTATAGCGCAGTGGTCTAAGGCTCTGAGCTGCAAATCTGGTGACATCCAGCAGACCAGACCTGGGTTTGAATCCCACAGCTTCCACTTGCATACTGTGTGGCCCTGAGCAAGTCACTTAACCTTCTTGTGCTCCCAGGTCGCTCCTGTAAAAAAGCTTCTAGCTTAGTGTGCTATACCTGGTTAAATAACTAAATAAATAAAAAAATAAATAAAGCGAGTCTTCTGCTTCCTGCTCACCGAGAAGTAGCAGTTAAAAGTATTCTCCCCATCTTGAACTATGCTGACAGTCTATAGTGGTGCCCCTAAATCCTCTCTTGCCAGACTGGACCCTTTTTTCATTCTTTTTGTCATTTTGCTTCAGATTATCCCTCTCGTACTCACTACTGCTCTCTTTACTCAGCCTTTTCTCTCCCCTTTCTTGATGTTAGGAGCCTTTCCCATTGTGTCTCATTTATATCTAAATTCTGGTTCAGCTCCCTTTCCTCTCTTATTAAATCCCTTCTATTCTCTCCGCCTTCCTCCTCCTGTTCTTTCTTCCAGAAAATCTACTGTTGGACAAACTGCCTTTTCTTACCGATTTTCTAAACTTTGGTCCACCTTCCCCTTTCAATTCGATGTGCCTCTTCTCATTCTTCCCTAAAGTCTCCTCTTTGACTTTTGTTATCCTATCTGCAACTATCTATAACCCTTTCCTCTTGTTCCCTTTCACTAGTTTTGCCCTGTTCATGCTGTTGCACTATTTTGTAATTTTTTTCCTGGTATACGTGTGTGTTATTTTCTACTTGCATTCATTTATTAGTTTGCCTCCAATATTTAAGCAATAATGCACGACAGGGTGTGGGTTGTGCTGGGAAGACGTCACGCCTTGCATGGTCGGCCGCGAGGCGAAGGTCGAAAGCACCAATGGCAAGGCGTAACGTTATCCCAGCACAACCCACACCCTGGAGTGCATTATTGCTATTATAAAACGGCTCGGCTGTAAAAAACTAGATGTGTAAGTTTTATTTTTTTTAATGTTTTATATCTAGAAAGTGGTATGTAACCTTGAGCTTCAAGAAGTAGTCCATGCATTTTTGTCCTGAATATTTTTTTTTGGCCAGTAGGTGGAGCTGTTGTAACTGTGTAGATCAGACACTGAACCTTGCTTCCATCCTGTACAACACTTGTTCTTTTGTGGTCTCCAACCCCCATCTTTATGTTCCCCTGTGTATGTTTATTTTTAGCTCCCTTCTGTTGCTTCGTTCTGTCGGTGAAGCTGAAAGCCCCCAACCCCCAGCTCATTTGGAGATCACTTGGTGCAGTTGTAATTTTGATACCGGGAAACGTGAAACAAGGGAGATCATCGAACCGCGATGTGCTTTTTAAGAGGTGTGCCAAGACTGTTCTGGGAACACGGGGACAGCAGAAGCCGACCAGTCAGTCTGTTCGGGATGGCCGAGGAGAGTAGATTCCCGTAGCAATGGGTAGCGTAGCACTGAAGGCGATGGGACTGAAGACTTTATAAATTACTTGGTTTTTTTAAATTGAAGCAGTATGCCACGAAACACACATTTAGTTTCTGTTTGGGAGACCGCTTACTGTGTTTGGGATGGTCGGGGAGAGCAGAAGCCGCTGAACCCCTCGACTGCAAGCAGTTGTACTGACTCGAGCAGTTCACGGAAGAAATGGGCATAGGAAGTAGTCTCTTTTTTTTTTTTTTTTTTTTACTTTTTCTGCTGGGAGAGTAAAGAGTGATATAGTGGGAGGGCAGTGAACACTACATTTTAGACAGCTTCAGAGCGAGAATGATTGAAGCGGACTGGCCAGCGGCGATGACTGAAGCAGGGTGCAGTGGAGTGGTTTCAGCAACAAGTTATGAGGTCATCTGTGTGCTGGGACTAGACCAGTGATGTTGTACTGGGATAACATCACGGGTCCAGTCCCAGACTTACCAGAGTCCATGGATTTGTCTTGCCATTTTATAATTATAATTATGTTTCTTCTTGTACTATATTATTGTACAGACTTTATTTTCAGTAGTTTTATTGTTTAGCTATCTCCTTCTCTCCCCCCAGGACGCGTCTGGAAACTAGCTGTTTTTCAGCTCAGTATGTCTCTCCTGGTTAAACTTTTTAAACAAATAAAATAAACTTAAAACTGGACACTGACTGTGTTTTCATGTGTTTTTAGCTTATTGGATGCAAAATCACATTTTCTGGGCTGACTAGTTTTTTCCAGCAGTGGTCCACCCTTGCTGCTATGGTATTTTGTTCTTTCCCCTGGTCACCCCCCTTCTGCTGCATCCCAACATTCTTCCAGTTCTTTTTTTTTGTTGACTTTCTTTATGCCCCCACCATTCTGCCTTACCCGGACTCTCTCTCCGACGTGGTCGCATGTTGTGACCTGTTCCTGCCCGCCTGAAGCCTCCAGCTCACTGTGCTCTGATATGGGCCCATCTCTCCTAGTCGCCCGACCTCCCAGCTCTGAGCCCCCGGCAGGACCGCCAACTTCTCCTGTCCCCCATCTTATAATCTAGTAGAGCGACCAGGGATTTGAAGGGAGTATCTGACGTAGGGCTGGAAGGCCCGGCACTGGGCGTGGGGGTAACCCACTGGACCCGCCTTCACCTACCAGGAGCCAGGGATTTTCCTTTGTTCCTCCCACTGGCGCAGACATACAATGGCATCAGGGTGTGGAGGGGACACCGCTCCCGCAGATGCCTGCTGACACCATAACCCCACTGGCTGTCCCCTGCCTGGTATGTGGTGCCTCCAACCTCCACTAGAAGCCGCTACCAAGCGGAAAAATCCCCAGAGCCCACCCCCAGGAGAGGAGAGAAGTCCATTGGATGCACGATCCTCTCCTCCCCTGCCAACCCCCAAGCAGCCCAAGCTTGCTCCTGAACCCAAGTCGCAGGCGTGGCGCGGTGTGTGATGTCCAGCACCTCAACCCTCAGCATCACCAGGCTAGCTTCTTCCAGCCTTCTTAACAGCAGCTGCACACTGCTTGTCATGATTTGGCCCTTATGACCTGCAGGTCCTTTTGCGCCACCACTGCAACAGGAGCTCCACACAGTGGGTAGATCCTGCCTCAGTTTCTCCTCCACAACAGCAGCATCTTGCATTTAGCTACACTGAATCTAAAACTCCAAGAGTCTGACCAGTCACTCACCTTGTTCAGGTCCACCTGATGTTTGTCCCTACCCTCAAGGGAATCAACAACCCTGGCTAGCTTGTTTCATCAGCAAACTTTTTGCCTGATAAGAGACTCTAGCTTCCAGATCGTTGATAAAATTAGAAAAGCAGTACTCCCAGCATAGATCCCAAGGGACACCACTGATAACCCCTCTCTACTCAAAAGTACTGCCCATCAACCACAGCCCTCTGCTTCCTACACCCAAGTCAGTTATAAAGCCACCTTGCCTATGTAGTGTTATTCCAAACTAGTGTACACTGATCAGAAGCTTATGTACCACAGTGTCAAAGACCTTGCTTAAATCCAAAAAGGTGGTCAGCCCCAAGTCATCCTTGCGACATACCTGGTACTGGAAATGAAACAATTTACCCACTCTAACTGTGGGCATTTACCTACAGCACTTCTGGACTGCAGGAGCTGACAAAGGCCATAATCCTACAGACTTTGGACATCTACTTGGAGTAAACCAGAATCTTTCAGATGTGACATTGTGTTGCATACATACAGGCTCTGTCATGTTAGGTAAAATACGAGATACTGTACTAGACATGGCTGTACATTCTGCTATATGTCTGCCTGTTTTAAGATTGTGCCCACGTATTCTACATGCTCAGTAAAAGTAGTTAAAAAAAAATCAAAAATTACTGTATGGCCCTGGCCCTGCAGGTGCTCTGCTCCCAGATCATCCCATCGAAGAATGTAATCCAAGAAGGTTTGACAAAATCTGCCCTTAGTAAAGTCTTACTGAGAGGGGTCAAGAACCTTGGCCTCAATTAAGTGATCATTATAATGAATTCCAGGCTGTTGCCCAGCACTGATGCCAGGCTAACCGGTCTATAGCTGCCTGGGTTTGACCTTGGTGCCTTACTGAAAATGTGGGCAGAACTGGCCCCTTTCCAGTCCTCCAGTACCATACCAGTATAGACAGACTCATGAAAAATTACTGTAAGAGGCTTTATTAATTGTTCCTTTAGCTTCACTAGGATACTGGGGCATACACCCCATCCTCCCCTAGGGAGTTACCTGGCTTGATCTTTGCCAGGTTGTCTGCTACCAGGGTGGGCCTGATGTCCACAGACTGCATCATGGTTACCCTTGATGCCATGAACTTCTCAATCGGCACCCTCTCCCTGCCCCTCAAAGCCTTTTGGTGAACACCAAAGTAAAGTCTTCATTCAACATCTCTGCCATCACTCCTGCTTCATGCACAGGTTGTTCCAACTGAACATTTACATGGTAGGAGCAGCAGCAAACTTGGGCCTGCCTCCAGAAACACGAGCCCACGCTAAATACATAACAGCATCCGGACAGTCAGAATCAGTGCCCAAGATCTTAGTTGACACAGATTTGAACTGCCCATTCAGGCACTGCAAAAAGCTATTACTGCAGCAAATGCTGCATACCTTTGTAAGAGGGAGTTATGAGTGGTAGTTTGGGGTTGGGGTTGGGATAAGTGACGGAGGAAACAGTGGCAAAAAGCTGCAGCAGCAGTGAGAGAAAATGGCTACCAGTGGCAACTAACCCTTTTTAAGACTGGCACTGTGATAGTATAGGTGCTGCGCCCTCTGTGGATGAAGGAAGTACCAGCTTCAAGGTTAATAATAGATAAGGATGCAGCTCAGAGCACCACTTAGACAATCAAGAGGCTGGATGTTATGTGAGAGGGTCTCTATTTGTATATAACTATCAACAATAAATCAACTTTTTTTTTTTCATTATCATCTGACACAATGGGGTTGGCTTCAGCAATAGTTGTGCGGATGCCTGAGCTTTTTGTTCGCACATTTTATATACCATTTTACTTTTTTATAATAAAAGAAATACAAATAAACACTACTTTAAAGATGAGTGGAGTCAGAGAATGGTGACTACATTTTTGTATACATTCCACTCCACAGCAGCTTTTTTTTATGTTGGTTTTATACTCCTCAAACTGAAATGGATACTGAACTACTGAACAGGGGAAAGAACTTTAGTCAGTTCATTTATTTTTAGCTTCCCTCCTCCCATCTAGCCGAACCTACCTACCATACATGTTTATAAAAAAGATTTTATAAAAGACTCTCATCACTACAGTTCAAAGTCAGACTATTAATCATGCCCCAGTGTAACAAGTTTATGTTAGAGCTATTCTTAGCCTGACATATCCAGTTTAATTCTGTATTCAGTTTTGGAACTTTTTTTTTTTTTTTTTTTTTTAATTCTTAAAGGGACATTTTTTTTAAGCACTAGTGGCCACAATTCACATATCTGTAGTTTTTATTCATAAATAATGGACTGAAATGTTTTTAACCTTGCCTCCAACAGTGAAACTGGCCTTGCTTTATCAAAATATTTGTTTTCAAAATACTGGTTTTAATTATCTTCCCCACCGGTTATCATAGAGAGAGAATACTGGATGGTGAACCATGCAGAACTAGTGTGTTCTGCCACAGAGGAGTCTGATTCCCTGTGACCGAAGCTCAAGAGGTCCATGGGAATCAGACCCTGAGGTGGCAGAAAACACTGGTTCTGCATGCGGTTGTCCATCTAGTATTTTTTTTTTTTTTTTTTTTTTTAACAGTGTATGGTGCCCCACAAAGTATTTAAATACAGGTTACTCACCTGTAACAGGAGTTCTAGGAATGGTATATGTTGTTCATCCACACTCATTGGCAGGTATCCTTGCCGCTTTAAATCTTGCCGGAAGGTCTTCAAGCTTGCTCCTCCCACCCACCCGGGTGGTATAACTCTCGGCTCCGCCCCATGATGCCAGATCTGGCCCGCTGGAGAAGCTCAGGTTGTGCGTCGAAGCCGAGGTCAGGAGTCGTAGTGGATGAACAACATATACCATTCCTAGAACTCCTGTTACAGGTGAGTAACCTGTATTTCTTAGGGACATGGATATGTTGTTCATCCACACTCATTGGCAGACTCCTAGCAGTTCTCCGGGAGGAGGGAGGCAAGACGCACACCCCAATACTTACTTGGGAAAGAGAGACTGAGAACCGAGGCCCCAAAACCAGCATCCCGGGCGTGACTCAAGGTCGATGTGGTAATGGGTAATAAGGTGTTTGCTGGCTTCCAGGTAGCAGCCCTGCAGATTTCCTGGATAGGGACGTTCCTGGAAGCAGCCACCGTTGCAGCAGTATGGCGGGTAGAATGAGCTCTTATCCCTCTGGGAGGCTCCATGCCCGCCAACTTATAGCAGAGATCTATGCAGGAGGTTACCCACCTGCTTATCGTCCGCTTGGCTGCAGGTCTGCCAGATGCGGCTTCAGCGTAGGTGACAAACAGCTGGCGAACCTCTCCCCGAATTTCAGCCGTGCGCTCCTTATAATAAGCGAGCGCCCTTCTAGGGTCCAGAGTATGGAGCCTATATTCGGCCTCCGAGGTGTGATTGGGGTAGAACACCGGCAGAGTCAACACCTGGTTAAGGTGAAACTCCGACACCACCTTCGGAAGGAATTTCGGGTGGGGGCGCAGGACAACCTTGTCCCTGTGGAAGACCAGGTAAGGAGACTCGATGGAAAGCGCCTGGAGCTCTCCCATCCTTCTGGCTGACGTGATAGCCACCAAGAAGGCGGTCTTCCACGACAGGTGAGAGAGAGCACACCTGTGCATAGGTTCGAATGGCTTGCCCATGAGCTTTGCCAGTACCAGCAGTAGATCCCACGGAGGTGGGGGTTCCCGCACTGGAGGGGAAATGTGATCAAGGCCTTTGAAAAAGCGCCAGACCACCTTCTCCTGCGCCACCGACTGCTTCCCGGCCAGCGCCCGGTAAGCAGAGATGGCTGCCAGGTGCACCCTTAGGGTCGTCGACCTAAGCCCTTGACTAGAAAGGGACCATAAATAGTCCAAGATGCTTGCCAAGGAACAGGAGGAAGGGTCCAAGCCCTTGCCCTGACACCAAATGGAAAACCTTTTCCATTTGAAGGCATAGCATTTTCTGGTCGACTTCACGGGACGCCTCAACTACATTGAGGACCTCGTCGAAAGACCCAAGGCCTGGAACTCTAGCGCTCAGGAACCAGGCCGCCAGGTGCAGGGACTGAAGGTCCGGATGGAACACCTTCCCTGATTGACTGAGAGCAGGTCCGGGCGAGCTGGAAGCTGCCGCGGAGTCCTGGAGCTGAGACTGAGGAGATCTGGGTACCAGAACTGGCGAGGCCAGTCTGGGGCTATCAGAATCACCTCGCCTTGTCCCTCCTCGCTTTGAGAAGCACCTTGTGGATCAAGGGAAATGGGGAAAGGCGTAAAGAGGCCGGGGTCCACTGCCTCGAGAAGGCATCCCCTGAGCGAGCCCTGCTGAGGGGGCGGCATGGAACAGCCTCAGCTTGCTCTCCTGGAGGCAAACAGGTCCACCTGAGGTGTGCCCCAATGGGAGAACAGATGCTGTACTACCTCCGGCAGGAGAGACCACTCGTGGGATGCAGCCCCTATCCGGCTCAGGGCATCGGCCAGGGTGTTGGAGGCTCCTGCCACGTGAATGGCTAGGAGATCTGCCTCCAGGCTGCGCGCACAGTGACCAAATGCGGAGAGCTTCCTTGCATAGAAGCATGGGAGCGCCGTCCGCCCTGGCGGTTTAGATAGTACATGGTCGTGGTATTGTCCGCCTGACTCGGACCACTTGACCCCGGAGGAACGGAGCAAAGGCGGTGAGAGCTAGGCGGACCGCCGAGCTCCAGCAGGTTGATGTGGCATCGACTCCCGGGACCAGAGGCCATGAGCCCGGTGTTCCCCAGATGGGCACCCCAACCCATCAGAGAGGCATCGGTCGACAGAGAGACCGTCGCTCAAGGCGGACGAACGGATGCCCTCCTGCAAATGATCTGGAACGGTCCACCACTGGAGAGGTGCTCCACATCCCTGTGTCACCGACACAAGCTGGTCCAAAGGATCGCAGCGTTAGGACCACTGGCTGGCCAGTCCTCACTGAAGGGACGATGTTCCAGCGGGCCCAACGGACCACGCTGGTGCAGGCCGCCATGAGACCCAGGAGGCGCAGGAAGTCCCGGCAGGGCGCAATTGCCCAACCAGAAATGATCGGGCAAAGGAGGAAAGAACCGGCCCTGTCCGGCGGAGCCGCTGCCTGGCTCAAGAGAGTCGAGCTGCGCCCGATGAATAGAATCACCTGCTTCGCTCGAGTTCCGACTTGGCCTCGTTGGATAAGGAGGCCCAGTTGAGAGCAGACCTGAGGGCCAGATTTCTGGACCACTCTGCCTCCTTCCTGGAGGGAGCTGCTATCAGCCAGTCGTCCAGGTAAGGGTACACCGACCCCTCGGCGCCACAGGAATGCTGTCACCACTGCCATGCATTTGGTGAAGACCCTGGGAGCTGGAGAAAAGTCAAGGGCATGGCTTGAACTCGAAGAGGGATCCTTCCGCTCGAAGCGAAGGAATCTCTGGAGACGGACGGATAGGGACGTGGAAAAACGCTGGCCCTGCAAGTCCAGAGAGCAGAACCACACGCAGCTCCAAGGATGGTATTATCTGAGCCAGAGTGACCATCCTGAAGGTTCGAGACCTTAGGAACTTGTTTAGGCGTGTAGGAGTCGAGAATGGGGCGCCAGCCCCGTCCGCTCGGAACCAGGAAGTACCTGGACACAAACCCTGGGTCTGAAGGAGGGTCCACCACCTCTTTATCATCTCTGGGGAGGAGAGCGGCGTCGGCTCGACGAGCCGCCAGTGAGGCTGGGGATCCTGCCTCCCGAGGGGGCGACGGCTCTGAAGGGTGGTGCCTGCTCGACCCAGAGGCAGGCCTCTTCCCACCACCTCCAAGACCCACCTGTCCGTGGAAACAGCGGACCAGGCGGAGCAGAGTGCGGGCCGTCCCCCACGGGACCCAGGGATAAGGTGGCGGGAATGGGCGACACCTCAGCCCGTCACTGGGCAGGCTTGGAGGAGGGACCGGCCGAGGACCTCCTGGGCCTTTTCCTCCCTGCCTCCTGTTAGAGGAAGCGGCGGCTTGGGTTTGGGATGCCAAGGCCGAGCCTGCTGGCCCCGGCGTTGCTGGGCAGGCGCTGGGGCACACAGAGGGACGAAGGCTTAGGCTGTGGTTTTGCGGCCTTTGTCCTTCTGAGCGAAGAGACCGAGTCCAAGGTAGCATTGGACTTCTCGATCCTCTGCAGGTGACCTTCCACCCCAGGGCCGAAGAGGTCAGTCCCCAAAAAGGGAACATCCGCCAACTTGTGCTGGGTATCCGAAGTAAAGGTGGATATCCTCAGCCAAGCCCGCCGACGCACAGCCACTGCGGCCGCCACCGATCTGGCACATGAGTCCCCTATATCCAAAGCAGTCTGGAGCTGCTGTTTGGCCACTGCCCTGCCCTGGTCCCGCACCTGCTTAACCGTAGTCTGCAGATCGGCGGGAAGATGAGGGATGACCTCATCCAGGGAGCCCAACAGGGCATGAGAAAAATGTGCCATGAGGACGGCCGAACTGGCCTGACGAAGGCCGAGAGAGGACGCAGCGTAGACTTTAGCCCCGACATAGTCCAATTTCTTGGACTCCTTGTCAGGAGGTTTGTCCACATCCCTGGCGTTGCGGCGCGCCGAAAACGCTGTCGTCGGTAACCAACCCCTCAGCAGAGGGTGTTCCAAAAACCGGATGGCGAACCAGTAGGGACCGCATACTTCCTGGCCATCCTGGCCGAAGGCGCAGGGCAGGAAGCAGGGCGCTGCCAAAGCTCCAGTGCCGGACCCACTATGGCCTCGGCCACCGGAAAGGCCTCCATCGGAGAATCCCCTCGGTCCAGAATCTCCGTGAGGGGATACCTGGCCCGTTTGGAAACGGGTTCGAGCTCCATCCCGGTGGACTCCGAGATGAGCCGAAGTAGTCCTAGGAAGGACGACGGGCTATCGTCCATTGACTGACCTCCTGAGACTCCAAGTCCAGTCGCTTGGAGAAAAGGAGGAATCATCTTCGGACTCGGAAGAGTCCTCGAGAACTGCCTCTGGCCTGAGCCACCTTCACCTGCGAGGTCGATCGGGGTGAGGTAACTGACAGCCGATGGGGTAGACCCTTAGCCGACGAATCTTGGTGGAGCCCCAATTGGTGGCTGTGGGGCGGAGGTTCCACCGGAATCGGTGGAGCAGCTGGTTTTGGCCGAACAACCGCCCTGTGTAGGTAGGCTCCTCGGATAAGTCGAGGGTTGTGTCGGGCTGCCCGTGACAGCCACTTAATGGCCGGGAAGGCGGCGGGGTCGGCTTATTCCGGCCAGGAGGAGCTGTAGAACATAAGGTCCTCGCACTGGCCGACGCACTTACACTGCCTCTCATCCGAGGAGGAGGACGAGGATCGCAGCGGGCGACGCTGGCTGCATTGCCGAGACCGAGACCGCCTATGACGGTGGGATCGGCTGGATCAAAAGAGGTCCGAACCGAGTCCCGGAATTTCCGAGGTCGGTGCGGGAGGTGTCGAACCCAGCACTCCCTTGACTCGGATGGTGCATCCGAGGGCTCGGAACCGGAGGCACAGGCGGAGCCCACGGATCCTCAACTCCTCCCGGGGAACGGGAGAGGGGAATCTCGGCTGCTAAAGGCGACAGCCGTCAATGGGTCGAAAAATCTCGATTTCATCGGTGGAGTCTCGGTCAACTGACCTGGCGGGGGACACCGTGAGGCCAGTGGCGAGCTGACGGTCAACGAAAGCCGACGGTCGGCCGGAGAGGGACCTTTCCCTCCCAGAGCGTCGACGGAGGACTTACCTGTCCCTCTTTTGGACCGAGAATAAGGTCCCGCTTAACGAGGCCCTTCTCCTTTAGTGGAGAGGGACAGACAAAGCTCCTTAAAGGAAGCCGAGTAAGAAGAGCCCAGAGAGAGGGATAAATGCAGCGGCCGAGGAAGATACGGCCACGCGCGCCTCTTCGAGGGCGACCATCCGCCGAAAGCTGATCCGGCCGAGCGCCGCCGCCGCGGACACCGTAACCGGGCCTCCTTGGACTTCACCAGAGGAGCGCTTCTCGGGGCGGCCCAGTTGTGTCGGGCAGCCGCAGTCTTGAGGGCGTAGGCGAGAAAGATGAGCACAGGTGCACTGCAAGCCTGCGGGTGCGTGCTCAAGGCCTAAGCAGTGAGACACCTGCGTGGAGTGTGGATCCGTCCGAGACATCTTCTGCCCGCATGGGCATCTCCAAACTGAAGTCGATTTGTCCATCGCAGCCAGAGGGATAGAAGACTGAAGTCTTTGCAAAATTTATTTTTAAATCTGCAACGGAGAAATAGGAACCAGTCTCAAGCGCGGAGCGTTAAGGAGGAACCTGAGCTTCAAGCGGTAAGGAAGATCTGGCGTCATGGGGCGGAGCCGAGAGTTATACCACCCGGGTGGGTGGGAGGAGCAAGCTTGAAGACCTTCCGGCAAGATTTAAAGCGGCAAGGATACCTGCCAATGAGTGTGGATGAACAACATATCCATGTCCCTAGAAATATATATTTTTTTTTTTAACTGTACATGTTTTCACTAAAAAAGATGCAAATGGTCAGTGAACCAACCAGGTTAGGAAATACCCTTGACCTTGTGCTGGCAAATGGGGACTTTGTGAGAGAACTTACAGCAGAGGAACCACTGTCAGGGAGTGACCACCATTCAGTATGGCTCACACTGGATATGGGCAAGGAAGGAGTGGAATCTGGCACAATAGTGCTGGACTTCAGGAGGGCTGACTTCGGGAGGATGGGGGAAGTGGTAGAAGGGTACCTGGCCAGAATTCAATCTAGTATGGACACTAACCAGAGGTGGGAGCTCATAAAGCTGGGGATAGTGGAGGCAACCAAAACCTGCTGCAAAGCCCAGAGCAAGAAGGCTAGGGCTAAGAAACCGATCTGGTTGAGCAAGGAGGTCATGGAAAAGGTAAGGAGGAAAAGAGCTGCCTTTAGGAAGTACAAGAAAACAGGGAGGGGGAGGACAGGGAGGAGTACTTGACAGAATCGAAGGAGGTGACAAGGGCAGTAAGGAGCCAAAGTATCTCAGGAACTCAGGCTGGCACAAGGCATTAAGAAGGGAGAAGGACTTCTTTAAGTACATCAGGAGAAAAGGAGCTGTAAGGACCACATAGTAAGGATTAGGAAGGAGGGGGTGGTTGGAAGCAGGGTCGATAAGAGCTGGAAGCACTAAATGAGTACTTCTGCTCAGTATTTACTAAAGAGAATATGGGGTGACACCCAAGGTGGGAGAAATAGCAAGGGGGAGTGGTGACAGATGGGAAATCATGGAGAGCAGAGTTTGAGAGGGTTTGAAGGCACTGAGGGTGGACAAGGCACCAGGCCCAGATGGCATCCACACCACGGTACTGAAGGAGCTGGCAGAGGTCCTTGCAGGACCTTGGCAGACCTATTTAATGCCTCACTACATTCTGGGTGTGTGCCTCAGGACTGGAGGATGGCTCATGTGGTGCCCCTCCACAGAGTGGCCCCAGGATGAACCGGAAACTACAGACCAGTGAGCCTCACATCCATCGTGGGTAAGCTAATGGAGACTATCCTGAAGGAGAGGCCAGGCCCTCCTAGAGGCCAAAGGACTACAGGACAGCAGGCAGCTGGCTTCATACGTGGCAGATCCTTCCAAACCAACCTGTCGAGTTCTATGACTGGGTAACTAGGCAACTGGACAGGGGCCATGCAGTGGATGTCCTGTATCTGGACTTCAGTAAGGCATTCAACTCAGTGCCACATGGAAGGCTGGGAAAGGAAGTTAGTAGGCACAGGGCGGGTGCAAAGCTGGTGAGATGGGTAGGAAACTGGCTGCAGGGAAGGCAACAGAGGGTGGTGGTGGGTGGGGAGCTCTCACACCAAAGGGCAGTGACGAGCGGTGTTCCACAGGGCTCAGTGTTGGGGCCAGTGTTGTTTGGGATATTCATTGCAGACATATCATGGGACATCAAGAGCACGATCAGTCTGTTTGCTGATGATACCAAAGTAGGCGTGGTGGTGGATGACCTAGGGGGATGGCAGGATGATCTGGCAAAGACTGAAACTTGGTCAGACACCTGGCAACTGGGCTTTAATGCCAAAAAGTGCAAGGTGCTGCATTTTGGGATGAAGAACCCAAGGAGGAGTTACCAGCTAGTGGGAGTGCAGCTAGCCCAGACAGATGAGGAGAAGGATCTGGGTGTGCTCATTACAGGGTCAATGAACAACTCGGCACAATGTAGGAAGGCAGCTGCAAAGGCCAACAAAATGCTGGGTTGTATTGCAGGGTATATCCTCGAGGAGGAGGAGGTGATTCTGCCACTGTATAGGTCATTAGTTAGACCACACCTGGAGTACTGCGTGCAGTACTGGCGTCCATATCTGAAGAGGGACATTAGGTTACTGGAGGGTGCAGCAGCAGGCGACAAAGATGATCAAGGGCTGGGGACTTATCATACGAGAGGAGGTTGAAGGAGTTGAACATGTACTCACTGGAGGGAGAGGAGAGACAGGGGTGACATGATTGAAACCTTTAAATACATGAAAGGAATAAACAAAGGCGGTACAGAGGGGCTGTTCAAAGTAAGGGAGGAGGGCCACCAGGGGCCATGATATGAGACTGGAGCAAGGAAGGTTCAGGAGGAGATGAGGAGACACTTTTTACAGAGAGGGTGGTGGCTGGGTGGAATGCATTACCTGCTGAAGTGGTATGCAGTAGAACAGTGGACTGCTTCAAAAGGGGATGGGACAGGACAAGGGGGAGGGTCAATGAAGGGGAAGGGTGGAAGGGAGGGGCAGCTGCAGAATAAGGGGTGCTAGTTGCACTTTTGAGCAGACTTGATAGACCTCTAGGCCTTTATCTGCTGGCAAATTTCGTATGTTCGTAACTGTAATCTCACGAGCTGGGCTTTGTTTTGAGTTGTGTTTTTGCTAGGGACTACGTGTCCTTACAATAGCAGTGCCCACTCCAATTGGTTGGCACTCTAGTGTTCGAGGATTTCCAATTAAAAAAACAAAAACAGTGGCCAAACATCTCGCTAAGTGAGAAAAATACAAACTGCAGGGATAAAATTCAGCATGAGTACGTCACTCTTGTTTGTATCTGGTTGATTCTGCATTTTGTTAAATCGCCACATCGGGACATTCTACCTGTTTTATCCTGTGGAGCCCGAGTGATGACCAGACTGTTGCCTCAGTTTTATTTCTGGCACCGGGCTTGTGGTACCTTGTGAGCTTTTGAAACAGCAGAACGTTGTTCTGCACATATGTGCAGAACAGTGTTCCATAAACTTTTTAACTGTGCTGAACAGCTTTTTAGCACAGATAAACAATAAAGAAAAATGTCCCACCAAACACTATATGCCGTTTCATACAACTCCCCCCAAGCTGCTCAGTTTTATGATGCTCTAAATGATCATGTCTGGTGGGCAAGGATGGAAGACTAGACATCGCTCCCAGACTGACATCGCCTGCTGTCCTGGGTCACTTGTTTGTTAACCAGGCTATGTCAACAGGATCAGCAGGTGGTCACCAACATCAAATGGAGCTATCACCACTACAAATTCTGAGGTCTTGTTAAGAGTTCCTTACTGCAGTGTATCAACTGCTGCCAATTCCTGTACACCTTGTATGTTATGAATCACATACTGTATGTTTCCTTGTCACTGTGTGTGTGTGTATATATTTATATGCATGCATGTATGAACAATTTTTATTTTTTTATTTTTTATTTACTACAGCCGTTGATTTCTCCTTCTCTCTCTCCTCCCCTCCAGGTCACATCTGTACAGACAAACATGCGTTTTTGCTATGAGAGTAAAACTATGTCTGAAATATTGTACCCCTCTGAAAAAAATGGTCTGCCATAGTTCATAGCCCCAGATAACAGTACAGTACAGAAAAATAAAACACTATTTGCGAATTTTGAAACTGCTCCTGTTTTCCCATGCTTCTGACCTGTGCCTAGACACTCCTGATGCAGGGAACACTCGTGAAACACTTCGACCACCAGGCTGAGGGCATCCACCAGTTGGTTAGAGGCTCCAGCTACATGAACTATAGCTCTTTATGCATGCTATGTATTGTTATGTAACTTCCTTTATGTATTGTATACATGTCTGTATACCTGTCCCAGGACCTCCTTGTGAATGAGCTTGCTCAACGGTGATTTCCTGCAATCAACTTTAACTTGAACATGGATCGCAAGGAGATCTGCATCCAAGCTGCACATGAGGGTCCAGGCGCAGAACGCTCCTGACACAGATGAAGGCAGTGCATGCAGTCCTGCTTTTTCAAGTAGTACACGGTCATGGTATTGTCCAGAGCTCCAGCAGGTTGATATAGCAACAAGACTCCATGGTGGTCCAGAACCCATGTGTCCTATGGTCCCCCGGTACGATCCCATGCCACCAGAGATGCATCAGTTGTCAGAGTGATGGTCATCTCGGAGCAGACAAATGGGACTCCTTCCTCCAGATGTTCTGGGATGAGTCACCACTGGATGGCATCCCACATTGGCTGGGTCAACGTGACTGGCTGGTCCAGGGGACCTATACGCTGAGACCACTGATGGGCCAGCTTCCACTGCAGGTGGCACATCCACCAGTGGGCCCATGTTGGTGGATGCCATGTACCCCCGATGCCTCAGGAAGTCCTGGGCAGGGCTCGAGCACCCATTCTGAAATGATCAGGCAATGCAGGTAAGATATGATGCCCGGTTAGCAGGAAGTCAGACCTTGGCCAGACGGGGGAAGTCTACCTCTGTCCAGATAATGTGGATCGTCTGCAAGGGGTGGAGTTCAACTTGGCCAAGTTGACCAAAAGGCCCAAGTTTCTGCAGATCTGGAGAGCCACATCTCTGGAGTTCTCTACTGCCTCTTTGGATGGCTCGACTATCAGCCAATCATCTAGGCAGGGATACACCCCGATGCTTTGATGTCTTAGGAAGTCTGCCACCACTTAGTGAGACCCTGGGCAGTGAGGAGAGAATGAAGGGCACCACCTGAAACAGGTACACGATGCCTTCTCCTCAGGACCAGAGGTTCTGGTGGTGTGTCAGATCGACTGGGATACAGAAGAATGTATCCAGGATGTCCAGGGAGGGAAAAAAAAAACAAAAAAAAAACCTTTGCCCGAGAGACGGAATGATCCGATTTAGAGTTACCATCCAGAACCTGCGATTCCGCATGAACTGGTTCAGATCATGCAAATCCAGTATGGGCTACTAGCCCTCACACCCCCAAATCGGGTGTCTGGCACATGAGCTATGACTCCTTTTCTTAGGAACTGACCAATGTCCTCCCAAAGGGCAGACAGCATGTCCCATGACAATTTGGACTCCCAAGAAGCGTGGAGTCGGTGAGGCAGGAAAAACCTGAAGTCCAGAGGCAGCCCTCTGCATACCACTTCCAACACCCACTTGTCTGTTGTGATAGCATACCAACAAGACAAGAAATGACTCAGCTGATCCCCGATGAGGAGCGGGGACGTGGACAGGACGGGTGGAGGGATGGCCCTGCCTAACCTGTCACTGTGCAGCTTTTGCGAAGGCACCAGCCGCTGCAGCCAGAGGGGCACCACCCTTGCCACCACCTTTCTTAAGGTCCTGGCTCCCAAACTGGGGTTTCAGGTGGCAGGCCTGGTATCGCCCCTGTTGAGACAGTGGCTAAAAGGACAGATACTGAAAAGCCTACTTCTTAGGCTTTTTTTCTTCTGGTCCTTCTGGGACGACACTATAGAGTCGAGGGTGGCACTGGACTTCTCAATGCAGGTGAGATGTTCTTCCACCCCTAGGCCAAAGAAGTCAATGCGCAAGAAAGGGACATCCGTCAGCTTATGCTGGGTGTCTGCCGTAAAGGTAGACAGATGCAGCCAGGCCCTGCAATGCACAGAGACAGCCACCGCCATGGCACAGGCATAAGTTGCCCATGTCTAAGGCCATCAGGAGCTGATGTTTAGCCAGTGACTGACCTTGGTTTCTGAAAATCATCACAGACTGCTGAACAGGGAGGTGAGGGGGAATGATATCAAAGACTCACATCAGAGAGTGACCAAAGTTAGCCATCATAATGACACAGACATGAGACCTATGGACACTGCAATGTACTGTTTTTGTGGTCTGGACAGCCTTTCTGGACTCCTTGTCCAGAACCTTGTGCAATTTACTTTGACCCAAGATTTGCAGAAGGCCAAATCAGAAACCAGTCCTATAGAAGAAGGGTGGTTTGAGAACTCTGATGGGGACCTGGTGGAAACTGCCTACTTGCAGGTCATGTAGGTAGAGGGTGCCAGGAAGGATGCTGGATGCTGCCAAAGCACCAGAGCAAGTCTCAAGCTGGCCTCAGCCATGGGAAAGGCAGCCCCAGGGAAATGGTCACTGTCCAGGTGGACTGGCTCCATCGGGACAGACATGGACTCACATCAATCTGATAAGCACAGACAGTGGGTGTCAAGGAGCTTTCAATCATCCCCTTGACCAAAAAGGTCTTGACCAGAGTCATGTGGTCAGGGGAGTTGAGGGATCAGGAGGAGTTCAGTTTGTCCCAGTCCTGTGACCTGTGTTGGCAGCACTTGTACTTCCTGCCATGGTGGACAGGGCCCACAGTCTGGAGAGCCATACACATGTCACATAATCCCTTTATGAACAACGCTCCAGTGCTGGCCCCAGTTGCGAGCAGCGCCGAAACCAAGGAGATGCCGACCACAGCAGCCGCCACTTCATCCTCAAAAGCCGCAAGGTGTAGAGCTGACCAAGCAGGTGCTCAGGCATTCTTGTGGCTCTTAGGTTAGTCTTTAGGATCCCTCTTCCGAAGGTCATCTAAGGGTGAGATGATATTTCCTATCTTCTAGAGATTCTGGTAACCTTGACAAACAGAGGCCACAGATGTGTCGTGCAGATCGGTGACCGCTATTATCTGCCAGCACCAGACACAAACTTTGAACCCCAGCTTCAGATGCTCCATCTTCACTGACCACCACAGAGTCAAGTGGACTGAGGAAGTTCAGCAATAAAGTCTGAAAATATCAAAGTAAAGAGTTGCCTATGGTGCACTAAACTCCTTGGGAGAGAGCACGAAGGAAGTGGCCTGTTCTTCCAGTGGAAATAAAGATCTGACATCATGTTGTAGAGTCTGGGATATACCACCCAGGTGGTGGGAAGAGCTTAATTTCAAGACATCCGACAAATTAGCACTTCTGATGGAACTACCAATGTGTACACAGTGAAAGAACAGTTGTGCAAGAATTTATCGTAAGAGTAGACCTACGAGAGAGGCTCTTGCAGTAGGTAATAACCTTGAGGACTGCACCCCCTGGCATCAGAACCACACAGAAACTTTAGCAAGCAGTATCTGGCAGGGGACCACCCACCCGACATCATGTGACCAACGTCAGCGTGACACTATATAGTGGGCAGTCCCCACACCTGCCTTCCAGTTCTCCCGGAGACCTGGAAACAGAGTGACAGGAGAATGGAAAAGAGGCTCCTGAAGCAAAAATAAACTCACAGAGAAAAAGCAGCAGAACACGGGTGAAGAATGGAGGGAAAAAAGGTTGCCTACTGCAAGAGACTCTCTTGAAGATCTACTGTTACAGTAAGTTCTTACATAACTGTACTATCTTACTTCAAGAGGGCTCTTGCAGCAGATAACATTGAGGACCAAGTCCCAAGCAGTGTGAATCAGAAGGAACTGAAACATGGGAGGCAGGAAAGATCTGCAGAAAGGCACAGAGTTTAGGACAGAAGGCCTTGGGAGGACAGCTAGACCAAAGCCAGTCATGTGCTAGAGGCAATGTCCAGAGTAACGCTTGGTGAAAGTGTGGCCGGAGCTCCAAGTTGCCGCGGACATCTGTGCAGGGACTGAAGGTCCAGGTGGAGCACCTTCCCCTTGCTGAATGAGATCAGGTCCGGGCGGGCTGGAAGCCGCCTCGAGAGACTGGAGCTGAGGCTGAGGAGATCTGGGTACCAGAACTGGCGAGGCCAGTCTGGGACTACCAGAATCACCTGCGCCTTGTCCCTCTTCGCCTTGAGAAGTACCTTGTGGATCAAGAGAAATGGAGGGAAGGGGGAAGAGGACCGGGGTCCACGGCCTCGAGAAGGCATCCTCCTGCAGTGAGCCCCACTGAGGGGGCCGGGCATGAAACAGCTTCAGCTTCACGTTCTCTCTGGAGGTGAACAGGTCTACCTGAGGGGCGCCCCAATGGGAGAACAGGTCTTGAACTACCTCCGGCAGAAGAGACCACTCATGAGATGCATCGCCTATCCGGCTGAGGGCATCGGCCAGACTGTTCGAGGCTCCTGCCACATGGATAGCTAGGAGATCTGCCTCCAGGCTGATCACGAGAGACAAAATGCAGACAGCTTCCTTGCCAGGGACAAGGAGCGAGTCCCACCCTGACGGTTGAGATAGTACCTGGTCGTGGTGCTGTCCGTCTGGACCTGAACCACTTGACCCCGAACAAACGGAGTGAAGGCGGTGAGGGCTAACCATACCACTTGAAGCTCCAGCAGGATGATGTAGCATCAGGACTCCTGAGGTGACCAGAGGCTGTTATCCCTGAGCTGCCCAGATGGGCACCCCAACCCATCAAGGAGTTGTCAGTCGTAAGGATGACTGTCGGCTCGGGGCGGACAAATGGAATACCCTCCTGCAAATGAACTGGGACGAGCCACCACTGCAGGCCGTCCCACATCTTCTGGGTCATGGTTACTAGCTGGTACAGAAAACAGGAGCGCCGAGACCACTGGCGGGCCCAGCCCACATTTTAGGAGGCGCATATGCCAGCGGGCCCAACGGACCACACCTGTAAAGGCCGCCATGAGGCCCAGAAAGCGCAGGAAGTCCCGGGCAGGGCGCAATTGCCCAACCCGAAATGATTGGGCAAAGGAGGAAAGGACCTCGGCCCTGTCCACCAGAAGCCGGGCTCTGGCTTGAAGGGAGTCGAGCTCTGCCCCGATAAACTGAATCACCTGCGATGGCACGAGTTCTAATTTGGCATCGTTGATCAGGAGACCAAGCTGGTAGCAGATCTGGAGGGCCAAATCTCTGGACCGCTCCACCTCCAACCTGGAAGGGGCTGCTATCAGCCAGTCGTCCAGATAAGGGTACACCCATACCCCTCGTCGCCACAGGAATGCTGTCACCATTGCCATGCATTTGATGAAGACCCTGGGAGCAGGACAGAGGCCAAAGTGCATGGCCTGAAACTCGTAAAGGGATCCCTTCTCGCTGAACCGGAGGACTCACCGATGAGACGGACGGATTGGGACGTGAAAGAACGCATCCTGGAGATCCAGAAGAACAAAACCACATGCCTAGTTCCAGGGATGGTACGATCTGAGCCAGAGTGACCATTCTGAAGGTGCGCAGCCTTAGGAACTTGTTCAGGTCATGCAGATCAAGAATGGGGCGCCAGCCCCCCGTCTGTTTTGGGACCACGAAATACCTGGACACAAACCCTAGGCATGGAGGAGGATCCACCACCTTGCTGACAACCCTCTTTTGGAGGAGCATAACTATGTCAGCTTGACAAGCCAATAAAGATGCTGCAGAACGGGTAGCCCCCCCCCCACCCCGAGGGGAGCTGGCTTGGAAGGGAGGGGTCTGCTCAAATTCCAGAGGCAGACCTCTGCCGACCACTTCCAACACCCAGTGGTCCGTGGTTATAGTGGACCAGCCGAAAGGAAGTGGCTGAGATGACCTCCCATGGGGGGGACACAGGGGAGGAGTGACAAGGCTGGGGGCGGCACCCCTCAACCCGTCACTGAGCAGGTTTGAAGGAAGGGCCAGCTGAGGAGCTGCCTGAACCCTTCCCTCCAGGCTTCCTGTTGGAGGAAGCAGCAAACTTGGCCTTGAGGCGCCAAGTGTGAGCCTGCTGGCCCTGCTGCTGGGCCAGAGATGCCACAGGTGTGGAAAGGTGAAAGGGCTTACGTGGTTGCTGGCGGCATTTGTCTTTCTGGGCAGACGTGACTGAGTCCAAGGTGGCATTGGACTTCTCGAACTGCTGGAGGTGGCCCTCAACCCCGGGCCCGAACAAGTTGGTGCCCAAGAAGGGGACGTCTGCCAGCTTGTGTTGAGTATCTGCCATGAAGGTCGAAATCCGCAGCCAAGCTCTGCGGCGCATGGCTATTGCGGCTGTCACTGACTGGGCACAAGTGTCTCCGATGTCCAGAGCAGTCTGGAGCTGTTGCTTGGCCACCGCCCTTCCCTGATCTCACACCTGCTTGACCGTCGTTTGAAGGTCAGCCGGGAGACGAGGAAGCACCTCATCCAGGAAGCCCAAAAGACGTGTGAAAAGTGTACCATCAGTAGAGCCGAGCTAGCCTGTTGAAGGCCTAGGCACGCGGCAGCATACGCTTTGTGCCTGGAGTAGTCCAGCTTTTTGGACTCCTTGTCCGGGGGCTTCTCTACGTCTCTGGCGTTTGTGGAGCACCAGAAAACGCTACTGGTCACCAGCCCTTCAGCAGAGGGGTGCTCCGAAAAACCGGAGAAGGAACCGGTCGGGATTGTGTACTTGCGGGCCATCCTGGCCAAAGGCGCAGGACAGGAGGCAGACCACTGCCACAACTCCAAGGCTGGACCAACAATGGCCTCAGCCACAGGAAATGCCTCCGTAGGGGAATCCCCTCGGTCCAAAATCTCAATGAGGGAATATCTAGCCCGTTTCTGCACAGGTTCAAGCTCCATCCCAGTAACATAGAAACATAGAATCTGACGGCAGATAAGGACTGCTTGGCCCACCTAGTCTGCCCATTTTCCTACCTAACAGATAAGCTGCAGATCCTAGTTAACCAACAGCTTACTTCCTCCTACCCCCCACTAGGACTGCCTTATGCCTGTCCCATGCATTCTTGAATTCCCCCACTGTTCTTGACTCCACGACCTCCTCAGGGAGGCTGCTCCATGCATCCACAACCCTCTCTGTGAAAAAATACTTCCTCACATTACCTCTGAGCCATCCCCCATCTATCTTCAAATTGTGCCCCCTAGTTCTTGCACATCTCTTTCTGGAAGATGCTATCCTCTTGGACTTTGTTGATTCCCTTGAGGTACTTGAAAGTTTCTATCATGTCCCCTCTCTCCCTTCTTTCCTCAAGGGTATACATATTAAGCTCCTTTTAGCTCCATATTAGCTTTCTTCGTATGTCTTCTGATGCAGACCCTGCACCATTTTGGTTGCCCTCCTTTGGACAGCCTCCACTCTGTCAATGTCTTTGCGGAGATGGGGTCTCCAGAACCGCACACAGTACTCCAGATGGGGTCTCACCAACTGTCTGTACAGAGGGATAACAACTTCCTGTTTTCTACTATTGATGCCTCTTCCTATGCATCCCAGTATCCCCCAGCCTTCCTTACTGCCTTCTCACATTGCTTGTCCCCCCAGCCTTCCTTACTGCCTTCTCACATAGCTTGCCCACCTTTAGGTCATCTGATATAATTACCCCAGGTCCCTTTCTATTTTTACTGTTGTCAGTATCTCACCCCCCATTGTGTACGCTTCCCCTGGGTTTTTGTTTCCCATGTGCATTACCTTGCACTTCTTTGCATTGAATCTGAGCTGCCATACATTTGACCATTCCTCCAACCTTGCCAAGTCCCTTCTCATCCTTTCCACTCCATCTTGTGCATCAACCCTGTTGCAGATCTTTGTGTCATCTGCAAAGAGACATACTTTTCCTTCCAGTTCCTCTGCAATGTCACTTATAATGACATTAAAAAGGACCGGTCCCAGTACTGAACCCTGCTAGTAACCCTCCTTTCTTCACTGTGTACTCCATTTACTACTACCCTTTGCGTCCTGTTGCCTAGCCAATTTTTTATCCAGGCTACCACCCAGTAGATTCTGAGATGAGCCGAAGAATACCAAGGAACGAGGATGGGCTCTCGTCCACCGACAAACCCCCGGAGGATTCCAGGTCAAGATGCCTGGAATACAGAGAAGAGTCGTTGGATTCTGAGGAGTCCGCAAACAGCTGCCGACTGCCTGAGCCACCCTCCACTCGCCGGGGTGAGGGTGACCAACAACCTGTGGGCCAAGCCCTGACCCGACCAAGAATCCTTGGCGGGGCCCTGATCTTTGGCTTAGGAGGCAGGGTTCCACCACAATGGGTGGCACAGCTGGTTTCAGCCAAGCAATCAGCACCAGAGTCGCCTCGACCAAGGAACCAAGGGCAGGAGATCATTTCGGTCGCTCAGGCAACAGCCACTTATTGCCGGGGAAGGTGGCCAGGTGACTTGTGCCAGCCAATAAGAGCTGCTGCCACATCCTTATCCCTCATAGCACCGGCCTTAACAGCAGAGCCTCTCCTCCGAGGAAGAAGAGGAGGATGAGCAGCAAGCGCCACTTTCCGTGATGTCGGGCCGGAGACCGCCGGGTCGGTGGGACTTGCCCAACACGGAGGACCAAGACGTTGGGGCTCAGCCAAGAGTGGGTGAAGAAGGGGTGGGGGAGACCCGCACATACTCCGGTTTGCGGTCCTTAACCAGGGACTTCGGCTCGGGGGGCCGAGGCAAATCCTCAGTAGGCACCAGGGGAACCGGTGAAGGAGGGTTGTTGGCCTCTCTAGTCGACAGCCCATCTAATGGGTTGAGGAAGATCTTGACCACATCGACGGATGTCTCAGTTGGCTGGCCTGATGGGGACACAGAGAAGCCAGCAGCCTGGGCCGCAACCTCGACCAAAGTCGATAGAGGACGGTCCGGGGAGCACGATCTCTCCCATTCCCATGAACGTAGATGGTGGGACTTACCTTTCGGGTCCTTCTTTTTCGACCGAGAGAAGCGAGTCCCTAAAGGCCCCTCTCCCATGGTGGAGAGGGACTAACAAAGCTCCCAAGGAAGCAGTGTAGGAGGATCCAAAGGAGATCAGGATAAACGCCGATGATGAAGCCGCGACCTGGGCCACCCTCCTCCTCAAGGGCGATTAACTGATCCAGCTGCTTCGTGGAGCCTGTCGCCGTGGACACCGCACGACGTGCCTCCTTCAACTTCACCAGCGGAAACCGTTTTTTTCTGGTTGCTCCAGATGGAGTCGGGCAGCGCGGTCTTTGAGCACCAATAACGAAAGGACTTGCACAGATCGCAAGCCTGCGGATCATGGCCAAGACCAAGGCAGTAGACGCACATGGCATGCAGGTTGGTTCGAGACATCTTCTGCTCGCAAGGGCACCAACGGAAGCCAGGAATGGATTTAGAGTCCATCGCAGCCGTGAAGGAAGGTGAAGACTGAAGTCGCACAAACTTCAAAACAATTTTCGTTAAAACTGAAGGTTAATGATCCAGGCCTAGAGACGCAAGAGCGCTAAGGAGGGAACCTGAGCTTCCAAGCAGTAAGGAAGACCTGGTGTCATGGAGCGGAGCCGAGGGTTTTACCACCCGGGTGGGTGGGAGGAGTCAGCTTGAAGACTTTCCGGCACATCTTAAAGCAGCAAGGCACCTGCCAAGAAGTGTGGATTGAACATATCTAAGTCCCTAGAACTGGGCAGTTTTGCGTTGGCACAGGACGCGGAGAGGTCCAACTCTGGCGTCCTCCATCTGGCGAAAATGTCGTCTGCCACTGATTGCAGAAGCAACCACTCGTGTACTCGTGACTTTGTCCAACTGAGGGCATCTACGAGAGTTCTGTGCGCCTGGAACGTGCACCACTGTGATGGTAGCTTGGTGGACAATGACCCACTCCCACACTCTCATGGCCTCCCTGCACAGTGGGTAAGAATGCGTGCCTCCCTGTTTGTTGAGGTAGAAAACCACTGATGTGTTGTCTGTCTGGACCAGAAGGTGACCGGGCGTGACTGAAGTTTCCAGGGCTTGGAGAGCTCAGAAGACTGCTTTCATCTCCAGCACGTTGATGTGGAGATATTCCTCAGACAGTGACCAAGACTCCTGCATCTTGTGTGCTCCAAGGTGCGCCCCCCCCCCATCCCGAATTTGAAGTGTCCATGGTCAGGACCTGTCTGGGAGCTTCCTGCAAGGTAGGTGACGTTGCCCACCAGAGCAGTTCCTTGCAGAACAGCTCTGTAATGGAGACAGACAAGCCCAGGTTGTCCCACCTCTGGTCCCACTGTACTCGAATGGTCCACTGGATGGTCCTTATCCGGAGTCTTGCGAAGGGAACAGTAACTATGGCAGCCGCCATGTGACCCAACAGCCAGAGGAGCAATCTGGCTGGGACAGTGGAGACTGAATAAATCTGCCTGGCTAGAGCCCGAATGTGCTCTGCCTGGTCTAGTGGTAGGAAGGCCCAACCCTGAACAGTGTTCAGGAGCACCCTGATGAATGGTAGGAGTTATGCGGGGCCGAGTGACAACTTGGCTGGGTTGATGGTTATCCCCAGGCACTGGAACAGATTGCAGGTGTCCCTAATGGCAGCCTGGAGCTGGGTGCTGGAGTGTGCTAGGAGTAGCCAGTCGTCCAGGTATGGAAACACATAGTGACCTATCCTGTGAAGTGTTGCAGCAACCACCACCAGGCACTTTGTAAACACCCTTGGTGCCGAAGAGAGGCCGAAAGGCAGAGCCCTGAACTGGAAGTGTTCTCCCTGGAATGCAAACTGAAGATATTTTCAATGGCCTTCGGTTATAAGAATGTGGAGGTAGGCGCCCTGCATATCCAGGGATGCGAGCCAGTCTCCTTGACGCAACATAGGAATCAGGTTGTGCAATGTGACTATCCTGAAACATTTGTATGCGACTGATAAGTTCAGGTCGCTGAGGTAGAGGATCGGTCTCAGGTCTCCCAACTTCTTCAGGACCAGGAAGAAGCGGGAATAGAACCCGGTGCCTCTCTCCTGTGGAGGAACGGGCTCTATGGCATTTTTGGACAGCAGTGCCTGAATCTCCTGACAGATGAGGACTACATGTCCCACTAAGTGATGGGATGGGGGAAGAGGGCCTGTCCAGTGGGGTGGACACAAACTCTATAGAGTGTGCATGTTCTATAAGCTCGTGAACCCACTGGTTGGAGGTCACTTCTCTCCAGGCTTCTAGATAACAAGAGAAGCGACCCCCCACCTTCTCTCCCGACGGAACGTCACAGAGAGGTAGATTTGGCTGGAAGTCATGCTGTTGGAGGGGGAAGGAAAGCGGTTGGGCAGACTTAGCCTGTCGAGAGGTAGTGGCAGAGGATCCCCTGGGGCCACCACGTCGACCAAAGCAACCTCACTGAGCGTGGGGTTGCTGAAAGCAGGGTTGCTGAGGCTGCTGTCCCCCTCTGCCATGAAAGCGAGACCTCAAACTGTGTCTGCTTCGGGCAATACATGGAGTGCACGGTACGGACGGCCTTACTGGAGTTCTGTAATCTGTTGATAATCCGCTCAGTTTCTTCAAAGAGACCGGAGCCCTTAAAGAGCATGTCTAGGATGTTGGACTGAACATTCGGCGTGAATCTGAAACCAGGAATGGCGCCGAAGACAGATGCCTGTAGCCACTGCCCTAGCTGAGGTGTCCGCAGAGTCTTAGGCAGATGCAACATACGCATGCCCAAGTCTGACCCTGTTTGGAGTAGTTTTGCAAGTTCTGTCTTCTGAGGGCAGTCAGGCACGCCTTGCAATATGTCCAGATCTTGTTCCCAGAGGGCATTTAGGAAACGGGACCATGTGTGTCAGATACATACACCTTCCTGCCCATGGAATCTAGCTGCTTGGACTCCCCGTCCGGAGGCTGGGTGCTCACATGTTTGGGCCTCTGTGAACTATCCACTGAGTCAGTGTTGGGTTGTACAGCCAAAAAGGGGTGTTCCTTAGGTGCCCAGTATAGCCGGTCTGCCTTTTTCAGGACGGCAGTGGATGAGTGGGGGCGCCGCCAAGTGGCCTGTGCGACATCCTCAAAAGTATCCACCATAGGAGGGATAACAACAAGCCTGGGGTCTTTTCGCTGGAGGTACTTGGCAAGCCTCATACATTCAGGGTTCAAGTCCTCCGTATCTCATCCCATGTTGGCTTGTACATGTCTCATAACCGCCATGAACGATGGGTCATCCAGAGGTGATTTTAGCAGGTCTTCAGGTTCACCAGATGGAGGGTTCTCATAGGAAGTCACAGAGGAGTCTAACATGTGGTGAGAGTCAGTGGAGGAGATTGAGGGAGATCTGCATCTCCTACGCTTGTGCCTGTGCCTTTCAGGGCTAGAGATACTAGAGCTCCTGGAGTGGGATCTACAACCTCTTTTTTCCATCCATTTCTGAGGTCTCCCTGGAGATGGATGTTTTCCTCTGTTCTCATCCGAGTGGGGTTGAGTAGGCACTTCAATAGGTGGCGGAATCTCCTCACTACGGATCGGTATCAGATCAGGATCAGCCGGAGCAAATGATGTAGGCGCAACCTGAAGGATATCCGGCCTAATAGTTTCCCACCAATGTGAGAATAAGTCCTTGAATTGGCTACGGTTGAGCTGAGGAGAACCAGGCACCGGGTCCGGCGGCGATTGTGGGGCTCCTGTGCTGGTACCATCAGTCCTGTCAGGCATCGGGGGTCAGACTGGGGGCGCACCAGTGTATCCTGGTTGTCAGGGCCGTCGTTGGGACCTGTTGGAATGCCATGGACCAGCATCTGATCAGCCGGCGTCAGTACATCGTCCACCTTGGCACTGGATCGAGAAGTGGACGCCGGGGGAGATGGAGACTTTGCCGGAAGCAAAGGGGCCTTTGTAGCACTGTTGGCAGGCTTGCGTCAATAGGGATCTGGCGCAGGCTTGACGGGTTTGTCCAAGGGACACTTGTCCATCTACGGGACCAGACACTTGTCCGTCGACTTAGTATGGCGCTTGTTTGAAGACTTGTGGCCATGTTTTGGCAGGAGGAAGGAAGACATCCCCGCCGATGGGCCCAAAGATTTTGCCTTGTCCTGTGGGTCAGCGCTGCATACTGAGGCTGACGGGGGGGAGAAGGCAGAGTGAGACTTTCCTGGGTCGGATGAGCGGTCCAACGAGGCTTAAGGAGGCTTGATCTTCAGAGGTTGAAGAGTAACAGAATGCCCTGAAGATTTCTCCTTGGTCGCAGGGCCTCAGGAGGCTGGGGCCTTGACCACTATAAGGTGGGAGTCATGGCCCGACAACCCCGATCTGGAGGCCGTGTGGGATCCAGAAGATCTCAGTCTGGAGGAGGACCTCTCCCTATCTCTGTCCCACACTCTGTTTGTCCTTAGGCTTGGGAGTGTGGCATTTCCCCAAAGGTTTGTGGGAACAACGGAGAGAATATACTTCAGAGGACTAGTCCCTCTGCACTGCCGACAGTTGCTACTGAGCCAGAAAGGCCTATAGACACTTTTGTCGGCAGATGCATGTCTGACTACTGAAAGCCCAACAGTGGGGGCAGGACAGAGTGTCGTGGTCCAGTCCCAAAACGCAGGCCACGTGTCAGTCTTTAGAAGGGATTTGTCTACCACAAGCGCACTTATTTGCATGCCTGGACAGGGTTGACGACATGCAGGAGCTTGTAGGAAAGAAGAACGGTCGAAAGAGATTGACTGGAGTTGAAAATATCTAAATAGCGGTCGAACTGGCGAGAGAGGACGTGAAGCTAACATTCGTGCGTCGATGGCAGAAAAGAACTGAAGCACGCTGGGACCGCCAGCCCTTATATACCACATGGGATGTCGGTGATGGGTCCAACATCGGGTTGGGTGGTCCCCACTAGCTAGTGCTGAAAACGTTTGCTGTGCGGTCCTGTCGCCAGCCAGCACCCAGCCCTATACGTGTTACCTGCTGCAAGAGTTTCCTCTCGAAGTAAGAGCTGTGGTGACTGCCTCCCACCCTGCAAGTGACCGGCTCCCCCGACAGAAGAGGAGCAGGGAGCGGGCCGTGAGTCAAGAGGTGGAGGAAGGGTTGGAGAGAGCCGCCCCTGAGACTCAGATTTGGCTGGAGGGGTGGCTGCGGCTGAAGGTGCCCGATGTTTGGTCTGGCGTCTGGCTTTGCCCTTGTCCTTGTCCTGAAGGCTAGTGATTTATGTCTTGAGCATCTCCCCTGAAGAGGACAGAACCTCGGAAAGGGGCATCCTGAATGGCTGCCTGGACATCAGGTGCCAAGCCTGACACCCTTAGCCAGAAGTATTTCCCCGAGACAAACAGCCGTAGATGCGCCCCTGGCCAAAGAGTCCACCACATCATACGTCGCTCTCAGTGAGTGACGACAGACGACTTTAGCGGACATCATGGTGTCCACCACAGCAGTCTTCAACTCAGAGTCCAGCATAGCGTCAATGACAGGCTCCAGCTGATGAAACAAGACACTTTTGGTAGACAAGCATGTGCACTACATAATTGAGGGCACGCATGGCCAGTGTGGAAGAAGAATAGAATTTCCTCCCGAATTGGTCCAGCTGCTTCGACTCGTCAGGAGGGGAGGTGCTCATGTGTCTTGGCTTGGTGGGCCTGTCACGCGCCACCATAATGACCACTGAGTCTACCTCTGGGTGGACACTGAGGTGATCCTTCCCCTCTGGTGTCCTGTATGTCCTGTCAGCCTTTTTTGCCACTGCAGGGATCACAGAATCGTGCCATCAGAAAAGGACCATTCGGCCCATCGAGTCTGCCCGAGATAACCCCTGCTCCTCCTTTTATTTCTCACCCCGCTGCCCTCTCTCACCTCCACTTCCTAGTCCCATATAGTTATCCCATGCTCTTTTGATGGAGGAAGGCATCATCCAAATGGTGGAAGCCAGGGCTTCATGAAAATCTAACCACCGGTGGGGGGTGCTGTCTCCTGTATCAGGTGATCAGCAAGTCTCGGACGCTTGGGATCCTATGCGTCGCTCCTCCATTAGCAGGCCTCAGCTAACTGTTTCATGAGGTCTGCGAAGGGTCTTCTGGAGGCGTTTTGGGGGACTCCTTGGGCTTGGGCTCCTCTGGAGAGGGAGTCTCAAAACCCAAAACTGAGGAGCAGGACCCAGACTCTGATTTTGAATCCGAGGAATTTGAAGACCTGACAACAGGACGAGAAACCTCCTGAGACCTAGGAAGGATAAAGTCCAACGCCGATCCAGTCTAAGGACCTTTCATCAGGCTCGACATAGACTAGTGCATGTCCAGGGGAGAGGAGGACTTGGGAGTATGATCTGGGTAAACCAGGCTAAAGGCTCTCGCTGGGTGCAGTCTGTCCAGCTCCAAGACAAGAGGAGACGTGGTCTCCAACCACCAGGACTGGAGTATGGCTCGGAACTCCACCTGCAGCTGAGGAAGAGACGGGGGGGGCGCAGATAGACTGAAACCCTGAAGAGAACCTCGTTGTCTGGTACCCTGATGTATGGTACCCGTATGTCGGGTAACCTGGTAAGGAGTAGGCAGGCAAATAACCCTGACGTCGGGTAGCCTGATGGAGGGTAACCCAGTGTGTAATGAGGTACCGGGTAACCATGCGGAGGGTAGCCTGACGGAGGCCCTCATGAGGGTGCCGTGGGACCGTACAAGGGACCTACAGGGGCCTGAAATTTGGTCCAGGACAACCTGTAAGAGCAGAGTCAGGCACACTATTAACGTGGGGTAAGCCCAGCGCTGGCGCCAACAGCCACACTGGAAGAACCAGTGGGGAGGGGTCCAGAAGGTTGCCCGGGAGGTCCAATGTGAGGTCCAGTGGTGACCCAGCAATAATGTCAGACAGACTACCCCCATCCCCAGTCTCCCGTTAATCTGGGGAGAGAGGAGGAGGAAGCTCCACATAGGGAGAGGAGAGGGTAACTCGGTGGGGAGTCCCAACCAGTGAAGACTGCGTCAAGACCAGCAGCTGGATCTCATCCAGCTGGAAGTCATCAGGTCCTGCGCCAGAACCCGACGTGACTGACTTATCAACCTTGGCTGTGCAGACACTGGGGTCCCCGCTACCGACTTACCAGCCTGGGTGTTCACTTAGGGAAGGGGGGCGCCAACAAATGGCTTATCTGCCTCACCTAACTGCTTAGACCCCATGGTGTAGATAGGTCTAATAGTGGCAGAGGCCTCGGACTCTGCTGAGACACCCACAGCCACTGTAACCAGTGGCAGCCGGGGAACCAAGGGCTGCTCCTGGGAAGGTGGGGCAGACTTGGCAGCAACAATGGTCTTCCCAGAGGAAGAGGGCTGCTGATCACCTGAGAGTGGCCACAGGTGAGAGGGGGCTTATCCTGGTCCCTGTGCTTCTCCTTGTGCTTGTGGGAGTCAGTAGGAAAGAATGAAGCGCTACTCAGCTTCTGCGGCTCTTTTTTCATCGTGGCCAGCTTCTTTTTTAGCAGATGGGCCTAGAGGGCCTGCTGGCAGAGCTTCCATGTGGCCTGGTTGAAACTCAGGCAGGCCTCACAATCCTGTGTCTTCTTCTCCGGGCCCAAGCAGAAGAGGCAAAGGGAGGGGAAACCTTTTGCAGGAGCTGTGTACTGCAAGAATCGCACTTATTTTTTATGTAACTCAACGGCAGCCTGTGAAGACATGCACAAAATCGGTTTGGAACAATAAAGAAAAGAAGGATACTCCTCTGAAAAAAGGTGGTCTAACTGCAGCAATGATCTCAGCGAGGTACGATGTGCATAGGTCCACGGCAGGAAAGAACAGTAAGGCGGGCATGGGGACTGCCCACTATATAGTATCATGCTGATGTCAGTCACTTTATGTTGGGTGGGCGGTCCCCCACCAGAAACTGCTAGCTAAAGTTTCTCTGTGGTCCTGATGCCAGTGGGGCACAGTCCTCTAGGTTATTAATTACTGCAAGCCCCCCCTTGAAGTAAGATCTATATCCACACCCCTAAAAGGAAACATTCCCCAGACATACACTGCCTTAAGCGTTTCTTCTCAAGTAATATTTGATTCGGAGCCATGGTAGGGCCAGAGGTTGCATCCTCTGCATTTCAGGCATGGTCAAGAGTGGTAAACGGAGCTTTCTGACCTAAATATTTGCAGGCTGACAAGAGCATGGACCTAGGATGGGGGAGGAATAAAAATGCCTGGGTCGAGAAAGGATGACATGAAGGAGGATGTAGCATTTAATTCTGATATGTGCACATATTAATTGTAGGAGGTATGCCAGCTTTACCTAAGGGGGTTAAGTTTAATAAGCAGTGGGCCTGACTCCCCAAAGTTACTGCGCTCAGAGGAGCATTTTGCTTTGCTTGTTTTTACATGTCAGTACCCCGTCAGAGAAGGTAGACGGTTGCCCATCACTGGAGAAGCAGAGGACTGTATTTCAGTGAATCTGAACCAGAGTGGAAAGAGGGAAGAACTCCAGGAACTAAAAAAAAAAAAAAATACAAAACCTCAAACTCCCACTGAATGGGAGAAAGATGCTATGAATAATGACTGGCTTTAATTCCTTTAATTCCTAAAATGAAGTTTTAAAATGTGAAATATGATCCAGGACAGGTTATTATAATGATAGATCAAAATAAGTTAATGTGTTATATGTATCTTTCAAATTAAGATGCTTAGCTACCCCGATTGTTAAGATTGTTTGCTGTTGAGACTGTTCTTACGGACTTAGTTGGAGTATATCCAGGTTATGTTGTAATTCTGCCTAGAGCAGGTGAGATAAACTCCGATGAATGCCAAAAGTTGCAGACCACAATATACTGACCTAGACATTTTGGGACCGAGCAATGTTATGGGAGCAAATTGTGCAGACAGGGATTGGACACATAGTTGCCCTATGCCTGTGTTTCTTGGGTTACTCAGTGTTATGGTTTTCTGGAAAATGATGGCCAAGGACCATAAAAAGACCCAACTGAAGCCTCTCCGGGAAGCCTGCCCAGGAGGGACTAATTAGGGGGGTTTAAAGTGGTCTGCCTCAACTGGGGATTTCAATGCACAAAAGAGCTAACCCTTTAACCATACTTTGAGTTCCCATACAAGGAAAGAAAAAAATTACCCCAGTAATCTTGTTTCTTCTAATGGAGTCTTGCTGTAGTCTAACAAAATGCAGTTAGTCCTTCCAGTTCAACTGCCCTGGAGATGAAAGAGTTAACTATGCAGAAGCACAGAACGTTGAGCTTGGTTTTCAAACCACTGTCCCTGGTACACTCTATGTAACCGTCAGATTCTTAAGAGCACTAGTCACCAACACTAAGCTATTTATAATAAGTAATAATAACCACCACCACATGGCCAACTACAAAACAAAGGGCAACAAAAGACCGAAGTCAAGAAATGCCCAAGCCAAAAACTTGGCACCCCTGAGGTGCAACACTAAAAATTTCTCCTAGGACCAGGATATGCCCCTCTTAGGTTCTGTTAGGGGAGGTAGAAAGGGAGGTCACAATACAGCAAGATTCCATTAAAAGAAACAAGATTACTGTGGTATTTTTTTCTTTATACAGCATGGGAGTCTTGCTGTATTCTGACAAAATGCAAACTACCAAGCAGTATCCCATGGAGGTGGGCACAGAACCTACTTGGGGAATAGGCTCTGCAGTACTGCTGTGCCAAACTTGGCATCACTCCTGGCCTAGGTGTCTAGGCAGTAGTGTTTAGTGAATGTGTGAACGGATTTCCAAGTAGCTGTTTTACAAATTTCGAGCAGAGGGATATCTCTGACAGCTGCTATGGAAGCAGTTGTTCCCCTGGTTGAGTGGGCCCTAAGGCCTTTAGGTGGGACTTTCCCCAGTTTGCCATAGCAAAACTGGATGCAAGACACTAACCACCTAGCACTGGTTCTCTTGGTGGCTGGCTTGTCTTTACCCACTTCTCCATAGGTAAGGAACAGCTGGGTACAGTCATTCCTATCGGCCTTTGTCTGCTTAATAGAGTAACTGATAGCTCTTTTTACATCCAGGCTATGCAGTCTCCGTTCACCTGAGAAAGCATGGTCAGTGAAGAAGACAGGTAATGTCATGGACTATTTCAGATGGAAGTCCAAGACCGCCTTTGGGAGAAATTTCCTGTTTGTTCTAAGACTGACCTTATCCCTGTGGAAGGGTATGTAGTCAGCTTCCATTGACAAGGGCTATAGCTCACCAATCCTCCTAGCATAGGTTATGGCTACCAAAGAGACAGTTTTCCATGTCAAGTACTTAAGCTCAGCCGAAGACATGGGTTCAAAAGGGGGCTGCATTAGTAGAGCTATGCAAACGTTCAAATCTCAAGATGGGGTTGGCTCTCTGTGAGGAGGATGCAAGCGGAGCAACCTTTAAACAACTTTTTGAAGACTGAATGGGATGCCAGGGCAAGTCCCTTCCCAGCAGAGAGAGATATGTAGACACAGCTGCCAAACGTACCTTCAGGGTAGAAGGCCGAAGGCATAAAGAATGCAGGTGTACTAAATAGTCCAACATGGGAGCCAGTCCTGCTGCTTGCGAATCTATTTTCTTCTGTACACACCACATGGAAAACCTCTTCCACTTAAAAAGTATAGTTTTTTTTTTCTGGTGGTAGGTTTTCTGGAAACCTTTAGGATATCCATAACCCCTTGAAAGAGTTGCAGACCTGCATACTCTAACTTCTCAAGAGCCAAGCCTTGAGTCTGAGTGCCTTGAGGCTAGAGTACAAAATCCTCCCCCCGAGAGGAGATCAAGAGATTGTACTTTCCAGGGAGGCAAACTGGATTTGTCATGGACAGAGACAGGAGCATGAGGTACCATGGCTGTCTGACCCAATCCAGAGCAATCAGAATCATAGTTGATGGCTGGCTCCTGAGTTTGATCAGTACTCTGAAGATCAATGGGAATGGGGGAAAGGCATACAGAAATGTGTCTGTCCAGTTTAAAATCAGTGCATCCAGAGGCACAGGGCCCAGAACTGGGGCAACTGGTGATTGTCTGGGGCTGCAAACAGATCTCTGGTGTGCCCCATCTCCTGAACAGTGCTTGCAGTATTCCCTTGTTCAGAGACCACTTGTGGTGACGGATTTATTCTGCTGAGGGCATCTGCCAGTGCATTGTCCTTGCTTGGCAGGTGCCCAGCTGAAAGTCAGAAGGGAGTATGCCAGACTCCAGATCTTCACTGCTTGCGTGCACAGGGCACAGGAACTTGTCCCTCCCTGCTTGTTTATGTAGTACATGGTAGTGGTGTTGTCTATCCTCACCTGAACCACCTTGCCATGCACCATCTCTGAAAATGACTAAAGAGCCAGAAACACTGCCCTGAGCTCTAACAAGTTGATGTGGAGCAGAGACTTCTGATGGGACCACTTCCCCTGAGCAGTGAGGCCCCCAGGTGAACCCCCCCATCCCAGAAGTGAAGCATCTGTGGTTAGAACTACTGCAGGGAGCTGTTGGAGGAAAGGAACACCCTCCCTGAGATTGTCTTGTCCAGCCATCACCAAAGTGCCTGAACCAAGGTAGATGTCACTGGAATTAGCTTGGACAGGGGATCCCTTTTCTGAGACCAGAAGGATCTGAGGTGAAACTGAATGTTTCACATCTGAAACCTGACTCTAGGAACCGCTGCCATGTGTCCTAACAGCAGAAGAAAGTGACTCGCAGGGCAAGACACTTTTACTCTAAAGGAATCTGCCACATGGACAAGATTGACCACTCTCTAGTGGCAAAAGATCCTTTGCCTGAACAGTGTCCAACTCTGCTCTTATGAACACTAGAACCTGGACTGGTTCCAGCACTGATTTGCTTAGGTTTACCAGGAATCCTAGGGAACCCAAGGTGTCCTGCACCAGAGTCAAAGCTTCCCTGACCTGCTATGGGGACTGTCCCATGACTAGCCGGTCATCCAGGTAGAGAAACATACAATCCCTGCCTTCTGAGGTACGCCACCACCACTGCCAGGCATTTTGTAAATGTTCTGGGGGCAGAGGTCAGACGAAAGGGCAGTGCCCTGAACTGATAGTGGCCTGAAGGTAACTCGAACTTTAGATATTTTCAGTGGGAATGTCTAACACATGTGGAAGTAGGCATCCTTGAGGGCCAAGGAGGCTAACCAGTCTCCTTGTCTGAGAGTAGGAAGGATCTTGGTCAAAGCCACCATTTTGAATTTGGGTTTTGTCTGGTGCTTGTTGAGGTACCGGAGATCCAGGATGGGCTACCACTCGCCAGTCTTCTTTGGGGTAAGAAAGTATCTTGAATACAGCCATTTTCCTCTGTGGAGGCAAGGGACAGGTTCCACTGCTCTTAGATCCAATAGTGTGGAAACCTCTGCCTCCAAAAGAGCGGTCTCCAATTTGCTGGCAGATTTGAAAGATCTTGCTCTGGTTCTTGGGAAACTTTGAAATTTAGAGCAAGTGCCTGGCTCACCACTGCCAGGACCCATTTGTCTGTTGTGATGGATTCCCAGGCCTGGAAATGATGAGCCAACCTGCCTCCTACTGGTAGAGGTGAGGCAGCCCTGACCGACACATCAGGGTGTCTGCTTGGCAGGGGTTTTAGGCTGGCAGGTGGATTCAGCTCTACTCACACCTCTCCTACCTCTTCCTCTGAAAATTCCCCTCTGCTACTGCTAAGCAGAGGAAGCTTGTGCCTGGTAGAAAGGCCTTTGAAAAGGCCTTCCCCTGCCAGACCTGGGTTGCTGCTTCAGAGGGTTGTGACAGCCTTTTCTTTTGCAGCTGCACTCCTACAAGTTGTTCTGTACTCATCCATCTTCTTTATATATGACTCGGTTTGATCCCCAAACAGAGAGTTCTGTATGACAGGGAAATCCATGACCTTAGCTCAGGTATCCTAAGACAGGTTGGTACATCTAAGCCAGGAAAATTTCCTTAAGGAGACAGATGTAGCCATGACTCTAGATGAAACATCATTAGAGTCCACTGCAGCATGAAAATGCACTTTTGATGCCTCAGTGCCATCCTTTACTATCTGCTCCAGGTCCTTGGCTAGCTGTGGAGGAGCAGTTTTATCCAGATCCAGGACAGATTCCCATCTGGACTTTTGAAATCTGGCTACATAAGCCATGTAGGAGGCTTGCCTAATCCCAAACAAAGAAGCCAAGTATTGTTTCTTGGCCACAGCATCAATCCTCCTAGAATCCTTGTCATGAGGGTGAGAGGCTAAAGGAATACCAGCCTTGTCACAAGCTGCAGCCTGGACCACCCCTGCATGGCTACAGTGGTTGCAGAGGAACTCTGTGCCATTACCAGAAAGCATATACCTCCTATCCATCCTCTTGTCAACAGGAGGAATGGAGGTAGGCATCTGCAAAATCTTATTAGTCTGTTATTTTAAAGATTTATGCAGAGGGATGGACATCCATCATTTCTATGAAATCAAGCTCCTCCTCTTCAGCTGCCTCTAAAGTAGGGAGCTGCAAGGCCTTTGTCACTTTCTTGTAGGAAATATAATGGGAAAAGGATTCCCCAGCCAGTCTAGAGGAGAGATTGAATCACCTCTTCTTCCTCTTCCTCCCCACTTGATCTCATAAAAGGTTTCCAGATCATAAGAACAGGTGGGAACTGAATCGGTAGCGGACCAAACCGACTGACGAGAGAGCCATTGGTTCACTCTGTCTCAATTGAAATAGTTAGCTATTTTGTCCACGGTTGGGGCCGAGAACTTAGGCTCCAAACAGGCAGATTTTTGCGCTTTTTTTTTTTCCTAAGTTGATACCAAAGCCTCGGTATCCGCTTTTCTTTTGGTCAAGGAGGTATCGCCCTGGTCAGAAGGCACCTCCTCCGGTTCCACTGTGCCCTTAGGGGCCGAACCGGACTGGCCATCTGGATCAACAGATTTTTTTGGCCATTCTTTCCTTCAGCCGGGCTAAACGCTTATCCAGCGTGGCCTTAGGAAAGTTCTCACAAATTTGGCAGTCTGTTTTCAGGTGGTCAAACCCCAGACAATAAACACACATGAGGTGAGAATCCGCTTTTGCAAAAACCTCCCCACACTCTGTGCGGTGCTGAAACCCAGTTGGTCTGGTCTTTTTCTTGGGCTTCGCAGACATAATGCACTGAAGCCAAAGTTACCCTAAGAGAGACGGTCAGGACAGAGTAACCAACAAAGTTTTCAGTTAACGACCGGTTCAATGGTCAATGGAAAAAAAAAAAAAACAAACATGAAATTTAAGATTTTTTTTAAACCAAAAACCGCCGGATCTCAGACAAACCATACAACTCTAAGTTTACCTCAAGAAAAACAAAAACAAAAGCGGTCCTCTCTCAGTTACTAGGAATCGAAAGAGGGACCGACACTTACCACAATTTGGAAATAAATCTATCTAGTCTAACCTGTACCGTAGACAGAGGTTTGAAGAACTGAAAAACAAAATGCGGTTGAATAAACCAAAGAAAACACACCACTCTGAACCGAAGCAAGAGAGGAGAAATCTCCAGAGCGTCTTCACAGGCAGGCGGAGTAAAGAATCTGACGGTTACAGAGAATGTACCAGGGACAGTGGTTTGAAAACAGAGCTCGAGCTGAACGTTCTATGCTTCTGCATAGAGTTAACTCATCTGCAGGGCAGCTGAACTGGAAGGGCTAACTGCGTTTTGTCAGACTACAGCAAGACTCCATGTTGTTTGAATCAGGGTATTACACCAAGTGCTTTTAAGCAAGGTAAAGCCTCATAAAAGTAATAGATTAATAGCGTGGTGTAGCAATGAATGTGTGTTTATTATGTTTACTTTACTGTATTCTGTGCATTTTTCCTAGCGTGAGGTCTGGGATGCAGGATGATTCCTCAGTTTGGACAAACCTAAACAGATATTCGAGCATAAGATAAGAGTATTTTACAGCATAAGACTGATAGCAGTATTAAGTACTGAGCGGTTAAGGGCTAATGTTTTGCAGGCAGCTGTATTTTTAAATTATTTTATTAGTAATTTGGAATGCTCTGATGAGTTTGTACCATTTAAAAATGTTAAATTAGGACAAACAGTAAAAGAAGTAATGAAATGTCATTATTAATAAAAAGGACAGGACTTTTGATATTTACGGTATTGTAAAGCTGTGTGATGGTGTTTTTATGGATTTTTTTGTCAAACTAAATTTGTAATGACTTATAAAAAAAAAAAGCTGAACAAATAAACTAAACTAACTAAATAACTGCTTTAGGTACCAGGCTAAGTAAAAGCAGACCAAAATAGCAGAAAAGGCTCTTACACTAATCTTGCACCGTTCATTTCTGTCAAGCCAGGCAAATGGCACCTCAACCACCACAAAGCTGTTTGAGAAAAAAAACAGGCTTCCCAAACGACAAGCAGAACTAAGTTTAGAGATTACTGGTGGTAGAAACAAACGGTATCTTCCTGCTAGAGTAATGTTTGGGGGTTGGGGGGGACCATAACTAGAAGATTTCAGTCAAGTTCAAGAGCTATTTGAAAAGTGCCAGTATCCTTAACACTGGCACAGAAGGACTGATCAGTGAGAGGCTGCGGAACTCTCATATCACCAACATTCAGTGCAGATGCCATAGTTCTGAGCTCTGCCAGTGTCCCTAACAGAGGTGCGGCTTGATAAGCCATCCCAGTGGTAATGTAAAGCACTACACAAAACCTACTTGTGTGAGATGAGACGTAGCTTGTCAAGACTGATCACACTCACTTTCTGACATGACTAGCACCTAAGCTGGTGTCCATGATGGATCAAAACTTTAGCCTTTGTTTTACTCTCCTTTAATAAATAATCTAAGGCTTTTTAATACCTTCTGCGACTCCTCAATGTTTAATGACAGCCTAGTTTTGTATTATATCTCGAGCAGCAATGCAGGCCTAAACAGTTGTCTTCAGTAAGGTACATTGCTGGTTTCCTGTTGACATCGGTGTTCGAGTTGTAAGCTTAGTGTATCTGGGTATTTCTTTAGACTTAGTTATTGAATTTTGCTCACCATATTATCCAAGGTATGTAAATTTGTTAACTCTAGGCTGGGCCTTACATAAAGAGTCTCACCCCTAAAGCTCGTTTGGCCATTGTGCATGGAGTCTTACTGTCCCACATGAACTATGGCTGGGTTGTTTTTCTTTGTTACCCCAAATGTAACCTGTCCAAGTGAGCTGTTACCTACAGTTACATTGGTTTGGTTTGCCCATGCAACAAATCTTCTTACTCTCCGAAGTCTTTTGTATTTCAATCTGGGCTAGCTATCCCCTGTTGCAAAGCAATCATTTGACCATGTTTGCTTTATTGTTGAACTACAAAGATCACAAGTACCTGCCTCCTTGGCTGAACCACTCTGGTCTACCGTGAATACTCATCATCTCAGATCTACTGATAAATCATGGTTGTTCATGCTAAAATGTTCTACCAATATGAGGTTGCAAGCCTTTTCTCCTTTGCTCCAAAATACTGGAACCCTCTTCCTCCTGAATTGCATAACGTATCTGCTCTTCAGAAACAAGTTGAAGTTACCTACATGCTTCAAACACCTGTGTCTCTCTGCACTTAAATATAATAACATGCTCTATTTTGTATGGGCTACTTTGTGTCTGCATTTATAACTTCTGCAACTCTGGTGCCAAAAATTAGCCAAACTTTCCCACCTCCCCTCCTTTTCTACCCTAGATGGCACCTCTCTTGATGTAGTCCCTGCCTTCAAGTATCTTGGCATCTGGCTGGACTCATCTCGACTTCTTCACACACCGACTATATCCATAGCAAATTTCGCCATAATCTAGAAGCCGTGTACAGAAACAAAACCTCCCTCTCTCCTACTGCCTGCCGTGAGCTCCTTATCAAAATGATCCTACTTGTATTTGACTATGCCGATGTGGTCTTTGGGTCCGCCCCTGCCTCATCCCTCTCCAGACTAGACTCTCTAATGCTTTTTGCCACTTTGCCTCCAATGTCCCATCCATTGCAAGCACCACTGCTCTCTACTCTTGACTCTCCCTTCCCTCTTCACTTTCACCGCTAACACCACACCATTAACCTTCTCTCACGCTGCCAACACCACACTATTACCCTTATTTCAAAATTCTGGTTTGAGTCTCTCCCCTCCTACCTCTCCTCTCCACATCATCCCCTCCTCTTACCAACTACTGTCCAGAGACCCCCATACCTTTCCTCTCCCTCATCCCAGGGTATTAAATAGCTGGTATTGCGTAGCAAAATGCTATGCAAAACGGGGTAATGCTAACCATTTCCAGGAACGTGTAGCAGCAGACTGCTAACTATTTTTTTGAGTCGAGTCCACGGGCAGACATGAATATAACTATATGTATATTTTAAAATGTCACTAATCAATTTGTGCCAAGTGCTATGCATTTTCACAGCTGATCAGCACTTTCACGCATAAAACTGATAATTTTTTTTTTAATCTTAATACCCTGCATCCTCTTTCCATTTCGGGGCAGGCAGTATTCTCTTACTGTCTCCCTTTCCACTGGAACTCTCTTCCAAGTTCCCTTCATTCATCTCCTTCTCTGCACTCTCTAAAACATATCCTTTCCCAATCCTTCCCTTTCTCTTGCTCCTGTCCTTCCTCCTCCCAGCAGCCAGGGTGAGTCTCTTCCAGCACATTCTTAACTTGCCTCCTTATGCGTTTCTCTTTTCCTCTCCCCTCTGATTTCCTTCGGTTTTCCTAATGCCTACAGCAATCTTCACCTTATCCCCCTATGATCTCCATGGTCTCTCCCTCCCTTCCTGCCTCCCATAGTTTCTCCTTTACAGCTGGCTTCCTATGCTAATTCTGTGCTACATATGTTTCCCATCATTGCAAATCTATCAATAACCTTTATATATATATAGTAATCTGTTTACTTGTTTCTACCCTTTTTCCCTAGATCACACCTGGAAACAAGCTTCGGCTCAGTGTGCCTCTCCTGGTTATCAACATTTTGAATAAATAAATACATTTGCAACTGTCTCGTTGTAGAATACTTGCCTTTCTCCTGTTTGTTACTAGATTATTTAATTCTGTACTTGTCTATTGTGCACTATTCTGTGTTCTCCTAGGTCAGGCCTGAAAGAGAGGCCCTTTAGGTCACGTGCACTTGCTGGGTTAACAAAAATAAACAGTCCACAAATAAAGATATGGAAGACAGCATACTTAAGATGTCAGTCTAGACCTCTGCATTTATGTTGACAAATGTTACAAGACGTGAAAAGCATAATAACACGAACTTCCAGTGTTAAAACTAAGAAAGACAGAATTCAGTTAGGAGTAAAATCATCTAAACAGTGAAGTCTATCTGAAAGTTTATTAGTTAAAAAGTGTCTCCCTAGCGAAGATCTGTTGAGTTGGCACCTAATGTTGCTTTGAGAGGAAATAAAGTTTAAAAACAACCCCACATCTTTGCACATATTTTACTTACCAATACACCTTTTATCCAGCCAAACCTCACAGCTCCTGCAGTGTCAGCTGCACTGCTGGCAGCAGTCTCTTCAGCTGGAGTACCGTCCTCCCCTGTCGCATAGCCATCTTCAAAAGGTTCCTGCGAAAGACAACACAATGTTTAAACAGACCTCAGCATTTGCAAGTGCTGCAAAACACATCAAGTTTCAACTATAGCAAAACAAAGGAGATCTTACAAAGATGGCTTCAACATTCCATGATACTATCGACACGAAGTAAAACAGCATTGCTACCCAATATGAGCAAATCTGACCTGACATTTGAACATTTATTTACTTGCATGATTTTACAATCACACCAATTTATTTTTAAAATGTTCTAGACCTGGGTAGATTCACTGACATGCAATATCTCATTTCCAAGAGTGTCCCAGGGAAGAGATCAGCAGCATGCTTTACGTGGATGCATGGAAATATAATTTAGGTTACAGCTTTTTTAACCCCCCCAACCCAAGAAAAAAAACATCACAAAACATTAAAATACAGGCATGCCACATCACTATGCCACACTCTGCTCTAGATCTCCATATCCCCTCCATCTAGAAGTTAAAGGATGCATCTTCCCCATGTGTTGCTTCGGCCAGGGATGGGAGGAGGTGTCAGGAATAAGCTGGAAACCTAGGGAAGGTTGCCCAACAATGTGCACTTGAAGTTGGATGACCGGACCCAGGAAATGAGACTCCGGGAGACGTGCTTGTTAACATTTCCCCTGCATTTCCTACCTCAGCTTCAGGGTCTGTTTAGTCAATACCCTTGGGTATGTGGAAGATGGTGATCATAGCACCCCTCAGCCTCCTCTTCTCCAAAATGAACATAAAGGCCAGCAGCCTCTCCTCACAGCTTTGGCATTCCATACCCCTGATCATTTTGGTGGCTCTGTGCTGCATCCTCTTGACTGCCACAATTACTTTTCTGTACTGCGGAGCCACTAACTGCACACAGTACTCCAGGTAGAACTTAACCAGGGCCTTATAAAGACGCAGGATTGCCCTGCCCTGGTGTTTACCCCTTCTGATGCACCCCACCCAGCATTCTTTCGACCCTCAACAGCAGACACACACCACTTAGGATGCTGCAGCCCTTTTGTCTATTTTTGGCCCAATCTCATTTTCATCATCCACTGCAGCAAGATGAGCCACACAGTGTTTAGGGAATTCCCCCGTTTCAACTCCTGAAGTGCAGCACCTTGCATTTGGCTACATTTATTCTGAAACTCAAAGACTCTGACCAGTTGACCCAGCTTGCTCTGGTTCTCCTGAAGTTTGCCGAAATAAGAAGCCCACTGACCTAGACTGCTTTATCAGTAAACTTACACCAGCCACCCCTCCTTCTAGATCACTGACAAAAACGTTGAACACCTATGGCCCCAGCACCATTTCCCAAGGGATGCTGCTGAGTACCCCTCCTCACCAAGTAGTGCCCATTTACCACAACCCTCTGCTTCCTGCCCCAAAGCCAGTTAGCAATCCACCTTCTATATGCCATGTACCGTGCTGGTGTACTTTACCCAAAAGCTTGTCATGCACCATGTCTATCTTCTTGGGCACCCCCTAAATGAAGGTAATCAGTTTGATTTGGCTGAATCTACTCCTCATAAAGCCAAGGGGACAGGAACCATGGCCTTAACCAAGTTCTCCACTCTGCACACACTGGCTTCCAGAATACCGTCCAACAAAGATGTCAGGCTGATTATCCTGTAGTAGCCATTTCCAGTCCTCCAGTATACTTGTCCAGACAGACTCATGACAGATTTCTGCTAGCAGTCCCACCCAATTGTTCTTTTACATTCACTATGACCCTGGAGTTAATCCCATCCACCCATTGGCAGGGTTCTCCCAAGGGGCATATAGCATATTGGGGGCTAATAGACGCTACTGGAATTTTGGTAAGTGTCCTGAAAACTTGCACTTTTCTAAAACGAACAAGAGCTTAATCTTATTTCAGCTGGGACAAAAGGGAAATGCAACAAATGATTTCACCCCACACATCTTTCTCCCAAAGCAGGGACATGGAAATCCTTTTGCCCCGTCCAAGTAAATTTCCTTGACTGATACGTTCAAAAAGAGAGCCGATTCCATTACACAGAATGAGGGTCAAATGCAAATTCAGCTAGTTATGTTTGGGTATGTCTCAAAAGTTCCAATTTAAACAGCCCTGCTCCCAAAGAAACTACCATGCCAAAACACCTTCACAGTGATTTGTATATACTTTTGATGAGGCTTTCCTTTACAGAGGTACTAGTATACCCTAGTATTCATATCTGCACTAGAAGTGAACTGCGCACTGCAGGCAATTCTGTTCATCCCTTGCAGAAACAATTTCTGTAATATCTCCTGCTCCTTCCTGGCCTCCAGCAAGTACATGTTCACGTTCTGTAGCCTTTTCTCAAAGGACCCTTCCTGCTGCCCTTAAATCATCTTGGTAGCCCTTCACTGCACCATCTCCATCCTGTCTTTAGGTCTGTATTCCAGAACTGCATGCAGTACTCTATGCACAGCTTTACCAGGAATCTGAACAACAGCGGTATCACCTCCTTACACCTACCATCATTTCCCTGCCTGTTCATCCCAACATTTTACTTGCCTAGCCCACTGCCTTGCTGCATACAGCAGGATGTTTCAAGTTATCAAGTACGGTAACCCTCACATTTCTTTCAGCCCTCGTCTGCTCTAACCTCATCCCACACATCCCGTTTCTATTCTTGGGGTATTTGTTCCGATGTGCATGATTCATCATTAATTCACGTCGACTTTCAGCTGCCATAGCTTGGATCACCTCCCCAAATCCTTTTTTCAGTATCCTTAGTGTCCACTTTGCCACAGATTTTTGTATCATCCGCACAGAGAAGAATCTTGCACAGACTGATAGCAACACATACGCTGCTGGCAGAAAAAGACCCCTTGGCCCCTCATGCCTGCCCAATCCTACTGATCTGATGTGGGAATCCTAGTGGCTCTTCACTCTTCCTCTCCCCTAAGTTTCCAAACCCATGCATCTTTCCAACCCATGTCTGAATCCACTCACCGTTTTCGCACAGATCACCTTTTTCAGTAGCTTATGCCACCTGTCCGCCATTCTTTTCAATGAAAAAAATACTTTCTGGTATCCCTCTTAAATCTGCCATGGTCAGCTTCATAGGGTTACCCCTGGTGCTCGTGTTTCCACTCAGTTTAAACAATTCCTCGATATCAACCTTCTTTACCCCTTTAAGGTATGTATGCATCACAGTCATGTCCACTCTCTTCCTTCTGCCCTCCAACATGTACATGCTTAGGTCCTTAAACTTCTTCTATTAAGTCTTTCCTGCAGTCCCTGGATCATCTCGGTTACCCACCTCTGTACTTTCCAAGGTAAATACCTTCACCGAAGTCACAAATGAATGTTAAAAATGACCATTCCCAAGATCAATCCCTTGGTACCCTGATAGTGATCTCCCTCATCTCAGAGAATTCCTCATTCAGAACCATGCTCAGAGTCCTCCCCCTAGCCAATTTCTGACCCTATGACTAGCGCCTCTCAGGTCTGCCAGTTTGACCAGCCTTCTGTGTGGGATGCAATCGAATGCCTTACTGAAGTCCAAGTACAGTACGCTCACAACCTGGCTCCTTTCTATGGCCCTAGCCACCCAATCAAAAAAGTCAAATCAGGCTCATCTGGCAAGATCTCCAACACACACACACACACACACACACACACACACACACACACACACACACACACACACACACACTTACTTCACTGTCCTTCAACCCATTTACCTCCAGGAGCTCCACCAACCTTTCCTTAATCATTCCTTCAAGCAGCTTTCCCCACTATTGACTACTGACACTATGGAGATGGAGCACTGTCCAGGCATACGCACAACAGCTCTTGTGTACCAGATGGGCTTTGGCAACCAGGACCTCTGGCTTGTCTGTGGGCAGAAATGCACTGCCCACTGTTGTGCTCAGTACTGTACCAATTTAGTGGGGGCACTAGCAGGGAATGAGGATGGATTTCTGTACACTAACCATGATACCTAGGTTCTCGAATAGCTGCTATGTTCTGAACTACTTCCCTGAATGGGCCCTGCAGAAGTCATTCACCCAGATTAAAGGAAGACAAAGCCCTTCCCTCTGGAGGGCTGTTGCCACAACTGCAAAGCATTTTGTAAAAACCCATGGCACAAGGATGTCAAGATTCTGAACTAATAATGGTTATTCTCCAACATAAAGTGAAGGTATTGCCTGTGGCATGTTTGGATTTTGATATGAAGTAAGGAATCCTTCATGTCCAGAGCACAGTACCAATCCAGTTTGCAGTAGCGAGACAAGAGCCTGAAAAGACACCATTCAAAACTTTTTGTATGTGACAAAAACATAGACTTTGACAGATAAGGACCGCTTGGCACACCTAGTAAGCCCATTTTTCCTACCTACTGTTACACCACAGACCCTACTTGATCTCTGGCTTAACCCACCGCCCTTTTTTTTTTCCCTTGCCACTAAGGTTCCTTTATCAGACTGAGACCAGAGGACGGAAAGAGGCTAGGGTACAGGCTGGGCCAGACCCAGAAGGGGAGGACTTGGGGGGCAGAAATCACAGTGAATAGGGGGTGAGAGAGGCCCTTTGGAAGCTAAAAACTGATAAGGCGCCAGGGTCAGACGGGCTACATCTGAGGGTTATGAAGGACTTGGCAGAGGAGCTGGCAGCTCCACTGGCTGCACTTGAACACCTCTCTGCAGACTGGATGGGTGCCACAAGCCTGGAGGGTGGCTTATGTAGTGCCTACACATAAAGGGGGGGTCTAGGGAGGAGATGGGTAATTATAGGCCTGTCAGTCTAACATCTGTGGTAGGCAAAGAAAGAGTGAGCTTTATCAAGGAGAGGCTTGGGAGGCAGTTGGTAAGTTAGGGCACCAGGATGATAAACAGTATGGCTTCATCCCGGGGAAGATCATGTCAGTCCAACTTTGTAGAGTTTTATGACTGGGTGACAGGGGCCCTGGGTAGACATAGGCCGGTGGATGTCCTATACCTAGATTTCAGTAAGGCGTTTGATTCAGTGCCCCATAATGGGCGGATAGCAAAGCTGGGGGAGTTGGGGTGGGAGGACAGGAGCTCAAGTGGGTAGAAAATTGGCTTTCGGGGTGAATACAGAGGGTAATGGTTGGTGGGATAGTCTCCTCCCCCAGGAAGGTGATCAGTGGAGTCCCCCAGGGTATAGTATTGGGGCCACTCCTGTTCAATGTCTATCTCTCGGATATAGGGAGGGGAATTAGGAGTATGCAGAGTCTATTTGCAGACTATTCAAAACTGGGAGCACTAGTGGATTGGCAAGAAGTGAGGGAGGTAGTCTAGGGGGACATGGATACCCTGGAGGGGTAGTCAAGGAGGGGGATTGAAATTTAATCCCGGAAGTGTAAGGTACTTCATTTGGGGGTCAAAACCCAGCATGTTTACACTGGGGTCACACTTCAAACCACATTGGGAGAGCGGGATTTAGGGTGGTGAAAGACGTCAAAATGAATAACTCTGAAAACTGTAGAAGAGTCGCAGCCAAAGCAAACAGGATACTGGGCTGTACAGCTAGGGGAAATATGTCCAGGAGGAAGGAGGTGCTCTATCTATATAATGCCTTGGTCAGGCCGCAACTCGAGTATTGTGTACAGTTCTGGAGACCTCATCTGAAGGACATAGTGCTACTGGAGAGTGACCAAGATGATTCAGGGCATGGAGGGGAGGTCTTATGAAGAGAGACTGGAAGAGCTTGGGCTGTACACACTGAAGGAGAGGAGGGACAGGTGAGACATTCTATGGGTCTTCAAGTATGTAAAAGGAATAACAGAGTGGAACCAAGATGCTGTTTAGGCTAAAAGGGGGGGGGGGCAACCAGGGGGCATGAGTGGAAGCTGGAGTGGGGAAATTACAGGGGGAGCGTAGGAAGCATTATTTTACTGAGAGGGTGGTGGAGCCATGGAATGCACTGCCCAGGAGGCTGGTGGAGGAGAGCACAGTGGAGGGCTTCAAGAGGAGGTGGGACAGGTACAAGGGGAAGCTGAAGCCAAAGAAGACATTCTCGGGGACGGGAAGGCGAGCAACCTCGAGGTTGCTGGCTATGGAGCAGACACGACAGACCATTAGGCCTATTCTGCTGGCTTTTAGTATGTTTATGTCAATCCCATGCATTCTTGAATACCGTTATTTTTACCTCCACTGGGAGGCTGTTCAACTAATCCACCACTTATTCTGCTAAGAAGTACTTCCTCACATCTCCCAAATCTGTTCCCTCTGCTTCATAGCATATCCCCTGTTTCTTGAGCTTTTTTCTTCTGAAAAGTGCTTCCCTCTATTTATACAAGTTAGGTATTTGGAAGTCCCCAACATATCCCCCCCTTTCCCTCCTTTCCTCCAGCATGTACATATTGAGGTCCCTTAGTCTCTCCTCACAGGGTTTTTGATGCACACCCTGCAGCACTTTAGTTGCCCGTCTCTGGACTGCCTCTACTCTACTCTATATCCTTCCAGATATGTGGCCTGGAGAATGGGTCACAGCACTGTAGGTGAGGCCTCACCAGTGATCTATAAAGCGGTAACATCACCTCTCCGTTTCTGCTGGTGATACCCCTTCCCCTATGCAACCTAGCATTCCACTAGCTCTCCCCACTGCTCTGACATACTGTCAGGCCACCTTTAGGTCATCAGATATCATTGTCCCCAGGTCTCTTTCCTGTTTGATGATTTCCGTATTCTGCCCCTAGGTTTCTGTGCCCCAAGTGCATGATTTGCACTTCTTCACATTGAAAGTACAGTTATAGAAGAACTTATAACAGTAGATCTTCAAGTCAGCCCAGTGGCGCTGAAGGTTGAGGCACTGGATGCCACGCCTCGCCCCACGCCGGCTACCTGGGTTCGGGAATGAGCCTGTGTCGTCAGGGGAGGACTAGGACTGAGCATCCAACGACAGATCTCCTAGTCCTGGGGAGACGAGTGGGTGCACACCACGCTCTGCTGGTCCCTGGGGACGCCCAGTGGTACTGCAGTTGCGCGGGTGCCAGTGGAGGGGGAGCATGGCAGACTTCCGCACGTCAGTGTGCTGACTTCCTGCACATCTGTGCTTCCATCGGGGGGAAAATGGCAGGACAGATTCGCGGCAGCTTGATAGCTGCAGTTCCACCGGCCGACGATGCCCTGAATGGCATGCGCCAGTAATGGTTCCTCGCCGGGCACGGGGGCTATGGAGGGGCCCACTTCGCAGGTAGAGATGCGTCTGCCAGCTGGGCTTGCAGAGCTCTGGGGTCGGAGGTGGAAGGAGCGGTGGCTGGATGTAATGCAGGATTGTGGCAGCAGGTGAGATAAACTTAAATGATAAAAATAACAGTAGATCTTCAAGAACATCTCCTGCATCAGGCCACACCTATGGAACTACAGCTGCCAGGCACTAGGCCCACACAGGAACTTTTTTGCTAGCAGTCTAATAAGGGCTGCCCACAAAGATGTCAGCCGACGATGCCCTTTCCATATAAACATGGGTGGCCCTGTGCCATCCTCAGTTCCCTTGCTGGAGACCATATGCAGAGGACCTCCTCCTGGGAAACGGAGGGAGAGCTACAGGTTCCTGCAGCTAAGTAGTGTGAAACAGAAGGTAGACCATCCTGGAGAGAGAGAGAGAGAGAGAGAGAGTACTGACAGACAGTCTGGGTGGCTGGAGGCTATAGGTTTAAGACAGGAGGCCTTGAAGCAAAGCCAGGCCAAAGCCTGCCCTTCCCCTAGAGGCAATGACCAGACTACAGTGTTTAGTGAAAGTGTGGACAGCACTCCAAGTGGCAGCGGCACCGATTTCAGCAGCTGACATTCCTGAAACAGGCAACTGAAGTGGCCATGCCTCTGGAGGAGTGGCCATGCACAACCTCAGGAAGTTCCTTACCATACTTCCTATAACACAAAATAATGCAACTGGCCAACTATTTGGACAGGCACCGTTTAGAAACTGGGATGCCTGCTTTCCTAGGGGCAAAAGAAAAACCGCAAGGCTTTCCTGCAGTTCCTCATGTGGTGCCGGTGAACATAATATCCGGGTATTCTACATACATCTAAAGTATGGAGCACTGCTTCCCCTAGATTGGCATCCTCTGGGAAATAAACAGGCAGGCAGATGGTTTGATTTAGGGTAAATTCAGACACCACCTTCAGCAGAAATTTAGGGTTGCTATGCAAAGACGCCCTGTCTTTGTGGAAAACAAAGAAACTCGCATCAGAGCCTGAAGCTCGAAAATCCTTCGAGCAGAAGTAATGGCAACTAAAAATTACGCTTTCCATGACAAAGCGTAAATCACATGTCAGTCAATTCAAAAGGAGGCAAAGTAAGCTTCTCTAACACAAAATTTAAGTCCCAAGGCGGACTAGATTGTGAACAGGAGGCTTCAAATGAAGAATGCCTCTCAAAAATATACAAGACACCTCCAGTTGTCCCCACATAGGGCCATTAACTCGCACATGGAAGGATGAAATGGCAGCCAGGTGCACTTTAATGGAGCAGTATTGCAGGCCAGAATCTAAGAGGGACAGCAAGTACTCCAGAATCTGATTCACTGGACAAGTGAATGGATCCAAATGATGGGAAGCAGCCCACAGAGCAAAGCACTTCCACTTCATGGAATAAGCGACCCTGGTGGAAGGCTTCCTAGCAGCCACCAGGACATCAGCCACCTTTTGGAGTACCCCAATTTCAGCCATGGTTACGTTTTCTGGAGCCAGGCATGGAGTTGTAGTGACTTACGGTCTGGATGGACGAGGGTGCCCTGCTTCTGTGATATCAAGCCAGTGCACAGGGCAGGGGTACTAGAGGTTCCACTGCCAACTACTGCAGTAAGAGAAACCAAATCTGACAAGGGCAAAAGGTAGCAATGAGAATCATAGCCCCTGCCTCCCTCCAAATGAAGCTTGATCAACACACTGAATGAAAGTGAAGGGAGGAAAGGTGTAGGGGAACCTCCCTTTCCAAGAGAGGGACAACCCATCTCGCCAGAAAACTCCAGTCCCTGGAGCAAGCAAGCAGAAAAGTGGCAGTTTTGCATTGAGTGGGGATGCAAAAAGGTCCAACTGTGGAGAACCCCACCTGTCGAACAGGTCTTCTACAACCAAGGTCTGCAGTTCCCACTTGTGCAACCTGGACTGTGACCTGCTTAGCTTGTCTGCCAAGACATTTTGGGCACCTGACATGGACTGCTGACAGTTCTAGACTGTGTTCTAGAGCACAGAAACAAACCCATCTCTCTTCTCTGCACAGTGGGTAGGAGTGCTTGTTGATGTAGTGCACTACACGGATATTGTCTGTCTGCACTAGCAGAGGCCCCAGGGACAGGTAGTCCTGAAAAGCTTGCAAGCTCTATAGACTGGCCCTCCTCTCGAGGGTGTTCATAAGGACGGAACTCTCCACTGCAGTCCAAGTAACCTGGGTCTGATCAGGGCCCAGGTGAGCCCACTCAGCCCATCCCCCTAAGTGTCCATGGTGAGGATCTGATGAGAGGAGGTGATCAGGAAGGGAACCCTTTGAGCAAATTGTTGAGTTCCATCCACCACTGCAGCACGTTCTTTACTGCTGAAGTTACTAGAACCTGCAGTTCTAGGTCGATGTGTTGATCCCATTGGACTCAGTGCACTGGGGGATCCGCATGTGCAGATTCACCAAGGGAACCATGACAGTGGCTACAGCCATCAAGCCCAGCTTCCACAGGAATGTCCTGACTGACATACCAGTTGTTGTAAAGCAGCTTGCTGGGCCTGTGCTATCAGGCTGTTCCGCGCTGTCTTGGAGCAGGAACACTGCACCCTAGGCAGTGTCCAGTATAGTACTTATGCACTGAAGATGCTGACAGGGAATCAAGAGGGACTTGGGCAGGCTGACAGTAATCCCTAATGCATGCAACAGTGTCTGGTACACACTAGAGTGAGGGTCAGTTGCTCCTCGGAATGAGCTTACAGCAACCAATCATTCAGGTAAGGGTAAGGGAAGACATACAGTCCCTCCTGAGGGCTGGTGCCACCACCACCAAGCATTTGGTAAAGACCTGTGATGCAGATCACAAGTCAAAGGGCCATGCCATGAACTGGTAGTGCTCCCCTGGAACAAGACCCTGAGATACTTCCTGTGGGTAGCACAACCTTTATGTGTAGGTAAGCATTATGCATGTCCAGTGAGCATATCCAGTCTCCCTTGTGAAGGAGAAGAAGCAGGCCTTGCAGGGTCACCATCCTGAACCTCTTGTACTGGATGTAGACATTCAGGTTTCTCAGGTCCAGAATGGGCTATAAATTCCACTGAGGATTTGGGGACAAGAAAGAAGTGGGAACAGAACCATCTGTTCCTCTGGAACTGGTTCTATGGCCATTTTCTGCAGCAACATTTGAACTTCCTCCAGCAGCATTGGAATGTAGTCTGCAGGGTAGCCGGAAGGAACTGGGGGTAGATCTGGAGGCCACTCCCAAAGTTTTCAAGTATGGTCTTCCTCTATGCGCTGCAGGATCCAAGCACCTGTTGTCATCTTCCTGGAGGAAGAAGCAACCCCCTACCACTGCCTCCTGTAATACTGGAGAGTGGGGGTCTAGCACAGAGTCATGCTGAGGTAGCACCAGCATCTGGGGCCATACCTCCCCCCACCTCTAGGGGCCTTCCTGGTGGTGGAGATAGGGACAGGCAGAGCTACATACAGTAGATACATACATATACATAGATATGTAGAATTTGTCAGCAGATAAGGACCATCTGGGCCCATCTAGTCTGCCCATTGTTTTCTACCTTTCACTGTAGACTGTAGTTAATCTGCGGCTTCCCTACTCTTCCCTTTTTCTAGGGTTCCCCTGTGTGTGTCCCATGCATTTTTGAATTCCTCCACCATTTTTGCCCCTACCACCCCTGCAGGGAGGCTGTTCCAAGTATCCACCACCCTCTCTGTAAAGAAATACTTCCTTGCATTACCCTGATTCTTCCTCCCTCCAACTTCATCTCATGTCTCCTGGTTCTTTTCCATCATCTTTTCTGAAAGATGCTACCCTCCTGACCTCCACTGATCCCTTTAAGGTATTCACAGGTCTGTATCATGCCCACCCCTTCACGTTTCTAGAGAATACATATTGAGGTCTTTCAGCCTCTCCGCATATGACTTCTGGTACATACCTTAGCATTTTTGTAGCCCTTCTTTGGGCTGCATCCACTCTGTCCATGTCATTCCTGAGATACAGCTTCCAAAACTGGACACTGTACTCCAGATGAGGTCTCATTAATGGTCTGTATAGTGGCATCACCATCTCCTTTTTTCTGCTTGTGATGCCTCTACCTATGCACCCCAACATCCCACTGGCCCTTCTGCCTTCTCACACTGTTCGACCACCTTTAGGTCCTCAGATATTTTTATTCCTAGATCCCTCTCCTGTTTGGTGGCCGACAGTAACCCCCGTACTCCTCTCTCAGGTTCCACTGAACTAAATGCACAATTTTGCACTTCTCTGCGTTGAATCTCAACTGCCATATGTTTGACCAATACTCCAGCTTGCCCAGGTCCCTTCTCAGTCTTTCCTCCTCCCTGGTGCGTCTACCCTACTGTAGATCTTTGGGTTGTCGTCTGCAAAGAGGAACACCTTTCCTTCTAGCTTCTCTGCAATGTCACTTATGAAGACATTAGAGAGGATTGTGCCTAGCACCGATCCCTGAGGCAGCCCACTGGTCTCCTTCCTTTCTACAGACTGGCTGAGCAGTAGGACACAAAGGGTGGTGGTGATTGGAGTTCAGTTTCTAACCCAGTTAACCACCCTGGATCTGACTCCCAGGCTGCACAATGTATTAGCCTTTTATGTGGGACAGTATAGAACTCATTGCTAAAATCCAGATAGGCTACATCTATCACCCCTCCCTGGTCAATCTCCCTGGTCACCCAGTCAAAGAAATCCATCAGTTTTGTTTTTTTTTTGTTTGGCAAGACCTGCCTGCCGTAAAACCATGCTGTCTCGGATCCTGCTGTCTGCTGTATTCAAGGTATCTCACAATCCTTTCCACGAGTAATGATTCCATCAAATTTTCTACCACTAAGGTTAAGCAGACTGGCCTATAGTTACCAGTTTACTCCTTGCTCTCGTTCTTATGGGGAGGGACAATATTCACCCTCTTCCAGTCTGCCAGAACCACACTCATTTCTAATGAGCTGTTCCTGCTCGGCGATCGCCTGGCTGTCTGCTGCTCAACTTGGGTCCTTGGGAAACCTGACAAAAAGGCACCTTCTGCCCACTTTTTGGCTGGGTACTGCAGTGCGAGTGGATCGACTGCAGGGTCATCCCTGAGGCCAGTCAGTCAGAAAGAATGTCCTGCACATTCACCCCAAAAAGTCTGCATCCTCTAAAAGGGGCATTCAGGATGAAATGTTGGGCATCAGTAGCAAAACCAGACACCCAGAGTCAAGACTGCCTTCTCAGGTAGATGCCGACTGCAGCTGTTCTAGTGGAGGCACCAAACGTCATAGGTAGACCTCAAAACATGCTTATTCTCATCTGCCTCAGACTGGAGGGCTTTAAGCAGCTCCTGCTTCTGAGGACCCTCTGGAAGGGCCTGAGCTGCAGCTCTGGCCTTTTTCCAGAGAGTGATCTGGAATTTGACCCTATGGACAATGTTATTAATAATTCTGAGGGCCGCAGTGGCAAAGGCCTTCTTGCCCATAAGAACCATCTTTCTTGACTCTTTATCTGAAGGAAGAGAGCTGAGTTGTTGGTTTCTTGGACTCATTATGGGCACCATTTATTGCCGCTGAATCCGCCTGTGGTTGTCCTGCGTAAAAAGACTTCCCTCAAGGAACCCAATATGATCTGTCTGCCTTTCTGGGCATTCCAGGGATCATATTTGGCCTTTACCAGGCAGCCAAGGTGGCATCCCCTAATACAGCCAGCAGTGGAGGAATAATCAGAGGAAAAGAATCTGATGGTTCCAAAAATTCTGCTAGATTTCTTCTGACAATATCCTGCTCCTCAGCATCAAACCCCACAGCTGTCTGCAGCTGCTTCATCATTGAGATGAAGGGGTCATCAGGGGGGATGGGACCATAGGGTATATTTGGTGGAGTCCTTCCCCCCCCCAAAGGGAACAGTGGAGACAGACCTGGAGGGGCTCCTACCCCTCCTTCTCCCTCATGTGGAAGCAGGTCAGGACTGTACTCGTCCTCATCAGCTGGCTCTGAATAGGGCACAGATGATGTAGATGACAGAGAGCAAGCAAGGCGCATAGACATGGAAGGTGGCCTAGCGGGCCCTGGCATTGACTGGCCTGGAGGAGGAACAAGGTAGTGCATCAATTCCCAAAAAGAGGAGAACATAGTCTGGATGTTGATGGTAATCGGTGTTGCCGGAGCACCTTGTGGCACTAACAGGGAAGGCTGGATCCCCAGCATTGGCAGTATGGCCTGAAGCATCAACGAGGGAGGCCGAGGCCCCGGCATCAACGAAATGACCAAAGGTGACGGACAGGTGTAGGGGAGCAGAAACCCCAACATCAATGGGTCAACACTGGCTAAAGTAGGACCAACAGCATTCCTTGCCTGCTGCCCCCAGAGAAGAAGGGGTCTAAACAGCAGGGGCTGGAACATTTGCAGGGGCATCAGGAGGCCCGACGATGACAAGCCTTCGCCAGTGAAAGAAGGACTGGTGGGAAAACACTGCCAGAGCTATCCCTGTAGAACAGAGGGTGTGGGCGGCAGTGGGGGGTCACCGCTGAGGCAGATGAGGACCCAGTAGTAGCCAGTGCTCACAGTGGCAACAGAGAGTGAGCCAGGGAGGATTTTCCTTGTTCCTATCCTTCTCCCAGTGCTTGTGTTTGCTAGCAGATTTGTTCTGGAGTGACAGCCATGGAAGGAGCCAGCAACAGGGAGGAGCTTCTTGCCTGGAGCTCCCTCTCCCATTCAGGCAACCTTCTGTTCTAGAAGGTAGGACTCTAGGGCTTTCTGACAGTGCCGTCCAGTAGCCTGGTTGAATCCATGGCAGACCTCAACCTTGTGGTCCACACAGAGAAAGCAGATGCAGGTGTCATGGTCATCTTTGTCTCAGATCTTCATACTGTACTCACAATATCTGAAGAGTTTCTTGGAGCACGGTCGACAAACAATGACATAAATCACTTTTAAAAAATAAAGTGATTAACTAGGGTGAGAAAATACAGGTTACTCACCTGTAACAGGAGTTCTAGGAATGGTATATGTTGTTCATCCACACTCATTGGCAGTATCCTTGCCGCTTTAAATCTTGCCGGAAGGTCTTCAAGCTTGCTCCTCCCACCCACCCGGGTGGTATAACTCGTCCGCCCCATGGCGCCAGATCCTGGCCGCTGGAAGCTCAGGTTGTGCGTCGAGCCGGGAGTCGGTAGAGTCTGTGGATGAACAACATATACCATTCCTAGAACTCCTGTTACAGGTGAGTAACCTGTATTTCTAGGGACATGGATATGTTGTTCATCCACACTCATTGGCAGACTCCTAGCAGTTCTCCGGGAGGAGGGAGGCAAGCACACCCCATATACTTACTTGGGAAAGAGAGACTGGAGAACCGAGGCCCCAAAACCAGCATCCGGCGTGACTCAAGGTCGATGTGGTAATGGGTAATGAAGGTGTTTGCTGACTTCCAGGTAGCAGCCCTGCAGATTTCCTGGATAGGGGCGTCCCTGGAAGCAGCCACCGTTGCAGCAGTATGGCGGGTAGAATGAGCTCTTATCCTCTGGGAGGCTCCATGCCCGCCAACTTATAACGAGATCTATGCGGAGGTTACCCACCTGCTTATCGTCCGCTGGCTGCAGGTCTGCCAGATGCGGCTTCAGCGAAGGTGACAAACAGCTGGCGAACCTCTCCCCGAATTTCAGCCGTACGCTCCTTATAATAAGCGAGCGCCCTTCTAGGGTCCAGAGTATGGAGCCTATATTCGGCCTCCGAGGTGTGATTGGGGTAGAACACCGGCAGAGTCAACACCTGGTTAAGGTGAAACTCCGACACCACCTTCGGAAGGAATTTCGGTGGGGCGCAGGACAACCTTGTCCCTGTGGAAGACCAGGTAAGGAGACTCGATGGAAGCGCCTGGAGCTCTCCCATCCTTCTGGCTGGCGTGATAGCCACCAGAAGGCGGTCTTCCACGACAGGTGAGAGAGAGCACACCTGTGCATAGGTTCGATAAGGCTTGCCCATGAGCTTTGCCAGTACCAGCAGTAGATCCCACGGAGGTGGGGGTTCCCGCACTGGAGGGGAAATGTGATCAAGGCCTTTGAAAAAGCGCCAGACCACCTTCTCCTGCGCCACTGACTGCTTCCCGGCCCGCGCCCGGTAAGCAGAGATGGCTGCCAGGTGCACCCTTAGGGTCGTCGACCTAAGCCCTTGACTAGAAAGGGACCATAAATAGTCCAAGATGCTTGCCAAGGAACAGGAGGAAGGGTCCAAGCCCTTGCCCTGACACCAAATGGAAAACCTTTTCCATTTGAAGGCATAGCATTTTCTGGTCGACTTACGGGACGCCAACTACATTGAGGACCTGCCGGAAAGACCCAAAGCCTGGAACCCAGCCGCTCAGGAACCAGGCCGTCAGGTGCAGGGATTGAAGGTCGGATGGAACACCTTCCCTGATTGACTGAGAGCAGGTCCGGGCGAGCTGGAAGCTGCCAGCGAGTCCTGGAGCTGAGACTGAGGAGATCTGGGTACCAGAACTGGCGAGGCCAGTCTGGGGCTATCAGAATCACCTGCGCCTTGTCCTCCCTCGCCTTGAGAAGCACCTTGTGGATCAAGGAAATGGGGAAAAGGCGTAAAAGAGGCCGGGGTCCATTGCCTCGAGAAGGCATCCCCTGCAGCGAGCCCTGCTGAGGCGGGCATGGAACAGACTCAGCCGCGTTCTCCATGGAGGCAAACAGGTCCACCTGAGGTGTGCCCCAAAGGGAGAACAGATGCTGTACTACCTCGGCAGGAGAGACCACTCGTGGGATGCAGCCCTATCCGGCTCAGGGCATCGGCCAGGGTGTTGGAGGCTCCTGCCACGTGAATGGCTAGGAGATCCGCCTCCAGGCTGCGCACGAGTGACCAAATACGGAGCTTCCTTGCATAGAAGCATGGAGCGCGCCCGCTTCCTGGCGGTTTAGATAGTACATGGTCGTGGTATTGTCCGTCTGGACTCGGACCACTTGACCCGGAGGAACGGAGCAAAGGCGGTGAGAGCTAGGCGGACCGCTCGGAGCTCCAGCAGGTTGATGTGGCATCGGGACTCCCGCGGGGACCAGAGGCCATGAGCCCGGTGTTCCCCCAGATGGGCACCCCAACCCATCAGAGAGGCATCGGTCGACAGAGGACCGTCGGCTCGGGCGGACTGAGCAGGATGCCCTCCTGCAAATGATCTGGAGCGGTCCACCACTGGAGAGCATTCCACATCCCTGTGTCCGCCGACTAAGCTGGTCAAGGGATCGTAGCGTTGTGACCACTGGCTGGCCAGTCCCCACTGAAGGGGACGCATGTTCCAGCGGGCCCAACGGACCACGCTGGTACAGGCCGCCATGAGACCCAGGAGGCGCAGGAAGTCCCGGGCAGGGCGCAATTGCCCAACCAGAAATGATCGGGCAAAGGAGGAAAGAACCTCGGCCCTGTCCGCCGGGAGCCGCGCTCTGGCTCGAAGAGAGTCGAGCTGCGCCCCGATGAATAAAATCACCTGCTTCGGCTCGAGTTCCGACTTGGCCTCGTTGATAAGGAGGCCCAGTTGAGAGCAGACCTGGAGGGCCAGATCTCTGGACCACTCCGCCTCCTTCCTGGAGGGAGCTGCTATCAGCCAGTCGTCCAGGTAAGGGTACACCCGGACCCCTCGGCGCCCGCGGAATGCTGTCACCACTGCCATGCATTTGGTGAAGACCCTGGGAGCTGGAGACAAGCCGAAGGGCATGGCTTGGAACTCGAGAGAGAGAGATCCTTCCGGCTCGGGCGAAGGAATCTCTGGTGAGACGGACGGATAGGGACGTGGAAGGCGTCCTGCAAGTCCAGAGAGCAGAACCACGCCGCGTTCCAAGGATGGTATTATCTGAGCCAGAGTGACCATCCTGAAGGTTCGAGACCTTAGGAACTTGTTTAGTCGTGTGGAAATTAGAGAGAATGGGCGCCAACCCCCGTCCGCTTCGGAACCAGAAGTACCTGGACACAAACCCTGGGTCTGAAGGAGGGTCCACCACCTCTTTACCACCTCCTTCTGGAGGAGGAGAGTGATGTCGGCTCGACGAGCCGCCAGTGAGGCTGGGGATCCCGAAGCCCCCCGAGGGGCGACGGCTCTGAAGGGTGGTGCCTGCTCGAATTCCAGAGGCAGGCCTCTTCCCACCACCTCCAAGACCCACCTGTCCGTGGTAACAGCGGACCAGGCGGAGCAAGGAAGTGCGGAGCCGTCCCCAGGGGACCTAGGGTAAGGTGACGGGGATGGGGGCGACACCCTCAGCCCGTCACTGGGCAGGCTTGGAGGAGGGACGGCCGAGGGACCTCCTGGGCCCTTCCTCCTGCCTCCTGTTAGAGGAAGCGGCGGCTTGGGTTTGGGATGCCAAGGCGAGCCTGCTGGCCTGGCGTTGCTGGGCGGCGCGGGGCACAGAAGGACGAAAGGAGCTTAGGCTGTGGTTTGCGGCCTTTGTCCTTCTGAGCGGAAGAGACCCGAGTCAAGGTGGCATTGGACTTCTCGATCCTCTGCAGGTGACCTTCCACCCCAGGGCCGAAGAGGTCAGTCCCCAAAAGGAACATCCGCCAACTTGTGCTGGGTATCCGAAGTAAAGGTGGATATCCTCAGCCAAGCCATCGACGCTTATAGCCACCGGCCGCCACCGATCTGGCACATGAGTCCCCATCCAAAGCAGTCTGGAGCTGCTGTTTGGCCACTACCCCTGCCCTGGTCCCGCACCTGCTTAACCGTAGTCTGCAGATCGCGGGAAGATGAGGATGACCTCATCCAGGAGGCCAACAGGGCATGAGAAAAATGTGCCATGAGGGCGGCCGAACTGGCCTGGCGAAGGCCGAGAGGAGCAGCTAGACTTTCGCCCGACATAGTCCACCCCTGACTCCTTGTCAGGAGGTTTGTCCACATCCCTGGCGTGGCGCTGGCCGAAAACGCTGTCGGTAACCAACCCCTCAGCAGAGGGTGTCTCAAAACGGACAAGGAACCGTAGGGGACCGCATACTTCCTGGCCATCCTGGCCAGGCGAGGGCAGGAAGCAGGGCGCTGCCAAAGTTCCAGTGCTGGACCCACTATGGCCTCGGCCACGGAAAGGCCTCCGTCGGAGAATCCCTCGGTCCAGAATCTCCGTGAGGATACCTGGCCCGTTTGGAAGCAGGTTCGAGCTCCATCCGGTAGACTCCGAGATGAGCCGAAGCAGTCCTAGGAAGGCGGCGGGCTATCGTCCATTGGCTGGCCTCCTGAAGACTCAAGTCCAGTCGCTTGGAGAAGGGAGGAATCATCTTCGGACTCGGAAGAGTCCTGAAAAGCTGCCTCTGGCCTGAGCCACCCCCTTCACCTGCCGAGGTCGGTCGGAGTGAGGGGTAACTGACAGCCGATGGGGTAAACCCTTAGCCGACCGAGATCCTTGGTCGAGCCCCAATCAGGTGGCTGTGAGGCGGAGGTTCCACCGCAGTGGTGGAGCAGCTGGTTTTGGCCGAACAACCGGCCTGGGTATAAGCTCCTCGGGCAAGTCGAGGGTTGTCGGCCTTCGGTGACAGCCACTTAATGGCGGGGAAAGGCGGGGGTCGTATTCCGGCCAGGGAGGCTGTTGCAACATAAGGTCCTCGTGCCGTCGGCGTAATTCGCGAAACTCCCCTCATCCGAGGAGGAGGACGAGGAGTCAGCGCGACGCCGCTACCGCGGGTGCCGAGACCCAGACCGCCTATGACGGTGGGAGCGGCTGGACCGGCGAAGAGGTCGAGACCGAGACCGGAGTCCCGAATTTCGAGGTCGGTGCAGGGAGGTGTCGGCGGAACGACCTCCCGCCGGCCTCGGAAGGTCCATCCAGGGCTCCGAACCGGAGGCACAGGCGAGCCACGGGATCCTCAACTCCTCCCGGGGGAACCGGGGAGAGGGGAATCTCGGCTGCTAAAGGCGACAGCCCGTCCAATGGGTCGAGAAAAATCTCGACTTCATCAGTGGGAGTCTCGGTCAACTGACCTGACGGGGACACCGTGAGGCCAGTGGCCGAAGCCGAGCGGTCGACCGAAGCCGACGGTCGACGGCCCGGGGAGAGGGACCTTTCCCGCTCCCAAGAGCGTCGACGGAGGGACTTACCCTTGTCCTTCTTTTTGGACCGAGAAAAAGGTCCAGCAGACGCAGGCCCTTCTCCTTTAGTGGAGAGGGACAGACAAAGCTCCTTAAAGGAAGCCGTGTAGGAAGAACCCAGAGAGAGCGGGATAAATGCCGCGGCCGAGAAGATCTGACCCGCGCGCCTCCTCTTGGTGACCATCGCTCGAGCTGATCCGCATGAGCTCCCGCGCGCGACACCCAACCGGGCCTCCTTGGACTTCACCGGAGGGAAACGCTTCTCGGGACGGCCCAGTTGCAATCGGGCAGCACGGTCTTCGAGGACGTAGGCCGAGAAAGATGAGCACAGGTCGCAAGCCTGCGGGTCGTGCTCAAGGCCTAAGCAGTAGACACACGTGGAGTGTGGATCCGTCCGAGACATCTTCTGCCCGCATGGGCATCTCCGAAATCCGGGAGTCGATTTATCCATCGCAGCCGCGAGGGATCGAACACTGAAGTCTTTTGCAAAAATTATTTTAAATCATGAAGCGGAGAAATAGGAACCAGTCACAAACGCAGAGCGTTAAGGAGGGAACCTGAGCTTCCAAGCGGTAAGGAAGATCTGGAGTCATGGGGCGGAGCCGAGAGTTATACCACCCGGGTGGGTGGGAGGAGCAAGCTTGAAGACCTTCCGGCAAGATTTAAAGCGGCAAGGATACTGCCAATGAGTGTGGATGAACAACATATCCATGTCCCTAGAAATAAAAGTTAGAAATCTAAGATTTGGTGGTTGACTGAAGTGACAGTGTGTCTCCAAGGAGCCTGACGTGTAATGGTCACTGGCAGGAAAAGAACGGAGGAGGGCACAGGGCCACCTATGTTTATATGGCAAGGACATTGTCAGCTGACATTATCATGGACGGCCCCTAGCAAACTACTACCAAAAAAGTTTCCATGTGAGCCTAGTGCCTGACATAGAAACACAAACACTAAAGTGGATGGCAGATGAGGACCACAAGGCCGCCCATCTGTTCTACCTTATGAATGTGCCACAGGCCTTTACTCTGTCAATGGCCTATCTATTCATACTCATCTGTATTGCTCTTATATGCCTATCCCATGCCTGTTTGAAGCCCTGCACTGTATTCATAGCCACCACTTCCTAAGATAGGCCGTTCCATGCATCCACCACCCTTTCTGGGAAAAAGAACTTCCTCACATTACCCCTTAATTGGTCTCCCTCTAATCTCATGCTGTGTCCTCTTGTCCTGCTATTTGTCTTACAAGTGAGACTCTCACCTTGTTAATGCCCTTAAGATGTTTGAATATTTCGATCATATCACCTCTCTCCCTCCTTTGCTCTAAGGTATACATACTGAACTCCGTTAATCTGACCTCATATGTTTTCTGATGCACTCCCTGCACCATTTTGGTTCCCCTTATCTGGACTGCCTCCATTTTGTTAATGTCCTTGTGAAGGTGCGGCCTCCAGTACTGCATGCAGTACTCCAGATGGGGCCTAACCAATGTCTTGTAAAGAGGGATCATTACCTCCCTCTTATGACTCGGGATACACCTACTAATACACCCCAACATCCCTCTAGCCTCACCTGCTGCTTTAGTGGTCTGCTTGGATGAATGCAGGTCATCTGTGATGATGATGCCCAAGTCTCATTCTTCCCTTGTGATTGCCAGCAACTCCCCTCCCAACCTATAGGTGGCTTCGGGGTTTCTCTTCCCTATGTGCATGATTTTGCACTTCTTTACGTTAAACCTCAGTTGCCACTCTTCCGACCATTTTGCTAGTTTATCCCCATCTCTTCTCTTCTCACTCTGCCCATCCCATCTGGATCATCTGCTCTGTTGCAGATCTTGGGGTCATCTGCAAACAGACAAACCTTACCCTCCAGTCCATCCGCAATGTCACTGATGAAGATATTGAAGAGGATTGGCCCCAGGACTGATCCCTGAGGTACCCTACTTGTGACTTGCATCTCTTCTGACTGTATACCGTTTACCACCACTCTCTGTTTTCTGTCAGCCAGTTAGCCACCCAATTGACCAACTTCCGTCCCACCCCAAGACAGCTATAGCTCCACAGGTGTGGCCTGATGCAAGAGATATCTTCGAAGAAGATCTCATCTTAGCTGTCACACACTTGAACACTTCTTTAGCTTTCTTAGATCTAGTCATTTATCTCCCCCCTCCCCGAGTACATACCCTATTGCAGATTTTAGCATCATCAGCAAAAAAGGCACACAGTCCCCCTTCTAGCCCCTCTGCAATGTCGCTAAAAAGATGAATGATGAAATGATGTAAGCCTCTGAGGTCCAATACAGGATGCAGTCTCCTGTGGACTTGGGGACCAGAAAGTATATGGAATGAGAACCTGTTCCTTTCCTTGGGAAGGATGTGTTCCACTGCCTTCTTTGGAAGGAGGGACTGCACTTCTCTCAGTAGGGACAAGTGTTCCAGAGGATAATGAGGAGGAGGTGAAGGGTGCACTGGAAGTGTGAACAAGAGTTCCAGTGCATGCCCTTTCTCTATTTCCAGAACCCACTGGTCTGCAGTAATCTCCCTCCATTTTGGTAGATGAAGTGAGATCCTTTCTCCCACTTGTATTTCCTGCCCTGCGGTGGTAGAGTGAGAGTAAGAAGCCAGCTTGGAGTCTGCAGCGTTCACTTGGTTTTCCATGGTCTTAATAGCAATGAAGACTTCCAGAGCCTTCTTACAGTGTCTCCTTGTGCCCTGGTTAAATCCTCGGCAGACCTTACAGGCCTTCACGCTGTGAGACAGGCCAAAACAGCAAACACATACAGTGCGAGTGTCCTTGTAGATCTTGTAACCAAAGGTACAAAACCTAAATAAGTAAGCAATAAGACACGATGGGGTGTGAATTAGACAGTTCTAATGCATAGCTAGGGGAAGTAGTGAGGTACGAGGCCACAGGCCAAGTGCGTCCAGTCCCCTAGCCGCGCATTAGAACTATCTAATGCACATCACCGGAGTGGTTTATTGCACTTATAAAGTGGGCCTCTGTATTCTAAATGGGGGTTCTAGTTTTAGCTGTGCATTACACACATCTAATGCACGGCTAACAACCAATCAGATTGCTTTAAATCCTTTCCCCATTTTATAAAGGTTCTTTCAACAGTGGCATACCGGGACAACATTAATAAAAGTTAAACTTGGAAAATAATAAATATGAAGAAACGAGGACTCTTCTCTGCAGTTCCAACGAGTGTCTGACAGCAAAATAAAGTACTGAGATGCAAGGGGGCTGCCCATGATTATGTAGGTGCTGAAGTTGCAAGTCATCGTGGGTGACCTCCAGACAGCAAGTGTTTCCCTGTGGTCCTGATGCAGACAGTGTACATTTCCAAATGAATGGCCCAATGAAGCAGATATCCTCAATGAAGATCTCACCTGATGAATCCAGACAGCAGTACCTGAAAACTCGCGGTGGGGGAGGTTAGGTTTGAAAGGAAGTCAAACCATGGGCTTCAGACCTTTAAAAATAAGACTATTCAAGCTCCCATTCCTTCTCCAGGACCAGTTACACCATACGTCCATTCATTATACACGAGGGACTGTTTCCGTAGCATTCTGAGGCTGACCAGAAGGAAGCTGTCCTAGAGCCCTTTGTTGGTTAACCCAACCTGTTGAGTTCGGAGACCTACAGCCCACCAACTTCAACCCCTGCTAAGCTTTAAAACCCATTCTACTCTTACCACAAAAAAAGAGTGCTGTATTCCTTTTAATTCAAATTCAGACAGTTTTATTTTGCATTCCTTTTAATTCACAGAATTCTGAACAACTTTTTATTCTCCAAATAGGCTATCTATTTTTTAAGTTTAGAAATAAAGTGCCTGGCTTCAGACACAGACTCTGGAACTATGCAAGTGGCAGGGGGAGGGATGAAGAGGCACTCCCACAGCAATTCCTGTGGTAGGCTGGGGAGCTTGCCTCCCCCACAAAGGAACACTGCATTTATGCATAGCCTAGTAGGGTACTGCCTGATGCGGTACGGGAAAAAACTAAAATAATTCAGAAAGTCCCATGTACCGAGTATACTGGCCATTGGCACATCTGGGCTCTGTCCTGTGTGAATCCCTCACCCATCCGAATGGCAGGTGGAGCAGTAGATGGGGCTGGGATGTCCACAACATAAGACCTGACAAGTAGAAGCAGATCAATGGTTCGGGAGCAAAGCTCTATATAAAAAAAAGTGTAAGACCACCACTTTGTGTGCGCCATACTGACCTTTACTAACAGTGTTGGGCTTTGGAGGGTGGTGTTTCCAATGGAGTGTCATATTACAGGATTAAAGCTGGGGATTAAACTGTACATAAAAAATGCTTAATCACAGAGTATTCTGATCATTCTTGCAGCCTATAAAGTGCCAGAAATTTAAACTGTCCATGCTGTCTTTCAACAGACTTGTGTCATAATAATCCAACACTTTTTCATCTTTTTCTCTGCTGATATTTTAATGACTTGTATATCAATGTGGGGTAAGAAAACCGTGATATACTGCATGAGAAAACCAGCAGGACAAGCTATTGCAAACTGACCTTGTCAGAGTGAATAGGATACTAATAAGTCAGAAACAGAGAGGCTATTAAAGCACAGCACTTTCTGTGCCCTGGTAGCAGCAGTAGTAGTTTAAGTGCCCAATCCTGGGGCTTTAAGCGCTATCTGTCAATAAATATATACAGTTTAAAAGTATACAAATTGGTCAGCAAATAATTAAAACTAAAACAGTGGACTTAATTCAAATCAATAGACTGCCCAAAAAAGGTGGGTCTTTAGGCCCTTCTTAAAGGCTTCCACTAAGGGAGCCTACCTCAGAGAGTTGGGAGAGAGTTCCACAGGGATGGACCAGCCACCTAGAAGGTACGATCTTCTGCAGTCTTGAACCTGGCCCTGAAAGCAACTAGGAGGCTCACCTTGGAGGAGCAGACAGGGCGACCTGAGCAGTAAGGTGGCAGAAGCTCACTCAGAAAGCCCCGGGCCCAGTCTGTATAGGTCTTTATAGGTCAGCAAGCTGACCTTGAAGGAAATTCATCTCTTCGCCAGCATCCAGTGCAGGTCAAGTAGGACCAGGGTCATATGACATGACCTCAGAAGGGCCGTCAGTAACCTGGCAGCTGCATTCTGCACCAACAACAGGTGTTGTAGGACCCCTCCACTAACCATGAGATACAAAGCATTACTATAGTCGAGTCTGGAAGTCACAACGGCATGTATCAGTGAGGGGAGTTATTCCTATGGGATCAAGGCTTTAATCTGGGAGATGTTTCAAAGATGGAAAAAGTCATTCCAGACTACAGAGGACATCTGAGCCTCCAGTGTTGGTCTTTCATCCAGAATGATGCCCAGATTCTGCTCCTTAGCAGAGGCCACCAGACTAGATGAACTAAGCACCAGGCTGGACCCTTCAGTCAACCAGGCTCAATCACCAGTACCTCAGTCTTGCCAGGGTTGACTCGTAGCCAGCTAGAGGATATCCAGATCTGGATCTCAGACATGCATAAATTCATTACTGGTGTCCCGGGTACAAATGACAAATACAGCTAAATATAGCCAAGTATCATCTGTATAGCAGTGAAAGCTGAAAACCACAATGTCCGATATCACCCACGGGCAGTATGTACAGTGCAAACAGCATAGGTAGCATCAAACCCTGGAGTATGCCACACAGCAGGGACTTTGAGGAGAAGGAGAAATTCCCTATCACCACCCTCTGCATTCTTCCACTGAGGAATGACTCAAACCAGCTGATGACTACCAGTGAGTTCACACTAACCCCTAAGTCAACCCAAAAGCAACCTGCAGCCCACCATGCCGAATGCTACTGAGAGATTGACTAGAATAAGAACTGACCATCCCCCCCCAAAATCTCTGGCCCTGAAGAGGTCATTACATACTCTGACAAACGTGGTCTACATACTATGCCTGAATCTAAATCCAGACTGGAAAGACTCAGATGTTAGTGACTCAGCAGCTCAAGGCCCACCCCACAGCCTTTATCTTCTCAATAACCTTCCCTAAAAAAGGAAGGTTAGGGACAGATCGATAATTTGCCAAGCAATCTGGGTCCAGTGATTGATTTATTTATTCAATTACTTCAGAAGGGACCTCACCAGTCAATGCGTGCTCAGAAAGGGCCCCTCCAAAAGGGAACATTAGGCTATCCCGATAAACACTGGGCCCAAAAAAAAAAACACAGATTTTGTGTTAATTCACATTCTGTAGAATGTCCTGAAGTGGTTGGAAGTATGATCCTGATCCCATTTTTCTTTTTAAAAGTGAAAAACAGACCACCCACCATACAGGTGTTATCACACCAAAATATGTTTGTTTACATTCCTTATTCAACTCCCACTGCATCTCTTCTGGACTTGGGAGCACCCCCATCACAGTCTAGCCACTCAAGATGCAGTGGGAGAAGGCGACTATTGCATCATGAGTGTCTGCTATTTGGGGGGGGGGTTCCTAATGTCGAGGAAGTATGCACTAAGAGTAGATCAAGGATCTGAAACAAAGCAAGGCTGTGTGTTACACCATTAGCATGTATTTCCGTTCCTCTAAGAAAGGAGGCAGATTAAACAACTAGCAACATTAATGAACTATAAAGATAAGCAATCATAAAATGTCATTTTCAACTAGAAACTGTACAATGTAAAAATGGCTGATAGTGTCCTTTAAATAAGCCGAAAAACAATGATTAGTAGTTTTCTAAGTGAAAATGCAAATGAACCAGTGAGGCCAGAAGGTAGAGGGGCCATATGATAGAGATCTTCAGGTTTCTGAATGGAAATAAAACAGTAAACTGCAAGGAACTACTCAAAAGGAACAGCGAATATAGAACATCAGGACATGAGTGGAAGCTGGCAGAAGTGAAATTCAGGTGGGATGTGAGGATGTTCTTTTTATCAGAGGAGTGGCTGAGCTGTGGAACAGGCTTCAAGCTGAGATAGTGGGCACTAAGACCATTTACAGCTTCAAACACAGCTGGAACAGAGTTAAAGGCTTAACAGGCACCTAGGTGGACAGCAGCAAGGCATGGTGAGGGTGGGTAGCATGGGCATAACCACAGGTTATTAAATAGCTGGTATAGCATAGCAAAACGCTAAGCAAAACGGGGGTAATGCTAACCATTTTCAGAAATGCTTAGCAGTAGACTGCTAGCCATTTTCTGAGCAAGTCCATGACAGTACACATTAATAAAATATATATTTTTTTAATTTTGCTAATCAATCTGTGCCAAGCGCTATGCATTTCCACAACTGGTTAGCACTTTCAAGTGTCAAACTGCTAATGTGTTTTTTTCAGCTTATTTAAAATCCTGACCCTCATACAGACACTAGGTCTTAGTGGTAGGATAGGATATTACAGGCTATTTATTCAGCCCTGTCGCTGCCCCCCCCCCCTCTTGTTTGGCATCCCCCCCAACCTACCACACCCTGAAAATTCCCCCATGGATTGCCCCTCGTGGTAGGGCCAGGAAGGAGAGGACCATCCTCCCCCCACCCAATGACTCTCATTCAGAATTGGGGCAGTGGCTGGGTGGTGATGTGGGAACAGGGCAAGCAGGGTTTCTTGAAGCCAGTGCCTTCCTTTTTCTATTTTCTCTCTATCCCCTTGCCACGGCGGCACGTAAGCATGCGTGCGTGGAGGTGCACAGGCTGTAGACCCATGCCCCTCCCTTATACAATGCTATACTCTGGCACTGCAACCCAGCCTCCACCAGATGGCAGTCAAAGAGTGAGAGAGCATTCCTCCCCACCCCCGAGAGAAGAATAATTCAGAAAGTGGTCAGTACTACCCTCTGATGTAGCATTTTGCTATACTATACCAGCTATTTAATATTCTGCGATAACAGTGTGTGGGTCCTGGTAACCCCAGTTTTGATAGCTGAGTTACACAATGTGTGAAATCATGTGCTACTATGGGCTAGGATATATGACCTGCAAAAGTTAAAATAATGTGCCTGCGATTACAGTGCACTTAAAGGGTTAAACCTAGCCCTGTGTATTAATGTCTTCTGAATGTTTATGAAGTGCATTCCATTTTCCTGCTTAGTGACAGCAAGTCTAGATGCCAGTGCCTACACCTGCAATTGCCCATTAGATGGTAGGGTTTCGAGGCAATGTCTGCCTGCTAGGGGCATATAAACAGGGGCTCTGGCAGGCCAAAGTCAGTTCTTGTTTTGGAATTCTAGTCCAGAGCACCGGTGTGCAGTGTTCCAGCTTTAGCAACTACAGGTGCACTTTTCCAACTGTGCCCAAAGATGGCGGCAGGGTTCCTGGATCATGAGGCACTGGCTCCCTCTGATGCAGGTCTTCAGAGACTCAGATCCCAGACAGTGTGAGACAGAGGGCAACAGAGACCTGCTGGGAACTTACTCACAAGGTACATCTCCCGATGGCTTCCACATCTATTGTCCACTGTTCCTGTCAACGGTAGAGATGTAGTGGACACAATCCTGAGCTGGGGAGGGGGACTGAGGCTAAGGTGCTCCACACCATGGGAGTCAATCAGTGGTTGAAAAACTGGTGCAGAGCTCAGGGATTTGGCTTCATTGGGGACTGGGGTCCACCTGGAGGGATGCAGGCCTATACTGGTGTGATGGTCTGCATCTGTCCAAGAGGGGAACCAAGATCCTAGGTGATAGGTTTAAACACTTCATTGGCAGGCATTTAAACTAGCCAAGGAGGGAGGCAGTGGAAAGAAGCAGGGAAATCTTAGCTCCCCCAAAAAAAACATCAGGGTACTAAGTGAGGTAGACACCAACACAGAGATGTCGATAGTGAGAAGCGCAGGGATAAATGGAGAAAGTGACAAATACAGTAAGGACAGGGATGAGGCAAAAAGGGGTAAGGCCATCAAGAAATGAAGGGTAATGACTACCAACGCCCGTAGTCAGGGCAACAAGCTCCCTGAACTGGTGGCCTTAATGAAGAGGGATGCCTGGATATCATAGCAGTCACAGAAACATGGTGCACAGAGAACCATGACTGGGTTGTTAACGTTCCAGAGTACACAACCTACAGGAGAGACAGGAAGGGCAGAAGAAGGGGTTGGGGAAGAGTAGCTCTCTATGTAAAGGAAGGGATAATAGCAACTGAATAACAGAGTAAACAGGGAGGAGAGGAGGCACTGTGGGTCACCTTAGAGACTAGAAATGGCACCACAATCCACACAAGGGTTCTATACAGACCCCCATGTCAGGGGGAGGAAATGGACAAGGATATGATAGAAGGCATACTTAGGATGGCAGAGAAAGGGGAGACACTGTTGATGGGGGACCTTAATATGCCAGATGTTAACTGGAGCACCTTTGCTGCAGCCACATCCAAAAGCAGGGCCATTCTTGATGCCCTTCACGTGGCATGCCTCAGACAGCTAGTTTTGGAACCTACTCATGAGGGAGCAATCTTAGACCTCGTACTCTCAAATGGGGACAGTGAGAGGATGTCAGATCTAGAAGTGGGTAGCCATTTGGGAAGAGGAGGCCACCAAACAGTGTGGTTCATGATAAACTCAGCTACAGAGTCAAGCCATACAAAAGTGAGGGTTGTGGACTTCAGGAGGGCTGACTTTGGCAAGATGGGAGAGTGCCTTAGAAAAGCACTAGAAGGAGGGGTGGAGCAACAATGGGAAAATATCAAAACTGCCATCACAGAGGCAACAAGCCTTTGTGTGAAGCAAAGAAACAAACCAAAACAAAAGAAAAAGCCACTATGGTTCTCAAAAGAGAGGTGGCGGTGAAGGTTAGGGAGAAAAAGGTAGCATTTAGGAAGTTCAAGGAAACACAGAAGGAGCAGGACAGAGAACTGTACCAGTTAAGGCAGAAGGAAGCAGGGAGTGTAGTCAGAACAGCAAAGGCACAAACTGAGGAAAAGACAGCCAACCCGGTTAAGAAGGGGGATAAAACCTTTTATAGGTATATCAGGGAGCATAGAAAGAGAAAGGGAGGGATAGTGAGGCTGAATAGAATGGATGGTGGGTGGGCAGAGAGTGACCGTGAAAAAGCAGGGATACTAAATGAATACTTCTGTTCAGTATTCACAAAAAAGGAGGTGGGGGAGGTGCCTAATCCAATTAACAGATGCACTGTGGATAGGGGGATCGATCCCAGTCCTTTCACAGAAGAAAGGGTTCTGCAAGAACTCCTAAAACTGAAGGTGGACAAAGCAATGGGGCCAGATGGAATTCACTCCAAAATTCTAAAAGAATTAAGCAGAGAACTAGTGATACCACTGACTACCCTTTTTAACAAATCATGGGAGGATGGTGTGGTACCAGAGGACTGGAAGAAGGCTGATGTGATTCCCCTTCACAAAAGTGGGACCAAGACAGAGGCAGGAAACTACAGACCTGTCAGTTTGACCTCTGTGGTAGGGAAAGTGATGGAATCACTTCTGAAGGAAAGAACTGTTGAGTACCTAGAGGCCAGTGGGGCACAGGACCCAAGGCAGCATGGGTTCACAGCAGGAAGGTCATGTCAGACAAATATAATTGATTTCTTTGACTGGGTAACCAAAGTAGTAGACCAGGGAGGGGCTATGGACATGGCCTACCTAGACTTTAGCAAGGCATCTGACACAGTCCCACACAAAAGATTAGTACTCAAATTAACCAGCCTAGGAGTGGATCCCAGGGTGGTAGCCTGGGTAAAACACTGGCTGAACAACAGGACACATAAGGTAATTGTAAATGAAGTCCACTCTGAAGAAAGAGGGGTTACTAGTGGGGTACCACAGGGTACAGTACTGGGTCCAGTCCTTTTGAATGTCTTTGTAAGTGACATTGCAGAGGGACTAGAAGGAAAAGTATGCTTCTTTGCAGATGACAAAGATCTGCAACAGGGTTGATACACAAAGAGGCGTGGAAAGGATGAGAAGGGATTGCAAGGCTGGAGGAATGGTCAGAATTATGGCAGCTTGATTCAATGCAAAGAAGTGCAAAGTAATGCACCTGGGAAACAAAACCAGAGAAAGATTACACAATGGGGGGGTAGTAACAACAAGAATGGAAAGGTACCTGGGGGTAATCATATCAGATGACCTTAAGGTTGGCAAGCAATGTGAGAAGGCGTAGGGAGGGCTGGGGGGGATACTGGATATACGGCAGGCATCACCAGCAGAAAACAGGAAGTTGTTATCCCCCTGTACAGACAGCTGGTGAGATCCCATCTGGATTACTGCGTCCAGTTCTGGAGACCCCATCTCCGCAAGGACATATATACAGGATGGAGGCAGTTCAGAGGGCGGCAACTAAAATTGTGCAGGGTCCGCAAGAGAAGCCATATGAGGAGAGACTAAAGGAGCTTAATATGTATACCCTTGAGGAAGGGGGGCATGATAGAAACATTTAAGTACCTCAGTGGAATCAACAAAGTCCAAGAGGGTAGCATCTTTCAGAAAAAGATATGCAAGAACAAGGGGATACAATTTGAAGGGGGGCTCAGGGTCAATGTGGGAAGTATTTTTTCACAGAGAGGGTAGTGAACGCTGATGGAACAAGCCTTCCTGAGGAGGTTGTGGGGTCTAAAACTGTGGGAGAATTCAAGAATGCATTGGACAGACATAAGGTAATTTTTCTAGGGGGTAGGAAGAAATAGGCTGTTGGTTAAATACGATCTGCAGCTTACCCTCTAGGAAGGGAAATGGGCAGACTAGGTGGGCCAAGCGGTCCTTATCTGCCATCAAAGTCTATGTTTCTGACCGTGACCTAGAACAAAGGGCCTCTATTCAAATGGTGGAAGAGAAGGGCAGCTGATGCCTAGGCTCTGAACCACAGGGGTGACAAATGGACTCAGTCAGTTGGTAAGCCACTGATGCTGCTGTGACCAAACTGAGCGTCAACTCTGACTCCAATGAAGGGGCAGAGCTAGGGGAAGGCTGACAGAGGCAGTAATACTTCTACCTCAATCCTGTGCTGTGTGTGTTGTGAAGGGGCTCCCCTTTAAAAAATAAAAAAATAACTAAAATAGCGAGCAGTGACTGGCTAAGACCCATCACATGCCCATGCATTGATACTGCTCAATGCAGTTTCAGATGTGATTTCTTTTTACTTTTTTTATTTGCTGAAAATCCATTTAATAAGTGGAATATCATACTTAGCATTAAGCATAACTGTCATACACACTGGGTGTTGTAACATACTCGGCCAGTGGCCTCGTGCCGAACTTCATGCCCAGGCCATGCAGTGACGTAGCTTGATGCACACCCTGTCGTGTGCTATTGCCGACTCATTTACCTTCCACCAGAGGCAATGTTGCTTATTCTGTGCCATGCAGGGCTGTGTACATCCCAATGTACCCTATTCCCTCTTACTGATTCAAGGGGCACCAAAATGTAACTGCTGATATTGGTTTGTCATCTGGGGGAATGTGTTACTACATTGTAACTGAAAGCAATGTGCTGGAGGAAACGGTTGTATCGAACTGTAAGTAAGTGTAAAGTAATTAAACCACTAAATAAGAATTGGACCTGTCACCGGGTGACTTGGAACTGATACAGTAACAAAGATTATGGCAAACGTGCTTGGTGCTTAATTATGCTTAACATCATAACTGATTTGTTATGCTGTGTCAAAAAGAGCTTCAGCCAGGGCACCAGCTACAGTCTCACCACTCTTACCTGCTGCAGAATGTTTACTAGCAGCTTATAAATAAATTGTTCGGAGTTTTGCAAAAGAAACTAAGCCCGAAGTACCATGCCCCATATCAGAGTGATTTACTGAAGGGTAGAGAGCTTGAAGCAGTTGCAAAATACAGTTACATAAGAACTTACCGTAACAGTAGATCTTAGACAGAGGCTCTTGCAGTAGGTAATTACATATAGGACTAAAGCCAGCAGGCATCAGGACCTCACGGAAAACTTTCTAGCTAGCAGTCTCTGGCGGGGAACCGCCCCCACGTCAGGTGACTGACTTCCTGCTATAGCAGTATAAAGGGGCGGCCCCCACGCCCACCTTCCAGTTCTTTCTCACCAAAGGCCAAAAGGCTAGATGAGAGAGAAGTGGATATTTCCCATCCTGGAAAAGAAACTGAAAAAGCTAAGGGGGATGGAGGCCGAAAAAGTATTACCTACTGCAAGAGCCTTTCTCGAAGACCTACTGCTACAGTAAGTTCTTACGCAACTCTACTATCTTACTTCGAGAGGGCTCTTGCAGTAGGTAATTACATATAGGACTGAGTCCCAAGCAGTCTGGAACAAAGAGAAGCTCACGGGAGGAGGAAACTACCAATACACAGATCCTCTGGCTGTGAAGGTCTTAGGAAAGAAGTCCTTGCAGAACAGCCAACCCGAAGCCAGCTCTGCGTTGAGAGGTATGTCCAAACTGTAATGTTTCATAAGAGTATGGACAGAAGTCCAAGTTGTGGCTGCACAGATGTCAGCCGCCAACACATTCTTGAAACAAGTAGCAGAGGCAGCGACACCCCTAGTGAAGTGACCTCTGACTTGACCTGACAAGGTCTTGTGATACTTGTCATAACAAAAAGTGATACAATGAGCCAACCATTTTGAAAGGCACTGCTTAGAAACAGCATTGCCCTATCTTTTGCGAGCAAAAGAGACAAACAGTTGATCAGTCTTTCTGAGATCCTTTGTCCTGTTGGTGTAGTATCTCAAAATCCAGTGAGCATCCAAAGTATGTAAGAGGTACGCCCATTGATTGGAATGTTGTGTAAAAAACGCAGGCAGTTCCATGGATTGATTCAGCGTAGATTCCGCTACCACCTTAGGGAGAAACTTAGGGTTAATACACAGTGCCACACTTTCCTTGTGGAAAATCAAGTATGGGATTTTGCACATTAAGGCCTGAACCTCAGAAATTCGTCGAGCGGAAGTAATGGCCACCAGGAAGAGAGTCTTCCAGGAAAGGAACTTTAGCTCTGCTGATGCTGCCAGCTCAAAAGGAGGCAGAGTAAGCTTCCAGAGAATAAAATTCAAGTACCAAGGAAGGGCAGCAGCGCGAATAGGAGGTCTCAAGTGAAGAACCCCTTTAAGGAAGGACTTAGCGACTTCCAGCTGCTCAAAAGATCTGTTCCTAAAGGGAACACGGTAAGCGGAAATAGCAGCCATGTGAACCTTCAAAGAGGAGTGACCAAGACCCAGGTTGAAGAGGTGATGCCTGTAATCCAGGAGACTCCTGACAGGGCAGGAGAATGGCTTGAAAGCTCTGGAAGAGGCCCAAATGGAGAACCTTTTCCATTTCATGGCATGAGTGGAAGGCTTTCTAGCCTCCACTAGAATCTCCGCCACCTGTGGCGAAACCCTGAACCGGGTTTGAACCATGTCTGCAGGAGCCACACATGCAGCTGAAGGGATCAGAGTCCTGGATGGACATGGGTCCCCTGATCCTGGGTCAACAAGAGCTGCGATACAGGAAGAGGAAGTGGAGGTTCCTCTGAACACTGTTGCAGAAGAGAACAAAACTTGCCTAGGCCAGAACGGTGCGATGAGGATCATGCAAGCTCCTTCTGAACAGAGTTTGTATAAGACCCATGGAATCAACGAGATCAGAGGGAAGGCATAGACGAATCTGCCCTTCCAGTCTAGAGACAGGAGCGTCTCTCCAAAAAACTCTGCACCCTGGAGTGAGCGAGAAGACTGGAAGTTTTGCGTTGAGAGGAGAGGCAAACAGGTCTACCTGAGGGGTTCCCCAGTCTAGGAAGACAGTCTACTACCCCCTGATCCAGTTCCCATTTGAGAGCTTGGGTGGACGACCGGCTGAGGTGGTCTGCCAACGTGTTCTCAACCCCCGGAACACAAACCGCCGTGAGGTGAAGGTTGTGAAGTACTGCGCAATCCCGAACCTGCATCACTTCCCTGCAAAGAGGGTAGGAACAAGTTCCTCCATGTTTGTTGATGTACCATACTACGCACATGTTGTCGGTCTGGACAGCCAGATGACCGGGAAGCAGATACAGATGCAGAGCTTGTAAGGCATACAGCATGGCCTTTAGCTTGAGCATGTTTATGTGGACAGTCTGCTCGAGTCTGGACCAAGAGCCCTGGGTCCTCTGAGATCCCAAGTGGGCTCCCCAACCCTCGACAGAGGCATCTGTTGTCAGAGTTTGGGAGGGGGGAGAAAGACAGAAGTGAATTCCCCGGCAAAGGTTCTCCTGAACCATCCACCATTGCAAGTCTCGAACCATCGGAGAGGAGACCAGGATCTCCCGATCTAGGTTGTCCACCAATTGATCCCACTGAGACCGAAGAGTTCACTGGGAGATTCTCATGTGAAGCCAAGCGCGAGGCACCATCGGAATGGCAGCTGCCATGAGCATGAGGAGGCGAAGGACTGACCTGGCAGTGACCCGCCTGCGGCTGGATAACAGGCTAGCCTGAGCCTCAAGGGTGGCCACCCTGTCCAAAGGCAGGAAGGCCATACCAGAGGTCATATCCAGAATCGCCCCAATAAACTGGAGTCTTTGGGATGGGATCAAATGGGACTTGGCCTGGTTGATGGAAATACCCAAGCTGGTGAAAACCTGCAGGGTGAGGGAAAGGGAGCGCAGGAGGGCCTCCCTGGATGAGGCCGCCAGGAGCCAGTTGTCCAGATATGGGAAAATCTGAGCCCCTTGGGTACGCAGGTGGGCCGCTACCACAGAAAGGCATTTGGTAAATACTCGGGGAGCTGAGGAGAGACCAAATGGGAGGGCCTTGAACTGGTAGTGGTCTCCCTGAAAAGAAAACCAAAGGTATTTCCGGTGGGACGGGTGGATAGGGATATGCTGGTAGGCATCCTCCATGTCCAGAGCACACAGCCACTGTCCCGGCTGAAGGAGGGGCAGAAAGCCCTGCAGACAGAGCAGTCAGAACCTCTTGTACTCCACAAACAAGTTCAGGGAGCTGAGGTTTAGGACTGGCCTCAGATCACCAGATTTCTTCAGAACCAGGAAGAAATGAGAATAGTAACCCATCCCCTGGAGATGGGGATGGACGGGTTCTATCGCCGCCTTCAGAAGAAGAGCAGAGATCTCTTCCTGAACCAGAAGGTGTTCCAGGAGTAAGACAACCTTGGAGGGGGGTTTTCTGAAGAAACTCTATTGAGTGTCCTTCCGCTATCAGCTGGAGCACCCAAATGTCGGAAGTGATCCTCTCCCAACCTGGCAGATGCAGGGAGAACCTCCTTCCTACCAGTTCCTCTGGGAAGCCCAGAGGCTGTGGGAGAGGAAAGGAATCAGGAGGTGAGAGGCAGCGCCGCGGTTGGAGCTCCCGCTGCCTGTTTGGGTGGGGTGGCTTTGCAGCTAGAAGGGCCAGACGTTTGTTGCCCCGCTTTCCTTGGGGTTTCGCCTTGGCCCGTGCACATCTGCGAAAGGAACAGCACTGAGGCTGAGGGGCTCTGTACATGGAGTCAACGTCCTTGAGAGCAGTGCCCTTCTCCCATAGGCCGGTGATTATGTCCTTGACATCAGCACCGAACCCCTGAAGGGCATGTCCTGGACAGTGGACTGCACTTCCAGGACCAAACCTGATACTCTGAGCCAGGCATGACGCCGCAAACTTACGGCGAACACCGAGCCCTGGCCCAGCAGCCCACTCTACTTGTAGTGGCATGCAGCATGTACCTACTGGCCGAACGAAAGAACGGACCAGGCCAGCTGCTTTCTGTTTGGTCTGTGACTCAGGAAGGGAGTCCAATTTAGCTTCCACCTCGCTAAGGATGGCCTTCTGGTAATTCCCCATGTGAGCAACGTAGTTCATGGCCCTAATACCCAGAGTGGAAGAAGTGAAAACCTCCTTCCCATACTGGTCCAGAAGGCGGGACTCCTTATTGGGTGGAGACTAGCTCAAATGCTTTGGGTTGGCTGTACAGCTGTGGGCAGTGCTGATCACGACCGAGTCAGCCTTGGGGTGTGAAGTTAGAAAATCAACACCCTCCGGAGCCTGATAAAGCCTGCCCGCCTTCCTCGGAAGGCGGGCCATGGCCGACGGTTGTTTCCAGATGGTGGAAATAAGATCTGCATGAGGCTCGATCCAGGGTGGAACCAAGGTAGGAGCGACCTCGGGCAGATCCAGATGTGCAGCCAGCTTCTGCCGCTGTAGATCTGGCTCCAAAGATTTCCGCTGATGCAATGACTGGATTTCTCGTAGCAATTCTGTGATGGAAAGATCCTCTGGAAGGGACTTCGGAGGAGTCCTAGGCTGGAGCCTTGGAAGGCAGCGGCAAATGCTGCAGGGAGCCAGGGACAGCAGACTGGATGTCAGGGTCCGGCATCAGCTCCAACGCCATGCGACCGGAGGGGCAGACAGTCGCCTTACCAGCAGGGTCCGGGCAGATGGAGGAGGAGCAGTCATCCAACTTAGTGGAACTAGCACCCAAGGAAGGCTGTGAAGGAGGGACGGCCTTGTCGGGCAGCTTAGAGACCGTGCGCTGCCCCAAAGCGTCGAGTGACTTAGCAGCCTTCTCCAGGCGGGCATCAGAGGAGCTGATGTCCAGCTTACTGGAGCCACTTGCACCGGAAGGGGAGTGGAAGCCTCCTTTGACCCGGAGGCTCCCGAAGGGCCCAAGTGTGAGCCAGATGGGAGGGTCGACGCCGTATTGTCGGAACGGTCCCCCGGGGGGGGACATTATCTTGAGCACGGTGACTCCAGCCGAAGTCGCGGTGGCCGAGGAAGAGGAGTCCCGGTCCCAGTGCTTCTCCTTGTCCTTTTTACAGTGACCCTCGGGCAAAGTTGAGGCCTGACGAAGCTTCTTCAGCTCCTTCTCCATGGAGATCATTTTCTTCTTAAGTATATGGGCCTCCAGGGACTGCTGGCTCCGTCTGTGGGTGGTGGCGTTGAATTTCAGGCAGTGCTGGCACTTCTCCAGGGGGTGATCTGGCCCAGACAGAAGAGGCACTGGGAGTGTCCATCCTTGTGCGGGAGTTGGGCACCACATGAGTCGCACTTATTTTTGTGCTTGGAGTAGGGGACGACATACACTGCACAAATCCTGATGAAAATTCTAAGAAATCGAAGAAAAAATGGCGGCAAAACTACAGACGACCGACTGCGAAACAGTGGAACTTAATAGTGATGCGCTTTCACAAGCTAACGACGGGAAAGAACTGGAAGGCGGGTGTGGAGGACCGCCCCTTTATACTGACGTTGCATGATGTCAGTCACCTGACGTAGGGGCGGTTCCCCACCAGAGACTGCTAGCTAGAAATGTTTCTGTGAGGTCCTGATGCCTGCTTGAGTCCTATATGTAATTTCCTACTGCAAGAGCCCTCTCGAAGTAAGATCTGCTAATACAGCAGAATTGAACTTTTGGGTTTTTACAGTTTAATACAGGTAACGCCTAACGTCAAGTTGTCATGCACGGCCAGTAAAAGTGTACAGTGTGATTCAAAGTGAAATTATTTTTGGTCCAACAAAGGTGGCTCAATTTGCCACCAGAGCCAGAGCCAGGGGAGAAAGATGAACAAGAAATGGGGGGGGGGAAGGGCAGGGTAGGCCTGGCCGCACGGGAAATTCAGGTGATGCCGGAGCCAGCAAGTCCTAATCCATGCAGCACAGAGCATAGACAGAGGTAAGCAGTCTTCCCCAGAGTAATTAAGCAATGCTTTATTTGTTGTTTGGCGCCCCATCCCAGAGGCTCTGGGTGCCATTACAGTTCAAGGCAAGTTCGGACAGTACAGACAGAATTCACATAATTACTAAAATCAGATATATATAAAAATAATTCTCTACATTCTCATAAAATGCCTTCTTAAAAAGATAAGGCACTCAGACGGACAATGGTGGGCTCAGTGGACTGCCCCCACACCTGACGCCAGGTCCATCCTGGTTGGTCATTGTCTCACTCCCCGGCAGCCATTCTAAATTGTAGATGGAGCACCAGAGAAGTATGGCTATCTCACCCCAGGGGGCTCACAGAGACGGGGTGAGGTTGTGGGAGGAGTTTGGGGGGGTGTCCCGGGCAGCAGTGACCAGATCCAGGAGGACTTCAGGCAGGGTGGGATACAGCACCTCCGAGTGGCTTCACACGAGAGAGGGCTAAGGGGCCAGAGAGAGGTGCATATAGTAAAAAAAAAAAAAAAAAAAGAAGATGGGTCTTCAGGCCTACTTTAAATGCCTCCATCATTGGGGCCTCCCTTAATGATCCTGTCAGTGAATTTCAGAGGGCCGCGATAGCCACCTCGAAGGAGTGAGCCCCCAAGGTCTTTAGCCTGGCCCTTGAAATCACCAGGAGGCCCTCTGTCGAGGAGCGGAGGGAACACACTGGGACGGCTGGAGTTGGAAGGTCAGACAGGTAAACAGGGGGGTAAAGGGGCACAAGCAGTGTGGCCAAAGCAGTTTCCACTAAGGTGCACAGAGACTATATAGACAGCAATTCCATCGGTCATGCTTCCAAGGGCGTGGGTCAAGTGCAAGCCTAGGAACTTCACAATTCATAAGTGGTAGCTCCCAGTGAGAATGTACCATCCAATACCCCTAGACACAGGAGTTGGTCCCGTAGGTCACTGCCAGCCTACTTCCTCACCAACGGACAGTTGTGGTAGAAAGGCCTGAAGTGGGAGTTGTGTTGCATGTGTCCCTCTTCCTTTTGAACCCCACTACTGTCTTTGCTTCCACAACTTTCAGGAAATTTGCTCTACCCATCCACCAGCATTTTCGTTAAGTACTATGTTCCAATGTCCTTCCTGAACCTTCCACCTCTGCAGCTGAAGCACATGCCCACTGGCAGATGCACAGTTTTAGTTTGAACAAACTTACTGTGTTCACTTTGTTACACCCCTTCATAAATCTAATAGATCATGTCCCCACTATCACTTTTAACCTCCAAAGAATACAGGTCAGGTAAAGGGATCTGGGGCAGGTTGTGTCTCGTCGCAGGCAACACTAAGCTCCGTGGGAGCTGGATAGTGACGAAGAAATGCAGAGATATTTATAAAAGCTAGATGAGTGGTCAAGGGTGCAGCAGCTGAAATTCAACACCAAAAAGTGTAACGTAATGCAACTAGGGAACAAGAACCCTAGGACAGAGTACTGGATGGGAGGGGTGCAACTCAGGAATGAGACCCTGGAGTCATCATCAGTGACCTAAAGCAATCAAGTCAGTGCAATAAGGCTTATAGCAAGGCAAGTAGGATATTGGGATGTAGCAGGTGGGGTATTCACAGTAAACGAAAAGAGGTAGTACTTCTCTTAAATAGATCCTTGGTGAGGCCACACCTGGAGTTCTGCACCCAGTTCTGGAATCCACACCTCAGAAAGGATAGGGAAAGGCTGGAGATGGTGCAGCGGAGGGTAACAAAAATGATTCAGGGCCCGCAGTGGACATTCTATAACGAGCGCTTCAAGGCACTGAACATGTACTCGCTGGAGACCAGAAAGGAGAGGGATGATATGATAGATACCTTCAAGTTCCTGTCCACCCATGCCCGGACATGGAGGTGATTACATTTAGTGTAGTGGTGCAGGGGGAAAACTACCCATTCTTCACTACTGTCCCTTGGCGACTACATGTGTAGCGGTAGAATGTGGGGCGACAGGTTTCTAGTGCTGTGATTGATGGCGACCAGACTCGCGTCGCACTGATATGAGTGAACTGTAAATCCCAGGGCTTGAAAGGTAACTCAGGCAGACTGAATGGACCACTGATCTTTTTCTGTCATCATGGTCTATTTTTATGTTTCTTGGTCTCTCATCATAAGCTATACAATGCTGACCATCTTCGTTGCCCTTAGCTGCACGGTCTTTGACCGGTCCCTCCTGGGGTGCAGACCCCAGAACCGGACACAGTATCCCAGATGTGGTCTCACCAGTGATCCCTAAAGGACAATATCACCTCTCCTTTTGTTCCTAATCCCTCTCCCTGTGCAGCCCAGCATTCTGTTGGCCCTCCCATACCCGGCTGCACTCAGTAGTCGGCTTTAGATCATCATGCATCACCACCTTGAGGTCATTCTCCTCCACCATGCATTCTACATTCTAACATGCGAAGAAGCCATCAGAAAAAGTCCATTTGGTACATCAAGTCTGCTCAAATTGCAGGGGCCACGTGCATACATGCATCCCATCTACTATGCTGCACTCTTCCTGGTTTTCTCCTTTCAATGTGCATTATGCCTTGCACTTTTTGATGTTGAATTTAAACTGCCAAATACTGTATCTCTTCTCCAGAATCCTCACATCCTGTCTCCGATTAATCCCTTGTTCACAGTCCTCTCCCACAGAGCTTAGCATCATCTGAAAACAGACTCACCTTGCACTGGATACCATCTTCTTTGTCACAGATACTTCTGTTCTTGAAGTGGTCAGAGAACCGAACCTTTACGCACAGTACCACACTAGTTATTACCCTATTCTCATAGAATTTACCATATGGACGACTATCCTGTCGGATAGTTTTTGATTTAGCCAATTATTTCTTCTATTTACAGGTCAATCCCCTTCTTAACCAGCCTCCTATGCAGAACTGAAACAAAGTCCCTGCTAAAATCCAGGTTCAGTACGTCCACTACCAAGACCCTGCATTTGTGTCACTACACTAAAAAATATAAGTTTATCTAACACAACCAGGCCTAGGGAAAAGCATGCTTAACCCCCCACCACCACAACACACATTGTTCTGACTAAACAGGAATCTAAATTCTAGCATGTTACTAAGAATTACCAGTTCACAAAAATAACTATGATGAACACACAGTTCATTCCCGTTCAGAAAACAAGGTAACTATGATGAACACAGTTCATCTCCATTCACAAAACATTTTAATCTATTAATAATGAATTCCTTCCAGTGCGCTGCTGTTTGATGCTTTTGCCAGTAGCTGTTCTATCTGTAGGTAGTTCAAGGATAAACACAGGAAGCCAGACATATTCCTAGAACAATGCAGATTACCTCCACTGAGATGACGACTACTATAGCAACCAAGTAGATTAATGCAATTAATTTGCTCTTTGATAAACCCAAAAACCATGCAGACCTGCAGCAAGGGAAAACTACTACAAATCTAGCCTTGACAAAATTCTGCAGCCTGAAATATAAATCACTGGGCCCAACATTTTGAAGGAAAATTATGTTTTACATCATCTGACCTCTAAACCAAACATATTACACTGCAACTCCTAGGATGCACTGCATTAATCTCTTCACTGTACTTGTTCTATCTTTTATTAGAAAATGGGCTTTTTATCTGGAGGCATCTGATTGGCTGGTACCCATTCCACAGGGGTACATTAACTTTCAATAGATGCCCACCAAATAAAAAGTGCCAGCCCTAACCTGCCTGATGCTCACTCCGATATTGTGCCTAGCCTGCTTCACCATTGGCTGAAGCAGTGGGCACTCATTTCAAACAACCACCATTTTTTTTCTCTCGCTAAGCGAAAGGTCCTTTAACAACACCTCCCCCACGACTCGAAAACATCACCATAAAAACACTACAAAAAGAAAACTGAAACATCAACCCCCCCGTAATTACACAGCGTTTACATTCGCTACATACAAATACTCGCACCGCTTTAAAACGTACTTGCCAGTTCTGTCACTCAGCACCGCTACTGATGAGCCCACTTGTCGCCGCTGATGTTTTTCACACACTGTATGGTGTATGAAATCGCCGAAGGAATTTCGCCAAAAAAAAAAAAAAAAAGGAAAACGACGCTAGAATCACACACACACACACACTTGTTTTACAGTGGTGTGTGTGTACGCTGGGCGCATGTGCGGGCGCATTATGACAACCAAACTGACATTAAAAAAGCCGCATACTTTCCCAGATCGCTGATAAAAATAAAGCCTTCACATCTCTCCTCCTCTGGTTGTTTCAGAGCAGCTACCTAGCTACCTATTCCCACATTGTGCCGCATTATCTCCCCGTGATCAGAAAAAAAAAGCCGAATTGTGATTGTGTAATGCTGCCATACTCAATACTCATACTCCGTGAAAACCCCTGGCTTTAAAATGAACTGCAGACCTCCATATCTTAAGGACTTAGACAATTAAAATCATTGTTTAATGCTGCCAAACTCGTGGACAACCCTGGCTTTTAAAATGAACTGCATATCTGAAGGACCTGAAACTTACCAGAGGGCTATATTATCCCATTATGCCAGGCGAGGAACTATTTAATTACAAAACTTAATGTAACTAAACTATTTTATTAACAATTTTTTCTCTGCCATTTCTTTACTGTGCCCATTTTAACGAATATTATTTAGTGTGGCGATATATCGATTCCTTCCATATCAGGCCTCGCCTGCGCGCGCCGGGTCCTCATTACTCCCCTGAGCGGTCCGGTATTGCCCAATACCGCCCACCCTCTCGGGTATTATTGCTTAAATAAAGGAAGTGACACTACTTCATGCATTCTCCATTATCACAATAGTAGGCTTTACCTGGGTAATAAGTCAATAGAATTCCTGATAAGTTGAGTAAAAAGAACCCAGACAGTTAATCCAGCAAAAATTACACTGGGGGGAATACAAAGTAATACTGGATCTTTTATTGCTATATATGGTATGCTACGGAGACTCATGGCAGCCATCTCAGATGGGGTTTTGTCCACTGCCACCTACGTAGAGGATGAAGTCGGGGGTACGGTGCTATGGGGTTTGGGGGAGGGGTGATAATTTTTGTTGAGGTACATAATCAGAAAGAGTTTACAATTATTATTTTGGGGGAAGCTCAACCAAATATGAAAATGTATATGGGAAGAGGAGGTTTTCTTTGTCAGGTGGGAGGCCCCAAATAAATCACAGATTTTCATGTTTAAAACCAACAGACTTTCATAGAAAAATAATTTCAACAGTTTGGACTACTCACAATCTTGACCATCAACAGGCCATTAAAACAAACAAGCTTAAAGAGCTAGTGTACTGACTGGAATTAATAGCAATTTTCAGATCTAGTCAGCTCTCACTTCTTATATCTGAAGCATTTTTTTTCTTTTCTGTTTGCTAATTGGACGATTTTCCACCTGGCAGCACTGGGCTGATGTATGGAGCAGCACTCTGGAGGCTTAAAAAAAAAAAAAAAAAAAAAGTCGGTTCTTATCCTCCCACTACATCATTAGAAATGTGACCACATACACACCCTTGCAGCCCAAGCAGTGACTTTCACAAATTACCGATCAAAATGCAGGAAATTGTGACATCAAGAGTAACCAAGAAGAGCCAATCCCTGCTGCTTCATGTGAAAGAGAACAATCTGGCAGTGAGAAATGGTTCTCCTTGGTTATTAGTGATGTCACATTCAGTGTGGTCTCCATGTTGATGTAGTGGGAGGAAGAGAACTGACTAAGCCTCCAGAGAGAGTGTTGCTCCACATATAGCATCACCTCAGTACTGCTAGGTGGAAGATCCTCTAATTATCAAACAGAAAAGAAACAATACTTCAGGCTTAATGTAATGGCCACCGGGTTGGGCATGTCGTTTCGGCTTCTCTGGTAGCTTAGTATTTCACAGTTTTTCATTTTAGCCGTTTTTAGCTGGGTTTTTGTGTTTTATTTTAAGAGTTTACTGTTATGTAATATATAGATTGTTAAAATAATACCCCCAAAAAGCATATGAAAAAATCCCTGTAATACCCTAGTTAGTCCCGTAATAGTATACTTCCAGTCCTCGTAATACTATACTTCCGTCCCAATACTATACTTCCGGTCCTCGTAATAGTATCGTTGGGATCACAGACGCGACTACTGTCTAAACTGTGTTTTTATTTATTTATTTCTGAGAGAAAGAAGTGGGGATGGGAATGGGAGGGGGCTACGAGTGAGAAGCAAGAAACAAGATTCGGAATCTAACTCTGCAGACCACAGCGCCACATAGCCGAAACAAGTAACAAGTTGAAAATTCCTCGTATCCATATACTACATGTGTAACAAATAGTTTCTAGGTCCAGAGAATTATTCGAGAGTTCTGGGGACACAAGAAATCTCTCGAGCTTCACTCTTGAGGTTTACTGTGTCCCCAGAACCTCTCGATGGAATTACTGCCTTGTAATACACCAGAACCTATCTATTATTCTATTTATTACTATGAACTTGACGGATTTATTCACGCATTGGTGCTATATAACAGCTTAATCTGGTTCAAGGTCAGTTGGCATTCATCTGTATCCCCCTCCCCCGGGTCGTGCCTGAAAATAGGCAGGATTTGTCTAGTGCACTTACCCAGTCAACAAAAGCTAAAATAAATGAATAAATAAATTTGTATGGTCTTGCCTGGTCTCCTGGTTGTTTACTTCTGAATTTCCGAACCTCTCTACCTCGCGGTCTCGTTTACCCGAGTTGGAGTGGATTGCAGCATGGAGTGTGCGAAGTGTGAGTGGTATTGGGTGATTTTTGCCATTTCGGCCCATTGCCACTATTACTGTTGCACATTTAAACTGCTGTGCCGTTGCTCTATTTCTTCTGCTGTGCCACCCCTGTGACCTCACAGGCTTTGCTATAGCTGACTGTTTGTGTGAACTTTCGGTTGTGGATTTATTGCTGTTGCCCTGTGCAGCCGACATAGCCGACTAAGATCTTGGAAGAAGATCCTGGGTTAATTGGCAGGAGATTATATTCAAACTGTTGGAAGTCTGTGGCGAATGTATCAGGATCAGGAATTCATCAGGATTACTGGGTATACGAAGACCAGCTTGATTTGGAGTGGGGAGTTGGTGCCCTGATCCTGCAGGTGGGCAGACTACGGTGTGCAGCTGAGCAGAGGCTACTGGTCCTATTTTGCCAGGTAGCTGGCGATCTGGGCCGGTGTTCCCCTAGGCTTCTCTGTGGGCCTGCTAATAAATGGACCTTGGCAGGGGCCTGTAGCAGTGGCTGCAGGCTTGTGGTTTGGCTTCCCGGCTGGATTTGTCGGGGCCCGCTCCGGCTCCAGAGAAATTAAGACCTGTGGTGGATTATCCTGGACTTGTCTCCTGCAAACACGGTCAGAATCATCTATATTTTCATTTATAATCTGGTTAGAAGGCAGAGTGCCTTCCTTCTTTTGTTTCCAGGACAGTGAGAGTGCACCGTGCTGACAAAAGTATTTGAACATATTTTCAGTAATTCCTCCTCCGGTGTAGAGAGAGTACTTTTGGGGGGTTGGGGAAATTGTGATTTTTCATTTTTACCAGTCTCCTTTGGTGGTGTGAGGACCATAGAGGGCTGGAAATTTCTGAGTTTATCTGACTGGGTCTGGAGCATTGGGGAGGAGAGGTTTATCTGCGCCCCTTAATCTGCTGCTGTGTTGGAGATCTTCTGAACTATGCCCTGTATGTTGCGTGACTTATTTGGACTAAAGCTTGATATCTATCAGCAACTGAGGATCATCTTTTTTATTGACTACTTGTGGGATTTGTTTGTTTTGTACATTTTTTGGACTTAAACATAAAATAACAAAAAATCACTTACAAATTTTTATGTGGTTTTAAGCTTTATTTATTTTTTTTTATTATGTGACAGGCAGGAAGTGTGCCTGTTTTTTGTTTAATATTATAGGTGTTAATTGGGGGTTTTAGATAAGGTGATCCGGGGTTATTTTTCTTTAGCTGCACCAGTCTGTAGGTAAGTCAAGAGTTGAGATGTGCTGGAGGCCTACCCCCACAATCATGCGCTATTCATCCTCTGCCCTTCATGTCCTCCACCCTCTCTTTCCTCCCCAATTGCATTTTAAACTTACCAGTGCTGACGGGGGTTGGGTATTGCTCATAGGGGGAGGTAGGGGCCGGTGAACAGTGGAGGGTGAACACGCTGGGTACTCAGATTGGATCGCGGGGGGGGGGGGTTGCGGTCTGTTTTAAGACTGAACTTAACCTCACGAGTGTACCAGTAGAGGAAGCAGAGTCATTAGAGTCTACTGTGGTAGCAGGTGTGGGCTGTAGGATCGCCCTCATCTACCGTCCACCCAGCGATGAGAAGAGATTCCTTCAGGAAGTGGCGGATTTTGTCATCGACATGGCATTTGAATCGCCGAGACTGATGGTTCTCAGTGATTTTAATGCCTGGATCGATGACAAACTCTCGCAGTTTGGACAGCACTTCCTCCAGTTAATGTCATCTCTGAGCCTTATACAGATAGTTACCACTGCTACCCATAAACACGGTCACTCCCTTGACTTAGTTTTTCTCCTGGGGATCAAGGCCTCTGATTTGGGGGTGGAACCAGTTGGATGGTCTGATCACTACACCATGGGGTTTAGTTTTAGTGCCCCCCCTTGTAGGCCTACCCCTGTGGAGATGGTCAGGTATTGCCCTTTACGAGATGTCAGCTCTGAAGGCCTGGCGGTGGTACTTGACCTATCGTCCTTTCCAGTGGCAAACAATGACCCAGATGCCCTCGTGGTGGCCTACAATAGGGCCATCTCGGCAGCCCTGGATGTCACTGCTCCTGTCCGTGTTCACCCTCTCTCCCATCGTCTTCGGTTCCCATGGTTTGATGGGACCTTGAGGGAGATGCGGCAACTAGGTCGAAGGTTAGAGCGTTGCTGGCGGAGATCCTCCCTTGATGCCGACCACCTTAGATTGATGGAGCATTATCAATCAGCAATCACCCGTAAGAAGGCTGAGTCCCTGTCCAGGGAGATTGCGGTTGCTTAGAATCGACCAGCTCAGCTTTTTCGCACCATGGACAGGCTGCGCAACCCAGCTTGTCTACAGGTCCGAAGGGCTTTTACGCAAAGGAAGTGCGATGAACTTGCGCAATTCTTTGCTACTGAGGTGGCTGACATCAGGGAGGCACTCCAACCGGCACACTCCAAGGGTGTTTTGGATCAGTGCGAGGCTGCCGCCTCTCGGTTTTCCTGGAGTGCCTTCAACTGACCAGAATTTGTGGATATCATGCACATTGTCCGGGGTGCACACCCTACGTGCTGTAGTTTGGATCCAGGACCAACTTTCCTGATTTTGGGTTGTATCGACTCTATTGGTCCGGTCCTAGCACGGACAGTCTGGTGCTCTCTAGAAACAGGTGAGTTTCCGAGCTCCCTGAAGGAGGCAGTGGTAACACCCCTCCTGAAGAAAGCTTCTTTGGACACCGACTGCCATGCAAACTACAGAGCAATCTCTAATCTTCCCTTTTTAGGGAAGGTGATTGAGAAGGTAGTGGCTGTACAACTGGAGAACCATTTGACCATCCATGATATATATGAACCCCTCCAGTCCGGTTTTCGAAAAAGGCATATTACTGAGACAGCGCTGGTTCGGATGCTCAGTGATCTTCTGATGGCTAGGGATCGGAGGAACCGTTCCATTCTGGTTCTCCTACATCTCATCAGCTTTTATTACTGTGGACCATGGGGTTCTACTTGAGCATCTGAGGTTCATCTGTGGACTACTAGACATAGTCCTTAGGTGGCTTACATCTTACCTCACTGGAAGAATGCAGAGAGTGGTTTCCGGGGTTTATTCCTTGGACCCAGTTCGCTGTCTTGTGGGGTTCCTCAGGGTTCTGTACTGTTCTCCATGTTGTTCACAGTGTATATGCTGCCCCTTGGAGACATTGTAAGAAGGTATGGGCAGAGGTTTCACTGCTATGAATGATGATACCCAGCTCTACCTTTCTTTTGCACCCGATCAGGATGGAGCTCTCTCAGTCTTTAATAACTGCCTTAATGAAATCCAGGAGCGGATGGATTTGAGTTGGTTGAAGTTGAACTCGGAAAAGACGGAGGTGTTGGTTGTGGAACCAGCGTGCCGGATGGGGGGCCGGGGCTTGGTTCACCCTCAGGACTTTATCTTGAGGGTGTTTCACTCCCGAACTCTGAACAGGTGCATAAAACCTGGGGGTAATACTCAACTCTGCATCTGCAGGTGTCTGCTGTCATCAAGTCCACATTCTACAATCTCAGGAATATCTCCAGGATAAGGCACCTTGTTCCGTCCGCCGATCTTCCTACGCTGGTCCAAGCTTTTGAGTCCTCACGTCTGGACTACTGCAACTCCCTTTACCTAGGGCCTCCTGGGGTTGAAATCCGCAGCCTGCAGCTGGTGCAGAATGCAGCGGCCCGGCTTTTGACTGGCACTTCTCGATCCAGCCATATTTCACCGGTATCGTGTAGACTGCACTGGCTGCCAGTACAGTGGCGGATCACCTTTAAAGTCGGTCTTCTGACTTATAAAGCCCTACATGGACTTGACCCGGACTACCTGAAAGAGCTCCTGGTCCCTTACTGCCCTGGGAGATTGCTCCGCTCAACTGGCGAGGGGCTGCTAGAGATCCAGAGGGTGTCTAAAATCTTCTGGGGCTCATACATTTATGTACGCGGCCCCTACCCTCTGGAATTCTCTGCCCCACCAGATAAGGGAGTGCGTGACCATGGAGGGGTTTAAAAAGGCCCTAAAAACATATCTGTGGACCAAAGTATTTGGAGTCTGATTGTACTTATTTGATTAGCTGTTTTTAGTATGATTGAAATTTTTATCTGTGTATTCTGTACGGCGCCTTGGTTTTTTGAAAGGCGCCATAAAAATAAAGTTTTATTATCATTATTATTATTTTATGAAAGTAGTGATAGCGGACTACATTTGAGAGTTACTATTAATTCCAAGCAGTACAGTAGCTCTTTAACTGCTGGAAACATTTTAAAATCTGTGAATAAATTTCAGATCAAGTTATTGTTCAACCAAATGTATTATATTAAGCAAACACTTGGAAAGTGATAAGTTCACTCATTAAGCAATGCTCTCAGGCTTGTGATGTTTTAGCTCATTTCACCACCCAAGAGCAATATTGCCTAGCACACAATACTTTTCAAACATTTATTCTATATATCATAAAACTGCACAAACCCCTACAATTCATGGCACAATGGGTGATAAGCAAATCACCATGCTAAAACTGAGGCATGCTTGGCTTTACACAGGACCATAAGGTGAAGAACAGCCTCATAAAAACCTGCAAAGGCTCAGAATGCCAACATTAGGCAAGAAGAGATGGGAGAATTGAGGACCCACAACCAACACCACAATGATGACTGAACAAGCCGTTGCTGTAATGGGATATGAATGAGTGTGCACTTGACCAGGTAGCAGCCCTACATTTCAGAAATTGGAAAGTGCCTGGCAGCGGCAAAAGTATGACTGATGGAGTCAGTCACTAACTTCATGGGTGGGGTTCCCCCACCACCTCAGCCACCCTGTAACACGGGAAATTATCCACTGGTGATCTGCTAGGATGGCATTCTGCCAAGAGTAGGGGTCGAATCGGGGCGGAGGGTATGAAGAGACACAGCATACAGCCAGTTTAAAAAATAATTCTCATTTACATCCTTACATGCCCATGTAAACCTTTCAAATTCGAGTGTAGCATACCCATAGGGCCCCCCAAGCACTTCAACCCCTGGCCAAGAGTGGCTTCTGTGTATGTGACAAACAGCAAGCGAACCTCAACATGAAATTCGGCCTATGATCCTGGTAAAAGAGCAGGGCTTTGAGAATGTCTATCATGTAGAGTGTTTGCTTGGCCTCTGGTAATAAGGTTTGTAGAAGGAGTGCCTGATTTAGGTTAATCTCAGAGATCACCTTGGATAGGAACTTTACATCAGGGAACAGGACAACCCTGTCCTCATGCAAAATCATGTATGTTGACCCAACAGATAGTGCTTGGAGCTTACTCACCCATCTGGCCGAGCTGTCAGATGTGAGAGACCACAGTTGTACATTGGCTCGAAAGGTTTACCCATTAGCCCAGACAGCACCAGTTCCATGGTGGAGGTGGTTCCCGCACCATAAGGGAAAGGTGGTCAGCACATTAAAGAAACTGACAACATTTTTGTCCTGTGCTACCATCAGCATTCCTGCCTTTGCAAGGTGTACCAAAAAGATGGCAAAGTACATCTTGAGGGACATACGCATAACATGGAGGAGACACGCAACAACCCATGGTCCTCGCACTAACACAAGAACCTTGTCCAGCTGCAAGTGTATGTCTTGCAAAAGACCTCTAACACCCAGATCATCATCGGAAAGCCCAACGGCCTGGAGCTCTAGCACTCTTGAACAAGCCAGTTATGTTCTGGGACTGTACATACGGATGCCCAAGTATCCCTTCTGACCTTGACAGCAGGTCTGGCAGGAGTGGAAGCAGCTACAGAGGCCTGCTGCTGAGACAGAAAGATCCCAATACCATAACTGGTACTGCCAACCCAGCATGATCAGATTCAGGGACACCCAGACCCTTTTCACCTTGAGAATCACCTTGTGAACCAGGGGAAAGACAGGGAAGCCCAGGACAGAGATTCCCCTGGTAAAGTTACTCAGTGAGGAGGGGCAGGCACAAAACAGTGTCAGCTTTCTGTTGCCCCCAAAAAAGCAAAAAGATCCACAGATGGTGTTCCCCATTTTCAGACCACCTGGGACATGACCGCTGGGTGCAGCAGCCACTCGTGGAATGGCACTCTCACAGGACAAAGCATCTACCAGCTGGTCATTTGCTACAGAAAGCTAGAAGCACAGAAAATGTTGGCAGAAAATGATCATTGGTCCATCTAGTCTGCCTTGTTTTACCCTATCATACCATGGGACCTAATATCTAGTTAGGGTTTGCTCCTCCAGTATGGACCATAACAGGTCAGCATGCTGGGAACGAGTCAGAGACCATGTCCACATCACATACTTACACAGAGGGAAGGAGTGCATGTCACTGTTTTTCTGTTTGCTCAAGTAGAAAATGGGTTCCAGCAATGCCAGGCACGCCAAGCAGAGCTTTAACAGATTGATACATAATCAAGTTTTGCTCATCAACCAGGACTCATGTGTTCTCCAGTCCAGCAGATGCACACCCCAGCCCACTAATGACATGTCTGTCAAGCGGACCAAGTGCTGGACTCAAATGGAATTCCTTTAGAAGTTAGAGAGAGACAGCCACCAGTGGATGGCATCCAGCATCAGCTGAGTCACCCAAACCAGTTGGTTCAGGGTGGCATGCAACTGAGACCACTGGCACGCAAATTCCCACAGAAGTGGTCACATGTGCCAGCAGACCCTATGCACCATGGCCATAAAGCCCTGAAAATGGAGACATCTTAGGCTGGGCACAATTGCTCAACCCAAAATGACTGGACAAGAGAGGACAGGTCTACCGCCCTGTCTGGAGGCAGATGAGCTCTAGCTTGTAGAGACTCCAGCTCTCCAATGAAGAGGATCACCTGCTTTACCAGGTTCTGGGCAAGCTGAGTCTTAGCTTAATGGATCTTCAGGACAAGCTCCTAGAACATCTGGATGGCCAGATCCCGGGACCATTCCATATCCCATAACAAGTTTCCCGAGGTTAGCAAATTATGAAGGCAGAGAAATTCCACGATGCCTCTGCATCTGAAAAAGTTCACCATGATGGACAGGCACTTGTGGAGCGCACCTGGTGCTGATGACAGGCCTAGCATGCTACAATATGATACAGGGATCCATCTACCCAAAAGCAAAGGAACCATATATGTGACAGATGAATGGGATGTGGAAGCAGCACACATACTAGAGGTCCAGTTACCAAACCAACACCCTGGGTCCAAGGACTGAATAATCTGGTGCAAAGTCACCATATGAAACCTGACTGCAAATGAACTTGCTCAGACTTCGCAAATTGAGAATAAGATGTCAACTATTTTCTTTTTGGACACTAGAAAGTACCGTGGCATAAACCCCTGCTGAGCTTGGTTTCTGGAACATACTCTATCATGTGCCGCTTGAGGAACAGGAAATATGTCATTGCTTAGTTCAGGATGAGACTCCAGCGTCAGCATGTCTTCCAATGGTGCTCAGGACGAACAGGGGGAGCAGATTCTCAAATTCTACAGACAACTTTAATCCCAACACCTCCAGAATCCATTCATCCAAAGTAGTAGTGGGCAGAGTCAACTTCAAACTGAGCGCTGCAGCTGGATTTGGGACAATGAGGGCAAAGCCCCCCCCCCCCAACTTGCCACTTCTTGCTCTTGGCAGAGGATAACCACACTCACCAACCTTGCACTAGCCAAGATCTCTAAATTTACCATAGGTTTGGTTGAGCAGCATTGCTGAAACTGCTGCCTCTGTTGTGGAGGCGGCTGCTGCTGCTGGCCTTCTGTGCACAGATGGAATCCACAAAATAGAAATTAAAATACCTGACATTTTCTTTCTCTGACTGCTGGTCTCCAGGCTCATCGCTTCTGGAAGGTCCCTCCTGGAACCACATGACAGACAGGAAGCAAACAGACTTCTGCAGGACAGAGATAACCTCCCGCTCATTTCCTCCAGATGTTAGTACTTCTACAGTATTTGTCCCTGAGGAAACACACAACTTGAGGAAAAAAAGAAAGGTTAGTGTAACTTGTGGCCGGAGGTCGACTTTCTGCATTCTGGGAGGGACAAAGCCCACAGACCAGCAGTCGGAGAAAGAACATTTACAGGTATTTAAATTTCTATTTCTCGCTCCTAAAGCTGGTCTCCGGGCTTATCACTTCTGGGATATACTAGAGCAGTACATCCCTCCACTTCCTGGGTGGGAATAATATCCATAGTCCCTTATGGGTCCACCACTGCCTGGAAGACCCTGCAGCCAAAGGACGCCTCAGCTGAGGCGGAAACATCCAACCTGTAGAACTTTGCAAAGGTATGAATGGATGACCACGTAGCCACCCTACATAGGTCTGCCAGACAGGCTCCTCTCAAGTCCGCCCAGGACGTAGCCATCACTCACGTTGAGTGAGCCCTCACTGGTCCCAGCAGGTCGATCCCGGCCTTCTGGTAAGCTATGGTGAAGGTGGAACGAATCCACCTAACTACAGAGTCCTTTGATGCTTTCTTAGCCATATTCGGGCCTGATGCAAGGACGACTAGACTCGAAGTCTTACGGACCGAATCGGATCTCTTTATATAAATCTTGAGAGCTCTCCTTGGATCAAGCATGTGAAATTCTGTCTCCTTCTCAGGGTGAGGGCAGAAAGAGGAGAGATTCAAGAATTGGTTGCAGTGAAAGGGAGATGTAACCTTTGGTAAAAATGCAGGATCTGTCCGCAGAACCACAGAGTCCTGATGAAAGAGTGTATGGCTCTTTGGATGACAGGGCTCCTATCTCACTGATGCAGCGGGCTGAGGTTATTGCAGTAAGAAAGACTGCCTTCATAGTGAGATGCAGCAAAAATGCCTCCTTTAACTGCTCAAAAGGGGGCTTGGTGAGTGCACCGAGTACCAGGTTGAGCCTCCAAGGAGGAACTACAGGTTTTACTGGAGGACACTTCAACACTGCTGCTCTCAGGAATCATCGAATGTACGGGACAACTCCTAAAGATTCCCCCCCAAGTCCGCCAACAGGAGTGCCCCAACGCAGAAACCTGGACTCTTAAGGTAGCCGGTTGGAGGCCCTTGTCAAAACCCTCCTGAAGGAATTGAAGGATGGTAGGCAGAGACAGTCATGTAGTAGAGAAGTGGCTCATAGCCAGAACAGGAATTTTCCTCCAGACCCTATAATAAACCTTGTGAGGACGAGGCCCGTCTGGATTCAACCATCATTTCAATGACAGGTGCAAAGAAACCTAACTCCTTGAGAGTTTCCCCGCTCAATCTCCACGCCAAGAGGGACAGATGGTGTGGACTGGGGTGCAGCACCGGTTCCTGATGCAACAAGTCTGAGCCTTCTTGGAACACCGGAGGAGGATGTAGAGACATTTAGACTAAATCGAGGAAACCAAGGTCTGCGGGGCCAGCGTGGGCAAACCAGAATCATCTCTGCTTGATCTTGGGCAATCTTGTGCAGTACCCTTGATAATATCAGAAACTGGAGGAAAGGTATACAGAAGACTGAACTGTCCCCAGTTGATGGAGAAGGCATCCTGTGCTGTGGCCCTCTCATCCTTGATGAGAGAGCAGAACTGCAGAACTTTGCAATTTTTTTCAGCAGGCAAAAAGATCTACCTATGGGTGGCCCCACCGTGCCGTGATGAGTTGGAAGGCGCTGTCCTTGAGCTCCCACTCGCCTGGCAGGCTGTCCTTTTGACTTAGCCAATCTGCTGACATTTTCCTGGCCTAGGATGTATGTAGCCCTTAGATTCCCCAGGTTGTCTTCTGCCCACTGAAATAGTACACCAGTCTCTTGCAACATCCGAGAGCTCTTTATGCCTCCCTGGCAGTTGATGTAGGCCATTGTTGTCCCAATGTCCGTGATGATGAGAATGTCTCGGTTGGAAAACTGTGCTTTGAACTGCTGCAGTGCCAGATGGACTGCCCGCATCTCCAGCACATTGATGCTGTAACGAGACTCCACCAGTGACCACATGCCCTGTGCTGAGAGCTGTTCTGAATGTGCCCCCCAAGACCCAGAGGCTGGTATTGGTGGTGACTCATCTGGTGAGGATGTCCCAGTTTGAGACCCCTCATGATGTTGCCATGCAGCGTCCACCATAGAAGGGAATCTTTTACGTGGCGCAATATCTGAATCTTATGGTTCATTGTGCCTCTTGATTGGGACCATTGCTGGAGGAGGCTTGACTGGAGAGGTCGCATATTAACCAGCACCCAGGGGACCGAGTCTGCTAGGGAGACCATCGTCCCTATGAGTTGCATGAAGGAGTGAGCCGGCACTGATTAGGCTATTTGGAATTTGCTGATGAGTGCTCTCCACTCCATGAATTTCGACTCTGTGGACCATGTTGATATTCACCCCTAGATGATTCAAAGACTGATGGTCGCAGGGAGCTAATCTTCTGGTCGATTACGAACCCCAGAGAGAAGAGGCACTGGGTGACCTCTGACACTGCCTGGACTACTTGATCGTACAGCGGGGCTTTGATGAGAGTGTCATCCAGGTATGAGAAGAGCTGGATCCCTTGCATTCTGAGTCAAGCAACCACTGTCAAGGACTTTGGAGAAGACCCTGGGGCTGTGGACAGGCCGAAGGGCAGCGTCATTAACTGAAAGTGGTGATCTTCCACTTTGAACCTGAGGAACTGCCGGTGTGCCTTCTGGATGGGCATATGCAGATAAGCATCTTATAAATCGACTGAGGCCAAAATATCCCCCTGATTTATTTCTCGGATGATGGAAGGCAGGGTCTCCCATCCTGAATGTCCTGTGGCAAACAACCATTTAGAAACTTGAGGTCTAACACTGGTCAGAAACCTCCTGAGCCTTTTGGCACTATGAAGAATAGGGAGCACACTCCTAGGTTCCTTTGTTGAACGGGAACTTGTTCAATCGCTGCTGCCTGTATAAGATCTGTAATCACTTGCAGGGTTGCCGCACTTTTACTGGGTTGTTTGAGACTGGCGGAGGCACTATGTGGGCGGAGGGCGAGCACCTGGAGTCGAACTCGATGAATTAACCCTCGCGAATTATATCTAGCACCCATCTGTCCATGGTGGTGTGGACCCATTCCCCGAAAAAGCTGGAAAGCCTGCCCCCATATGAGGATGGGTCCGTGAGTCCTTACTGTGATTTTTTGGAGTCTCCCCTGGCATCTCAGGAGCCACCCCTGCCCCAATGGAAACTTCATTGGTTGCGCGAGGTAAACCAGGATCATCTGCCTGCAAATGACTTATTTTGACCTGTGGAATGATTCTGGGCATGAAAATTCTGTCTGGATCCCGAAGTCCAAGGCCTGCCTCTTCCTTGGGATTGTGGCATTTGTACTTTTGCCGTTTCCCCAGATTCCTTGACCACCTCCTTTAGAGCTGACCCGAAAAGATGGTTTCCTTCGTAAGGGGCATTTACCAAATGCATCTTCGAGAGGAGGCATCCACCTGCCATGCCCGTAGCTATATGTCGTGTTAAGCTGAGATCTGGTAAAACATAGCTCTTGCTGCACATCTGACCGCCTCCTCTGATACATAATCTGAGTAGGCCAAAGCTAGACCCATCAGCTGCAGGTACTGTAAAATGGATTTATTCTTCTCTGGCTCATCAGCGAGCTGGAATGCCAGATCAGTGACCCAGGAGAGAGAAACCTGAGCAGAGAAGAGGTTAGCCGTAGCTGCCTTGAGAGAGGTTGCGGCGGAATGAAAGGCTTTCTTTGGAGATGTGTCCACTTCCCGATCCACTGGGTCCCGCAGGGAAGCTCCACCCTCTGCTGGGATAACCATTTTTTTAGTGAGATTTGAGATTAGAGGGTCTTATCCTGGGACAGTCTAGCCATCTCTTCCAAAGGTTTCTTGTTGAATTTCAGTAGGTTTGGTCTGGCGGTGAGGGATGGGGTAAGAAGGCTCTGGTCCCTGCCATTCTTCCTTTAAGAGGTCCTCTATGGCTGGAGTTGAAGCCGAATCGAGCCTGAATGCTGGCTTCGTTTGCTTGGATTCTGGAGAAGATGAACTCAGGTGGATTTCATCTGACACCTGTTTAATAATAAAAAAAAAAAATCTAGGTCGTCCAAATCAAAGTTTCTGGCTGGGAGGAGTCCTAATCGGAATCTGAGTTTGGGAGTTCCCCCTCCTCTGGAAATGAACAGCCGGACCCAGAGGGTGACCTGTCCCATCTGTGCTCTCATGGGTTGTGTCTCTGGATCTGGATCTACTACTGGATCTGGGCTTTTTCCTCCTTCTGTCACGTGAAGGGTAGGGAGCATCCTCGTCTGAGGATGGAGAGGGGGTGCGCTTGCTGGAGGCTTTCCTATGGGTCCTGGGCTCCGGAGACTGCTGAAGGATGTCAAAATATGAGGGGTTGAGGGCTAAGGCCCTATTCAGTTTCTCTATTAGGTCCAGGGCTGGAGCCCTAGCCAAGTGGCAGCACCTCTCTGAGGTGGAAGACTGCCCCTAACCCATGGGCTGGTTTTGTAGATCCTGAGATTCGGAGGTGGATGCCTCGTCCAAGGCTGGTGATGTTGCACTGTCGCATTTGACACACAGAGACCTTGCGAATGTGGCCAGCATGGGTGTTTTGCACTTGTGGCACTTTCTGCCTCTGGGGGGGCCTGTCCAATTTTACTGAATACATGTTCACTATTTTATTATATTTTTTTTATTGTATTTGAATCCTGAGCTTGAAAACTGTGTTTAGTCCAGTCCCTTCAAAGCTTATGTGCCTCCTGAAAGGATCCTTCGACGAGCTGATCAGGCGATGCTAGTCGACGAGTAGAGCAATGCTCTGCCCCTTTTTCACTCCAAGTGGCCTGCCTCTCCTCCTGCAAAAAGAGCGTGAATGCTCCCACATTAGTTGCCCAGTGTCAGAGAGCCCAATAAGACCATGCGGCTCTCCGACTGGCAGGCACGTCGCTGGCCTAAGCCTTCAGTGACTGTCGACGGGAGAGAAGCTCTGGGCGTCCGTCAACTAGCCGAAATTCCTTATGGGCCCGTTGACGAGGAGGCTGCTGCAAGTAAACTCCTGGGAGCCCTGAGAGCTGCACGGCCCAGGTTGCAATAGTGCTGATCCACTGGCCCCAGCCCCCAGTGAATGTTGTGACTGCCTCCTCGTTGCTCTGTGACTGTGGGGGGAGGGTGCCTCCTAGTGCAGGAAGTAGGGCTTGTTGCTTCGGAAATGCGAGGATAGAGAGAGGTAGCATGGAGCCCGTCTGTGCAGCTTGCAAGACTGAGACTGGGCTCCCTGCGCTAGCACTCAATAGTGCTGCTAAATTTGTCCAAAAATAGAAAGACATGCACACTCACAGATGAAGTCCTTGCCTCTGTCTCTCCTGTGAGAGGTCCTGCAGAGCTCCTACCACTAGACAGGCAGTAAGTAAATGGATGTCTGGAGGAAACGAGAGGGAGGGTATCGCCGTCCTGAAGAAATCTGTTTGCATCCTGCCTGTCATGTAGTTCCAGGAAGGACCTCCCGGAAATGATGAGCCCGGACACCAGCTTTAGCAGAGAGAAAGGAGCCTACGCCTTCTGGCCATGACTTTGGTTGCTACTTGGAGTTGTTGACCGATGTCACCGAATCCAGGCGCACATCCGACATCTCAGAATGCTTGAGGAGGTCTCAACTCCTGACCCAAAGAGATATGCCAAATTAAAGGGCAGATCCACCATTCCTTACTCAATTTCTTGAATGAGTGGTGAAACTTGCAACTAGGTATGTCAGCGTATAGACACCTCCAATGCCACCACTTGAGCAGACACATCAGCCAAGACCTGGGTCACCTGCAATTGGTGCTTGGTCACAGTCAGCCCCAGATCACAAACCTCCCGTGATCTGGCAAACTCTCCTCAGGAAGCTGGTTAGAGGAGTCAGAGTCGCTTAAAGAGCTAATGGCTATATCCAGCCATAAAAGCTTCAAAGCTGGCCAAGCTGATGTCCAATAATGCAGCTACAAAGACTTTTCAGTCAGTGAAGTCCTGCTTCTTGAACTCTTTATCCATCTGCTTGTTTGATTCCAAATGCATTCTCACCTTAAAGAACACCACCTGTTGCCAGTAACCCCACTGGTTAAAGGAGGGTTTGAAAATCATGACACTTCGCCCTGGGGACCACATGCTTGCAGTCTATACAACACAGTGGGGATTTTCAGGTGGCTGGGTGCACTAGATACTGAGCACCAGGCCAAGAATGGCATGAGCAACAGAAAAGGCTACCCTAGGTGAGGAATCTCACTCAAGAATGTCCATCGGTGGGTAGGTCTCCTTCTTCTTGACCTCCTCCAACAAACACATCCAGAGCCACAGACATCTGATCATAAGGGCTGTGAAGGAGGACTGATCACCTTTGGAAGGGCCTGTGTTATCAGCAGGCTATCCTCCCAATGACAGTCACCAGAATGAATGATTCAACTAAATCAGATCTGGGATAATGAAGCACTGGTGCTGACATGGAGTATGAATGATAGTCTACAATGGGAAGCCAGGACACAGGCCTAGAATCCTTGGTCAGAGCGACAACCACTAGCTGTGGATGCTCCAGCAAGGTCAGCAAAAACGAAGAGGGAGCTGTGGGATACACGACCAAAGTTGGTATTGGGGAGAGGCACCCAAGGCATGGATGAATTGTAATCTGCATAGCCAGTTGACCTCCACACTGAGTAAATGCTCAGTAGGCCCACTGCTACCAAGCTGTTCTCTCCCACCTATGACAGACTCCATATCAGTGACTTTGAGAAAAAATGACTAGGAAGAACTCTATGCAGATAGTACTGTTGGCATCACAACTGAAATCAAAATCTACAAAGCAATCCCAATATCAAATGGTAGTGGCAGTGGCTCAATAGGTAGCACACTCGCCTATGAGGCCGGGAGTTCAGGGGGCTGTCGGTTCAGTTCCCATACCTGGCACTTGGGTAAATATCCCAATACTGACACTGTAGTGCAGCATGAGGGGGGTACTGCACTTCTGAGGTACCATCTTTCGGATGAGATGTTAAACCGAGGTCCCATCTGCCTGGATTGGTGGTAGTTCAGGTGGATGCTAAAGATCCCATGGCACTTATCGAAAGAGAGTAGGGTAATTTCCCCGGTGTCCCGGCCAAATTTCTCCCATTCACGAAAAATACCACTAACAACTTAATCTGGTTCAATTTTAGTTGCTTACCATCTGTATCCCCCCCTCCCCCTGGTCGCCCCTGAAAAAGGGACTTCTAGGCCCATTGGGCTTACCAGGTCACAAAAATTCAATACATAAATACCGACTAGGAGAAAGATGTGGCTCTGGAAGCTCTGGATCCAGAACCCTCCCCAACAAAGTGACCCCGGCTATCTGACTAACAGTAGACAGTGCCACAGTCTGAACAGCCAGCATCTGCCGAATCAGGAGACCAACTGAGAGCTCAGTTGGGTACAACCCATCTGCCTAGGCTGGCCTCTCCACACCGGTGGCCAGGAATCTTCAGCCTTGGTGGACTCTGCCTCGACGGAGTTGACAATCCAATCGACCAATGTCGACTCAGACAGCAGCTTCGACAAACTGCAGTGCAGCTCACATTAAACCTGTTGTGCAGCCAGCTAACAACCCTTTCTTTGTACGTGACTGCAATGAGTTGCCAGCTAATTAACTTGTCCCCCCTCCAGCTGCAGAATGCGACTTTCAAATGAAAGTATATTCATGAAGTTCATTCAGGGCTCAGTAGACACCGGCAACAACAAACCAGGTATCAGTGATTAGGAGAGCTTCTATGCAGACTCAAGAGCATGAACAACTCAGATGCTAACAGACTGTGACCTGGTTGCACATTATTGTTTAATGTGAACTGTACTGTACGTGGGTACACAGACTGGTTCCACAGGCAGCTCAACCTCCCTCAAAGGCGAATGATCATGTGAATCCTCCAGAAGCAGAGAGTACAAATGGTCCCTCGATCAGCATGGATTTCCCGACTGGGGTCTACTTTTCTTGTGTTTTTGTCAACAGACTCAGGAAAGCACACGGGAGAAATACTGTGAACCAGTCTTCCTGAGGAGTCAAAAAATCCATTGCGTACTCCTCCTTCTCCTCCTCCTCCACTGACAGATCACCCAGGACTTAAACACTCTCACAGGGCCCCTCTGCCTCTTGGGACTTAATCTGTAGACGGCAAACACTTTCACTGGTTTGCTCTGGAACACCTACAGCCAGCACTTCATGCGCCTATAAGTGAATGGACTGACACCAGGAGCAATGTGTCACGTCATGTCACAAACAGCACAGACGGCATCATGTCCAGTCAGACACAGGTACCTGCACAAAACCGTGCACCACCTGAATCCCAGCTTCTTTAATTCAATGACAAATTGCCAAGTCAAACTAAAGTCAAAAATGGTGATGGTAAAGAAATGAGTCATAACTAAAGCAAAACTTTGAGAAAAATCACCAACAGCCTGAAACACAGCAGAATCCTAATTCACTAGCAGACGCTGTACTGGAGGACACCTGTTCCATCCAGAAGATGACAAATTCCAAGTACAAAGGGGACAGAGTTGGAGGACCAAATGGCTGAGTAGTAGGAGGAGTCAAACTTGAAGACTGCTCCGGTGACTGAGCGTGATTAGCGGAAGACTGCCAAAATGTGGACAGTGAACAGAATCTATGTAGTCAGAATTTCAAATTCCAAATAAAAATAACATGCTGGCCTTAGGGACAGCGGTATATTCTCTTCCTCCTCGGTGTCTCCCTTAAAAAGCTTAATCTACGTTTGTTTCTAACTCTCATGCCTCCTCAGAACTACCATGCTTCCCAACATACTGCTGTGATTCACAATATTGTTAAAGAAAAAGAACAAGAGGGAAACCGAGACCAAGGAAACTTAACAAGATAAGGAACACAAATTATGCAACCAACAGAAACAGCATCTCACACCTCTGGAATTTAACATATGCTCACAATTTCTTTGCATTTTCTGCTCCTTTTAGATTGGTTTTGGCTGCTAGCTGCAAAACCATTTTTTTTTTGTTACCAAAAATACTAATATATCACCATCTCTTTTCAATTCATTGTGGCAAATGCCAATTTGCAATCAGCATGTAGTAGTCTGCTATTACTTCAGTTTTCAGATGCTTTGTAATCATTGTCTGTTCACCTAAAAACTTGGACTAAGCACTAATAAAAAAAAATCTCAAATTTACAAGTTATTAAAGGGCAGCTCTGCACTTCAATAAAAACTTTCACAAAGTTTTATTTGTTGCAGTTCAGTAGAGAATGCAGTTTTATATTTTCCACTTTCCTTTCTTCAGGTTTATACCACAATGCTGTATCCTATTCAAAATATCTGTGTAAACTAAAAAAAAAAAGGCCTTAGTCTGTCCCCAACTGACCTCAGTGTCTTACTTACGATATTATAGTGCAGACTATTTTGTCACAAACTGGTAATTATGAGGTCAGTTGGGACAGGCAGATACTTGTTCAAAGTTTCAGTGAGTAAGTGATAAAGACCCTTCATGCACAGTATTCGAAGAAGGGTTACCTCGATATTGGCACGGAAGCCAAGTTTCTAAGAAATACAAAATCATACATACCCTGGGGTATGTAAGATTTTGTATTTCTTTGAACTTTGACTTCCGGCTAATGCCCTTTGGGTAACCCTTGCCTCAGTAAGCTTGTGCACAAAGGTTCTTTGTCTTTTAGCTTGTTTTTTGTTTTTATTGGACTTACCACAACCCGAACCTAACTGACCAACTTAAGGTAGCTGGTTCATTCCACTGGGGTGTCATACAGACGAGGCACACTGATGAGTCCAGGTAGGACGAAACACGTGTCTGTCTTCTGTTGGCACCCTTTGCAGAGAGTGTGTGAGAAGCCTTTCGGCACCATGCATTCCTGCTTAAAGTTGAACCAGCATATTTATTTTGTGATGATTTGCATACAGTGAGGTAAGCACTGCATTATCTGTAATATTCAGCAGACCAATAACACAAAAAATTACAAGTAGATAATCTCAAGTAAAACAAGTGTTGTAAACAGGATAATTTTTGAGCCTTTTATTTTAGTAGATATCTGCTCGTTAATAACTAAAGGTTTAGCATAAAGAACTAGCATAAATTATAAAATTCAGCAAACCAAGAAAGATTTCTGCCTACAGATCAGTTCTTAAGATAGCATTTGAACTCCCAAGCCACCAAGATCCTTCAAACACAGCATGCAAAATGCATTATCAAAAGATCATGCCCACTCCTGCATATTAACACAGCCTGTGGACATTACAATGAATTGCGTAAGCTTTCCCAGATACAGTACATTCAAGAAGCATACAGTAATGGTCATATAAGTGAGAGTATCGATTGCTCCTAGATGTACCTCTCCATCATGTATCCCCTTACAACACTTCTATTTTGTGTTTCTTCTATGAGAACTGTCAGTCAAACCTGCAGCCCCAGGATGCCCCCTGTAAATGACATGAGGAAAGGAACCTATCCTGGAGAACAAAGCTGCAAAGAAATACTTTTCTATTTAAACCATGTCATAGACAAATGATTGTTTAGAAGAGCACACTTTCAGGTTCAAGAATAGAAAGAGCAGTCTATCATAAAATTAATTATTAAAGATACTAATCAGGGATACATCTGGCCTCGGTCCAGACAAGTGACAAGATTTCAATGTCTGATTTGACCTACACAGAGAAGGCTTCTGGTATATCCTAGCTACAGTAGTTCTTGCAATAATTAAGATACGGTAGTTCGTTAATATCTGCTACTACTGGTCTGTCAGCCACCAAAAATGGCCATTACCCTGTACTGTGATCAAAAAACTGTCTGCAGTGTCAGTAGGTTTCTTATCTTTCCACACCATGCAATGTTTGAAAGAGAGGGAGCAAGTGAGTTACTAAAGAGTCATTGTTGGCCATCCATGCTTGCTGTGCACGTGGGTGACAGTTTAATAATTCACGAGTCTAACAATGAGGCAGTCTGAAAAACAATCCCAGTAGTAGGAGTAAGGAAATTCCACAATACATAGCCACCACTCAAAGGATCAAGGCTGATGCAAAGTTTATTTACATGAAAGACTTGCTACTTTAGGGAGCATAGGCATACCATATAATGATCATATAAATGGGTAAAATGTTGTTGCCAAAGCTTTCGGCAAACAGAAGGGATAAAGTAATAATGCAGACATAGCAGCAACTATTCATGCCTTCTGCTGGTAGGAAGACATACAGGGAACTAAAATACTAAAGTTAACAAGCATGATCAATGCAGGATACTGGGGACTATACAGGTCACCAGGAGGTCAATGGCTAGGTGTAAGTAGGCCAGAAAAGGGGCAGACCAAGGAGTGAGGGGTGGAGTTAAACAGACTGTGGCTGCCTCTGTATTTGTAGGACAAAGGGGGCAGATTGAACAATAGCCGACAGGGGATGCGGGTGGAAGCTGGGTGGCAAGGAACCAGAGAACCCACTGCAGTGCCTGCACAAAACAGATACCCGATACTCAGCTCTCAGGAGAACGGTATCCACACAAGCAGTGACAGTGCTGTGGGGTTTAAAAGATGGGTCGAATTGGGCCCACTGGTGTAAATAAGTGGGTCTAAAGAGGAAGCTACTGGGTCAAAACATAATCTGTGGCAGATTTTTTAACAGTTCACGTTCCCTTCCTTTAGATATTGTTATAAAGTAGGTGCGTCAATTTGGACCCACTGGCAAAGGAAAGAGGGGTCAATTTTGGAAAGGATGCAACTTTTGCCCTTTTGGTGCATGTTAGTGCTGTCTCTGCATACAAGCATAGGCGGAGACTCATGAGGGAAAAGCCAGCAGGGGGGCAGCACGAAATGAGGATAGATTTAAAGCAGACCAAGGAAAGGATATGGGGAGGAAGCTTAGGGGCTGCAGTGGTGTGCAAATCCTATTGCCCCCTGTCCGGGGCAAGTAAATTTTCTTGAAGGGCAAGTACAAAAAAATGAAAGTTACGTACCTACTGTAATTCCTGATCTTTGTGCATCTTCACCATTCATCACTGTTGGGGTAGTGAGTCAGAGGATCAGGACCCCACGGGAGCTTTTTTTTGTGATAGGAGGAGTCGACGTCGGGACGGCACTGCCCTCGAGGACGACACATAACGTGGCGCTCGTGGGTTGGCCAGTAACCATCGTCGACCCCTCCTCATACCCAGTTCTGCACGTTGGAGAGAGAGAGACAGAGAAATAAGGAGGGTCAGGAGGGTGGGCAAGAGAGCCCGAGGGACAGCAAAAGGAAAGGATGTAAAATTAAAAGGAGGAATAAGATGAAGAGGACAGGAAAGGAGGAAGCCTAAGGGACTGGGACAGGAGGGCCCCAATCTCTGGGCAAGAAGGAAGGGGAGGAGGAAGGGATAGGAGGAGAGAGAGAGAGAGAGAGAGAGGAAGGAGGGAGGGAGGGAGTGATCGAGGAAGAGGAGGCACTGCCCTCGAGGCATCGCCCTGGACTGCTCCAGAGAGTTATGCCACATGTCGGACCAGATAGGCCAGAGGATGGAAACAAGGCTTGGAGCAGAGGATGGCACCCATTCAGGGGAGTACAAGAAGTCCAGAGGGCTAAGGACAGGTTGATGTCTCCCCTTCCTGCGAGATGGATTGAGGCAGAAGAACCACCTTAAGCGTCCCAGAAGAACAACCCTAGAGACTGAAATTCAGTTATTGGGGGCCTCAGAGGAGGAACTGGAGGGCTAAAATAATATATTCTCCTGAACAGAAGATGGGAAAAACAACAATAATGGAGGCACAAAGATGTTGGAGGGAATCACCAGAGCCCCCTCCTGCTACCAGACTCCAAGAGGACTAGAGGAAGCAGGAAAAATCCCACGTCTTACCTTGGCCAAGAGGGGGCTCTGGAGACTCCCAACAGCAGAGACCCTCTCCCTGTCTGCCCACCCAGAGGAAAAAACCCTGAACCCCAGAGGGGAGGTGGTAGAAGGTGCTGGAAATGGACCAAGGTCCAAATGGGAGACAAACAGGGAAGAGGAGGAGAATCACCCAGAGACTGAGGCCTGAGAGGGGAAGGTGGGCAGGATTCAGTGATGAATGGTGAAGATACACAGAAAGATCAGGAATTATGGTAGGTATGTAATTTTCATATCTTGTCTGTGTTAATCTTCACCATTCATTACTATTGGGTGATTACCAAGCCCACGAAGGGGGCCCAGAACCTCCCTAAGGGACAAAGTCGCTCAGCCTCCAGTGGGGGAAGACACCAGAGGAGGGAAACCCTAGTAGGCCTGGCTAGGCCTGAGGCTGGTCTGAGTGAGGCGAGGTTCTCCTAGCAGGAGAAGGAAGGTGCCCCTGAAGCTCTCGCCTCACCCTACGGGAAAAAAGATAAGTTCCCCGGAAAGAGAGGGCAGTCACTCTACGCCGGGCCAGGGTGACAACAGAGAGAGACGAAGCCACGCTGTCCGCCTGATGCAGATCGTTGTCCCCGTCAACCTGGGAGCCACCTCACTGGCATCGCACGATCCCCTTGCTTGGTGCCTCACTAGCTCCAGGCACCGTGCAGAGAGGGCAATGGCCTGTCTTTTTGCCTCTGAGTCAGGCAAAGAAGCTAGGATCTGACCTAGCTGAGACCACAAGTGCCTGATGTAGGCAGCATGGTGGGCCTGATGAGCAGAAATACCCAAAAGGAGGCGTGTTGACAAGAACGCTCTCCTCCCCCAAAAATCAAACTCAGCTGAGTCAGATTCTGGGGGTCAGTCACACCTTGGGCTTCTATGCCCAGTGGGTGTGTCCAGGAGAGTCACACCCGACAGGGGGTGGGGAGGTAAGACAAGGCTCCGGGAGACCTAAGGGGTGCACAATACCTCTGGTGGAAGTCCCTCGGGGCTAGTGCTTGGGTTGACTGAAGTTGCCAGGCCTGGTATGATATTTCCCAAAAGGGATTAGGCCAGGCGTGAACCATCAAGTTGGCTGTACTGAACTCGCCTAAAAAGGCGAACGGCGTCCAGTCAGGATTGTGTTCGCCAAGGGTGGAAATATGGAGCTCGTCGAGCTGGAAAGATCAGGCGCTGATGAAAGGTGCGACACAGAAGCCCTCTCCCTCAGAGGAGGAAGACGAGGGAGCCAACAAGTCCGGAGAGCCAGTTTCCGGCTGCACAGTGGAGTAGTAAAACACCTCCTGGTCCATGGACTGGTAACAAGCAGGGAACAGTGCAGCCATGGACCTGAACTGTTCCCAGCTGAGGGGCCCAGCAGGACCAGAGTGACCTGGGAAAGAGGGAGGGACTGGCAGAGGCAAAGGGGCCAAGCACCTACAAGGAAGGGCACAGCCTCTTCCCAGGCTTGGGGAGTCACCAGGAGACCTCAAAGAAGGAGGAGATCCGGTGATTCTGGTAGACAAATGCTGCTCAACCGAGCTGGAGCGGTCAGAGCTGAGCCTGACAAGAGAATTTCTCCCACGAGGCGACTGGGGCCACATGAGTCCAGAAGGGCAGCCCCTAAACTCCGTAGATTAGGTCCCTCTAGAGGCGACATCGGGGGAGAAGGTCGGACCAGCACTGCGACTCTTCCCTGAACCCCCGTAGGTTCCCAGGAAAGGGTGTCGCCCTGAATCCAACCCCCTCAACCCTTCGGACTCCGAGAGAGTCCTCTTCCTCGGCTGAGGCAACTGACACCCCACAGCTGACTCCTGAGAGACAGCTGAAGGTGGAGTGCCCTCCCCTACCTGAGGTGCTCCAGCCAGCCTAGCAGTAGGGCCAGCAAGAACTACCACCGGAGGGGGTATGCCTCCCAAGGTGGCAGATGGATCACCAACTGCAGGCTGCCCTGTGGCGCCACCCAGGGCACCAGAGGACTGATCGGTGCCACCGACCCTGGAATCGGCACCGAAGCCATCCACTCCATGGAAGGGGGGTTGAACCGGAGCCACTGCGTTGGAGGAAAAAGAATCCGTTGACTCCAGAGAATCCGGGAGCCAGTCTGGGTCAGCCTCAGATTCGTCCTCCCCAGAGGAGGCCCGAACCCAGACCACTCCCCGATCCCTCTCAGCCTGAATGCCACGAGCAGCACCACGAACTGGCCTCATGCTGCCCATGTCGCCACCCCCCCATCCTCTGCACTGCGAACAGCACCAGAGTCAGATACTGCGCCGGAGACTGGCTCCATGCCACCCGCAGCGCTGCCCCAGCGCCGGAATCAGGGGTGGCAGAGAGGATGGTGCCAGCCTGGGCCCTGAGGTCTCAGACCACGCCTCCAAGAAGGCGACTGCCTGGATGGCGCCTCCTGCCTGACCCCCAAGAGGGTCAGGCTGGGCCTCCTGCACTGTGGAAGGGGTTCTAGAACTGGCAGAAACACCCTCCTCCATGGGCCGTATAGGTCCGGAAGGGGACCTGGAGTAAGGGTCAAGAACCCTGTTTTTGGTAACCTGTGTAAGCGACTGTCCCCCGAAAGTTGGCGGTGCACGTCCGACCTTCAACACACGCAACTCCAACAGACAACGATCCATAGAGAAACAGACGTCGCATCTGTGCATTTCGTGGTTCAGTACCAAGCAGGTAAGGAAACGGTCATGCTGATCTGTGACGGAGTACAGTCAGCCGCAGGGACACAGACGCATCGGAGGCCAACCTGCCCTCGAAGATTTTTTCTTGTCCCCTGAACCAGACATGACCGGACGGAAAACCAAAAACCAAAATCAGCACTCTGCGTCGACAGAGAAATAAAGAGGAAAGATCTTACCAGTCGACACCGAGGAAAGGAGCAGAAAAACTAGGACTGTTTTCTACCGGACTAGGCCGCAGAACAATGGCGCTCACATGCAAGGTCGTGCTCACTCGATGGCAGGAGAAGCAGAACTGGGGCTGAGGAGGAGTCGACGACGGTTACTAGCCAACCCACGAGCGCCACGTAATAAGTCTGCCTCGAGTGTGGCACCGTCGACTCCTCCTATCGCAAAAAAAAAAAAGCTCCCACGGGGTCCTGATCCTCTGGCTCACTACCCTAACAGTGATGAGTGGTGAAGATTGACACAGACAGTTGTAGTGAATACGGCCAAGTGAAAATTCAGCTACAGTCACGGCTGGGCAAGTCCTAAAAGCTTCGAACTGAACACCCCTGTAGGAGGTGTACCAAAAGGAGGTTCAAGAGGTGTAATAAGAGGAGGAGTCAGCAGGGAGAAACCCCCAAGCCACTGAAGCAAGTATGGCACAGGGGCAGGTGGACTGAAACAAACTAATGTAGGGTTTGTACAAGGGCAGGGCCTATGCAAATGGGGTGGAGATGGAGTGGGAATGGTAGATAGGGAAGAAAAAAAAAAAAGCAGGTGAGGGGGGAGGATACAACGACACGGGTATCTGGTGGGAGGCATAAAATCCAAGGGAAACTAGAAGAATTCTGGTGACAGAAGACAATTGTAAAGGGAGTTATACTGCCACAGAGGAAAGGGGGGGCCTCACAGGAGGAGTGCAGTGTACCTGCCAGGTATGACAGCCAAGAGGCTCTTATCAATGACGTATATGCTAGTGCAGGAAGGAGGAGGGAAACCTGATGTGATCCTCCACCTGGGCACAAACAATTTGGCAGGATGTGAAATAGGGGAGGTACAACATAGGTTTTGGGAACCTGGGTGGGAAAATAGGGACTGTTAAGATCAGAGGCCTTTTCGGAGGAGCTACCAGTACCCAAGGTTAGCTCAGCTGGGAAGATCAGGATTTCCAAGTTCAACCAGTGCCTGAAGGACTGGTGCAAGGAGAACTCCTCTGTTTTTGTGGGAGAATGGAGGACAGTCTCAGATGAGAAAACCCTGTACTTGCCAGGTAGGCCTCAGTTGAGGGGAACCAAGGTGCTAAGTTAGAGGTTAGTGCAATACATCAGGGAAAGCCTAAATGTAAACTGAGGTTGGCTGTATGGGAACACAAAACTCTGGGTTCAAATCAGGAGGAGGCAAGGAGACAGTAAGGCTTCCCCTCATTAGCAGAGTGCACAGTAAGCAAAGGAGGGGATTTCTGCGGGAAGGGTATGGAGGACACGGTGAGGGAGTGATGGGAGGGAAGTGGGGAATCCAATGGGGCAGCTTGAGAGAGGGGATGGGAAACATGGGAGGTGGAGAGTGATATCCATGAATGCCAGGAGTTTAGGAAACAAAATGGACAACATCCAGGCCATGATGACAGAGGGCCAAGTATCTCCTGCAGCAGTCACAGAAACCAGGGCAACCCCAAACCATGACCGGGATCTGTCTGTTGCTGAACAAATCTTCTATAGGAAGGACAGAACAAAGGGTGGGGGAGAGGGATGATTATCTATTTTGAGTTGGGATTAAGGTCACAAGGGAAGACACGGGGGGCAGTGTACAGAGACACTATGGGTACAGCTGCAGACGGGGTAGAGAAGGAAATAAGCATGAGGGTAGTGTATCAACTGCTAAGTCAAGACAAAACCACGTAAAGGGAAGCTCAAAGACAGGTGGGAGTGCGAACAGTGAGGGGACTTTAACATGACCGATGTGGATCGGAGCACCCCACAGGCCAGTAGCAGCAGGAGAAGCCAAATGATTCGAGATGCATTCCAGGATGGATTTTTAACATACGAGGTAAAGGGGCCAAAAAGGATCAGGCCATGCTGGACCTTATACTAATGAATAGTTATCACGTCAAAAGCATCAGGGTCACCTGGGAGTGACCACCAGTCTGCGTAGTTTGAGGTGGATATAGGATGTGAATTGGGACTATAAAAAGATCAGGCATATCCTCACTGCTGCTGCTAGTTTGGCTACTGCACAAGGCAGCCTGCGGCCGGGGCTCACCTATAGTTCAATTACCTACCTTGAAGCCAACAAAGGGATCCTTGACAAATGGAACATGTGCTACAACAGTATCTGCCGCTTTGCCCTGTCGGTGCGCCCTAGCGTACCCATCACTGTGTCCTCTACGCTAGCCTTGGGTGGCTCTCCCCATCATCCTACCAACTTTACACCGCATGCTGTACAGCGGACAGTATTTTAAGAGGTGGCATACCAACCGCATTAGCCAGCATGTTAAAAAAGACCCCACATGCGTACCCCCTGAGGTCTACAGATAGGTCTCTCTGATGTTCCTAAATGTGTGAAAAAGATGGGTGAGCATACATTCTCTGCATTTACACCCAAGCTATGGAACTCCCTTCCTATGACCTAGCCACGCTCAGTCTCATCAGGTTTTTAAGAATGACCTTCACGAATTCCTCATGTGCATTGATAAATGCTTGTGTATATGACCATGTTTACTCCTAATTAACTGGGGCTTCATCTTTTCTCCTCAGGGCTACTAGCACTTAGTAGGATTTGTCTCTGATCTGCTCTTAGGGTACAATGTTTTGTTGTGCCTCCGTATTACACGTTAATCCACAGTCACCTGTTACTACTGCTCATGTTGTCTGCAACACTTCTGGGTCGTGCTGGAGAATAAGCAATGCCCACACAGCACAATGTCTTAAGAGAAGAGATCTCTGTATTGTGGTAGACCATTGTTGATGTTTTGTAGTATTGTATTCCCCTGTTAATGCTGCTCATGCTGTCTGTAACCCTCCCGGGTCGTGCATGAAAATATGCGCAATTGCTCTTGTCTAGTGCACCTACCCTGTAAATAAAAACAAAATAAATAAGTACTGAGCAAAGAAACGTGTTCTGGACTTCAAGTAGGACTTTGTACGCATGGGGCAAACACTAGGGAAAAGTCTGAGTGTGTCAAGACAGACACGGGCGTGGAAGAAAAGGTACTCCATAATCAGGGAGGATGTCTACGCAGTCACTGACCTGCCCAAAACAGAATGAAAAAAAGAGCAAGAGGAAACCGCTGTGATTTACAAAGGAGGTTGACAAAGCAGAGACAGAGAATGAGAATGGCTTTATACAGGAAATAAGACCACACAGAGGGAAGAGGACAGGGCCAAATACACAGGGCTACCGAAACCAACTTGCAGGGTGGTAGGACTGGCCAAACATAGAACAGCTAAAGAGATTAAAGAGTGTTAAGACCTTCTACCAATATATCTGGAAGAAAACAACAAAAGAGGATACAGTGAAGCTGAGAAGAGGGAATGAGTGGGTGGAGGAAAACAGAGAGAAGGCAGAGAAGAACTAAATGTTCAACCTTCACAAAGGAGGATGGGCCCAGGGATAGGGGACGGGGCCGTAGGGATGGGTGAGGAAGCAATAAGAGAGGACAGAGTCCTCAAAGAGCTCAAGGTGAACAAGACCAAAGGGCCAGATGGCATGCACCAGAGGGTACTGAGAGAGCTTGCGGCAGTCTTTGCAGCATCCCTGCCTGGCCTGTTCAGCTGTTCTTAGGACACAGGGGTGGTTTGTAGGAGACAACTTGGTGCCCCTGCATAACAGTGAACCAAGAGATGAACTGGGGAATTATAGTCTGGTCAGTCGGACATCATTTGTTGGCAAACTGATGGAATCCATCATAGAGGAAAGGTTGGTCGAGTTCCTTGAGGCAAACAGGATCCAGGACAGTAGGCAGCATCCAGGATAGCAGACAGCATGGGTTTATGACAGGAAGGTCATGCCAAACAAATCTGATCAGCCTCTTTGATTGGGTTACTAAGGCAGTGGACAGGGGCCCGGCAGTAAACATACTATACTTGGACTTCAGCAAGGCTTCTGACTCAGCACCCCAAGGTTGATCAAAAAGCTGGCAGACATGGGGATGGGAGACATTAACCAGGTGGGTGGCAAACTAGTTAGGGGGTAGAACTAAACTCAGTGCAAAGCGGGTGAGAGGGAAAGCATTCCAGGATAAAATTACTAGTGGAGTCCTACAGGGGTCGTGCATGGTCCAGTCCTGTTCAATATGTTCACTAATGACATTGGAAAACAGCATCAAAGGAAAGATTTATCTTTTCACAGATGATACCAAGCTCTGTGAGAGGCTGGATTCTAAGGAAGGCACAAGGAACCCAAGGGAAGACCTGGTGAGGTTGGAGAGGTGGTCTAGAATACGGCAACTTGATTTCAATGCTGAGAAGTACAAGGTAATGCAAACAGAACCCCAAAGCCAAGTACAATTTTTTTTTTTGGGGGGGGGGGAGCAGTGAAGGTCACAATCTTGGAGGAGAAGGACCTGGGAATAGCAATCAAAGCAACTTAGAGCCATCTACACAATTTAAAAAGGCGGCGTCAAAACAACTGAATACTGGTTTGCATATCAATGCGGTTCACCAGCAGGAGGAAGGTAGTCATTCTGCCTCTATACAGGTCCATGGAGTACTGTGTGCAGTATTGGTGCCCCTTCCTCAACAAGGGCATACTGTATTTCTCTGAATAGAAGTTGTCCTCTGCCACAGCTTTCGTTCAAGGGTGGCTTCTTTTCAACTAGCCCAACCCGCACAATAACCCGCTGAGCAGCACATTATATACTTACCTGCAACCCTGCTCTATATCCACTCTCTGCTTGTATCCACAGCAACCATGTTCACTCCTCCTTACAAATCCTAGTACCCCAGGTATCCAAAGCAGCCATGCTCACTCTCCCCACTACTGTTATCCTACACAACCACACACACACTCACTGGTGCAGTTCGTGTTTGTCTGGTGAAATAATATTTTTTTATTTTGTTTAGTGTATGCAATAGAAATACGTTGATGAAGCCAATGATAAAGCTGCTGTCCCCCTTGTCAACTGGCAATCAGTATCAGCACAGTGGTACAGTTCAGTCGGCACAGACAAGAGAAAACGTTATTCTGACAGTGTGTGTGTTCTCTCAATTACTAGCCACAACTAGTACTAGAGGGCAACTTCAATTACAAATTGCTTTTGAGAGGTGCAGCTTGTAAGATGGTGGCTTCTAATCTGAGGGCAGCTACCATTCGAGGAAATATGCTAGAATGGACAGAGGCATTATAGACAAGGACTACCAAGATGATACAGAGGCAACAGGATGTCCCACAACAACAGAGACTAGTGAACTTGAAAATGTACTTAATAGAGGAGAGGAGAGTGAAGGGATATGATCAAGACTTTCAGGTATCTTAAAGGCATTAACAAGGAAGACACACAAGATCTTTTCAGCAGAAGTGATAACACAAACACCCAAGGACAACAACTACAAGATCTTACTTCAAGAGGGCTCTTGCACTAAGTAATCCCTTGTAGGACTGGCACCCCCCCTGGCGTCAGGACTGCACAGAAACTTTTGCTAGCATTGTCTGACGGGGGATTGCCCACAAAACGTCACAACTGACATCAGCGTGACCCTATATAGTGGGTGGTCCCCACGTCTGCCCTCCAGTTCTTTCCCTGACATTGACCTGCGCACGTGGAACCGACTCAAGCATGTCACCGCAGTTTGAGCACCCATCCGAAGAGTATTCATTTTTCATATTTTTTCTAGAGTTGTTTGTATGTCATCCTCTCCAGATCAGCAAAAGCGTCCTTTTTGTCAGCAAAACAAAAAACGCCGCCAGACGAAGAATCAGCAACCCAAATGCCAGTTCAAGCGTAAGACTCAACTCTGCCGCCGGCCCCAAAGCCAAAACCCAAAGAGCTGTGGGAGCGGCCCTCCTTCCCACTCCTAACTCGGAGATCTGACCTCCCTTCCCCCCTTCCACCGGAGGAGCAACTGGGCAGAAGATTCACAAGGAATCTGGGAGGATGGAAGTCCATCACATCAGATGCTTGGAGCTCATAAAGCTTGGTCAAATCCTAGAGTTTCGAGAAAAACCTCCAGACAATCCACCAGGATTTCTAGTTATCCAAAGGTGCATATTCCCCTCTTAAGGGAGAAAATCACGGCTCTTCTTCACAAGGAAGCAATAGAGCCAGTGCTGGCCAACCAGTTAGGGAAGGGATTCTAGTCCCACTTCTTTCTGGTACCCAAAAAGTCAACTGATTTTTGCCCAATATTGGATCTAAGCACCCTGAACCTCGTCATAGAATACAAGAGGTTTCAGATGCTGTCATTGCAAAGCCTTCTGCCCCGCCTATCCAAGGGCCAGTTTCCCCGACCTCAATGATTGACTCATAGTGGCCCCGTCGAGGGAGGAGTTGGAAGCTTCCTTATCTGCTACTCTGCACCTATTCGAGCGCTTGGGTATCACAGTAAATATCCCAAAGTCACAACTTGTTCTGTCCCAACACCTCCAATTTATTGGGGTGGTTCTGAACACGGTGCAGGGCATGGCCTCTCTTCCCTTGGACTGGGTAGATACCCTGATGGGTCAGGCCAAGGTGGTTTCTTCCAACCGTCATATCTCGGCCAGAGCAGTCCTCCATCTTCTTGGCCTCATGGCAACAGCTATCCCCACGGTCCCTTTGGCCAGACTCCACATGCGGATTTCACAGTGGACTCTGAGCTCTCAATGGGATCAGAGGGAAGACAATTTAGATTGCCCGAGCCCCATTTCTACCTCAATGCAAAAGGACCTATTGTGGTGGCAGAACCCCGGCAATCTTTGGCTAGGAGCCCGTTTTCAGACCCCTCCCTACTCCCAAGTACTTACTATAGATGTGTCGGGACAAGGTTGGTGTGCCCATCTGGGATCCCATAGAACCCAGGGTCTGTGGTCCCCTGTGGAATCACACTTACACAAACGTGCTGGAGATGACAGCAGTGCTTTATGCTCTTCAGGCCTTTCAGCATATACTTATTCACGAAGTACTCCTGATTCAGATGGACAACATGTGTGTGGTGTGGTACATCAACAAGCAGGGGAGGCCACCCATTCGTATCTGTGACGTAGACAGCCAGCTCAGAGTGCTCGAGTGCTGTATTAATTTTTGTTATTACATATAAACTATGTGAAGGGAAGGGTCAGTTCAAGGAAAAGGCAGTCTTACTGGAACTGACACATCAAGACCCCCCAGGGATAAGTTCAAAGGACAGGAGGTATTTTAAACTACAGAGATCTGTGGTGCAATTACCTTGTCAATTTGCTTTCACCCCAGGAAATAAGATTAGCCATTCATAATGCCCTCAGGGAGATTCTTTGACTTGCATTGTTGCCAGGGAAGGACTTGTGGGGAGGGGTGTCGGAGAGGACAGAATGGACATTGAAGAGGTTTGATGTCTGAGCCAGGGAGGACCCAGACGATTCTGGAAAGTCCAATATACATTTCCAGGGAACCCTTGAATTACATGAATACACTCTGATGTGTAGATACCAGGGCCCAGACAAGATTTAGGAGTCAAATACACTTCTGATTTGAATACAGTGACTTACATCAAAAGACTGTTTATGTGTGTGTGTAGCAGAGCACAAACCAGTTCTGACCAGTTAACCTGTGGAGAGGAAAGTCAGTGAGGTCATCTCATATGTTTTTTTTAATATTTTATTTGGAGACCCTGTATTGTAAAATATAGAGTTTGATTCACCAAGACGGAGTTAGTGACCTCATGAGAAGGCCGGCTCAGAAGTGTGTTTAAGTGCTGAAAGAACCTGACATAGGGACACAAGAAAATATTATCTGACTGAGGGAGAATCATCACAGCACTGAAAAAAAGAGTAAGATCAGACCAGTCTAAATGTATGTATTGTAGGAACTGTGCTTTTTCCTGTTTGTTTTAAGGCTGTATGTGTTGGGATATATATAATTTGTTCTGTAATTATTGTTCTGTTTTTATATTTTTAAAGTAAAGGTATTTTTTTTTTTTTTAACAAACGAAACTGCTGGAGTGCCTTGACGATTCTTTTTATTTTAAGTGGAGCTTTTAAAGGTTATAAGTACACTGTGTATGGGCTTATTGTATACCAAACTGGGAAATGGATAGAGTTCTCTAAAAGTCTTGCATTGAATTCTAAGGGTTCGTTTGAAAGACCTGGTTGGGTGCCCATAGGCAAAAATATCTGGCCCCCCGAAGACAGAATTATCTGAGCCTGATAATTGGGTACGCTAACAAGAGGTTATCAGTTTGAATCCTTCCAGAGCTTGAGACTAAGGGACTTGAACCCACAAAACAGACAAGAGGGTTACCTGTACACAAATCATACGCTTAGAGGTTGGCACTTTGGAAGTAGAGGGCTAACCGGCTGAGTGGGTTTGTGGCAGTATCCTCTTTGCAGAGAAGCGATGCGGGTCTGGAACCGGGCAGTTCTGCACTGATTACGTCTAAGAGCGATTCATAAGGGCCAATGAATGGGAGCTAAAGCAAGAATAGATCACATCTTCGACCTGTGGGCTCATCCAGAGGCAGATCTGTTCGCAGCCCCATCAAAACGCAAAACTTCCCAAGTTTTGCTCACTCGATCCCAGGCATGGTGTTTTCTGGCTAGATGCACTGTCGCTTTCTTGGACAGGGAAATTTCTGTATGCATTCCCTCCTTTTCCAATCCTACAGAGGGTGTTGACCAAGCTCCAAGCGGAAGGAGCACAAATGATTTTGATAGCTTCATTTTGGCCTCAACAAATCTGGGTCCCTCTACTTCACCGGTTGGCAATGGAACCTCCAATCCCTCTTCCTCTGTCCTACGATCTTCTCACTCAGGAACAGGGCATGTTGGTACACCCGGGGCTAAAGTCCCTTCATTTTCATGTGTGGTGCCTCAAGACATAGCTGCTTCGAGGTATAGGGTTTCCCCCAGGGTAGCATAAATTCTGGTGGAAGCACGAAAACCGTCCGCCAGAACTACCTACACCATGAAGTGGAAGCGTTTCTCCATTTGGGCCACTTCAAAAGATCTGGATTCTTTCACGTGTCCCACTCTCCAGGTCACAGAATACCTTCTTCATCTATCACACCTGGGACTGAATTATTCAACCCTGAAGGTGCACTTAGCAGCCTCTGCCTACCATGATCCGATTGGTGGCTGGACAATGGCTCAGTTAGAGGTCTCCAAAACCTTTTTGAAAGGTATCCTGCATCTGAAACCCCTGGTGTGTAACCCTGCTCCACCGTAGGACCTTAATTTTTTTGTTAGAGAAATTGACTTTACCTCTCTTTGAGCCGGCAAGTTCCTGCGAGTTACGCTTTTTGTCCTGGAAAGCGTTATTTTTAGTTGCAGTTACCTCAACTCATACAATTTCTGAGCTTCAGACCCTAAAGTGTAAGGTGCCTTATTTGATTTTTCACAGAGACAGGGTGGCTCTGCATACAAATCCTCCGTTTCTTCCTAAAGTCGTGTCAGAAACAACTTTCAATCAGTCCTTGGAATTGCCAGTATATTAGCCCAAGCATTCTAATTGAGGGGAAGCCATCCTGCATACATTAGATGTTCACAAGACTTTACGTTATTACATGAACAGGACTAAAGATGTCCGCAAGACAGATCAACTTTTCGTTTCTTTCGCACCAAAACGGGAGGATGCGGCAGTTTCCAAGCAGTGTTTGTCAAAATGGCTTGCAAACTGCATTATTTTTTGTTACCAGAAGTATGGTAAGGTCCTTCTGAGTCAAGTAAAACGACATTCTACCCGGGGAATGGCTACTTCCACAGCCAGTTTCAGAAATGTATCTGCAGCAGATATCTGTGCGGCAGCTACATGGAGTTCTGTCAACACTTTCACAAAACATTACAGTCTGGACATTGCCTCAAGGCGTAGGGCTGGTTTCAGACTAGCAGTCCTCCAGGGAGACTCTTGTCCCAACTTACACAGATTACGTTCCAGCCTCCCTAGTTCTTCTATGTCCCTTGGACCCTTTACTGCTTGGGACTCAGTCCTACAAGTGATTACCTACTGCAAGCGCCCTCTCGAAGTAAGATAGTACAGTTACGTAGGAACTTACCATAACAGTAGATCTTTGAGAGAGTCTCTTGCAGTACGTAACCTTTTTCTCACCCACCTCCCCCCCTTACCTTATTGGGGTAGTTTCATCCCCCTTTCCAGAAAGCCATTTTTTTCTTGGATCCAGGAGCCTCTTTCCTCTCTTCATGACCTTTTTGGTCTCCAGTGAGAGAACTGGAGGGAGGACGTGGGGACCGTCCACTATATAGGGTCACGCTGACGTCAGTCACATGATATCTGGTGGGCGGTCACCCGTCAGACAATGCTAGAAAAAGTTTCCATGCGATCCTGACGCAAGGGGGCACCAGTCCTACAAGTGATTACCTATTGCAAGAGCCTCTCTCAAAGATCTACTGTTACTGTAAGTTCTTACGTAACTGTACTCTGGTAGGGGAATGGCACAGGAAAGAGGCCAGCAGACATTTTTTCACTGAGAGGGTGGTGGCAGGATGGAACCCACTGCCAGCGGGAGTAGTAAATCACAGTTCAGGTGGGGAATTTAAAAGGAGGGAGGGAGGGATATATTCGGGGGGGGGATGAGGGTGACAGGGAAGGGGCTGGAACAACATGTAGCAAACTGGCGCAAGCTGCGCAACGAGCAGACTCTAGAGAGCTTCAGGCCTTCTACTGGCATTTCTTGTGTTCAGATGTTCTAATCCTTCTGTCAAAATAATATTTTTGGGGTTTTTTTCAACTGTATTTCTTCACCCTGCAAACCCCTGAACTCTCAGACTGCCTCCACACACCTGAACCCTAGCCCCCTCAGAGTTAGCTGTCCCTCCACCAACCTCCGACAGGGAACCCCCTAGCTCTGGGCCCCCTGAGGCAGGGCCGCCACCACCACTCTTGGCGCTCTATCTAGAATCCAGTGCCGGCCGAGGAGGTGGAGGGAAGGGGAGGCGGAGGCAAGGCCCGGTACTGGCGTGTGGCAGTCTGCACTGAGAGGAGCAGTTGCCCATCCAGGCACAGGGGGTACTTTCTTGTTTTCCCCACAGGAGCGCACACATGCAATGACGTCAGCACAGAGCCACCATAGACGTCTGCCGCGCTCCTCCCATGTGTGCTCCACACACTAGCTGTACCCCCAGTCTCCACTGGTGGTCCCCACTGCGCCGGAGAAACCCAGGATCCCTCCCCAGGGAGAGGAGAGCAGTCCTCTGGATGCTCAATCCTCTCCTTCCCCTGCCAACCCCCGGTGTCCCGGGCTCGCTCTGGAACCCAGGTCGCTGCTGTGGCACGAGGCATGGCGTCCAGCGCCTCAACCCTCAGCACCACTGAGCCGTCAAAATAATGAGTTTACTAACCAATAACCATGTCTTTTTTATACCTCAACCAAGTCTCTTTTAGTGGACTGTGGTCCACTACCTTAGAAGTACAGTACACTGAAGCATTGTTATTAGAACGCCAAAATGGCAAGCAAAATGCTCTTATAACAAGGATGTTCTTATAAGAGGATTTAATTGAAAACAGTGAAAAGATCTATGTAAATTCAATGTTCAACATATTTATTCTGCATAACAGAGTAATACCAAGGATTTTTTCAAAGATGTCCTGATCTAAACAAGCATGTTCTCGTAGTTTATATGAACCTTTTTCCAAAAATTCAACCACAATATTGTTCTTGCATCCAAGAAAATATGCTCTTATCCACTGTATGTTCCATGCATGGGACTTTTTTCTTATGCACTACAATGGATCACTTTAGTACAATGAATTGCTTAGTTAGGTGCCTACACAGCATAACTGTTTCCAGTTGGGACAAAACTCTTCATGGGTTGTAAAGCTCTTTGAGATACAGTGTGTATGAAAGGCACATTAAAAAGATATTTTTCAGCTCTGAGCTTCAGCTGTAAAACTGGATCAAAGCTTACCCTTGGTGAAAACCGTGCACATCATCCCTTTATTCAAATCAGGAAACCCCACAGACTTGAATAATTATAGGAAATTCTCTCTGCTGCCCGTTTTATCCATGCTGGTTGAATAAATTGTCAACTTGCAACTAAGGGAGTACTTGGACTGTGAAAATATCCTTAACCCAGTCCAGTTGGGATTTAGACCAAAACATAGCACCGTGTCTGCTCTAGCCAAGTGTCGAATGACTGGCTAAAAGCCCTGGACAGTAAACACCACATCTACACACTCTTCCTTGACCTCAGCAAAGCCTTTGACATGATTGATCACTCCATACTACCCGATTCACTGGGTAGCATCGGTCTAGCCCCCACTGCAGTAAAGTGGTTGGACTGCTACCTCACAAATCGTAGACAGCAAATTAAAGCCCAAGGTGAACTCTCCCCACTAAAAATTCTGCCCCGAGGCGTCCCTCAAGGCTCTATCCTGGGGCCTATCCTCTTCGCACTTTATATCAACCGCATTGACTCTGGTCTACTTGCAGGAAACGTGCAACTCTTCGCAGATAACAGTCCTCTACATAACCAACCTCTCTCTGGATCTTGCCTACAAGGAGCTACAGCAGGACCTTATCGTCCTCAAACATAACCTGCTGGATCTGAAGCTCTTGCTAAATGCCAAAAAAACAAAAGCCATGATTCTCTCCCCATCCCCTTCCCACAGTATGGGGACACCTGGTACCCCTCAGATTATCACCCTGCTTGGTAAACCATCAGAAATCGTGGACAAATTCAAACATCTGGGAGTCTGGTTGGGTAACAAACAACTTCAGTGCACATCTAAGTGAGTTAACAAAAAAGCGAAGACAGCGCCTCAGTATATTCTACCGCATAAGACACCTACTCACTCTGGAAGCTAGAAAGAGGTTGGTTCAAACAACCCTTCTTCTACTGCTTGACTATGCCAACTTCCTATATAGTCACCCCCCCCACTATGCGATCCAAAAGCTTGATACACCATCATCACGCCTTGAGATTTGTTCTTGGCTTGCCCTTGCAGACTCACTACTGCTTGTTGTATCAAGCACTAGACTGGCCGTCCCTCCCCATGAGGAGGCAAATGAATGCCCTCATGTAGCTCTTCTGGGCCCTGTCCAAACTACCACCCTATATCTGTGACCTGTTTGAACGTTCAAAAGGTACCTAAGGAACTCCTCTTTTGTCCTCCTTAAGCCACCATGGACCAGGACACGTCATGGCTCTACTGCTATTAGCTCCTATCTACCATTGCTCTGGAATAACGTGCAAAAAGCACAAACTCTCCCTTCTGCCTAGCCCCTACATATTCAGACAGCTGCTCTATTGATGCCTGAAAACGTTGTGTGACTGCTTGAGGTAAGCACTGTTCTCCTGGACTGAACAGCGCCCTAGCTCCCGGATCTCCCTGGCCTTCTTATTCCCCGTTGGCCAGCCTCCCAATAGAGTAACTACACCCCCCAACCCGAGCTTCCTCCCTCCTTCCCCTAACTAACTCCCTTGGGGGCCTCCACCGTAGTAGGCTGTCCTCTTCCCTCTCCCTCTACCCTCCATTGTGTCTTCCATCCTCTCCTCCCTCTGTACTTTACAGATTTCTACCAGTATACGCTGAAATGTCTATGTATGTATGTATTTGCCATCCTAATTTTGCTCCAACGCCTACCGACTTTGCATTCTGTAACATGCTGTATTACTGTCTGGTGTACTATGATTTGTTGTATTACTGTAAATGAATATGCCCTGTGTGTCCAGGACCATCTTGAAAATGAGCTTGCTCAATTATGTAACTACCTGCTTAAATAAAGTTTGATTGATTAAAATTGAGACACTGCACCTCACTTTTGCGGTAAAAAAAATTAAAAAAATGTAGATTTACCCATTTTTCCTTTACATTCAAATTCATTTTATTAGACCACAAGTGTGGCATTACCCTAAGCTGAGAGGACATAAAATATAGGAATTAACGAGCGATTCTGGCAACTGTTAGACTTTCTAATGACAGTTTTCATTTCAAACAGATGGAACTGCAAGGTGCCCTACTGAAGATCCTACAACCTCTGATCCACTTTGTAATAATCACTGAAGCCGGTACTGGAAATCTGCTGGATGTCATGCATTAAAAGATTTCGTTTCAGTATTGATTTAGCATATGAGCTGAATATTGGAATGCAGGTCATAGTTTAGCTCAAGGCAAGACAGATTATTCCACTGAAAAATTCTGCTTGTACTTGTTCTTAACTGTACATAACCAATTAAACAGTGATGACTTAGGTTAAAAGAAATAAAATATTAACTCAACAGCTGGATGTCTTGCGATGGAACCTGCTATTCTTGCAATCTACCTTCCCATTTGGAAAATTCTAAATGTGTATCCTTCTCCCACTCTCAGCATAACCACATGTTCTCAAGTGGGCAGTTTACAACTTATAATAATTGGTCCTCATCTGTTATTTATTCTGTATTTCACATCTAGTAACAAGCTAGCCAAATCCACAACCTAAAAAGTAAGGGACTTTTTTGCCACTATTTAAATACTCCCTTCCTATATTTGGAAAGAATTACCAAGTCTCCAGTTTCTCCTTGGCCAGCTGGCAATGAAGTGCCCACAGCAAGTATTAATTTGGCTACTGCTAATTCCAACATTTAAGAACACTAATTGTAGGACTAAAACCAAGTCACATCATGTAAAATACGTAGAGTAATTCCGCATTATCTCATTACAAAATTCAGAGTTCTGCTCTAGTCATTTTCAACGGTGCAAAGCAAAGAAATTAACACCAATTACCTTTATAGCGTTGCAATAATATATGAAACTACACAGGACATCTAGGAATTCAATGATAGATTACTGATAATGTCTAAAGTACCTCATGAAATACCATCGCCTAGAATCAGTAAAAGCAATATATTATAACTATTGCAAGTTCTCTGCAGTATGATACACTGGATATATGTAAGCATAGCAAAGTCTCAAAAATAATAACTGCATAGCTTGTAGGTCAATTCTATGGAATCCAACTACAACCATAGTGGAACCAAGAAAGTGGTAGAAAAATATTTCCAAGACATTAAGAGCAAGAAGTTGGGGGTGGGGCTTTAAGTGTTAGAAGAGTTGGTAAAATCCGATGGTGACATCAACATAGTGAACAAAGTATGTGAAGGAATGTTGTCAAATACAGGGCCAATGATTTTCCATTTTCAACAGAAAACACCTGAAAAAAATGAATTTCTCATTTTTAAGCCAGCACTTTTGAGTCACTTTATATAAAAAAAAAAAAAAAACTAAAAAAAAAAAAAAACTTTCTATCGGCTTTTTTTGGGGGAAAAAAAAAACTGTTTTGTGCCAAATTTTTCTACTAAACATATTGAGTTGCCCTCAATTAATGAAGGACACCGCCCAACTAACAAGGGCTGTCTTACTCGAGCAGTGTCCATCATTAATCGCAAACTGGCAATGTTAATGTTAAAAACTGAATGTAAATGTGACCCTCACTGAACTTTCATGGAGCACGCCCCCACTGAGGGTGCAGAGGTTGCAAAGCAAATGAAAGGGATAGATTCATTAAGCCTGTAGTATGTGCCTAAATGGATGTAGAAAAAGAAAGCACTGTACTTCATCTCATTGATTTATGCAGGTTACCACACATCTAGAACTATCAACTGTGGTTCCTCTCTCCAAGGTTCAAACCTTCTCAGATATAGCATACAAACTCTGCCCAATTTCATGCACCTGCATTACAAATAAACTTTACAGTGACCGCCTGTTGGTGCAACAGTAGCACCACCACCTGTGACATCGGCAACCCCGGGTTCAGGAACGTGCCTGGGGGTCCATCTGCAGCCAGCTAGGGGAAGAGGACTGAGCATCCCAGAATTACTCTCCTCAAAAGCAGGTGGAAAGTGAGTGCTACTTTAACTACCGACACCTGGATGACGACTGACAACAGTGCAAGCAGGAGCCACTCGAGAAGGAGGATGCTGCCCGAAGTCGACAGAAGTACGCACAGCGTGCTTGCGTCATGAGGTCCTAGTATGTAGCATCCTGGGGATGGAAGAAAAAGACAAACCCCAGCTGACACAGAATGAAGCCTTCCCATTATCACAGGCCCCACATTGCTGACCACAGCACCGACCATTGCACTAGAGTTGAACACCAAAGAGGCTCGGGCCACCCTGATGGTCATGCAGGGCGATAAAGAAATGGCTAAGCTATGGAGAGGGCAGGTGCTGGGGCCTCAGAGACAGGGGCCATAAGAAGAAGAAGAAAAAAAAAAAAAAAACACACACACTCAATGGATTTACATTCAAGTACGACTGGAGTTTGGAATTTGTTCAACCCATTCTTGACATGAAACGATATACATTCCAGAATGGGTGTTCAACAGTACAGGCTTTGATCAAATTTGCTGAATGCAAGAGCTGTGACATGCCTTGCTCAAGTTTGCTGAAAGTAAGGCTAGTTGACTAGAGGAAAGCATCATACAGAATATATAAAGATAATAAAATACTGCAAGGTAAATTGACAGAGCCCCATAAAATGATTTTCATAATTTTTATTTTCCTAGAATTTCACGTTATTACTTTTTATTCATTGAACACTGAGTTTTATTTATTGTTAATCATAGATTCGTAGGACACGCGTCGGCAGAAAGAATCTTACTGGCCCATCTCCCCACCCCCCTGAAGAAAACAGGAAGATTGAGACTGTTAAGGTGAAATTCAGAGACCACCTTGAGCAGGAATTTCCCATTTGTTCTAAGCTCTACCTTGTCCCTGTGAGGGATAATGTAGTTGGGATCTATGCAGAGTGCCTGCAGCTCTGAAATCCTTCTGGCAGAGGTAATGGCAACTAGGAAGACCGTCTTCAAAGTGACATTTCAGATGGGCCATAGCCATGGGTTCAAAAGGCACCTCAATGAGCTTAGAAATGCACAGATTAAGGTCCCAAGGAGAAAAAGGTTCCCTGATTAAAGGCCTTCTCCATAGTCAGCCCCCAAAGAATGTTTTGAAAACGGGTAAAGAAATGATGGAGTGCTCTTTGCCTTCGCCTATGGACAGTTAAGCAGAAACTGCAGCTAGGTGCAGCTTTAAGGATGAGGCCTTCAAGCCTGAGGTCTGCATGTGCACCAAATAGTCCAGAAGTCAGGGGACTGATGCTTTCAGAGGGTTTATGTACTTCATCTTGCACCATAAAGACAGAATCTTTTCCCCTCGGCTGCATAGGTTTTCTTGGTACTAGGTTCCTTGGCCATTCTCAGGATGCTGCAGACCTGTTCCAAATACTGGGATTCTGGGTACGCTAACTCCTCAAAAGCCAGGCTTTGAGGTGAAGAGAGTGCAGGTTGGGATAAGTCACCTCTATCTAAAGAAGAGTCAGGAGAGAGTGACTGAGGGGAAGCCAAATCGGCCTGCTGGAAGCCAGGGCTAGGAGGAGAGTACCACGACTGCCTTGGCCAATCCGGCAACACCAGGATCATTGTTACAGGCTGGGATCTCCGCTTCAGAAACACCCTGTGAATGAGAATGTGAAAGGGTCAGTCCCTGCCACTTTAGTTATGGACCCATTCACTTTCTTTTCTTGGTTGCAACCACTATATTTCTCTCTACTATGGCTATCCCCATTTCTCTGTATGGAAGCAGGCCACCTCCTTACAATTCCCCATTTCTTATTCCCGCTTAGATTTTCCACTATATTCCTCCGGGTCCTTATTTAAAAATGGATACAGTAGCATGGCAGACTAACTGCCTTAATAATGAGATGTCTGCAAGCAGCACCCCCTTTTCCCCTTGTCTCCTGTGCTATCCTTGCCTGAATAAAAGAAAGAAGGCTTATGAGATATTAAGTGCCTTAGGTATAAATACATTGATGTGTTTATCATGCCTAGAGTTCTTAAGTAATGAGGTTGTTATCCTCACAACCCCCGTGGTAAAAGAGAGAGCCCTGCTAAAATAAGTAATAGTCCTGGGGTTTGAATCCTGTGTAGGATCCTTCTAGTAGAGTTTCTGTGGTGCCGCACAACTGTTGGCACAACCATGAGGTCTGACAGCCGCCACTGTACATATCGGTAGCCAAGCGCCGCTTATGCCATAAAATGGGTTTTTATTGGAAACCTCGTCCAAGGTGGCACGTTTAGAGCAGGAAAATTGTTGGACTGTGCAGTCCTGTTTCTCATTGGGCAGCTGCTCGAAGCTTCCCCAGTCTGAGAGTGAAAATATCAGTAGACAGCTTGACATTGCTTCGGGGACTCTCTTCTTGCAGCTCTGGAACTTTTTTTTTTTTTTTTTAATTATTAGAGAAGCCTCTAAGCACATTTATCCTCCCGCATTTATGAAATAATGCTACCACATAATACTAAATGAAAGAGGCTGTGTTCAGAGAGTAGCCCTGCAAACTTTGTTAGTTTTCCTACCTAGGTAGACAAGTAGGACTGGCCCTTAAAAACATTACACAAAGAGGCATAACAATACCTTGTATGGCTCTGGTTCTCTGTTTAGTTGGTGCTGGAGCCCCTTGCAGCCATTAAGAGTTCTGTTCCCTGGGAAGCCTCACAGTGTACTGAGAGCTACTATAGGGAGATAGCAGCCCCTTGTGGCCTATTCTTATAGCATCTGCCTGTCAATCATTGTTAGGGGGACATTCTGGTGAATACAACATCTTTAGCAATGGTTATTTGCTACTCTTTGACCATAATACAGTTTGTGCTTGTCATGCATTACTTTGTTGGGTTTCATAAAATTGTTTTAAAGGCTATAAAGAAATGTTTTTGTAGTGATGATGCTAAAGTCACCTGACTCAGGTAGGCGTGTACTTAAACACTACCTGAGCAGGCACCAGACAGATCTGGTCAGCTTCTCCTGACCAGAGGAGAGAAAGGTTCTAAGCTTCAGAATCATCTTCTTTTCACTGTTTACTTGAACTTTTTTTTTTTCTTTTTTTGTTTATGGTGCTTGGAAAGTGTTTATGAAGAAATAAACATCCCACAAAGTAAAAGTGGGTTGCACATTACTTTCTGTCTCATTGTGTCCATCTGTAGAACCCACACCGCAACAGAGAAGAAAGGGAGGGAAGGCATAAAGGTACTTCCCTGACCAGTCCAGAGACCAGGCATCTGTTGGAAGAGTCCCTAGTGCTAGTGGCCTGTAGCAGTACAGAGGAAGTTGATGGTTGAGGTGGGAGGCAAACAGATCTATTTCTGGTGTGCACCACTGTCTGAAAACTGTGGCAAGGACCTGCTTGTTCAGAGTCCATTCATTGTGCCCCTGGCTGATACGACTGAGGGCATCTGCCAGAGTACTGTCCTTACCTGGAAGGTGTACGGCTTAAAGGCTTACGTCGAGGGAGTAAGCTAGAGACCAGATTTTCATTGCCCCCTGTACAAAGCACTGTGGACCTGTGCCACCCAGCTTGTTTATGTAAAACATTGCAGTGATGTTGTCAGTTCTGATTTGCACCGAATGACCTTTCAGCTGCGGGGCCAAAGGACATCAGAGCAAGGTTAATGGCTCTGAGTTCCAATAGGTTGATGTGGCTTGCAGATTCTTTGGGAGTCCAAATGCCACTGACAGAATGGCTGTCCAGATGACCTCCCCACTCCAGGAGGGAGACATCTGTGATAATGATTTTTTGTGGAAGAAGGCAGTTGGAAGGGGATCCCCACTGACAGGTTGGTATGATCCTTTCACCAGTTCAGAACTCAGAGTAATGTTTTTGTGATTGGAACCAGCTTGGACAGAGGATGTGTTCTTTGTAAGTAAGGAGTTGAGTTGGGGTCAGATGAGACGTCTTTTCGCTTTTGAGGAAGCCCAGAGATTACAAGGTTCGCTTTGTAATGTTGAGGGCCTCTGCCACCTGCAGAGGAGTCTTGCCCACCAGGAGCCAGCCATCCAGGTAAGAGTAGACCAAAATGCTCGGTTTTCTGAGATGAGCTGCCACCATGGCCAATCATTTGGTGAACACCCTTGGGGCTGAAGAAAGACCGGATGGCATAACTGCAAACTGGTAGTGCCCTGATGGCAGCCTGAACCTTAGGAATTTTCTGTGGGACTGCCTTATTGGAATAAAAAAATAGGCATCCTTGAGATCCAGGGAGACAAGCCAATCTCCTTGCTGAAGGAAATTAATCACTGTAGAGAGAGTGACCATACTGAGTTTTGGCTTGAGTAAGTGTCAATTCAGGTGCCTGAGGTCGAGAATGAGTTGTCACTCCACATTCTTCTTTTCTGCTAGGAAGTATCTTGGAGAGACCTTTGCCTCTCTGGGAAGGAGGTACTCTTTCTATTATCTTTGCTGATGGCAACTTTTTTACATCCAGCTCCACAAGACGTTTTTTCTATAGGAGTTTGGGGGTTTTAATAGAAAGACCCCCGAGAGGTGGAAACTTGTGGAACTGAAGCAGCAGGCCGCTTTCCACTACTCCAGGACCTAGCTCTGAGGTTATGAGGGACCAAGACTGAAGGTAGTGGGACAGCATGTCCCCTACTGGTAAAGGAGAGGCGATCTGGACAGAGGAATCAGGGCTTAGACTGTGGCAGGAGCAGGAGTAGCGGTACCCCTCCTTTGTCCTCTCTCGCCTCTCCCACTATAGAACCCCCTCATTTGACTATAGTCTACAGGCATAGGATAGGAAAAGTCTCTAGGGAAGAAGCCCCTGCCCCTGTTCCCCTTGATTTAAGCTCTCTGTTGAGAAGGGGCCTTACCTTTGGTAGTGATGCTCTGGTAGGCCGCTTTGTACTTGTCTACCTTCTTCATGCAAGCCTCAGTTCCATCACCAAAGAGGGAGTTTTGATCACAGAGAATCTCCATTGTTTTGGACTGGGTGTCCTGTGATAGGTTAGTTCTTAGCCAGGTGAAGCATCTAGGGGAAATGGCCTGGGCCATAACCTTGGAAGTTGCATCATTGTTGTCCGCTGCCATATGGAATTTAAATTTAGTAGCTTCCAAGGCAGTTTTAGCTGTCTAGTATATCCTGGATCATGGTAGCTCGGTTATGCTGATCAATAGCCATGACAGACTGCCACAGAGCCTTCCGGTACTTGGCAGTATAAGCCAGGTAGGAAGAAAGGCACCAGAGGAGAGAGGCTGACGTATATGACATTTTGGTTGTTTGCCATTAGAGGGGCGATTTAATCTTAGGTCTTTGTTGTTTTTACATAAGGTTAATTTAGGTATAATGCCACAAAGTATACTTAGTTTGTTTCCCTTGAATACAAAATCTGGCTGTACAAGACTACAGAGTAAGGAGGGCTTTTTGGTCCCTTTCTTTCATACATCTTTTGGCCAAAACTCTTTGAACTTTACCACTGTTATGATGTATAATCAGCTTCCTTGCAATATTATAAACCAAAAGCAGTTATCTATTTTTAAGACAGAACTTAAAAAATATTTCTTGGAGAAGTCAATTTGTAAATGTTTTACATAATGTATATTTATGGATTGTAAACTCTTTTAAATTCATGTGTATGGTTGTTGCATAAACTGGTCGTTTGTGAAAATGGACTTGTCCCACAGATTTACCAGTATAAAAACAAAATAAAAAAAATATGACCTGTTGGCCATGAAGTCAAGCCTCCTAGATGCCTTCTCAGGGGGCGGAGAGGGGAACATTAGCTTTATCACAGCCTGCCTGCTGTACTACTCCCTTCATGACTGGGCTGTTTGTACAGGAAGTCAGAGTCAGCCTAGATACCTGGTACTTTTTTTCTATTTTCTTGTCAACTTCAGGCAGAGAAGTAGGTGCCTGGAGGAGTTTCCTAGTACTTTTCATGAAAGCCTTATAGATAAGGAGTACAATCTTTTTTGGAGGGGCAAGACCCATCATATTCCTGTAGTCTTCATCCTCCTCCTCCACCTGTGTGGAATCCTGTGAAGGGAGATCCAGGGTGTCCACCATGTGCTTCAAAAAGATTAGCATCAAGGAAGATTCCTCCTGATCACTGAGGGAAGCTCCAAAATTAGGATCAGGGGAAACATCAGGCTCCACGGTGCTTTCACCAGAGTTATCATCAGGGTCCATGCCACCATAATAATCTACATCGTCCCCAGGAAAGCCTCCTGCATGAGAAGGGGCTGAACTGGGGGTGTGACTAGGAGTGGCAGGGGTACTGAACATGGATCCCATGCCCTGCAGAGTTTAAAGGTGCCATGCTTTGGCCATTTCTTCCGCAGAGGGCAAATTCCCTTGAAAATCTGAGGGATTGTGCCCCTGAGGTTCAATGTTTTTAGACTTATCTGTGGTTTTTTTTCTGTCTGACATCTCTCCCTTGCTTACTGAGGGAGGGGCAGTGGAATTCTTATCTTTTAGAGGTTTCTTTGCAGGCACTTCAGTGACCTGGTCTGGTTTTCTTTTCAAACTTGATACTTCATCAGCGCCTTTGGAAGTTCTAGGCTTGTTAGGCACTTCATCAGCAACTTTGCTGCTATTACCTTTAGGTTTAGAAGGTACTTCATCAGCACACCCTTTTTTTTTTAGATGGCCCCTCATCGGCAGCCTTAGCAGCCATTTCTCTTAATCTTTTTGCTCTGTTCCTTAGAGTCTCAGAACAAAATTTAGAGCAAAGGGAACAGTAATGAGTTGGACCTAAGCACAGGTTGTGGGTATCAGCTTTAGCCACTATTCTGTGGCACTTTACACAATTTTTAAAATCTGCGGGTCCAGTCCTCTTTTTTGGCATTTCTGACATATCAATTTGTCAGAAAATGTGTAAACCATCAGTTCCCAATAGGCAGGGCTCCAGATAAGGTTGAGTACTGACCTATTTTACTCACCTCATTTTAGGAAATACTCTTCAAAAACTATGTTTTTAATAAGTACCAATACTCACCCAACATTTCTAAATGCGCCATACTCCATAGAACAGTACTTCATAACATAACCGGTGATTCAACATGAGCAGTTTTTTCCAGGTTTACAGCACTCCTATGTATCTCAATTTTGTTTACTCATATTTTAAAACTGGTGAGTAAGTTACTCCTGCCAGCCAACATTAGTTGAAACATTGTTGGCACCAGATTAATTCTGGTCTAGGAAAGAAACTACATTCTTTTTAAAAATGTACTCCTTACTCCACTCTGTCCAGCCATTTGCATGCATCTGAATTTGGTTTTATTCATTTCACTTTCAAAAGGAGAAGTACAGTACTCATTCCAAACAATCTTATCTGGAGCCCTGCCAATAGGGAATAAAATTAAAAGCCATCAGTTCCCTCTCAGTAAAGAACCGCAATTTAACAAAAGCTAAATATATAGAAAACAAGGAAAATAGTGGTTCCTGGTAAAAAAAAGGGAAGCGCTATTAAAACAAGAACAAGAACCATCAAAATACACTAGATGCAATTACAATTTTAGTTCAGAAAAGTAAAGTAAAAAGGGAACCGTGGAAAGAAGAGAAAAAAGTGGTTCCTGGGAACCGGTCGGGAACTGCTAAAAACTCTTAAAATAAAAAAATAACCAAATTATTCACAGACTCAGCACAAAAGTGAAGAATTAGGGTAAAATTACCTTACAGTACTTACCTCATCCTACCTAAAGCTGGGAGCCCTAATCCTTTTCTAACTGGCTCTCCTCCGAACATATACTCGATTCGGGTAACTGCAACCCAGGTGTTGCTCTGGCTTTCCTCCATTGTTTATTTTTGCTAATCACTGTAACCTGTTATGTAATATGTCATTGCTATAAGAAACCTGCACATGCTATGACCTACTTCTGTACTACTTGTATATCCTACTTGACCTGTAACTCCCGGGTCGCCCCTGAAAAAGGGACCTCCGGGGCCCAGTGGGCCTACCCGGTCATCAAAATTCTATCAGGGTTTTATTTAACTCTAAAAATTGATTAGCATTTTGCTCATAAAAGTTCTAAAACATTGTGAAAACGCATAGCTCTTGCCTCACTGTGTTTAACAAACATAACACTTCTAGAAAACCTATATAAATACTTTCTGTACAGTTAGTATTGTCCTAAGAAAAAAACTGCTAATCAATTATTTAAAACCCTGTCTATAAATAAATAAATAATAAAAAAGTGGTTCTCTGGGGGAGAGAGTACTTCAGAGGCAGTGTTTCTCAGTCGGAGGAAACAAATTCTGGTGCCCTCTGGGCAGACTCCACTCAGCACACCCTCCTGCCTTTTTTCTGACTGGCCAGTTCATATGTGAATTATTCATGGCTCCATCTCTGAGGCAGTTCAACCTGGTCAGCTTACTGCACATAGTTACTGATGCTAAGAGACCCCTGGGGTGAGAAAAAATGGTTTCCAGAAGATTTATGTACTGCACTTTGATGTAGAAATGTCTACATCTCTGATGAGGCATGTGTATTGCACCTGTCTACCAAATAAAAATTAGAATACAAATTTGAAACAATTCTGCTGTTTTGTGGAGGGTGTACCATATTGTGTGCCATGTAAGGTGAAGGTTATAATGGATGTAAACCTTCACAGCTATGCACCCAAAAAGCAGAATTACAGTTCTGCTATCTGCATGAAATACCAGACCTGTGTGCCATGACTCCTAACATGTACCTTGCCCGTTGGTCATGAGGGTAAGGGAGTGAAGGAGGAGAAGTGGAGATTAGGGTTACTATATACCATCTTTAATATGTGGACCCTGTATGAGGTAAGGCAAGGTAAATTTTATTTAAAAGGACACCCAATCCCTGAGGCTCTGGGCACTGCACAAAGTAAATAAACAAATAAGTGACATAACAAATCAGGATAAATAACAATAAACATTGAGCAATAAATTATGCAATAAAAATTAGATTTCCTAAGAAATTTAAAACTCATTCAGCCCCAGGCAGCCATTTTGAATAAGGTTAATCATAGAACATTTCGACTCATGTGAGTTCCGGGGCTGAGTGGTGGCCGGGAACCAAGATCAAAACCACTGTATACGGATCTCACAAACATTTAAGTCGGGGAAAGCCTGGGTAAACAGGAGGGTCTACCATTTCACTGATCTATGGCCTTGTACCTGTAGACTATCCTTGGGCCATGGGCGAGGGAAATCAAGGACATGGTAGGGTGGGTGGAAGTTAGATACAGGAACCCTAATAGGACACTTCCAAACTTTGTGCACGTTGTGTTTGCAAATCCTAATAGTTTATTTCCAAACTGTACAGTTTGCATTGTGTGTGGCAGCAACCTTAATGAGCACTAACAGTTTTTTTGCCATAAATTTCCTTATTTTCTAAGAACATTGTGTAGTAACTTACTCATTCCTGTAATTTTTCTTTTACTACTCTTATTTTGGTAAAACCAAATTAAAAAAAAATAGAGATATATATTATATATACATACATATATATATATATATACACACACACACACACACACACACACACACACACACACACACACACACACACACACATTCTAGTTCTACAGCGCATAAGAGCCATATTAATTTTATTACCTAATTATATAATGTAAGTATATGTAACATATTATATAATACATCAAAACCATCCTCTCTTTTTAATCTACATACGTTTACATTTCTCAAAAGCTCCCCTTTTTCATTATTTATGGATAAGTTCGCCACCATTTGAATTTTTAATTAAAGTATTTCAAACTCATAACATTGTACTAGTCATCCTCTCAATTATTCAAACATCACACAATGCTGAAGAGGTAAATTAAAATCAAGTTTACTAAAAGTATTCTCAAAACACAAACACTTTACCTCAATTAATATGAAAAGTGCATATATTTTCTAAATGAAAATGCAAAGCTCGCACATTTAAACATGAAAACCATCGTGCAGCATAAATATTTTTCACAACTACTTTCTACTGCATAAAGACTTAATTTTAATCATCGCAAAGCACAAAAAACATTGTGCAGTACGAATATTATGAGAAATAACCTCAGTTTGAAAATCTTCACACAGGACAAAAACTACCATCAGCACGAATATTTTAAAACACTTTCAAATGATTGTGTTATATGTAGATTTTACAGAAAAAAAAAAGCTTTGTGAAAGGTTGCTTTGCAGAGACTTTCATTTTCAATCAAAGGTGACTTAATTGTTACAAATAAAGTTTTGTAACTTGTACTAATGTAGTTCTAGCTATTTTGGGGTCTTTAACATGCATGCATAAACAATTGTAATTAACCTAAAAAATGTTTTTTTTTCTCAAAACACCCAAAATAACCTATCCCCTTAGGATACATATAAAATTTGCAAGTTTCATTCTTTAGCTCGCTACTGTTTTTTTTTTTTTTTTAGTTAGCGGAGCTCAAAAACGGAGGCAGCAAATTGGGCAAAAATATGTAATTTCAGCTATTATCTCAATGCCTACAACCGCAATCTTTATAGAATTTGTGGAGCTAAGAGACCATAGGACTGAGAAAGCACATACCAAATTTGGCAGCCCTAGGGTCTAGGACAGCTGCAACAGAAGTCTCTGAAAATGGCCATTTTTAGTGACGCCCCAATATAATCCTAATTATGCAGGAGCTACTGTATATTTATATAATTTAATATGATACATGATGGGCATGAGTGTGATATGGAGAATATTTTCACTCCTGCAGAGTGACCTCTGGATACTCACAAGTGGCAAAGCCACGAGTGAGAGTATCCAGAGGTCACTCGGCAGGAGTGAAAATATTTTCCATATCACACGATCTGCACATCATGTGTGCAATTTATACAATTGTGGACACATTTATGCCAGTTTTATTTGTGTTTAGTCTGTTTATTTTGCTGTCGGGTGTTCTTCCGATGAATGTATGCTTTCTTCTGTGGAATTCTTCTTTGTTTTGTGAATGGGAGAGACTGCTGATATGTGATTGGTTGGAAGTATGAATGGGAAGTAGTTGTGTTTTCTCATTGATTGGTTGGGTTTTGTTTCTTTCTGTACTGTGATTGGTTTACTGCGTCGAGTGGGCAGGAGTTTGGATGGCGTCTTCCTGGATGGTGTTTTCTACATTTATTTTACTTTTACTGGTTCACCGTTCATTTGGTGAGATTATTTTCCCCCTGTAATGTTTATTTGGCATCCACTGTGCTGTGTACTCTGTTGAGTCCATGTTTTATTTGGGAGTTCATTGCGCATCTTGTTACCAGTGGTGCTGCTGAAACTTTCGCTTTTATGGACTGGTTTCCGATTTGGATCCACAATGAGGAATGTCTGTATCAGGTACTGCTGTTAAATAAAAGTTGCACATTGTGCGACGTCCTGCAACAGGGTACACAATCTGGGGATGTGGTAGATTGTTCGAGCACTTTACTTGTGGCAGAGTTTCAGCCTCGGGTTCAGCTCAGATATCACTGAGAGTTAAAGTGGTCTTGTTTAGAACGGGCGTTCCTCTTGGAGATTTTGTACTGGTTTGTGTTCGATACTACTGATGTGAAAGTTTTGTGGGTATGTTTTGTAATGTGGGCTAGATCGAGATTTTTTTTTTTTTTTACATAGAGAAGTAGTCCAGTGAGGGTGGTGCCTGTACTGACATAGCCACAGTGAGAATATAGTTGCTTATGTAGGCACTGTGTGTATAAACAGCAGATGTTTTCACTGTGGTCAGTAGGATTTATCACACTGATGTAAATAAACAGTTTCATCAGAGGATATATCACCTCACCCCTACTGAATAAATATATATTATAAAAAACATAATATTTATTATAACAGCCAAGTTGTATGGGCTAGTGTAGAATGCATACAACATGTGCATTTATTTTGCTCTTTCAAAGGGCTTTATTTTTTTTTATTTTGTTAACCGGGTAAGGAAACTGGACCGAGGCCCTTTTTCAGGTACGACCTGGATTACAGAAAACAAGCAACAACATACATCAACATTGAACAAGTTCATCTATTACAAATACGTGACTTAATAAATAAAAAAGATTTATACAAAGATTTAAAACGAGATTTAGAATTAATCGTACGAATGGAAATAGGCAAAGCGTTCCAGTAAAATGGAGCAGGATTACTAAAAGCCCAGGTCCCAAGTTTATGCTTAAACAAGGCAGTTTCAAGCAACACACCGTCCGGAGACCTCAACACTGACGGAACAGAACGCACTGATATCAGATCAGACAAGGGAAAAAAGGGACACTCATGAATAGCTATAATGATTAACAAACCAAAGAAAATATTCAATACGGAGGTTATAGGGAAACCAACCTGAGAATATAAAATCATATGAATGAGTGTGAGAAGGAACAAAATAAAATGACAAATGTTACTGAATGTTACTGAGAGAATGTTTGATTCCCTAGTTCTCAGCCTAAAATAAATACCAGCAACATAATCCAGGTGAGGGAGAAGGGTGCCACCTGCTATGGCCTGCCTGGTTTCTACGGTTAATAAGACTTGAATTTAAATAGTATGCCTAATTTTTGATTAATTTTCTTGCTGACTGTAGTAACCTGTGAAGAAAAGGTAAGTACAGGATCCAACAAAACCCCAAGGTACTTAAATTGCTGTACTTGTTCAATTTTAATACCATCTAAATCATAACCTTGCAAACAGGGTCTACTTTTTAACATGGCATTGGTTCCAAAAATCATTGATTTTGTTTTCTTTGAATTAAGAACCATTAAATTACCAACAAGCCGTTCACAAATAATATGAAACTCAGACAGAATTTTAGTGAAAATAGTAGAAATAGAGTTAGCCTGATAAAACAAAATTAAATCTGTATAAAGTAGAATTCCACACCCTGAACAAAAGATAATTGATTAATGCACAAGAAAAACAATAAAGGGCCCAAAATGGACCCCTGAGGAACCACACATTTTATGGGGGCCCCAGAGGACTCGACAAAATTAATCTTAACCGCCTGTAATCTCTCAGACAAACAGTCCCCTATATTCAAGCTGGAGAGGAACCAGAAAAAAACAGTTCAATAAGTTTACAATAAGTAAGTTTATGGTCAATCAGGTCAACTGCCTTGGTCAGATCCACAAATACCGCACCAGTCATCAAACCTTTCTCAAACCCACCGAGTACAGTGTCTGAATCTGCCAAGGCAGTACCAGTCCCACAGTTCTTTCTAAATCCATGCTGAGCACTGCTCAACAACCCATACTCCGCCAAATAATCATTGATCTGCTTAGCAACAACCTTCTCCATTAACTTACTCAATGGATTGAGAATAGAGAGGCCGAAAATCTTCCACTAAATCAGCTTGTAGTTTTTTAGGAATAGAGGTAACCGTAGCTTGCTTCCAGCAGGATGGGAATTGCTGAGAAAATAAAGATATATTAAAAGTGTAACAAAGGGGATCAGCTATGAAGGGTATAACCAGTTTACGATAATGGCCATCAAGTCTCTCCTCCCTTCCCCCAAAATCACGGAACTTATTAGGCAAAGTTCTAGGAAGTCTGAGGACCTCAGCCCTTTCAACTAACCTGAAACTAAACTTCAATCTTGTTAATTGAGGGGAATCCGGAACCAGATTGGCACTTTTACATTATTACAGAGTGACCCTGCTGCCTATAACTACTTAGGTTAGTGAATTTTTCATTTAATAACTTATCAATCGTCTCAGTAATCTCATGATCATCAATTTTCAATTTCTGAATATAACTTTTGGATTTAGGGGATACTAATGAATTGACTTTGTCCCCAAGTTTCTTAGGGTTAGACAAATAGTCTAAAAATGACCTTGGTAATATTTCTTTTTAGCTGTCCTCACTGCTTTTGTAATTAGATTTCTTAAATGTCGATAAGCATTTAGGAAGGAGGTAGTCAAGCATTCCTTATAAGATTGCCATGCTCAATTTATTTTCTTTACTAACTTTTTTATTTCACTTGAGAACCAGTTATTGGGGGACACCTCAATCTCAGCTTACGTAAATTGCAAAAAGCATTTTGAATGGGCAGTAATAGATCACACACGCAAAAAAAAAACTCAGCCATATTTACATCAGGTATACATTCAAGAAAGGACCAATCTAAAGAAGACATTTCTGTAAACAGTGCTTCAAAATTTACCTTATTGAAACTTCGAGATTGGATAATACTTGGAGGAACTCAAACCCGCCTAAAATTTAGGATACAATAAGTTGCCATGTGGTCACTAACAGATTCTGAAAGTACACCTGAACAGCCTAACATGCTTAGCCTATTAGTGATAATCCAATCAAGTGATTTGCAGTAAGAAAATTTAAGCGCGTTGGTTCATTTATAATTTGTGTCAACTCAAAAGAATTCAGTAGGGATTCCAAACCTAAATTTTCTTGATGAAACCAATTAAGGTTAATGTTACCCATAACCAAGGAATCATGGCTATCAATAAATTGGGCAAGAGTTAGCAAATCTATTAACCCAGCAATTCCATAGTTTGGTAGGTTGTACAAGCAACCAAGAATAACACTTCTACATCCACCAATTAGCAGCCGAAGGATTGGCCAATCAAACTCCAGATTTGCACCAATGCTGCTGCTTAAAACTTTGAGTGGCAAATGTTCCTTATAATAAACAGCAACCCCTCCACCACACTTCCTATCCCTACGATCAGCTCTAAGTACTTTATAACCAGGCAAAATATACATACTATTAGGAAAAGAGGCTTTAAGCCAGGGTTCAGAGCTTATTTTTTCAGCTCTATGATAGAATTAGTTCTGTCATTAACTTATACCCCGTGTGTGTCATTTTAAGAGATGCTGTGAGCTCTTTGGTGTCGAGCAACACTTACCCTGTCTGGAAACGTATGTCGGTGAATGTCTGTTAAGGTACATTTTCAAATACAATTCCCGTCCAGTAGTAAAATAAAAAGGACTGTAATTTTGTCACCAAAAAGTTTGCCAGCAGCTCCCTTTACTTCCTAGTAGTGAAGATCCACCCCCGCGCTCAGGCACGCAATGACGTGTGACCAGTGAGCGCAGGGACGCACCCCATTAAAGTCAATGGGTCTGACTTTTACATCCAGTTTTTAATAAAATATGGCCAGTTTGCAATTAATGAAGGACACTGCTCGACTAACAAGGGCTGTCTTACTCGAGCAGTGTCCTTTATTAATCGTAAACTGGCCATATTAATGTTAAAAACTGGATGCAAAGGTGACCCCCATTCACTTTTATGGATCTCCGCTACTAGGAAGTAAAGGGACCTGCTGGTAACTTTTTGGGGACGAAATTATGATCCCTTCTGTTTTACTACTGGACTGTAATTTCATTTGAGGGTGTACATTTTTTCCCCCAAATGTATTTATCCTCCTCTGCAGGCCACCGGAGGTCTGCCAACCTACCGGACTCTGGGTTGTTCGGGAACTTTGGCACTATGCGTGTCCCAGCGGAACCCCAGAGCCAGCCCAGAGGCTTCATCCAAAGTGGCCCCCGACTTTTTCCTTCACTTTTCTCTCCCGTGAGTTTGTTCTTGCCCGAGGCCCAAGAAGCGGTGACGCACACACATGGAGGCGCACATGTCCACCGCAGCTCCAGTCACAACCCCTTCTGCCCTTCCTCGGCCTAACACCGGCATGCCTCATATGCGATACAGCCACCCGGCCTCCAACAAGGGGCAGCCAAGCTCCAAGGCGACTAAGTCCACCCTCCCAAGGCAGAGGGTGGCCAGCTGGCAACCGATCACATCCTTACCCTCCCCCAGCCGACCAACAACCCAGGCTCATTCTCAAACCTGGGTCGCCTGCATGGCGTGAGGTGTGGCGTCCAGCGCCTCAACCCTCAGCACCACCAAGCCAGCCGGAAGATGCACTTTAACAGACATTTGCTGACATAGGCTTCCAGATAGTCTGGGTAGCAAATCTTACAACATTGCTTTAAAATTCTGCAATGAATTCAAATTCAAGTCATATAAACTGCTGAATTTATCTCATTAATACTAGTAGTTAAGGGGACTTTTTTTTTTGTTATGTTTTCTGAGGAAACATGGTCTCCATGAAGTCAATATCCAGGTTAAGAAAAGTGGGTATGGTACCCCACACAAAATTTAAACACCTGAACAAACTGCTGTCCGATCAGGAGAGCAGAAATTACACACAGGAGTGCTGTACTTCTGAAGTATACAGATTTATTAATCCAATGAATTAGCAGAACGTCTTTTATAATTAGATTTTATGGGCAGCAAGCTTTTCTTTTGCTAAAAATAGATACTGAACATCATATTTTTGCCAGTTACTGTGAAACGATCCCAACAAACATTTAAGAGCACAACAAAGTAATTAGTCAGCTTAATTTTATATACTGCTCACACCAGCAAAATGCAGGATGGCATGGAGACCAATGGGGAATTGGTAAGCAAAAGAATTCTTCCAGGCCCCCTCACATATAGACTTAGTTATCTCATAGTCATTAATTAATGTGTCAGTAAACAATAATCAAGTCAGTGTACTGCAGCTTACTCCCAGGTTTCCCCATTTCCTAAACAAATTTATAACTTGACCTTCGTAATACTCCTATATGCATACGACACGAGAAAGAACTGTGATTGTAGATACTTTAAGGGAAATGTTCATGAGCGGCGTTTCTGATGGCGTTCAATTACACGAAAACCTAAGGTACTGGGTTTGCATTACTTGAAGAAAGAGATGGGGGCTCGATTTTCAAAGCCCCAAGAATGCCACAAGCCCCTGGTTCATCGACTGTTTGGCATATGGGGCTTGCCACATTCTCCCAGACGGTGATCGGTATTTTCAGTCCCAAGTGCCAAATGTCACAAGTTAGATGCTTTTCCCTGGTCTAACTCACGGCATTTGGGGACCCTCCATGCATGCACTAAGTATTTGGTGCAAGCTGCCATAAACTGAAAACTATCACAACTGCACCCAATACAAATTCAGGTGGAGTTCGGCCGAAAGAGTTTGGCACAGCTACGACAAATAATGGCTTCAACACAGGGTTAGACGAAAGCCCTGCGTTAGCCTTTGAAAATCGAGCCCAGGGATTTTTATTTACTCAGCACCTTTCCTAAGTGATGCCATGGTTGGGAGAAGCTGTACTACAAACAGCATCAGTTAGTGGCTCAGTAGATGGCTCACTTGTTTCTGGGGCCAGAAAATCAGAAGGTTGAGGGTTCTAGCCCACATACTACCATACTAAAATGCCAGCAGAATAGGCCTAACGGTCTTTCACATCTGCTCTTTTGGTCAGCCCCCACCCTGGGAGCTGACCCTGCTGCCCGCCTCACCTTCTCTGGCTTCTCCCCTCCCGGATCCAGATATTCTTGCTGCATTGATTTTGCTTCCAGAACCCTTCCCCTGTACCTGTCCCACCCCCTCTTGAACCCCTCCACCGTCTCTGCCTCCACCAGCCCCTTGGGCAGCACATTCCATGGCTCCACCACCCTCTCAGTGAAGTAGCACCTCCTCCTTTCTCCCCTGAATCTTCCCCCCTCCAGCTTCCACCCATGCCCTCTAGTTGCCCTTCTCCTTCCTTCAAGCACCCCGACTGCTCCTCCCTATTTACCCCCTTCATGTACCTGAAGACCTCTATCATGTCCCCCCGGTCCCTTCTCTCTTCCAATGTGTACATATTTAGCTCTTCAAGCCTCTCCCCATAGGTCCTGTCCCCCAGGCCCCAAATCATTTTGGTTGCCCTCCTCTGGCCCTCTCCAGGAGTTTAATGTCCCTCTTTAAGTGTGGCCTCCAAAACTGCATGCAGTACTCGAGGTGCGGCCTCACCAAGCAGTTATACAGTTATACAGAGGAAGTATCACTTCCCTCCTTCTGGAGGTGATCCCCCTAGCAATGCATCCCAGCATCCTGTTGGCCTTGGCTGCTACCCTACAAGTCTCAGAGTTGTTCATCTTGACATCCACCACCACCCCAGGTCCCTCTCAGCCATCGAGACTTGTAGCACATAAAGTACTTGGGGTAAAACTCATGCATGTTGTAGTGCAGTATGAGGGGAGTGCTGCACTGCTGAAGTACTGTCCTTTGGATGAGACAAACTGAGGTCCCTCCAGCCTGTCTCTGGTCACTTTACAGGTTAAAGTGAAAGACTGATGGAGCAGCAAAAGCAGATGGGATGGCTGCAAGAGTGCATCTGACACCACAATAAGCGCTAGAAGAAATACTAAACTGTTCAGTAGGCCTTGAGAGGTTTGTGTATATCTAGGTGCCAGTCTAATGATGTAGACTTGATCTTTTGGAGGGACCTCTTTTTGCTGAGACTGCATGACCTAAAGAATGGGCGAAACAGAGGTGTAAACAAGTCTGACTGAATAACTACTGCAAAGAATTTCTAGCAATGAGGAGAGAGAGCAGAATAAAACAGCCCATGAAAGTTTCCTGACCCCAAAACAGTGCTGGTGTGAGACGGAAAGTCAGACGCGGAGCTCCCCCTGCAAGTTTGCCAGCTGCCTGTACAAGATCAGTAAGCAGACAGTGACACGAAGGGGAATGGGGGAGAAACAAGTTCCTCCTGTATGAAAACAACAGGAATATCCTACGTGTGGTGTTCTCGGGAAATGCTATGTAAGCGTCTCAAGATAAAAGACTTCTGTACTAGCATAAAATAAATTTATGGGCCCTAGGAGCTACTAAATCAAACTCCCCTAAAGGCTTTGGCCACCTGGTTGACTGTGTTCAAGCTCAGAAGATTCCTCATGCCTACCAATGCCAGTATGTGGCAGTGGAAACAACTTGGATAGAGGTGATGAACCCACAAGGAGTCGGCAGAGGGTCACATGTCTATCCTCACTGACACTGCAGAGTTGTCAAGTCAAGGAGAGATGCTGCTGGAGTGTGGAGGAGGCCAGGGTGCTCCGTACTGTCACATGAACTGTTCCTCCGTCTCCATAAAATAAAACTAGCTCACACATTCCTCACTGGGGGACCACACTGTTTGCAGGCCTTGAGTCAGACAACTCTGTGGCCTACCAATGCAAAGCAGAGGGTCTACCTCAGGGTTTTATTTAACTCCAAAAATTGATTAGCGTTTTTCTCATAAAAGTGCTAAAACATTGTGAAAATGCATTGCACTTGCCTCACTGTGTTTAACAAACATAACACTTCTAGAAAACCTATATAAATACTTTCTGTACAGTTAGCATTGCCCCAAGAAAAAAACTGCTAATCAATTATTTAAAACCCTGTACCTCATCCATAAAGAGGTCCCCTGTGAAGCCAAATTGTCTTGGTACCAAGATGCTTGTCTAAGTTCACTGGAAAAACAGAACAAAGACCACATTTACTGTCCTCCTATGGAGGAGTGAAGGGAAACAAAGGAAGGAGGGCATAGAACACTGGGGGATCCTGCCCATGGAAGGACTAATGCCTAGAATTCCAGAAACTGCATGATATACCAAAAATAATATAATAAAGAGGCCAGCCTGGTGGCACAGAGGGTTGAGATGCTGGACACCACACCCTGCGCCATGCCAGTGACCCGGGTTCAGTAAAGAGCCTAGGTTGGCGGGGGGGGAGAGGATGTGAGTGGCTACCAGCAGGCAGCCCTCCGCCTTGGTCTTTTCAGAGCTTGGCCACCCCCTGGTGGAGGCCGGAGTGGCTGTGTCGCTCAGAGAAGTGGTGGTGTTAGGCCGAGGGAGGGCAGAAGAGGCTAGTACTGGAGCTGCGGTGCACGTGTGCCTCCATGTGCATGCGTCACCACTTCCAGGGTCTCTGATGTAGGACCGAACCACAGGAGAAAAAGGAGGAAATGACTAGGGCCACCCAGAATGAGGCCTCCAGGCTGGCTCTCGGGTTCTGCCAGGCACGCATGGTGCCACAATTCCCAGAACGACCCCGAGTCCAGTAGGTTGACAGATGTGCAGGAGGCCTGCCAAGGAGGATAATACAGTTGTAAAAAAATATATATATATATATATATATATACACATACATACACACAAACACACACACACACACACACACACACACACACACACACACACACACACACACACACACACACACACACACACACACACACACACACACACACACATATATATGATAAAGAGCAGTGCAGAAGAAATCAATCCCCACTTACTGAGGAGCATTTAGATGCCCCAAACCAATGACTGGGTGGCTAAGCAGAGTATGTACCTACAAAAGGCCCTGGTCTAGGAGTCCAACTCTCCTGTACCACTGGCTCACTTGCTGTGGCTCAAAATACCACAAGTTTGAAGAATCTGATATTGGCTTAAGACTGTCAGGAGATGACAAAACAGAAAAAAAGAAACACTATGATTTTAGCCTTCCAGCTTGAACATGGCCTGGTAGAAAACCTTACTGTACTCCTCACCCCCATCCCCCACAAACTGGGAATTTCAGACCCTGATTACATACCTGCAAGATCAGTGTCTGATGTTAAATCTAATAGTTCTCCAGTCTCCGCCATTTACCCAGTCCACTGACAAAATGTTACTTGTGGACTAATACATGGAATAGCCAGCACCAGGACTATGGCATGAGCCAAAGGATTTTAGAGCTCAGAGGCCTGCAACCCCAAGGGAGCTTTTCTGCATTAGCAGCCATAATGTATGTCAACGCCAGCTTAATTCCCCTTCCTGATAAGTTTGTAGTGAAACCTGAAGACATGTATGTAGTTCTTATCCACTTCCCCCAGTGCTCCAGCCAGGCAATATGTACATCTGCTATGGGGCATTAGATAATGCTGTTAGATTGGGTACTGTGCCTCCTAAACATACCTCTTGACTGTGTTACAGTCACTGGGATGTCCTTTAGTTTAATACTCAGAATAGCTCCATCTCCCAAGGGAAGGGGATGGTGGCACATGGAAAATTCAGATTTTAAGTGGAAAGTGAAGTTGAAAATGTGTACAAATAACCATCCTAGCTTCCATACTTTCCTATGCTTGTATCTCACGGTTAGATAATGCAGTTTTTATTTTGTAGGCCAGTATCTTGCTGGGTAATACCAAACATCAGAGGTACAACTCGTTGGGGGGGGGGGTCCTATGGGTAGCCCTGTAATTGAGACATAATGGTGCCAGGCTGCATGAAAGATGGATGCAGTGGAAGCTGGCAGAAACAAGGTCACCAGCTCTAAAACACCTCTGGAAACTAGCTGTTCTCAGCTCAGCTGGCAATTCCAGGAAAAAACTTTAAATAAATAAATAGATTTAACAGTACTTACAATGCAAACCCAGGAACAAAGTAATGCACCATGAGAGAATCACGAGCAGACCCATCCACCGTAGTGTCGATGTGCAAAGGATGTGTGCTTATCCAAAGGAGGGGCATGGCAGTTGAAATTCATGCCACTAACCTTGCTCACGACTAAGTACCAAGGAGGACACCATCATGATTTACACCAAACTGCAATTCATATCAAACACCAGGGGGGAGCAGAGATACCACAGTTTGCTGAAGCAGCTAATGCATGGTCGCTATTTATGAAATATGGACAAGTCAGGATACCACAACTTGCTAGAGTTGCTCACTCACGGTTGCTGTGCACGAGATGCGGACCAGTCATGGTTTCTTGAAGGTGCAACAAAATAGCAAGCGGACCACCTCGACCACAGAGCCTCCAATACCAGTGGGAGACCACTGATACCTAATAAGCACCACTGCCCCTGAACAGAAGGAGTGCATGGCGGAGGGCAGACTTCCTGTGTACCCTGGAGCACCACTTGGGTGTTAGTGCAGCTACTTCAAGCTTTCCAATCAGGAAAGTACAAAGCCAGTACGAAACAGCAGTCTCTAAAGGTGAAGACAGAAGAATGCATACAGATTGTATGGCCAATGAAGCGGGAACCCCAGCAATCCTACAGCGGGGCATGGAAAGGGACTGGAGACTACTCAGACATGTTTGAAGAGTGCAGGAATCCAAGCCACAAAAAAAAACACACACCTAAAGAAAATCTTAAAGCTGAAGCTGACTCAGCTCAGTCTTTTGAGAGAATCTGGAGGTGCTCAGGTTCTTGGCACAAGAGGTCTGAACAAGCAGCACACCCTTGATGAGGTCATCTGGATGAAAAATGCTGGGGACTGGCAACGCCTACTGTACCACACAGTTGTTCCATAGGTTAAAGAATAGCAGAACTTACCCAACATCCAAAGGAGTACCATGGAGGCTGAGTTGGGGAGCACCTGAGTGGGAGTGAACCAATGCGCCTGCTTTCTGAAGGTAACTGTATCTACTCATGCATCCATTTCAAACACTTCATGTGGGTCTACAGGATGTAAGCATGGAGCCCAACCTGCAAAAGAACAGCAACAGGTCCCCGCAGTCGAGAGGGCAGCACTAAGCCCTGCTCGTTTTCAACCAGGTTTTGTCATAAAACAACCTACAGTTTCCACTGTTTGACCAACCTGCTGAAAGCCTGTGGTGCACATACTTGTGCCCAGTGTAGTGCAAGCATTTCAACAGTGGACAGGCCTGCAGACAACACATGGTGAAAGCTGAATATCTAACCACTAGCAACAGATCCCTGATACATGGTTGGAGCCGAAGTGTCTGCCACATTCCTGGTAACACGCTCCTCAAATTCAAATAGGTAAAAAGTCTGTCGCTCTATCAACATCATGCAAAAATAGTAAAGAAAAGTAAAATCCTGCACAGCTGCAGGAGGACTTCTCTCCTACTATGGAGATAGAATAAGGAGTCATGGGAAGGGAGCAGTCCCAAAATGCCCTTCAAATGATTCTGTCTACACCTGCTGGGGGGAACACGCCCATCTGTTCACACCATAGGAATCCACCAAGAACCTGCATCTGCTTCCATCATGGGTGGCAGAGGCAATGCAGTGTGTTAGTCTCAGATGCATCCCAGAGGTAGGTAGGAAGTCGTATAGACAGGAATTCATGAATCCAGCATGTGGAGGAATGGCTTGGGGTTGGGTATGACATATGTAATGGCACTATACTTCCAGTTCTGTGCCAGTAATTGTCAATTTAAGTGTAGCGAGTGGCCCACTTACAGTTTTTTCATCCAATTTTCAGTATTATAAGTCCTTGAGACTATGACTTCATTGGCCAGGTTGATCTCAAAAAGCTTGAGTTCTAACGGGACTGACAGTAATATTTTTGACTATTTTAATAACCACTTCACCAACTGTGATAACTTTAGTATAACAAGGCTTTGATAATTTCAGAATACTAGTCATGCACTTGCCCAATTATGAGTTCTGGAAGTGACTGGATATTATTTTAGTATTGTAACACATACGGTTTTCTTAGGACTAACTGCTACTAACATTCTTTCATCCTAAATCCATACAATTATCAACTAAACTGTCAACTTGTTAAATGCATACCCTTCAGATTTCCACACATCCCACCCAGGAACTATATAGCTGTATTCTCTTCTGACACTTTTGTAGGTAAAGCCTGCGAAAGTTAGGATGAGGAGGGGTTGCTAAAGGGGGAAAGAGGAGGGAAATGTTTGCAACACGATTAAAGGCATAAGATGAATGAATATTAAATTGTAAACTACATAGTTTCTAATTAATGTGTAGTGTTACCAAAATTCAGAAGCAGAAAAAAAAATACATATTACAAATGTTATTAAACCATCATGTAATCTATAGTATCAACACAAACAAACAGTACTGACGGGCCAATTCTTCAAGCTCTTATTTAAAAAATAAAAGTAAGATTCTAACCAATAGTTCCAAAGTTAGACCTTTAAAAAGATAATTTCTTTAGAAATGGGATAACTTTGGGACTATATGGGCTTGATACTCTAACGAAAGCTTGTAGGCAGCTAAATTGATATTATCAATGCAAGATATTACTTCAGCTTAGACACATATTTAAAAACAAAATAGTTCAAATATATTTAAGTCCCATTATTTTTAACTCCATATTTTGTTGACATGTATAAACACATAGTCACACATGAGAACTGTATTGTTAGGATCTGTACATGTTCATCAGACCCCAAGCTTTCATTTTATACCCAAAAGTTCATATGCTACAGCTTTCAAAATTTCAGTCATTATACATTATCATAAAGATTATTTTGGAAATGGTCGGAAGATACTAGTGGTTGTTCTGTCTGAATAAACATTCTTTACACGTTGATTTTATTTATGCAATGTTCCAGGGTTTTATTTAACTCTAAAAACTGATTAGCGTTTTGCTCATAAAAGTTCTAAAACATTGTGAAAATGCATAGCACTTGCCTCACTGTATTTAACATCACACTTCTAGAAAACCTATATAAATGCTTTCTGTACAGTTAGCACTGTCCCAAGAAAAAAAGTGCTAATCAATTATTTAAAACCCTGTGTTCGCAACAGGATTAGCTCTTTTCTAAGAACATACTGCATACAAAAATTGACAACGATCATAAACACCATTTAGAAAAGCTTATAGCAATAACATGTACAAATGAGCATTTGATGCCTTTTCCAACAAGGTATTCCAAAATGCAATAGCACTTGCGGGGAAAATTACCTACCCAAATTGGATAACAGCTAGGGCAGGGGAAAAGCTGCAACTGGAGACAATGCATAATGCATTACATGAAGGGCAGTTTGAATTTCTGGAGTAAGATGGGAGTGGATAAAATGATGTCGATTTACAAATCAGTCTAAGCCAGTTCATACTAACATACCAGCAGAATAGGCTTAATGGTCTCTAGAGTCTGCTCGATTTTCAGCACCCGCACTGAGGGCCGATTTTAGTGTCCCCCCCTTCCCCTTGGGTTATACCATCCCCAGTCCCAGATGTTCCACCTGTACTGAGCCTGGTCAGATTTACCCTCCCCCTGTACCTGTCCCATCCCCTCTTAAACCTGTCCACAGTCTCCATCTCTACCAGCTCCCTGGGCAGTACATTCCATGGCACCACCACCCTTTCAGTGAAACAACATCTCCACTCCCCTCCGAGCCTGCCCCCTTCCAGCTTACACTCATGCCCTCTTGTTGCCCCACCCTCCTGCCTTTGGAGCACCCTGACTGCGCCTCCTTTATTGATCCCTTTCATGTACTTAAAGACCTCTATCATGTCCCCCCCATCCCTCCTCTTCTCCAGGGTGTACATGTTGAGCTCCTTGAGCCTCTCCTCATAGGTCCTCTCCCACAGGCCCTAGATCATTTTGGTTGCCCTCCTTTGGATCCTCTCTAGGAGTGTTATGTCCCTCTTTAAATGTGGTCTCCAAAACTGTACACAACTATCGTGTGTGGCCTAACCAAGCAGTTGTACAGTGGAAAGATCACTTCCGCCTTTCTGGAGGTAATTCCCCTGACGATGCAACCCAGCATCCTATTTGCCCTTGCCGTTGCTCTCCTACAGGTCTCTGAGTTGTTCATTTTGATATCTACCACTACCCCCCAGGTCCCTCTCACCCTCTGTGACTTGAATCATGTCTCCTCCCAGGGTATACCCCATGCCTGGATTTCTGACTCCCAGGTGCAGGACCTTGCACTTCCCTGCATTGAATTTTAGTTCCCATTTTTCTGACCACCTTTCCAGAGCCTCCAGGTCCTCCTGCAAGGCCATCCTCCCCTCCTCCCCATCCACCACTGCACCCAGTTTTGAGTCATCTGCAAAGAGACTCATGATCCCCCTCCTGATGTCTGAGATATAGGCGTTGAACAGGAGTGGCCCCAGCACTGACCCCTGGGGAACCCCACTAGTAACCCACCTTGGGAATGAGGCTACCCTCCAACCACCACCTTCTGAGTACGCTCAGAGAGCCAATTTCCTATCCATCTTAACTGTCTCCCTACCCCATTTCCTTTAGCTTAGCCAGCAGGCCACTGTGGGGTACCGAATCAAACGCCTTGCTAAAGTCCAGAAAGAGGACGTCCATTGGCCTACCCTGGTCCAGGGCCTTCGTCACCCAGTCATAGAACTCAACAAGATTTGTCTGGCACGATCTTCCCATGACAAAGCCATGCTGCCCATCGTCCAAGTACCCAGTTTGCTCCAGTAACCCCCAACCCCCCAGCCTTTCAGATCCCTACATTCAGTCTGGGAAAGCCGACTTTTTTATTTTACACCATTCCACGCATCCTCAGTGCCACTTCTCTGCCCACTAGACTGAACCCCCACTGTCAATGCCTACCTCCAGGCTCCCCAAGACCCTCCATCACCCCCTAATTTCCAGCTTAATCGTGCTGGGGGCAGGCCTGCAGTCACCAAGGAAGAATCGCCTTGCTACACGACAGGCAGCAATTGGGGGAGAAAGGCAGGTACACTAAGTAGTCAGTCAGTGTGGGGGGGGTGACAGTTGTGGATGCAGAACATTTCCCTATGTACAATCCATCTGCCCACTTTCCATAGCAAGGTAGCACATCATGAAGTCCTGGGGGGGGGTGCGTGCATGGCAGCGTGTGGTCACCCATGCCCCCCCAAGTGTGCCTCCACTGGGCCATAACCAGGACCCACTTGTGAAGCACTGTGCACCATTTCCCCCTTCACTAAGAGGTGAGCATCCTCACAGGCACGCCTCACCCTCCCCGCAGGTCTCTGCTGCAGTTGTCCAAGGTGCAAGGCCCAAACATGGGTCACCACCTTGCCAAGTGGGATCCTTACTGTTCTGTGTAACACTTGGCCAGCTAGTTATGATTGTTGTATGATATTTGTAATATAAAAAAAATATATAGTAGGTGATTGTCTCACATAAGACAGCCTCTGCTTATGGGTGCCCCCCCTTTCCAGGTTTCAGTGAAGCTACAGTGACAAGTGACCTGAAACCAGGAGATAAAAGACCACAGAGACTTAATTAAGGGCTTCCTGTTTTTTTTCGTCTTAATTAGAACTGATGTGTAATTAGAAGTAACGTTTTGTTTTTTTCCTGTGATGTACTGTATTATACTGGCTTACTGAAACCTTTATAATTTGCTGACCATTCTATGTAACATGTCTTGTTTGTTTGTACATTGATGACTTGGAACCTTTGTAAAAGAGCCATTGGCTCAAAGGTAATAATTCCTAGAACAATAAACTAAACTAAACTAAAAACTGACGCAGCTGCCAGGATATAGGGCTCGTAAAGTTTTATGATTCCTATAGGAAGAACATCAATACCACCATGGTGCTAAAGTTGTAAAACCCTTTGATATGCCTTGGGAATAGGAACTACACCAGATCAAAGAGAAAATGTTTAATTAAAGGGTCATATTTAGGAAGTGGAGTTTTTGCTGATGTCCCATTATTTAATTAATATATCTCCTGACAGGAAAGCATTGTTTGTCTTTCTTAATTATAAAAAGGAGGAGCTAGATGACTCGCCAAGGGGGTGGGGAGATGGAGTTGAAATGTAGCCTTGTAACTGGGAAGTATGACATATCATTTTGGGACACAAGAGAGAGAGCTCTCCGATACAACTTAAGCAATGTACAGAAGTAATACATTAGACAGAAAGTCTAATTGCATTGTGGTAGGAGTTTACGTTTCGTAGTTTTCCTAGTTTTTGTTTTATGTAATTGTGAGCTCTTTAATATATTGTTCTGTGTTTACATTTTTCATATTATCATCTTTTAGTAAAATCTTTATTTGAAAGATACTGCCTGGGTGTGTCCTCCAAGTTCTTTTTGCATGTGATGTATATGTGGTTAAGTTTGACAGCTGGTCTGGAGAGCTTGATGGTGTTACTAAACTGGGAAAAGTAAGAATATACCGAAGGTCTTTTATACAGTTTTAAGGGTTCATTTTGGAAGCCTGGCTTGGTGCCCCTGGCGTAAGATTGTACCGCAATCCCCTAAGAGGATACGTATCTGAGCCTGTACATTGAGTATGCTAGCATAAGTTTCACAGTTTGAATCCCCCCAGAACTTGAGGCTAAAGGTGATTAGGACCCAAAAGCAGGCAGGAGGGTTACCTGTTCACACTATTGCCCTCGGAGGTTGGCACTGTGGGAGCAGAGAGCCTGACCTGAGTGTTTGTGACATTCTGTATGATGGAGCTGGCACCAGTCAGTTTTAACAGATTGAAATGGTGGGTATGAAAATCTCACCCAAGCACAAAAATGCATTCAACTACTATACAACTTACAGTAGATAAAGGGGCAATGGTAGATAATGCACCATATTTACGGACTGGCAAAATAGTGTGTTTAAATAATACTGTCTGTCAAACTGGAAGAGACAAGTTTTTGATCTTTTAAAGCAGATCACATGGGGAGGGGGGCGCATGGCTTCGCTCCTACTGTGATGGCTGCCTGATTCCAGAGATCTGGCGTTTTCAATCCATTAATTACACCCAATAAACGAACGTATTCACCAGTGCTGTACAGCCTATCAGGAATCGTTCAGGAACAACGTGATCCAGTTTATTTGCTGCTCACCTCTGGATATCCACGTTGGTCGGCTCGAAAACAAATGTCACACTTTAATATGTTGCAGTGCAGAGGACCCAACGCATACACGGGCCTCTCCACGCAGCAGATCAGCGACAGGTTCACCGCATTATTGCAGCGTATGGCTGAGGTCACTCTGGCCTCCAACAATACATCTCTGGCCATCCAACAAATCGATGCACGGGTTCAGAAAACAGAAGCCCAAGTGAACCGCAACTCTGACAATACTGAATTCCTCACGAGTTTGGTACGAGACCAAGATAAGATTACTCACATGTTACAAAATAAAATGGATGACATCGAAAAGAGATGCCGGCGCAATAACCTATGCTTCTTGGGCTTCCCCAAGGGCGCAAAAAGGGGGCAACCCGGAGACTTCCTCTACAATGTCCTGCCTGAAATCCTGCACCACGATCTTCCTCCAAGCCTTACAATAGAGAGCTCACCGGTCACTCAATCCTCCACCGAAGCCAGAAGAAAGGCCTAGGCCCCTCATGGCTCAGATCCTGAACTCTGCCGATAAACAGTGGATCTCCTCTAGGGCCCGTGAACTAGGGGTCTTATCATGGCAAGGCCACAAAATCCTAATATTCCAGAATTACTCCAGAGAGTTGGCAGTGAAGTGCAAAGAATACAGCCGCATGTTGCATACAATGGGAATCAGTTTTTCCTTACGGTACCTCACTACAATGCGGCTGGAGGTGAATGGAGCAATAATGTCCTTCTCGACACCAGCTGGGCTTATGGAGTATCTGAAACATAACAGGCCACCGAACAGCAGAAATGACCTTCTGACACACTAAAAAACAATGCCTCTGACAACATGAGGCCTTCTGAATGGTCACTTGGTACGCCTCCATTGGGACTGGAGCCCCAACGCACTTACAATTTCCAGGGGTCAGCCCAGGGCCTACCAGCCAGATCTCGCAAGCGCCAGTAATCTGGGAAACATGCGAGAAGGATCCATCCTTGCGATCGAGACACAGAACCAGGACGTCGACAGAACGAAGCAGCGGGACCCCAGAAATCCAGCCTTGACAAATTTGCTTTGCCGAACCATTACGCAGCACTTACTCCGGTAGAACAGAGTGACCCTGCAGATTTTCTAGAGTATCCAGAGAAGGAGATGGTGCATGAGGCCTCCATAACTGAAACTGAACAACTGCAAGCACCTGTGGAGGAACCTTACAGCACAGCCTCCCCTCCGGCACACCGCAAACTGAGGATTATGGCCCAGACAAGACAGCACCTCACCTAGCTCCACGACCTGCGAATCCCCAGTCAGAGACACCGCTGGACCATGATAGATAAGTGTCCTTTTTGTTAAATTTTCTGAGGTCAGGGCATGGATACTGGCTCTGGGGCTCCAATCCAAAAGTTCATATTTCAGCTTAAATATAGGTAAAACGGGTCAGTTCTAGGTTAGACATTGCTCACCAACCAGGGTTCTTGCCTTATTGCCTTTACCCTGTCGTCTGAAGAATGCGTCTGGGACACTACATTGAATTAATGTTTGCTGAATGTACTCTATTCAATAGGCTGTGTAAAGATGTTCAAGTCTGAATGTTACTGTTTATACACTCCCAAGCCCAATACATGGGGAGCTGGTCTAGACCAAGTGATCCTATCCCAGATTTTTGCCCCTCAGACATGAAACTTGGGGAATACCTCCACTCTAAAAGGTCCCCTCCTCCCCATATTTCTCTTCTCCACAGGACTGTGGAGATTTGGAGGATGGCTTTTATTTTTCTGCTTGATATCGCTAACTATCAAACCTCTCCTTGCTTCACTTACAGCTACCCCCTCCCCCACTTCACTGGGTTGTTGATTCTAGAGGGGCAATCAGACTCACCGTAAGGAGTGGTTTACCTCTAATTGGGAGAAGTCAATCCTACAGACTTGACTGTCTAGTATTCTGAAATCTCAGTAAGGCATACCCGGTAGGTAAGCAAACCAGGGTCACCCATAGCAATGGGTACATTCTGCTAATTTCCTTTTTCCACAGTCCCCCCAGGTCTGGCTCGGCCAGCTCAGATCCAGCCCACACGGCTTTCTATCCTTTCCGCACACTAACAGGATCCTGTAGCAATCTCTATATACTAACCTTGCCCCAATGGGCAGATGGGTTGGGTTGGAGAGGTGTCTTTATCCTCGGCCCATTAAACCAACCTCTACCGATGCACATGTTGGTGCACTCTTTGCAAACAGTTTTTATGTTACTTTTGTTCTTATATTACTGCTACTGCTGCACTTCAATTAACTACTTGCTGAATCCTATATATGAAGGTTATTATGTATTACCATGTACTGTTCTGTTGCTCTGCTATCTATGCTTTTGCCCTCCCCGCTGTAGGACTTTGTCCTTGTAGCCTTTTTTCTCAGTGACCCCTTGCTCCCTCCAACTGTCTATCATATTTTCATTGGCTTTCTGCAGCCCCCTTGACCATGGCTGAAATATCTTTCATTACTTGGAATGTCAGGGGTTTTAACACTCCGATAAAAAGGAAAAAAGTATGACACAGTTGAAAAGACTAAGGGCCAAGTTTGCCTTTTTTACAAGAGACAAAGCTTACTAGACAGGACCATGCCCACTTGGTGAGACAGGGTGGGAAAAGAGCTCCATGCTAGCGCCCCTACGAGAAAACGAGGTGTAGCCATCTTGATACACAAAGCCCTACCCTGGTCGATTCTGCAGAGTATGTCTGACCCCCAAGGCCACTGGGTCTTAGCCCTGGCCGATACCCCAAATGGCAATATTCTCCTGGTAAATATTTATGCCCCGAATGAAGATAACCCCCTTTTTTTTGTGGCCCTAACAACTAGAATAGAAGCCATGAGTAAGCCTGGCACCTCTATTATCGTTGGTGCGGATTTTAATCTCACACTGATACCAGTACTGGACAGAAGTGACCAGGGTAAGGAGACTCATAACAGAGCGGTACAGGCTGCACATAGATTGTGCTCGGAATACCAACTGGTTGATATCTGGCACCTCGCCCACCCCAAGGAACAAAATTACACCTTTCAATCCAGGATGCACGGCTTCTTCAGCAGACTAGATTTCTGGTTGATCTCACAGAATCTTACCAGAATCCTCCCCATGGTCATCTCAGACCACGCCCCGGTCAAACTGCTCATAGCCTGGGGAGATCCTACTCCCCGATCCCCCACTTGGCGGCTTGACCTTCTCCTTATGCAGGATCCCAAGTTAATGCAATGGGCAGAATCTGACACTAATCTTTTTCTACTAGATAACCCCACATCAGACACTTCAGCTCAAACTACATGGGAAGCATAGAAAGCCACAATGAGGGGGAAAAATCATCGGATATGCCACACACAGGAGGAAGGAAAGAGAAGGAATTAACTAGTCTGGAAGGGGTGCTTGCTTCAGCTGAGCAAGCTCTCAAGGCCAGCTCCCACCTTACCCTCCACTCTTCTCTAGGCAAACAGGTCCTAACACTTCCACTGAGGATCAATGAGCTTCTGTCACGGAAAGCTGATCTGGCCTTGCTGAGAGTACGACACATATTGGGAAGGGGGTACAAAAGTGGGAAAATACTAGCCTACCAGATTAGGAAGCAACAGGTGACTAGATTTATCACCAGGCTAAATGACCCTATATCTGGCAAGATAAAACCTAAGACACAGGAGGTGAATGAGATCATGTCTGCCTTTTATTCACAGCTCTACACCTCCTCTCGTCCAAAAACCAGATCTGACACATGGCAGTTCCTGGACAAATCATCTCTTCCCAAACTGACACCAGCCCAAAAGGAGACCCTGGATGCCCCCTTTCCACCACAGAGATATTTACTGCCTTGTCATCTCTTAAAACAGGGAAGGCACCTGGTGGGGATGGATTCTCTGTGGAATTCCTACAAGCCATGGCAGCTATGATTACCCCCCTTCTATGCCAAGTGTCTGCAGACTCCAAAGACAAAGGCCTGCTACCACTCTCCCTCAGGGAAGCATTAACTGTTCATCCTAAGAAAGGGAAGAATCACACCGAGACAGCCAGTTATCATTCCATTTCCCTAATTAACTCCGCCAGTAAGGTATAAGCTAGAGCTCTTGCCAATACACTAAACCCCTCCTGCCTTCTCTGAGCCATCCCTCTCAAGTCAGTTTAATTCAAGGATGCTATAGCATACACCACATACAAACTCTTCTCAATCTCATTCACTTGGCCAAACAAGTGACCACTCTGGTGCTGCCCTGGCAATAGACTGAGAAGGCATTCGATTCCATCAAATGGGACTACCTGCATACCGTCCTTGAGTTTTTTGGCTTTACACCCCATGTTCTGGCCACCATTAAGGCTCTCTATACCTCCCCACAGGCCCGGGTGTTAACCAACTCCATGATATCCGATCCCTTCCTTCTCCACAGAGACACCAGGCAGGGCTGCCCCCCTTCTCCCTTTCTATTCATCCTGGTGGTCGAACCTCTGGCTTCCGCTATCCGTCAAAACACATATCATAGGGATCCAGCTGGGAGAAACCTATTACTCCACCCTGATGCACTGTTGGTGCCCTTACCGAGGATGCTTGCTCCTCCATCCCTCCCCTTTAATGTCCCTCCTAGAGCAATTCACACATATTTCAGGCCTAAAAGTTAATCAAAGCAAAACTGAAATACTCCCCCTTAATTCAGCTTGCCATCCTTGCAGTATTCTTCAGATGGGCCTTAAGTGGTCCCAGGACATCATCACCTACCCAGGTGTTAAAACAGGGGCGAAAACGGAAAAATGGTGGGATAATAACCTGGGACCCCTGATAGCAGAATGTAAAGGGGCGCTAGACCAATGAACTTGATTGCACCTCACTATGGCAGGTAAAATTAGCGCCTTTAAAATGTCCATGGCACCTACATTTTTCTACTTACTCTCACATATTCCCTAATTCCTCCCCCAATACTGATATTGGAAGCTGGATGGGATGATTGACTCTTACCTGTGGGGTACTAACTGACCGTGCTATAGCCAGAACACACTCCGAGCACACTGGACTCAAGGGGGATGGGGGCTCCCCCTGGATGGAGGGATATAAACTAGCATTACCCTAAAATTATTCCAACCCTGTTCCACTGCCCCCCCCCCATGGCTAGAAATAGAACAAAAACTGGAGCATACCCTATGTTAGCCTCCCTACTATGCCCCCCGACCCCATGTTCTTAAAAACACCCTACCATGGCCCCTTCTAGCCAATATTGGGAAATCCTACATAAGAAAATAGGGGCACGTCTGGCAGATGACTGTACAACATCTATTGTTTTTATGATAAAAGCAATAAACAAAAAGTTAAAAAAAAAAAAAAAAGAAAATAGGGGCACACCCACATCCCCTCTCCCATACTCCCCTTTGGCATAACTCCCATATCCAGATAGGGGGCTGCCATGTTCTCTGGCCAGCTTGGCTCAATAGGGGTATTTACTTTCTCAGCAACCTCCTGATCCCCAATACCATGATAGTAGACACCTTCCAAACCCTGAAAATTCACCGGTCCCTACCTGTATCCGACATCTGGTGATACTTACAAATAAGAGACTCAGTTAAACCCCTTTTAAGTCAGGACACCTCCCTGTTGGGATGCACTTCTCATACCAAAATATGGCTTCTTTTAAAAAAAAAAGGGATTGCAGGGGCTACTTATTCGTCCTTAAGGGACTCCATGCTGAATTCGGCACCCCTCCTAAACAGCAAATGGGAGAATGCTCTACACATTCAGATCTCGGATACCCAGTGGAAATGGTGCTGGAACACTGGCCACACTGCATATAGGGACACCCGGAGCAGACTGATCCAGAATAAAATAATGCATTTTCGGTACAGGACTCCCTCAGTACTCTGCAAGGCCAAGGTACTAGCCTGTGACAACTGCTGGAGATGCCACCAACCTAGAGGGGATTTAGTTCATATTCTGTGGGAGTGCCCTCTTATATCCCCTGTCTGGCTAGGAATTTCATAGGAGGCCAGCAAGATTTTAGGGCATGCTATTGCCCCTTCAGCCCTACTGATGTTTCTGGGAATGAAATCAGAGGTCCCTTACCTCACCGCTTCAAACTGTAGATGGTTAATGTTACTATGCATGCTGGTAAAACGCTTGATTCTAAGCAACTGGAGAAGCTCCACCATACCCTCCATTACAGACATCTTTTCCCCTCTTCAACACTGCATGAACCAGGCAGACGTTCACACGCAGCCCTTGGGCAGGTGGAAAAATGTCATCAATGCTGGGCCCCGTATATGGCATACCTGGACCCTCAGGCTGGCATAGACCGAGAGCACTGGTTACTGACTCTGGATTATACTTCATTACCAACTTAGTAAAGGTTACTGACCCCTCTTAGATAATTAGGTTTGTGTATGCAGCAGTTATTTATACACAAGCACATTCTCCTACTTTATTGCAGGCATGTATATAGTGTCATCAGGACATGTTACTTGTTCTTATACCCTCAGCATTCATGTTTATATGTCTCAAACCTCACTGTAGTTAGGCTCAGTTACTTCGTGGTGACTTTTTTTCATTTCAGACCGGCACCGGGAGGACCACTGGAAAGTACAACTTTCTGAACATCTTAAGCCTTGTCTACCCTTCAGCAGCGGTACCTCCTACTTTGGTCTGGCCCTTGCACTTGGAGTATCTAGGTTGGTGGCCTAAAATCAGAACCATGTAGGATATCTCTTTCTTTTTTCTCTCGTATATGTGTCCAGATTTGTCTAACCAATAGGCAATGGATATGTTCCACCACTTCTGACTTGTGTTGTTCCTTACTTAGCCTGCATACAACTGTATGAGGCACCATGCCATTTATGAATCATGTATGCTGTGACAGTTAATCATATAATGTATTTTTTTTTTATGTTGTAAAACCCAATAAAACATTTAACTGGAAAAAAAAAAAGGCAGATCATACAGGGTCTAACTTTACAAATGGCAGAGGCGGCGAGGTTTCAAAGAAAGGGTAGGATCTATAATTAGCGTTACGTAATATTTTGAACCAATTCCAATGGTAATATACTAGGGAGCAGGTTTTTTTTTTTTTTCAGGCTGTAGTGGTACCAAAATAAACTTTTTTTTTTTTAATCATTTAAGAAACAGAGAAAAGTGATGGACAGAAAAGATTCCATAACTTGGATACGCTGTAGTCTCCATCCTCCGAACAAGTCACCAATTCCCCTTTCTCTACTTCCAGTCTCAGCTTCTTTACATGCGTCCCACTTTTTTTGGCATCTGTCTATTTGTCTTTGCCTCACTGTCATAATTTTCCCACTTGAGTAACACAGTACGGAGTGAGCAGTTTTCTCCAGTTTCTTTTCAAAGAATTTAGAAACAGACTTTGACGGCAGATAAGGACCACTTGGCCCACCCAGTCTGCCCATTTCCCTACCTACTGGATAAGCTGCAGATTCTAGTTAAACAGCCTACTTCCTGCAACCCCCCACTATAATTGCCTTATGTCTGTCCCATGCATGTCTGAATTCCCCCACTGTTTTAGACCCCACAACCTCTCCAGGAAGGCGGTTCCATGCCCACCACTCTCTCCGTGAAAAATAATTTCTCACATTACCTCTGAGCCGTCCCCTCTAACTTTAAATTGTGCCCCTTGTTCTTACATTCTTTTTTCTGAAAGATGCTACCCTCCTGGACTTTGTTGATTCCTTGAGGTACCAAAAGTTTCTATCATGTCCCCTGTCCCTCCTTTCATCAAGGGTACACATATTAAGCTCTCTCAGTCTCTCTTCATATGGTTTCTGATGTAGACCCTGCACCATTTTAGTTGCCCTCCTCTGGACTGCTTCCATTCTGTCTATGTCCTTGCGCAGATGAGGTCTCCAAAACTGCACGCAGTACTCCAGATGGGGTCTCACTAACTGTCTGTATAGAGGGATAACCACTTCCCTTTTTCTACTTGTGATGCCCCTCCCTATGCATCCCAGTATCCCCCTGGCTCTCCTTACTGACTTCTCACATTGCATACCCACCTTTAGGTCATCTGATATGACTACACCCAGATCCCTTTCCATTATTGTTGCCATTAGTACCTCCACTGCTATTGTGTACTCTTCTTCTGGATTTTTATTTCCCAGGTGCAATACTTTGCACTTCTTTGCACTGAATCTAAGTTGCCATATGTCTGACCATTCCTCCAATCTTGCCAAGTCCCTTCTCATCCTTTCTACACCCCCTTGTGCATCAACTCTGTTACAGATCTTTGTGTCATCTGCAAAGAGGCATACCTTTCCTTCCAGACCCTCTGCAATGTCACCTATAAAGACGTTAAAGAGGACTGGACCCAGTACTGAGCCCTGAGGTACTCCACTAGTAACCCCCTTTCTTCAGAATGTGTTCCATTCACTATTACCTTCTGTGTCCTGTTGTGCAGCCAGTTTGCTACCAGGCTACCACCCTGGGACCCACTCCCAGAGCTAACTTGATTATTAATCTTTTGTGCGGGACTGTGTCAAATGCCTTGCTAAAGTCTAGGTAGGCCATATCCACAGCCCCTCCCTGGTCTATTACTTTGGTCACCCAGTCAAAGAAATCAATTAGATTTGTCCGACATGACCTTCCTGCTGTGACTCCATACTGCTTTGGGTCCTGTGCCCCGCTGGCCTCTAGGTACTCAACAATTCTTTCTTTCAGAAGTGATTCCATCATTTTCCCCACCACTGAGGTCAAACTAACAGGTCTGTAGTTTCCTGCTTCTGCCTTGCTCCCACTTTTGTGAAGGGGAATCACATCTGCCCTCCTCCAGTCCTCAGGTACCACCCCATCTTCCCATGATTTGCTAAAAAGTGTGGTTAGTGGTGTCACTAGGTCCTCCCTTAGCTCTTTTAGGATTCTAGGGTGAATCCAGTCAGGCCCCATTGCTTTGTCCACCTTGAGTTTTAGGAGTTCTTTCAGGACTCTCTTCTGTAAATGGACTGGCGTCAACCCCACTATCCAGAGTGCTTCTACTGGTTGGTTTAGGTAACTCCTCCTCTTCTTCTTTTGTGAATACTGAGCAAAAGTATTCATTCAGTATCTCTGCCTTTTCACTGTCTCCCTCTGTCCACCTCCCCTTTCCTTTATTAATCTTCACTATCCCTCCCTTAACCTTTCTATACTCCCTAATGTACCTATAAAAGGTTTTATCCCCCTTAGCCAACTCAGTTATCTTTTCCTTGGTTTGGGCCTTTGCTTTTCTGACTGCCTTCCCCACTTCTTTCTGCTTTAATTGATACAGTTCCCTGTCGTGCTCCGTCTGTGATTCCTTATACTTTTTGAATGCAGCCATTTTCTCCTTAACCTTCCCTGACACCTCTTTTGAGAACCATAGTGGTTTTTTATTCCGCTTTGTTTTCTTTGTTTCACACAAAGGCTTGTTGCCTCCATGATGGCAGTTTTGATTTTCTCCATTGTTCTTCCACCCTCCTTTCTGGCCATTTGCTAATGCATTCCTCAGGTATTCACCCATTATGCCAAAGTCAGCCCTTCTAAAGTCCAGTATCCTTGTCTTTGTATGGCTTGTCTCCATGGTTGTGTTTATTGAAGCACACTGTGCAGTGGTCGCTTGTTCCCAGATGTCTACTGACTTCTAAATTTGTGATCCTCTATCCATTTGAGAGTACCAGGTCTAATATTGCTCCCTCCCGAGTGGGTTCCACCACTAGCTGTCTAAGGCATGCCCCCTGTAGGGCATAGAGAATGTCCCTGCTCTTGGATGTGGCTGCAGTCCATGTCGCCCAGTTAACATCTGGCATATTCAGGTCCCCCATCAACAGTATCTCCCCTTTTTCAGCCATTTTGAGAATGCCCTCTATCATTTTCTTGTCCATTTCCTCTCCTTGAGACGGGGGTCTGTATACAACCCCTGTGTGGATTGTGATGCCATTCCCTGTCTCCAAGGTAACCCAGAGTTCCTCTTGTCCTCCCCCTTTACTTTTTAGTTCTGTAGCTTTGATCCCTTCCCTTATGTAGAGAGCTACTCCACCTCCTCTTTTACCCTCCCTGTCCCTTCTGTAGATTGTGTACCCAGGTATGTTGACATCCCAGTCATGGTTCTCCATGTACCATGTTTCTGTGACTGCCACAATATCCAAATGTTCCTCTTCCATCAGGGCTACTAGCTCTGGAAGCTTGTTTCCCAGACTATGGGCACTGGTACTCATTGCCCTCCATTTAATGTTGGCTTTATCCTTTTTTACCTTATCCCTGCTCTTATTGCCCTTGTCCATTTTTCCATTTACTCCTGTCCTGCCCTCTGTCAAGCTCTGTACCTCAGTGTTTACCCTACTACCTGCCAAGTTTTTTGGGGGGGGGGGAGCCTTGAACTTTCCTGTTTCCTATCAGCACCTCCCCCTTGGCTAGTTTAAAAGTTTGCCAAGGAAGCCTTTAAACCTGTCACCTAGAAGCGTGTTTCCCTTCCTGGACAGATGCAGACCATCATGCCAGTATAGACCTTCACCTCTCCAGGTGGACCCCCAGTCCCCAATGAAGCCAAAGCCCTGTGCTCTGTACCAGTTTTGCAACTATTCATTAAACTGCATGGTGTGCAGTACCCTAGCCTCACCCCTGCCATAGACTGGCAGCACCTCTGAGAAGGTTACCAGGCTTGCTACCTGTCTGAGGCCCCTCCCCAACTCCACAAATTCATCCTGCACTGCAGTGATCTCATGCCTAGCTAGGTCATTTGTCCCGAGGTGGACAATGATATCTAGTTTTCTCTCCTGTGATGCTGCTTCTGCAATCCTGAGGATTTGCTTCCTGTCCCTCCAAGCCATGGCACCAGGCAGGCACCTCATTTCCCTCTCCTCACCCTTCCCCAGGTCTACACCCCTAACAATTGAGTCCCCTATCAGAAGCTGTTTCTTTCCCCTGTGGTGTCCCTTGCCAGTCTTTGTGGGTCCTCATGTGTGTCCCACATTCTTCTTGGTCTCCAATGAGGGTGTCATCATAGAGGAACCTTGATTTGCCAGACTGACATATGATTTCTGTAGAGGTGCAACTCGGGGGCTACGCCTCTGTTCCACCACCCTCACCCTCCCAGAACCTACTGTGGTCCATCTGCTCTTCACACATGGCAACCTCTGAGGCAGTGGTTGTGGAACTGGTGCTCTTTGGGTGGGGGAGGCCCCCTTAGTCCTTGCCAGTTCAGCCTAAATTTGTGCCTGTAATCGAGACTGGCCATCATTTGTTCAAACCTCAGACTGAATGACAGGTCTGGGTACCCTAACTCTACTTATGTAGGCCATTCCTGGTCTAGTCAATGTTTTAATATTTTCTTGGCCAAGGCAGAAAATTGCCATGTGGTACCTACATTCCTTTACAGCAGTGCTGGGCAACCAGCGACCAGAGGGCCAGATGCAGCCCCCCCAGTGGTCAACCTGTGGCCCCCTCATTCATCAAAAAATACACCAGGAGGCTCTCTGTGCAAAGCTAGACAAGGGAGATAGGCTGAAGGCTGTGATGGGCATGTTCTGTATCGCTCGTTTTTAATTCAAATGTATACATGGGGCCCTTGCGGGTGTTTGAGGGCCGCACCTGAGGTCCTCTGCAGCATACCTCTAAAGCAGTGTTGGGCAACCTAAGATCATCAGAGATCACCAAGAACACATGTCAGGGCTAAAGTACTCTTCTAAGCCTAGCAGAGGATACGCTTTCATCCTAATGGTATCCCATAGGCTTCGGGCTTTATCGTAGTACCACAAGATGTGAAGCAGGGATCCCACTATCTCCACACCTACTGCACAGATCCATTGGTAACCTGACCATCCTATTTAACTTCACTGATATAGAATAAAGATTATAATATTAAATTGCATCAGTCTTATTAACATACTAAAATGCCAGCAGAATAGGCCTAACTGTCTCTCGAGTCTGCTCGATTTTCAGCACCCACATTAAGGGCCGATTTTGGTGTCCCCCCCTCCCCCCTTGGGTTATACTGTCCCCAGTCCCAGATGTTCCACCTGTATTGTGCCTGGTCAGATTTACCCTCCCCCTGTACCTGTCCCATCCCCTCTTAAACCCGCCCACAGTCTCCATCTCTACCAGCTCCCTGGGCAATGCATTCCATGGCTCCACCACCCTTTCAGTGAAATAACATTTCCTCCTCTCCCCTCCGAGCCTGTCCCCTTCCAGCTTACACCCGTGACCTCTTGTTGCCCCACCCTCCTTCCTTTGGAGCACCATGACTGGGCCTCCTTTATTGATCCCTTTCATGTACTTAAAGACCTCTATCATGCCCCCCCGTCCCTCCTCTCATCCAGGGTGTACATGTCGAGCTCCCCGAGCCTCTCCTCACAGGCCCTCTCCCCCAGGCCCCAGATCATTTTGGTTACCCTCCTCTGGACTCTCTTTAGGAGTGTAATGTCCCTCTTTAATGTGGTCTCCAAAATTGTACACAATACTCTAGGTGTGGCCTAACCAAGCAGTTGTACAGTGGAAGGATCACTTCCACCTTTCTGGAGGTAATCCCACTGGTGATGCATCCCAGCATCCTATCTGCCCTTGCCGCTGCCCTCCTACAGGTCTCCAAGTTGTTCATTTAGACATCTACCACTACCCCCAGGTCCCTCTCACCCTCCGTGACTTGAATCATGTCTCCTCCCAGGGTATACCCCTGGCCTGGATTTCTGACTCCCAGGTGCAGAACCTTGCACTTGTCATTTTTCTTGTGAGGATAAACATTGCTCCATAAGCGTTCCAGTTAGTTGACCTACCAGGGAATTCTCTCTGCCAGTAGGGAGAACTGCCATCTGACTTCATTGGAGCATGGGAGAAGATGATGGCATAAAACAAGGCGATAGAATGTTGCTGTGTGGCTGCCTGAGGTAAAGAGAGTAGAAGGTCACTGTCTTGAGACTGTCATGGCAGGGAGGCCATATACCTAGCAACTCCATGAATAATTTGAAGGAATTTAAAAATATTTATCTGTAGCGCGAGTCTGCGCTTTAAAGTGTTAAAGGGAATGGGTCTCCCCTGTACAGTTAAATATGCAATATTAGGTATGTGAAATCTAGGCCAAAATGCAGGCTTGACTGGGGGCCCCACCGATTTTAAAACTGGAGTTGCAGAACAAAGGCTGCTTGAGGTTCTTGGTGCAATAGATATTTAGAAATTTAAAGAGCTGGTGATGTACATAGACAAAGGTACTAGAGTTGTGTTTTTAAGGGGCTTAGGGGTGTTTCTAGGGGACACATACACAAAAGAGCATTTAAGTCAATGCCCGCTTGGCTGGACAGATGCTGTTCAATCGTGAGCCACTGTGGCTGATAGCCTGACTCCAGAGCAGCTGAGTCAGTCAGTTTCTGTTTAAGGTATCTGCTGGCATGCCAGCAAAATATATGGTAAAGTGCGGTAACCAGAGGCCACCTTGCTGCTTGGGTTATGCCAGTTCGGCATAAGACCTATAATGCCCTTTGTTGGCCCAAACAAAACTGGAAATGGTTGCATGAATGAAGCGAGTCAAACCATTTTATGGGTAGGTAATTATTCATTCATTTATTTTCTTATTTTCAAAAGTTTCACCAGGAAAGACATACCGAGTTAAAAATAGCTCATTTCCAGATGCATCCTTGGGAAGGGGGAAACAGAGATATTGGTACAGAATAGAATAATTGATTATACAATAAAACAAACATCATATAGAGATACAGTTAGACAATGCAAGTTATGTACATTAGGAGTGTGAGTGGTCTAGGCAAAAATAATGCACAGGAAATACATATCAAATAACAAGTAACATTGTCCCATGGATAAGATAAGTGGATCTAAAAGCCAAGGCAAGCTATTCATCTTTATAATGTTAATTCACTCAGAAAGTCAGAGGAAGGATTCGCTAGCGTTCAAGGTCCTGTTTTATTTTAAGGAAAAGCTCATCTAGGTCCCCACAGAGGCTTTGTTCCTATGCAGATTGATGCCTAGATATTTACGCTCTTTGGGAGTCCAGGAAAGACCCAGGTGAACAATTTTCTGCCTAGACGCTGCTGCTGCATTTAACTTGGCAAGCAGCCAAACTCCGCAAGAACTGTTTGGATAGAATTAACGGGGTGGGTGACGTGAAGCAGGATATTTGTTATACCAAGGTGATATATGAGATGTGACCACAGGTGATCCCTTGTATAGAAGGATAGGAGTTTAATTTACATATTAGGGGCTCTAAATATAAATTAGATAGGAGAGGCAGAAGAGGGTACCCCTGCCTCATGCTGTTGGTCAAGAAAATTGGATCAGAGATGGCCCAGTGGCACTAAGGGTTGGCTGGAGCGCCATACGCCAGCAGCTGATTTGGGTTAAGAACTACCTCTGGTCGGAGTGTCGGCACGGAGGGGGAATGGAAGCAGGATTGAGCAACCTAACAGCATCTCTCCTGGTAGGATAGTGGCCCCCCCCCCCCGGTAGTTCCGCTGTCACTGGGTGGAGGTCTGGTAGCAGCGCAGGCAGGAGGGGGTGGCAAGTCAGGATGGCACCTCGTAATGCGGTGTGGTGTGTGTGCCCGGGGCAGGGGGTGGACAAAAATCTGGAGGAAAAAAAAAAAAAGAAAATTGGGTCAGAGACACCCCCATTACAATAAAACCTTTGCCTGCAGGTTGGTGTAGAAAACTTTTATCCATTGCACAGACTCCTCTGGAAAGCCAAATCTGGCCAATATCGCAAACAAGAGCCATGAGACTCAGTCAAAGGCCTTCTCTACATTGAGGGGCACCAGGGCCACAGGATATCAGTCTCCCTCGATGCAGACAGGATATGGTTGAGCTTTCTCATGTGATCTGCACACACTATACCTGGCAAAGCCAACTTGTTCCGGGTCAACGAGATAATCTCACACTTTATTAATACATGTCGCTAGTAATTTAGCAAGTATTTTCATGTCCTGATTTATAAGTGATATGGGTCGGTAGCTACTTACTTGCTCCAGATCTTTTCCAGGTTTAAATATTAGGGTGATCACAGCATTAGTCAGAGATGCATCATTGAGGCCATCAACATGCATGTAAGAGAAAGTATGGGCTAAAATTGGGGTTAATTCAGGTTGGAGGGCTTTGCAGAAATTGGCTGAGAAGCCGTCCAGCCCTGGTGCTTTATCTAGAGATAAATTCTTGATATCCCTTTGGATCTCAGTATTAGTAATGGGTGCCGCCAGCCACTCCTGATGTTCTGGGGTTAAATTGGGCTGGTTGGTACGGCCCGGTGGTGCAGAGGGCTGAAGCACTATGTCTCAGCTCACATCATACCAGCGACCCTGGTTCAGGAATGACCTCAGGCGCGGAGCCAGCATGGGGGAGCAGCCTAATGGCAGCTCTTTTCCTGAAAGTCGCGCCCCCGTAGTTCACTGCCACTGGGTGGAAGTCCGATGATAGCGTAGGCGGAAGGGGGAGGCAAGCAGTGGGAGGGTGCCCTGGAATGCGGCATGCGTGTGAGCATCTGAGAAGCAGCAGGGAGAAAAGCAGGGGGAAAAAAAAATTGGGGCCCTACAAAAATTACAGGAAAAAAGATATAAAGTGGGCAGGTTGAGGATATTCCAGTACCCTAAATTCCTGATATAGCTGATATCTCTACTTGTCCTGTACCATGCTTTTTTTTTTTTTGTAAAAACTGACTGCACCTGCCACAGTATTTTATTTGCACTACTAATTATGATGCAACTTTTTAAAATCATAACCAGGGTTGATTGATGTTGTCCTCAAATCTATGCATACTGGTACTGTACAGTTCTGTAATTTGTTTTAAACATAACCATGACCGACAATGCTGCTCTCAAATTTATGTAACTGGTACTATATTGCACCCTGTAATTATCTGACCTATGTCTTACTATTGTATTCTCTGAGGTGGAGCCTTTGTAAAGGAATCACTGACTCAAAGGTTTTAATTCCGATATGATTCAATAAATAAATATACACCTTCTCTTGCTGTTTTAGTCTGTAACTATCCCAGGTTGTGCCTGAAAATAGCTGTATGTGTATATTATATTATTATTATATATATATATATATATATATATATATATATATATATACACATACACACACACACACACACACACACACACACACACACACACACATCTATTACATACACATACATATTATTATACTGGCGCAATCGCACCAGTATAGTTACGGTTGAGCAGTTACTTCTATGTTAAACTGGACATTTTGCACTTTAACTTCACAACCGTTCAAGCACTTCGCATAAAATTTAGTATGCGCCATCAGGGACCACAGATCGCTTGATGTGGCAAATTTAATTCCAGTCACATGTGTGGGTGCGGAGATATGGGGGGAGGCGCAAAAATATGAAATTGACCATTTTTCTTAAAATTTTTTGTCACACCACTGCGCGAAAACAGTGTGGAATTTTGGTCTGAAATTTTAAGAGTATATAGGTCTTGCGTCACAGTGGTGCCTTTTGAAAGTTTGGTGAAAAATATTAATCCGTTCAAAAGTTATTAAATTTCAAAGTTTCCCATTATTTCCAATGGGACCAGATGTCCCACTCGACAAAGGATTCTTTGTCGCAAATGCAGAATCCTTTGCCACAAATGTGGAATCCTTCGTTGTGCTGCTGCCATCTTGTTTCCAGTTAGCAGCAGCAAAAAACAAACTCAAAAAATACCTGGATTTGGAATGCGGCAACAGTGGTCTTTACCTAATCAGGGCCCGCAGACCTCGATTCTGGGGTCAGTTTTTTCATCCTTTGCTGCAAATTGGGATAAAGGAAGCACAAAAAAGGATCCTTTTTTTGCAATTTGCCAATAAGGATTTTTTAGACAGCATTTTCTGTGTCACTTCACAGTAAACGGTTTGGGATTTTGGCCTTAAATGTTCAGGGTACAAAGGACTTTGCCCAAAGATGTGCCTTTTGCTGGTTTGTAGAGAAAAAAATACTTTGCTGGAGTTCTGTGGGTTTAGATTTTGCTTAGTTTTCCGCAGGATAACATTGTAATATGAGGTTTAGACAGTTGTTTCTGTGTCACTATGCTGTGAAGAACTGTTTTTCAATTCTGCTCTGAAATTTTCAGGGTACAAAGGCCTTTGTGCCACAAATGTGCCTTTTGCTTGTTTCGTGAAAATATATTAATCTGGTGTCTAGTTACAGGTTTCACATTTTGCTGTGTTTTCTGTAGAATAACATTGCAATGTGAGGTGTTTTTTTTACTGCTGCACATTACTGGATGAGAGCGCAGGGCCCTACAGGCAAATAAGGATACCACAACACTATCTCAAGAATTATGGATGGATGGGAGTGAAGGACCCAGAGGGCCCTGGGCTCCCACATGCAAATGAGGTTACGATTATGGACTGATGGTAGTGCAGGGCCCACAGGGAAATAAGGATACAATTACAATCTCAAAAACTACGAATAGATAACAGCACTGGGCCCAGAGGTCCCTGCGCTCCCATAAACAAATAAGGCTACGATTAAGCTATCTCAAAGAGTAAGGAAATTCTTGTCAAAAAACTTTGTTAATGCACCAATTAGAGTTTCAGTGAAAGAAGTTTGGAAATGTGATGTTATAACACCCCACCCTGCATACAGCAATAGGCAATGGGGTGTGTGGCTTGGGATTGTCAGCCCTAGCGCTCACCCCATTCTCCTATACTGTACTCATCTCAGCTTATTTACTCAAGGAATGGGGTAGGCGTTAGGGATGACAACTCCAAGCCACCCCCCCCCCATGCCTGTTGCTACGTGCAGGATGGGAGTGGGGTGTTAGGGTTGCCCTAAAACACCACATTTCCAAACTTTTGTTGCTGGAACCCTAAATGATGCATTAACAAAGTTTTTTGCCAAGTACACACACACACACACACACACACACACACACACACACACACACTGCTCATTTCAATATTTACAGCTCGATTCTAAATTTTTCCACATCAGAGATTTCGTTGTGTCAGATGTTTACACAAAATGGATGATGGAACAGGATATGGGAGTAGCTCTACACATCCAAACGCTCTGATCTCCTTACTATGTGGCATTTGCATGTTGACAGGTGACCTCACCTGTACTTAGCTAATTCACTGCTCATCTGTTGTATACCGAATGTGCCAGTCATTTTTTTTTTCCTTTTTTACAATCATTGTGTGTTTACCTTTGCTTTGAGTCACACCTACTAATAAAACTAGGAGGAAAAAGATGGCTTTTGTCCTTTACAGAACACCACTAGTATCTTCCAATGCAGCGGCCATTAGTATATCACACGTTGTCAGGGTACAAAATTGGCACCAGCCCACTGGCCAAATACTGGCAGGTTTTGTATCTGGCTAGTAACATTTTCCTTTAATTAGCCCTGCTGGGTAGTAATGCAGAAAGTAATTTCGACTCCTGATCATCCACTTCCATTTAACAGATTGACAACTAATTTGATGTGCATCGATGCATGAAAGCATTATCAACACGACACAGCCATATGAACTTTACTCTAAGCTTTCATTTAATAAAATTAAAAAAAAAAACATTAAGTCCCTAGCAAAAACAGTTCCAAAACTAGTTATTTTGAATAAAATATCTTTAGAATGGGCTACCTTTGGAACTGTGTGTGCTTGGAGCATCCCACTAAGATTTTAGTGGGTTCCTATCTTCTTCATCCCCTGCTGGAAATATACAGGTTACTCACCTGTAACAGGAGTTCTAGGAATGGTATATGTTGTTCATCCACACTGTCTGGCAGGTTCCTTACCGCTTTAAATCTTGCCGGAAGGTCTTCAAGCTGGCTCCTCCACCCACCCGGGTGGTAAAACTCGGCTCCGCCCCATGATGCCAGATCTAGCCGCTGGAAGCCAGGTTAGGCTCGAACCGAGGAGGTCGAGAGTTGTGTGGATGAACACCATACCATTCCTAGAACTCCTGTTACAGGTGAGTAACCTGTATTTCTAGGGACATGGATATGTTGTTCATCCACACTGTCTGGCAGACTCCTAGCAGTTCTCCGGAGGAGGGAGGCAAGGCGAACACCCCCTACTTGGGGAATAAAGACTGGAGAACAGAGGCCCCAAAACCAGCATCCCGGCGTGACTCAAGGTCGATGTGGTAGTGGTGATGAAGGTGTGTGCTGACTTCCAGGTAGCAGCCATGCAGATTTCCTGGATAAGGGCGTCCCTGGAAGCAGCCACCAAGCAGCGGTATGGCGGGTAGAATGAGCTCTTATCCCTCTGGGAGGCTCCATGCCCGCCAACCCATAGCAGAGATCAATGCAGGAGGTGACCCATCTGCCTATCGTCCGCTTGGCTGCAGGTCTGCCAGGTGCGGCTTCAGCGTGGGTGACAAACAGCTGGCGAACCTCTCCCGAACTTCAGCCGTCCGCTCCTTTTTAGTAAGCGCTCTTCAAGGTCAAAGTATGGAGCCTATATTGAAGCCTCAAGGTGTGATTAGGTTAGAACACGGCAGAGTCAACACCTGGTTAAGGTGAAACTCGACACCACCTTCAGAAGGAATTTGGTGGGGACGAGGACAACCTTGTCCCTGTGGAAGACCAGATAAGGAGACTCGATGGAAAGTGCCTGGAGCTCTCCCATCCTTCTGGCTGAGTGATAGCCACCAAGAAGGCAGTCTTCCACGACAGGTGAGAGATGTCACACCTGTGCATCGGTTCAATGGCTTGCCCATGAGCTTAGCCAATACCAGCAGTAGATCCCACGGAGGTGGAGGTTCTCGCACCGGAGGGGATATGTGATCAAGGCCTTTGAAAAAGCGCCCGACCACCTTCTCCTGCGCCGACTGCTTCCCGGCCCGCGCCCGGTAAGCAGAGATGGCTGCCAGGTGCACCTTAAGGGTCATTGACAGATGCCCTAGCTGAGAAAGGGACCACAGGTAGTCCAGAATGCTTGCCAAGGAACAGGAGGAAGGGTCCAGGCCCTTGTCCTGACACCAAATGGAGAATCTCTTCCATTTGAAGGCGTAGCATTTCCTGGTCGACTCCTTACGGGATGCCTCAATGACGTTGAGGACCTCGTCGGAAAGACCCAAGGCCTGGAACTCTAGCCGCTCAGGAACCAGGCCGTCCAGGTGCAGGGCTTGAAGGTCCGGATAGAATACCTTCCCTGACTGACTGAGATCAGGTCCGGGCAGGCTGGAAGCCGCCTCGGGAGTCTGGAGCGGAGACTGAGGAGATCTGGATACCAGAACTGACTGGGCCGGTCTGGGGCTACCAGAATCACCTGCGCCTTGTCCCTCCTCGCCTTGAGAAGCACCTTGTGGATCAAGGGAAATGGGGGAAAGGCATAGAAGAGGCCCGGGGTCCACAGCCTCGAGAAGGCATCCCCCTGCAGCGAGCCCTGGAGGCAAACAGGTCCGCCTGAGACGTGCCCCAGTGGGAGAAGAGATCTTGTACTACCTCCGGCAGGAGAGACCACTCGTGAGACGCAGCCCCTATCCGGCTTAGGACATCGGCTGGGTGTTGGAGGCTCCTGCCACATGAATGGCGAGGAGATCCGCCTCCAGGCTGCGCACGAGAGACCAAATGCGGAGAGCTTCCCTGCATAGAGGCATGGCGCGCGTCCCGCCCTGGCGGTTTAGGTAGTACAAGGCCGTGGTATTGTCCGTCTGGACCTGAAACACTTGACCCCGTAGAAACGGAGCGAAGGCGGTGAGGGCTAGATGAACCGCTTGAAGCTCCAGCAGGTTGATGTGGCATCGGGACTCCCGAGGGGACCAGAGGCCGTGCGCTCTGTGCTCCCCCAGATGGGCACCCCAACCCATCAGAGAGGCATCGGTCGAAAGAGAAACCGTCGGCTCGGGGCGGACAAACGAGATGCCCTCCTGCAGATGTGCCAGAACGGTCCACCACTGGAGAGCGTTCCACATCCCCTGGGTCACTGTCACTAGCTGATCCAACGGATCGAAGTGCTGTGACCACTGGCTGGCCAGCCCACATTGAAGGGGACGCAAGTACCAGTGGGCCCAATGGACCACGCTGGTGCAGGCCGCCATGAGGCCCAGGAGGCGCAGGAAGTCCCGGGCAGGGCGCGAATGCCCAACCTGAAATGACTGGGCAAAGGAGGAAAGAACCTCGGCCCTGTCCGCCGGGAGCCATGCTCTGGCTCGAAGAGAGTCGAGCTCTGCCCTGATGAAATGTATCACCTGCTTTGGCACGAGTTCAAACTTGGCCTCGTTGATGAGGAGGCCAATCTGACAGCAAACCTGGAGGGCCAGATCTCTGGACCGCTCCACCTCCGCTCTGGAGGGGGCTGCAATCAGCCAGTCGTCCAGGTAGAGGTACACCCGGACCCTTCGGCGCCGCAGGAATGCTGTCACCACTGCCATGCATTTGGTGAAGACCCTGGGAGCTAGGGAGAGGCCGAAGGGCATGGCCCGGAACTCGTAAAGGGATCCCTCCGCTCTGAAGCAGAGGAATCTCTGATGAGACAGATGGATTGGGACGTGAAAGAACGCGTCCTGGAGATCCAGGGAACAGAACCACATGCCTCGTTCCAAGGATGGGATTATCTGAGCCAGAATGACCATCCTGAAGGTTCGAGACCTTAGGAACCTGTTCAGGTCATGTAGGTCGAGAATGGGGCGCCAGCCCCCATCCGTTTTGGGACCAGGAAATACCTGGACACAAACCCCGGGTCTGGAGGAGGATCCGCCACCTTCCTGATCACCTCTTTTTCGAGGAGCAGGGCAATATCGGCTCGGCGGGCCAACAGTGAGGCTGCGGACCCCGTGGCCCCCCGAGGGGAGACGGCTCAAAAGGGTGGGGTCTGCTCGAACTCCAGAGGCAGGCCCTTTCCTACCACCTCCAACACCCAGTGGAACGTGGTGATAGCGGACCAGGCGGAAAGGAAGTGGCGGAGCCGTCCCCCCACGGGGGGAAACCCAGGGGAGAGTGAAGAGGCTGGGGGGCGACACCCCTCAGCCCGTCACTGGGCAGGCTTGGAGGAGGGACCGACCGAGGGACCTCCTGGGCCTTTACCTCCTTGCTTCCTGTTGGTGGAAGCCGCGGGCTTGGGTTTGGGATGCCAGGTGCGAGCCTGCTGGCCCTGGTGCTGTTGGGTCGGACGTGCCGCAGGCGCAGAAGGACGAAAGGGCTTGTGCTGCTGCTGTCGGCGGCCTTTGTTCTTCTGGGCAGAGGTGACAGAGTCCAGAGTGGCACTGGACTTTTCGATCCGCTGGAGGTGGCCTTCCACTCCAGGGCGAAGAGTCGGTCCCCAGAAGGGACATCCGCCAACTTGTGCTGGGTATCCGCCCGTGAAGGTGGATATCCTCAGCCATGCTCTGCGCGCATGGCCACCGTGGCGTAACCGATCTGGCACAGGAGTCCCCTATGTCCAGAGCTGTTTGGAGCTGCTGTTACGCCACCGCCCTACCTGGTCCCGAACCTGCGGACCGTGGTCTGCAGGTCGGCCGGAGATGAGGATCACTCATCCAGGAGCCCATGAGGCGTGGAGAAATGTGCCATCAACACAGCCCAGCTGGCTGGCGAGCCAAGGGAGGACGCAGGCGTAACCCTTGCGCCCGGCGAGTCCAGCTTTTGACTCCTTGTCGGGGCTTGTCCACGTCCTCAGCGTTCCCGAACGCGGAAAACGCTGTTGGTGACCAACCCCTCAGCAGAGGGGTGCCCAACACCGGGCAAGAGCGGTAGGGACGCATACTGGGCCATCCTGGCGAGCGCAGGACAGGAAGCAGGCGCTGCCAGCTCAAGGCTGGGCCGACAATGGCCTCAGCCACCGGAAAGGCTTCCGTGGGTGAATCCCCTCGGTCCAGTATCTCCATTAGGGGATACTTGGCCCTTTGGATATGGCTCGAGCTGCATCCGGTGGACTACGAGATGAGCTGAAGCAGACCCATGAAGGACGATGGGCTTTCGTCCAGTGACTGGCCCCCCGGAGTACTCCAGGTCAACCAGCCTGGAGAACAGGGAGGAGTCGTCGTCTGACTCCGAGGAGTCCGAGAAGAGCTGCCTAGGGTCTGAGCCACCCTCCACCTGCCGAGGACGGTCGGGAGTGAGGGTGACCGACAACCTGTGGGGCAGGCCTTGACCCGACAGAGTCCTTGGTCGGCGATTTCGGTTGTGGAGGCGGAGGTTCGACCACAATCGGTTGGGCAGCAGGTTTCAGCCGAACAACCGGCCCAGGCTTGGGCATCTCGACTGCAGCGAGAGGCTGTTTCGGCCGTTCGGGTGACAGCCACTTGATGGCCGGGGAAGGCGTCGGTGTCGACTTGCTCCCGGACAAAAGTAACTGCTGCCACATCAGCTCCTCGTAGCGTTGATGCAATCTGCACCGAAGCCTTTCCTCATCCGAGAAGGAAGACGAGGACGAGCGGCGTTGCCGCTTACCTTGGTGCCGAGACCAAGACCGCCGATGTCGGCGGGATTGGCTGGACCGAGAAGAGGTCCGACACCGAGACAGAGATCCTCTGTGTGTCAGAGGACGGGCCTGGGAGGGAGCGGTGGACACCTGCTCTTCCCTCGGCTCGGACACCTTAACCGGGGACTGCTGCACCGAGGGCGCAGGCAAATCCTCGGTTTCCACCGGGGGAACCAGCAAAGAAGGGTGGTCGGCTTTACCAGTCGACAATCTGTCTGATGGGTCGAGAAAAATCTCGACCGCGTCGAAGGGTGTCTCAGCCGGCTGACCTGACGGGGACGCCGTGAAGCCAGCGGCCTTAGCCGCAACCTCGACAGAAGTAGACGGTCGGCTGTCGGGGAAGGGGACCTCTCCCGCTCCCAAGAACACAGACGATGGGACTTACCCTTGGAATCCTTCTTTTTGGACTGAGAGGAATGTCTCGATGGCCCCTCTCCCTTTGTGGAAAGGGAATGGCAAAGCTCCTTGAACGAAGCAGAATACGAGGTACCCAGAGAGAGCAGGATAAATGCCGCGACCGAGGAGGAGGAAGATGCGGCCTGGGCCGCCTCCTCCTCGAGGGCAATCATCTCTTTCGAGCAGCCAACGCCCAGCAGTAACGCCCAGCAGGCCTCTTTCGACTTTACGGCGGATGGCGCTTCTCCGGGGCACCCAAGCTTCAACCGAACGTAGCAGTCCTCCAAGACATTGGCCGAGCGAACAGCATGACTCGCAGGCCTGCGGTCGTGTTCCAGGCCGAGGCAGTAGGCACATGGAGTGCGGATCCGTCCTGGACATTTTCTGCCCACAAGGGCACCACGAAAACGGGAGTCGATTTGTCCATTGCAGCCACGAGGAAAAGGAAGACCAAGTCTTGAAAATTTTAAAATGAGTTTCGGACGAACCGAAGAGTTAGGATCCAGTCTATCACGCAGAGCGTTAAGGAAGATCTGGCGTCATGGGGCGGAGCTGAGAGTTTTACCACCTGGGTGGGTGGGAGGAGCCAGCTTGAAGACCTTCCAGCAAGATTTAAAGCGGCAAGAAACCTGCCAGACAGTGTGGATGAACAACATATCCATGTCCCCAGAACTGCCTTTTCTGTCTGTCTCATCTCTGGAACATCCTCCTCCCTTTCCTGGCCATCTCTCACCTTCTCTCCTGCAGCTAATGTAATTCCTCCCCCTTCCACTCTGATCTCCCTTTTCATGGTTTTAGCCGTTCCTGCCATTTAGGGGTTTTGATACCGACACTTTTTCAGTATGTACATTATTGTCATCTTTTATTGGCCCTTAAGTAACAGATCCAAAAATGAGCAAAAGTACACCCTGTGAGTAACTAACACAGTTACTCACAAGATGCAACTTTGCCCATTCGTGGATCACTGTACAAATTTGGTCTCTCTTACACGTGTACATTTTGTATGCTGTATGGCATGGTCTTTGCCTGTGCCTTGCTTGGTAACCCCCTACCCGGGACTTGCCAAAAAAATAAAAAGCTACAGCTCAGTGTGCCTTACCCGATTATACATTTTTAAATAAATAGATGAATCAAATAATGAGCTTTAAAGCACTTCAGTAATTAATTCTCAAGTGGGTCCAACACTAACTGTGACTCTAAATTCTACAGCAGACAATCTCCTTAATTTAGCCAAAGACAATACATACTAACATATTAAAAGCCAGCAGAATAGGCCTCATGATCTCATGTCTGCTCAGTAGCCAGCCCCCTAGTGGGAGCTCGCTTCACCACCACCCCCAGTCCCAGAGATGGTCTTCCCCGGCTTCAGTCTCCCCCTGTACCTGTCCCAGCCCTTCTTGAATCCCTCCACTGTGCTCTCTTCCACCAGACTCCTGGGCAATGTGTTCCATGGCTCCACCACCCTCTCAGTGAAATAGTGCCTCCTCCGCTCCCCCCCGTAATTCCCCACCTCCAGCTTCCACTTGTGCCCCCTGATTGTTCCACCCTTCTTATGCCTGAATACTTCCTTGGCTCTGCCCTTATTTATCCCCTTTACATACTTAAAGACCTCTATCCTGTCCCTCCTCTTTTCCAATGCGTACAGCTGGGTTCCTCCAGTCTCTCCTCATATGGCCTACCCCCCATGCCCTGAATCATCCTGGCTGCCCTCCTCTGGACCTTCTCCAGCAGTGCTATGTCTTTCTTAAGGTGTGGTCTCCACAACTGCACACAATACTCAAGATGCGGCCTGACCAGGGCATTATACAGAGGGAGGATCACTTCCCTCTTCCTGGAGGTAATCCCCCCCTTGCTATGCAGCCCAGTATCCTGTTTGCTTTTGCTGCGGCTCTTCAACAATTCTCAGTGTAATTCATTTTGATGTCCACCACCAGCCCAAGGTCCCTCTCGCCCAATGACATCTGCAGCGTGCCCCCCCCCTCCGGGTGTATGAATGGCCCAGGTTTGTGACCCCCAGATGCAGCACCTTACATTTCCCTGCATTGAACTTCAGTTCCCACTTCCTTGACCACCCCTCCAGGGTATCCTGATCCCCCGGAGGGCCTCTCTCCCATTCCCCCCATCCCCCTGTGTTCCCAGTTTTGAGTCATCCACAAAGAGACTCAGCCTACTCCTAACACCCCTCCCTATGTTCGAGACACAGGCATTGAACAGGAGTGGCCCCAGTACCGAACCTTGGGGGACCCACACTGATGACTCTTCTGGGGTTGGAGACTATTCCACCAACCACCACTCTCTGTAGTCACCCCGTAAGCCAATTCTCCACCCACCTGAGCAACTGCCCCCACCCCACCCCAGCTTTGTTAGCAGGCCATTGTGGGGTACTGAATCAAACACCTTGCTGAAGTCCAGATAGATGACACTCACCGGCCTATGTCGGTCCAGGGAACTTGTCACCCAGTCATAAAACTCCACAAGGTCGGTCTGGCACGCTCTCCCCGGAACAAAACCATACTGCCCGTCATCCAGGTGCCCTAACCTTTCCAGCTGCCCCCAAGCCTCTCCTTGATAATGCCCTCCATCACCTTGCCTACCACAGACATTAGGCTAACAGGCCTGTAATTCTCCATCTCCTCTCTAGACCCCCCTTGTGGATAGGCACCACATGAGCCATCCTCCAATACTTTTACATCATCATTTTAGTTCTCTATTTCTACCCCAGCCTATTATGAAGTTTTTTCTTTTAAGCAAATACAGTGCCTGGATTCATTTTTATGTTCCATGGCATTCTATTTACCTGTGTTTTTTTTCCTCAGGCAGAAAGCTGTGCAGAGACTACAACAAACATGTTTTCCATAGAATGTAGCATCTCTGAAAACTCAGGGCAGACAGCAGTGATAAAAAAACAAAAAACTTGGTGTCAGATGTCAAACTTTTTTTTTTTTTTTTTTTTTTTTTTAAAACAAATATAGAAACATAGAAGTTGACGGCAGATGAGGACCGCAAGGCCCATCCAGTCTGCCAATTTCTTTTTCTACCTTATGAATGTGCCATCGGCCTTTGCTCTGTCAGTGACCTATCTATTCATACTCATCTGTATTGCTCCCTCATGCCTATCCCAAGCCTGTTTGAAGCCCTGCACTGTATTCATATCCACCACTTCCTGAGGTAGGCCATTCCATGCATCCACCACCCTTTCTGTAGGAAAGAACCTCCTCACATTACCCCTTAATCAGTCTCCCTCTAATCTCATGCTGTGTCCTCTTGTCCCGCTATTTTTCTTATATTGAAACATTAGACTGTTTCACCTTGTTAATGCTCTTAAGGTGTTTGAATGTTTCGATCATATCACCCCTCTCCCGCCTTTGTTCAATACCCTCACACAACATTTTATATTTTCAAGTGATCTTAAGTCCAGCACAAGAGTTCATTTCCCGTGTGTACAGAAACGCCACACCCACACACTCTCCCTTCCGCGGCTTGTCACCATTCACTTTCTGTTTTGTTAATACATGCAGCTATTTACTCCTTAACCAAGCTCATTCAGCTCCCACTTCCAACTCCCCATCGCTGGCACCTGGCCCTACCTTAGAGCAAGTCCCCCATCGACTGCCCTTGCCCCCCCCCCGGTACATAATCCAGATGGCTCCAGGTGTCTGGATGGTAGTGTGGGTCCGGTAAGGTGTGCCGAGCTCCGTGATGCCCTAGATATCCCTGTTCTATTTTTTCCCCCTGACCCCAGCCATGGCATCACGCCAGGATGTGCGCGTGGAAGAGCGAGAGTCCTGAAGATTCAGGGCCCTATCCATTGAGTCACTCGCTGCCTGCACTACCACCAGGGGCCTCCAGCCAGTGGCAGTCAAAGGCCAAGGTAACTGGCCACCCCACCCGAGGAGAGCAGTCCCTGGGACTCTCAATCTTCTCCTTCCCCACCGTCCACCAGCAACCCATGGTCGTTCCCGAATGAAACTGCCAGCATGGCAGGATGTAAGGTGCAGAACACTTCAGCTCTCCACACCGCCAGCCCAGCTAGCACTGAACAGCTTTTACAATGCGAATAAAATCATACATTACTACACAATTATAATTACCGGTGACCCCCTTTAATGACTGTTCTCAACTCTAGATTCAAACGCTGCAATAACTGGCCAGCCCAGTTATTATGGCATTCTGTCCTTAGTTCTGCGTTCTTACCAGCACTCTCCCACCTCATGAACGAAGCTGTAGTGAAACCACCATTAGCATGTCAGAGCATTCCACAAGCGCTACCTTTATACATCATTGGTGAGGCCGCATTTGGATTACTGTGCGAAGTTTTGGTCACCCAGTGGAAGAACCGAGATAGTGGCACTTGAGAGAGTTCAGAGAAGAGCCACTCGAAATATACAGGAGGTTAAAGGCCATGATTATCAAAAGAGGCTAAATATTCTGGGTTTATATTCCTTGGAATATAGGCGTTTAAGGTGGGATATGTGTTTCATCTATAAAGCCACTATCGATCCAGATTTATGGGAACTACTGGGTTTGAGGTACAGGGAATTGTCGGGTAATACTAGATCACACCCTCTACAACTATATGTGGAATGTCCAAAAACCAAAAAAAGAAAATCCTGGCTCATGCTGAGAGTTACCAATATTTGGAATAGGTTGCCATTAGAGGTGGTGGCTAGTGTAACTGTGAACGCATTTAAAAACAAACTAGATAGCTTCTTACTTAAACATAATATTCAGGGTTATTAATAAATGGCGAGCAAAAGGACTAACATCTACATAGCTCTGTACTTACCTATGAGACCTATGAGTAGCACCAGAATCATCACCTCCATGTCCCGGACGAAAAGGACCACCTTGGACGAAAACGGAAAGACTTCTGTTGAAGAATTTAAATCAGTTATGCTATGATGAACTTTTAGTAATAGCAATTTAGCAATATACGGCAGTGACCAGGCAAGTTAGGGAAGGGCCATGGCTTTCGGCATCTGGGAGTGGAATGAAAGTTGAAACAAGGCTAGGGTGTCAAACACACCAGAGTCACTCGGCATAGGGAGAACATCACCGACAAGGGGGTGACTGGAATCGGAAAGGGAGGTGGTGCCACTGAACACCAAGAAATATTTGGTACAAAATGTAGTGAGGGAAGGGGTTGCACTGGACATCAGAACAGCTTTCATTCTTTTTGTAAACATATTTTATTAAAAGATACCAGGAAACGAGCCTAGGCTCAGTGTGCCTATGCCAGTTACCAATATTGTAAATAAATCAATGTTACTATGGATGCATCAGCATACAGAAAATCAATTCAGTAGGTCTGTAATTCTACATATTTCTTAAGAGTATAGTACAGTGTGCACAGCAGCTGAACCGTTACGTACATGGCTCATTACTAGATAGTGAATGAGCATCTTAACATCAAAATCAGACATTATACAAGAAGGATGAGTTCCAATAATTGTCGGTGTACCTTTCCAACATTAAAACTGTCTCAACTTATCTCTGATCCTACCAGGCTTTCTCTTGCCTCTGCCAGACGCACACTAATTGACTAAATCCTGACAAACAGAATGGGCAGGATCACAGGGGCTAGTATCCTATCTGACGCTATTAGCAAGCAACCACTCCCCCATCTACTGCATGTGGCAGGCTTGTGCACCATCCTGTCCCCCTAAGGTAATCTCGCTGCGTGACTCCTCTAAACTTGACTCCGCTGCCTTCCTTGCAGACTCGCCTCAGACTGACTGGAAGCCAGTCTATGACACCAACAATGTAAATGAGGCCCTTAACTATTTTATCTCCCACTTCTGTGCTCTCCAAGACTTGCACACCCCAACCATAAAACGCAGAATCAGAGACTCTTCGCCAGATGGCTACACAAAGACCTTCTTGCCTTACTAAAAGGTGAGGGATAAGAACTGGTCCACATTTAAAGCCTCTGGTCTTCAGGTTGATTTGGTGGATTACAAGACCAAGAGAGACACCTGTAAAAAGGCCATACGCCATGCAAAGAGCTCTTACTGCAAAAACTTGTTCCTTGATGCTGCTGGTGGAATCGCATCAAAATATCACGGGGGGGTAAACACACCGAATCTACTAATGATATGGTGCTCCACTGCATTCACTGTAACAACCGTGTCTCTACTGCCAATACCTTCAATCACCACTTTTCTGACCTTTCCAAATATACCTGTCTGGCCCCCTTGCTCCCAGCATCCACTCTCCTTATCCCTGAAGAACCTCCTAATACCACCACCCATTTCTATCTCCATGCAGTCACTAACCTGGAGGTGCATGGTTCCTGGACTCCATTTCTGTGCTATAATGTGAGCTTTGATGGCCTGGAGCCTAGGCTGCTAAAGCTTGCCTCCTCCCACCTTGCCTCCACACTAGCAATAATTTATAACCTATCCCTGTGCTCAGAGGTTGTTCCTGATATCTGAAAGGTTGTTAAGATGGTCCCGGTTTTTACAAGAAAGGCGACACCTAATCCATCGCTAGTTATCGCGCCATAGCTATCCTTTCAGGCCTGAGCAAACTGCTTGAGAAAATTGCTTCTGCCCAAACCATTAAATAGCTCCTTCACTACAGCCTCCTCTCTGATACACAGCACGGCTTTAAGAAAGACCACAGTACAAACACTGTTCTGCTCAAATTCACAAATGACAGTGGCCATGGATAACTGACTACTCACAGGTGCAGTGTTCATTGACCTTACAAAGCCCACTGATTCAGCTGACCGCTCTCTACTAAAGTCTAAAATGCTATCCCTTGGTATCTCCTCTGACGTGGTTTCCTGGTATGACAGCTACCTCACTGATATGTCTAACTCAGCTGTTTCTAACCACTCTACCATTAATGCTGGGGTTCCACAAGGATCTATCCTGGGTACCCTCTTTTTCACTATCTTTATAAATGATCTCTCCCTAAACGCCATATCCTGCTCCTCTCTTCTCTATGCTGATGACCTGGTGCTGTACACTAGCTCTAAATACCTGACCGACACAAACTCCGACCTTACCTCCGATTTCACGTGATCCACTCCAAGCTCTCTCAAAACAAATTAATACTCAAGGCTAGCAAGACTTATTCTATGCCCCCACCCCACCCCAGACTAAGAAAGTGTACTAGGCATCTATCTCCAGCTCGGATGGCTCCCTACTTGAAAATGTAAACTACTTCAAATACCTAGGTATAACCCTTGACCCCCCTCTGGACTTTGCCCAGCAAATATCCAATATGTGTAAAGCTGTCAACACCAAGCTTGGCCAGCCATTTAAAACCAGATATGCCCTCACACCCTATGTCAGAACTGCCACTGCTCAAGGCATCCTTCTCCCTACCCGCCCTCACCTATGGCTCTAATACCTTCTCATGTGCTGCCAAAGCTAACCTCCTCAAATGGGACACCACCTACAATAACATCTGTTGTTTTGCTCTGGCATCACACTGTCTTAGCCAACAACAATAGGTATCTCCTGAGGACAGCCACTCCAATGCCCTTGGCATCCTAACAGACAAGATTATTAGAACTGGGGTTCTTCCTCCCCAGCCCCTATTTTGACTCCCACAGATCTTGCATACCCCCTCCAATCTGGTGATCAGTCCCTACTAGCTGCTTCTGGGCGTATGACCGATATGAAACTTCAGGCCTTCTTCAACTCTGCCCCGAAGTTTTGAAACTCCCTTCCTGTGGCCCACCAGCTCTCCCCCTCCCATGCCTGCTTTAAACGACAGCTGTACCACCATCTCTCTGTCTCTGACCCCTGTACTCGTTTCCTGCCATCTTGACCACCCAACCTTTGCTCTCCAACTAGCGCATGCTTAAAACTGTTTTTAAACAGTGTAGTGACACTGCTCTATTTCTCGATTTTGCTGCTATTGTTCAGACTTCTCCTTGCTGCAGTGATTCCCCCACTCTGTCTGAATCTGTCAACTGTTCTTGTTATTTTGACTAGTTACCCTTTACATTGTTAATTGCACTACTTTACTGTATGGCTTCACAATTGTTTGTAATTGAACTCTTCCAGGTTGTACCTAAAAATAGGCATATCTTTGTCTAGTGCACCAATCCAGTAATCAAAAACCAAATAAATACCACAGATTCATGACCAGAAGGCTGCAATTAATGTGTTACATATAGGTGGTATTGTTATCAATCAACAACAGCTTTACATGCCAGCCCGGTGTTGCTGAGATTTGAGGCGATGGCGCCACACCACCGCCAACAACCCAGGTTCGAGGCAGAACTCAGGTCTGTCGGGGTTGCAGGGAGGGAGGATTGAGCATCCGAAGAACTGCTCTCCCCTCTCGGGGTGGGCAAGGAGTCTTGCATTGCTCACTAGTGGCCCCCGATGGAGAGCGGGAGCCCTGCACGAGCAGTGCCGCTACTAGGCGGTGAAGCGGAGGCAGAAGTCAGCACGTAGGTGCTCGGAGGTAACGGCACGTCCACTCTCAGAGGGAAGCAACACAAAGGAAAAACCCTGTTGGACCAGTGGAGGCAAAGGAGACCCCAGGGACCATTGACCACATCCAGTTGCTGGGCCAACCCTTCACCGGATCTTCCATCCCCCTAACCAGGCCCAGGACCATCCCTGTAATCCCAGAAAGGCCGCCAGGTAGGTGAGGTGGGTCCTCCCCGGGGGGGGGGTGATATGGGAAGGGGGGTTGGACGAGTCCATAGGACTAGGAGGAGACCGGTAGGAGGGTGGTTTCAGGCTGGCAGTAGAGGCAGAGGTCATGTGGGTACTCCTGAGAAATGCCCTGGTTCCTCTGGTACAAAAATAGAATTGACAAAAAACTAACAGCTTTATATGATGGGACAGGATTAGGGGGACAACTGGACATCAGGGAGTGCCAGGCATGTGATAGGGTAAGAGCCGGGTGCTTGGCATGGAAAGAGGGAGAAGGGTGCCACTGGGCATCAAGGAGTGTCTGGTACAGGACAGGGTAGGGGAACACACCACCTGGAACTGCCTGGCATGGGACATGGTTAAGAAGAGGCAGGCACTGGACACCAGGGACTGCTTGGTGTGGGACAGTGAGAGGGAGCACCACTGGACACCAGCAATTTCTTGCCATGGGACATATTCATTTGCAATTATTTCACGGGAGCAGCTAGCCTACCAATGGCACCAATCAACTCTTTTTTATTATTAGCAGTCTGGCTTTTCTTTCTCTATTTTTTTCCTCCTTACCCAGTGGGTCAGGCTATCATTCAGAACATCTACAAGCCCTTTATCCCATGCCTACTAACGCAGCCACCACCAGACACCCACTGCCTGTCTGTTCAAATAGTGTGCCAGACTTGCACCTCTAGGTGGCGCCAATGACTCGGGAATAAAGCCAACAGAGCTTAGACAGGATGAGGAGGGAGAGATGGGAACCCAGACGTCTGAGTGCTACAATGGGGCAGGAAGAGCATGGCACACTCATCTGGCAATGTGCCATCAGTTTCAGCCTGTTTTTCACACCCCCTGTCCCACACCACTGGGGTATTACATGAGAAGTGAGACTGTGAAAGGCCAGCCCACCCACACACTTAACGCTTGCTGGCACAAGACGAAGATGTAGGACACCACCACATCATGTTAGTCAGGATGTCATAGTACATGATCATGGAAGTCACAGCATCACTGATTTCCCATTCTGCAATAACTGTGTTTCATGGAATGTTGGTGAACTGTTTTTCAGACCTGGCCCACTAATGCCACACACACACACACACACACACACACACACACACACACACACACTTACTTTAGGACACTGGCAGCACAAACTCATCTAAAATTCCCACAATTCAACACCTCAAATAAAGGTATAAGCTTGAAATTTAAAACCTGTCATTTGCTTGGCTAATTTTGTTACTGATCTTTTTGTAGTAAAATCTCCCAATCTATAACCAAACCCTAACATTTCAATTAGACACACAGCAGTCATCAGCATCAAAATCTGGCGATTCAGAGCCCAGAAATAAAACAGCCAAATCCAGAAATAGACAACAAAATGGCAAGTGGCAGCTTAAACACTGTATAACTGAAGCAGTTAACTTGGAGAGCCAGGCTTGAATCCTACCACTGCCACTTACTCAGTGGATAACCTTAAGCAAGTTACTTAACCTCCCTGTGCTGCAAACTCTAATCTCTCTAATATTTCACGCTACTGTTTAAATCGCCCAGTGGGCCTAACTGGAATTCATTTCCCTCCATTTCCTGGACTGTAAAGTGGTCTAGACTACAAGTTTGCATGAAAAGTGTTATATAAAACCAAATCTTTAAACAAAAAATAAAATAAATGCTACTTTCATGAAGAAATGAAAATAATGAAATGGAGTCTGCCATATTCAGCTCACCTACTTTTAATTAGTTTACCAAAACAGAATGTTGCTTTTGCAATCACAAAAATTAGTGTGCCTTATTCAATATAAAATGTGGAGTTCAATTCCACCTTAAAGGAAATTTCCATGATTTACATACTAATATACTAAAAGCCAGCAGAACAGGCCAAATGGTCTGTCCTGTCTGCTCGAAAGCCAGCAACCTAATGGCTGCCCGCCTCACCACCCCCAAGTCCCCAAGAGCATCTTCTCTAGATTCAGTTTCCCCTTGAACCTGTCCCACCCCTTCTTGAAACCCTCCACTGTGCCCTCCTCCACCAGCCTCTTGGGAAGTGCAATCCACGACTCCACCACCCTCTCAGTGAAAAAATGCCTCCTACGTTCCCCCCTGTAATTTCCCCCCTCCAACTTCCACCCATGGCCCCTGGACACTCCCCCCTTCTTCAGCCTAAACGACTCCCTGGTTCCACTCCTAATTATTCCCTTTACATACTTGAAAACCTCTATCATGTCTCCCCTATCCCTCCTCTCCTCCAGTGAGTAAAGCCCAAGCTCTTCCAGTCTCTCATCATAAGGCCTCCCCTCCATGCCCTGAATCATCCTGGTCGCTCTCCTCTGGACCCTCTCCAGCAGCATTATGTTCTTCTTCAGATGAGGTCTCCAGAACTGTACACAGTACTCAAGCTGCGGCCTGACCAAGGCATTATATAGAGGGAGGATCACTTCCCTGCTTCTGGACTCAATTCCCCTGGCTATGCAACCCAATATCCTGTTGCAATTTTTCTACAATTTTCATAGTTATTCATTTTAACGTCTACCACCACCCCTAAATCCCTTTCTCCCAATGTTGCTTTCAGTGTGACCCCCCACAGGGTGTATACATGGCCGGGGTTTTTGACTCCTAAATGAAGTACCTTACATTTCCCTGCATTAAATTTCAGTCCCCACTACCTTGACCACCCCTCCAGGGTATTGAGATCCCCCTGGACCGTCTCCCTCGCTTCCTCACTACCCACCAGTGCTCCCAATTTTGAATCATCCGCAAAGAGACTCAACCTATTTCTAACCCCCCTCCCTATATCAGAGACATAGGCACTGAACAAGAGTGGCCTCTATACTGAACCTTGAGGGACTCCACCGATTACCTTCCTGGGGGAGGATATTATCCCACCCACCATTACCCTCTATAAACACCCGGAAAGCCAATTTTCAACCCAGTTTAGCTCCTGTCAACCCACCCCCATCTCACCCATTTTAGCTATCAAGTCCATTATGAGGTACTGAACCAAACGCCTTGCTGAAATCTAGGTAAAGGACATCTGCCGGCCTATGTCCATCCAAGGCCCCCGTCACCCAATCATAAAACTCTACAAGGTTGGTCTGACACGATCTCCCCGGGACAAAGCCATACTGTTTATCATCCTGGTGTCCTAACCATTCCAACTGCCTCCCAAGCCTCTCCTTGATAAAGCCCTCCATTACTTTGCCCATTGCAGACGTTAGACTGACCGGCCTACAGTTCCCCATCTCCTCCCTAGACCCCCCCCTTATGTATAGGCACTACATAAGTCCTGTGGCACCCATCCCGTCTGCAGAGAGATGTTAAACAGTGCAGCTAGTGGGGCTGCCAGCACATCCTCCAATTCCTTCATAACCCTCGGATGTATTCCATCCGGCCCCAGCGCCTTATCAGTTTTCAGATTCCGAAGGGCCTCCCTCACCCTATCCACTGTGACTTCTCCCCCCAATCCACTCCCTCATGCAACCTTCCTACACCTTCTTGGTCTGGTCTAGCCTGTGCCCTAGTCTCTTGCCATCCTATGGTCTCAGACTGAGACTGACCTCTCGCTTTTACTGTCTCATCTCTCCCGTCAGGCTGTAGGGATCCCTTGTCACCCACAGCAAATATTGAGGCAAAGTACTCGTTTAGCACCTCTGCCTGTTACCCTGCTTCTTGGCGCATCCCCCACAATCTTAATCCTATTGATCTGTGTCCTCTCTTTTCTCTTATGTGTCTACAGATCCCCCGGATATCCCTTGACAGGTTTTTTTTCCATCCCTGCCTTTGTGCCCCTCACCACTCTGGTGACCTTTCTGGTCAATAGTTCATACTCCCCTCGCTCCTTATCCCCCCTAGAACGTTTGAAACGTACATAGGCAGCCTTTTTTTCCCCCCTCACCGCCTCCTGCACCTCCCTAGTCCACCAACATAACTTGTTGGTTCTACCATGTTTACGACTTATTTTAGTACAGAACCTAGTAGCCTCCTGTACCCCTTCTTTAATGGTCTCCCACAATCTTCCAGCATCCATATCCAGTCCAACCATATCCAACCTCTCCCTCAGAATCCTACCCATAGCCACAAAGTCTGCTCCCCTGAAATCAACCACTACTGTATGAGTGCAGTTTTCCTCCCCCCCCCCAAATACATCAGGAACCAAACCATGGCTTGGTCTCCACCAGCCAGTGGACTGCACACCTCCAGTCCCCTAATTTGTTCACTGTCCGATGGACAACGTCCAATATCTGCCCCTCTCTAGTAGGTTCCCCCACCTGCTAGACCAGGAAAGCATCCTGAAAGACATCCATCAGTCTCTGTTCCCTGGTTACAGAGGATGTCATGGTGTCCCAGTCCGCCCCCGGCATATTAAGATCACCCATAACAACCACCCTTCCCTTTCCAAGGTCACAGTGACCCTTGATGTTCTCAACCAACTTATCCTCCACAGCCTCCTCTATTCCAGGGGGCCTGTATACCACCCCTACCTTCAATTTCTTCCCTCCCCTCATTTGCAGTGTTACCCAAATCGCCTCCACACCCCCTCCAGCCTCCTCCACTCCACTAACCATTATGTCATTTCTGACTATCAGTGCAACCCTTCCCCCTCTTCCCACTCCCCTGTCTTTCCTGAATATCTTGTAGCCCTCTAAATTTAGGTCCCATTCATTTCTCTGAGTGGTCCATGTCTCTGTAATTGCTGCCACATCCGCTGTTCCCTCAGCCAACATAGCTTGGAGTTCAGGCATTGATCAGGACTGTCCTCCACCCCAGCTTCTCCCCTCTCTCCAGTCCCCTCAACCCTGCGCAATCCCGTTTCTGCCCAGTTTTCCTAGAATTTTTAACATGGTCTCTCCCACTCCTCACGTGCCATAGACCTGGACTCTCAAACAGCCCCCCCCGGGGTCTTTTTATTAATATTAGACCCCCACCCTTTACAAGTTTAAACCTCACCTCTCAGCTATAAAACCAGCAAGTTTTAATTTCAAGATTTCTCTCCCCTCCATACTGAGATGTAACCTATCCCTGGCATATAGCCCCTTATCCTCCCAAGTATCCCCGCCAAGTCCCCTACCAGCCCATACCCCTCTGCCCTGCACCAGCCCCTGAGCCACTTATTCACCTCTCTAAGTTTTAGCTTAGTCTCACCAGATGCCCTAGGTACTGGCAGAATCTCAGAGAAAGAAATTTGACTTCCTATAGAGTGACAAACCCTTGCCAGCTCCCCAAATCTAGCCTGTATTTCTAGCTCACTATTCCCTTCCAAATCATTTGTTCCCAAATGTACAAGGAAGTCTGGGGATCCCCCACAATCCAATGCCAACGAGTATAGGTGAAATTTGGCCTTGTGTACAGATAGACCTGGCATACATTTAGCCTTGACATGTCTGCTATTATTCTCCCTCTCCCATTGAACACCCCTGATCATGGAATCCCCCAGCAATATCACCTTCCTTCACCGCCACTTTATTAGCCCTTCCAAACTTCTCCTCCTAACATCAAAACCTTGCTTGCTCCTACCTCTCCCATCAACTTGAGGGTCTTTATTAGCCCGTTTAGTACCATCCAGGCTCCTCCTTCTGTCAACAACCCCCTGCTTGTTCCTCCTCTCCCCATCATCTGGGGGGGCCACCCTCATTTGCGAGCCCTACCATACTCCGTTTACCAGCAAATGCTAGTTTATTCCTTGCCCCCAATCTCCTGGGTGTCCAGAGTCCCCCCAAGATCCATACCAGTCTCCCTTTCTGATCTAAAACTCCAATCCCCTACCTGAGTAACCTCCCTGCTCCCCCCTCCTCCTCCTTTGGACCTGCACTTCCCACCCTATCTGCTATATTTCTCCCTACCCTTATCTCCACCTCACCTAGCAATACATGTCTGGAATTGGACCTAATTAGGGAACTCCCAACCGCCCCCTCTTCATTGATTGAATTCCCCAACCTGGTCACTGGCCTATCCCCAATCTTACTTCCTTCCACCCTATCCTCTCTCAGTGCCCCCCCCCAATCTATCACATTTCCCTCCAACACAAGCTCATGTCCCTCCCTCCTCCGTCCTTTCCTTTGATTCAAGCTCCCTCCTCCATCACCCTCCCCTCTGCCTATTGACCAAACTCTATCCACTTGCTCCCCTGCCACCTCTTCCTCCACTTCATCACCTGGGCATAGTATGGTGAAACTGTTTGTAAGCTTGATGCTCTCCCCATTTTGCTCACTCCTAACTTACCCTCCCTCATCCGCTCCTTCTGAGCAGTCCCTTCCCTACAGCTTGCTTCCTGTATGTTGCTTACTCCACCCCCTACACCCCCAGAGTAGCCATATGATCCATCCAACCTGTGATATAAATCCTTTTTTCCCCATGCCCACTAGTCACCTGAGGTCTGCCAATATGACGTTGTCCCCTCACTCCTCCAGAGAAGTCATTTGATCCCCCAACCTCTGAGATAAATTCTTTCTGCCTTGACCACTAGCCCCCTGATATATGCCAATCAGACGTTGACCAGGTCTACTCAGACTTGGTCCGTACCCGGCCCCCTCCCCCATCTCCTCATCCCTCACCCGTCCCTCCTTCCAGCTGCCTTCTGATCCCTCTGATCTCTTTCCTAAAACACTCCAGTTTAACACACACTGGATACCCACCGAACCTCCATGCCCAGTTCAATATTATGGCTGCCCCACATCCGGTACACCCAATCACCCTTCCAAAAATGCCTGATCTAATTTCCCCCACACACCCCTCATTTTGGGTGTGAACAATATGAACCCCACACACAATACCCAGCTACACAATATGTTAAACCAATGCCCTTCCCCCCTCTAACCTGCAACAAGTACCCAGATTTATGGTTGGGCTTTATAGCCAGTTACCTTAGTGCAATGCCAGTCCTTTGAGCCATAAAAGATTATTTTCTATTAGTCCAGTTAGGAAGGGAAGGGATTGTAAATCGGGCTGAACTCAATGGGCAGCTGATCCTTTCCACTTCCCAGTCTGCCGGCCACGCCCCACCATCCCCCCCCCTTCCATTTGTGGCATTAACCAGGGAAAGCATGGGGGCGTGCCTCATTTAAGTCTATGGGACTCTGTTTCAAAACTTTTTTTTAAGTCATGAAGCAATCTTTGGTAAATATGAAAGCTACCACTCAACTAAAAGACCTTCTATTAACTGAACAGTGTTTTTCATATACCCAAGTTTGCACTATCACATAAAAACAGTTTTGAAACTGAGCCATACAGACTTCAGCGAGGCGCACCCCTCACACTCTTCCTGGTTAGACGTCAAAATGTCTGAGCACAGGGGCATGGCTGGTGGACCGGGAAGTGGAAGGGATCAGCTGGCCATCAGGCTCAGCCCAATTTACAGTCCCTTCCCTTGCTCACTAGACAGCTGAAAAAAATGATCTTTTATGGCTCAATCGACTAGTGCTGCATTAAGGTAACTGATTATAAAGCCCCAAAACCCCCTTATAAACTGTACAAACTGCTGGAAATTTGCTTTAACAAGTTAGCATTTTACAACTGCTGCATGAAGCATGCACTAAATTATCAAGTGTTTGTCAATGCCGAATGTTTGCCTGCATATGTCTCTGACATAAAGAAGAGTATCAGGAGTGAGAGGAGTCTCTCTGTGGATGACTCAAAATTGGGGGCGGTGGTGGATGTGGAGGAGGGAAGGGTGGCCCTATAGGGGGACCTGGAGGCTCTGAAAAGGTGGTCTAGAAAGTGGAAGTTGAGGATCAATGCAGGGAAATGCAAGGTACTGCACCTGGGAGCCAGAAACCTGGACCAAGTGTACACCCTGGGGGGGAAATGCTACAATTCTCGACAGCTAAGAGGGACCTGGGGGTGGTGGTGGATGTTAAGATGAACAACTCAGACTTGTAGGAGGGCAGCGGCAAAGGCCAACAGGTTGCTGGGATGCATCTCTAGGGGGACCACCTCCAGAAGGAGGGAAGTGCTACTCCCAATGTACAACTGCTTGGTGAGGCCGCACCTCGAGTACTGCGTGCAGTTTTAGAGGCCACATTTAAAGAGGGGCACTGAACTCCTGGAGAGGGTCCAGAGGAGGGCAACCAAAATGATTCGAGGCTTGGGGGACAGAACCTATGGGGAGAGGCTTGAAGAGCTAGATATGTACACATTGGAAGAGAGAAGGGACATGATAGAGGTCTTCAGGTACATGAAGGGGTAAATAGGGAGGAGCAGTCAGGGTGCTCGAAGGAAGGGGGCAACTAGAGGCATGGGTGGAAGCTGGGGAGTTCAGGGGAGAAAGGAGGAGGTGCTACTTCACTGAGAGGGTGGTGGAGCCATGGAATGCGCTGCCCAGGGGGCTGGTGGAGGCAGAGACGGTGGAGGGATTAAAGAGGGGGTGGGATAGGTGCAGGGCAAGGGTTCTGGAAGCAAAATCCAATGCAGCGAGAATATCTGGGACTGGAAAGGGAGAAGCCAGAGAGGGAGAGGGGGGCAGCAAGGTCAGCTCCCAGGGTGGGGGATGACCAAACGAGCAGACACGAAAGACTGTTAAGCCTATTCTGCTGGCATTTTAGTATGTTAGTATTGTCAGGTAGGTTTTGGTGTGTTGCAGAGAATGAAGAAGGCAGAGTAGTATTGTAGAGTAAGAGTTTGCAATGGAGTCAGTGAGTGGTAATTGTTGTATGTATTTTCATTACTAAAGATGCAGGATTTTAAAGGTTATTATATGGCTAAGGTCAATACCCCACATTCAGGATACATTTTTTAAATGTGATAATCCACAGCTTGCGACTGACTGGTAGCAATAATCCATTTCTAAGTGTTATGGCAAGCTGTCAGTCACAAACAGTGGATTATCACAAGCAGACAATCAAGTGCTCTAGTACTGCACTTTCAAGTGCCAGACTACTCATTTTCCTCATGATTTCTGTATATGCTTGACTACTGGTTTCAGGAGTTGCGGGCTCGAAAAAACCCTCTTAGAGCAAAGGTGGTTTCAGCAGCCCATACGTATGCGAGCCAACATGAGGCGAGTCATTCCCGCTCCTCAGGATCATAAGCTAATTTGGGCACTTCTCAGCCCACCTTGGGTTTTGGGGTTTTGCTGAGACTGCAAGGAGACAATTTTCAACCACCTGTGAGAGTCTGGCATGTTTTGTCCCAATTCATTCGGCAAAGCAAGGGGACCGCACTGTACTGAAGCCTCAGCCATCCAGATGGTTGTTTTTTCTGTCCATACTCCCGGCAGAAAGCAACCTTCTGAGGAATTCAGAAGGCAGGGCCCCCCTCTGCCCCAGAGGAAGTGCCTGCTTCTAGCAGCAAACAAAAAGTAAAAAAGAAACACTTGGAACCCAGTAATGAAGTTCCCCCTAAAATTCCTCCCGTGCCCCCGCCCCCGAACTGAAGACACACCCTCCAATACTGTTGGATTATCCCTAGAATATAAAATGATGGTAAGTCCCAGTTGCAAGGTAACAAATCTTGGGGTTTATGGAACACCACAATCCACTCAGCCTTCGGCCTTGTGGACTATAATGTTCTATAAACACCTTGATTAAATTATCACCTTGTTACACATGTGAATATATACAATTTTTTTTTTTTTTTTTTTTTTTTTTTTTTAAAGAATTTCCCTTTTTGTGATAGTCCCTTTGAAAATGGCATAAAGAATAGTGGAGATATGTCAAGCCCCATTTTTCTAGTCAACCCACTTCTCCCGACACAGTGCTCGGCGCTGTCATGCCATGACACACATGGCAAGCCCTGTAAGGGAAGGCTCCTCGGCCGATTACAAGGCGTTGCTTATATGACAGAACACTACAATACCTTCCCAGGCTCAGAGCGGTGGCGCAGACAGTGCTGGTACCCATTTTCGTGCTGTGCAGCTGGCTCCCCAAGCTTGTCCCCGAACTCGAATGACCAGCACAGGAACACAGCACACCACCCGCTGGGCCAATGGCTGGCTCTGCACACGTTTCTTCATAATTGTTTTTTTTAAATACAATTTGACCCCATGTTCTTTATCTTTTTAGGACCTCCTTCTCATCAAGACAGTTGTCATTTATAAAACCCCCGACTTCTATGTCTGCACCTACCCTAACTGCCTCTCTCAGGTGTGGATGCACGGCTGGAGCTCTGCTGCCCGCCTGAAGCTCTCCGGTCCATGCCTGCCCTCCACCCTAATCCAGCCACTCGAATCCCCGGCTCTGAGCCCTCCAGGGTGGGGCAACCAACTCCTCCAGCGCTCTATCTAGAATCCAATGGAGCAACCAGACAGGAGGAGGCAGACTGCAAGTGCACACCGACAGAGTGCGGCACTGGGCATGGGGCCCAGCCACTGATCCCACTGTCACCTACTTCCGTGGCAGCAGCTTTTTCTTTGTTAGTGCCACCTAGAGTCTCCGAGTACAATGGCTCCTGAGTGGCAACTTCCCAACGCCTTGTGCTGCTGGAACTTGCTGTAGACCCACCCCTTGACTACGTCACGACATCTAGCACCATCACTGGTCTCCACCAGAGGCTGCTACTGGGTTGGGAGCTGCCCACAACCCACCCAGGGAAAGGAGCGAAGTCCTCCTGACGCTCAATCCTCTCCCTCCCCTGCCGACCCCTGGTGACCTGGATCCATCCCCAAACCTGGGTCACCGGCACGGTGCAAGGTGTGGCATCCAGCGCCTCAACCCTCAGTGCCACCGGGCCGGCCATTTATAAAATATTGACTGAAACATTTCGCACCACAAGTGTGTAAACACATTTTAGGCAGGATTTGAATGACACCTGTCCTGTTCAAGAGGTGGTTTGAAAAAATACGGCTCACGTGGGGTCAGAATATTGAAAATTGTAAATGAATGTTGAAAATTTCAACAAACCTTCATAACTGTGGTGTTTTAAGAATCCGACCACAAACTTTCAACCTAGTCTTTTTATGACCCCCACTACATGAACCTGGTACATTATTTAAATCCTGTCCAAAAGGAGATTTCTCAAAGCAACTGCAAAATCACCTTTTGGGCTAGATAGGAAGACTTTCACCTACTCTGTTCATGAAGTCAGGGCCCATAAGGGCCATGTTGAAAGTTTGGTGGAAAAATACTGAAAAATTGTGAAGTTATGAGCGAACGTTGAAATATTTCCTGGTCAGTGTTGAAGAATGATGATGTGATTTCCTCACCGAGTGATTTTCAGCACAGGACTTTTTTTTTTTGTTAAGGTCAGTGAGGGGTGTGGGAGGGAATGTGGGGTGGGGTGGGTTCGGTCAGGAAAGCCACAAAAGACATTGATGGATCTTTTTCTGCTTTTCAGATTTAAAAATAAGACACTGTGATGACAAGGGCGATACTGTGGATTGGGCATCAGAGTGTCACAATGGTGTTGGTGATGGGGAATGAGAAATATCGGACTGTGAGGGTCTCAGAAGGGCCTGCTAAAAGACATCGATGGACGGTTTTCTTCCTTTCAGGTTTAAAAAAAGATTTCAGCAGCAATGTGAGGAAGTATTTTTTCACAGAGAGGGTGGTGGATGCATGGATCAGCCTTCCTGAGGAGGTTGTGGGGTCTAAAACTGTGGGAGAATTAAAGAATGCATGGGACAGACATAAGGCAATTTTGTGGTGGATAGGAAGAAATAGGCTGTTGGTTAACTAGGATCTGCAGCTTATCCTGTAGGTAGGGGAAATGGGCAGACTATGTGGGCCAAGTAGTCCTTATCTGCCGTCAAAGTCTATGTTTCTGTTTCTAAAATAAAAAAATAAATAAAATAAAAAAAAAAAAACACACACATTGTGACACAAGGATGACACTGGGGATTTGGCACTCCAGTGTCACAATGGTAGTGGGTGATTACGAATAAGAGTTTGAGGGGTCTCTCAGAAGGGTTGCTTAGCCCAGGATGGACACTGGAGACCAATATCGGAAAAGGGGGTGCATCGACAGCAATTGGAGGGCTGATAACACTGCTCAGCTGGCTGCTTCACAGCAATGTGAAAACTAAAGGCTCCAGCTGCACTGTGATAGGTGTGACTCAATCCGTTCAACTACACAGTTTTCGACCATCACCTAGAAGAACTACATCACAATCAGCCTTGCTGATCATTGAACTATCACTGCTATTTATGTTTGCTTGCTGCATGAAGCAAACAGTTTAGAAAAACCATGGTATAAAAAAACTGCCAGCCAGTCAGCACAATGGTAAGGCTACCGAATGCATGTTGGTGACCCAGGTACGAGAACAGGCTCAGTTCGTCAGAGGGCAGGCCGGACAAGGCCTGAGCATCCCAGAGGATGCTCTCCTCGTCCAGAAAGGAAGGAACGTCGATACTTTCACTACAGTGCTGCCAGCTGGGGGACCAATAGTGACAGCGCAGCACAAGACAGAATAAGAGGGAGAACATGGGCTGGCTGCACGGCCAGGGCACTGCTGAGTATGGCCCTGAACTGTGCCACTAGTGGGCCACCATCTCAGTGGGTATGGGGAAACCGAAAAATGGCCCCAGCACCCGTGACAGGGAACCCTCACAAATCCAGGACCTGCACCACTTCAGCACCTCGTGACATGTTATAGATACTTCAGAGTAAAAACAACAAAAAAAATACCCCATCCCTGCTTGGGGCAAAACCAAAGCCAAGTTTCTGTGAAGGATGGCAAACGCAGATAAAAGGGCTGCGGGCATGTGTTCCATTGGCATTTCTGAAAGAGAGGCATGCTAGAGATAGTAAGAGAGCGGGGGGGGGGGAGAAGAGACATACGCATAATGTAATAAAAAGAAAGTTGAACAAATTAAAACATGTTCAGACCTGCTCTTTTTAGATTTCTTTGTGGTGCTTATCAGACACTGGTGGGCAACAGCTTTTCGAAGCAGGGAGCTCAGTGTTCTTGTTCCTCTCTAACTCACCACCTGAGTAAAATACAGCATACCTTAATTTTGATATGTGACCCTATAAACCATCTTCCCTCTGTGTTAACTACAGTTCCACAGATCACAAACTGCAGAAACCAAAATCCTGCTTTGAAGAAGGCAAACCTTCTTCCCCAAGCCGGAAACCCGATCCAGTTGTTTCAGAAGTCCAAAGAAGTATTCCCTCCAACCATGAACAAAACAAGTTCTACCTGCTTGCTTGGGTGAGCCTGTGCATATTCTTTAGTTGAATCAGAAGCATAATATGAATCAACGCAAAACAGAACCGAAACTATTCTAGACTCCTGCAGTTTTGACATGCTAAAATGCGCATATAGAAGTAAGAAAATATTTACTGAATTAGTATTCAACTCATGACCACGATTATTCTTATTTCAGCATTAACATCCTAATGATGAACAGCAGCATGACTTTCTCTAGCGGTCTACATTCCCCAATGGTGGCCTAAATACTTCACGCGTACCTGGGGAAAATGATATTCCAATGCGAACATCTGTAACAGGACTAGTGCAAATCTGACAGGTTACTGTTCCTTACCAACAAGCCTTCTATACCATAATCGCTACTTTCTATTTGCAATTTTAGAGGCACTGCGACCTTGGGGTTAGAGAAGAGCCTAGGTTCACACCACTCTGGAGACACTCACTGTGTGACCTTGAGCAAATCACTTAACCTCTCAGTCGGCCCAGCTGTGGAAATGGTTAGAAGCAGGACCCCACAGGAAACAGGATGCTGCATCTCAGCTGGGCTATGCTGGGTAAATTATATAAAAATATATATCTAGCATAGCCCTGCTAAGATGCAAAAATCACTGTTCAATGGGGTCCTGCCTCATCTGATTTCTGCACCTGGATACACAGAAGCAGCTGTAGATTAAGTGACTTGCCCAAGGTCACACAGTGGGTATTTGGCTCTGGTGAGGTTTGAACCTGTTATCTCCTGGTTCCCAAACTTGTGCTCTAATCAACAGACCACATTGTCCCCTCAACATCTGCTGAGCAGGGGTTACAATAAGCACTAGTACTGAAGCCTGGATTCCTAAAAGTCCCCAGGACTCTTGAATATAAAACAAGGAAGCTGGCAGCATGCTAAATTGTAAATCACTGTGCTGTACCATGAACTGCAGGCTCCCAAAAATACAACAGTGAGTGGCTAAGTGGACTGCCACAAAAATGTCCCCAATTTCTAACCCTGCAGTGCGGAGGACAATTTAGTGATTGACTAATCACTGTGTTTCTATGTTGTGTAGCAAAACCATTTCTACTACAAGTAAACTTGTATAAAGACAATCTCTGCTATCGATAATTAAATATGCTATGGAACAACCACCAACGACTGTCCTAAGGAGGGCACAACCTCCCATTTCAGCAACCAGAAAAGGAAGGCAGTGTAGCCCTTGATTCATGCACTGAACCATCAGGACATGAAAGGTTTGAATCCCGCCACAGCCACTGGCTTAGACTCATTCATTTTTGGTAGGGTCCAGCTTCTACCTAAATTACAGCCAACAGTGGCGAAGCAAGGGGAGGTCAAACAACTTGCTGTAAGTGATAATACTGAACAAGTAGCTCTGAATAAAGCTTTGAGTTGTCATTAAATGGGGGGGGGGGCACTACTCCAGCAGTATGTTCTACCACAAATGAACAAAATTATAACCAGCTTGTCATTTACATTATTTCAACCAGAAACAAAAACTACATTTTTGCTTCATCTTCCTCTGCCTCCCCAGTGGTCTGATTTTGGGAGTAACAGAAATGTTTAAATCCGAAAAAAAAACAGAGGTCCATCAAGTCTACTCTGTTCTGACCGAACCCACATCATCAGCCTAATGCTGTGTGTGTGTGTGTGTGTGTGTGTGTGTGTGTGTGTGTGTGTGTGTGTGTGTGTGTGTGTCCTGTCACCCTCTACTGAAGTGCCATCACCTGAACACCTTCCACTAATCAGTCCCTTGCATTTGTCCCACACAGTCCTAAAGTCCTCCACAGTTTTCATCTCATCCACCTCCCCAGGCAAGTTTTTCCCCTCACCCAACACCCTCTCCATGAAGAAATAAATACTTACTCAAATCCCTTCTGACCACCTCCCCCCCCCAAAAAAATGTGCTTGTAACCATGCCCTCTAGTGGTGGATCCCTCACAGCACTTAGCTGCTGGCTGTTGACATTAAAACAACACGGTCTCTCCTCATACATCTCAGCCTGCTGCTCCTGTATCATCATCTTTTTTTGTGAATATATTTTTATTGTAAACAGTTTATGTGCTGACCCATACAATAATATGCAGAGGTTTGCAATTATTAATTAGATTACAGAGCAAAAGCTGCTGCTACCTAGAAGATACTCACAGGACATCCACCCTCCCAGTACAGCGGCTGGCGGGGTGGGAAGCATTAGTAAGATACAAATGCCCTACATAACAAAGTACACTATAGTTCTCTTCAGAGGAGGGGAGGCCAGGGTCAAAGTATCAGGTGTTGTGAAACAGGCTGCTAAGGGGATCTCCAGATATTCACACCCATTATGGCAACCTCAAACATTTACCAATCTCCGACCTCCTATGGACTACTTTCCCGGCAGATGGGTGCTATTAGTCTAAGGGACAAATAAGGAGTCATACATCATATATATAGTACCTACTTGATCCATCTAGACGTAAACAGCTCTGTTTTATCATTTAAACTTGAATGTGATCTTTTCCATTCTGTATGTATCATTAACTGTAGTTCTCCAGTGGTCAGTTTTCACCTGGTAAAAGGGTAAGCCACAGTCTAGTGATACTCTTAGCTGCAAGAAGCATGATTCCTAGGAAGTGTTTTGTGGTTCTATCCTTCATCCCTTTAGGATACATACAAGACAAGACATGTGGGATTAACTGGATAGGCCAATAAAGGACCTCAGTGACAACCCTCTCTAGGTCCAACAGAAAGGACCATAAGACAGGGCATGCCCACATTACATGGGTATGGGTGGCATGCAGCTCACCACAGTTCCATCAACAGGCGGTGTACCCCCCTCACCCAAATTTGGCTGTGATAACTGGAGTACGAAAAAATTGATCTGTAGGTTTCCATCCATATGCACGGCAAACATGGTTGAAGTTATACCACCCACTTCATAGCATCCCGTGTCGCAGTCCTCCTGGCAGATCTCTTTCTGTAATTCCTCCCCCATTTACTTGCTACATTTAATGTGTTTATCTTTTATGATTCTTGGAGAGCTTTGTAGATGATAAAGATAAGATGCTGGGACATCTGAGTTCTAATGTGAAGTGACAGCATTTGTACAATGGATGTGGCTCTAGCCTGGTCTCCATAGTCTGGGGGCCTAGCAGACTGATAATGTCACAACTGAAGGTAGCAGAAAAAAAAGGCTGAAATGCTGCTGGAGCGCCTCAAGAGTCTCGAGGGTGGCACCCATACAGAGTTGGCCAAGGTACATTAGGTTTTTTCTTTGCCACTCCCAGTTAGTACAGTCTGTGTGGGCGGAAAGGAAATCTTCCAGTTGTGTAAAGAGGCACACCCACGCTAGCTGTGTGGACAGGTGGAGATTAGTGATCATTCCCTGCCAGACCTCACAGAACCTGCAGATCCAATGCCCCCCAATCAGCCGTGCACCTGCATACAACCTGAAGATATACCAGGTCATGTCATGGAAAGGCAATGTGCATCTCTTTCCATATCCAGCCACTGGGGAACAGGTCCTTCCATGTGCCAGGTAAATATAGTATACGAGTCTCAGCTGCAGTATAGTAAAGCTGAAGATCAGGGAGTCCGAGACCTCCCTTCCACTGTATCATCTTGGTTGCCCTTCGCTGCACTGGCTCCAATTGGTCTCCATCCCCTCTCAGGCACAGCACTCCAGGAGCAGCCTCGGCAGGAATCTGTTCAGAGGCAGGATCACCCTCCCATTTCCGCTACAGAACCCGCTCCTATATAGTCCAGCCTTCTGCCTGTCTTCCCATATGCACTGTTACAGTGTACCTGCATGTTTTAAGTTGTCTGCAATGGTTGTGCCTTGGTCTCATTCCTCAGTCAGTACTGTGAGGCTTACTGCCCTCACCCCAAGGCAATCAATATTTGGGCTTGGGGTTGTGCCTGCCAACATTCATGACCTTGATTTTTTTGTGTTGACCTTGAAAGGCCCAACCTCCAACCACCTCTCCAGCTACTACAGGTCCCTTTTCATGTCCATGACATTTTCTCACCATCAACTTCCCCCCCCCCCCCAAACTTGGCATTATCTGCAAGTAAACTTGTCTTACATTTTATTCCCTCCCCTTCCCCAAGATGCAGATAAACAAGCTGAAAAGGACTGAGCCCAAGACAGACCCCCATGGCATACCACTGGTAACTGACTTCTCCTTCAACTGCTCCCTATTTACTAGCACTCTCCATATTCTACCACTAAGACAGTTCCCTATTCACCTGGTAATTCTTTCCCCCAAATACAGATTTCCTATTTTTTTTGGCCAACTAACTTTCCACAAGAGTCGAAGGCCTTCCTAAAGTCCAGGTAGAGGATGTCCACAGCCTGACCCTTGCCCACACCTGAGGAAGGACAGGGATAGGCTGGAATCTGTGCAGAGGAGGGGCATCAAGACGACACAGAGCCAGCAGGCCAGATCCTGTGAGGAATGCCTACAGGTCCCAAGCACGTATTCACTGGAGGCCAGGAGAGAGAGGGAATCCTAACACACACAGAGTTGGGGTCACTTGCCCCAAGGGGGGTTTCCACAGTTACTTCCATAATAAGGTCCTGGTCTGCGAGCACCAGGTCCAGTATGCCTTCCTACCTGGTCAGCTACCTGATGTGCCTGTGGTTGAAGCAGTCCTGAAATACGTCAACCAATCTTTAACTCCTAGCACGCCTCAGCTCTGGAATTTATGAACTCTTGCTCTGGGTCGTTCCTTCCATTTCATTTATTTTATTTTTTTAGTAAGATAAGCAGATGAGAAAAAAAAATTGCTCACTTTCACTAGCAATCAAATACACCGAATACAAAGACAAAATTAAAAATGAACACAATATATGGTACATAAGTAAAGACAACAATCAGGAGCGGCATCTGCATGTAGCACGAGAGTTCAACCACACTTCCAGTTTACTCTTAAAAGTAGAAATACTGGAACAACTTAAATGTCAATGGGCAGTGTATAGTAGAAACAAGCAGCTGCATAAATAAATGCGTTTTGACCAAAACCGGTCTTTAAAAAAAAAAAAAAAAAAATGGGCTGAAGTTAAATTTGTTCAGATATCTGGTTCTCAGTTTTTGGTTGATTAAACAAACAGCTCGCCAACATTATTTGACAGTTTCAAAAACAATTTTGTGTGCGATTAGGGCAGAACGAAGATTAAAATGGTCATAAAGACCTAGAGAGCCCACGGCATTATATACCGAACAATGATGAGTTTGTCTGGGTAGACCAGTTGCAAATCTGCAAATACTACTGTATGTGGTTTTCAGTGTGGAAAGCATCCTCTCAGATGCAGCTGAGTAGACCAACGAATCATAGTCCAGAATCGAGAACGGCATGCTGTGAGCCAAGAGGTTACTTTGTGTCTTTGGAATTAACTCAAGAGAATACCAAGTCTTTGTTGAATGGTCTTTAATTATACGATGGGTACCCAAAATCCTCCTTCCTGATTGGCTAGCTGGCATGATTTACATGACTGAAGAGACCGTTGGGCCTATTCTGCTGGCATTTTAGTACGTTAGTATGCCATCTATCATCAGGAACAAGTGCCAGTAAGCCGCATCTCTAAAATCCATCCGACCGTGAAGTTCAAACTGCAGAACCACCATGTTCAATTCCCTACTAAACAGGGGTCTCCCACAAGTCAGAGGCACAACACACAAAATAAGCAACAGTATATCCGGAAAAAAACCCTGGTGTTTGCCCGTGTCCTCTGTCAGAGCGTTTCCCAAAAATACATTGTGTTCCCCCCCCCCCCCAACTAGTCGCATTTTGCCAATCCTACACACCTAACGACAACCGTACCAGTGTATAATGCGCAGGCTCACATAACAGCAGAATGCAGAACTCGCAACAGCAGTGCCACTTTGACACCCATAAATTATGTCCCTCTGCGATCGGAACAATGACCCTTCCCAGTAACTGACTTTAAAAAAAAAAAACAAAAAGAAAACAGTTGTCATGCTCTCTTTCTGTCGGTCTCTCCTCTTTCTATAAGAAAAAAAAAAACACAACTGACAAACAGAGCTCATTCTCTATTCCCCAGCCCACCGAATTAAAGTGTGTGTGTGTGTGTGTGTGTGTGTGTGTGTGTGTGTGTGTATATATATATATTTATATATATAAAAAAAACACGCAGCTCACTGTTAGTTTCCCAGCCCAGTGAATAACTCTTTACAGGGCAGTTCCCTCTACTAATGGATACTGGGAAAAAAAAAAAACACAACAGAAACTAGCAACAGCAGCCTTTGATGTGCAACCCAGGACTATTTGTTCTCCGTGGAAGAATATCTCCTCTATTTTAGTAATAAAATATAAAATAAAAAGTTTGATGGCTACAATTTTAATCTTTTCTTTACTTTTACATATTGTATAATCACAATATACCACTTGAGGGTGTGGGAGATGGCAGTATTTACACGCGGCTGGTGTCGTTTCCTTACTCAGCTGCGCCTCATCAGCAAACCACCACACCAGGTGTAGATAAATCCTGCCATCACCCTCACCCTTTCGTGGTACATTGCTTAATTATACAATGGGCATAGAAATGAAGCACAAATCCTCTAATCTCATTGGCTACCTGCCACACCTCTTCCGTTGTAAAAGCTACAATCACCCCACGGGAAGAGGTGACAGCCACCAGTAAGCCACATCAAGGGCCCCCCTTGAAATCAATGCGACCATCACAAACACAAAACCGGCAAAAACACCGACAGTCGCAGGACAAAACTCCCACAAACCATGATGTTGCCGGAGTAAACAATATGAAAAATCCTGCAAGTTTCAAAAATGTAATTCAGCTATGAATTAAAAAAAAAAAACTCCAAATCACAGGAAATTCATTTTTTCTTTTCTGGCTTCGGGGGAAAACATGTTGCTCTTTCCCGGCTCTCTCTTTCAGTTTCACCTTCAGAACCCTGTTCTTACAGTTTGTCAGCAACACAGTAAAAAACATCCTACAACAAAATTACCTCTCTTCGTTTTTGCTCTGTTTAAATATGCACTAGTACAGCTTACATTGCTGGACTCCAGACCAGCGGTTTCCTCGAGCCTCTGTTTTCCCCAAATTGTAACCATTAAGGGTATCTCCTCGCACGCTTGCTGGCACTACTGCATATGCACATACCTACCAACAAAGCACTATTTTTCCAAGTGCAACAACAAATCTAATAAAAACTAATAAAACACCTAAACCAACTTAGTTTTTCCTTATTTTCTCACACACAAAATATACAGATGTCCACTGTATAATCGCAATATGCCACTCGAGAATATTGGTGATGCCAGGATTTACCCATGCCCTGGGGTGTTTTGGCCACTTGGCTGCACCTCGTGGCCAAACAACACCCCAGGGCATGGGTAAATCCTGGCATCACCAACACCCTCTTGTGGTATATTGCTTAAATGAATCAGATGTACATTAAAGGAGAGACAGCTGTCCAAAATGACTGTAATTAATCAGAACTCTCAACACATTCAATGACTTCACCATTCAGATCACAGATAGGAAAAGTGACAACCATGCACTTCCTAGTAAAAACCTTAAACAGCACTGATTTACAGCAATATTCTTAAGAGTTCAAGACCAGCATAAGGGATCTAAACCACTCCTGTATCCTATTAAAGTCCACTTGCACCTTGTGTCATGACAGTGACTGTGAGCTGCACATTCGAGCAGACTAGACAGACCAGAATGGCCGGTTTCTGCTGCCATTTTTGTATGTTCGTATGTCATTCAGTTCCTGGATAATATCTCCCACACTAAAAACTACAGCATCATTTGCAAAAAGGATGACCTCAGTCAACCAACAAAGCAAGGGGGCCGAATTCAGAAACAATGAAAAAAGCCAGGATCCCAGAGTGGAAACCTGGAGAACTCCGCAACAAATGGGAAAGTGCCTAGATCTTGAGCCAGAAATTTCAGTTCTGTGGGACCTGTTCTCTATATAACTACCAATGAAGAACAAAACCTCCTTAGAGAAATTAACTTCAGCAAGGGAGTCAAATAGGAGGCTATGGTCAACCAAACTGAAACCCTTGCTGAGGTCCAAAAAACTGCTGCTGCATAGTGCCCCACATCAATGTTACCCTGCACATGGCTTGTAATCCTAACCAAGGCCGACGCTGTGTTATGGTCAATTCAGAATCCACAATGTTGAGAAGCAGTCAGAATGTTGAGCGCTGTTACGGTATGGTCGCCAAGAGTGAAAGTGGCTGCAACTGCTTCTCTTTTCACATTTTTTGTAACCACAGGGTTGTTGTATGGCTGTATCCATGCACTGGTCCCACTGGACTCACAGTGTCCATTGATGGACTCATGTGCAGTTGGGCCAAAGGAACCGTGGCAATGGCGGCCACCATGAGTTCTAGAAGTCGTAGAAAAGCCCTCGCTGGAACGTGACAGCTGGAGTAAAGAAGGCGGGCTTAAGCCATCAGGTGCTCCGCTCTGTGAAAGGTAAAAAGGCCTTGCCCCGAGCCGTGTCCAGCACTGCCCCTATGTAAAGAAGGCACTAGCAGGGGGTGAGAAATGATTTGGGCCGACTGATAATGCCCAAAGCTTGGAACAGGTGGCAGGTGCTGTAGCAAATGGTCCCTGGACGGGGCTGCCAATAGCCAGTCATCCAGGAAGGAAAAGCCATAAAATCTGCGTTTCCTCAAAGCAGCGACCACCACCACTAGGCACTTGGTAAAACCCCTGGGGGCTGAGTACAGGCCACAGGGCAGAGGCTGAAACTGGTAATGCTCTCCCTGGAAATGGAAGCATAGGAAGTGCCGGTGGGATGCAAAAACCTTGCTGTGCAGGTAAGCATCCTGCATATCCAAAGAGCAGAGCTAGTCCTCCTGGTGAAGCAGCGGTAGCAACCCCTGAGGGGGAACAATCCGGAACTGTTTGTACTCTATGTACAGGTTGAGGTTGCTCAAGTCCAGGATCAGCCAGAGATCTCCTGTCCACCTCGGAACCAAGAAGTGGGAGTAGAACCCCCTTCCCTGTTGGAACCACGGAACAGGCTCTACAGCCTTCTCTTGAAGTAAGATCCAAATCTCCACCCGTATAAGCGAAATGTGACTTGGAGGATTTTCTGGGGGCCATTCCATGAACTCCAACAGTGCGGCCGTGCTCGATGACCTGTAGCACCCAGCTGTCTGTAGTGACCTCAACTACCCCCAACCACCGCCTCCTGAAGCCCTATGGGAGGAGGGGGCCTGGCAAGGAGGCAGGAGGTGGGGGCAGCCCCTGGCTGGGCTGTGGCTACTCCTCTAGTGGCCCAGGAATGGGCTGGAGCAGCACCAGTGAGGGCAGCATCTATCTTGCATTTGGCCATAGGCCTTGGGTGGGGGTCAGGCCTGTCTACTGGAGGAGCAGTGAAAGGGGGCCCTCTGTCCCGATTTTGGCTGGGTGTGGTACATGGAGTGGACCAACTTCAGGGCCCCGTCCATATGTTTGGAGCTCTGATATAATGTCTTGAACATCTCCACCTAACAGCCTGGGACCTCGAAAGGGAGAATCCATAATACTAGATTGGCCATCTGGAGCACAGACCCTGAGCCAAGCATGGCACCTCATACTAATGCAGACAGCAACAGCCCAGCCTGAGGAATCCACGGCTCCGTAAGCCGCCCTGAAGATGTGGGTACCAACGTTTCACCCAATCTTAAGGGCCTGAAGAGTTTGTTGCTTCAAGGGGTCGTCTGGCATGGCCATGACCATCTCCCTGGCCTGCTCTCACAAGAAGTTTTGGTACTGCACCACATGTGCCAAATAATTAATGGCCCGGATGGTTAGAGTGGCAGATGCAAGGGTACACTTGCCCATTTGGTCCAGCTGGCAAGAGACTGTGCCTGGAGGGAGGGCGCTGAGGTGTTTCGGTCTCTTGGTGTGGTCGAGGGCCACATTAATGACTACCAAATTCGCTTTCAGGTACTCACCAAAGTAGGATTTGCCAGCTGGGGTATGGTGAAGCAGATGAGCCTTCTTAGACCTACCGCTGAAACCATATGGGGAAGGTGTCATGCAGCCTTGGTAATGTCCTCATAAGACTCTATGAAAGGGGGAGCGGAAAGCTGACAAAGGTAGACTGCCAGACACAGATGCTCCGGTTCCTGTTCCTTGGTTTCCCACTCCACACTAGCTTGGATATGCCTCATGATGTCCATGAATGTGGGATCATCAGGAGGGAATTTGGAAATATTACTGGGGTCTCCTTAATCTCCAGGAGGGTCTGCCAGGATGGAGGAAGACTTGGAACTGTCACTGTCGTCAGTGGCAGAGAAGTTGTCCCCACTGTCAGGCTGGCATTCGACCGGACGAGTGGGGTCCCTACATTAGTAGGACTCCTAGAAATACGAGGAGCACTCTGGCCCCGGTGTGCCAGGGCCGGTGGCAGGGGTCCCAAGGAGGCCTCTGTGGGTGTGCCTGGATCAACCCATCAAGAGAAGGGGTCTGCAACTGCATGAAGGCCCTCAGAGCGGAAATCAAGCCATGATAATCCAAGGGCCCCAGCGCCAGTCCCAGAGTGTCAGGTAGTTATAGACCAGTGGGGGCCCACAGGTGTAAGGTATGGGTAAGCCAGCACTGGTCCCCAGGCACTGGGTAGGAGTAGACCGGTGTTAGATCCCCAGGCGTTGGGGCAGGATACCCAGGCGGTGTCTGGGGTCCCAAGGAGGCCCTTGAGGGTGCGTCTGGATCAACCTGATAGGAGAAGGATTCTGAGACTGCATGAAGGCCTTTGTGGGTGTGTCTGGATCAACCCATCAAGAGAAGGGGCCCACAACTGCATGAAGGCCCACAGAGCGAAATCAAGCCATGATAATCCAAGGGCCCCAGCACCAGTCAACGAGTGTCTGGTAGTTATAGGCCAGTGGAGGCCCACAGGCATAGGGTATGGGTAAGCCGGCACAGGGCAGGATACCCAGGCGGTGGCAACAGAGTCGCCAGTCCCCCTGGAAGTGACAGTGGATGGACAGACAAAGGTCCCCCAGGCATCGGTAGCAGGAGGACCAGCGAAGGCCCTGCTGGCGCTGGAGGAGGCAGGGCCAGCGAAGGGCCTGTGGGCTACAGTAGGACAGGTGCAGTCCTAGAAGGCACTGGCCATCGGCCTGTGAGACGCTGGAGGGGAATACACAGGTGCCTGTATAGAAGAGGCTGGCGCCGGAGAGGAGGGACCACTGCAAAGGCTGAGGGGAGACCAGGCTTTGTGAGGCACCAGTGCCCTGCAGCATCTGCCCCTGCAAAAGAGGGGCAGGACTGACAGCAGTCCCGGAGGACAAGACCGAAGTCGGGGGCGTGGGTGATGGAGCTGCAGATACAGAACTGGTGCCAGCAGCACTCGTGCTGGCCAGAGGAGCTCCAGCCAAACTATCTTCTGAATCGCCCTCGGAGAACAAGGGCTGAGAAAGCAGGGTCTGGGAGGCAGGATACAGAATACCCTACTCCAAGGAGCCGCTTGCCCGTATCTGAAATCTGGGCAGGCAGCGGGGCCATCGGCAGCCCTGAATAGGTAAGGGCGTGTGAGGCCAAGGAGGTCAACCCTTCAAGGGAGGAAGAGCCTGTTGCAGTTGGTGGAGCCTTGTGCTGAGACCAAGAATGGGAAACAGACCAGCGTTGGTCCCGGTCCTTGTCCCAATGCTTGTGCTTCCCCAAAGCTTTGTCCTTTGATCTGGACGAGGAAGAGCCAGAGGACTGGGCCGGGGAGGCGGAGGAGCTCCAGGAGTGCAGCTCCTGTTCCATCTGGGTGATCTTCTGTTGGAGGAGATGACTTTCCAGGATCTCCTGGTAGCTGGGTTAAACTTCTGGTAGACCTCACAGGATTGGACGTCGTGGTCTGGGCCTAGGCAGAAGACACTTCCAGGAGCAGTCAGAAGAAGGTGGTTGAGAAGACAAATGTGAGGAAGGAACACCGAAAAAGTCGATGTTTAACTTTATAAAACGAGAAAATAAAAAAGCGCAGTAAACGCTGGAGAACGGCAGTCGACCATAGCTGCAGCAGTATCAGTGGTCCAAAGTGCACTGGTTGACAGAGGGAAAGAACTGGAGAGGGTGTGGGGGTCGCCCACCTTATATAGAATAGGCTGATGTCAGGCACGGACGTCGGAGGTGGGCACCTCCCCTCTGTTAGACTGCTAGCTAAAAAGGTTTGTGTGTGGTCCTGGCACCTGACAGCTTAGTCCCACCGTTGATGGCCTGCTGCAAGAGATACCCTCGAAGTAAGATCAAAGTGTTAGTGGTGTTTACTGTGTTCATGCAGCAATGAGAAAAATCAGGCAATCAGGATATACTAGAGTGGACTTTTTAGGTGACAACAGCATAGCTGTTACCATCTATTGTGGTCATGCGTACACTTTTGTGCATTTAGTCAAGTTTAAGGTTACACTCAGTGTGTGTGATTCGGCTGCATGATGTCACTAATGGGGCTTTTAGGTCTTGGCATAGTGTTTCACATCTACACAAGCCTAGGTTTCATCCCCTGTACTTCACAATTTTTTTTTTCTTACTCACTGCAACTTTTGCTGTATGAGAGAAATTGGTACTTATTGCAGATGTAGTGAAGGGTTTCAGTAGAGCTAAACAGCAGACTTTTTGATGATGTTATTTAGTTCTACAGTATGTTCTAGTCAAATAAATTTGTCCTGATTTAGCCTTCTCTAGGTTTGAATACAATTCGAGTCGCCTGTTTTGCAGGTTGTGACATAACCTCTCCACCACAGGAACAGCAACTCCCTTACCTGTAGCTCAGTGGCACTTTGATTCTGTGTTTGCTTAGCAGGCAAAGGATCAGTGGTTCAAACCATGGCAGGGGCTTAACTTTTCTTTTTCTAAGATGAAAACTCACTTTAATGGCAATTCATGGTGGCGAAGAGCTGGAATAGTAACTTATGCGAGAAGCAAATTTAGCCAAGAACAATTTGTGAGGGTAAACTGCCTGCTGGGATTAGACCCCAGTCCAATGTTGTGTAGGCTGTGACAAAACCTCTACACCATAGGAAATGCAACTCACGTACCTGCAGCTCAGTGGCACACTGAATGTGTGTGCTTAGTAAGCGAAAAACAAAAAAAAAAAAATCAGTGGTTCAAATACAGGCATGTTGGTCACAGTTTGTATCCTGGCAGGGACTTAAAAATATTTTCAAATGTTTTTGTAAGATGGAAACTCACTTGAGTGGTGATTCAAGTTTATTGCAGGAAAAACTCCATTGAGCAAGCTCATTCACAAGGAGATCCTGGGTTATTTACATAGACATATGGACATAACATACAACGTAACATTGTCAACTGAGACATATGGACGTAGCATACAAGGTATCATTGTCAATTGAGTAAACGGCACATACAAAGTTCATAAACGACAACAATTCTTGACATGATACAGCCAGGTAAGGCAGGGCTCTGGCAGTAAAGTCTGATGCTGTATCAGCAGATGTTTGGGTAGAGTTGCATACATAAAAGATAAGTGCATTACAGGCAAAAGTTAATGTTCAGAGACAGCAGGGAGAGTTTAAAAAGGGAGGTAGGGAAAGAGGGTGAAGGTAAAAGATGAGGCTAGGGACTGGCAAAGTAGAGTGGAGAAAGGTGTGATAAGGAGATCTAGAGGTGAAGGGTATTGAAAGCAGGTCATGGAGATCAAATCTATAGCTGTTAAATTTAGTCTAATACTTCCTGTGCGATTGCAGATCCGTTACGGTCCTAGCAGTGGCAGACGGTGTAAGAGTAACTAACGTAAGGGTGGTATGGGGGGTTTAGTGGCAGTGACAGGTATCTTATTTTAGATTAGGATAAGGCTTTGTAGCGATTTATTGGGACAATGCTGGTTAGTTTTAGTATGGATTGGAGTTGGTTCCAGAATGTAGGAAGTGCGAATGGAATGGCACGTTGTCCAAAGGCAGTACGAGTTCTTGGGACGTCGAGCAGGATGTAGTTTGATTTCCTGAGTGAGTAAGCACTGCGGGAGATACGGACATACAGTACTCCAGGCGTGGTCTGAATATCAACTACTACAGTGGCAACATAACTGCTTCACCAGTACTTGAGAACCCTGGCGTAATTCAACCCAGTATCCTATTTACCATCCCACAATGTTTTTTGCACTCCCAGATGACTTATGCTGCTTTTTATTATGACTCTAGTCTTTCCTTTTTACTGCTTTTCCCTTTTCCCAATTAATGGTGTAGTCCACGGGGGGGTACTTTCTAATCATCTTTATTTATATAGCACACTATCCTTAAGGCTCAGTAGACTGAGTATTTGCATAATAGACAGGTGTAAATTGCAACACAGCAAAAATATGATGACGCAAATATTAACAGCAAGCAAAGCAGATGAATCAGTACCTTCAACTGAAGTCAAGGAAACCAAGAGTGAACAGATGTGTTTTTAGCACCTTTTTAAAAACCACCGAGGAGCAAAGTCACAAAGCGAGGGGACAGAGTTCCACAGTCAGGGAGCCGCCTCACCAATTTTCATATCCCTGATGATTTTACACGAAAAACAAGCACAGGCAACCTATAAAACCCTCTAGTGGAATGAAGGAGGCAACTGTGAGCACAGAGCATCAGAAAGTCTTTAACATAGCACTGCCTAGATATAATCCACAACTGAAGAGGTATTGTACCAGGAACAAGGAGCTGCCAGCTTTTATGGTACTGCCAGGAAGCAGACTCTGCATCTGCATTGAAAAGACATTAATCGGCTACAGGAATTTACACAGGACCTCAAAAAAAATATGTCAGCCTCATAACTTTATCTCTCTTAAGCTGCATTTCCACCACACTCACACACTTAAAAAAAAAAACTACTAGATTTACCAGTCCCTGATCAATGAATACACGTAAACAAGCATAGTATTTCATACACTGTCCTAACAATAGAAGGGCAAAAACAACAGTGTGTGAAATCCCTAGTACAATCCAGGGCAATAAGAAAATTTGTAGAATGTCAGGTGATCAACTGTTGTACATCAACACTCCATACAGAACCTCTAGGACACATGATTTGTTTTGTTAGGATTTTGTATGCTACTGTAGTTAGACACAGCAGGCGAAGGAAAAATACACAGAACCACACAGAAATAGTAACCATCCACTCTCACTTGCCAAAATGTTCTGCTCCACTGGACCTCTTTGAGGGGGTTTAGGAGGCCCCAAAGGCCCTATCACAGGAGGTAGATCATTGGGGGGGAGGGGGAAGAAGAGTCCTTTAGAAAACAGTCCTTAAGAACAGCTGGACTGCCTGCTGTACCAGTAGGTAGGCTCCCACACTGGGGACCCGGTGTCAAAGAGAGCCTGGGAAGCCAGTCAGGCAGAGAGGTGCTGCCATGCAGCAGCGCTCCCAGAATGACCACTTGTTATGGGCCATGGAGCTTGCATCCTCCTCAGGGGTGCGCTAGTTGGTTGCAAGCTATGACAGAACAGACTCTACATCAGGGAGGTGGGTTGTGGATCCCTGGCAGCAGAGACAACATGCGGAGGCATGTTGTGCATCAGCCCAGGCCACATAAGGTATCGGGGGAGGCAATGGTGGACGTCCGCGGGAGGAGTGTGGGAGCACGCTCGTACCCATGGTAGACGTCACTGCACATCCGCACCTCGGGAGGAGTGGTAACCTCATAAATCAAGGGGAAAAAAACCTTCGCCAGTAGGAAGATGTCACTCTCGCCACCACACCCACACTGGATCCTCCTCTCCAGGACTTGACCGCCTCCCTCCTTCACAGCCGCCTGTTTTTGCACTGGATTAAAAATAGATGAAAGATCGCCGTGGCACAGCAGGCGACCATGTCTCGGGGGGCAGACAGAAGGGTGCCAAGTTGGTGTGCTGTGGGTGGGTTGGAGGAACAAGATCTCCAGCAGAGGGGATCACAGCAGGGCAGGATAAGGTGGGGTGACCAATGGGGCCCCAGCGAGAAACGACAGGAGTAAAAGTTGTAAACAAAAAAAAAAACTCATCTCGTCCATACTTATCAGGAATTCACAAACCAGGTAGCTGGCTCTGGGTAACTCACTAACTAAAGAGGGTTAATCCTCTTAAGGAGAATGCAGATTTTCTTATTTGTTACTTATTTAATACTGTAGTCTGAGTACTTTAATACTGTAGTCAGAGTTATATGCTAATTGACTTTGGTTTATTTCATTATTACACTCTCTCTAATCTTTGTATTGGTGATATAGGACACGTTAAGAGTGTAACGTTTCATCTATCTACTTTTTTATTTTATTTTTATTTTATTTAAACAGCAGTTTGGAAAACCTTTGAGCCATAGGCTCATTTACAAAAGTACCTTGTCACAGTAAGACAAACCAAAATACACAGTATAGCAGTACAACACATAAGTATAACAGTAAATTAAGACATAGATACCAAAACAAGCTGGTACAGGTAGGATGGATGCAAACAATACCAGAGTTATGTCGTCCTTAGCAGCTTAGTAATAAGCTTTGTCATAAGTATTGAGTACGGCTTTGACTAGCGGCAGTTACAGCATCGGGTGTTAATAAGGTGGTTACGTAAGGAAGTTTTGAAGCACGATATAGTTGGAGCTTCGGAGATGGAGGGGGGCAGTGTGTTGAACCAGGAGGGGGCCCTAAAGCTGAAGGCTCTTTGGCCGTGAGAGGTCCTAGCTCTAGGGATCCTGATACTGTAATATTCTATCCAATTTTATGTAAATCTGAAATTATATTAAGGCTGTAATGTGCATCTCATAAGCATTCTAAATATTTTGGTAGTCTGTAACCAAAGGGAACTCCCAGCCAGGAATGTTCTGTTGATCCTGTATTTGAATGTTATGTCACTGTATTTAAAAGGAAATTAATAAACTTTAAATTACTAAAAAGATAGACATACAGACACACAGAACATGTAGACACACACAAACAAGCACACACGTGCGCACACAAATATACGACTGTGCCAGCAGAAAAAGGCCTTATGGTCTATCATGTCTGTTCTAGTTTGCAGACCCCCCCCAGTATCTACTCAGGGATCTGCCCACCCATCCACTTCTCCTTCCCCCTTTCACCTTCCCACACTCTACCCCACATACAGACAGACACACACACACGTAACCGATACAAAAATAAAAGAAACTGTATCTCAGTATTTCAAGTTTTGGAAACTCCGGCACTCCAGGCACACTTGCCAGGAAGGACCCCCCGGATATGGGTGGGTGAGTGAGTGGCAGGGCCACCCTGGGCATGAGTGCCAGTAGAAGGAGCTCAGGGGCACAGCAGTGGGGTGTTGATAATTCAAGGGCATCCTCCAGTGTGCCAGGGAGGAGTGAGCATTTGCCAATGGCTGGCCTCAGAACATGGGCTGGGGCACAGGAGGCACATCCAAGGGATGTCCCAACTGGAGGCATGAGAGAGCTAGGTGCAAGTCACTCTCAAGTGGAGAGTGGCACAAGGTCCTAGACACCTTGCTGCTGTGAGAGGGAGGAGGGTCATGATGCCAACGTGCAAGACCCTGGTGGCTACCAGAGCAGGACCTCAACCCCCGGTGCAGATCCTAAACTTTGGATCTGAGGGTTTTGTTTGTGGACAGTTGCCCAGAGAGTGGGAGTTTAGTGGAACCAACATGAGTGTGCGGAAACCCTAGGGGAGTATCCCCTCAAGGAATACTTCCTGATGGCTTTAGGGCCTGTGGCAGGTTCTCTCCAAGATCATCGTATGACATCCTGGTGAAAGGTGACCACAGAGAACAGCCTTGTGTACTGAGCTCCCAAAGCTGGCAGGTGAAAACGGGTAAAGTGAAATAGCTGGAGTGTAATGAAGGAGACTCATCTCCAGGATAACAGCAGTAGGGAATCCCATAAGGAGGCAGCGCCTGCTGCCAGACTTGTACCCTTGGAGGGAAAGGGTTCCCCTGGTATGCATTTAGAAAAGGTGCAGGGAATGCCCAACGAGAACAGGCTGGCATGCCACCTTATCAGAGAGACAGAGGGCTGAGTGTGGGAAATGCCGACAACTCCCCTCCAGTGATGTTTTCCGGTTAAGGAGCTCATGCCATATAGAAGGTGACCTGTTGGTGTACCACAGAGCAACAAAAGAAAGACATTCACTGTACTATAAAGCCACTTTCTGCTCCAAGACAAAGTACCCAAACTTAGGTTAAGCTCGGTTATGAATCGGCACATAGTAGGATATGGAATTCCTGGGCAGATGCTTGTTAAGAGGCACAGAGGGGCTGTCAGTGGGCACATCACCACACAAAGGAAAAGGACAGTGTCACAGGTTCTGGTGAGGATAAAAATTGCTGAAAGCATGATAGGGTTAATATGTGCTACAACAGAAGGTTTCCACCCAGTTGACATGCCATCTAGCCTGGACCATGTGGCGTGGAGCAGTTACCTGTGAAAAACTGAGTGTAGAAGAAATTAACTGATTGATGAACCATGAATCCGATCTGATCTGTGTATGTACAAATGAATTAATTTTGGCATATCCCACAAGTAAAAGTCGAGTGCATGAACTTTGGGAGTCAGCATCATTTATTGCCAACCAGCAGCTATCCAAGGTGCCCCAAATTCATCCCAGCCAAAGTAGTACCAACAGAGAAAAACAACCCAAGAAGCCATGCAAGGGGCTCCCAGGAAGCAAAGTTAAGCAGAGAGATAAACAGAAGTCCCAGCCGGAACGTCGAAACAGCAGTAGCATTACTGCTTGGATACAGACGATCCGGAACTGGAAGCAATCTCAGGAGTCGGAGAGTCAGCTGGGAGGGAGGAGGTCTGAGAGTCCTAAGGACTGCTCTCCTTCTGGGGGGGGGGTCACAGTCATGGTACTGACCCCTTACGGAAGCCAGGGGTCGGACCGACAGGAATGTAGCTGGTTGGTGTGGGGCACTGTGGACCATTCTGGTAAGTGCCAGTGACGCCGGGGTGACAGGGCTGGAGGAGAGGCAGAATGGCCAGGCTGGGAGCAGGAGAAAAAAAAAGCATGCTAGAACAAAAGACACAGGAGTCTTGGATTATGCCCACTCCTATTCCGAGCACAGATGCAAGTCTGTCACCGTGATGCCCAAAGAGGGTGTGTGTGTGTGTGTGTGTGTGTGTGTGTGTGTGTGTATATATATTAGAGGCAAAAATCCATTTAATGCATTAGTTGGGTTGTTCCAGCGACAACAGCGAGGAAATTCGTGTTAGGTTGAAAGCCCTCCTTGACCTCTCCGCCCACACCCCCAACCGCATCGGGGCGCGCGGCTAGTTGCCGGCCCTAATTTTCAACCCCATCAGATGTGTGAAGAAGCAAAGGTATGAGGAGAATGGGGTGAAAGTTAGGACCGACAACTACCAACGCGACCCATGCTGAGGTGGGCGAGGGTCCAAGGGGGGCTTTCAATCCTAATTTCTTCACTTTTGTCGCTGTGGAACAACCCTAACTAATGCATTAAACGGAGTTTGCCTCTAATTTCCCTTCTTTTTGAGAAGTATAATGAGAAATAGTGAATGTAATGCAGCAGAGGGAGCGCGGGGCCCGCTCTCGCCACGTGATGTCTTGTCACATAGTAACACGGTGCCCTCAAACGCAAATAGTAATGCACATGGTGACGCAAAGCGAAACAGAAAGATAAACAGTACTATAGACAGAAATGGTTAAAATAACGCAAACGCAAGCACAAATGGAAACGCGAAGGGTAACGCACATGGTGCCATAGACGGGAACAGTAAGTGAAACTGTTACGGAACCACAAACAGAAGCGGTAAGGGTAACAGTAATGTAAGCGCACAGACTAGTTTTTCCCAAAAGCTACATAGAGAAAGACAGAATGTATGCATAATAATGGGTCTCTGAGCAGAAAATGAGGAGTTGGAATAGTAAATTGCTTATTTCTCAGGAACTATACGACATAGAAAAAATTTTTTAAAGTCATATGATTTATGACTTTCCTGGCTAGTTTTATACTTAGCCCCCATTAGGGGGCTAAGTATTTTTCCAACAAAAAGTCCGTATCTTTATCGCTTCCGAGATAAGGCCCTGGAAAGGCGAGCTGCACGTACCGTAATGTTATCCTAAGGGGGAAAAGAAGTTGGAGTGCCATAACTTTCACTCCTGTAATATTTTTTCACCGAACCAGTAAAAGGCACATCTGTGGGACGTTTGCTTTCTTCTCTCCGAATTTCAGCCCAAAAGACCAAACCGTTATTTTGCAGCAGGGCGGCAAAGAATTCCTATAATGCGGCGGACGCCATAATGTTATCCTATGGGAAAAAGCATCAACTTTGGAGTACCGTAACTTTGCCGCCCTGTAATATTTTTTCACCGAAACACTGAAAGGCACATCTGTGAGATGTTGGCTGTGTTTCCCTCCAAATTTCAGCCCAAAAGACCAAACCGTTATTTTGCAGCAGGGTGCCAAAGAATTGCTGTCATTTTCACACAGCCTGGAAAAGTACTGTCGAACTTTACGAAAGCTTTAAATTCATTTCAACACTGTCAAAGTCTTGAAAGTACTTTGCAAAAGTACTTTTCAGAAATCTGAAAACATATTTCTGGGTGTTTTACCCCAAAATAAAGACATGCCTAGCATCCTCAGGGTCCGACTAGGCGAATACAAAAGAATTAGGTTGCTAGAGGGTCCCAAATTTAAATGCCAAGCATTTTTCTGATGACCAACTGAAAACAAAATGGTGGATTTGCGACAGTAAAAGGCCCATTTACGAAAGTAAAAACTGCAATGCGACACTGTTGAACTTTTTAACTTTTCCCATTGACTTATAATGGGAACTTATTTTTTGAATAACTTTTGAACCGTTTAATATTTTTTCCGGGGACCCCGGCCACATGTTCCCTGAAGATTTTGGACCGGTCGCGCAAACTGTGCGACCTCTAGAGACTACCAAAGAATTCCAAAAAAGTGTAAACGCGCACGCAGATCATGTTTAATAACTCCGCAGCCGTATAACCGAATAGTACGAAAGTTGGCAGATCCCAAGATCTATGGTTCTTGATTGTGTATTCTAAATTTCAGGCAAATCCATTGAACGTTTGCAAAGTTATTAAGGTGCAAAATTTTAGGTTTAACATGTAAATGGCTCCTCAACCCGAACTACGGTAGCACTACCATAATATATACATATACACACACACACACACACACACACACACACACACATATATATTATACACATACATACACACACGCACACACACACACACACACATCCCTATTTCTATCCCCCTCTGTATCTCCCTGTGTCTCTTGCTTTCTATCTATATATGTCATATATCTCTTTTCCCTATCATTTATTTATCCTCCTGTGGCTGGGACAGGCAGGATCCCTCCCTCAGCATTGCCCCGCTGATCCCACCATTCTTCATCTCCCTGAAACCCAGAGCGCCCAATTACCCACGCAGATTCCCCTCTCCCATGGCAGGGTCAGAAGGGAAAGGGTCTCCCCCCCTCCCCAAAGCATATACATCCCAGTCTTCGGCTCAGGATCTGGCGATGCGCCATGTGGAGATTGGCGGGCATGCTTCATTCTGCCCTGTGCTGCCACTTTTTCCTCCGTAGAGCTGGAAGTTCCTTCCTCACACTGGGGCGCGATTTCAGAGATGCCGTGGTGGAGGCACGCTGCATGTTAAAACCCCACACCACCTCCCTTTGTCTGCCTCCCTAACCCACTGCCAACTGGCCTCCACTGGGTGTAATTCAGCAGAGAATGCGGGTATTACACCCCCCCCCAGGAAAAGGGAGCAGACCGATGCTCAATCTTTTTCCCACCATGGCTGACCCCAGCAACCCGTGCTCATTCCCAAACAAGAGTTAGCGTGGTGACGAGGGCATTTACAATGCCTCAGCCCTCTATGCCACCAGGCCGGGCTTTTTTTTTTTTTTTTTGCAACAACAACAAAAATGGAAAGAGACCTGGGGGTAGTCATATCAGATGACCTAATGGTGGGCCAGCAATGTGAGAAGCTAGTAAGGAGGGCTGGGGGATACTGAGATGCATAGGGAGAGGCATCACCAGTAGAAAACAGGAAGTTGTTGGCCCTCTGTACAGACAGTTGGTGAGACCACATCTGGAGTACTGTGTACAGTTCTGGAGACCCCATCTCCGCAAAGACAGACAGGGTGGAGGCTGTCCAGAGGAGGGCAACCAAAATGATGCAGGGTCTGCATCAGAAGATATATGAAGAAAGACTAAAGGAACTAAATATGTATAGCCTCGAAGGAGGGGAGAGACATGATAGAAACTTTCAAATACCTCAAGGGAATCAACAAAGTCCAAGAGGGTAGCATCTTTCAGAAGAAGAGATGTGCAAAAACAAGGGGGCACAATTTGAAGATAGAAGGGAGGACGTCTCAGAGGTAATGTGAGGAAGTATTTCTTTACAGAGAGGGTTGTGGATACACGGAACAGCCTTCCTGAGGAGGTTGTAGAGTCAAAAACAGTGGGAGAATTCAAGAATGCATGGGACAGACATAAGAATTTTTCTTGGGGGTAGGAAGAAATAGGCTGTTGGTTAAATAGGATCTGCAGCTTATACTCTAGGTAGGGAAATGGGCAGACTAGGTGGACCAAGCGGTCTTTATCTGCCGTCAAATTCTACGTTTCTATGTTTTTTAATTCCTGGATACTGGGGGGAAAAAAAAAATCACTTTCAGACATTAAGTCGGACAGTTGCTAGAGTCTTGAATAGGGCGACTTATAATAATTATTCATGTTATTATGGGATAAGATTTCCGATTATTTTGTTTTATCATGTTTTAAGGAGAACAAATCACACAGTTGGTTTAGGAGCGATACAGCAGTATGTTTACTATATGGTTTGTTTAACATTCTATTTCTTCCTCCGAAAGAGGCCAGCCCTACCCCGGACGAGGTCCATGTACATACACTGGTGCTCTGCCTGACCAGAGTAGAATCTTGCACCTTATTAGCAGGGATTTGTAGTGAGTGAGCGAGCATATAACCTCACCCGTCGTGCGGCAGCTCCTAGAACGGTGATCCTTACCACTTCTTGCTGACTCTTACTTCAAGCCCATGTGGTGACTTGTCATTGGCATCAGCGCAGTTCCCAAGCATCTTCCTGCCCTTGCCTGATGCACATGGAGAAGATGCCATTCTCCCTCTCCACATGCAGCCTGGCCAATGGTGTAAGTTGTCTGCCCATGCATCCCACTCCTGGCCAATCACTGCCCCTTCCCGACAGGACTGAATGATGCACCAAGTCAGTTCTGTCCCAAGAATGTGTGTGGCATCTCAGGATTTCACAATTTAAAGTATCATTCCTCATCAGGAGGGAACACCAAGATGGACAGCTCATTTCCATGTGCATCCTGAAGGAGCAAGAAGTGGGACCCAAAAGGAAAGGAGTGATTACAAATGTAAGCAGAGATATAATACACAATACAATCTAGTTTACTGCTGAAGAGGATTCCTTCCCTCCCTTGGGTCTCAAGGCAGACACTGTGTAGAGAACACTGCGTCCCTTCCCAGAGGTTGCATGCATCTCCCGACAGCCAACATAGCAATTCCGGGCTCGAAATGTACATATATTGAAGTATATAAATCAACTGACTACATAAAAAGTACTGTGGAAATCTGTAGTGAAGACGATGTATGAATACTGTCCTCCATTGGTCAAGTCAGGCTTCTCACAACAACTACCTCATCTATGATCCCACCTCTCCCCTCACCCATCCGCTCTGCTACCTCCCCTTATCCTGAGAGCAGTGCTACAGTCACATACTGCCCATGCCTGCCCCCTCCGTACCCCCCCCCAAAAGTCTATTGTTTTCCTGGTGCACAGGTAAGTGGTACCTGCAACTTTTATGCTTGTGCCTCCGCTGTTTCAGGGGAGGACACTCTTTTCCTTCTGTACATTTTGGCTTATCCACTGTCAAATACACTGTATTGTTTACTGCCATCACAGCAACTGACATTTCACCAAATGTTTATCATAGCTCTTTCTGCTGTTAAGTTTCGCTTCTCCATGTACCTTCCCCCAGGACACGTATGCAAACAAGCTGTTCTCAGCTCAGTAGGCCCTTTAAGTTAAAGCTTTTAAATAAAACAAAAATCAAAATTTAAATGCCTGTAGTCACCGGCCCGGTGGAGCTGAGAGTTGAGGCACTGGATGCCACATCTTGCGACGCGCCGGTGACCCATGTTAGGGGAACGAGCACAGGCCGCCATGGGTCAGCAGGAGGAAATGGATTGAGCATCTCCAGGGAGGGGGGATATCTGCAGTCTGTGCATGCCTGACCCCTAGCGGAGGCTGGGGCTTTATGGCACAGTGCTGCAAGAATGTGGGGTGGAGCACAGCAGACGACAGACATGGGCACGTACAGAAGCATGCATGACCCCCGTTGCAGGTATTACTGCACACTGTTCTCCCACAGGGGGAGAAAACTGAAAAAGTGGCAGCCAGGTCATGCGGCTTGATGGCCGTCCGCCAGCACACACAGTCTCCACAGGCCCCACCTGATCTGGATCCATGTCTGGTAGGGGAGTTGGGGACTCCCTCGCCTCCATGCCACGGGTGGAGTAAGCCATGGGGGGGGTACAAGGTGGTGGCCTGGGAGTTCAGAGCGGGTGGACGGCGGACAGAGGAGGAGGAGGAGTAGAAGCCGACCGGGGACCACAAGGAGTAAAAAGTAAGAGGAGAAAAAAAAAATTAAATGCCTGTAAATTTTCTTTCTCCAGCTCTAGGACTACTGGGATCTCCCTCTTCGTCTTCAGTGGAGGCAGGACATGCAGCAGGCGGGACATTAGGCTCCTCCCATATTGTGACAGTCGGTTCACAAGCACAGAGAAAACAGTCATATGACCAAACTAGGCAGTCCATCTACAAGTAAAACTAGAAACAATGTGGTACTGCAGGACTGGAGAACAGCACATGTGATGTCCCTCCACAAAAGCGGTCCCAAGGATTACCCAGGGAATTACAGACTAGTCAGTCTGACCTCAGTGGTGTGCAAGCTCATGGAGACCATACCAAAGGAAAGGCTAGTAGAATATCTAGAGGAGTATTGTCTCCATGATGCAAGGCAGCATGGGTTCATGGTAGGGGGGGGAGGGGAGAGACATCATGTCAAACGATTCTGATTACTGTCTTACTGACCCAGTCAAAGAAGTCAGACGAGGCCAAGTGGTACACATCCCCTATCTAGAGTTCAGCAAGGCCTTAGACTCTATGCCCAACAAAAGGTTGATCAGGAAGTTGGTGGATCTCAGGGTTGGGGATTAGATGGCCAGATAGGTGGAAAACAGGCTGAGGGACAGAAGGTAGTGGTGCGGGGAGAGTTATCTGGTACCAGAGAGGTCACCAGTGGGGGCTCGGTGCTGGGGGCGGTGTTGCTCAATGTCTTCATCAATGACATTAGGGATGGCGTGAAGGGCAAATGTGCCTACAGCACCAAGCTCTGTGGAAGAGTGGACACAGCCGAAGGGATGCAGAACCTACAGGATGATCTGGAAAAGCTGGGGAGGTGGTCCGGGATCTGGCAGCTTGACTGCAATGCTAAGAAATGCAAAATTATGCACGCTGGAGCCAAGAACCCAGGACGGAGTACTACCTGGGTGGAGTCCAGGTATTTGCATCAGAGGCGGAGAAGGACCTGGGAGTGATGACCACTAGTGACCTGAATCACTCCACACAGTGTAAGAAAGCAGCAGCAAGGGCAAACAAGATGCTGGGATGAATAGCTAGGGGGACCAGCTTAGTAGGGGAGAGGAGGTTATACTGCCCTTGTACAGGTCACTGGTGAGGCCATATCTACAGTGTGGAGTTCAGTACTAGTGCCCACACCTTAAAAAGGACATGAACCTGCTGGAGAAGGTCCAGAAGAGGGCTACAAAGTTGATAGCAGGTCAGCAGGGTAGAGGTTGAGGCCACTGAACACGTACTCCCTGGAGGACAGGGGCATTGATTGGGACCTTCAAGTATTTGAAAGTGATAAATAAGATGGATAAGGAAGGTCTCTTTAAGCTGAGTGGCAACCATAACACGAGGGGACACAGTCTTAAGCTAGAGGGGGGGAGATTTAGGAGGGAGGTCAGGAAGCACTTCTTCAGAGAGAGGGTAGACAATTGGAATGCGCTGCCAGAAGAGGTGGTCTCGTTGAAGACAGTGGGCAGCTTCAAGAGAGACTGGGATAGGCATAGAGGGAAGGAAAGGACTGTGGGTAGAAAGGATGGGGGGAGGGGTGACACGGACAGTAGCTCAAGCTGTGGACCTTGCCATATGAGATTAGATAGACCAAATGGCCTTCTTCTGCTGGCTTCTTCATATGTGCATATTAAACCACCAATAAGAAACAGGCAGCCTCAACATTCAACTATGTACACTGCAACAAGTCTTGGCAGGATTGCAGCCCTGCGATCGGCAGCCAGAGAAAGAACACTTACAGGTATTTAAATTTTGATTTCTCCCTCCTTGTGGTGGTTGCAGGGCTCCAGGACCACTGGGATATACAACAGCAGCCCAGGCTGGAATAAGATAGCCAGAATGTTGGACTTCAGTAATAGCCTGCAAGACTTTACAGCTGAACAATGCCGCCACAGAAGCAGCCACATCTAGTTTGCAGAACTTCGTAAATGTGAGCAGACAGAGCCAGGTGGCAGCTCTGCAAATGTCAGCAGCTGATGCATCCCAGAGTTCTGCTCATGAAGTGACCACAGCTCGAGTGACATGAGCCTTCATCAGTCCCGGAAGTTGAACACCAGCTTATCTGTAGGAGAGTATGATGACTGATCAAATCCATCTGGCAATAGTCTATAGACAGGGACCCGATTTTTCTGCGGCACATCGGAGCAAAGTTCTGCAACAGGGTTCTCATTTGCTGCAGAACTTCTGCGGCACTCAGCACCAATTTCTGTGGCACATTTTTACCCTTAATTTTTTTCTTTTGTTTTTTTTTTGCCAAATCTGACACAATGCACGCTCGTAACACAGTCATTTTAAGGGCGTTTGTCACCAAATTTTCAACATAGCCAGTTTAAGACCTCTGCTCATGACCAGTATCGCTGTGATTTTATTAATCTGTCCAGAACATTGATTTCGCACACTGACCGTGCCATTGGGCGCTACATGTGCGAAAACATTTTTTAGGTGAAATGTGAAAAATGACAGTTGTACTGTTCATAAGGAGGTGTGGTAAAATGGCAATACTGAAAATCTGGAGTGAAAATATTAAAATTTCGAAGTTACGGCGTCGCATTAACAACTGCGCAATACTGCCTTCGTAACAGTGCGTTTTGAGGAATAATTTCACAAATTTTCAACATAGGGTTTTTGGAGCCTACCTCATGAACTGTGACACTGTCATTTCGTTAATCATTCTGGAAAGGTGGTTCTGCGTGGTGACTGTGGAACCACCTTCAGGACGATTAACGAAATAACAGTGTCACAGTTCATGAGGTGGGGCCCCAAAACCCATGTTGAAAATTTGGTGAAAAATTCCAGAAATGGCTGAGATATGCACTAAAGTTTAAAAAACCATTTATGCCATTATACAGCTTACGGCATTTCTTCAGTTCAGGTCAGCTTTGAAGAGTCCAGGCGTGTTCCCAGTCCACAAAGATCATCCGCTGGGCTCGGAGGTGAAAGTATGGGGTGGGGTGGGGGTGTGGGAGGTGGCAGAGGGTGGGTGCGGTTGGGGGTAAAGAATTACCAATGGAAGGTTTTTTCTTTTTCAGGGTGTTGGAAACTCACACAAGGAAGGACTTTTGCCACGCTGGGGTAGACTCCCCAGCGTGCTTTAAGCTTTTCAGAGGCAGTGGAAACAGGCGGGGATTGGGCACCCTCCAGCCAAATTAAGCATTTGCCACGCTGGGGTGGGCTCCCAGCATTGCATACTAACATTTCAGAGGGGGCACGTTTGTTCCGCGGGCGGCCACAAATTCCGAGGATATTTCTGCGGTTTGCCGGAATCGCGGAAAACTCGGGGCCATGTCTATAGATGCCTTCTTGCCTTGATTTTGACCCAGCTTGTTAAACAGAAGACTCAGTCTTGCGTAGTGACGCAGGTCATTTGAGGTACTACTTTAAAGCATGTCCAGGATCCAGAGTGTACAGTTCTCCTTCTTTCTCATTTATGGGCTTAGGACAGAAAGATGGAAGGACAAGTTCATGATTACAATGGAAGGCAGATGGCACTTTCAGCAAGAACGCCAGGTCTGTACGTAGTGGTACAGAATACTGATAAAAGATTGTATAAGGTTCTTTGGAAGAGAGTGCCCCAATCTTGCTAATTCTTCTAGCCAAGGTGACAACAATGAGGAATGTGACTTTTACTGTAAGATGGAGAAGAGACTCCTCCACCAGAGGTTCATATGGCACTTCTGTTAGGACTAGACAGACACCATGGAGGGAAAATGTACTTTACTGGAGGATGTTTCAGGGTTGCCACTCACAAGAATCATTTGATGTGAGGGTGGGATCTGACGATCCTCCAGAGTCCACCAGTAGCAGAGGTCCCAAGGCGGAGACTTGCGCCTTCAAGGTTGCCGGTTGCAGGCCCTTGCTGAAACCCTCCTTGAGGAACTGAAGGAGTATTGGTAAGAAAAATGACTGCCCATCTGTCTGGATCAGAGCCAGAACAAAAATTTCCACCAGTACATTTCTGAGAAAGATTGACGTCTGCAATGTATCATCATTTTAGTTATCTCTGTGGAATATCCTAAGTTTAAGAATTCCTGCTCAATCTCCAAGCCAAGAGGGACAGACTGCAGAAAGCCAATGGAGTTATTGGCACTTGGTGAAGTGGTCCAGACTGATTTGATTTCAGAGCTGCGGATCTCGTGCCATGTAGATTAGATGGGGAAACCATGGCTGATGGGCCAGTATGGGCAGAGAAAGATCAGCTCTGCTTTGTCGTGTGCTGCTTTTAGTAATTCCCTGGAAAGAATGGGAATGGTAGGAAAAGCGTATAGAAGTTCATATTAACCCCAGTGGAGATCTTGGCGTTTTATCTGAAGGAAAAGCGATCTACTGGGGTGGGGGTGGGGGGAGACACCAACTTCGAGTTAGCAGTTGAGAGGCACTGTCCTTCAGCTCCCATTATCCCAGTAAAATTTCTCTGTGCTGAGCTAATCCACTGTGATGCTGTCCTGCCCTGGGACATAAACAGTGGAGAGACTTGAGAGGTGATTTTTGGCCCAGTGGAGTAGGGCACACGGTACAAATGTTGCACGGCAGAATGTCGTGCAACTTAATCGCATTGCACAATTTCTTTAGATCTTTTGTTCTGTGGGGGCTATGCCCCCCACACCCGTTATGGGGAGCTGCGCCCCCCCCCACTTAGGATTCTAACTCCAGGGGGCGTCCAACACAGAGAGCACACAGGTCCGGGGGTTCGCGCATAATGCCATACGCTATTAAGCGTACGACATTATGACCCGGTACAGTGGAGTAACAGTTTCCTTCAGCATGTGGCTGCTACTGGTTCCCATTTGGTGGCTGATGTGCGCAATCGTGGTCCTGATGTCAGTGAGGATCATGACATATTGGTGACAGATGGGGTTTTTAAACCTCTGTACAGCTAGATGTACTGCTCGCATTTCCAGCACACTGATGCAGAGGTGCAACTCCAGACGACCACCTATCTTGGGCAGATGCTTGATTCAGGTGAGCACTCCATCCACTGAGACTGGCGTCAGTGGTTATTCATACTTGCTGTGGATTGGCCACTGCATGGCCCTTTATTATGTTAAGAGTCTATGATCCACTAACTGAGACTGCCCTTCATATGTCGCAAGATTTTCACTGTGTGGTACCTGTAGCCTCTGTGGGGGCTCATCATTGGTTAAGGAAAGTCGCTTGGGTCAGCTGCATGTGAATCATGGCCCATGGTACTATATCTGCCAGTGAAACCACAGCCCTTATTAGCTGCATGAACAACTGGGCTGGTAGTCGAGTGGCATGTTAAAACTTTTGAACCAGTGTTTGTAAATCCATACATTTTTAGTTGGGAAGACCTTGCCCTGGAAAGTTAGAAAGTCTACCACTAGATGGTTTAGTGTTTGAGCTGGTCTCTAGGAACTCTTAATAGTTGATGACAAAACCGTGGGCTGTCAGGCACTGTATGACCGAGGTAACTGCATGCTGAGCCACCTCACATTGTGGTTCTCGAATCAGGATATTATCTAAACAGGGGAACAGTTGAGTCCCTTGACTTTCCCTGGAACCTCTCCACCCCTGCCATTCTGATGTAGAGGGACCATATATATCTGCTCTCCTCCAGTCTTCTGGAACCATGCCCGTTTCCAGTAAACTGCTGAATGAGGTCATCAGTGTGGAAGCTAGTCCCCCCTGAATTCCTTTTGTACCCTTGGGTGTATCCCATCTGGTCCCATAGCCCTGTCCACCTTTTGAACTACAAGTCCTTTCAGGACTCCTTCCTTTGAAAATGGACTTGTCCACCTCCCCCTGCTGCCCCTAGATTTTCCGTCCCCCCCTCCACTGTGAAGACTGAGCAGAAGTACCTGTTCAGTATAGCAGCTTTTGCTTGGTCCTTTTCTTCATAGTCTTGCTCCTGCCACTCTCATGTCCCCTTATTTTCCTCTTCTCACTTACACACCTGGGGTGGGATATTCAGAACTGTGCCATGCAGGGAAGCAAGCCAGGCGCAGCGCAACTGGGATGCGCTAGGGTGTGGTCTCGGCGATATTCAGTGGTGCTGCGCCATGGCTCTGCACCGTTGAATATGGCACAGTGGCCACCCGCATTGTGCATGGCGCAGTGAAACTGTGCCAGCGTAAGTGGCCAGAGATTAGCAGCGGGATGCGCTAGCGCAAGTGCCATTGCGCTAGGCGCAGCAACTGCGATATTCAGCGGTGGACATGCAAATGACGCCATAATGTATGTAAGGTGCAAATGGTGCCATTTGCATGTCATTATGGCCCCATTTTCGTGCAGGTGCGCCAATCCCCTGCAACTTGTGCCTTGCGCCCTGCCAGGCTGCAGCCGTCTGGGACCGATGCCCCCTGCCCCTCACCGGCAACACACCCCCATTGCCAGATCGCGGGCTGTAACATTAATTTAACTCCCTGGTGGTCCAGTAGACCCAACGCCTTGCCTGATCGTGGCCTGTAATATTTTCGTAACTCCCTGGTGGTCCAGTGATACCTGCCCCCAACCCGCCCACTCATTCATGCCACACGCTCCCCGGTCAGCGGCTGGCGGCAGCACCCACCAGCAAGCCGCCTGGCAGACTGGATAGCGATAGTATCGGCTATAGCCCATCGGGTCCATAGCATGGGTCAATGACGTGCAGACCGGTGATACCAGATTACAGTCCCGTATGTAAATGGATTCATTCACATATCGGGTTCGTGTAGTAGTAGGATGTTCGTATGCCCATTGGCCCATCGCCAGGACCAATGGGCATACAGCCGCACTGGGTATGCTGTCAGTCGGCGGGTCTGCCAGGCGGCTTGCGGGTGGGGTGCTGCCGCCCGCCGCTGACCGGGGGGGTGGCGGAATGAGTGGGCGGGCTGGGGGCTACAGGTACCACTGGACCACCAGGGAGTTATGAAAATATTACAGCCCGCAATCGGACATTGGGGGGGCACGCTACATCACCAGACGGTGCCGCCAGGGCTCGGGTGGCCACCCACAGCTGGTAGCTGCCGTGTTGTACCCAGCAATATGGCAGTCTGCCTGTGTGTGGCCAGTCCTTGCTCCTGCTTTTGTCGGGAACATCTTTGCGCCCCCCTGTGTGGCGCAAGGCAGGTGTGTGTCTGCATATGGGCCGCACATCCCGGGCTGAATATTGGGATGTGCCGAATATGCATGGGCACGCCCCCCACACTTGCGCCACATACATTACTGGTGCCACCCGGCGCATCGGGATTTGCACGAAGCAGATTCCCCTTTTAAATATCACACCAGGGAGCATCAGTGGGTTGCGCATGACACATCACTGCTGCGCCATGCACAACCCCTTTGAATATCCCACCCCTGAAGTCTTATCCCCTTTAGCTATCCCTTTGGCTATTCTTTTCACTGTCTGCACCTTTGCTCCCTTACAGCCTCTTTCTCTTCCGTCCATTTTACTTGGTACACCCCACTGCCCATCTCCCTCTCAGTTTCCTTATACCTCCTAAATTCCATCATTGTTTTGTTCGCCACCTTGGCCATTTCCCTAACAAAACTATATTAATGAAAACTTCACCCAACTCAGAAATCTAGCAGCAAATGCATACGATTGACTGGATGCAGAGGTTTTCAAGATTAGGTCCCTTAGCTCAACACGTGGTTCAGAAAATAGTAATGCATACTTCGTGGATCAAAAGTCACAAACAACAAGCATAAAATTTAAATCAAGAATGCCTCATTTAAAAGGAAAAAAAACATTGGCTAGCCATCAAGTGTAGGCAGCCCTGGGGCTGAATTCCATCTGTACTATTTTAAAAGCTCATTTACAGAGATGCACAGATTCTGACAGCAGATAAAGATTCTTAGGTCAGACACGGAGTTCAACAGAAAATGAACAGACTAACACCAGACTAGAGTTACTTGGCCGTTTGTTCTTCCGGTGCCCCAATGCCCCCCTCCCCCAGCTGTCCATCCTTCCTCTACCCTTAGGTGTTATCCATGTTTGAAACTGGTCATTGATTTGGCTTCTGCCATCAGCTCTAGTAGACTATTCCTGGCATCCAGTACCCCAAAACGCCAGAATTATGAGCAGTCATTGAAATTTTTCTACACATGCATGTAACTTTGTCAAATTTTAATATTTTTATTCCAAGTTTTCAACATAGCCATTTCTTCACACCACCTCATGAACATATTGCTGTCATTTCTCACATCCTGTCTAAAATGCGTTTCTGCACCTGTGACGCAGAATGGTGTTTTGTCATGGATTAAGAAATTTTCACCTATGGGGTTTATGAGGTGGGATGATAAGACCATATGGAAAATTTGGGGTCAAAATATGAAAAAATGACTAAGTTATGACCATTCATCGCAATTTAAGTGCACCCACTCGTAACTACGTTAATTGTCAATATTTTTATTCCAGATTTACAACACTGCCTTCTCATTACCCCACCTCATGTATGTCACAGCTGTAATTTTTCAAATCCTGCCTACAATGTGTTTTCGAACTTGTGGCACGGAATGGCACCGCAGCTGCACAGAATGTTTTGTTGGGGCTTTGAAAATTTTCTGTACCAGGTACATGTCATGGGATAATCAGATGGCTATGGTGATAATGTGTTCACGCATCTACAGAGGGATGGGTGCGCAGGGTCCAAAGGACCCTGCACTCTCACGTTAAAATAAGGGAAAATTGATACTTTCAAGACAGACATTTTGGGGGAAAACTGCAAAGAAACATGGTAGGGTGCTTTCTGATAGCTGGAATAGAACATGAGATACTAGGAGCCAAATATCAAGAGAGGGGACTCATCGGGAGATCAGTAAAGCTAGACAGAGAAATGTTCCAAGATGGGACCAGGAAGATTAGAGCCAAGTGGGAAGAGGACCTAGGAACACCCATTATGGATGAAAACCAGATGGTAATTGTAAGATCACACACAGGGTTGTTGATTTGCAATAAATTTAAAGAAATGCAATATAAATTCATACATTGTTTGTTCTACCCCCCCCCCAATGTTGCGCATAGGTTCATCCAGAAATATCCCCACGATGTGGCAGATGTGTAACAGAAAGAGGCATATACTTCCATTACTTCTGGAACTGTGAGGTGATTAAGAAATAGTGGGGAGAAGTGACACCTGAGTTGAAAAATACATGGGGTAAGGAAATAGAAGCCACCCCAGTATCCTTACTGACGGGAGTATAACGCAGCGAGGACGGAGAGTGGAATTTATATCCAAGATGGATAAAGGTAATGGCAGTCATGGCAAGACAGGTCATTCTGAATACCTGGGTACTGTGTATTACGCCTACTATAATAATGTGGTAGAACCTTATGGTCTCTAACACAGCTGAGGAAAGACTGTCCTATGCATTATGGGTCAGGCAGGAGACATTTATAAGTGAAAGGGACCAATTCCTGACCTCGTTATCAGATGTAGAGGCAGTGACCATCAGGGTGGGAATATAGCATTTAGAAAAGGCGAGGCAAAGTGAATAGCCCAGCAATGAAAATAGCCCAAGTGAATCAGAACTCCTATGTGCTCACAAAGAAGTAGAGTAAATCGTCATAAAACAGAAAGAGAGGAGAAAATCAATTAATGACCATATAAGAGATAAATGGCATGCACATTTGATAAGATTCACAGAATGCTGTACAAATTTATTTCAATTGTCTCTTATCTGCATTAATGTGTCATAAAGCTGTTTACAGAAGACAGTTTACCAATATTTGTAGTAATAATGAAATGACATTGCATAGATGTATGAGGGGGAGGGAAAGTGCCAACTTATTTTTTTGGAATGCAAATTATATTATAATTGGATTGTTTGTACATCCCAACTTGGAATTTTGTGCAATATATAGGAAAATTTAATAATGCTGACATAATCTGTATTGTAACTGTTACCATATTGATAAAACTCTTACTATAATACAAAAAGGGGAATCACAGTGCATGGGAGCGCAGAAGGGCCCTGCGCTCAAACAGGGAGATAAAGGTTAATTACAATGTTTCTCCACGTTCAGATAGATGTCCCTGTGCTCCCATTAACAACTACAACTATGGTGGTACTTCACAAAAAGTAAGGAAATTCATTGCAATAAACTTGGTTAATGCATCAGTTAGGATTCATATTACAGCGACAAAAGTATGGAAATGTGGTGTTAGGGTTCCCAACCCTAACACTCCATCCCACCCACCCCCAACCAACCATCCATCTACCACACACCCCCACCCCACCCCACGCTCCACACACCAACAGGCTTAGGGTAAGTCTTAGTTGTCGACCTAACGCCACCCTGTTCTCCTATGCTGTACCATCTCGGCTTCCTTACACATGGAATAGGGTGAGTGTTAGGGTCTAAGACGCAAGACACACCCAAGGCAGCCTGTTGGTGAGTGGAGAGAGGGTGGTGTGGTAGGGTTATTGGGGGTGGATAGGATGTTAGGTTGGGAACCCCAACACCACTTTTCTATACTTTTGTCGCTGTAATATGAACCCTAACAGATGCATTAACGGAGTCTTTTGTAATGAAAATACACACACACACACACACACACACACACACACATAGTGGCACAGTAGTGCCACTATAGTTAGGGTTGAGTACCCCATTTAAGGTTAAAGTGTGAAATTTGGCAGTTTAATAACTTTGCCACCGTGTGATGGATTTGTCTGAAATTTGGCAGGCATGGAGCTGTACCACAGATCTCTGGATCTGGCATGTTTTGTAGTGGTCGGATATACAGTTGCAGAGCTACGTAGCACCGTAGAATGTGGTAATTATGCTTTTTTACACATTCTTTGCCCGCCCCTACAGGTCGCACAGTTTGTGCTACCAGTCTGAAGCCTTCAGTGAACATGCAGCTGGGGTCCTCGATGTGCCTTTCGAAGGTTTCGTGAAAAAATATTAAACCGTTCAAAAGTTATTCAAAACAAGTTTCCCCATTATAGTCAATGGGAAAAGAAACTATTAGTGTCGCAAATGCAGTTTTTAGTGTCGCAAATGACCCCTGTAGAGTCACAAATCCGCCATTTTGTTTTCAGTTACTGGTCACAGAAATGCTTGCCATTTATTTTGGGACCCTCTAAGGACACAAGTCTTTTTGCATTCACCTAGTCGAGCCCTGAGGATGCTAGCCATGTCTTTTTGGGGGGGTTAAACACCTCAGAAACACGTTTACATTTCCGTAAACTGTAATTTGTTTGTTTAAAACTTTATTTTTATACAGGAACATTTGATTGGTGCCAGAAACACTGTTTACAATCAGGTCCTGTAAAATAGTTCCACAAATAAACTTCAAAGTACATTACAAACAACATAAACATGATAAATAACATTATCCATAACATACACATTCACTCTGCAAATATTCAAATAATTTACCTTTAAAACTAGTCAGACTAACAATATTTTGTAGATATTTAGGCAATTTGTTCCATGATGAAGCAAATCTGTTTTGTAACTTCATTTCCCCTATACTACTACAATATTTAAGTACTGGAATTCTATTTTCTGAATTTCTTGTACAAAGACTTTGACTGTCCAAAAACTGTAACATAACATACTTGGCTAAAGGATGAATACTTTTCGCATATATAATCCTCTGACAATTAACCATACATAATTTGTTTGCGCCTCAGGATGCAACCAATTTAATTTATCATATAACTTACAATAACGCATTTTATATCTACCTTTAACAATAAATTTACCTAATCTATAAACTGTTTGATTAATTTTTTAACACTCTCTGACAGGCATTCACATAGATCAACGCACCATATTCAAGTACTGGTATTAGCATTTGCTTAACGAGTTTCTCTCTAGCTAATTTAGGCAAAACATCTGTTAATCTTCTAATCTAAGGGCACCCAGTCTTTGATTAACTTTTTTTATCTGCATATCAACATGATTTTCAAATGTCATATCAGAATCTATACACATTCCCAGATACCTATAACCTTTTACCTCCTCAATTTGTACACCATTTGTTAAGTGGATGTGTAACTGTGGCTCAATTTTCAACTCGTGCCCTAAACAAAACTTCATACACTGAGTTTTCTTCGCATTAAGTAAGGAGGGGATAGGGAGAAGTACCAGGAGAAGCAAAGGGAGGCAGGGAGGTCAGTAAGGGAAGCCAAAGCTCAGACAGAAGAACACATTGCAAAATCAGTGGGTAGAGGGGACAAAACCTTTTACAGGTACATAAGTGAAAAAAGAAAGACAAAGGGAGGGATAGTGAGACTGAAGGGGGAGGATGGGGGCCGTGTGGAGGATGACAACAGTAAAGCTGACATATTGAACAGGCATTTCTGCTCAGTCTTTACTGAGGAAGAGTAGGGTAATGGGTCTGCAGGGAGTACAAGGGGTGAGAATGGTGCAGAAATGGACACAAGTCCCTTTACACAAGAAAGGGTCCTGAAGGAACTGGAAGTAATAAGAGTTGATAAAGCAACAAGGCCAGATGGGGTGCACCCTAGGGTCCTTAAAGAACTAAGAGAGGTGGTGGCTAAACCTCTGGCTATCCTGTTTAGCCGATCACTGGAAACAGGGGAGGTACCCAAAGACTGGAGGACAGCAGATATAGTCCCCTTTTACAAAAGTGGGGACAAAGAGGAAGTAGGGAACTACAGACCAGTCAGCCTCACCTCGGTAGTGGGGAAGATCATGGAAGCACTATTGAAGGAGAGATTGGTGGAACATCTGGTTGTCAATGGACTACAGGACCCAAGGCAGCACGGTTTCACCAGGGGGAGGTCATGTCAGACCAACCTCGTTGAATTTTTTGACTGGGTGACTAGGGAGGTGGATCAGGGGAGGGCAGTGGACATGGCCTATCTGGACTTCAACAAGGCCTTTGACACTGTGCCACATAGAAGACTATTACACAAACTGGGAATATAGGTGTGGGCAGGACAGTAGTGTGGTGGGTAGGTAACTGGCTGGGTGGCAGGACACAGAGGGTGGTGGTAAATGGCTGTCACTCCACAGAGGGAAGAGTGACCAGTGGGGTACCACAGGGATCAGTGCTGGGACCGGTCCTATTCAACATCTTCATCAGTGACACTGCACAGGACCTAGAAGGCAGAATTTCACTGTTCGCTGATGACACAAAGCTCTGTAACAGAGTAGACACACCAGAGGGTGTAGACAGAATGAGAAGGACCTGCAGAAACTTGAAGAATGGTCAGGAGTTTGGCAGTTGAAATTCAATGCAAAGAACTGCAAGATAATGCATATGGGGCACAAAAACCTGGCACAATATATCAGCTGGGGAGTGAGGATATAGCATGCACCAAGCAGGAAAGGGATCTTGGGTTATCATCTCTGATGACCTCAAGGTAGGGAAACAGTGTGACAAGGCAGCAGGTAAAGCAAATAGGATGCTGGGTTGTATAGGCAGGGGCATCACCAGCAGGAAAAGGGACTTATAATTCCACTATACAAGACACTAGTGAGGCCCCACCTGGAGTACAGTGTACAGTTCTGGAGATCATACCTACGCAAGGACATAGACAGGGTAGAGAAGGTTCAGAGGAGGGCAACAAAGATGGTGCATGGATTGCATCACCAGTCCTATGAAGACAGGTTGAAGGAACTGAACATGTACTCCCTGGAGGAGAGGGGATATGATAGAGACATACAAGTATCTTACAGGGAGGAACAGGGTGCAGGAATACACTATTTTTACACTATTTTTAAGTGAAAAAGATGTTCCAGGACTAGAGGGCATGGGATGAAGTTGGAGGGAAGACGATTCAGAGGAAACGTGAGGAAGAATTTCTTCACAGAACGGGTGGTGAACAAGTGGAACACCCTGCCAGAGGAAGTGGTGGGGGCTGAAACAATCACGGGATTTAAGAATGCATGGGATAGACATAAAGGAATTCTGGAGGTCAGGGGTAAGGGGTAACAGACTTCTAGGAAAACAAACAACTTACAAGCTCAAATGGGCAGACTGGGTGGGCCATAGGCCCTTATCTGCCGACACTGTCTATGTATCTATGACCAGAGTCACCGATCCAATTCTCCAATAAAATTAAATCCCCCTGCAACTGTTCTACAATTCCCATATTATCTGCTGAAACCAGAAAAACCTTGTCATCTGCGTATAATCTAATCTCCCCATATTTTATTGTTTGCGCAAGTTCATTTACATAGACATTGAACATAAACGGGCAGAGTATCGATCCCTGAGGAACACCACGATTTATTTCCTCAAGGCTAGATACAGAGTCTCCATTGATGACACACTGTCTACGATTTGCCAAATATGAAGCCATCCATGTTAATGGTCCTTCCTCTATCACTACCAAAGTCTTTCCAACAGTTTTCTATGCTGAACCGAATCAAAAGCTTTACTAAGGTCCACGAACACCGCCCCAGTGGCTTTTCCCTGATCCAGCGATGTTACTACTTGATTATGGAAATCCAGTAGGGCGGTGTTCGTGGACCTCCCCATTCTAAACCCATGTTGTTTATCTGAAAAAATTGCATTTGATTCCATGTAATGACTAATTTGAGAATGAACACTACGTTCTAAAATTTTTGATAATATTGGAAGTATCGTAATTGGTCTATAATTAGATGGTACAATACTATCCCCTCCTTTAAAAATTGGTATCACCTTTCCCATTTTTCACACATCAGGGACTATTAAACTAGTAAGACTCCAATTTAAAAGACAGGCTACTATTGGTGCCAAAATATCCACACCAGTCTTAAGAAATCTAGCCTCAACTCCATCTAAACCACCTGCTTTACTTACATTTAGATTTTGTAGCTGTTTTCGTACTTCATTTATACATAAAGATCTAAAACTGAACCTAGTAGCTTGCTGCATCCTATATTTATCTTTTAGTTCAGCTATCAATTCCGTTACAGATATATCAGCTGTTTGTTCTTTTGGTAATGGAATATTCAAATCAGGTAGATTGAGCAAATAGGAGTTTAATATAGTAGCAATTTTAGCTGGGTCTTCAATTATACATACCTCCTGTAGCAAGCTTTTCACCTTATTACTTGTATCACTATTTTAAATCAGAAATAAATCTGCAAAACATTTTCGAATCTTTTACTTTCTCTATTCTAGTCAAGTGATATTTACTCTTTGCTATCCTAATGTTCTTTTTGCATTTATTTCTCTAACTTAAAACTTTCCCAGTCTTCTAACTTCTTTGTCTTCCTAGCTTTCTGCCATATCTATTTCTAATCCTTATTCCCTTTTTTATTTCATCTGTTATCCATGGGTCTTCTCTATTTTTCCTCCTTTTTTGTACCATCAGGGCATGTTTATTTATCATTATCAATAAAGAATCATTAAACTCCTGTACAGCTAAATTAATGTCAGGAATCAAAAATAATCTATTCCAATTAAAACTTCTAAGCCTATCTTTAATTGAGTCTCATTAAACCTTCTATAGTCCCTCTCCCAATTAATGTTCTCATTTGGAACAGGTGAAACCTGATTCCCTATTTTACATATTATAGGATTGTGATCACCAAGATTTATAGGCAGTACATCCCAATACTCAATATGCAGTTCCTGAGAAACAAAAAAGATCCAGGATAGTCCCCCGATTATTTAGGTAAGTGGTTCTTTTTGGCTTTTCAATTAACTTTTTAAGCCCCAAACATTCAAAACCCTTTCTTTAGTCTAATACCTCTAGCCTGTTTCCAGTCTGCATTAAAATCACCTGTAAAAAACAACCCTTTTATCCTTTATTTTATCCAAAAGAAAATCTGCAAAGGTATCAAAATATTTAAGCTTTGTTTTAGGAGAAGCATAAAACACCCCCACAGTCAATTTAATTTTGAACAAATCAATTATTAAACAATGTATTCCTTCATGATGTTCTGATAATGACACCTTATCGGGACCAAGGTTGTCTTAAATATAGCATTACCCCTCCACCCCTCTTTTTTCTACCTGTTCTTTCTGATCTATACTCTTTTAAATTAATCTCATCATTTCTAATTCCCGAATGGAGCCATGTTTCTGATATTGCAATTAAATCATATTCCTTGTCTGATACCCAAACTCTGAAGTCATCCATTTTGTATACAATACTTCTTGCAGTCTCATGATATAAAGTAATACTTCCAACATTCTTAGGACTCGGATTAACTTCAATATCCCCACTCTGCATCAACAAACATGTACAAAATAAACTTCCAATACCTATACTGTTTATTTTATTTTTAAATTTTATTGTACTTGCCTGTCGTATAAATCTACGTTTTTCATTAGTAAAATGATTCCTCCTTGAGTGGAAATTATTTCTGGATAAAATCCCCCCCCCCCCAAAGTTACAAACCCCAAACCTTTACTAACGCTGTTACATTCCTTTATCTGCCCTTTAATATTCACTGCACATACTCCCCACATTATCCAGCCCCACAATCAAATATAAACACATTCTCATGATGCTACAATTTGAATTCAACGTATTTGATTCATTCTTACCAAAGGTAAACTTGCGCCACTCAAACACTTCAGCTTGTGAGACAGCGCCAGCTTTCAAAGGCTCAGTCCCTCCTCTAGATGACCTCACAGGACACTCCCCGAGCCCTCCTACGTGCTATGCAGTTAGAAACACAGGTTTTGTTAGTAAAATGAACAACAGTCTCTCACACTGTGTAGCCTCTTTCAGTCGCAACGCAGGGGAATCTTCTCAGGTAGGTATAGCAGCAGAGTTAAAGTGCAGGAATTGCTGCTTCCGAGCAGCGCGGCTTTTCCAAAGGCTCAGTCCCTCCTCCTAGATGACTTCACTGAATACTCCGAGTATCGCAAAGTAGTGTTGCACTTGCGACACTTTCATGATTTTTTGCAAAAGTGGCCGTGATTTAGACACCCTTTAAAGATTAAGAAATCTTTGCCACCCTGTTGCAAAAGAACAGT